>OY283152.1:20730305-23251901 GCA_958299815.1 Sarcophaga carnaria
TATGTATCTTTATTTTAGTTTTTGTTTAAATTTTTTTATTTTGCTGCTGGTCGTTCTATGACATATTTTTGCAGCAGCACAAGTGTTTATTTATTTACTTTAAATTGCTTTATTTTTCTGCTTTTTCTTCTTCTTTGTCTTTTTCTATTTTTATTTTTATTTTTCTTTGTTTTTTTCTGTTCCCTTTTTGCTAAATACGTATTTAGAGATCAAAAACATAAAAAATCCATTTGTTTCTTGTATTTTAAAAGAATTAAAAAAAACCTGGAAATTTTAAAATAAATTTTTTTCTCTTGCTCCACACCTTTTTCTTGTTTTTCATTCATTTGCTTTTTCCTCTTTCTTGTTTTAGTTTTTCAATTAAATTTTATTTAAACTTGGGTTTCATGGCCACTCAAGACTTTCAACTGAGACCAGAATTTATAGTCGAATGTTGCATTTGCAAAAAAAGATGTTAAAAGTTTTTAAATTAAATTACTGGAAGCCCTCCAAAGCCATATATAGCCAGGAGAAGAGCATTAACGAACTGGCAAATGGTAACTGGCAAGTGGCAAGTGGAAAATTTTAATGAAAAAAGGATTAAAATGTACAGAAAAGAAAACTAAGTGCAATACTAGGTAGACAACTTAATAATGTTTTTAATTTCGAAAGAAACAATGAAAAGAAAAAGAATTATGCTGCTCTATAGTCTGTAAATGCTTCGTTTACCAGCTGCAACAAACATAAGCGGCTAAAAAATGTTTCTTTTCTTTTTAAATGAATATTTATACCTTGGGAGATAAATGCCAGCTTTAGTGGTGATATTTCTTATAAAAAAAAGTAGGAAACGATATTAGTGATGTATGACAAGTATTAGTTTTTTTCATCTTTGGAGTTACAAAGAGGATTCAGTATTAAGAAGTAGCACTACTTGCCTTTATGCAAATACATATGTATGTAGTGGTATAATTTTACCTTTTTTTTAGAGGATAATTTCCTTTGGATTTAGCAATTGCAAATTGAATTTTATATCTTGATATTTCTTGCCTACCTACCTACCTAATTGGTCATTAGAACCCTTCAGTCAGGATTACGACCTAGTTTCTCACATCACTTACGTTGTGTGTGTTAATTTTTATGCATGAATGGTGGGACCTACAGTTTAAAGTCGACGCCGAACGACAGATTTTTGAGAAACTTTACATGGCAATTTTATTTACTCTCCGAATTTTTGCCAGAAATCTGCTGAGAAGAAGTCGCCTAAGAAATATTTTTTCATATTTTCATTTTGATGTCTAACCTTGGAATTGAGCCGAGGCCTCACGTCTAATAAGCCAATACACTACCTACTAGACTACGGCGACTTGACTTTATTTAAATCAACAACACATTTGAACTAATAACGACTTACTATAGATTTTATTACACGATTCTTTTATTACAGACATCAAACCGATATAAAATTCAATAACGTTTGTTTACTATAACTGCCTCGTTCTATTTCTTTTTTATTTATTTATAGTCTGGCAAATTCTAGAAGCTACTGTTTTGCGATCTCTTCATATAGTTTTGTTATAAAGTGTCCGCCAAATAACTTTTTTTTTTTTTTAAATGCTTTAAAAACGAAACTACTGAATATTTTCTCAAATTTCTTCTTTTATTTGAAAGTACAATCCTTCCGGTTAATAACAGAAAATAATTTCATTCAAATGGCTGCCTCGGCTGGCCACGCAGTAGCCTACACGATCGGTCCAATTTTTAAGCACATTATCGATTGTGTGCAGCTGTATTTCACCAATGGCTTTACGAATATTGTCCTTTAAAGCGTGAATTGTCTCTGGCTTGTCGGCGTAACACTTATCCTTGACGGCACCCCACAAATAATAGTCCAACGGTGTCAAATCGCAGCTTCGAGTTGGCCAAACGACATCAGCTCTGCGGCTGATAATGCGATCTTCAAAAAAAGGCACAAAACATCGAGTGTAGCTTCGGCTGTGTGGCACGTCATGGCCACTCCTTGCTCTTTTTCGAAGAAAAATGGCCCAATTATGCCTCTGGACCAAAATCCGCACCAAACAGTGATTCGTTTTGGTTGCGTCGGCTTTTCATTGTATGTATGCGTGCGGGTTTTCTGTGCCCCAAATGCCACAATTTTGCTTGTTCTGAAAAGACATCTGAAAAGATGATTTTTTTGCCAAAATCGGCATCTTCTGTAAGTCGATCGCAGGCCCACTTAGCGAAGCGAAAACGCATTGGATGGTCAATTGGCTTCAACTCCTGAACCAATTGGACTTTGTATGGCGTCATACCAAGGTCTTTATGCAAAATTCGTCTCAATGATGTCTCCGAAATGTTTAATTGTTGAGAACGACGGTGAATTGTTGTTGATGGCGCTTCACGCACGCACGCTTTTCACGCTTTGGTTTATCGATGAGGATGCCACTTTCTTTCACTTTTTTCACAAGATAACGAACATACGGAGCTAACGGTGCTTCTCTTCTTCCAAAATCCGTACGCAATTTCCGCACACATTCTGCAGCATTACCATGATTTTCAAAGTAATGTCGCAATATTTCCCAGCGTTGTTCAAGCGTATACACAACCATATTCGTTCAGCGGAAGGATAAAACTAATTATCTGTCAAATCAGACATGAGCTAAGTGTTACCATTCACGAAATAAGCACTAGTTGAAAAAAACGTTAGTTTTGTTATAGTAATCTCATCATGGCTTGCCCTCATTCTCGTAACTCCTTTCTGGTTTTGTCATCGTTTATTTATCGGGTTTCCTCTTCATGTTTCCATAATAAACACATTCAGTGTGTAAAATTTTGTGTCCATAGTTAAAACTGTGAGAGTGATAACGTACCCATTTTGCGTATTTATTTTAGGTTTTCTGACCTTGTGGTTTTATGAACATGAACTCTATAACTCAGTTAGGATGCATCGCGAAGTGTGGCAGCGTTTTGGACAGCAATAAGTACATCTCAGTATCAAAAAAAATCTTAGGATTCAGCATGGCTTAGTGTTGAACTTTACAACTTGCTTCTGAGTTATAATAAGTTCTGTAAGGTTGCTTGGTATTCTCAATAAGGTGATTCCTCCTCTCAGTTCTTGCAATTTCATTAGGCTGCTCTTTAAGATAACATAAAAATGAGGTATTCTTTAAGCTCCTCAAGTAAGTGCAGAGAGAATGAAATGGCCAGTCGTGGCGTGGTCAAAAAAATTCTTATATTTGAGAATCTCTTTAGTGTGAAAGATACGTCTGTTTAAACAACAAAGAAGCATAATCATGTCGAGGTTAGACATTTTGCAGAGCTGCAGAGATGAGGAAGAAGAATGAGACTGTTCTTCACCTCTTAAGTATTTGGATTGTATTATTTCGCATGGGGGAAAAAGGCAAAAGCCCCGTTTTCGGCTCAAGGAGATTCGGCACAACATTAACAATGAATATCATAGGAAGGGGATTAGTCAGCTTCATTACACTAAGACTCATTACAGCAACTCAGTACATATTCATCGTTGGTAACTCAGTTATTATAGGACGTGCTAGAGTATACTAATCACCTTAGCAGCAGCACGCCAGTACTCGGGGGTCTAGAGGGCTTTTTTAGAAATTTTTTTCAGAAATTAAAGAGAGAGAGAGCAAACAAATTAAAATAGAGTCTGATGTCTACAGAGGGGGGAATGGAAAAAAGTGAAGAAAAGCAGTTAAGTAGGTAGTGTGTTGATTTATTAGAGGTGAAACCTCAGCTCAAACCTCGGGTCAGACAACTCAAACAAAATAAAATATGAAGAAATGTTTTTTCGGCGCCTTCCTCTCAGCAGATTTCTGGCAAAAACTCTGACAGTAAATGTTAAACTGCCATGAAAAACTTTCTCAAAAATCTGTCGTTCGATTCGACTATAAACTGTAGGTTCTGCCGCTCATCTATAACACTAACACACAACATAAGTGGTGTGAGAATATAGGTCGTCATCCTGACTGAAGGGTTGTAATGACCTATTATGTATGTATGTATGTGAAGAAAGGAAATGAAAGAGTAGATGTATATAATTAATTCATTTTTTAAGGTGACGTTATATTTGGTAGGTAACTATCCTGCAAGCTAGCTAATCCCATTCACAAACGCTATTAAATATCGCTTACTAGCAGCCTTCGGATTCACCATTATTTAAACACCTACTCCTTGAATACCTACTCGCTTCTACGTACAGAAAAAGTTTTGATGGAATGTGATCAACATTTTTCTCACTCTTCACAGAACTTTAAGGAATTAAAAATATCTCCAGTACCTTTGTAGATTCTGTTTCTAAAGACTTTTAAGACTCCTATATATGTCTCAACTCCATCCTGCACACGCTTGATATTAAGTTCATACCTATTAGATTTGTGATCCTACCGTCTGATCTGTATTGGTAAGTGCATCAATATGTTTAAGGATAACTCTAGTGAAACTGAAATATTAAAGCAAGGACATGATAGTAGGATGAAGGGACAGCTCTGTACAATCAAAAAAAAAAAAAATAAAATAATTCTCCTAACCATAGCAGAACAATTGTATTTCCGCTTGAAAAGTGTTTCCATGTTTCCTTGTGTGTTCTTTTCGCTCGCATCCCCATTTCATAAAACCAATTATCTTAAACTGTTTAATATTGTCTGCCAATATTAGAAAACTTTTATTGGCGAAGAATAAATTTCAAATTTGATTTCAAGTATATTTTTCAATCTTTTTTTCTCTCTTTTTCTTTTCTTTATTGTTTTTGTGTGTGTTTTTCTAACATAAAACTGCAAACAAGTTTTCATTTCATTTCTATTTTTCCCACTTAAACCGCAAATGAAGAATAAAAAAAGCCGTAAAAAAATTGTAAAATTTTTTTTAAAAGGCGACGTGTTTTCTCGCTTTCCAGCACACACACATGCTGGCTGAATGGCTGTTGTGTTGGCGGAAGAACATAAAAACGAAGTTTTAAACTCTTATTTGCTGTGACAAACAAAGTTTTCGTTTGTCGACAACGACCGTTTTCTAAAGAAAATTTTCATTTTCATTTTCCAAGTAAAATTAAACGGCGTATAACGATTTCAATTCGATTTAGTAAAGTGATGCTGGTGAATGTATCCATGCAGCACTACAACCACTACAACCACTACACAACGTACAACATTCACGTAACATATTAACGAAGCTTGGCTGGCTGGCAATTGGTTTTAAAAATACGTATTTTTAAGGTCATATTTTCTTTTGTTTGAAAACTTTTTGTGTAAAAAAAAAAATTTTAAATAAAGAAAAGAAAACTTTTTATTGGTTGAAGACAAAGTAAATATTTTTAGCCTCGCAGGCTAAAAATAGTTGCAACAATTTCAAACATTTAAAAATAATTTTGATTTGTGAATAAATAATCAGAAATGTTTGACTATACCACTCTACAGTTTAATGAAATTATTTGCTTTAAACCACGAAAAAATATGCATTTTTTTATACGGTCGAGGAAACCTCAAAAAACAATCCTTGAATAAATATTTTCATTTCAACACCCCACAACCAGCGAACCAACCAACCAACAGCTGTTGCCAAAAATAATTTTTTTCTTCCTTTTTTTTTGCCAAAATATCAACAATAAAATGTGAAAAATATAAATTTATTTCATTTTTGTTTTTGTTGTTATTAAAATAACATCATTGTTTATTATAAACACAGAATATTGCAGAAATTTTGAATTAAAAAAAGCAAAAACAAAATAAAAAAATTCTTATTTCTGTGCATAAAAAAGTGTAACAAATGCACGTGCAACCGAATTTCACACACAATTAGTGGGTTTTTCATGAAATAAAAATAAACGGTAGGTGACAAACAGACAGCCGGTAGGTTTAGTGTCATCGGTTTTATAAGCAGATTCGTAATTTAAAAACCCATTTTTTCATGCCCATGTCCTTTTTGCCTATTTGGCAGTATGCTAACCTGATGCTTACATACATACATGCCATAATTGATCATTATCAATAAAGGGATATAAAAGGATCATTACAATACATATCAACAAAGATGAAATTGCTACAACGAAACTTAACCCATTCTTTGACAGCGTATCCCGCACTGCCAAGACGAGTATACTCGTCTTACTTTAAATATATTATAACATGCGGTATTTTGAATTAGCAAATTTTTTTTGCCACAAACATAATATAAATATACAAAAAACTTGAAAAATACTACAAATAAATTATTTTACAAAAATAATATTTTATTTCTTATAAAAAAAAATCTACTTCATCGTGTATTTATAACAAAATTTTATAGCAACTCGTCTTTGGTTTTCTGCTTGCAAATGATTATGTATGATAATATATGTGCTCTTACCAAGAAATAACAGGGTTTTTCTAAACAATAACACTCAAAATATAAATGACAATGGGAATGACTTCATATAATTTAGGCTTGGAAGCGAATGGGTTAAAAGAAAGACCGCGAAAAATATTAAAGAAAACAAAAACAAATCAACAGCCAGATTCTCGAAGTTGTCAGACTGAAAAGAAATGAAGTATAAATAGAACCAAAAGTAAGGTTGTAAATGACTAATAATACAGCCCTGCATGGGTTTTGCAAATAAGATGGCTCCAGGTATTTCCGAAGGCATTTTGCGTGCTGAACACGAACGTGGGTTCAAAAACTTCACATCAGGTAAGGTTTTCGAGAAATATATAAAAATAGCGTTTTTGGCCATTTTTGAAAAATTGTAGAGCTAAACACTGACGTGCTAGAACCATCGCTATTGTCAGAAATTGACATTTGATTTTTGCTCTTTAAAATGAGCCTAAAGTCAAATTGTTAGCATGCACCCTTAAAGTAGGGGGTGGGTTTATGTCAAGCGGTGCAAGAGGAAAAAACACATTACGGAGGTCCTTAAAAATTAATCAGATTTACTTGAAAATTGTTATTAAGGGGTTTTTGGGGTCGCTGATTACAGATCTTCATTCAGATTTAAAAAATTCAAAATGACGGATCCAATGTAACGGTCAAGTAAGTCTGATTAATTTTTATAAACCTCCACCGCCATATTGGATCCGCCATTTTGAATTTTTTAAATCAGATTCGTGTTCAGCGCTCAAAATGCCTTCGGAAACACCTGGAGCCGTCTTATTTGCACAAAAAAGTACAAATTTGCAGGGCTGTGTGATTGATAATTATAACCCTTTAGTCAGGACTACAACCTACCTTCTTACAGCACTTCTGTTGTGTGTGTTAATATCTGACATGAGTGGTGGAATCTACAGTTTAAAATCGGTTCTGGACATCAGTTACTTGAGAAACTTTTCCTTGTCATTTTGTTTACTCTCAGAGTGTTTGCAGGAAATTTTCTAAGAAGAAGTCACCGAAGAAATATTTTTTCGAATTTCGTTATGTTGGAGATGTCTGACCTGGGGTTTGAACAGTGGCCTCACGTAGTAGGTAGCCGACATACTATCTACTAGACTACGACGACTTCGTGACTGTACCATATATCTGGTTGTAATAACTAACCAAATTTGTGATTGTATTTTTATATAGGAACCCTAATACTGCCGATACAAAATATTGCTTTGTAAACGTTGCAGTATGTATGCCCACAAAGTTCCCTCTTTAATAGATATTTAAATCTCTTTAAAGTTTTCCTTACAAATTTTTCTGTTGCAATTTTATAAAATTTTTTTTTAACATGACGTTTCATCTTAGATTTCTTGTCCTGTTGTGGTGTACTAGTTGTAGAAAATATTCCATTTGTACATTGCTTCACTCACTCAATTACAAGGCCGCCTTAGTAAACGATTGACATTATCAGTTAATGAAAAATGTTGCAACCGAATCCAACAACAGACCGCACATGCCACAAGCACAAGGTATGCAAGTGAACTAGAAACGGAAGATGCAGGAGACGTAAACATTAAGAAAAACCTCAAATACAATAAATACAAAGGCAACCGCAAATGCATAAGTAGACACTCATACATACACACACGCTGAGAAACAAATTTAAGGATACATTGAATGCAATGGCATTGGCTGCGTCTGTGGCTGTGGCTGTGGCATAAATGTTTAGTTTCAGTTCGTTTGCAACTTCTTATGATAATTACACAGAGATTAGGAAATTTTCAATTATTTGTTGAAAATAAATAAATTCGTAATGTTTCTGCAATCAGCTCGTATGGGTTTGGGTTTCCATTTTCAGTTTAAACTCCTGTTATCTGTTGACCTCTTCCAAAAGCAGATTTTATTCAAATAAACCCCTTTAAAGTAATTTCAAAAGACCCTGTATATATGATGCAGAATTTAATTAAATATTAATTCCAATTATTTTTCAATAAACTCTTGCTAAACATTTCTACAATATAAGATAGTGCGTGTGTGTGTGTTGTATCAAGTGCTGCAATCTTTTGAAATTTGTATTCCTTTCATTCGAATTTTCCTTCTTTCTCTAATTGCAATACACAAGTAGTAATCCCAATCAATTACTAGCTCGTAATTGTTGATTCATTTCATTCAGATTTATTGAGAAAAATTGTAAAGGATTCTTTTATCCTTTCAGCATATACTTTCCCTCTCAACAGATGAAAGAGAGCGAAAAAAAATGTTGAGACCCCCATTGAAAAAAACTGCTTAATGATGAAATAAAAAGGGAGACTCAATACGGAGCATAGAAAGAATTTTACGCTTAAATAAAACAAAGAAATTCTGATTTTGTGGAATTTTTAGAGTCAAGTGAAGACGTCCTTCCTAGAAATCATTTTCTAGTTTTATCCTCATAAGTTTTCAATTGCATTTTCGACCGAAAAATGTTGGTTTCAACATTTCACATTGGCTTACGAAGGGAAAAGGCTGAAGTACGTATTTATTGTGTGATTTACAAGGGAAGAAATGTACGTACGTATTGAGTCCTTTCAATATAAAGCTTTTGCAGGTTATACTGAATTGTTAAACGCTCATGAATTTTCAATCTTAAGCTGATATGAAGAAAAAATATTCAGAATGTTTACAGCAAAATCAACAGCAGATACAGATGCGACATTTTATTGGACTAAAGATATATTTTTATTGCGTTGTAGGTGGTACCGAATTCTTTACGGCTAAAAATCAACTCCTTCTCTATAAGTCTCCAGGCCACAGTTGGGCTGCCTTCCAAAATGTATCAATACAAAGTTTGTATGCAGTTCTACTGCTGTATATAAACTATGTAGTTATGCAAAGTAGCCAAACAATGCATCAACTATAAATCCGATGCCTGATTGCTTTTTAACTGCGTTAAGAATACACATTGACGACGTTTTGAAATAGAATACATTGTCAATATTTTGTACAGCGGCATTATGAAACACGATACTTTGTTCAAACACAAAGCAACTAACATTTTGGAATGCAGCCTTGGTTTAATAAGCCATTACACTACCAGTGGAAAGTCCTGCGAACAATCTTATCTGCAACTAATTCATATAGAGGTTGTAGGGCGTTTGAGATGAAGAGAGTATTTCTCCACTTTGTTTGCCAATGTTTGGATTTGGCTCGACGAATATTTGGCTCATCTGACTAACGCTTTTTCAATAGTCTAACAGAACTAACGTTGCTAAATTTATTCAATTTTCAAGCCGGTTTTCGGCCTAATTTTAAGAAAGTCATACTTCAAAACCGAAGCCCTGATGCATGGTGTCTTAACTGATGGCTAACCGTTCTCAAGTGATATTTGATTTAGTAAAGATGCTTCCCCTTTTTATCCTATTCTAACCACCAGGCTTAAAAGACGCCGTAGTCTAGTAGGTTGTGTGTTGGCTTATTACACATGAGGCCATGTTTCAAACCCCAAAATGAAATATAAAAAAAAAATTTCTTCCTCACAGCAGATAAAAACTATAAAAAAAAATTAAATGCTTTTCAAAAAATCTGTCATTTGTAAAAATGTGAGAAGCTAGGCCGTAACCCTGACTAAAGGGTTGTAATGATCAATTATTACTCATTTACAACTTTACTTTTAGTTCTATATATTTTCCGCCAAATAACTTTTTTTTTTGAAAATGCTTTAAAAACGAAACTACTGAATATTTTCTAAAATTTTTTTTTTATTTGAAAATATAATCCTTCCGGTTAATAATGGAAAATAATTTTATTCAAATAGCTGCCTCGGCTGGCCATGCAGTAGCTTACACGATCGGTCCAATTTTTGAGCACATTATCGATTGTGTGCAGCTGTATTTCACCAATGGCTTCACAAATATTGTCCTTTAAAACGTCAATTGTCTCTGGCTTGTCGGCGTAACACTTATCTTTGACGGCACCCCACAAATAATAGTCAAACGTTGTCAAATCGCAGCTCGGAAGTGGCCAAACGACATAAGCTCTGCGGCTGATAATGCAATCATCAAAAACAGGACGCAAAACATCGAGTGTAGCTTCGGCTGTGTGGCACGTAGCGCCGTCCTGTTGAAACCAAATGTTGCCAATATCCTCCTCTTCAATTTTTGTGAACAAAAATTCGTTCAACATGGCCCGATAACGATCGCCATTGACTGTAACGGCCACTCCTTGCTCATTTTCGAAGAAAAATGGCCCAATTACGCCTCTGGACCAAAATCCGCACCAAACAGAGACTCGTTTTGGGTTCGTCGGCTTTTCAATGTATGTATGCGTGCGGGTTTTCTCTGCCCCAAATGCGACAATTTTGCTTGTTTACTACATACGCGCCAAGATCAAAATGAGCTTCATCTGAAAAGATGATTGTTTTGGCAAAATCTGCATCTTCTGTAAGTCGATCGCAGGCCCACTTAGCGAAGCG
This sequence comes from Sarcophaga carnaria, assembly GCA_958299815.1. Taxonomy (NCBI): domain Eukaryota; kingdom Metazoa; phylum Arthropoda; class Insecta; order Diptera; family Sarcophagidae; genus Sarcophaga; species Sarcophaga carnaria. The sequence goes on from OY283152.1 coordinate 20,741,080, forward strand.
AAAACGCGTATACACAACCATATTCGTTCAGCGGAAGGATAAAACTAATTATCTGATCTAACCATTCACGAAATAAGCACTAGTTGAAAAAAAAACGTTAGATGGCGGACCCGATACTTCATTTCTTTTCAGTCTGTCAACTTCGAGAATCTGACTGTTGATTTGTTATTGTTTTCTTAACATTGTTGATCTTTATTGGCATAATTTCTCTTGTCATTTATAACAGTAATTCTTTGTTAACGTAATTGCTTGGTTTTTTTTTAATATATATTTGGCGTTTATTTTCTGTTTGCTACAATATTTATCAAAAATTTAAAATATTTGTAAAATTTTTTAATCAATATTTTCTATTCTTCTACTTGCAGTATCCTGTTCTTTTAATTTTCACAATATTTTAAGGTAAGTTAACCACAGAAATAATTAATCCGAATGCTAAATTGAAATTTAAAAATATTACACAGCCCTGCATGGGTTCTGCAAATAAGATGGCTCCAGGTGTTTCCGAAGGCATTTTGCGCGCTGAACACGAATTCCGATTTACTTGAAAATTGTTAATCAGGGGTTTTTGGGGTCGCTGATTGCAGATCTTCATTCAGATTTAAAAAAAATTCAAAATGGCGGATCTAATATGGCGGTCGAGGTTTATAAAAATTAATCAAATTTACTTGACCGCCATATTGGATCCGCCATTTTGAATTTGTTTAAATCTGAATGAAGATCAGCAATCAGCGACCCCAAAAACCCCTAAATAACAATTTTCAAATAAATCTGATTAATTTTTAAGGACCTCCGTAGTGTGGTTCTTTTTCTCCTGCACCCCTTGACATACATAAACCCACCCCCTACTTTAAGGGTGCATGCAAACAATTTGGCTTTTGGCTCATTTTAAAGAGCAAAGATCATTTGTCAATTTTTGACAATAGCGACAGTTGTAGCACGTCAGTGTTTAGCTCTACAATTTTTCAAAAATGGCCAAAAACGCTATTTTTATTATTTTCTCGACGTGATGGAAAGTTTTTGAAACTAGATTCGTGTTCAGCGCGCAAAATGCCTTCGGAAACACCTGGAGCCATCTTATTTGCACAAAAAAGTCCAAATTTGCAGGGCTGTCTTATTAAATATGAAATAAAAATTGAATTTATTAAAAAGATTTTCAATATCTAATGTTTAAATTTTCATCCCCCTTTATTAAAAATAATAATATTGAATAATAGGGAGGGGAGGGATTAAACGTATGATATATTGTAATTGATTTTCATTTTATTTTTGTATAACATTAATTGCAATATTTTTATATTCATATAAATAATATAATAATACAAGAATATATAAATATAAAAATTTTATGAAATTATTTTGCAAATTTAAAAACAAAATAATTTTTATTATTTCAAATAAATATTTTCATTGCACTGCCATTAAAAGTGGCACATCAAACCAACAATGTGTTGTAAAAATAAATTCTTTTCTTTATTTCGTTTTTTAATTTCTTTTTTTTCTTGTTTTCAATTTAATTTGTGTTATTAAAAAAGGCAACAACACAATATATTTTTTTCCCCATTTTAATCCTTTTCAAACGTGACATGAAAATATTATTATAAGCGCAGGCATCCGTTTTCCAATTTGTGTAAGTAGTATGGGAGTCTTTAAAATAACACGGAGTTGAATTGTATTTTTTTTCTTTCATTCACAAATTTAATGCGTTTTTTTTTTGTACTTCAATTAACATTTTTAAGTCGTAATTACAATAATTGAATAACACTTAACAAGTTTACTTTACTTTATTATTTTTAAGTCCATATTACCCCAGAGAATTAAATGGTTTTTTTGCTATTAAAAAAGTAAATTATGAGCCAATGAGTTTCAACCAAACTTTTTAATTAAATTTCAATAAAATAAATATAAAAGGGTGGTATGAAATTATAGTCATCCTTAATATTGTACCTATGATTATGTTTTTACATATCTAAACCTCTTTTTGCAAAAGTCCATCGATGTTAGAGCAAAAAATGATGCTGAGGAAGGTACTTAGTTTCTTGACTATTTGAAAATCGCCTTCACGTCATAGATACATATGTAGTTGCTATTCCTCAAGTTAATCGAGATTCGAAAATTGAGATAACCAGACAACAAAGTCCTGTGAAATCTTCCTCAATTGATAAAATCAGTAACAAGCTATTTACAGAGATGCATCTTACATATACTACCCCTTAGCTTTACAGTGCATCTTTATCTTCTCTTCATTTTCTACACAATATTATCACTCGATTATTATCCTTTAATAGTGGGAGATTACTTGCTTACTTACATAATTAGTCATAACAACACGTTTATCAGATTTTATCCTGCCTCTGTTTCTCGCGCACCTTCGCCAGCTGTTTACACCAATCGATGGCAGGGTTTCTTATAATTGGTCCTTCGCAAACACAGACAGGATCATACTCTACGCCCACTTTTGGTATTCTTGGCATTAAATACCCATCTCTCCGGAGAATTTTCTTCCATCCGAACGGAATGTCCGCATCAGCACACACTAGTCGATGGCAGGGTATCTTCTATTCGGGCCTTCGACCACAGACAGGATCGTACTCTACGCCCACTTTTGGTATTCTTCGCATTAAATACCCATCTCTCCGGAGAATCCTCTTCCATCCGAACGAAATGTCCACGTCAGCACATTTGCTGGTAATTAATGTGCTGCATAATGCCCAAAGCGATGAGTAGCTCATACAGGTCATTGTCTCACACTGGACCAAATATCTTAAGCAAGACTTTTCATTCAAATACTCTAAAGACTGCTTCATCGCTGATTAACATAGTCCATGCTTCTGCGCTATAAAAAACACGTAGAGGATAAGCAACTTGTAGAATATTAGTTTCGTCGAGTGTGACAGGTCTCTGCTATTCAATTTTCTATTGAGACCATAGTTACACTTGTTGACAAGAGTTGTTCTACGCTTAATCTCCAGACTGGTATAATTTTTGCTGATAATTGCGCAGTCAAGATAATAAAAATTCATTGACGACTTCGTAGACAAAGTTAGCGGCCGTTTATCTGGAATATTATGCGCCGCACGTCTCTTCTTATTTACTCTTCCTCTACTTCGTCTAACAGTAACATCTCGCTTAGTACGCCTTATGATGTCAATGTCGTTACTATACGCAAGTAATTGGACACTTTTGTGGAATATAATGCCATTGCCTCATACCCTCCCCATGATGAAGGTGCAGAGGTTGAATTGAAAAGAAATCGCCTTGTCTGAAATCTAGCACGGTACCAAAAGATTCGGGAATGTCTATTACTAGCTTTAAGAAGAGTGAACCTTAGCACCCCTAGCGTAAATGTAATCAGATTACCGCTTTCATTCTAGCAGAAACCTCCTCTAACCTGGCAGAAACCTTGATGCGAGTATCATACGCGTCTTACAAGCCTTTAAGTTTATTACTAACAACGTCTGAGTTATTTGATATTTAAACGAGCGAGCAGATATATTCCAGGCCATCAATTTGAATTGAGAAAAACACACGATACTATTAAACAAATCCACAGATTGGTGCAGGTCATAAGGACAACATTTGAAGCAAAGAATAGTTTATCAAGCATTCAATAAGGTGTACGAACGAACGTCGGATTCACAAGCTGGAACTATATTACCGCCAACTGCTATACTTAAACGGCAACTGCTTTGCAGTTCAGGTTGTTAATAGGCGTTTATCGACCTTATATCGTTGTAGCTCCAGCTGCTGAAAGTCTTTATTTTCTTTCTGGATTATGACGAGTCTTCGCAGAACGTATCTGGCAATAAGTTCAGCCAGTATTCCAACTGTCACTCAATTACCAACATTCACTCAATGAAAATCTCCTCTAATACATCGCGATGAATCTGTTAGAAACGAAACTTACGTAATCCGATGTTTGAAGTCGCCGTAGTCTAGTAGGTAGTTTGTTGGCTTATTAGACGTAAAGCCAGGGTTCGAGCCACAGGCCAAACATCAAAACAAAATACAAAAAGTATTTTTTCGGCGACTTCCTCTCAGCAGATTTCTGGCAAAAACTCGGAGAGTAAATAAAATTGCCATGAAAAGTTTCTCAAACATCTGTCGTTCGGAATCGACTTTAAACTGTAGGTCCCGCCACTCATGTATACTATTAAAACACACAACATAAGTGGTGTGAGGAACTAGGACGTTGTACAATGGGTCAATTCGATCTCCGGCTGCTGTACTTGTCTTAATTGACAAGTACACGTCCTCTAACCTAACCTAACCTAACATAATCCGATGTTCCAAAAGAACAATTTAAACACGTAGGACTTGGAAAACTATAATATCGGAAGACTATAATGTTTGGCGTATTAGAACCTGTCTTATACTTCACATACTCCTTGGTTATGCCGTTTAATAGTCATACACTTAGTTCCACGTTTTCTGATGACACTCCTTTCCTTTGCATAGATGAGAATGCTTATGAAGTCTTATCTGTACCGTTAGGAACAGAATTTTTTGTTGGATACGCGATCAAGCTATGTGATATCCTTTTCTCAAGCCTCTGTTTGATATTGAAAATGTACGTCGAGGTTCTTAAACGATTAAACGATGAGTTGGTATTGATTAAAGGCATCTTGTTTAAATTTTCATATGTCAAGTAGACTTATTTTCGACATCCTTGGTATTTTCAAAATTATGAAATTGCAAATTAATTCTTCTGCCATAAAAGAAGGTTTTTTTACTACAGCCCTGCGTTCTCAGACCATAAATCTCCAACAGATTCTAAATGTATTCGATTACAAAATCAATTTCATGGTAAATAATTAAAAACAAAAGCGAATTATAAAAATTGTATGAAAAGTTTTATTTTCCACGAAAAACAAAAAATAGAAAAAAATCCAACAAAAAATAAAAGAAAAAAGGAAAAATAAAAAGAACACCAGCAGTAGAGGCAATCAGGCAAATAAATTAATAACAAATAAAAGCCAAAACAATTGTTATTAAAAATGTTAAATAAAGGCAAAAATAATATAAAAAAAAACAATATAAAAACAACAACAATAACAACCACAAAATTTGTTTTTATAAATAATAAAATCAACAATAAAAACAAAATAACAGAAACAAAAAATTAAAAAACAACACAGAGAACCTAAATAAACGGATATTATTTGTCATTATTTGTGTAGGAGATGTTCAAACTAAAATTTTATGAATAAAAATAAAAACGAATACAAAAACAAAAACTTATTTTTAATGGAAAAAACAATAGAAAAATTGTTTATTGTGTAGTAATACACACACATATACACACTGATGCACACATATGCACAATAGCAAATATTTATATGCTCACAGGGCATAAATTGAACAAAAACTATACAGACTGAGAGAAAATGAGAGTGAAAAAGAGAGTGAGAGAACAAGCGAAAAACAGCGTAAACATACATTTATAAGCCCTACGGATTATGGTTGAGTATGAGTTCGTATTTGTGTGGGTGTAAGTGTGTGTACACAATCATAAAAATCCACACAACATCACATACATACATTGCTTTGAATTGGTATTGATAAATTCCAGGAAGCATTCATTCATTCATCGATATTAATTTAAATGATTTTCAAACAAAACTTTTCCAACAACAAAATCGTGTTAAAGTTTTGGCCAAAATTTTTTAAATGAATGTATGTGGCTAATAGAAAATCTCTACAGACTTTAATTACACAAATGCTAGGATCGCTTAATATGGCCATACAAGAGTTATTCAATTTAGTAATTGAAATGAATCCAAAAGTAACTAAAACGTTAGGCGTAGCTACTGATAAAATAGGCTTTGAAAAATAAAAAAATAGAGAATTTGTGAAAGGAATGAATACGGCAACACACTATCTACTAGACTGTGGCAACTGTAATTTTGCAACGTTTAAATGATGGCACCGATCTAAACAGTGTTGTTTTTTTTATTTCTTGATGTTACTCTGCAATTTTTGTTCTCAATTTAGATATCCAGATGAAAAGGCGCACTTATGTTCTTTTTTATAGCTATGCGAGCTAAAGGCTGGGAATCTTCAAAAGACATTGGTAGCCCGGTCTACACAATGTGCACGATTCGCCGCAAGACTTACCCTCGGCTTGCTAAACGCATACGTACTAAACCCAACCTAGTTCGTCACACTTCCATTAAGACGCCCCCCCGGGACCACAATCAAGTATTACATCGTGGGAGGTAATGATTCAGCGAGTGCTGCAATCCATTTCTGCTGTTCTTGCTCTCTCTATTATCCTCTGTTGTACTAGAACTTCCTTCGCGAATAAACATATCGCGTTCCAGTTTTCGCGCGATGTTAACATCAGGTTAACCACGTTATCGGGAGTCACTTGGGATCCGATCATCCTCTCCAGGAAATTTCGTCTGAATTCGTAGTGCGGACAAGTGAAGAATATATGCTCCGCTGTTTCGCTTGTATTTAGAAATGATGGACTCGCTTCATCCACGTCATGCCCATACTTGTAGAGGTATCTTCTATAGCAACCGTGGCCCGTTAAGAACTTTGTGAGGTAAAAATTTTGGTCGTGCTTCCTTCTAGTCCATTCTTCTATATTTGGTATTAATCTGTAGGTCCATCTTCCCTTTGTGGAAGAAGTCCACTCGTGCTGCCACCTATTCATTGCATCATCATTCACCTGGTCAGGGTGCACTATCCCCGTTCTCCTACTTATTAAACGTTTTCTTCTCTCTACCTCTACTAACATTCGTAGCGGCGTCATCCCCGCTATCACCAAGGCTGCATCCGTAGATACTGTGCGAAAGGCAGAAATTACTCTGAGTGCAGGTCTCCTGTAGGCCCATATAGGGGCTGCATATAGAGCAATCGATCTAACCACTCTCATCAGCAATTGCCTCTTCTCTTGTCTCGGACCTCCCAAGTTAGGCATTATCCGCGCGAGAAGGCGCACCTTTGTAACTGTCAAGAACTGTGTTAGATTATGCGTTGAATTCGTTTTTATATTTGCCGATCGTTGACGACGGTGTTTTTCCTTATCAGCTGACATTTTCACAGATAACTTCTTCTCTCAATTGTTTATAATTCGTTTACGGATTTTGGTGTTTTCCTGGAGCAGATGATATACCAAGTCTGTCAACTTCTAGAATGCTGCTGTTGATTTGTTATGTTTACTTTGCTTTGTAATCTCTCGTAGACCATTTGTTTCATTATTGTTATTTGCTTGTAGTTTGCTCAACTAGCTCGATGTCATTTACAAGTCCAACAATGAATGTTTATTCTGGGATTTTCGAATCAATCACAAATTTATTCATTATATTACAGAATAGTTACCTTAAAATAGAACTTTGAGCAACTCCTATCGTAGTGACCCTGTGCCCCTTATACTTATTTAACAGTTGAAAGCCTCAGTTAACTTTGGGCAGCAACTCATTGAACCGGATATTCGGTGGTAACATCGTCCCAAAATCATTGATTAAATAATACGTCCAGAGGCCGACCAGAGCTCTATGATCGAACATCGTGTTCATTACAGTCCTGTACGTTTACGATTTTCTTTCGTTGTAGCTTCAATTGCTGCATCGCTTTGTATTCTTTCTCTGCGGAACTTATATGGTTGGCCACTCCTTCTGCCACTCATACTTGGTAAATACACAATAATAGGAATTTCAACGACTGATATTCAGCTGAAAATTCTCTGTATTTCACGACATTCTTCGATGAACCTTTTGCAATCGTAGCTTACTTTTAACGCCATTTCATCAGAGCATTTTATTCACATAGGAACGACTATCAGTATAGGTATTTACGCAGCTCTAATGACTGTTCCGTGTCTGTGTAAAGCAATAATCCAGTTCACCGTGCGATCTTCTAATCCACATTTTTGCACAAATTATAAAACATATATTACCCTTCTGTGGGGCACCACATCATCTCGCCAGCATCTCCCCATGCTGCCATTTTTAAACAGATTCTGATCGTTTCTCTAATTTTTTGTTTCTGCGATGTATTGCACCTTGCCTGTACGAAGACGGCAAACCTCTTTCGATTCGATGCCTATCGCTATCTTTTCACTGCCCTGCATGCACAGCAGACTCCTAACGCTGACAGTCTATGAACCTATATTATCTGAAGCATACACACGATTTTCGCATTTGACCACATTAGAGCAGCGTGGAGTTCGGCGGTGTCTACTACTATTGACAGAAGACATCGTTTTAACCTTAATGACTACCCATATTCGTCGTTAAACTCGCAAGTGTTCGATTAATCCTTTTAGCCTTAAAACCAACTGTTGGAAAGTGCTGTTTAAGGTAATTTATTGTCTCCATGGCCACAAACACACAGTTTTATTTACTGATTTCGCCTCTGCCAACTTTTCAGTGCAGCTTCTGTTTACTGTTTAATTAATTGAGGAACAGTGTTACCCATACATACATAATTTGTCGGTACAGCCTTCAGTCAGCTTTCACACCACTTATGTTGTGTACGTTGATTTCATGCATTAGTGGCGGGACCTACAGTTTAATGTCGACTGCGAAGGACAGATTTTTGAGAAACTTTGCTTGGCAATTTTATTTTACTCTCAGAGTTTTTGCCAGAAAACTGTATTTCGTTTTGCTGGTGATGTCTGACTAGGAATTTGAATCGTGTCCTCACGTCCAATAAGCCAACAGCTTCTCCTTAATCCCAATCGGTTTGTCTTGGACAACATCTTTCGATGGCCCATAGTCCGCACTGTAACGCAGAGTGTAAGCTTTCATATGCCATAAGCCTTGTCGGAATCCCTTCTTCTTAATCGAGTCATAAGAGGATACAGCCTCCTAAATTAACATTTATTTCGTAAATGTGGCAATGCTACTGTTTGTGCTTTTTTCAATTATTTCAAGATTTTCGAGCTTCATTATGGAAATATTTTTCTTTTTTTTTTTTGCATAAAACCATGAACCTCCCTAATGATATGCCCCTTCCAGCAAGATGCATAAATTAAATGAAGCTGAAACAATTTGTGAAGTTATTTCTGACAGTAAATATTTCGCTCAGAAGCTGATAGTGTGGGTAAGAGTCATAAAATGGGTAGGAAAAGTCTTTTCAAATCATTTTTCATCATTATTACGAAAAAAAAACAACGACAACAACAACGAAAATGATGAATAAAATTTCTGAAAAAAGAAGAAAAAGAGGCAAAAAATGCACAGAACTTTTAATGCAAGAAGCTGAACAGAATTTCCGCCACAACAACAGCAGCAGCAGCCAAATAAAATAATGCAATAAAATGAAAAGAGACTACGAGCCACTGCCACTAAGGCAGTGGTAAGAACAGCAATGGCATCTTTTGCTGCAAAGGTATGCAAAAAATTAAAATAACTTTCGAAAGACAGTTTGAACGAGGATAACAATTTTTGACTAACGTTTTTCCCTTTTTTCCAGGTTGTTGTTGTAGTTGCTCATTTTTGTATTCAAAAGAATTTTCAGAAGAAAATTTTACACACAAAAGATCCGTAGTCCTGTAAAATTTTCTCTGCATCTAAAAGGATTCACAAAGGACCAGCAACACACACACATACTTTTAACCAATTACGAACAAAATTTACCTTCTCTCTCTCAGCTGCATTGCTCATTACAGAACAAAACATAGAAAAGAAAAGAAAAAAGACACAAAAATTTTGGTTTGCTTTTGGAATGGAAAGAAAAGCAAGTTTTTCTTTTCACTGTAATGTTTGACATTAAGTTGGACAAAAACCTTTTACAATGAATGACGAGAAAAGTACCAAAAGTACCTTTTTTTCGTTTGTTTGTCTTAAAGTTTTTCCTTTATTTTGTGTTTTTTTTAGTGTGCCGGAGAACAGTTTAAGTTGGCAGACATTTGACAGGACTTAAACGAACAAACAACACAGTAACAAACCAGAAATTTGTTGCAATTGTTGCTGCAGTAATTTGGTGTGAGACGAACAACCGGAAAATAATATTCAGGCAGCTGTTAAACTGTCTTTAACGCGTATCTACTTTCGCAAATATTTTGTTGTTGTGTTGCATGATTTTGTGTGTTCTTTCTCGAAAGTATTTTAAATCAACAGTGAAAAATTACCAAACAAACTGGCAGTATTTATATTTTTTCTTGAACTTAATAAATAGGAAGCTCGTTTCCAATAATAAACCAGGAGAAGTTGTGTTTAAATTTAAAAATTTTCTCTTACTTAAATCAGGTTAACTATCAGCGGAAGAAGTTGCAGCATGGAGAGAGTGGCCTTCAGTTATGTAGGTATCGATATGTTGAATAGTCGCCAGCAATCCCCATTCAAAGGAAGGTTCCTAAGAATCGGTACAGCAGTTTCTTACTTTTGAATAATTCGGCCTGGGGTGGCTTTATCTAGGCTGAGTTATTCAAAAGTTAAGCCAATACATCAAGGCTGCTGCTACTACCGGGGCCGCCATCTAACGTTTTTGTTTCAACTAGTGCTTATTTAGTGAATGGTAGCACTTAGCTTATGTCTGATTTGACGGATAATTAGTTTTATCCTTCCGCTGAAAGAATATGGTTGTGCATATAGAACATCCAATGCGTTTCCGCTTCGCTAAGTGGGCCGGTTACAGAAGATGCCAATTTTGGCAAAAAAAATCATCTTTTCAGATGAAGATCATTTTGATTTTGGCGGGCATGTAAACAAGCAAAATTGTCGCATTTGGGGCCCAGAAAACCCTCACACATACATTGAAAAGCCGACGCACCCAAAACGAGTCACTGTTTGGTGCGGATTTTAGTCCAGAGGCATAATTGGGCCATTTTTCTTCGAAAATGAGCAAGGAGTGGCCGTTACAGTCAATGGCGATCGTTATCGGGCCATGTTGAACGAATTTTGTTCACAAAAATTGAAAAGGAGGATATTGCCAACATTTGGTTTCAACAGGACGGCGATACGTGCCACACAGCCGAAGCTACATTCGATATTTTGCGCCCTGTTTTTGAAGATCGCATTATCAGCCGCAGAGCTGATGTCGTTTGGTCACCTCGGAGCTGAGGTTTGACACCATTGGACTATTATTTGTGGGGTGCCGTCAAAGATAAGTGTTACGTCGACAAGCCAGAGACAATTGACGCTTTAAAGGGCAATATTCGTGAAGCCATTGGCGAAATACAGCTGCACACAATCGATAATGTGCTTAAAAATTGGACCGATCGTGTAGGCTACTGCGTAGCCAGCCGAGGCAGCCATTTGAATGAAATTATTTTCCATTATTAACCGGAAGGATTGTACTTTCAAATAAAATTCAAGAAATTTGAGAAAATATTCAGTAGTTTTTTTTAAAGCATTTTCAAACAAAAAGTTATTTGGCGGACCCTTTATATTAGAAGTATAAAAGCATGAAACTACCCATTTGGATTGTTGAATTATTTCAATCATGAATTCCATAATTTTTCAAAACCTTATGACACACAAATGAATTGAATAACACGTCACGTGTTCTCTGGTTGAAACATATCCGAAGTGTCCAATTTTTCCATAACTTTGGAGCATAAATCAGGCCGAATTTGATCGAAGACAAGGCTTATATTGTCTTTGAGGGCTGCTGTGGTTTGTGGTTCATTCGCATACACTTGTGATTTAAGAAAACCGCATCAACTTCTGAAACCGCATCAAGTTCCCCAACTGCAACAAATAACAGCCCAATACTCGACCAAATAGACTACAACGATTTTGCTAACTTTCCCCATCTAACGGAAGGTTGCTATGAACAAATACAGAATTTTCTCAAATAAAGTGGCACCATGTAGACCAAATTAGTCTCATCCACTAAGGGTGCTCCCATTGCATTGAACGTATTAAAAGAGAAAGCCACCCATCTGGAGTATTGCATTATTTCAATCATGAATTCCTTTCCAATGTCTTTAATTCCGAATTTGTGGACTTCAGGGCATTATCTGCCTAACTGGGTCTATCCTATGGTTTGCTATGACATATTTTGTATTTTGCATTTGCAACTCCTGCAACAATTAAAGCCAGTAGACCACTTACAACACCGTATATATACTGATTGGATGCTGAAGAAACGGGTAATCAATGTTGAAAATAATCTTCTCAAGTGATGAAACTAATTTCTCCTACGGTGGAGGCTCAGAGAATCTAGTAGTGAAAGTGGAAATGTCAATCAGAAGTCAGCAATGAGTATTCAAAACGATGAGTAGATTCGAATCATATTTATAATTTCTGATACTTATACGCATTCATACTTATTTCAATGTCATACTAATACTACTTATATTCAAAGTTTGAAATACTCATGGTACCCATACTTAACAATACGCATGATGTTATTGATTTCGACTCTCCATGACTCATCGTATACACGAATTACAAAATAAGTATGATTTGCGTACGAACACTACTATACTCACATGAAGATTGTGTGTTTGCTCTCCTTGCTGTCTTTGTCTTTTTTGTTTATGTGTCTTTCTTCTTTCTTTGTAAATGCAACAACAACTAAGACTGTAAATTTTGATGAATGATTCGAATTACTCGAATCATTTATGAGTATTATAAGTATTTTTCTAAATTTATGAATGAGTAGGCGTATGAATCAAACATAGTTCGAATGTAATGAGTTTGATGTCAACGTTGTACTCATACCCATTACGACTTGTACTTATAAATCAGTGTTGCACTGAGTACGAAAGAACCAGAGTAATTGAATTTCAATACTGTTGACTCACTCATACTCAAAATTTCATGAGTGCTTATGAGTAGCGAAAAAGCGATTCATTGCTGATCTCTGATGTCAATGCAACTGCAAAAAGTAGCTGTTTGGTGCACGTTATAGTCTGTAGATATCATTGACCCTTACTTGTACCGGAATAATCTTTTGAAGAAACCCTAACCTTTAATTTCATTAATTATCAATTGATTTTCAACAAAACTGTACAGCGACCCATAAAATACCTCCTTCTGTTGTATTCCGGAAAGTATAGTTTTTTGGTTTGACGGCGTATATTCGTTTGACGTTGTTAGACCTTTTAGCAGGACTATGCCAAAACGTGTATCATACATACGTACATACCCAATTGGTTATTACAACACTTCAGTCAGGTTTACAACCTAGTTTCCCACACCACTTACGTTGTTTGTTTTAATTTCATGCATTAGTGGCGGGACCTACAGTTAAAAGTCGACTCCGAACGACAGATTTTTAAGAAACTTTTCATGGCAATTTTATTATACTCTCAGAGTGTTTGCCAGAATTCTGCTGAGAGGAAGTCGCCGAACAAATATTTTTGGCATTTAATGTTGTTGGAGATGTCTGACATGAGGTTTGAGCCGAGGCTTCGCGTCTAATAAGGCAACACACTACCAACTAATTAAGGCGAATCAAAGACGCGGTTAATTCCCTAACGTTTACGCAGTTAAAAGACCGCATTATAGGCAAGAAAGTATCTCGAATAGTTCGACTGCTGCAACCAATCAAAGGCCGTCAGTTAAATGACATATAGCGAGAGGTCCAAGCACTTTATTGAAATAAAAGTTCAATCGAAATAAGAGTCTTATGGGTACTTTATTAGACTTTCTTTTAGAAGTTCAAAAGGGGGTAATTAGCCACCTCCATTAGCGTTTGTTTAATCGTTAACTGGTTAACACCTGTTACCATAAGTTAACAATTTCAGACGCATTCTTTGTAAGGGTAGCTGTAGTTGCTATTGTCAAATTTAAATTATGTTTACCTCTACTAATTGTTGCTTAATTTAACTAACCACGGGGTAATTTCCTACCCTTACAGTTTTCCCTTTCCATGAGGCGGCTAACAATTTGGGTGTTTAATGCTTGCATGAGAAATTTGTTTAAAGTCTGTTAAGCTTTCAACTGGAAACATTGAAATTGTAAGCTCAGGTAGCAAAAGGTTTAAAAATTTAAAATTTTCTTGCAGCAGGTGTCATCTAATTTAGCATGTATGGATGATAGGGCAGCCATAACTACCTTTGGGCATAAGCTTATGAGATAATACAGTCGTTTGTATTTGTTGTTATTAGAATGGAAAGCAGGCAAAAATGAATTTCATTATGCTGAGTAAATTGACGCAATGGTTTTATCCCGAACAATACAACAGCAGTGAGCCAAAGTTGAATTTGCAAACAAGTCTCTACTCTGCTCTTCTCTTTTTGTGTGTGTTTTTTTCGTTGGTTGTTACCACAGCTCTGTCACCACTTTTAGTGCAACCATGTGCAACCAAGGGTGAATATGTGTTGTATTGTTGTTGCTGCATTACAAAATATTATTTAAAAAACGTTACAAACTATAACAATGAATAGAATTTAACTAAGCAACGACAATAACAACTCCATAGAAAACCCAACACAAGCCAAACCAAACAAAACTCAGCTCAACTTAGCTTGACTCAAATTTTATACAAAAAAAAAAAAAAGAAAAAAGAGAGCCCTTTAGTGCTACAAAATATTTGGTTTTTTTTTTGTTTTTTTTTTGCTGAGGTCTTTTGTTGCAACCAGACGAACTATTGTGCAACATTACAAAACGACAACTATATTCACATGAAACTTTTTTTTTGGTTGACCGAAAATAAAAGGCCCTTATTTGTTGTATGTACACTTGCATGCTTACAAAAGGAGTGCAAAACTATTGTTTTCTATTCGTGTTTTTTTTTTTGCAAGTTTCGGTTTCGGGTTCCTATTTTGTTTTGTACGTTTTTTTTTGAGCTTCTACTGTTACATTTCGTTTCGTTACGTTTAATGTATGTACGTATGTGTTCTGTATGAATATTTTTCTGATTAATTGTCAAAAGGATGTTGGCTGTTGGTATTCATGTTTATGGGACCGTTGCATGGCTACAGTGACAAAAAAATGGGCCCCAAAAAAAAAAAGACAAAAAAGAGAGAAAAACGTTAGAAAAACAATAAAATAAAGAGGACAGAGGGGGGCCACGGGTAACTTATTTTGAATTAGAATTATTGTACATCAAATAAACGTAGCAGAACAGAATCGCTTGTTGTTGCATCATATTTTTTTATATGCTATGAGACTTGCAACAGTTTTCACAAATTGTCCAATAACAAACACAAAGAAAAACAGAAACAAAACAAAAAATACTGAAATTCCTCTCATTCACATGTAAAGTCATGTGTCACAGGAAAATATTCCAATCCAAATTAGCTTCTGTACATATTGAGTACATTTTCAAGTAATTGACATCGTATTGCACCACTTGACTTTTAAGGTCATACATGCAAAAAAAAACTACAGCAAGTACCTTAAATTAATAAAATCTTGTGGAAATCAAATATCAAAATACATAAGTAAATAAAATTACCAGGAAAAGTTTTCCAAATACGCACTGACCCGTGAGATTACATACAGTAACAGAGATTTCCCAATGAGCCAGTTGAGCCTTACAATAAAGCAACATTCTTTCCAGTTTCTTAGCTTCCTATAAAAATCTTTGTTCAATGGATGACCTAACTGTGGAAAGAGGTAGGTTTATTTATTGATAGGTTTGCGGAAGGACCATACATGCTCGAGTGAGTTCATGAGCTATACAATTGCAAGGAATACTGCTTTGACTAGGAATTTTAATTGCCTTGCCTTAGACTTGTCACAAGCAGCGGCCAATTGAATTGCCGCATATGCCAAGCAGTTTACAAATATTGAACCCAAAATTGAGCACATAGCCGCTTGGGTCACAAAGAACAGCGATGTGCTAAAAGATGTAAAACCTTACTCAGTTCCATAGCGATTTATGGTCATAAAACGCTTCGGCTGAAATGCTTTATATTTGTCAGGCAGGCGGAGAGATATCCTAAA
Source organism: Sarcophaga carnaria (assembly GCA_958299815.1). NCBI lineage: Eukaryota > Metazoa > Arthropoda > Insecta > Diptera > Sarcophagidae > Sarcophaga > Sarcophaga carnaria. Next base: position 20,756,874 of record OY283152.1, read on the forward strand.
ACTAAGGTCTTCGGAATACTACAGCTGACCTCAGTTGCTTCCTTATTTGGTCATACCAAACTGTATGGTCAGGTTTGCAATCTAGCTTCTCACACCACCCATGTTGTGTGTGTGTTAATTTTATGTATGACTGGGCGGGATCCTTTTTTTAATGTCGACTCCGAACGACCGACTTTTGAGTAACTTTTCATGACAATTTCTATTTACTCTCAGAGATTTTGCCAGAAGTCTGTTTAAGCTGTGGTTTGAACTATGGGATAGCGTCTAATAAGCCAACACATTGCCTGCTAGACTACGATGTTTCCAAGCTTAGAACCGCTTGCGTATATTTCCAGAGAATGTTCGCAGTTGAGGTCGCCGTGGTCTAGTAGGTAGTGTGTTGGCTTATTTGACGTGAGGCCTCTGTTCAAACCCCAGGTCAGGCATTTCCAACTGAACGAAATATGAAAAATATTTCTTCGACGACTTCCTCTCAGCAGATGAAGTCGCCGTAGTCTAGTAGGTAGTGTGTTGGCTTATTAGACCTAAAAGCCAGGGTTCGAGCCCCAGGCCAGACATCAAAATAAAATACAAAAAGTATTTCTTCGGCGACTTCCTCTCTGCAGATTTCTAGCAAAAACTCACAGAGTAAATAAAATTGCCAAGAAAAGATTCTCAAAAATCTGTCGTTCGGAGACGACTTTAAACTGTAGGTCCCGCCACTCATGTATAAAAATTAACACACCCAACATAAGTGGTGTGAGAAACTAGGTCTTAATCCTGACTAAAGGGTTGTAATGACCAATTATGTATGTATGTCCGCAGTTGATTTTGTGTAAAAACCAGTCTGAACAGCTTGAAATTCTAGTGTGAAAACTCTTATCAAATCTTACTTCAAACGATGTGTAGTCAATAACATTCAGAGTTTAGGCGTACTTAGATGGGATATGCTAGTGAACAGAGAGCATGATGTACCAGACAAGGTATAGGTTAGGTTGGAGTGGTAGCTTTGATACCAAAGCTCGCTTGAGCACGCGTAGCGGCCTGTTGTGATGCCATGAATTCTACCGAAATCATCGAAGAATTTGGTCAGCGCAAGGGCTGTATACCAGACAAGGTATTCAGATGAAAAAAATTTAGTTCCGCACAACACATAAATACTTGAAAGTGCAGATGATTCGGGATTCTAAGGACGATAAGCAAACGGATGATAAGGTTGAGGTTAAAAAAAAATTCACTTTAAAGTTTGTGATGTGACAAGACTATGTGAAATGGTAAGCCAGGACTGAGTAAATGTCGATATTAAGACATAAGCTGTGTTTACTTTTCTGGATATCCTTACACGGAGGAGTACACATCACACGAATACATCACAATTTGTTTGTTGTCGATGGAATCCGGAGACTATCACCTTATAAAACATGTCTGCAGTAATAAGTAACGATACACCCTCCTCTACTCATTAATTTAAATTTGTTTTATTTTCTTCTTTATCTGCCAAATATTTCTATCGAGTATTTCAAAAGTTTTCCTTACTTATCACAATAATTTTCTCTTTTATTTTTCTTTTTATTTTTCTGCTGCTGCTGCTGCTTTTCCTTTCCTTGCATTGTTTCTAATGAATAGCGCGAGTATATTTTGCTTTTTATGCTCAGCATTTCATTTGATTAATTCATGTTTAATGTAAAAAGTTTTTCGTTTTAATGCAAAAATTCAAAAAATGAAAACGACGAGAGCGGTAAGAGAGAATGAAATTTTTTTAAAAAGTATTCTCATAATCATTTCAAATAATGTTGTATTCATTTGAAATGAGAAATATTTTGTTGAAAAACAAAAGAAATTTATTTTTAAAACACACACCATATTAGATGAGATGGTGATGTGATGTAATGCGATGGTTGGTTGGGTTGGGTTGGCTTGCTTTGGCAAGACGAATGAATAGCTGCTGTTGGCTGGATAACTTCAATGATGGAATGATTTTAACTTCAGTTTTATGAATGAAAAATGACGCTTTAACGAATAATTTATGATTTTCTATGACATTTTTTATGTTTCCATTCAGTGTGTGTATGTGTGTGTGAAAAGCATATGAAAACGAAAACGTAAAAGTTTCGTAGCAAAAGTGTATCCATGAAATGTTTAATATTGTTCTGCGCAAATTATGCAAATCGTATAATGAATTATGAAATGTTTCTATGAATATGATTAATAAAGTTGATGTAATAAATATTATCACACAACCATTATGAAAAGATATTTTTTCTTAAGGGGAACGGAGTGTAGTTCTGTAATGTTTGTAAAGGTGAAATGAATTATATGATGTTCGGACTGATAGCCTAACATAAACTTCCAAATTTTAAAAGATTTCCAGAATTTTGGTTGTTAATATCACATGCACTGCCTTGCGTAACAATCTAGTTCCAGGAAGACTTCATTTTCTACAAATTATAATCGCAGATCGCCAATGATTTTCTTCACAGACCACGATTATTTACGCAGTAGAAACTTGGTTTTTTTATTGAGGGTAGTTTAAGATGCCGTAGTCTAGTTGGTAGTGTGTTGGCTTATTACACGCAAGGCCACGGTTCAAACCCCAGGTCAGACATCAAAACGGAATATAAAAAAAAGAAAAAAAAATTTTTTTCGGCGACTTCCTCTCAGCAGATTTCTGACAAAATATCTGAGAGTAAACAAAGAATTGCCATGAAAAGCTTCTCAAAAATATGTCGTTCAGAGTCGACTTTAGACTGTAGATCCCGCCACTCATGTATAAAATAAATACAAACAACACGAGTGGTGTGAGAAGGTAGGCCGTAATCCTGACTTAAGGGTTGTAATGGCCAATTATGTATGTATGTAGTTTAACCACCCAGAGACCAAAGATGTTGCGTTGTATACATAAAATGTTTGAGACTCTTTTCAAACCAAGTGGGTTTGAGGCAATCAAACCTGTTGTTAGGAAATTACAATAAGAGGAGAGCGGAGATCAAATTATCCAGGAATAATTTGAGATTGTCACCCAGACTTTTGACAGGGTATTCTAGACTCAGAGAACTCTTATACAGAATGCGAATTGTTGTGAACCCAACATGTAGATTTTGAGATTTGGGAACCAGTGTGTCATTAATAGATATACTGACTGATAGTGCATTCAGGTGGCACATGAAGGACTATGCAGGAAATTGTCATTGTTGACACCGACTAGCATCCTGAAGTTTGTCAGGGCAATTGGTAGGAAGGAGATATTATGGAGATACCCTTGAAATCTAGAGGAGAGTACAATAGTTCGCAAGGTTGCAATACAAATACAAGGTTCGACCATCTTTTACTTTTTCGTCGTTATTATTACTGTCTTAAGGAGATGCCTTAGTACTGCGACAATCCACCATAAAGAATCTGTAACTTTAGGGCTACGCATTTTGAGTACTCTCACAGATGCTGTAATTCGCATAAGAGATCATCCACTATGACTAGAAATCACAGATCCAACTTACTCCTACAGATTGTATTAATTGCAGGCAACAGCTTCATTGATATTCATGACAGAAATCCAAATTTTCCGCATTAAAACTGTAGCTGTCCCTCTGTAACTCTATCAGACTCCTGTCTTCTCAACAACTTTACATTCTTTTGACCTTGATTGGGTATGCTTCAATCATCCACTTCCTCTGTTGCAGTCTAACGTTATCAGCAATTACTGGAAGTAACTGTGCCGACGAAATGTATTTGCTATCACACAACATGTGGCCAAGTTGAGAGATATCGGGGCTGTAGCGGCACGATATATAGCAATATAAAGGTCAGTGCGAGCTGGCGATGATTTCCGCATCCGATCCAACAGTGAGCTGTATGAGCTCCTCAACGATATAGACGTTGTGCAGCGTATTAATATCCAGAGGCTGTGCTGGCTCGGCCATGTCATTCGAATGGTGGAGGATGCTCCAGCGAGACGGGTATTTGATGCGGTAATCTGCGTATGTCGGCGAAGAGGACGATCTTGTGTCAGTTGGAACGACCAAATCGAGGAAGCCTTGTCATCGATTGGTGTGACCAACTGGCGTAGGCGCGCAAGAAGCAGAGACGTCTGGAAAGATGTGTTGCGGCAGGCCGAAATCCGTTAATCGGGTTGTTAATGGCCAATTAAGTAAGTAATATAAAGGCCATGAGATTAAACATGGCGTATAGCAATGATTTTACATTACGACAGCAAAAGTTTTAAAACGTCCAGTCGTTTCTCTATGTGAGGAACATTATTGCATTAGTGGCTCTAGAATGGTGATTGAGGTTCGCTTTAACAAGACTTGACATGACTTCGGCCAACTATATCTACATATTTCGCGGCTCATTAATCTGAAGTCTGTTGCCTTGTATGACTGCGAAAAACATAATAAAACTGGTTTTCACCTCTACGCCACTGATAGTGATAGCGCCACTGAAGCGAATTCAGTAAATTTTTAGTCTAAACACTACCTACACTACGATACTGAGTTTTGGGCACAAACCTTAAGTGCTCATGGTTCGGGAATGTTCCACCAAACTACTGGCCGAGACAACCAAGACTGGACTTAACTAAAATTCACAGGATAGCCTACGGAGACGGGCGTAAACTGGCACGAACAGCTGGAAATAAAGGCATTAAATATAAATAAATTAAGGAATTATCTTAAGCCAGTACCAGAGGATAGTATGAGTTCAATTATTGCTCCAATTCAAAGTCATTTCTTACATACATATAATCGATCATTACAACCCTTCAGTCAGGATTACGGCCTAGCTTCTCACACCACTCATGTTGTGTGCGCTAATTTTATACGTGAGTGGCGGGACCTACAGCTCCGAACGACAGATTTTTGAAAAACTTTTTCATGGCAGGTTTATTTACTCTCAGAATTTTTGCCAGAAATCTGCTGAGAGGAAGTCGCCGAAGAAATATTTTTTTATATTTCGTTTTGATGTCTGACCTGGGATACGAACCCGGGCTTTACGTCTAATAAGCCAACACACTACTTATTAGACTACGGCGACTTCCTTTCTTCGTCATTTCTTACCTTCTTTTAATTTTTTTTTAGAATGCCTATTTTCATGGGTATTTAAGGACACCCGGTGATTCTTTTTTATAAGATTGTGTAGCTGAAAAGTGTTATTTTTTCTTTACTAAAGGAAATGTAACATCCTATAGCCTTGCTAGACTGGCAGTTTTGAAACAGCTCCATGTAATCGATGTATGATCGATTACCCATGTCGGATTCGAGAACTACAGGTTCTTAAGCGATCAAATAGTATGTTTTTAGACTCCTCTATTACGGCATTTTTAATGTTCAGCGATTTAACCTCCCAAAGTTTTCTATCAATTCAAAAACAAACAACAAAAAAGAATAATTAAAGGCCACGTTTCAAGTTGTCTTTGTGCAGAACATCATATTATTATGCCCAAAAGTGGCACATATTTAAATAAATTATTTTAAGCTCGTTCTGTGCCATTTTAATTGAATGCAAATAAACATTATTTAACAGCACACTCTTTAAGCTTTTCTTTAACAACCGTAGTGGTGGCTCAACAGCAAATTTTTTTCGGTTTTAGTTTCGTTTTCTTTGAATTAAAATTTAAAATTCACTTTCAACTGTTTTTACAACTTTAATCGGATTTTTATTTTATTTCATCATTAAATATTGCTTCGGCAATGTTTTCAACGTGAAGAAAAAGGCAGAGTGAAGAGAGAGAGAGAGAGAGAGAGAGAGAGCGAAAGAAAGGTCGTAAGAGAACAGGCATACAAAGAAAGAAAGAAAGAAAAAAGGAATTACGAATAGAAAAGAAATTAATTAAAGATACAAAGTATACCTTTGAGCTGTTTATCTCATTTCAGTGAAACTAAAGTCTGCTTTTAGGCGTTCATTTCATGTTTTTCTTCTACAATAACTTCGAATAACGACTACACGTGAAACCAGTGTAATGGGTATGAGTGTGGGTGTGTGAATATATGTATGTTTTTGAAAAAGGAAATTGTGTTGAAATTTACCGTTATAAAAAGGTTAAAGTTTACGTATGTCTATAAATTTTAAAGGCCTACAAAAGCATAAAATTTCAATCAATGTGAGTGTGAGTAAGGGTGTCTGTTGTATTCGTTAAAGCAAGAAGGAGAAACATTTTGAAGGATACAGCAATAAAAAAGAACAACAACAACAACAGCAACAACGAATAAACAAAATGGCAAAAGAAAGATTGTAAACAATACACAAATGACAAATAACTTCAGGTTTATCATTCACAAAGACGAAGAAGGCAGACGACAAGGAAAATACAGAAAGAAAACAAGACCCTGAAAAATAACTTGAAATTTTTCTCTTTTTTTTTGCTTTTGACAAAAAAAAAAAGAAAGGAAACTTTTAAAGGTATTCGAGTGGTTGCGGGCTAGAGAATGGAGGTGAGTTTGAACAAGTTAAGCTAAGAAGAAAAATCTGTTTAGATTTTAACAAGAGCATCATGTACAAATAAAATTACGCAAATCATCGATCATGTGTATAAGGCAACTAACATACAAAGGTAGTGAGGAACCTGAAGACATTAAAAGAACATAATTGGGCATGTTGATAAAAATAAATGGCATATCGCCCAAAGGACAAAGTGTACTAAGCAACGTAAAGAGAAAGAAAAGAAAATTAGTGGACTTGATTTTTTGAATTTACAAACTTTAAGAGTTTATGCTGATGTTTGTAACATTTTCAGCAAACAACTTAAATTTAATGAACGTATCGACGTAACAAACTTGATAAACTTTTCATAGATAATTTTATTTTACTCTCAGAGGTTTTTGCCATAAAACTGTTGAGATGAAGAAAGTCGTTTTGTTCGGTATGCCTGAACCAGGATTTGAACTACTGGCTCTCGTCAAATAAGCAAACGCACTACCAACCAGACTAGGGCGGCTTCTGGTCTGTGGAGCAAAGTATTGTGTTTTCCTACGACAGACTGCCATCTTTCTATTCACAAAAAGGAAACCAAAGGTACTATAAATATGCAATGAAATTATCTATTGAGAGAGTAAAAGTTCTTGACAACAAACACAAGCACACCATCTGATCATTTTAAAAATTTTTTGTTCATATTCAATGCTGATTCCTCCTCTATTGGATAGTCAGAAAAGATTTCTGTAAGGTATCAGCTTTAAATTTTACCATAAACCAGGTATGTAATGTTTCCCTTCTCTTTGTTCCATTATAGCCATGTGGAGAGCCATGTAGACAGCCATATAGAGAGCTGTCAGAGCCTCCTTGCTGTTCATTGTATGTGTAATATAGTAGGTATATACTTTGCTAGTCCATAGAAGTGCTTAGTTGACGAAATTAACGATAAAAAATACTACTTTTAGCAGAAAAGAACGTATTGCTGCACCAAGGCAATGCACAGTTCACACATCCACTATTTCGTTAACCAAACACAATCAATTAAACTTTCAATTGCCTTAGCATGCATCGTATGTGCCAGCTTACACGTGTTTCTATTGCCAAGCTTGAAAAAATCCTTCAGTGCCGAAAGAAATGTCAACAGATTAGGGGATTGATGACTGTTTCAAGAAGCCAGATACGTTAGGTTTGAGGACAATACCCGAAGGTCAAAATGTAAATTCGTCCTAAAAGGTCCGCCAAATAACTTCTTTTTTGAAAATGCTTTAAAAAAAAATACTGAATATTTTCTCAAATTTCTTTTTTTATTTGAAAGTACAATCCTTCCGGTTAATAATGGAAAATAATTTCATTCAAATGGCTGCCTCGGCTGGCCATGCAGTAGCCTACAAAATCGGTCAAATTTTTAAGCACATTATCGATTGTGTGCAGCTGGATTTCACCAATGGCTTCACGAATATTGTCCTTTAAAGCCTCAATTGTCTCTGGCTTGTCGGCGTAACACTTATCTTTGACGGCACCCCACAAATAATAGTCCAACGGTGTCAAATCGCAGCTCCGAGGTGGCCGAACGACATCAGCTCTGCGGCTGATAATGCGATCTTCAAAAACAGGCCGCAAAACATCGAGTGTAGCTTCGGCTGTGTGGCACGTAGCGCCGTCCTGTTGAAACCGAATGTTGCCTATATCCTCCTCTTCAATTTTTGTGAACAAAAATTCGTTCAACATGGCCCGATAACGATCGCCATTGACTGTAACGGCCACTCCTTGCTCATTTTCGAAAAAAAATGGCCCAATTATGACTCTGAACCAGAATCCGCACCAAACAGTGGCTCGTTTTGGGTGCGTCGGCTTTTCAATGTATGCGTGCGGGTTTTCTGTACCCCAAATGCGACAATTTTGCTTGTTTACATACCCGCCAAGATCAAAATGAGCTTCATCTGAAAAGATAATTTTTTTTTTGCCAAAATTGCCCTTAGAAGAGAGAGAGAGAGAGAGAGGGTAGTGAAGGAGATAGGAAAATTGGAAAAGAAGAAGGGGCAGAAGAGGAAGGATATAAAAGACGAAGAAAAAAGATGAACCACAGCGACTACAGCCTTGACGGCCACTAAGATTTCTCAACCAGCTCCACCTATTTATGAAACTATGGAGATACCTAATGTCGACTCTCGACAAAGAGTTCAAACCTTCGAAAAAGCAGCTGTTTAGGGTTCACAACCTCAATCTACTAAGGGCTGGTTAATTGCGGAGGATAGAGTCCAACTCTTCCTTATCGCAATATAACCTGTAATTGATCAACTGAGATCTGTGCCAGATCCTTGTAAGCGTTCTAATCTTGCAGTGCCCTGTAATAATAGTAAGAAGCCAGATAGGTCGCATTACTAACATGACATGGAAACTTTAAAAGTTCTTTCAGAACGAAAAAGAGAAAATTTATAACTACTTTGTTGTGTTGACTAATTGTGGTAAAAGCCTCGTAGTTGTTTAAAAAAGTCCTTCGTTTTATTGTGATTTTAAAGCCTATTGTAGAGTATTGCCAAATTACCAACAAAAAGAGAAAAAATGTCATAAAAATATAAACAAACTGAATATGTCAACACTATAAAAGATATGAACAAACACAATCAAACATATAGACTCACACAGACACCGGAAAAACGAAAAAAACCAAACGAAAAAGAAAAAGACAAACATTTCAATGAAAATCATTATCGCAGTTGTTATTATGATTATGGTTGTAAAAAGAAAAAAAAACAAAGTGAACAACAACAATAATAACATCAAAGAAATAAAAATGAAATAAAAACATACACAGAAAAAGAAAACGAACAAAAAAAGACGAAAATGTAACAAAAAAATCATATTTTTGGTAGATAAACAAAATAAAACAGAAAAAAAGGGGGAAATGAGACTATAAAAGTAGAAGCACAACAATAAGGCAAACACTTAGAGACAGAAAAAGGGAGAGAGAGAGAAGAAAAAGAATTTCAGACAAAATGTGTTGAAATTTGTTTTTCACAGAATAAAAGGGTTTTCTTTCGGTTGACGTTTCCTTATGATGAATTTCGTGATAAAAAGAAAACAAAATTTATATTCTGTTTTACTGTTTGTTGTTGTTATTGTTGTTTATTGTCGAAATGATTAAATTAAATTACAAAGAAATTTTGTTCGTTAAAAGTATTCCTCTTTTTTTTTTAAGGAAATATGGTTAAGAAACGCCTTAAAGCAGGCTAAAGTTTTGTTTATAATTTTCGTAAGTGTGTGTGTGAATAAAAGTTTTTGTTGTAAAATTTTTAAAGTTATAAAGGAACGTGAAAATAAGTTAAAAAAATTTTGCAATATATTGTTATACGTACAGAAAGACTATGAGCGATAAAAAATTGTAAAATGACAATAACAAATCAACATTAACGTTCTGGAAGTTGCCAGATCGAAAATAAATGAAGTAAAAATAGAGCGAAAGGTGATGTTGCCAGTCAGTAAAAAAAAAAAAGAAAAAAATACATGCTACCAACAACCAATACTATATTAAACTTAGCAGTACCACCTGTTGAGAAGGAATTGATGTCAGAAACCAAGCATCTGGCTATATAAGAGTAGGTAAATGCAAAACACCTACTAAACAGGGCTGGAAAAATTGTCGAGCATAATAAAATTACAATTATTAGGTGCAGCGTAGTTTTCTAATAAAAAAAACTGTCTAGAGAAGCAAATTAGTTTTTAGGGTTATCAGAAGTATTGAAGATTATTCAGATTTATAGGGAAAGCTTGGAGTCTGTTGGCATGGCGAAACTCTATATCTTTTCATATATCTAAGACTCTTGTTATTATTTATTTTAATTCAAAAAATATCCTGCTCCACTCTATAGCACCCACTATAACATATTTTTTATTTCAGACAGACTCTGCGTGACATGTGTGGATTCCAAAAATGCTCATTTCACCTCCTACAGATAACCAAAACTATACGAAGTCATCTTCTATTTCTAAATGTAAAAATTCCTTCGCATTTAATGATTTTAATAAACCGTAGAGGACTATTTACTCCATTTGAATTGAAAAAGTTTGCTACCTATACTCCCCCTCTTAGCTGGAAAAATAAATAATTTCATGTAAAAATGAAACAGTTTTTTATAATCCCTTAAAATATGCAATTAATTTGCATTTATTTAATAGCCTTTGGAAGTAATTTAATTATCGTATTATTATAAGAGCTTTTAATTGTTAAATTAAAAATTAATTTTTGCATAGAAAAACAATATTTTAAATGGATTCCATAAATTATTTAGAGAGCCTACGCTAATTTATTATAAAAACAAAAGTACCTTTTCAAATAAAATGTTTTCTGTTGCCTTAATGCTTAATTATAATATATTTTTGTTGTATAGTTTTAGGCTTATTAGCACGTTTTGATACTTTTGAAAATATTGAAGCATTAAAGCTGTTTAAATGGGTATATTAGAATGGAAGATAATTTATAAATTTTAACCTTTTAATAGAGAAAAACTTTTCAAAGAAAATATTTTGGGAAAGAGGATTAAACTGTAATCATTTTAGTTATTTTGTTAAATGCTTAACATATAATAGGATGAAGATAAATGAAGTGGCCATTAGAAAGATTTTAAATAAATTGGTGATGAAATTGTGTGTATAAGACAAATGTTAATTTGCCGCCTTTTCAGTTTGACATACCAGGAGAGAATGTATATTTCTTGTATGTTTTTACTCTCACGTGTCACGGAATAGAAGTCAATAAGCAGTAGCCAACACTGTGGATCCTGGTTATGGTTTCCTTCCGAAAAAAAAGTTTTAATTGAGAAACATGAAGTATATCAAATTTAATTAAAAGAAGTTTAGAAACACCACACAGACAAACAATAAAATGAATTTATTATTAACCCTTTAAGGGGCTACTGTAAATGCACATAGAAATCTAAATTTCCACAGAAACAAAACAAATTTCGGAAAATGGTTTTAGAAATGTGTATTCACTTTAAGCTACATTGCGATGATGCTCCAATGAATAAATGCTGGGGGATGTATTGCTGTGAATAAGGAGCACTTCTTCTCTTGCATTTTGTGCATCCGGCCGAGGCATAAGAGTTGAATCCCATATTCAGTCGAATATATGACATTCATCATCAGGAACACTTCAACGCCAACTGTATTAATAGCCCACATAAGACATCGAATAGTGGCCGAAAGTGTGGTGTAACAATGGGTTGTGTGTGATAACCGCGACTTCCTCTCAGTAGATTTCTGGCAAAAATTCTGAGAGTAAATAAAATTGTCATGAAGAAGTTTCTAAAAAATCTGTCGTTCGGAGTCGACTTTAAACTGTAGGTCCCACCACTCATGTATAAAATTAACACACACAATATAAGGGGTGTGAGAAACTAGGACGTTGTACAGTGGGTCAATTCGACCTCCGGGTACTGTATTTATCTTAATTCTATTTTCTATTCCTCTAACCTAACCTAAACGTTCTACTCATTAATAATGCCAAGTCTTTTAGGACCATAATTAATAACATGATAGTCCAGGAATTATTTTCCATACAATTTGTTCATTCCTTTTCGATCCAGAGCTGTTATGTATCCCTTCTTTGCTTTTTTCAACCTCATCGCTCAAGTTTTTTTTTCAGATAATAAGGCGATTGGTATACTCTAGTAGGTTCTAGAACCATAGGGTTGCCATCTATAATTTCTATCTTACATTTGTTACTTCTCTCTAGAACTAACACCGTTTTCATTTGAATTTCTTTCTTAAAACGTGGCGATGCTTATTATGGACGTTGTTCACAGGGTCAGGGATCTTGTAGGATTTCTTACTTAGACGACTGAAACCCTTAGGGAAGATACTGACATCCATATGTAGTCTTTTGTATTCCTGCTATAGAAACGTACAACCCGATTGAATTCAATGTTTTGCAAACTTTTTTTCCTGTTTGATGCCTTATTAGTATGTCATTTCAAAATTTTTACTGGAATGTTATTTCCTTTTTTCCATCGTTCCTTTCTTTTCCCAAGAATAAATTAAATATTTTCAAATCAATTTTGTTTTGCTACCTTCCAACTCTTAATTAAACTCATAAACAAGTAGTTCTTGAATGTTGTTACACATTACAAGTCTAAATTACTTGAGGCGATAAAATTACAAGCAGTCTCTCTGGTACTTTCCAATGTGCACTGAAGGGTTAAATTAAATGAACAGTAAAGGAGAATAAGAAGAAAACGATTTTTTTCAAAAATTGTGTGTATAAGCCAAGGCGTGCAGTTGAGTTGTATGTGAAAGCATACATTTGGGTGTTGTCAAATAAAAAATTCCATTAATTTGTATGGAAAGCATTTAAAAATCGTAAAAGATTCGTTCGTTTGTTATTTACCTGCTTAAGATAATAAAAAACTTAACAAAAAAAATTTATAACACAGTCTGCTTATCAACAAAGTAAAAATAATAATGAAAACACATGATGAAATTTTAGAAAAATTAAAGAAAAAAACTTAAAAAAAAACAGGAATGAAAGAAATAATTTAAAAAACCACATTTAAGGTCATAATAAAATCATAAAATTTGCTAACAAATTAATGCCCTTCAGCCCGGGGGAGTGTAGGAAACCTTTTAAAAAATTAAAAAGCATTTCTTTTATAATATTCAGACGTACAACTTTAATAGACCAGGTGCTTTTCCTCGGGTATGTTAACAAATATTAGGTGGATAATTTAATAATGCGGCATTCACAGCGTATAGATGTTTGCATTTGCACAAATGCATAGCATGTCTTGTTTTTGACTACTGCCCACACATACATAATTGGTCATTACAACCCTTTAGTCAGGATTACGACCTAGTTTCTCACACCACTTATGTTGTGTGTGTTAATTTTATACATGAGTGGTGGGACCTACTGTTTAAAGTCGACTCCGAATGACAGATTTTTGAGAAACTTTTCATGGCAATTTTATTTACTCTCAGACTCTTTGCCAGAAATCTGCTGAGAGAAAGTCGCCGAAGAAATACTTTTTGTATTTTGTTTTGATGTCTGGCCTGGGGCTCGAACCCTATCTTTACATCTAATAAGCCAACACAATACCTACTAGACTACGGCGACTACTGCCGCCATAAGTGCCTTTGATACCAGATTGTGCGAATTTGAATTTTTACTGGTACCTCGGGCCCTTCTGAAAGGACTGTTCGTGATGTTTTTAAGACAGTTTCCGACTACATTTTTGCATCTTCTGTGGTATATCTCAGGAACTATTTGATGAATTTTTCAAAAGTTCGGACATTAGGGTATTATCCCTCTCGAGACTGCCTATGATGTAAAACCTACAATAAAGGCCTAACGGCATCAAAGCCAAATTGCCAAATTGCCTTTGACAAATGGTGAAGTTAAGTCTTTTGAAAATTTCTCATGCAATAAAGCAAATATATGTGGTGTTGTATGGCTTATGGTACCGTCTTGTTGAAACCACATACCGTCCAGTTCATAATTCTGAATCCAGGGAAAAAGGTCGGCTATCGTAATGCTCTGCATATATGGTAAACATTCTGCCGGAGTTATTCTCAAAAATATATGCCCATATGACGCCTTGAGATTATAATACCTACAAAGCAGCCACTTTACCTAGATGCAATGTCTTGCCTACAATCACTTCTGTATTCTCCGTATCCCATATGTTTACTTAAGTAAACTAAGGCTGAGATCTGAACTTCTTGCCTTTATGTTTCGCAGAGGAACAAACGTCTTTTACAAAAAATATCCCTCACTTACTTATTATTTCATCTTCTGTTGCAGTTCCTACTCCTGCTGCAGGTTCTAGAATGACAGTGTTGCCATATTTCTTTGTCTACAAACAACATCCTCTCTGTATATGTATTGAGTAAAATGAGAAACTTCGCTAATGACTTCTACTCTATCTCTAGAGCTTATTCGTTGGTGATGCTCGCATTTATAAGTTTTCTTCCCCCAATGCATGTGAAAAGAGCCCGAGAGAAATTTGTGTTCAAGCTGCTTTTGCAGAATTTTGTGCGCAAAAAATAAAATTTTATTTCGTTCATTGTTTGATTATTATTTTTTCTGTTTCTTTTTATATGTTTGTGTTATATTTCTTTTTTTATATTATTTAGTTCATTGAATTTGTTATTTTTCAAGCTAATCAAGCAAAAATAATGCTTTTGTTTGTTACATAGCCAAAAAGTATATAAAAAGTTATTCCTCCATTGCATAAACCTAGAGAAACAGAAGAGAAAGAGAAAACAATAAAAGTTTTATTCAACTAACAAACTGACTGTCTTTGTATTTGTATTAGAAAATTCTACATGTGTTTCATCAAGCACACACACACACACACATGCTTAAGTATACTATATATGTACACTGTCTTATTCAACAGAAATAATAGAAGAGAGAAAGAGATAGAGAGAGAGAGAGAGAGTGTGTGTAGTAAAGCCTTGTAGTCATTTCTACGGTAGAATAAATAAAAATCATGTTTTAGGAAATTGAATTTCTATACTCGATAATAAATTATAATGTTCACTTCACTTTCTTGCAAGTGGCTTACGAGAGAGAGAGCTTAAAACAAAAGTAAATTAAATTACGAAGAAAATTGTATCGCATACCTAAAAGGAGGTTTATTACCACATTGCCTACATTGCTACAAGTGTAGCATAGTTTTTTGCGTAAATTTATATTCTATTTATAGAATTTCAATTTGTATTAAATCAACAGAAGTTGATTTCCTCTCTGGATTCTATGGTGGAGATTAGGAAATTATTGCCTTCTGATTTATTTAGCAAAATAATCAAATACAATTTATTGTTAGGGAGAGAAAAAAAAAAGGATTTTTCTTTGAGATTAAAACAATTACCGAAATTCTTAAATTGTTAAAGGAATTTTATAGCTACTTGACCTTGACCTAATTATTGCAAAAACAGAAAATTATTGTCCTGGCCAAGCGAAATATATGTATTGATAACGGACTAAGCTTAATGTAAAGGCCAAGTTATCCCAAACGTCTAAAATACGTTGTAATTGTAACTAAAATCCATACGTACTTGGGGTTAAAGGTCAGTATTTGTTAAATTCTTTTTAGAATTTAAAATGCTTCTTCATGTAGATGAGTATTTGCTATGTTTTTTAAATTACATTTCAATGCCAGTTTTCTCGGTAGCGTTGTATGGCTTATCAGTGTGGTCAATGTCTTTGATGTAAAGCGATGTCAAATACTAATCAAATCCTGGCTAATTATCATCGACAATAAAGCCTAAATTAATATTGTTGTATGACCTTTGACACCGTCTTCTGGTAACCGTACATCGTCCAGTTCACAATCTTGAATGCAGGCCGAAACAGGTCGACTATCGTGCGTCTATAATGTTCAGAGTTGATGATGATAACGCTACTTCCAGAGTTATTCTTGAACAAATATAACCAATGACACCTTCAGATCATAATGCCCACCAAACAATCTCTGGGTTCTGCGAAAAATCATCATTGAAAGCCTGTTGCTTTGGCATCCAAACAGCTTATCTAAGGCATCGGCAATGGTTAGTCAGCTTTAATTGTGGCATTAGTGGGACTTTATGTTAAATAAAATGCAAATATAAATGGAAGATGCACCTTAATGAGCGGTAAAATAAACTCAAAAGCTGGCAGGGCAATATAATCGATAAATTTGGAGTATCTGCCACACTTACGTTAGCCGGTGCGATATTTTCGGCGCAGTCCTGGCCCCGCTTTCTGTTACTTTAAATTTCTTTTCATTTATTTATTTATTTATTAATTACAATACAATTACAAATTGTATTCTAATTATTGACGGGTGCTCGGTATAGTGTCACAGACCAGAGTCTCTGGTGGAAATCGAACCGACGACCCTCACGCTATTGGTTTAGCACACTACCCACTAGACTACTATGGCACCCAAAAATTTCTTTTTACATACGTACATTACATACGCTTTTAAAATTACGACCTGATTCCAGACACCACCCATGTTGTGTGCTTTAATTTGTTCCATAAGTATGCAGGACCTTGCAGAACTGCAAGGATGGTTTGCAGCATGGTTCTGAGGAACGGTAGTAAAAAGCAACCTAAAAAGTTTAGTCTTATCATGTCAGTATGAGAAGTATATAAAGTAATTATAAAAAAACGAATTAAATGAAAACGAAATTACCAAACCAATATTGTTAAAAAATATTCGTGTAAAGTTAACCCTCAAAAGGACAAGTCAATTTATCTCTTTTTTATTTATCAACGATTGCTTCTGCTTATTGCTGTCGAAGCTTTTTTAAATGATTTATTTTTATTCATGTTTAAAGCGAATCTTGCATTGGTGTTCTGTTCCTTTGTCTGTGTCAGTAGTTTCCATTGCTGCATTTGCCAGTGTCAGTGACAGCTGTCCATAAAGATTTCTTTATTAACAGCTTATGTGGCGAATACCCCCTTTTTAATGGTATTTTAAGGGAAAAAAGAAAAGCCAAGAAGGTAACATTTTTGTTTACCCATATATATGTGGTTGCTTTACAAGGTAATTTAAAAAAAGGAATTGGCAAAAAGGAAAACAAAGATAAATTAAATAGAAAACACAGATTGTTTCAAATAAATTGAAAAAATAAAGGGTTAACAGATTTTCTCATTTAAAATTAAATAACGCACACAGTAAGGCTCTGATTTCAATGTAACTCGCATTTCGTTATAACGTTTGAGAGACGATCTCTGGATTGGTTGCAACAGTCGACCTTTTTGGGTAGCTTTTTAACACATTTCAAGTGCTGACGTCTGCAGCAAGAGAATTTACTCTTTCTGAAAACTTTTCAAGTAAAAAATCCAAAAGAAGTCAAGTTAAAGCCCTTGGGAGACCATCATTTTGAAGGCACACAACGTCCCATTCACAATCTTCAATTGTAGGCCCAATAAAGTCACTTATCGGATGACCATAGCGCTCTGAATTGAAGGTAATGATTACTCCGGGATGATTTTTGAAGAAAATATGATCCCATGTTACCTGCAGACCATTATGTTTACTTTTTTTAATACCATGACTAATTCACAATCTCTTTTAAGTTTTTCGAGCCCCATATGCGACAATTTTTGATAGTTCAAGAAAACACCGCATGAGGAATAGACTTCACTTTTGAAGAAATTTTTGTTCGAAAAATCTGTCTATTGGTCTGAGATCCAATCAGCATATATACGGCGTTTTTGCACGAGTTAGATTTTAAATGGGATTTCAACAGAGAATGGAGGTGCAAAACCGTATGCGACAAATATCGAAACGATGTACTTAGCAGTGTATATATTGCAGTGATGCACACAATACTAGTCTCTTGAAATTTGTTTATAATCTTGCCAATTCCTTCACAGTCAACTAAGATGGTCATAGCACTTCATATTGATAAAAACGTGATCTTGTTTGCATTTTCAATTCTCTTACCTGGCCATAGATAATTTATTATCATTGCTATTGTCTTCCAGTAGAGGTGCCAGAGTACTGCGACCATACAATCAATAAAAGATATGCCTTCGCCCTTTCAAACCTATTACCCTGTGTGGGGGTGAGAGGGGAACGAATAAAATAAAATATTTGGCGAGAGTTGGAGTAAATAAAATACAAAAGTATTAGATTTAAATAATCTATTTATTATTTATTTAGTACAACAAAACGTACCTTTCGGGTTGGGGGTTGATCGGGTATTGATCTCTTTTCGATCATATTCTTAACAATTCACAATTATTTTATATAAACACAGGGGTGGTTTTTACACTTAAACTAAACTTATATCTAAGACTTAAAAGTAGGGTGGCCAGCGTGAACATCCCGCCCCCCTTGCAACATTGCAACAAGAGGACCGAGAAGTCACCTGGCCAGAGATAAAAAATTAACCATTCTGGGTGCATAAATTCATAATACAATGTTTGTGTATAACAGTAAATTAGGATAAAGTATAAAAAAGGTTTTGCGGGCAATGAATGGGTAACAAGAGCCTGGTTGTGGGTTGCGCTCTTCTTCTGCGTTCTGTAGGAGTAGACTGCTGTTCGAAGCTTTTTCCGAGGTGTTTGGCTCTTAGGCGTTCGACAACTAGCCTACGGGGTATTAGATTATCTGTAAATAAAACGACAAACACACAACAGGAAAAAAAAGAAAACGAATTAGTTTTGCTCTTGACTAGGGAGCAGCACGAGCTTCGCAATCAGACGGGTTAGAACGCCATTGGCGAATCGAACACTCGCACTTCGAATAAGAGACGAAATAAATCCATTGGATTCAACCAAATTTCCCATCGTTAGGAGTAAATTGTTATGAGGAATGACAACGTGATCGACACGAGTAAAAACTGTCATCATAGGGTATCAACTTCTATGTAGAGATTCCACGTGATTCCAATTGTCAGTGCCTACCTGGTCCACGATAAACGATACTCGATACGCCACAAAAGTTGGCCAATGGCACGGGGGTTTTTGAAGCCATGACAGAACGATAGTCGAATCTGTCCCACAAAGGCTTCCGATCTGGTAAGATTCAGCTTCCTACGAAGTGAAAATACCATTTTTGCCAATAGAGTTGCATCGCAGAGCTCTAAACGGGGTAAAGTTTACACTTCTACAGGCACAACTTTTACTTTGGCAGCGAGCAAGTGGGTGACAAATTCACCAAACGGGGTTAAGACTCTACTATACAGGATGGCAACATATGCTTTCTCTGAAGCATCACAAATTACATGAAGTACTTCATGCTGAGGGTTCAAATTAACCCAACGGGGGATGTTAATCCTGTCGATGTACGAGTAATCATCGACAAACTCAAGCCATCTGTTAAACGTCATGGGTTTCAAACATTCGTCACAATCTGTTCTGCCTTTACAAATTTGTCGCATAAAATAATCTTAGCAACTACGATTTTAGGTGCCACTCACCCAACGGGGTCAAATAGCTTTGGCTATTTGAAACAAGACAGAACCTTTTGACTATAGAGAAACAGGGCGTTGGAGCTGGCTTGAAGCAAAATGTTTCAATGCTCGCATTCCAACGTAAACCCAGAGTTTTAGCGGTGCTGGCGTCTGACAATTTCAAAAATCTGGAATCTAGTGAATGTTCGGGAGGCAAACAAAACAAAACATCAATTATCTGACTTAAAAATGGTATGATAGGGTAAATGGTAACTGGAGGAGAATAAAATAGAGTCAGAGTGGTCTAGGGAAAGGTATTCCTCAATTGCTTCCTCGTAGTAGGTTTCAATCTCGGGGCTCTGTAGTTACCAAATCTCACATTTTGAGCAAATGCATCTTTACGAGCTGGACCAGGACTCAAGTCCGTAGGGGATTCGGATTTATAGGATAACAAATTTGACTGACGTGTTTTGCCAGTTACAATCCAACCGAAAACGGTTCGTTGAGCGATTAAAGGGTTTTTGGGGTCCTTTCGAAATCCAGAAAGCATTATCTGGGGGTATAAATCTCCACCCAATAGCAAATCCATGTGGGTATATTTAAAATCTGATACCGGGAGATCAGGTGTACGAGTATCAAAATCATCATACGAGCATGTGGGTAATTGACCAGTAAGTTTTTCCACAACATACGCTTCCGTGGTCAATTTAAAGGATGGATCAATAGGAGATCGCAGAGAAATAATGCAGACTTTTCTAGAGTTTGCTACCACTGCGCCATTAAGGCCCACAACAGCGGCAGCAGGTGCCGAATATGTCGGAAGATCTAGTTTCCGTTGCAACTTTTGAGAGATGAAAGTAGCTTGAGACGCTGGGTCTATCAGAGCTCTCGCAGAGAAAATTTTATGATCTAATTCTATATTCACACGGGCAGTTCCTAACAAAACTGTTGAAGACGGGGTGGACTGTAGTCGGGTAGCGAAGTTCTGAAAAGTACGGGTAGTAGTGGATGTCGATGGATAATTATCCTCATCATTTCGCTTTTGTGCAGGAGAAGACCGAGGGATTTCCGGAGAGCTAATAGGGGTAGAAGGGTCAGCGGGGTTAGTTCCAGTCCTCGATTTCTCCCGGGGGGAAGATTCGATACGATGAAGTAGCGAATGATGTTTTTGTTTGCAAATGTAGCAAACGTTGGAGCTATGGCATCTGTTTGACTCATGGGAAACGGCCAAACAATTCGTGCAACACTTATGATCTTTAACAGATAATAAGCGTTCACCAACAGACATTCTTAGAAAATCAGAACACAAACGAATAGGGTGATTCTGATTACAAATCGGACACTTTCCTTGGGTTAGATTCGGGGCAACAGTCTCATAAATTCTGTATTTTCGGGGGCTACCAGAGCTGCTTTGGTTAGTAGCCTGGGTAAAATTGTGACTGCCGATAATGTCAGATACTGATTCCAAAGTTCGATATCTGGCCGTCAGGAACTCATCCATCTTGCCCCACTTAGGTAGGTCTGAGCAAGGCCCTTGAGACTGCTCCCAAAGACCTAGGGTGTGTTGGGGAAGTTTAGTGGAGCAAATGTAAACAAAGATGATATCCCAATTTTTAGTTTCTATTTCCAACAACGACAAATTTGAAATGCAATCATTAATTGTCCGTTGTAAACTTTTAATCGACGGGCCAGATTCTTTGGATATGGAAGGGAGGTTGAAAAGAGTTTTCAATTGAGAATTTACTAATACTCTTTTATTCTCATAACGATCGACGAGATTCTGCCAAGCCATGTCGAAACCATCATTCGTCATGGGGCACGTTCGAATAATATCCCTCGCTTCACCTTCCGTTTTTTGTAGAAGATAATACATCTTCTGTATATTAGTAATATGGGGGTTAGTACCGTAGATGGCCGAAAACATATCTCGAAATGTTGGCCAAGAAGCATAATCGCCAGAAAAGGTTGGGGTATCGCAAGGGGGAAGGTTAATAGGGACAGTGCTAGTAATGGGTTTCGTGGCCTTACTATTAAGGCTATCAATTAATCCGTCAATAAATGAAGCGGACTGAAAATACAAGGTATATCCCGCCATATATTTGGTCTTCGCGTCTTTTGTCGAGACTTTGGTTTCTTCGGCATTTTCCAACAAATCTTCGTAACTGTCACGAAAGACTTCCCACAAACGAGTCAACTCCTGCCGATGAACACCTAGAGAGTGAACCGAATGTTCCTCTCGCGGAATAGCTTGAATAAAGCTTTCCAAATCTGCTAAGCGATTGTAATTCCTATTTAAATTTCGCAAAGCGGCCATTTTGCTACAATTCGGGTTTTTGTAGTTAATTTATCGAGAAAAATAACTCAGAGTTTGAAAATTTAAATTAATTTCAATAAAAGAAAAGTTTGAGAAAAACTCCAAAAAAATATGGGGTATCGAAAAGAAAACGAAAGTTCAAACAGAACTGTGTGAAAATATCACCTTCAATTACAAAACTTAAAGAAATATTCGCGATAAACTTTAAAAATTGCACAAAAGAATTTGCGAAAATTTCCGAAACAAAATTCAAAAAAAGGAATCGAAAAGTTTAAAGTGTACGGAGAAATATATTATATAAAATTTAAGTTATAATAAACTGTATATATATTCAGTATAAATATACTTAAAAGTTATCGCAACTTTTTCGAAAAAGTTTAAATAATTTTAATTTAAGCGTAAGAATATAAAAAAAAATGCCGAAAAAAACGCTTAAAATAATGTCAACAATCGAAAATTATTAACAGCGGCTTAGTAAAAATTGACAATTTTACATAGAAAGCAATAAACTGTTTACTTACAAATCCAGTAAACAAAATAAAATAAAAATAAAAAACAACACTTGTGCACTTCTTACTTATACAAAATAAAGCAACACCAATGCACTTGTTTGTATTTATTGCTTTCCGAAAACAACAACGCACTTCTAATTTTCACTTTATATTCTTTATATTCTTACACTTATTTTAAATGATACACTTCACTTTTTATATCCGAAAATTCAAATTACATACCTTGAAAAATTTAATTAATTAATACCAAATTACTATAAAAAAATTGAAGGGGAGAAAAGGGTGTAATTTATCCAAGGAAAAGTAACCAGTATGGCGATCTTCGACACAATCTGCAAATATAGTCTCGCAAATATTTTATTTTATTTAGGGGATGATCCGGCTCGATTGGACCAAAATGTGGGGGTGAGAGGGGAACGAATAAAATAAAATATTTGGCGAGAGTTGGAGTAAATAAAATACAAAAGTATTAGATTTAAATAATCTATTTATTATTTATTTAGTACAACAAAACGTACCTTTCGGGTTGGGGGTTGATCGGGTATTGATCTCTTTTCGATCATATTCTTAACAATTCACAATTATTTTATATAAACACAGGGGTGGTTTTTACACTTAAACTAAACTTATATCTAAGACTTAAAAGTAGGGTGGCCAGCGTGAACACCCTGAAAAACTTCAAATTGCTGCTCAATGTTGAATGATTATTTTTTTAGTTGGAAACGGAATAAAGGACACTTCAGATGACATATTTTTAACAGCTGACAACCTTGCCAGACCGACGATATTGAAAAAAAAAAACAAATTGAAGCATACTTTTGAGCGCGTACATTAAATATTTATTAATTAGTTGTGGTGTTAAAAATTAAAGATTTTAAAGATTATTTTAATGATCCGTAGCCCGTGTACAAATTGTATTTTTTCCTTGCTTCTGCCAAACCTACTAGAAGTTCTTAATCAAAACCTGTTTATCCTTAAAGTAGGCAATAATACAAAGTATTCTCTCTTTACGTTGCTCTCTTATTTAATTTATTCTTTTATATCAAACAAAATGCTTTTATTTATTAAATAAATAAAAACATTTTTTCTTCTTTTCAACAAAAGCAAAGCGTATGAAAAAAGTGGAAAAAAAACTTAAATTACTCTGCTTATTTCCGTTTCCAACATAAAACATAATCAGCATCCTGGTTCATCCTTCATAATTTAGTTTTATTTTACAGTTCTCTTCTCACTATCTCTCTCACGCTTTTCGTTTTTGCCTTTCATCTGTTCATCGCGCTGTCCTAAATTCTTTGCATACTTTTATGCAAAACAATTTTTCCCATTTTTATTTAATTTCAGTTCCGTTCCGTACCAACGTTAAAATGAAGCTGCAGAAATGAAAGCAACACACACATACTCTACCCTCGCAAATTAGTGAGGGTATGAGAAATTTAATTTGTGTAAATACCAGTGCTGATTACTAACAAGTCTTTTCACGTCTATTTTTTTCACTTCTCTTTTGATTTTCTTTTTTCCTGTTTTTTTCCATCTTTTACTTGACGAAAGTTTTCTTAAGGTTTATCCTGCTTCCTTTAACCAGTGCTGGTGTTGTTGTTGTTCTTGTTTTTTTTTTCTTATTTGATCGTATGTAATGCACTATGAAATGATGAAATGGCTTTAATAAAATTTAATTTGCCTGCATTAATGATGCCAAGAAAATACCTGTGGAGGTGAAGGGGAGAAAGGAGATTACACTTGGTTTTCTTTTTCAGATAAAGGCAGCAGAAGATGAGGAAGAGAAATTATGCCAAAATGTCATGTGTTGTTCTCTTTTGTGTGAAATAATTTTGACTGTTTAAGAGTGATTGTTATAAACAGTATTTACCCAGCATAAATGTCCACTATGACGACAACATTTTATGCCTGTGGTCGATATCGTGTTATGCGTTTTAAGTTATGTATACCATTAACGGACATGTATACCAATAATATGTCAAACTACTTCAATCAAGTAAAGATGTAAAGTTAAGGGGTTACTCTATTGCATACCCACAAGGTGGTATAAATAATACAAAAATCGCGTTAAATTGACACCAAAAATATCACCCTTATGATGGCAATTTAGCAACGTTTTCGAGTAGTTAAGCATGTCATCTAGCATCTCTATCTCAATTACGTTCGAACAACTTCATGGTTGCGCTGCTAAACCTTCTGCCACCAATTGACCTCAGATAAGTGTCATCAAGAAGTGTATTTTAGGACAGAGCGAGATAAAGACGACAGCTTTGAGAAAAAGAAAGTTATGTTAGGTTAGAGGACGTGTACAAGTACAGTACCCGGAGGTCGAATTGACCCATTGTACAACGTCCTACTTTCTCACACCACTTATGTTGTGTGTGTTAATTTTATACATGAGCGGTGGGACCTACAGTTTAAAGTCGACTCCGAACGACAGATTTTTGAGAAACTTTTCATGGCAATTTTATTTACTTTCAGAGTTTTTGCCAGAAATCTGCTGAGAGGAAGTCGCCGAAGAAATACTTTTTGTATTTTGTCTTGATGTCAGGCCTTGGGCTCGAACCCTGGCTTTACTTCTAAAAAGCCAACACACTACCTACTAGACTACGGCGACATCTCCCATGCAAATCTCAGCGATCATTACCTTTAATAATCCCAACAATTTTGTAGGTTGTCACTAAGCGTGAGTATGTTGGTCCGTAATTATGAAGGCACCATCTCGTAACAGAATAGAGTTCTCTAACCCATTTGGTCGAGTGGTTCTGACGAGCAATTATCCTTTACTTTATGTATTGATAGAAATACACCAATCATATGATCACTGTCTAATACAGATATCGAGTGCCTTCCTTTTTCCATCAAATACTGATGACTCTTTTTGTAAGCACTCATGCCAATGCTAGAATACAAGATCACCAAGTGATTTAATTTCGTGGTCCTGATGTGACATATTTTGTCATATTTGTGTCAAGGCATATCTCTTTAAATAGCGTGTAGTTTTCAAATTCACTTACTTAATTGGTTATTACAACCCTTTAGTCAGGACAACAACCTAACATCTTACACCACCCATGTTTTGTGTGTTAAAATTGTACATGAGTGATAGGACCTTATGTTGACTCCGAACAACAGATTTCTGAAATTTTTGCAAACTCTGTTTAGTCTAGTTTTAATCAAAAGCCTGCTGAGAGGACCATGGAAATATATTTGTTCGAGATATTTAATCTGGGGTTTGTATCACGAGCTATCGTTCAATAAGCCAACACACTATCTACTAAAAGGTCCGCCAAATAACTTTTTTTTTTGTGCAAATGATTTAAAAAAATATGGAAATAATTTCATTCAAATGGCTGCCTCGGCTGGCCATGCAGTAGCCTACACCAGAAGATGCCGACTTTAGCAAAAAAATCATCTTTTCAGATGAAGCTCATTTTGATCTTGGCGGGTATGCAAACAAGCAAAATTGTCGCATTTAGGGCACAGAAAACCAGCACGCATACATTGAAAAGCCGACGCAAACAAAACGAGTCACTGTTTGATGCGGATTTTGGTCCAGAGGCATAATAGGCCATTTTTCTTCGAAAATGAGCAAGGAGTGGCCGTTACAGTCAATGGCGATCGTTATCGGGCCATGTTGAACGAATTTTTGTTCACAAAAATTGAAGAGGAGGATATTGGCAACATTTGGTTTCAACACGACGGCGCTACGTGCCACACAGCCGAAGCTACACTCGATGTTTTGCGCCCTGTTTTTGAAGATCCCATTATCAGCCGCAGAGCAGATGTCGTTTGGCCACCTCGGAGCTGCGATTTGACACCGTTGGACTATTATTTGTGGGGTGCCGTCAAAGATAAGTGTTACGCCGACAAGCCAGAGACAATTAACGCTTTAAAGGACAATATTCGTGAAGCCATTGGTGAAATACAGCTGCACACAATCGATAATGTGCTTAAAAATTGGACCGCTGATGTAGGCTACTGCGTGGCCAGCCGAGGCAGCCATTTGAATGAAATTATTTTCCATTATTAACCGGAAGAATTGTTCTTTCAAATAAAAAAAGAAATTTGAGAAAATATTCAGTAGTTTCGTTTTTAAAGCATTTTCAAAAAAAAAGTTATTTGGCGGACCCTATAGAAATCGAATTTTGTTGTCAGAATTCGAGCTGTTGGTCCCGCCGCTTATGGATGGAATTTTAACACACAACTTTGGTGGCGTGCCAAGCTAGATTGTAGTCCTGACTAAAGAGTTGTAATTGCCTATTAAGTAATTAAGAGAGTAAGGTTTACAAGACTGAGGCTGCTAATTATGAAATGGCATATCTTACAGAGTATTTTGAGCATTGCCACATGTCACGATTCTATTTTTAACAAATGAAAAACTGACACTGAAGTACTAAATAGTAAAAAAAGAAATAAATATTGAAGTCGCCGTAGTCTAGTGGGTAGTGTGTTTGCTTATTGGACGAAAAACCAGGGTTCGAGCCCCAGGCCAGACATTAAGACAAAATACAAAAGTAATTCTTCGGCGACTTCCTCTCAGCAGATTTCTGGCAAAAACTCAGAGAGTAAATAAAATTACCATGAAAAATTTCTCAAAAAATCTGTCGTTCGGAGACGACTTTAAAATCTAGGTCCCACCACTCATGTATAAAATTAACACACACAACATAAGTGGTGTGAGAAACTAGGACGTTGTACAATGGGTTCGGGTACTGCACTTGTCTTAATTGACAAGTACACGTCCTCTAACCTAACCTTACCTAACCTAATAAATACTGGTTGCATTACGCTGTAGATTGATTCCGTTGCTGCATATAGAATCTAATTTGAAATGCCTATGTTTGAGTCTTGTAAGGAACCGCTGATAGCAGTGTCACTTTGTGTTGAGGCCACTGAAAGTTTTTGCTTTCGGTCATGCTAGTGAGTCATTTATACTCAGACTCTATATTTACGGGTGTATTAATTATACATTAATCAGTCATTATGGTGATTAATTTTTTTATTAGTCGCTAATAGATTAAAATCTATTCGTTTCTTTGTTTGAGTAAAAAAAACGTTATTTTCCATTTGTTTTTCCTTGTAAAATAAATTTGATTTTTCGCTAAACTTTTCATATTTTTTGATGAGTTTTTTTTTCAAACAAATTTCGTTACAATGGTAACTAACTGTAGGTAAATTTTATTGTTATTTTAAATCTGATTTATTTTAACAACAAAAAACAGAAAATAAAAACTAAAATTAAATAGAAAAACTTATTTTCTTTTCGTTTATTTGTTTTATTTTTTATTGTTTGATTTTTATTTTCATTCTCAATAATGCCGCGGGTTTGTTACTCAATTTGCTTTTGAACAATTCAACGACGATTACAATTCTGTTTTCCAATAGAATGAATAAAAAAAATAGAAAACCTAAACTCCCATAAAATATTTGTTTATATTATGTTGGGAAAAATTGAGAAAATTGTAATGCGAATAAATTTTATTTCTAATATTGTAATGCTCCTCGTAGTATTAGTAGCAGAGAAAACAATAACTTTTTAGTTTAGTTTAGTTAAGTTCAGTTTTATTTGTATTTTTTCTCTTTAGTTCCAATTCCAAAAACAGAAAACAAAATCTGCAAATGTGAACTAAAAATGTCGGCAAAAGCTATAAACGTTCACATTATAGAAAAGAAAGAAAGAAAGTGACTGAAACGAAATCGAGAATAAAAAAAAAGAATCTTTAACCAATTGATTGCAAAATATACAAATAATATCGTACAATTTGTGTGTGGGATTAAAGAAAGAAAGAATTTTCAAGAAATTTTATTTTATTTTGCTCCAGAAACACACATACATACGAGGCTGGTCTCGGAATTAACTGAAATCACAATGAAAATTCAATAAATTTATGGCAAACCTTTCAAATATCATATTCCATTCCAACATAGGTATATTCGCTGGCTTTAGTAGCCTGTCTAGAGAAAGATTCTTAACAGCCATCATTCGTAAACGGAGTCCATTTAAAATTGCCGATAAAACTCACACATAACATGGCTTGTGTGAGAAGCTGGGTTGTAATCCTGTCTAAAGAGTTGTAATTACCACTTAACCGTAGATCGAGTCTTAAAAAAACTTCATAATTCTAGCTTATGTATCACTTTTGATACATGCTTGTAGTACATGGAATTGTGACGATTTATTGATAGATTTTGTTAAAAAATTTTAATATTTTGATTTATTTTAATTCATTTTAATAAAACTATTTATTTACGATTATTACATTTTATTATCACTTTAATGAAATTTGTGCCAAAATTGATTTGACATGATGTACATTGGCATGGTTTTTTACATATAAATCAAGCACTTCATGTCAGCTTGATTTTATTTCTTTCTAAATGGTAATAATTTGACGGCTAGCACCCTGCTTTGTGGCGATTTATAAGTTTCCAATTGCTTAGATAGGACAGCTTATTGCCACTCGCATAAGTAACACTCTCAGTTGAGGGCTGGCTGAAACCTGATGGTACAAACCATTCTTGTGATTCGTTACAAATATTTGTTGTCTACGTCAAGTGAGGTAACAAGTTTCCTGTGGCAGTAGAACATCGATTAAGTCAATAACAATTTTATCTCTTTGATTCCTCTCTGGTTTCTGGGATACGGCTTTCCCCAAATACCGCCCGTAAGTAATTGCTACGCACGTAGCATGTACTTGAATCTAAAACTGCCAATTCGAGTTTGGTGGATCACGAAATTTATAACGACCATCAAATATAATTAGTTACTAATCTACACCGACAAAATTAAATATGAGTTGAAAAGGTAATAAAACAAAACAAAAGGAAAGAAAACATAAATCAATACCAAGCATTACTCCGTAAATCTCTTTATGAAGCTTGATTTATATAAATATCTTAAAATTAATTTCCCTAACAATCACTGTAAGTATTCCATCATTAAGTATCGAATTTCAATTAAAACCACTGGAGGTAATTTTCATTTTCCACAATAAAATTAAAAAGTTTTTGAATTCTGTTGCTGAAAAACTTTAATTTGAGATGGAAATATACCAAAAAGGAACATAAAAACATAAGCATCATTATTTATATATATTTTCTCTAATTTTCTTACCTTTTAGGCGAACAAAAAAATTAAATTTTTAAAAATCTTAAAAAAGGATATATGGGCTGCTCTGAAAGTATGATAGCTAATACCAAACTATTTTTACAATATTATTTCTTACATAAAACTACAAGTTGTGTGGTAAAAGCTTTATGAAAATGGTTTAAATTTAAAAAAAAATAAGATAAGTATTTTTTTTTAGAAAAAAAATCCTTTTTATTCAAATTTCAAAAAAAAAAAGGTTTTAAGCATGATTATTAAAGGCTACAGGACTTTCAGCTCATTTTTCGAAAAGGCGTAATAGGTGTAAATTAAACATTATCAAAGCGAATGTTTCTGTTATCTGACCGAAATATTATCATCTCTAATAAAACATGGGACGAAACACATTCTTCTAATGTTTGTCTGTCACGTGAGATAAATATGAGAAGAGCAGTAAGAAAGACTCTGCAAGATTTCAGGAAACAGCTGCTAGCAATCTGCATGAAAATTGGTAATATTTTTTCATTCCAAACTACTAAAGACAGTTTGTTCTGTTCCAAGTATGTAGTATCATCTTTGACGATAAACATCCTGTTGTCATGCTTGTTGCTGCCAATACTTTCTCCAGTTCATAAGACGAGCTTCTATTTTCTTCTTCTGCAAAGTCTTTAGCAGCAGGAATATAATTAATATATAATCGGTTATTACAACCTTTCGTTATAAATTGGAAATGTCTGACCTGAGTTTTGAACCTTGCTCTGACGTCTAATAAGGTAACACGCTACATACTAGACTACAACTACTTCAATCAATAATAAGAACATATCAAAAATAGAAAATTCAATCTTTGCACTTTCGTCCCATACTTACATAACTTTCAATTCCTTCTCAAAAACCATAAATAATGTACTATTTACGATAAAACTTCACAAAATCTTTAAAATCTTAAAAAAATTACATACACGACACCAAAAAATCTCTAGGAAAGTCGTATGTATCAAAAATGATACATAAGCCAGAATTATGAAGTTTTTGATTTTTGTAATCCCTGTTTGAAATTTTCTTTTTTTATTTGGTTTAAAATAATGGCGATAACAATAGTAACGAATTATAAAAATATCAGGCATCTACCTTTTTCTGAATTAAAGTTATATCGTCTAAAAAATTGAAATGTATCATTTTTGATACAAAGCTCGATCTACGGTTAAGTAAGTAAGTATTTGTAGTTCGAACTGACGTCCCGCTACATTTAGATAAAAGTTACCACAACTAACATCGGTGGCGTGAGAAGCTAGAACGAAATCTTGACCAAATATTCGTAATGCCCAATAATGTGTGCATGTATATAGGAATGGTTGCAACAAGTTACCGCGGATGACCGCTACAAATTTCGTTTTGATGTTTAAACTCTAGCATTCAATATTTTTCGTCGTAAATGAAAGAACAGGCCTCTGCTAAAATGAATCTAAACGAGCTTTAATATTGGCATAGAATTATAGAATAGGATTCCCAAGTGCTTACAAGTTCTTCCTACCATCCATACGTCAGGACGATTTATTTTGCAACTGACCTCGTACATACATACATGCAACAACCTTCGTATTATTGCAATGATGTTATGAAAATGTACACGAAGAAATAAAATGAAATCGAATTTAAAAGGGGAACAATTGCAGAACAAAAACTGTCAAAATAATACGAAAGACTTGACTTTACGAAATTTATTTTATTCTACAATCATAAGAAGGAAATAGAAAAAGAGAATTAAGAAAAAAAAACAACGTTAGGTAAGAAAAGGTAAGGAAGACCATGTACCAGTCTTCAATACAATGTACTACACAAGGATTAGGAAGAAACTATGGCGTCGTTTTGGTTTTTTTAAGTAATCTTCAAAATCAAAGGCTGTGATAAAACAGGTATTGTTAATAGTATGCCTCGGCATAGATAGAGAACATTCAGGTTCTTAACCATACAGTCACTACGTGCATCGGAAACCTGTTGATATCTTAGCAACGAAAATCTGTAAGTGAAAAATTGAATTAGCTACGTAGCGGCAATCAGACCACCCTGTGCTTAATCCCAGAGTATGTTGAAATACATGACAATGACTTGGCAAACGCAGTTGAGCGGAGAGTAGCTAAACTCCATTAATAAGACTATATTCCCGTGAAGTGGAACGAAATGTTTACAAATTTTTTTTCTTCGAATGGAAGAGTAGAGACAGACTAAAATTAATCTCAAGTTAAATACGTTTAAGAAAAACTAAGCCATTGTTGGGTTATTACAATGAAAAGAGATTTGAGTCATCAGACTATCCAGGAGTAGCCTTAGTTTAAAACACGGACATCTGTTTAGACGCTGTGAATACGATGAACACTTTTTCAGAATAGGCAACGACTCATGATGATAATGAATCATCAGAATACATACTCAGAACCTGAGCGGAGTTCATGTTCCTCAAAAAATAACAAGTGATTGCGTATGCAGTTGCCGTGGTCTAGTAGGTAGTGTGTTGGCTTATTAGACGTGAGGCCATGGTTTAAATCCCCAAGTCAGACATCTTCAACTACACAAAACATGAAAATTTTTTTCAGCGATTGCTTCTCAGCAGATTTTTATCACAAATCCGAGAGTAAATAAAATTGCCATGAAATGTTTCTCAAAAATCTGTTAAACTATAGGTCCCGCCACTCATGTATAAAATTAGCACAAACAGCCTAAGAAGCTAGGTCGTGATCTTGATTGAAGAATGGAATTATGTGCGTATGAAGTACCAGGCAGGGCAATTATACTTACAACATCATTCTGCAATTTGTCTGAGCGACAGGACAGGAGGATATTATATAGGTTAATGGCAGCACAGCACTAGCATCTCTAGTTTTCTGGTTTTAATGTAAAGCACTGCTTTAGTAGGAGCCATCCCCCCTAGAGTAGATTGAATAGAGCTAAAGCTGTGTTATTTGAAGTCAGTAAAATTATCACATATCCTGTAGGTTATGACATTATTCCAGAATTTAACAGCCATATTCTCTGTACTAAAAATTAATAAAAAACTTAATTAAAAGCAAACAATGTCACACACTCAAAAATGCCGCCATTTAAAATCGCACTTAAAACGAGGAGTGGGAGGAGAGAGCGGCAAATACAAACAAAAAATATTATAAATTATGTTGCCTACTTTAAGGCTAATTACGAATTTAACACTAAAAACTCGTGGTAATCCACATTTAAGGCTATTAAAATATTTACACAATAATTTTTCGGGTAAATGCCACACTCACATAAACATGGCGGCTAATAATAATGTAATCTTTTGCCAAGTCAAGTTCATCATAAACCATAGATGCGAGAGTACTTAATTGTGTATAATTTTAAAGTGTTTTTAGGCTTGAAATAACACGGTTTCTCATAATACTTAAAGTATGCTTTAAATTATTTTTTTTCGCTCACAAACTATTTACCTTCCAACGTTGCAAAGTTTGTCTACCTTTTGGAAAATGTTTTTCGGTGCCTTTGTTTAGGTAGTAAAAGTGTCATTATTAGACAAAATTATATGTATTTGCAAGTCCCCTGTCTCCGATAAGGCATAAGTATTTCAACACAGAATTGCAGAGGGGTTTTTGGTTCCTGGAAAAAAAGAATTTAAGAAAATTTGTGTGTAAATTTCCTTAACCTCTACAAATGGTTGTATAATGTTTTTATAAGTTTCACAGAATTTAACGAAGAGCAAAAAACAGAGAAAAAAAATTCCATATTTTAGTAGTTTAAGGATACATTATATTGCTGTTGTATAAACTTGCTAACACACACAAAAAACTCGGCTTCCAAAATAGTACTTAAGGGCATACATAGTATCAGTAGCAGCAGCAGCAGCAGTCAGCAGCTAGCAGGAGCAGGAGCAGGAGCATGGGTTGTGTAAAACATATGAGTTGGTTGTTGTTACAAACATTTCATTTGAACAGCCAGCAAAAAAAAAATGAAAAAAATATCAACAAAAAAGAAGAAAAAAGAATCCAAAAAACAAGGGACATAATGATGCTCATCTTTTATTAATTTTTCGTCTGTATTGTATGCGAGCGAGTAAGTGAGTGAGTGAGTATCTCTGTAAGCAAGAGTTTCCTTGAAAAAAGGACAAACAGCCATAACCTCATTTTTGTTTTTTATTTTGCCATTGGTTTTCCGTTTTCCAGCTAAACTGTTTTTTATTCTTTCGTTAACATGGGGCAATTTGGTTTATTTTTTCTTCTCTCTTGTCCAAATAATAAAATAAATTCATTCGCATTAATTCCTTTAAGAATTATAAAGTTCAAGTGAATATTTGTTGTTAGAAATTTATGTTTTGAATTAATTTTCTTTTCTTTTTTTCTTTTTTAAGTGAAAATAAATATTTTTTGTTTTTAATTTTTAATTTTTGCTTTGTTGACAGTAAATAGTAGTCAAACGAAATTAACATGCATGTTAAGGAAAGCGGCTACATCCATACATAACATACATAATTGGCCATTACAACCCTGCAATCAGGATTACGGCCCAGCTTCTCACACCACCCATGTTGTTGTGTGTTAATTTTATACATGAGTGGTGGGACCTATAGTTTAAAGTCGACTCCGAACGTCAGATTTTTGAGAAACTTTTCATGTCAATTTTCTTTTACTCTCAGAATTTTTGCCAGAAATCTGCTGAGTGGAAGTCGCCGAAGAAATACTTTTTGTATTTTGTTTTGATGTCTGAGCTGGGGCTCGAACCCTGGCTTTACGTCTAATAAGCCAACACACTACCTACTAGACTACGGCGACTACCATACGAGATATTCAGATAAAAAAAACTTTAGTCCTGCACAACACATAAATGCTTGAAAGTGCAAAAGATGCAAGGCTTTCTAAGGACGATAAACAAACGGACGATATAGATTGTGATGTGACAAGACTATGTGAAATATTAAGCCAAGTCTGAGTAAATGTTGATATTGAGACATAAGCTGTGTTCACTTTTATGGATATCCTTACACGACGAATACATCATAATTTGTATGTTGTCGATGGAATCCGGAGACTCTCACCTTATAAAACATGTCTGAAGTAAGTAACGATATCCTCGTCTACTCGTTAATTTAAACTGAAATGTTGAAAGTGCAGAAGATTCAAGGCATTCTAAGGACGATAAGCAAATGACGTCAAGGTTGAGGTTTAAAAAAAATTCGCTTTAAAGTTTGTGATGTGACAAGACTATGTGAAATGGTAACCCCGGGGCTGAGTAAATGTTGATATTGAGACATAAGTTGTGGATATCCTTACATGGAGGCGTACACATCACACGAATACATCGCAATTTGTGTCTGCTGTCGATGGAATCCGGAGACTCTCACCTTATAACACCCTCCTCTACTCATTAATTTAAATTTGTTTTATTTTCTTCTTTAACTTTCAAAAATTTCTATCGAGTATTTCAAAAGTTTTCCTTACTTATCACAATAATTTTCTCTTTTATTTTTCTTTTTATTTTTCTGCTGTTGCTGCTGATTTTCCTTTTTTTTGCATGGTAATTTTATTTGCTGCCAGAGTTTTTGCCAGAAATCTGTCGAAGAAATATTTTTTTCATATTTCGTTTTGATGTCTGACCTGGGGTTTGAACCTTGTGACCTTTCGTCTAATAAGCCAACACGCTACCTACTAGATTACGGCGACTTCCAGCACACAAAATGTATCTAAAACCTCAAGGAAATTATAAGCCAACACACAAGGTAGTAGACTACAGTGACTTGTTTAGGATAAGGGAACACCATTTTCAACACCCCAAGATCGTATGTAGTAGTGTAAGGCTTTCTCAAGTGTATTCAACAGTTCTGATGTGAATCTAATTTCTTTGAGGGAAGTGTGTTCGCAGCCGCAGTCTTACCCGTTCCAATATGGTATATGTGTATCAAGCTTCCTCCTTTCTTAATGAAATTACCACCACGAATTCATTCTTTTGAGTTTTCCTACAAAAATATTATGCCCTCTTGGATGTATTCACAACTATCCCGTGTAGTCTTTCCTCTTTTCGAATTGTATTCTAGGCTTTAAACCCTTATGACTGACTATGCCCATCATATTGTGGTCTATTTTTAAGCCTACGAAATTCATTTTCAGATACAGAACTGTGTCATTCGCTTTCCCTAGGCTTTATTGGAACAATTGAAAGCGTCTAGCATTGTCCCATTCAAGTGGTAGCACTATACTCGAATTTATACTGATTCCGTATACGTTTGCTCATTGAAATGCCTTTTAGATTATGAACTAAATTATACCTCCATATTGTCCAATTGAATTTTCTAGATCGTCCTCCCTGATACTCCAAATTGAACATTGTGTGGATTCAGAGCAATTATTTAAAAATTTTCGATCATTCTCAGGAGAGTGCAAAAGTGTTCACTAGTGTCAGTCAGATTTATTTTAAGTCCAAAAAATGGAAATCCAATTGCTTTTCTAGGATTCCTAGCGACTGAGACCACTTCCACCCCTAGTACAGCACATTCCATTTGAAGTCGCCGTAGTCTAGTAGGTAGTGTATTGACGTATTAGACGTAAAGCCAGAGTTCGAGCCCCAGGCCAGACATTAAGACAAAATACAAAAAGTATTTCTTCGGCGACTTTCTCTCAGCAGATTTCTGGCAAAAACACTGGGAATAAATAAAATTGCCATGAAAAAATTTCTCAAAAAGTCTGTCGTTCGGAGTCGACTTTAAACTGTAGGTCCCACCACTCATGTATAAAATTAACACACAAAAAATAAGTGGTGTGAGAAACTAGAACGTTGTACAATGGGTCAATTCGACCTCCGGGTACTGTACTTGTCTTAATTGACAAGTACACGACCCCCAAAGTAACCTAACCTATATTCGATTAAAAAAGGTGGACTTTTAAATGACTAAAAAAAGTCGATGACATCTCACCTACATTGTCTGTTTGTGGCTTAAATTAAAAGAGAGGACGCTTTTAATGAAAGGTCCGATATTTACAGAGAAATTTAAAGGACAAAGTCTTAAAGTATGCGTAACGCATTGTCAAATCCTTTAGGAAATATTGCCAAAAGGATTATTGTCAACCTTGATACAGGCACTGTTAGAAATTGAATTTTAATTCGTACTTGGAAGAGAAGTAAAAAAGAATATGTTTATTTGTTATGCTTTATGTTCCATTAAATAATTATGATAATAACCTGAGGCCTTTTTCGTTTATATCCATGCGGCATTTTCTTTCCAAATGTTCCTTTCCTTATGGAATTAATTTCTGTTGTTTCCTAACAAAACATATTCAATCTTTCAAATGTATTTCACATCTCACAAGAATTCATGCCTTAATTCAGTTCCTCGGAAAAGCAAATGCTTTTAGCTTCTTGCCATTCAATGGAAAGCTTTCTGCTTGAAATTTATGTTTAAATGCCTGGTATTATTTTTTGTAAATAATTATTGAAAAAAAGAAAGAAAAGAAATTAACTTTTCAAGAGAGATTTTTAAATTGAAACAAAACCCCTGTAAAACAAAAAAAAAGAAAAAAATGTCATGTGGACCTATGTAATGGTTTTTCTTTTTATTTCTCTTTTAACACAAAAATTTGTTTAATCAGGACACACACAAAACAAGGGTTTGGGTTTTTTTCTTGTTTCCTTTCCTTTGCAATATTTGCTTTGCCTTTAACAAATTAAGCCTTTTTAACCTAAAGTGGCTAAACAGAGTCATGCAGAGGATTGCAATTTTCTTTTATTTTTTTTTTTTTTGGTTTTTAATCGGGGGTTTTTGGAAAATAAAAATTATTGCCTGCTAAACAAATTTTTAACGCCATTTTTACTTCTGTTCTAACCAAAGTATGTGGAGGCAATATCCATAAAACTTCTGTTCATTTCTGTTTTTGACCCTTTTTGTTATTGCCTTGTTGTTGTTGTTGCTTCTGTATTTTTCTGTATTCTGTATTTTTTTTTATTTAAATGTAGGCATTAAAGCCAGCATAGACAGAGAGTATGGGTTGCTGTAGCAAATTTGTAGCCGAAAGGATTTTGTATTTTTAAAACATCGAACACCGAAAGAGAACAAAGTGTTTTTTAATAAATTCCCTCTTACCCTTTGCCCCGTTCTGCTCTGCAACCTTTTGTAAGGTCAATTTTTACAATTAATTAAACAATTACAACAACAAAGAAATGCAAATCTAAAGGTAAGGAGCCTATTTTAACAAATATTCTGTACGTAATTAAATATTTTTTTGGTGTTTTTTTTTTGAAATTAAGTTAAATTTAATTCACAAACTCTATTACATTACATTTGTACTACGTGGCATGTGTTATAAAATGAAATTATCTTGAATTTGTTACACATAAAATATGTAGAGACTAAGGTTAGGTAAACATATTGGTAATGACGTGTAAGCTGTTTTCAAATTGCTCTTTAAAAAATATGTAAAAAGCAATCTAACGGTTATTATAGAGTTAGGTTAGGTTAGAGAACGATAAGTACAGTATCCGGAGTTCCTAGTTTTTCACACCACTTATGTTGTGTGTGTTAATTTTTTTATACATGAGTGGTGGGACCTACAGTTTAAAGTCGACTCCGAACGAAAGTTTTTTGAGAAACTTTTTCACGGCAATTTTATCACATTTTTTTATCACAGTTTTTTTTTTCCAGCAATCTGCTGTGAGGCAATTGCCAAAGAAATATTTTTTGTATTTTGTCTTGATGTCTGGCCTGGGGCTCGAACCCTAGCTTTACGTCTAATAAGCCAACACACTACCTACTAGACTACAGCGACTTCTATTATAAGGTTTGACAAGAGTCAGAGAAGAGATACGATTAAGATGTGTCTCTCTATGCTTTTCAAATACTTCCAGAAGTATTCTCCAGACGTTAATATCTCGATCACCTTGCGATAGAGTAAGCATTGATGAGGAAAATGTCAAGAAATTGTTTGAAGAATTTTCTTAGAATTGGAGAGTTTGGATATGACATTATTTTGAAGAATACCTACTTGAGCGAAGCCGCTACAGTTAGTCAGGGCTTAAATGAAATTTTGATACGAATATTGAATGTTGATAATTTACCCGTAGCGATTTTTTCTAAGAGAGAGAGAGAGAGCTGTGACTGGATATTAAAAGATTGCTACATAACCATACAAGCTTTACGTTGGCTTGAACTTGGGAAGGGGCACAGGCGCGAGCGCATATATAAGGAATAGTGAACAGTATTATACGGTTCCTGGTAAATGCTGTGTAAACCATGCTAGCGATTCCACTCATTAGGCAACGGAGCTGTCCTCTGAAAATACTGTAACGTGGCAAAAGCACATCATGCTGGCATTGATTGCTGAATCTTGCAAGAAAACCCTTACCATTCTGCTCGATAAGTACAGGATTACCTATAAACTATAAAACGTTCGGCTGTGATTGAATTCTAAATAAAACACAGAGTCAAAGGACCATGAAAATATATACGAAATGTTACATCTTCAAGCTATTTGCCCAGACAGTAACGTTCTAGAATACAATGGCTCATGAACCTGGGATGTCTTAAGACTTCTGTGCGCTCTGTGTTAAAACGGCGAAATCAAATTCCATGTGGAAAACTCATCATGGTACTGCATAAATAAAAATAATTGATTGTTTGATTGCAAATATTTTGCATTTTCACTCTACACATACAATTTATCGGAAAAACAATTAAAAAAAAATAATAATTGTAGTTTGCGGAAGCAGAGTAGATTGTACTTAAAAAGGTATTCCCGATTCCAGTAGATTATGTAGTAATGAAGAGGACCTTTGTAGACGCCGTAGTATAGTAATCGGTTGGTTTATTATATATATGAGACCGCGATTCAAACCACAGGTCAGACATCTCCAACAAAACGAATATTTCTTTGTCTCACAGCAGATATCTGGCAAAAATTCGGAGAGTAAATAAAAATATCGACTTTAAACTATAGGTCTCGTCACTTATGGATAATAACCCACAACATAAGTGGTGTGAGAAGCTAGGTCGTAAACCTGATTGAAGTGTTGCAATGACCAATTTTGTGTGTATGACGAGGATCGTACTAAGATCAAACAGCTCCTGTACTTCAGAATCGCTCAGTGAGGTGCTGTAATGACCATTTTTGTATGTATGAAGAGGACCAAACGAAAATCAAACAGCCACTGTACTTCAGAATCACTCAGTTTAATGCTACGGCTGCCAGAGCTCCTGATTCGTGCCTTTTTTCTTCCATATTTTTGATAGAAATTATCGTAGAGCACTTATGCTTGATCTGCACACTGGTGTTTCTAGAATTCCGGTTCATGTCTTAGCTATTATAAAAAAATAGCTGTAACACTATTACGGTCCGATGAAATAAAAATAAATTTATTGGGATCCAATTAAAAGCTATAACAGAACATTAAGAACGGCAACGCGTGCATAACGATTTATATGCTGCTGATGTTGTTTTAATTGTCTGGAAATTATCAGAAAATGTGTAAAAAGATCATGAAACTTGGATGTCTGTATTAATCGTGTAAATTCAATGAAATAGCGATGCCAGATATTATGAAAGTTAAGAAAGTTTAGACCAATTTTTAAAGCAATAAGAGGGTTTCATGGCAATGGTTTTAAAGGACTTTTTATGCTAAAATTATAAAATTTGCATTGGTTTCAGAGATAAAGGGTCCGCCAAATAACTTTTTTTTTTTGAAAATGCTTTAAAAACGAAACTACTGAATATTTTCTCAAATTTCTTTTTTTATTTGAATGTACAGTCCTTCCGGTTAATAATAGAAAATAATTTCATTCAAATGGCTCCCTCGGCTGGCCATTCAGTAGCCTACACGATCGGTCCAATTTTTAAGAACATTATCGATTGCGTGCAGCTGTATTTCACCAATGGCTTCACGAATATTGTCCTTTAAAGCGTCAATTGTCTCTGGCTTGTCGGCGTAACACTTATCTTTGACACACCTCACAAATAATAGTCCAACGGTGTCAAATCGCAGCTCCGAGGTGGCCAAACGACATCAGCTCTGCGGCTGATAATGCGATCTTCAAAAACAGGGCGCAAAACATCGAGTGTAGCTTAGGTTGTGTGTCACGTAGCGCCGTTCTGTTGAAACCGAATGTTGCCAATATCCTCCTCTTCAATTTTTGCGAACAAAAATTCGTTTAACATGGCCCGATAACGATCGCCATTGACTGTAACGGCCACTCCTTGCTCATTTTCGAAGAAAAATGGCCTCTGGACCAAAATCCGCACCAAACAGTGACTCGTGTTGGGTGCGTCAGCTTTTCAATGTATAGGTGCGGGTTTTCTGTGCCCTAAATGCGACAATTTTGCTTGTTTGCATACCCGCCAAGATCAAAATGAGCTTCATCTGAAAAGATGATTTTTTGCCAAAATCGGCATCTTCTGGTGTAGGCTACTGCATGGCCAGCCGAGGCAGCCATTTGAATGAAATTGTTTTCCATTATTAACCGGAAGGATTGTACTTTCAAATAAAAAAAGAAATTTTAGAAAATATTCAGTAGTTTTTTTTTAAAGCATTTTCAAAAAAATAAAAGTTATTTGGCGGACCCTTTAAAAGTTAAGATAGTTTAGAACAATTATTGAAGCACTTTTTATGCTAAAATTATAAAATTTGCATTGGCTTCAGAGTTATTAGTTATTTTCACGTATTTTTTTTCAAATTCATTATTCAGAATATTGTGTTCCTGTTATTTCCTTCAGAACTGTATGAGCACTTTAATAAGCGTTATTTCAATATGATAATAGAGATCTCTTTTACGAATTCTACTGCTTAATAATTAAAAAAAAAAAAATTTTAATAAATAGAAGTATAAATTAAATTCATTTTTAATTCCATTCCAACTTCTTTGACTGCAAAAAAATTCCTTTCATTTTAAACATTTACAACCTTAATACAGCAGAGACAAACTTAATTACCAACAGCGTTCCCATACTGACATGTAATAATAAATTCTCGTAATAAGTTAAATACAAAAGAAATCTTATCTGAAAGAATAAAACCTCAGGAACACTTATAACTGCTGCTACTTCTTTATGAAGATTTTTTAATTTCTTTAATTTTTTTCTCGTTTTTATTCCTTTTCTCTTCTCTCTGAAAGATGAAAAGCAACATTAACACTTTGAATTATTATTGCTTCCTTCATATGCTTAGTTGTTGCAATAGTTTCACAAAAAAAAAGAAAAAAAAGAGAAAAATTACACAAAAGACACGGGAGAATAAAGTTGAGCCATGTTCATTATGAATAAAGAAGTAAAAATAATGCGAGAAGGGATAATATAGAGTAGCACCACTCCACATACGAGTACATACATGGTATAGAGTCATAGTTACAGTTGTAGTCATAACTAAAAGAAATGGTTTTCAATTAAAAACTAGTCACACACACTCACATTCTGACACTCTCACACATATAAAGAAAGTCGTAAATACTTATGTATGTGTATAGGTGTGGTATGTATCTAATCTGTAACATTTCAAGTTTTTTACACACACTTTGAACAAAAAAAGGAGCATCAACTCTGCTAACAAGGACATCACACACGCTACCATACTCACACACACGCTTACACACCCATATTCATAACAGATACTGTTCAACAAAGATATGAAACTTCAGAAACAAGTGTTAATAGTTTCAATTAATAGATAAAAAGGATAAAAAAAAAAGTGGATGAAACATAGCAAGCGTAAGAACATGAATGAATTGCTAAGATTATGATTTTCTGTAGCAAACTTTCATTACGTGCAAAATGTAACAGTAAATATTGCACTATGGGCAATATTTTGCAGGAAATATTACAAACGAAATGCAAAACTCGAATCACCTTTACCAAGCTCAACCTAGTCGCTTAATACTGATACTTTGATGTACTCCAGCTTATTAAAATTCTGCAGATCTTCGATAGCCTTCCAACATATTCTTCACGGACTTCCGGAACTCTTTCACACCTGGGCTTTGAGCCATTCAAAAAAAACGAAAGAAATTTAATCACGCGGCAAGTTGACAATCAAAGTGATGATTCTACATGTTTTTAGGGGTGAAATAGTGTGGAGATTAAAATGCTATCCGAGTAATTCATATTTGAATTTGGAAAAAACCTCAGACAGAACGTTGAGTTAAGGCATTAGAAGCTTTTTTAATTCCAAAATTTATGGACATTATGTTTATATTCCTTTGGGGTCATATGCTTAGCAAATATCACTTCTTTATTATTCTACAGACTTCCTCGCCTTGTTGAGGTTCCTATATACCAAAGATTTAAGACGATTATACTCCCAAAGGTTTCAGCTAAAGCGTGTAAACAAGGCCTATAGTGTTCTGGATAAAAACCAGAGGTTTTAATCTGTTTTCTGTAGACTGTGTGCGTTATTTTTCTATAAAATGCTTGAAATGCTCCATTGACTCCCTTTTAAATTATCCCAACTTAGCGACGTACGCCAACCCACAAACATACATACACAATTGGTCATTACAACCCTTCAGTGAG
Organism: Sarcophaga carnaria; assembly: GCA_958299815.1. Taxonomy (NCBI): domain Eukaryota; kingdom Metazoa; phylum Arthropoda; class Insecta; order Diptera; family Sarcophagidae; genus Sarcophaga; species Sarcophaga carnaria. Next base: position 20,799,561 of record OY283152.1, read on the forward strand.
GATTACGACCTAGTTTGTCACACCACTTATGTTGTGTGTGTTAATTTTTATACATGAATGGCGGGACCTACAGTTTAAAGTCGACTCCGAACGACAGATTTTTTGAGAAACTTTTCATGGCAATTTTTATTTACTTTCAGAGTTTTTGCCAGAAATCTGCTGAGAGGAAGTTGCCTAAGAAATAATTTTTGTATTTTTTCTGATGTCTGGCCTGGGGTTTGAACCCTGGCTTTACGTCTAATAAGCCAACACACTACCTACTAGGCCATGGCGACACAAACATACAGCGTAGGTATATACAATAGTCCTCATTAAGAGGTGCGTTAGTATTGCGACCGTATGATGCTTTGTATTTTCGTTATACTTTATAGGGTATACCTATAATGTGCTCTCCAAACCTATTGCCCTGACAAACTTCAGGATGCTGCTTAGTGTTAACAACAATAATTCGCGGATCTGGTATGCACACTCAGGTGTATCCTACTGGGATGCATTGATACAACAATATGTTCTTATGATTAATCCCCATGGTGACTGGATCTACATGTTAAAACATGTTGTACTCGAGACAGTGTGTTCCGAGATTACAGCGCCCTGTCAAAAGAGCAGTTATCAACCTCAATACGTGACTCAGCTCTCCTCTGCTTGCTGTTTCCCAAGAAAACTTTCGATTGCCTCAAGCCCACTTAATTTGAGAAGAGTTTCTCTCTTTATCTTCACTTTCGTAGAGCAAACTCAACCAGCCTCAACTCCACAGATCGGAAGCTTAAGAACTCGTAAGCTCATCTACTTGATCATTGCCGAGGAATGCCATATGATTTGGAATCGAGCAGAGAGTAACTCTATTTTGCTTAACCCAGCTGTTTTACCTTCCCCAGACAGGTTCTCACTACCTCTGTTATACCCAACACACGCTAGTCTCTGTATCTTGCCCAACTCCAATTGAGCATTTTTCAAATTCTGTCTTCCCAGAAAATTGCCCCACAGGTTATTATATATGTAGGTCAGACCATCATGGTATACATACATACATACATACATACATAATTGGTCATTACAAACCTTCAGTCAGGATTACGACCTAGTTTTTCACACCACTTATGTTGTGTGTGTTAATTTTTATACATGAGTGGTGTGACCCACAGTTTAAAGTCGACTCCGAACGACAGATTTTTGGGAAACTTTTTATGGCAATTTTATTTACTCTCAGAGTTTTTGCCAGAAATCTGCTAAGAGAAAGTCGCCGAAGAAATACTTTTTGTATTTTGTTTTGATGTCTGGCCTGGGATTTGAACCCTGGCTTTACGTCTAGTAAGCTAACACACTACCTACTAGACTACGGCGACTTTTAAAAGCTATACATACATCCACTAAAAAATTTATTTTTTTTTTAGAAGCTATACATACATCCACTAAATAATTCCTGGCTTACATCCCCACGATTTTCCGGCAAGCGTTCTGCTTATCATTATGGCCTTTCCGGAGATCGTCTCTATAAGAGTCCTCCATATGGATTTATAATCCAGTGATATATCCAAATATTTTACATCTATTTTCTGTAATATTGTCTTACCCTTATTAAGAGTCGAGTATTCTATTTTGTGGTTTTTCTGTGGTTTTACTCGGACTTATCTTCAGGTCCACTATCATGCACCAGCGACGTACAACCTCAATGCTCTCAAGACGTCTTTTTATGATGCCGCAGAAAAAAAAAGTATTTCATCACTTCCTTTATAGTTTTCCAGCCTTTCAAAAACCACAGTTTAAGTATCTTTGCCTATTGGTGCTCACATATCTCCCGGATATCATACATTTAAGTTAGAACTTCTTTTACGCCTCTCTAATTATGGTGTCGCTTTACCGACCCTTTCTCTTTGTCCTAAGCTGTTAATACAATAAAGAAAATAATTTTAAAAGTGTTCAGAAATTCTTCGAATAGTTTTAAGCCATTTATCCCATGTGGAACCCCATCTCACAATAAATTATTCAAAAGAATACAATGCTAATGGCTGTGGCCATAGTGCAGTCAATACCTTAACTTATAAATACTCGGGGTTACGTTGATTAAAAATCATACCATAGATGAGCAACAAAACTAAGGTAAAAGAAAAATAGTTTTAATTCCCTTTTTTCTTTTTCCTTTTTTTTTGTTTTTTACAATGATAATGCAATAAATACGGATTTTCAGAATGTTATCTTGTTAACAAATTGAATTTTCTACTTAAAAAAGAAAACAAAAAAGAACACAGAAAAAAAGGATAAGAAGTCTCTGAAAAAGTTGTTAATTTTCCTCTTTTTGTTCTCTGTGTTCTGTTTTAAGAGCAAGAAACTATAAAGTTTTCAAAACTATTTCATAAAAATCATCATTAAAAAGGCAGAGGTGTCTACAGTATACACCACCAACCACCCTCGGCACTATACACATTTTTAATCCGCCTCCCCCCTAAAATAAATTTCCATGAGGCTTTGGAAATAAATTTTTAAAATACGCTGGTGATGATGTGCTTCAGTCAGTCAGTCAGTCGGCTGTATTGCTGTGGCTGCTGTTTTTTCGAGATTATTTTTGTATGTTTTTTGGTTCATTATTCGGCTGTATGGCTTTGGCAGTGATGTTGCCTTTTGTAAAAGCATTTTGGTACAGTTTGATGGTGGCTGGCGAAGGAAGAAGAGGGGGGTCTTATTAAACTAAAAGGATTTCTAATCTAAAAAAAATTAGAAAAAAACCTTTTATTCTTGTCTAGATTATCATGGTATTCAGTTAACGCATAATTTTTATAGATGGTGTAGAGCTGATGTGCCAGAGTGGGCTCATATCGTAGGTATGCTTTGTAAGGGTTTACCACTCTTAGAACATTTAGAGGTTGACTGTAGAAAAGCTTGACTCTTTTTTATGCCATTATGGTTGCGTAATTAATTTAATCTTATAATGTTTATGATGGTGGTCTTAATTGTATTTAATCTGTTTTAATGAAATTTTGAATTTGAATAACTATTACTTTTTATTGTATGGGACACCCTAACTGTTTTAAAAATTTTCTTTTTTTTCTCTTCTGATTACCATAATAGTCAAGGCATATTAGATTTTATGAAAGGTTTGTGAAAATCTCGACTCTTTTTTTAACTGTAATTATAAAACATTTAAAACATTTTGAGGCAAATACTTGTAGGGTAAAAACAATAAATTGTTGACTTAACGTTTTAAAATTCATTCAGTTATGGAAGCGTGTGCTTAAAAATTCAATAAAATTTTCATATTTTCTACGATCTTATGTTACTCCACCATAGCTGAATTGCGCATAGTAAAGTTTTAGATTGAATTAGGACTTCTTGCTTATATACGTACCAGAGATCAGCAATGAATCGCTTTTTCGCTACTCATAAGTACTCATGAAATTTTTGTGTATGGGTGAGTCAACAGCATTGAAATCCAACTACTCTGATTCATTCGTACTCATTACAACATTGATTTATAAGTACAAGTTGCAATGAGTATGAGTACAACGTTGACATCAAACTCATAGCATTCGAAATGTGTTTGATTCATACGTCTACTCATTCAGATTAATAAATTTAGAAAAATAATTATAATACTCATAAATGATTCGAGTGATACGAATCATTCATCAAAATTTACAGTCTTAGTTGTGTTGCATTTACAAAAAAAAAAAAGAAGAAAGAAAAAGACAAAGACTGCAAGAAGAACAAGTGAGTATTGTAGTGTTCGTACGCGAATCATACTTATTTTGTGATTCGTGTATACGATGAGTCATGGAGAAGAGTCGAAATCAATAACATCATGCGTACGTAACGTCGTACTTAACGACTACCATGAGTATTTCAAACTTTGAATATGAGTAGTATGAGTATGACATTAAAATTAGTATGAATGCATATAAGTATCAGATATTATGAGTATGATTCGAATCTACTCATCGCTTTGAATACTCATTGCTGACCTCTGATACATACTTAACTGGTCATTACAACCCCTTAGTCAGGATTGCAACCTAGTTTCTCCTATCACCAATGTTATGTATGTTAATTTTATTAATGAGAGGAGGGGACCTACAGTTTAAAGTCAACTCCGAACGCCAGATTTTTGAAAATCTTTTCATGGGAATTTTATTTATTCTCAGAGTTTTTGCCAGAAATCTGCTGAGAGGCAGTCGCCGAAGAAATCCCAGATATCAGACCTGGGGTTTGACCCGAGGCCTTAGGTCTAATGAGCCAACACACTACCTACTAGAGTACGGTGACTTCCTTACTTACTCATTTAATCGGTAATTACTAGCCTTTAGTCAGGGATTACGATCTAGCTTCTCAAACTGCCCACATTTTCAAGGCGATATTAATTACTCAGGAATTTTATTTTAGAAAGTCGCTGAGGAAAATTTGTTTCTTGCTTGAGAGGTTTGAAATATGGCTAGAACTGCAAGTTCACGTTTGATAAGCTAACTCACTGCCTAATAGACCTTTGAATCAGGTTCCAGGCAAATATTTTAGGAACGAAAAGACTGTCATAAAAGGCAGTTGTTCCTTCAAATCTTCGAGGTCTTTAGGTTAGTTTAGGTTAGAGTACAGTACCCGGAGGTCGAATTGACCCATTGACTTATGTTGTGCCACTACTCATGTATAAAAGTAGTGGCACCTACAGTTTAAAGTCGACTCCGAACGACAGATTTTTGAGAAACTTTCCATGGCAATTTTTATTTACCCTCAGAGTTTTTGCCAGAAATCTGCTGAGAGGAAGTCGCCGAAGAAATACTTTTTGTTCTTTGTCTTGATGTCTGGCCTGGGACTCGAACCCTGGCTTTGCGTCTAATAAGCCAACACACTACCTACTAGACTACGGCGACAGTCTTTAGGTGTTTCTAAATATATTTTATGGAGGCAGATTGAAGTCTCTTGAAACCTCTTCTAAAATTCGAAAAACTTCTGCCATATTCGAACCTAGGATACCTGGTTTTCTGTACATCAAATGGTCTATAAAAAGTACAGATTTTTTGTTGCAATTTCCAGGACTTTTGGCAAATGTTGCATATTTAGCCAGTAGAGTTGGTTTTAGCGGAATTTATTTCATGACTCCACATTGATGCTGAATTTGTAAACGAACCAACAACAGTTGGACAATTTATTTTTTATCATTGTAATGTACTTCATCACATATTCGTCTCTGCTTAACTCTTTGCCATATGATGGCCATGATAAAATTGTTGATTTACTCACACTCTGTATAATCCGTCTGTGAATCAGTAAAATTAACAATCTTAGAGACTAGGTTACTCATGAACACACACATACACACACTCTAGAACATACCTTCAATTTATAAGCTCATTCATATACAATATAAATATACATTCGCAATACAAATACATTCTCAACTGCAGACGTAATCAAACACTCACACATATCCATACCTACGCATACGTTTACATTAAAACTAACTTTTGTGCGTACTACTGAAATATTCATAAGCATTCGATTGTGTATGGGAGTGTATATATGTATTTATGTATGTATGTATGTGTGTGAGTGAACGTTATACACGTGTGTTGTTATTGCTGTTGTTGACTACATTGTACATCAGACTGATTAAAATCATGTTGATTTTCATATTCAAGTTGCTTGAATTGCTACTTTTGCTAGTAGTTTTGCTACTCTCTTCTCTTAATATTACTGCAGCTGTTAATAATGAATGAAGAATGAATGAATGAATGAATGATGAAGAGACTTTGATGATGATGAATAATGAAAATCATTATTTCATTATAATATGAATTGTAAAGCTTTAGAAAATTGTCAATTTGCATCAGGTCATGGCGTTGGTTGTCTTTGTACGGGTGAAAGGATGTTGTGACCAAAAGAAATCTCAAATAATTTAATATCACACACAGAGATTTAAAAACGAATTGTTTGTTTAAGTCCTAGGAGTTGTAGTTCGTTAGGTCGGCGGTTTATAAATTTATCGTTCGAACAGATAGTGGTTAAATAAGAAAGTCAAAGACGTTGAAGACAAGGAGAAAGTCACAGTCAAGTCACTAGGAATGCATTGCAAAGGAAACATTAAAGCACTCGTTGGCGTTGGAAAGAATTTTAAGGACGTTGCCGCGAACGTTGAAGAAGTCACAGAGAGGGGGAAGAATCTTGGAGCCGATGTAATAGGGGAGTTTTCTATTCCAGACAAAAGTATTGAGGTTGATGCAGGTGCACAGTTTTCTGCCTCGCAGTAAATAAACTGTGAGGGGTGATACGGCAATGAAAGTGGGCTACCTTCAAAACCAGCAAGAAGAATTATGGCGCGTTAATCTGGAGAGAATTCTAGATAAGGACACCTTGTTTCCGTGGTAATCGGTTTCAAATTTCAATTTGGCCCAATAGCTAGAAGAGACGGATTCGTAGAACGATTTAATCTGCGCAGGAAATAGGCGTCAAACAAAACGTTTAGGACAAGCATAACCCACGATGCGTTTTAAAATACCGGTCAGCTATGCAAAATTAGACAACAAGAACACCAGTCAAGTTTAAATTCGGCAATCAGTTGAGGTTATCTGGGGACTTGACATTTGGTGTCAAATATGGACGAGCAACAAACGACGGCCCGTAATACACCATGAAACAGATACACTTGAACTAAGTGTACAACTCCATGTGTTGCCAAATTAAGGTGGTCATTGCCGAAACGAAAGTCAACTTTATCGGGCATTCAAGTCTGTGGGATTTAAAGATGATTAACTTGTTCTGCTGGCCAGCCAACATTAAAAAATGGACTTCTCGCTTCAGTTACAGACTTACTGGGATGGATCCTGCAAAGTAAATAGAAGGTTGAATGTCGTGGCCATAGAGTTAAAAAAGAAGTCGTCGTAGTCTAGTAGGTAGTGTGTTGGCTTATTAGACGTAAAGCCAGGGTTCGAGCCCCAGGCCAGACATCAAGACGAAACACAAAAAGTATTTCTTCGACGACTTTCTCTCAGCAGATTTCCGGCAAAAACTCTGTAAAAGTAAATAAAATTGCCATGAAAAGTTTCTCAAAAATCTGTCGTTCGGATTCACTTTTAAACTGTAGGTCCCACCGCTCATGTAAAAAATTAACACACACATAAGTGGTGTGAGAAACTAGGTCGCAGTTCTAGGAAGGGTTGTAATGACCAATTAGAAAAGATTATAACTAGAGATTCAAAATAATGTTGCATGCAACGTGAAATTTCCAATTTGTGCTTGTTCGGGATGTATGGCAGTATTACGCGGACAAAACCAAACTAAACGAAAATAAGACAAACAGACAAACAACAAAATACCCATATCATACGGTAAACAGAAATTCGGAATTTACAAAAAGACAACAAAACAAAGATAAAAAATCCAACAACAACAATTTCATAGAAATATCATAGGGTTACCACACATAAAATAATAGAGAGAATAATAATAGATGCTACTGCCATGAAGTCGTGAATAGTGAGAACGTAACAATTATGTTTACCCCTATATATGTATTAAAGATCAGCAATGAATCGCTTTTTCGCTACTTATGAGTACTCATGAAATTTTGAGTATGAGTGAGTCAACAGTGTTGAAACCCAACTACTCTGATTCATTCGTACTCAGTACAACATTGATTTATAAAGTTGACATCAAACTCATAACATTCGAAATATGTTTGATTCATACGCCTACTCATTCAGATTCATAAATTGAGAAAAATACTTATACTACTCATAAATGATTCGAGTGATTCGAAACTAATGTACAGTCTTAGTTGTTATTGCATTTACAAAGAAAGAAGAAAGACACATAAACAAAAAAGACAAAGACAGCAAGGAGAGCAAGGAGAGCAGACACACATCCTTCATGTGAGTATTGTACTGGACGTACGGGAATCATACTTATTTTGTGATTCATGTATACGATGAGTCATGAAGAGTCGAAATCAATAACATCATGCGTATTGTTAAGTACGAGTACCATGAGTATTTCAAACTTTGAATATAAGTAGTATGAGTATGACATTGAAATAAGTATGAATGCGTATAAATATCAGAAATTATAAGTATGATTCGAATCTACTCATCGTTTTGAATACTCATTGCTGACCTCTGATATGTATGTAGTATGTACACGGCAAATGCAGATGTAAATAAATAAATTATAAAACTAAGATATGTTTGAGGAGTTGTTTAAAATAAAATTATAACACTTGAACAAAATTTTATTCCACGTGTAAGTTTGCTGTCACCTCTTACTGTCTTGTATTACCATCGTATAATTTACCCTACGGGGGCAATAAAATATTTGATAAAAGTTATAAAAGTTTTCCCGAAAAAACCATATATTTTTGAATAAATAATAGCAACAACAATGGGAAGTACAATGATACAACACTTTTACAGCGTGTGTAAAAACCCACAGTTACCATACAGGAGCATAATAAAGAAACGATTTAATTTTCATGTACGAACATGTAATTTACGAACATAACATGTTTATCACACCAATGGCACTTAATACACACGTAGAGTTATTATGTTTTTTAAAAGCATCTTTAATTACGATTTAATTTTCTCTTTCGCTCTCTCTCTCTCTCTCTGCAAATACATACATAAACATAATAATATACACTTGTTTCGCTTACCATTTCTTTCCTTTCTCTTAAATTTCCGTTATTCTTTAAACGATAAAAATTTTACTTTATGTGTGCGTTTGTACATTAAAAAAAGAGAGGAAAATCGTAAAAAGAGGGCAAGAGGAAGAGGAAAAGGAAATAAATTGACAGAGTTGTTTATAATAAAACTAGCTGTACCCTGCGCGTGTTGCTGTGCCACCAACTAAAATAAATTTGAAGGAAAGACATTACACAAATATCAAATTAATTTTGAATCATTTTATTGATTTTGTTTCCCGTTGTCCTGATGATTCAGATGAACGGGCCTGAGTAGTACGCATTCGATCAGATTCGAATCTCACATCTCGTTGTTCAAGTCGTTCAAGCGAAACGGGTCTCAGCGGCATATACTCGAAGATTTTCCAGTCCCAATGTTCGTCTGATTCTGAGGCTCGTAATGCTCTTTTCTACCGTGCTTGAGGCGTAAGTCGACCAATTGCTTGTCATTCGTTTTCAATAATTTTCAGTGACGCCATCCATCGGAAATTAATCGCACCAACCTCCTTCGACTCATGCGCAACAACTTTGTTAAAGAATGCACAGTTCACAATTTAATTCATTTTGAGTGGCACCTTCTGTCGGAAATTGGTCATACCAACTTATAAACGTTTGTCGGCTCATGCGCAACAATTTTGCTAAAGATCATAATATGATCAAATGCATAGTTTACGATTTAATTAATTTATGTAATTTTCAGTGGCGCCACCTGCCGGAAATTAGACATACCAACTTAGAAACCTTCGTCGGCTCATGCGCAACGACTTTGCTAAAGATCATAACATGATCAAATGCATAGTTTACGATTCTATAAAGTACATACAAACAAACATTCATTTTTATATATGTAGACTATGGGAGGTGACATGCCCACTATAGCCAATCCGCCCATTTTGTTCATATGTACGTCAAAGCCGTCCATTAAAAATTTGAGGACTCTAGCTGTCGCAGTTTATGAGATATGCGACATTAAATACTTATTGGGTATATAGTTCCTTCCAGACATACAGAAAAGTTAAAATTTAAGAAAATGTTAAAATTTCAAGAAAATCGGTCCAGTCATTTGGCAGTCTATAGACTTCAAACAAATCCACAAACAAGTAAACACACATTCATTTTTATATATAAGAAGATTGAAAGTATTTTCTACTGTATTTCTAACTCATTTATTTCCTCTTTATTTCTCTTCTCTTCTTTTCTTTTTTTCTTTCTATCAAAAGAACTTCTATTTAATTAACGTCTACGAGCCTTCAAGACCAGACATGTGAACAACATAAACATCGATTTTCTCTTGTCTTTTTTTTCAATTTTCATTTTCTTTTCTTTGTTTTACTTTTTTTAATTTTTTACTCAGGGGAAGGCAACCATAATTGACTTCGCCAAAAACTATTATAATCCAATGTTTACAGGCAATGGCTTTATGGTTATGGTTAAGCTTGGTAATATTTTAAAACTACTGAATATTTTCTCAAATTTCTTTTTTTATTTAAAAGTACAATCCTTCCGGTTAATAATGGAAAATAATTTCATTCAAATGGCCATGCAGTAGCCTACACAATCGGTCCAATTTTTAAGCACATTATCGATTGTGTGCAGCTGTATTTCACCAATGGCTTCACGAATATTGTCCTTTAAAGCGTCAATTGTCTCTGGCTTGTCGGCGTAACGCTTATCTTTGACGGCACCTCACAAATAATAGTCCAACGGTGTCAAATCGCAGCTCCGAGGTGGGCATCATCCTCATCAGCTCTGCGGCTGATAATGTGATCTTCAAAAACAGGGCGCAAAATATCGAGTGTAGCTTCGGCTGTGTGGCAAGTAGCGCCGTCCTGTTGAAACCAAATGTTGCCAATATCCTCCTCTTCAATTTTTGTATACAAAAATTCGTTCAACATGGCCCGATAACGATCGCCATTGACTGTAACGACCACTCCTTGCTCATTTTCGAAGACAATTGGCCCAATTATGCCTCTGGACCAAAATCCGCACCAAACAGTGACTCGTTTTGGGTGCGTCGGCTTTTCAATGTATGCGTGCGGGTTTTCCGTGCCCCAAATGCGACAATTTTGCTTGTTTACATACCCGCCAAGATCAAAATGAGCTTCATCTGAAAAGATGATTTTTTTGCCAAAATCGGCATCTTCTGGTCTAGGATACTGCATGGCCAGCCGAGGCAGCCATTTGAATAAAATTATTTTCCATTATTAACCGGAAGGATTGTACTTTCGAATAAAAAAAAGAAATTTGAGAAAATATTCAGTATTAAGGTACCTCTCCACGACGATATCGACAGAGGTTGACCGTTGAGTAGGATATGCTATATAGTTGCTTAACTAAACCATTTGTAAGCACTTTTTGTGGTCTGTTAAGATTTATTCTGACAGGTTAGCTTGAAAAGACTATTGTTTAGAAGCCACAGGTCAGTTGTTTAGTTCAAATTAAAAATTGTCTCTTTCCAATTGTTATTTAAAATTCTTTTAATAGAACTTATTATTCAAAACTAAAAGTTATGAAAAAGTCATTTAAATTAAGTAAAATTAATGATCATGGCATAATTCCCTTCCCTGGCAAGTTACTTACATATGCATGTACATATGTATTTATGTATGCAACAATAGCTCATCATATTACAGTCCACTTAAAAACTCTTTAAATATGCTCATTCATATGCTTATTGCCTGTTTTTTTTTTGTTTTTCTACTTTCTTTTTTGCCTTCTTTAATATTTATGATAAGGATTTTCTGTCTTCTGTCTTCTGGTTTTTCTCCTCACATTTTGTTTTTGTTGTTGTTATTTGGTGTTGGGTTTTTTGTTAAACAAATGGCGTTGAAAGCTTTACAATCTCGTCGTATCATGATATCAACGGTAATATTTTAAATAAAAAAAAAATTACTTTCAAAGATAAAAAGCAAACACATACTTATGAACACACACACACACAATAATAATAACACATCCTAATAAGAGAAATAAAATGCTCTTTAAAAGTCTAAAACAAAAACAACAACAACAACATTAAAAAAATGGTTTGAAAAAATACCAAAAAGACCACCAAGGACGTAAAATGAAAGGAATTTATGAGAACACAAACATACATACATACGTACATACCAACATGCATTGGTTAATTTTTTAGTTTTTTGTATGTGTGTATATGTGTGTACGTATAAGAATGTAGGCCTATGCGTGTGGTCTACCATATAAATGTTGTGTGTTGCCATTATTGTTGTATTACACACTGAGTGAGTGTATGTAGTGGCATCATGGAAAGGCCTGTGTTGTGCCCGTTATGTTTGTGTGTGTGTGTTTTACTTGGCTACCGTTACAAAGTCATATTAAATGTTTATATTAACAGTTATTTTTAATATGTTTGTTGTTGGCTTTTAGTGTTGTTTTCATGTTTTTTTTTCTGTTGTTTCTTGCATAAATCTGTGCTTCAAGTTCTTTAAGTGTTTGAAATTGCCGAACAAGGATTTTTTTATTTTCTCTCTCTCTTCCTTTCTCTCTCACTCTCTCTATCTCTCTCTTTCTCTGTGCGAATGTTTATTAGTTTATTTTATTTGTTCTGTTTTGTTTTATTTTTAGGTTTAAAGATAAGCACTGTTGGCATAAATACACAGTTTTCTCGTTCTCGTTCTATTTTTCATTTCATTGTTTGGGGGGGAGAAATATTTGCTTCAGTGTTTTGCGTCTTTAGCAGTGATTTTTGCTGCTGTGGTGGATTTTTTTTTGTTGTTGTTGGATGGAAAGTGAGCATGATTTGGTAGTTAATTTATTAGTGTTGTGACTGTTTAAGGGCAATATTGGTCTAGACACATTCTTAATGCTGAGTTCAAATTAATGTGAACCCATATAGGAGAGATAAAATTTAATCAAGTGAAATTATTTCAAGGGCTTAAACAGCAAATTCTTTTAAAATTATTATCTTTATTGCCTAATTAAATTTGTTACAATCACAAAAAACAAAAAAAGTATGAATAATTCGCTTGGAAACTCTTACAAGTAGATTTGCTACACTCGTCTGTAGCTCCTTAAAATTAAGGCAGTAAGGCTCATATAGCATTTCAAATATCGAATTAAATTTCTTTTATTTTGCTACCACTTAATCAATGTGTATCCAGAAGGACATTAAAAAATATTATCAAGGACCATATGAGAGATTTTTGCAATCGGGAGTATTTAGTCCAGAGAAAATTAAAATTTTAAAATATTTGATTGTATTTTCTGGAGATTTCCTAGAGATAAAATCGAACATTTGAAACAGATTTATACACAGACTTTAATAAGTTAAATTACAATACCAACAAAACAAAAATGTGGATGATAATCCTCGCGAGATCCAACCAGCACAATTGACAAAAGTGATTTGATTACTTAGATTATTGTTTAGGTAGTTGCCCTGACATGCTTTAGAATGCTGATAATTTCCTGTCAATCCCCTGATATGCGCCCAGGAGTTTCTTTCTGAGAAGCCTTAATGCCCAAAGAATTTACTTGTTGAGCTCGAAACAACCTCCATTCAGAATAAATGTACACTGAGTCTACCTTATCAAAGTCCGATGCCTGACTCAGGTCGCCTTTTATTGTAGTTTCCCAACAAAGCTTTTGTTTGCTTCAAGACGCTTTGCCTCTCTTTATCTTTCCTTTCGTTGAGCATTACTTTGCTCAGGTTCGCTCCCACTCCATAGAAGAGTTCTAGCCTCATCAACAGTGTATAGAAGCTCCCCTCGTCGTATGCTTGTATACTTGCTCATTTCCGAGAATGTCCTTATGACCTGGGACCCATACTGCCTTCGATTAAAGCTCAGAGTGCTTAAATGACGACCTAAACGTCGGATAGTATTGCTAAGTCGTGGCGTTTGCAACTCCTATCCATGTTGTATTGAGCATAACTCTCGATGGGATAAACTTTCGCTTGGAATTTCTTGGAGTTTCTCCATGGGTTCTAAGTATTATATCCTGGAACCAAAAACTATCGATCCTCTTCCAGGATGCTAATGCGCTTAACATAAAATTTTCCACAGAAGTGGATGAAACACAGCACTCTGGCGCGAGTCCTCTTAACATGTTTTCCATGCAATCCACTATTTTTTTAGTTAAAGTGCCCTTTCCCAACTATTCGGCTAACCACTCAGAAATACTTCCGCAGTGCTTTCAAGAAGTTGTCAAATGGCGGGACATTCCTGACATCTGTTAGCTTTTCCTTGTTTATTTGTGAACATTTGCCTTTTAGAGGAAATTGAAAAGGAAACGTCATTTGAAAATTACTATTCCTCTATTTTTACGGGTGAAAAGAGAAAATAGAATGTAAAGTGTTGAAATCTTTTATCGATAGTGTTATTTGATAAGGTGCCCACCTCTCTTTGTTGTTGGTTTATTAATTTGCTTAATCGATTAATAATTCCATTTCCTGTTTCAATATCCTGTTCAAACTTTTAACGCTTTACAAACAATTAATAATTAAAAGCCTTGTAGTTGTTGACACAACATTTCCGATAACTTTTCTAACGCCATCATCATAATCACAATCATAATCACAATCTCATTGACAGAGATATTCAATTAGAACGCCATCAATTTATGAATGAATGAAGTAATGATTGAATGTTGCTTGCCTATCAATCAATTTAATCGACTACATTTCGAAAATAATTATTACGATGGGCAAAAAGAAAGAAACTCTCCAGCCATTAGCTTTTAAATGGCTGTAAGGCATTTGGAAAGCACGAACCCTCTTTGGCACATAGGCAAACAGGATGAAAACTAAAATTACAACAAATATGCTGTCAATCGCAAATGCCAGAATATGGCAATGATGGCTAATGGCCACCAATCACCCCAACATTTTTGCATTTACTAGACATTTATTTAAACTTTGTTATCGTTTTCTAAAGAAATTGATTTGTTTAACATTTCAAAAGGAATTGAAAACGGAGCTGAAAAACCAAAGGAAGAATGCCTTTCTCTTTCTTTACATTTTCGCGTGACATAAAATTTAACTGTTAATGACATAATTGAAAAGGAAACGGAAATAATGGCAATAACAACAAACAAAAAACGAAAAAAAACTATTATAAATTTGAGCCTTGAAACTAGACCACGGGGCATTAAAATTCTGTTTTAATTTGTTTGTTTTCTGATTTCGTGGTAATTTAAAGTTTCGTTGTTGCTTGTCAATTAAAGGGAAGAAGGGGAAAAATTACGTTGTAATGATGATAAAATACGTTAAACTTTTTAAGTTAAGTAGTGCCCAGTAATAGAGACTTTATGTCTTCCTTGATATAAACTAATGATCTCCTTATCTTAATTGTGCAAATCAGATCTCTGTTCATAGATATAAAGGGTCCGCAAAATAACTTTTTTTTTTTGAAAATGCTTTAAAAACGAAACAACTGAATATTTTCTCAAATATCTTTTTTTATTTGAAAGTAGAATCCTTCCGGTTAATAATGGAAAATAATTTCATTCAAATGGCTGCCTCGGCTGGCCATGCAGTAGGCTATACGGTCGGTCCAATTTTTAAGCACATTATCGATTGTGTGCAGCTGCATTTCACCAATGGCTTCACGAATATTGTCCTTTAAAGCGTCAATTGTCTCTGGCTTGTCGGCGTAACACTTATCTTTGACGGCACCCCACAAATAACAGTCCAACGGTGTCAAATCGCAGCTCCGAGGTCCGTAAACCGCACCTTTTTAAATTTGATCGAATTTTACCCCATTTGTGGAAGGCATATTTGGTAAAAATTCGAATATTTTTGTATTTTGTAAAACATATGTCCTGAAGCGAATTAAGAATCTCTTTTATATTGAAATCAATGGAACAGATTTAGAATAATCTTCAGTGAAAAAAAAATTTCAAGACAAGGTATTAAAGCTACAATCCATTTGTAAATCTAACTGTGACTCTTAACTTTTTAAGCTGATCCTTTTCACACAATATAAGACTCACTTGAACATATTTTTTAAATTTAAAGATTCTTTTCATAAAACAAAACTTTTTTTTCTGTTACTAATACTCTGATAATGCTCTTTTAAATAAGTTTTTATGTTTGCCGTGGAAATGCTGTTAAAATGTAAACTTTGTGCCTGTAATTTTAAACACAACATCAGTTTATCTACTCCATCTTTTTTACATTCAATACTTATTATACACACTCTCAGTTAAGCTCGTTAAACTAGTTAGTGATGTAAAATTCCTTATGTTACTCATATGTGAGCAGAAGTTGAAGTAAATTTCACTTGAAACTTTAACTTCAAAACACATTCTTAATCAACAGAGCAGGAATTCCAATGAATTGTTGCTGTTTTAAACTTGTGACATTCTTTACATACCCTTCATACCATTCTGTACATATGTACATACCACCATTCAGTTTTTTAAAGGCCAACCAGGCATACAACAGACACTTTTATTCACTTACTTTCTCACCGCGCGTGACTCTTGTTAAGCCAGTGAAAGAAGCAACGAATGAATGAATGAATGAATGAATGAATGAAGAGAAACGCACATCCGTCTCTGTGGTATTTGTTATCCGCCGTACCAATGCATATCCAGATTTCATTTAGACATGTCATGTCTGTCTATGTCTCTGTCAAACTAAGCTCAGCAGTGTGTGTGTGTGTGGTTTTTCTGTTATTGGATCTGTAATACTTTTAATACACTTTATTTAACACAATAACAAAACCAGATTGTTGTTGCGTGTATGGGTTAGCAATTGAGTGACAATAATTCAAAATAAACATTAAAAAGCCGGCAAATACTTGGAAAATAAATGAAAGAAATTTTAAAATAGATCTTCTCTTGTCACGTGTACAAGTATTTTCGTAATTAATTTCACTTTCTTTTGCTTGTAATTCTTTAATAGTTTTTTGATTGATTGACGGAAAACCTCAGCTTTACCGGGTGTTAGTGGATGAAGGCAGAAAATTGAAAAAAATGCAATCGACATTGCCTCTTAATTTTTGGCGGCAGTTTTTAAGCCAATTTTCTTCGCAGCTATTGGAGGGTGATTACTAATTGTTATTATGTTTGTACTTCAAATGATAGCTATTTGATCAAGGATTCCAAAACAGTTTTCGTGACGTTCTGGTAACCCTTGAGACCGAAGATATAGCCGCCTAAACCAATCGATTTCTTCAAATAAGCAAATTAGTGCTGTATATAACTAAGGCTAAACCAGATAAAAAATGGACTTGTGGGAGAAATAAACTTAGTCTCGGACCTAGTAGGCTGAATAGCCATGGTACCAAGAATTCCAAAATAGGTTTCCTTATGGTCGGACGTTAATTCGGACCGCAGTTATAGGTGACAAAGGTAACGTTTTGTTAAATTAGCAAGTGCTCCATAAAATTGGTCAAAAGCGGATAAAAATTGTACTTATAGCTTAAGTGGACCTATTGCACTGATATCAAGGATTCCAAAACAGTTTTCCTTAGGGTCGAGGAGGTTCTTCGAAAATGAGCAAGGAGTGGCCGTTACAGTCAATGGCGTTCGTTATCGGGCCATGTTGAACGAATTTTTGTTCACAAAAATTGAAGAGGAGGATGTTGGTAACTGTGTCAAACTGGATGTTTTGCGCCCTGTTTTTGAAGATCGCATTATCAGCCGCGGAGCTGATGTCATTTGGCCACCTCAGAGCTGCGATTTGACACCGTTGGACTATTATTTGTGGGGTGCCGTCAAAGATAAGTGTTACGCCGACAAACCAGAGACAATTGACGCTTTAAAGGACAATATTCGTGAAGCCATTGGTGAAATAAATTTGCACACAATCGATAATGTGCTTAAAAATTGGACCGATCGTGTAGGCTACTGCATGGCCAGCCGAGGCAGCCATTTAAATGAAATTATTTTCCATTATTAACCGGAAGGATTGTACTTTTAAATAAAAAAAGAAATTTGAGAAAATATTCAGTAGTTTCGTTTTTAAAGCATTTTCAAAAAAAACAAGTTATTTGGCGGACTCTTTATATACATATATATTCAACAAAATGCTGTATTTTTCGGAAATTGTATTTCTTTGGTAGATGACTTGCATTTTTTGGTTCATGACTTGCATGTCTTTAGTTGATGACTTGCATTTTTTTATCGATGACTTGCACTTTTTGTAGTCGATGACATGCATTTTTTATTTGATGATTTGCATTTTTTGGTCAATCACTTGTATTTTTTTATAGTTGATGACTTCCATTTTCTTTGGTAGACGACTTCCATTTTTTGTAATTCGATTTGATTGATTGATTTTGATTACTTGCATTTTTTTGGTCGATGAAATGCATTTTTTTGGTCAATGAATTGCATTTTTTATTCACAATGACTTGATAGTTCCTTAATACAAAAATTTATTACAACAATTTAATGAATTCCACAAAATTAAATAAAATCTTTTTTTTTATTTTTTCCAGGTAAGGGACAAAAAATCAAAAATCAATTTCTGTTCGCCATATGCGCATATGCAACCAAACTGGGATAAAATCTTCTGCAGCTAAAGGTAGGGTAAACATAAAAAACATTCTTATGAAACTGCTTAAAAATGTTGCTCTAAATTTTACATCTGATATAAACGTACTTATGTATTTATTTTGATGCATATGAATACATATTATATACAGTTATACCGTTACTTAAACAGCAACAACAATAAAAATGAAAATTTTGTATACAATTTGGCCAAATAACGAGACAGTTTGTTAAATTAAAACTAAAATGTACGCTTCAAATTTCAAATAAAAGGAAAAAAGTCACATACACTTACACACACATATATGGACGCCCACTGTATTAGTGAGTAGCATAAAAATAAAAAATTACAACAAATTTATGCTCATGCTCTGGCAAATAATGGAATGCTTTTTATACCTCTTCTGCTACAAGCGCTCTCTTACTCATTTCACACACACACACGCACACAACAAGTTTTGAAAAACTAAGCCTGACATACATTGTTGAGTTGGTTACATTGTCGGCATTAGCCTTAAATAAGCATCACAGTATGGCAACATACATAAACACTATGTATCGTGTATTTTGTAATGCGTACGTGTTTCTGTATTTGTGTAGAGAGAGAGCCATATACATACACAGATGTATTATTCAAAGTAAACAATAAATATTTGTTTACATAGTGAGTCTGTACACTTACATTTGCATGGTAATGACTGTGGTGGTGTGGTGTTGGGTTACAGTGTAGAGCATTGCTGGCATAAATTTGGAAGTGTTTGTTGCATTAAAAGATTACATGAAAAATAATCTCTTTTTGGATTGTAGGAGAAATGGTTTTTGTGTTATTCAAAATTCCCTTTATTTGCCATTTTATAACGGCAAGAAAATTTAATATTTGGCCTTTAAACTGTTCCATTTCATTTTGTTACCCACTGTACAGATTCTCTCTTGTACATTTGGTGTCTGTATATTTATTTTTGAGGATTCTCATGTTGCAAAAAAGAAAAGTATTGCATTTATTTGTGTTACGAACAAATACATACAAAAAGCACACATACATTCATATTCCTCCTGATCCTTTATTACTCTTTTACACACACAACCGCCCACCCACTCACCTAACACAAGCTATTCAAGCAACCGTTGGATTTACTTTTAAATTTCAATTCATTTTAATTTTTTTTGTTGCTTAAAAACTTTTTGGGTTTCCGGTATACACCGTTTCTCTCTTTACACAATTTCCATAAGTAAATGAAAATTTTTAAAATATAATTTAAAACAAATTTTTAAGAATTTTTCAAAATGAAACAGTATTTGTGTCCATGCACTTTTAAGGTTGTTTTTTCTCATTTCATTTCAATGTTGATGAGCTTCTTTTTAACATATTCCAGGAATTTTTTTTGTTCTTGGTTCTCATTCACTTACTTTGAATACATTTGAATATATCATGACTGACAGTTTATTTCTACTCATCCTTTTCCATTTCATTTCTTATTTTTTTTTATTCAAATTCAAAACTTTAAAGTTCTCTTATACCCTTCCCTTGAATGGTTTTAATCTCATGCTTTTTTGTTTTACGCAAATGAGCATTAAATAAACCGCATTAAAGTTAGTTTCTCAACACACACACACATGCAAACTCACTAAAAGGGAGAGAAAGGAGCAGGAGTTGAACTGAAAGCAAGAAAAAAAATAGAAGGATAATGTCTTCTCTGCTCTATTTGTTATTACTTTATGGTGCTATTGTTGTTGTTGTTATTGTCCTTGTGTAGTAGTTGTTGTTGCTGTGGATAATTTTATTTTACATAAGATTTGCATTATCATTTCATTACAAGTATATGTGTGTGAGTCGGTGTCTGTGTGTAGTTGTAAAAAGCATCAACAATATCATGAAGGAGGTTTCTTAGTTTCTTTTTTCGTTATTGTTGTTTTGCATGTAAATACATATCCTTAATATGACTTTGAAAGGAGAAAAGGATTAAATAACACAATATTCAGTACTGAGCATATGGGTTGCGTTTGCTAAAATCGTTTTAAGAAAATATTGATTTGGGGTTGTATTAAATACTCGTTGGCATTATGTGTGTGCCGCAGGAAAGCGGGGTTGAGTAAAACGATGATGTGCATAAAATGCTTATTTACATATGCTGCAAGGATGTTTGATGCAAACTAAAGATACTACATTTAAAATAATGCTTTAGATAAAGATTAGTATTGACGTTTTGGTATTGTTTTCTTAAGAAGAATTTCAGTTTTTAAATTCAAATTTTTATATGAAATCGAAAAGGGTAAGTGTGCAAGGGTGTAGGGGTTAAAGTGCCTGATTAGATTAGATTACACAGGCAATCTGGGTTCAAAGAACATAGACTTTGGGTGACACAATGGGTCATATGGGCCACATGTTAACTTGCCTGTGAACGGCAAGTTATCAGCTAGCCTAACCTATCCTAGGTTCGAAAACGACCAAAAATAATAATCGTCAGATTTTTTAAGTTTTAAAAAATAAGAGGTTTTGGTCCACGGGGAAATAATTCGTACGAGAAAGCTCTTCTCCTGGCTGATAGGACTAACCACCAACGATTGCTATAAAGGATTGTCAGACAGAGCCATATTTCGAGAAAAAGCCAACTTCTTCTTTACGTAATTTGCTTAGAATACGAAGCAAGAGCAGAGTAGCATCTTTATTAGATTATAATGGCTTGCACCCGAACTAATACACAACTAACCGGTCTTTGCTATCAGCAAGTTAGCATTTAAAGTATGGAATCCTTTAGTTAAACCCTGTAAATTAAGTGAATTTAGTGATCGAGTTGATATTCAGTAATGATAGCTCCTTTAGACAATTAGAACAGAAAGCGGCCCTTGAGAGATGGCTGCGTCTAGGTAGGGATAAATACTATAAAGTAAAGTGGACAAGAATCTTTTCTTCCTCAACCGATCTGCAGGTACACATACATACATACATAATTGTTCTTTACAACCCTTCAATCAGGTTTACGACCTAGCTTCTCACTGCTCTTATGTTGTGTGTCAATTTTATACATGAGTGATGAGACCTATAGTTTAAAGTCGACACTGAACGACAGATTTTGAAAAACTTTTCATTCGAATTTTCTTTTACTCTCAGAATTTTTGCCAGAAATCTGCTGAAAGGAAATTGCTGAAGAAATTTTTGTTCATAATTCGTTTTGTTAGCGATGTCTGACCTGGGGTTTGAATCATGGCCTCGCGTCCAATAAGCCAACACACTACCGCTACTAGACTACGGCGACTACAGTGAGATAACACGTGAGAAATATAAAACTTTGCCTAATAGACAGCATAATAGACGTAAAAAGTATACTCTTACTAATGCATGTAATTGTGTTCGATAGAAGTGTGCTTACTATAGCTAGGCCATCATCATATGTATATAATTATCCGGTATATCCGTGTGACCAGGAACTCCTATCGGATTGATACAAGAACTTCTTCTTCTTCCCTGATTTTGGTATAACTTGGTCAGTATAGGGACTGCGTTCACCCGTGGCATCACAACGGGCCGCTATGCGTGCTCAAGTGAGCTTTGTGATATCACAGCTACCACTCCGACCTAAACCTAAACCTAAACCAATTATGACCATAAGGTTCAAATCATTTTAAAGTCTTTGACATTACAAAATTGACAAACGACAAGTTCAATATTCGTTTACTTTTAGCCTTAAAAAATGCCCCTTCAGGATGGGATATGAGATCTTAATTAAAATGATTTATTTTTCACAAGAATTGAGAGAATAAAATATGACACAAATAATGACAGTCACATGAAAATCCATATCCATAATGGTGGTACTCTCACATACATGTACCAACACTTGCAAAAATTTAAAAAAAAAGAAAAAAACTTTCACTCCCATTGGATATGAGGGTGTGATAAATTGCTTATACGACTATTTTTCATACACATTTTCCATCCTTTTGCTCTTTTTTTGACGTAAAGTTACAATTTCAATTACATTTGCTGGTAAACTTGTTAAAGATGAGTATGCGTTACATTTCTGTTTGTTTCTAGAATGACTGCCAGTAAACCTGCAATAGTTTTCCTTTTTTTTTTTTTGTAAGTATTTGTTTGATGTAGTGAAAGTTGTATAATGATTTTTATTGATAAAGTTTTACTTTTGAATTTAAAGTTCACAAACACAAAATGAAATATTTGTAGAAATAAAGACTCTCTTTATTCATGCAGCCTTCCGAACTTGCAACACAAATATTTTCTCATTAGGCCACAGGCAGCAATTTTTTCACATGTGTTTCACAGAGTAAAAGGTTTGATTAGTTACTGATCATTTACACAATGCTTGAATTGTAGCAAGTTCAGGGATGAGATGCTCTATGAACTTCACAAAAAAAATTTTTTTTAATTTTGGCTTTAACCGTAGATCGAGCTTTGTATCTCAAATGATAAATTTTAATTTTTTAGACGATATAACTTTAATTCAGAAAAAGTTAGATCGCTGATATTTTTATAAATCGTTACTATTGTTATTGCTATTATTTTAAACCAAATAAAAAAAGAAAATTTCAAACAGGGCTTACAAAATTCAAAAACTTCATAATTCTGGCTTATGTGTCATTTTTGAGATCCTAGAGATTTTTTGGTGTCCTGTATGTAATTTTTTTAAGATTTTAAAGATTTTTTGAAGTTTTGTCGTAAATAGTACATTATGTATGGTATTTGAGAAGGAATTGAAAGTTATGTAAGTGTGGGACGAGCGTGAAAAGATTGAATATTCTATTCTTGATATTGATTGAAGTAGTCGTAGTCTAGTATGTAGCGTGTTACCTTATTAGACGTCAGACCAAGGTTCAAACCTCAGGTCAGACATTTCCAATTTATAACGAAAGGTTGTAAGGACCGATTATATATTAAACCTGCTGCTAAAGACTTTGGAAAAGAAGAAAATAGAAGCTCGTCTTATGAACTGAAGAAAGTATTGGCAGCAAAAAACATGACAACAGGATGTTTATCGCCAAAGATGATACTACTTGGAACAGAACAAACTGCCTTTAGTAGTTTGGAATGAAAAAGTATTACCAATTTTCATGCAGATTGCTAGCAGCTGTTTCCTGAAATCTTGTAGAGTCTTTCTTACTGCTCTTCTCATATTTATCTCACGTGACAGACAAACATTAGAAAAATGTGTTTCGTCCCATTTATTTTATTACAGATGATAATATTTCGGTCAATTACGTAGATATGATACGTATGAGATAACAGAAACATTCGCTTTGATAATGATATATTTACACCTATTACGCCTTTTCGAAAAATGACCTGAAAGTCTTGCAGCCTTTAATAATCATGCTCAAAGCCTTTTTCTGAGATTCGAGTGAAAATATTTTTTTTTTCTAAAAAAAATATATTTATCTTAATTTTTTTTTTTGGGAAATTTTAACCATTTTCTTAAAACTTTAATCACACAACTTGTAGTTTTATGTAAGAAATAATATTGTATAAATAGTTTGGTATTAGCTATCATACTTTCAGAGCAGCCCATATATCCTTTTTTAAGATTTTTAAAAATTTAATTTTTTGTGCGCCTAAAAGGTAAGAAAATTAAAGAAAATATATATAAATAATGATGCTTATGTTTTTATATTCCTTTTTGGTATATTTTCATCTGAAATTAAAGTTTTTTAGCAACAGAACTCAAAAACTTTTTCGTTTTATTATGGAAAATGAAAATTACCTCCAGTGGTTTTAATTGAAATTTGATACTTAATGATGGAATACTCACAGTGATTGTTAGGGAAATTAATTTTAGGATATTTATATATATCAAGCTTCATAAAGAGATTTACGGAGTAATGCTTGGTATTGATTTATGTTTATTTCCTTTTGTTTTGATTTATTACCTTTTCAACTCATATTTAATTTTGTCGATGTAGATTAATACCTAATTATATTTGATGGTAGTTATAGATTTCGTGGTCCACCGAAGTCGAATTGGCAGTTTTAGATTCAAGTACATGCTACGTGCGTAGCAACTACTTACAGAAGTATTTGGGGAAAGCGGTATCCCGGAAACCAGAGAGGAATCAAAGAGAGACAATTTTTATTGACTTAATCGATGTTCTATTGCCACAGGAAACTTTTTACCTCACTTGACGTAGACAACAAATATTTGTAACGAATCACAAGAATGGTTTGTACCATCAGGTTTCAGCAAGCCCTCAACTGAGAGTGTTACTAATGCGAGTGACAATAAGCTGTCCTATCTAAGCAATTGGAAACTTATAAATCGCCACAAAGCAGGGTGCTAGCCGTCAAATTATTACCATTTAGAAAGAAATAAAATCAAGCTGACATGAAGTGCTTGATTTATATGTAAAAAACCATGCCAATGTACATCATGTCAAATCAATTTTGGCGCAAATTTCATAAAAGTGATAATAAATATGCAATAAAAAGTAAATAAATAGTTTTATTAAAAGGAATTAAAATATTAAAATTTTTTAACAAAATCGTGACAATTCCATGTACTACTAGTATGTATCAAAAGTGATACATAAGGTAGAATTATGGAGTTTGTTCTGACGCTATTCGATTTATTTCTGAACAGAGATGTCAACAACCCCAATAATCGATAGCGTTCTTGCAGCAGAAAAACACAACCAAATATAAAACAGATGACATACGGAATCGAGTTGATACCACACATTCGTTCAGAGATGTATTATTGGATCTCCATGCCAATGGTCAGATCTACTTGTGTGTGCTTAGTAATATGGGAACCCCTAATGAGCCGATTAACCTTTGATAGAATGGATACAGAGATCTTACTGCATCAGTTTTACCAGGGCATTGCATACTACAACGCCAGGACTAAAGGAAATGATAGATTTTATTATCACAATGGGCCTTACTGGACCCAAGAGTGTCTGGATTGATATCCACATTTACAGCGTGTGTGATTTGCTTTTAAAATGGCAACGAAGTCTTTTAATAAAGGAAAATAAAGTTAAAGAAATATAATGTAACACACATTACACCATCATCAGTTCAAAGATAGCAAGTTGGTAACCCAAATTCGTTTTATTTTTATTTTTTTAAAATCTTGTAGTAATTAATGAACAGAACATATGCACATAGGACATGTTCATATTTTGATAATTATGCAGCTCAAATTACTATTTAATCGCTTGTGTAATTAAACAATAATTTGAAATCCACACATATGTACACAGATGTACGAGCATATATTTCACTTGTGCTCATATCGGCAAACTGACACTCTCAAAAAGGCAATAAATTTGTCATAAATTTATTACATTCATCTTCCCTTCACTTTCCATTCCATTCCATTTACTCCATATCACTGGAAATATTGTCTTAAAGCAACCTTTCTTAACCCATTTACACATCTGCTTAAAACCACACTTACACACACACATATACATGCGCATACTAACTCATAAGGACATAAATCACCTCATATTTCTGCACTATCTACTCCGGCTCAGTGTCATAAATATTGTCAACAAAAAAAGAGCAAAAATAAGTCCAGGAAATGAAAGTAAAATTGAAAACGAAAATTCCATTGAAACTCATGTAAAGAAAAAAGTTGACATTCCCCACAAAAACAACAAGAGAGAGAGAGCAATTAATCTTTATTTTATTGGTTTTCGTCTAGTCTCTCGCTCTCCTCCTCTCTTTTTTTTTGCTCTCTCTGTATTCAATTAATTTAAACAATCAATGCCGTTCTGCTGCGAGCACATTATTATCAGCGGTGAAGGCTAAAAATGACAAACGGATTGACGACAATGTTGTCATGTTCATTTGTTCCTTCGTCTGTTCATTCATTCATTTATTTTTTTCATTGTGTTGAAATGATTAATCACCGGCAATAAAATATCTTTTTCAAGTAATTTATAAAATTTTATTGATGAAATTACAAAATAACAAAAGAAATAAAAGAAAGGGAGAGGGTGGTTTAGTTTAAGACAACAAAGTTCAAATATTTGAAAAGGGTCTCCGTAGTGCAATGGTTTTTTTTTTAACAGAAATGAAAATCTTGATCACTGTTACCCCTACCTAGATCACCACCATTGTCAACCAATCAATCTTTTGAGCTGTTATGTGGCATTATTTCGCGATGTAGTCCACTAACCCCACTCATCTGTCATCATGATTGTGCTGGTGTAAGCTCTATTCGCAACTATTCGTCTTTTCATAGTGATTCGTTAACATATATTGTAAATCCTTTTGTCTTCCTCAGATATCATCATAACCTCTATAACATTTTCTGTTGAGAAGCTATGTATACTCTGAAAGCATCTCTAACCGGGACCACTTCATCTGATATTTGTGTCAAACAAACAATGCATGTTTTAACCTTGTATTGGTGAGTCATTGTGAAAGGAGCTGTATCGCTAACTCGTGCATCCTTCATGCTCCCCTAGAAAGTGATTCCGTAGATAGATGAACTTTTCATGATTGTGATTTACCTCACTCTCTCCCTCTATACTCGGAATTAATTTTTATATTAAACGTCCAGGAAAACTGTCTTAGACTAGACTAAGTGGTCTCTACTTCTTGAAGATTAAAGTTCCACTTTAGGCAGAATTTAAGGCCCGTCGTGTTAGCACCATTAACAGCCTAAACGGGGATCAAAGACTGCCCATATGAAATCAACCGACTACAAAATAAATATCACTATTACGGCAATCCATACTTTTTTTATTTAAATTTAAGAATCTTCGACTCTTCATGGCAACAGCCGGTTACTAAAAACATCCTTTTCCTCTGAAGCAGACCTTCAGCTGCTGCAGAAGTTTTTTGGCGAAATGCCAAGACTATTGGCATGCTTTCCAAAAGAGCAAAGGCCTATGATAACCGCAATATTTAAATGGAAGGCCATGCTATTTAAGTAAGTACCTTTTTGCTGTCATCGTGGATGAGCTTCTTTGTAAAACGACAAGAGAATACCTACTTCAATTAAGACAATCAAAAAACCTTTCCACAGTAACATGTCGAAAATATTTGTTGCACATGTAACACACCTGATCAGTTCATAAACAATGCAATTACCGACGATATTCCCATGCCTTGGAACCCATAAGAGACTCACTGAATTATTTGAAATTCCTTAGAAAGTCCTATGCATTCAGAGACAAGTAAGGACATCGAGGTAACGTTCGAGAGGCTTTTAGTCGGAAATTAAGATATTTTCAGGGAAAATTTAACTACCCCACAAGCATTGCTCCGCCTTAAGTATAAGAATTGATTCCGCTTGCAGTTTGTCAGATAGAATCCTGAATTCAAAGCCTACTCTTTCTAGCATTTTAAGAGCCATCAGCGTGTACGTCAAGGGAATGTAATCGTTTCGAATATGTTTACGATCTCATAATATCGCAGTCTGTCTTTAGTTTGGGACAGAAGTTAACAGCATTGAGCCTTACTTGTATAAATACTTACTTGCTTCAATAGCAGGTTTGAAGGCAGCATATGCGATCAGGATAGCCTACTTATGCAATCTGCTTATCAGCCAACTGTGACGCTGGTATGTGCATAACACTTAACAAACAGGATCATCGTAAAGCAGTAGGCTCATCGCCACTGGCTCTATCTGGCAGTGTGTAAGGAATTAAGACTGTCTCCTTATCTCAATCATAGTCTTGTTAAATATGTAAAGCGCTTTTTGTCTCCATTGTAATGAAGCCCTAAATACACTCTCTTTTTAGATAAGCATAGTGAGGAACGCCGTAGTCTAGTAGGTAGTGTGTTGGTTTATTAAACATGAGGTCTCGGTTTAATCCCCATTTCCAACAAAACGAAATACGAACAAATATTTCTTCGATGACTTTTTTCAGCAGATTTCTGACAAAAATTACAATGAAAAGTTGTTCAAAAAAAATCTGTCGTTCGGAATCGACATTGAACTTTAGACGCCGCCATTCATGGATATAATTAGGACACAGCATAAGTGGTGTGAGAAGGTAGCTTGTAATCCTGACTGAAGGGTTGTAATGACCAATTATGTAAGCAAGTATGAGGATCGTCAAAAAGAGTATCAATACAGTCTCGAGAGGATTTCGATACGACTCTGAACGACTATGTCACATATTTTGGAGGCGATGATTTATAAAGTCCTGAAATTCCAATTTCAGTCTTGTTTTGCCATTGCCTTGAGGCATTTTCTTTTTTAACTCCCCACCATCATCGTATAAACATTTTGGATTTTTCCATTGAAAAAGGAGAAAAATGTTTAAATTGTTTAAAATATTCTTTAACGATGCTATTATCCGTGCTTAAACTATTTATTTATTTGCTTAAAAGGACTTTCAGAGAAAGTTTAGTAAACCAATAAAAACCAAGAAGAACAAAAAAAAACAAACAAAATTAATACGATTTTTAACGAGATTTTTGCCAATATTTTTGCCATTTTAAGTTTCTAAAGCCAAAGTTAAAATATTTCCTCTCTTTTTTTACGTTTAAAAGTTTTAATAAGATTTTCTTTAGCCCTTCCTTCCTTCCTTCAATCTTTGCATACGTATACGTATACATATGTATGACCATTACAATGGCCATTGTAATATCGTTTACAACATACTCTCTTTCACTTTCTCTTTCACTCTCTCTCTTTCGCTCTCTCATGCTTTTATTCCATTCGATTTCATTCATTCTAGTGTATTTCATTCTTTCATTCCCTTTTCAATAAACAAATATTTGTTTTAGTTTTTAATATCCATGAGCCACACACATACAATGATACTTCCATCCCCATTCCTACACTGCTACCCCTATCAACGGATATCCTTAACAAAACCCATTTACATACTCATTCTCATGCTTATTCTCTACAATAGTTTCAGTTTTAGTGTTCTGGCCTGTCTAACTACATCCTGTGTGTGTCATTGTTAGTTCCATAAATGTATGCGTATGGGAGGGATGTGTAGAGAGTAGGGGTAGAGTAGAGTAGAATAGAGAAATACATGGTAAAAGTATTATTTTTAATAAGAAAGATTTGTTGTTGTTGTTTTGTTTTATTTTATTCTTTCAAATATTTCCAAATTTTTCATTTTCCAATTGAAAATATATTTTTCGAAGAAATTTCTTTAAATAAAGAAAAAACTGTTGTATTTATTTCTTCTTCTTCTTTTTCTTTTTGTTTTATATTTATGTTTATAATTCATAATGAATGGCATTCGAAAATTTATGGTTTCTAAAGGAAGGCTTTACGCTTAGAACAATGCATGCAAAAGTTTGGTTAAGAAAACTGCAGCAATTATTCAATAGGAGTTCAATTTCTCTTTAACAATGTGTAAGGAATCATATGCAAGTGTTCCAACGAAGCCTCAAATGGTAAACCGTACACGGCAAAATTTAAAAATTCAAACGCGTTAATACAAAATTTGTAGAGTCCATGTGTAAAGAGACGACTTTTAGAGCGTACCTTTGCAAGTCCGGGTTTCAAAAGTAATGTTGAATAAATTTCCTAGTCCCAATACAATAAACTGAATGAGCAGCGATCATCCCCTAAGTGATGATCATAATTAGAATGAATAAAAATAATTCACCCCAAACGGTGATTATTAACCTCAAGATATTGTTTTTCTACAATCATTTTCGTGTTCGCCGCCTTCCGTATGCGAGAGTTTTTATTTTGACACCATGGATGAAGAAAATTTTGTCAAAAAAAAGTAAGAATTGGAAGCCAATCAGCCACAAGTATACCTACGGCATTGTAAATGATCAGCTGGTCTTGATTGTTACATGAGTTGAACTATGTCGTAACGAGACATAAGATATTCCCAACTGTCACACTTTATTATTCCAATTCCAATAATCGTGTAGACGTGCCAGATTACTGCGACCACAGGATATACTCAGAAGTCGCCGTAGTCTATTAGGTAGTGTGTTGGCTTATTAGACGCAAAAGCCTGGGTTCGAGCCCCGGGCCAGGCATCAAAGACAAAATACAAAAAGTATTTTTTCGGCGACTTCCTCTCCGTAGATTTCTGGCAAAAACTGTGAGAGTAAATAAAAATTGCCATGAAAAGTTTCTCAATAAAAAAAATCTGTCGTTCGGAGTCGACTTTAAACTGTAGGTCTCACCACTCATGTATAAAATTAACACACACAGCATAAGTGGTGTGAGAAACTAGGACGTTGTACAATGGATCAATTCGACCTCCGGGTACTGTACTTGTCTTAATTGACAAGTACACGACTTCTAACCTAACCTAACCTAGGGTATACTCAATTGCTTTCAATCTATAAAGGGGCTCTCTATAACGTTACTGCCAATCCTAATATTTGATTCATTCTGAGCTTCATTAACTCTGTATAGATTCCAAATATGTGTTCTTATGATTTATTCAACATTCAATCACAAATAAAAGTTTGGATTACCTCAAAAGCACTTGGTGTGAGTGAGAGTTTCACATACAGCTCTTCCTACTCCACAGAAGGATATTGGCCATATTAGCGACATGGTAGCTTCCTTAATCTTTCTCTAACCGAAGCGATAATTTCAACAGTAAGTATATTGCAATACGGTACAATCCTGTCCGTATCTTTAAGGCTTCTTTATATTTTGGACAATTCCCTCTAGAGCTTGTGAAAGTGCTTCGCAACATGATTTAGTAAAAAAATTTAAAAGATGCATAATTTTTTAAAAGACCGGCCATTTTGTGATATAAGGGGTTATCCATTTCGTGGTTTCAAAAGTATGGGACTGGAATTCGACATCTGTGAAACCAAGTTGTGAAACCAGTTTTTTTTCTTTTCAGTTGAAAGTCTGACATTGACGAAAATGGATCGCTTAACTATCACGCAACGCATAAAAATTATCAAAACCTACTACAAAAATGGTGATTCTGCCACAGCCACGTATCGAACAAAATTTGTTTAAGCGATGAAGCACATTTCACACTCAGTGGGTATGTTAATAAACAAAATTGTCGTATTTGGGGTTCTGAGAATCCTCAAGTAATTAAAGAGAGGCCATTACATCCAGAAAAAGTAACTGTTTGGTGCGCTCTTTGGCCATAAGGTGTGATTGGACCTTACTTCTTTGAAAACGACGATGGGACGACTGTCACCGTCAATTCGGAGCGTTATGGTCATATTATAACCGACTTTTTTTGCCTACTATTGAAGAATAGGACTTAGAGAATATGTGGTTTCAACAAGACGATGTCACATGCCACACAACTCGAGCGAATATGGCTTTATTGCAAGAGACATTTTCTGGCCGCGTAATTTCTCGTCGTGGCGATATCAACTGGCCACCAAGATCATGCGATTTGACACCATTAGACTTTTTTTGTGCGGCTACGCGAAAGAGCGTGTTTATGCAGATAAACCTTCAACTCTTGAGCACTTAAAAACCAACATTCCTCAAGTTATGGCTGAGATGGGTCACAAACATATGCTACTTAACAGCAGCAAAAGTTTTGGCTCCCAAAATGAATTATTACGGGCCTATAGGTAAACACGCGGGTTTTTCCAAACGGAAGTCTCATTTTAACCTGGATAGGAAATCCAAAAGACAGTACAGAGCAATACTCTCTCACAGTCCGGTCGCCATTCCAGTACTCGTTTCTTATGAGTTTAAATAGAAGACGGTATGGGTGTCTGGAGAAGTTGAGTAGGATAGTTCGGAAAAATAACTTTACCCTATACTGGGTTCTAGGTCACGTGCGAATCCTTGGCAATGAGAAAACAGACATGCTTGCGAGCAAGAGGAGTTTCGATGTCGCTTATGTGGTCAGAACCCTTCTGTGAAGTGGAAGTGGATATTTGTCAAAGTATACTCAACGAGAAGTCGCCTAGGTGGTCTAGTCTAGTCTAGTAGGTAGTGTGTTGGCTTATTAGACGTAAAGATAGGATTCGAGCCCCAGGTCAGACATCAAGAAAAAAATACAAAAAGTATTTCTTCGGCGACTTCCTTTCAGCAGATTTCTGACAAAAACTCTGAGAGTAAATAAAATTGCCATGAAAAGTTTCTCAAAAATCTGTCGTTCGGAGTCGACTTTAAACTGTAGGTCCCGCCACTCATGTATAAAATTAACGCTATGTTTGGTGAGAAGCTAGGTCGTAACCTGACTGAAGGGTTGTAATGACCAATTATGTATGTATGTATGTATGTATACCCAACGAGAGCGAAGATAAAAAGAAGAAAAGACTTTGCTTGTGCTTGAGACAATCGAAACCTTTGTTGGGAAGCTGAAATATGAAGGGGATTTAAATCATGCATCGGAAATAACCATAGAAATAACCTGCCCTCAGTCACAGTAGTCTAGTAGGTAGTGCGTTGGCTTATTAGATGTGAGGCCTCGGTCCAAACCCCACGTCGGATATCTCCATCAAAATTAAATAAGAAAAAAATATTTTTTTCGGCGACTACCTCCCTTAGCAGATTTCTGACAAAAACTCTGAGAGCAAACAAAACTGCCATGAAGAAGTTTCTCAGAAAATCTGTTGAAGGGTTGACTGAAGGGTTGTAATGGCCAATTATGTATGTATGTATCTGTTGTTCGGAATCGCTTTGCAATTGTAGTGCCTGCCAATCATGTAAAAAATTAACACACACAACATAAGTGGTGTGAGAAACTAGATTGATATCCTGACAGAAGAGATGTAATGACCAATTTTGTATGTATGTACGTATGTATGGTATCCAGTCTTTCGGCAAGGCATTGTAAACTCAGAGTACATTGCCCGGAGCGCAGCATGTAGAGTCTATGACGATGAGAATAAATCACTTGAATTGGTTTATCGAATATGTGGGGTATTAATGCATTCCAGAAGGAAACACTTGAGGTCATACCATATTGTAGGCACAGAATTGTCATTACTGACATTGAGCAACATTTTGAAGCTGGCCAGGACTATAGACTTGGCAGAGGCTTTATAGAGACATCGTAACAAATAGGAGGAGAATAAAAAAGATAGTGTAATCAGATGAAACATATTCAACAATTGATAGCCTTGCCACAATTGTAGTCCTTAGAGTGCTAAGTTAGCACCCAATGCTGTATAACTAAGTGTGTACATGTGTTAGTGGATTGCAGTTCCAAAAACGATGTGAATTATTAAATTGTAGACATCTGCTGCAAATCTCTCAGTTTTAAGTTATGCGTTCAATAAACAAAATTTTCAATATTTCTTCTACATTGTTCTGGGTTTTCCTTTGTATTTTGATAAGAGGATTTTTTTCAAAATAATTTTTAGAAAATATCGTTTGTTTTATTACGTTTTATTAAAAATAATATTCTTAAAAAAAACAAAATTTGTATTTAAATTTCAAAATAAGTCTTCCTTTGTATTTGTTATGCTCAGTAAATTTTTTTCTTTCTTCTTTTATTTGTTACACAGACATGTGCCAGTAACAAGTATTTTTCTAATTAGATTTTCTTCTTTTCGATTTCTGAGAATTTCATAACACAGCTTAAATATTTTTTTCTGTCTTTTTTCTTCTCTCTTTTTTCTTTTTTAAATAACAATAAACAACTTAGAATTTGTATTTCATAATAAAGTTTTCACAAAAAAAAAAAATAAATAAATAACGAGAGGTGTCATGGAAAGCAATTGGCAGAAGGAAAAAAAAGAAATCCAATAAAACTATTCTTAGCATATATTAAAGCTTCAAAAAGTTTCCAAACAGATTCATTCAAAATATTTACGATTTTAAAAATTTTTAAATTTTTCAAGCCCCCTACCTGCAACACTTAATGCACCACGTGTTTCTTTAAATAATTCTTTGAAGAACAAACAAAACAAACCATGAATGAGAAGAGGAATATTTTGTTAGAAAGCGAGAGTTGTTGGTTGGTGGGTCTATTCTAAAGTAAAACTTAAGTTTTTTTTTTCTTGTCTTAAATTAAATTTGTTTTTATCAAGAGAAAAAATAAAAAAAGAATTCAATCTTGTTGTTGCTTAGAAGAAGAATAAAAATAAAATCATCTTCATTCGTTTATAGGAAAGAAAATATGCGGACTTTTTAAATGCAAAATAGCAAGAAAAGATAAAAAAACAGAGAAAGAAAGAAAAAAAGAAACGAAAACTTTATGTGTCAAGAATTTGACCAACTTTAAATTGAAAAGTAAAGAAAAACTTGAAAAAAGATAGACAGACAGACAGACAGACAAAACAGGCAACTGTTTTGAAAATTTTGATCCAAACAAACAAATCTAAAACAAATCAACGAAAAAAATAAAAATTCCGGAAAAAATGGTTTGATGATTTCTGCTGTACCTATTGGAGTTCAAATAGATTGATTTACACTCCAACGAAAGTTAAAATTTAATTGGAAAATTAATGTTTTAAACAATTATGGTACTAGTACTCATGCTAAAATTGTTCGACCTGAACTTGAAACAGACAATGTTGCTCAACTCTGTGTCTTTTAACCCTGGACGGTTACTGTTAATCGAATCCACGAAGTTCATTTACTCTTTATCACAGAACTCTTTTATGTTTGACCAAATTTCACTCTTTTTTTCTACAACGTTAGTTGATAATGAAAGCTTGCAGTCCAACAGTAACCAATTAGGGTTAAAGTGTTCGTCGATTTAACGAAAAGTAACCTTAATGTCGCCGCTTGAAGTCGCCGTAGTCTAGTATGTAGTGTGTTGGCTTATTAGACGTAAAAGCCAGGGTTCGAGCCCAGGCCAGACATCAAAATAAAATACAAAAAGTATTCCTTCGGCGACTTCCTCTCAGCAAAAACTCTGAGAGTAAAATAAAATTGCCATGAAAAGTTTCTCAAAAATCTGTCGTTAGGAGTCGACGTTAAACTGTAGGTCCCGCCACTCATGTATAAAATTAACACACATAACATGAGTGGTGTGAGAAGCTAGGCCGTAATACTGACTGAACGGTTGTAATGACCAATTATGTATGTGATTAGATAGCGTATACATACACACATAATTGGTTATTACAACCCTTCAGCAAGGATTACGACCAAGCTTCTCACAGCACTTATGTTTTGTGTGTTTATTTTATAAATGAGTGACGGGACGTAGATTTGTGAACAAACAGATTTGTGAGAACATTTTGCATGGCAATTTTTGTTTACTCTCAAATTTTTTGCCGGAGAAATATTCTTTCATATTTCGTTTTATAGGAACTGTTTGTCCTGCAGTTTGAACCGAGACCTCAGGTCGAATAAGCTAGAACACTGTCTACTAGACTATGGCGATTAGATTAGGCAGCGTAGGCGAAATTATAATGCCAGAACCTTTAATATATATGCATATGCAAATGCATATTGGGGCCTCAAGGGCCGCACTAAGAACTTTAGAACTAAGAATTAAAACTTTCGCCGTAGCCTAGTACGTAGTGTGTTAGCTTATTATTATTATGGGATCGAGCCCCAGGCCACACATCAAGACAAAATACAAAAAAGTATTTCTTAGTTTCTCAAAAATTTGTCTTTCGGAGTCGACTTTAAACTGTAGGTCCCGCCACTCATGTATAAAATTAACGCATACAACATAAGTGGTGTGAGAAACTAGGACGTTGTACAATAAGTCAATTCGCCCTCCGGGTACTGTACTTTTCTTACTTGAGAAGTACACGTCCTCTAACCTAACCTAACCTTAGGATAATCAAACTATAAGACTCTAGTTTGTATTGTGAAATCAAATTTTATGTTAAAGAAGTTGTAGTCAACTGGAACAAGTCAATGGCTTCTCAGCAGTACATCATCATAGACATAGCGCAGTTGTAAGCAGAACAGCTGACTGCCAGTGCCCTTCACCCATTAGTCTGTAGGTGCACCAAATTTGGGCATTGTAAAGCAAGTATGTCTCTTACCTAACAATTTACAATTTTTTTTAGTTTGCTTTTAAGTCTCAACTTCTCAAAATTAAAAATTCTCTTTTCAAATAATTTCTTGTTTTTGCTTTTGAACCTTCCTTAAAAAGTTAACCAATATTTAAGTGAAAATCATTTAATTTCTTATAGAAACCTATCAAACTGGCAAAGTGGCACTTTTTTGATACAATTTAAACCATTAATTTAAAAATTTACTATTCATACACACCTCTTCTTCTACCTTTTTAATGGGATTCATAGAAATGAAAAAGAAATAAGGAAAAAAAGAGAACAGAGAAGAGTAGCTAAGAAAACTGTTCATGGCAGCGTAAAAATATTGTTGAAAACATTAATGGTCGACCATAAAAATTTCTTGTA
This sequence comes from Sarcophaga carnaria, assembly GCA_958299815.1. Classification (NCBI taxonomy): domain Eukaryota; kingdom Metazoa; phylum Arthropoda; class Insecta; order Diptera; family Sarcophagidae; genus Sarcophaga; species Sarcophaga carnaria. The sequence continues at coordinate 20,835,851 of OY283152.1, forward strand.
AAAAAAGAGAGAGAGAAAGAAAGAAAATAAGTAAAAACAAAAACAAAAAAAGAAACAAAGTTGAGTGATTACTTCGAAAACGTGTTGGTAATCATTCATTCAGTCTTTTACCTGAATTTCAGATTTTTTCTTTCAACCAGAGAGAGAGAGACTATCCACAGTGTTAAATACGCATACACAGATTACACAGACAAGACGCTTGCATTGCATATGCATGGAATGGAATATGCACCACAAAGTTATGTACATAAATACGTAAGCACTCTCACACTCAGACACACACAAAGAGAGATATTTACAAGCAGCCCCCACATACAGAGTGAAAAATTGGAAAAGATTTACAGACACTCATAAAATCCAAACTTACATTTACGTGTTAAGCCACACAGTCACACAAAAAATATTTCTTAACGGCTCTAACGTTACTCTCACCACACTCTTGCACCCGCACTTTTACTCGTGTTCCCTGTTTTCTGCTTATCTTACACTTGAATGTTTTTATTTTATAAACATATATTGTAAGTGTATAGGTGTTTAAGTTTATGTACTTGTATGTGGGTGTGTGTGGGTATGTGTGCAGGTGTATTTCAAATGATATGCTAGTATGACTAATAATTTAAGGTACTTTATATTGTAGTTCTCTCTCGCTCCCTCTCTCTAGGATACACTTAGTTTGTGGTTGTTTTTGTAGGTTAAATTTTGCTTTAAAAATTTCTTCTTTTTTTTTATTTTCATTTCTTTTCTGCTCGGCACAAAAACCACTAAATATTTTTCTGCTTGGTTTTGTTTTTTTATTAGAAGTTTTGAAATTATTTGTGTAAGTGTATGTGTGTGTGTGCGAGAGGATGTGTGCCTAAGTTTAAAAGTGTTTAAGAGTGTTACACTTGTACGGTGTGCATAATCTAGGGCATCTGTGTAATAATACTACGGCTATGGCACTGACACTTGCAGCTCATGTACGAGTATTAATGCCCCCCCCCCCCTTAATTTAACACTCTGCTGGCGTAGATCTTTAGTAAAATGTTTTAAATTTTTAAACGAATTTTTTTTTTCAATTCTCATAAGTTTCACAGGGTTAAAGTACTTAAACACTAAGATTCTCTTTACACACACACACATACATGCATATAAATGGAGTTGCATCAACTTTGTGGCATTGTTTCTTTTAGTTTTTTTAGAAAATCTGACACATCCATCGCCAGCACTTTATGGTTTTGTTGTTTACAAATTTAATTTATTTTCTGCTGAAAGTGTTGTTCGTAAAGTGTTTTGTCTTTGCTTTCCTGTTTTATGGCAAAATGTTGCCTTCAATAACATGCTGCATAATTTTGTGTCAAATTGATTAGACGAGTACAAACTTTAAAACAAGAGAAGTGCAATTAAAAGTTTTTCCCATATCTATTGGGTTATCCATTAAGTGGTTTCAAAACCACCATTGTGGCAAGGCTGTTAGATTTTATATTTGATGTGCTGATGACTCATCACACAATATTCAGATTGTGTTTGAGATGATCGCCATTATAAGCAAACATTCTTTGTGTTTACGGTGCTCTATATAAGGAGCGGTTGCTAACCTCAGATTATTTCTGGATAGGCTGATGTAAGACTTAAATCTCTTCATATCGTAATTACGCTTGGGTTTGTGGAGAGTCTCCGCTTCGCTATGTCTTGCTATCGGTTAGTATCAGAGGTCAGCAATGAGTATTCAAAACGATGAGTAGATTCGAATCATACTTATAATTTCTGATACTTATACGCATTCATACTTATTTTAATGTCATACTCATACTACTCATATTCAAAGTTTGAAATACTCATGGTACTCATACTTAACAATACGCATTATGTTATTGATTTCGGCTCTCCATGACTCATCGTATACACGAATCACAAAATAAGTATGATTCGCGTACGAACACTACAATACTCAGAAGAAGGTTGTGTGTTTGCTCTGCTTGCTGTCTTTGTCTTTTTCTTTCTTCTCTCTTTGTAAATGCAATAACAACTAAGACTGTAAATTTTGACGAATGATTCGAATCACTCGAATCACTTATGAGTATTATAAGTATTTTTCTAAATTTATGAATCTGAATGAGTAGGCGTATGAATCCAACATAGTTCGAATGTTATGAGTTTGATGTCAACGTTGTACTCATACTCATTGCAACTTGTACTTATAAATCAATGTTGTACTGAGTACGAATGAATCAGAGTAGTTGGATTTCAATGCTGTTGACTCACTCATACTCAAAATTGCATGAGTACTCATGAGTAGCGAAAAAGCGATTCATTGCTGATCTCTGGTTATTATATCCTTTGTTACATTGCTTCCCTCTTCACAGTACAGTTCTGGGCTCATTAGAGGCATTAACTTAAATGCAACAATCCTTACTAGGATTGATTAATTAATTCTTTAAACCTACGCTTTGATTTTCTGTTTCATACTAAGAGATGTAATGCGTGATCCTGTTGGTGGTTTTCATAGAACAGTTAATCAGGACTTCTGATGCAAATGTTGTTATTAAGGTCATCATAATCAGTGTATTGTGTGCAGGGAATTGGCAAGATTATAAAGAAATTTTAAGAGACTAGAACAGTTATGGATGTAGGCAGTTTCTGTAAGCCAATTTTATCGATTTCTAGGCGTTGCCATCAATTGGTTTATGATGGAGTGTGTTGCATTTGACTTTGGAACTCAAGCTTCACTGATGCTGATAGAGGGCTAAAGTGACAGGCTTCAATGTTGATTCAATGCTAGAGAAACAGGCTTTCAATGCTGATTTTTGAAACAAAATTATCTAGAGCGGTGAAGCTTATCTCTCACTCGGTGGTCGCATCAACAAGCAAAGTAGTCGCATAAGGGCCTTGTTGAAACAGGAAGGATAATAGAAAATAAATTTCAACCGAAAAAATTCTCTTTAGTACGAATTATGGTACGCATTGTTACTGTCAATTGAGAACGCAACGGCCATATGACAACCGACTTTTTTGACCCACAATTTAAGATTATGAACTGCATGGTATGCCATTTCAATACAATGGTACCAACACACTCACAACAAGACTGCTTTTGGTTTTATTGCGTGAAAAGAAAAAGAATTTTCACGTTTTGGTTCGGACATCAAGATCAGGCTGCATTACATGTCGTTAGACTTTTTTGACTTCTCTGACTTTGAAGCTTTAGAAAACCAAGTTATCCTCGAAATGTACGAAAAAGTGCTGCAAAATTATTGGTCCAGAGGCATAATTGGGGCATTTTTCTTCGAAAATGAGCAAGGAGTGGCTGTTACAGTCAATGGCGATCGTTATCGGGCCATGTTGAACGAATTTTTGTTCACAAAAATTGAAGAGGAGGATATTGGCAACATTTGGTTTCAACAGGACGGCGCTACGTGCCATACAGCCGAAGCTACACTCGATGTTTTGCGCCCTGTTTTTGAAGATCGCATTATCAGCCGCAGAGCTGGTGTCGTTTGGCCACCTCGGAGCTGCGATTTGACACCGTTGGACTATTAATTGTGGGGTGCCGTCAAAGATAAGTGTTACGTCAACAAGCCAGAGACAATTGGCGCTTTAAAGGACAATATTCGTGAATCCATTGGTGAAATACAGCTGCACACAATCAATAACGTGCTTAAAAATTGGACCGATCCTGTAGGCTACTGCATGGCCAGCCGAGGCAGCCATTTGAATGAAAATATTTTCCATTATTAACCGGAAGGATTGTACTTTCAAATAAAAAAAAGAAATCTGAGAAAATATTCAGTAGTTTTTTTTTTAACATTTTCAAAAAAAAAAGTTAATTGGCGGACCCTTTTGGGGGCGCAGCAATATAATTTTCCCGTCTTTAATGTTGACTAGACGAATAGAGCATAATATGCTGAATGATATTCAATACATTAAAAAAATGTGTCATATGAGGGTAGAATGTTTGAAGAGGCACAAATAATGTCAAGTTTCTTAATAATACTGTGCAAAAGATCTTAGTTCATGAGACTCAAATTAGATTTTAACTAAAGGCCGATTCGTCCAGGTTTTTTTAACTCGGATAAGTGTTTTGTAATACTCCAAAGGATTTCATTTATAGTATACAGTTACTGTTATGGCCTTGAATTTTTTAGTATAACACGACTAAAAATACGTTGATTTCAATATCGTATTAATAAGCAAACATTTTTTTACCAACTGGGTGCCAAATATTAAATGCTAAGGTTGCACACAAATTTTTAAAACATTAACAAACAACAACAAAAAAACAAAACTTTACTGTCCGAATTCATTTTTATAACATTTAAGTCATTTACAAGCCATTTTGCCATTTTCTACAACCCAAAGTCTTGATTGATTTTCCATGAGTTGGCAAATAATTGCGAAAACCCTTTTTCTATTATTTTTTTGTTTTTTTTTTGTTTGTTTTTATCTTTGTTTTCTTGTTTTTCATTTTTATTTTTATGGCTTTCTTAAGTTTCCGTTATATTGTGGCAACATCTGTGGCTAAAATCTTATGGCATAGGCTTCCTTCCCCCCATGGCTTAATGTTCATTTTGAATAATTTATAACTTTAAATGAATTTAAATTATTTTTATATGGGGATTATACAGATTTATGACCCTTTATTATATTAGAAAAAACGTGGAGGAGGGGGCTACTTTGGGAGAAAACAAAAACAAAACAAAACAATAATTTAATACACAGTATGGGGATTAGCTGCAAATAAATTGAAGGAATTTAATTTAAGATTGTAGAGGATTTCCAAAATAAATATGAATAGGGGGTAAGATGGTGTAACAGGCTAGATATACTATTGATTTGGTACTGATATATCCCATTACTATCTCCTTCAGAGACAGTCAGCATTTTAGACCAGCCTTAGATGTAATTTATCCGCTCTGTAGAGATTTAATGGCAGCGTTAGTGCCAGTGATCTCGATATACTGCAATTCCAGATTTGTAACCAGTAATTGGGTAGTGGATGGCACAATCTAAGGCTCGTCTGTTCTAAAACGATTTCACATCCGACTATGGTGGCTGGTCTAGACGTGAATAAAATTCATGCGCTATATGCAGACAACGTCAGCTATAGTGACAAATATTTAAAAGAAAACATCAACGTTTGTTTCGATGCAATGTATCACAAAAAAGCCATAAACTTATTGAACTTTTCTGCGCACCGATTCTTTTTTGTATCGAAATAGAATAAAAAAAGGCATAACCCTTGATTCTGTAACACAAACGATTTCGGATGAATGCTTAAAGTTTGTAGTCGCCGTGATCTAGTATGTAGTGTGCTGGCTTATTAGACGTAAAGCCAGGGTTCGAGTCCCCGGCCAGACATCAAAATAAAATGCAAAAAGTATTTCTTCGGCGACTGCCTCTCAGCAGATTTCTGGCAAAAACTCTGAGAGTAAATAAAAATTGCCATGAAAAAGTTTCTGAAAATTCTGTCGTTCGGAGTCGACTTTAAACTGTAGGTACCGCCACTCATGTATAAAATGAACACACACAACATAAGTGGTGTGAGAAACTAGGTCGTAATCCTGACTGAAGGGTTGTAATGACCAATTATGTACGTATGTATGTGTGCTTAAAGTTTGCCAAAAGTTTTCAAACAATTGAGTGTTTTTTTATGCATGCAGACGTTTTTTTGAGATCGTTCGTCTTCCAGAAACAGATTGAAAATGTATAGTTGTTGTGTGGTATGCCGTTCGGCGTTGCCTGTTATTTGATGAATACCCTGGTGCTTGCCTCTGGGACACACAAATTCCACGTATGTATGTATTCTAGTGATCCGCCTTCCTCATTACGGAGTGTACGTATTGGGTTTGAATCAGTCATCAGCTGCTTGATAACTGAGGCATTGTAATTAACCAACAAAAGCTTAGATTGAGAGGAAAGTGCGGCTCTGTTCATCTATTATTTCGACAAGTGTACCCTTTTAAATCCCTCTTGCTACTTTACAGAAAGTTTTTGGGCTCTTTAGAGGCTTGAAAGGTACCTCCCAAGAAAGTTGATCTACGTGTTGATTAAATTGAATTTCCACATGTTGTGGGCCTCCGCTCTGCCTAGTTGATTCGTTTTTCCATTCTAATTTCTAGTCAACTTGGAAAATAAATTCAGAAATTTTTATGGGCTCCGAATTTTTCTATTTGGTAGCGTTAAAACGCTCTTGGCTCACTATATATAGTTGACCTGAACTGTATACATACGTACATATATAATTGGTCACTACAACCCAGTTTCATACACCATTTATGTTGTGTGTGTTAATTCTATACATGAGTGTCGGGACCTACAGTTTAAAGTCGTCTCTGAACGACAGATTTTTTTGAGAAATTTTTTTACTCTCCGAGTTTTTGCCAGAAATCTGCTGAGAGAAAGTCGCCGAAGCAATATTTTTTCATATTTCGTTTTGTTGGAGATGTCTGACATAGAGTTTGCACCGTCGCCTCTCGTCGAATAAGCCAATACACAACCAATTAGACTACGGCGACTTTGTATTTAGGTATACCCTCTCTTAAGAGAGTTTATGGCGTAGCATCAAAATTTTTTCTTTCACTCTTATTATGCAGTCTCACAGCAAAGTGTTTGTCAAAATCATGCAGTTTACTGATGCTGCTTAGTGTAAGCAAGAAGAGCCATTCGTTTTGTCGGGGCTGCTAATGAATATCGCGGTTTTGTCTGTCATTATTCTAACCATAGGTCTAGACCTCACTACAATATACAACGGACCCAAATTCGAGAGAGTCTACAGCGACATTATAAGACGTGTTCTCATTGCCGTGATTATAAAAGGAAACCCCCTTCTCTGTTTCTTATTCAACTCAAGAGAATCTTTTTTTCAGCAATTTTTCTGTCTCTGACAACATAAGCATTCATTCATTTCTTTCTCCCACCTTCCTGTAGAGACAATAAGGAAGACATGCTTTTTAAAAGGTACTCTTGAATATCGTGTGTGTAATTTAAACCAACAGCCGCCATCAAGCAAACAGTGTATTTGCTTTTAATGATTTTATTACCGTATGATGTGTGTATTTTGTTGTTGTCTCTTTGTAATCCAATTTTTTTATTTTTGTTTTATTCAAATCAATCTGCAATTATTTCTATTATTTTTATTTCTATTTTTTAATTAATATATCAAATCAATATAATTAAAGGTTTATTATACAATATTTTATTTACACGCATACAAATACAAATACACACTCCCTCTCTCTCTCTCTCTCTCTCTCTCTCTCTGTCGTTTTTTTATGTAAATAATCTTTTATGCAAATGAAGCCTTTATTAACATGAATACTATTGACTCCAATTGTAGATTCTCATTGAAAATCAATTTGATTTGTATGTCAAGTTATTCGATTTTCGTTTCGATTGCATTTCAACGCATTTCATTGCATTCATTTATTTTAATTGCAGACATTAAAATGTATTCTCCGTATACTTCAATATGGCTGCAAAGGAAATCTTTAGAAATTCTATGCGTACGATTGAGTACACGATACGGTACGTATGTATGTGGAGTACATTTTACAATTATTTATCCTTGTAAATACATATGTATGTGTACGCATTGTGAAGAGTTGCAAAAAGTATGCTGCAGTCTTATGTATTCTAATGCAGCCTGAAAGTATGTAGTGCTTGTTTTATTTTTTACCAGCAATATGAAGACGTATGGCATAGCAAACGCTTTAAGGGTGTATAAGCATAAAAACAAAATTGCGTGGAAAGTAAAATAATAATCACGTTAGTAGGAAAAGTAATTGCAAATAACCTAACATGAGAAGCCATGTTTTTGAGCTCCAGACTTTATCATGCGAGCTTTTGTCAAATGTTAGGAGATGTGATTTTTATAAAGTTCAGAGAGAATAGTGTTCGACGATTTTTACTTTCAATTTTAGTCCAGCATTCAAAGGCACTATGGACTTCTATTCAAACAACATCCTGCTTGTAAAATATTTGGATGTTGATGTTGAAATGCAAAGCCAAAGAACGCAAATCTTACGTATATTTGATTTGAATTTGTTTTTTCTGGAAAGACTTTTAGTGAAAGTCTGTTTTATAAATAAACAGAGTGAGTGTTGTCACTGTAACAAATAGTATGATTCAGTATTCTATGAACGGTAAACTCTTAGTTGTATGAGAAGCGCTAATAGTATTACTCCGCAAGAAATTTAAAGAGGTGAGAAGTTTTGCTAATGTGGTTAGTTATGCTCTCAATAATTGGGCTTCTCCTACGATTCACTATGGTGTACTTTGCATTTACATTTGCACCTGAGGATAAAAACAAACTAAACGAAATAAAGCAAACAATACAAAGAGACAACAACAAAATACACATATGATACGGTAAAATAGAAATGATACAAACAAATAAGTAGGAATTTATACGAAGGTTATATAGGGTCCGCCAAATAACTTTTTTTTTTGAAAATGCTTTAAAAACGAAACTACTGAATATTTTCTCAAATTTCTCTTTTTTTATTTGAAAGTACAATCCTTCCGGTTAATAATGGAAAATAATTTCATTCAAATGGCTGCCTCGGCTGGCCATACAGTAGCCTACACGATCGGTCCAATTTTTAAGCACATTATCGATTGTTTGCAGCTGTATTTCACCAATGGCTTCACGAATATTGTCCTTTAAAGCGTCAATTGTCTCTGGCTCGTCGGCGTAACACTTATCTTTGACGGTACCCCACAAATAATAGTCCAACGGTGTCAAATCGCAGCTCCGAGGTGGCTAAACGACATCAGCTCTGCGGCTGATAATGCGATCTTCATAAACAGGGCGCAAAAATCGAGTGTAGCTTCGGCTGTGTGGCAGGTAGCGCCATCCTGTTGAAACCAAATGTTGCCAATATCCTCCTCTTCAATTTTTGTGAACAAAAATTCGTTCAACATGGCCCGATAACGATCGCCATTCACTGTAATGGCCACTCCTTGCTCATTTTCGAAGAAAAATGGCCCAATTATGCCTCTGGACCAAAATCCGCACCAAACATTGACTCGTTTTGGGTACGTCGGCTTTTCAATGTATGCGTGCGGGTTTTCTGTGCCCCAAATGTGACAATTTTGCTTGTTTACATACCCGCCAAGATCAAAATGAGCTTCATCTGAAAAGATGATTTTTTTTTTGCCAAAATCGGCATTTTCTGTAAGCCGATCGCAGGCCCACTTAGCGAAGCGAAAACGCATTTGATGGTGAATATACACAACCATATTCGTTCAGCGGAAGGATAAAACTAATTATCTTTCGAATCAGCCATGAGCTAAGTTCATTCATCCATTCACGAAATAAGCACTAGTTGAAAAAAACGTTAGATGGCGGTCCCATTACAAAAAAGATCAAAAATGCAACAAAAACAATTCTTTAGAAAGATCGCGAAGTTACCAGACATAAATAAAGGAGCGTATAAATAGAGCTTACAGTCAGTGGTGAGTAGTGAGCCTTGAAAAGTCCATCTGTGACGAAAGTCTGTACTTAGTAACCGAGAGTTGTATTAAGAGTTTCTTTTTGAAGAGTAATCAATAAAAATTATACAAAAGGTCCAAAAACAAAAACAAACAAAAATAGCACCCTGTAAAGACCTTTAGTATGGCATTCCCCTTGCTTTTCTTGAAAGCTATTTTTCTTTCTTGGACCTTTGATTTTGCTGTTTCTCAGTCTTCGATTGCGGTTACTGGTCTAGAAAAAAACTTCTATTGATATATCTTCTTGGCACCACATATTCGTACTTTATTATAAGCAAAAGCGTTCACATTTGTACTCTTTACGCTGTGCACATTACCTTTTGTGACGGATATGATTTGAACGAACTCATCATCTTCAAATAACAATATTTTAGCAAATTTTTAATTGGAACTGTAAGATTTTGTTACTGCTTCATGGAAGAGCTTTTATTCCGTAAAGAATATTTAAAGGTGGAGTGCCATGAAGCTTGCCATACAAAGGGTTTCAAATTTTGATTTTTTGATTCTCATTTTATTATGGAATTGAGTCAGCTTTACTTGACATTAATTTATTCTCGTATAAATTTTATTTCTTTATCTTCAACAATTTAAAATTTCTTCATTTCAGCAAATATTTTTTAAAAAAAATTCTTTAAAAACAAAATTTATCTTGGTTTTCCGCCTTAATGCGTCTATTCAGTGTCAGAATCTTGTGTATTTGCTTTGTTTGTTTTGTTTTTCAAACACTCCATATGTCTTGTCTTAAAATCCTTCGGAAAACAGGTGTTGAAAGGGTGTTCTAAACTCATTACCGTTGCTGTTGCTGTTGCTGTTGATGTTTCAGTACATCTTGCTTGTTGCTCGCACTGAACAGGTGTTTTGTGAAGTTAATCCTGTGCATTTTTATTTCTTAAAAAATACGTTTTATTTTTTTATTTAAAATTTGTTTTTAAAATTTATTTCAACTCAACACCACCACCTTTGTTTGATAAGTGATGGCCGGAAAAGTTAGACATGTGTAGACAAGCTGTGGCTATGCTATCCATTAAGATAAGCCAAGAACGAATGAAAAGAAAAACAAAAAATGAAAATGAATATGAATGAAAAACAAAGAAATGTTTGAAAACATACATTAAGGGCTAGTTTATCAAGTTATTCTAGTCACGCATGTTAAGGGTTCTTTAGGTAAAATTGGTTTTTTTAAATGCAATTAAAAAACACCAAAAGAAACAACAGAAAAATTATTCAAAATAAGCACCACGTGTGTAATTCTCAAAAAGGAGAAAATGATGAGAAAAAGTTTTAATGGGCTTTTAAATTGTTAAAGGAAATTTAAATAATTTACGTTCTTCAGGTTAAAAAGTGTTTTCATTTGAAAGTTCGATGTTGTAAATCACTTCAAACTACCCTTAACGGCTCATTCGAAGTCTTCTAGGGTCATATTGATATCGCTTCTGATACTTTTGTTTATACTTGCCTACTGTGGTCCTATTTTCAAGCTATTAAAATTTCTGTTGAACCTCCAGAAGATTGAATATTTTAAGCTTATTACGTAATAGAATATACAGGAGCGTATCTGAACCCACCGTGAAAATGGAGTGGAATTGAAAAAAAAATATGACTTTTCATTTCATAACTGGGAGGTACTAGATCCTGTGGTGAGATTAAGTATTATTTAAGTATTCTTATATACATGAATATACGGATAGAAAATGAAGTCAGTGTTAAAAGGGTGCCGTATGTTGAAGTAGCTTTTTCCAGAACGGAACCTTTTAACCTCACGTAGAGCAATACTTGCAAACATCAGAGAATACCCTTCTCTCACAGTTCCTTCGAATCCACCGAATAACTTGTAAATTCTAAGAACATTTGCTACAACTTATCCATCACAAGAAGGTGGTTCTCATTCTCGCGTACGATTTTTGAGGTGATTTTGGTCCATTGAAGACGTTTAAGAAATGCCAAACAATCGAAGTAAGTTCCTCTAATCCTCTTACCACTCATAAGCTGATGGTGTTAGTTTCTTGAAATGTCTTTGGGTAGAATCCCATAGGAATCAATTCTCAAAAACTAGTCCGATAATGCCGGTTACTGTTCTACAACATTCTAGTTTGTAACCACTAGTGCGCCATATTTGATCCAATCTTCAAGGTCATTGATAGTTACGAGAGATTGTTAGCCAAGAACTTTTTTCGGTGCCACCATCTCATCAGTATGAACCATTTTACTTGAATTTCCCACGGAAGGCACTTGAAGAATTCACCTTTTCGAAATCGTAAGTCTTGGAATACGGAAAATCCCTCTTATTTCATTGGTTGGACGGGTATTTATTGGGTTTTAGATTTAAAGTGAACGTCCAGAAGGCAGTGGTGTTGTCGAGCCGAAACGTTCCGGAACGGGTACTTGCTTTTTGGATAGGAACGCGTTCAGGAACTAAAGATGATTTCTGATAACGAGAATTGGCTGACGTTTAAAAAAAAATTGAAAAGAAATGGTGATTTTTCTAATTTTTGAAGGGTTTGAAGCGAACCCGAACCGGAACAAAAACCGGAACGAACCGGCTTGTTTTTCCGAACCGTGAACCGGAGTCCGGAACGTGTTCCAATAAAAAAAAATAACCACAACACCACTGCCAGAAGGTCATTATGATACTCAAAGCATATTTCTACGAAATTCAATTGTCGAGTTAAAAAATACACTCGTCATCTTCGGGGTAACCTAGTTATGTGATCACGAGGGCGTTTTGTTCAGCGTGATCCATAGACGTTACTCTTTACTGGATAATTGAAGTACCATTAGATTTGTAATTAACGTGCCTCTTCCTTGTGAACGATACTCCTGTAGTTTTAGAATGGCTGATTGGATCTCTTATCTGTAAGCCATTTATCTCCTGGAGTAAGAAAGTATTTCGTGCAGTACCAAATGTTATTTCCTTTAGGACTGATTCAATGTTTTTCCATAGACTTAAAGAAACTTTTCAGATCGGATAAGATTCAATTGGCTTTGAGGCATATTGGGTACTAATTCGATTGATGATATTACTGTTGGTCCTAATTTCCCAATCTGCCAACCTTATGGATTTTTTCGGAGATGGTAACTAGGGTTCTTATGTGTCATTATAACATCAGGACATTAACAAGGATATGGGATAGATTTCAGTCGGATTTCTGCAGTGTATGGATATAAGGAAGAGTACATAAAGACTCTTTGTCTCTTGCTGAATGAAGGTTGATTGCTTTGAGGAATTTAACTCTCTATCCATAGTCGATATTCAGGCTCTACTGAAGCGTATTATGGACCTAGCCTGGTTAAGAAGTAAATGTCCCTACTTGCACAGTTGATTCCTCTATTTCTTCGTCTTTAATTTCATTAATTTATTCGATTTCTTCTTTTCCTTCCTTTCTGCGTTTTTAGACAAACGTAGTGGTTTCCATAAAATCGATGCGATTTTGTATTTGATATACACATTCCCAAACCTTCATACCTACCTAAGTAAATATGTCTGAACTGAGCCTAATAGTTAAGCATAAATACGGGATATCTAGGTGATGTGATCTAGATTTGCCTTATAATCAATAGAAGTCTGTTAATTTTAAAATGTTCATACATACATACATAACTGGTCATTTCAAACCTTCAGTTAGGATTACAACCTAGCTTCTTACAACACTTATGCTATGTGTGTTAATTTTATACATGAGTGGTGAGACCTACAGTCTAAAGTCGACTCCGAACGACAGATTTTTGAAAAACTTTCCATGACAATTTTATTCACTCTCAGAGTTTTTGCCAGAAACCAGCTTCGTTATGTTAGTGATGTCTGACCTGGGGTTTAAACGCTGGTCTTACGTCTAATAGACCAACATACTACCTACGACGGCTACAATTAGTACTTTCTTCATGCTCGGAATACTTTGATGTGCGCACTAATGTTTCTTTAATTTTTATTTTTTAACTGTTTCCGCAAATTATGCATTGTTTATGCAGCTGTTTGTCTTTGTTCAACAATGTTTCAATATTTTGCTTAAAAAAATTAAATGAAAACCACCACTCTTTGTATCATATAAAGGGTCCTCCAAATAACATTTTTTTTTAAAACACTTTAAAAAAAACTACTGAATATTTTCTCAAATTTCTTTTTTTATTTGAAAGTACAATCCTTCCGGTTAATAACGGAAAATAATTTCATTCAAATGGTTGCCTCGGATGGCCATGCAGTAGCCTACACGATCGGTCCAATTTTTAAGCACATTATCGATTGTTTGCAGCTGTATTTCACCAAAGGCTTCATGAATATTGTCCTTTAAAGCGTCAATTGTCTCTGGATTGTCTGCGTAACACTTATCTTTGACGTCACGCCACAAATAATAGTCCAACGGTGTCAAATCGCAGCTCCGAGGTGGCCAAACGACATCAGCTCTGCGGCTGATAATGGGATCTTCAAAAACAGGGCGCAAAACATCGAGTGTAGCTTCCGCTGTGTGGCACGTAGAGCCGTCCTGTTGAAACCAAATATTGCCAATATCCTCCTCTTCAATTTTTGTGGACAAAAATTCATTCAACATGGCCCGATAACGATCGCCATTGACTGTAACTGCCACTCCTTGCTCATTTTCGAAGAAAAATGACCCAATTATGCCTCTGGACCAAAATCCGCACCAAACAGTGACTCGTTTTGGGTGCGTCGGCTTTTTCAATGTATGCGTGCGGGTTTTCTGTGCCCCAAATGCGATAATTTTGCCTGTTTACATACCCGCCAAGATCAAAATGAGCTTCATCTGAAAAGATGATTTTTTTTTGCCAAAATCGGCATCTTCTGGTGTAGGCTACTGCATCGCCAGCCGATGCAGCCATTTGAATGAAATTATTTTCCATTATTAACCGGAAGGATTGTACTTTCAAATAAAAAAAGAAATTTGAGAAAATATTCAGTAGTTTCGTTTTTAAAGCATTTTCAAAAAAAAAGTTATTTGGCGGACCCTTTATTTCATAAGCTTGTGGTATGAAAAAGAAATTCACAAATATTAACCCAAGAAAATCAAATTTTCCAATTTCAATAATTTTTTTTAGAAGAAGTCACGTATTTAAACTCAGTTTCCATCATCAGCATCAACATCATCATCGAATTTATTTTCATTTTTATGTTGTTTTTGTAAAATTTTTAAATTTGCTGTGCCGTCAAAGAGAAATGAAAAACACTTCAATTGGTTTCATTTCAATATACTAGACTGCCTTAGAAAATGTGTGTTCTCTGCCATGCTGAGTTTGCCTTTCTTTCACTTGTTTTTTCTTGCAAAATTTTTACCTTTTTGCACTGCTAAGCAAAAACAAAACAAAACACGAAGAAGAAAAAAGAAGAGAAAAATATTTTTAATTTAATTTCTATAACTCGCCGTCGTCAGATTCCTTTTTTTTTTCTTGGTTTCATTTTTAATATCGTAGATTTCTTCATGCTCCTGAGTCTCAACAAGCATTGTGAACAGTTGATTATATGGAGGCGGGAAATATATGCAAGAAAAAGGAGTTATTGGAACAAAAAGAAATGAAAAAAGGATGGAAATTTCAACAATAATTGCATAAAAATTAAAAAAAAAAACAGAAACGAATTGAAAGAATATATTAATACTCGTGGAGAGGGTTTAGTAGGATGAAAGATGATTGGGCTGGGCGTTGTTTTACTCCGTAGTATGCCTGTAATGTGCCTCATTCGAAAGTTATATACATATGTAGACATAGCTTCTATTATTTCTTACAGAATGTCTTCATTAGATACGTCTCAACCAAAGCCAAAAATTAATCCGGGAAAAGTTGGAACTGTATAAAGCCCAAAATGTTCCGATATTTTCTTTAAAGACCTGCTTACTTCGAAGTCAATCATATTGGAGTTGCTGTGAATATAGGGCAATTGCTGTTTATTTAGCCTCGACACCAGAGCATATGAATACATACATGCATATTATTCGCCTGTCGTCCACTTACACAAAAGCAACATAAGCAACCTAGACCGGTTACGAGACTGCCATCCAGGCACTCATTGATTCCTTCATTCTCACACACATATATTAAACGAATATTCGGCTGGTGGCCTGGCTGTCTGACACTTACCTTATTTGTCAAGGATTATCCTCAAACAACCATCATGTTCTGTGTGTTAATTTCATACATGAGTGGCGTGACCTACAGTTTAAAGTTGACTCCGAACGACAGATTTTTTTTGAGAAACTTTTTCATGGCAATTTTCAGTTACTTTCAGAGCTTTTGCCAGAAATCTGTAGAGAGGCAGTTGTTTCGTTTCGTTTGAACAGTGACCTCACGTCCAACCACTAGGTTAGGTTAGGTTAGGTTAGAGGACGTGTACTTGTCAATTTAGACAAGTACAGTACCCGGAGGTCGAATTGACCCATTGTACAACGTCCTAGTTTCTCACACCACTTATGTTGTGTGTGTTAATTTTATACATGAGTGCCCTGACCTACAGTTTAAAGTCGACGTCGAACGGCAGATTTTTTTTTGAGAAACTTTTTCATGGCAATTTTCATTTACTTTCAGAGTTTTTGAAAGAAATCTGCTGAGAGAAAGTCGCCGAAGAAATACTTTATGTATTTTGTCTTGATGTCTGGCCTGGGGCTCGAACCCTGGCTTTACGTCTAATAAACCAACACACTAACAACTAGACTACGACAACAACAGACTCCATAATTGATCACGAATTAATTGCATTGAGTCTTACTGCCACCATCAAAGGAATGGAATTTGAAATTCTGTGATCTACCAGTCTTATCGATTATGATTTCTAATAAACTTTTCGATTTATTTTACAATCTGTCATCCAAATTGTCAGTTTTCAGTTGCTCTGGGGATATTATATTCTATGTCTGTGTCTTGATATTTGATTAAGTTTGGATGCAATAGACAGATTTCTCAAAGGCATGGCCTCTACCCCCAAGGAGGGGATTGTGTTGGAATTCTAAAAGTTGTTTGCAGAAGAACGGACGTAGACTAACGATACGAAAATACTCTGAAAGACTTGAATGTTTTGCAAAGTTTTTATCCCCCTAACCTAACAATTTATTCCAACCTAAGAAGTTGGCTTCTGTTGCATTATAATATCTTGTTGAAAAATGATTTTCAATTTAAAATCATCTAAAGATTGATAGCCTATCCGCTTGGTATTACCTTCATAAATTATTAATAAATCTTAACATTCCCAAAGCACTGGTAGTATATACATATGTATGTATTGTATGTAAAGGTTTTGTATTCCAAAAATTTATTTACTGTGCCGCTCTCCCACTTCTGTTTTTGTTTTTGAAATAATTTCTCAAATCCGGAAGAAAAAAATTCACATCAATTTTCCTTTTTATTTTTTTTACAATTTTTGTATCGGCACTTTACATATCTTTTTTTCATTGTCTGTTATTTTTTATAAAAATTGTTTTTTTTTTTTTTATTGTGTTGTTTTTTTACAATTTATCATCACTCTGTGCTCCTTCGTGCAGCTTCAGCTATAAAAATTCATTTCAGTGGAGAATGTTTTCCAATACATTTTCCAACTTGTAATATTGATTTCAATAATTGCCAAATGAAACATGTCATGAATAGCAAAACAGAACAGATTTTATAAACTGCCCCTCACTTCACTCACTCTCTTTCTCTCTCTCTCTCTCCCTCTCTTTGTACTAAGCAATAGGTTTATGGCCATGCAATATAACCCCACATTGGAATCAAACGAACGAAGAGAAAAACCAAAGCAAGGAAAGTAATGTGAAAAGGACGCGTTGGCACAACGAAAAAATTGTATGACAAACATTATGAATTATGAAAAGATTAAAAAATAACGGAAAATTGATAAGAAAAATGGGAAAATGAAAAACAAAAAACAAAAAAAAAACTATGATTGGAAAATTAAAATGTTCACTTTGGAAAATATTTTAACATTTTCGCTGATATTCTTTACGCTGATATTCGTTCGTTCAACATGACATTTTGCCATTACGTAGCAGCGTTGTTGTTGTGATTAATTTTGTCTAACAAACGGAGGCATGAGGCAGGATATTAACATAATAAATTATGACACGGAAAATTTTTTTAAATGAAGAAAATTTAAAACAATATTTCAGAAGTTTATTAATACTACTCAGCTCTGTTCCGCTCTTTTCCTCTCTTCTCTTTTCTTTTCGGAAATATTGTCTAAATGGAGTTATCTAAGGAAAATAAATGGAAAATTTTGATTGAATATTAGAAAACGAAAAAAAAAAATACTAAAGCGTCTAGAAAAATTATTAAATCTCGGACGAGAATATTCGCCAAGAAAAAATGAAAGAAGAAACAAATTTTGTAGAACAAAAATTCCATTAAAAAAGTTGCTTTAGACTCCCAGTATTAAATTTCAAAAAATAAGAGAATTTTTTTTTGCACACAAAAAAACTTATTTTTTTTTTGTTTTTTGTTTTTCTGGAGAAAATTAAATGGAAAACTAAACTTAAAGTATAAATAACAAGACACATAAATATGGAAAAACATACAGAAAAATATACAAATAAATGCAAAAATGCCCCGAAGTAATTTGAACTGAAATAAAACAGCAGCAGCAGCAGCAGTAGCATTAGCAGCAGTAGCATGAGCACCAGTAGCATGAGAATCAGTAGCATTAGCATCAGTAGCAAGAAAATAAAATAAAATTGTATTTTTTATTTTTATTTTTCAAAGCAAAAATTTTTGCAAAACAATAAAAGAAATACAAACAAAACTTTTTAAAAGTACTTAAATATCATACAGAACCCTTTAGCCCTGCCCCCATTTACTTCTCATTCGTAAGTTGTTTAAAACATGGCCCCAGGGAGGGCATAAACTACATTAAAATTTGTGCAAAAATTTCTTAGACACTATATGAACACTTATGGGCCAAATGCTTAATGATTGAGATGAATAAACTCATGTGACCTTAAGGGCCTGCTGGTAAATCAAATAAAAAATGTGTTAAGAGTCCATATACAGGGGGGCACAAATGAAAGTTTATATTTACAAGACTGAAGAGTTCATTTCAACGTAATAATGTTCTGGACTTATTTAAATGCTCAATTTCGTTAAACGATGCTTTAGTCAGGATTAAAACCTATCTGTGTTAATTTTATACAGTTTAAAGTCAACCCCGAACGACGAGAAACTTTTCATGGCAATTTCATTTACTTTCAGAGCTTTTGACAGAAATCTAATGAGAGGCAGTGGACGAAGAAATTTTTTTTTTGCTTCACTTTGTTGGGGATATCGTAGCCTTACGTCTATAAACCAACACATTATCTACTAGACTACGGTTTTTACCAGGAGACTTCTGAGAAGAAGTCGCCTAATTCAAGAATGCGTAGAGTTAGCCTTCAATTCTTTTGAATGCCAAATTTCCGGGCAAAACATTGCGAACCCTTGGAAAGGTGTATTAAACGTATACGATGCTGCTTCTTATATGATATTGAGCAACTCCTTCAGCTCTGTCAGGGTAGGAATAGAACTCTCTGAACATTTTCATACCGTACGAGGTTTCAGGCAAGACGATCTGTTATCAGAGAAGTCGCCATAGTCTAGTAGGTAGTGTGTTGGCTTATTAGACGTAAAGCCAGGGTTCAAACCCCAGGCCAGACATCAAGACAAAATACAAAAAAGTATTTCTTCGGTGACTTCCGCTCAGCAGATTTCTGGCAAAAACTCTGAGAGTAAAAAAAACTGCCATGAAAAAATTTCTCATAAATCTGTCGTTCGGAGTCGACTGTAAACTGTAGGTCCCACCACTCATGTATAAAATTAACACGCACAACATAAATGGTTTAAGAAACTAGGACGTTGTACAATGGGTCAATTCGAGCTCCGGGTACTGTACTTGTCTTAATTGACAAGTACATGTCCTCTAACCTAACCTAACCTAACCTATCCCTTATCATCTTAAATTTCGTTCTGGAGATTTTTCTGCGTAAGGCGGTTCAAAGTGTTCAATTGCTTGCGTACGCTGAAGACATTGACATCTTAAAGCTTACCAAGCGATATGTTACTGCTGCCTTGAGCGTTATTGAATGGGAATCATTCAAGATCTGGGTCTGGCAGTAATTGAGGATAAAACAAAGTATATGTTATCGACAAGCTTTGGCATGCGGCGTATTGAATGCCACACCATTGGCAATAACTATAATTTCGATTTGTGAATATTTGTTGTTGTGAATTTATTTATCTTTATCTCCGCTGTTAGCGGCAAAAATGATGCCAGTCTGGAGATCAAGGGTAGAAGCACTCATACCAACAGAAGTTATTATTGTCTCAATAGGCCATTGAGTAATAGAGACCCCCCGGTCTGTCACCTCTATGGTCTCATCAATGGATGTGTCAGGGAGGAAGAGCAGAGGCGTTGAGGGAACAGATCGGGTTGTTTTGTCTCTAGATGTCTATGGCCTGCTGTGGACAATAGGAGAACAGGTTGGCTGCTGGGCTTGGATAAGGCCAACTTAAGGTTGGTTGTAGGTTTTATCACGGGGCACTGCGATATTAGGTCGCTGACGGGGATCTGGAACAGATCTCAACCGGACTATTGATGAGGAGGAGTTGGAGGCTATCGAACACCTCCTCTGCAACTGCCCTTGGTAGATTGAGGTCGAGGACCCTTGGCAGGGCCTGCCTTGAGAGTTTGAATTCTGTGTCGAGAGCCGACATCAAGACTCTCCACAGATTCATTAGTGGCTAAGGCTGGTTGAGAGGCGCTAGGGCTTCACCAGTGTTTTTTCTGTGTAATTCCTCCACTTCCCATTCTCCCCTTTCCTACTACCTCTCCTTTTTAATCCCTCTATTATCCTTCCCTTTGTAAGGACGTTGTACAATGTTTCAATTCGACCTCCGGGTACTGTACTTGTCTTTATTGATAAGTACACGTCCTCTAACCTAACCTTACCTAGTAGAGACCTAATATGACCGAAATTCTACCGCAAACCTACAAACATTAACTTGATACGATGTGGACAAAGATCTGCGCCATCATCTTTCTATACCGACGTCGGGCTTGGAAAACTGTTTTCAAGGCTAAAGAGTATTGTTTTTTCCCCTAAAATGACAATGAAATGTCTGGCTGGTACGAAAAACTGGTGTTAGTAGCGTCTGTTTAACTGTTACATCGATGGCATTGAAAATCCTTAACCAACATCATTATGACATTCAACAACGTCATCGTCATTATCATCATTTTCAATTTCAATGCTGTTGTCAATCGAAAAACATTAACGAAACGAAACCAAAGGAAAAACGAAAAATAGAATGAAATTCTACAACAATTTTAAGCCAACGGCTATTGAATGAACGAAAAAAAAAATGGAAACAAAATGGAAAAAAAAACTAGAAAATCTAACAACAGAATTTCGAAATGAAATGGAAAACGAATCCTTAACATTTTTTTTATCTCCTCTATATGCTCTTGGCTTTTTTCTCTCTTTTTTAAAAATCTCCTGATCTCTTTTCTTATTTCTTCATCTCTTCATATGCCTTCCGTTTGTTTGAAGAGAAAAAAGTGGGTTTCAAGATGATTTGAGTAGGAAAAATAGGCGAAAATAAAACCGAAGAAACAAAAAGGAAGAGAGAGAGAGAGAGAGTATGAGATAAACAACGAAACAAACAGACAATTACAAACAGATTTTAACGTACTGATTCTAAATTGGATACAATATGATACACAGTAGGTTTCCTTTTTCTTAATCCCCTCTTTTATTTTCTTTTATCTAGGTCTCTCGTTGTAAAGGGTCCAACAAATGACTTTTTATTTTAAATGCTTTAAAAAAAAACTACTGATTATTTTATCAAATTTCATTTTTTATTTGAAAGTACAATCCTTCCGGTTAATAATGGAAAATAATTTCATTCAAATGGCTGCCTCGGCTGGCCATGCAGCAGCCTACACGATCGATCCAATTTTTAAGCACATTATCGATTGTGTGCAGCTGTATTTCACCAATGGCTTCACGAATATTGTGTCCTTTTTTATATTAGTGTCCTTTAAAGCGTCAATTGTCTCTGACTTGTCGGCGTAACACTTATCTTTGACGGCACCTCACAAATAATAGTCCAAGGGTGTCAAATCGCAGCTACGAGGTGGCCAAACGACATCAGCTCTGCGACTGATAATGTAGCTTCGGCTGTGTGGCACGTAGCGCCGTACTGTTGAAACCAAATGTTGCCAATATCCTCCTCTTCAATTTTTGTGAACAAAAATTCGTTCAAAATGGCCCGATAACGATCGCCATTGACTGTTACGGCCACTCCTTGCTCATTTTCGAAGAAAAATGGCCCAATTATGCCTCTGGACCAAAATCCGCACCAAACAGTGACTCGTTTTGGGTGCGTCGGCTTTTCAATGTATGCGTGCGGGTTTTCTGTGCCCCAAATGCGACAATTTTGCTTGTTTACATACCCGCCAAGATCAAAATGAGCTTCATCTGAAAAGATGATTTTTTTTAGCCAAAATCGGCATCTTCTGGTCTTCTTCTTGAATGAAATTATTTTTCATTATTAACGGGAAGGATTGTACTTTCAAATAAAAAAAGATTTTTAAGAAAATATTCAGTAGTTTTTTTTTTTCAAAAAAACAATAGTTATTTGGCGGACCCTTTAGTGTCAAATGTAACTGATATTTGGGGCGATATTTTTAAGGGTTTTTTCTGTTAATTACTGTAGAGGACTTTAACTTCAAAGGAAGTGAAACAATGTTGAGAAACAATGCAGACTGCGGAAGATTTTCCTTAAAGATATTTTATCTACAGACGACAGATGTTACTCGTACATCTTCAATTAAGTTCAATAAAAATCTTGTTTTTTTTTGTATTTCTGTTGAACTTTTTTATTTCTGCACTGATACTACTACAATGCTGTTTCCATCTGTTTCATAGTGTATATGGCTGTTGAAACCTAAATAAAAAATGTATTGCATACTCTTCGGGGTTACAATGTTTAACCAATGTTAGAACCACAGTACGTATGATTATTATTCTACGAATAAATATTGATTATACGCAGGCATTCATCAATGATTTGTAATTATTTTTATTACAATATTCGAGTACATATGTATTGTTTTAATCGTAAATAATATTTCGTAATATAATAAATAAATAAATGCAATAATATTTTAATAAATTAACTGTTTAAACAACATTTCCATTTGGGAGCAAACAATTAAAATTATTAAAAAACAAACATACACAAAAAGAACAAAAAAAAAACAAGAAAAAATAATAGTAATTAAACTATAAAAATATTAATTGCTTTAAACTTACAATAATAATAACAACAACAACAACATTATACTAGAAAAACATTAAATTTAATTGGTTCTTAACAGAGATAGAAAGAGTGAGATAGAGAAAGAGAGAGAGATAGACATAGTTAGAGCGTGTCACAGTAGATAGTAGAGTTTACAATATTAAATTAAGTCGTAATTAATATTAATTAAAATGCCATTATCAAGTGACGTGAGTTGAATGAAAAATGTTTGAAATTAACAAAACGAACCAGAGGGGGAGGGGATGCAAAATTTATAATGCAATAAAGGGCAGGATTTTTAATTAAAACAGATAGAAAAACACAGTAAATTTTAATAATTTAATCAACAGAATTATTTTCAGAGAAATTATTAATTGGAAGTATTACTGAAAATCAATCAACACAAATTGCTTAGGGGTAATTGGCACAGGGCTACAGGACTCTTTACAGGAAAGCAAACCTCCTACAGGAACTTATTGTTTATTATAGAGTTAAGAGATTTTGTTCAGGATAACAGAGAATTATTGATCATGGCTTAGGTTAAGTTTACAGCTGCCCAAAAACAGTACTTTTGGGTCAAATAAGTTGCCCTTCTTAAACGCCTGTGTTTGTGAGATGAGCTTAAGACTTGGAGCTTTCTTTCTTACATACATACATAATTGGTCATTACAACCATTCAATCAGGATTACGATCTAGTTTCTCAGAGCACTCATGTTGTGTGTGTTAATTTTATACATGAGTGGCAATACCTACATTTTAAAGTCGACTCCGAAGGACACATTTTTGAGAAACTTTTCATGGCGATTTTTCTTTACTCTCAGAGTTTTTGCTAGAAATCTGCTGAGAGAAAGTCGCCGAAGTAATACTTTTTGTATTTTTGTTTTGATGCCTGGCCTGGGGCTCGAACCCTGGCTTTACGTCTAATAAGCCAACACACTACATACTAGACTACGGCCTTTCTTTCTTACATACATGAATAATTGATCATTACAATCCCTCAGCCAGAATTACGACCTAGTTTCTTACACCACTCATGTAGTGTGTGTTAATTTTCATACAATAGTGGCTGGACCTACAGTTTAAAGTCGACTTCGAATGTCAAATTTTTGTGAAACTTTTTCATGGCAATTTTATTTAATCCTAGAGTTTTTAACAGAAATCTGCTGATAGGGGTTTGAACCGTGGCCTCACATCTAATAAGCCAACACACTACCTAGCTTCTCACACCATTGATGTTGTGTGTGTTAATTTTAATACATGAGTGGCACCAACTACAGTTTAAAGTCGACTCCGAACGTCAAATTTTTGAGAAACTTGTTCATGGTAATTTTATTTACTCCCAGAGTTTTTAACAGAAATTTACTGAGACGGGGTTTGAACCACGGCCTGATATCTAATAAATACTACCTACTAGACTACGGCGACTACTAGGTTAAGCTTACAGTTGCCCCAAAAAGAGCGTTATCGGGTCAAATAAATTACCCTTCATTACGCCAGTGTTTGTGAGATGAATTAAGAGTTGGAGTCTTTCTTTCTGTGACCACTGGGATTAATGGGGGAACAATTCATAGCCCAATTTTGATTTTTTTTTACGCAAATGTTGGCATATTTTTTATTATTTTTTATTATTTTTTATCTTCGTTCATAATTGTTGTACTCTTCATTCAAAAAACTTTGCTTGTACTTTATTGGCAGCCAAACTCACTTTATTTTACTTTAGTGCTGCACAGCTGCTCGATACATATTATTACGACTGCTAGCTAGTTTCTTGCGTTTCGTGGTGGAAGCACGTTCTGTCCTCGGTTATGAATCTTTTTAAAACTCGTTTGTCATGATTGCCTTTGGAGACGATTGTTAATAAACGTTGTATCCAACACAGCTGCTTGATCCATATTATTACGACTGCTGAATGGTTTCTTGCGTTTGGTCAGGGATCTACATTATCTCCAGGGTTACGAAACTATTTAAAACTAGTTTGTCATGACAGCGTTTGAAATGGACTGCTAGTAGACGTTGTATTCAACCTATGTGAAGCTTTCTCTTACCCAAGTAATCATTCGCAATTGAGAGTATGCAGTCGTATGGAACATGTATGTTGCCGTCCTATATATGGAGATCAAGTGCAACCATTATGTGTACCAAAGCAAGAATATACTGTCATTACCCTCTTCCTTTCCTCTGTAGTGAATCTAATCTTTTTAATATCTTAGTATTGCTGTGTAAATTTCCATTCGTATATTAACCACAAAGTTAATGACGTTGAAAATTAAATAAAAAAGGATTGTCTTGTTAAAACATTCTGCATAACAACTCTAACACGTTGCAGCAAACAGTTGCGTTTTACTATTCTACCTTAAGTAGGCAATTACGCAGTTTATTTCACACTTTTAGCTTTCCATTATAAAAAAACGTATTT
This sequence comes from Sarcophaga carnaria, assembly GCA_958299815.1. Lineage (NCBI taxonomy): Eukaryota > Metazoa > Arthropoda > Insecta > Diptera > Sarcophagidae > Sarcophaga > Sarcophaga carnaria. The sequence continues at coordinate 20,860,996 of OY283152.1, forward strand.
AATTTTAGAAATTATTCTTTAAGTATGTATTTCACTATGATTTATTATCTTTCTTTTTCTTTTCTTTCTTTCGTTTTTAGATGTTATTAAAATGGTTTTTACTGTGCCTGGTTGCACTGCCGTTCTCTGTTGCCTTGGCCAAAGAAAGAAAATGTCCTGTCGAATGTACTTGTGGCCTGGATGACTTGAAACGTTACCAGACCATCTGCACCAAAGGTAAGCGCAAAATATAGGAATAAAAATAAAAATAAACAATAAAATTAATGCTAAAAACATTAAAAAAAGAAAGAACAAAAGAAGCCAATGAAATTGAATGGGAAAAAAAGAAAAAAAACTTTTATTAGTCCAGGCCAACAGAAGGAAAAAGAAGTAAGCCATTAAGCACCAACAACAACAGAAAAGGTGTAAACTTTTTGCCAGTCGAATAAAAAAACAATCACGATAATGTCTTCATTTTCGAATAACAACAACAACAACAACAAAATAATTGAAGAAACGAAGAAGAATAAAAAGTGAAAGGGAAAGGGAAATTGAATGTTAATTTTACAATTCGTTACTCAAAACACAAAGAAAATTAAAATTTTATGCACTTGCAAGGGAAATGAAGTCATGTTGTACACTCACGACACAAAGAAACGTAACGAAACGAAACAGCGGCTATAAGAAAAGGTGTTAAATTGTTTAGCTTTACAGTTGCGAACAAATAAAAGAAGACTTAAATAAATTTAAAGGCACAAGATATTATCATTTCGGTATTATTAAGGCCATTCGCTATCTGAAGGCTTTTAACGAAATTGTTTGAAATTTGTGTCTCCTTTTTTTTCAAGAAATAATTTATTCATGTATTCACCTAGAAATGGCCACTTTAATGTTCCTTTTTAAAGTTTAAATCCTATTGTTATAGAAAAGAGCGAATAAATAAAGAATGGCTCAAGAGCAACAATAGATTTCAATGCAGTTTTCGTAAAAGTTTTACTCTAAGAAATAAAGAGTCTTTGGAGTTCAAGAACAATTTAAAATACCATCGTTTAAATGTAAATTTTACTCAATACGTGTTTTCTTTACTCCACTACAATTTTAGGCATTATTTCTTATGCTTTATTGGGTCACCTCTTACATTCTGTAGGAACAGAGGGGTAAACCGAAAATAATTCTGGCAAAATCTCTGAGAGCAAATAAAATTGCCAAGTAAAGTTTCTTAAAAAAGCATGTCCTTCGGAGTCGTCTTTAAAACTGTAGGTACCGCCACTCATGTATAAAATTAACACACACAACATAAGTGATGTGAGAAGATAGGTCGTAATCCTGACTGAAGTGTTGAAATGACCAAATTATGTATATACAGTGAGCATTTAAAGTGAGTAAACACCACTGAAATAATTTATTTTCTTAGGATAGCGAGAAAAGTAAATGAGAATAGTCGAATAAATTTCCAAAAATAAAAACATTTACTTATTACTCATAAAATGTTAAAACAAACCAACAATACATGATAAAGTATTTTTTTTTATACTTAAGAACATAATAGAAAATTTAAAATTATAGTAGGTGTTGACTAACTTATGGCGCTCACTGTATATGTATATGTATATAAAATTTTCTTTAGATGAGGTTTGACGATATCAACTGAGTGCTTTTGGTCTCACGATACGGAAATTGCTGGCAATACCTTGAGATATATGTCGACGCCTCCAAAATACAGGATAGAGTAGGATGTGGTAATGCTTGTCAGTAAAAGGATTTTTTCAGAATATTTACCGCTTTTCTTTGACTATTAAATGTCACCTCAACGTACGGTCTCTTTCATGAATACCGAGTATTCCTCAGCGACATTTTGTACTACACTGCTATGTGACAGCGCTGGCATTGGTGTACCGATTGCATCGATTAACTAGGTATTCTTCTATTGTAGTACAGGGAGTGTCAGCTTCATTGGCAACATGGGGGCACACAAACAGTTATTGTAGACTCTTTTGCACTGATATGGATAAGCAACCGAATGAATATCTAGTTTTCTTAAATCGCATTGTCATCCACCTTACTGTTGTAGTTCTCACTGCGTTATTTAAAAACATGCCAAAAAACTTGGCATTCTCTCAAAAATTTGTGCATAAGCTGTGGATGTAAGGAGTAGTGAGAGACTATATTTTCCTTACGCGTCAATGGCCTGCATTTACTATAAAGAGACGGAGCTCCTTGAACGCTCTTTTTCTATCATCTTCAATGAAGCCTCCACAATAAGTTTACTGAAATAATAAGATTTTTTGACCAATCATCTGCTCCCTGAATTGGGAATGTACATCGCTGATGAAATCACATGAGTAGAAAGCTGTGTAGTAAATTCACACGACTTACATCAGGCAAATGATTACAGTTTTGCTGAAGGAGTGCTGTAACACGTCCATTAAAATTTCTTTTAAATTTTTAAAGCCACGTAACTGTTTATAGCATCTATTATTATATCTTTCGGGCAATTATGTCAAATGTTTTCATCTGCCATTGCCTTTCCAATTACCATTGATTTGAATTGAATACAGCACAATTACTTGATCATGTAATTTCAAACGTACGTATACACACATACATAATTGGCCATTGCAACCCTAGGATTACGGCCTTGTTTCTCACACCACTCATGTTGTGCGCGTTAATTTTATACATGAGTGGCGGGACCTACAGTTTTCATGGCACTTTTATTTGCTCTCAGAGTTTTTGCCAGAAATCTGCTGAGAGGAAGTCGCCGAAGAAATATTTTTTCATATTTTTTGATGTCTGACTTGGGGTTTGAACCGTGGACTTACGTCTAATAAGCCAATACACTACCTACTACACTACACTTCATTCAAACGCATACAATTTTCTTTTTATCGCACAGAATTGTAGGATTTGTGTTCATATCTTGTTTTGATCGAAGAAAATTGTAACCCAATTTAAAGCAAGACTTTCTTTCCCTTAAACTTTCGTTTGGAAAGTATGTGCATGATATGGAATTAATTGGAAGTCATTTGTGTAACAATATATCTTCTTTCTGTCATTCAATATTAGATATTCGGCCAATCATCTGCACATTAGTCGTAATGGTAACATATCCAGCCATACATACTGCAGGAACAAATTGATTTTTTATTTTAATCGTTTGAAATTTATACATTTTTAATACGAAATAAAATTTTTTCGTAAAATTTTCTTACAGGTGGTCTGACACGCTTTCCCACCGAAATGATAGATCCCGACGTACAAGTTATAATCATTCTAGGTCCTCGTAATACAATAGCCACCGGTAACTTATTGCGTAGCTTCCTGAAACTGGAAGTTGTGCGTATAACCGATTCAAATGTGCCAGTCATTGGAGCCGAGTGTCTTTGGGGCCTACAGCATTTGAAAAGTTTGGGTGAGTAAAAACGAAAATATGTACATTCAAAATTTATTAAAAAAAAAACATTTTAATTGTAAAACACATATAAATCAGAATTTTCAATCTTAAAATTATTTCCCTCCAAAATTATACGGGAAAGTAATTAAATTCTATGGGGAAAAAAAGTGTAAATAAATATTATGATGTCTTAAACAAAGAGAAAAAAACCACAAGAAGAATGATAATGAATATGAAATCAATTTAAAATGTTTTAAAAAAAATTTCAATAATGACTTAAATTTGCTACAGTCATATAGAGAGCCCTGTTTAACAAGATCTTGTTAAGAACATTAAAAAACTTTAGGAAAAAAGGCGTTTCCATTATATTTCCATTTCTTAATTTTTTGTTTCGAAAACCAAACAAAGTTAGATTCCTTAATAATTAGTCTGAATATATTCGAGGGCGGTGCTTAAATTAGCCGACCTAAGTTATAGAAACGTGAAAAGTGTCATACTATTCAAAGGTTCTCGTTTTTTGTATCAAAACGAACACCATCATGGTCAACGAATTTAGCTGTTCACAGCAGAAATGATTTGTGAAATTCACAAAAAACTCAGATAAAAGTGCTGCATATTGACTGCTGAAAAATTGCAGATGAAAAGGGTATGCCCAGGATAAGTGCCTAGTTTTTTGTAAAATAACAAAAACCAGAAATGTAAAGGGTCCGCCAAATAACTTTTTTTTTTGAAAATGTTTTAAAAACGAAACCACTGAATATTTTCTCAAATTTCTTTTTTTATTTGAAAGTACAATCCTTCCGGTTAATAATGGAAAATAATTTCATTCAAATGGCTGCATCGGCTGGCCATGCAGTAGCCTACACGATCGGTCCAATTTTTAAGCACATTATCGATTGTGGACAGCTGTATTTCACCAATAGCTTCACGAATATTGTCCTTTAAAGCGTTAATTGTCTCTGGCTTGTCGGCGTAACACTTATCTTTGACGGCACCCCACAAATAATAGTCCAACGGTGTCAAATCGCAGCGCCGAAGTGGCCAAACGACATCAGCTCTGCGGCTGATAATGGGATCTTCAAAAACAGGGCGCATAACATCGAGTGTAGCTTCGGCTGTGTGGCACGTAGCGCCGTCCTGTTGAAACCAAATGTTGCCAATATCCTCCTCTTCAATTTTTGTGAACAAAAATTCTTTCAACATGGCCCGATAACGATCGCCATTGACTGTAACGACCACTCTTTGCTCAGTTGCGAAGAAAAATGGCCCAATTATGCCTCTGGACCAAAATCCGCACCAAACAGTGACTCGTTTTCAGTGCGTCGGCTTTTCAATGTATGCGTGCGGGTTTTCTGTGCCCCAAATGCGACAATTTTGCTTGTTTACATACCCGCCAAGATCAAAATGAGCTTCATCTGAAAAGATGATTTTTTTGCCAAAATCTAAGTCGATCGCAGGCACACTTAGCGAAGCGAAAACGCATTGGATGGTCAATTGGCTTCAACTCCTGAACCAATTGGACTTTGTATGGCGTCATACCAAGGTCTTTATGCAAAATTCATCTCAATGATGTCTCCAAAATGTTCAATTATTGTGAACGACGGTGAATTCATGTTGATGGCGCTTCACGCACACTTTCTGCCACAGCAGCAATATTCTCGGGTGTACGCACTGTTTTTGGTTTTTCACGCTTTGGTTTATCGATGAGGATGCCAGTTTCTTTCACTTTTTTCACAAGATAACGAACATACGGAGCTGATGGTGCTTCTCTTCTTCCAAAATCCGTACGCAATTTTCCCACACATTCTGCAACATTACCATGATTTTCAAAGTAATGTCGCAATATTTCCCAGCGTTGTTCAAGCGTATACACAACCATATTCGTTCAGCGGAAGGATAAATCTAATTATCTGTCAAACCAGACATGAGCTAAGTGTTACCATTCACGAAGTAAGCACTAGTTGCGAAAAAAATGTTAGATGGCCGACCCGATAGATATTTTAATATAGTGTATGGCCTTTCTATATTACAATGTGTGACATTCCAGGCAACTGTAAAGCAGATGAGCTAACCAGACTAGAAAGACAACCATCAAACTCACCCAAAATGTTCTGTACACTGGAAATCCCTACAGATAGCCTATAATTAATAATGGATTACATCAAGGCCACGAGTGCAACTGAATACATGGATGACATACTTTGAACATGTATTATTAGCATGGTGATAGTGGAGTCATTACATAATGTACACCCAAACGAGAAATAAAGCAAACGACTTCCAAAAGAAAGAAAGTACCGGGTTATCCATTTCGTGGTTTCAAAAGTAAACGTAAATAAAACATATATAAAATATTTTTATTCATTATATTTCTTTTTTATTGTAAAGTTTTAACGTTGACATTATGTGTGAAATACTACATCATTTAAATGACCTCCACGCGAAGTGTTGCAAGCATTGATTCTTTTGACGTAATTTTCGACCACTTTTTGACACATATTGGGCGGTATCTCAGCCATAACTTGACGAATGTTGGTTTTTAAGCGCTCAAGAGTTGAAGGTTTATCTGCATAAAAACGGTCTTTCGCGTAGCCCCACAAAAAAACGTCTAATAGTGTCATATCGCATGATCTTGGTGGCCAGTTGATATCGCAACGACGAGAAATTACGCGGCCAGGAAATATCTCTTGCAATAAAGCCATATTCGCTCGAGTTGTGTGGCATGTGGCACCGTCTTGTTGAAACCACATATTCTCCAAGTCGTATTCTTCAATAGCAGGCAAAAAAAGTCGGTTATCATATGACCATAACGCTCCGAATTGAATGTGACAGTCGTTCCATCGTCGTTTTCGAAGAAGTAAGGTCCAATCACACCTTCGGACCAAAGAGCGCACCAAACAGTGACCTTTTTCTGGATGTAATGGCCTCTCTTCAATTACTTGAGGGTTCTCAGAACCCCAAATATGACAATTTTGTTTATTAACATACCCACCGAATGTGAAATTTGCTTCATCGCTGAAGAAAATTTTGTTCAAAAAATTGCCGTCCACCGCCTGTTGTTCAAGCACCCATTCCACGTATCTACGACGGCTTTCTTCAGTTGTTGCTTGAGCTGGACTTTATATGGATGTAGGTGTAGATCTAAATGCAAAATACGCCATAATGTGCCGTAAAACAGTCCTAATTCCTAAGAACGACGAAGAAACGACACGTTCGGGTCTTCGGCAACACTTTCACTTACAAAAGCGAGCGAAACGATGATGCACAGGCCTTTCAGTATTTGTTAACACTCCAGTCTCTTCAAATTTCTTCACAATTTTGCCAATTGCTTGCGTAGTTGAACGATTATGTGAACCATAATCTCCTCTTAAAGCACGATACGTGGCTGTGGCAGAATCACCATTTTTGTAGTAGGTTTTGATAATTTTTATGCGTTGCGTGATAGTTAAGCGATCCATTTTCGTCAATGTCAGACTTTAAATTGAAAAGAAAAAAATTGGTTTCACAACTTAGTTTGACAGATGTCGAATTCCAGTCCCATGCTTTTGAAACCACGAAATGTCTACTATGGAGACGGTCTAAATGATATATCGGTAATGGAAGAGTGTGACTGAGTGGCTTCATTAGAAGTTGTGCATGCCTGAGTGTACCGACGCTGTTTTTTTTTAGGTTGACAGGCCCAACACTATAGACTTATTGTACCTAAATAGAGCTCAGTTTTCGCAGTTTTCAGCTTCGTCCCTTATTCATGTAATACAGTCTTGGTAACAAAATTGGTTCCCATTTTCTGTCTGGAAACAGTGTATTTATCTCAACGTGTTCTATGCTTAGAAATGAAGAAAATTTTACAACAAATTTGTTGTATGTTATTTTCTTATATCGGTTAACATTTGAACTGCCCTCGTACTATCAATTTATAGTCTTAGCTTGGATTTTATTTCATTTAAAGTACATAAAAGCGAAAAAATAAAATTTAATAGACAAAATAAAATTAAAAAAAAAACGAAAGAAAAAACTGTATAAATCGGATGTCAATCATTGGCTTAATCATTAAAAATAACAATAAACACTTACACAATAACAAAAGCAACAAACAGCTTAATAGCTTTGCAGATCGAATTAAAATTACAAAAAAAAAACGCAAAGAATCGAAACAGAAATCGGTTTGAATGAATCAAACAATTGTTGATGACACTTGAAAAAAGAAAAAAAAATGATTGCAATTGTTATCGTTCGTTGTTGTTGCTGTTGCTGTTTCTACATGATGTTCGAATTATTTTTTTTCCGCCCGATTGTTGCAGACAATAAACAATTGTTATCATTACGTTTTCATTATCCATTGTTGTTGTTTCAATTGCAGAACGAAGTATTTTAAAACTTTTCTGTTTGTTTTTTACGTTTAAAAGAGAAAAACCATCAGAAAAGTATTGTCATTTAAAGTTTAAAAATTTCGTATGTTTTTTGTTGTTTTTATTGTTTTTTTATTGTTTAAAAATTCCAGTAAAAAAGAATTGTTTGTTATTCAAACAAAAAGAACGAAGCGTGTTCATGAAATGTCACAAAAATATGTCTCATTTGACAAGTGACTTCCAATAATTAATTAAATGCGGTTTAGTGTGTGACAGTCGAATAATTTATTGACAAGAAGACTTTAAAAAGAAAAACAAAAAATAAACATCATTCATTCCATTTTAAACAAAACCTTACAAGTGTATCTAGCTATGCAGGTAAAAATAAGTGGAAGCTAATATGAAAATACCCATAGGAATTGGAACATAAAGGCGTTTTTTTTTTGTAGAAGTGATTTTTTAATTTCTCTTAAAGAATATTGATTTACTAATTTAAAACATTTCCCTCCATCTGTACTCTATTTGCATCACAATTTACAATTTCTGTTCTCCTCAAACATTCAATTATTGTAAGCTTAACCAGGCGCTTGAATGTCGACTCTTTCATTGTTTCATTACAACTAAATAGCGCTGGTGTCCAGAAAAAGCAGCGAATAGGATAAAAGAAACTTGAATTACGTAAAAGACAAATTCTGAAGTGAGATGGTTAACAATCCACTTCAGAGATCAATTTTAAGCTCAAGGACATATACGATAAATTTCCAACCATTTTGGGTAGGTAGGTAGATTGAATTGAGAGCTTTGATTGAAATTGTGACGCCACAGATAAGTGCAGTCCTTTTACTGACCGAATTCCATCAAACTCATCGCTGAAGTTGGTCAGCGCTGCAGGATCTGCACACTAAAGCACGACAAAACTATGCTGGAAATATGTCTCAAATTTTAATAAACAAAGTTATATCCATCCGCAGCTCAGACATCTAAACGAAAATATTAAAAAATATTTCTTCAGCGACTTCCTCTCAGCAGAATTCTGGCAAAAACTCTGAGAGAAAATAGAATTGCCATGAAAAGTTTCTTCAAAAATCTGTCGTTCGGAATCGACTTTTAACTGTAGGTCCTGCCACTCATATATAAAATTAATACACACAACATCAATGGTGTGAGCTAGGCTAGGTCGTAATCGTGACAAAAGGCTTGTAATGACCAATTGTGTAGGTATGTATAACCTTGACATCAATGGATGATAATTCCATTACGTAGCTAAGGAATGGAGAGCTATAAAACCTAAATCTTCATCTCGCAAAAGATGGCATTTACAGAAAAGGGAATAATATATTCCTCCTCTTCTGCAGACCCACAATCTTGGCAAAAGTAATTTGATGGTAGCTGCAGACATCCCGCGTGCCTTCCCTTAACGCAATCACCTGTAAGCATGACCACTGCGATCGAGATGACATTGCGATCAAATAGTAGTTGGTTTGTGCACCTTCGATCCATCGTAGGCCAAGTGAGTCTGATTGTGGAACCCGCCTATGATACCAAGATAAAGTATCACTATCGGTTAGTTCAGCATCAAAAAGACCACTACGTATGGATGTATAAGGCTAATTGACTTTACGTCGGCTCGTGACGTTATCATACAGCTTCTCAATGGTTACAAATAATCAATTTACCACCAAATTGATTGCTCATAGTTTGATTGACAGAAGACACGTTTCCAACACACATATTTAGAGGCCCAAAGTGAGTTGAGCGTTTTTCCGCAATCTTTATCAATACCAATCTCATTAGAATGACATTGGTGGCCTGTTGGCCAACATCTCGTACTCTTTACGCACTACTGCGGAAACATTCTTTGGTCACAAGCGTCCACCCCAACCAAATCAATAATTTAGCAATCAAACAGTCAGGATCTGGACATGTTAATCTACTGCCCAGGACTGCGCTAGTTTGATAATGTCGCAGTGATGTGTGGTGATCTGATCGGAGGATCCCATCAATTTCTTTTTATGGCCAAGTGGTCAATTTGTTTCTCAGTCATGTGATCTGGAAATACTTACTTAACTTTATAGTTGTGTGAAAGAACTATTTCCATCCTTTGGCCATTTTATATAAGGACTTCTCCACTGGTGTTTAAGAACCCCACAAACCATTTTTCCCAACACACTAACCATTACAAGCCTCCCATTAGAATCACATTGTCTACGTGGTGGAAAGAGGCCAGAGTTTTGTCCAAATAATTGTAGAAAAAACGTCTTTGACTGGCATCAGCCTGTTCTGTGGTTGCCTTAGTATTGTATGCATCTGAGCTTTCAGGCTCTTGTTCTAAATCGAGCAGAAATTGTATTGTCACTGTTGAGCTTCCACTCAAGGGAGTCGAATGCTTCTTTTGGAAAGGAAAATGCCAGCATAGATGTTTAAATCCCCTAGTAATGGAATGTACGAACTTTCACGACATTACATACATACATTTCAGTTAGGACTACAACCTAGCTTCTCCCACCACTTACCCTGTGTGTGTTAATGTTATACATGAGTGACGGGACCAACAGTTTAAAGTTGACTCCGGACTTCAGAATTTTGAACACCTTTTCATGACAATTTTTTCACTTTCAAAATTTTTGCCAGAAATCTGCTGAGAGGAAGTCACTGGGGAGCCGGTAGAGCATGAGACCTAACCTAACCTATGTCACTGAGGAAATATTTCTTCATATTTCGTTTTGCTGGAGATATCTGACCAGGGATTTGTACTTTGGCCTCAGATCTAACAAGCCACACTACCTACTAGACTACGGCGACTTCATGACATTAATTTCAGCAAATGAATCCTAAAATCAGCAAACTTTACTGAGCTGATAAAGCCCGTTTGGTTCTATATGTGTTCATACATTTCATGACTCAATTCTTATGCGTTTCTTATGCTAGCAGCCGACTTCGACAGATTGTTGCTGTTCCCATTTGTTGTTTCCCATTTTTTAATGATATAATCAAGTATTTAAGATGGGCAACTAATTAGGTTACCGCATCCGACTCTGGTATCCAAGCTAACAACTTAGCTTAGCTTGAAGACAGGTTTTGTTCAATTGAATATTCCCTCGCTTAAAGGGTAAGGGAACACCAACTTCGTTATGAACTGTATACGAGATGGCCAGTTGAAGCAGATAAAATGTATGGCAATGCATATTCGATGCACATTTTCATTATTTCACTGCCTGTCTGCCTGCCAACAATGCCCACGTAAATGTTGTTACTGCCTGTGTAATTAAGATTTAATCACACACCCTTTTATGAATAATAATAATAAATTGAATTTATCCACGGCATTTATTTGAATTATTTTTATATTTTTAAAAACACTCGACATGTGTGTTGTTTTCTTTCATTTCATTTCATTTCTTTTTTAATTTAATTTCATGTTGTTCCGCTGTTTATCCGGGGCTTAACAATGCGACAACATGTACAACGAAATTTTGCGACAAAAAAAAATTGACAACGAAAATGTTTGTAATTAATAACAAACAACAACAAAAACAATAACAATCTATCTGCAATACACTGAGAAACAAAAAAAATTATAACAACTGTTACATCCTTTAAACAAAAAAACAACAAAAAATTAAAATTAAAAATTAAACTTTTTTCTTCTTCTGATTTTTTTAATTTATTTATGCTTGTGTGGTGACTGCAATTTGATTTAAATACTGCCGCATACAATTGTTCACCATGTTGCCGTGCAACATCATCAATGCTGCAATGTAATCTTAATGGTGCCTGGTTTTCTTGTCTCTGCAATCATTGTCATCAACATCATGGCCATCAACGCTGTGTCGTGTTGCAATAAAATGCAGATTTTTCCAAGAATAACATTTCTTTGGTGCAGCAGCGTGATTTTCGGGGACAAAATAATCTGCTTGAATTGGATTTATCGAAAAACAAAATTATCAACATGGCCAGTTCAGTGTTCTCGGATTTATCGGTGAGTAGTAAATGCAACAACAACAATAATTACAAAAAAGAAAAATTAAATTGATTTTCATAAAATGAATAAGTGGTTGGTTGGGTATTTATTTTAATTTTTCCTTGGAATTTTCATTATTTCCTTTGTTTGTAGCTTAAATTTTTATTAATTTCCCACTCATTAAAGGCTTGAAGGATTAAAAACGGCATTAAATATTAAAGCAGCGGAAAAGGCGTTGTAATGCATTTCTTAGGAAATTTAATGTTCAGGGAATTTTTATTTTTTACCATTTTAATTGAAAACAGATTTATTTTTACACGAATTGTTTCCTTTCATTACAAATACATACATACGAGTATGTACATAATTGTACATTACACCCCTTTAGACGAGAACCAGTACTTCAAATCCTAGCTCAGACAAATTTAGCAAGAAATTTTATTTGGTGACCATCCCTCAGCAGTCTTCTGGTATAAACTCTGAGTGTAAATAAAAACTAACATAATTTTTCCAGAAATTAGTCGTTAGAAGTCAATGTTAAACTGTAGGTCCAGGCTCTCATGCATAACGCTAACAGACATTAACATATGTACATACATTAACTGCAACACGTTAGTGGTTTGGGAAGCTAGGTTAAGTGGCTATCTAAAGGGTTGTAATGACCAATTAAGTAAGTATTAGACAGCCAGGCCACTAGCTAAATATTCGGCTCATATATATTTAGAAGTTGTCGTAGTCGTTACCTAGTGTTGGTTCAAAACCTAGTTCAGACATCTCGAAAAAACGGAATATGAAAAAAATATTTCCGACTTCTTTTCACCAGATTTCTGGCTAAAACTCTGAGAGTAAATAAAATTGCCATGAAAAGTTTCTCAAAAATCTGTCATTCAGAGTTGACTTTAAACAGGCAATCGGAGATAAAATTAACGCACACAGCATAAGTGGTGTGAGAGGCTAGGTTGTCTTGACTAAAGGGTCAATGATCAATGAGTCCACCACGCGAATATTAGGCTCATATACGCAGAAGATAGTGTGGAATTAGGGGGAAAATATGGTTACCCTCTGCTAGGTATCATGTCGTGTGGCAATTGACGGCAAAGAGTTTGAGAAGAAGAGAGCTACGATGAGTCTAAATGGAGGGTTGAATCTTTCTGTAGAGTGAAAACGCATATTTAGGAGAGTATATTTGGCAAAAGGGATGATGGAGAATGGCAGAGGCACTAAATTTCTGATGGGTAATTACATTGAAAAGAGACTTGAATTAGAAACTAGAATTTTAACCAGGTACTGAAGACACAACTAATACTGGACAAACTGGAGATTGCCTAAAGGAAAACGTATTATTGCTACATATCATGAGAACGTGTAGTTGTCGGAGTCTAGTAGACCATGTGTTGGCTTATTAGACGTGAGGCTACGGTTCAAGCCGTTCGAAGTCGACTTTAGTTCGAGACACTCATGTATAAAATTGTGTTGTCGCTGGAGTCTAGTAGGCATTGTGTTGCCTACCATGAGGCCGCTGTGCAAGACGTTCGGTGTCGACTTTAGGTCGCGATACTCGTGTATAAAAGTAATACACACAATAAAAGTAGTGTGAGAAGCTAGGTCGTAATTCTAACTGAAGTGTTGTAACGACCAATAATGTTTGTATGTATGTTTCATGAGATCGTATACATGAAACCTGTGTGGTGTTCATAAATTTCAGAAGGAAACTTGTAGATGCTTATCAAATAGTAGGCAAGAAGCTATCCTTACTGAACACCGAACAACATCTTGAAGTTTATCAGAGCAATAGGATTGAAAACACGCTATGTTGATGACTGTTTAGTACACTTGCTTTACCTAGTATTTCTACAGGACAATAACCACACATACATAATGTTTCTTTACAACCCTTCAGTCAGGATTACGACCTAGTTTCTCACACCACTTATGTTATGTGTGTTCATTTCACACATGAGTGGGGGGGGGGGACAATAAGCTAAATTGTGGTTAAAACGTGCCAAATAATTTCATGGAAATTTTAAATTTTTTTCTATTTTTTATAAAAAAAAACCGAAAAATTTAAAAATCTTTTTCTAATATTTTTACCATTTCCAGATATTATTGTATACAAAAAAAACATTTCAATTTATTTTATAGGAATTGAGGCGCTTAAATTTGGCTGACAACTCCATTGTTGAATTGGTGCAGCGTAATTTCTTTATGCTCAGCAAATTGAAATATTTGGATTTGAGTGGTAATCCTTTACAGGAATTACCGCCAGATGTTTTTCGTGATGTGTCGGTAAGCAAGCAAAAGCAAAAAAAAAATATTTTTTTGGAATAACCGAAGTGTAACAGACATTTTATTATTCATAATAAAAATTTATTTTCGATATTTCTTTTCAATTTATTTTATGCTCGTAAAACATACATAACAAAAAAAACTTGATGCTTGTGATTGCGATTGCGATTGCGTTTGTCATTGTAATAATGGTTTTATGGTTATCGATGGGATGGTGCTGCAGCAACTGAAAGTATTCAAATGTCGCAACTGTCAGTTGAAGAAAATCAATCCGCAATTGTACAATTTATTGCCATCGCTAAGTGAACTCGATTTGGGAAGAAATGAGGTATGAAATTCAAATCGAATTACAAAAACAAAAACAAAACGAAAATGGAACCAAGCAATGAACATAATTTTGATATTATTTCTCTTCTCTTCCCTCTCTCTCGCTCTCTCTCTCTCTGTCATGCTATGTGTTACACTCTTCTTGTGTGTTTCGGTTTTGTTATCCTTGCTCCAGTTTAAATTCCTTGACAAGGATGAATATCGTGATGTCAAGCATTTAACGAAAGTTCTATTGGATGGCAATCAATTATCTGTGGTTGTCGATGAACTATTTCGCATGCAAAAGAGTCTTAAACATTTGGGTAAGTATAGACGCGTATGTATATACGAATGAGTGTAAATTTAAACAAAAAAAAAACATCAGAAATTATAACAAATATTATCCTTTATCTCTCTACAATAAATGCCTGAAATAAAGTTTTTCCTTTCAAAAACAAACAAGAAAAAAAGAGTGAAAGAAATCGTAGTTATTTAAAATTAAAACGTTTTTCTAGCTCTCTTTCTCTCTTTCTCATTTTAATTTATTTTATTTAATGTGCAAAAATTATTCTTTTAATTTTTTTCCATCCTTTTCTTTCTCTCTCTCTCTCTCTCTCTCTCTCTCTCTCTGTTTGTTGACTTTTGTTCTGTTTTTTTTTCTTTTGCAGATTTGTCATACAATCGTTTGGCTAAAGTACCAAACGATTCATTCTTGCATTTGACTAATTTGACTTTTTTGGATTTGTCGTATAATAAATTGGTGCGTTTGGAACCGCAGTCTGTGAGGCGTCTCAGCAATTTGCGAACTTTAAATATAAGTGGCAACATACACATGGATCTTCATGAAATACGAGATACATTTGAAGTAAGTATTTAAGCGTTAAAGAAAAAAACTACGAAAACCTTTTAAAATTGTTAGAAAAATTACTTCGTAGTTAAAGTGCTTTTTGGTTTCTATTATGTTTCAGTAAAAAAATTTTTAATGCATCACAAGGAGTTCTTTTGTTAACGAAATTTATTGTGCATCATTCCCGTATTTAATTGACGTTATTTTTCTAGTTTTCTACAAATAATAAAATGCTGACTTTTAGTTCATTTTGTGGCAAATAATGGCGAAGACTAAATAGCTTTTATTAGGTAATTAAAATGCAAAGAAATTGGAAATTTGATCGGATACTGTAAATTCAATTAAAAGTTCTTCAGAATAGAAATTGCTTCCATGGCAAAAATATTATTTCTATGAACCGATAGAACATATACTCGGAACTTGTGTGGTGTTAATGCGTATCAAAAGCAAACATTTCAATGCCTATCAGGCATTAGACAAGGATTGATTCTTTGTTTGGGTAACAGAATTGGTGACAGTTTAATGTATCGTATAGTCGCAGTACTCTACAGCACCTCTAAACAACAATACCAGCACAATTGATGTTTAAACGAGTAACTAAATCTCTATAAATCTCTTAAAATTAAAATGGAAAAAGCAATTCTATAAAACGAAAAAATCTCTGCACTTAAGTTGCAAGAAGTAACAATAATTACATTTTTCTAGCTAAGCAGGTAATTAAGTCTACTGAGCGATATCTAGGATGGTATGACTGCCATCTTTCGTTGCCTAGATATCATACCCCCTGTGAAAATTTATTGCTTGGAAATAGTGTAGACGATCGAGCTCTATACTTTCTAAAGAGATGTAAGTGATTATGCTGCAGCCAGTTCTACTTTTTCTATTATTGTCAGATGAACATAAACTCCTTCACCCTTTGTTCTCTAGATTGAGACAATGTCGACACTCTAAAATGCAAGGACGCCATGGGAGGTCATACATCTTATAGACATCTTATGTCTTCAATTCTAAAGTTGTTGCTTTCCAAAAGCTTAATGAAGTTGTTTTTCGGGTTTTTTTGAACAGCAATCTTAGCAGAAAATTTTGGTCATACACGTAGTCATGATAGTTCTTTATGTTTTCTTACACTGTCAAGAGCTCATAGTACTCAAGCAATTCCTTTTCGGCTTTGATAACGTTCGACTATAATTGCTTATGATACTTTTTCTCTCTATATCCACTCTTATCGCTTACCAGCACAAGTTTATCTCTTGTGTACCCTTGGATTGGATACAACAGTCACTGGAGAAGGGTTGTTTTAAGGTTTAGAACACCTTTCTTTGTGCTTCGCTTAACAAAGTACTTGTAGGATGGCTGTTATGCTCTTAAAGTTTGGCACAAAGTGGCTGTGGTATGTGCACAGCCATGAAGATTTCATGGCTGAGACTAGTCTTTAGCGCAGCCTATCTTTTTTCATTCGTGGTGATGTCATTTTTTTTTGTAATACTGAGCATCTCTTTGTCTTCTTATTTTAAGCGTTCATCACGTTTATTATTAGTATTTTAGTCCAGTCTCTTTATCGTATACTTCGTAACGCGCTCAAATGTTGCAAGCGCATTGTACATTGCAAACGACATGACGGTAAACTGCCACTCTATACTTTATAATCTCTTTATAATCCTCCACAATCACTATCTGCCAGTAGGATCTTTGCAGTTACAATGTGGAGCACCATTTCGTATTAGCTAGCGTGTCGTCAAATCTTGATAGCTGGTTACAGTCCTTTATTATGACGTCATTCAGTTTTTGTAGTCAACGTAGGATCTCGTGCTGATATTTTTCTTTCCGACTATGAGCTCTAAGAACTGGATTAACATGCTTCTTTCCATTTCATTGGCCAATTTCTTCACTTAATTTCTCTTCGCTATAGGTATACTTCTCTATTCGACTTAAAGTCGCCGTAGTCTAGTAGATAGTGTGTTGGATTACTAGACATTAGGCCAGGGTTCAAACCCCAGGTCAGAAATCTCCAACAGGACGAAATGTCCAACAGGACGAAATCTCCAACAGGACGAAATATGAAAAAATATTTCTTCGACAACTGCCTTTCAGCAGATTTTTGGGAAAAACTCTGAGAGTAAATAAACCTGCCATGAAAAAATTTCTCAAAAATCTGTCGTTCGGAATGGACGTTAAACTGTAGGTCCCACCACTCACGTATAAAATTAACGCTCACAACATAAGTGGTGTGAGAAGCTAGGTCGTAATCCTGACTGAAGGGTTGTAACGACCAATTATACATACATAATGTATTCAGTTTCCTGAACTGAACGAAGAACCTCTTGATGGGATTTTTCTTTTTGATTATGCCAATAGGTGAGGTACAAAGGCTGAACGCTGCCTCAATTACTACGCTCCTTTACACTTCATTAATCAAGTTTTTCAATTAATTTCTCTTCGCTAGAAGTATACTCCTGTCATTGTCCTTACTTCGCCAGCATCAATCTTGTGCTTCACTATGACTGTTATTTCCAGACGTTGACTTTGGCGTGGTTCTTTGGCAACTCTTCGATTTTTTTTGTTTAATTTTGTTGCCGGCAGCCTTGCTACCCACTTTCTCAGTGCATCAGGAATATCTGATGCACCATTGGTAACCATATGGGGCTTTTCACACATTTTTCACGCTGTTTATATACAGCGTTTACTGAACTACACTGGCCTACCTGTATATCTTCGTTAATAACTTTATCTTGGCTAGAAAAGTTCAACACTTGTCTTACAAGGACAAATCCGTTGTAACTTTTTGACAAGGATTTCCGCAGGTTCTACTAACGCAAACGATTGACAATACAGTCTCCTTCCGATAATATCTCTTGAAAATCTTAAAATTTAATACTCGCTTATAATATTTTAAGTACATAAATAGCTCACGACTAAAAAAAGTTTTGTCACATTGTAGTTCTACTTTTCCTATGCAGTGTACATTTGTGCTTTTATTTGATTTCCATTTTACATTTATGAATCAATAAAGAAATGTTTTTCTATTACGAAATAAATAATCAAATAAAAATGCTTGTAAACACATCATTTGAAGCATTTCAATAGAAGAAGAACAATAAAATAATAGAAGAAGAAGAAAAGGAAAATTCTATTGAAACATTTTTTTTTTTTAAATAAAAAGTTTAAACACATGTTAACAACATAGACTGAGCAGATGATGATGATGATGATGATGCTGATGAGAAAAAGAAAAAAAGAAAAACCTACAAAGAATAGCTCAACAGTTTTATTATCATTTACACGACTTTTCAAGGAAATAAAAAAACGAATCCCCAGCATCGTTTCATACTTTTATTATGTTTTTTTTCTGTTTTTTTTATAGCTTTTGCCACACCTGACACATCTTTCTATAGCTGATATGGGAATACTGCCAGTTGGTTTGTTGGTGCCCTTTAAGCATTTGCGTTATTTGAATATTTCCGGTAATCACTTGGATATTGTGTCCTTACAAGTCATTGAGCCTTGCCAGGAACTGGAGGTAAGTAACACAGTACACAGTAACACTTTTACTAACGGTTTTCAATGTTTCTTTTTTTCTTGCTTTTCTTGTTTTCTATACTTCGTTAGCTAGTCTTTGCGTCACTTACTCACTCACTCACTCACCTACATGACAATCCTTGTAAAATACCATACGAATAAACATGAATATTTTAAGCGAACATGTCTGTCTGCATCTGTGTGCATGAGTGTTTGAATAAGAGGTTTTCAAAGGAAGTAGTTGGCATGAGTGTGTAAGAGCGTTAGTATCTCTGAAAGGATAATGTGGGGCTTTTTTTCGGTTTTGGTTTCTATAAAGAGACTTGATGTAGAAAACAATAAAATGCCTTCATAAATAAGTTTGAAAAACATTTACTTTCGAGTAATGGCTGTTTGGTTTTTATCGCGGCGTATATTTGTTTAAATTTTCTTTTTGTAAAATATTGATACAATTTTTTCAAGATTATACTAAATGGTTGGGTACTTTACATAACGACTATTTATTACACGTTTTAGATGATGTTTCATAATTTTGAAAAAATTATTTTAACACTGGCAGACAATATTACAATGATACGTTATTTTACAGATAAAAAGGAAAGGAAATGAAATCCTTTACAATATACGAGTACTTATATTGAAAATTTTGTAATCATTATATTGTAAATTTTGCTCTACAAGACTGTCGACAAAGAAATCCTCATATTTTGGCAGTTTATTTAAGTAATTACATCGCGGTTCGAATGTCCTAAGTCAACCAAGTATAGGATGTGGAGTCCTCTGAAATATTAAAAAAATACTAGATTAACATACTTAGTCCTTGTATTAAATCTATACTCCCCTACGCATGTGAAACTTATTAACCAATCTAAATCTAAGAAGAATCCTGCAAACGTCATTTGAAATCAGTTCAGTTCTGTGGTTTGTTGCACCTTTCAGCTCCTTCCATAACATAATATCCGACGAACCACAGAACTTAACTGACTTCAAATGACGTTTGTAGGATTCTTCCATAACAAATCGGATACCATGTTATGGAATGAGCTGTAGGACTCCGAATTGGGAGGTTAAAACCTTCAGATCATAATAAGCACCCAGCTTCCAGTTTTTCCAGATGCCATAGCTTTTCCAAATGCGATAATTTCGCTTGTTGACATGATTGCCGAGTTAGAAATGGGTTTCATCGGTGAAGTAAATTTTATTCTGAAAATCAGCATTGAGGGCATGTTGTTCCACAAGCAAAATGCTTTTTTACGGCGTTGTAAATAAGATTGGCTTTATTGGCTGAATGAGTTTGTCAATCCAAATGCAATATACGCCACAATAAGTACCAAAATATGCTCAATTGCTATGAATGCAGTGTGATCCACAAATTTGGATTATTCGATAAATTTTCTCTAACAAAAGCCATATTTTTGACAGTAACGCCTCTTTAAATTTCTACAACAGTGTGCTAATTGTGATGATCAAAACACCCGCCAATGCTGGCAAGCGTACTAGTTTGAATCGCGTCTTTTGTAGTAATCTTTATTATCTTAATTCCTGACAATCGTGCTCGGTGATATCATGAACCAGATGGAAAAAAATCACATGCAGTCGGTCATGTCAATGCCAGAGTCTGGGTATAAAACAAGGAATACGATCAAGGCTCAAAAACAGGTTGACCATATAAAACCTGCAAGAAACTGACTACAGTCTTCTAAATCTAGAACAGTGCAGAGAGCAGGGTAAAATAAATGAACTTTATGCTCTTAAGAGGTGACCAGAATAATTTAAAAACTGGTGAATAATCATAAGGCGATTCATAAAGTGAACAAGTTGATGGCGATGATGACGAAGATTTTCATAGAAAAGTTCATGCAGTGGTGGTCAATGCTTCTCCAAGTATTTAAGTAGTTTTAAAAGCACATCTACAAAACTAAATAACACAATTGCAAATGCTTTGAAATGTAAAAATATTTCGATTATTATTAATCTAACTGATCACAATCTCTTCATTAGTTTTCAAATACTTTCTGCCTGACAAAAGAATGTCCTCAAATGGCACGATTAGGCTAACCGTCATCGTATACATACATATAATTCTACACTCCTTCTATACGATGCTTTATCTACGACAGAGTGAAGATTATTATCACATGAGTCCACTATATTAAGAAAAGCGCAAGGCACAGTGACTCTTGAATGGTTCCCACAAAATCTTCAAGCTGTTTTAGAAGATCTGGCCGTCTTATAAACGTATTGGTTAGAATACATTGGTATTCTTTACAGAATCTCATATTCTATGCAGTTGGCCACAGCTTTCTTAAGATTGAAAAAACTAAGGAAAGCGTAAAATGATATCCTTACTAAAGTAATTGATTGCATCAAGCAGTGTCTAGTAACGGGTGATTTTTTTTAGCTATTATCTTTTTGGCAACACTGGTTTAAACAGCTCACGCACGTTTCGTGTTTTGTTTCACTGTCAAACATCTTCAGTTTGGTCTATAATTTAACCATGAATCGTCTTACAAACGAACAACGCTTGCAAATCATTGAATTTTATTATCAAAATGCGTGCACCGAATTTACATTGTTGGACATTAAAACACCAACACGCTTACGTAGAGTGCGAACTGAAGAAAATATCGCAGCTGTATCGGCCAGTGTTAATGATGACCATCAATTATCGATTCGTCGCCGTTCGCAGCAATTGGGCCTCTGTTACTCAACAACATGGAAAATTTTGCGGAAGGATTTAGGTGTAAAGCCTTTCAAAATACAGCTGGTGCAAGAATTGAAGCCGAACGACCTACCGCAACGCAGAATTTTTGGTGAATGGGCTCTTGGAAAGTTGGCCGAAGATCCACTTCTTTATCGAAAAATTGTGTTCAGCGGCGAAGCTCCTTTTTGGCTCAATGGATACGGAAATAAGCAGAATTGTCGATTTTGGAGTGAAGATTAGCCAGAAGCATTGCAAAAGCTGTCAATGCATCCAGAAAAAGTCACAGTTTGATGCGGTTTATGGGCTGGTGGCATCATTGGACCGTACTTCTTCAAAGATGCTGCGAATCGTAACGTACCTGTGAATAGTGAGCGCTACCGTGAGATGATATCCAACTTTTTTTGTCCAAAATGCACTAGCTTGACTTGCATGACATGTGGTTTCAATAAGACGATGCCACATGCTACACAGCACGCTTAACAATGGACTTTTTGAGAGGCGAGTTCGGTGAACATTTTATTTCACGTTCGGGACCGGTCAATTGGCCGCCTAGATCGTGCGATTTAACGCCTTTAGACTATTTTTTTGTGGGGCTATGTTAAAGCTCATGTCTATACAGACAGGCCCGTTTCAATTGACGCATTGGCAGACAACATTGAAGCATTTATTCGTGAGATACCGGCCGAAATGTTGGAAAGAGTATGACAAAATTGAACTAAGCGGATGGACCATTTGAGACGCAGTCGCGGTCAACATTTGCATGAAATAATCTTCAAAAATTAAATTATATGGACCGTACTATCGATTCAAATAAAGATTTCACGCATTTTTCTAAATTTTATGTGTTTGTTTGTTGAAAAATGTTCCTAAAAAAATCGTAATAAATCACCCAATACAAGCACAGGTACATATATAATTGATCTTTATAACCCTTAAATTAGGATTAAAATCTAGCTTCTCACATTACTTATGTTGTGTGCATTAATTTTATACATGAGTTGCGGGACAAATTTTTGAGAAAATTTCCATGGCAATTTTATTTTACACTCAGAGTTTATGCCAGAAATCTAATGAGAGACAGTCGCCGAAGAAATATTTTTTCATATTTCGGTATGTTGGAGATATTTGATCATGCGTTTGAAACGTGGCCTTACATCTAATAAGCCAACGCACTACCTACAAGATTATTGGAAACAATAGCTAGTGCAAGAGCTGCTAAATGAACGACTGAAGTAGAAAATAAGAGTGAGAGATCTGCAGAACATATTGCTTCTTAGTACATTAAACAAATTAAATGTACAGAAATAAATAAAAGTGTTCGATATATGAAAACAAAACAATTTAAAACCATTAAAAGCAGAAACTATTTAATTAATCGAATGATAAGCAAACTCAACTGACAATAATATCTACCAGATGTTCAATTTCTTTTATTTATTTCAAAATTTTTTTAAAACTTATCATTCTCTTCGTATCCTTTATCATTATTTTGATCGTTATGTGTTTAAATATCATAAAATATAGACAGACACCATACACTTAAAATTAATTTAAAAACAGAACAACAATAAAAAACACATCCTAAAACTACTAAAACTATGATTATTATGTTCATTTAATTTACACTGCACACACCATATCCTTAGTAAAACTTAACTTTCTTGGTTTTATTTTTTCTTATAAATTGAGTTGAAAATAATTTTATTTCTTCCGTTTTCTTTAGAATTTTATTTTTCAAAATTCAATTTTTTTTAATGACTTTTTATGTTCGTAAACAAAAATTTTATAAACGGAAGTTAAAGAAACACACTCGCACGCACACACACGCATACATAAAAACACTTATATGTTAAATACGTCTAAGAGAGTAAATGCATACACAAGAGGCGAGAAAAAGAGGAATAAATGAAAATAATAAAAATAAGAAATATTTTATAACCACAACATTAAAAAAACAACACACACACACACACACACAGATTGTTTGCATGTGTGTGTGCATGTTAAAGCATATAAATAAACAACAACAACAACACAAAACAGGACATTGCTGTCCATTACCATACACCATAACTACCACAATCAAGCAGTTTTAAAAAAAGCACAAGATGAAGAAGAAAAGAAAGGAAAAAAAGAAACACCAAAAAACCACAACTGCTGGCAAGTGCTGCTCATGTTGTTCATCTTGTGATTACTCTGCTACTAGCACTTCTTAAGTTTTAAAAATATGCTGCTCCTGTGTGTTTGTATGTTTGTAAGTGTATGAGCAAGAGTAATGGACAACAACACCACCAGCCATAAACTCTTCTGTAGTTTTTCTTTACTTTACTTTACTCTCCTCCTCTCTCCACTGTCCACTCCAGTATGTAATTTTCGTGCATTCAAAAATAATTTATTGCTGCTTCCACCAGAGAGTATTGTTGTGTTGTATTGAGAGCAGCAGATATTACAAGAGAACTAAAGCAACACACAGAAAACCTTCAATACATTCGCTCATCATTGTTGTTATTTTACTTGTTTTTCTTCTCCTTTTTTTCTGTTTTTTTTCCTCATTTCTTCTCAGTAACAGCAACAAGAATTGCATGGCCATTGAATGAAATATATTTGTTTTTGGTGCAATTGTTGTCACTACAACTGTTGTTGGTGTTGTTGTTGTTGTTATTTGCCTTACTTATAACAGACAGCAATCAACAACATAAGCAGCAATGCGAACGACAATAACAACTGCTGCAGCAGCAGCATCCTTAAACAGTTATTCAGTCAGTTTGTTTGCTTGTTTGTTTGTTGCATTGTTATGATTGTTATTTTTTTCCTCTCTGTTAATACATGTGTATTAGTGAAGAGAGCAAAGGCTATATGTATACCATAGGGAAAGTGAGAAAACAATAAATGGGGGAGAAAATGGGTTTTTTTGATAGGTTTTATATTTCCCAGTTGACAATTTTATTTGATTTCCAAGTGAAATTTGTTTCACAATACAAATACGAAGCAAATTGTAGAAATTATTACTTATTCTTACTTAATTGGCCATAACAACCCGATTAACGGATTTCGGCCGCAATACATCTTTCCAGGCGCCTCTGCATCTTGCTCGCCTACGCCAGTTGGTCAGACCAATCGATGACAGGGCTTCCTCGATTTGGTCCTTCCAACGGATACAAGGTCGTCCTCTTCACCGACTTCCACAAATCCCCACATCAAATACCCATCTCGCTGGAGCATCCTCCTCCTTCCGAACGATATGGCCGAGCCAGCTGAGCCGCTGGATATTAATACGCTGCACAACGTCTATGTCGTTGAGGAGCTCATACAGCTCACTGTTGAATCGGATGCGGAAATCATCGCCAACTCGTACTGGACCAAAGATCCTACGCAGTACTTTTCTCTCGAATACTCTCAAGGCTGCTGCATCGGTGCTTAATAGGGTCCATGCCTCTACGCCATAAGCAAATTGTAGAATATAACAATGGGTCAATTCGACCTCCGGGTACTGTACTTGTGTTAATAGAGAAGTACACGTCCACTAACCTAATCTAACCTAAGTAAATAAATCAGGAAGTAAAAATAAAAAAAAATTGGATAAATACGAACTGTGTTCGTATAACTTCAATGGAACTGTCGCATGAGAAGACCAAAACGATTACAAACAAGACTTACAAAATCGTGCCCAAGAAGCAGTTTCTCTTTGGATGTAGTCAGAGGATATACATATACTAACCATCATCTAACAGGTCAACGTCTTTTCCTGCAATTAGGATCTCTCTTCATGTGTATGATTCCATAGATGTAATGACGAAAATGATGACGATGAGAGCACGGAACATACTTCGATTTATTTCTCTTCCGATGTTAACGATGCATATGCGGATAAAATGCGTGTGTGAGGATAAAATCTAACAGTAACTGGACTTTATTTCAGTGTAGACAACGATAATGACAGTCAAAGCACAACACCACCATGTAATGTTGTTAAAAACTTCTCTGAAATAGTTCTGGTAAGATCAACTTGTCTATGGTGATGAACATTAACAATGCTTGAAAATCTCTTCGAAATTTGATTTAAGCCAATGGCTTTAACTTCGTAGCAACATAGATAGGACCCATGTAGAGCGTAGCACACTATGGCTGCCTTCCAAAATGTTAGTTGCTTTGTGTTTGAACAAAGTATCGTGTCTCACAATGCCTCTGTACAAAATATATACAATGTATTCGATTTCAAAACGTCGTCAATGTGTATTTTTAACGCAGTCGGCAATCGGGCATCGGATTTATAGTTGATGCATTGTTTGGTTACTTTGCATATCTACATAGTTTATATACAGTAGTAGAACTGCATACAAACTTTGTATTGATACATTTTGGAAGGCAGCCTATGTCACATATATGTCGTTCCGAATAGTGTGCTGCATCTATTGCAAACGGAAAACAGAATCCAACAGGTTAGCCCATAGTGATATTGTGACATCTAAAGCGATGGTGGTACGCTCAATTAAACTCCAGCTGGTTTAACATAAATGTCATCGCAACTGAAATGGAAAAAAATCATGAAAGAAGACACTTTTATGTTGAATACTTAGGACAACGAACTGGCAAACAATTACTTCTCACAACTCTGAAGTTTCAACAAAGCTGTCAGGGAAAAAAGCCACAGTATTAGTCAGTTAAAAATGTTTCTGTGTTCTATCATCTTAATTTTAAGCCATTTCATTATGCTGTTGAGACTTAAAGAAATAAAGACAGTTTTATACTCTATTGTCACTCTTTTTCGTGTCCATTAAATGAAAAAACTACTTCTCTTAACTTGCATCCTTCTTAAACAAACAATTCTTCGAATGCAACCCCGATGAATTGATTTCTTTCAGTGTGTACAATTGTTTACTGGGTTTCATCTTTGCAATGTACTCTGTAAAACTCATGTACATGTGCGAAAAACTTTCATAAATTCAAATGAACATAAATCTCTCATACAATCTCTCACATAAACATATACTCACACACTCTCACACACAATTACATACATACATACATATGTACATATATTACTCAATATTTGGCATTTGTTCGGAGGTGTGTGTATTTGTTTATTACAATAACTCCCTACTTCCCACACAATGCTGTGGCGTGGTGTGGTGTGGTGAATTCATTCTTTCTCATGTGCTCATAATTTTTGTCAACATTTGATTGTATTTCTCATATTTTGAAGTGCATTTTTCTTATTGCCGGCTGTGTGTGCGTGTTTATGTAATTGCATATGTATGTATGTATGTATTTGTGTGGATAGCATATTTGTTTAAGTGTTTTTTGTTAAATGTTTTCTACAATATAAGCAACAACAAGGCAAGGCAGGGGTATGCGTTTAAATATTTTGATTATTGTAATCCAGCTTTTGTTATTATTTATATGACCCTACATCAATACAGTTGGTGTAATCACTTAAGAGGACAGTTGAAAATCCTGTTCTAAAAGTCTTTGCCATTAATCCTACAAAGATTTCTTGAAATTGTTTTGAAGATAGTCTGTCTATTCGGAACTGAAAGAGGATATTGTTACGTTTTTTACCTTTTTAAAAATGTTTAAATATGAATTCGTTAATTGCAAACAAAGTAAAAATAAATGTGTGTTTAATTTCAGTTAAACTCTTTATTCTTTACACTACTTTTGTGTGCCACCGTATACAACTTAACGATACAACAATAATAATCTGTTTTATTCACTAGTTCACACAATTATTCGCTAGATCTTTACAACCACGACTTATTTTATTCGCACGCAACTTCACACAAGGCTGACTGAATTCTTACTGACTGCTGCCTGCTTTGTCCAGCCCTTTTATAGTCCGACACAACCAGTCTAACGAACATTCCTGAAGTGGAAAGTTCGTGATCTCGCGTTCTCGAGAGCTCTATTGCTAATACATTGTTGTTTGTGTACTTTGCTTATGTTGTCTATCCCTTTTTGTCACATACATGCTGTTGTTGGTACCAGGCGCAACCAGGTTCGTTGTACGTATGAGGGTGTGTAGCTTTAGACAATCAACACGTTCATTGTATTCTTAGTGGTAGTGAGTATTATCGTGTGACTTTTGTTTATCGTTTTTGTTGTTAAACGATATTAGGTCGCTTCGATTTGCGTAACAATATATTACTCTTTCAGATGGGAATCCCACCAATTTAAATATTGTAGTAGCCTTTCTCAAGGCTATTGACTACTGTGTTCTGAGAACCAATATTACTGGTACCATTGTGTGGATTATTTTCCATCCATACGTACACTGACATTGTGATCCATCGCTTAGGCTATTTGAGTATGTGTTTCACTCTTTTCTAATCGAAAATATCTTCCTGTAATTCCTGACGAAGCTGAATAAAGCGTCTTCTTGTTGCCTGTGACTTTCAGCTTATATACATCAAATTAAATCTTAAAATGGTCGAAATGATGTAAAGTTTTTCCTTTTCTGAATATTGCCAGCATAGGTTAGGTTAGGCTAGAAGACGTGTACTTGTCAATTAAGACAAGTACCCGGAGGTCGAATTGACCCATTGTACAACGTCCTAGTTTCTCACATCATTTATGTTGTGTGTGTTAATTTTATATATGAGTGGTGGGACCTACAGTTTAAAGTCGACTCCGAACGACAGATCTTTTTGAGAAACTTTTCATGGCAATTTTATTTACTCTCAGAGTTTTTGCAAGAAATCTGCTGAGAGGAAGTCGCCGAAGAAATACTTTTTGTATTTTGTATTTGGTGTCTGGCCTGGGGCTCGAACCCTGGCTTAACGTCTAATAAGCCAACACACTACCTACTAGAATACGGAGACTGCTAGCATAACAGGCACATTAACTGGTGTATTGCTACTGTAAGCAGTGTTAGATTTAGAAGGGCATTGTAATCCTGAACTCTATACTCTACGAATCCTCGTGGAGAAATTTCTATCCTTAAAATATCATTCTTTCTTACCCTCTTCCTGGTGAAGAATTTAACGGCTGTGTTCGATCTTTTATTCCTGTCACAATATCTGCGTCATTTCGCCAACTGTCATCAGACAATTGCTTCTAATAATCATGAAGTTAAGTATCCTTGAAGACTTTACTCAAAAGCAATAAAACAGAAATTTTTAAACCTTAAGAGGTTTTAATTTACCTTTGATTCACTATACAGTCAAATTATTTTACTACTAATGAATCCCATTCCCTGTTTGAAAGCTTCTATGGCCAGAAAGTTCACATTATCGAAGACGTTCTTAATGTCCATAAAAGCATAGAGAACTATGTCTGTAGAGTTTACAATTTTTTCAAAAATTTTCAAAAATTTAATTTTGCTTAAACTTACTTCCAATTCTCTTGGGTGAGATTTCTTTCAGTCGGCCTTGACCTACTATAACTACTTTTTTTCGATTCTCTTGTATGTTACCCACACATATGAGTAGACGATCAGAAGCACTTGCTCACACAATTGCTTCGTTTTCCATTTTTTTTCTTGTTGAATTTTGTTTCTTGGTTTGTATGTGTTATTAAACCATTTGCAAACTGACCAAAACTACAACAAAACAGAACAGAACAGCAAAAAATAGAATTTTGACAGGGTGACAGGGAGATAGGGAGAGAGAGGTGGAGTGTAAGTGTGAGTGTGAGTAAACCAATAACAGAATGACAATGTTTTGGAAATACACAACTACAAACATGTTAATAATGCGTGGTACAGGCAGAGTATTAATAGAGTAAATTCTTAAGGTTGAGCGAATGGTGAAATTAAAGGATTGCTTGGTACAGAAGAACCATGTTTTCATACACTTTTGGCGATATTTCGGCGATTATTTGATAAAAGTTGGTTTCAAAATGCTTCAACATTAAAGAGTTTAGAGGGGTCTCTGACGTGGTCTCACAATAAATTTTAGTGACGTCACCAAAACGCAATGAAATCGAAGCCGGAATGTTCTGCAGAAGCCACATATCATCCAGTTTATGATACATAGTTGCAAGCTAAATAAAAGACGGTTATCATATGTTCATATGACTCGAAATTAACAAATGCGTTCTGCTGGGTCTGTTTCGTAAAAATATGGCCTGGAGACACCTCCAAAAAAATAATTAACACCAAACAGTAATTTTTCTATATGAAATGGTTTTTACAGTCCCTAAATAAGTTCTTCGATCCTTATTTAGGCAATTTTGTCTCCAAGTGAGAAATAAAAAAAAAATTATAAGTAATCGGCATGGAAACCCTGTTGCTCTAGCATCTATAGCATATCTAAAGCATTGTGAATAAAAAACCGACTCTAATTGGTGTGTGACTAAAACTTTAAAATTCATATGCAAACCACGCCTTAATAAGGCGTGATAGAGGCCCAGTTGTAGAGTCGCCAAATTTCAATTACACGATACACTCATACCAGCGGAAGCGATATTTTTGATTGTAGATCCAAGTCGCCGTTGTCTAGTTGGTAGTGTGTTGGCTTATTAGACGTAAGGCCACGGTTCATATCCCAGGCCAGACATCAAAATGAAATATTAAGAAATATTTCTTCGGCGACTTCCTCTCAGCAGATTTCTGTCAAAAACTGTAAGAGTAAATAAAATTGCCATAACAAAGTTTCTCAAAAAACTGTATGTCCCACCACTTATTGATAAATTTAACACACACAACATATGTGGTGTGCAAGGTTAGGTCGCAATCCTCTCTGTAGGGTTGTAATGACCAATTGTGTATGTGTGCCGAGGATGCCCAAGCCTGGCCTCATCTGTAATGCTTCAAGTCTCTTTATATATCTTTGTAATTCTATCAATTCCTTGTTTAGTGGTCGAATAGGACGACCGTAGTAATCGCCGTAGTCTAGTAGGTAGAGTGTTGGCTTATTAGACATAAAACCAGGGTTCGAGCCACAGGCCAGGCATCAAAACGAAATATAAAAAATATTTCTTCGGCGACTTCCTGTCAGCAGATTTCTGGCAAAAACTCTAAGAGTAACTAAAAATTGCCGTGAATAGTTTCTCAAAAATCTGTAGATCGGAGTCGACTTTAAACTGTAGGTCCCACCACTCATGTATAAAAAATTAGCACACACAACATAAGTTGTGTGAGAAACTATGTCGTAAGCCTGACTAAAGAGTTGTAATGATCAATTATGTATGTATGGCGGGGATGCTCAAGCCTGATATCTTCATATATCTTTGTAATTCTAACAATTCCTTGTTTAGTTGGTCGAATGGGATGACCATAATCAGTCTGCATTGCTTTAAAAATGGCCACGTGGGAAGGACCGTTTTTGTAGTCAATTTTACGTTTTTTTTTCGTTGCTAAAGGATCCTGGCAAACCAATAAAATAAAGAACTTGTTCTATTAAATGCCGAATGAATAGCGAGTAAAGCTAAGCCATAAAAATTTTCAAAGTTTCCATACTTTCAATTCTCATGTTGTTTTGAGAAATATTGAATACGTTTTGCATTAGATTTTGCCAGAGTGTTAATGCTTCCACAAAAAAGAAAAAAAATAGAAAACAGTTGCTTACGTATGAAAAGACATATTCTAACCAATACTGTTGGCCATGGCTTTAATTTTATAAAATTGTTGTGGTTGAATGCAACTACAACACTACAAAAAAAGAAAAAAAAAAAACAAGATCAAAAGCAAAATAAGTTGGAAACTCTCTAGAAATCAATTTTATTTTTAAATTAAATTTTTTCTTCCTTTTTTTCTGAAATTGAATCTCCAGCACTTGTTGTGGCTTAGAAAAATTCATTTTGATCTTAGATTGTATTTAATTGTTTCGAAAACTATTTGCAAATACTTAATATCAATATGTTATGTACTCTAAAATATTTATAAAAATATTCACAAAGAAATATTATTAGAAATTTTATGGCAATATTCTGTGAAATAATTCCGGAAATTATTTATTTTCCGATTGGAAAATGAAAATTTTAAAAATGAAATGAAAAAAATTAAAGAAGTTTATAAACTTGGTAGAGTAATTTATTGTTGACTAATAGAGAAGGAAAATTTTTTTAATAATCTCTTAGAAATTAATGAAATATTGTATAACATAAGAGAGCTCTGGCTTTCAATTAATAGGCTTCATAAACAAAAAAAAATTCTGATAAAAACATGCAACTGTCAATCAAAATCTTAACTTTTTTTTTTTTTGTTTAATCAGAGATATTCAGAGATTATACCTCTCATCTCTACATCGATTACAACATCAAACATAAACTTCAAACATTGTTTGTAAAATACTTTGTAATGTTCAAATTCAATCATGGGTTTATTTAATCCCTCATCTTTCTCCTTCAAGATATGAACCCAGTTCTTTATGATTTTATTTTTTATTTTAATTTTCGATTTGATTTTCTTGTCTTCTTTTGCAGTTTCTTGATTTATCCCGTAATCAGCTGCATGGCATCAACGCTGACATTGTATTTCGCATACAGGCGATACGTAACGTGCGTCTGGATAATAATCCGCTTATATGTGATGAATGTCACATGGGAAAATTAATTGATGTTGTACGTCAGGTAAGTGTTATTATAAGAAATCTTAAATAAAAAAATAAAAATAAAAAATTAATTCATTTTATACTGAGGTAATGTAAAACAATTAAAAGATGATATGAGCTCGTGTAAGAGAAGTAAATAAAAAGATTCGAGGTTTTAAATTAAATTAAAAATCTTAATGGAAAACAAATAATAAGAAAAAACATTTTAAAATGGAATTAAAATTAAAAAAAAAGAAATTCGATAGAGAAGAAGGAATTACAAAAATTTCTTTTAAACAAACTATACCCCATAAGGAAATTGTTTTGATTTAAATATGCTACTCTCCAAATAATTTACTCGTAAGCTATATGGCCCCACAGAGAGAATAACATCACCATTAAAATGCATACAAAAATGGCAATGCTGTTATTACACAAGCTGCAGCAGTAGACCAATTGCCAGCTTAAATAAATAATACATTTCCATTTTTTTTCATTCCATTTTTCTTAAAGTATTTACTATTATTGACTGAATGGTACAATAATCTTCTTGTAATATAATGCACTATTCCTATCACAGACCATCATAGATCATTAATTACAAAGGGGACCTACTCACGGTAGTTGAATTTATTTCTTATTTCTTTGCTTTCATGTTGCGAAGCAATTCCCCCACCTAATTATACATTCTTTTTGCTTTTTTCTCTCAGTTTTATTATTTATTAAAGCTGGTACTGCACTGCGACTATACTATCTATTCTACTGCCCTCAAACTGTATAGGCCCTATACCCTATACTATAGGGTATCCCTATAATGTCTCTCATAATTCTGTTACCCTGATTAACTTCAGTATATTGTCAGTAACAACAGCTCTTTTGCCAGTAATTGCTAAGCACCCAGCTTTTTCTCCCTGAGATTCATTCACAGATTTCAAGTATGTGATGGTTCTCATTATCAAAGAGTTTACTCGTTTCGTTTCACTCGTTTTGGGTGCGTCGGCTTTTCAATATATGCTTGTTTACATACCCGCCAAGATCAAAATGAGCTTCATCTGAAAAGATGATTTTTTTTGCCAAAATCGGCTACTGCATGGCCAGCCGAGGCAGCAATTTGAATGAAATTATTCTCCATTATTAACGGGAATGATTGTACTTTCAAATAAAAAAAGAAATTTGAGAAAATATTCAGTAGTTTTTTTTTAAAGCATTTTCAAAAAAAAAGTTATTCGGCGGACCCTTTAGTACTATAGTACTTCTCTTAATCGATTGTGCCCCCTTCAAGCCTATACGCTGATAAACTTCAGGATGTTTCTCGGTGTTAACAAAGGCAATTTCATGCTTTGATCTTGAAAGGAGAGTAAACATATATCCATTCCTAGCTGGTTCAGCATTCCCAAACAGTCCGGTATGTTTGGGTGTAAAACAGTATTGCTATGTTCAGTCTCCCGTATTTCCATCAATAGGGTAGACTTTCTGTTAAAAGATACCAACGAGTTTCCCCAGAGATTGTGCAGCCCTTGCGCTGACCAACTTCCCCCTCCTTGGATCGGAGGAACTTGGTCAGTGCAGAGGCTGCGTTCACCTGTGGCATCACAACGGGCCGCTATGCGTAAATTAAAGCTACCACGCTAACCTAACCTACTTCCCCAGAGATTTGCCAGTTAAACAGATGATTGGTTTACTAAAAAGTCCTAAAAGGATAGGTCCGCCATCCGTGGGTATTTAAAAATAATTTATTTTATGGATTGTTGTACTGGATGTAGTTAAGTTATCATTTTCATAGCTTTTCCTTCCTTTACGGAGCATAATATTGTTGCAAAGCTACCTTTTTTCAGCTTCATTAATCACGTGTTACCAGCATGTGAAGCATGTTCTAGAATGAAAAGGTTACCATTTGTCGTTGCGTAGAAAAATGCCTGCTGTGTACTATAGTAAAGACTATATTGAATCCTATTCTTGCTCAAGAGGTGGAACTATTTGATTGCTTTTTCATGTTGATTTTTAATTGCAAGTTCTTTGGGGAATTTCCTGGCTTTCTGTTTTCACTCCTTTGAAGATTGCAACTAAGATTACTAAGGTTTCTGATCAAGCATTGAGTGCGCAGTCAAAAGATTGGCTTCAGAACTTTTACTTTACTAAATTTACTTGGCGGGCATCAGCCTTTCAACATAGGGTCAGTTAAGGCCAGAGAGATGTTTCAGGCTTATTTGAAGTCATGAAACGCTGCCTACTTAAAAGCCTTTAATATTAACGAGATGTTTGGAACAATTTTATACGGGTTTGAAAGGTTTTGAAGCGCCTATGTTATTTAACCCCATAGTACAAACACAGTTAATTCTCGCGTTCTATACATGGGCATTACTGCAAGAGCATTATTTACAAATTTTTTCTTTCCATTTTTATGTAATTTTCCTACAGCTTTTTTTATCACAAGTTTTTTTTATGATTTATGATTCCATTTTTTTTTGCGATTCAGTATTTTTCTCTTTCATTTTCTTTTTCGCTTTCTTGTTGTTGTTAGCAATCATATTTATTTTATTGTTGTTGTTTTTTTTGTCATGTTTCTGTCTTTTATTGTGCAGCTCCAATGGAAATGGGAAACGTATCCAATTTGTTTTCTACCCAAGACCTTAAGGGGTGCAGAAATAACGGATTTGGATACAAATGGCTTGGATCGCTGTTTGGATTACATTACAGATGAAGAACAGAATGCAGCCAGTACATCACATGCTAATTTTCTTGAAAGAGGTGAGTGAAGAAGAAATAAAAAAAGAAAAACGCAAAAAATATTTATTATAAGGATTACGTGGCATTACATTTCTTAAATATTAAAAACAAAAACAAAAACAAAAATAAAAATAAAAACAAATAAAAATTATCCTTAAGATTATGAATGAGAAACGGAATTGTTTTGTTTTCATGCATGAAAGAAATGAAATTTTCTGCTAAAATTTTAAATTTAAAAAATTTTATTGTTTTTACTTTTTAAATGCATTATTTTTCTTCTCTTTCTTTCTGGTTTTTAGGTGGCCTTAATACACTTGCAATTTTGGGTGGCATTGTATTCGTTTTAATAGCCATCATCATAATCTCAGTTGCCATTTGCTATTCAAAGCATCGGGCACGTTATTATACGCGAGAAGATCATCTTAATGGCAGTAAGTACTTAAAAAATGAACTTAAAACGTAAAATCAACAACAACATCACTGGGTATGAGAGAAATGAACCAAAAACTGTTTTAATTTAACGATTGTTTATTATAAAAACAAATTACGAATGAAAACACAAAGGATAATAGCACAAGAAATGAAAGAAGATGCAAAACTTATTGCAAAAATTGTTCCCCTTTTTTCTGCATCTTAAGCTGAAAATGGAGCGAATTTTCTGCGCATTTTTGGCGATGTAAATCGAATGAGGACGCAAATAGAAGTTAGAGGGAACAAAAAATTTGATGACGTAAATCGAAACAACGTTAATCGAGGCGACGTAAATCGAAGGATTACTGTATAGTCCTTCTGTCCTAGGTTAGGTTAGGTCGGAGTGGTAGCTCTGACATCAAAAAGCTCACTTGAGCATACATAGCGGCACGGTGTGATCCGATGAGATGAACGCAGTCCCTGTATTGACCAAGTTAAACCAAAAAAATCAGGAAATAGGAAGAAGTTGGTTGGTTGGCACATCTGCGCTGCTTTTAAAACAAAAATCTCTTCTATTAAACACTCTCTTCTACTATCAGCTATAAAAACAACTTTAAAAATACGAATGTATAGAGTTCTTCAGGAAACTGATTATCTTTCTTAATGATGTATAGTATCCCACAATTTACGCTAGGTGTGACGACAATGATAGTCGTCGTAGTCTAGCAGGTAGTGTGTAGGCTTTTTAGACGTGAGGCCACTGTTCAAACCTCAGATCAGACTTCTCCGACAAAAAAAATTCCTTTGGTGACTACCTCTCATAAGATTTCTGACAAAACCCTGAGAGTAAAATGAAATTGCTTGGAAAAGTTTACCAAAAATCTGTCATTTGGAGTTGACATTAAACTGTAGGTCCCCCCACTCATGTGTAAAAATTAACAAACACAACATAAGTATTGTGAGAAACTAGGTTGTAATGCTGACTAAAGGGTTGTAAAGACCAATTATATACGTATGTATGTGACAATGACAATTAACCCTCATCTATTTTACATTTATGTTATGTACGTAGGTAGGTTACAATACGTATTTTTTATCTTAGCATATCATCGGTTGCCGTTGGAATTTAAGCTAAAAAAAACCCTTGCCTGACAACTATGGTTGTAAGTTCCCTATTAGCAGATTATCATACACTTTGTACTTTAAACGTCGCGTCGTTCAAATTTTTCAAGTGTGGGGAGAAAGGTAACACAAAAACTAATGTCGTACGCCGAGCTAACAAGCTAATGCTCAGACGAAATGGTTAAGCGGTATCTGCAACCTCAGAAGCCAATCATTGCATGTCGTGTAAAATATGATGGGGGTAGACCCCATAGTACTTCCTTTGGCTTTGATTTCCATCTAATTTCTAATCCAGTAATTCCTTGGACCTTTAAGTCAAATTGATATCGAATAGCATTTCAATGCTTACTTCTATATGCCACCTTATCGATGGAATTTCCTCCATTTCCAGTGTTACAAAGAGTAAGTACACTACGTACTTGTAATAACCTTCGTCACCATAATGAACCCTCGGTACCATATAGGGAAAAAAGTACTCTGAGCATCAATATTGTTTATTCCACCATTCCGACTTCGTGCCGTCAACTATGGGGACACATACTTCTTTGTCGTTAAGAGGCTGACTATAGACATACTTAATTACTGAATTGGTAACTAGAATACGTTTAGTCAGGATTACAACCTAGCTTCTCGAAACACCCATGATGTGTGTGTTAATTTTATCCATGATTGACGTGACCTACAGGTTATTCGACTCCGAATGACGGTTTTTTTTAAAGCTGCAGTTAGGTAGTGCACTATTCACCGTAGATGACATTTCGTGTTTGGAGATCAGGCCAATCACTAAAACTTAGTCGATGTTTATACCATACAGCAGACACCAAGACTTTTCCTTCCAAAGAACGATCTTCGAGTTCTTTGGAGAAGATTCTCCTAAGCCAGTCTCCTATTTTGATTGTTACATTGCCTCTGATATTAAATCGTATACAAATGTTTCTCTTCCTGATTTTAAAATCGATTCTGAAGTTCGTTTTATTCTTGTATAACCTCGTCAAACATTCTGTTAAAACATGGTATCGGCAAAGAACCAAAATCATCATAAAATGTCTTAAAATCATCATTTATATAAAAATACTAAAGCCGCCGTGGTCTAGTGGGTAGTGTGGGGCCTCGGTTTTAATCCCAGGTCAGTCATCTCCAACTAAAATATGAAAATATACTTCTTTGTCGCCTTCCTCTCAGCAGATTTCTGGCATAAACTCTGAGAGTAAATAAAAAATGCCATGAAAAGATTATCAAAAGTCTGTAGTTCGGAATCGACTTTAAACTGTAGGTCCCCCCACTCATGTGTAAAAATTAACACACACAACATAAGTGGTGGGAGAAACTAGGTCGTAATCCTGACTATAGGGTTGTAATGATCAATTATGTTATGTTATGTATGTAGATAAACATACTAACAAATCTGCATAGTAGGTTAATTGCAATAACTTGCACAAATAACCTAAAAACTCCCTCAAACCCACTATACCTGCACTGTCGTGGTAGGGGGACTTAAAAACTTAAGTTTCATTTGTTCTCTCTTTTACCAATTGCGGTAAAAATTAGTTTGGCAATAATACAACTATTGTTATTGTTGTTGTTGTTTTTCTATGTTACAATTACAGTAAACATACTACTTTGACCCACTTGTTCACAGTGTTTTCGAATACTATTTTTTTTCCTTCTTTCATTCTCTTCTTTAAATATTAGAAAAGAAGAAGAAAATAAAACATATTGTAACACAATAACAAAAACAAAAAAACTCAAAAACTAAAAACAATAGGAGAGCAAAAATGCTTCAAGTTTAAACTAATATTACGTTTAGCAAAACAACAACAATAACAACAGCACTAAAAAAGGAAGAAGAAGATGTAGAAAGACGTAAAAAAAACCAAAAACAGAACAAAATAATGAAAAACTTCTTATTGCATTTGTTTTTATAAATAATGAATCAATTTGTTAAAGTGGTATGTGCGATAAGTTTGTGGTTGAAAGCTAAGTGTTTGAAATTGTTTTGATGAAGAAGTTTTCTTTATTTGCATGCATATATCCAGTTAAGTGGTGAATTTAAATAAAATTCTCAACAGAAATATTATTACTCCAGAGGCAAACGAGACAAACAGACAACAACAAAATACACATATCGTACGGTAAATCGAATTAAACAAATAAATTTGTAGGAATTTACAAGAAGGAAAGAAAACAGAGTAAATTGAATTGAATTTTATTATTCAAAAATTATCTTCAGCGACAGAGTTTATTGGATAGGTTTACAAAGTGAAATTACTGAATTTGTAGTTCTAGAGCAGCAAATTTACCTTCAATGTATGGTACGGTTTGTGAATTGACTAAATATTTAATCGTACTCCTTGAAGAACGATTAAACTGTGGAATTATGACTGACTATGTTTTGCCAAAATACTTACAGAAGAGTCGGAATTGGTGGACATTTGGTTTCAGCAAGCCGGTGCTACATTGCATATAACGGGTGATTTTTTAGACCTTATATTTTTGGCAACACTGGTTTAAACAGCTCACGCGCGTTTCGTGTTTTGTTTCACTGTCAAACATCTTCAGTTTGGTCTATAATTTAACCATGAATCGTCTTACAAAGGAACAACGCATGCAAATCATTGAATTTTATTATCAAAATGCGGGCTCTCTTAAGAAAGCTCATCGCGCGCTTCTTCAATTTTATGGTCAGTTTAATCGACCCACTGAAGCGGCTATTCGGGCTATTGTGATTATATTTCGCACCAAATTTACATTGTTGGACATTAAACCACCAACACGCTTACGTAGAGTGCGAACTGAAGAAAATATCGCAGCTGTATCGGCCAGTGTTAATGATGACCATCAATTATCGATTCGTCGCCATTCGCAGCAATTGGGCCTCTGTTACTCAACAACGTGGAAAATTTTGCGGAAGGATTTAGGTGTGAAGCCTTTCAAAATACAGCTGCTGCAAGAATTGAAGCCGGACGACCTACCGCAACGCAGAATTTTTGGTGAATGGGCTCTTGGAAAGTTGGCCGAAGATCCACTTCTTTATCGAAAAATTGTGTTCAGCGACGAAACTCATTTTTGGCCCAATGGATACGTAAATAAGCAGATTTGTCGATTTTGGAGTGAAGATCAGCCAGAAGCATTGCAAAAGCTACCAATGCATCCAGAAAAAGTCACAGTTTGGTGAGGTTTATGGGCTGGTGGCATCATTGGACCGTACTTCTTCAAAGATGCTGCGAATCGTAACGTAACTGTGAATAGTGAGCGCTACCGTGAGATGATATCCAACTTTTTTTTGCCCATAATGCAAGAGCTTGACTTGCATGACATGTGGTTTCAATAAGACGATGCCACATGCTACACAGCACGCATAACAATGGACTTATTGAGAGGCGAGTTCGGTGAACATTTTATTTCACGTTCGGGACCGGTCAATTGGCCGCCTAGATCGTGCGATTTAACGCCTTTAGACTATTTTTTGTGGTGCTATGTTAAAGCTCATGTCTATACAGACAAGCCCGCTTCAATTGACGCATTGGAAGACAACAATGAAGCATTTATTCGTGAGATACCGGCCGAAATGTTGGAAAGAGTATGCCAAAATTGGACTAAGCGGATGGACCATTTGAGACGCAGTCGCGGTCAACATTTGCATGAAATAATCTTCAAACCTTAAATTATATGGACCGTAGTGTCGATTCAAATAAAGATTTCATGCATTTTTCTGAATTTTATGTGTTTTTTTTTTTGAAAAACTTTCATATAGCTCTTAAAAAATGACCCTTACATACATACATAAGACTAGATAAGGGGTGTAGAAATTTTATTTTAACAGAGGACAGGATAAAATTACCCAGAAGCTCTAAACAGTCGCTAAAACTGGTTTCGAAAGTAGAAGTTTAATGCAAACATACGTAAGTAATTAGTCATTACAACCCTTTAGTCAGGATTACGACCTAGTTTCTCACACCACCTATGCTGTGTGTGTTAATTTTATACCTGAGTGGCGGAACCTATAGTTTAAAGTCGAAAGAAATCTGCTGACAAGAAGGCGTCAAAGAAATATGTTTCCATATTTCGTTGTTTTTCGAGATAACTGCCCTGTGGTTTAAGCCAGCACTTGACTACGACGACTTCAGTATAAGTTTTATGCTTGACAAAAATCAGTAACGTTTTTATCGCATGAAGCTCACAACCATCGCACTTTTTAAAAATAATTTTTTTTTGTTGTTGTAGGTTTTCAAATTTAACTTTTTTTTTGTCTTCAAACACATTCCATTTATAAAAATTTATTTTTCGACGGCTAACAAACCAATCAATTCTCTAAGTAGTTGGCAGAATGAAGGCAAAAGTGTTTTAAGTTTCAGTAGAAAAAAAAACAATTTTTTTTCTCTTTCACAATAAAAACACCACCACCAGAAATGAAGATGTTGGCCAAAGAACCAGAGCCAGAAGTGAAGAAACAAAAAACTTAAATTGATATTCTTTATGTTTTGGTGTGATTTTTATATGCCAACTCTTTCGCGAGTATTAAACGCAGCAGAGGATGAAAAAAAAAGATTGAAAATCACCAAAAAACTTATACTCTTAGAACAATTGTACGGTATTTGTTTTTCATTTTCAGTTTCAGTTTCTTTTTTTTTCCATTTTTCCATTTTTTTTTTGTTTTTTTTTTCGTTCAAATTGTTTTCTCTGTAATTTTTCTCAAACGGAAGGAAAAACTTTTTAAAAAGTTACGAAAAAAAACTTTCTGTTTTCACTGTGAAACTCATACAAACAAAACAAAGGAAGAACAAATATTTGTGCGAATAGTTTTTGAGTTTTTCAGTGTTGACTGTTACTGGCGGATGGGTAGATGGTTGGTGGTTGGAGGAAACCATTTGAAAAGTGTTAGAAAAAATTGTTTACTTAGCATTTATTTTTCTCTCTTCGTTCTTGCTGTTGTTGTTGTTGTTGTTTTAATATCCTTATGGAATAGACAATTACACAAATCAAAATTAAAATTAAAAAAAAAGAAAAAAGAAAGAAAAAGAAAAACTAACAAAAATTAAACTGAGTGGTTACACAGAGAGAGAGAGAGAGAGTGTGTGTGTGTGTAATAGTTCGTGGCAAATAAACAAATTAAATTTTGTAGAATAGCGAACAAAAAAACCAAAAAAGAATTGGAAATAAATGAAACTATAGTTGGGCAAGTGTGTGGGCTCACAACTTTGTAATTGATGTGATACCAACAGACTATGTTAACAGTACCGATTATAAATTTAAGACGATTTCTGATAAGCTATGGCTTGTAATTAAAGGTTCAAGTTCAATTTCCGATTTAAATTAGATAAGTACATCGGTTCAAATGCTCTGTTTAAAGGTATTTGCTAATGACAACTGAACAGTTAGGTAGGTAGGTAGGTAGAGGTGGCTGCCCATCCAAGAAAAATTTTTGGATGGACTCACTTAGGCCGCATTGGGCCCATTGTGCTACCACAGTCATCCGTTATCCCCTAGTCTCGAAACCATTCGGAGTTCCTGATGAAGCGATTCAGGCTGCCAATGTCAATCCCTGGCAGTTCCTCCAGATCATCCATACAGTAAGTACACAAGTACTTCCTTCTCCTTTGGCATAGAGCCGGGCATGTACCCAGCAGATGAGGGACAGTCTCCTTTTCTTCCTCATCTCTGCAGCTTCTGCAGAAGTCGTTAGCAAAGTGTCCAAGACCAATTCGCCTCGCATGCGTTCCCATAATGCAATGCCCCGTAATGACACCGACAGCTACACTCAGCGCGCCTCTTTGGAGTTTAAGTAGACTCATTGTGCGCCCCTCATTCAGCCATGGCCAGATTTTACGAGCCGTTCTACCCGTGTCCGAGGCCGCCCACCTGTCGTTGATGAAATGGACGATCACATTATCAATTATGGGCTTGCAGGTCCTCATAGGTATGCCCAGATTCGAGAACTCATCGGT
Organism: Sarcophaga carnaria; assembly: GCA_958299815.1. Taxonomy (NCBI): domain Eukaryota; kingdom Metazoa; phylum Arthropoda; class Insecta; order Diptera; family Sarcophagidae; genus Sarcophaga; species Sarcophaga carnaria. Next base: position 20,903,012 of record OY283152.1, read on the forward strand.
GAGTTCGATGGTCGTGCGCCGCCTGTGAAGTTCATCAGCTCTACAGTTACCCGGAATACCACTGTGCCCCGGTACCCATACGATATGGATGTCATATCGTTCCGCTATCTCGTCGAGATAAACTGAACAGTTAATGAGTCGTATTTACTTACTTAACTTACATACAACAACCATTTAGTCAGGATTACAACCTATCTTCTCACATCACCCATATTGTGTGTGCTATTTTTATAGACGAGTGGTGAGACTTACAGTTTAAAGTCGACCCTGAATGACTGATCAGTTAAGAAATTTCATTTACTCCCAAAAGAAATATTTTTTTTTTTCATATTTTGTGTTATTCGAGATACCTGAGCTGGGGCTTAAGTAACGGATTTGCGTCTAATAATCCAACACACTAGCTACACTCCTACTACAACTAACAATAGGCATCACTATATTTTTTGGTTCAAAAGTTTACGGAAATGGACTTGAAATCAACCTGCTTCTATTAGGTTTTGTAAAGCATGTCCGTAGGGCTTCATTATAATAATGTTCCAGATAATACTTCCAACAAATGTCCAATCAGTTGAAAGAAACTAACTGAGTTCTGTTGAATAATCACTTAAACACTCTAAGTTATATTTCCAAGAACCAATAGTAACTAAATCTTAATGACTTTCTTATGAACCCAAAGTGGAGCTATCAGCTGATGCTACTAGAAGTGGTAGACACCTTCATCAATGGCAATTGAGCTGATAGCTCACCGCGGCTTTAATAATTCTTGAAGCACATAGAATTTCAGTTCGTCCACTAAAAATCTGCAGACATGAAAAAAGTTATGATAAAAAGTATTGAGCCTTCATAAAACTTTTAAAGCCTTTGATTACGTCGATGGCATCTACCTCCATGGCATGTAAACAATACGATGTCCAGAAACAAGTGTGTCAAATATGGTTTAAGGATAAATGTTTCTAAAATCAAAATAGAGTGCATTACTATCCAAGGACCGCTACAGTTCGAGATCATTACAACCCCTTATTCAGGATAAAAACCCAGTTTCTCACACCACCCATGTCATATGTGGGTTAATTTCTATCCATGAGTAGTGGGGCCTACAGTTTTACATCGATTCCTAACGACAGATTTGTTAACCTTTTCATGACAATTACTTCACCTCACTAACGAGAGGACTAACAGCAATGGACTAGTACCCGCAAGAATGCCAAAAGGGAGGCCCTCAACAATTTAAGTAGAAATTCTTGTCCAGGCTGTATGGGTTGCTTACAACTAAAAATTGGTTTCGATTTGATTGTATCAGGTTATACATTAGTGGTGAGGAAACCATCGATCTGGCAAGGTTGTGAAAATTTTGGAATTACGGAGTATAGATTGTTTAATGACTGAACAACGCGTAGATATATTTAAAATTGGCTACAAAAGTGATGACTATTTTTTGCCCATTACACTGCAAAGAAAAGTCTTAAAGCGCTACATATGTCATCACAATGTACGCTCTACCGAATATAACGAAAATTTGACGATTTCACTTCGATTTCAGAAATTGGGAGTATTTGCCGTCTCCTTCACTGCATCACTGCAGTTCTTCAGCAAGGAACAGCTCGATATAAAGGTTGTACTCTGATTTTGAAGTCGCCGTGGTCTAGTAGGTAGTGTGTTGGCTTATTAGACGAAAAGCCATGGCTCGAGTCCCAGGCCAGACATCAAAATAAAATACAAAAAGTATTTCTTCGGCGACTTCCTCTCAGCAGATTTCTAGCTAAAACTCTGAGAGTAAATAAAATTGCCATGAAAAATTTCTCAAAAATCTGTCGTTCGGAGTCGACGTAAAACTGTAGGTCCCACCACTCATGAATAAAAATTAACACACATATAACATGGGTGGTGGGAGAAACTAGGTGGTAATCCTGACGGAAGGGTTGTAATGACCAATTATGTATGTTTGATTTTTTTACAAAATCTTCTTACGATTATTACATCAACAGTCAAATAACTCGGAGAATCCAGAGAAGATTCTGAAAAATCCAATACATGCGGAAAAAGTGACTGTTTGTTGGGCTTTATGGTATGGTATGATGATGTCATTGTGCAATATTTTTCAAAAACAGCACAGGATGATCTATTACTGCCAATTCATAGCGCTAAGGTCGCATGAGTCGCCGTAGTTTAGTAGATAGTGTGTTGGCATGTTAGAAGTGAGCCCCATATTAAAATCCCAGGTCAGACATCAAAGCGACAATATGAAAAAAATATTTTCTTGGCGACTTCCTCTCCCCAGATTCGTTTAAACTCTGAAAGTAAATAAAATTGACTCGAAAATATTTCTCAAATGATCTGCCATTCGGAGTCGACATTAAACTGTGGGCCCTGCTACTCATGTATAAAATTAATACACACCCAACGTAAGTGGTTTGGGAAGCTAGGTTTCAATACTGACCGAAGGGTTGTAATGACCAATTTTGTATGTATGTAGGGTTCTACGACAACAAACTTCTGTTGACTTCCAATTTAAGATTATGATTCGTACGGTATGTGCTTTCTCTCAAGACTGAATGACTGATGCAAAGTAATTGCAATTTATTCACTAGGCTCTACTGTAAACTGTATTGAATTTAATTCTCTTATAGTTTCTGTGCTTATGTCATGACTTCAGGTCAACAGTGGACTTAAGCTGTATTTCCTATTTCTGTTGAAAAAAATGGAAAACTTAACACATTCCTACACTTGATAAGGCATTCCTGATTATGACAACATTTCTTATATGTATTCCTAAAGGACTTCTTAGAAAATATATTTATTTTAATGGACAAATTTGCAAAAAGCAAACTTATTTGCTTACCATAATTGAATGTTTTTGCTTCTAAACTTTCTAAGTTCATACGAAATCCATTAACAAACTTTATGTTTTCCAAGCAATGCTTCCCGATAATGTGTTTAATTTCGAAATTTCAACTTAAAGCTGAAATTTTTTCATAAGAAGTTCCTTTAAAGTTTTTCTTTTATTTAATGCCTTTAAGAAATTTAATATCATTTTAAGATTTTCTAAAGAATTTTCCTTTTTTCATTGGTTTTTTGATGGTGCCACCCACACGCATACACCAAATGGATTTGGAAATTCAAAGAAAACTTTACTTTTATAGCCCAAATATTAAACGATGTTTATATAGTCAGCAATTGTTGTTGTTTTATTAACTTGTGTTCTATTCTTTGGTTCTAATCCCTTTAGGTGAGGACAAATGTTTGGAAAAGAATCTCGAAACGACTACAATTACAGCCCAAGGTAATGGCAAAACGCAAAATAAAATCGCTTCACCGACGAAAAACGGCAGCAGCATCAGCACAAATCTTAAATCACCCTACAGCAGTGGTAATGGTATGGAGTCCTTGGCTGCCGAGCCTTTAAATCCCAGTAATGGCCATTCGACGAATGAAATTAATTTTAAATTTCCCATAGACGATCGTGTGTGTACCATTGATGAATTGGTGGTGGTGCCACCTGCACCACCGCCTCCCAACAAACAACCACCCGTTAAGGGTGTCAATGATATGAATAGCGGTAATTTACTACGTTATGCACAATCGCCACTTAGTTGCGGTGGTGGTAGTACAACTGCCAGAGCGGCAGTGGCAGCAGCGGCAACTGTCATACCACCAGGGGCACCTTCAGCGGGCGCATCCACATTGATAACAACACCAATGACACCAACGCATACGTCACTACCACCAGAGGCTATAGTGGTTGTGCTGCCACCGCCGCCCACACCAGAACAACATTATCACACACAGCAACATCAACATCAGCAACAACAACAACAGCAGCAATTGCTGCATTTAGCTACCCTCGAGCCATTGGTGAGCGTTAACTGACCTCAGGGTTTAATGGGTCATACGTTAAAAATGTCACATTTAAATGAATATCAACATCTACAGCAACAACAACTATCACAGCAACAACAACAACAACAACAACAAACTACCACAACCACATAGGTAATATAAAGAACTATGTACAACTGCTACAACAACAATAATAACCATAAAAAAAAACTACAAACAAAAGCAAAGCAAAAAACAAAATTAATCTTAAAAGTGTTCTTCTGTACATTTGCAAAACTCTCTCTCTCACATACACACACTCACACACATTCAGGCACTTGTAAATATTATCTTTCTCTCTATATATAGAGTACATATATATGTATATATGTAGTATATGGAAATTGTAAATATCAACTGAATTTATACAAAAACAACAACAAAAATAACAAAACTCCTGTAAATTGTCTGTAGCATACTTTTGGGGAAAACAATCTTTATTTTATCGCATTTACTGAAGTATTGATAAGATTTTATTTCTTTTTAATTGCAGTTCAACTCTATTTCTGTATATTTTTCTAATTTATTGTGTGTCATATTATTTGAATATGCGTTTAAGTACAATTTAAATTAAATTTGAGATGTTTAAACGCCTTAAAGCAGGCAACATGTTTTGTTCTTACATCTTACTGGTACTGGTGGTACTTAGAATAGCATTTATATGGGTAAAGTTGTTTTAAAAAAGAATTTAAAAATAGTATTTGAAAATTGTTTATGGTCCAAAGCAATTTAAGTGGAATTTATAAAAGGGAGTTCATTTCAGAATATGGACGGATATACAGAACGATTGCTAAACTTTCTCTACAACCCAATAGTTTAAAAAATTGTAAAGGAGTTCTCTTAAATAATTACAGTGATCTGCGAAAGGGATTAGAGTTGGTAATGATGCTTGGATTTCTGATGTTATTGCATATGTCGGTCTCTTAGCAAGTAAAACTACCTTCGTCGATCATAAAGGGTCCGCCAAATAACTTTTTTTTTTGAAAATGCTTTAAAAAAAAAACTTCTGAATATTTTCTCAAATTTCCGTTTTTATTTGAAAGTACAATCCTTTCGGTTAATAATGGAAAATAATTTCATTCAAATTGCTGTCTCAGCTGGCCCTGCAGTAGCCTACACCAGAAGATGCCGATTTTGGCAAAAAAATCATCTTTTCAATTGACGCTTTAAAGGACAATATTCGTGAAGCCATTGGTGAAATACAGCTGCACACAATCGATAATGTGCTTAAAAATTGGACAGATCGTGTAGGCTATTGCATGGCCAGTCGAGGCAGCCATTTGGATGAAATTATTTTCTATTATTAACCGGAAGGATTTTACTTTCAAATAAAAAAAGAAATTTGAGAAAATATTCAGTAGTTTCGTTTTTAAAGCATTTTCAAAAAAAAAGTTATTTGGCGGACCCTTTACTTCACTAATTTAATACATTACCGTCCTGGTCTGTCACCTTGTGGTTCTAATATTAACTTTTCTACTGCATTTATTATTATTACTGTAATGAACAGGCGCATTACTATTGCAACCATACGATCTATTATACTCCCCTCATACTTTACCGAGTATTACTATAATGCCTCCGCCAAATCTATTCACCTGACAAACTTCACGATATTACTCGGTGTTACAATTCCAGTTCTTGGCAAAGCATCTGGTACCCATCCAATTGTTTCATTCTGCGATGGATTATTGCCTCACAGAATTCAATGATGTGGTCCGATGCTTCATTTCCATCATAAGACAGCGTACAAGTTGGATTCACGGTAAAGTCTATTTTAAATAAGTGTGCACTAAATCTACAGTGCACTGTGAAAAAACCGCTTAGAAATCTCAGGTTTTTTCTTGATAGTTTTATGCATGAAGCCGCCGTAGATCGTGGTTCAAACTCCAGCTCAAATATGTCGTACAGGAAGAAATATGAACAAATATTTCTTCAAAGACTTCCTCTCGTCATTCTTCTAGCAAAACCTCTGGGAGTACAATGCAATTGCCATGAAAAATTTCACAAAATGTGCAGTTTGTAGTCGAGGTTAAACTGTAGGTCCCGCACACAACATGAAAGGAGTGAGAAGGTTGCTTGTAGGCCTGACTAAGAAGATTTTAATTTTGAATTTGGCGTTTGTTCAAGTTCGGGAATTGAAAATAATCCAAGAAGGATAAGTTTGTTAAATAAGGTGCCTTGGAAAACAATTTGAACTTAAATTCCTTAATACCTTGGCCATTGCTATGATGGACATTTAAGGTGGTACATTGATTTTATGATTACAATATCAAAATTTTCACAAAATGCATCCTTTTGTCTTTCAATCAATTTCTTCTTTCTTGTCTTTCTTTAAGTAATCAACGAAAATCATTTCACACTCAGATATCGTAACTGCGCCCGTATATGAAACCGTTTTTGACTCTCCTGGACACGATTGTCCCATCCAATCCTGTAAACTGCTTCAACTGTTTCACTTTCTCAGTAGTGAAGTGATGAAAATAAATGTTTCATTAGCTCACGGATCTATTCAAATACCCGTCGTCACCATACATTATTGTAAAGCATCATCACGCTGGTTGACGGCGAAATGTGCGGCAAATTGATGTTAAATTTTTGCTTTCTTTGGCGATATAACTTCCTGTAATAGACTGGAATCACTGGTTACATTACCATCAGTTTGGCATAATGCTCACTAACTCTACAGGGCGTTAAGTTCTATTGTGTTGTGTTGTGAATAAATCCAACTCACATGTTGTGCATATCTTTTTCATTTTCAAAGTCATAGCCAATATGAGATGCAAGGGACTTTGAAATATGTATTGGTAGGCATATCTTAATCGTACACCTTCAGACGACGAACATTCAATATCATTTCGAGATTGAATTATACGTTATATTTTCTGATAGTCAGGCCGCGATAAGATCTCTATCGTGTTTCGTGAATAACTCTAGGGTCGTTAGGGAATGTCGCCTCTGTCTCGACCTTCTTTCTGGGCGCTTCACCAGTGTCTCACTGGTGTGGGTCCCCGGGCACAGTAACATTCCGGGAAACTGCAGGGCCGACGAGCTCGCCAGAGCTGGTGCGCTCCTTCCGGAATCCTCTTCAATTGAACTGGGTATGCCACTTGCCTCGGTTAAGTTGGACATTGCGCGGAAATTATCTCGGGACGACAACCTATCCTGGGTCAATGAGGAGTCCTGCTCCACCGCTAGACTCACCTGGCCCTTGGAAGGCGTACCAACCAATTGCTTGGTCTTGGTCGTGACGTCATCTCAACCACAGTGGCCGTGCTTACAGGTCATTGCGCTATGGGTAGAGACCCAGAGAGAATGAGGCTCCCATTTAACGAGGAGACTGTTATCCACTTTCTTTGTCAGTTCCCGTCTCTTGCTTGGTGCAGGAAAAGATTATTTGGCTCTCCATTTCTTGTCAGCTTGACGGAGCTATCATCTATTGATATCAAGGATACAGCTTCCTTCATCAAACTTTCTGGCTGGTTTTCCTGTATAAGGTATTCGTGCTTTTGATGTGCAGCCCTAGCGCTGACCAACTTCTTCCTCTTCCCTGATTTTGATGGAACTTGGTCAGTACAGGGACTGCGTTCACCCGTGGCATCACAACGGGCCGCTATGCGTGCTAAAGTGAGCTTTATGAAATCAGAGCTACCACTCCGACCTAACCTAACCTAACCTCTAGGTTATATGCCCTAACAGCTGGTACGGCCCCATTTGACCTCTACCAACCACTAGAGAATTGCGGTAAATAAAGGAACAGACTATCCCAGAGTGAAATCTAACACGACTTAGATAATAATTGGACACTGATCACTCATACTCGTTTGCTTTCGTGGGCTTCTAAAAAATACTAAAAAATGTGATTGAAAACTTCCAACTTAAATCACATGCTTCTTTAAGATTACCATTTCCACCCAACATTACTTTTACTACTGCCGTTATTTATATATCACTTTGTTTAATATAAGGATTACCCTCGTATATAATTTTATAACAATTAAATTCCCATTTAGTTTAAATAAAAATTAATTTTTTTTCTTTAAACTTTTATAACAAAAACAAGAAACACATTATCAATGTGATATTTTTCTAAAACAAAAACAAAATCGAAATAAATAAATTAAAATAATAATCGTGTATATATTAAATAATTGTAAAGCATAAAGAAAAAACAAAATTATTTACAAAAAACAAAGGATTTAAAAAAATTAAATTAAAAACAAGATTTTTGCAATTAATTTTTTTAAGAAAAAAAAAAATCATTTCAAATGAGCAATATTTGTATGCAAATAAAATTTGTATATGAGTGTATGACTCTAAAATAATGAAAAAAATTAAAAATAAAATCCAAATATTTGAATAAAATAGAAGTAAAATGAACGCAAATGTTTGTCATACATTAAGAATTAGTAACAAAAAAATAAGAGAAAATAAGAGAAAAAAAAAATAAAAATAAATCAATAAATAAATAATGGATAGTAATAATAATAGAATAATGAATAAATTAAATTTTAAGTCAATATTTATAAAAAAAAAAAAAACAAATAAACCCAAAAAAAAGGAAAAAAATATGAATGAAATTAAATAAATTCAGTTTTAAGTCAATCAATGAAAATATTTTTCGTTTTATTTTTTACTTGATTTAGAATTGTATTTTAATTTTAAAAATCCAAAAGAAATATTAGAAAATAAAATAAAAAATAAAACGATTAAAAAAATTAAAAAAAAATCTTTCTAGTTAGAACAAAAAAATTATTAAATGATATGAAAAAGTTATAAGAAAATCTTTAAAAGAAATGGGTTTCATAACAATGTATTTCGCATTATTAACTTAAAATATTAAAATATTTATTCTTTTTATTCTATAATTTAATTTAACACTTTAAAGAATATTTTTTTTAATTTAAGTTAAGAACAAACATATTCTGTCTTTTGCATTTATTTCTTTAGATTTTTGGCAGAATAATAATAAAAAAATTATTTTATATTCTTAAATATTTTTATAATCATTTACGTATTTAAGTTTATAATTTAAAAAAGAAAATAATTTGTAACACTTCATTTTATAAAAACGGATTTAATAAAGAATTAAAAAAAAAAAACGATTTTGTAATAAAAAAAATTAAAAAAAAAATTTAAAAAAGAAATTTTATTAACACAACAAATACCAGGAAGTATTGCGGAAGTAAGATCCTAATGAGAGTTGACATACATACATACATACAGCACTGGTCATTACAAACCCTAAGTCAGTATTACGACCTGGCTTCTCACACCACTTATGTTGTGTGTATTAATTTCATATACGACCTACAGTTTAAAGTCAACTCCAAACGACAGATTTTTAAGAAGCTTTTTACTCGGTAATTTCATACAAAAACTTGCCACTTATTTTCAGTTCTCTTCTTTTTTTGCCTTTCGCACCCTTTTTTCTTGCATTAGCTCCATTGCCTATCTTAATCGTTTAAGCACCGGTGGTACTAAAGGAAGATGTGTCTTCTTATTTAGCTTTTTCGCCCCATAAATTTGTCCACCTGCAGACAAGCCCGCTTTTCCATATTAACTCAGTAATTTCATACAAAAAATTGACACTCATTTTCAGTTCTCTTCTTCTTCTGACCTTTCCCACGCTGTTTTTCCACATTAGTAGCATTGCCTCTATTGAGAAGAATTCTATTACAATAGAATTCTATTACATTAGCAATAGCTTTAGTTTTTGTAAAAGGTTCTCCTACATTCGCCGTCAGTCCAGCCAACTCGCCCTTTCAATCGCATGTTCTCTTAGCTCCATACTGTATATGGCATATGGTTTTAATATGTGAGTATCGTTTCCATCCGTGATCCATAATTCACGCAGCTTTTTGTGGGCATTAGAATATTGTTAACTACCATGCTAACCTGTGTGGGTATAAGTCACCAAGTGCTAGTGGCAAACAGCTTAAGGTGATGTGTGAACCATAATTTAGTTTCATCTACGTTGTAAATTTTCTGCTCTTCGAGCTTGTATTACAAGTTCAATGTCAACTACATGGTCGAATAGGAAAGCTGCTTCTAATAGCCTTAGCTGGCGTTCGAAAGTTTTGAGTAGAGGATAGATCCTTGAGTGGCCCTCAAATGATGACTGAAATAACTTAATTAAGACAACTCTAGCAAGGCAAACAGATGAATCAGAACCTGCATGTATTTCATCTTCTTTACTGTTCAGTAAGAATTTATGGTTGACTAGGTTAGGTTAGGTTAGGTTAGAGGACGTTTACTTGTCAATTAAGGCAAGTACAGTACCCGGAGGTCGAATTGACCCATTGTACAACGTCCTAGTTTCTTACACCACTTATGTTGTGTGTGTTAAATTTTATACATGAGTGGTGGGAACTTACGGTTTAAAGTCGACTCCAAACGTTAGATTTTTGAGAAACTTTTTCATGGCAATTTTATTTACTATCAGAGTTTTTGCCAGAATCTGCTGAAAGGAAGTCGCCGAAGAAATACTTTTTGTATTTTGTCTTGATGTCTGGCCTGGGGCTCGAACCCTGGATTTACGTCTAATAAGCCAACACACTACCTACTAAACTATGGCGACGACGGTTGACTACCTTTACACAGTTTTACACTGAACCTATAATTGGTCTAAAATTATCAAATAGTCCAGAACCTATACACCAAATGGCTCGATTTTTCATCTTTGGGATCAAGTGGCTCTAATCGCCTGCGAGGGATTGTGCAGAAACTTTTTGTCTATGAGATCAAAGGCTTCCAATCACGTCCAACACTGAATGCCTATTATGTTATACCAGCGAATGTAAATTTGGAAAATTAGAATTCTTAAATAACTGCCTGCCTCTTACCTGTAGTTCCCTCCTTAACATTTAATTGCATTGCAAATTAAATGCAAAATAAAAAGAAACTCAAATAAATTAACACAAATCAAATACGCTTTCCATCTCAACATGTCGATCAAGTAAATCTCTTTTATACGCCATAACAGCTGAAACAAAAATTAAACGAAAAAGAAAGAAAAGCAAAATAAAATTTAATGTCAGTCATATTAATTTACAAACACACACACACACTCAGTAGTTGCCATGTAAATACCACTTAATGGCCATTAGTAGACTGACACAACTCGGTTGCCAACATGATTGCACCCACAAAACACACACATACATACACGCCAAGAGCAGCAGCAGCAGCAGCAGAGAATCAGACAAATTTATGAAATTGAAACCATTTAACACCGTCTGCCATATAGTAGTCACCCCGACATAGTATAACTGTATGCAAGAAATTAATAACTTCGTCTATTAGATTTTGACATCATCATTATCAAATATCCAAACGTTATATATTCCCACCCAACAACAACAACAGCAATAACATTGTTAATAGACACAACAACACAAAGAAAGGATATATCACACGCTCATGTGATACTAATATTGGTCGAAAGCAGATGGCAAGAAAGCAATTAATAGAGTCCACAAACAGAAAATACTCATCCACTGTGGTCATGTAATGGTATTGGTGGATGGCTGTTGACGATGCTAAAAACGTTTTCTAAAGTGTACAAATGATGATAATAAACGGTAAATCTATAGTCATATGTGGGCTAATACAATATGGCCTACAGCTACCATGGTTTACAAAGGTTACTGCTCGTCTGCTGAAAGAAAGTTGTTGAGCTTATGCGGTAGCAATACACTTCATAAGTGTCCTATTAAGCAAAGGAATGTATTAAAATTGGGTACTGAAGTACGTAAAAAAGCTGAAGATGACGCAGTTGTTGTGGCACATCAAACTGATCCGAGATGGTGTTCATAAGGCAGGATTTGTAAATAAAAAAAACCAAGGTAGAGTATGAAGTTTGATTTCGAAAGAATAAAATTTTTGACATCAAGGACTAAAAAACAAACAAACCGATTAAATGGTGACCTTCATCAAACGGTAAAGTTAGCTGCGGCAGTTAGGAAAAGTGTAGAGTACCTGGTATTCGCTGAAGTGTAGTATATAGTGTATTGACTTATTAGACGCGAAGCCACGGTTCATATCCGCGGTCAAACATCAAAACGAAATATGAAAAAATATTTCTTCGGCAACTTCCTCTCAGCAGATTTCTGGCAAAATCTCTGAAAGTAAATAAAATTGCCATGAAAAGTTTCTCAAAAATCTATCGTTCGGAGTCGACTTTAATCTGTAGGTCCGCACACATGAGTGGTGTTGAGAAGCTCGGCCGTAATCCTGACTGAAGGGTTGTAATGGCCAATTATATATGTATATATATACACTCAGCCACAAAAGTATACATACGGATAACAAATTTCAGAAATTTTTTAATTAATCCGGTTTCGTTGAAAATCTTTGTAATTGTCTGACAACTTTCCTCGATTTTAAGACGGTCTTGGTTAAAAAATTTTTGAAATTTGTTAACTTTTGTGGGCCTGATGTACACTTTTATGGGCCTTCACAGGCCCACAAAAGTTGACAAATTTCAAGAATTTTTTAACCAATCCGTTTTCGTTGAAAATCTTTATAATTGTCTGACATCTTTCTTCGATTTTAACACGGTCGTTTGCATTGGTTCAGAAATTTGTGAAATTTGTAAATCGGAGGCATACCTTTGTGGGCCTGTGCAGGGCCACAATTCAGTTCAATTTCAGAAATTTTTTAACCAATGCAAAAGACCGTCTTACCATCAAGGAAACAATAAAGATTTTGAACGAAAACGGATTGGTATACTGAAAACGGTATGTATACTTTAGGAACTGTGTGTATGTAGGTAGAGTACCTGGCTACTAAACTTACGACAATTTAATATAGGTAGGTAGGTAGGTTGTAGTGGTAGCTGTGATACCTAAATCCCTCTTGAGCTTGCATAGCGGCCCGTTTTGATGCTACTGATAAGCGCCGTCCTTGTACTGTCGAAATTCCACCAAACTTATCGAGGACGTTGGTCAAAGCAAGGGCTGCACTAAATTTTAATTGAAGTCTTTAATAAAAAGCTTCAGTATAATTTAAATTTAAGCTTTCTGATAGACCCTCAGTAGACCCTGTAGTCGCCATAGTCTAGTAGGTTATGTGTTAGTTTATTAGACGTGAGGCCACGGTCAAAATCCCTGGTCAGATGTCTCCAACAAAAGGAAAAGTAAAAAAAAATTTCTTCGACGTCTTCCTCTCAGTATATTTCTGGCAAAAACTCTGAGAGTAAACAGAATTGCCATGAAAAGTGTCTAAAGAATCTGCCGTTCAGAATCGATTCTAAATTGTAGATACCGCCCTTCATGTTTAAAAATAACACACACACAGCATAAGTGGCATGAGAAGCTAGGCTGGAGAATTGAAATGGCTAATTATATATGTATGTATGTGATAGACCCTCATATTTAATAATTTCTGTTGCTTTTCTTACCATTTACGCTTCTTTGAAAACAAATTTCTTTGAACTCAAATAAAACAGCAGTTGATGTGCACTTTTTAATGTTAAAATTTATAGGAAAACCTGTGCCAATATTGCATCAAAAGTTCATTAAGAATACGAGGAAGAATTTTTTTTTGTGCAAATACATGCAGTAGTTGTGTGCAAATACAGTCTGAGAAGAAATTTCTGTTTTTTTTTATTCCCATACCCTGACGACAATATAGTAAATATGGTCAGCAGCTTTAATTAGTTTGTTTTATTTAAACTTCATCAAAAAAAAAAAAGGAAAACAAAAAGTACTCATGAATTAAATTATAAAGGAGGGAAAATAAGATGAAAATGTTTCGCCTTCATCTCCTGTTTAAGTTTCTAGTTGAATTCCACTTTAATTTTGAGGAAAATTTCATTGTGCATAAAAATTGTCTTCCAAGCCAAATGTGAGCAGTTTTTTTAAGTCTTTTAATATCTGAGAAATGAAGAGAAGAGAGACAAATATGCTGGTGTACTGCAATAAAACGGCAATGGATGAGGAACATCCATTTTCGTTGATTTTTACCTGACGCAGTTTCCAACAGGCTTTAACTGTTTCAGAGAATATCTCTTTAAGTGTGGCAATGATGTTTCTTCTACGCTAAGGAGTATGATAACATAGCTGACATACAGACATATCTTCTATGGTTATCCAAGACTTAATTTGGAAAGAGTGCTTTAAGAAGAGACAAACATACAACATCAGAAAATATTGCACATTTAACTTTATCGCATAGTCAGGTATGGTCAGGTTTCGTCAGTCAATACTAAAATACGTTCCTGGACCTCCTTCATCTTAAAACCACGATCAAAAGGGAATTCATGTATCGTGTAGCCAATAGTGAAATACAGATCAAATACATCCAAGATTTATTACATGCCCACAGCCAACCGGTAGCCAGTTAAAGAGAGTCCACAAACCTCTAAGATCGCTAATACCCTAATATCCTCATGCACAAACTAGGTTTGATAAAACCTTTTCTCTTTAAGCAAGACCACACAGCAGTCACATGGAACAGATGTGTTTTGATTATAAATTCTTGCAATTCTTTAAGTTTCATTCCCGCTTTGTTATGGCAGGAAATATCAATTACGGCATTAGGGGTTGTAGATTAAGTCCTTGAGTTTCTTCAGTTTAGTTTGCGGTCCAATATGACCACAAGATACTTAGTATTATTGGGTAGAGTGAGAGCTACTTCGTTGATAGAAGGTATAACGAATTGAGGGAATCTATAACTCCTTGTGAAGCGTAACAATTCCATCTTCATTGAATTAACTTCCAGTTCGCGTTCTTTTAATTTGAATTCACAGAATTTCCGACAGTAAATTTGGGTATTTGATTGCAGTTGTTACTGCTACGTTGTCTACATAAGCGATGGACATGCAGCCTAATTTCTCCATGCCTCTTATCAAGGCATTAAGATTTTCAGGACTAGCCTGAAATACAATGTCTGAGCCACCACATCAGTGTTGATTGCCTATGACATAAATCATATCCCTTTTTTGTGGGAAAGCAGAGATCCAGAAATTACATTTTTAATTACTAATTACTTTTTAAATTATTTTCTCATTAAAAAGAAGGAAAAACTGAATTTAAATTTAATTGTTTCGCCACTACGTTACGAGTAATATTTTTATTACGAATTAAATTCCATTTTTTTTATACGTTTTCCTGCCATTTATTTACTTTACGAAATAAAAAAAAAACGTTTTTGAGTGTGTTTTAAGTGCAATTTCCGTTTATTTGTAAAAATGACTTCCGTTTTCCGTTTCATTCACGTAGCACGTGTATATGTCTGTACAACTGGCTGAATCGCTAACTGACTGAATGGTTGCTTGACTAACTGGCTGGTATATGTATGCTCTTCAATGTTCGTTTATTTTTTTATAATTTTTTTTGTCCAATTCTCTTTTAAACTTTTATTTTATTAGAAAATAAAGAAGAAAAAAAAACAAACAAAAAAAATTTTTCTGAAGTCCTTCTGCATGTCTGGTAGTATTTTTTCGTTTTTTTTTTTAAATTTTTTTATAAAAATTTCTTCCTTTTTTTATAATTTTTAACGTATTTTCGTCGTTGTTGTGAAACTTCTTTTGGAGAAACTTTTAATTGACAAGTGCCACAGTGGTCTCCTGTACTTCGTTTAAGGCTCAATATACTTATATTCAGAGTCTTGTTTAACCAATACAAATACAAAAAATAGAAGAAAAAAATAGAAATAGAGGACGAAAAACAACAACAAATACAGTATTATACTGTATAAACCCAAATATATGTACAATATAAACAGAGTCACCTAGAGTCCTTAGTCCTTAGTTAGCAATGGTAGTTATTATATAGTCGTGGTGGTTAAAGTTGTCCATACTTTTCTATTTCTCCTGTGATAGTCTTGACTAGTACATGAATTAAAATGCAAATGCTTTACTCTACCCATGAAGTACCAAGTAGTAGTAAGTACTTGTTGTTGTTGTTGTTGTTGCATTATTTACATTAAAAGAAGAAGAGAAGAAGAAAAAAAGCATAAGAAGAAATTGTTGAGTCTTTGTCGTAAGGAATAGAATGCATAGCGCGGCCACAACATGCAACCGAAGAAAACCGCAACGACAGACCACACTGTTGGAATATAGAAAAATAATAAAAGATTTCCATGACGTGCGTTTTCTTTTTTTTTCATTCTTTTTAATAATAAAAGTTGAATGAAATACAAATTAAATTAGAAAAAAATGGATAGAAAACAAAAGTATGAAAGAAAATAATAAGAAGGAGAACTGTAAAATAAATAAATTTAAATTTGAAAATTTGTTATGGAACGCAAAAGTAATGGTTTTTTAATTTTCAATTTTTTTTTTTTTATATTTCAAGGGAGTAGCAAAAGCAGACTTTAAGTTTTCAACGAATTGTATTTTTCATCAAATTTCCTAAAAAAAAATGTCAATTCGTTAGAAGCTTGTGCAATTCAATTTAGTATGCTTCGTAGAATATTTTTGCACAACACAGTTGACATATGTATGTGTCCAAACTAGAGATGGGTTTACACCTGGGTATTTACCCATTTATATCCACTTTCATACCCGGGTATTTACCTATTTTCGGGTAAATACTTATTTGAATAACGAGTACTCGTTGTTACGTAGCGTAACAGAAACATTTTGGAATTGGTGAACAATTAAAACTGCCAGCCAAAACAAGGTGAGGAAGTTACTTCTATTCAATGCAGACTCTACCAAAAACTAAAACATCCCTTCAGGTCTTAGCAGTTCTTGAACTCATAAATCTACAAGAGAATATAAAATCACAGCTACTTAGCGAAATCTTTTGGGAACAATTAAATTTAAGTTCAAATATATTTGATTGCATTGCAGAATGGATTTGTAAGCTCGAATCAAATGAATATAATATACACAGGGTATATTTCGCGTTTAAGGAAATTAAAAGTAAGCTTGAATTACATTAAAAAAAAACATAAAACCGATACATTTAGCTGCGAACTTGTTAGATCCTAAGGCACAATGAAGTGATTCACACAAAATATTTGATTTTGCAATTAAAAGGCCATGTGCCCATGGTTTCTGGGCACAATTTTTTCCCTGGAACTGTTTGGATGAGATTTCTCCAGGAACTTGATGGAAAGGAGTTAATGGAAGTACGCAATTAGCTGTTCGAATTTTAACAGCTCCCTGTATTTCCGCTGCTACTGAACGTTCCTTTAGCATCCACAGCTTCATTCACTCAAAGAGAAGGAACCGTTTAACAATACAAAGACCAGGAGAAATAGCATACAGTGAGCACCAAAAGTGAATCAACACTTTTGTTCTTAAGTATAAAACAGTTTTGTTCTTAAGTATAAAACAGTTTTGTTCTTAAGTATAAAACAGTTTTGTTGGAAGTACCATCGCAAATGTTGCAAGTACCATCGCAAATGTTGCAAGTACCATCGCAAATGTTGCAAGTACCCTCGCAAATGTTGCAAGTACCATCGCAAATGTTGCAAGTATAAGTCCCATCGCAAATGTTGCAAGTATAAGTCCCATCGCAAATGTTGCAAGTATAAGTCCTATCGCAAATGTTGCAAGTATAAGTCCCATCGCAAATGTTGCAAGTATAAGTCCCATCGCAAATGGTGCAAGTATAAGTCCCTTGGCAAATGTTGAAAGTATAAGTCCCATCGCAAATGTTGCAAGTATAAGTCCCATCGCAAATGTTGCAAGTATAAGTCCCATCGCAAATGTTGCAAGTATAAGTCCCATCGCAAATGTTGCAAGTATAAGTCCCATCGCAAATGTTGCAAGTATAAGTCCCTTGGCAAATGTTGAAAGTATAAGTCCCATCGCAAATGTTGCAAGTATAAGTCCCTTGTCAAATGTTGCAAGTATAAGTCCCATCGCAAATGTTGCAAGTATAAGTCCCATCGCAAATGTTGCAAGTATAAGTCCCATCGCAAATGTTGCAAGTATAAGTCCCATCGCATATGTTGCAAGTATAAGTCCCTTGGCAAATGTTGCAAGTATAAGTCCCTTGGCAAATGTTGCAAGTATAAGTCCCTTGGCAAATGTTGCAAGTATAAGTCCCATCGCAAATGTTGCAAGTATAAGTCCCATCGCAAATGTTGCAAGTATAAGTCCCATCGCAAATGTTGCAAGTATAAGTCCCATCTCAAATCTTGCAAATATAAGTCCCATCGCAAATGTTGCAACTAAGTCCCATCGCAAATGTTGCAACTAAGTCCCATCGCAAATGTTGCAAATATAAGTCCCATCGCAAATGTTGCAAGTATAAGTCCCATCGCAAATGTTGCAACTAAGTCCCATCGCAAATGTTGCAACTAACTCCCATCGCAAAAGTTGCAAATATAAGTCCCATCGCAAATGTTGCAACTAAGTCCCATCGCAAATGTTGCAACTAAGTCCCATCGCAAATGTTGCAAATATAAGTCCCATCGCAAATGTTGCAACTAAGTCCCATCGCAAATGTTGCAACTAAGTCCCATCGCAAATGTTGCAACTAAGTCCCATCGCAAATGTTGCAACTAAGTCCCATCGCAAATGTTGCAACTAAGTCCCATCGCAAATGTTGCAACTAAGTCCCATCACAAAAGTTGCAAATATAAGTCCCATCGCAAATGTTGCAACTAAGTCCCATCGCAAATGTTGCAACTAAGTCCCATCGCAAATGTTGCAACTAAGTCCCATCGCAAATGTTGCAACTAAGTCCCATCGCAAATGTTGCAACTAAGTCCCATCGCAAATGTTGCAAATATGAGTCCCATCGCAAATGTTGCAACTAAGTCCCATCGCAAATGTTGCAAATATAAGTCCCATCGCAAATGTTGCAACTAAGTCCCATCGCAAATGTTGCAACTAAGTCCCATCGCAAATGTTGCAAATAAAAGTCCCATCGCAAATGTTGCAACTAAGTCCCATCGCAAATGTTGCAAATATAAGTCCCATCGCAAACGTTGCAACTAAGTCCCATCGCAAACGTTGCAACTAAGTCCCATCGCAAATGTTGCAAATATAAGTCCCATCGCAAATGTTGCAACTAAGTCCCATCGCAAACGTTGCAACTAAGTCCCATCGCAAATGTTGCAAATATAAGTCCCATCGCAAATGTTGCAGATATAAGTCCCATCGCAAATGTTGCAACTAAGTCCCATCGCAAATGTTGCATATATAAGTCTCATCGCAAATGTTGCAACTAAGTCCCATCACAAATGTTGCAACTAAGTCCCATCACAAATGTTGCAACTAAGTCCCATCGCAAATGTTGCAACTAAGTCGCATCGCAAATGTTGCAACTAAGTCCCATCGCAAATGTTGCAAATATAAGTCCCATCGCAAATGTTGCAACTAAGTCCCATCGCAAATGTTGCAACTAAGTCCCATCGCAAATGTTGCAACTAAGTCCCATCGCAAATGTTGCAACTAAGTCCCATCGCAAATGTTGCAAATATAACTCCCATCACAAATGTTGCAACTAAGTCCCATCGCAAATGTTGCAACTAAGTCCCATCGCAAATGTTGCAACTAAGTCCCATCGCAAATGTTGCAGCTAAGTCCCATCGCAAATGTTGCAAATAAAAGTCCCATCGCAAATGTTGCAACTAAGTCCCATCGCAAATGTTGCAACTAAGTCTCATCGCAAATGTTGCAACTAAGTCCCATCGCAAATGATGCAAATATAAGTCCCATCGCAAATGTTGCAACTAAGTCCCATCGCAAATGTTGCAACTAAGTCCCATCGCAAAAGTTGCAAATATAAGTCCCATTGCAAATGTTGCGACTAAGTCCCATCGCAAATGTTGCAACTAAGTCCCATCGCAAATGTTGCAAATATAAGTCCCATCGAAAATATTGCAACTAAGTCCCATCGCAAATGTTGCAACTAAGTCCCATCACAAAAGTTGCAAATATAAGTCCCATCGCAAATGTGGCAACTAAGTCCCATCGCAAATTTTGCAACTAAGTCCCATCGCAAATGTTGCAACTAAGTCCCATCGCAAATGTTGCAAATATAAGTCCCATCGCAAATGTGGCAACTAAGTCCCATCGCAAATGTTGCAACTAAGTCCCATCGCAAATGTTGCAACTAAGTCCCATCACAAAAGTTGCAAATATAAGTCCCATCGCAAATGTGGCAACTAAGTCCCATCGCAAATGTTGCAACTAAGTCCCATCGCAAATGTTGCAACTAAGTCCCATCGCAAATGTTGCAAATATAAGTCCCATCGCAAATGTTGCAACTAAGTCCCATCGCAAATGTTGCAAATATAAGTCCCATCGTAAATGTTGCAACTAAGTCCCATCGCAAATGTTGCAACTAAGTCCCATCGCAAATGTTGCAATAAAAGTCCCATCGCAAATGTTGCAACTAAGTCCCATCGCAAATGTTGCAACTAAGTCCCATCGCATATGTTGCAACTAAGTCCCATCGCAAATATTGCAAATATAAGTCCCATCGCAAATGTTGCAACTAAGTCCCATCGCAAATGTTGCAACTAAGTCCCATCGCAAATGTTGCAACTAAGTCCCATCGCATATGTTGCAACTAAGTCCCATCGCAAATATTGCAAATATAAGTCCCATCGCAAATGTTGCAACTAAGTCCCATCGCAAATGTTGCAACTAAGTCCCATCGCAAATGTTGCAAATATAAGTCCCATCGCAAATGTTGCAACTAAGACCCATCGCAAATGTTGCAAATATAAGTCCCATCGCAAATGTTGCAACTAAGTCCCATCGCAAATGTTGCAACTAAGTCCCATCGCAAATGTTGCAACTAAGTCCCATCGCAAATGTTGCAACTAAGTCCCATCGCAAATGTTGCAACTAAGTCCCATCGCAAATGTTGCAACTAAGTCCCATCGCAAATGTTGCAACTAAGTCCCATCGCAAATGTTGCAAATATAAGTCCCATCGCAAATGTTGCAACTAAGTCCCATCGCAAATGTTGCAACTAAGTCCCATCGCAAATGTTGCAACTAAGTCCCATCGCAAATGTTGCAACTAAGTCCCATCGCAAATGTTGCAAATATAAGTCCCATCGCAAATGTTGCAACTAAGTCCCATCGCAAATGTTGCAACTAAGTCCCATCGCAAATGTTGCAACTAAATCCCATCGCAAATGTTGTAACTAAGTCCCATCGCAAATGTTGCAACTAAGTCCCATCGCAAATGTTGCAACTAAGTCCCATCGCAAATGTTGCAACTAAGTCCCATCGCAAATGTTGCAAATATAAGTCCCATCGCAAATGTTGCAACTAAGTCCCATCGCAAATATTGCAACTAAGTCCCATCGCAAATGTTGCAACTAAGTCCCATCGCAAATGTTGCAACTAAGTCCCATCGCAAATGTTGCAACTAAGTCCCATCGCAAATGTTGCAACTAAGTCCCATCGCAAATGTTGCAAATATAAGTCCCATCGCAAATGTTGCAACTAAGTCCCATCGCAAATGTTGCAACTAAGTCCCATCGCAAATGTTGCAACTAAGTCCCATCGCAAATGTTGCAACTAAGTCCCATCGCAAATGTTGCAAATATAAGTCCCATCGCAAATGTTGCAACTAAGTCCCATCGCAAATGTTGCAACTAAGTCCCATCGCAAATGTTGCAACTAAATCCCATCGCAAATGTTGTAACTAAGTCCCATCGCAAATGTTGCAACTAAGTCCCATCGCAAATGTTGCAACTAAGTCCCATCGCAAATGTTGCAACTAAGTCCCATCGCAAATGTTGCAAATATAAGTCCCATCGCAAATGTTGCAACTAAGTCCCATCGCAAATATTGCAACTAAGTCCCATCGCAAATGTTGCAACTAAGTCCCATCGCAAATGTTGCAACTAAGTCCCATCGCAAATGTTGCCACTAAGTCCCATCGCAAGTGTTGCAACTAAGTCCCATCACAAAAGTTGCAAATATAAGTCCCATCGCAAATGTTGCAACTAAGTCCCATCGCAAATGTTGCAACTAAGTCCCATCGCAAATGTTGCAACTAAGTCCCATCGCAAATGTTGCAACTAAGTCCCATCGCAAATGTTACAACTAAGTCCCATCGCAAATGTTGCAACTAAGTCCCATCGCAAATGTTGCAACTAAGTCCCATCGCAAATGTTGCAACTAAGTCCCATCGCAAATGTTGCAACTAAGTCCCATCACAAAAGTTGCAAATATAAGTCCCATCGCAAATGTTGCAACTAAGTCCCATCGCAAATGTTGCAACTAAGTCCCATCGCAAATGTTGCAACTAAGTCCCATCGCAAATGTTGCAACTAAGTCCCATCGCAAATGTTGCAACTAAGTCCCATCGCAAATGTTGCAAATATAAGTCCCATCGCAAATGTTGCAACTAAGTCCCATCGCAAATGTTGCAAATATAAGTCCCATCGCAAATGTTGCAACTAAGTCCCATCGCAAATGTTGCAACTAAGTCCCATCGCAAATGTTGCAAATAAAAGTCCCATCGCAAATGTTGCAACTAAGTCCCATCGCAAATGTTGCAAATATAAGTCCCATCGCAAACGTTGCAACTAAGTCCCATCGCAAACGTTGCAACTAAGTCCCATCGCAAATGTTGCAAATATAAGTCCCATCGCAAATGTTGCAACTAAGTCCCATCGCAAACGTTGCAACTAAGTCCCATCGCAAATGTTGCAAATATAAGTCCCATCGCAAATGTTGCAGATATAAGTCCCATCGCAAATGTTGCAACTAAGTCCCATCGCAAATGTTGCATATATAAGTCTCATCGCAAATGTTGCAACTAAGTCCCATCACAAATGTTGCAACTAAGTCCCATCGCAAATGTTGCAACTAAGTCCCATCGCAAAAGTTGCAAGTACAAGTCCCATCGTAAATGTTGCAACTAAGCCCCATCGCAAATGTTGCAAGTAAGTCCCATCGCAAAAGTTGCAAGTACAAGTCCCATCGTAAATGTTGCAACTAAGCCCCATCGCAAATGTTGCAAGTAAGTCCCATCGCAAAAGTTGCAAGTACAAGTCCCATCGCAAATGTTGCAAGTAAGTCCCATCGCAAAAGTTGCAAGTACAAGTCCCATCGTAAATGTTGCAACTAAGCCCCATCGCAAATGTTGCAAGTAAGTCCCATCGCAAAAGTTGCAAGTACAAGTCCCATCGTAAATGTTGCAACTAAGCCCCATCGCAAATGTTGCAAGTAAGTCCCATCGCAAAAGTTGCAAGTACAAGTCCCATCGTAAATGTTGCAACTAAGCCCCATCGCAAATGTTGCAAGTAAGTCCCATCGCAAAAGTTGCAAGTACAAGTCCCATCGTAAATGTTGCAACTAAGCCCCATCGCAAATGTTGCAAGTAAGTCCCATCGCAAAAGTTGCAAGTACAAGTCCCATCGCAAATGTTGCAAGTAAGTCCCATCGCAAAAGTTGCAAGTACAAGTCCCATCGTAAATGTTGCAACTAAGCCCCATCGCAAATGTTGCAAGTAAGTCCCATCGCAAAAGTTGCAATTACACTGCGGTTCATCAGGATAGAACCAACATATTTTAAAGTAAAAAAACTGTATAAATTGCAAATACAGATTGAATAAAAAAATTTTGTTTTCAGAAAGATAGTTGATACTGTAAATGATAATTTAAGCACAAAATTTTTTATAAAAATGAATTATAACGGTACATTTTCACTTTCTTTGTAGTCAAGTATAAAATTTTTCATTTATTTTTTGGAAATTCTGTCGTATTTTAATTGAATTGCTTGCTACAATACTGTTAATTGTTTCGAGTAAAAAAAAGCAAAATCAATTGTTTCACCAAGTCCTATTAATCCACCAAACCAGCATTATATGCCTTGATACCATTTCCAGCTTTGACACAGTCTACATAGATTCACTTTTATCTTTTTTGCACATTATTGTCACATCACATCCACTTCATCATTACTTATAATCACATTTCCTTAAGAAATAGTTCGTTTTAGAAATTAATCAATCCATCCACCAAACTTTTCACGCTTCATAAGGTTTGTTTGTATACAATGAAATGTTTGATAATAATGAATATTCTATTCTTATTCTTATTCTTATTCTTATTCTTATTCTTATTCTTATTCTTATTCCATCAGTGCTTCATCCATCCCCATCAGTGCTTCATCCATCCCCATCAGTGCTTCATCCATCCCCATCAGTGCTTCATCCATCTTCATCAGTGCTTGTGCTTCATCCATCTTCATCAGTGCTTCATCCATCTTCATCAATGCTTCATCCATCCCCATCAGTGCTTCATCCATCTTCATCAGTGCTTCATCCATCTTCATCAGTGCTTGTGCTTCATCCATCTTCATCAGTGCTTCATCCATCTTCATCAGTGCTTCATCCATCTTCATCAGTGCTTCATCCATCTTCATCAGTGCTTGTGCTTCATCCATCTTCATCAGTGCTTCATCCATCTTCATCAGTGCTTCATCCATCCCCATCAGTGCTTCATCCATCCCCATCAGTGCTTCATCCATCCCCATCAGTGCTTCATCCATCCCCATCAGTGCTTCATCCATCCATCAGTGCTTCATCCATCCATCAGAGCTTCATCCATGAACACGGCACAATCCATAAACACGGCACAATCCACAATTCGGCGCGCAAACCTTATTTAAATTTTTCCATTTTAAACTACAAAAAACGTAAAAAGAAAATGCGAATTATAATAAGCGGTTGGAGAATTTTTCAGTACAAACGATCATATTAGAAATGTGTGTGGGTACATTTTAATATGCGTGGGAAACACGGTTGCCACGTTGTGCGTCATATTCGTCATCGTCATACTATCTATAGAAAATCATCAAAATCGCCAAATTAAAAAAAACTATAGATTGGAGAAAAAGTTAAAAAGACATCCAACGTTTATCATTTCAAAAAAAAAAAAAAAAATTAAAATAATTATTTGGAGATAATATTATAAAACTTAAGTATTCTTACCAGATATGACCTCCATAAATCGAGTAAAATTAGTTAAAATTTAAAATGGAGGACCTCTTAAACAAAATAGTTTTCGTTACGGTCTGGTAACTGTGTTCTTCTAATGACCAACAAATGGGACTAAATCGAATAAAAATGGACTTCTTTGGAAAGTGGACCTAGTACGCTGTATAGCCATGGTACCTAGCCAAATTTTCTTTGCAGTCGGGCGTCATTTAAGACCACAGACTAATTGTTTTCTTCAAATTGACTACTCCACCGAACTCATAGAGGAAATTTATTAACTCGGGAGCTGCACACAAAAGGCAACACTCCCCTGAGCTGGAAACCAGTCTGAAAGTTGCATGAACGAAGCTATTTTGTCCCGAATAGGTGGCGTCCCGAAAGAATTGTTGCCTAATGGCCAATTTTGCCGATGTAAGTGGCAATTCCTATGTTAAAATATAATTCTATGGTACACAATTCTCTTGAGAAAAATAAAATGTCATATTAATTTTCCAACAAGCATCGTAAATTATTTATCTCTTGTACAACGCAACAGATTGTGGATTAAGAGGTTTTACATGTTTTTTTAAGTAAATAAGAATAAAGTTCTCTGGTCTAAGAACAAGTGTCCAAATGTGTAATTGATTGAAACACGGCAATCATACTGCGAATGCTGTACCAAAGATCGTAAAATGCATATGCGAATTATACAATAATATGTAGATGGGAGCTTGAATGAACATTCATTTTTCAGTTTTGCTACATAAATTTTTATATTCAAGCGTTTTATAAGAATTATATTTTGTACGTGAGTATATTGTGTACGTGAGTAAGTAAGTGGAGTTGAAATGGTCATATTTATTGCAGACCACCAAAGGACATATTCAGAGATTAAAGCAACCGGAGAATTCGGAACCGAACAGTATCTAAGAAAACAGTAACCAGCAAGACCATGTCTTTAGAAGGACGAGTCTATTTTATTTCCTGGCTATAGATGAGAGTATCAGCTACTTCACTGTCCTGAATTGTAAGCAAACAGTGGAAGATTACTGTATTGGATCTGTTTGTGGATTAGGACAAGCGCGTTTCTGAGGCAACGAATTTCATTTATATTAAGGATACAGAGGCGACAGTTTTTTTTTTTTTTAATTAAAGGCATAATTAAACGCTTCGTGTAAGTTCCAAAAGTTGTCATTTTGTCAGTAACCGCCCAATAGATTGCAGCTAGCAACACGAGGTAAACAAAAATGGATTACAGATCATTTGTCTTGGACCTAAGGGCCGACGGGAAATACATACCCCAAAAAGCAATTGTCATGACTTTATTGTCTGGCCATCCATCCATTTTGGACTTCTTTAATGCCGATTCATTTCTCGAATCCCATCGTTATGACTGATTTGTAATGCCTAGTGTGTTGTGGTGTAACCACGTTTATTTCTTGGCTCCATAATGGTTCATTATCTTATCTTAACCTGTTAGATGCTATAGAGGCTCATAATACTCAGATTTTTTAATCTTCAATCGGCCAATGCTATATTGAACACTTTTTTCATTTAACTCATGTAGAGAACTCAACTGTGATGTAGAGACCTCATATTCTATGGTTGTATGACAAAAATTAAATCAGTAAACCTCTTTTTATTACAGAAATTAATTTTATTACAGAAATAGTGTTTTGGCTTATTAGACGTAAAGCCAGGGTTCGAGCCCCAGGCCAGGCATCAAAGACAAAATACAAAAAGTATTTCTTGCAAGTATAATGCAACGAGATAATCATTAGTACACCAAGCAAATAGACTGTGTTCTGGGCAGACTAAAGTAAAATAGACTGTGAACTACGCTGTATTTTTGTTGTTGTTGTTGTTAAGTTCAGTAGTTCTACAGTTCGAGTTACTAAAGAAGATGTTGTTCCTGTTGGTTGTTGCCAATATTAGAATGCATTAATGCTTACCGTTTACCACATACAAACATACAGCAACGAGAGTCTAAAATTGGTACCATGTGGCCAAACCAAAAAAAAAGAGGAATCGAAATAAGAGAAATTAAGGAAACATTTCTTGAGTACTCCCAAATAATGTGGAACTTAAATTCTGTTGTACTTTTGTTTGATGCAAGTCCAGTGAATGAATAAATTTCTTGTGAAATGTTTGTGTGTTGTTTTGTGTGCTGTTTGTTAAAATGGCTTGATTAATATGGTTATTGAGATGAAATTTTAATTCAGTTTTCCTTAAATATGAATTTGAGAGAGAGAGAGAGCTGCTTTGGAAAAATTTTTTGTGAAACCACCAGCATCAGAAGTCGCCGTAGTCTAGTAAGTAGTGTGTTGGCTTATCAGACGTAAAGCCAGGGTTCGAGCCCCAGGCCAGGCATCACGACAAAATACAAAAAGTATATCCTCGGCGACTTCCTCTCAGCAGATTTCTGGCAAAAAAAAACTCTGAAAGTAAATAACATAGCCATGAAAAAGTTTCTCAAAAATCTGTCATTCGTCGAGTCGACTTTAAACTGTAGCGCCCGCCACTCATGTATAAATTAACACACACAACATAAGTGGTGTGAAGAACTAGGTCGTTGTACAATGGGTCAATTCGACCTCCGGGTACTGTACTTGTCTTAATTGACAAGTACACACACGTCCTCTAACCTAACCTAAACTACAGAATTCAACAGCCAAATGCTTAATGACAGAATTAGTGCTAGTGCTAGTACTAGCCCAATAGAGATGCGCAAAATCGTTACACCCTCTCAAAGATGATATCGTAAGACAATAAATTTTTTTAGCCCAAATCATCTGCTACATTCCATACACATAGTAACAAACACAATGGGCCATATCTGTCACCGAATGAAGTTGCCCATGAAAGGCAAACTAGCAAGTTTCACCTAAGCTAACCTTTCACTACATTTCGTTTCTTTAAGGAGCTCATATTTTATTTCATTTCTTTTCGTTTTTAACAAATAATTTAGTAAGTATACTTTTTACAACAAAAATATTAAAAATTATTAACGAAAATTAATTGCTTGTGTTGCAAACAATAATTGTTTCATAGAGCACCACACCATTTTGGCCATGTAGAGAAATTCTCATTTGTTGCAACAACAGACACACACGCAATAAAATATGTTTATGGACCACTGTACAGACTCCCTTGGAAATAATAAAAAAAACAAAGTGAAAAGACAAAAAATATATTCTATTCATGTAACAATAAATTGCAGGAAATTGGAAAAACCCCCTGTTTAATGCACTTGCTTTCTCAAAAAAATTAGGCGGTGGGTGTTGTTATGAAAACAAAAAAAAAATGTTGAAGAAATTTTAAAGTATCGAGACTTTTATTTAAAATATCTAGTAATTGATGCTTAAACTTAAAAAAACTTTAATTTTTTTTATTTTTTTTTTAACTCTCACCCCACCTTCCCTTGTTATAATTATTACTGGCAACCAAAAATATAGAAATACTCCTGCTCTTTAACGATTTCCTTAATCTGACTCGTGCTTAGTTGAAGGTCGCTTTGGAGTACAAATTTGCAGAAAAATAACAATTCAAACAGAAAATAAAGGAAGAAGGAGAAGAGTATCTCCATTCAGCATTAATGCCAGCCAGAGCAATACAAAAAGTTGAATTTGCCATAATTTAACGTTTCCTTCCTATGAAGCAAAAAAAAAAAAATGAAAGCGAAGGAAAGGAAAAAAATGACCAAAAAGAACCAGCAAGTTTTGGTTTCTAGCCACGAATGGCATGCTCTGCTCTGCTCTGCTCTGCTCTTATATTTTGCGTTTAATATCTCTTATACCTCTTGTGCTTCCTGACCAGCTCTTTGCTTTCCTCTTTGCCACCCCACCGCTTATATGTAGAGGAGCATTTCGATAAACCATTTCGATATGTTTTACGAATAATAATAAAAATAATTTTGTGGCATTTAATGCACGCTCATCGTTGGTTGTGGTGCGGTTAAAAGTGAAATAAAGAAGAAGAAATTTTTTTTTTTTTTTTGTTTTGCAGCAAATCATGGTCGTTTAATGCGTATAACTACAGGATACTTAACTTGTGTGCTATTAAAGGCATTTAATTGAGTTTCAATAACGTATTAAAAATCAAAAATTATTATTATTCTGCTGTTCAAAAGACATTCTCTTTAAAACAAACAATTTTCTTGTAGTTCCTACTAAAAAAAAGAATTCCGACTAGGGACTGGTCCAGAAATCTGGAGTTTCTTGGTGGAAACCTTGAGATTTATGCCAAAGGCTCAAAGCTGCTGGATTGGTTGGACTACGGTTTCTGATATTAAACTTCCTTACTGGCTGCCTGACATCTGCAGTGTTTTCCAAGCACAGGTTGCTTGTTGGTTTACTTGACAACCAGGGTGTAATTAAGTCCCTAACGAGCACAATTTTAACGTTCGTACTCGTCCATAAACGCCGATGATTTCTCAGAGAAATTTCGAATCATTTAAAGGTACAAATGGGTCAGCCGGACCTTCGGCTACTGTACTTATCTCAATTGGAAAGTACATACATACATACATACATACATAATTGGTCATTACAACCCTTTAGTCAGGATTTCGACCTAGTTTCTCACACCACTTATGTTGTGTGCGTTAATTTTATACATGAGCAGCGGAACCCACAGTTTAAAGTCGTCTCCGAACGACAAATGTTTGAGAAACTTTTCATGGCAATTTTTATTGACTCTCAGGGTTTTTGCCAGAAAGCTGCTGAGAGAAAGTCACCGAAGAAATACTTTTTTATTTTGTTTTGATGTCTAGCCTGGGGCTCGAACCCTGGCTTTTCGTCTAATAAGCCAACACACTACCTACTAGAGCACGGTGATTTCATACTTCATTGGAAAGTACACATCCTCTAATCTAAAGATAACTGGAATATGGGTTCCGTGGCATAGACATATCGTTGGAAATTGCATTGCTGATGAGCTGACCAGGGCCCTTACGTAGCTCTCAATCTCCGACATATTACAAGGCATAGGTATTCCCATTGCCACTGGTTAATTTGATAATATCCGCACGTTTTACAGCGAGGCCCAATCTCGTTAGCAGCAAGAAAGTACCTTCAATATTGCTGACTCCGCTGGACAAGTATGGATAAGAGTAGGATCGATTCACTTGTGTTCTTAAATCACACGGCCCATCCATCACGTAATAGAGATTCTCACGGATCATTGTACTTTTGGTAAACATACCTTAAGACTTGGCATTTCGGCAAATCACTGCTGCAGGCTATGTGGGGCTGAGGAACTGCAAGAGACTGTCTTATATGCACAGAACTTTCAGCATCACTTTCCCACAACTGAGAAATTATGAATTCAGGAGGTTTAATATTCTTCAGGTGGTACCATAAGCAGCAATGGCTCACAAATTACTCTCTTAAAACACTTAAGTTAGTTCTACTACTTAAGAATAGCAGCTTGTCCTACAGGCCTCCGTTTGGTCGGATGCTAGATGCCACGATTTTGCTGCCCCTTATCTGCTAAGTGTTCCATTCCTTTGGCTTTTTGTAAGTCTATAGAAAGGCCCGAATGTGGGCCAAGAACCCAATCCAATGTGTTGAGCAGCTCGGAACAGTTACACATCTATTTCAATGTGATTGTGGCCGATTGAAGAACTTAAAAAACTGCTTAACTGCGATGTGAGTACCTGTCATTTAGCTACAGAGACAATTGTGCAGATTATTGAACTTTTGTCTGTAGAACTGTGGCATGGACATCCTTTAAAATCAGTTTTGTAGAACCGAGCCTGTAGATCTCCGCTCTAGTTCTATCATTTTCAGCATAAGTTCATCGTTATAACATACTAGAGAAACGGTTACGATAGAATTAGTTTCCTTGTCTTTATTGTCATTGATATTTTACTTGATGTTTTCAAATGATAACTATTCCTGCATCATGACATCACTATTGAGCTCAGTTACGTTCACATTTATCCAGAAGATATTGATCGATGAGGACTCGAAAAATCTTCTCATTTCAGATAGTCCAAGAATCACTTAAGGACCTGATGAACTCTATACCGCTGCTATGTTTTGATGATAAGATTGCTAAGTCAACTGAGCTCTCTTACTAAATATCCTCATACATACACCATCCAACGTCACTATTTCAAGACTCCACCACTGAGGCTTAACCTTGTCTCTGGAAATTTTTTTTCTGCAAGCCTTACCAGAGAGTGGCATCCCAGCACCTTATACAGACTGGCTATATTCTAGATAACCGGCAGGTTTCCTACTACCCCTGCCTAATGATGAAAGATTCCCCTTATCGAACCTTTGGAAATAAACGCCGATTGTAGCATTGTTTGGTGATTTCCTTTTAACATAATTTTGTAATGCCAACGAACATGTGTAGTGTTTTTTTCTTTTTTATTTTTTTTTGCACTCAACCACTTTATCAATGGTTTTGTTGCAATAACAACAACAACAACAACAACAGCAACAATAAAATCATATTGGCTACCAATACATGTAAACTTAACAACAGAAAAATTACAACAAAAACCAATAAAAGCACTGTATTAAATGAGAACAACAACAGCAACAACAACAACAATAAAAAAGAACTGAATTCTTTAATTCGCAACCGCTTTAATATAAAAATAATTCATATCACACACACACACAGACTCATACACACCGTTACCCATACCAAGTTAACAACAAATACAAAAACATAGCTGCAGTGAACATAGAATCGTATACACATGCACGTGCTGATAATGCAGCAGCATTTATTGTTTGCATTCGTTTTTTTCCTCCCCTTTTTATTGTAGCACAAACCAAATTACGAGAAGTAAAGAATAAAAGAGAAGAGAGAAGAGATAAAGAGAAAAACATAAATTTCTTTGGTCAATACGCTTGCAACATAATGTGGCCAAAACGATGCAGCAATTGCAGCCGGACGAACAGAGGAACGAGCATAAGAAATGAAACTGAGGAAAAAACACTCGTCCATTGAATTGGATTTGTTTTCTTTTTTTTTTTTTTGTAAAAAAACTCTACGTTTTCCTATTATCGCAAAATATTATCGATTACGATTACGAGTTTGTTTTATTTTACAGTTATTTTCGCTTATTACGGTTGTTTATTAGCCAACGAACATGTATTCGATTGGCGAGCGATAAATAAAAATTGAAAATAACACTGGATTTGCAATTGTAATAGAAAGTTATGCTTGTTATTCGTTATTTTAAAATATCTTTTGAGGTTATTGCCCCAAATAATAATTTTGTTGCAAGTATGCGTGTGTAGTAGAATTTATGGTCATGGACTCTGTCTCATTTGGATTGCAGAAATCGTGAACAGAGCATCTCTATTGCGTCCGATTCGTTTGTTTTCATGTCTACTTATAATACAAATAGAGATTTTTGGAAAACTTTTCAAGACAATTTTATTTTACTCTCAAAGTTTTTTGATGTAGAACTGCAAAGGAATCTAAATGAATTAAAACTTAATGGCAAATTTGTCATACCATATCATATGCTCTTACTTAGAGCAGTAAAGATCCTTCTAGACATAATACGACCCATTGACGGCTCTAGACTATTAATAGTCAGTTGTTGTTAAGCATTGGCTTTTCCACACTCACTACTGACTTCTCAAAGGTTCATATTTTAGTGACGTAACTACCAAGTGAATGAACTTCATCTCTGATGCAGTATTGCTAAGTAAAGGGTGTTTTTTATAGAGGTATAGAACTTTAAGTTGGCATTACTTTTCAAGATGGCGACCGATTTAACAGCTGTTAAGTGATTT
Organism: Sarcophaga carnaria; assembly: GCA_958299815.1. Lineage (NCBI taxonomy): Eukaryota > Metazoa > Arthropoda > Insecta > Diptera > Sarcophagidae > Sarcophaga > Sarcophaga carnaria. The sequence continues at coordinate 20,935,511 of OY283152.1, forward strand.
ATTCTCAGTTTGATTTGGCAATTCATCATGAATAGAGTCACGCCTGAACAATGCTTGTAAATAGTGCAATTTTATTGCGAAAATAATGGTTCTGTGCGGAAAACGTATCGCGCACTACGTCCATTTTATCGTCGACAAAATCGTCCATCAGAGCAGTTAATTCGCCCAAAACGAGATTACCGTTGTTCCCGATTTTCATAAGCTAATTTTGTTTAGCGATGAAGCGCATTTCTGGTTGAATGGCTACGTCAACAAACAAAACTGCCGCATTTGGAGTGAAGGTAATCCTCAAGTGTATGTGGAAACACCGTTACATCCAGAAAAACTGACTGTTTGGTGCACTTTATGGGCTGGTGGAATCATTGGTCCGTACTTTTTCAAAAACGATGGTGGCCAGAACGTTACAGTCAATGATGATCGGTATAGAGCCATGATTACTAACTTTTTCATTCCTGAATTGAATAACCATGATGGTTTCAACAAGACGGCGCAACATGTCATACAGCTCGTGCCACAATAGATTTATTGAAAGACGCGTTTGGTGACCGCCTAATTTCACGTTATGGACCTGTGAATTGGCCTCCAAGATCTTGTGATTTAACACCGCTAGACTACTTTCTGTGGGGCTATGTAAAGTCATTGGTCTATGCGGTAAAGCCACAAACGCTTGACCATTTGGAAGACACCATTCGCCGTATTATTGCCGATATACGGCCACAAATGTTGGAAAAAGTCATCGAAAATTGGACGTCCAGATTGGACTACATCCGCGCCAGCCGTGGCGGTCATATGCCAGAAATCATATTTAAAATGTAATGCCACAAGATTATCTTTCGGATAAATAAAATTCATGTCAATCGAATAATCCATCGTTGTTTTATTGCAACTTAAAGTTCTATACCTCTATAAAAAAAAACCCTTTATGTCGACAGATTCCTGTTATCCACCATATTTTCTCTACTAAAAAAGTGCAATATTTATGGCAATGCATACATTGGCGTAAATGTAAAGGCCAACTCACTTTCAGTCTCTTCGAATTTCTTTATAGTTCTGACGATTTCATGTACTGAAGGTCCATTATAGCGAATTGGCACTTTCGATGATAGATGAACAACTAAATGCCTTGAGGGACCAGGTGTTTGAAATCTTTTTTTTTTTGCTTCTCTGTGCGATTCAAACAGGGCTTTATTAAGAGTCTACGGGTTACAGGGTTTATTCTAATGTCATACTTACTATGAATCGTTTTCAGATATTTTCTGTGCCCAAAAATTATCCCCTCAGTCTCGCTAACTACTAAAAAATACCAAAATTCGGCGAATTATCGAATCATTCAAAAGTAACTCGAATATGGGTCCCGGGTCATAGACATATCGTTGGAAATTGCATTGCTGATGAGCTGACCTGCCCCGTTACGTACCTCTCAATTTCCGACATGTTGCAGGACATTGGGTATTCCCATTGTCTCCTACTTACTGAAATCAAAGAAAATTGACTTGGATGAGAGAATTAGAATGGATGTTTAGACATCTTCTCGGATTGTTGCGCAATCCGGACGCGGATATGGATGTAAAGGGGCCAAATGGCCAGACGGACTCTACTTCGAAGTAATACCACAGTAGTTCCGGAGTGGGCACAAAGAGTCCAAAAGAGGAGGGGGAGATTTAGTGGGTGAGGGCCCCACACACGAATGATAGTGACGACTTCCCCTATGGTGCGGGTAGGTACATTTACTCCTCCTCAACGTAAAAAAAAAATTTGCCACAGGTTAATTTGATAATATCTACTCGTTTTACAGGGAGACCCAATTTCGTTGACAGTAAGAAGGTACCTGCAATGTTGCTAGCCTCTCCTGGACACGTATGGATAAGTAGAGGCTCAACTCACTTGTGTTCTTAAATCGCATGGAGATCCGTCGCACAATGGCGATTCCCATTGGTCATTATGCTTTTGGCAGGCACACCAAGATTTGGCATTTCGGCAAATGATTTCTGTAGAAGCTGTAATCTGCTTAAGGCGGAAGAGACTGTATTACTTGGTCAAACCTTTCAGCGTCAACTGGGATATTATGAATACAGGGGGTTCAATATTCTTCTAGTGCTGTAATAAGCTGAAATGGCTCACAAATTTCTCTTTTAAACAGTCGGTGTAGGTAGCATCAAAAAGAAAAGGAAAATTCGATTTAAATTGGATGCACTCGTTAATTATTTCATTCCCGACAATGATTGGATATTCAAATATACCAACTAATTTCCAGAGGAGCCATGTCCTTTGTGATACAAATATAGTGGGGGAAGGATATCTAAGAGGACATCTAGGAGTACATCTATCTCCATTGCTTTTCTTTAATTTGCTGCATTATATAACTGGCATCACTATACTGCATTTCTCTAGAAAAAAAAATTGTTGCTCATGTCCTGAATTTACCAAATTTAAATTATTTTTTAAATTTCTTTCTTTCTGTATAAAATAAAATACAAAAAAAAAAACTCGTGAACTATTTCACATCGAACTTTTAAATGAATTGCGATCAAGTACGTCTAACAACTTGAGAAATTATTTCTTTGCCAACTAATTCCATGCATTATCCATGCACCACACACCATCCAGTTGCCTTTACAGTAAAGTGCAGTGCAGAGCAGTGCAATGCAGTATGTTTCTGGTTTCCTTTATGTTGCTGTTCCTCTCGATGCTATGCATTGTATTGGATTGTAATTTTAACTTGCTTGACCATGTTTTAGTTAAAACAACATGTAGTGGGTACGTGATTTAATTTCAATTTTTATAAGTAAAGTTTGGTATATGCAACACAGACAGGGTGAGGAAAAATACAAAATACCAGCCAGGAGATATTAGGAGTTATCATTCAGTGGATGTGTTTACTGACTCTGACCTCAGAGTACCTTGACTTCCTCCTTAAGAAGCCATTTATTTCTTTTCGTATCCCTTATTTTCTGTTACATTGTAAACCTCTTTAACGTTTCCACTGATTTAAATTCGCATCCATAGTTTATTCTTAATTCGCTGAGTGGCGATGTGTGCTCTAGAAAAAAAAATGTTTTGTTGCTGGCTTCGCTGACCACTGGAGCAAGTGCAGGAATTCAGAGCAGTTTTGCTTCAATGGTTTGCTAGGAAAACTACAATCAGCTCTAAGCTTATATTTTATCTTCATGTTCTTCCCAATTTTTTTCCTTAAGTTTCTAAAGATTTGTTAAGTTAAAGTGTTAAGACACTCGTTCGTTATTGAGTAGCAATTAAAGTGAAATGGAAAATAAGAAATAAACCCCTACAGCGTGTTCTATATGCCACAACAAATTCTAAGAAAATAAGTGGCTTTTAAAGAAATTTTCTTGAAAGGAAAGAAAATAAAATCAAGAAAACTAGTTTAAAGCTGCCAATTCAAAGTAACTGCCGTTAATAAACATTTTCAAAAGAAAAACAAGATTTTTTCTTTAGATTCCATTACCTTTTATTTTGATAAATAGCAGAGCCTATAAATTATCCTATAAAAGCGAAATTTATTTAAACGTGAAAAAATGAAAAGAAAAACTGCAAAAAAGCCAGAACGTTTTCAAAAGTTTTTCTTCGGTGTGTTGTTTGTAATATTTTTACAGCATCAAAGTTGATGTGTTCATTATTGTTATTGCTGTTGTTGTTATTTTGTATTGCTCCCTTTTGCGTAATTTTTTCTAATCGTTGAAAGATTAAAACTTTTATTTAATAAAGCGTAAAATATACACAATCATACACAGCGGAAAACCATGTCAAAAAAATGCTGCATGCCTGCCAGTGTAGTTGACTTTGTAAATACCCTGCAGGATAGCGAACCTCAGACATTTGAAAACAGAGCTCAAATGAAACCAAAGAAGATATAAAGAACAGTTTTTTTTTGTAGGCATACTACAGCTGAAGGCTCTATTGGATTTAAGTCCACTGAAGACTAAAGATTTAGAGACCATGGTTAGGTTGATGGTAGAGACGATAAGCTAAAAAATCGATTAACCGAGAGCTCCCTTCTTAATCTGATGTAATCTGGATAATTTGAAGTCACCGTAGTCTAGTAGGTAGTGTATTGGCTTATTAGACGTAAAGCCAGAGTTCAAACCCCAGGTCAGACATCAAACAAAATATCTTCTCTCAGCAGATTTCTGGCAAAAACTCTGGGAGCAAATAAAATTGCCATGAAAAGTTTCTCAAAAATCTGTCGTTCGGAGTCGACTTTAAACTATAAATCCCGCCACTCATGTATAAAATTAACACACACAACAGTGGTGGTAGGAGAAGCTGGGTTGTAATCCTGACTAAAGAGTTGTAATCACTAATTGTGTATGTATGTATGATTTGATCGTGAAGACTAAAAGTTCAGAGACCATAGTTAGGCTGATGGTAGACAAAATAAGATAAGAAATCTATTAACTGAGACCTCCCTTCTTTATCTGAAGTAATCTGGATAATTATGGTCCCAGAATGAAATATTCTCAGCCTAAGAGGAAACTTAGGGATATTTTTCAAGTTCAAGTCTATGGCATCTTAAGATGTGCTCAGTTAAACTGGAATAGAAGGTACAAAAGGCAGGACATAGCAATACTGTCTGACAGTCAAGCCACAATTCAATCTCATGAGGCTACAACGAAGATAGTAAGGAACTGTCTGAGTATCGGCTAAGTAGGGAAAATAAGGTTATAGCCAGATGGATCACAGGCCTGGTATTCTCTGCATTAAGTAAGCAGTTAATCGTCGTAGTGTAGTAGGTAGCATGTTGGCTTATTAGAAGTGAAGCCACAGTTCAAACCGCAGGACAGACATCTCCAACAAAACGATATAAAAAAAAATATTTCTTCGGCGACTACCTCTCAGTAAATTTCTGAAAAAAGCTGAGAGAGTAAAAAAAATTGGCATGAAAAGTGTCTCAAAAATCTGTCGTTCGGAGTCGGCTTTGAACTGTACACCCCGCCACTCATGTGTGAAATTAACACACACTCAACATAAGTGGTGTAAGAAACTAGATCATAATCCTGACTAAAGGCTTGTAATGACTAATTATGTATGTATGTATGTAAGTAAGCAGATAAGTATGATTTAATAAAGGGAAGATAAAGAAAGAAGAAGGCCCTTCTCCAACCACAGACAATCGCGACTTTTGTTGAGAAACTGCAATAAGAGGAGATCTCAGACTATTCAGGAATAACTTAGGTTGATAACAGGTCTTTTGCCTAGACATTGTAGACCTAGAATGGGGGTTATCTCTAACACAACACGTATCATCGGAACACATTTTACCCATTGTTTACACTGAGCAGCATCCCGAAATTTGTTGGGGTATTGCTCCGATTGGAGAAGACATTATCGGGATATCATATAGAGTATAAAAGGAGAGAGAAACTGCAATAAGAAGAGATCTCAGACTGCTCAAGAATAACTTGAGGTAGATAACCGGTCCTTTGCCTAGACACTGTAGACCTAGAATGGGGGTTATCTTGAACTCATAATGTAGAAAGAATGAAACATCGGAACACATTCTTTCCATTGTTTTCACTGTGGAGCATCCCAAAATTTGTCGGGTTATTTCCCTGTTTAGAGGAGGCATTATCGGTATTCCTATGGATTATAAAAGGAGCGAAATAAACCATATTATTGCTTAGCTTCTTAGTGAACTCTTTACGCAATAATTCTGCCATCGATAGCCAGTTGAGACAGAAGCGGAAATTATTCTGTAAATAATTCTTCGATTCTAGTTCTGTTTCATTACAAACACCATCTCGAAGTTAATATTCCACACTCTCACGTATGCTGTTGTAATGCTCCATAAGCATTGATGTTCCTAAACGTCAATTTAGCTTAAATTCGGTCGTCTTTCTTCTTTTTTGTTTTTCTTACACCCACAGCAGCCATAAGCTACGCATAATCTTACACTGGTAAAGATATTCTTTCTCAACGTACGTACGTGGAGCAGAAAACAAAAAAAACATTATTTTCCTTGATACTTTGTTTTCTCCCCTTCTTGTTAAGCATTGGTTGGGTTGGGGGTAATTGTAAGAAAATAAAATTATGAAAGAAAGTAAAATAAATACAATAACAAAAACAAAAACAATAAAAACAATAACAATAATAATGTCCATAAAATATTAAGTAAAACGGTTGTAGCGTTTTGGGGTCACGGCACCAAGTCCTATGGAAAAACAAAAATAAATTCTCTGCGTAGTATTAAGAGAGGTAGAGGTGAAGGTAAAGGGCAGAATAAAAATATAAGAAATGATATCCAAACATTAATGTGTGTGGAAATTTAGAAAAACTGCTTTTGATAAGCAGGCCGGAAATGTAGTGAAAAAAAACAGCTGTACAGTGGTATGAAGTATGGATCAACTTACCTTTTTAATTTCATATTAAAGTCAATTTACATATAAATGCCAGCCGGTTAATTCAATTACTAGGTTACAAAACCTCACTATTATGTAGGCAGTCTCAATAACATTTCAGTATTCAATTCAAAGTTTTGTGAATGATATTCCTGATATACCCTGTTTATAACTTGAAGTCGCCGTGGTCTATTAGGTAGTGTGTTGGCTTATTAAACGTAAAGCCAGGGTTCGAGCCACAGGCCAGACATCAAAATAAAATACAAAAAGGATTTCTTCGGCGACTTCCTCTCAGCAGATTTCTGGCAAAAACTCTGAGAGTAAATAAAAAATTGCCATGAAAAGTTTCTCAAAAATCTGTCGTTCGGAGTCAACTTTAAACTGTAGGTCCCGCCACTCATGTAGAAAATTAACACACACAACATAAGTGGTGTGAGAAACTAGGTCGTAATCCTGACTGAAGGGTTGTAATGACCAATTATGTATGTATGTATGTATGTATGTGTTAATTTTATCATTGAATGGCGGGACCTACAGTTTGAAGTCGACTCTAAGCGACTGGTTTTTGGGAAATTTTTCAGGGCAAGAGTTTCTGAGTTCAGAGTTTTTGCTGAGAGTGGAAGTGGCTGAAGAAATATTTGAGGACAACTTCTTTCTGTTGGGAATCTCTTCCTCTCTGACAGATTAGCACAAGAACCAGTATGCTACCAACGCACCCAGTTTTGAGCATAGGATCACAACAAAAGAAGAAAATCTTAATGGTTGGAATTATTTTTCATTTTTCTACCCACCTACAAGCCAAATATTTGCTCATTATCGACTGCCTTTCTGGCCTCACAAATATCTAAAATTGTCGTGTATTTTTCTCGTTTACTAACAAAATCAATCAATTCAAAAATTATTTTCGATAAAATTCATACATAACACTGAAGAAAAACAACCATAACAAATCTTATGATAGCCCCCCCCCCAAGTATGCTTCATGGCTTAGTAACTAACTTCTCTTTTCACAGCGTATGAGTATTTTAATCTGTTTTACTCTCTTCAATAATATTACTCATACGCTATGGGTGGCAGTAATATGCGAATGTTTTAATACGAGTATATTTTTTTATTCAATCCCACAGTGATTGTGATTGTTGCCAATAAAATAAATAAATTCCACTTATTTTCGCACAAAAAAAAACATAACAAAAGAACGAAAGAAAAAGTGAAGAGAGACGTTGAGAAGAAAAGTGTAAAAGTTAAATTAAATTATGTTGTTTCCTTTTTTTGCTTTATTTCTCTTTCTTCATTTTTTTTTAATGTACGTAGATGGTTGTTGTTGTTGTTGTTGTTGGTTTTAATAGATTCGCATATGAAATCGAATAAAAAGTTTACGTATCATGTTAAGCGTTCCCCAGAGTCGTTTTTACTCTTGAATACACTTACAAATGAGGCACTAAATTAAACGATTACGAAATAAAACAAAAGAAAACTTTCAAGAAAATTATGAGAAATAAAACCAAAAAGAAGAGAAGAATTCAAAATAAGGCAAATAAGAGAGGAGAAAGAGGGAGAGAGTGTTGCGCTAATAGGAAATTATTTGTAAAGAAAAGAAGAAAGAGAACAAAGAGATTTAAAACGGGCTTCTGGGTGCTATAAAATGCTTTAAAAGTGTTTGTATTACGTTACCCAAAAAGCTCATAGAAAATAACAAACAACTGGGAATAGTGATAACACAATTAAAAAGGAAATGTATTTGTTATGCTTCATACAGTAGGTATGTAAGTAAGAATGATACAAACCTTCAATTCCTTTGCCTTATCCCGAGACCTGTATTAAATACAAGTTTCCAGCATTAAAGCTCAAAATGCTCGTTAGTTTACATGTGAGACATATTATAATCAGGATTACGACCTAGTTTCTCACATCACCCATGTTGAATACAAGATGTCTGAGCTGAGATTTGAAACAAGGACACTCGCGTCTAATAAGCAATACTGTACCTACTAGACTACGATGACTTTAATGATACTACTGCATTATCAGGTATAACTTGATGCTGAAGATGGTTTACTTACTTAGGAAAGAGTGGAATAGCGTATCAAGAAGTTTTAGCGTATAAGCAAACACGTTTTCCGTCAGTCAGTGAGAATTCAGATGTCAGGCATGGTAACGGGTAAGGGTGCCTGGAATAAACCTTTCTCGGAAGCAATTTAATAGTCTAGTTAGATCCCAATAGCTCCTGAAAACAGCATGTTCGCCTAGGAATCTCACCTTTGGAAATCGTAGTAGAATGAATTGAGCATGTCGTTGCATCCACAGCTGTTTATAGTTTCAGTGACCGTCGATTGATGTAAGGTTCACTGTGTATTTTGATTAGGTTTGTTGATAACAGATCGACATTAAAAGAAATAACGAAGCAAAGAAAATCTTGCAAAATGCCTGCAGAGGAGATTGTCGACCCCTACCACCAGGATGACTAGATACATGATTTTCCACCAAATATTGTCTGTTAAGAAACATGTTCTGTTGTCTGGCAGCACTGTGAACAGGTGCATCCCGAAATTGTTATGTATTTTAAGAAGTCAGACAGTTCTTGTTATAAACAGACTAGACCATGAATATCACTTACAAAACTGTGAAATGAAGACTGAAATATTACTGGAACTGCCTGCATAATAGTGAGGTTTTCCAACTTTAATATGAAATTGAAAAGGTAAGTGGCCTCACGTCTAATAATCCAACACACTATCTACTAAACTACGGTGACTTCAGCATTGTCTTATACCGCCAATTATCCCGCATTAAGCACAAGGAACTCAGAATGTTTATGAGATTATGGTAGACCATGAATGCTTTCCTTATTCCGTTATAGTTCCAGTACAGCCCTCTGCTTCATCTCTTGGGGCATTGGTAGGTAGGTAGGTACATAGAGGTGGCTCTCCGTTTAAGAGAGTTCGCTGAACACACTAATGTCTCATAGGGCTCATTGTAAAGGGTCCGCCAAATAACTTTTTTTTTGAAAATGCTGTAAAAACGAAAATACTAAATATTTTCTGAAATTTATTTTTTTATTTGAAAGTACAATCCTTCCGGTTAATAATGGAAAAAAATTCATTCAAATGGCTGCCTCGGCTGGCCATGCAGTAGCCTACACGTTCGGTCCAATTTTTAAGCACATTATCGATTGTGTGCAGCTGTATTTCACCAATGGCTTCACGAATATTGTCCTTTAAAGCGTCAATTGTCTATGGCTTGTCGGCATAACACTTATCTTTGACGGCACCCCACAAATAATGGTCCAACGGTGTCAAATCGCAGCTCCGATGTGGCCAAACGACATCAGCTCTGCGGCTGATAATGTGATCTTCAAAAACAGGGCGCAAAACGTCGAGTGTAGCTTCGGCTGTGTGGCACGTAGCGCCGTCCTGTTGAAACCAAATGTTGTCAATTTCCTTCTCTTCAATTTTTGTGAACAAAAATTCGTTCAACATGGCCCGATAACGATCTAAATTGACTGTAACGGCCAGTGCTTGCTCATTTTCGAAGAAAAAATTGCCCAATTATGCCTCTGGACCGCACCAAACAGTGACTCGTTTTGGGTGCGTCGGCTTTTCAATGTATGCGTGCAGGTTTTCTGTGCCCCAAATGCGACAATTTTGTTTGTTTACATACCCACCAAGATCAAAATGAGCTTCATCTGAAAAAATGATTTTTTTGCCAAAATCGGCATTTTCTGCAAGTCGATCGCAGACCCACTTAGCGTAGAGAAAACGCATTGGATGGTCAATTGACTTCAACTCCTGAACCAATTGGACTTTGTTTGGCGTCATACCAAGGTCTTTATGCAAAATTCGTCTCAATGATGTCTCCGAAATGTTCATTTGTTGTCGCTCTCAACCTGAATTGATTTTGATGGCGCTTCACGCACACTTTCTGCCACAGCAGCAATATTCTAGGGTGTACGCACTGTTTTTGGCTTTTCGCGCTTTGGTTTATCGATGAGCTGACGGTGCTTCTCTTCTTCCAAAATCCGTACGCAATTTTCACACACATTCTGCAACATTACCATGATTTTCAAAGTAATGTCGCAATATTTCCCAACGTTGTTCAAGCGTATACACAACCATATTCGTTCAGCGGAAGGATAAAACTAATTATCTGTCAAATCAGACATGAGCTAAGTGTTACCATTCACGAAATAAGCACTAGTTGAATAAAAAAAACGTTAGATGGCGGACCCGATATTAGCACAGTCAGGAAACTATACAGAGCTCCTAATGAATCTCTTGGGACATAGAGATCTCAACATAACTCAAACTGTTATGCATACATTATCATTCACATTATTCCCATACAAATGCATGGGTTCATGGCTACCATCGGAACGATTGCCATGATAAATAACATCTGTAGCGTAATATGAGTCCAAAATTTTTATTTTCCCAGGGATAAACTTTAATAATTCAAATATTGCTTGTATGTACGAGTATGCGTGTATTGTTCTCCATGTTTTTTTTCTTTTTGATGTCGTGGTATTTTATTATTATTTGTTATGTGTGTGTGTATTAGTAAGTCAATACACGATTCGTTATGCATTTAAAATCATGTTAAAAAAGACCAAAAAAAAACAAAAACTACGAGGGTAGTAGACAAGGTGTAAGGCAAATAATAGTTTTTAATAACTCCACAAAGGCGAATTTAAAGTTTTAAAAAATATTTAGAAAAAACAGAGGGTGGTACTAATAATTTAAGAAAAGTAAAGCTACAATGCGAACAGACCTCGTTAACCAACAACTGCAAATATTTGTTAACTTAAGTGTTTGTGTCTGTATTTGCATTTCTTTAGCTTGCTACGCTATTTTGAGTATTTTTCTTTACATAAAGAAAACAGAGTGAAGCAGACAGTGTGTGGCGAAAGTGAGAGAGTGAGAGAGTGAAATGCAAACATTGCATAACATTCAGAATTACAATCTTCTTGTATTTGGCCTGGCAGCATTATTGTTTTCTTTGCCTTCATTTTTTCTGTCTGGAGGGGTTAAAATCATTGGTTGTTGTATTCCTTATTGCAACTGTTTCCATATGAAAGTTTTCATGTTGCAACATACATAAGAGAAGAAATCTCTGCTTGTTGAACGTGTCAATTTGCATGTGGCTTTAGGAGATTTTTTTGCTTTCTTTTTCGCTTTTCTTTTGGGTTTTTTCTTTAGTCATCTTTATCGTTTCTTTTCATTTCGTTGTGTTATTTGTTCGTTCATTTGATTTTCTTTTTTTTCCATTCGTATACGAATTTAAAACGCATTGAACGTTTGGCCATAAACAAGCATATCACAGGGATAACAGCAAGCTAAAGAGCAGAAGATGGCCAAAAAATATTGTGTTTGTTTGTGTGTCACAAACACAAATCGAAACTGAAATTGAAATGCATAAATCAGTAACAGAAGAGGAAAAAGAACGAAGAAAAACAAGAAGAATAAGGAAAACTGAAAACGTTTTACGAATGACAAAAGGATGCAATAAAAATGTTCAAGATTTACTTGAAGATTTTTCGTAAACTAAAAGCATAAATTTTGCAAGAAAAAACCCATTTACGAAGAGTAGACAACAAGAAAATATTTAGAAACGTTGCCTTAAAGAGACACAGCGAAAGAGAGAATAGAAATTCGATTCGTTACGATAGGGTTATAAATGTTTTATTGTGTCGATAAATAAATTCCTCGATTATTTCTTTGATCTCTACGAAATGTTTGGAAGAATAATTTCTTTTGCTTTTCATTTAATGGCGCAGAAGTTAATTCAAAACGATTTATTTTAGAATTTAAAACGACTTAGTATATCATGATTTACAATTAAGAATTTAAAAATGTAATTCAGCTGGTAAACGTATTTACAAAGACGGCCATAAATTTCAATTATCTTTTAAAGAAAACACAAAAAAAAAAATTTTTGAAAATTTTACTTATCACGCTTGAGCCCTGTAACTATACACAGCACTATTCTATATCTTCGGTATTGCATTTATAGTAAGAACTCTCCTGATTCTTTAAATATCCATCATTCGCAGACTCCACCTTGTCTATGTTGCTAAATCGTTTACAACCAGATCATGTTCTTAAGATTAGAAATTAAAAACAGCCCGAGACATCTGAATCTAGTGAATAAGATACTCGTGAAAGAGAAAACTGAACTTCAATACACCGATTTTATGGACGTGTTCATTGTCTGGACGAAACAACGCTTTCCTTTTCGCCACTTTATAAACATATTTACCTGCTGAAAGACTTTGTACCAATTTTGTAGTTGACATTGAAGAGAAATAATCATTAAAACCGACTTAAACTATTTTGATGATGGTGGCCATCACGATCATAGCTGCCAGATAAATGAGGCACCAAATCGTCAAATATTTGAGAAAAAAAACGTCAAAATCGTCAAAGACGTTTATTAAAATCGTCAAAAAATCGTCAGGAAAAGTAAATAAATAAATTAAAAATTTTTAAAAATCAAAATTATTTCTATTGTAGTAAAACATATGAAGTCAATGTATCTACATATCTGAGTTCAAAAATAAAACATTTAACAAAGAATTTATTGGAAATTAAAAGCTAGCGTCCCTCATCTTCATTTAATATTTTTTTTTTACAAAAAAAAATGGAGAAATTTTATATCATTTTCAGAAAAAAATTGTTTAAGGTTTAAACAATCTATCTCAGCGTTGTTTAATGACACATACGCGTAGCAATAATATTACTTCATCTAGATCTATGGGCGATGTAGGTATTAGGGAGTCAGAAGCTTTTGATGTTCTGAGCATGAAAAATCAGTGTAATGCTGACACATTTTTCAGTTCCTTTTTAAGTTCTTATCATCTGATCTTACTATTTACACCGTTTATATAACTGACAGAGAATGGAATACAACTCTCATGTATGGGTTAGTGCCTCAACGTCTAATTTGCGTTTTCTTGACCGTGTACAGGCCATAGCATCTCGTTAATGCCGGTAGTGTATCCAACTCCATAGAATCATTGGAGCATTGTTGCATAAGGGAACTTTTTCCCGAAAATCATATATTCCATTGGTCGATTGGCCAGTGGATCGCACACTGCATTACAGTAAAAATATGGTTTTTAGTCGGACTATTCGTATGTGGAACTCAATTCCTGCAGAGGTCTATCCTGTTACTTATAGTATAAAAATATACAAGCCTAATGTCCATAATTTATTATTATTTTAATAGGTTATTTAGGAGTTGTAATTTTTCAGCTTTTAAGGGGTTAAAAAGGAATAAAATACAGAAAAATCATCACAGGTATTTGAAAGTAACTTAAAAATACAATACTTTACTCCTTGTTTTTACTAACTAACATAAATTTCCAATAATAACAATTGCAAAGCGAATACAAAGCTTAAAGTGGCTTTTAATGGACTAAAGTAAAGAATATGATGTAAATTTTTAATTATTAAAAATCGCCAAAATGAGCGCATAAATCTGGGAGCTATGATTGTGCGTCCAACCACGGCAGCCATATAAATGAAATAAAAATCCATTTCCAACCGGAGCAGTTGTAGTTCACAGCAAAACAATAAATCTAATCAAAATTTCTAAGTATTTTTGTTTTATTACATTTTTAAATTTAAACTTTTAGATCGCCATCCCATTATTTTTACTCACATTATGCTCATATTAAATATGTATGTAAAATTCATAATGCAAAGAACATATGTGACGTATGAGTTATATTTAATTCCATTAATTTCAAAAATGACAAAAATCGAAATTTTTATTGCATACTTTTCAGGGTAACTATTCCAGTACATACATGTAATATTACTCATATATATTTCAAATACAATTAAAAAGAAATTATACCCCATAAATTTGGAATTAACCTGGATGATTTTTCGATTCTATGCAATTCTAGGCTATATTCTAGATTCCAGGAATATTACAGGGTGAACAAAGAAGGATTCAAATACCTACTGTTGATGGAAAATTTGATTAGTAACAACTGCAAAGTAAATGCAAATTTTAAAGTGGCTTTTAAAATACTAAAGTAAAGAATATGATATAAAATTTTAATTTTTAAAAATCGTCAAAATAAGGGCATAAATCGTCAAATCGTCAAATCGTCAATATGATATTTTTGGTGCCCAAAATCGTCAAAATGACGATAAATCGTCAAATCTGGCAGCTATGATCACGATAATAGTTGCCTTGGGAACTAGCGCTAGACATGTTGGAGAAAAAAGTCGCTGCATACTCGGCTAAGTTGCACAAGAGCGGAGAAGTATAGAACGTACAATGTGTTCATACCTTAGCATTAGGTATAGTTGATCTTTATATATTGGTGCCTGAAGATTTATTTATTTTTCCATAAAATCTGCTGACAGGAAGTCGCCGAAGAAATATTTTTTCACATTTCATTTTGTTGGAGATGTCTGAGGTTTAAACCTAGGCCTCACGTCTAATAAGCCAACACACTACCCTCTAAAATATGGTGACTAATCGAATGGATAGATCCTATTAATATAATGGTGTACACTTACCAGAGAACGTCATTAAACCATACACTAGCGCATCCAGATAATAGGACAACGTTGGATATGAAACCTCTTCAAAATCTTGAATCTTACATTGTTTCTTGCACTGAAACATTTCTGTTGCACTCTTCAGGCTGAAGTAAGTGCTATAAAGACGACCGCTGTTTACATCAGAGATCAAAGTATATAGAGGAGGTATATATGCACATTTGCGTACGGGCAAGAGATTCTTTGCGGGTATGCACACCACATCTAGGTTTGCATAAGCATATCGGTAGTCTGTTTTTTTTTTGCCGTGTGAGGTAGGGTTTAAAATGCCTTCGCACTTACAGTGACCGTCGTCAGTTGCGTCGAGTGGGGCTTCCACTAAAACAATCCCTCCTCCTCTTCTGGAGATACTCCCTTCCCGGGACGGCTATCTGCACTACTTCGGGAAGGGTCCAGAACGACGACCTGTTAAGGGCCGTTGTCTACTCTCCCACGTCTTGGTACGCAATATTTGAAGCCAGCCTCATGCTATTGGCTCGTCTTCTCATGTATCATTCTGCCGTACTCTATCAAGGTCGACCTTCTTCCTGCGGAGTACACATTCTACGTATCTTCTCACAGCGTTCCAGTTCGTCTCGTTTTCGAGCTTTTCCATCAACACATTCTTCTCGTCTTACCATTTTATGCAATGGAAGAATGTGTGTTCAGCGTAGTCATTCATTTCCTCGCAATAAATGCAGCCAGGATTATTCACCTTGCCCATGCGGTGTAGATATTGTCGGAAATAACCATGAACCGAAAGACACTGGGTCAGGAAGTAGTTAATTTCCCCAAAATGTCTCTGTATCCATGATTCTATAGATGGAATAAGTCTAGCAGTCCATCTTCCACTTGTTTCATCACTCCATCTACTTTGCCATCGCCGTATAGTTTGAGATCTGGCATCTGCGGTAGTAATGGCTAGGTTTTCCCTCTTCGCTTTCCATAATCTTCTTCGTTCGAATACCAGCAAGTCGATAGGTGTCTCACCGGTGATCACGAGGACTGCGGCGCCTGAGACCGCCGGAGGAGAAAGCCTCTTATGCACTCACAAATAAGGAGACATTGAGGGTAGCATCAAAACCAACACACTTGCAAAGGATGATCCAATGGAGAATTCAATTGAATTCTTACATGAAATTGTCGTTTCTCTACAGAGTGGCAAACATATTTTGCCTCCCTTAAATATTATTCATTTGTAAAACGAAGGATGAAATATTGAACGCATTTGTAGTGATACTAAACAGATCTGAACTGATATGGATTGAGCAGAAGGAATTTTGTGTTAAACCTGACCACAATCCATTTTAGGAACCTTATACCAGGACACTAGCCTTTGGGTGCACACATCCAGATGTTGGGAATACCTGCAATGACTTTTACAAATCACGAGTAAGAAGAAAATTCAACAGAACATCCTACACTTACGAATCTGAGGCAAGGATTTCTTGGACTCCCAGTACTAAAATTATTGAGAAGTTTAAGTAATGTTAGTCAATACTATATATTCTGTACGTCAATGAGTTTGGAAATCAACATTCGCAGCCATACCTTCCAAAATATGCCGAAATGTGGCGGAAAACTTGCTCAAAAGGATCAACAACTACAGCTAAAAAAATAGCATAGGAGTCACAGTAGCTTATTAGCCCGTGGTTCTAAGCCCAGCTCAGATATTTCGAACAAAACGAAACGTGAAAAATTATTTTCCTCCACGACTTCATCTAAAAAACCCTGAAAGCAAGTAAAATTGTCATGAGAAGTTTCTCAGAAAATCTGTCGTCCGGAAACGCTTTTAAAATGTAGGTGCGGCCACTTATGGATTAAATTAACGTGGGAGGATCTAGATCGTAATCCTGACTAAGGGGTTGTAATGATCAATTAAGTTAAGTAAGAAAATTTAAGTTTAAGTCGCCGTAGTCTAGTAGGTAGTGCGTTGGCTTATTAGACGTAAAGCCAGGGTTCGAGCCACAGGCCAGACATTAAAACAAAATACAGAAAGTATTTCTTCGGCGACTTCCTCTCAGTAGATTTATGGCAAAAACTCTGACAGTAAATAAAAATTGCCATGAAAAGTTTCTCAAAAATCTGTCATTTGGAGTCGGCTTTAAACTGTAGGTCCCGCCAGTCATGTATAAAATTAACACACACAACATAAGTGGTGTGAGAAACTAGGTCGTAATCCTGACTGAAGGGTTGTAATGACCAATTATGTATGTATCTTATGTAAGTAAGTTAAATTTGTATTGAAATTCTATTGGTGTGTGAGTGTGTTCTCTTTAACTTTACACTTTGAATCGAATGGAAAACACATCAACCGATTTTAAATGTCGAAAGCAGAAACAAACCTACTGACACAAAGTAAAGAAAATCTACAAAGTAAACTAAAGAATTTCAGTATCTTACTCCAAATTACAAAAAAAAAATTAAGAAAATACGAAATAAAGTGCCTGCAACACTACATAACGACGCATGAAGATTTGAATTTAAAAGAATTTACGATGACATTTGCTTAAAAGTAAACAGAATGCAACGTGTAACAAAAACGTAAATAAAAACAATACAGTGTGTAACAAAATTATTTATTTATTTATTTATTTATTAAAATAAAATTACAAATTATATTCTAATTATATACGAGCTGAGTAACTTTGACCATATGCTCGGTGTAGTGTCACAGACCAGAGTCTCTGGTGGGAATCGAAACCCACGACCCTCACGCTAATAGTCTAGCACACTACCCACTAAACTACCAGGGCACCCTGTAAAAATATTAATAATAAAATAAAATTTTAAAACCAACGCACTAAAGCCTTAACATCTTTGTTTTGCATGCCAGTGTAAATAAACACAAGCTTTTAAGTGCTACTTTATAGCAGCAGCAGGTAAGCCTTATTGTATCTTGTGAGTTATTTTTCTATTTTTATAATTTTCTTCTTGTCTGTCTCTCTCGATCTAACTCTCTATCTCTCTCTCTTCAGGACGACAACAAAACGGCAACAAAACACAAATAAACAACATTAAGAAGTAAAAGAAAAAAAATTCTAAGTTACAGTGATTTTAAGTTGAAGAAAAAAAATAATAAATCAAGAAAGAACCAATAAAGCATGTCATTGTATGTGTGAAAACATATTAATTTGACCCCAATAAAGATTACAACAACAATAACAACAACAATAGCATGTACACAAATACATTTACAATAGATTACCCACAATGGCTTCTAACTCTCGACCTACACACACACAATGCAACGCTATACGCTCCATTCTTCTATTTTCTTCGCTACACTTTTCTATTCTTTTAGTTTGAAATTTCGGTTTATAATGTTAGTGTGTGTGCGTGAGAGGGAAAGAGAGAAGGAGAGCCAGGTTTACATGAATTTTTGCAAATAAATTTGTTAAGGGTGACTAAAATTCTTGTACTTGCTGCTTCATTCCCTCTCTCTCTGTTTCCCTTTTTCCTGAAACTTAGTGTTCATATTCATGTTTTTGTATTTTGTTTAGAGCAGCCAGGTGAATGTATGCATGTGTAGGTAAGAGTTTAAGTGTTTTTTTTTTGCTCTGTTTTTGTTCCCGAGTTTCTTTCATTCTTTTCTCTTGATCTTTACCATGATTGTTGTTGTTGTTGTTTTTGTCAGTTTTTTGGCAATAATTTCCCAAGAGTCTTGCATGTTATTGATGTTTTTGTTTATGTTTCTCAATTCTTTTTTTCCTTGCTCTCTCTTCCTCTCTGTCTTCTGCGATACAATGTTAGTTGAAATGCTTGTTATTGTTGTTATTTGTTTTAGTTGTAGCTGTTATTGAGCTTAAGCTTTCAAAATATTTTGAAAAAATCATGAGCAGGGCACGTAGCCGTGTAGGTAAGCATATAATGGGCGATTTTTTAAGAACTATAGAAAAATTAAAAAAAAAAACACATAAAATTCAGAATAAATGCATGAAATCTTTATTTGAATCGATAGTACGGTCCATATAATTTAATGTTTGAAGATTATTTCATGCAAATATTGACCGCGACTGCGCCTCAAATGGTCCATCCGCTTAGTTCAATTTTGGCATACTCTTTCCAACATTTCGGTCGGTATCTCACGAATAAATGCTTCAATGTTGTCTTCCAATGCGTCAATTGAAGCGGGCTTGTCTGTATAGACATGAGCTTTAACATAGCCCCACAAGAAATAGTCTAAAGGCGTTAAATCGCACGATCTAGGCGGCCAATTGACCGGTCCCGAACGTGAAATAAAATGTTCACCGAACTCGCCTCTCAATAAGTCCATTATTACGCGTGCTGTGTGGCATGTGGCACCGTCTTATTGAAACCACATGTCATGCAAGTCAAGCTCTTGCATTTTGGGGAAAAAAAGTTGGATATCATCTCACAGTAGCGCTCACCATTCTCAGATACGTTACGATTCGCAGCATCTTTGAAGAAGTACGGTCCAATGATGCCATCAGCCCATAAACCGCACCAAACTGTGACTTATTCTGGATGCATTGGCAGCTTTTGCAATGCTTCTGGCTGATCTTCACTCCAAAATCGCCAATTCTGCTTATTTACGTATCCATTGAGCCAAAATTGATCTTCGTCGCTGAACACAATTTTTCGATAAAGAAGTGGATCTTCGGCCAACTTTCCAAGAGCTCATTCACCAAAAATTCTGCGTTGCGGTAGGTCGTTCGGCTTCAATTCTTGCACCAGCTGTATTTTAAAAGGCTTCACACCTAAATCCTTCCGCAAAATTTTCCACGTTGTTGAGTAACAGAGGCCCAATTGCTGCGAACGGCGACGAATCGATAATTGATGGTCATCATTAACACTGGCCGATACAGCTGCGATATTTTCTTCAGTTCGCACTCAACGTAAGCGTGTTGGTGGTTTAATGTCTAACAATGTAAATTTGGTGCGAAATTTAGTCACAATAGCCCGAATAGCCTCTTCAGTAGGTCGATTAAACTGACCATAAAATGGAAGATGAAGCGTGATGAACTTTCTGAACAGAGCACGCTTTTTGATAATAAAATTCAATGATTTGTAAGCGTTGTTCGTTTGTAAGACGATTCATGGTTAAATTATAGACCAAACTGAAGATGTTTGACAGTGAAACAAAACACGAAGCGTACGTGAGCTGTTTAAACCAGTGTTGCCAAAAAGATAATAGTTAAAAAATCACCCGTTACATACGTGGTTACCAATACTGAGCTGAACCATAAGTGGCGCTTCATTTTGAAAACTATCGTTTAAAGGAATGAAACAATTTCTCGGTCAATTTTTTAGTGATTTATTGTGTGTTATAAAGGCTTTGTGTTTGGCTTTTCCTGGCTTTTATGTACAGGTAGTTTGTATTTGCCATGAATTTTAGTTTCTTTTTTTTTTTTGTTGTGACATATTTTTGACGACATGCTGCAAATTAACAACAATGTTTTGGGCCTATGTGTCCCTGTTTTTTTTTTGTGTTCACCTGTGGTGAGTTATACGAGCGTATAAATAAGCCATAAACATGCAGAGGCATATGGGTTATTGCACACCAATTCGCTACATAGGGCTGAGCTACAGGCTCAGTGGGTGGCGGATAACTGAATGGTCTACCCTATGTATGTTAGCTGCGAATAGCCAATAAGCGGTCGCCGACCAAGAGCGGCAGATACGGAGTCGTACTACAAAAAGGAACACGTGACCGAAGACGTTATCTGCGACATGGCGAACTGATGCGCCGCCATTGACTAGGCATCATCCCACAGGGAGTTCCCTCAAGAGATGGGAAAATAGAAAAGTAACGCCTCCGTGGTTCCCTCAGTTCCACCGAAGCGGCGAAATACGACGACTTTGATTGGGACATTAGAACCGATCCCGGTAAGGTTCTAATTACGGTACACCGGAAAATGGATTTGAATTGGTGATATAAGTTGACGATGGCAGTATTCCGGCACTTTAGTAGACGGTGTGAAAGCTGGCTGAAATGGCTGTCAGGCTAATGCTGTCATTGCCCCCGCCCCGTTAAAATTAAGACAAGTCTATCGGCACGTTCCTGATTTATCACCGTTAAGTTGTTGTTGTAGGACCAGATGTGAATCGCTGGTTTACGTCGACCTGGCTCTGAATACGTATTTCCATTTCATTTTTATAAATGAAGGCCTATTCTTACTTAATTGGTCATTACAAGCCATCAGTCAGTACTGCAACCCAATTTTATACATGCATGGTGGGGACTACAGTTTTAATTCGACTTCGAAGTTCGAACGCCAGATTTTCTTTGAGAAACTTTTCATAGCAATTTTATTTACTTCGAGAAGACTATACAGAAAAGGCCGCCAAGGAAATACATATTTTTTAAGTATCATTTGTCCCGAAATGTCTGATGCCTAGTAAATTTTCAGTTGCAATAACAAGGAGGCTAGTTTTTTATTGCCTTACAATGCCTTTATTTTACTGACCATTCCCTGACTAAAACAAAATCGAAAAACATTTCGTTTTACTTGCAAACAATACAACCTGTATGGCTAATAACACATATTCAGGGCTAAAAAATGCCCATCAACATATTGACATCAGCTATGGGAGCTGAACCATTATACAATAACAATAACAACAACAACAAGAACAACAGCAGCAGCAACCTTTGATATGTTGCCAAAAGCAAACAAATGTTCTCCCTAAAATGGAGTGTAGATGGCCATATTTTTTATTTTGATAAACGAAAACAACAATTATTTGCTCTCTCTCTCTCCCTCCCTCCCTGTCTTTCATACAAAATATATTTTACGAGTATGGAGTATAAAAATAATAAACTTTATCGATAAAATGTTAACGGTATTGTTACTGTTACTGTTACTGTTGTTGGTTGCAATGGCCCCCTTAATAAAGTCTTGGGTTTGTGTTGTTACAACATTTCAGTAACAATTTATGTTGTTGTTATCGTTTTTGTTGCTGTTGCTGTTGTGATTGCTGGTCAATGTGGCAGTGTTTTTTGGGGGGACGCCCACTTCATTTATCAAAATTTATGTCGTAGTATTGTGTGCCTGTGCATTGAAATGGTCACGTAATGTGATTTTTAACTAATAAAACCAATAAATTCATCTGTCCGACCAAATATCGTAAATGAAAATGATATATTTTGTACCCAAACAATCGAATACAATGTGTGTATGAGTATGAGAGAGAGAGAGGGGGAAAGGCAAGAGATTTTGATGTTTATTTTGTAAAGTAAAGTGAAAGGATGTGGAAGGTGGAAAATAATTAATTTGTCAATGACAGTCTACTACTATTGATTTATAACTGAAAAAATAGGCCTCTAAGCACAAGAGTAAGACGGTTTTTTTATAAGTTCAAAGGGAGTAAGATAAAAGCAATAAAAACTTGCTAAAGTTTATGAGTAAACTTAAGAAGAAATTAACAAATCATAGTCATAGTCATTCATAAGACTCATACATGTTTAGAATGTAGATGAATATTCCGGCTAAGTTTCAAAATTCAAAGTATCAAGTATCTCGCTCTCATAAGCTTGAGAGTGGGCGCTCATCGGCGAACGGAGGAAATACAAGCACACAGCAAGAAGGAGATCTCTCGCATCCTATAGAATATCACTAAATAGGAATTAACAATCCTTAACGGCTTGAAAATGGACAGAACAGTGTTCTGATATCAGGCTCTTGTATAGCCTACCTCAGCAACGCATTGTATTCCATTACAGAGGTTCAAAATTGCTTTGATTAAGGGCTGACCAGAACTCCTAATTTCTGAAATACTCTCGGGCATATGCGTTCCAATTGCTTCAGGTGAATTGTTTATCGTTCGATCTTTATCGATAGATTCGATATTCCCACGAGTGATTCCTGCAGGATATGTGAGTCTAAGAAGGAGCAGCAGACTATTTTTCAAGGTTTATGGCTGCACCAAATTCTTGTTATGAAAATGAGCATATAGGGACAATTCAGTTCCACGCTTTTATTGGATACTGTTTTTAAGTGGCTAAACTCTACGCATCCGAATTCGTGCTTATCAACCTGGCAGCTGTAATACACATCGCAAGATGCAACCCTTTTGCATCCTTGCCCTATCCATCGCATTTCCTGAATGGCAGTGAGGTCCGCCCTACATTTCATGAGGGCATCCGTCAGCTGGGCGGAAGCGCCTGCCCTGTAAAGGGTTCGGACGTTCCATGTGCCTATTCTTAAATCGTCGTCCTTGAAACGTTTGCCGTGGTCGTCAAGTTTTGAGGGGATCTTTATGGTTTTCCGTGCTTTGATTTTCATTGGATATTGTTTTTACGTGATGGGTTCCAAGCCCTACGCACAACCCAAATTTAACGGATTGGACTTCGCTGCACGCATTAGTTAGCATCTAGCGGGTGCTAGAATGCCATCCAGGAGGGCCCAAGAGGAAGCTACGTGTCAGCTTGAATACAACAAGACAAAGATCATTCTGGAGATCGCCACGTTGACCAGAGTCAGAAACTTTATCTTGTTTGCATGTATTCCATGCCATCCATTGATTAAATATTGACTTGTGGTATCAGAGGCCTTAAAAATATCATGAAATCCCTAAAAATATCATACTTAGGACATCGAATGCGAAACAACAGCTACAAACTATTCCAGATATTCAAGAAGGGTTATGAATTGTGATGAAAAAAGCAAGTATGTTCCACTAGTCACCGTAGTCTAGTAGGTAGTGTGTTGGCTTATTAGAGTTTATTAAAAATCTGTCGTTCGGAGTCGACGTTAAACTGTAGGTTGCGCCACTAATGTATAAAATTAACACACAGACAACATGAGTGGTGTGAGAAGCTAGGCCGAAATCCTGACCTGGTTAGGCTATTATGCTATGTATGCTCCACTAAAACAAAATTGATTTCTTATCAGCGTGCAAAACAATTATATTCGATTATCATATGATGCAACGCAGCATTTATTCTCTAGGATTCCATATTTCTTAGGAATTTGTTGTAGGAAATTTCTTTAAATTTGTATTCAATCTTGCGACTTTAAATATCCAATTCTTTGTAATTTTTTAATTCTCCTTTAAATTGTTTTAATCACTGCCATTGTAACTTTTCTAACTTTTTTTATTTTTTTTTATTTGATTGGCCTCCAATGGCCTTAAATTTCAGCAGTATATTCAATAGCATTTTGTTAAACTTTTATTTCACAAATAAACTATTAAACGAACATTCGTTTTTATATATCTCTTGTCTATTAATTTTCGTTATTTTATTAATAGCTAATCACCTCCCCCCTAAATGATATTTTTGTTCCCTAAAGATCTATTCAAAACAAAATCAAAAACATTCTTCCTTTTCTTTCTTCTAAAAAATGGAAAACTTTTCTTTATATTGTATTGCTATTGGTGGTGTTGTTGTTGTTGTTGTTATTGTTGTTTTTAATAATGCTTTCAGATATTAGCATATTAACATATTAACATTTTATTGACTTGACTTGACTTGACTCTCTCCTCCGTTGATTTCAAAACCCTCTTTGTCATGTTAAACGATTTTTCCTCCTCTTCAAAGTCTTTAAAAAAATTTCTTATTTTTTTTTCTTCTCTATTCTCAGTTGTTGTGCAATCAACCCTCAAACGTGTTGTGTTGTTTTAGTTTTTTAAGAAATTTATTTATAAATCTCTTTATAATAAAGATGAATAAGAAGAAAAAGAAGAAAAAATAAAATGATTTGTTGAAGGAGAACAAAATTTTTATTGCATTTTAAAGTTCCAATGGGTGTGTAAAGTAAAAACAGTGGCGGTTAAATAAATAGTATCCTAGAGAATTAAATAAAGTCACAGCACTATTGTATTATAAAGAAATAAATTTTATATAAGACTGCACTTATAACAACAGCTGCCTTTACATTTACATCCTAGAGTAGCTATGCCGAACCATCTGGAATTATTTCTCGAAATAACTGTTGCACTTTACAGCAGACAATAGTGATGAGTAATACAGCAGGAGAGTTTTAAACGACCATTATTGTAAAACGTCATATACAAGCGTGTGCTTAATCTCAAAATTTTTGAATGAACATCCTTTGGGGCATCCTTTAGTAACATCGTTGTGGTAATGTAAGCAAGTCCTTGAATAAAGTGCCACTATTTGCAAATGAGGCAATTAGATTGATTAGACTTTAGTGATACATACATAATTCACACATAATTGGTCATTATTACAACCCTTCAGTCAGGATTACGATCTAGCTTCTCACACCACTTATGTTTTGTGCTTTAATTTTATAAATGAGTGGCGGGACCTACAGTTTAAAGTCGACTCCGAACGACAGATTTTTGAGCAACTTTTCATGGCAATTTTTATTTTACTCTCCGAGTTTTTGCCAGAAATCTGCTGAGAGGAAGTCGCCGAAGAAATACTTTTTGTATTTTGTTTTGATGTCTGGCCTGTGGCTCGAACCCTGGCTTTATGTCTAATAAGCCAACGCACTACCTACTAGACTACGGCGACTTTAGTGATAAAGAATGAAAAAGTCCTAAGTATGTGCTCATAAGTGGAAAGCAGAAGATAAAAGACTGAAGATTCGAATTATCGAAATTGAAAATTTCTCATGCAATAAGGCTGATAATATGGTTATAAGTCGCCGTAGTCTGATGGGTAGTGTATTGGCTCATTAGACGTAAGGCCACGGTACAAACCTAAGGTCGGATATTTCCAACAAAACGAAATTTGAAAAAATATTTCTTAGGCGGTAAATAAAATTTCCATTAAAAAATTCCTCAAGAATATACCTCCCGAAGTCGACCTTAAACTGTACGGCACGCCACTCATGTATATAATTAACACACACAACATAAGTGGAGTGAGAAGCTAGGTCGTAATCCTGACTGAAGGGTTGTAATGACCAATTATATACGTATGTATGTATGTGATAAAGAGTAAAACATAAGCTATTCTCATAAGTGCGAAGTAGCAGATAAAAATGTGTGAATTGGCGAAATTGGAAATTTCTCATGCAGTAAAACGTGTTGTGTGGGCTCATAGCAATGTTGCGTTGAAATTACGTACCATCCACGTCGTAATTTTCAGTAGCAATTAACAGTTCTTCTAGAATATTTTCAAAACAATACGGCCCAATGGAATTCTCAGACCATAATGTCCTCCAAAGAGTGGCTTTCTACAATCACTTCAGTTGACTTGTTGGTGTATGGTCAGATTAGCTTTCATATGACTTTCATGCATTTGTTGATGAATTTCTTTACATACATGTCTTGAAGATTCTTTGCTTGGTCCGCCCAATGCTCCAAGCCTTATATGCTACAATTTTGTTTGTTAATGCAACAAATCAAAGGAAATTGAGCCTCATTGCTGAAGAACATTTTTTTCGAATTTTGTTCGAATAATCGTTGCTCTAGTACCCAATCAGTAGCTGTATAACTACTGGCTAGTATTTCTAACACAATGCTTTCAGTTGCTCAAAATTTCTTTAGGAATTTGCAATTTCCTAGCATAACAAAGCGATTATGACGACAATATTCAGCCGTCTTGTCTGAATCATCACTTTTATAGTCAGTTTTAACTGCGATTATTCGATTATTGAACGTCTCATATTCGTATTCACATGGTAAACCTTTTTTAATAACTCTGGAGAACAGTGCTAATTCCGCTACACACACTATAGTCACTGTTTCTTTATTTATTTATTTTCATTTCTCTCTCTGTCTCTCTCTCTCTCTTTCTTATAAGTTCCTTAATAGAGTGTATTCTTAGTACTTATTTTACCCACTGCTGTTATGTCTTACAGCTTAATAAAGAGAAATAAACAAGAAAAAGCAGCGAAAAACACTGGTTTTTTTTCTTACGCATGCACACAGTAACGCACATGCTCTAATGCTAAATAAAGATGACAAACGATAGGGAATATGGTGGCTCATAAACTTTCTATTATTGCATTAGTAGTAGTGGTAGTGGTATTGAACAAAAATAGTGCAAACAAACAACGACATCTCCCAAGTCTCACTCTCACACCCACACCCACATTCACATTTTAACTTTCGTTTGTGGATGGCACTCTCTGTGATCTTTTCATGTTGTTTTATTTATTTACACTCTGTGACAATGACACGCATACATACTCACAGACTTGGAGTTGAGTGAAAGGTCTTTTGTTCTGTGTGTAAGGCACTCACTGTTATAATTTAATGACACAGCCACTGGGGGAATTTAAAGTAAAAAATTCCTGATTTTTTCTTTCTCCCTCTCTCTCTATTGACAGATCTGATGGCAGGCTATTGTTTGAAAGTGTTCTTTTAAGTGCTTCTCTTTTAATAGCTATGACCAGATTATGATTATGAACTGCAGAGAGTAGAGTAAATAATTTCAATTAGAAATTCAATCATAGTTTAGAGAGCAATTTGTCGCACTCTAAGTATGAAATTTGAACAAAAATATTCGAAAGTTAAGAAACTGAAAACTATTCTGAGGGGAAAGTTTTAATTTTTCAATTGCGATTTTAATTACTTGATAGATAAACTTAAAATTATTTCACAATTTCTATTTTCCCCCTTAATGACTTAACCAAAGGACTATTCACATGATGAAATTTTAATTTCTACAGAAACCTCTGGCAATCTTCAATCGGTAATAAAATTACAAAGAATAAATGAGACTGAAAAAGCCACTTCAAGAGACTAAGAAGCGAGTAAATCAGGGATTGGATATAAAATGGCTGTCATCTGTTCAAGATCTTTTAACTGAAGTATAATTGAATTGGTTTACAGCGGAAGAACGGGTAGGTTAGGTTAGGTTAGAGGACATGTACTTATCAATTAAGACAAGTACAGTAACCGGAGGTCGAATTGACCTATTGTACAACGTCCTAGTTTCTCACTCCACTTATGTTGTGTGTGTTAATTTTATACATGAGTGGTGGGACCTACAGTTTAAGGTTGACTCCGAACGACAGATTTTTGAGAAACTTTTTTCATGGCAATTTTATTTATTCCCACAGTTTTTTGCCAGAAATCTGCTGAGAGAAAGTCGCCAAAAAAATACTTTTTTAATTTTGTTTCGATGTCTGGCCTGGAGCTCGAACCCTGGCTTTGCATCTAATAAGCCAACACACTACCTACTAGACTACGGCGACTTCTGAAAAAGTCGTAAAAACTATTTAAAACTTAGAGCATAACGCCACCTACTATGCAAGGAATTGGCAACATGATAAACACTTTTAACACCTAAAGTAGTACAAATGTGCTTAGGCCTTGAGGAATTCGCATTTAGATTTCAACATCCAATCACGCAGGGTACAACACTCATAACAATTAAAGTCAACTGACCTTTCCTAATGCCCTAGACATGATGATTAGGCACTAAAGTAATATGGGTCTATTAATTTGGCACAGTTTAATCTGTATAATCGACTGACGTGAGAGCTTTTGAAACTCATCATACTTCAAATTAATGCTTAGATACGCATCATCATGATACTAAGGGGCAACTGTAATTGCATAGAAAGGCTGCCTTCCCAAATGTATCAATACAAAGTTTGTATGCAGTTCTACTACTGTATATAAACTGTGTAGATATGCAAAGTAACCAAACAATGCATCAACTATAAATCCGATGCCTGATTGCTTTTTGACTCTGCGTTAAAAATACACATTGACGACGTTTTGAAATGGAATACATTGCATATATTTTGTACTGCGGCATTATGAAACACGATACTTTGTCCAAACACAAAGCAACTAACATTTTGTAAGGCAGCCAAACAATGCCCTTTAAGATGCATTGAGCAGAGAGGTAAAGATTTTTATGCCTACTGATGCTATGGCTGATATACATGGCGTATGATTAGAATATATAGCATATGGACCTGAGGTATTGTTATTGAATTTCTGTCGTCCTTAAGTAATTATTTCTGATTAGGTTTCAGCTGCATACATGCCTTGAAGATTCTTTATTTGGTCTGTCGGAATATTTTTGGAAAAAAATTTTTTTGTGCATAATGTACACACAGTTACTAAAGTATACATACGGTTAACAAATTTCCGAAATTTTTTAAACAAACCGTTTTCGTTGAAAATCTTTATAGTTTCCTCGATTTTAAGACAGTCTTTTGCATTGGTTAAAAAATTTCTGAAATTGAACTGAATTGTGGCTCTGCACAGGCCCACAAAGGTATACATCCGATTTACAAGTGTCACAAATTTCTGAACCAATGCAAAAGACCGTCTTAAAATCGAAGAAAGATGTCAGACAATTATAAATATTAAAAAATTTATGAAATTTTGTAAACGGTATGTAAACTTTTGTGCCTGAGTGTACGTTCTCAATGCTTACCATGGTAAAATGATAACAATAAAATGATGGCTTGCTTCATTGCTTCTAAAGATATATGGAGGAGAGTATGGCATTCCTTATATTGCTCTGGCCTATGTAGCTTCTAATTGACCTTCGCTTTTCGCTACACGCAAACTTTCTCAGTTTCATTTTGAAGCATGAATTCCTTGCTGGAAATTGTGCTCGTCATATTAACTGTAAAATCTTTAAAATATAATTAAATACAGTGCCTGAAATGAAACTACGTATGTAAGTTATTGAATGATTTCAAAAGCTTTTTTACTATATTAACTGATAATATCATATCAGTCAGGGTCATTATAAACTTACTATCTTTGCAGGAAAATCAAATCAAATTCAAACATGGCCTTAATGCTATTCCGTCTACTGAGTTACTGACAGATAGATGCTACGTGCCTACTTATAAGAGCTACAAAAGTTACCAATGCATCCAAAAAAAGTCACAGTTTGGTGCGGTTTATGGACTGGTGGCATCATTGGACCGTACTTCTTCAAAGATGCTGCGAATCGTAACGTAACTGTAAATGGTGAGCGCTACCGTGAGATGATATCCAATTTTTTTTTTGCCCAAAATGCAAGAGCTTGACTTGCATGACATGTGGTTTCAACAAGACGGTGCCACATGCCACACAGCACGCGTAACAATGGACTTATTGAGAGGCGAATTAGGTGAACATTTTATTTCACGTTCGGAACCGGTCAATTGGCCGCCTAGATCGTGCGATTTAACGCCTTTAGACTATTTTTTGTGGGGCTATGTTAAAGCTCATGTCTATACAGACAAGCCCGCTTCAATTGACGCATTGGAAGACAACATTGAAGTATTTATTCGTGAGATACCGGCCGAAATGTTGGAATGAGTATGCCAAAATTGGACTAAGCGGATGGACCATTTGAGACGCAGTCGCGGTCAACATTTGCATGAAATAATCTTCAAACATTAAATTATATGGACCGTACTATCGATTCAAATAAAAATTTCATGCATTTTTCTGAATTTTATGTGTTTTTTTTTTGAAAAATTTTCCTATAGCTCTTAAAAAATCACGCATTACTACGCAAGTAAGTATCCGGTCAGTTGAAGATTTTTCAGATCAAAAATCATACAACTACGGTACAAACTTCTCATTTACTAAGGCAAGTTTAATACAATCACTCAAAATTCTCGATAAAATCTTCTGTTCGGTGGGAAGAAAAATAATAAATAACACACGTGTTTTCCATACACATGCCTTTAGACAGCGAAGATTCTAAGCATAAGACTTGAGTTCATTCAGATACAGTCTTCATTTTAACTCAGGGTCACATCGATTTGCCACCATCTTTATTGAGTCGGAATAAACGTTTCCTTTTCTAATCTTACCCCCTTTGCTCTCCATGCGTCACATTGTAATGTTGCCCATCTGTGCAGCGTTTTCCCACCATTGGTTGCATGATCCTAGCATGGGTTTTTTCAGAGAGGTTTTTAATCTCCTGTATAAATATAAAAGAGCTTTTCTAGGAAGTACAGAATATGCTGCAATTGTACGCGATTACCACCATGGTACATACATACCTACATAATTGGCCATTACAACCCTTCAGTCGGGATTACGGCCAAGCTTCCCACACCACTCCTGTTGTCTGTTAATTTTATACATGAGTGGTGAGACCTACAGTTTAAAGTTGACTCCGAACGACAGATTTTTGAGAAACTTTTTCATGGCAATTTTATTTTGCTCTCAGAGTTTTTGCCAGAAATCTGCTGAGAGGAAGTCGCCGAAGAAATACTTTTGTTGTATTTTATTTTGATGTCTGACCTGGGGCTCAAACCCTGGCTTTTCGTCTAATAAGCCAACACCCTACCTACTAGACTGTGGCGACTTCTACCACCATGGTACGTAGTGCTGTATTACCAGTTTTAGACTTCAATAACAAATACAATGCAACGTAACTCTCTATTAAAAAATTAAAAGAAAGAAACATACATGTTTTATTAATAACTAATAAACAAACTATAACTATAACCCCCTGCTATAGTTCATGTTAAAACTTGAAACAATCTCTTCAACTATTTCACATGCATTCGAATGAGAATGTATTTGTATTTATTTATTGTTATTGTTATTGTATTTGTTAAACGCCTTAAGGTATTATCTTAAACCGATTTCAGACAATACAGAAAAGCATTAAAACAAAACAACAATAACAACAATTCAATCCTTTAAACAATATTTTCGTTTCAAAAATAAAAAATGCTTCCTTTGTATGTAAAATCAACAACAAAATATAAAAACTGAATAGAGTAGGTACGCATAAAGCCCTGTATATACGTACGTGCATAAATGCTGATTTAACAAGCAGCACCCAAAATGAGAACAATACAGCTGGAAAAATAGTCATGGAGCTATACAGGGTGCTTTGTAATAAAGGCTACAAAATTTGAAAGAAAAAGTATTCACACGTAAAACAAGAAGTTTTTGAAGAAAACATTTCTACTGTGTGCTCAATAGTTGTTGTGTGCTTTTATTCTCTTTATGCGTCACTCTAAGGCGCGTCTCCAAAGAGGTTCTTGTCAGCTTGATTGCCCAACCGTGTGTAATAAGTGTCACTCATACTGACGCTCATCTTGATGGGCTTTTGTACATCTCTTCTTGCAGTGTGATATTTCTCTGTCATTGTTGTTCAGTTACTCTCCCTCTCTCCCTCTCTCTCCCTGTCTCTCTGATCTCCTACACTTAACAATACGGTTTTATTTAAAGCTTTCGCCATCAGCCAAATATTTGCCTTCATATTTTTCTCAACTTGAGGCAGCGTATCATTTATCAAAACAAGAGAGAGGGAGCCATTCCACACACACACATGCATAAAAGTACTCTGGCAAACAAGCTTTGCATACGCATTCATAAATGCATGTGAACAAAACCTATGCATTCATATGCATTTGTATGCAATTGTGTTCGTATGCATCAAAAATAAAAAAATTGTGTTCTTTGCTTCATTGTTGTTTAAAAAAAAATCATGTTCAAAATCTCTCTGCCTCTTTGTTTTTGTACAAACCGTTTCTGTTTTAAAAACCTGAGAATAAAATTGCCTGCCTGTAGAGCGACAATAGCGAAGGCAGTTATTGTGTAGAGAACAGAATATAAGCTTCAGGCGTAGTAGTATTTTTATTATAGGAAGCAGATGAAATGTAGAAAAATTGTATCCGAGTCCGAATGTTAAGCAAAGAACAGAATGTAAGCTTCAGGCGTTATACAACGAGAACTTAAGGAAACATAGAAAAACTTCATATTATAGGTAGGAATCGAACGTTGTGCGCAAAACATAATATCACGCGTTAGAGGGTTTTTATTACAGGAAGTAGAGGCAAATTTTAGAGGGTATTTGTATAATAAGGAGTATATTTGTATTGTAAGGACGTTGTACAATGGGTCAATTCGACCTCCGGGTACTGTACTTGTCTTTATTGACAAGTACACGTACTCTAACCTAACATAACCTGTATATCAACTACTGCACTGATATAGAGATTAATGAATATTAAGTGCGGTCACATCTTTAACACCCATGTTTCTGCCACACCATTGGGGCTCTGAATATCCTTTGGAACAAGTGAAGTATTAGTAACGTACAGTTTAAAAGTTGTTGGAGAATTGAACATGTATTTGGCCTCCCCAAATAAATCAAAAAACTCTTGCAAGGACCATGAATTGATGAGGATCGTACTCTATACCGTGTAAGCGAATCGTTACAATTGCGAAAGAGCCAGAGAAATGAATAAAATTCCGATGTTGGTGCGACAAGACGCTCATCTTTCCCGATCTTCTTCATGGCACAGAGGCATGGGCGCTATTAAGCACTGATGCAGCAGGCTTGAGAGTCTTCGAGCCAAAAGTCTTGGATAATTTCCGCAACCGATCCAATAGTGAGCTGTATGATCTCCTCAAAGACATGGGCGCGTATTAATTGTGTATTAATATCCAGCGGTTGCGCTGGCTCGGCCATGTCCTTCGAATGGAGGAGGATGCTCCGGCAAGATGGGTATTTGATTCGGGGATTTGCAGAAGTCAGCGAAGAGAACAACCTCGTTTGCGTTGGAAAGACCAAATCGAGGAAGCCCTGTCATGGATTGATGTGACCATCTAGCGAAGGCACGCAAAAAGCAGAGGCGCCTGAAAGGATATGTTATGGCAGGCCGAAATCCGAGTTAATCGGGTTATTAATTGACAATTAAGTAAGTAGGGTAAGTAATCAGGGAATTTCCCCATGGAGTTGGAATATTTCATTCTGAAACCAAAAAATCCAGTTCGGGTTTAAGATTCATTCTTGGCCCAACTGTATGCCACAAAGTAAAGGGTCCGCCAAATAACTTTTTTTTTTTGAAAATGCTTTAAAAACGAAACTACTGAATATTTTCTCAAATTTCTTTTTTTATTTGAAAGTACAATCCTTCCGGTTAATAATGGAAAATAATTTCATTCAAATGGCTGCCTCGGCCGGCCATGCCGTAGCCTACACGATCGGTCCAATTTTTAAGCACATTATCGATTGTGTGCAGCTGTATTTCACCAATGGCTTCACGAATATTGTCCTTTAAAGCGTCAATTGTCTCTGGCTTGTCGGCGTAACACTTATCTTTGACGGCACCCTACAAATAAGAGTCCAACGGTGTCAAATCGCAGCTCGGAGGTGGCCAAACGACATCAGCTCTGCGGCTGATAATGCGATCTTCAAAAACAGGGCACAAAACATCGAGTTTGACACAGTTGCCAACATCCTCCTCTTCAATTTTTGTGAACAAAAATTCGTTCAACATGGCCCGATAACGATCGCAATTGACTGTAACGGCCACTCCTTGCTCATTTTCGAAGAAAAATGGCCCAATTATGCCTCTGGACTAAAATCCACACCAAACATTTACTCGTTTTGGGTGCGTCGGCTTTTCAATGTATGCGTGCGGATTTTCTGAGCCCCAAATGCGACAATTTTGCTTGTTTACATACCCAGCAAGATCAAAATGAGCTTCATCTGAAAAGATGATCTTTTTTGCCAAAATCGGCATCTTCTGGTGTAGGCTACTGCATGGCCAGCCGAGGCAGCCATTTGAATGAAATTATTTTCCATTATTAACCGGAAGGATTGGACTTTTAAAGAAAAATAAAAAAAGAAATTTGAGAAAATATTCAGTAGTTTTTTTTAAGGATTTTCAAAAAAAAAAGTTATTTGGCGGACCCTTTAGTACTTGCTTTAAGAGAGTATGTAAGTTTACAGTTTATTGCATTAATTGTTATTCAGTCTCGGTGGAAAGCGTTTCCTGAAGTCAAAGAGTCTATTGGTTCCGTCCAGGATACAGTCAAGGAAATAGCTGTCAGCCAATCGATTTATTAGCCTGAGGATGGCATTACCATTTAAAGCGGGCAGTATAGACTTTAAGAACACTTGTACAAAATAAAGACCACCAAACATTATAATCAGTATGTTAATACGTCATAACATGTACTATGAAACTGTACTGTGTTAATATATTAAAAAAAGGAGAGCATCAAGTATTAAACAGGGAGCAGAGGCCGAACAACATACAGAAGTTTTTAAAGGCAACAAGATAAAGAGACTCATTGTTATGACATCTTAAAGATTAAAGACAGTACAACAGGTTACAGTACTCTAGCACTCTTACACGACAATAACAATAGCCTGGTCCCCTTGTCTATTACTCTGATATTAAAATAACCTCTCAACCTTGCTGCAGATCCATCCGTAAAGATCTCAATCCTAACTTTGTCAAACTAAATGTTTCCTATTTAGAGAGTTTTGCCCACAATGAAATAAAATCAATGGATATGTCCTGCTTCGAGTTGCATGATGTCTTTGCAATTGCACAGTAATGTTCCTGGCGAATCAATGTGTATCAATCATATACCACATGGAGTACGTAATGTGCATATGTACGTTTAACCAAATTATAGACTTTGAATGAAGTTCCTTACTTTCTATCTCATTTAAGGCATCTCTAATAAGCACCATTTAAAGGTAACCAAAAATGGTCTTCACATACAGCTCAACTTCCCCTTTTCAATACATTCTGATCTCATCTTTGTTGACTTCAATAGCAGACACACACTTACATCCAGGCCATCTGTAACAATTATGAAAACCGAAAAATTGCTACAAATTAAGGGTCCTGCTTTTGTGTGACTGCTGCTACTGCTGCTGCTGCTGCTGTTACTGTTGCAAGTATAATGCAACGAGATAATCATTAGTACACCAAGCAAATAGACTGTGTTCTGGGCAGGCTAAAGTAAAATAGACTGTGAACAGCACTGTGTTTTTGTTGTTGTTGTTGTTAAGTTCTACAGTTCGAGTTACTAAAGAAGATGTTGTTCCTGTTGGTTGTTGCCAATATTAGAATGCATTAATGCTTACCGTTTACCACATACAAACATACAGCAACGAGAGTCTAAAATTGGTATCATGTGGCCAAACCAAAAAAAAAAAGAGGAATCGAAATAAGAGAAATTAAGGAAACATTTCTTGAGTACTCCCAAATAATGTGGAACTTAAATTCTGTTGTACTTTTGTTTGATGCAAGTCCTGTGAATGAATAAATTTCTTGTGAAATGTTTGTGTGTTGTTTTATGTGCTGTTTGTTACAATGGCTTGATTAATATGGTTATTGAGATGAAATTTTAATTCAGTTTTCCTTAAATATGAATAGAGAGAGCAGGAACGAGAACCTAAGGACATTAGTTCTGCTAGTATGAAAAAGTTGTAGAAATCCCTGTAATACTTAGACTCTGCCACTTAGCAAGTGTCCAATTTAATACCACGAAGTGTGCTTTGGAAAAATTTCTTGTGAAACCACCAGCATCAGAAGTCGCCGTAGTCTAGTAAGTAGTGTCTTGGCTTATTAGACGAAAAGCCATGGCTCGAGTCCCAGGCCAGACATCAAAATAAAATACAAAAAGTATTTCCTCGGCGACTTCCTCTCAGCAGATTTCTGGCAAAAACCCTGAGAGTAAATAGAATTGCCATGAAAAAGTTTCTCAAAAAACTGTCGTTCGGAGTCGTTTTTAAACTGTAGGTCCCACCACTCATGTATAAAATTAACACACACAACATAAGTGGTGTGAGAAACTAGGACGTTGTACAATGGGTCAATTCGACCTCCGGGTACTGTACTTGTCTTAATTGACAAGTACACACACGTCCTCTAACCTAACCTAACCTAACCAGTATCACGAAGAAAAGATTATCACATCATCGCGCTCAATTGTTTTGAGCCCTCCTCTCTTAAATTGCGGTACTCGTACTAATTATCATCGTAGAGAGCCATAGAGAATAGCTAATGCTCAGACTCCTAATAATTCCTATTGTTTGTTTGCAGAGGGAAATATGAAAAGAAACTGTCATACGTTTCACTGTATGTTCTCTAGTAGCACAACCAATACAGTATGTTCTCTAGTATCGGAGCCAATAACCGTCTGTGTACAAATCAAGCAACGGAAATAGTACTTTTCGCTAACATTTTCAAAGCACTTCGCAGTTAAGAATGTAACTTGAACTGACTAAGAAGCCTAAACATTGAGATTGCTTTCAAGACCCCAATTTACTGTGCGACTTAAACATTCAAGTAAAGATGTTCCAGGCCATCAGCCTAACCCAACACAATCTACCACAGCATAAGCTTTATATGCTCGTTAAGGCCCTTTGATCATATTATCGAGTTGGCTATACTTTAGTAAGAGCCTGTAGTTCAATCGTATTTGCCGTAGCCAATGAGGTAAGATTTTGACTTTTTAGATGAGAGGCCATGTTTCAAACCTCAGCTCAGATATTTCAAACGAAATGATAAAATATTTCCTCCTTGTCTTCCTCTCAGCAACAACTCTGAAAGTAAACACAATTGCAATGAAAAGTTTCCCAAATTTGTCGTACGTTAAACTGTAGGCGCTGCCACTGTTGAATAACATTAACACACACAACGTGAGTGGTGTGAGAAACTAGGTTGTAAACCTGACTAAAAGATTAAAATAACCGAATAAGTACGAAAGTATTAGACAAGCTGTGCACAGCCTCTAGTAGCTAAAGTACTGAGTGTTTCTAAAACTGATTATGTCTTAAACCTGATGGCTTCAAATAAAGCTAATATTCCTACTTTAGCATTACGTGTTGTTGTTAGTTTATTCCAACAAACAATTGCTCACATCCCAGTAATTCATTCTACTGGCTTACATATGTTCATCTCTTATAGCAAAGACTTTCCCATATAAACCTGTAACAATGTCCCTCCGTTTGTCTTATCAAGATTTGGATTTGAATTTGAAATCAAATTATTTCAACTAGATTGGATGTTGGGACTTGATCCGTATTTTCTATGTTAGAATGACAACGTAGTAGTTAAATATGTTGCGTATAGGCTTATTAAATGTTAGGCCATGGCTCAAGCTATCTCGAACAAAATGATATTTAAAAAAATATTTCTTTGGGTGGCTTCCTCTTCGGAGTCTCTTAGCAAAAACACTGAGAATAAAATTAAATTTCCATGAGAAAGTTACTCAAAAACCTATCATACGGCGTTGACGTTAAGTTGTAGGTTCTGACGCTCATGGATAAAATTAACAAACAAAGCATGGGTGGTGTGAGAAGCTAGGCTGTAATCCTGACTAAAGTGGTTGTAATTACTAATTAATCAAGTAGAAGAAAAACTATGCCTCTTCCTTCGAGGTTTAATCTAAAAACTGCTAAACTGTAAGGACTATAAGGACTATTAAAGGACTTCAAAGGCTATTAAAGGACTATTAAAGGACTATGAGGGCTATTAAAGGACTGTAAGGACTATTAAATCTAATGACGGAATTTAGAAAATTTCACATAATTCGTTCTGTTTAAAAATTTTAAATTTCTGGCCCTTAAAATGTATTTCCCAGTCTTAATTTCCTTCAAAAAAGCGCAGTCCAGTTCAATTTAAAAAAATATTCAATCATTTAACATTTCACGACATTTCATGAAAAAAATCACTCAAAAAACAAACAAAAGTAAACATCGGTGGCAAAAAAAAAATGTAATTTCACTGGTGATAAAACTCCGATTACATTCTAATATGAGCCCCAATTGAATCATTCATATGCGGACACATACTGTATATGGTGCAGTGTATTGAAATGAAACATACATAAATAAAGAATTTATTTCACTTACTCACATCAACACATACACACACAGCCACATAGTAGT
The DNA here is from genome assembly GCA_958299815.1 of Sarcophaga carnaria. Lineage (NCBI taxonomy): Eukaryota > Metazoa > Arthropoda > Insecta > Diptera > Sarcophagidae > Sarcophaga > Sarcophaga carnaria. Next base: position 20,973,937 of record OY283152.1, read on the forward strand.
TAAAACAGAGATTAAACCAGACACATTGCTAGACACAATGATATGAGCAAAGGAGGATAAATGAAATGTTAAAGTAACACGAAGAGAGAGAAAGAGAGTCATAGTGAGTGGTGTTTATTTTTTAAACAAATCTAACAATTATAACAACAAATCATGTGCATTTTCAATGCTGAATGTATAACAACAGTAACAACAACAAACAACACCAACTGCAATAATATTTAAAAATAAAAATGAAATGAAACTAAACAAACCTGCTGCCTAGAGAGTAAAAATACCCAAAACAAAACACAAAAACAAAAAACAACAAATTTTTCAATGTTGTTTGCTGTTGTTATTCACTTGAATACGTACTCATCGTATATAAAATACAATAACAAATGCCAGCCAGTATGTCACTATGCTAGTGGCACTAGTTGTTGGCATTAGTGGGTATTCATCGTAAAGAAGATCTCATGCTACTCGTGTATTTAGTTCGTATATCCATATGTGAGCACACACGCAGTCATTTCGTTATACAGGCGTTTGCATACATACATATGTACATACGAGAGCAAGAGCAAGAGTGAGAGTGTTTTATGTATGAAATTTGTATTGCATGTAGACTTTCCACACCATTTGTTTGGCATTTTAGTAGTTAACACATCGTCACATACCAATACCAATACAATACTAGTATGCTTGTTATGCGTATGACTCTACAACACAGAGACCATGAATTTACTTTTATTTACAATTTTGCATGAGAGAGTTAGCACACACACATATGTACATACATATGTCGTATGCCGTATGAAGAAACATGTTTATGAGCATGGTGTACGTACGTACTGCTAAAAATGGCATGAAAATTGGTTTGTTAGTCAATGTTAAATTAAGAGTGAGCATATACATACATACATATGAATGTAAGTACATATGTACACATGTATGTATGTGTGAAAAGAGAAAAACAAATCATAGAGTAAAAAATTGATGGTGTTTGATGTAAGAAAAAAAAAGAAAACAAAGAGTGTCTGTTTAATAATAAATATTTAAAAATGCCGAAAAGAATTTAAAGCTTGTGAAACTTTTGAAACAAAATAAAAAAATAAGAGGACCATAATATTTAATATAAGACTTAAAGCAACTTAACATATTCATGAAGTATTAAAATATAGAAAATAAAAAATAAATAAAAGATTTTAAAATTAAAAAAAAAAAATGTTCTTTCAACACCTTTAAATAGTTTTCAACAAATTTAGTAGCATAAGGCGATACTGTTAAAACTCTTTTTTACTTCTTAAATTTCGCAATTTCTTTTACAACAAAATTCTGTTGAAATTGGTGTTTCCGTTTTAATTGCCATTTCCGCTTCAAAAACAAAAGTTTTTCTGTATACCTGTAAACAATTGAATTTAAATTCTCTTTTAATATTTTTTATTTGAAGTCGCCGTAGTCTAGTAGGTACTGTGTTGGCGTATTAAACGTAAAGCCAGGGTTCGAGCCCCAGGCCAAACATCAAAACAAAATACAAAAAGTATTTCTTCGACGACTTCCTCTCAGCAGATTTCTGGCAAAAACTCTGAGAGTAAATAAAATTACCATGAAAAGTTTCTCAAAAAAAATGTCGTTCGGAGTCGACTTTATACGGTAGGTTCCACCACTCATGTCTAAAAATTGACACACATACAACATAAGTGGTGTGAGAAACTAGGTCGTAATCCTGACTGGAGGGTTGTAATGACCAACTATGTATGTATGTTTAACATTTTTAGTTGCTTTTCTCCGCCATATATAGTTTTTTTTTTTCTTAAGAAAATAATATGTAATGTGCCTTAAGGTAATAAATTTTCCTTTTTAAAATCCAAATGTTGCTGTGTATGTTAAAATAAATGCCAACGTAAGCAAAATATTCCACTTAAATGTAACATTGGAATGGAATACGTTTGAGAATTAATTTATTTCTTTGAAAATCTGCAAAATTCAAGGGTGCTTCAATCTCTTTAGAATATATGCAAGAAAACTATGAAACAAAAAAACTTAAATTAAAAGAGAAAAAATACTCTCTTTTTAAAACTCAAATTAGTCAATGTGCATACATATGCCCTGTAACAGGTCGGAGATTGAGAGCTACGTACCGGCCTAGGTCATCTCATCAGCAATGCAATTTCTAACGATATCCCTATGTCTCTTAACCCATATAAGAGTAACCTTTGAACGATCCACAATATTTCTGAGCAATCTTCAGCATTCATGAACAAAGACTGACTTTGAAACTACATTCGCTAGGCACTTAATCGCAGTCAGCGAAAATTCCGCCACTCTATAAGCATTTCGCTGCTTTCATAGTAGCCTAGACCTTTGCCTGGAAAACACTGCCGTTGTTAGGCAACCTATAAGTAAGTTTAATATCAGAATCCTTAATAAATATACCACAACTCACTACATCTATCAGCCGACAGTGGCATTGGTGTCCACCAACTAGTTTCTGAGACCCCCAGATCTTGCCTACGGTCATTTGGAAGGTATAGAGCGCTATTGTTGCTCACTTATAATGGTTTCCATCCATGAGAGCTTAGAATCACAAATGGCCACCAGATATTTAACCTTATTGTACAAGGAAAGAAGATTAGTAAATTAAAAATTAGTACCTTGTATCGCCTGGTAAAAAGCATCAATTCGGTTAGGCGATGGTCACCATTCAGTTATAAGCTTTCGAGCCTGGTTACATCTCAAAGAGAGAGAGAGAGAGAGAGAGAGAGAGTGCGGATCGAAACCTGATATAACAATGTTTACATCTTCTGCATTATCATACACTTTAAAATCATTTCGCTGCATTTCTTCTAACAGTTACTCACAGCAATGGTGGGAGAATACCGCCTTGTGGTATTCACTTTCCTTGCCATATGAAGCTATCCTTTTGATTAAAAGTTCATTAACGAACTTTCTAATAGGATCGCTAACTTTGAACTTATTAAGTGTCCTGACAACAGTTTTTGAATGTTTGCAGAAAAAGATGTAACGGTAACGAAGTAAAAGTAAAGAATATAAAGGGTCCGCCAAATAACTTTTTTTTTTTTGAAAATGCTTTAAAAACAAAACTACTGAATATTTTCTCAAATTTCCTTTTTTTTAAAAGTACAATCCTTCCGGTTAATAATGGAAAATAATTTCATTCAAATGGCTGCCTCGGATGACCATGCAGTAGCCTACACGATCGATCCAATTTTTAAGCACATTATCGATTGTTTGCAGCTGTATTTCACCAATGGCTTCACGAATATTGTCCTTTAAAGCGTTAATTGACTCCGGCTTGTCGGTGTAACACTTATCTTTGGCGGCACCCCACAAATAATAGTCCAACGGTGTCAAATCGCAGCTCCGAGGTGGCCAAACGATATCAGCTCTGCGGCTGATAATGCGATCTTAAAAAACAGGGCGCAAAACATCGAGTGTAGCTTCGGCTGTGTGGCACGTAGCGCCGTCCAAACCAAACGTTGCCAATATCCTCCTCTTAAATTTTTGTGAACAAAAATTCATTCAACATGGCCCGATAACGATCGCCATTGACTGTAACGGCCACTCCTTGCTCATTTTCGAAGAAAAATGGCCCAATTATGCCTCTGGACCAAAATCCCCATCAAACAGTGACTCGTTTTGGGTGCGTCGGCTTTTCAATGTATGCGTGCGGGTTTTCTGTACCCCAAATTCGACAATTTTGCTTGTTTACATACCCGCCAAGATCAAAATGAGTTTCATCTGAAAAAATTATTTTTTTTTTGCCAAAATCGGCATCTTCTGGTGTAAGCTACTGCATGGCCAGCCGAGACAGCCATTTGAATGAAATTATTTTCCATTATTAACCGGAAAGATTGTACTTTCAAATAAAAAAAGAAATTTGAGAAAATATTCAGTAGTTTCGTTTTTAAAGCATTTTCAAAAAAAAAAGTTATTTGGCGGACCCCTTAGAACATCTGCTGTGACTTTGTCGGGTAATTTTGAACTTAAGAAGAAAAATTCTTGGTCTCACAGAATTTATTGACATAACGTTTCGAGCTAAAGACGATTTGAGGAAAACACATTCATAAGACCCTCGGGAGAGTTGAGAGATGCGAACCAGGAGCTGTTATTATATGAGGGAATAGCTAATAGGAACAAAATAAATATCCTTATTGAAACAACTGCCTGTTCAACCTAACCTAACTTACTGCAAGGTAAGTTGTTCCATACAATACGTTGAGCATTAAAGAAAACTTCACGTAACTTTCAATAGTTGCTTAATTGATTGATTTATTCTTATTATTCTTTGGTTTTTTTTGTTTTCCTTTTTTGTTTCTTTTATAATAATAACAACATACAGACAATCATAATAAATACTTAAAAATTATTTTAAGATGAATTAAAGCAATTGATACACAATCATTTCATATACAATTCATTTGTCATACAATATTACATACTAGACGGATAATTAATTAAAAGCAAATAAAGAACATGCAAATCATGGATTAAAAGTTTGTTTTCTTGTTTTTTTTTTGTTTTTTTGTTTTCATTTACTTGGTTAAACACCAGACTTCTCTTTACACAATACAACCCAAATAGTATTCAATTAGAGTAGACGTCATAAGTCACATACATATGCTCAAGTCTCAGACGAATTAAGCTTCCTCAACTTCTGCTTGTTGTTTGCGGCTGGGCTGTAGGTGAAAAATAAATTAAAAATCAAACTCAATGAATAAAATATCTAAAAAAAAAAAATTATTGCATTTTTACCTTTGGATGCATTAAAATAAATGGCAACTCAGCGCACAGTTCACCGCCCAAAGCACCCAAGAACAGTTTAACCTTAACGGCATATGAGACAATAATGCCAAAGGCATCACGAGACTCTTGACTAGCAATTCTGAAAAGGAATCAAGAAATCTTTAACTGATACATACACCACCCTTAGATCTTTGCAATCGTAACTTACAATGTAGTCGAGGCCAATGAGGTCACCTTATGCTTGATGTCACCTTCAACCGCAATGCCAGGACGATCACAATTTGCCGCCAAATTGGGCACCAAATACATGACCTTTTGCAAGCTAGAACCCGGATTCAAAGGACATCCTTCACTGCTTTCAGCAAATGCTATGGTATTACGGAATTGTCCATTTTGGAATAAGACGACATCGATACCCTGCTGTACCATGGCTTTAATCTTTTTCACCACTTTATTTGAGTTATTACGCACACAAATATTAATCGATATCTTCTCGCCATGATGATACAATTGCTTATCCAACGTCACCTCCAATTCTAACTCGCCCGGCGACAATAGGAAATCCTTACGCACTACAGTACAGGGTTGTATACCCTGTTTGGTGGGTGCATACTGTACCTTGCGTATGCCCAAATTAACCGTACTACGGCGATGAGAACGATCACAATCCGTTTCACCCGCAAATACCTTAACAAAGTACTGAACACCACAGGGTTGGGTGTTGTCATTGGCCTTCTGCTGCAACACCACTGATGCCGGCGAACTGGGTGGCATTTGCATGACAAATGGATATGCATTCGGTCCCAGTTTCTTGAGCAAACGTTCTTGCATTTTCGTTAATTGTACATCCGTTTTTTGTTCCGGATATATTTGCTGCGATACTAAAATCAATTCTTTTTGAAAGCGCAAGCCAATCATTTCATCATCTTCGCGTCCATAGCGGAAATTACAGATTAGCTGCACGAATATTTTGCGATTTTGACGAATATACTCGTCATCCAGAACCACAATGCCGTCTGTGAAGAGAGAATTAGAAATTCACTTTCTTTTTTTTTTTTTAAATGTGAAAAATTGTTGAAGGCTATCAATTCTGCTTAATCTCCTACACCTAAGGCATGAAAGAACCATTGGAACTGATGTCGAGTAGTTTAAAAAAAGAGGATATAACCTCGCATATGTTCAAAACGACCTTAAGATTTGAGTATGGCATCTCAAAGGCCATTTTAACATTGGATTGATACCGTTGATGTCCAAGAAGCCCAATGACTTGGCTTTGGAAGTGGTCGGAAACAGTCTCGAGGGCACTTATAGATCATTATCCTTGCACTAAACACCTGGGCTAGATACCCATATCCGATGGTAGTACCAGCAGATCCTGTAGTGAAAATTATATGACACATGCCAACACTCCTATTGAAAGAGCTAAGCAGTTCTGTGACATACTGAGTCTGAGATTTACAAGAGGATTCCCAATGAATCAACAAGAATTGAAGTCCAATATACTTCATTACACTGCACGCCACAACGCATATCCATAAATAATGGTTAGGTTAGGTTAGGTTAGAGGACGTGGAGGTCGAATTGACCCATTGTACAGCGTCCGTAAAGAGGAAAGGACAATAGAAGGAATAGGATAAAAACGAGAGGATGTAGGAAAGGGGAGAATGGAAAGCGGAGGAAAAAATAATGATTAACAATTAGCAGAACTTTAAGACTCATGTAGAAGAAAATAACGAATGTTTACTCTTGGTGTGTTGAGGAAAGGCAGAGCAGACGTTATAGCCATTTCCTAATAGGATATGATGGCTTTCGAGAGTATAACTCATTGGGAAGACTTTAATATACAAAGCAAATCAAACCTGCAGAAGATTGAAGTTCATAGCAAGTTCTAGAATGACAGTGTTGCCACAATGTTGTCATTTGTTTAAAAACAAAGGGCGCTGCGAAAATCGGTTGTATTATTGCTTGGGTTACAGCGTTTAGTTGGTACTGCCAGACCGATTGTTAATGATTTTATTCCTTTTGGGGAGTTCAAAAAGCTTCTGGGTAAATTAACTGGAGGGCGAATAAAGCCTCTTTGAGCTTCAAAATATGCTCCTCTACTGTACTCGAAACTGGAAGGATTGGATATAGTCTAACTCTTTACCGAACATAGCAATCACTGGATTGAAGCTGTAGTCCACAAAGCCTTTGTACCGGATTAAAAAGGTCTTGCATTTGTGGCCATGACACTGAAACGACTACAGCTGGATCAATTCTCTATACATAAGGGTGTCAGAGGTAGCAATAAACATGTAATTGACAGCGTTTTGTTCTACAGTTACGGTTGCATTCTGTCCTTACATTCAAGCCCTAGTGTCTATCTCAACGCAGGAACTTAGCTTCAATAATTTAAAGAAATCTCCGTTAATATTAATCGTTGTAAATTGGTGGACGTTCCTTGACTTTCTTTCCATTTTAAGAGCGTTTCGTTCGATTTGTATGCCAAATGAAGAAGACATCATGGAACCGGTTTTTGTCCTCCTTTAAAAGCTTGATTTTTTGTTTTGTTTTTCACTTTTTCTCTGACCCCCTTGTTATGAATTTTACTGGCTGTGTTGTCCATTTACTAACAACAAGAACAACAACAACAACAGCAATAAGTTGAAATTGCTGCCACATTTTATGCAATAACATGTGATTGAATAGTACACGAATAAAATGTAAATTTTCTGGGGCAGAAAGGAAGTCCTACAGGCCTTAGCCGTTTAATTTCAAAGTTCTAACCAAATTCGACCATACAATCTGTATTTTAAAGGTTTTCTAATTTTTTATGTTACAACATACCAATGGGCTCCACTTGTGTTATCGAATCAACAAATTCACGCCTGTTCATGTACAGGGTGACCATGTTATTAGGCGAGGCCTTTTTGAAAATTTTAAAATTGACAACCATTTTGATTTTGTTTCTTTTTTTTTTATTTTTTTTTTTGTTTATTTCTTTATTAATTTAAAACTAAAAAAAAACTTTTTAAAAAAAACTTAAAATTTCGTTCGTTGTTTTGTTATGAAAAGAAATGGGGACACACAGAGTTCTTGAAAAAAAAATTATTCCTTCGTATTGTTTTTTGTTTTAAATAAATTTTTTTTTTTTTTTTTTGGTTTTTAATTAGCACCACACTCTAGTTGAACGATTTCAAAAATGACTTTGAATAGGTTTTTGCGCAGAGACCAACCTTTATACCTTTGCCTATGCATGTGGGGCCAGTTTTTAAGCTTTAAGCGAATTATTTAATTAGCGGCCATCATATGGCAGAGAAAAAAACGTAAAAAAATAGAAACAAAAGAATTTCAATTTTTACTTGTTAAAGCCGCCATGGATAGTTGGGCTGGCAGTTTATTTTTGAAAATTTTCAATTTTTTCTTACCCTCCCTATACAGCAAAAATAAAATTCTTTAACATACTCGTACACTTCAAAGGTTTCTTTTCTAATTCTTTGGTTTTTAATTGTGATTTGCCTGTTGATGTAGAATGAAAAAGAAAAAGACACAATTTTTTGTAGACAATTTTGGTTAGAAATAGAACAAGTTAAACATGTTTTCCTCAAAAACAATTTTTATTTTTTTATTTTTGTTTTCGAAAATACAATAAAAGTCGATGACTCAAATCTGTTCTTATTTGCTTGTGTTCATTGTTGTTGTAATCGTATTTTAAAATTTATTTTTTGCATATAAACCAGAATAATTGTTTATTTGCGGGGCCTTGTCTAATTGCGCCATTCATTATGCTGATGATGATGACGGTGGTGGTGAGTGACACTGTTAATGACATTTGAAACATTTTAAGTGGTTTTGATTTTTTCATGGTGGAACATATTTTACACGTAAGAAAAATCAATATTTAACTGGTACCAAGAAGAAAAAAACATTATGAAACTGTTTGAATAATTATTAACAAAAAACATCTTATGAATCAATTTCTTTCGAGGCTACTGCTAGACAAGAATAAAAGTCGTATGATTTATATTTTTTCTGTTTACATGATCGGTATAAGACAATAACAAAGTAAAATGAAAACAGCTGTTACACTTTTTTTCTATGTGTTTACATAAATCATTTCAAAAAATGAAGAGAGCCATACGACTGTCAAACTTTTTATCCGTATTTTCTCTCAATGTGTGATGGTTTCATTACATAGCACGTTTAGACGATCACATCCGTACTCTTATACACAAAATTATGACAGATCATATTACTTGTGGGACCGTGTAAAGTAGGCTTAACATGCCTTGACTTAGATTTCCATGCAGGAGCAATAGCAGCTTAAATGCAGTTTAAAGACTTTAATGTCGACTTATTGGTTGAAACTCATGTCTGGGGTTGGAATTAGAACGTCTACTCTAGAATTATCTTTAACCCATATAGTGTTATGCTATCGTAACATACATAATTGATCGTTGCAACCTTTCGATCAGGATAACGACCTAGCTTCTCACACCACCAAATTTGTGTGTTACTTTTTTACATGAGTGGTGGAACTGACAGTTCGAAGTCGACTGCGAATGACAGATTTTTTGAGAAAATTTTTCAGGGCAATTTTATTTTCTACTCTCAGAGTTTTTGCGAGGAATCTGCTGAGTGGAAGTCGCCGAAGAAATATTTTGTGATATTTCGTTCAGTTGGAGATGCCTGACCTGGGGTTTTAACCGAGGCCTCACGTCTAATAAGCCAACACACAACCTACTAGACCACGGCGACTTCCATTCCGGAACCTGCCTAACTGCTACACTTCAGGAAAGAGTCCAAATCCACACAAGAAATATTTTTTCATATTTCGGTTTGTTGGAGATATCTGAACTGGGGTTTTGGACCGTGACCATACGTCTAATAAGCCAACACACTATCAACTAGACTGCGGCGACTACATATGATGTTATGCTATCCAGTTATGGAAAAACGCCTCTGCTTTTCACAGACAAACATTTTAAGACAAGGATTGGGAAAATTCCATATAAATGGTTTGTCCCGCCTGGAAATTGCTGAAGTATAGATTCTTCACGATCTTTTTTGGGTCGAATAGAATGGCGTAAGACCTACAAACATGTGAATCATCGTCGTGATACAGAAACTTTACCAAGCAAATCTATTTCATTTTTATAGTAGCACTGAACGCCCATCTATATAAGGCTTTGGTGCCAACCAAACACCTGTACACTGAGTTGGTGGTTCTCGCTTGTTTCGAACAACGGTCATGAACAAACACGTGATATCCAATATCCAATTGTTTGGAAATATAGTGTCATCGCCCGCAATGCGTTCAAATGAGATGGTCTTCTCTTAACTCTGGACGGAGATCTACGAATTACTCTTCGCCTGATCCTACATGAATATTGTCACCGCATGTTATTAGCAGGATTTGATGTGTTTGAAAGCCTTCTAGACTTTGAGACTCTGAGACTCTGAGATAACAGCTTTTGGAGTATCAGGCTTTACCTAGTATTTCCGAAGTTACATTAGCTTACACAGCTAACAATTGCTTGGTATACCCAGCACGTGATCACCTTTCGTTACGAGTAATGACGAACAGGACAATTTGCCTTTTACTAGTACTGCCAGGTAACAGACAAACGCAGACCATCAGCCGCCTGATTATAAATACAGACGCTGATGGACTTAGAATTGCAAACAGACTAGACAGACTGGGCCAACAGACAATCTCATTTGAGACGGGTATGTGTGTCTATAAGCAGCCCCAACTAAGAAAGCAAATGCTAATACTTAAACTGTCGTAAGCTTAGACCTCTCAGCCATCGTTCACTCTACAGTTAGGGACCGCTTTAGTACATTCAGCTCGGCTCTATGCAATTAAGTTCACCACGTGCCTACCAGATTTCTATCCATACATGTAGGCTTTTACGCCAGAATAAAAGAATAAAGTGACAACTTTTGAGGTGACTATGGCTGAAGAAATATGTACAGCGTTTTTTTCTGCACTTACGGTTGCACTCTGTTCTTACATTCACGCCCTATCTATGTCTATCTCAACTCAGGAATTTAGCTTTAATTATTTGAAGAAATCTTCGCAGCAGACGATTACTTACTTACTTACTTACTTAATTGGCCATAACATCCCGTTTAACGGATTTCGGCCTGCCGCAACACATCCTTCCAGGCGCCTCTGCTTCTTGCGCGTCTACGCCAGTTGGTGACACCAATCGATGACAGGGCTTCCTCGATTTGGTCCTTCCAACGGATACAAGGTCGTCCTCTTCGCCGACTTCCGCAGATTCCCGCATCAAATACCCGTCTCACTGGAGCATCCTACTCCATTCGAATGACATGGCCGAGCCAGCGCAGCCGCTGGATATTAATACGCTGCACAACGTCTATATCGTTGAGGAGCGCATACAGCTCACTGTTGGATCGGATACGGAAATCATCGCCAACTCGCACTGGACCGAAGATCTTACGTAGGACTTTTCGCTCGAACACTCTCAAGACCGCTGCATCGGTTCTTAATAGGGTCCATGCGCAGCAGACGATTAGTCGTAGAAAATTGGTGGACGTTCCTTGAATTTCTTTCCATTTTAAGAGCGATTCGTTCGATTTGTATGCCAAATGAAGAAGGCATCATGGAAACAGTTTTTGTCCTCCATTAAACGCTTGATTTTTTGTTTTGTTTTTCACTTTTTCCATGACCCCCTTGTTATGAATTTTACTGGCTGTGTTGTCCGTTTAGTAACAACAGGAACAACAACAACAACATCAGCAAGAAGTTGAAATTGCTGCAACATTTTATGATTTTTTGACTTCCACTTTCTATGAATGGATGGATGCTGCGTGTTGCACAATGATTTCATTATTCTGATGTTTGTTCCTACCCTCCCCCCCTTTTTTTCCTCTTTTTGTTTCTATGCTTCATATTTGGTTGTTGTTGTCACAAATTTGTTATGTTCTGCATGTGTTTTAAGCGATTTTTTTGTTGTTTATTTTAGGCAACAGCAACAACAGAAACAATCTAAAAAAGCAACGAAATTAAATAAAAATGCTTGTGGTGGTGCTCACTCTCTATGCTCCACATTTTGTTACTTTCTTCTGATGGCTTCAATTCTTGCTCTTCATTTTTTAATTATTTTTTTTTTCTATTTTTCATTAAATGGGAAATGAAAAGGCGAAAACAAAAAGTAATTTTTGTTGCCACACAATTGTTGTGCCACTTTTCCAATTGTTCTTTAGTGGCTTAAGTCAGTCGTTTCCATTATTCCGGGTACAATTCATTTTTTTTTTCATTTTTACGCTACTTTCTGTGCGATTTTGTGGTTTTTTCTCTTTTGTTTAAGTGGGTGTACTGGACTGGTAGTCGCTGGGCTGCCTGGGCAGCTGTGGTTGCAACAACAAGAAGAGCTTGCAGCATCGAAACTCATAAAGTTGTTTAATGTTGCTGTTCTTACTTTTTTTGTTGTGTTTTTTTTTGCGTTTTTCGTTTTTAACGTATATTTTTTGACCAATTTTATGTTTTAGTTGCTGTTGCTGTTGAAGTTGAAAAATTATTGGCTTAAATACTGTGGAAGTTTTTTCATCTTTTTCTTTTTTGGGGTCTGCAACAAAGAAAGCGAAAATAGAGAAAAAAAAACTGGTTGCAAATATTGTTGCAATTTGTATTTTGTTGTAGACGAGGTTTTTTTTTTCTTTAATTTGTTGCTAAATTAACTTTCTAATTCGCTGGAAATTTGATTTGGAGCTGAATGCAATTACCGCTAACTGAAGAATTTTTAAATATGAAAAAAAAATCGTAAAACCCATGATTATTACGCAGTAATGGAATGCTGCCCACAGCAACAAGTGGCCCAATTTTATTCCAGGAAATTCATGTTAGAATGCGCCTCAGTGTAAGCGGTCAATCAATAAACAAATTTCCTGGGTTTAAGGGCTTAACACGCAGTCTTCCACATCATCGAAGCAGTCAACTATTAAATATCCTTCGTCAGACTTTATTTATGCAGGCCAAAGGGTTGTAATTAAATTACTACTTGAAGCATACCAGAACTGTGCATCAAAAAAATGTTTGAATCGCCGAAAATATCCTTTATGGTAGAAAAACTATGGCGAATAATTCGATTTTTTCGATTCGACATGCTTGTTAAAAAAAATGAGCTTATCTTACAGCTCATTATGGCTCATTTTGCATTTGTATTTGCAACTCCATCCATATAAAGTCCAAATCACTTAAGAATTTAGGCCGTGGATCGCCTAATTAGGTTCAAGAGCAACACGTTTTCAACGCAGATTTTTGAAACAAAATCAGAGATTAAGGTCGTGACTCACTCGTTAGTTACATACATACATACATAATTGGTCATTACAACTCTTCAGTCAGGATTACGACCTAGTTTCCCACACCACTGATGTTGTGTGTGTTAATTTTTATACATGAGTTGCGGGACCTACAATTTAAAGTCGACTACGAACAACAGATTTTTGAGAAACTTTTCCCGGCAATTTTATTTACTTTCAGAGTTTTTGCCAGAAATCTGCTGAGAGGAAGTGGCCGAAGAAATACGTTTTGTATTTTTGTTTTGATGTCTGGCCTGGGGTTTTACGTCTAATAAGCCAACACACTACTTACTAGTCTTCCACTTCTTCTCGATTTTTGAGGAGGCCAATCGAAGCTTCTCTGCTTATGTTTTTGGCCTTACGCTGTCTATACCGCATCCATAATCCATTTCCTCTTATAAAATTCAATAACAAGAGGCTTCAATAGCCTTCAGCCGAAGGTTTCGCATAACACAGATCGAACGTTGCTTTCGAAGAGACATATTTTTGTCTTTCCGCTGTTTTGTTTAGAAACTAAGTGCAGACCAGCAAAAGCTACACTCGCTGTCGTCTGTCGTAATTTGACTGTCAACGCAGATGTAGTCTGGAACTAACTTTACATCGAGAAATAGGCACCTTGAAGTAGGCAATAGCTGCCGTTGACTTACATCAAATTTGATACTTGAGCCAAGCAGTTCAGTTAACACCAATGTTAGTCTTATAGTAGACTCTGTAGTAGGTAGTGTGTTGGCTTATTAGACGTGAAGCCTCGGTTTAATCCCCAGGTCAGATATCTCCAACTAAAAGAAATATGCAGAACTATTTCTGAGGCAGTCACAGCAGATTTCTGACAAAAACTCCAGAGTAAATTCAATTTGCCATGAAAATTTTCTCAAAACGCCACTCATAAGTCTCGCCACACTGAAAGTACCAAAAACAGCTTAAATGGTGTGAGAAGCTAGGTGGTAATCCTGATTAAAGGCTTGTTGTGACCAATTATTTAAGCACTAGTCTTATAAGCTTTGCTGACAGCTCTAGCAAGAGTCTTGGCTTAGAGTATTAACAACCGCAAAACGCTCAAAAACAGTTCAAACGTACTATAATCGTCGGGACTCAAACATGGTTACATTTCAAGCAAATTGTGGTGATTATGGTGATTTTAAAGAACTTGAATATAGTCACCCAAGCCTAGTAGATATGAATTCCTCCCCAGCTTAGCCATCTCGAATGTGAAAATTATTTCTTCGGCAACTTCCTCTCTGCAGTCTTCTGGTAGTTACATAAAATTGTCATGAAAACTTTCTCAAGTTGGTCGTTCGGAGTCGACATTAAAACCACCACTCACACACACAACATGGGTGGCTTCAGAAACTAGGTTGGAACCATTATTGACGTGGTCAGATCTGTGCATCATAAAAATGTTTATATCGCCTCATATATGCTAGAAAACTGTGGCGAATAATTCGTATTTTTCGATTCTACTTCCTTATCAACAATTGGGTTTATCCTACAGCTCATTATGACTCATTTTGCATTGGTATTTGCATCTCCATTCATATAAAGTCCAAATCACTCAACAATTTAAGCCATAGATCGATCGTCTGATTAAGTGCTAAAACTCTGTCTGCCCATGTCTCACTAGGTATTTACAAGTAAAATTGGAGCACATATGATGCGAAGTATCCAGAAGGGATCGGGGAAAAGCCGTTGCATCTGGAAAAAGTTACTGTTTGTAGCGCATTATGACTTGGAGAAGTCAATGAGCCGTACTTTTTCGTAAACGATCTTAGAAGAACCGTAAGTAACAATTCAGAGAGCGCAATGGTTGTATGATACGCGATATATTTTGATATCTAAGTGACGATTATGAACTGGACGCCATATGATTTTAATAAGCTAGTGCCATATGCATAGGCAAATACTAATTTTTCCTAATAACAACAATTGACCAACCAGGCCAAACAATTTGATGCACTTAGACTTTTTTGCGAAAGGACGTGAAAGACCATTTCTATGTGCATAATCCTCTAATGATGGATGACCCGATGGGGAAAGAAGTGCTCAAAAACTTCTTCAAAAAATCAGCTGCTGCAACCAGAGGTGGTCTAAGTCATAGCATCAGGCTTATTCTTTACAACTTTACTTTTGAAACCGACAAATTGACACCCTTTTTTATTTCCTACAACTTATTACGTCCCTAATAATTTGGCCACATACTTTAAATGGCTATTCTCATACAATTCGTATTAAAAGTTAAATGAAATCAACTGGACTATGCAAAAAACTTTAATGTACCATGCATACACACACATACACACATATAACATTAATATTAAAAATAATTATTATGTTTAATTATAATTATAACTGTAATTATGATGTTCAACAAAAACGGAACAAGCAACAAAAGAAAAACAAAAATTCATACTCGCACGCATACAGTACATCATATACGTCGTATACATATGCATGTGAGGACTAACTTTTCCTCATACTCACACCCGCACACATAAAGACCATACGTTCTCAGTTTATTAATTTAAGAAGAGCAGAAATACAATTAAACAGAGAGAGTGAGAGAAACAAAAAGTAGGGGAATTCAGAATCTGAAAGAAAGGAAACAAAGAAAAAACCTGCCTGTTTTTGTTTCATCGTAAGTATGTATGCATGTTTATGTGGAGACCTCATGTTATTAGAGAAAATGTGTTTCAAATAAAAAATGGAAGCCAATAAATAGGAGGCATAGAGTGAAAGTACGTACATAAAGCGTAAATAGAACAGTGAGTCCTACTGTAGAAACTATGAGTTAAACAATGTGTTGTTATTGGATTTTATTAAAACACACACACACTCACTCACACATACAAGCATATGTTTATACGGTAATGTTTCGGGAGGAAATCGTAGATGTAGCATTTACCACTTGAACTAAATGGGTCGTTTGCTTTAACAGGGTTTAACAAATATGGCCACTTAACCGCTTCGTCTACAGAAAAGCTATTTTATCTGGCTTTATAAGGAAAAGCCCTGTCAGGAGTAAAAACTGACCATAAACGTAATCATTCAGGCATTACGTCTGAATGTTGTTGTCATAAACGCTTTGCAGAGCAAGGAAATTGAAAAATCCTAAAGAAATTTTGAGAAACTGAAAGCATTGTATTAGAAATACTAACCAGTAGTTATACAGATACTGATTGGGTGCTAGAGCAACGATTACATACATAACATAATTGGTCATTACAACCCTTCAGACAGGATTACGACCTAGTTTCTCACACCACTTATGTTGTGTGTATTAATTTTATACATGAGTGGCGGGTTTAAAGTCGCCGAAGAAATAATTTTTGTATTTTTTATTTTGATGTCTGGCCTGGGGCTCGAACCCTGGCTTTTCGTTTAATAAGCCAACACCTACCTACTAGACCACGGCGACTTCAAGCAACGATCATTCGAACGAAATTCGAACAAACTTTTCTTCAACAATGAGGCTCAATTTCCTCTGATTTGTTGCATTAACAAACAAAATTGTAGCATATAAGGCTTGGAGCATTGGACGGACCAAACAAAGAATCTTCATCAACAAAGACCTGAAAGTCATATGAAGGCTAATTTGACCATACACCAACAAGTCAACAAAAGTGATTGTAGAAAGCCATTGTATAGGGAAAAATATACTATAGGACATTATTGTCTGGGGATTCTATTGGGCTGTATTGTCTTGAAAATATTCTATAATAACTGTTGACATCAATTGAAAAATACGACCTGAATGGTACGTAATTTCAACGCAACTTTGCTCTGAGCCCTTACAACGCGCTTTACTGCATGAGAAATTTCCAATTTCGCCACTTCTAAACTTTTTATCTGCTGCTTTGCACTTATGAGAACAACATCTGTTTTATGCTTTATTACATACTTAGATAAATACATACATACGTACATAATTGGTCATTACAACCCTTCAGTCAGGATTACGATCTAGCTTCCCACACCACTTGAAGTCGCCGTAGTCTAGTAGGTAGTGTGTTGGCTTATTAGACGTACAGCAAGGGTTCGAACCCTAGGCCAGACATCAGGACAAAAACACAAAAAGTATTTCTTCGACGACTTCCTCTCAGCAGATTTCTGGCAAAAACTCTGAGTGTAAATGAAAATTGCCATGAAAAGTTTCTCAAAAATCTGTCGTTCGTATAATAAACCAACACACTACCTACTAGACGACGTTGCTGACAACGTCGTGGAATCGTCAAGTCAACAATTATTTGTCCTGCTGTCTCTAACAGTGCGTATATTCCAACACAGTGTCTTCATTTACCGGGTCCGCCATCTAACGTTTTTCTTTTCAACTAGTGCTTATTTCCTGAATGGTAACACTTAGCTCATGTCTGATTTGACAGATAATTAGTTTTATCCTTCCGCTGAACGAATATTGTTGTGTATACGCTTGAACAACGCTCGGAAATATTGCGACATTACTTTGAAGATCATGGTAATGTTGCAGAATGTGTGCGAAAATTGCGTGCGGATTTTGGAAGAAGAGAAGCACCGTCAGCTCCGTATGTTCGTTATCTTGTGAAAAAAGTGAAAGAAACTGGCATCCTCATCGATAAACCAAAGCGTGAAAAACCAAAAACCGTGCGTACAGCCGAGAATATTGCTGCTGTGGCAGAGAGTGTGCGTGAAGCGCCATCAACATCAATTCACCGTCGTTCTCAACAATTGAACATTTCGGAGACATCATTGAGACGAATTTTGCATAAAGACCTTGGTATGGCGCCATACAAAGTCCAATTGGTTCAGGAGTTGAAGCCAATTGAACATCCAATGCGTTTTCGCTTCGCTAAGTGGGCATGCGATCGACTTACAGAAGATGCCGATTTTGGCAAAAAAAAAATCATCTTTTCAGATGAAGCTCATTTTGATCTTGGCGGGTATGAAAACAAGCAAATTTGTCGCATTTGGGGCACAGAAAACCCGCAAGCATACATTGAAAAGCCGACGCACCCAAAATGAGTCACTGTTTGGTGCGGATTTTGGTCCAGAGGCATAATTGGGCCATTTTTCTTCGAAAATGAGCAAGGAGTGGCCGTTACAATCAATGGCGATCGTTATCGGGCCATGTTGAATGAATTTTTGTTCACAAAAATTGATGAGGAGGATATTGGCAACATTTGGTTTCAACAGGACGGCGCTACGAAGCTACACTCAATGTTTTGCGCCCTGTTTTTGAAGATCGCATTATCAGCCGCAGAGCTGATGTCGTTTGGCCACCTCGGAGCTGCGATTTGACACCGTTGGACTATTATTTGTGGGCTGCCGTCAAAGATAAGTGTTACGCCGACAATCCAGAGACGATTGACGCTTTAAAGGACAATATTCGTGAAGCCATTGTTGAAATACACCTGCACACAATCGATAATTTGCTTAAAAATTGGACCGATCGTGTAGGCTATTGCATGGCCTGCCGAGGCAACCATTTGAATGAAATTATTTTCCATTATTAACCGGAAGGATTGGACTTTCAAATAAAAACAGAAATTTTAGAAAATATTCAGTAGTTTTTTTTAAAGCATTTTCAAAAAAAAAAGTTATTTGGCGGACCCTTTTTTTCTCAAAATGTTTGCAATTATTTCCAGAGTCTATTATAACGATCACAAGCATTCTACAGAGCTCGAAAGGAGGCCACTTTTGTTGAAAGTTTTGGTTTCAAGCCAACATACTACCTACTAGACTACGGCGATTTAAAATTTCACAAATCAACAGACTTCAATGGCCTTTCAAATGGCCAATCGTGCAGCTTAAGTTCATTCAAAAAAATTATTTTGAAATTACAGGGAAAGGAGATCTTTTTATTACACCCTGTTTTTGTGGAATGTTAATGCCCATGTTGAGAACCTTTTTTTTGTCGATTTTTATTGTTTTTTATTCCACAGTAACTGGGCAATCGGGTCCACTAAATGTAGTAGACTGACATTGTGGTTGTTGAAGTCATAATAATAAACACACACACACACAAATGCAAACAGACTTTTTGTATTCCTTAACACATGAGGAAATTTGTTTTTTAATAAAAAAAAACAGAAGAGGAAGAACAGGAAAAGCAAGTGTATGTTGTCTGGTTATTTGAAAAAAACTTTTACTTGATATTTCCCTCAGCTGGGTTGGTTATTTTAGGTATTTTTGTGTGTAAGTATGGTACGATTTTTATTTATTTCTGTTACTGGACAGTACAGTACACAGTACACAATAAATATTAAAATTTTTTTCATTGGTTTTTTTTTTGAACCATAAAATCATAAAAAATAGAAATTGTTGGCATTATTATGGAAGTTGTTACTCTCATGCTAACACGGTTTATAAATGAAATGCAAAAGATGAATTTATTTTTATTTCACGGAAGTTTTTCGGCAAATACAGCTGCTTTCATTAAGGTATCTATTGTTCTATTATTTAAGTAGACTTTTAAACGCCTTGTCAAGCGGGCTAATATTAATCAAAAGAGATACCCAGTCTCGGAAACAGCAAAAAAAAATAAAAACAAGTGTTTAATGAAAATACAAATCTTTTAATACCAAAATAATACAACACAATTAAATGAATTAAGATAAGTATTGTATTGCTTTTCATAATAAAAATTTATTCGATAAACAACTGCACCGGTTGAAATCATTTATTGCCTCAATGAAGTTATCAATTAACTACGAACAGCTGTCAGACATAAATTTATAAAAAAAATTCTCTTATCTTTCATGGTTACTAGTTTCTTTATGAATAATATGGAATGTTATTTTGTTTTCTCTCTTTTTATTTTCTTTCTGTTTTGCCAAATTGTGAACTAAAAATAGTCATCAGTTGCAGAAAAATTAAAAAAAAAATAATAATAATAAATGTACTGAAAAAACCACACAGGGTATCTCAAAAGAAAGTTTAAATTGTGTGTATGACTTAAAAATATAGGACCACAACCTTCATCTACTTAATGCCCAAATGCCGACTGCTAATACTGGGTTTTTTTTGTTTTAATACACACATACATACATAATTGGTCATTACAACCCTTTAGTCAGAATTACGACCTAGCTTCTCACACCACTTATGTTGTGTGTGTTAATTTTATGCATGAGTGGTGGAACCTACAGTTTAAAGTCGACTCTGAACGACAGATTTTTGGGAAACTTTTCATGGCAATTTTTATTTACTCTCAGAGTTTTTGCCAGAAATCTGCTGAGAGGAAGTCGCCGAAGAAATATTTTTTGTATTTTGTTTTGACGTCTGGCCTGGGGTTTGAACCCTGGCCTTACGTCTAATAAGCCAACACACTATCTACCGGATGCAATGGATCGCTTTTTCGCTACTCATAAGTACTCATGAAATTTTGAGTATGAGTGAGTCAACAGTATTTAAATTCAACTACTCTGATTCATTCGTACTCCCCACAACATTGATTTATAAGTAAAAGTTGCAATGAGTATGAGTACAACGTCGACATCAAACTCATAAAATTCGAAATATGTTTTATTTATACGCCTACTCATTCAGATTTATAAATTTAGAAAAATACTTATAATATCGAGTGATTCGAATCATTCGTCAAAATTTACAGTCTTAGTTGTTGTTGCATTTACAAAGAAAGAAGAGAGACACATAAACATAAAAGACAAAGACAGCAAGCAGCACAAACACACAAACTTCTTGTGAGTATTGTAGTGTTCGTACGCGAATCATACTTATTTTGTGATTCGTGTATACGATGAGTCATGGAGAGTCGAAATCAATAACATCATGCGTATTGTTAAGTACGAGTACCATGAGTATTTCAAACTTTGAATATGAGTAGTATGAGTATGACATTAAAATAAGTATAAATGCGTATAAGTATCAGAAATTATAAGTATGATTCGAATCTACTCATCGTTTTGTTTACTCATTGCTGACCTCTGCTACCTACTAGACTACGGCGACTTCAGATTGTATCTTTAGCCAACATAAATTATGTTTATTAAACGACAGTGTTAAATATAATACATAGCAGTGCTCCAATGTTTTTTTTTTTTTTTTTTTTTTTTTTTTAATTGTATGGATTTTATAAATAAATTTCAATTAAATTCGTTTAAAAAGTGTGTTTAAAAATTAATTTCAGATGATGTTAGTGGAGCAATGACTTCGTAATGATTGATACATTCGCTCAACGCATTTTAATTAGCATTTAAATATTAGAGTTGATGGTAATTGTAGATCTCCTTTTACAAACATAGAATCAATTTCAATTGCTTTATATAAATTGACAACAACAATTTTTCTTTTACACTTTATAAACGAAGCACTTTTTCCAATAGAAAAATGGAAAAAATGGAAAAATTCAAAAGAAGCATTTTCCTATCTTAAGACTCTAGTGCTTATATACGAATGAGGGATAAGTGTTGCTCTTTTAATATTTTGCGTACTTTTTTTTCTATGTTTTAATTTTAAAACTTAAAACCTTTTGACTTAATAATTCAATTATTAAATTTCCAAAACAGGTGCTCATGCATAAGTTATGACACGCGGAAATTTAATGCAAAACATTACTTGGCTGCTAATCCGATTAAAGCAGAAACAAAATATTAAATTTCGTTGTTCGTTAAGTAATATTTTTAATAAATTTTGTTTTAAAGTTTTCTGATATAAAAACTGAATTGACAACAATTCATGATTTTTAATCCTAAAATCTATTAAAAACCAAATCAATCAAAGAACTTTGCATTCAAATGCAAAAACAGCAATAAAAAAACAAAATAAAAAAAATAATAAAAATTGCAATGGCAATTAAACAATAAATTTATAAAAACAATAATAAAACACAACAAATAATTTGTATTAATTTTTGTATTCACTAACAGAGAGCAACAACAACAACGACAAGAGATAATACATTGTAAAATGAGTGCAAATCAAATCATTTTGCTTGCTACTGCCATTTATTCGATCAATTTAAGAGAACAATTGAAGAGAATTTTAAAATCATAAAACTCATGAAGAAATATGAAAACAAGAGATAATAACAGCAACATTAGGCAATAAGTCAAGCTTATGCTGCACTATATACTATAAACACATTCGACGCGTTAAAAGCTGCATAGCAATTTATCAAAACGAGGCAGCACTTAAATGAAGTCGCCGTAGTCTAGTAGGTAGTGTGTTGGCTTATTAGTCGTAAAGCCACGGTTTAAACTCCAGGCCAGACATCAAAACAAAATACACCCAAACCTTTTTTTACACGGTAGATACGTTCCAGTGGATACCGTGTAAAAAAAAACCGCGTAAAAAAAGACAAATATTATGTATGTATGTAAGTGTATAAACAAACTGAAAAGATATACGTAGGATTGATGTAGCAGCCTACATATGCCTATAAAATTGAATAACTTTATAAAAACGCACAGATTTAGTTCAATAGTATACACAGAGTTTTTATTTTATTTCATTTTATGATTATAAAAAAATAAAGAAAAAACTTAAAAATTCTCTTCCATTTATAAAAATAAAATTAGTTATCAAACTCTTAAGACAATTAGGAACGGAATTATTTTCAATAAAATTATTTTTTTATTTTATTCGGAGTCAGTTTCTGATAGCAAGCGCATTCTCTTTTGCTGGGGTGGCTCCATATCAGTCTCGTCAGTAGAAATAATTATTACTTCTACATCTTCAGAAGCTGTTTCTGGCGCTGGTTTATTTCTTTTAGCAGTAAATTCAGTTATAGTGCGTTGTGATCCAACTTTGGATAGCTCTTTATACATCTCTCTGTATCTAGCCATACATGTTTGTAGGTCTGATTGAAATTTCACAGATCACATGTCAAAAAAAAAATGGGAGTTAAACGGGATTAAACGATTTTATCCGTATAAAAAGGAGCGAACAAAAAAATGGTGAATTTGTTAAAAAAACCGTGTTATTTCAAATTCGCGTAAAAAAAAACCGTGTAAAAACAGGTTTGGGTGTACAAAAAATATTTCTTCGGCGACTTCCTCTCAGCAGATTTCTGGCAAAAAAATCTGAGAGTAAATAAAAGTTTCTCAAAAAATCTGTCGTTCGGAGTCGACTTTAAACTGTTGGTCCCGCCACTCATGTATAAAATTAACACACACAACATAAGTGGTGTGAGAAAGTAGGTCGTAATCCTGACTGAAGGGTTGTAATGACCAATTATGTATGTATGTATGTAACTAACGAGTCAGTCACGACTTTAATCTCTGATTTTGTTTAAAAAATCTGCATTGACAACCTGTTGCTCTAGCACCTAATCAGGCGATCCACGGTTTAAATTGTTAAGATGGATGGAGTTGGAAATACAAATGCAAAATGAGCCATAATGAGCTGTAAGATTAGCTTGTTTCCTAACAAGCATGTCTAATCGAAAACATCGAATTATTCGAATTTTCTACCATAAAGGATATTTTCGGGGATTCAAACATTTTTTTGATCTGGTATGGTTCAAGTAGTAACTTAGTTAAAAACCTTTGGCCTGCATAAATAAATTCTGGCGAAGGATATTTAATAGTTGACTGCCTTGATGACGTGGAAGACTGCGAGTTAAGCCCTTAAACCTAGGAAATGTGTTTAGTGATTGACCGCTTATACTGAGTCGCATTCTAACATGAATTTGTTGGAATAAAATTATGCCGCTTCTTGCTGTGGGCAGCATTCAATTACTGTGTCATAATCATGGGTTTTACGATTTTTTTTTTTCATATTTAAAAATTCTTCATTTAGCGGTAATTGCGTTCAGTGTATGTACCACTTAAATAAGCATCGATGCTGCTGCTGCACACTTAAGCTAATTTCTGTTTTGTTCGCAGCAATGGACCATTAACAATGCTATCCGACAGTTGCCAATACAATAAAATGCATGAAATAGAGGATTTCAAAATGCGATACACTCACATGCGGGCACATTTCTCAGGGCATTGTTGTTCCAATGGTCTCAGAAAAACATTCGACTTTGTATTCAGTATATATTGGTATTTTTGTACCCACAAACAAAAGCGACAACTTTTTGTCGGATACTACAATGTTAAGCTATGGGCCCTCCTCTATGATTTTTATACAAAAAATAGCTAAAAATGTGTTTACCAGTCTTTTACTTCTTTCATCAAAAGCTATACAAAGAAAACATATCGTCAATCTAACTCATAGGTTAAGTTAGGTTAGAGGACGTGTACTTGTCAATTAAGACAAGTACAGTACCCGGAGGTCGAATTGACCCATTGTACAACGTCCTAGTTTCTCACACCACTTATGTTGTGTGTGTTAATTTTATACATGAGTGGTGGGACCTACAGTTTAAAGTCGACTCCGAACGACAGATTTTTGAGAAACTTTTCATGGCAATTTTCATTTACACTCAGAGTTTTTGCCAGAAATCTACTGAGAGGAAGTCGCCGAAAAAATACTTTTCGCATTTTGTCTTTGATGCCATAATACGTTAAAATCCGGAAAGAAAATTGTGTATTTTGACGCTGCTGCCTTTAAAAAAATCAAAGCGCACGCTGCTTGGCTTAGGCGGCAATTGCAAAATTGCTGCGCAGCACTTGGTGCGTAGTATGTGTTTAAAGCATAAAGCTTAAGTATTGCAAAGAAACAAAACAAATACAATTCATTTGTTCCTATCATTATGATTCCTTATTTAAAGAGAAGTTTCGTAAAGAGAATTTTTAAAGAGCACACCTGAATTTAGAACACACAGAACAGAACAAAACAAAACAACACAATAATTATTCATGATTTTAAATAATCAACACTCTCGCCGTATTATGGTATGTATAGATTTTAAAGCAGCAACAAAAGTAAGTACATGTGACTAATATTGAGTGCATGTAATACAATCAAGTACAAGTTTTTGTTTACAAACAAACATACTCAGCACAGTGTTGAAAGAAATATTAGCAACAAAAGATTAAACTGATTACTTTTTCTTTAAATAAAAGGAAAATATTTAAAAATTATTTCATAAATGTGGACAACCGGATTCAAACAATTGCAAAACAGCTTGCGAAAACTATATTAATAGAAATGCAATAATCTTCTTAACAAACTTCACATAACTTGGCCATGAATTATGGAATTCAAAGTCCTTAATATGTTTTCTGTATTTTATATTCATATGAAAAAGAAGTCTGGAGCAGGACTGAATGAACAAAAATCTTGCAACGCCACAAAACGTCAACCCAGTACATTTTCACAGAAAGCGTTGTTTTTAGGCAACAAAAGATGGCAACCGTATTAGTCTTGTAACTGTAGCCCAACAAAAAATATATAAAAATAGTGTATTCTGTAGCCGAAAATGAAATGCTGTAATAATATTGGAATGACAAGAAGGCGACACCAAACAATAGTTAAAAACAAAAAACTTTTCAAAAATAAAAGACATCAACCCATAGAAAATCGGTATCAAGTATGTACATACATACATACATACATAATTGGTCATTACAACCCTTTAGTCAGGATTACCACCTAGTTTCTCACTCCACTTATGTTGTGTGTATTAATTTGTATACATGAGTGGCGGGACCTATAGTTTAAAATCAACTTCGAACGACAGATTTTTTGAGAAACTTTTCATGGAAATTTTTATTTACTCTCAGAGTTTTTGCCAGAAATCTGCTGAGAGGAAGTCGCCGAAGAAATACTTTTTGTATTTTGTTGTGATGTCTGGCCTGGGGTACGTATTTCTCTTTAATGTCTGGTAAAGTTCCATCCACATAATATTGGAATCTTATACATCCAGAAGCTGGCAAATTACATAGAAAATGTTCACCTATTTCGATGTCTACCTCTCCACTTGTACCGTATTTGCTGTTATTGGCTGGGCCGCCAAAACAGTCGTATGTAACGTGAGGACACTCCTTAACCTCCTTAGTTCTTAATCTATATCATGTGCTTATATCCTCTATTACTTCGAATACTTACCTCTTAGATGCCTGAAAGAAAGTCTTATTCAATGATATAAAAATACCCTGAAAGGAGGCTTATCAAGCTTAAGGTCTTCTCCAGATCTGGATTGCTACGGAGGGTTGTAGTAAATTATCCTACTGTGTGGCTGTTGCATGGCCATCTATGGAAACTTTGGGCCACGCCAGAAACTTGGTTTTATTTCACTACATGTGATTCTCTAGCTACGTTAGCTATATCAGTCACCTCCCCATTTTCGAGCACTACGATAGGTGGTACCAGTTACCAGTGCCAAGGAAACCGTTAAATGCCTCTTACAGTTAAAAGCAGTCCATGGACGTTACTGCTTTAATTAGCATATAGCTGTCAGTAAAGTTATTAAGGAAGAAACGAAACTTTATTTCTAATTTAGATGTGCTGTTATACGAAGGTCGCCGTAGTCTAGTAGGTAGTGTGTTGGCTTATTAGACGTAAAGCCACGGTTTAAATCCCAGGCCAGACATCTAAAACAAAACGAAAAATGAGAAAATATTTCTTCGGCGACTTCCATTCAGCAGATTTCTGGCAAAAACTCTGAGAGTAAAATAATTTAATAAAAAATTTCTCAAAAAATCTGTCATTCGGAGTCGATTTTACACTGTAGGCTCCGCCAATCAAGTATAAAAATTAACACACATGAGTGGTGTGAGAAGGTTAGGTTAGGTTAGGTTAGAGGACGTGTACTTGTCAATTAAGACAAGACAGTACCCGGAGGTTGAATTGACCCATTGTACAACGTCCTAGTTTCTCACACCAATTATGTTGTGTGTGTTAATTTTATACATGAGTGGTGGGACCTACAGTTTAAAGTGAGAAACTAGGTCGTAATCCTGACTGAAGGATTGTAATGACCAATTATGTATGTTATGTACGTATGTATGTTATTTATTTATTTATTTATTTATTTATTTATTTATATTAAATAATGCTGAAATAATGCTATTATTTTACACATCACTGTACAAGGCTAACTGTTCGAATATTATCAGACAAACTAAACTATCAGCACAAGCAAAGTGAAAAAAAAACAGAAATTAAAAATGTTTTATATTTATTGCGATGCACTTTAATTTTTTATAACAAAATTTAGGTTTTTCTCGTTTGTTGTTGTTGTTGTTGTTGTTGTTGTTATTTTAAATTTATAACCTCTTAATACAATAATCCACAGGCATTTCCTTAGGCCGTCCAACAAAAAAGAAGAGTGCGAAATTATAAAACAACAGTTTATTGACTCGATTCGATTGAAACTTAAAAAAAAGCACACATTTTATAACGATTATCAGCAGCACAGAGAATTGTAAATTATCGTCTAATTAAACGGGGGATCTAATCAACTTCAACGATCACAAAAGTGCATAATCATCGATAGTGGATTTAGGAATAATTCTTCAGCTAATCTTAAACTTTGCAAAAAAAAGAAAAACAAAAAAAAATTAGAAATTAAAAAAGAAAAACGAAAAAACCGATAGAAATGATTGAATATGTGAAGCTCAGCGACGAATATTTTCAGCTGCCAGAGAGAGAACAAACACAGTAAAATGTTAACTTTGCTGTCACTTGTCACAATAGTTGTGTTGTCGTAGGCCAGTAGAGACCTACACGGAGTAGCATAGTTGAGACGAATAGTTATTTGAATTGTAAACTCATTTCGGTTAAGATGTGTTGCCGCTGTTGCAGTCAGACCCAACAGAAAATATGGGTTTTCGGTTTGGGCAGCATATTTCTAATATTCGGTTTGCTTTGTACCATTTGGTGGCCTTCATTTGCTGAGGATCTGATTTACAAGGTAAAAATTTCTAGATTTTGTAAAAAAAAAAAACAAAATTCTCTTCAAACTAAAGAAAAATACTTTTTTTTTTGTCGTTGCTTTTTAGACTCTACCTTTGAAAGATCACGGCCTCACCTATGACAAATGGTCGATAACACCAATACCCGTATATATGAAAATGTACCTCTTCAATTGGACTAATCCCGAACAAGTACGGGTGGCCGGTGTTAAACCACATTTTGATCGTTTGGGTCCTTATGTTTTCCGCGAAGATAAAATTAAACGGAATATTACTTTCTACGAAAACAATACCGTTTCATTTGAACCAGAGCGTACATGGTTCTTTGAACCCGAAATGTCGGGTGGCACTTTAGATGATTTAATTACCTGTCCACATTTGCCCTCAATTGTAAGTATTGCTGGAAAGTCTATGTTATCTCAAAACTTTGTATGGGTCTCAGCGGCTTGGAGAAATTTTTAAACGTGATATTTATTTATTTATTTATTACAATACAATTACAAATTATAACCTAATTAGTGTAGTGTCACAGACCAGAGCCTCTGGTGGGAATCGAACCCACGACCCTTACGCTAATAGTCTAGCACACTACCCACTAGACTACCAGGGCACCCATTTTATACGTGATATATCGGTCGCAAAAAAAAATTAATCGAAAAGTGAAAAAATTCGAAAACCTTCATGGAATAAAAATGGAAAAAGAGCTTCGTTGTGTTCTTTAAGAAAATACTGCAATGGACAATAATTAAGTCCATCTTATCCTTTTGTAAATAGTGCAATGGATTGTGACATTAAGAGAAATATTTCGATCAATAAAATTAATCGAAAAGTGTTAAGAAGAGATAGTAATTCCTTGTGATCGTTTAAAGCATTTGAGAAAATATTTAAAAAAAAATTCAATTGTTTTTGCAACCTTTTTCGGGTCCTATTCGGCGACTTCCTCTAAGTCTCTAAGATTTCATGGAATCGAATAATGTTTTATAAACAAGTGAAAAAGTAACAGTAGCGCTCGACTAATATGGTACCCTACATCATTCGTAAAATGTCGGGGGCTTAAGCTTCTGAATGAAGGCGCCGTAGTCTTGTAGATAGTGTGTTGGCGTATTAGGTTACATACATACATAATTAGTCATTACAACCCTTTAGTCAGGATTACGACATAGTTTCTCACACCACTTATGTTGTGTGTTATCTTTATACATGAGTGGCGGGACCTACAGTTTAAAGTCGACTCCGAACGACAGATTTTTTTTGAAAAACTTTTCATGGCAATTTTTATTTACTCTCAGAGTTTTTCTCAGAAATCTGCTGAGATGAAGACGCCGAAGAAATATTTTTTGTATTTAATTTTGATGTCTGGCTTGGGGCTCGAACCTTGGCTTTTTCTTCTAATAAGCCAACACACTACCTACTAGACCACGGCGACTTCGACATGGCCTATTAGGTTACCATGGTTCGAACCCCAGGTCAGACATCTTGAACATAACGAAATATGAAAAATTATTTCTTCGACTTCCTTTCAGCAGATTACTGGCAAAAAAAATTCTGCTGTTCCGAGAGCCGACTGTAAACTGTAGGTCATGTCAACTCATGTATAAAATTAACACACACACACAACATAAGTGGTGTGAGACGCTATGTCATAATTCTGCCGGAAGGATTGTAATGACCAATTATGTATGCGTGCGTATGTTATGCTTCTAAAAACTGGCCAATGATAAAGGGTCCGTCAAATAACGAAACTACTGAATATTTTCTCAAATTTATTTTTTTTTTATTTGAAAATACAATCCTTCCGGTTAATAATGGAAAATAATTTCATTCAAATGGCTGCCTCGGCTGGCCATGCAGTAGCCTACATGATCGGTCCAATTTTTAAGCACATTATCGATTGTGTGCAGCTGTATTTCACCAATGGCTTCACGAATATTGTCCTTTAAAGTGTCAATTGTCTTTGGCTTGTTGGCGTAACACATATCTTTGGCGGCACCCCACAAATAATAGTTTAACGGTGTCAAATCGCAGCTCCGAGGTGGCCAAACGACATCAGCGATGCGGCTGATAATGCGATCTTCAAAAACTGGGCGCAAAACATCGAGTGTAACATCGGCTGTGTGGCATGTAGTGCCGTCCTGTTAAAACCGAATGTTGCCAATATCCTCCTCTTCAATTTTTGTGAACAAAAATTCGTTCAACATGGCCCGATAACGATCAACGAACCATTGACTGTAACGGCCACTCCTTGCTCATTTTCGAAGAAAAAATGGCCCAATTATGCCTCTGGACCAAAATCCGCACCAAATAGTGACTCGTTTTGGGTGCGTCGGCTTTTCAATGTATGCGTGCGGGTTTTCTGTGCCCCAAATGTGACAGTTTTGCTTTTTTACATACCCGCCAAGATCAAAATGAGGTTCATCTGAAAAGATGATTTTTTTTTGCCAAAATCGGCATCTTCTGGTGTAGGCAGCCATTTGAATGAAATTATTTTCCATTATTAACCGGAAGGATTGTACTTTCAAATAAAAAAAGAAATTTGAGAAAATATTCAGTAGTTTCGTTTTTAAAGCATTAAAAAAAAAGTTATTTGGCGGACCCTTTATATAAGAAATCTTTCGTTTTGGTATACTGTACATATGCCTTGCATTACCTATTATTTGTTGCTTGGCTATGCGACTCAAGAGCATTTGTAAAAAGTGTCATAGCATACCATGCGATATTTTAGTTCGCTCCTGTAACCTTGTGGTCCTGTACCTACGTCAGCTTGATCATTCGCGTCTTTATTTATTAAAGATTGTTATAAAAGCCTTTGCATAGCCATTTGTAAACAGCAGATATAACTCTCAAAATATGCCGTGGTGTAGTAGATAAATTTGAACGTTTACAATCCCGAGCAATCTCAGGTTCAAACACCGGAAAAAACAAAGATGAGATCTTTCTGGTTTTAGTATTTGAAACCTCCTTTCCTCCTTCGAGTAGATAAAATCAGTGAACGTCATTTAGCACCACCTCTTGGGAAAATGTCTAGCTTGAGGAAAAAATTCCTCGACACTCCATCCATAGCAACAACACTCTCGATGTACGCAGACTGCTTTACTTTTAAACAACAGCAATTGGCAACCCTATTATTTTAGGACTTGCTACGGCTGATTTGGAAAAACTTGATTCGGAAATTGTAGCATAAAAGCGAAAGAATTAGTAAGAGGATATGTGAGATGTTTCTCTAAAGAACATAAAGAAAAATAAATTGAAGATGTCTCTATGTGGACCCATCGTTTTCAATTCACTAGCTTCCTCCTTCGGCTGCTCCGTGAATTTTCCATTGTAGTTTTTCTTCTGATGTCATAGACTCTTACAAGAGAAATTTTTAAAACTCTTCCAAGATATTAAATTCAGAAGGTGTGGACCTGCTGCATTTCTTTGATTCCACCATAATAAGACGACTACATTAGAAAATTATTCTCTGAAATGAAATTTTATAAAAAACCCTCCTCATATTTATTGTTTTTTTTCTATTTATTTACAACAGGCCGCCTCTAATGCTGCACGTTCGTATAACAAAATCATAAAATTCTTCTTCAACATGGCCTTAAACACAAACGGAGGAGCCCTATATCAAACTCACACTGCCAACGAATGGCTATTCGAAGGATTCTATGATCAGTTCCTCGACTATGCCATGAAACTGAATAATTCGGAAACGGCCAACATAAAATCGAATCGCTTTGCTTGGTTCTTGGATCGTAATGGCACAGCAGATTTCGAGGGCACATTCACGATTGACACGGGTGCTAAGGATTTACGTGAAATGGGCGAATTGAAATTCTGGAATGGTTTAAATCACACGGGCTTCTTTGAAGGCGAATGCGGTAAAATTAATGGCAGTACGGCCGATTTGTTTGTACCCAACCGACAACACGACGAATGGATAACGATTTTTATTAGAGACACTTGTCGCATCATTAATCTCGTGCCTGTAGGCACGGAGACAATTGAAGGCATAGAGGCTATTAGGTATGAAACACAACCGGATACGTTTGATAGTGGTGAACGTAATCCGGAAATGAAATGTTATTGCCCGCCAGAAAGACAACCAGACAATTGCCCGAAACCGGGTGTCACCGATATCGGTCCGTGTTCGAATGGCGCTCCCATGTATATGTCGCATGCTAGTTTCATGTATGCCGATCCCAGTTATGAAAATACCATTACCGGCACAGTGCCAGATCTAAAGAATGATATTTTCTTTATAACCATGGAACCGCGTCTGGGTGTGCCTTTGGAGGTCAATGCAGCTGTGCAAGTTAGTCTGCTTATACAGCCAGATAAGGATATAACGTGAGTGTTTAAATGTCCTTTAAATTCAATGTTTTTGCTTTGTTTTAATGTGTGTTTCCTTTAGCATACTTAAGGACATCCATACATTCTATGCTCCCATGTTTGTTATCAACAGCAAGGCCCGTATTACCCCAGAAGTAGCCAAAGAAGTTAAGGTATGTTCAAGTACTTTGGATTTCTTCTAAGAAAATCTTTTTAAATTTGCTTCATTTTCTTTTGTTTGTTTAGTTGGCCTTAAGTCTACCCGATATAGGCTTTTATATGGGCATTGCCTTCTTATGCTTGGGTAGTCTTATGATCGCTATTGGTGGCTATCTGACCATTGCTAATAAGTGGTACAAACCAAAAGTTGAAAAGCAAACTTTATTACAGCAGAACTCTTCTCAATAACTCACGTATTTTTAATTGCTTTTTATAAAGAAAGCTTTACATTGAGAACAAATTGTTTAGTTTTTAAGCTAGAAAAAAGTAAGTATTTTTTAAGAGAATTTTTTATGTGAAATAAAATGGCAAAAAAACAACAACAAAAAAGAGTAATAAATCCTATAGATATACCACGATGATCAAGTTAAATTTGATGTATGAACTAAGCCTTCTGAAGAACATTAACGCCGCTTAAGTTCAAAATGTGTTTTGGTAATCCTTCTCCTCCTCATTGAATCTTCATACTGAGCTCGAGTCAAATTTTGGAAGAAAAATTTGCTCTGAGTGCCAAATGTCCGGTCAGAAAGCCTTCTAGATATTCCCGTATAGTCTGGTACAAGACTTAAATCTTTTTTCATTTCATTAGCCTTGCAAAAGAATAGGTTGCCTTATCTCCGACTCGCTCGAACGCCAGCAAGGCGATAGGTGTCTCACTGGTGATCACGAGTCCGTGCGATAGACCGAAGCGACTCTTAGTGCCGCTGTTCGTTGCACCGCTGCTACTATTTTCCGCTTGGATTTAAACTCCAAAGCATCTCCCCATATCTCGCTGCCATAGATTAGTATCGAGTTTGGCGTTGCCATAATCAAGTTGCGTTTCGACTGCGTTGGTCCGCCGATATTTGCCATATGTCTGCTCAACATGCCCGTTAGTTTTGCTGCCTTGGTAGCCACATGCTGTATTTGGGCCCAGTAGTAATTCTAACCATAGTTCGCGTCGATATCACCTTCAGTATCAGATAAAACGAATCATCAGAGCCATCGAGTGGTGGGACCCTTTTTTCGGTTACGCTAACGTACACCTGACCTGTCTCTGTAATTTACGCAACTCCACTTGAGGTGCTTTTTTAAATTCGTCGTTCCAGACTAGAGAATGATCCCACAGGTCCCAATTGGTCTGACCATCATAGCAAGATGCGAAAAAAAGATTTTTCAGCAAACCTTCTGTCTATTATTAGAGCCTACTTGACCCTCCTTTAAAGCTAGCTACTATCCCCAGATACCCACCACTCGTATTGTGTCGACCTACAGTCGACTCCGAATGACAGATTTTTGAGAGACTTTTCATGGCAATTTTCATTCACTCACAGAGCTTTTGCCAGAAATCTGCTGAGAGGATGTCGCCTAAGAAATATTTATTTTATATTTCGTTTTTCGTATTTTCGTTAACACATACCCCCTTTAATAAAATCACAAAAGGTCAATTCAAATTTATTCGTTGCTATTGGAATATGCCGTTCATACGTCCTACCAAGAGTTTTAACTGAAACCAGTCTACACATTAAAAACAAATCTCCCTCAGGAGCAACCTCTGGTTGAGTGCCACATCGTGTTAATCTATTTCTTTAAACAGGGTTTTGAACCTGGATAGCTTAGGTCTTCATCGTGCTTTTTAATGTTTGTAAAGGGTCCGCCAAATAACTTTGTTTTTTTTTTTGAAAATGCTGGAAAAAACTACTGAATATTTTTTCAAATTTCTATTTTTATTTGACGGTACAATCCTTCCGGTTAATAATGGAAAATAATTTCATTCAACTGGCTGCCTCGGCTGGCCATGGAGTAGCCTACACCAGAAGATGCCGATTTTGGCAAAAAAAAAATCATCCTTTCAGATGAAGCTCATTTTGATCTTCGCGGGTATGTAAACAAGCAAAATTGTCGCATTTGGGGCATTGAAAACCCGCACGCATACATTGAAAAGCCGACGCACCCAAAACGAGTCACTGTTTGGTGCGGATTTTGGTCCAGAGGCATAATTGGGCCATTTTTCTTCGAAAATAAGCAAGGAGTGGCCGTTACAGTCAATGGCGATCGTTATCGAGCAATGTTGAACGAAAAATTGAAGAGGAGGATATTTCCAACATTTGGTTTCAACAGGACGGGGCTACGTACCACACAGCCGAAACTACACTCGATGTTTTGCGCCCTGTTTTTGAAGATCGCATTATCAGCCGCAGAGCTGATGTCGTTTGGCCACCTCGGAGCTGCGATTTGACACCGTTGGACTATTATTTGTGGGGTGCCGTCAAAGATAAGTGTTACGCCGACAAGCCAGAGACAATTGACGCATTAAAGGACAATATTCGTGAAGTCATTGGTGAAATACAGCTGCACACAATCGATAATGTGCTTAAAAATTGGACCGATCATGGAGGCTACTGCATGGCCAGCCGAGGCAGCCATTTGAATGAAATTATTTTCCATTATTAACCGGAAGGATTGTACTTTCAAATAAAAAAAGAAATTTGAGAAAATATTCAGTAGTTTCCTTTTTAAAGCATTTTCAAAAAAAAATTATTTGGCGGACCCTTTACAAAGCCGTTGCACACTTGCAATAGGATGAATGGTATTGGTTGCAGACAGACCTTACGAAAGTATTGTTTTAAGTTTACTACAGGTAGGCGATTCACTCAATAAGACTTTTATGATGAGTGTGATTTAGGAACCCCTTTAACTGATTGCGTTTTATGATGAAATTCTAGCCCTTGTAATCATTTAGGCAGCATATTAACTAAGACTTTGTACTTGATTATGAAGCCTTGACCTGATTTCTTCAACTTTTTTTATATAAAAGAGTCTTTTCGAAGACAAAAAATAAAAAATTGTCATCAAACAATTAAAACCATGACGATAGATAAGCTGTCAAGATCAATTAAAAGCGGCATTACATGACATTGTGCCCTGATTTATTTTTATGCGTCAGAGTAGAAAAATTTAAGATTTCATTTGAAATGTGGATCAAAGTTTACAACTTAAGTTAGAAAGGAATGTAAGCCTAACAGAATATTTCATTAGAAAAATTGTATATGAAATGTAAAGAAAATTTAAAATTGCATGAGAGTAACAGTTTTTTTATTTAATTTCCATAAAAGTAATCAAACAATATATTGAATAGGTTTTTTTTAACAAATTTAATTGCCAGTTAGTTAGCAAGTTTAAGTTTAAATTAGAAATTCTTAACTGTTTACTAATTAAGCAATAAACCTGTTATTTGCCATAACACTCGTTGCTTGGGTTACATTCTCTTATGCAATGTAGAAGTAAATCTCTCTGTTTGCCACTTAATCTTTTACAAGCTCAACAGCGATTTGCAATTAATTGATGGAATTGATAGAAATTTGTTGTTTTCTGTTTGCTGTTTTTGTAAAAATTGATTTTCTGATTTTCTAATTTACAAGTCGTGTTGTACCTGCTGTACAAATGCCAAGTATTTGAAGCTGCTGTGTTTAAGACAACATTTGTGATCATTTTAGAAACTGTTTTTGTACTCGCTTAAAAGGCAAAAATAAAAATAAAACAAATTAAGCTGTAAGCAACAAATGACGTCAATTTTATTGCACAGATTTTAAGATGAGCTAAATGGAATTTACTTGCATAACGAATTTTTTATGGCTCAACCCTCTATATACAAAAAAGAAAAAAATTTTAATTTTATTACAACAGCCAGAATAAAAGTTATTGCGCTGCGTAACTTAATCAAAATAAAAATTCTAATAAAGGGTGTCGTTTTGTTATTTGATTTCATTTCAGTATAAGAAAGGATTCGTGACATGTGACAAAGATACTTAATAAGCGAACAATGCTTATTTCTATTTTCCGAGAATGAACTCATTTTTAGTTCAATGGGCAGATCGCCAAACAAAATTAACGAATATCATACGAGGAGTAGTCCGTGACAGTTCAAGAGCTACCAATACATACTGAAAGATGCATTTTGTGGGCTGTAATATTTGTCATTCAACATTTTTTGCACTTATATTCCTTTGATCGTTGACCACTCGCTTTGTAAAGTAAAGGTGCTCCCTCCAGCTTGCTAATGACGCACTATGTGGCATTTACCCTGAAAAGCTGCCCAAAAAGGCAAAAATTAATTTAAAGAAATTTAAGAAACTGTATGCAGTTCGATAGGCAACAAAATTCGGCATTATATAGTGAATGTTCACGACTTTAAGTTTAGATTTGTAGATTTGAAACGATGTCAAAGTCAGGAAAGTGAAGAAAATTAAATGCGTTTTTGGTGTTTTTTTTTAAATTTTAATAGGTTTATATGATATTTTTTGTGGCTAAACGAATAGAGATTTTATATTGATTTTTATTTTTATTTGAAAGGTATGAGCAACTGCTACTTTCAGTTTTTTTATATATATATCTCATATATTTATTTTAAAATTATTCGTTCAAAATTTAAAAATAATAAAAATTTCACATTTTTTTACCATAACCAAAAAAAGATAAGGATTTTAAAGGTGAAAGTAGTTTTTAGTAGTATAATGTTATATACCACAAGAAAATAGGAACTCTCTACATTCAGAAACAAAAAGATTTTTTGAAAATTTTACTTTTTTTTGAAAAATTAAAAAAAATTAGACGTAGTGTAATAAAGCCATAGGCAATAAAGTCATATGGCGTACGAATTATGCGAGGAAATTCAGTAGAAGCGATACCAATCGAGAAGTCCTGAACAGGTTACTTTTAAGCAGTAACGCTTTTATAAGCTGCAGTACACAAAAATCGCGAAGGAATAGAAAAGTATTTTCATCAGATACTATGAAGTTACTCCTTCCTGACATTGATGATGAATATGATAACGATTTTAATGATTGTAGTTAGTTTCACTTTTTAAGTATTTTTAAGTTAAGTATTAAATAATGTAAAATAAATATTATGAATAAATATTAATTATCAGAGAAGTTTAAAAACTTAATGTATATCGACTATTATAACAATATGAGATGTATGTTTGATTTTCTTAATGGACTGTATGTGGTACCTAGGGGCACTTATGATCCGATCATAATAAAATGTGATCATAAATGATTCAGATTCATATTAAACATGTTCATGTCGAATTATATCCGGGTAATAAAATTTTTAAGCCAATTATAATTGCTAAACATATTTTCTTAAGGGGCCTTATTTTGGACCAAGGGGCCTTATTTTGGACCAAAGGGCAATTATGGACTGACCATAACAAAATTTGGTAATATAATTTAGATTTACAAAAGACACGTTCATACAGAAATTCATCACGATACCGATGTTTTTAATCCATTTATAAGCGCAAACGTGCATTTCTAAAGGGGACTTTATATAGGGACCAGGGTCAAATGTGATCCGATTTTCACCAAACTTTACACCATGATTTCTTAGTACACAGAACTGATCCTAAATTTTATCATAATTGTTGTATAATTACCATAGTTATGTGTAAATAAGTGCAATTTCAAAGGGGAATTTGTATGGTGGCTAGGCGAAATCACGGACCGATTTGAACCAAAATCAGTTGGGTTCATCCTTGGGCCTAATTATTGCTAACACTATCAAAAAATTCCAGCCATTAACTAATAAAACACTGCTATTAATTTTGGCCAGGCAAAATGCCACATAGTGTGACGTTAGAACACCGTAACACAATACTACAACGGTATGTACCCTATTGGAAGAATGACACTTATTCTACAAAATCGGGTAATTTTATGTTGTATTCCTTTGTCACATAACGTAAATATTTTCGTGTTTCATTGGCCACAGTGAATTGCACAATTCATTACAGAAACTGGCTGTAGCGTAAGTGTTAAGCTGTTCTTAGCACAATTAAGCTAAGGCTCTTGGGATTCGTACTATTAAAATTTGTTTGGAAAAGCATACACTCGAACGCATTATAGATTCAATGTGCAATTATTGACGTACGGCAGTCAAACTGAATCACACTATAACTACAGGCCAAAACAAAGTTATTGTCAATTAAAGAACAAAGAACTCAAAAATACATCTGGTTTTTGGTACGACAAATAAAAAAAATATGTTTTTGGCTTCTAAAAGACAATTTTTTTTTTTGTCATAAACATAGGCAGACAGACGATCATATTATCGTTCAATCTTAAACAACTAAGGGACCGCCAAATAACTTTTTTTTTATTATTGTTTATTGGTTTTTGTTTTACTTCGATTTTTTTTTTGTTTAATCTTATCATCTGTTCAGCTTTCTCTGAGGCGATAAGGGCACTTTAAACTGCACAAGTAAATTTTTTTTCTGATTAATCTGTCAACTATTTGTGGATTATCGCCAAATATTTGGCTTCTGTTTTTCTATTCATACGTTCGTTTATAAATGAACTTAAACAATAACTTTGACTTGATAGTTGCTAACAATGGAGTGAATGTATTTTGTAATGAATGTTTATGATTACCGCCACATAAATTGTAAGAAAAAAAATCTTCTATTTCGGCTGAAATAGAAGGCTTAATAAAGCTTATTTATCACAAAAATAGCTGTGCATAGCAATAGCCGTTGAATTCCATATTTGCACACTTCGTAAAAGCATTCTATATAATGCGGCATGAAGTTGATAAACTACACTAACATGTGAAAGTGTTTTTAAAAGGTTAGTTAGAGCCTTTAAAGCTCTATGTTATGAAGTTATCTGTCGATATCTAAATAACTACCAATTTTGTTGAACGGCTTTTCTATTTAAATGCGATAAACAAAGCGATTGACTACAAACCCATTAAGTTCTTCGCCAATGTCTACGTTCGAATTTTAAAAGCTAAAACACTTGAATCCAAATAATAAGAAGCTATTTCGTATCTAAGATAAACTAGGAATGGATGATAGGTCTGACTATTGACAAGCTTACGGTATTAAGTGTACTTGACTTTACTGTAAAATCGAAATGTGGGAACTCTCTGTCTGTATAAGTGGCCACTTTTATAACAATTAGCCGTAGGAAAAAGGGAAGCCTACATTCTATCATGTGGTTCTAGTTACACACCACGGCACTGTATTACTGAGTTCACATATTATGGGTACAAATGGATCCTCCATTGATCCATTGATTATAAAATTCAATGTGGTGCCCGTACACAAAAGTAGCAGAAATAAAATTTAAATAAAAACATGTTACCATGAACACAAAAACACTTCATTAATAATACGGTGTTGAAAAAGAAAGTATTTAATTTGAACAATTCAGTGTATATCGTCAGTATATATGAACAGTAATTAGGTAATCAATTGGTGCCGATTCTTTGCTGTTATCAGTTCAAAACTGAGTGCTTGAAAATGTTTTGACCATTTCAGTTTTAAGGTGACGTTATATTAAATTTATTTTGCAAGTTATCATTTGTCATAAAACACAACATGTGTATGTTTCAACTGACTGTGGCTAATCTTAAATAAAAATTTGGACAAAAGCGTTAATCATTCTCTAAAAAAAAAACATAAAAAACTAATCAATAAACGGAAAAATAATCTTTTTAATCAATATTTGACGACATTAAATGGTAAAAACAATTGCAATAAACCCCTACAATACCAACCAAGCTTTTCCAACGCATGTGGAGATGAAGAAATTGAATTAAAGGCTGTTGAGCATGTCCTCTGCCCTGTGGGGATACATGAGATCCCTGTCAGTAGTCTCATACATACGTACATAATTGGTCATTACAAACCTTCAGTCAGGATTACGACCTTTTAATTTTATACATGAGTGGTGGGACCTACAGTTTAAAGTCTCATACTATACTTATTAACCACCAGCAGAAAATCGTTTCTAATCTTCCAACGCTTCTGCTCATTCTCTTCTTCTGTGTAACCCCTGATGAATCAATAGATTGAACGAGTAGGACCAATCACCAGCTAAATCGAATACGAATAATAATTTATTTTTAATTTCAGGAAAGAGAAGAACTCAAAGAACAAAGTTTCTTATCAGGATACTCAATGTGGCAACCAATAAATTTTAATTTAGACGGCAATCATTTCATTCTAGAACTTGCTCTCGATGAATCAAACAGTGGTAGTAGTCTGGAGGACTAAAAACCGCCACCACTACCCTCGGAGTGGGTCAGTCATCTCGTTGCCAGGTATACTATTATAAAAGACTTACCCAACTCGGGTTCTTATGAAGCAATTACGGTTGCATTAAGGCTAGACTGAAATCAGGAATAACATTCTTTTCAAATACTTTGAGACTATTTGTAAGCAGTTTAAAATAAAACTTACGGTGACATAGTGGTGCGTTACTTGCGAAACGAGGAAGCCAGGTTTACTTCGGAATTTAAATATTCATCTAGAAGGCTAACTGACTCGCCATAGAGCATAACATCGGCAGCGAACATTATGTGAAGGCTAGGTAGTGTCAGCTTTTTTGAGAGTGTGTAACCCAATGAATAAAGATGCTCACTTGTACATGCAATACAGCAAACAATACATTGGTAACCCTATCAATCTAGAACCTGCAACAATAGACTGAAAATTATATGAAACTGAAAGCAATCAAAGAAAGACCGAAAAGGAATAACAAAAATGTAAACAAAGCAAGTCTTTGCAAGTGAAACTAATTAAACAATCAGCTAATAATACCGCTGTTGTTGCTATAGCAGTTAAATTCGAAAAAAAGTCAATTTTTATTGGCAACAAATGCTTTGATGCACTTTTTGGATTT
Source organism: Sarcophaga carnaria (assembly GCA_958299815.1). Lineage (NCBI taxonomy): Eukaryota > Metazoa > Arthropoda > Insecta > Diptera > Sarcophagidae > Sarcophaga > Sarcophaga carnaria. Next base: position 21,014,939 of record OY283152.1, read on the forward strand.
CGATTGTGTATCTAAATTGTTTTTAACCATATCGGTCAACTACTTTTCAATTGTGATAGAAGTGAGACAGTTTCTAACACACATTTTCTAAATTTTAAAAACAAAAGCCAGAAAACCGCAGAACAAACCTTTACGTAAAGCGCTTAAATTTTTGATTGAATCTCCTTTGTAAGCAAAATGTGTTGCCGCTGCTGTAGTGTTAAACAACAGAAAATTTGGGTCTTTAGCATCGGCTGTATTCTAGGGATTTTGGGCATAGTGGCTATAACAGCATGGCCTACAATTTGGGAGGCTGTTTTAAAAAAGGTAAGAAGAATCCGTAACTATAATTACCTTGATTAACTTTCCTGTATATTACAGACACTGCCCTTACGCCCGGATTCATTTTTCTACACAAAATGGGTGCAAACACCCGTTCCTTTATATTTGCATTTCTTTTTATTTAATTGGACAAATCCCCAGCAGGTCAACGATAGCTCGATCAAACCAAATTTCGAGCAGTGCGGACCGTATGTGTTTCGTGAAATTAAAATCAAAGAGGATCTTAAGTGGGAAGACAACAATAACTTGGTGACGTATTTCTCAAAACGTACCTGGTACTTTGAGGCTGGCAAAAGCAATGGCTCCTTAGATGATCTCATAACAGCACCCCATTTGCCAACAGTGGTAAGTCAGTACACGAGAATAATGTTGCAAGAAAAATATTTCAAATAAAAACCTTTCAGGGCGTTTCAAAAATCTTTGGCAAACAGCATCCCATTTTAAGTAAAATCGTTAATTTCGGTTTAAATCGTGAGGGTGGCACACTGTACGTTACTCAAACCGTTTTGGAATGGATATTCCAAGGTTTCTATGATGATTTAATGGATTTTGCCGAACGTTTACATTCACCCCGCTTTCCCATTTATTATCCTCATTTCGGTTATTATTACAATCGCAACAACAGCAAGGAGGCTGAGGGTACTTCTACCATCTACACAGGACAACATGACCTCAGGAAAATGGGTGATTTAAAGTACTGGAAAGGTTCAGATCACACTAATTACTGGCAGGGTGAGTGTAGTCGTGTAAATGGTACCACGGGTGAACTTTGGGCCCCTGGCAAAATGTGGCATGAACCGGTTTCATTGTTTCTGGCAGATGCTGCACGTTTTATAAATATTTTCCCTCAAGCCAATGAAACATATCGTGGCGTTGCGGCAAGACGTTACACCAGCACAGAATTGACATTTGACAGTGGCCATCTAGCGGAGGATACAAAATGTTTTTGTGTCCACAAACGCGAGTGTCCTAAAAATGGTGTCATAGATTATTCGCCCGTAATGATAGGGGCCCCCATTTATTTATCGCATCCCCATTTTTATATGACAGATTCTCTATATCGCCAGAATACTACCGGTTTACGGCCGGATACCGAGCAACACGGCATTTTTGTTTTATTGGAACCCAAATTGTCGATACCTTTGAAACTGGAAGGCAAAATAATGTTAAGTGCTCTGCTGGAGAGGGATGAGGAACTAGAGTAAGTTGTTATTATACGCGGACAGTAGGTGTTTTTGAATACTAAAGAGCATTTAAACTTTCAGTCTTTTTAAGGATTTAGCGTGGAATTTTTATGCACCCCTGTTCTCGTTATATATGACAACCGAAATAACAGATGAGCTGTTGAGACTTGTTAAGGTAAGATTTAGTTAAGCAAAGCTTGTAAAAAAAGTAAAATTATGTCATCAATCTTAAAACCATCCATCAAATGGTCTTGGTACCCATTGTTCATTCCCAATCCAATGTCCAAAGTCTCTCTGATGCCCCATTGCTGACTTTCAGCTTCTTCTTAAGGTGCATGGCTTGGTGCACTATTGCCAATACCAAAAATTTGATCAGCAACAGGAAACGGTATTTCCATTAGACTTGCGAGGAAAGAAAAATCAGTAAAGTGTACAAAACTCTCTTTCTCCTCAATCGATGTATTGCCTCTCCAGAAATTTTTTTGCCTGTCTCTTCCCGAGTCTAAGCACTAGCACTATACCGCAGAGTAGATAAAGTGACAAGGATATCCCTACAATCCAATTGAAATACATGACTGGTCCGATTTCAATCAATTTGGATTTGACGGCGGCCAAGTAATATCTTTGCTTAATAGACAGCCCAATAGTTACGAGTGTGACTGCTCTAACAAGTTCATGAGCTAGACTAGCACCCGGAAGAGCTGTTTAATCGGGAGCCCATATTAAGTCTTAGGTCTGAGTGGTAGCTCTGATTTCACAAAGCTCACTTGAGCACGCATTGCGGCCCGTTGTGATGCCACGGGTGAGCCCATATTAGTTTCAAACAAAACTAATACGAGAGTTCATCGATAGAGCTGAGGTATACTCCAAAAAAGTTTAGAGTTGAAGGTGGCACAAGAAAGAGCTCCAACAGAAAATAGTCTGGCTGTTTGTGACAGGATAGAGAAGCCAAAAGATGAAAATAACTTACTGAGAATGAGTTTTGCATTGTGATTTAGGGTCCTTACACTAGTGTTACACACTAGAATAGCGGAGGAAAATTATCGCCAGTGTACCTTTGAACAAATACCTCGCAGCTGATAAATCTAAGAATCTCGCCGGCATAAAATTTAAATGTGAGCTCTACAATCAGACAAAACTTAGATGAAAATTTCAGTTAGTTTATAATCAAAATATGGAGATCGTCAGAGAGAATAGTACTGTGCTGAAATAATAATATGATGACTGAAATCATAACCGGAACCATAAGAAATTTTGCTGCCATTTTCTCCTATAGTTTCTTGAAATTTCGCCTTAGTCTAGTAGGTAGTGTATTGGATTAATAAACGTAAGGCCACGGTTCAAACCGCAGGTCAGACATCTCCAATGAAACGAGACATGAAAAAATGTTTCTTCAGCGACTCACTTTCAACAGATTTCTAACCAAAAACGCTGAGTGTAAGTAAAATTGCCATGAATTTATTTTTCAGAGTCGACTTTAAACTGTGGGTCCCACCACTCACGTATAAAACATAAGTGGCATGGGAAGCTAATGCCAATTGTTAAAGAAGGTTATTCTTGCAAATTCGGTTACTAATAAACTGAGCAACTATTCTAGATTTGTTCCTCCATCCATATAAAGTCCAATTCAACCAACAGTTGAAGCTGATTGACTGATAGAAAGGACAAGGCTGATTTTTCGAGCAAAATTTTCTTCAGCGATAAAACGCATTTCTTCTCCTTTCCGTGGTTACGTCTGTTATAAACAGTCATTGAATATAATGTTTTAAATATGTCATCGGACCATAGCTTTTTCGAAAATGATCGGCGAAGAACCTTTATCTAAAATTAATAGCGTGGTGGTCTTATGGTAACAAAATTTTTTTTTATTTTTTTTAATCTGCACCTGAATATCAATATTGTGACGTTATCAACAAGACGGGAGTCGCTGTGGTCTAATAGGTAGTGTCTTGTTTTATTAGATATGAGGCCTCGGTTCAAACTCTAGGTCAGACATCAAAACGAAAATATAAAAAAATATTTCTTTGGCGACTTCCTTTCCGCAGGTTTCTGGCAAAAATTGTGAGAGGAAAATAAAATTGCCATGAAAAGTTTCTCAAAAATCTGTCGTTCGCAGTCGACTTTAAACTGTAGGCCACGCCACTCATGTATAAAAATTAACGCACACAACATAAGTGGTGTGAGAAACTAGGTCGTAATCCCGACTAAAGGATGACCAATTATGTATGTATGTATGTATCAACAAGATGGTAGCATGAGCCACAAAACACGAACTATTTAGGCGGTATTGCAATATTTTTTCCAGTAACAAGAGTAACTTCTTGTTTTGAAGAAAACTTTAATTTTTCTCGCTTCAACTTCAAATCACTAGGGTACATGCAAAGGACTAGATCTATGTGGGCTTCCAGTAGCTTATATTCCTGTACAGTTCTGGACATAGATTTAGCTAAACGGGTAACATATTTTCTCTCTCAAGATTTTGAGGGCATTTTTCTTGTAGAAAAATTTAAGTACTAAGTCCGTTGAGACAGCTCTAATAATAAAACGTATTCCCTGATATCATTTGAAATTTATCTCCACACTCTGTACTCATCATTTGAGGAGCATTAAACTTTTCACAGAATTTTTTTTTTGGACAAACATATTTCTCACACTGGCAGTGTATCACAGACAATATTTTATGCTTTTGGTAACAATTTAAGACAGATTTTCTAATGCGATTCAAACAATTTTTAATAAAAGTTTTCCTTTCTCTTTTACTTCACAGTTCACATTAAATGCTCCTCTGATTGGCCAATATATTGGAATAGTTTTACTTAGCATTGGCATTATTATGATAGCCGTTGGTATCTGCTTAACAAAAACCCACAAATGGAATGGTAAAGTTGACTATAAAGTTCAGTGAATAAATTATACAAAAATTTAATGAAAGAAAAATTTGCAATAAAAATTATTTAAATTATGTTATCGTTTGCTGTATAACAACCATAAATATTTTTTTTTTCTTTTTTTTTAATAACATTTCTGCTAATATTTCGAGATGTTAATAAAAATCCTTAACCAGTGACCTTTTTATAAAATTTAAAGCTTGACGTCGACGTTCATAAATTTTGTAATACAATATTGTATACGTACGAGTATGTACACAGTATGTCTTTAAAATTAACGACAACAGCTTTTGACATTTTTAAACGAAAACAAAAATTAATAAAGAATTTACAAAAAAAAATAAAGAAATAAGAAAATAAAATTGTTTTAATGAAAAACGCTCGAACAGGATATTATAATCGTTTAAAGCTAACTGTTTAATACACTACACTCGTAAGACTTAATTACTTACTTATTTAGTTGGTCATTACAACCATTTTGTCGGGATAACAACCTAGTTTCTTACATCACCCTTGCTGTGTATGCCAATTTTATCATTGGGAGGTGAGATCTACAGTTTATAGTGGACTTGAATGACAGATTTGAAGGAGTTTTCGTGGCAATTTAAATTATTTTCAGAGTTTATGCTCATATTTTGTTTTGTTCGAGATGTCTGAGCTGGAGTTTAAACCTTGAGCTCTCGTATAACTATCTCACACACTACCTATGACCCTATGAAGACTTCATTCCTTCCTTGTCATACATATGTATATACCAGAGATCAGCAATGAATCGTTTTTTCGTTTCTCATATATACTCATGAAATTTTGAGTATGAGTGAGTCAACAGTAATCCAACTATTCTGATTCATTCGTACTCAGTACAACATTGATTTATAAGTACAGGTTGCAATGAGTATGAGTACAACGTTGACATCAAACTTATAACATTCAAAATATGTTTGATTCATACGCCTACTCATTCAGATTCATAAATTTAGAAAAATACTTATAATACTCATAAATGATTCGAGTGATTCGAATCATTCATCAAAATTTACAGTCTTAGTTGTTGTTGCATTTACAAAAAAAAGAAGAAAGAAAATGACAAAGACAGCAAGCAAAGCAGACACACGGCCTTCTAGTGAGTATTGTAGTGTTCGTACGCGAATCATACTTATTTTGTGATTCTTGTAAGTATTGAGTAAAGGAGGCTCGAAGTCAATAACATCATGCGTAGTGTTAAGTATGAGTACCATGCCTATTTCAAACTTTGAATATGAGTAGTATGAGTATGATATTAAAATAAGTATGAATGCGTATAAGTATCAGAAATTATGAGTATGATTCGAATCTATTCATCTTTTTGAATACTCAATGCTAATATCTGATACATACATACAAAATTGGTCATTACAACCTTACAGTCCTTTCGGTATACCACCTAGTTTCTCACACCACTTATGTTGTGTGTGTTAATTTTACGCATGAGTGGCGTTACCTTAAGCTTAAAGTCGATTTCGAACGACAGAATACTCTCAGAATTTTTGCCTACAGACTGCTGAGAGGAAGTCGCTGAAATAAAATATTTTTTCTTCACATTTCGTATTTGATCGAGCTTGATAAAGCTTGAGCTCTCGTCTAATAAACCAATACACTACCTACTAGACCAAGATGACTTTTCACTGTAGCAAGTACTCCATTACGGCAACAGTTGTTTTTTGCAACATTTTTATGATGTTGACTCCAGCATACATACATAGGTTAGGTTAGGTTAGGTTAGAGGACGTGTACTTGTCAATTAAGACAAGTACAGTACCCGGAGGTCGAATTGACCCATTGTACAACGACCTAGTTTCTCACACCACTTATGTTGTGTGTGTTAATTTTATACATGAGTGGTGGGACCTACAGTTTAAAGTCGACTCCGAACGACAGATTTTTATTTATTGAGAAACTTTTCATGGCAATTTTTATTTACTCTCAGAGTTTTTGCCAGAAATCTACTGAGAGGAAGTCGCCGAAAAAATACTTTTTGTATTTTGTCTTTGATGCCTGGCCTGGGGCTCGAACTCAGGCTTTTGCGTCTAATAAGCCAACACACTACCTACTAGACTACGGCGACTTCAGCATACATACATACATAATTGTTCATTAAAACCCTTCAGTCAGGATTACGACCTAGTTTCTCACACCACTTATGTTGTGTGTGTTAATTTTATACATGAGTGGTGGGACCTACAGTTCAAAGTCGATTCCGAACGACAGAGTTTTGAGAAACTTTTCATGGCAATTTTATTTACTCACAGAATTTTTGCCAGAAATCTGCTGAAAGGAAGTCGCCGAAGAAATACTTTTTGTATTTTGTCTTTGATGTCTGGCCTGGGGCTCGAATCCTGGCTTTTCGTCTAATAAGCCAACACACTACCTACTAGACCACGGCGACTCCAGCATACATTTCTTATATCCAAATTTTCGATTAATTTGTAACGTACAGAAGATTTTGAAATATCAACAGGCTCTTGAACCCTAAAACGATGATCATAAAAAGCCACTTTGTAGATTTTCTTCAGCGTTTCCGGCTTGAACTAAGTTTTCGCAGCTTTTACGGCCTAGTCCCAAATATTTTTCAATGCCAATCAATGGCAAATTAAGGAAAATTCATTCCAAAATCTCTTTTCCTTTTCAATGTTACAAACCTTAGCTCAAAAGGAACATAACCCCCTTACGGCACTACGTTGTTATAGGATGTACATATGTATGTATACAAATACAACAACCTTAAGGCATCATAACAAGTTGCTAAACAAATAAATTTATTGCAATGCAACATGCAAGCTGGCGTTTTTCATTTTGGCCGCTAAATGAAATTTATTTTCCCTGATCTCATGTCCTTTCTAATAGAAACGTAACGACCACAAATTTTTCTCAACTGAAATTATGACAAAAAAATTGAACTGAAAATGAAAATGAAACTGAAACTAAAGAGAAAAACACAGTGAAACAATAAATAAAAAAGTTTAATTATAGGTTTCTACCTGCGATGACATTTGCTAATAAAAAATTAAAACAAATATTAAATCGTGTTAAATAAAAAAGAAAATTGTTTTTAATTTTCTTTTCTTTTTTTCTTTACATTTTCTTATGCAAAGTAGAAAGAGGAAATATTATTTTTAAATGCTAAAATTATGCAAGGACTACATACTTGACTTGCATATAAAAACTTAGAAAAATTGGAAGAAAAAAATACATTTTTTTCTTAAAATATATGCAGGTATTGACGTAGTGTTGCCAAACTCATAAATATTTATGAAATGGCCATTTTGATGATCAACAAAAAAAAAAAGAAAGAAAGAAGGATTTAAATGTACTCGTATAAAATATTTAGAACATCAATAAAATTAAATAAAATTGTTCGTTTTATTTGTGTAATAATGTATAAACATTTGTAAAAAAACATACAAAAAAACACAACGAAAACAAAAAAGGATTTAAATTAATAACGATAATAATTGTTATTCCTTATTTACACACACACTGACATTCCTCAGGAAAAAAACTAACAAATTTATTACAAATGAACAGCAAGAGTTTATATTTTTAAAAAGACCCAGTAGGTAAAATTTACAAGAAGTAATTCTATACGCGATACTGAAATTAACAGGTCCTACATAAAAGAAGGCTGTATGCATGAGAAACAAGAAAACTCTCTACAACACCTTCTCCTTATCATGTTTAACTTATTTTAGGAGAACTGACTAAAGGGCGCTCTAGGTACGCTATTTATGAAGAGATACAATTTTTTTAAATAGACTGGCATTTTGAAGTTGTTGTAGTCTAGCAGGGTTCAAACCCCAGTTTAGACATTCCGAACAAAAGAAGTATAAAAAACAGTGTCAATAACCCGTAGAATAAAATAAAACAAAATTACCATGAAATATTTCTCAAATCTGTAATTCCGAGTCAACGTCAACTTCTTCTTCTTATATATAAAAATGAACGTGTGATTATTTGTTTGTGGGTTTGCTGGTTTGTTTGAAGTCTATAGACGGCTAAACGGCTGGACCGATTTTCTTGAAATTTTAACAGTACCTTTCTGTATGTCTGGAAGGAACAATAGGCTACTTTTCATTTTAAAATTTCAAGTAGGCGAGGTGCCACGCCCACATACCCAATAAGTATTTAATGTCGCATATCTCATAAACTGCAACAGCTAGAGTCCTCAAATTTTTAATGGACGGCTTTGACGTACATATGAACAAAATGGGCGGATTGGCTATAGTGGGCGTGTCACCTCCCATAGTCTACATAAATAAAAATGAATGTTTGTTTGTATGTACCTTATAGAATCGTAAATTATGCATTTGATCACGTTATGATCTTTAGCAAAGTTGCTGCGCATGAGCCGGGAAAGGTTTCTAAGTTGGTATGTCTAATTTCCGGCAGGTGGCGCCACTGAAAATTACACAAAATCAATTAAATCGTAAACTGTGCATTATTTAACAAAGTTGTTGCGCATGAGTCGACTGAGATTGGTGCGACTAATTTCCGATGGATGGCGTCACAGGAAATTATTCAAAATGAATGACAAGCAATTGGTCGACCTACACCTCAAGCACGGAAGAAAAGAGCATAACGAGCCTCAGAATCAGACGAGCATTGAGGCTGGAAAATTTTCGAGTATATGCCGCTGAGACCTATTCGCTTGAACCACTTGAACAACGAGAAGTGAGATTAGAAACTGATCGAATCAGGACAACGTTAAACAAAATCAATAAAATGATTCGAATCAATTATAATGTCTCTTCTACAAATTTATTTTAGTTGGTGGCGCAGCAATACGCGCAGGGTACAGCTAGTTCATGTATAAAATTAACAAACACAACATAGTTGTAATCCAGACTAAATGCTTGTAAGTATGTAAATGAAAAAGAACACCCAAAAGCTCAGCAAATAGCTTTCAGAATTGACGGAATTATCTTCTCATATTCTGTCACATTTCTCCCGGCTTGGCCTTAGTTATTATTTCTGATTACACGACATAAACATCTTCATGACATAGTGAATACTAAAACTCTTTTAAGACAGTGACTGTCCTGTGGTTTACTGACATATAAAGGACATATAGCAGTACAGGAGCGAGGAAGCTTATTAGTGGCTCTCCTCCTGGCAAACTCAGCTGCCAGTTCATTGACGTTAGTTCACCCCTAACCAGCGAACCAACAGATTCGTTTGTTCAGATATTTCTCAACTAATATCGACTTAACCTTATATGCACTGAGTAGTCAAACTGCGAGCCGATAAAAGTTAAATGAAGCGCATCTTTTAATGGCATGGACTTCCGCTTGGAAGGTACCTGCGAGTTTCCCCATGGGCTCGGAATATTTTAGTCTAGGACCAAAGACTCCTGCTTTTATTTTAAGATTCGTTCGTGTCCCATCTGTAAACCACTAAATAGTATCTTTGAAAGAGTATGCAGCCAGTCGATAACTCGTTTAGGCTTTGCATTGCTTGGTTGTTCTTTTCATCATTTGGCATGATAAAAAATCTAAGAATCTTGTGGAGTTTGTTTATCTGTGGAACAGAAAAAGTCTTTGTTTTTCAACAATTTCATCAACACGAAATAATATTTTCCAGAATGTAAGATTTTTGTGTGAAGCTAAGTCTTAATCCTGTCTAAAGGATTGCAATGGCCGATAAAGTAAGTTAGATTTTCGGATATATTTTAAAGGCATGTCTCATTAGGTTTTATGCCACAATCACAGCGATCCTGTGTTGACTTCAGGCAATTTGAATAACGTCAGGTCAGGTTCAACTCAACCATTAAAGAACAAGTTTGGACATTTGCATTGCAGTCGTTCAACCTACATACTTGGTATCCGAAAGAAGAAGAAATAGTCAAATTATAGTTCTCTTTGGTGGGCAACGCTTTTCTTCATACGTCGATTTCATTGTTTTGCTCTTCTACAGCCTACACAATCCTTTCATTTCCTACTGACATTGCCGACATAGGTCGTCAATAAAATTATTTTAAAACAACTCCTTACATGTGTAAATATTTACAAACAATAAATAAATGAATGAATAAATAAACATTTAAAGAATAAACAATTCAAAAAAAATGTTCAAATTAGAGAAGAATACAAAGATAAAAGAACAAATACTACTGTCTGCTATATACGCACAAATACGTATACAAACACAAATACAAATGCAAATGTAATCAAATAAAATAACTGTAAAGCGTTAACAAGCAGATAACAGCAACGAACAATGCAACAATAAAATGCAATAGAATAACAACAATAAAAACAATAACAACAATTATAGACTTTCAGAAAAAACATTAAGAAAATTAGAAAATTTTGAAAATTCTCAAGAATCTCAATTTGATTAAGCCGATAAGAGATGTGCAACAATATGTAGCAAGTGTGTGAGAAAGAATGTGAAAATTTGAAATTTTTTTTGGCAGGCAATGCCTTACAACAAAAACAATGTTTTACAAAATAACCCAGTGAACATAGATTCGTCAAATATTGCTTCCGTACAGCATTGAAAACTTAGCTTTTTGAATATTCTCATGTTACTTCCTTTGGAAAGTTGGGAAACCTAATTATCACGCGCTATAGTTTTCCGATAACTGTCATCGATAACAATGAATTTTTTTTAAATATTTTTCAATAACTTTAAAAATTCTAAAGCAAATTTTTAGATAATTTTAAAATTTCTATATAATTTTTTATAAAAAAATCATCGATAATAAAAATTTTATAAAAAATTTCAACGATAACTAAAAAATATTTTTCGATAACTATATATATTTTTATAAAAACTTATTCGATAACTGAAAAATTTCTATACAATATTTATCGATAACTACAAAATTTCGATAGAAAGTTGTCCGATAACTCTAAAATTTCTTTAGAAAATTGTTCGATAACAGAATATTTTACCATAAAAGCCTTACCTGTCTACCTCATTTTCTATACACAATTTTTCGATAACTATATATATTTTTATTGAAAATTGTTCGATAAATGTAAAATTTCTATACAATATTTTTCGATAACTATAAAAATTCTAAAGAAAATTTTTCGATAATTGTAAAATTTCTATTTAACTTTTTATAAAAAAAATCATCGATACTAAAATTTCTATTAAAAAATTCTCGGTAAATTTAAAAAAAAAATTCTTATATAAAATTCAACGATAACTAAAAATTCTCTATACAAAATTTTTCGATAACTATATATGTATATTTCTATAGAAAATTGTTCGATAATAGCAAATTTTGCCATAAAAGCCTTACCAAACTGTCTAACTCATTTTCTATACAAAATTTTTCGATAACTATATATATTTTTATAAAAACTTATTCGATAACTGAAAAATTTCTATACAATATTTATCGATAACTACAAAATTTCGATAGAAAGTTGTCCGATAACTCTAAAATTTCTTTAGAAAATTGTTCGATAACAGAATATTTTACCATAAAAGCCTTACCTGTCTACCTCATTTTCTATACACAATTTTTCGATAACTATATATATTTTTATTGAAAATTGTTCGATAAATGTAAAATTTCTATACAATATTTTTCGATAACTATAAAAATTCTAAAGAAAATTTTTCGATAATTGTAAAATTTCTATTTAACTTTTTATAAAAAAAATCATCGATACTAAAATTTCTATTAAAAAATTCTCGGTAAATTTAAAAAAAAATTCTTATATAAAATTCAACGATAACTAAAAATTCTCTATACAAAATTTTTCGATAACTATATATGTATATTTCTATAGAAAATTGTTCGATAATAGCAAATTTTGCCATAAAAGCCTTACCAAACTGTCTAACTCATTTTCTATACAAAATTTTTCGATAACTATATATATTTTTATAGAAAATTGTTCGATAACTGTAAAATTTCTATACAATATTTTTCGATAACTATAAAATTTCTTTAGAAAGCCTTACCAAACTGTCTACCTCATTTTCTATAAAAAAATTTCGATAACTATATATATTTTTATAGAAAACTTTAAAGATAACTGTAAAATTTTTATGCAATATTTTTCAATAACTATAAAATTTGTATAGAAAGTTGTCCGATAACTCTAAAATTTTTATAGAAAATTGTCTATCTCACCACTTGTGAGTAAGCTTTATACTTAGGCCTGTTTAATAGACCCATACGGCTACAACGTTTCATGAGTGAAGGCTATTACACACCATTAGGAAGATTCGTCTCAAATTGTTAGTTTTGAAAGCCTTAAGTCTCTGACAATGCCTATCAATTTTTTTCGACATTTCCATTAAGAATTTTGGGTATGAAGTTGCCACTATTCGCAAAAGCCTGGTGCTGGGTAGTTGGCAAATTAAATAAGAAATCATCCGCCTCTAATTCACAATTTCTGCAGGCAAATCATAAGACGACGTGCCTAGCTGACATAGACCATTTTATTAGTAGAATACACTGTAATGATTCGGAACTCTATACGAGTGTCTAATGGCAATGTCCTCAATACCACACTGCGTTTTTTCATCCAGTTCAGAACCCAGGTCGTATATTTGAAGATAATTTGAAGAAGAAACAAGTTTTTTATTACAACAGCGTCCGTTTGAAATAACGGTGTCGAAGAACCTGTTTAAATAAGTATGGGAGACCATAGAATATATAAATCTATACCGAGTGATTCTGGGCTGTGTACCAGCCATGATGAGTTTATTAAGGATTGAATTTTCCTGATAAATCTCTAACTTTCATGGACAACGTTGGCAGTCATAAAGGTGACATTGATCGCAGCCTGGATGTCCGAATAAATTAAGAAAATTTCAGGGAAAATGAAATTACCTAGCAAACATTGCGACTGGAAAATACTGCAGTAGCCAGTTAGTCTATACGAAAGTCCAGGGACGGTATACATCCTAAGGGCTCTAGTGAGAACCTCTGAACCATAAGTTTCTAAAATGAAATCGCTCGGATGGAAAAATTCTAAGAAACCATGTAGTGCATGTCTGTAGTCTAGTTTGGTCCAGGACTTAAAAGCATTGAATCCTACTGCAGCTAGCAAAGTCATCTGCTTTAGCAAAAGATTAGAGGCTAGGGAGTAGTGCGCAGTAAGTATTGATTTAATGGAAGAAGGGCAGAGTACGCTGGTGCTAAGAACAGTTAACAGTCTGAGCACTTCGTATACCAGTCGGCAGTGGCACTGCTATTTACACACACTCCGTGAGCATTGCAAATCAAGATTCAATCTAACACGGTCCGATAATGTGTAGTAGGCAGCATTTCCATACATTTTTATAATTTTTTTAAAGGACTTCCTGTCTCTTTCCCTCTGTAATCCCTCTTCATATGTTAATATGTTGGCATTTGATAATCTGGTTTATTTTTGTTACTGCATTAGACGTTTATATTTCAAATGATTTTGAATTTGTTGTCGTAAAAGAAGGATTTAAATTCTTGATTATTTAATTGGATGTCATTAAATAAATTTTATTGACTTAAGCAAATCCAAACAAGATATGATAAATAATTTTAAAACATTTCGTTTGTATGTGTCATATTAGTTGTGTTTGTGTGACCCCTAAAGAAATAAGAAAATCTCGAAATTTTTGTAAAAAAAAAGCAAATACTTGTTGTGTCACTCATAAATTATTTGTTTATTTACTTTGTTTTGATGTTGCTCTTCTTCTTCTTTCTTTTTCTTTTCATATCGTTTTTCTTTTTTCAATTTTTCTTAATTAAATTTTCACCTTGAAGCTGTTGTTGCCAATTTCAATTTGAAAGTGTTTTTGCAACATGCATTGCATGCTGCTTAAAGATTTATCTCTGCTGCACTCTGAGATGCTTCTCCTGAAGCTTCTTATGATTCCACTTGATACGTCTTAAGCCAATCAGCAACAGCAGCAGCAGCAACAGAGTGCCAAAGGAGGAAATGAGTGCATCTGGTTGTTTTTCTTACAAACGATTGCTATGTTTACAGAATTATTTTCTTAAGGTTTTTCAGCAACAGAATAAAAAGAAACAGAAAACTTAAGAAATTTAAATAAACACGAAAAAAGCAAAGAAGTGTCTGTTTTTACTGCATTAAAATGGAAATTTGTTGACATATTTTTAATGGGAACAAGGAAGACGAAGTGAATGAAATGTGTCCTAAGGACACCTGGCTAGTATGTCAAGGGTCCGCCAAATAACTTTTGTTTTTGAAAATGCTTTAAAAAGCGAAACTACTGAATATTTTCTAAAATTTCTTTTTTTATTTTGAAAGTACAATCCTTCCGGTTAATAATGGAAAATAATTTCATTCAAATGGCTGCCTCAACTGGCCATGCAGTAGCCTACACGATCGGTCCAATTATTAAGCACATTATCGATTGTGTGCAGCTGTATTTCACCAATGGCTTCACGAATATTGTCCTTTAAAGCGTCAATTGTCTCTGGCTTGTCGGCGTAACACTTATCTTTGACGGCACCCCACAAATAATTGTCCAACGGTGTCAAATCGCAGCTCCGAGTGTCCGAGTGCTTCGGCTGTGTGGCACGTAGCGCCGTCCTGTTGTAACCAAATGTTGCCAATATCCTCCTCTTCAATTTTTGTGAACAAAACTTCGTTCAACATGGCCCGATAACGATAGCAATTGACTGTAACGGCCACTCCTTGCTCAGTTGCGAAGAAAAATGGCCCAATTATGCCTCTGGACCAAAATCCGCACCAAACACTGACTCGTTTTAGGTGCGTCGGCTTTTCAATGTATGCGTGCGGGTTTTCTGTGCCCCAAATGCGACAATTTTGCTTGTTTTCATACCCGCCAAGATCAAAATGAGCTTCATCTGAAAAGATGATTTTTTTTTGCAAAAATCGGCATCTTCTGGTTTAGGCTACTGCATGGCCAGCCGAGGCAGCCATTTGAATGAAATTATTTTCCATTATTAACCGGAAGGATTGTACCGTCAAATAAAAAAACAAATTTGAGAAAATATTCAGTAGTTTTTTTTTAAAGCATTTTAAAAAAAAAAGTTATATGGCGGACCCTTTAGTTCTTGTTGGCTGGCATTTTCATTTAATTTATTCATCATTGAGACATCTTCCCCCAATTTATGTTACCCAAGGCTAATGCGGTCTCCAACAAGTGTTTAAAATTTACATGTTACAGGCACAAGATTATGTGACTAGGTTTCCCTTAGTTTCCATTAGTATGTCTAATTGGTTGGTATATACATACATATATATAGCAACTATCGCAGCAGTGTTCCGCTAGTCGAATATTGTCTCACAGATATCCCAAGTAATTGTGTGATCAGAAACACTTCTATTGAATACCATTCCCTACTCGATCATAAGTGTCCCTCTTATCTGAGTCAGTCTGTCTATTATGCAAATGAATTCATTGTCCACTAAGAGATCCTGAGCTCAGTAAGTACTTTTGTTACGGTTAGCTATACGAGCAGACTTCCTTTATCTGCAAAGAAATTCTTAAGAGTTTGTAGGTCGGATCGGAGGAAGATAAAATTTATATGCCAATATCTGTTTCTGATTCGATGCCAAAATTTTTCAAATCACTTGTGTTCTTAATTGATCATTACAACCCTTTAGTCAGGATTACAACCTAGCTTTTCTCACCACCCAAGTTGTGCGTAAATTTTATCCATGTGCAGTTGAATCTAAAATTTAAAGCCGGCTCCTAATACATGGCAATTTCATTTCACTCTCAGAGTTTTTGCCAAAAGACTGCTGCGGGGAAGTCGCCTAGGGGAGGAATGTCTTCACCAAACAGCGTATAAAAATTAAAGCGGTATCCATTTCGCGGTTTCAAAAGTATGGGACTGGAATTCGACATCTGTCAAACTAAGTTGTGAAACCAATTTTTTTTCTTTTCAGTTGAAAGTCTGACATTGACGAAAATGGATCGCTTAACTATCACGCAACGCATAAAAATTATCAAAACCTACTACAAAAATGGTGATTCTGCCACAGCCACGTATCGTGCTTTAAGAGGAGATTATGGTTTACATAATCGTCCAACTAAGCAAGCAATTGGCAAAATTGTGAAGAAATTTGAAGAGACTGGAGTGTTAACAAATATTGAAAGGCCTGTGCATCATCATTTCGCTCGTTCCGCTGAAAATATCGCTATTGTAAGTGAAAGTGTTGCCGAAGACCCGAATGTGTCGTTTCCTCGTCGTTCTCAGGAATTAGGACTGTCTTACGGCACATTATGGCGTATTTTGCATTTGATCTACACCTACATCCATATAAAGTCCAGCTCACGCAACAACTGAAGAAAGCTGACCATTCACAACGTCGTAGATGCGTGGAGTGGGTGCTTGAACAACAGGCGGTGGACGGCAATTTTTCGAAAAAAATTTCTTCAGCGATGAAGCACATTTCACACTCGGTGGGTATGTTAATAAACAAAGTTGTCGTATTTGAGGTCCTGAGAATCCTCAAGTAATTGAAGAGACGCCATTACATCCAGAAAAAGTCACTGTTTGGTGCGCTCTTTGGTCCGAAGGTGTGATTGGACCTTACTTCTTCACAAACGACGATGGAACGACTGTCACCGTCAATTCGGAGCGTTATGGTCATATGATAACCGACTTTTTTTTGCCTGCTATTGAAGAATACGACTTGGAGAATATGTGGTTTCAACAGGACGGTGCCACATGCCACACAACTCGAGCGAATATGGCTTTATTGCAAAAGACATTTCCTGGCCGAGTAATTTCTCGCCGTGGCGATATCAACTGGCCACCAAGATCATGCGATTTGACACCATTAGACTTTTTTGTGGGGCTACGCGAAAGACCGTGTTTATGCAGATAAACCTTCAACTCTTGAGCACTTAAAAACCAACATTCGTCAAGTTATGGCTGAGATACCACCCAACATGTGTCAAAAAGTGGTCGAAAATTACCTCAAAAGAATCAATGCTTGCAACACTTCGCTTGGAGGTCATTTAAATGATGTAGTATTTCACACATAATGTCAACGTTAAAACTTTACAATAAAAAGGAAATATTATGAATAAAAATATTTTATATATGAATGTTTTATTTAGGTTTACTTTTGACACCACGAAATGTATAACCCGGTAAATGAAATTTAACTGAAATTGAAACACTGAAGTACGAGTATTTCATTCGTTCATTTGCTTAACGTGTTAATTGATTTATTTTTCTAAAATTACCTGCACATTCACAAACGTGCTTAATTGAAATTAAATTCGCATTTTTAATTTTTAAGTGGCATTTAATAATTTTATATTCGTTTTCCTTTTTTCCACATTTTTTTCTATTTTAAAATTGAAATGTAACGTGAGCAAGTGTCATAAAAATCATTGAAAAAATTTAAAAAAAAAATTATAAAACAACCTACTCATGTATGTATATGAACAAAAACAAAATCAGGTATTTTATGGCAAACCTCAGTACTTGAGGTCATATTTTAAATTATTTTTAATTAAAATTCAGTATAAAAAAAAATACAAAAGAACATGAGTACCATGATGATGTATGGTGTTAGGAAATCGTAAATAAACCGGTTTATGGGCAATGTAATGTTTTTATTCGCACAAATAAATGTTGTTGGCTGGCAAATAGCAGTAGATGCAGTGGGAATCAGATGAACTCTATATTGTTGCACATATCGTTGCCATTTTGAAGGTTATAAAGTATGACTCTCTTGTGGAAAGTTTCAGAACACAGGCTTGTATTTAAAGATGTCGCCTTGTAATCCAATTCACTACCCACTAGACTATGGCGTCCATGTTGTTGATAATAATTACTAGAGAAAACGCTGTAGGCTAGTACGTAGTATGTATGCCAGCTTATTAGACGAGAGCCGTGGTTACAACCGCAGCTTAGGCATCTAGAATAAAAAGAACTTTCTCTCGGCAGCCTTCTGATAAAGACTCTGAGAATATAAAATTGCCATGAAAAGTTTCTCAAAACTCGATTGTTCGGAGTCGACTTTAAACTGTAGGTTTCGCCACTCTTGTATAAAATTAACACACATAACATGAGTTATGGAAGAAGCTAGGTTGTGAACCTGACTAAAGGGTAGTAATTACCAATTAAGTCAGAAAGTATGGTGATGTGAAAGTACACAAAAATGAGCAGAGAATTACAATGAGGAAAGCTTTCTTTTCTATGACTAAATGAAAACCATCCTGTGGAGTGAGGCGAGATGTTTGAAAAGACACGCACGACAAAAGATGAATGGCGGATACTTTCCTCAAGGAAAATGAACTTGAGATTTCTGGAAAAAACTCTGAGAGCAAAAACAAGTGCCATGTAAAGTTTCTGAAAAATCTGTCGTTCGGAGTAGACTTTAAAACCGTAGGTCCCTCCACTCATATATAAAATTAACGCAGAAACATAAGTGGTGCGTGAAGCTAGATCGTAATGAACAATTATGTATGCATGTATGTCAATGGATTTGAGACATTCTAAATTTCTATTCGCCATTGATGACACTGAGGATAGTAGCCCGCAGGTAATAATCGGTCTTTCAAGATAAATTCAAATTTAAAATAAAGCATCAGGATGCATACCTGGAACGAGTCTTAATTCATTTCAGAAGGAAACACATGGGCGTGTATGTAATATTAGTTCTGATTTACCTTTACAAGACAAAAAATAAATAAAAAATCATAGAAAGTTTAGACAGCGCTGAAGAAAGAACTGAATGGGACAGGCATGAAAGTTTTTCTAGTAAAAAAAATCTTGTGATCTTAAAGGGTCCGCCAAATAACTTTTTTTTTTGAAAATGCTTTAAAAAAAAACTACTGAATATTTTCTCAAATTTCTTTTTTTATTGGAAAGTACAATCCTTCCGGTTAATAATGGAAAATAATTTCATTCAAATGGCTACCTCGGCTGGCCATGCAGTAGCCTACACCAGAAGATGGCGATTTTGGCAAAAAAAATCATATTTTCAGATGAAGCTCATTTTGATCTTGGCGGGTATGTAAACAAGCAAAATTGCACGCATACACTGAAAAGCCGACGCACCCAAAACGAGTCAATGTTTGGTGCGGATTTTGGTCCAGAGGCATAATTGGACCATTTTTCTTCGAAAATGAGCAAGGCGATCGTTATCGGGCCATGTTGAACGAATTTTTGTTCACAAAAATTGAAGAGGAGGATATTGGCAACATTCGGTTTCAACAGGACGGCGCTACGTGCCACACAGCCGAAGATACACTCGATGTTTTGCGTCCTGTTTTTGAAGATCGCATTATTACCCGCAGAGCTGATGTCGTTTGGCCACTTCGGAGCAGCGATTTGACACCATTGGACTATTATTTGTGGGGTGCCGTCAAAGATAGGTGTTACGCCGACAAGCCAGAGATAATTGACGCTTTAAAGGACAATATTCGTGAAGCCATTGGTGAAATACAGCTGCACACAATCGATAATGTGCTTAAAAATTGGACCGATCGTGTAGGCTACTGCATGGCCAGCCGAGGCAGCCATTTGAATGAAATTATTTTCCATTATTAACCGGAAGGATTGTACTTTCAAATAAAAAAAAGAAATTTGAGAAAATATTCAGTAGTTTCGTTTTTAAAGCATTTTCAAAAAAAAAAAAAAAAGTTATTTCATGGACCCTTTAGAACTCTTTACTGAATTCCACTAAGATTCATAGTGAATAATTGAATTAATTATGAATGTTTTTTACATCACTTGTATTAAGAAAAATTAGGAGCAGAACGCTTGATGCTCTTTAAGAATTTTTAAATTTTTTTTATTAAAATATCAGCCTGTATTCCCTAAAACTTTTCAACTTTATTTCAATTTTATTTCCAAATTTATTGCAAAGTAGCTGTAATAAATAAAATAAAATTTTCAAATCATATCAACAGTTTAAAATAAATTGCAAAAATATCTTTTTAATCTTTAAAGAAAACAAACGTAAGCCTTGTAACAAACAAAGTTCTCATGTTTTAATTTACAAAATGACCGAAAAAAAAAACAGGAAAAAACTCTAAAAACGCAACTACAAGCTTCAAAAGTCATAACAAAATACGAGCATAACATAACGATGACGATGATGATGATAAAGTGGTTGCGTGAACTAACAAACGACAAAATAATAAGTCAGTCAACAGTGTTACCAACAACAACAACAGTAATAACAATTTACTAAAAAGGCTTAAACCAAAAGCCTTCTACTTGAAGCAATTGTTTCAAGGGCTATTGGCGGTGGTGATGTTTTGGAATTTTAAGCCTTTCGTAACCAAAAAAAATAAAAAATGAAACGGAAATAAAGGGGGAAAAACCGTTGGAAAATAACTCCATTCAACCCCTAAATTTGCGTGTTGGCATTGTAAAATGTTAAAGATTGTTTGCATTTTTTGCCATAAAAACACGATAAATATGATGTACGAAATGCAAAAAAAAGAGGAAAAATTGGAAAAATTTAAAAAAAAGAATTCCAGAAAAAAAGACGTACTAAAGTGCCAACTTTAATAATAGCGTTGTAGGCAGTGGTATCAGCAGCAGCTACAATATGTGGCAAAAATATTTGCTAAAGAATCTCAAACATTTTAAATAATTCTGACAACAAATCAACCCTTAAGTGGGTGCACAATTTTATTCTTTTTCAGGAGGTTTTTACTGTATATTGCAGGTATATTGGGTCCTCAAACAATATTCGTTTACAAATTGTAGGCAGAATGACTTTAAAATCTAATATCTCTGCCAGTGTTAATTGCATCAGGCAACACAGCAGCTTTTGTTCAATTTGTTTTTGTACTTCAAGAAGTTTATGTTTATGCTTTACAAGTGGGCACTAGGTAACATGAGTATCCTTTTCTTTTAATAACAAAAAAATTCGGTTTTGAAATTTAAAAAAGAAATCATTTCAAACATTACATGGGGAACAATAATGAAAAACATGGAAATATAAAAACAACAACAAAAAAGTTGTCATGATATCTTTGATAGTGCAAAAGAACAAAAACAATCTAAAGAATCCTAAAAAAAGTATGTTTTTTAGTTAAACAAACTGCAAATATGTCGTACAAATTGTATAAACGAACTCTGGAAGCAGATATTCACTTAAACAAATCAAATGAATATTGAATGCCACCTTCTAAGGCAGCTTTCGGACAATACCAGGTCTGGTTGCGCTACAAATGAAAATTGGGCATAGGGACACAAGAGCTAACACTTGCATCGCAGGGCATCAAATCTGCCAAGCTACGAAAATTCAACATAATTTCTCCTCCTCAGCCAAAGTGAGATTAATATCGCGTATAAACTCCAATCAAGTTATAATGTCCTGCAAGAGTCCTCGTTAACGATTGATTATATGGTAAAGGGTCCCCCAAATAACTTCTTTTTTTTTGAAAATGCTTTAAAAAAAAACTGCTGAATATTTTCTTAAATTTCTTTTTTTATTTGAAAGTACAATCCTTCCGGTTAATAATGGAAAATAATTTCATTCAAATGGCTGCCTCGGCTGGCCATGCAGTAGCCTACACCAGAAGATGCCGATTTTGGCAAAAAAAATCATCTTTTCAGATGAAGCTCATTTTGATCTTGGCGGGTATGTAAACAAGCAAAATTGTCGCATTTGTGGTACAGAAAACCCGCACGCATACTTTGAAAAGACGACGCACCCAAAACGAGTCACTGTTTGGTGCGGATTTTGGTCCAGAGGCATAATTGGGCCATTTTTCTTCGAAAACGAGCAAGGAGTGGCCGTTACAGTCAATGGCGATCGTTATCGGGCCATGTTGAACGAATTTTTGTTCACAAAAATTAAAGAGGAGGATATTGGCAACATTTGCTTACAACAGGACGGCGCTACGTGCCACACAGCCGAAGCTACACTTGATGTTTTGCGCCCTGTTTTTGAAGATCGCATTATCAACCGCAGATCTGATGTCGTTTGGCCACCTCCGAGCTGCGATTTGACACCGTTGGACTATTATTTGTGGGGTGCCGTCAAAGATAAGTGTTACACCGACAAGCCAGAGGCAATTTAAAGGACAATCGATAATGTGCTTAAAAATTGGACCGATCGTGTAGGCTACTGCATGGCCAGCCGAGGCAGCCATTTGAATGTAATTATTTTCCATTATTAACCGGAAGGATTGTACTTTCAAATAAAAGAAGAAATTTGAGAAAATATTCAGTAGTTTCGTTTTTAAAGCATTTTAAAAAAAATAAATAATTTGGTGGACCCTTTAGTATCTGAACGGAAGTTTAGACACCATTTTCCCAAGCAGGGATTACAACGGAATCCTTGTAATCCTCCGGCCATAGTTCGAAACTAAATGATAAGACCACACTGCACTGGTCTTCAGGCGGCTATCATAGCTTTTCTCAAGAAGATTCCCAGTAGAATATTCTTTATTTCTTTGTACCATGAGAAACTTTATTAAAAAAAGCATAAAATCGGGTACAACAATAACAAAAATATGAGGAAGATGCTTTGTGACAAACCTTGCAAAAAAATCAAAAAAACCTATTTTTCTAGTATCAATATGAGCAGGTGCCTCTTCTTGTCGTTTTATTAATTGAATTGCTAATAAGGTCTACTACTCAAACCTCAAACTGTGCTCTGAATATTCAATTTTATAGTTCTTCTAAGGGGTCAAGTAGTGTAGTTCCATGAGGCAAGTAGTGAGAGGTTTTAAAAATCCTTAACGCAACTAAGCCGAAAAGAATAAAGAATACTGCCTGTTGTGGTGTTACTGGTCCTTGCGGGACTTGTTTCAATGCATGCATACATACATACATACATAATTGGCCACTACAACGCTTCAAGTCAGGATTGAGACCTAGTCTTTCACAACCATTTATGCCGTGTGCGTTAATTTTATACATTAGTCACAGGACCTACAGTTTAAAGTTCACTTCGAATGACAGATTTTTAAGAAACTTTTCATGACAATTTTAATTTTCTCTCAGAATTTTTGCCAGAAATCTACTGAGAGGAAATCGCCGAAGAAATATTTTTTTATATTTCCTTTTGCTTGGGATGTCTAACCTGGGATTTGAGCCGTGACCTCATGTCTAATAAGCCAACACATTACCTACTAGACAATGGCGACTACTTGATACACTTTCTTAAAATAGTTATTACAAGTCTTTAGTCAGGATTACAACTTATCACCTCACATCACACACATGCTGTATGCGTAAGTTTTATGCATAAGTGGAAGGGCGGACCTACAGATTAATATCAACTCTTAACGACAGATTTGAGCAACTTTCACATGACAATTTTTACTTATTCTTTGAGTTTTTTTGTTAGAAAAGTATTGTGCTCCCATCTAATAAACCAATACACTATCTACAACCGTCCTTTACTACTCATTAATACTCACATAATATAGCTTTCAGCTGCGAGTGAAAGGGAGAGCACTAGGCAGCATCTTATGCAGTCTCTAATGAAACTTGAACATCGGCAAACTAAATATTCTTCTTCTCTAGAAAGGAAGAATGGGAACTAGTTGGATTACTATAGACATGAGAACACGATCATGCATATATACATACATAACTGGTCATTACAACCCTTCAGTCAGGATTACGACCTAGCTTCTCTTACGACTTATTTCGTGTGTGTTAGTTTTTATACATGAGTGGTGGGACCTACAGTTTAAAGTTGACTCCGAGCGACAGATTTTTAAGAAACTTTTCATGGCAATTTTATTTACTCTCCTAGTTTTTGTCAGAAATCTGCTGAAAAGATAGGTTAGGTTAGGTCTGAGTGGTAGCTCTGATTTCACAAAGCTCACTTGAGCACGCACAGCGCACAACGGGCCGCCACGGGTGAATGCAGTCCCTGTACTGACCAAGTTCCACCAAAATCAGGGAAGAGGAAGAAGTTGGTCAGCGCAAGGGCTGCACATCAAAAGCACGACTACCATGGGGTAGTCCATGCTGGTTTTCCAGTATGGACTGGAAAACCAGCCAGAAAGTTTGATGAACGAAGCTATATCCTTGATATAAATAGATGATAGCTCCGTCAAGCTGACAAGAAATGGAGAGCCAAATAGGCTATATCTACACCTAGCAAGAGACGGGCACTGACAAAGAAAGTGGATAACAGTCTTCTCTTCCTCAGCGGATCTGCATCCACGGCAGAGTCGTTAAATGGGAGCCTCATTCTCTCCGCATGTCTACCCATTACGCAATGACCTGTGGTTGAGATGACGTCACGACCAAGACCAAGTAATTCCTGCTGAGAAGAAGTCACTGAAGAAATATTTTTTCATTTTGCGTTTTTATTGGAGATGTCTTACCTAGGGTTTAAACCGTGGCCTCACATTACCTACTAGATTACGACGACTGCAAGCAGATCCTTTCTGCTAATTTGACACCACTACAGTACCTTTTATATTACCACAGACCTTTCGTATTTTTCACGCCATAGTCTCGGCGAATTTTATATCCTGAGCAGATTTAATTTTTCGAACTGAAATCCACTTCCTTGTACTAACTTGGATAATTCGATGTAAACACTTTCCTCTTATTTTAGAGAAAACAAAAAATGTCAAAACTTTTCCAAAAATTCGTGTACAATCGACTTTTACTATCGCATGCATGCAGTCAGGTTTAGTTGTTTTGCCATTAAAAATTTTCAACATGCTAAAGATATTGTCGTGATAGTTTTACTCGTTTATATATTTTTTTTGTTTTTCTCCATATTTTTCTTCCTTTATTTTTTCAGTCTTCTCTCAGCTTCAACATGTACAATAATGACAACAACAGTAGTAGCAACAACAAAAAAAAACAATGGCAACAGCAATCACAACAACAGTAAACAATCCCTTAACAAAGCTTAAGGATTAAGATCCTTGTAAGTGTACAAGAGTGTAAAATAGAAGAGAAAAAATGTTTTTTTTATTTTTTTTTTTTTCAAACAGCAACTACTGGATCGAACACATAAAAAGAAACTGAGAACATGAACAACAACAGCAACAACAGCGACAGAACTGCAGCAGGGAATATACACGAAGGGAGAAGAAGAGCAAGGTGGAGAGAGAGAGAGAGATATAAAAAAACAAGTATTTGCAATGGTGAAGAATTGAATGAGAACGAGAAGAGTTGCACGTATTTTATGTTGATTAACAACATGTAGTTCTGCTTGAAAATAAAAACAAAAAGAATATTCAAGAGCAGCAGCAAATACCTAAAGAGACACATAAAAAACAATGGCAAAATGCTACAAAATAAAGGACATGAGACACATAGAAAAAAAAGTATACAAAACAATTTCAGTTTTTTTTTTTCTTGCAGAGACAACAAATGCTTGAGTAAGTTTAGCTACAGCAAGTGATTCTCTATGATTTTAAGCTAAACTTGACATTATAAAAGTGGCGTGAGGAGGGGGGTGGCTCCACTAAAAGTGAAAACTACAAAGAGAATCTAAGAAATTTTTTGTTTGATTTACAAGAAAAGTGTATGTTTTTTATTTATGACTGTACAAAACAGAATATGACAGCATGACAGTATGTGTGTATTATTGATACATTGTTGTTCTTAATTTATTTACCTTTCTATTTCATTCCCTTTTTTTTTTGTTTTCTTTCTCTCCATTGGTCAGCAAATTTCAATCGTTATTTATTAACAATTTAACAACTGAGGCGTATGAGTGCTATTGACACAACAAATAATAAAAAATATTAATCATACGCTCACAGGGCCATAATTAATTGAAGAAAATATTCGTTTTTATTTTGTTTTCTTAGTGGATTTATTTCCTCATTTAATTGATGGGAAAACTAGCACATGAAGGCATTAAGAAGAAATATTTTTTATTTGCATTATTTAATAACAGAAAAAATCACAATAAAAACATACGCAGTTTAATAGGGAGACATGCTCCTTTTTTGCAAACCTAAACCTGAGAAGTCTCTTTAGTTTAGTAGGTAGTGCGTTGGCTTATTACGCGTGGTTCAGTCACTGGCTCAGAAATTTCGAAGAAAGACGAAATATGGAAAAAATATTTCTTTGGGCTACTACCTCTCAGCAGACTTCTGAGAATAAAATAAAATTGCCATAAAAAACTTCTCGATTCAGTTCCGGATCGATCTTAAAACTGAAGGTCCCGCCACTCATTGATGAAATTAACGCATACAACACGAATGGTGTGAGAAACTACATTGTAATCCTGACTAAGAGATTGCTATCGGATGGCAGCTAGAAATAACGTCGTCTAGGAAACTATTTAGCGACTGCAATGTAAGAAATATGGGCTGTGAACCAAAAGGATCGGCTGTTACAACATTGCAAATGATATTTTATTTCTTATGTAGTCGCCGTAGTCTAGAAGGTAGTGTGTGGGCTTATTAGGCGTAAGGCCACGGTTCAAACCCCAGGTTTCAAAAATCTGTCGTTCGGAATCAACAATCATTGTTTTTTGTTGCTACTACTGTTGTTGTCATTATTGAAGCTGATAGAGAAGACTGAAAAAATAAAGAAAGAAAAATATGTAGAAAAAACAAACAAAAAAAACCAGCAAAACTATCACGACAACATCTTTAGCATGTTGAAAATTTTTAATGGCAAAACAACTACAACTGACTGCATGCATGCGATAGTAAAAGTCGATTGTACATGAATTTTTGGAAAAGTTTTGACATTTTGTGTTTTCTAAAATAAGAGGAAAGTGTTTATATCGAATTAGTACAAGGAAGTGGATGTGAGTTGTCCTGCTTAAAGGGATCGACAAATTAAATTAGCTGAGGATATAAAATTCGCCGAGACTTTGGCGTGAAAAATACGAAACGTCTGTGGTAATCGAAGGGATACTGTGGTGATGTCAAATTAGCAGAAACGATCTGCTTACAGTCGTCGTAGTCTAATAGGTAGTGTGTTGGCTTATTAGGCGTGAGGCCATGGTTCAAACCCTAGGTCAGACATCTTCAACAAAAACAAAATATGAAAAATATTTCTTCGGCGACTTCCTCTCAGCAGATTTCTGGCAAAAACTCTGAGAGTAAATAAAAATTGCCATGAAAAAGTTTCTCAAAAATCTGTCTTTCGGAGTCAACTTTAAACTATAGGTGTATAAAATTAATACACACACCATAAGTGTTGTGAGGAGCTAGGTCTCGTGATACTGACTAAACGGTTGTAATGATCAATTATGTACATATGTATGTATGTATGCATCCTTTCTAAATCCATAAGGCTTTTACTTAAGCAAATAAGTTTCTCAACTTATTATTGAAATTAAGTGTTCTTTACAGTTTTCTCTAAAAAAAATTACCAGATTACCAGTCATATTCAACCATTTTTAACTACTTTCTTCTTTCGACCCGCAGAATGTCCTTTACAGTCCATATGTGAACGTCTTCATTTATTTCAATCATGCAAGTCTCTGTTCAAATAAATGAACGTTCATTGTGTCTTTTGTAAGCTTTTAAGGATAACAATGTCGCTCTTAAAAGAAAATCCATTTTTCTCAAACACATAACCGCAGCCGGCAGCCAACAACAAACATAAAAAGGAAGCAGAAAAAGTAGAACAGAACAGAAGAGAACAGAAAATGTTTCAAATGAAAATTGGAAACTAACTAAAATGTCTGATGCATTACAAGATTTTAGACACACACACACGCAGAGTGTCAAGTGCCGGAAGAGATGTAAGTAATATGAAATTATTGTTACACACACACACACAGATACAAAACAAACAGAATAGGAAAAACAAAATCACCAGAAAAGGAAGTAAAAGTGTCCTTACTATCTAGAAAATCATGTCCATAAGTTGCCATATGAGCATATCCTTTGGCTGGCGGCTGCCTGTTATTGGATGCAACACTTAAGGATGTGTTAAATTTCTATTAGAAACATGCTGCTGCAAAATGTCTGTCCATTTTATCTTGTTAACAATATATGGTAGATGGAAAACAAACAAATATACACACACACTTAAAAAGAGCGAGAGAGGAGGAAGTGAAAAGAAATTGAAAGTAAAACTGAATAAGACAAACAGTAGCTGCAGGATGCTGGTGTCCAACAAAAGATTATTAAAGAAAATAAAGTTATCAAGACAGCAGCAACTGTGCCCCACTAACAATTGTGCCACAGATAAGAAGGAAAAACCAACAAAAAAGTACTGTTTGACAACAACATCATCATCAGCATTATCATCAAAGCTAACGTTGGCAAAGGGTTGTGATATTTAATTTGCCTAAACACTTAGAATAACTATTTAATCACCCCCGCCCAGTTCTACTCTTGAAATTTATCAAACAAAATGACTAAAATTTAACACTTTAATTGCTGCACCCTGTAGCGGCAACAGTAAATGCCTAACAATCATGTTCTTCTAACGACTTGCAACACATGTGTTGCCTGTTAAAAATGTTGTACAGACAACGAGTAGAAATTACAAATTTCCTATAGACTTTGGCAAAGGAAAATATGTGTGCCAACGTTGCACTCCATCCAACACTGTTTGTATTAGAAGACTAAAGCATGTGAGCAGAAAAAAACATTTATTTTTATCAAAAACGAAGAAAAAATTATGAAAATTCAATTTTCTTTTACTTGTATTTGTTATTTTATAAAAAAAAGTTTGAAAAAGAAAATTTTAAAAACTTCTGAAGAGTTAAGACTGGCAAAAATTATAAATTAAGCCTCTCTAGATATGGTTGACACATTTTGTTGCACATAAGTAGTTAGAGTAGCAATGATACAGGAGACGATAGAGGGGATACATATGCGCTCACACAAGAATACTTTTTCAAATTTGTAAAAACAGCATCAAATTCAACAAACCGTACGCCAGGTTGCGGAATTTTAAAACTGCTGTGTCTAGTAGGCAGTGTGTTATCTTATTAGACTAAAGATCAGACATTAAAACCAAAATATGAAAAAAATATTTCTTCTGCGACTTCTTCAGCAAATTTCTGGCAAATGAAAATTGCTATGAAAAGTTTTTCAAAAATTTGACGTTCGGAGTCAACTTTAAACCGTAGGTCCAGCCACTCATGTATACAATTAACACACACAACATACAGTGGTGGCCTTATAATTAGAAACGAATTAGCAACATGTACATATGTTTGTTAATTTGTTTTACAGTTTTCACTGTGTATCTGGGATCAAAGGCTTTGTTTGGAGGACGTATTACATACGTTTTTCCGTCAGATTGGGACAAATTAAACTTAGATTCGTCACTCCAGAGAACTCTGTTCCAGAAACATCGTTTCTAATTATAAGGCCACCACTGTAAGTGATGTGTGAAGCTAGGTCGTAATCATAACTTAAGGATTGTAATGACCAATTATTTATGTTATGTACGAGTATGTGTGAACAGCTGGAAAACCAAAGAATTACTTGACTTCGACAAGAGAACGATTCGCACTCCAACAGGAACAGAACACTGCGCAATTCGCAAAAAAAGCTCGGTCTCTGTCCCACTAGTACCACTCCTGCTAAAGCTGCCATGATGTGGAAGAAACCGAAACGGTATCTTTTATGTGTGAGTGTCCTGCACTTCAAAGCAGAAGTCATCGGTTTTTGGGCGACAGAACGTTTGAAGATCTGGACATGGTGGCGTACATGCCACTAAGGGAACTGGTCAGTTTTATCCGAAACTCAGGGTGGTTTAAACTTACCACTAACGCAGCATGACAAGGGGCATATGTGTCACAGAGTGAACTTGCCCGTGAACGGCAAGCTATCTACCCACCTAACCTAACCTAGAGTTGCAACGAAAATGAGAAATTTACTTAAGCAGTGTAAGGAAAAAAATATAAGTTTGGCATGAAGACATTTCGACCTTGGCAAAGGCGTTTATTTAGTGCAATAGGGGGGGTTGTTCCTAAAGTTTTTGAAAGCTTCTTGGTTTCACTTGAATTCAAAAGAGGTACTAACTTTACAGTGAATCCCATATTTATTCATAATCCTTACATTCTTATAAGTTACACAGCCTTCTCTTTATTTCTTCGGTCTCTTCGAACGACGCACTATATGGCATTTTGCCTGAAAACCTGGCCAAAATTAATAGAAGTGTTTTATGAGTTAATGACTGGAATTTTTTGATAGTGTTAGTGATAATTAGGCCAAAGGATAAACTGATTTTGGTTCAAATCGGTCCGTGATTTCGCCTAGCCCCCATACAAATTCCCCCCGAAATTGCACTTATTTACAAATTATTATTAAAATCTAGAATTCTCAACTTAAAGTCGTTAAAATTCACTATATAATGCAAAATTTTGTTGTCTATCGAACTGTATACTCAGTTTCTTAAATTTTTTTAAATTCATTTTTGCCATTTTGGCCAAGCTTTTCAGGGTAAAAGTGCGACGTACTATTTACTAGGCGACTTACATCTCCATCTTAAGTACTTTTTGTATAATTCCACAAAGCGTCTCTTCATACATGCACTCATAGCTGTCAGATTTGACGATTTATCGTCATTTTGACGATTTTGAGCTCCAAAAATATCTTTTTGACGATGTGGCGATTTATGTCCTTATTTTGACGATTTTTAAAAATTAAAAATTTTTACATCATATTCTTTACTTTAGTACATTAAAAGCCATTTTAAGCTTTGCATTTTCATTGCACTTGTTACTATTGGAAATTGATGTTAGTAAAAACAAGGAGTAAAGTATTATATTTCTAAGTTACTTTCGAATATCTGTGATAATTTTTCTGTATTTTATTCCTTTTTAATCCCTTAAAAGTCAAATAATTGCAACTTCTAAATAACCTTGTAGTTGAGAATAATTTATCAGTTGTCGTTGCAGACAATTTTAAAAATTTTCGAGTATAGCTTCTAATATTACCATCGGAAGAACAAAAGCAAGCGGCGTTATTTTTTTCCGTACGACCAACACTCAGGGGATGGATGGCATTGTGCATGGAACTATGAAAATATGTTGTTATGGGAAGAAGGAAAGAGGGAACAGTGTTTATGGAAACTAGGCTTATATATATTTATACCATAAGTAACAGGAAAGATCTCTGCAGGAATTGAGTTCCACAAACGAATAGTCCGACTAAAAAATTTATATTTACTGTCAAGCAGTGTGCGATCCACTGGACAATCGACCACATACGGATGTGCTCGAAAGGCGAGCGTTACGTAGGAATATATGATTTTTGGGAACAAGTCGCCTTATTTTGTTCGAGCAAAATCCTTTTGTAGTAGCTATAGAACAGTGAAACACAAACCACATTGCAACGATGCACCAATGATTTAATGAAGTTGGATACACTACCGTCTTTAACGAGCTACTGCGGCCTCTCGTGTACACGGTCGAGAAACCTCAAAATAAACGTTAAGGCACCGACCCTTACATGAGAGTTGTATTCCATTCTCGGTCGGTTTTAAATGGTGTAAATAGTAAGATCAGATGATAAGATCTTAAGAAGGAACTGAAGAAACTATTAATATTTACACCACCCATAGATAAGATTAAGATGATGCAATATTATTGCTGCGCTTATGTATCAATAAACATCACGGATATAGATTGTTTAATCCTTAAACAATTTTTTCCTGAAAATGATATAAAATTTCTCTATTTTTGGAAAAAATATTAATAAATGAAGATGAGGGGCGCTAGTTTTTAATTTCTAAAAATTATTTTTAAATGTTTTATTTTTGAACTGTACATACAGTTGTGGCCACGAATTTAAGACACGACTATGACTGACTTATATTTTATAATTTTTACAACCCTGTAATATCAAATTAGATATTCTTTAATTTTCTATGTACCTTGTAATGTTAAGAAAAAGTACCGTTATTTTATTTTGTTTCTTTTTACATTTTGTTGGTTTTTAATCATATTATTGTAAAAACGTGTATTTGAAACTGGCCACGAATTTAAGACATTTAAGAAGTTTCTGGTTCTTAAGTGATTATTTGGTGTTTTTTGAAGCTAAACGGTGACTAACGAATGTTTTATTCTATTTTCTGTTGGAATACATCGAAATATTTAAATAGAAATGGCCAAAGGTATTTGGAGTTCCGATGCCGAGCGAAAATTGATCCAACAACTAAAATCTGATGGAAAAACATTAATGGAGATATCCAAGGAGCTTAAATGTTCTAGATCCAAAATTTACAATTCGCCGGAACACATCAAGCAACTTAGTACCACCAAAAATGTCAAACAGCAACCTAGAGCCCGAAAAACTACACCCAGGGAGGACAGTTTAATTTATAGACTTGCTGCTAATAATCCTTTCACGAGTTCAAATAAAATAAAAAATGAAATTGCATATTTCGTCGAGGACAATAAGAAGACGTCTCAATAAAAAGACTTTGCGAGGGTGTATTGCACAACGTAAACCACTTGTGTCAAAAAAAAATCATATCCCGACTAGCGTTTTTGAGAGAACATCTCAAAAACCCAATGATATTTTGGAAAAATATACTTTGGAGCGACGAGTCGAAGTTTTGTCGCTTCGGCTCTGATGGAAAGCAGTTCGTATGGCGCCCTCCAAACCAGGAGCATAACCCAAAGTACACCATTAAAACGGTCAGACATGGTGGTGGAAATGTGATGGTGTGGGCAGCATTTTCCTGACATGGTGTGGGTCCCATTTACAAAATTATCACTAAAATGGACCAGCACGTTTACAAAAACATTGTAACAAACACTATGATACCATTCGCTGAAGACAACATGCCTCTAATATGGACATTTATGCCTGATAATGACCCTAAGCACACTTCACGTCTAGTGAAGAGTTGCTTAGAGGAAAACAATATCACTGTCCTTAAGCTCAATCCCCGGACTTTAATCCAATTGAGAACTAGTGGAATGATGTTGAGAAACATGTACGAACAGTAAAACCCAAAAGTTTAAACGATTTGTGGGAAGAAATCCAAAAGGCTTGATATGAGATTCCAAAGCAACATTGTATGGCATTAGCTGAAAGTGTACCCAGGAGATGTGCTGCTGTGATCAAAAATAAAGGTTTTCCCACCAAATATTAAGATTTTTTTATGAAGCTGAGCTTTACTGTAGTAAATTAAGTTTTATTTTGCCTATGACTTAAACTCATGACCAGGATAAAATTTGTGTTAATCTATATTATATGTAAATAAAAATTCTTAACCAAATATAGGTAGCAAAATATTATTAATTTTACTTCATCACATTACTATAATCTTAAGAAAAATATCATGGACCTAAAATTTAAGTAAAATGTCGTGTCTTAAACTCGTGGCCACCACTGTACATTGACTTTTATATGTTTTACTAAAAAAGAAATAATTTTGGTTTTTAAAAACTTTTGATTTATTTTTTTTTTCTGACGATTTTGACGATTTTTTCTCAAATATTTGACGATTTGGTGCCTCATTCATCTGGCAGCTATGCTTGCACTTGTGGTTAGAACCATGTCGTTCGTGTAGTTTGGGCAATCATACATCAGACTATCCAGGGATAACCTGAGCTTGGTAATCAGTCACTAGACTCAATGTATAGTTATTCAGAATTGGAGTAATCTCAAGCCCCAAATGTAGATTCTGTTACGATGAGTATTTATCTTGGAATCTTGAAGATGATCTTTCAAAAATTGTCTTGAGACATTGAAGCATTTGAATAAAATACTTCGTTTTTTTGATTATAATTCAGGCTTATCAAATAAAATACAATGAAGATTAACACACACACACACACCCACAGGCGAATAATAACAACAACAACAACAACAGTGTAAATAATTAATTTCTCAATTTGAAAAAAAAAGAAATTCTTAAGCTTCCCCTATGATGGTCAGTCATTTCATTACCATTTATTGTGTGTAGTATTGGCATTTAAAGTCTGTATGCCTATGGGATAAAACGGAAAACGGAAAAGGAAATAAGAAAATAAGAAAAGTGAAATGAAAATAAAATATTAACAATGATTTATTGCTTATGAAACGGGACAAGTATTTGAATGAATATAAAAAAATCTTAAGCTTTAAGCAAATAAACTGTCATGACTGTGGATGGCAATCAGTTACACAGAATGAAAGACAATTCATCTTTTGGTTATATTCCATGACTGTTTGCTGTACTACTGCTGCAAAGCAAAGCAGAGTCTTCTATGGATATTGATTTCAAAGTGAATACCATGAAGTGAACGTTCCTCGTACACATACCAATCTCATACACATACACTGTGTGCTTCATTTCAACCCATAATACTGTTGCATGCGCCAAACTAGAGAGGAGACTCTCAGAGGTCTTACAAATGAAAAACGAGAAAACAAAGTCTTGTTTTTTTTTGCGCCCACCCAAAGGAAATCGCAACCAGTTAGTTGATATCCGTTGCATTGACATTGATAGAGGGACACAAAAGAATGAATTTTCCACTGTGTGGCAATGGTGGAAATGTGAAAAATGGTAATATTAGCCTACCAATGATCCAACAACCCAGCCATTCAAACCATCGTTACAGCACAACACAATGAGTTTGTGTGGCCGCTGCTTGCACTGCCATTAACAACCATTCTGTGGTGATATTTGATTCGCTTCCCTTTCGACTGTAATTTGGGGAATTGGGGGATAAAAGCCCAGCAAGGGATACAACAAGGAAACAATAAAGGAAAAAGAGGGGAAAATTATGAATATAAAAGCCCTTAAATTAAGTTGAAATCTATTCAGAGGAGATAATTGTTGAAAAATGTTTCATTCATTTAAGAGTTCAATGGAAATATGCTTGACATTTATGATATCCCGACAAGCATAAGTTTCATTGCAGGCAGGCAGGGCTCACAAGTAATAAATAATTTCTACAGGAAGTGGTTAAAATTAAAGAGGTTTGCTTATGTATTGTAAGTTAAGCGTTATTATTATTAATAATACAGTGACAGTCATTGCAAATCGTACAGCAAAGATCAAATAATTCTTAAATAAGTTTCATTTGTTTTTAATTTATTTACATGGCAAGCATTTACTTACTTCACCCCAGTATGGTGAATCTAGTTAAGCTATAAGGAAATCGAAACGATTGTGTTGCACTACCAAACTTAGTGTCTTTAAAGTCATTGTGAAGACTGTTTTGTTATTAGTCTACGAGATATGAAAGATTGGGAAGATGAGTGTTATGGCTCTGTGTTTCCGTTTTAACAAAAATTTAACACAGTGAAGGGTTAAGCATCATTGAAAATCATACAGAGATAAGTTAGGTTAAGTGGCGCATCCTCGTAGAACTCCTAGAGCTCCCATGCCGATCAGCATTTAGACCAATTCTATTACGACAATCAATATTCAACCCGCTGATCTACCATTCCTCAGAGAAAATTAAACCAAATTCATGTTTTATTCGAGAGTTCAGTCAAGGATATCAGAATGTGGGAAATGAGAAACCTTCAGGGAACTGACACATCAGGTGAAAGCAAATCTCTCAGACCCACTGTTCCTAAGAAGTTATTTGTCAGACTACCAAGTCCTTAGGGATGCCCGTTAGAATTGCTATTCTGTGATGGATGGCCATGGAATTTAAGGATAGAAGTGAGAGTCGGTCTTCTTCGTATCCATACATATCCAGCACAGTCTGTCAATATTACACGTACGCTCTGGCTGCCAGCTAGATTAAGTGCGCCTATGAAACGAGCTCACAATAACCAAATGAACTGAATCGGAATACTTATACATTTTGACATGTCAGAGACTGAGAACTCCATAGCCTGGTCCTGGCCAGCTCATAAGCAATGCAATATCCAACGATATTCTCTTGACCTTGAACGAATATAAAGTTACCTTCGATTCATCCGAAATGTCCCTAAATTATGGGCAAGAACGGAGGTTCGTTAAGGCCTTAATCGCAGCCTGACTAGCAGAATAAATCAAAAGATATTCAAGGAAAATAGCGCCGCCCAACAAGCATTGCGACGCTTTCAAAATACGATCACAATCTGTTCTGTCGCAATTCATATGGGAACTCAAACTAATAATCAGTCGGTTGAGTTTGCCAGGCGGAAAGCTTCCACGCTACTAACAGTTCCAAAAACTTTCTGCGAAGTAGGAACGGATATCTAAGCTTTGGGCTCTGGTTTAATAAGCCAACACCAGACTACATACATACATAATTGGTCATTACAACCCTTCAGTCAGGATTACGACCTAGTTTCTCACACCACTTATGTTGTGTGTGTTAATTTTATACATGAGTGGCGGGACTTACAGTTTAAAGTCGACTCCGAACGACAGATTTTTGAGAAAATTTTCATGGCAACTTTATTTATTCACAGAGTTTTTGCCAGAATTCTGCTGAGAGGAAGTCGCCGAAGAAATAATTTTTCATTTTTCGTTTTTATTGGAGATGTCTGGTCTGGGGCTCGAACCCTGGCTTTTCGTCTAATAAGCCAACACACTACCTACTAGACTAGACCACAGCGACTTCAACTAAGGCAACTAAAATTTAGATTTTGAATGGTTTGGCTGCTAAAAAAAATTCCGTCTAAAGTTTGCAGGCGCCTCTCTTTAGAGTTATTGAAAATCGATAACAGTTTGCAAACATTCAAAGAGATTTTAATTGAATAAACTGTCTGTCTCTCTCTTTCTCTCTCTCTCTCTCTCTCTCTTATCGTACTTTGACACAAATTTCCTGTATTATGCCCTCATTTTTATATGAAAATTTGCCACAAGGAAAGGTTTTTCTTTCTTTCACTATTTTTTTCAAACTTAATTGTTATTGTAACCACCATATTGATGATGATCATCACCATGATAATTACTCTGCAGTTGTCATTGTTTTTGTTTTTGTTTCTGTTTAATGCAACCAATTTTTATTAACTTTTTGTCTGTCATTGTTATAAAATTATAACAGCATGTCAAGCAGTTAGTCAGTCAGTCAGTAAGTATGATGAAATGAATGTAAGTTCGTCTATCTGGCTGCCTGTCTGTGTGTCTGTGTATAATGTTACATAGTTTTCAATAATTAATTGACCATAATGTCACTGTATATTGTTGCGATTTAATTAAAAGGATCAGATCAGATTTCAATTCATGGCATTAAAGTAAAAACAACACACGTAAATTCACATCCATTTTTTCTGTATACACACACTTACACAAAAGCCAACCTCATCATGCAAATGAAAAAGTTTAAAAATAAAATTTCAATGCTTGGCTTGTGCTGTTGTAGGGGAGAGAGAGAGAGAAAGAGCGAGAGAGTGAGTGGGAATAATAGTGATTTTCATGTAATTTAATAATAATAAAACCAATCGTCCTTAATGGTCAATAACATGCTTTAACGTAATTTACGGAAAATGGCCAATGCTTGCTGGTAGCAGCAGCTGCAAAGGCTAGCAGCAGTAGTTGTATATTACTACTGCAGCAATAGT
The DNA here is from genome assembly GCA_958299815.1 of Sarcophaga carnaria. Lineage (NCBI taxonomy): Eukaryota > Metazoa > Arthropoda > Insecta > Diptera > Sarcophagidae > Sarcophaga > Sarcophaga carnaria. Next base: position 21,052,599 of record OY283152.1, read on the forward strand.
CGACTTCAATTTAACCCAACTCCTAACTAGGCATGATAGTGCTGCAAGTAATAAAAATCATGCGTGCAAGTATGAGTAAAAGGACAGAAACAGGGGTCAAGTGATACCGCGTATACATACATACATAATTGGTCATTACAACCCTTCAGTCAGGATTATGACTTAGTTTCTCACACCACTTATGTTGTATGTGTTAATTTTATACATGAGTGGCGGGACCTACAGTTTAAAGTCGACTCCGAACGACAGATTTTTGAGTAACTTTTCATGGCAATTTTATTTTCTCTCAGAGTTTTTGCCAGAAATCTGCTGAGAGGAAGTCGCCGAAGAAAAATTTTTTTTGTTGGAGATGTTTAAACCGCTGCCTCACGTCGAATAAGCCAACACACTACCTACTAGACTTCGGTGACTATTACTACAACGTAGCAGCTCCTTAAAATAAGTATTCGGCAATGAGAAAGCAACCCCTACAAAAACCACTCTTGAGCTCCAAAAATATCATTTTGACGATGTGACGATTTATCCTTATTTTGACGATTTTAAAAAATTAAAATTTTATATCATATTCCTAACTTTAGTACATTATAAGCCACTTTAAGCTTTGTATTTTCATTGCAATTGTTACTATTGGAAATTGATGTTAGTAAAAACAAGGAGTAAAGTTTTATATTTCTAAGTTACTTTCGAATACCTGTGATAATTTTTCTGTATTTTATTCCTTTTTAACCCCTTAAAAGTCAAAAAATTACAACTCCTAAATAACCTCATAGTTGAGAATAATTTATCACTTGTCGTTGCAGACAATTTTAAAAATTCGAGTATAACTTCTAATATTACCATCGGAAGAACAAAGGCAAGCGCCATTATGTTGATTTGTACGACCAACACTCCGGGGATCGATGGCATTGTGTTTGGAACTATAAAAATATGTTAGGTGAAGAAGGAAAGAGAGAACAGTGTTTATGGACACTAGGCTTGCATATATTTATATCTGCAGGGAAAGAGTTCCACATTCGAATTGTCCGACTAAAAACGTATTTCTACTGTAATGCAGTGTGCGATCCACTTGCCAATCGACCACATACGGAAGTGGTGGCCGACAAAGACGAGCGTTACGTAGAAATATATGATTTTCGAGAAAAGTCCTCTTACTTTGTTCGAGCAAAATCCTCTTGTTGAAGCGATTGAACAGTGAAACACAAACCACATTGCAACGATGCTCCAATGATTTAATGGAGTTGGATACACTACCGTCATTAACGAGCTACTGCGGCCTCTCGTGTACACGGTCGAGAAACCTCAAAATAGACGCTGAGGCACCGACCCTTACATGAGAGTTGTATTCCATTCTCGGTCGGTTATAAATGATGTAAATAGTAAGATCATAAATTCTTAAGAAGAAGGGTGCCCTGGTAGTCTAGAGGGTATTGTGCTAGACTATTAGCTCGAGGGTAGTGGGTGCGATTCCCCTCAGATCTAATCTGTGACACTGCACCGAGCATATGGTCAAGATACTCCGCTCGTATATAATTAAAATATAATTTGTAATTGTATTGTAATTATTAAATAAATAAATAAATAAATAAATAAATAAATAAGAAGGAACTCAAGGAACTGACAAATGTGTCGGTTGCAGCCAACATTGCACTGAATTTTCATGCTCAGAATGTTGTCAAGAGCTTCTGACAACTTAATATTTATACCACCCATAGATTAAGATGATTCAATATTATTGCTGCGCTTATGTGTCAATAAACAACACTGGGATAGATTGTTTAATCCTTAATCAATTTTTTCCTAAAAATAATATAAAATATCTCCATTTATGGCAAAAATTAATTAATATATTTTCTGACGATTTTTTGACGATTTTTTCTCAAATATTTGACGATTTGGTGCCTCATTCATCTGGCAGCTATGACTCTCAGTTAAAAAATAATTCTTCTACCTTCAGTTGCCTACAAACAATTACAAACTATTGCTCTTACTTATGAACCGGCAAGTAGGGTATCATTTAATAAAATTAAACTGATGTTTGCTGACTTAAATTCTGTTCTGCTCTGAATAAATTATGTGACACGAATTTTTTTCGTCAGGCTTAATATGAAAAACGACAATATTTTAGTCAATAAAAAAATGGAAAAAAGTAAAAAAAAAATGTTTAAAAAACTTTACTGGGTTAAACTGCAAGCCATTTAATTTTATAAAAGCCTTAAATAGAGTGTTAGAGAACCATTAGCAAATTAATCAGCCCAAATTGCATTGGACAGGCTTAAAAAATGAGTTCAGTTGCTCATTATAAAAGTAGAATGTGTTCGACTTTAGATTCACTTCAATAACTAAAAGACATGGTAAAAAGTTAGGAAAATTGGGAGGAGAAATCGTCCACTCAACGTTATAAAGGTTGTTGGGGAAGTAGGGCACAAGAGGTGCTTTAATGATGCCTGATCTCAGTGTATAGACCCTATGCATGCAGTTTATTATGTTACAAACTAAGATCAGATACCACGGGATATGAGTAATCCTGCATCTACACTTAAATCCCAGAACATGATTATACTTCCGGAGGAGCGGTACTGTACAGCAATGCCATCCAGACCAAAATAAAGTGGTACGTAATCTAGAGGGTGCATTCCCAGGGATATTATGTAGAAAGAACTAAAACTGATTCCGTTTCAAACTCAAATCGTAACACAATGGCTATAAGCTATACAGTAAAACCTAGTTAGAATGAAATAGTTTTCAAGATTTAATAAAATTGTGAAATCTTTCTGTATTCGAAAACGCCAATTCAGTTTTCCTTTCTTGTAGAACGTATAGAGAAACCTTTCGCTGTTTATAGAAAACAACGAATGAAATGATTGATAAAAGGCAACTTAGTTGTTCATTACAACGCTTTAGTTAGGATTACAACCTAACTTCTCACACCACCCAGGTTGTGTGTGCATTAGTGGCGGAACCAGCATTTCAATATCGATTTAGAATTGCAGATTTAAGAAACTTTTCATGGTTATTTTATTTACTCCCAGAGTTTTTGCCTAAAGACTTGGATTAGAACCAATACCTCTTGTCTAATGAAGCCACCACTACTACTAATGGGTCCGCCATCTAACGTTTTTTTATTCAATTAGTGATTATTTCGTGAATGGTACCACTTAGCTTATGTCTGATTTGACAGATAATTAGTTTTATCCTTCCGCTGAACGAATATGGTTGTGTATACATACGCTTGAACAACGCTGGGAAATATTATTGCGACATTACTTTGAAAATCATGGTAATGTTGCAGAATGTGTGAGAAAATTGCGTACGGATTTTGGAAGAAGAGAAGCACCGTCAGCTCCGTATGTTCGTTATCTTGTGAAAAAAGTGAAAGATATGTAAACCCGCACGCATAGATTGAAAAGCCGAAGCACCCAAAACGAGTCACTGTTTGGTGCGGATTTTGGTCCAGAGGCATAATTGGGCCATTTTTTCTTCCAAAACGATCAAGGAGTGGCCGCTACACTCAATTGCGATCGTTATCGGGCCATGTTGAACGAATTTTTGTTCACAAAAATTGAAGAGGAGGATATTGGCAACATTTGGTTTCAACAGGACGGCGCTACGTGCGCCCTGTTTTTGAAGATCGCATTATCAGCCGCAGAGCTGATGTCGTTTGGCCACCTCGGAGCTGCGATTTGACACCGCTGGACTATTATTTGAGGGGTGCCGTCAAAGATAAGTGTTACACCGACAAGCCAGAGACAATTGACGCTTTAAAGGACAATAATCGTGAAGCCATTGGTGAAATACAGCTGCACACAATCGATAATGTGCTGAAAAATTGGACCGATCGTGTAGGCTACTGCATGGCCAGCCGAGGCAGCCATTTGAATGAAATTATTTTCCATTATTGACCGGAAGAATTGTACTTTCAAATAAAAAAAGAAATTTGAGAAAATATTCAGTAGTTTCGTTTTTAAAGCATTTTCAAAAAAAAAAGTTATTTGGCGGACCCTTTACTAGACTGCGCAGGCGCACAATCATTATTAGCGCCTTACAAAAGTCGCGTTGTGATTAACCCACCCTCCTTGCATGAGCGTCAATGAGACAATGACATGTAATCACAGCACCCACTACACTGAGCAGCTCGTGTCTTTTAATTCTGTTCAAAACAAATAATTCTTCATGATCATAGAGTAGACAGATATACCACTTTATTACGACGAAATTATACCTTGTCCTACTGGCTTTAGTTAAGTGAACTGAGCTCATTGGTTTGGCGTTCGTATTAATCAATTTCACCTTGCCAGCATACAAGGAATGGAATTTGAAAGGATTTAATCCCACCAGGACCTTTTAAGACCTTTAGATATCTCACTATAAAGAGGCTTTGATTTCGGTCGTCTACCGATATGATTTTGGTGCCGGTTAATGGACTCTAACGGCATCACTAAATTAACCGTAGTGTCAGGAGTATACAACTGACTACAGTCTGATACCGAAACTGTAGCAGTTGGGTTTCCGGACATTTGGAAATACTTTCCTTGATACTCACAGAATTTTTTTTCACTTATAATGGCGAATGCCAAGGGTCATTCCAGTAGATGTGGACGCTGATGGATTTAATGTTTTAGATAATGATCCGATGGACAATTCTATTTAGGATCAGATCCGTGTCTATCAACTGCCGAGCACTTTGTACTCAGTTTAGAGTCCTTTGATATGGATTACCGTACTGTCCGTAATCGTATTGCTAACGTGAGCTGGACTCTAAGCATTCTTACAATCGACCATTCGGATCAAAACATTTTAAATCCTTTCTTAAAGCCAAAACCCAGGAAACTTTAACTTCTCGCGAGCCTTAAGTTTCATTATTAAAAAAATGCCAACTTTTTCCAGACCAATCAATACAAACTTTTTTAATATTCATAACCAATATAAGCCTTCAGATAAAGAATCCAATAACGAAACAACATCGAAAAAAAATTGTGCATATGAAGGCATATTCTTCAACAAAAACTATCTGCAACTTTACGTTGCCTGCTATTTATTCGCATGTAAACACGTGGCCACACACAATTTCATTTTTCTTACTCTCGTACTCGTTAAATATGGTCTGCCAATGTGCAATGAAATACCAAAAAAAAAACAAAAAAACAAAAGAAGGCATCGAAGCACTTGCCTTAATGAACATTTTACAACATTTGCGTGGCCATATCTGCCAAGAGCATATTTTTTGTTGCCATGAAAATGAAATTCAATATAAAATTCAATCGCTTACAATCGAAGATCATAATCGAAATTGCGTGTGTATTTACTGCCATGATTTTAAGAACTGATACTGGCAAATGATGCCACGAAGTGTCAGTGTCATCATCATTAATTATGGTCGAATAAATATTAAAACTGCTGTGTGTGCTCAACCATATTTTTCTTTAATTTGCATACGTTGCTTGTCATTGCAGTTTTGACCATTTTTTTCAATAAACATACTGTTGCCGCTGCTAAGGAGATATGTTAACCACTTATGGCATCGTTGTTAAGGAAGTAAAGGGTCCGCCAAATAACTTTTTTTTGAAAATGCTTTAAAAAAAAACTACTCAATATTTTCTCAAATTTCTTTTTTTATTTGAAAGTACAATCCTTCCGGTTAATAATGGAAAATAATTTCATTCAAATGGCTGCCTCGGCTGGCCATGCAGTAGCCTACACGGTCGGTCCAATTTTTAAGCACATTATCGATTGTGTGCAGCTGTATTTCACCAATGGCTTAACGAATATTGTCCTTTAATGCCTCAATTGTCTCTGGCTTGTCGGCGTAACACTTATCTTTGACGGCACCCCACAAATAATAGTCCAACGGTGTCAAATCGCAGCTAAGAGGTGGCCAAATGACATCAGCTCTGCGGCTGATAATGCGATCTTCAATAACAGGGCGCAAAACATCGAGTGTAGCTTCGGCTGTGTGGCACGTAGCGCCGTCCTGTTGAAACCAAATGTTGCCAATATCCTCCTCTTCAATTTTTGTGAACAAAAATTCGTTCAACATGGCCCGATAACGATCGCCATTGACTGTAACGGCCACTCCTTGCTTATTTTCGAAGAAAAAATGGTCCAATTATGCCTCTGGACCAAGATCCGCACCAAACAGTGACTCGTTTTGGGTGCGTCGGCTTTTCAATGTATGCGTGCAGGTTTTCTGTGCCCCAAATGCGACAATTTTGCTTGTTTACATACCCGCCAAGATCAAAATGAGCTTCATCTGAAATGATGATTTTTTTTTGCCAAAATCGGCATCTTCTGGTGTAGGCTACTGCATGGCCAGCCGAGGCAGCCATTTGAATGAAATTATTTTCCATTATTAACCGGAAGGATTCTACTTTCAAATAAAAAAAGAAATTTTAGAAAATATTCAGTAGTTTCGCTTTTTAAAAGCATTTTCAAAAAAAAAAGTTATTTGGCGGACCCTTTAGTTAAGCTTTTTACAAAAAATCCATCATGTAGTGAAGAGTCAAATATGAATTAAACTTTAAATGAATGAAACGACTGCTTTAAGATAAAAATATCAACAAATAAAAATATTTGTATGTACTATGGCAAGTTCTAGAATGATATGGTTGCCTTAGAACAATGCTATCGATGAAAATTTGCTGAGTTTTTGTATGGCAGTATGGCAGTATGGCAGTAGGGTTTGTACCATGGACGCACGTCTTATAAGCCAACATACTATCTACAGACAACGGTAATTTTAAAGTGTAAGTCAACTTTTAAACGTATTGACGTCTAGAAAGTTTTTTTTCGTATTATTTTTATGTGTATAACTACATCGCCAATTACAATTCATCATCAACTGTATGAGACTTATTAAAGCGTGTTATTATAACGCATATTCAATATCAAAGGGAAATACAATGTGAAAACGGATGTATTTTAACGGAAGTTATAATGAAAAAACAAAATGCGAGCCAATAAATGCTTGAAAAAATGAATTTTAAGAGAAAATGTTGCATGATTTCATGTCATATTTGGAAAATTCAAATTTTAAACTATTAATCGCATACAGCTTCATGAAATGAAAAATGAAAGAAAAAATAGGCACTGGATAGAGAGTGAGAAACAAAAAAATTACAAAATTTACACGCGTCTTTTATTAAATCACAAGCGTTACATGGTATTTGGCATATGAAAGGAAATGAAAGTTTTCTATGGAAAAGGAAACTCAATTCATGACAGGTGTTGCCAATAGGAAACTGTATTAAATATTCATTGTCGTTACGCTTTTTTCTTTTTTTTCCTTTTTTCTTTATTAAATTATGAAAACATATACGTATTCATTCTATTTATGCATATCATTTACAAATTCTTGTTAAATAATGAATAATTCTTGCAAATATTTTAAATTTAGTTTCATTAGTTGGAAATATTAAAAATATTTTATTTAAAAAACAATAAACGAAATAAAATAAAATACAGGAGAAAAACACTCGTATATTTAAAACCTGCAAATAAATTGTGTGTTTTAAATAATTTTTTTGGAAAATGAAATTAAATCCCCTTTTGATAAATGGTATCTTTTAATTTAAAATTACAAAACAATTTATCAGCCATATTTTATGCCCAACAACGAAATGAAAGCAAACGAAACAAACAAAAAAAATAAATTTTAAATTTATATTTACGTTGCCAAGCAAAACAGTGGTGTGTTGTCATATAAAGTGAGAAAAAAATTCATAAAAAACACATACATACATACATTATTGGTCATTACAACCCATTAGTCTGGATTACAGCCTAGCTTCGCACACCACTTATGTTATGTTATACATGAATGGCGTGACCTACAGTTTAAAATCGACTCCGAATGACAAATTTTTGAGAAACTTTTCATGGTAATTTCATTTACCCGCAGACTTTTTGCCAGAAATATGCTGAGCGGAATTCACCGAAGAAATATTTTTTCATGTCTCGTTTTTATTGGAAATTGCTGACCTGATGTTTGAACCGAGGCCTCACGTCTAATCAACACACTACCGACTACACTACTGAGACTACATACGAAATACAATAAAATTTGAATGTCTGCCTCTGCAATGTGGTAGCAGCCGATAATTTTGATTCAACCGATTTCCCTTACATTTTAAAATGATATCTCGGTAATAACTCGTAGAATCTTGGTTTTCAAGTGCACAAATGTTACACAATTATTCACGTAGACATATGTAGGTATCATAAGGTATCACAACAAAAATGTCAAATTCCATGATCCCATTGGTTAACGAACGTCTCTAAAACTTCAAATAATTTTTTTCTGCAGTTTATGTGGCTTATAGCATTGTCTTGTTAAAACTACATACTGTCCAGTCCCAAATTTTCAACTGCAGGTCAAGAAAAAACGATTATCTTACGCTCATATTGCTCTGAATTGTTGGCAAACCCTTCTTTCAGAGTTAATTCCAAAAATATCGGCGAAATAACATCTCCAGATCATAATATGTATCAAACAGTCGCTTTTTCCACATACAATGGACTTTTTACAATCACCAAGAAGTTTCCATAGTCTAGTACGTAGTGTATTAGCTTGTTAGACGTGAGGCCACGGTTCAAACACCAGGTCATACAATCTCCAGCAAAACGAAATATGAAAAAATATTTCTTCGGCGTCCTCCTCTCAGCAGATTTCTGGTAAAAACTCTGAGAGTAAAGAGCAAATTGCCAAGAATAGTTTCTCAAAAAATCTGCCGTTCGGAATCGACTTTAAATTGTAAGTCCTACCGCTCATGTATAAAATTAACACATAAGTGGTGCGAGAAGCTACGTCGTAATCCCGACTAAAAGGTTGTATTGCCCAATTATGTGTATAAGTCTGAGTTCTCCAGGACCTACGAGCGACAATTTTCTTTGTTGACATAACCCCCTCATGAGAAATAAGCTACATCGCGTATGTATATGCCCAAATACGCATATATTTGTTCCCTTTACTCCTATAATAAGCGTAGGTCTTCAAGTATTTGACTAGACACATGATATTTAATTTGATTTCAATTTAAATTTATTTAAGCAACCTGCATTCAGTTGCCTGTAGGCAACCACCTGTAGACTATCTACAAGTAAATCCTACAAAACACTCTTCAGTTAATTTAGTTTTTGTAGACTTTGCGAAACCTTAAATTGGTTGTCGTCAACACCACTGTAAAATATGTTCGCTCTGTCACACTCACATTTAAACACATATAATGGCTACAAAAGAGGAAAAATTTGGGTGACCTAAAATTTAGCGGTTTCACTTTAATTTCGCATACACACACACATACTCACTCTCTTTCGCTCTTTCCCTCTCCCTCTCTCTCTCTCTCTCTCTCTCTCTCTCTCTCATTCCTTTAAACTCAATAATATTTAAAACAAACAAAAGGAACATATCAATACAACAGCAACTACAATAACAACAACAGCAACTGTAACTGTAAAAACATTAGCAATAACATTATGGCTACAATGGCTATACAATTATTGTATTTGTGTAGAGTGTGGGCTAAACATTTGCCGGCATGTGTGCGAGTGTGAGTGTGAGTGTGTTTAAATGCATGTTTTTATTCTAAACATTCCCTTACTAATGAGCCTGAATAGCGACAACGAGAGTGGCAGACAACACAAACACTAGAGGAGAATTTCATTTAAGCATGTGAGCATAGTAGGCAAAAACAGAACAGAGAGTGAGTGTATGTATGTGTGTAAGAGAGTACATTATTAGTACTAAACATTTATGGTAGCAGAAGTACAAACATCAATTGCTAACAACAACAACAACAACAACAACAATAATTGAAACAAATAATAACAATAACAATACAATTTAAATGAAAACTCATAAACACTTTTCCCATATACACACGCATGCATACATACGTATGTACATATGTAGATACATACATATGAATGATTATTAGTAGATAAATAGAAGGGGATGGACAGGGAGAGATAAAGAGATAGACCGTGTATGTTTGAGCAATAAGAGCACTTACTTAAAACAACAATAATTGTAACGCTAAGGGGTAATGTTTAGCTAAACACATGCATTCCAATACACAATTCTAATCATTATAATTACAGTTGTGGTCAATTAAATAGAAAACGGCAGGTTATGTTTTAAATAAAATTCTGTATCCATAGCAGAAGAAAATCATGATTAATTCAGCTCCAAATGAACGGTATTTAACAGCTAAAGGGATAACAAAATGGATAACTTTTAGGATTAAAAAAAGGAGAGTATATTTTATGATCATCGCCTGAAGCCTTTAATTTTTGTTTTACAATGAAATAATCGTGTTTAATCCAGGATATGCTTGTAGTCTCCTTAGTCTACTAGGTAGTGTATTGGCTTATTAGACTTGAAGCTGCGGGTCAAACGCCAGATCAGACATTTCCAACTAAACGAAACAAAAAGAATATTTCTCCGGCGACTTCCTCTAAGAGTAAATAAAATCACTATGAAAAGGTTCTCAAAAATCTGTCGCTCGTAGTCGACCACTCATGTAAAGGGTGTTTTTTATAGAGGTATAGAACTTTAAGTTGCAATAAAACAACGATGGATTATTCGATTGACATGAATTTTATTTATCCGAAAGATAATCTTGTGGCATTACATTTTAAATATGATTTCTGGCATATGACCGCCACGGCTGGCGCGGAAGTAGTCCAATCTGGACGTCCAATTTTCGATGACTTTTTCCAACATTTGTGGCCGCATATCGGCAATAATACGGCGAATGTTGTCTTCCAAATGGTCAAGCGTTTGTGGCCCATAAAGCGCACCAAACAGTCAGTTTTTCTGGATGTAACGGTGTTTCCACATACACTTGAGGATTACCTTCACTCCAAATGCGGCAGTTTTGTTTGTTGACGTAGCCATTCAACCAGAAGTGCGCTTCATCGCTAAACAAAATTCGCTTATGAAAATCAGGACGATTCGACGAATCTACGCCTTACTTGATGATCGTTTGGCTTCAAGTCTTGCACGAGTTGGATTTTGTAAGCACGCAAACTAAGATCCTTCCGCAAAATCGTCCATAAAGTGGATGGACACAGATCCAATTCCTGTGCTCGATGGCGGATGGACTCATTCGGGTCTTCCTCAATGCTACGGTCTACAGCAGTAATAGCTTCTTCTGTACGCACCGTACAGCGTCTCTGGGGATGCGAGTTATCAATAAGAGTAAACGTGGTGCGAAAACGTTCCATGGTTAATCATATTAACTGCTCTGATGGACGATTTTGTCGACGATAAAATGGACGTAGTGCGCGATACGTTTTCCGCACAGAACCATTATTTTCGAAATAAAATTACACTATTTGCAAGCGTTGTTCAGGCGTGAGTCAATTCATGACGAATTGCCAAACCAAACTGAGAATAAATCACTTGACAGCTGTTAAATCGGTCGCCATCTTGAAAAGTAATGCCAACTTAAAGTTATATACCTCTATAAAAAACACCCTTTATAAAGTTAACATCTACAGCAAAAATGGTGTGGAAACTAAGTCGCAATCCTGACTAAAGGAATGTAATGACCAGTTATGTACATATGTATGTATGCAGCAACTCAACCATGTCGCTTGTCCTAATACAACCCAAACATTTTAATTAGCATCGTATTGAAGGCTAATAAAACTTATTTCCAGTAATAGTGCTATTAATTTGCCCTGACCTGCAGTGCCAATAGATATTTTGTAATATTCGTTAAATTGCATCTGTTTCAACATGTTCAAACTGTACCCAAAAAAACAAACACAAAAACACACACTCGCACTTAAATACTCAAACACATGTCTGATTGTATTATATTAACAACTAAACTAATACTTATACACATAAACACACACACACTCTTTCTCTCTCTTTCTCTGTCTTTAGTACATATACATATATGTGTTTAATTTGTTTAAGTTGTTATTGTTATTATCGTTGATGTTGCTATTGCTGTTGTTTCTATTGTTACTGTTGTTTAACCATGTCTATGTATAATTATGCGTTGCGGTCAAATTTAAAATTACATTCACAATTCGCAGTTGCAGTTGTAGTTGTACGCAATAGAGTGGCCACAGTCAACTACAAGAGATGGTTGTTACAACTCGTTTTGAATTTTTTTTCGGTGGATATTGTGGTTGAAATTTTATTTAAAAAAATTTCGGTAACATAAGTTGAATAGAGGGCGGGTGAAGGACAATTCAATCCTTACACAGAATTTGTACTTCATGTTGGAGAGAAAATATGTGTCATGTTTTTATTTTTAATTTCATTTTTAAAAATATTAATTTTGTGACAAAGGAATTAAAAATTACAAGGCTACAATGAAATTTCGATTTTGAAGCACTTGGGAACTTTATACCGATACAATGGATGTCAACAAACAATTGCTGATTAAGAGATTATCCCCTCCAAAGAAAGTCCCCTCCAGAAGGACTTAAAGTTTTAATTGTCCTTATATACATACATACATACATAATTGGTCATTACAACCCTTCAGCCAGGATTACGACCTAGTTTCTCACATCACTTATGTTGTGTGTGTTAATTTTTTTATACATGAGTGGCGGGGCCTACAGTTTAAAGTCGACTCCGAACGACAGATTTTTGAGAAACTTTTCATGGCAATTTTATTTACTCTCAGAGTTTTTGCCAGAAATCTGCTGAGAGGATGTCGCCTAAGAAATATTTATTTTATATTTCGTTTTTGTTGGAGATGCCTGACCTGGGGATTGAAACGAGGCCTCACGTCTAATAAGCCCACATACTACCTACTAGACCACGGCGACTTGTCCTTATCTTATATCTTTAATACGAGCTGTCAATGCCGTCGATATCACAAAGTATGCTGTCAACTCTATTGCATGGGTGTGGGACACGGAGTTACAATATTGATGTATTCTATGAACCTTCCTAATTCTCAATAGTTGTGAGGAGATAGCAGATATTGCCGCACCCCCCTTCGTCTTTAAAGCTAGACAGTCCTCAGCATTGCTGAATAGAAAGTTTACTCTGGAAACTTGACGAGGAAAGTAAAAACAAAAAATATAGAAAACGGAAAACGAATGAAAACAGGAAACTTGGTAACAGACTCGCAAGGGGTGCTGAAGTTATGAAGACAATACTTTCCTACTCTAATACGAATCGATGATCGATGACAATCAATGATGACAGTGTAGAGGTTTTGCTCCATAGTCATGAAGAGATTATGCGACTTAAGAACAATAAAGTTGCAGGCCTTCATCGCCTACCCGCTGAATTGCTTAAAACCGGAAGAATACATGGCCAGCGATTGTAACCTCGATGTTTTCTGTTCCGTCGTAAAATAGGGAGACTATTGCGTACAAGGTTCTAACGAGTGTATTGTGTGAAATACTGATGCCACTTGTGAAAACACTGATTTGACCTTATTAGTGGGACTGCAGACCTGGAAACATCGGACAAATCTCCAATTACGTAAAATCCTGGTGAAGATCCATGAAAAATAAATCCACAGCATATTCTTTTTTTTTGTCGACTACAAATCAGTCTCCGATAAGAATCGCCTATAAGGAATCGTGTCTGAGAATTGCTGCAAAGCTGAAAAGGCTATGCAAAATGATGTTGAGCAACTCCTGCGGCTTCTTCAATGTAGAAATGAACTCCTCCTAACGTTTTAATACCATGTGAGGTTTCAGACAAAGAAAATTCCTTGTCATGCGATCTCTTCAACTTCGGCGTGGACAACGTTCTGCTAAATTCGGGAATGCATCTTAATGGCAATATTTTCCGGAAATCAATCAAGATGGGTTTATATATGTTGCCAACAAGTAGGAACATGCAATGTATTGGAGCCTAGATCATGGTCGATAACTAACTTTCGATGTTGTAACCGGATTTTGTTAAGTTGGCTCGGCCAGCAAAAATGACGTCTGTCTGGAGATCAAGCGTAGGATTACTCTTGCCAAGAGGTGCTATTATGGTCTCAATAGGCAATCGAGTAGTAGAGACATCCCTAGAACGACAAAACTTATACTCGACAAGTCGCCCATTCTTCTTGTACTTCTTTATGGAGCTGAAGCATGGATACTATTAAGCACCCACGCAGCAGTCTTCAGTAAAGAAAACTCCTATGTAAGATCATCGATCAGTGATATCCGCACGCGATGTAATAATGAACTGTATGAGCTGTAGAAGTCGCCGTGGTCTAGTAGGTAGTGTGTTGGGTTATTAGACCGAAAAGCCAGGGTTCGAGCCCCAGGCCAGACATCAAAATAAAATACAAAAAGTATTTCTTCGGCGACTTCCTCTCAGCAGATTTCTGGCAAAAACTCTGAGAGCAAATAAAAATTACCATGAAAAGTTTCTCAAAAATCTGTCGTTCGGAGTCGACTTTAAACTGTAGGTCCCGCCACTCATGTATAAAATTAACACACATACAACATAAGTGGTGCGAGAAGCTAGGTCGTAATCCTGACTGAAGGGTTGTAATGACCAATTATGTATGTATGTATGAGCTGTACATAGCATTAATCTACATCGGCTGTATTAGCTCCACCATGCCGATGGAAAAGGATATTTCGGCAAGACGGGTATGTTATGCGGAGATCGGCGGAAGTTGGCGTAGGAATCCCTATCGTCGATTGGTGTGTTTAACTGGCAAAGGCGCGCCTAGAAGCAGCAGTTGCGCCTAGAAGGGTATGTTAAGTCAGGCCGAAATCTGTTAATTAGTTTGTTAATGGCCAATTAAGTAAGTAGGTAAGGAAGATCAAACTACAATAACAGATCTACATACAAAGATTGAAAGTAAATGTGTCCAGTTGAAACCACTGAATAAAAATTCACGGCTTAGGAAAACTGAAAGGATGTGCATTGAATCCGTAATCCTCAGTAATTCTTGTTTATTGGGCAACATTTTCAAACTCCATATAAATGAGCAATCGTTTCAATTAACCTCATTGATTGCTTTCTGCCGTAACTAACAAATCAAATGATCATGTTGTGAATTAAATTCTTTCAACTTTTTTTTTATTTTGAATTTCTAAATAATCTCTCTCTCCCTACGTATTCATTTATTTATTTGAATTCAATGGCATATTTAAACATTTATTTGGATTTTTATCCCCCCTTTTTTATATTAATCCAACACAAATCCCAAAAAAAAAAAATCGTTCAAAACTTTGGCTTAGTGAGCGAGCAAGCATTCAGTTTGGCCTCAAACGTTTTTATTTGTTTTTAGTTCTGACCCATTAAGCAAAGCGCGCTGCATTTGTTGCCTTCGGCATAAGCCATCCAGTGCAATTCATAGTTAAATAATTCAAATATTTTTTGTTTTATTTTTGTTGTTGCTGGTGGTAAATTTTTGCTTTTGGCTTATTTCAACGTCGATTTGTTAAAAAAAAAAAGAAAAAATCAATTTTTATTTTCAGTTACAGTTTGTGCCACAATCCCGGCAATATAATCGGTGAGGCACCAGTTGAAATGTAATATTTTATGGTTGCAAGCCACGTTGTTGTTCACAAATTGAAATTTTGTCTTGCGGACTTGAATCAATAAAATGAAATTAAAAATTTCGAATTAAAATTAAAAAATAAAAAAATAAAAAAAATTAAAATGTTAAGTTTACACACGAATTAGTTGCGGATTGTTTAGAATTCAGTGTTTGGCTAGTGTTTCATTGGCGATAAGTTGTAAATTTTGATTGTTACTGCCAACGGGCATTAAATGGAGTTTATCGTGTGTTTTTTACCCTTCAATTTACACAGAAATTGTTTAAATTGTAAACGATTAAAAATAAATATTTAAATACATCTGAAAGGGGATAATAATAACGAGGTGTGTCCGCAAAGGAAGGTTAAATTTAAATTGATAAGGATACACTTAATGTCTCATGATGATGATTAGTAGGTTCTAACTGAAATTAAATTTAGCTCGTCTAAATAGGCAAGACAGAAGGTTTCACCCAAATATTTCAAGTATGTTAAACTGGGCCCCTGAATTTGTCATGTCTAGGGAGTCTACATAGTGTTTTCTAACTTTTCTCTGAATCAACGCCTTGCTGACAGCTGCAGTTTACTTCAGGCCGATGTAATGGCCATAAATCGCCTTCTCCAATTTTTTTGAATTCCGACTTCTTACTTACCTACTTAACATGTTGACTGCCGACTACGAGATAACTCGTAGATTACGTTCCCTTCTAGGGAACCAACTACGAGTTATCTCGCACTCACTGAACCTGCCACTTTTGTGTAGCTACGAATAAAATCGTATTATATCAATGCTAGTATCGATAAATGGCTTCTGGGAAAAGAACAAAGTGTCAATGTTGGCTTGCGTGGCCAGTTTTCTGAAAATTGCTGCGGCAGTCAACGTGTCAATTGGCCATTAACACCCCGGTTTACGTATTTTGGCCTGCCTTAACACATCCTTCTAGGAACATCTGCTTCTTTCGCACCTACGCCAGTTAGTTACACCGATCAATAACAGGGCTTCCTCGATTTGGTCCTTCCAACGCAAAAAAGTTGCTCTCTTCGCCGGCTTCCGCAAATCCCCTTTTCAAATACCCGTCTCGACGGGGCATGTCAGCCAGCGCAACCGTTGAATGTTAATACGCTGCACAACGACTATGTCGTTGAGGAGCTCATACAGTTACCTGTTGGGTCGGCCGGTTTACGTATTTCGACCTGCCTTAACACATCCTTCTAGGTACGTCTGCATCTTGCGCGCCTGCGCCAGTTGGTTACACCAATCAATAACAGAGCTTCCTCGATTTGGTCCTTCCAACGCATAAAAAGTTGTCCTCTTCGCCGGCTTCCGCAAATCCCTGTTTCAAATACCCGTCGCGACGGGGCATATCTGAGCCAGCGCAGTCATTGAATGTTAATACGCTGCACAACGACTATGTCGTTGAGGAGCTCATACAGTTACCTGTTGGATCGGATGCGGAAATCATCGCCAATTCGCACAGTGCCGAAGATCTTACGTAAGCCTTTTCTCTCAAATACTCTGAAGGCTGCTGCGTCAGTGCTTAATAGTACCCATGCCTCTGCGCCGTAAAGAAGCACGGGGAGGATGAGCGTCTTGTAGAGTATTAGTTTTGTAGTACGAGAGAGGTCTCTGCTACTCAATTGCCTATTGAGACCATAGTAGAATCTGTTGACAAGAGTGATCCTGCACTTGATCTCCAGACTGACATCATTTTTGGTGGTCACGGCGGAGCCAAGCCGAATTGACTCTCGACCACTCAAAGTTATACCTGAGTAATTGCGTTGCTAATGGGAAGGACTATTGTCCACTTTAATTGCCCATGTGTGTGTCTATCTCGATGAAGATTTCTCTCATCCGGCACACCAATAGAGCTATTGCTCCTTAACATCAAATCGATCACGAGATTTATTTAAATTTTAAGCTGGTTTCATACTTTAATAAAGCCGGGCCGTTATCAAAGCACTGAAATCCAAAATGAGGAACTCCACGATAGTGTACAGTTGTCGAAAGTATCTCAATGAGGTAGCAGAATGCCATGATATTCATACCATATGGTTACCACAATTCAGCACAAGTTCCAGGTAACTGCAGAGCAGATGACGTGGCCAGACGTGGCGCTGACATCAAACTCTCCGATGAATTCTCGACTTTGGGAATTCTACGAAGGAGCTAAGAGCTTGTAACTGATAATGCTGTCGTCGTCAACAGCATCCAAATCTGGATGAAGAGCGCACGATTAGTTCCCTTAATAATAATAATAATTTTTCTTTCCTATGGAGAGTCGAAAAAGAAGAAGAAAAAAACAAGTATAAGCAACCGTTCCCTATGGGACAGGAACTCTTTAAATTTTCATGTAAATAATAATATTTCATAATAAAGATTTGGAATGAAGCCCAAGAACGGCGTAAGCCTAGTTAATTAATATGTATTCTTAGACAAACAGTAAAAAAGAAATATTTGGAACACACCTCGCATATTTTTTATAACTGAAGGGCAATGTTAGCTAAGCCATCTCAAATGTTTTCAATCTAAATAAAATAGGGGGAATTTTAGAAGGTTTTAAAACTATTTTTTTCTCCTCTTTGTTTCGTTTCAAAAAACCCCCAAAAAAAGTTTATCCAACCTTCATAAGTATTTTTGTTCATAGAAAAATATGGCAAACAAAGCTTTAAAATCAATATTTAAAATGTGACCTACAAACATAACAAACTTATGGCATCAGTAGTATGTAGCATTTAAGAATAAAATTTTAAATTAAAATTTATATTCTCCCTGCTTTTAATCAAGCTTTAATGGATGAAATTTAATATCATTATACTCCGGAAAAAAAGAGAATCCATACCGTAAATAACCCTCCTTTATGTCCGTGTGTTTTAACTTTCATCGTTGAATTCATCGTTGCAATTCCATTCTAGTTTGTACTCATCTCTTATTAATTTTGATGATTTTTTCACTCTCTTTCCTATTGTACACACACTCGTTCTCCGCCAATTGTAAATTCAAATTCTAGCGTTGCTTTGTTAATGTAATTCCCCATTTGATTGTGTGGAAAATTTTGCACTACATTAGCATGGGTTTGTGTTTGTTTGAGTTTGTATGCGTTTGAGAGACTCTAAACGTGAAAGTGTGTATAAGACATAGAGAGAGAGAGAGAGAGAGAGAGAAAGAGAGAAAGACACACACACACATATGTGTTGATACTAGTTGCGAGTTTTTCGCAACTGTACTGTATGTGTGATTAAAACTTTAAACAATTGTTTTATTTTAATACTGCCTGCATTATGCAGTTGATTATGCAGCAACAGCAGCAGTCGGTAAAGTTGCAATGTCAACAACATTTGTAGTTACAGTAGCAGCAGTAGTAATGTGTAATTGCAGTACCGACAATAGTAGCAATAATTTCTAACATTTCCCCAGACATTGACAGCAAACATAAGGATGGCAAAAGTGTGTTAAAAATTAAACGAAACAAAATTAAATCCGAAATAAAAATGTACTTTTCAAGAACCAGAAACTGCGGAATAGGGTCATGCTCTCCCAGATTCCTGGCCAACTGGCAAGGAGTAGGCAGTCAAGCTTTCATCCAAAAGAACACCAACACAAGTCCTTAATTGCGCGAAAATAAAGAAAGGGAAGATGTAGATAATTGGAGCGGCCCGGTTAATGGCCATCACCTCCGCCTGGAACACGCTACAGTAGTTCGGCAGCCGGAGAGAAATGTTCAGGTCCAGTTTCCCAGAGTAGATCTCGCTTCCAAAATCATTGGCAAGCTTTGAGCCGTCGGTGTACATATCAAGGTGTTCGGGTGCACGACCATAGTAGAATCCCAGTCGTCCCTGCCCGGAATCAGAAAGTGGAAACCCCTATCCAGACAATACTCCGCAGGAAGATAATCCAAGTTCACAGGGGTAGCGGGATCAACCCCCAAAATAGTGGAGTGTCCAGAAGGTACAATGCGCCAGTGAGACAAGGCATTAAGTCTAGTCGCAGCAAACTACCTGCTTAGCAAGAAGCCCAGTAGGAAGCCAGTTGAGCATTGCGTATAAGGCCTTAGTCGGGTGGTGCGCAGAACACCGGTTATGTAGATAGCCGCAGACCTCCTAACCTCCTCCTCCTAACAATTCAGTTGTTTTCGTACGATTATCGTACGTAATTTATCATTACTACCCTTCAGTCAGTGTTAGTACCAAGCTTCTAATACCACTTATGTTGTGTTTAAGGTCGATTCCGAACGACAGATTTTTTGAGAAACTTTTCATGGCAAATTTCAATTACTCTCAGAGTTTTTGCCAGAAATCTGCTGAAAGCAAGTCGTCAAAGAAATTTTTTCTCATTTTTCATTTTGTTGGAGATGTTTGAACTGGTGTTTGAACCCTGGCCTCACGTCTAATAGGCCAACACACTACCTACTAGGCTACGGCGACGTCAATTATCGCTTTTGTTGTATCGTTTTGTATTCTTTGTCCATTTTATCGAAGTTTCTCCTGTTCTCTAGTTTATCCTTTCTTTCTTTCTTTATTTCGTATAATTTCTAATTATACTACCATACGTAGACATTCAGTTTTCTCACGCTGTACAGCTTTTGGAATATAAAAACACAATTTCTCTACTCGCTCTATCGCTCTCTATCTCTTTCTATCTATCGTTGCTCTCGCTCGCTCCCTCGGTAATAATCCCGAACAGAACAGAAACCCCATATTATAGCGAAACAAATCCCTGTGGAGAATCGAAAAAGAAGAAGAAGAGGAAAAAAATAAGCATAAGCAACCGTTCCTTACGGAATCGAGACTCTTTCAATTTCCATGTGAAAGAGAAGAACTCATTAGACATCATTACAACAAAATTTTTGTTCTAATGCACTGTGGTAGTGACAATGATACACACACATATATAGACAAACAAACATTAACACATGCATAGCCTCATATATACACACGTGTTAGTTTTTCTATTTCCATTTCCCCCTTTTTTGCACACCCATTGTTAACTCGTTGCCATCAAATGAAACGCAACTGCCACAATGATGTTCAATTTTCGACTTTTCTTCGCCTAACGTACGCCATTAAGAAATGTTATGAAGAGCGCATGTTATGCGTATGAGTAGGGGATTGAATATGAATTTGAAATTGACGTTTAATGCGTATTCTTGACAACGTCTACGTAATTTACACGTAAGGTATGACGTATCGTTTTTAGTTTATAATTTAGAGCAACAAGGGAGTAAAAACTTTAAGTGAATGCATACTAGTGCACCTTGAATAATAAATCAAGGTCTTTATCTTTACAGCATGAAATTGGAAGGGGAATAATTTACCACAGTGTCTCAAAACACAAGGGCAAAACAAGTGAAACTTGTTTTGAAACTTTTCATGAATTTATTTTCGAGGGTGCGATAATTTAAATTTTGTTTTATGAAATTCATGAAGGATTTTGGCAGTTTATTCTCATAATATTTGAAAATTTTAATTTTTGAATTGAAAGGAACATGAAAACGTTTTACAAGAATTTTTTTAATTTTAAAATCACATAGATGGCTTGAAGGAAAACATTATACAAACACAGTATTTTGTTTTTTATTGATATCAGAGGAAATGATTTGGCTGTAGTCTATTAAGTAGTGTTTTAGCTTATTATACATAAGACAGACATTTCCAAGACTGCTTCTGGCAAAAACTCTGAGAGTAACATTAGTTTGTCAAGAATCTGTCGTACGAAGTCGACTTTAAACTCTGGCACCCGCCTCTAATGTATAAAATTAGCACAGACAACACAAGTGGTGTGAGCAGCTAGGTTGTAATCCTGACTGAAGTGTTGTAAAGACCAATTATGTATGTATTTATACCGGGTCCGCCATCTAACGTTTTCTTTTTTCAACTAGTGCTTATTTCGTGAATGGTAACACTTAGCTCATGTCTGATTTGATAGATAATTAGTTTTATCCTTCCGCTGAACGAATATGGTTGTGTATACGCTCGAACAACGCTGGGAAATATTGCGACATTACTTTGAAAACGTACGGATTTTGGAAGAAGAGAAGTACCGTCAGCTCCGTATGTTCGTTATCTTGTGAAAAAAGTGAAAGAAACTGGCATTATCATCGATAAACCAAAGCGTGAAAAGCCAAAAACAGTGCGTACACTCGATAATATTGCTGCTGTGGCAGAAAGTGTGCGCCATCAACATCAATTCACCGTCGTACTCAACAATTGAACATTTCGGAGACATCATTGAGACGAATTTTGCATAAAGACCTTGGTATGATGCCATACAAAGTCCAATTGGTTCAGGAGTTGAAGCCAATTGACCATCCAATGTGTTTTCGCTTCGCTAAGTGGGCATGCGATCGACTTACAGAAGATGCCGATTTTGGCAAAAAAAAAATCATATTTTCAGATGAAGTTCATTTTGATCTTGGCGGGTATGTAAACAAGCAAAATTGTCGCATTTGGGACACAGAAAGCCCGTACGCATACATTAAAAAACCGACGCACCCAAAACGAGTCACTGTTTGGTGCGGATTTTTTTTCTTCGAAAAAGAGCAAGGAGTGGCCGTTACAATCAATGGCGATCGTTATCGGGCCATGTTGAACGAATTTTTGTTCACAAAAATTGAAGAGGAGGATATTGGCAACATTTGGTTTCAATAGGACGGCGCTACGTGCCACACAGCCGAAGCTACACTCGATGTTTTGCGCCCTTTTTTTGAAAATCGCATTATCAGCCGCAGAGCTGATGTCGTTTGGCCACCTCGGAGCTGCGATTTGACACCGTTGGACTATTATTTGAGGGGTGCCGTCAAAGATAAGTGTTACGCCGACAAGCCAGAGACAATTAACGCTTTAAAGGACAATATTCGTGAAGCCATTGGTGACATACAGCTGCACACAATCGATAATGTGCTTAAAAATTGGACCGTTCGTGTAGGCTACTGCATGGCCAGCCATATATTAAATGGCTATATATATTTGAATGAAATTATATTCCATTATTAACCGGAAGGATTATACTTTCAAATAAAAAAAGAAATTTGAGAAAATATTCAGTAGTTTTTTTTAAAGCATTTTCAAAAAAAAAAGTTGTTTGGCGGACCTTTATATGTAGTCTTTTGGCAAAAATTCGGAGAGTAAATAAAAAAATTTGTCGTGCGGAGTCGACCTTGAACTGTATAACCCAACAACCATGGATAAAATTAACACTCACAACATGGGTGGTGTGAGAAGCTAGGCTGTAATCTAGACTAATAGGCTGTAATGACCAATTTAGTAAGGAAGTAATTGATTTAAAAAAAATAAGTGTTCAGTCACGAGATAAAGATAGAAAGGATAATCTCCAAATGGGGTTTCAGGCAGCCAAATGTCTTCGGCAAGCGGGTCCTGCATCTTCCATTCGTATAATTAATGCTAGAAAGTCTTCTGAGAGGAAGTCGTCCAAAGAAATATTTTTCCATTCCTTGCTCTTAGTATGCCAGCATACAACCTACTAGACTACGGCGACTTCCTATAACAGCATAACTGCCTACAATAAATCGTGAGGTTTTTGCCATCAATACATTAATTTTCAAAATTTCAAACTTACTGACTCCAACGCCTTGGTTATGCTTCTTAAGTTTGCCGTAAAGCGGACCACAACTCCTGGGCACGATCGCGATACTACTTTTGATACTTGTGGCATGCTTAAGGAGTTGTAGGCCTCCTGGGCATGACCGCCCATACCTACGTTAAAGAGATCAACTATTATCCCCACTCTCTCCAGTTCCACTTATCCATCTCATATGTTTTATCCTACAAGCCGTCCTCTTTATAAGGCATATGAGCTTGACAAGGACTCAAACATATACAGTGGTGAGCGCCACTCTATGGATTGTTTATATGATTGAAGTATGTTTATCTAATTACACTATCATTCGTCATTTGCTTGCTATTCTTAAAAAAACGCTTATAGCTTTAGTTTTTTTTTTTTAATATTCCCTTCCCCATTCCCTATTTTGTCTCATTTGAAATTTATTAACGATTAAAAACTTTGTTAGCTATTTTACTATTATAACGATTAAAATCTAATCGATTTAATGGCTTCCTCCTGGTGTGCCATTAAAATCAAAATCATGAAATGAAAATCTCTGCTGCTGCTTTAATCGCAACATTATGATGGCCTATGCCTTATGCCTATAAAAGGCAGCGTTTGGCTAATAAAAATCTTTTTATCTGCGATTAGACCAAATTAAAGTGACGGCAATAATTTCAATTAAATTTCATAAAAGCCAATTAAATGAAAATGTTTGTTTGCCTTTAACTAACAGCCAACCAGCAAGCCAGTCAGCCAGCCTTTCAGCCAGTAAGAGAATGCTTTAAGAAAAGTTAACAGGAGCAGGAATTTGACAAGCAGTTGCTATAATGAACACAAAGTCAAATTGGCATTGAAATGCAAAGCAGGCTGAGAGTTGGCGTAAAACGAAAGCATTTTTTGTTTTTTCCGTTTTAACTTTATTAAGAAACAAGGTTAGAAACACAAACGCAAAACCGTAATAGTAGTAGTAATAGACTGGTAATGGTGTTTAGTTTTTATAAGTGACTGTGTATACGTATGTGTATGTGTGTTTATGTTATTGTGTTAGTGTGTATGAAAGTGTTTGTAATACAATATTTTAGGCAATTAAGTTAAATTGGCCATGTTATTAGCATGATTTGAATCTCGTTTAAAAATCATGTTTCTATGGCCTCTTCCTTGCTCTCTCACTCTCTTATAGGCTTTACCTTCTATTAGCCTTTATGGTCTAGTTTCCCTTTCCATTGCTATGCGGCACATAGCTATGTTCCCTTTATTAGAATGCTATTGTATACCAAACTTTTTCTTTTTTTTTCTATTAATTTTGGATTTCCTTTTCTTGTATTTCGGGTATTGTGTCTGTGTGGTAATTTATTTGTTTCTATTGTTTTGTAAAAAGCCTCCACCGATTGGGTGTTGAAACAAAACAATGACCCTTGTATTTCCTTAATAGTTTTTAAGGAATATTTAAATTAAATAAATTATAATTTAATATTTAAAATTGGGCACTTAAACCAATGACCGCGACGACCAAAATCTTTGAGAGTCCAAATAACTTCACCGAGTGACTTTTTTATTACAACTGAACTTATTTATTTCATATTTTCTTAATTCTAACATTTCTATATTGGATTTCTACAGTTAAGGATATTCAGCAACTCCGTTGCCTGCTTAACCTTGTATCCTATGTAGTTATTCAACTTAAAATTAACTTAATATTAGGGTAGTTCATTATGTAGAATTCATTTTAGGTATTATTATTATAGTATTATATTATTTCAGGTATTATTATTAAAAATATATATATAAAAATATTATAACAAATAAAAATGACCCAACATTCCGGCCCCATTGAAGGACTGGAGGTCTTCAATTGAATGGAAGTGGAGCTAATTTGTGAACTGGTCGCTTAAAGATGCCGTTGCGCGTTGCGACCTCCGCCACCCTGACCTTGCCGTCTTCTCCTTCTACGACCTTGACGACTCTCCCGGTCATCCAATGCTGTGGCGGGCAGTTGTCCTCGTGGATTATTACGACCTGACCTAGCTTCAGGTTGGGCGTTTCGTTGATCCACTTGGCCTTGCCTTGCAGACCCAGGACGTAGTCTCGTGACCAAGCCTGCCAGAACGTCTGCTTGAGACCACAGAGCAGTCGCCAACGCTTCCATAACTTGGGCTCGTTGAGTTTCCCTTCGCCTACGGATTCTAGCGGCAGCGAACGCAGACCCTCTCCTATTAGCAGATGAGCTGGAGTTAGTGCTTCTCCGTCGTTGGGGTCTGGAGACAGCGGTGCGATTGGCCGACTGTTGAGCACCGCCTCTGTTTCTGCGAGCATTGTCTCCATTTCTTCCTGCGTCAGCGATGCGTTGCCCACTGCGCGCAGAAACAGGAACTTCGCCTGCTTGACGGCTGCTTCCCACAGCCCTCCGAAGTGCGGCGCCCGAGGTGGTATGAAGATGAACTTCACCCCGGACGACGCTGCGTAAGATTCGAGGGCGTGGCGACTCCTGTCGAATGCTTGCTGCAGCTGCTTGAGGACGTTGCTGGCTCCTACGAAGTTTGTTGCATTGTCGCATAGCACCTCTTTCGGAAGACCTCTTCTGGCAGCGAACCTTTTGAAAGATAAAAGAAAGGAATCAGTCGATAAATCTGATACTAACTCTAAATGCACTGCCTTAGAAGTGAAACACACGAAGACCGCTATATACATTTTCAATGGTGGTCGACCTCGAATTCTCAAAGAGACATTAACGGGACCACAAAAGTCTACGCCGACGATAAGAAATGGTCGCGTAGCTCTCACTATGTTAGTGGGCAAGTTTCCCATTATTTGGGACATGAGTCTTGGCTTATAGCGGAAACAATGTACACACTTGCGAACAATTCTACTGCACTCTTCCTTGGCGTTAATTAGCCAGATTCTCTCCCTAGCGAGAGCAATGAGTGCTTTTGTGCCAGCATGGCAATTCTCGAAATGGAGATGTCGCAAATAGAGTGTGACAAAGTCATTTTGCTTCGGTAACAAAAGTGGGAATTTTGCATCATATGGCAAATTTGCATTAAGCAATCTCCCACCTACCCTTAATAGTGAAAATGTTCTCCCTTCCTCAGTGAATGTATGAATGAAAGGTGTAAGCCTCTGTATGTTCGACGGTAAGATCAGAGATTTCTGTAATTTAGAAATCTCCTCAGAAAAATTAGATTTCTGGGTAACCTCTACGAGGCGATAAAATGACCATTTCATTTCCGTTGCAGTAGGTATGATACTTTGATTTAATTTTCGTTTCTTTAGATTATCAATGAATCTGAGTACGAAACATGTTACTCGTAATAACTTCGTATATGAAGAGTATTTCGATATCATATCCAGTAGACAGTTAGATGTCCCCTCTACTGCAAGAAATACATTCACCTTTCTCGTTTCCAATAATTTCTGGTTCTCTGTTAATTCAAAATGTTCATTAACAGGCCATTTAGAACTGTCGTCTAGAAGAAACGACGGTCCTACAAACCATATTGAGTTTTTCAAATCTTCTACATCGGATCCTCTTGACACAATGTCAGCTGGATTCTGTTTAGTAGGCACGTGGCGCCACGAAACTTGGTCTGACCACTCCTGAATCTCAGCGACTCTATTCGATACAAAAGTCGTCAAAGAAGATGGATGCGTTTTTATCCAATGCAGTACTATTTCGGAGTCCGTCCAGAAATAAACATCATCTATTTCGAAATTCATCATCCGCTTAATTCTATTCCATAACTTAGCCAGCAGGTGTGCAGCACATAGCTCAAGTCTAGGAAGTGATTTAGACTTGAGAGGAGCAACTTTGGACTTAGCCGTAAGTAGTCTCGAGACGATCGTGTCCGTCTCGGAGCTTCGAATATATATGCAACACCCATATGCTCGAATTGAAGCGTCAGAAAATCCATGAATCTGAATTCTCGATGTTGATGTGGTATGGACGAATCTTGGGATACTAATTGAATCAACTTCCATTAAATTAGCTTTGAAGTTTTCCCATGAAGTATTCAACCCCAAAGCAATGGCAAGCTTGAAAAAAGTTTACGATAACGAATGCTTGATATTTTTCGATAATATTGCAAAACTTTTCGATTTGCCCGAAATCACCAAGCCTTCGGCTGTTGCATTGCGAAGCATGATCGATACTGTTTCTGCCATTTACGATTCGTTGTTGTCAATTGGTGATGACAAGAAAATAACTAATGCAATATTAATACATTTAGTGATGTCGAAAGTGGACCCAATCACCAAATCAAAATGGGAAGAACAGCTTGATTTCGAGAAGCTCCCATTGTGGTCGGATTGCGAAGCCGCCTTGAATAGACGTTACCAGCATATCTCTGCTGACGAGTCTTCAAATTCAAGGCCGAGGGTTAATAAACCTAAAAATGAACATTTTAATTTTAAACCCAGTCGAACATCATTAAATTGTACCAAATCGAAACAATCTGCTGACAGATGCCTATTTTGCAAATCGACGCAGCATATGATCAACAACTGCCCTTCCTTTACTGCTGAGCCTATAGTCAAACGATTTGACTTCATCAAATCCGTGCCAGCATGTATTAACTGTCTGAAAAAGGGACACACAGTTGCAAGGTGTCCATCTTCCAAGTGTCGGAAGATGGACACTGAATGTTAATCCTTAATGTTTTTTAAGGATGTTAATAAAAATTAAATAATTTATAATTTTTAAATTTATTAAGACACTTGTAAAAAAACACTAAGACCAAACCTTTCGAGTTAAAGTAAACCGTTCGAGATAGATGTTATAATTCAACTAATTTATTTCAATCTTTTCTTAACTCTAACTTATTCTATTTACTTAATCCTAACTGTACTATTCTATTCAGCAACTCCGTTGCCTACTTATTTACTATACTTATAATTTAACGACCTTGTAATTCATATGGTCATGAACCTTAACGTTACGCTATATTAGGGTGATACTTATTTATATTTTAAATTCATTATGTATTTTAATTCAATTATATATTATTATTAAGTATTAGTATTATATTATATATATATATATTATTTTATATATTATTCATTAGGTATATATTTATTGGTTGCTATGATGAAGTTGTGTCCAACTTCAACAGCGCAATAATTTTTGAATATTTTACAAAAATCTCTTAATTTTGATTAGTTTACAAAATTAAGGCAATGACACAAGAATTATATACACTTTTACCTGGTGCTCAGACTCGGAGCTACTTCCCAAGATGCTTTCTTTCCTACAAAGGACACAACGGCAACGGGGCATTTGGATGAAGTCCGAGGGTGAAGTTTTTAGACAATAATAGGTTGTGGGTTGAATAGAGGTGTGATGAGTAGTTGATGCGATGGAGTAATGGATGTTATTGTTGCTTTTAATTTTGTTGATTTCACAGGCACTACTCTATATTTGTAAGTAATTTTGTGTATTGTTTTGTATATGTATGTATATATTTATTTATGTATGTAGATGTATTTTTAGTTTAGAAAGAATTATTTTGTTTAAATTTTATTTATTTTTTTTTAAATTTTTATTTAAAATTTTTCATTTAAAAAAAATATTTTTTTTTTTTTTAATTTCTTTATTTTTCTTTCTATTAATCAAAACAATTTTCACTGTGAAACAAAATTTCTCTCTTTGTGTTCAATTATGATGTGCAAAGTATTTCCAATCTAGCAAACACAATCAATGTACAGCTTTAGATGCAGATTTATATACACACAGTTTTGTCAAAACAGAACTTGAGAATTATAGGTTTTATGGGCTGTGTTTTTTTTTTTTTTTTTTTTATGTTTTATATTGTATTTTATATGTTCTCACAACACTTTACTCGTTCAGAAAATTTTTTCTTGTTTTTATTATTTTGTATTTATAATTTCTGATTTTCTTGTTTTTAATATTTTTCTGCTTTGCTTATTTGTTATTATTTTTTCTATTTTATTTCACTGTACTGTATGTATTTTAGTATGTCTTATTTATTTTTAATGTTATTTTTGTATATGTTATTTTATTTTCTGTATGTTTATTTGTCTGTTTTCAGAACAATAACCAATATGTATATTGTTATTTTTGTTTTTATATATTTTGTATTATTGGTTGTTATTCTTATTTTTTGTTTGCTATTATTGTTTATCTGTTCTATTTATTTCTATTTTTTATGTTTTATGTTGTGTTTTTATATATTCTGTTTGAATTGTTTGAATTTGTGTTTAATTTTAGTGTTGCCTTTTTATGTGGTGTATTTTTTAAACCTTAATTAATTTAGAAGATTTATCACCACTTTTGTTTTCTAAATTTTAAGTAATTTATAAAATTTGGAACACCTCTCTTTTTTAAATAATGTAACACTTGCGAATGTAACCTTTTAATTAATTTATAAAAGGGTCGCGCGGATTTGGTCTTTTTTTTACTTTTAGAATAAATTGAAATAATTTATCGAATTTATTCTATTTTTCACTTATTTTACAAGTCCCTGCTCGGGCGCCAAAATGTATTTCCTTAATAGTTTTTAAGGAATATTTAAATTAAATAAATTATAATTTAATATTTAAAATTGGGCACTTAAACCAATGACCGCGACGACCAAAATCTTTGAGAGTCCAAATAACTTCACCGAGTGACTTTTTTATTACAACTGAACTTATTTATTTCATATTTTCTTAATTCTAACATTTCTATATTGGATTTCTACAGTTAAGGATATTCAGCAACTCCGTTGCCTGCTTAACCTTGTATCCTATGTAGTTATTCAACTTAAAATTAACTTAATATTAGGGTAGTTCATTATGTAGAATTCATTTTAGGTATTATTATTATAGTATTATATTATTTCAGGTATTATTATTAAAAATATATATATAAAAATATTATAACAAATAAAAATGACCCAACAACCCTCTTTTATTTATTCTTAACAAAGCATTCCCCTTTTGTTTTGTGTTTTGAGACCCAATATTAAATTTTGCAAAGAACCACAAATATAATGACAAGCAAATAACATTATGGCCATAATTTAATGAAAATTTATTGTGTTTTAATGGAAAAGAAAAACAACTCATGTAACAACTTTCTCTCCTTTTTTCTTTATTTATGGAAAAATGCTAACACTTGGTAAAAGGAAAAGAGAGAGAGAAGATATTTTTCTAATTAATATTACACTTTAAATTTAAATAATTAATGTGTTTTTATTTATTTATAATCTGCTGCCACTGCTACTGCTGCTGCTACCATGTTCCCCATATAAACAAAGTGGCGTTCTCCGCTGTAGAAGCTTGAGTCCTTCTCCAGCTCATATGCCTTATAAACAGGCGGTATATATCATAACGCCTCATGTAGGATAAAACATATGAAATGGCTAGGTGGAAGGGAGAGAGTGCGGATAACAGTTGATCTCTTTAACAAAGATATGGGCGAATGTGACCAGGAGCCCCCAACTCCTTATGCCTGCCACAATTATCAAAGATAGTATCGCGATCAGGAGTTGTAGTCCTCCTCGCGGCAAACTTAGGAAGCATAACCAAGGTGATGGAGTCAGTAAGTTTGAAAATTACCGTATTGAAGACAAAAACCTCACGATTTATTGTAGCCAGTTATGCTGTCATAGTAGCATTAAATATACGAATGGAAGATCGGGCGCCCGCTTGCCGAAGACATTTCAAACAGTTGGCTGTCTGAAACCCCATTTGGAAATTATCCTCTAATTTATTTTTTTAAATCAATTACTTCCATACTAAATTGGTCATTACAGTACTAGATTACTTACATTAGATTAGATACAGTCTAGATTACAGCCCAGCTTCTCACAACAGCCACGTTGTGTGTGTTAATTTTATCCAAGATTATTGGGACCTACAGTTCACAGTCGACTTTTAACGGCAGATTTTTGAGAACATTTTTTATGGCAATTTTTTATTTACTCTCTGAGTTTTTGCCAGAAGACTACTTACATACATACATAATTGGTCATTACAATCCTTCAGTCAGGATTACAAGACCACGCTTCTCACACCACTTATGTTGTGTATGTTAATTTTTTATACGACTGGTGGGAACTACACTTTATTGATGGCATGTTCAATATTTTCGTGAAACTGTAAGAAATTTTAAAAATCGAAACTAAAAAATTTTCAATTTAAATTCCTTTCGTATATATTTTGGTATCAATTACAGGTTAATCTATAATCCAGGCATAAATTGTTTAATTTATTTTACATATATTAGGTATAGGCATTAATTTTTATTGTCGTATAGAAGATAGCAATGAGTGAACTCGGACACAGAAGGGGATAGGAAAGAAATCATCTTTTCCACGGTGGACACTATTAATCTCTTCCGTATAGCATATTACAGAGAAGGGATAGCAGAAAACCATACTTTGCACTAAGGCCACTATTGAACTCTTACGTATCGCCTTATCAATCACAATCTTAGTACTTCAGGAAACCGTATCAGATTTTTTAAGGGAACTTACAGCCAATTGTGTTCACAACATACATGCGTGTAGTAGCCTATATTACCTAAGCCTAACTACTGCTTTGGAAAGTAGCACGACTAGTATGAAGCATAATAAGGATATTTCTTTATACTTCTGACTTTGCTAATTCCTAAGCCGTGTAAACAATTAAAGTAACTTGAGGTACTTGTCTGAATACAATGTAAGCAGGTTCAGAGTATTTAAAATATGGATGAGAGGTTTAGAAAGGAATATTACTCACGTAGCGAACCTCATTTAATGGCTATTCACTAGCATTCAGATCCATTTTAATACACAGAAGAGATAAAGAGTGAAGACGAAACCTAAATGAGCAGATAGAACTACTAACAAGAGCAACGGAAATACTAAGGATCACATACACACGTAATTGATCATTACAATCCTCCAGCCAGGATTACAACCAAGTTCTCACACCACTTATGTTGTGTTCGATAATTTTATAAATGAGTGGCAGGACCGTAGTCTAGTAGGTAGTCTGTTGGCTTATTAGACGTAAAGCCAGGGTTCAAACCCCAGGCCAGACATGAAAACAAAATACAAACAGTATTTCTTCGGCGACTTCCTCTCAGCAGATTTCTGGCAAAAACTCTGAGAGCAAATAAAATTGCCATGAAAAGGTTCTCAAAAATCTGTCATTCGGAGTCGACTTTAAACTGTAGGTTCCGCCACTCATGTATAAAAATTAACACACACAACTTAAGTGGTGTGATAAACTAGGTCGTAATCCTGACTTAAGGGCTGTAATGACTAATTATGTATGTTATGTATGTATGTATGTCGCAGGACCTACCGTTTAAAGTCGACTTCGAACGACAGATTTTTGAGAAACTTTTCATGGCAATTTTGTTTTCTATTCTCAGAGTTTTTGTCAGAAATCTGCTGAGAGGCTGATGGCGAAGAAATATTATTTTTCATATTTCGCTTAGTTGGTGATGTCTGAACCGGGGGTTTGAACCGAGGCCTCACGTCTAATAAGCAAACACACTACCTTCTAGACTATGGCAGCTAATTTTTACATATGTGAAATAAATTCTTGGTAAACTGCGTAGTCATTTTAATATGATCAGTCTGAAGAAGGGTTGCTGTAGGGCAGTGCTACTAGACTTGGTGTATTAAGAGGTTCATTTTCTGGGGGCGATTTGATAATTGGTCCTGACCCCCCGGTGTGTCATCTCTATGGCCTCATCAACGGATGGGTCACGGAGGAAGAGCAGAGGCGTTGGGAGAACGGATCGGGCTGTTTTGTCTCTAGATGTCTATGGCCTGCTGTGGACAATAGGAGAACAGGTTGGCTGCTGGGCTTGGATAAGGCAAGCTTAAGGTTGGTTGTCGGTTTTATCACAGGGCACTGCGAGATTAGGTCGTTGACGGGGATCTGGAACAGATTCCAGCCGGACTGTTGCAGAGCATGTTGCGATGAGGAGGAGTTGGAGACTATCGAACACCTCCTCCGTAACTGTCCAGCCCTTGGTAGAATGAGGTTGAGGACCCTTGGCAAGGCCTTCTTTGAGAGTTTGTGTCAAGAGCCGACATCAAGGCTCTCCACAAATTCATTAGTGACTTAGGAGGGTTGAGAGGCGCTAGGGCTTCATTAGTGTAGTCGCGCCCTCCCCTTTTTGTTGTGTCTTATCTGCGTAAATCCTCCACTTCCCTGTCTCCCCTTTCCTACATCCTCTCCTTTTTAATCCCTCTATTATCCTTCCCTCTGTAAGGACGTTGTACAATGGGTCAATTCGACCTCCGGGTACTGTACTTGTCTTTATTGACAAGTACACGTCCTCTAACCTAACCTAACCTAAGAGGTTCAACAGGAAAATCTTTCCATGACTCCATCTCATTTAAAGGGAAATAATCTAATGCTTCTGAAGAAGAAGAATACAACTGGCAAACAGGACTACGTATACTATCCTATTGGAGAAGTCCTGTTGTTACATTTAAAAACCTTTCACAAGGAGTTCTTTTCTATTGAAATGACATACATGGCATACTACTGCAAGCTTCTAAATGTGTAAAAAATGTTTCTAATAAATTAAATTTCAAATTCAATCCTTAAAACAACAATAAACACAATAAAAAATCAAAAAAAAATTCAATTTCTAAACTCCTGCCTTAAGACAACCTGATTACCTGATTAAATTTCCTGAATAATTATCCTTTTTGGGATTGGCCCCAGGCAACCATTTAGCAACTGCTTAGATTTACACTCTTAATGGA
Source organism: Sarcophaga carnaria (assembly GCA_958299815.1). Taxonomy (NCBI): domain Eukaryota; kingdom Metazoa; phylum Arthropoda; class Insecta; order Diptera; family Sarcophagidae; genus Sarcophaga; species Sarcophaga carnaria. The sequence continues at coordinate 21,086,340 of OY283152.1, forward strand.
GATAAACACACCATAAACAACGCCAAATAGCAACAACAGCTACAATAACAATAAACATAAAAAAATATCCTTCACCAAGGAGGAAAAAAAGAGAAAAAAACATAAAAGAAGTGAAGAAATCTTATCAATCTTCTTCTAATTACACCGAGGGAATAATAGCCACCAATAATGATGAGTACGCTACTAACAGCAAACGCTGTAATCATAATGACATTGATAAGGACCAAGCAAAAAAGATAATAAAAAAAATAGAACAACAATAGTAAAAAAGAGACAGAAGTAGATGAAAAAGAAGAAGAAGATGAAGTAACACTAATAATTTTCACATCCTTGTAATCTCTTAATTTTGATTAGTTTACAAAATTAAGGCAATGACACAAGAATTATATACACTTTTACCTGGTGCTCAGACTCGGAGCTACTTCCCAAGATGCTTTCTTTCCTACAAAGGACACAACGGCAACGGGGCATTTGGATGAAGTCCGAGGGTGAAGTTTTTAGACAATAATAGGTTGTGGGTTGAATAGAGGTGTGATGAGTAGTTGATGCGATGGAGTAATGGATGTTATTGTTGCTTTTAATTTTGTTGATTTCACAGGCACTACTCTATATTTGTAAGTAATTTTGTGTATTGTTTTGTATATGTATGTATATATTTATTTATGTATGTAGATGTATTTTTAGTTTAGAAAGAATTATTTTGTTTAAATTTTATTTATTTTTTTTTAAATTTTTATTTAAAATTTTTCATTTAAAAAAAATATTTTTTTTTTTTTTAATTTCTTTATTTTTCTTTCTATTAATCAAAACAATTTTCACTGTGAAACAAAATTTCTCTCTTTGTGTTCAATTATGATGTGCAAAGTATTTCCAATCTAGCAAACACAATCAATGTACAGCTTTAGATGCAGATTTATATACACACAGTTTTGTCAAAACAGAACTTGAGAATTATAGGTTTTATGGGCTGTGTTTTTTTTTTTTTTTTTTTTATGTTTTATATTGTATTTTATATGTTCTCACAACACTTTACTCGTTCAGAAAATTTTTTCTTGTTTTTATTATTTTGTATTTATAATTTCTGATTTTCTTGTTTTTAATATTTTTCTGCTTTGCTTATTTGTTATTATTTTTTCTATTTTATTTCACTGTACTGTATGTATTTTAGTATGTCTTATTTATTTTTAATGTTATTTTTGTATATGTTATTTTATTTTCTGTATGTTTATTTGTCTGTTTTCAGAACAATAACCAATATGTATATTGTTATTTTTGTTTTTATATATTTTGTATTATTGGTTGTTATTCTTATTTTTTGTTTGCTATTATTGTTTATCTGTTCTATTTATTTCTATTTTTTATGTTTTATGTTGTGTTTTTATATATTCTGTTTGAATTGTTTGAATTTGTGTTTAATTTTAGTGTTGCCTTTTTATGTGGTGTATTTTTTAAACCTTAATTAATTTAGAAGATTTATCACCACTTTTGTTTTCTAAATTTTAAGTAATTTATAAAATTTGGAACACCTCTCTTTTTTAAATAATGTAACACTTGCGAATGTAACCTTTTAATTAATTTATAAAAGGGTCGCGCGGATTTGGTCTTTTTTTTACTTTTAGAATAAATTGAAATAATTTATCGAATTTATTCTATTTTTCACTTATTTTACAAGTCCCTGCTCGGGCGCCAAAATGTAATTCCTTAATAGTTTTTAAGGAATATTTAAATTAAATAAATTATAATTTAATATTTAAAATTGGGCACTTAAACCAATGACCGCGACGACCAAAATCTTTGAGAGTCCAAATAACTTCACCGAGTGACTTTTTTATTACAACTGAACTTATTTATTTCATATTTTCTTAATTCTAACATTTCTATATTGGATTTCTACAGTTAAGGATATTCAGCAACTCCGTTGCCTGCTTAACCTTGTATCCTATGTAGTTATTCAACTTAAAATTAACTTAATATTAGGGTAGTTCATTATGTAGAATTCATTTTAGGTATTATTATTATAGTATTATATTATTTCAGGTATTATTATTAAAAATATATATATAAAAATATTATAACAAATAAAAATGACCCAACAACCCTCTTTTATTTATTCTTAACAAAGCATTCCCCTTTTGTTTTGTGTTTTGAGACCCAATATTAAATTTTGCAAAGAACCACAAATATAATGACAAGCAAATAACATTATGGCCATAATTTAATGAAAATTTATTGTGTTTTAATGGAAAAGAAAAACAACTCATGTAACAACTTTCTCTCCTTTTTTCTTTATTTATGGAAAAATGCTAACACTTGGTAAAAGGAAAAGAGAGAGAGAAGATATTTTTCTAATTAATATTACACTTTAAATTTAAATAATTAATGTGTTTTTATTTATTTATAATCTGCTGCCACTGCTACTGCTGCTGCTACCATGTTCCCCATATAAACAAAGTGGCGTTCTCCGCTGTAGAAGCTTGAGTCCTTCTCCAGCTCATATGCCTTATAAACAGGCGGTATATATCATAACGCCTCATGTAGGATAAAACATATGAAATGGCTAGGTGGAAGGGAGAGAGTGCGGATAACAGTTGATCTCTTTAACAAAGATATGGGCGAATGTGACCAGGAGCCCCCAACTCCTTATGCCTGCCACAATTATCAAAGATAGTATCGCGATCAGGAGTTGTAGTCCTCCTCGCGGCAAACTTAGGAAGCATAACCAAGGTGATGGAGTCAGTAAGTTTGAAAATTACCGTATTGAAGACAAAAACCTCACGATTTATTGTAGCCAGTTATGCTGTCATAGTAGCATTAAATATACGAATGGAAGATCGGGCGCCCGCTTGCCGAAGACATTTCAAACAGTTGGCTGTCTGAAACCCCATTTGGAAATTATCCTCTAATTTATTTTTTTAAATCAATTACTTCCATACTAAATTGGTCATTACAGTACTAGATTACTTACATTAGATTAGATACAGTCTAGATTACAGCCCAGCTTCTCACAACAGCCACGTTGTGTGTGTTAATTTTATCCAAGATTATTGGGACCTACAGTTCACAGTCGACTTTTAACGGCAGATTTTTGAGAACATTTTTTATGGCAATTTTTTATTTACTCTCTGAGTTTTTGCCAGAAGACTACTTACATACATACATAATTGGTCATTACAATCCTTCAGTCAGGATTACAAGACCACGCTTCTCACACCACTTATGTTGTGTATGTTAATTTTTTATACGACTGGTGGGAACTACACTTTATTGATGGCATGTTCAATATTTTCGTGAAACTGTAAGAAATTTTAAAAATCGAAACTAAAAAATTTTCAATTTAAATTCCTTTCGTATATATTTTGGTATCAATTACAGGTTAATCTATAATCCAGGCATAAATTGTTTAATTTATTTTACATATATTAGGTATAGGCATTAATTTTTATTGTCGTATAGAAGATAGCAATGAGTGAACTCGGACACAGAAGGGGATAGGAAAGAAATCATCTTTTCCACGGTGGACACTATTAATCTCTTCCGTATAGCATATTACAGAGAAGGGATAGCAGAAAACCATACTTTGCACTAAGGCCACTATTGAACTCTTACGTATCGCCTTATCAATCACAATCTTAGTACTTCAGGAAACCGTATCAGATTTTTTAAGGGAACTTACAGCCAATTGTGTTCACAACATACATGCGTGTAGTAGCCTATATTACCTAAGCCTAACTACTGCTTTGGAAAGTAGCACGACTAGTATGAAGCATAATAAGGATATTTCTTTATACTTCTGACTTTGCTAATTCCTAAGCCGTGTAAACAATTAAAGTAACTTGAGGTACTTGTCTGAATACAATGTAAGCAGGTTCAGAGTATTTAAAATATGGATGAGAGGTTTAGAAAGGAATATTACTCACGTAGCGAACCTCATTTAATGGCTATTCACTAGCATTCAGATCCATTTTAATACACAGAAGAGATAAAGAGTGAAGACGAAACCTAAATGAGCAGATAGAACTACTAACAAGAGCAACGGAAATACTAAGGATCACATACACACGTAATTGATCATTACAATCCTCCAGCCAGGATTACAACCAAGTTCTCACACCACTTATGTTGTGTTCGATAATTTTATAAATGAGTGGCAGGACCGTAGTCTAGTAGGTAGTCTGTTGGCTTATTAGACGTAAAGCCAGGGTTCAAACCCCAGGCCAGACATGAAAACAAAATACAAACAGTATTTCTTCGGCGACTTCCTCTCAGCAGATTTCTGGCAAAAACTCTGAGAGCAAATAAAATTGCCATGAAAAGGTTCTCAAAAATCTGTCATTCGGAGTCGACTTTAAACTGTAGGTTCCGCCACTCATGTATAAAAATTAACACACACAACTTAAGTGGTGTGATAAACTAGGTCGTAATCCTGACTTAAGGGCTGTAATGACTAATTATGTATGTTATGTATGTATGTATGTCGCAGGACCTACCGTTTAAAGTCGACTTCGAACGACAGATTTTTGAGAAACTTTTCATGGCAATTTTGTTTTCTATTCTCAGAGTTTTTGTCAGAAATCTGCTGAGAGGCTGATGGCGAAGAAATATTATTTTTCATATTTCGCTTAGTTGGTGATGTCTGAACCGGGGGTTTGAACCGAGGCCTCACGTCTAATAAGCAAACACACTACCTTCTAGACTATGGCAGCTAATTTTTACATATGTGAAATAAATTCTTGGTAAACTGCGTAGTCATTTTAATATGATCAGTCTGAAGAAGGGTTGCTGTAGGGCAGTGCTACTAGACTTGGTGTATTAAGAGGTTCATTTTCTGGGGGCGATTTGATAATTGGTCCTGACCCCCCGGTGTGTCATCTCTATGGCCTCATCAACGGATGGGTCACGGAGGAAGAGCAGAGGCGTTGGGAGAACGGATCGGGCTGTTTTGTCTCTAGATGTCTATGGCCTGCTGTGGACAATAGGAGAACAGGTTGGCTGCTGGGCTTGGATAAGGCAAGCTTAAGGTTGGTTGTCGGTTTTATCACAGGGCACTGCGAGATTAGGTCGTTGACGGGGATCTGGAACAGATTCCAGCCGGACTGTTGCAGAGCATGTTGCGATGAGGAGGAGTTGGAGACTATCGAACACCTCCTCCGTAACTGTCCAGCCCTTGGTAGAATGAGGTTGAGGACCCTTGGCAAGGCCTTCTTTGAGAGTTTGTGTCAAGAGCCGACATCAAGGCTCTCCACAAATTCATTAGTGACTTAGGAGGGTTGAGAGGCGCTAGGGCTTCATTAGTGTAGTCGCGCCCTCCCCTTTTTGTTGTGTCTTATCTGCGTAAATCCTCCACTTCCCTGTCTCCCCTTTCCTACATCCTCTCCTTTTTAATCCCTCTATTATCCTTCCCTCTGTAAGGACGTTGTACAATGGGTCAATTCGACCTCCGGGTACTGTACTTGTCTTTATTGACAAGTACACGTCCTCTAACCTAACCTAACCTAAGAGGTTCAACAGGAAAATCTTTCCATGACTCCATCTCATTTAAAGGGAAATAATCTAATGCTTCTGAAGAAGAAGAATACAACTGGCAAACAGGACTACGTATACTATCCTATTGGAGAAGTCCTGTTGTTACATTTAAAAACCTTTCACAAGGAGTTCTTTTCTATTGAAATGACATACATGGCATACTACTGCAAGCTTCTAAATGTGTAAAAAATGTTTCTAATAAATTAAATTTCAAATTCAATCCTTAAAACAACAATAAACACAATAAAAAATCAAAAAAAAATTCAATTTCTAAACTCCTGCCTTAAGACAACCTGATTACCTGATTAAATTTCCTGAATAATTATCCTTTTTGGGATTGGCCCCAGGCAACCATTTAGCAACTGCTTAGATTTACACTCTTAATGGAGATAAACACACCATAAACAACGCCAAATAGCAACAACAGCTACAATAACAATAAACATAAAAAAATATCCTTCACCAAGGAGGAAAAAAAGAGAAAAAAACATAAAAGAAGTGAAGAAATCTTATCAATCTTCTTCTAATTACACCGAGGGAATAATAGCCACCAATAATGATGAGTACGCTACTAACAGCAAACGCTGTAATCATAATGACATTGATAAGGACCAAGCAAAAAAGATAATAAAAAAAATAGAACAACAATAGTAAAAAAGAGACAGAAGTAGATGAAAAAGAAGAAGAAGATGAAGTAACACTAATAATTTTCACATCCTTGTAATCTTTGACGCAAACTGATAAGAATGGCTTTGGCTGGAAAAAATAAAAATAAAAAAAATATTCGAATACTTTGATGTTAAAAGATGCTTTTGTGTTGAGCCAAATCAGTGAAAGTAAAAGACAAATGTTTTGTAGACATAAAATAGACAAGCATCCATAGATTTAAAGAGTAGAGCAATAACAGAGGGAGAGCGAGAGAGAGTGAGTGTGACAACAAAGGGGGAAAGCGAAAAATATCACTTAAATAGTGTCAGGCTTTCCATTTTAAGGCCAGTGATTTTAAGTGGATTACTTATGGAGAAAATGCAGAAATAAAAGCGTAAAATGTAACACAAAAACTGTGTCATTCATGACAACAACAACAACAACAAAAAAAGTAAAAAATAAAAGACAAGAAGAAAACATGAAACTGAATTACCCGCTTAGATTAGAAACGTTTACAATAAAAAAGGCCATCGTCCTTAAGTGTACGCTTGTATTGTCTGCTTATTGTACCCAGTGCGCCAATTATTACTTCTTTACGCTTTTCTTTCTTTTTTACTGTCTTTCTTTTGCATTGTGTTGTTGCTATCGTTCATTGTGTTGTGATTTCTGCTTCTTTTTTTTTCGTTCTGCCATTAATTCTTAAAAGAATTGAGTACAACGGCTCAACTACAAAGAAATGCTAAGAATTTTAGTAAATCGACACGCAAACAGTTTACATACTTACTATCATTCTGACACTCTAAGTATTTAAAGGAGAGAGCAATAGCCTTATTTTGTAAAGACTTTTATCTTATCAAAGAAACACAAAAACAAAAAAAAAACCAAAAGGAGGCAAATTATATACAGAAGAACCGATTACTGGATACCCTATTATGTGGTAAAAACGAAATACAACCCTTTAGTGTTTACAACCAAGCTTCGCACATCACCCATATTGTGTGTGTTAATTTTATCCATGAATGATGGGTCCAACAGTTTGAAATTGACTCCCAACGACAGATTTTTGAGAAACTTTTCATGGAAATTTTATTTACTCACCGAGTTTTTGCCTAAAGTAGTCAGAAAGTAGCCAGAATGCCACTGAATGAATTATTTTCTTAATTTTCGGTTTTATTCGAGATGTCCGTGGCAGAGGTTAAATCGCGTGCTCCAGCTTAATAAGTCAACACAGTACCTACTAGACTGTAGCGCCTGCATTTATTGAGGATAAATCCTTGCGAATAGTCAGAAATTGCTTCTGAAACCGTATTTTAAGTTAAACGACCAAATCCTTTGCCTAACCTTTCGACGATTCTGAGACTTATTTAATCTTGAATCGCCTTGTGACTGCCTCTACTCTTCTACTTCAATCACCTTCTCCATGATGCTTTCCAGCACTAGAAGTCCAATGCTTAGTTCTACAGAGTCTCATTCGTTTGCCATTGGTTTCATATGCTCAGCATTATCACTGAATCAGGCTTCATCATGAGTATAGTATGCTGAACTACATTGCATCATTCTAAAACAATCATAACCTCCGTGATTTAATGCTAAACATAGTGTCGACGTCATTACTGCACATGGCATAATAAGTACTTAACAATTTTTATACATGAGTGGTGGGACCTACAGTTTAAAGTCGACTCCAAACGACAGATTTTTGAAAAACTTTTTCATGACAATTTTTATTTACTCTCAGAGTTTTTGCCAGAAATCTGCTGAGAGGAAGTCGCCGAAGAAATACTTTTTGTATTTTGTCTTCATGTCTGGCCTGGGGGCTCGAACCCTGGCTTTATGTCTAATAAGCCAACACACTACCTACTAGACTACAGCGAATTCTTCCACTTCTCTACATCAGGTATCAATTTACCGAAACAATCTTAGCTTTGTTATCAAAAAGCATAGTTTATCGGTGAATTACAAACTTTACAACCCACACAACGTACTACACTACTTATCCTCACCAACTACAGTGCAGTAGCAATAGATAAGAAAAGTAAAAAATGATGCTTAAACAGTGTAATAACAACAGAACTTAAAATAAATTGTTGTCTGGTAAAACGCAACTTAACTCTTAAGCGCTACTACACTACCACATGCATACCAAACTCATCGTTTCATACATTTTACTTCTACTCTTTGGAACAGTAACAAATAACAAGTAAATGTGTAAATCTATGTATGTGTGTGTGTGTTTGGATAAAATTTTTGAAGACAAACACTCTCAATTTCTTGCTTTGCTTTCGCACAGAAGTAGTAATGCTTTAAGACTCTCATTTTACTTTACATTTATTCGAAATAAATTACATTGTAAGAGAGTAAAAGGAGTGTGAGGGAGTTAATGCAAGAGTAAGAGCAAGAATGTAAGAGTTAGTGTTTATGTTTATATTGAAGTTTTTGTTGTTGTTGTTGTTATTTTATTAACTGTTGGTTTTTGGTCTTAAGCTTTACTTTATATTTGATTTGCATTGATGTTGCTGATGTTGTTCTCTGATGTTTTTATTTGTAAAAGAGAGCGAGAGGTAGAGAGAATCTGTTTCTTGATGTTATTATGGGCACAAATAGTTTTCAAGCAAAAAAAGAAAACAAGAATTTATTCCCGATTATTCACCAATCAGACAGTGTCGATCAAATGTTGTGTGTTTCGAAAAAAAAACCTGGAGAATAAATTTTTTAAATTTTTGCATAAAATTTATAGTCTCTAAGCAAACGTTCTCAATCTTTAATACTTATTTACTGAATTAGAAATTACAACCCTTTAGCCAGGATTACAACCAAACTTCTCACACCACACATGTTCTGTATGGTAAAGTTAGCCATGAGTGTTGGGTCCTGCAATTCAAAATCCAGTGCGAACGACAGATTTATGAGAAACTTTTCATGGCAATTTTATTTACTACGAGAGAAGAACGATGAGTAGAAGTATGTCTTCATACTTAGCTTTGTTCGAGATGTCTTAGCTGAGTTTTGAACCACGGGTTCGCCTTTAATAAGCCAACACACTATCAAACCGTGACTTTAGACAGTCCATTAGGGAAATTGACATCTCGGAAATAAAAAGCTCGGTACATTGACAGACCCAAATGGCTTAAATTGTCACAGGTCTTTAGGTAATAAAGGGGACTTACGTTATCTGCTAATAACCTAAGCAGAGGTTGTAGATCCTTTGCCTCATGCTTTCTTGATAGTCTAATGGAGCTGTCAGTAGTTAATATTAAATCGACCACAAACTTTTTTTTTTAAATTTCTACTGGTTTTCAGTTTGCTTTTAAGAAAGTCATGCTTAAGTCCTGGTACTGGTATCACAGTGACTTAATAAAGGTGTGTCCTATGCTATGTCCTATGCCCGATGGCGCACATCTTGTTGGATATGCCGATGACGTTGCGGCCATAATTGTGGCTCGGAATGTCGAAGAGGCTAAAAGGAAGGTCAACCAGGTGATAATAAGAACAAAGTCATGGCTCGAGGACAGAGGACTCAAACTCGCAACGAGGAAGTGTATACCGCTGGAAATCGACATCACGACATGCGACACCACTCTGACGACGCAGAAAGTAGTCAACTACCTTGGCATTCGACTGGACCTTAGACTGACGTTCTGGGCTCAGATACAACACGCTGCAACCAAGGCAGCTAAGGTTACCTCCTTACTTAGCGGGCTTAAGGCCAATATTGGTGGTCCTATACAGAGCAGACGCAGATTAATGATGACAATAACGGACTCTATTCTGCTTTACGGCAGTGAGATCTGGGCGGAGGCATTGAAGGTTGACTGTAGAAGGAAAATCTTATCATCGGTACAACGAACCGCTGCACTTAGAGTGGCATCGGCGTATAGGACTGTATCTAGGCCAACAATACTGGTAATCAGTGGTGTAATACCTATAGGTCTACAGGCAAGTGAGCGGAAGAGTGTGTGGGAGGCTAAAAACGTGCACGGAGAGACAGTAAATGTCGACGACGTCAGAAAGCGAACCATACAACAATGGCAACAGGAATGGAGCACTGAGACGAGTGGTATATGGACGGCAAAACTTCTCCCAAGATATTACCCGCTGGATGGAGAGGAAATTTGGCGAAGTTAACTACTATCAGACACAACTGTTATCTGGACACGGTTATTTTTGTAAGTACCTATTTAGAATGGGGAAGATGGCACGACCAAATTGCATCTATGATGATGCGTCGATTGATGATGCGGAACACACTTTCTTTTATTGCGAGAGATGGAGACTGCAAAGAAGGAATCTTGAGGCCAAAGTCGGCGTCGAGAACTGCTGCGATGTAATTCTGAACAGTGAGCAAAATTGGAATAGTATAGTCAGATGCGCGGAAGACTTACTGAAATCTAAGAAAATTGACTTGGATGAGAGAAGTAGAATGGACGTTTAAACACCTATTCGGAATTCGTGACGCAATCCGGACGCGGATATGGATATGAATGGGGCCAAATGGCCAGACGGACTCCACTTCGAGGTAATACCACAGTAGTTCCGGAGTGCGCATAAGGAGTCCAAAAGAGGAGGGGGAGATTTAGTGGGTGAGGGTCCCACACACGGGGAATTGTGACGACTACCCCTATGGTGCGGTTAGGTACATTTACTCCTCCTCAGTGTAAAAAAAATGCTATATCTAGGCAACAATAGATGGTAATTCTAGAATTCTAAGACATGCTTCTGTAAAGCATGTTTGAAGGCAACTCAAACAAATCAAAAAAAGTCTTGATTTCTTCCCTCTTGCAAGATCTCTTTTTAAATAATAAACGAATTAAATTTGAATTTATTTTTATCTCCAGCACTGTTTGTCTTTTAATGCTTTACATCTCTTGCTTTAAAAAATTCCAATAGAATGTTCATCCTTCAAATGTTTGTAGTCAACAAACATCAGATCATTTAAAACAACAACAACAGCAACAAAACACAGACTTAAAGAAACAGACAGTTTCACAATCGACCAACAGCTGTACAGCGGCAGATAGAAAATGATTCCAAGGAAGATTACGATTTACGTTGGCAAAGAAGCAAAAAAAGGAGATGAAAGATTTCTTAACTGATTTCTCAATGAATGATGTTCACGCGTAATAATTGCGTCATTTAGACTTGGAGCATTAATTTAGACTCTGCTCTCTGACTCTAACTGTGCTTTTTTCATCATCATTGGCACTTATTATCTCAATGGCGCTGGTTAGTACTTATTGTAGTTGATGTTTCCATATCTGTTTTGTTTTTTTGTTTTACTTAAGCAATGTACACTGATATTGACAACACTTGCTATCTCTCTGTGTAGTCTGGTTATCTTTTATTGGCTGTTGTTGTTGTTTGTAGTGAAAAGTTTAGTTTGTTTTAGTGGGTATAAGTGTGTGATTATTATGGCTTTAAGTGAATCAGTTTAGTTTTTTCCCCTTCTTGCCTTTTCCCTTTCTCTGTGTATATTCTGTTTTGTTTTTTATTCGTACTGTTTGGCTCAATGGCAGGAGATAATAAAAAACGGATTATTGTCGTTGAGTGCCAAAAAGATAAAAATTAAACATTCGAACGAACAATGACTAGAAATTCTTGCTTATGAAACGTTTACAATTTCCCTTGGGGACAACACACAGTGTTGATGGCAATGATGACAATGACAAACGGAAAGTGCAGGGATTACATGGAAAGATTAGATGACTGACATCGCATCACATCACATCGCATATACATAAATATGATCCAGTAGTTGAGGTATGATGAAAAGCAACAAAAAAAAAAAAGAAATACGAAAGAAAAGAAACAAGTGAAAAGAGATTTAAACGGTTTAATATTGACTCTGAAGTCAATGGTGATGGAGTATTACTGCTGATATTTAAAGGCAAGTATTTAAATGAAAAACAAATAAAATTTAAAAAACAAGTTCAGATAATAGACTTCGGAGGCAATTTATGGCAAGAGGGAATTAAAGATATCTTCTATTAATTTTATAGTATATCGTTCAGTTTTATGCTATTCATCCTCTCCAATCCATAGTTACAGAATCAGTCCTCACCAACTCTTTTCGGCAGACAGAACAAATTTGAAAACAGCTCAAATAGAGTAGTAGAACAATATACAGACACTAGAGTGTCTTGGATTAACAGGGGCAGAGGGAACCTGCCTTACAGCAGCGCTGAACGCTTTGTTGGATTTAAGTCCATTGTATACGATAGTGCAGATCAGCTATTGTTAGGTTGATGATACAGATGTTCAATAAGAAGTTCAATGGGAATTTCGGGACCTAAGGAATCGATTGGCTGTCACCTACCCTTGTAAGTGTTCTCTGGACATTACCAGTAGACTCTATGACTTTGGGAAATGCTTTGCAATAAGGCTTAGTAATAAGTCTTGAATGGAGTAACTCAGAAAGTGCATACTCTTTGAAAAGAGGGACTATTTTGTTGTATAGAGATGAGTTAAGAACGCATCCTGGGCCAAGGGCATGAGTTTTTGGTCCCAGCATGAAATATTCCGAGTCTTTGTGAAAACTCTGGGGGAAAACTCAGAAGTGTATAGCATCGAAAGATATGCTCAATTTAACTTGGATACGAGGTACAAAAGAGAGAAACTAGGTCGTAATCCTGACTTAAGGGTTGTAATGACCAATTATGTATGTGCGAGGTACAAAAGGCAGGATATATAAATACTATCTTACAGGTGGGCCACCATGCGAACATTCGGCACTTATGAGGTTAAATCGAAGATAGTATGAGACTGTCTGAAGACTCTGATTCGGCTAAATATGGAAAAATAAAGTTACCATATGTTGGGTTCTAAACAATGTGGGAATCCTCGGCAATGAGCAAGCAGACAATGCTTGCGGTGGGGAGCTTCCACACCGCTGATGATACTAGAAGCCTTCTGATGAGTGTGAGAGGATTTTTGCAAAACTATACTCAACGAAAGAGAAGATAAAGAGGGGCAAAAACTCTTCTCAAATCGAATGGCTTTGAGGCAAAGGTTTTATTGGAAAATTAATTAATTAACTCAGAAAGGATCTGAGTTATGCATCAGACTATCGAAGAATAATCAAAGGTTACTACCCGGTAGTACAATGGGTCAATCCAACCTCCGGGTACTGTACTTGTCTTGACTGACAGGTACACGTCCTCTAACCTAACCTACTACCCGGTAGACTCAGAGCAATCTTAACCAGAATTTTGTTATATCAGGCTCGTAGATTGATGAATCATCGCAACAAACTTTTGGAGTCTGCGTGGCATTAACGGATCCCAAGTAGAAACCCCTGGGTGCATATCAAGTGCGAGACAGGGAATTGTCGTAGTGGATACAGAACTAATGTTCCTCTTCACAACAATAACAGCGAAGTTTGTGTTCGAGTTTCTTTTCATATTATTAATATATAGCGATAGCAGTAGTGTGCAGAGGATAGAGGCTTGAAGAAAACGGGAAACGATTGCACGGGGTCTACATATATTGTTTGATTTCTTTACAGACATGATACCTGCCAGTTTTCATATTTTTGAAAATTGTGTTGAAAATAAGCGTTATAATGGATACACGTTTTAGTATAAGATTTTTAAGATCCCATCAATTTCTATTGCATTTAACTTTTGCTGGTAACAGACTTCTTCAGTCTTCTGTGAGATTTGTAGCACGACCCTACTGCCGTTTATGCCAACACAATGTTCTGTATAGCTAATGATCATTAACGACACAACATGTATAAACAAATGAATATCAAATAACATAAGCGAGTGTGTCGTTAACATAACTCTGGACATTGACTCTCGCTGCTTTTGACGCGTGCTCAAGTCGTCAATACATTATGTGCATGTTGTTGTTGTTGTGTATTCTCCGCTGGCTAGCGTGGGAATTATGCTTGGCTTGCATTACTGGTGTTGGGCTGAAGGCTTGGATCGTGTTGCATACACACAAACACATGTGTTATTAATTGATAGAATATAGGTCACTAGAACATTTAAGCAAACATATGTAATAAGTTAAGAACTATATAAAATTAAGGGAGTTGATTCGAAATTGTCGGATCAGCTAAAAAACTGTATAAAAGAGGAAATAATTCCCATATCGAAATCAATTGGATTGAATAGAATAAAGTGAACAGAGCTCTTCAATTGAGCTCTCTAAAAACTAAAATAACTTTAAATATTTTCTATCAATCCTACAGGTTCCATAACATTCTAGTATTTTGGACTAATTTTTTAAAAATTTTCAAATTGTTTTCACAAATTTTTAACCACTAAAGTGAAGTGTATTATAAAAAAAAATTGTTCTAATTACTCAATAAATTTTAATTTAATTAATAACACACTATAAGGTAACATAATAAAGAAAACTTTTATTTGTATTAAATCAACAATAACACGTCAATTAAAAGAAATTCTGCTTAGGCAACGTTGCAGTTTGAAAGTGTTAATCGTATTATTTTGAATTAAACGGAGCGTATACGTAATATTTATTTCTTCCATGCAAATATAACTCATACGCTTGGTAAACGAAATCTACTTTACTAATTACGGTATACTCTCCTAAAAGAAATGTAAACAAATGTGCACACACTCACGCTCTCTCTCTCACTCTTTCTTTCTCATTTGCATTGTGTATTATGAAATATTAAAACTCGTTTTTGTTTTTCATTTTTACGTTTCTATCTTGTTCTCTCTCTCTGTCTCTCTATTTGTTTCGTTTAATGACTTAAATATTAAAAACAGATTTAATCATGAACATGACCTCACGTTGTTATTATTGTTGTGTCTCTTTAGATTCCTATCATCTTTTTTTTTGCTCTTCTCTTTTCTTAATCTCTTTAACTATGTTGTTATTGTGGCCAAACATTGTTAGATTTTTAAGTAGAAACAAATGAGAGAAAAGGTATACAAAAAAAAAGAAAAAAGAACATAGCAAATGGAGAGAGAGAGAGAATAAAGAAAACAAATGCATTAAAGTCATGGCCAATTATAATGCAAAACTAAAGAGATACATACTTTACTCACAAGGATTATGATTATGTGGAATCAGGTAATGTAGGTAAATGTATGTAAATTAAAAGCTAATGAAATAAATGTATATGTGTGTATGTGTAATGTGTAGTTCTTTATTTACATTTCTAAAGAATGCGATTATAAAACGAGCCAGTACTACCACACAGTTTTAGTTTGTGGTGCCATATTTAGAGACTATTTTTTCAAATTTTTTTTATTTTTTTGCATTAGAAACAATGGCAAATGGTAAAACTAAAAAGGAAAAGAAGAAATAGAATAATCAGTTGTATTTTTCCATTATTATTATTATTATTATTATTATTATGCTTATTATTATTAACAAAAATATGACAGAAGAAAAAAAAACGAAAACAAACAAAAAGGAAGTGTACAGAAATTGTTTGCTGTATTAAAAGGAAAACATTTTATTCGCATACTTAATTGAAATTCAAGGCTAATGTTTAGAAATGAACAGAATTTTTTAAAAGAAAATTAAAAACATTTTGAACAAACATTTGCAAATTTGCATTTTAACACAGTTTTATTAACAAATTTCTTTGTAAATGTAAAGTGTTTGGAAACGTTTCTTGAATAGCATTTATTAGTGAAGGCAAATTTAATTTTTAAACGCTTTTAATTGCATATAATCGATATGCCTTCGAAAAACTAATGCCTTCAATAATAATCTTAAAAATTTTTCTATGCCTAAAGTCTCCAGATAATTAAATGTCACGGAGTAGTATTATGACACACTAATAATTGGTCACATTAATATTAACCTCAGCTTGCTCTAGCACGCATTAGAACGCTCACATACCGATACCTGAGCGCCATAAATCGTATGGCTGTGGTATAATGGCGCTGATTAACGTATCAATCGCAACCAATTGCACCCACTCGGATACTAGGACAACTTTTTTGGTCACACTGTTTCATTATCTGATATCCCTGGAATTTATTGTTATACGAATGATTCTAAACATTAAGGTAAGACCGGACTGAGTCTCTATACAGAAAAAGCAACAACTAAACTATGCCCTGAACTACGAGAGTATGTATTTCAAACGAAAGTACCTGCGGTCAGGAAATATATGACCTAGAAAAATGCTAATTTGGTTA
This sequence comes from Sarcophaga carnaria, assembly GCA_958299815.1. Lineage (NCBI taxonomy): Eukaryota > Metazoa > Arthropoda > Insecta > Diptera > Sarcophagidae > Sarcophaga > Sarcophaga carnaria. Next base: position 21,102,638 of record OY283152.1, read on the forward strand.
GCTTGCCGTGTAGGGATTCAAATATCCTCACTGATAGTTAAATCACACTGAAAGCGATAGCGTTCAGGATTAGCGATTAGCAATTAGTGGAGGTATGGCACAATACGCATTATATGGTTATTTAGTCATTAGAAAGTGGTCGGAAATGTGGAAGAAATATCGGGACAAATAGATTCAGAGTATTACATGACATAAGCACCGTGGCTGACACACATATGTACGTACATAATTTGGTCATAACAACCCTTCAGTCAGGATTACGTCCTAGCTTCTCACACGACTTATGTTGTGAGTGTTAATTTTAAATATGTGTGGCGGGACCTACAGTTTAAAGTCATCTTCTAACGACAGATTTTTGAGAAACTTTTTGGCAATTTTTATTTACTCCCAGAGTTTTTCCCAGAAATCTGCTGAAAGGCGGTTGTCCAAGAATATTTTTTTCATATTTCGTCCTGTTCGAGATTTCTGATCTGGGGTTTCAACCGTGGCCTCATATCTAATAAGCCATCCCACAACCTACGAGACTACGGCGCCGATCAGGGATTCAAATGTCTCCACTTAAAGTCAAATGACAATGCAGATGGTAGAATCGAGACATACGTAACGCAAGACTGTCCTAGAATTTAAGAAGGCGATTAATACTCCAGGCATAAAACAGTACGAGTTACATGGTTAGTCTCTTAGTTATCAATGTGGAAGCAATATTTTGGCTCATAGTACCTGAGTATTACATGGCATAAACACAATGGATAACATAATGCCCTTTTGGGTTAGGTGGCGGACCCCCGCGAAGGAGGAGATCCCTTTTAGGCCGGAAATTAGGCCCATGCCCTTTTAGTGCATTCAAAGCTAGGCTGAAAAAGAACGGCAACCAAGTAAGTAGAACTACAATAACACTACTAAATCCCAATTTCATCTCAGAAAAGTGGACTGGATGAAGCAAAGGAAAATTGTACAAAATACTAGCTTCATGGGTGGTACTTTTTTAGGTGAGCGTACTTAATGGCGTCGATATATATCGATATGTCAATCAAATTGTATCAAATTGTCAACCTTCCTGTTTAAAGTCTACATTACGCACAAGCCAAAATTAAATATCCCATGTTTACTCTATTAAAAGTTGTTGCGAAGAAATACAAAATTGGTTCTGATCTAATACTGGCCCTTGTCGAAGTATGTCAGAAAATTCAAGCTATCAAACCAGGCCAAAACTGTGCAAGACTAATGATTTCTATAATTTTATACGAGCCTATGAATACATATTTTCAATACCATTAACTGTTCACATCAATTTCAATCTAAATTGCGGTGGCAATATTGTGGTGTAGTGGCTAACGTGTTCGACTGCTGGACAAAAAAATTCAAAGCTGAAGTTGGAAAAGACATTTTTTTGATTCTAAGAGGCCTTAATCCTCTTCAAAATAATCAATTCATTCCCTGATCCCTTAAGAGTATAGTTTTCAGTTAAAATTTAATTTTCTCTTCCACAAGCCATGGAATTAAATTTGTTTTTAAAATTTAAATCCACCTTTAAAAGACATACAGAGAAAAACTTTTTCTTTTTCAAAAAATTAAAACTTTAACTCTCGATGCAAAAAAAATATTGAAGTTTTAAATTAAAAAGTTCACTGCCATTATTGTCATCGTCATCAGCAACAGCAACAACAATTTTGGTGTTAAAAGAAAAACCACAAAATTAGAGAGTGTGTTGCGTATTTTTTTTTTTTTTTTTGATACGAAATAAACTAAAAATGTTGCCGGAAATTGCGTCAAATACGCAAAGGAGGGCGTAAGAGAACTTCATTAAAGCAACAACGTCACCAAAAACAAAGTCAAACAAAATAAAACAAAACAAAACTGAGCATATGTTTTGGGGAACTTTTGTTTCAAAATTTAATTTAAAAACAAAATCGAGATGCAACAACGCCAAACTACAAGAAACAAATTTTAAACAATTACCAGGTTATGTACAAAAACTATACGGAGACAATTGTTGCATTAGGAAACTTTGGAGTTTAATGTTAATGAGATAGGGGCCAATGAACTCAAAGCTGGAAGATATAAAACTGCTTTATATGCTTAAGTTGTATATTTGGGGAACTCCCTTTCAAGCTATCGTTCTTCAAAATTTCAATCTAAAAAGCGGCGTAATGTGTTCAAGAGAAATAAACTCCTTTTTCTTCTTATCTTAAGGATGTTAATTTTGTGATAAAAATTCCTCAAACCCTATAACTTAAGTAATGAAATTTAATTATAAAATTCCTTTTCATCAAAATCTTCTTACCTGACTCTTGTAACTGTAAGGCTTTAGACAGTAGTTTACCACCCAGTGGGAGCCCAGAAGTCAGAATTCATAATTTTGAAATTGAATGTTTAACATGGAAATAGATTTTCAAAATTTCAACGTAACAATTAACCCAGAAATATTTCAACCACAATTTAATATTAATTTTCCTTTATATGTGAGTGTGTGTGAGTGTAATAAATATACACACACGTATGCATACTTGTGTATATAAATACATCCCCACAATTGTAATCAACAGACTATTTATGCCACATATTAAATTCGCATAAAATATTGTCATGGAAATGCAACCACACACAGGCACACAGCCACACAAACACAAATACATACACAGAGAGTTGTATTATTAAATTTATATGTATGTTTATATGTGTGATTTATTCAATATGAATATTTAAATGTGTATGTGTGCATATTTGTCTCACTCTCTCTCTTTTCAGTAGATTTCATATGAGAGTGCGTTTACCCATACATACATATGCATTTACGACCAGTTGTTGAATGATAGTTTGTGTGTTCCTGTTCCTGTCGTTATTAATATTACGCTGGCATTTCCCTGTAAAGAACAACGACAACGACATTGGGTTCTCAATTATTTACATTCAGTAGGGCGATCCCCATTCCTTTTGAGATGGGATTTTTGTGACTCTAGTAATTGTTTCAAACCCACTTGATTTGAGAAGAGTCTTTGCCTTTCTTTATCTTCCCTTTGGTTGATCATACCTTTCTAAACATACTCCCTATCTTCATATAATGGTTCTGGTTCCACCAGCAGCGTGGAAGCATCGCTTCTAAAAAGCACGTCTGCTGCCTTATTGTAATGAATTCCCACATTGCTTGAGACCCAGCAGAGGGGAATCTTAGTATACCTATCAAGCTGATTCAGCGTCTTCAGGCAGTTCCATACTATATGCGATTTAACTTTATACGAATACAGTGATCGGATGGCGTCTTAACTGTCAGATAGCATTGCTATTTTCTGTCTTTTGTACCTCTCATCCAAGCATCCCATTAAGCACATCTCTAGATGTTATACACTTCTGGAAAACACCCTCGAGTTTTCTTAAAGGCTCAAAAATTTTTATTTTGGGACCAAAAACTTCCACTCCTGTTCTAAGATTCGTTCTTCATCCCTGACTTGTAGGCCACAAAACAGTTCCTCTTTTAAAGGAGACTGTTTCCAGCTACCAAACAAACAAAAAGTCTGTGCATAAAGCCATCGATTTTTGATTTCGAGAAAAACTTATTCTGGACCCCTCAAAATTATGGTTTAAACGTCGTGAAGCTTTCACACTCTTCTGAAACCAAATATTTCTGCGATATTCTAGACATCAAGCTGAACTGGAAAAGAAGTAGTGAGAGAAAGCATGATTTAAAAGCTTTATACAAGTATTTCAGCCTCATAGTTTCAAAGTTCAAGCTCTAATCATTCAATGGTCCTTGACTATGGCTGTGTTCTTTGTTGGAATTTCTTGTTTAGAAATGGAACTCTTCGTAAGCTACATCGTTTTCCTGCTCTAAATATTGCCCGCTTTCTAAGAAGCTGTTATTAGGCTACTCATGAAACCACTAGCTTTCTAACACCTCTTGACTTCTAATGGATGATTTTTTAAGAGCTATAGGAAAAATTTTCAAAAAAAAACACACACAAAATTCAGAAAAATTCATGAAATCTTTATTTGAATCGATAGTACGATCCATATAATTTAATGTTTGAAGATAATTTCATGCAAATGTTGACCGCGACTGCGCCTCAAAAGGTCCATCCGCTTAGTCCAATTTTGGCATACTCTTTCCAACATTTCGGCCGGTATCTCACGAATAAATGCTTCAATGTTGTCTTCCAATGCGTCAATTGAAGCGGGCCTGTCTGTATAGACATGAGCTTTAATATATCCCCACAAAAAATAGTCTAAAGGCGTTAAATCGGACGATCTAGGCGGCCAATTGACCGGTCCCGAACGTGAAATAAAATGTTCACCGAACTCGCCTCTCAATAAGTCCATTGTTACGCGTGCTGTGTGGCATGTGGCACCGTCTTGTTGAAACCACATGTCATGCAAGTCAAGCTCTTGCATTTTGGGCAAAAAAAAGTTGGATATCATCTCACGGTAGCGCTCACTATTCACAGTTACGTTACGATTCGCAGCATCTTTTAAAAAGTACGGTCCAATGATGCCACCAGTCCATAAACCGCACCAAACTGTGACTTTTCTGGATGCATTGGCAGCTTTTGCAATGCTTCTGGCTGATCTTCACTCCAAAATCGACAATTCTGCTTATTTACGTATCCATTGAGCCAAAAATGAGCTTCGTCGCTGAACACAATTTTTCGATAAAGAAGTGGACCTTCGGCCAGCTTTCCAAGAGCCCATTCCCCAAAAATTCTGCGTTGCTGTAGGTCGTTCGGCTTCAATTCTTGCACCAGCTGTATTTTGAAAGGCTTCACACCTAAATCACTCCGCAAAATTTTCCACGTTGTTGAGTAACAGAGGCCCAGTTGCTGCGAACGTCGACGAATCGATAATTGATGGTCATCATTAACACTGGCCGACACAGCTGCGATATTTTCTTCAGTGCGCACTCTACGTAAGCGTGTTGGTGATTTAATGTCCAACAATGTAAAGTTGGTGCGAAATTTAGTCACAATAGCCTGAATAGCCGCTTCAGTGCGTCGATTGAACTGACCATAAAATGGAAGAAGCGCGCGATGAACTTTCTTAACAGAGCACGCATTTTGATAATAAAATTCAATGATTTGCAAGCATTGTTGGTTTGTAAGACGATTCATGGTTAAATTATAGACCAAACTGAAGATGTTTGACAGTGAAACAAAACACGAAACGTGCGTGAGCTGTTTAAACCAGTGTTGCCAAAAACATTAATAGCTAAAAAATCACCCGTTATTATAAAGCACTTTGAAGCACGCAGTGTAATTCTTTAGAGATTTCGCACCCCGATTCTCTAAAGAATTACACTGCGGTATTCCAATTACATTCCTTCTAAGTCCAACACAATAGCTTCCAAAACCACCAGGTGAAAATATCGACTACCACACAGCTATCTATCCACTCTTTTATAACATGCAATACCATTATTACCGTTATTATTATCGCCTTACAATAATTACCGCCTATTTAATGTCAGCATTAGTTGAACATGATTTTTGCTTTTGTTACTGTATTTGTTGTTATTATTGTTGTTGTCATTTACAACCGTTATTTGCTGTACTTTTATTACGCAAATTATTATTTCTGCACCATTTCGCCATAAACAAGTGCATAACGGGAAGCGGTTTACTCCATTACATTATCAGATGACGTATGAGTAATACTGCTGTTGTTGTTGTTATTTTAAATAAATATTACGTATACGTTACAGCATGCGTTAGAAGACCTACATAGGAGAGTGACGAAATAAATAAAAAAAATAATCAAAATTAAGTGAAGTAAATAGTTTCCATACCACAAGTCAACATTAGGTAACTAAAGGCTGAAAAACGGAGTATGGAACGGAAGAAATAAACTACAGGGCTTAGGTTCTTATGGAGAATCTTCCAAATTTTCTTATTCCATGCCATCAGTAACCAACACCTTTGAACCAATACCGGTATTGGCAATGTAAATCTAGAAATCGGTGGAGAAATTCCCTCCCGTAGTTTGGCCTAAACACGACGAGTAAATATACAATAAGCCCTGGTAAAGAAGGCAGAGGGATTCTAAAAACTAAAATGGCAATTTTTTACACTCCGACATGTAAATTCTACATCTGGCAGACGAGGTAGCAGCTTTGGAAAGCTAAAAAAGCCGATACAGATAGCAAGACGTCAAGAGAGATGGAAGGATAGTTAGGGGCCTGCGACTTCTATAGAGACGGCTGATACTCGAAAGACGAACAAGGCTAATGAAAAACTTAATCAAGTTTTGTAAACCGACTTCTTCTGGTCCATACGTGTTCAGTATAGTCTTGAAATATTGAACGTTGGCTCCTGCTGCCAATAGGATTGAGACTCCCTGTTAACAATTTGCAATTTAACTCAGGCAATCGCAATTCCTATGTTCTATAACATGTCGTAGACTGCGAAGTCCGCAACGGTCCTGGTCAGCTCATTAGCAATGCAATTTCCAACGATATGCCTATGTTACTTACTTACTTACTTAATTGGCCATAACAACCCGATTAACGGATTTCGGCCTGCCGGAAAACATCCTTCCAGGCGCCTCTGCTTCTTGCGCGCCTACGCCAGTTGGTCACACCAATCGATGACAGGGATTCCTCGATTTGGTCCTTCCAACGGATACAATGTCGTCCTCTTCGCCGACTTTCGCAGATCCACGCATCAAATACCCGTCACGCTGGAGCATCCTCCTCCATTCGAACGACATGGCCGAGCCAGCGCAGCCGCTGGATATTAATATGCTGCACAACGTTTATGTCGTTGAGGAGCTCATACAGCTCAGTATTGTATCGGATGCGGAAATCATCGCCAACTCGTACTGGACCGAAGATCTTACGCAGTACTTTTCTCTCGAACACTCTCAAGGCTGCTGCATCAGTACTTAACAGGGTCCATGCCCCTGCGCCATAAAGAAGCACGGGTGGGATGAGTGTCTTGTAAAGTGTTAGTTTTATCGCACGGGAGAGGTCTCTGCTAGTCAATTGCCCATTGAGACCATAGCAGCACCTGTTGGCAAGAGTGATCCTGCGCTTGATCTCCAGACTGACATCATTTCTGGCGGTAACGGCGGAGCCAAGATAGATGAATTCCTTGACCGTATCAAAAGTATAGTTATCGGCCGTAATCTGAGAATCAATACGCCGCGCGTCTCTACTCGTCGATAACCTATACTTTGTTTTGCCCTCGTTTACTGTCAAATCCATCTTAGTAGACTCGCGTTCGATAGCACTAAAGGCAGCAGTAACATCTCGCTTCGTACGCCCTATGATGTCAATGTCGTCAGCGTACACAAGCAACTGGACACTTTTTTGAAAAATAGTGCCACTGCGATGCACTCCTGCCTTTCGCAGAACACTGTCCATGACGAAGTTGAAGAGGTCGCATGATAAGGGGATATCCCTATGTTCCTGAACCTATGTAGGAGTTACTTTTCAATGATCCCGAAATTTTCCTCAGAAATTCTCGGCATTAATATGTTCGTTAGGGGCATAAGGACAACCTGAGCTGGCCCGAGTAAATCATAAGATTTTCGAGTAAAATCCCACTACCCAACAGCACAAAGGCGCTCTAGCTCCTCTAGAAAATGCCAGCAGTCTGGCACACTATAAAACAGCTGACATCAGCAGTAAAACTGTTGCACAGTGTTTATTAAAATTTATTTTAATATTGAAATGCATTCACATGTATATGTATATGTATGAGTAAGTGTAAACAAAATAATAATAACAATATGCACCTAGAACGTGCGTGTGTGTTTGTGTTTGTGTGTGTGCATGCCAGTAAATTAATGAAAATATTTCTTCTTTTCTGTGTGGTTTCTACGAACACAAGGGTGCTTGTGTGCTCCTACGAGTATATGTTTTTGCAGTAATAACTACAACGAGCATCAATACAATAGCATTTCATGTATGCATCTGTATTGTGTGTGGGTGTGTGTGTAAGTGTGACATTATAAGTGTTGTTGTTACTTTTGTTACACAACCAATCCTGCCATAAATTGTGGAAAACCTTAACAGGTACAATACCAAACTGTAAATATGTTTATGTATGTGTGTGTGTAAGTGTTTTAAATATAATTTTTTGGTTTCTTATGTAAATAAGCATGCACATGCACATCCATATGCATGAGTGTTATAATGTGTATGTATGTGTGTGTTGTTTTCTTATGTATATTTAAGTGTCTGCATATATTTTAATAACAATTCTTGGAATATTCTCAAGTTTATTTAAAAAATAAATAAAAATAAACAGAAAAACAAGAAAAAAATAAACAAAAACTTAACGTCAGCATAATTTTCGTTTTTGTAATAAGAAATGAAAAATAAAAATAAAATTATTCCGAAGGAAATATTTACAGTCTTAAGGATTTTCTTTTTCGTTCTCTTTTTTTCTGTTCTTTTAAAAAAATAAGTTATTTATAGAGGATAACATTACTTTAACGATTACTTACTTACTTACTTAACATCTATTGGCCTCATAAATTTCCGGAAGTCGCCGTAGTCTAGTAGGCAGTGTGTTGGATTATTAGCCGTGAAACCAGGATTCAAACCCCAGGTCAGACAATCTTCAGAAATATTTCTGACACCCTCTCAGCAGATTTCTGGGAAAATCTTTGAGAGTAAATAAAATTACCGTGAAAAGGCTGTTGTTCGGAGTCGACTTTAAACTGTAAACCCCGCCACTCATGTATAAACTTAACACGCACAACATGAGTAGTGTGGGAAGATAAGACGTAATCCAGACTAAAGGTTTGTTATGACCAATTATGTATGTGTATATGTTTGGCAACAACAACAACAATTCACTGTCAAGCATTTGATATGCACCCAGATTTTTCATCCATAAACTAGCGTGTGTTGGCATAACAGGGGCTATGAGGACCTGACCTACAGCGGCGCTGAAAACTCTGTTGGATTTAAGTCCGCTATACATATATACCTGGGACATTAGGGTGGTTTTAAAAAATTGATGTCGGATTTTTTTGGGGGCAAAAAATCGAGATTTTTAAAACTTTGAGGCCCCAGTGGCACGGGTTAACATCTTCCAATTGTGCTCAAACTTTGGCAATCCTAAAATCTGATAGAATGAAACATTTTAGGGGGTGCCCCCAAAAAAATTCTGACATTTTTTACCGTATAAGATAAAACCATCCTACTGGGACATATAGACTCCAAAAAATTCATAATTCACTTTCATTGCCACGAAATCTATATGTTAGGCCCGAAACAACCTGAATTCTGAATATGTGTACCCTGAGTGAGGGTACCATGGTAATTGCCTTGCCAACTAATATGGACTACCAATATGTGGTTATTCCTGGATACTCTGATGCACGATTCTGAACACTCCTTATTGTAATTTCTTAACAAAAGTTATAATTGCCTCAATGGTTTGAGAGGAGTCTTAGTCTCTCCTTATGTTCCCCTTCGTTGAGCAAACCTTTCTAAACATCTCCATCCACTCCATAGAAGGCTTTTGTTACCGTCAGCGGCGTAGAAGCTCCCCTCCTTGCAAGCTCATATGCTTGCTCAATGCTTAAAGTTCGAATATAACCTGGGGTCCAACAGAAGGTAATTTTGTTTTCCCTACCTAATCGATTTAGCTATCCCAGTCAGTTCTATTGTATCTTGGTTTTAACCTCGTCAGAGCAAAGTGCTTAAATGGCGACCAACATACCTTTTATACCTTGCGTTGAGCGCAACTTTCGATGTCAAAAACTTGCGTTTGAAAGATACGCGCGAGATTCTTGCACCAAAAACTTCTGTTCCAAAATCCATTCTTGATCCATCCATATGCCCTAAAATAGCCTAACATAACATAATTGATCATTACAATCCTTCAGTCATGATTACGAACTAGCTTCTCACCCGACTTATGTTGTGTTCGTTAATTTTTATACATGATTGCCGGGACTTACAGTTTAAAGTCGACTCCGAACGACAGATTTTTTGAGATACTTTTCATGGCAATTTTTATTGACTCTCAGAGTTTTTGCCCGAAATCTGCTGAAAGGAAGTCACCGAAGAAATATTTTTTTTATATTTCGTTATATTGGAGATATCTGATTTGATGTCCCCACATCTAATAAGCCACCACACTACATACTAAACTAAGGTCCTAAAATAGTCACTCTTTTAAGGGAGTATGAGCTACCCAAATACTCCATTCATTTTTGTTACAAATTCTCGTTATAAAGCATTTTCCAAAATCATAGAGTCTACTGGTTGTGTTCAGTGGACAGTTAAGGAGGATGCTGTCGGCCAATAGATTACTTATTTCTTGAAATCCCCTAATAAATTACCTGTTAAACTCGTCTGCTTCCCGTCAACCTAAACATAGACCCCAGATCTCTTATGCCATATGTAGCGGTCTTAAGTCCAACAGAGTTTTCAGCGCCGCTGTAGGTCAGGTCCTCATACATACATACATACATAATTAGTCATTACAACCCTTCAGTCAGGATTACGACCTAGTTTCTCACACCACTTATGTTGTGTGTGTGAATTTTACACATGAGTGGCGGGACCTACAGTTTAAAGTCGACTGCGAACGACAGATTTTTGAGAAACTTTTCATGGCAATTTTTATTTACTCTCAGAGATTTTGCCAGAAATTTGCTGAGAGGAAGTCGCCGAAGAAATACTTTTTGTATTTTTGTTTTGATGTCTGACCTGAGGCTCGAACCCTGGCTTTACGTCTAATAAGACAACACACTACCTGCTAGACTACGGCGACCTCAATAGGTCCTCACAGCCCCTGTTATGTCAAAACAGTCTAGTTTATGTAACTTTTCTTCGCCGTTTGAGCTGTTTTCAGATTTGTTCTGTCCGTATAGGCAATTACCCCATAAGTTACTATTTTTCTAATTATCGTGGGTACAGCAAATGCATAATTTCTGGATTGCATTCCCAGAATGCAAGTTGGAAAAATGCAGCGATAATTGATTTATAATGTCAACTTTTTAAGTAGTGTGCAGCGTTTGATTTAGTTAAACTTGAATTGAATTTTAATTAACAATTTTGAGGCATTTTTTCACTTTCAACTGCTAAAAAAAAACGCCATAAAAACGTCACCAAATCTGAGTTTTTTATTTCAAAATCTCGTATACAAATCAGTATGCGATGCTTAAAATAATACGTTTTTAAGTCAATAAATTTCTTATTCATGGTAAATAATCGTCATAATCATGGTTGTCATCATTATTTTTAATTTCCCACAATCCCACTTTATTAAAATCCATTAAAACATCATTTAAGATGACAATGACAGTGACAATAGCAATGACAATGACATGTCACTTCAATTATATGTTCTCATAAAATATTTTTATTTCTCTTTTGGCTTCATTTGCTTTGTTTTCGGGGTCACAAAATTAAAACGCAGTGCCACTTAATAAGAGGGCAGGCAATAGAAAAATTTTAAAAAATTTTTATAAGAGACTTGGAAGATATTAAACGATGACATAAAAAATAAAGAGATCTACTAACGGTATAAGAGGAATAGGGAATACGGTATAAAATATTTCTTATTTTTTTTTCTTTTTTTTTGTGGCATGAGCCTATGGTTGGCAAAGAAACTTGAAACTTAGCCCTCAAGTGTCTCTTCTTAATTACAACCGTCCAACCAATGAACAATTTTATATGCCTTGCAACTAAATGTAGAGCAACCAACCAACCAACCAACCAACCAACACAGTTCAGTTGACATTTGAAAACATTAAGAGGCTTAACGACAAACGCCGCCACATCCTGCACCAACAACAAATCTTCAAAAACAAAACAAAACAACAATAAATTCGTAATAAAAATAAGGAAATGAAAGAAAAAATCTGTGTCAACACCTCAAAACAGGAACAGAAAAGAGAAAAAAAAACGAAATTGAAGGAAAAATAAAGAAAATCTATGGGAAAACATAATAATTTAATAAGATTCCAAGAAATAACGCGTCTCTATTTAATATGTCACCACCAACAGATGTTGAATTGCTTCATAATAGAGTCTCGGGAGGCTTAACATCGCAACGGGGTTGAAGCTTTAAGCGGAAAAACAAAAAATCCTTAAGGAAACCAAATAAATGACAAACCAAGCGCGTCACACATTCGCTCATAAAGACAACGTATACGATACATATAATAACGGTAGCGTATGGTAATAGACTTACTTAGGCAGTATCTTTAATGCAATAACAACAAGAACAACAACAACAGCTAGATTTATATGCAAAGTTATTGCCACAATGTGTCTCTATATTCAGTATGTATGGGATCCCTATTGAAAGTTTAGTTTGCAAAAAAAGTCAAGGTAATAAACAGCTTTTAATTTAATGGTAATGGCAACACTGCCATTACCATTGACTGTAATTCAATTGTAAAAATCATTCTTCTTCTTCTTCTGTAAAATTTCTTTTTCTTTTTCGTTTCTTTTCTTTCCAGCTTTATTTGCCATTTTGTTACCACATGATATATGGCATGTTGGTAATAAGACGAGCAATACGGCGAGCGTATGTTTAAAATATTTTTGCTTTAAATTCCACCACCTCTGCGTTTCTAATGGGTTTTATTTGCATGACTTTACTTAAGTTCTTAAGGAGAACGTCAGCTTCTATTTCATTTTCACCTACACGATGTTTTTAAAACCATTTTTATGCTGATGAAAAGGGAAATTGCTTTTACACCGTAGGTATGGTAGGCAAGGTTTTGTATGCTCAGTATATTTGGATATCAAATTCGGTTCATTTATTATATATGGAGGATATGGTTCATTTATTGTATATACCGGAAAAACTGCCTCTTCTCTGTAATGACCACACACAACAATGTGCATTTTCTCACAACTCTGCTGAGGGGAAGTCGCCGTAGAAATATTTTTTTCATATTTTGTTTTATTCGACCTGTCTGAGCGGGACTTGAACCACGGGCTCTCATATTATAAGACAATACTCCACCTACTAGACGAAGGTGATTTCAATTACATCAGTTAAACTGGGTATTCACTGGGTGTTGTAGTGAAAGACTCAGATCTCCTGGCAGCAGTATTGCCAGGCTCTGGAGCATTTGGCAAATGACCACAATTTTTATCGAAAAATTAATTTCAACGATGCGGCCTATTTCTGGATTAATTGGTGCGTGAACAATCAGAATTGTCGAATGTGAAAGATTCATTCATTGTTGCGTCCAATGCATCTTGAAAAAGTCACTTTTTGATGTGGATTTAGGGCTGGCGGTGACATCGGTTCACATTTCTTTGGGAACGAAAACCTTGGCCAGGCTAACACTGTTAAAAACGAGCGCCCTAGATCGATGATAACTAAAATTGAATGATCTAGACACCAACGACAAGTGCTTTCAACAGGATGGAGCTACTTGACTCACAGCTCTTGCCACATTGAATAATCTGAATAAGAGATTTGAAAGCGCAATCATCTTACGTGAAGGGGATGTGAACTCGCCACCGAGTTCATGGGATCTAACTCCGTGGGTGTTCTTCTAGAGGGGTTATCTGAAGTCGCCGTAGTCTAGTAGGTAGTGTGTTGGCTTATTAGACGTAAAGCCAGGGTTCGAGCACCAGGCCAGACATCAAAACTTCTTCGGCGACTTCCTCTCAGCAGATTTTTGTCTGAAACTCGGAGAGTAAAATAAAATTGCCATGAAAAGTTTCTCAAAAATCTGTCGTTCGGAGTCGACTTTAAACTGTAACTAATGTAAAAAAGTAACACACACAACATAAGTGGTGTGAGAAACTAGGTCGTAATACTGAGGTTGTAATGACCAATTATGTATGTATGTATGTTTCTTAAGTCGCAGATTTAAGGGAATAATCCACACACCACAGCGATCCTCAAAGCCACCATAATCCAAGCCATCGGTCAAGTTCAGCCTGATTTAATAGCCAAAGTCATGGAAGATTGGACATTTCGGATACGCTGCACGTCAATTTTATAAAAACCAAAAAAGCGACATAAGAAAGTCGGGAAGTACTAACTCTTGAAAAAGAACAAGGAACGGGCTAAGTTCCTAGCCACAACATCCAATACAACAACCCAAGTACAGTAGAGAAATCTCCAGCTTAGCTACAAAGCACTACAAATTCGAGGACGTCCCCTTAAGCACCAAACGGAAATGAAAAAAAAGCTTTATAATGCCCAGGTTGATTTAAATTTTTAGCTGCGATAGTTCTTATACAAAAACCGCTTTTGTGCCCAAAAATTCTCATACCACCCTCTATGTGATTGACATATATTATCAACAACATATTGATTGCATTGAATTTTCGCCATAAAAAAACCAGGATTTAACAAACCACGTGCTTAAGAGCGGAAGAGAAGTGCTGAACTGTAGTGGAAGTGGAAGGAAGGCTTCCAAAAAAAATTTTCGAATTTTTTTATTTTCGTAAAGAAAAAATTCTTTAAAAAGGAAAATATGCTTGAAAATGTTTTTTAAAGCATGAATGAAGAAAAAACAGGAAAAAAAGAGGAAAAAAGTAAGGAGAAGATGAAGAAAATCTCTTAAGAATATCATACATTGAAGGAAAAACGAAAAAAAAATTTCACTTTCTTAACTCTGTCTGTCATATATTGTTGTTGTTGTTGTTTCGCATTGCTTACGGTAGTCTCCTGTTTCATCTGCATGTCATCATCGTAATCATAATCATATTCCAGATGATTCAGAAGATGATTTCGATGATTCAAGTTTGTGGCATTAAAATGAAAAAGCAGAAAACAGCTGCAGGAATTCAACGGAGCATTTCAAACTTTCTTTCTTTTTCTTTTTTTCCCTGCCTTCTTCCCTTCGTTCATATGATTTACGGGTGAAACGACCATATAACATACACGCACATATAGTCTCGTATGTATCGTATCGCAGTAAGTGTAATTGTATGAAATATAAGGCATGTATTTAAGAACGAGGGCGGTTACAAACTTAGCCGACTTGATGTATTTATAGGTGGCGTGGGTAAGGCCATTTTTTCTAGAACCATCCGAAGTAAACGATTCTAATGGAAAGCATTGGTTGCCATTGTGGTACTCATTTGAAAGGACCCAGTTCGACCAAGACTCGCCATTTGCCATCATCTTCCAATATTAATATTACCACATAAGAAAGATTTTTTGGACTGGTTTACTGGCTTATGAAGGGTCCGCCAAATAATTTTTTTTTTGAAAATGCTTTAAAAACGAAACTACAGAATATTTTCTCAAATTTATTTTTTTATTTAAAAGTACAATCCTTCCGGTTAATAATGGAAAATAATTTCATTCAAATGGCTGCCTCGGCTGGCCATGCAGTAGCCCACACCAGAAGATGCCGATTTTGGCAAAAAAAAAATCATCTTTTAGGATGAAGCTCATTTTGATTTTGGCGGGTATGTAAACAAGCAAAATTGTCTCATTTGGGGCACAGAAAACCCGCACACATACATTGAAAAGCGGACACACCCAAAACGAGTCAGTGTTTGGTGCGGATTTTGGTCCAGAGGCATAATTGAGCCATTTTTCTTTGAAAATGAGCAAGGAGTGGCCGTTACAGTCAATTGCGATCGTTATCGGGCCATGTTGAACGAATTGTTGTTAACAAAAATTGAAGAGGAGGACATTGGCAACATTTGGTTTCAACAGGACGGCGCTACGTGCCACACAGCCGAAGCTACACTCGATGTTTTGAGCCCTGTTTTTGAAAATCGCATTATCAGCCGCAGAGCTGATGTCGTTTAGCCACCACGGAGCTGTGATTTGACACCGTTGGACTATTATTTGTGGGGTGCCGTCAAAGATAAGTGTTACGCCGACAAGCCCGAGACAATTGACGCTTTAAAGGACAATATTCGTGAAGCCACTGGTGAAATATAGCTGCACACAATCGATAATGTGCTTAAAAATTGGACCGATCGTGTAGGCTACTGCATGGCTAGCCGAGGCAGCTATATGAATGAAATTATTTTCCATTATTAACCGGAAGGATTGTACTTTCAAATAAAAAAAGAAATTTGGCGGACACTTTAGAACTCTCTACTGAATTCCTCTAAGATTCATAGTGAATAATTGAATTAATTATGAATGTTTTTACATCACTTCTATTAAGAAAAATTAGGAGCAGAACGATATATGATTATTAACCGGAAGGATTGTACTTTCAAATAAAAAAAGAAATTTGAGAAAATATTCAGTAGTTTCGTTTTTAAAGCATTTTCAAAAAAAAAGTTATTTCGCGGACCTTTTAGTATTACAATCGGTCTCATCCCTAACCTAAACTGTACTTAACATAACGTTCTTACGTCGATTATTTTCAGAACCGCTCTCGTATTTGTGTTGAGTATGGAATGTTGCTTAAAAATGTAAGAAAACGTTTCGGGTGCGTAAAAGTGATTTTCGTTGTAAACAAAAACTCTGGTTGACATGTGTGTATGTGTGAGTTTTGCTTTTCACAATATTTTAAATGTTAAATTTTCATCCAAAAAAAAAAAAAAGATTGTTTTTTATGAGTTTCATCCGTTTTATACTTCTTTATTTCGTTTTTTTGTCATTTCGCCGTGAAATTCGTTTAAGATTATGAAAAACCATGAGCCAAGACACATCATATTACTTCGTTTATTTAGAATTTTTCGTTTCTTTTTTCTCTCTTGGCTTTTCATGAAATCTGCGGTTTTCTTATTTTTTCGCGAAACGCTTTTCATTAACACGGAAGAAAGTAATCCCTTTAATGGATTATTTAGTTTAAATGGAAATACGTGTGGAGAATACTTATATGCTTTTAAAGCAGTTTTTTCTCTCATTTGCTCGTTTTGTTAATGAAAATTTAAATTATTAAACTTTTTGTAACATATTACAATGGGAATTATGATGGAATGGATGTGTGGAACATATTATAAGCTTAATGAAATATATTCATGTAAAATATATTCAATGGTGGAAGCGGAAGTAAAAAAATTTATTCTGAAATAAATTTGTAGTTATTTTAAGGTGAAACGCCGTACTCTGGTTTGGTTGAGACTTTTATGTTCATTTTGTTTCCTTTGCAAACACAAGTTGATGGGATAAGTCGGATTGCTATATGACCTCAGCAGTATTTCGGCTGCTATGTGGAGATGACACTGCTCTATGAATACATAGTTCTTTATAGAAAAATTAGGGAGCACACTGCAATTTGTGTGGCGGTATGTGCTCTGAAAATATCTTGATTTACTTAGATGGTTAGGCTGTGATTATGTAGCTAAAAAACGT
Organism: Sarcophaga carnaria; assembly: GCA_958299815.1. Lineage (NCBI taxonomy): Eukaryota > Metazoa > Arthropoda > Insecta > Diptera > Sarcophagidae > Sarcophaga > Sarcophaga carnaria. The sequence goes on from OY283152.1 coordinate 21,119,839, forward strand.
AGTTACAACGTCTGCCACTGACAATGAATGCCGGGAATTTCTCGAAGATATTTCGGATCATTCAAAGGTAATTGTTTTATACATACAAGCATACCTAATTTGTCATTACAACCCTTTGGTCAAGACTAAAACCTATCTTCTCACACCACTTATGTATGTTGTGTGTGTTAATTTTATGCATGAGTGGCGGGACCTACAGTTTAAAGTCGACTCCGAACGGCAGATAGGTTAGGTTAGGTCTGAGTGGTAGCTCTGATTTCACAAAGCTCACTTGAGCACGCATAGCGGCCCGTTGTGATGCCACGGGTGAACGCAGTCCCTGTACTGACCAAGTTCCACCAAAATCAGGGAAGAGGAAGGAGTTGGTCAGCGCAAGCAGCAGCACATCCGAACGGCAGAATTGTGAGAAACTTTTTCATGCCTAGAAATGGGATTTTTTTATGGCTATCAAACACGGTTGCCAAGTTATGTACATTTTAACCATTTAAATGAAAAATTATACCGAATCCACAAAATTCTAGTAATAAAGACTATGCCCCTATGTACACCCAGTTACTAAATTATACATACGGTTAAAAAATTTCGGAAATTTTTTAACTAATCCGCTTTCGTTGAAAATCTTTATAGTTTCCTCGATTTTAAGACTTCTGAAATTGAACTGAATTGTGGCCCTGCACAGGCCCACAAAGGTATGCATCCGATTTACAAATTTCACAAATTTCTGAACCAATGCAAAAGACCATCTTAAAATCGAAGAAAGATGTCAGACAATTATAAATATTTTCAACGAAAACGGATTGGTTAAAAAATTTCTGAAATTTGTTATCCGTATGTACACTTTTGTAGCTGAGCGGAAGTCAAAATTGTAGTTCAAATAATTAATGGGAAAAAATCCATCCGCCTGAGAAAATATAAAAGCAAACTTTATGTGTAACGTTCGAAGAACTGTGAATTCCTTTGTGAAAATTAACTCTTTTGCCTTCATTAGCAACGATTTTTTTTTTGTTTTGCACAAACATTTCTTTGTGTGATAAGTTTGAACAAAATAAAAATTAACAGAAATTCGTTAAAGAGAAATTCTCTCATTTGTCATCCACAGGCATGTGTCTCTCACATATTAATTTATATAAACACTCACAAACACTCTTGCACACACATACACACACATGCAAACATTTGACATATTTTATCATCTGCGGTTGTTGAAATGTCAAAAAATTTTTACGGAGGTTTCTTGATGTGCAACTCAAACTATACAGAGGAGAGAGAGAAAAACAAAACAAAACAAAATAAACAAACCGTTAAAAATAATTATTAGCGTTTCTCTCTCTTTCACTAATTTTTGTTTTTTTTTTTTGGTATTTTTGCTTTTGTTGCAAATTATATTTCACATTACATTTGTCAGAAATGTTTTCTCTCACTCGCACTCTTTCTCACTCTCTCGCGTTCTCATTTTAAGCCCGAGTAATTTTTGTGGTTTTTTAATGCGGTTGATATATGTATGTATGTATGCTCAACAGTGAAATTTATATACACATACACACACATAAATTTGTGTTAAACTGGTTGCATATGTACATATGTAGGTATACATGAATATTTAATTTATTTATGCATTTCATTTGTTTAATTAATTTTAGGTTTTTCTAGTCCTTTTTTTCTTCTATTTTCCTGTGACAATTTGTTAGAAAAAAAAAATACGCACCACAAGAATTGAAAAGTTTATGCGCTTTAGAATGGGGAATGGTAGCAATTAGATATTCGAGTAGAAAATTAAACTAAGTTTGAAACGATACTGTATTAAAGCATTGATATGATGTAAAGAAACCTCAGGGGAAAGGCACAAATATACGGGTAGAAAAGTAACCCAGACAACTTCCCCGACTGCTGCATGCTCCCCATGAAAACAGGGAAACCTCTCACCTACAGTGAGCGCCAAAAGTGAGTAAACACCACTGAAATAATTCATTTTCTTAGGATAGCGAGAAAAGTAAATGAGAATAGTCGAATAAATTTCTAAAAATAAAAACGTTTATCTATTACTTATAAAATGTTAAAACTAAAACAAAAATTGATGATAAAGGAACTTTTTTATGCTTAAGAACAAAATAAAAGTGTTGACTCACTTATGGTGCTCAGTGTACATAGCATCCCCAACAAAATTTTAAAGATTTTCTTGAACACAGCTTGTTTTATTATTACCGTAAAGAGTTGCCAGAGTAATGCGACCATACCGTCTATTGTGCTGCCCTCATTCTGCTCGATGAATTCCTGCTTGCTGTTCCACATTAGTAAAAATTACTTGCTGTCTAGCACTCAGGCTATGACACTCACGTTCCACTCGCAGACAGCAAATATGTGTTTCAGTGATTCGTTTTCCTCATCAGAGATACATAAGGTATCGCTTCTAGACCTACTCTGAATAAATAAAGTGTCCGGTCAGAAGTTCGGTTATTATCAGTGGTGTTGTCGAGCCGGAACGATCCGGAACGTCGTTCCGGTACTACCTTTTTGGACAGGAACGCGTTCCTGACGTTTAAATTAAAATTCTTTTTAATATTTTTTTCTAATTTTTGACGAATTTTTATATGTATTTTTATAAACAAAGGTTTGAACCGAACCCGAACCGGAACAAAAACCGGAACGAACTGGCTTGCTTTTCCGAACCGTGAACCGGAGTCCGGAACACGTTCTACTTCTGGTCTGGTTCTGGTGTGAGAGCTCTTGGCAGGCTTACCTGCCTGCTCACTTCTATAAACTCACGAATGACCTGGAATCCAACAGAGAGTGACCTTTTTCCCTCGTCGAGCTGATGCAGCCCATACCACGCTGTTAGCGAATCAGCCTTTTATCACACTATATGGCGGCCTAACTCTCTCCTGAGAAAGTTGAATAGATGTGCTCCATGCTTTCTTGAGGCTTGGAAGATACCTGCTAGTTTCTTAAAGAGTTCCCAATATTTCACTCTGAGACCAAACACCATTTGGTGGTCTCACCAACTTCTCCGTTATTGTAGCTACCAAAGCTGAACCAGGATCAGGTTAATTCAACTCGACCAGGACTACAACATCTTCAGCATAGACTCTTGAGGCTTGGAAGATACCTGCTAGTTTCTTCAAGAGTTCTCAATATTTCACTCTGAGACCAAACACCCCTGTTGATGTCCCATTATCTGTCCTTGAATCTTCCGTATACCAATAGTCCCTCTCTTATAAGAGTTTGTAGTCTCCACTGTAGTTGGGAGCAATTTCTAATTTGACAGAGTTTACTGAATCTTCTTAAGGGACAACTTAATGGGAAGCCAGTCAGCTAATCAATTTGCAAGGTAACGATGCCCCCGATGAATATTTGATAGACTCGTCCCACATTATTCAAATCATAATCTCCATAGCTTTCATCCTTACTACCATGTACAGCGGAGATAGAATAGAGCCTCCAGGGCTCATTTGTCAGTCTCTGGGTCCTATCGCGGTTGTTTTCTCCTATCTATTCACCAACTGTCTGAAATTGGCTAAGCGCCAGTCTTACGTACCTATCTGTTTCCTAGTTTTAATAGGCAAGCGTTTTAAGACATCAAAACGTCCCCGGCTACCGCTTAACATTAATCAGGCCGGATGAAATTGGTGCAACCAGTATAGTTTGATGAAAACAAGGTAGCAATTTAGTAGTAATATGGTCAGAAAGGTTCTCCATACGGCAAAGACAATCAGATAATGATACATTACATGCCTAAAGGCCGCAGTGGCTTACTGAGCAGTGTGTTGGCTTACCAAATGAGAGTTCAAGTACGTACATACGTAATTGGTCATTACAACCCTTCAGTCAGGATTACGACCTAGTTTCTCACACCACTTATGTTGTGTGTGTTAACTTTATACATGAGTGACGGGACCCACAGTTAAAGTCGACTCCGAACGACAGATTTTTGAGAAACTTTTTTTCATGGCAATTTTATTTACTCCCAGAGTTTTTGCCAGAAATCTGCTGAGAGGAAGTCGCCGAAGAAATACTTTTTGTACTTTATTTTGATGTCTGGCCTGGGGCTCGAACCCTGGCTTTTCGTCTAATAAGCCAACACACTACGTACTAGACCACGGCGACTTCAAGAGTTCAAGTTCTTTCCCAAAAACTTTCCAAATCCTTATCAACAATCCTATACCTACACTCACACATATCCTAATAGTGTGTATAAATATTTAGCGGTTAAAGTGTAGGTTTATAAATTTTTGACTTATTTTTTTGTTTTTGTTGTTGTTTTAGATTTATTGTCTCTTTTTTTGTTTTTTTTTTAAGTTTTTCGAAATACATACCCAAGGTTAATTAGATGTGCAGCATGAATCTGTTGAACAAACTGAAATGAAAAAATTTAATTGAAAATAAATAAAATTGGAATTTATTTAAAACAAAAACAAAACAAATTTAAAATAAATTCCCATTTCGAAAAACCCAAAAATCTCTGTTTCAATTTGAATTTAAACAATCCATTGGTTTTTCGGCCTCCGGCCTAATTAATCAAATGCCAACGAAAACGAATGAATGAAAAAAAAATTCTAGAAATTGATCATAAACCACAAACACAAAATGTAGGTTAAGAGGATTCAAAAAGGCTTGGAATTAGAGGCTTGGAAGTTAGGTTCGTATATTGACAAGGTTGGTTGCCATACAGAGCTTCGCAGGAAAGTCCAGACATGCCATAATGGCATGCGAAGGGCTTGCAGGAAAACCCCAAGGATGCAATCCAGGAATTATATACTACATAAGTGTCATGATATTCAGAGCAATAGCAGCCCAAGGGGCAATAGTCTGGGCAGACAAAACGAATTTAAATACAACTAAATTGGAGTTGAATACGATACAGAGACCAGTGTGTGTTGGTATAACAGAGGCAATGAGCGGCGCTATAAGATCTGTTAGATTAAGGTCTGTTGCACATGGTAGGTTTATGGTAGATTCAAGACCTAAGGAATCGATTCGCTGACAGAACCTTCCCTCACTGCCCTCTGGATGGAACCAGTAGACTCAATGCCTTTGGCAAATGCTTTTCAAGAAGATTTCGTAACAAAAATGAATGGAGTACTCTGGTAGCTGCTTTCTATCTTAAAAGAGAGCCTATTTTGTGGTGTACAGATGGGCTTATAACTTATCTGGGAACAATAGCAGAAGTTATGAAATATTCCAAGCCTATGGAGAAACTCCTGGGTATCTTCCAAGCGAAAGTCTATGTCAACGAAAGATTTTCTCAATTCCACTTCGATAGGTAATACAAAAAACGAGGCATGGAAATACTATCTGACATTCGAGCACCCGGTTTTTATGACATGAAATCGAAGATAGTATGGAACAGTTTGGAGAAGCTGAAATGCTGAAATGAAGAGAACACTGGTAGTTCTTTTGTATTGATTATAAGGCTGTTGTCCTTACATACATACATAACATAATTGGTCATTACAACCCTTCAGTCAGGATTACGACCTAGTTTCTCACACCACTTATGTTGTGTGTATTAATTTTATACATGAGTGGCGGTACATACAGTTTAAAGTCGACTCCGAAGGACAGATTTTTGGGAAACTTTTCATGGCAATTTTATTTACTCTCAGAGTTTTTGCCAGAAATCTGCTGAGAAAAAGTCGCGGAAGCAATATTTCTTGTATTTTTTTTTTGATGTCTGGCCTGGTGCTCAATCCCTGGCTTTACGTCTAATAAGCCAACACACTACCTACTAGACTACGGCGACTTCTGTCCTTGTGTTGTTTAATTCGATTATGCTGCTTAACATTAATACCACCTGCCTCACACACATACATATACACAAACATGTACAGAAGAAAAATTTTCCTATAAGTAAATAAATATATTCTCCGTTAAGGTTTAAATAAATTTAAAAAAAAAAAACAAAAAAAAAATAGTCCTCGAAGAGAAGCCATAATTCACACTCAAACTGCGTCCGGCATTTGCATAATGAATGCCGTGTGCCGTTTTGCTAAAATGAAAGAAAATTTTGTGTCGAACAAAAAAATTGCAAACAAAAGAGAGTGTGTGAGAGAGGGAACCTGAAAAAATTATTCTCTTACAAGAGTTCACACTCACACACACACACACACTCGACAATACTTTTAGCAACAGCAACATCATCATCGTCATTCAAGTTGATTTACAAACTTTTTAAACGTAATTCACACAGTTGCCCAGTCAAGCATTACAAAAAAGCAAAAATTATAAATACAGACACACACATACACATACAAACATGCTTAATAATATTCATTTTTCATCTTTTTGCTATAAAGGAAGGATATCAGAAAAAATGAACACATACACACAGACACACTCGCATACATGAAAGAGAAAATAGCGAAGAGTGAATGAAACTCATAATAGAGGCACTCTTCTAAAGTAAAAGTTTACAGCACAGGTCAATGTATGCCAAATCAAATGAGTTACAGTGAAGAACAAAACTAATGTTTCTTGGATAATTGGAATCTTTGGATAAGACCGGATTGGGTGTAAAGTATTAGGCAGCGAGGTGTTTTTACGGACATAGTATTCTGGAGTAATTTTTCCAAATTCAGTCATAAGTTAGGTTAGGTTAGGTTGGAAGAGTGTGACATCACGGTAATCACAGTTTTACACCTTCACCCAGAGACCTAATGCTGCATTGTGTCTCTTCATATAAGAAAATGAAATGGAGGAAAACGGAAAAAAAGGAAAAGAAAGTACAAAAGAGAATTAAGAAAAAGGGGGTAAACAAAATCATGAAAAGTAAGAGAAAGAAAGGAAAGCGAAAATAAGAATAAGCCATCGTGGCACTCTTAAATAAATGTTTCCCTTTAAGAATATCTCTCTTACCAAGACACTACCGTTTATGAACCCTATTGGATCCTCAAATTTACAGTCCTTTGGACATCTCTACCTGATCACATGCAGACAGGGTCTGTGGCATAAAAAATGTATCACAGTTTTCTCTGGTCCTTCACATAGCCTACAGAAATCTATGTCTAAAGGCGCTATGCCCCATTACTAAAGGGTCCGTCAAATAACTTTTTTTTTTGAAAATGCTTTAAAAACGAAAATGCTGAATATTTTTTCAAATTTCTTTTTTTATTTGAAAGTACAATCCTTCAGGTTAATAATGGAAAATAATTTCATTCAAATGGCTGGCCATGCAGTAACCTACACGATCGGTCCAATTTTTAAGCACATTATCGATTGTGTGCAGCTGTATTTCACCAATGGCTTCACGAATATTGTCCTTTAAAGCGTCAATTGTCTCTGGCTTGTCGGCGTAACACTTATCTTTGACGGCACCCCACAAATAATAGTCCAATGGTGTCAAATCGCAGCTCCGAGGTGGCCAAACGACATCAGCTCTGCGGCTGATAATGCGATCTTCAAAAATAGGGCGCAAAACATCGAGTGTAGCTTCGGATGTGTGGCACGTAGCGCCGTCCTGTTGAAACCAAATGTTGCCAATATCCTCCTCTTCAATTTTTGTGAACAAAAATTCGTTCAACATGGCCCTATAACGATCGCCATTGACTGTAACGGCCACTCCTTGCTCATTTTCGAAGAAAAAATGGCCCAATTATGCCTCTGGACCAAAATCCGCACCAAACAGTGACTCGTTTTGAGTGCGCGGCTTTTCAATGTATGCGTGCGGGTTTTCTGTGCCCCAAATGCGACAATTTTGCTTGTTTACACATACCCGCCAATATCAGAATGAGCTTCATCTGAAAAGATGATTTTTTTTTTTGCCAAAATCGGCATCTTCTAGTGTAGGCTACTGCATGGCCAGCCGAGGTAGCCATTTGAATGAAATTATTTTCCATTATTAACCGGAAGGATTGTACTTTCAAATAAAAAAAGAAATTTGAGAAAATATTAAATAGTTTCGTTTTTAAAGCATTTTCAAAAAAAAAAAAGTTTTTTGGCGGACCCTTTACAAGTCTAGTATCTCTCATCTCCCGCTTACTCACGCTTAGGATTTGTTACGTTCCTATGGAATTAAGCCTTGGCTGCTGCAAACATACAGTGCATTCCACATCGCATTGGTGGTCTCACTAACTTCTCCGTTATTGTAGTTACCAAAGCTGGGCCTGACCTTGCTGATTCAACTTGACTAGGACTACTATATCTTCAAACGTGTCCCAACACGACATAGACCGCAAGTAAACACAAAAGTCTGTACAAAACCCTTTCTTGTGGTTTTCCTGGGTAGCCAGTTACTTAACATTTCCATGTCGATTTGATAACTCTGCTGCTAAGCATTAGACTTATCCATTCATCTAAAAGAGGTTGAACTTCAAAGGATTCCTAAAGGTGTCCCCTTCTATTGAAATATTATTAAAAGCTCCTTCGATATCCAAGAAAGATGCCAGCTTATGTACTGTATAACGCAGACCCTTCTCTACATAACCAATAACCTCAGACAGATTTAGACCTCCCAACAGATTTACTTATGGGGTAGGCATGCTGAGCTCCATTTAGGAGGCATGTATTAATCACATTCCTAAATTGTAGGTCTATCAGTCTCTCTAATGCCGTCTACATATATGCCGTTACTTTCCAATTAAAAGGAGATTTGTCGGGACTACAGCATTCTTTTAATGCTCTACACTGTGAATATGTTTAAAAAAATAATCATAATTTAACTCTCATCACTAAAATATATTTCATTTTCATTGTGCTGCCTTATTTATTTAACCATAACTCCATACACAGGACCTAACCAATGCAAAAGTTCAACATCTATACGCCAAACATCAGGCGCAACAGGCAATAACAACAAACAAGCGTTAGAGACTGTAATGTTGCAGCCACAAAACGTATGAATTCTTAAGTAGCCAGTCAGCTAGTCAGAGACTACGGGTAAACACCGCAGGAGTTAAAAATAAAGAGAGAGAGAGAGAGAGAGAGAGAGGAAGAGGGAGAGAGGGAGAGAATGAAATTCCATTACTTTAGATAACATTTTACAATGAACTGCTACAACAGGTTGAAATTACTTTACATGGCAGGCGGCATTACTAAACAGAAGAGTTTTGAAGAGGAGAGTCTCTTCCATTCCATTCTATGCTATTCTGCTTTGTTTTAGCTCTGCTTTATCATAAGCATGCTAGAGAGTTGATTGTTTAGCAAGGTGGACAGACATACAGACAGACAGACAAACACCAGTGTGGAGTAACGTTTGAATTAATTATAAATTAATTTGAAATATAGTTGTTACACTCACTACTACTACTCCTCCTCGTCCTTAGCTTCCTTTTTGTTTCTCTATTTTTTTTTTATAAAATTAACTTCAGCCTTTAAAACAGTGTGTAGTTAAATTAACAGCAAGAAAAAGTTACTCCTGCCAAGTCTCTTCTAGGCAAAGAGTTGAGTTGAGTTGAGTTAATAAATCAAAAGTTAAGCTTTTTTTAAAAATGCCAGTCTATTTAACCTGGTCTGGATTGTATGCTGGCAAAAACAAAAAAATGAAAAAGAAAGGAAGTCCATAAAAAGCATTTATTTTTTGAAGGGAAATTAAATTGCAAAGTTATGAGATTGAGTTGAAAGGCTTGTTTTTAATTAAAAAAACACCGAATGCATGGGCAATAATGAAGGAAGGTTGCTGGAATTGGGCAATCAAATTTCAAATTATTAATGAATCTTAAATTGACCTGCCTCGTAATAATATTTGTAGTCGAGCATTAAATACCAGAACTGCAGAGCGAATGAACTGGCCAGAAGGGGTACGACCATCGAACTCTTTGTTGAATTCTCAACAATGGGGATCGCTTTGGGTACCTGCAAGCTTATAATTGACAATGCAATCGTGAACCTTATCAACAGTAGAAGGGAAACTTTGCTTACAGACAGAACGGCGCAGAAAATCTGGCCAAAGCTGGATAGAAGACCCGCGGCAGCTATGCTTAAACTCCAGAGAAGCAGGCTCAGCACAGTTGTCTGGGTTATTACAAGGCATAGTATTATAGGTACGCATGCAAGGCGTATTGCTCTTGGACACCTTGAAATGATTTCAGCAGAAGCGGCAGATATGAGTAGGAGGAGGAGACTGTTGTTCGCTTACTGGGTACATGTTCTGCACAAAGTTGGAGGAGAAAGAGTGCCTACTGTATGATGACGCAGAGCACACTGTTTTTGAGTGTGCACGCTGGCAGAGCTATCGCTCTGTACTGATGTCAATAGTTGGAACGATCACAGCTGCTAGTATTGTCGGGGTTATGACTGCGAGTAGTGAAAATTGGACCTCGGTAGTGAATTACGTAGAGCGCATTCTGAGACGGAAGAAGAGAGATCTTGAGGCTGCAGAACGAGTAAGCATGTCAGCATAGGTGATACTGTCACACGTGCCAAGCGTGACCGAGACGATGATTTAGACGAAAGGAATAGTGGAGACGCTTAGATGACTCCTCAACTTTCGATTCGCAATCCGGACGCGGATATAAACATGAAGAGGCCAAAAGGACTCCACTCCGAAGTAATACCACCGTAGTTCCGGAGTGGGCACAAACAAGTCCACAGGAGACGAGGGGGGATTTAGGGGGTGAGGGCCCCACACACGGAGGATGTGACGACTTCCTCTATGGTGCGGTTAGGTACATTTCCCCCCCCCCCTCGGCAAAAAAGAAAGAAAATAAACTGTATGAAGGATCTGGATGAACTGTCAAGCATTGATATTGGTAGTCTGAGTCGCTTCATCGGAAACTTTGAGTGGTTCCTGGACTAGGGGAAAATGTAAAAATGTAGTATCACAATGGGCCCCGTGTGCGGCGTAAGTGTCTCCGCTCATAACTCCATTATGAGGACAGCCACTTCTACTTACCTACTTATTAAACATCAGCATTAAGGTCATTTAAATTTCATTGAAATACAAGGAGTACATGCCTAAACTGGCCTTTGATCCTGTTTAAATAACAAACATACTGGGCTAGGTCTGACTGTTTTAAATCACACGACAAGTTCGGATGTGGAATTTTCATTCCATCAGTTGAAACCATTAAACTACCCGATACTATCGATGACAGTAGCATAACTTAAGTCAAAAGACATCCGCAGAATAAATTGTATTTCCAGGTTATATTTAGCCAAGCGACCACTCTAAATAGTATGTATTCAACGTAGAAAATTATCCAATATTTCCGTATGTTTATAGACAGGACAGGAGGAAATTGGTAGCAACTTAGAGGAAGCACTTGCAAAAGCTGGTACAACAACGAATTCGATTGAATTCATTCATTCGAGTTGTCCCTCCTTCTTGTGAGGCAAATTTCACTCATTTTTCTCACAGAGAAAAATGCATCCACTTGTAGAAAAACCATTCGGAATTTAGGTCAAATTCATCGGTCTATACGTGGCCAAGGCTGTTAGCTCTTAAATATCCTTCATCTGAAGTGACATTAATTCAGTGAAAGGTTTACTTACTTAATTGATCATTACAACCAATTAGTGAGGATTACAACCTAGTTTCTCACATCACATACGTTGTGTGTATTAATTTTTGCCACGGCAGAACGCACAAATTAAGATCGACTACGAACGACACGTATTCAATAAAATTGCATGGCAATTTTGCCAAAAGGCTGTTAAAAGGAAATATTTTTTTCACATTTGTTTTGTTCGAGATGTTAAGCCAGGTTTTGAACCACCGGCTGTCATCTAATAAGCCAAGACACTATCCACAACACTACGCCAACAAAATTCTGAAAATAATTACGTTTGATCTGAGCGATAATAAGTTAATTAGTTGGCCAATATTAAAACAATAAAAGGAATTAAAAAATCTGACTTCTTGTGTGCCTTAATCCCTTAAACGAAATGCCAATATTGCCCGTCAAAACACTTCATATAATTAATGACCTCGATGGCGATTTGTTATCATGTCATGTGTCACATATAAGACTATCAATGGCACAATAACGTCTTTGTCTATCTAACACATGTATAAACATATACTAATACAAACACATATGCACACACACATACGTATATACAAACTTAATTTGAAATGTTGAAATAAAGAGATACCGGGAAGCCATAATTAAACCACTCAACAACAGCCAGATGGAGCGATAAGTGCTTCTTTGGTTTAAATGACGATTTTAACCGGCCTAAATACGCTCACAAATGAATGTATCACCAGCAGATGGCAACTTATTGAAATCTTTGGGCGTGATACACGAGGCAAATAGTATATTCTCTGGGAAGAGATTTAGAAAGACCCACACACATAGAAAGACACACGCTGTCGCTCATTTATCAAGTCATTTGGTGGATGTGGATAATAAACCACTCAATAGATAAAAGCAAAGTATGTGTCACAGAGAGAACATTGTAAATCTACGCATTGGATATGGCAATAAATGGTGTTGTATATGTATGTGTGTGTGTGCATTTGTGGTATATACAGGGTGCAATAGTGGATATAGAAATCCTCTTACAACAGAGTGCTGTGGAATAAATCCAATCAAACTTATCTGGACTAATAATGTTCTTTACTTGAGTCCTCATAGTTTTGGTATTTATTCTAAACTAAGCACCTATAATTTGGCTCATAGCCGTTTAAGTATTTTGGATTCCATTTTTTGTTGAATTGGCGACATTAACATTCTATTTCCTAATTGATTAAGCACCCTGCCTTTCTAAGTATTCATAATCCTTTCAATGTTTGTGTAATCCATATCACCCACACACACTCACATACACACACATCCTTGCAAATGTTCGTATCTATAGTTGTCATATTTATTTAACAATAAACATCCATAAAATGACTGAAACTGTCAAATAAAGTTTGTCACTCTTAAATTGTGTAAATAGCCATTCATCATCCATTTTATAAATTAGAAACACTTACACTTACACATTCATATGTATTCACACACTTACACACAAACACACTTATAGAGAGATAAAGTCAAAGATGAATTTCAAGAAATTCCAAAACACTACCTCTCTCTCTATACTCTTGGCTTTATTTTGTGAATTTGAAAATATTTGTTTGTCAAGTAAGTACGTTAACACACTTACTTACATATTTATATGTACATACATACATACATACATACATACATACATACATACATACATACATACATACGCAATAGCGAGTTATTGATTTAGTGGTTTCAAAGTCATTGATCTGGCAAGCGTATCACTAAGTGTGATTCCTTCAGTAATGATCGTTTAACAACCGAAGTTCACGTAAAAATAATAAAAAAGGACAAAAGTGTTGACTGAAACGGCATTGCAAGGTGAAAAGCATTACAAAGTGATTATCGTCGCCTCTTACCGTTAAAGACAGAAAGCGTTACAACTGTGGTAAGTCTTGTGCAACATCGCAGTGCACTTACTGCCAAAAATATCGCTGCTGTAAGAGAAAGTCGAGTCCCTTTGAGAACCTGTGAGCTTATAACTTATTATGGAGTCATGGATTCCGTCAACGCAAGGTGTGCGGATTCAGACACTGGCATAACGACCAAAACTGTATGAAAGCCCCATGAAAAGTATGTTTATACTCCAAAGAACTAGCTCGGTGTGGTTGTTGGAGACATTATTAGTCATTACACTATGGGCACTCATACAAAACGAATTGATCTTGCACAATAATTAAAAAATTTCTGCAGAAGCTGTAGAAACGAGGAAGCGTAGGAGGCTGTTCTTCACCTATTGGGTATATTTGCACTTACATTTACAGCATTTTGCCGGAGAAGGAAAGGTCATGTTGGACGATGCAAACTAACTGTTGGGCATCGACTCTGACAGTCTGCGTTGCGTCATCCAAAGCTTTGTATGGTTCCGGGAAAAGAAAAAATTAAAAAGTGTGGTATTAGACTGGGGACTAAGTGTTTCTATCCAATTTATTTTTGGGCAGACCATCTCTACCTACGGGCAAGTAGGGGTAAGCATCCATTCCGTTGATATGACTAGAACCTTTCTGTGGAGTGCGAAGAGATATTTGAAAGAATATGACCGAAAAGGTCATAAAACAAATAGATTTGGGACAATCCTAAATTTTGTTGGGTATTTGCAATGGCAAGAGATTTGAGTCAAATATCATACTATCCATGTATCAGACTATCCAACTGATCGTGTGTTGGCTTACTCTCGGCAGTCAATATACTTAGAAAAGCTTCTCAGATCTGTCGTTCGGAGTCGACATTAAATTGTAGTTCCCACTAGTATCATAGTATAACTGCTATGAGGTTTCTAAAGTGGAAGTCAAATATTTTTTTGGCTTATCTTGTGATCTAGATGTGGAATTGTATGCCAAGTATCCGTCCAGAGTTCCTTTGTAGGTGATAGTCTACATGTTGATTGGCACGCCTCCTATCCAGTTTAGCCCAAGTGAGTCTGCCATAATAGGATTCATCAGACATTTTGGTTATAAGACCAAGGGATCAATAGCGCGTTTAGGCAACGTGTAGCCAAGTATAGATTAACTATACTCAAGGCCTTATCATGACCACAAATCATAGCCTGATGTGTGCTTTACTTAACCTTCTTTTTGAAACCCTTATATGGATGACCCTTTATATTGATCTTCTGATGTCAGCAAGTGTGTAAATGTATTTGTTATCTATAAATTAAACAACAACAACAACAACAACAAGAATAATTAATTAAAACAATTACAAAAATGTTCCTATTCTGACAGATGCTTTATACAAATACCATTCGTTGTATGTACATACGTATGTATGTATGTGTGTAAAGCACTTGTATGTATTTTCCTCATTTAGTTTTTTTTTTTCGAAAACTTTAACTTCCTATAAATTATTCGACAATCTGTTGTTCTGTGTCTCTTTAATAGAGAAGAGAGGAAAGGAAATAGAAAAGAAGAGGAAGAGGAAGTGTAAGAGTGATAGTAGAAGAGTGGAGTGATTGTTATTCGTAAAATGCTGTAAATCACATCAATTTAACTGTCATCTCTAGCTATTCATTGAAGTAAATGAGGTTGAACAGCTACAAAGTCAACAACAACAACAATAGCAACAACAACTTTAATGGGTGAAAAATTAAAGCAAAAGCATTTCCGATAATAAATGAGCATTTAAGCCCCAAAATCACATTTAATGTCACTTTAAGCCCAAAAGCTTTACCAGATGCTGTGTATTTTAGTGTGAGTGTATGTGTATAACTGACATTACATGAAATCTCAATAAATATTTTAATTTTGAAGGTCTGTTGATTGGTTAACGAAAAATAATATCAGAAATGATTTTCAATTAAAAACACGATGTTTCATTCCTATAAATTGTTAAAGCGGCTATACGAGGAAGAATAAAATCAAGGGATTTGAAAAAAACTTGTCCAAGGATACATTTCTTGGGTACTAAACGGTAAATAAAACCGTACTTTAATAAACAAGGTGCACCTTGACTAGCTAACGATGAAATAAATTCCTTCCCTTGCCTAGAGCGAGTGGCAGCTTAAGCAATCCTAGCTGCCCATGGTTATGCCTATCGGCATACATTTATAACATTAAACAGGCTTGTTGTTCGCTGACCATTAGGGATACGAACAATACTTTCGATTGGAAATCTGCATCTTATATGATGTTTCTTAACTTCTTCCAGTTTATTATTTATGAGATTATTTATGTCCTACTCCAAATATTGGGATCGTTTGATTGTGAAAGCTCCATCGTTTCTATGACTTCACCATCTGCCATACATTCATTATTATGTATCTCGCCTATACGGTTCAGGCATTCAAGTCTCCATAAGCATCTCTTCAATGGATTCGTTTGACCAAGAAAAGTGATCTGGTGTCAAAGTGATGCGATTGATCACGATTTATACGTGGAGAAATTAGCATGGAATTCAACAAACCGTGAGTTATCCGATATACCTGGTTGCCTAATTTCAAAACAGCTGTGACCTAGACCTAGAGAATTCGACAAGAAATCTATTCGCAACCTAATGGGAATTCTAACAGGACAATGCGCTGTAGAATATACCATGATGTGGAAGAAACGAAATCAGTGCAACACCTTTTATGAGAGTGCCCTGTACTTCAGGACAGACGTCATCAGTTTTTGGGTAAAAGAACGTTTGAAGAACTGGGCATGGTGGCGAACGTCTTACTAATGGAACTGGTTGGTTTCATCCAGAGCTCGGGATGGTTCAAACTCAACACTAACGTATCATGACAAGGGGGCTTACCTCACACTGGGTAACAGAAGAAGTCAAAGGTATCTGTTACCGTTATCCTGACCTGAGTATCTGACCGGTGTAAAAATTATACATACATACATATATAATTGGCCATTACAACCCTTCAGTCAGGACTAGCTTCTCACAACACTTATGTTGTGTGTGTGTTAGTTTTATACATGAGTGGTGTAACCTACAGTTTAAAGTCGAATACGAACAGCAAATTTTTGAGAAACTTTTCATGGCAATTTTATTTACTTTCAGAGTTTTTGCCAGAAATCTGCTGAGAGGAAGCCGCCGAAGAAATTTTTTTTTTTAAATTTTAGTTTTGATGTCTGACCTGGGATTTGAACCATGGCCTCACGTCTAATAAGCCAATACACTACCTACTAGACTACGGCGACGAATTATACTCTAGTGATACTAGTGGCTATTGTGACGTATTCTCCGTAGACTAGAGGCGATGAAAAGTAATTGGCACTTCATATCGAACACATATCTCAGTCGGTTGTAATGTCTAGTAGATGGTAGTAGATTTGAACCAAGTGATACAGATTCTTTCTTAAACCAAGTGTTTCTCAGCGACCAATAAGTAAATACTTTTGCCTCATGGGCAGCCTAAAAGGGGCAACAAAAGTTGCCATTCCGTTCGGAGTCGACTTTAAAGTGTAGATCTCTGCACTCATGTACGAAATTAACACACAGATCGTATGAAAAGCTAGGTTGTAATCCTGACTAAAGGTTAGTAATGACCAATTATGTATGAATGTATGTCTGTATCATAGAATTGTCACAAATCACCTCTCGCATATCTTTTTATCATTTCTTGGACAATTGGTTTACTACAGCAAATCTTAGGGCGACAAAAACCTCTGTGCACTTTTGCTTATTATCTTTCTCAAGAGGTGGGAATGTTGAATCTTCGTAAAAAGTTCCTTGGTGTAATCCCCTTTGCTTTGTAGTCGCCGTAGTATAGAAGGTAGTGTGTTGGCTTATTAGACGTGAGGACACGATACAAACCCATGGTTAGATATCTCAATCAAAACGAAGTATGAAAAATTATGTCTTCAGTGACTTCCTCTCTGCAGATTTCTGGCAAAAACTCTGAGAGTAGAAAATAAAATTGCCATGAAAAAGTGCCTCAAAAAACTGTCATTCGAGGTTGATTTTAAAGTGTAGGTCCGTCCGTACACTCATGTATAAAAGTAACACACACATCATGGGTGCTATGAGAAGCTAGGTCATAATCCTCACTGAAGGGTTGTAATAACCAATTACAGTGGTGGCCTTATAATTAGAAAAGACTTAGCAACATGTAAGTTTGTTAATTTGTTTTACAGTTTTCACTGTGTACCTGGGATCAAAGGCTTTGTTTGGAGGACGTCTTACATACGTTTTTCCATCAGATTGGGACAAATTAAACTTAGATTCATCACTCCAGAGAACTCTGTTCCAGAAACATCGTTTCTGATTATAAGGCCACCACTGTATGTATATGTGCATCCTCTTTGTAGAATTTAGAATTAAGTGACTTTCTGGGGTGATAAAGCCTCTTTGTCTTTGAAATTCGTAACCATATTGCTCGTGTTTTCTGTTCGACACAGTAAACCACATTTTTTTTTATCAAATCTGAAGGAAAATATCTTATTGAACCTCTTACGTGCTTGTCCCAATATCTATCGGCTACTGAAATGACGCAAAAGATTGCATTTTGAAATATTTCTAAAAAGCCAAGCAGGCATCAACTATTATCCGCTAAATTAGCATCATTATTATCCTTTTAATCATTATACCCTTAAGTTTAGAAGGCTAAGTAATCATTTGAACGAACTTTATTAAACAAAAGTCTCGTGTATAATTTTATTTTGCCCGGAAATGTTCATTCATTCATCACAAACTTTTTCAAACTCCAACACATTTTTTGTGGCTATTTTGTTGATGAATTAATGAATTGAGTTTTAATTAAAATGAATCAAGTTTTTAAGCATTTCACAACATCAAGCCTTTTTGAAATCTTCATCTTCTACATTGAAAAACAGGCTTTAGAGGTTTCGGTTTGCTTTTCTCTTATTTTGTTAAATGAAAATAAAACATTTTTTTCCATTCACTTCAATTCGCTTCATTCTGTTCTGTTCTATTCAATTCAATTGAATTGAATTCAATTCAATGCGTAGTTTAAGCGTCTAATTAAAAAATTAAATTTCACTCGGGGTTTTTTTCTTTGCTCTACATTCGCTTGCAATAACTACCACTCAGCATAGGGATGACAGTGATGGTCAAAAATAAATACGCCTCGCCTTGCCTTGACTCGCCTCGCCTAACAATTACTTGCTGAAAAACAAAATTTTATGATGCGCGTGTATTAGTTTAAGATTCCGGTTCTTTTTTTCGTTTTTGATGTCTAAAATATCTTGTTGTTGTTGTTGTTGTTTGTATTGAAAATATTTACAATCTATTTACACTTGTAATTTGGCTTGTAAATAATAATTAGAAATTATTTATTTAAACAACAACAACAACAACAATACACACACACAGAGATGTACATATCATTTTGTATTGTTATTATTAATACATTGCCATGTCACTCTATGTACACTGGATATGTGTGTATGAGAGAGACAATACAAGTATTTGTTTAAATAGTTATTCATCTGTTTGGTTTACTTGTGTATGTGTGTATATATATGTGTGTGTGTGTTTGCATTGGTGTAATTATAAATTTTATTCGTTTGTATTAGATTGGTATCTCTGGGGTCCAAATTCAAATATTAATTTAGTCATGAGTCTTCCTTCCTACATTTCATAATTTTTTTTTTTTTGGCTGAGAATAATAAACAATTTAATGGGGCCTGAATTGCAAAATAAACCAATCGAATGGATAAACAATTTAGTTTTAATGAATTTACAAAACACTATAATATTTAGTGTAGAAATAATAAATTATTTAAGGGAATAACAATTAAACAGTGCGGGACAAGGATAATGAGACATTGGAAGTTAAAGTTAATGCAAACAGAATAGGCAACAAGGATACGCTGTTGTCCTAAATTGTGTCCCTTATTATTATTGATACGCTGATAAAGACAAACTAAACAAATGTAAGTAAACAAGACAAACAGACAAAACAACAAAATGCACACATTGAACGGTTCACAGAATTACACAAACGTATACGTAAAAATGTAGGAGCAGGGAATACAACAAAGATAAAAAATCTAACAAATAAGAAGAGGTACCAGGCGATCTTTTGCACAGACCTCAATTTATACAAGATATATATAGGGTGACGTCCACTCTAATGTCTAATGTCAACATGTTTCTGTACAGCAACTGATATGTACCAAATTGTTACATTCTATATAGGGTGACGTTTACCCTAAACCTAATGTCAACATGTGTCTGCACAGCATCTGATATGTATCGGGTCCGCCATCTAACGTTTTATTTTTCAATTAGTGCTTATTTCGTGAATGGTAACACTTAGCTCATGTCTGATTTGACAGATAATTAGTTTTATCATTCCGCTGAACGAATATGGTTGTGTATACGCTTGAACAACGCTGGGAAATATTGCGACATTACTTTGAAAATCATGGTAATGTTGCAGAATGTGTGCGAAAATTGCGCACGGATTTTGGAAGAAGAGAAGCACCGTCAGCTCCGTATGTTCGTTATCTTGTGAAAAAAAAGTGAAAGAAACTGGCATCCTCATCGATAAACCAAAGCGTGAAAAGCCAAAAGCAGTGCGTACACCCGAGAATATTGCTGCTGTTTGCGTGAAGCGCCATCAACAGCAATTCACCGTCGTTCTCAACAATTGAACATTTCGGAGACATCATTGAGACGAATTTTGCATAAAGACCTTTGTATGAGGCCATACAAAGTCCAATTGGTTCAGGAGTTGAAGCCAATTGGCCATCCAATGCGTTTTTGCTTCGCTAAGTGGGCCTGCGATCGACTTACAGAAGATGCTGATTTGCCTTTTCAGATGAAGCTCATTTTGATCTTGGCTGGTATGTAAACAAGCAAACTTGTCGCATTTGGGGCACAGAAAACCCGCACGCATACATTGAAAAGCCGACGCACCCAAAACGAGTCCAGAGGCATAATTGGGCCATTTTTCTTCGAAAATGAGCAAGGAGTGGCCGTTACAGTCAATGGCGATCGTTATCGGGCCATGTTGAACGAATTTTTGTTCACAAAAATTAAAGAGGAGGATATTGGCAACATTTGGTTTCAACAGGACGGCGCTACGTGCCACACAGCCGAAGCTACACTCGATGTTTTGCGCTTTGACACCGTTGGACTATTATTTGTGGGGTGCCGTCAAAGATAAGTGTTCCGCCGACAAGCCAGAGACAATTGACGCTTTAAAGGACAATATTCGTGAAGCCATTGGTGAAATACAGCTGCACACAATCGATAATGTGCTTAAAAATTGGACCGATCGTGTAGGCTACTGCATGGCCAGCCGAGGCAGCCATTTAAATGAAATTATTTTCCATTATTAACCGGAAGGATTGTACTTTCAAATAAAAAAAGAAATTTGAAGAAAATATTCAGTAGTTTCGTTTTTTTTTAAGCATTTTCAATAAAAAAAGTTATTTGGCGGACCCTTTACCAAATTGTTACATTCTGGTGATGCGTTAGTGCCTCAAAGGTTTCAAGAGTGTGTTTTGATAATATATTCTCATATTGGGTTCTAGAGAATCTATCTACTGAATAAGTGTACTTTAAGTCCATAGTACCAGTAAATAATTACTAAGTAAAGTTTAGTTATACTGGCAGTCAATTTAACACATCGGTTTTATCACAGATCATGTTGTAATACCACCGTACATGTCACTGTATAAATACTCTCTATATAGACAGGTTCGATCGACTATTTTTGAATGCATAAAAACCATTTATTTCGGATTTCTAAGTATTAGAAAACGTCGTATAAAACCTTCAGTGGTCACCCCTGCTTTCTAGTCATTACAGCTTCTGTAGAAGTCATTGTCAGGCAGTTCCTATCATTGGATGCATAAAACAACGATTTCTTGTAATCCTTGCCAATAGTAGTCCACATTTGGTTGCTGCACACAACTCAAGTCTGTAGGAGATCATTTGTTTGCTTGTGCAGATAAGAATGAAAATTTTATCTCTGAATTCATTGCTCATGTTGTTTCCAATATGTTTTCGAGTACAGGAATCCACATGAGAGTAACCGTCGAATTACTTGATATCTTGCCTACAGACACCCTGTACTCTTAGATAATTTTCGATGTAATGACCGGTCTCTCTTGTAGTGCAAGAGCAATACGTTTTCCATCAAGAAATATGCGTACATATATCATCTTTTATCTGTGAGCGTAATTCGTCTTTAAAAGTACTGGCTTTACTTTATCAAATGGTGTAGCTTTGATAAAATAACTTCCTACAGAAGTATACCAAATCGCATCACACTAAAGTCTAAAACTCTGTTCTAAATCAGTTGAAACTTTTGTTCCACACTGTATTCGTTCATAAGTATGTGTGCCTCAAATTAAGTTAAAAACATTGTTAAATAAAAACAATTTAAATTTCGGTTTTATGACTTTTTGGTTTTCAATTGTTTAGAATGAGTATCAGCATCACAGTTTAAACAGTGAAATAATTTTAAATTGTTTGCCAAATTCAAATTGAATTCAAATTAAAGTTTTGTATTAAATTATTTGCAATTAAAATGATATCCGCGGATTTCATAACATTTACTGGTATTGTTTACAATAAAACTTAAAAACAAAATCGAAAATGCAACGAATGTGCAACGAATGTTAACCCAATCGAAATAGAGATTTTACTTTTCCGCTCTAATGCTAAATGTCTTGGACAACAAATTTGAAAGCACAATACAGGATCACTAAAGTAACAACCGTATTATGCAGCTTGAAAAAGAAATGGGCTAAAAGTGCATCGGTTAAGGACACGCATACTCCAATATATGTTAGAGAATCAAGCGGCTACAATACGAAAGCACGGTTACATACAAACTATTGTCATGTTAAACGCTTAAATACCGATAAATTGGCTTTCTCTACTGGCTATGTGGTACCTTCATCCATTTTCGATCCTACTTTTATAACAAAAACAACAGCCTATTATTTCTAAAGAATATCATTCATGTATCAAATCATGCGACAATGTGGGATGTGGAACTTGTTCGTATCACATCAATC
Organism: Sarcophaga carnaria; assembly: GCA_958299815.1. Taxonomy (NCBI): domain Eukaryota; kingdom Metazoa; phylum Arthropoda; class Insecta; order Diptera; family Sarcophagidae; genus Sarcophaga; species Sarcophaga carnaria. Next base: position 21,142,196 of record OY283152.1, read on the forward strand.
CACGGTAGAAAAATTCAACCCGCAGTGAAGGCTGGTAGGACTGCTTTAAGCATATGTTTAATAGATCACTAGAGAGAGTGTAATCCACTTCGAAGATTGTCCAAAAATATCGGGGATCTTTGGCGGAGATGGCGAGCCATACAGTGGCTACTTTCATAAGAATGTCTGGATACGGCAACACTTACTTATTTGACTGGTCATTATAACCCTTTAGTCAAGATTTCAAGCTAACTTCTCACAGCACGCATGTGTTGGTTGTTAATTTGTATACATGAGTGGTGAGACTTTCAATTTAAATGCCAATCCCCGACACATTTGGGAAGCTTTTCATGGTAATTTTATTTACACTCCTGGGAGACACACAAATTTCTATTAGCGACGCAACGTTAAACTTAAGAGCTGTCATAACGGTACATATACTATCGAAAATCCAAAATACTACACAACGACTGTTATTCAGGCTATTAACGACGATTAAGAAAAGGAAAAGAAACTTGACGAACTGGAATGAAAGGCTATTGATTCCATTATCCATCAGCTGAAGTGGCCGTGGTCTAGTAGGTAGTGTTTCGGCTTATTAGACGTGAGGCCACGGTTCAAACAACAGGTCAGGCATCTTCAACATAACGAAATATGAAAAAATATTTCCTCGGCGACTTCCTCTCAGCAGAATTCTGGCAAAAACTCTGAGAGTAAATAAAATTGCCATGAAAAGCTTCTTAAAAAAATCTGTCGTTTGGAATTAATTTTAAACTGTAGGCACCGTCACTCATAGCATAAGTGGTGTGAGAAGTTTGGTCGTAATTCTGACTAAAAGGTTATGTATGTATGTATCCATCAACTCATTGCCGTCTATAAGCCATGATGCCGAATATTTCGCATATTTCGGTTAGACAAACAGTTAAAGCAATGAACTGGATTGGGTCATAAAGACTGTACCATGAATGAAGAAAACCTTTTACAAATTCATTGTATTTTCTTAGTTAATTAGAGTAATTCTCAAACCACCCTCGTACCACTAACACACACTTTTGATTTTTGCAAAACGTAGAAAATATTCAAATGCACTCTTTAGGATCTCAGAAAAATAAATTCACAAAAATATTGATAACCTGTCTGTAGTCGATGGCAAATATAAGGAACGTATAAAAACTGAACTGAACTGAACAGAATATTATGGAGCCAGTACAGAGATTTAATGGCTGCAACTGATTTAAATGCTTTAAATGACTCGAAAATACATGAAATTTAAGAAAAAAATCAGGGTGAAGAAAGAAAGAAAACCGGATTTTCTTTTCATGCTGCCAAAGAAAATAAAAATTGAAGAAATGCAGTGTAAAACACGATTTAAACGAATGCAAAACAGATGAAGATGAAAAAAGTTTCTGTTTTTTCTTCTACACTTCATGCATGATTAATGAATAATGATGTGAAACTTGTGTATAGAAAAAGCACACATAGACACACAAAAAAAAGGAATGCAGACAACGACAGAGATTGAGAAAATCACACATATTTCGCTAAAGAAAGGAAAGAAATCTTTTTCGTTCTAACACCCACACGCAGACACTCTTTTGCAGTAATTTATACTCTTTATATGGAGTTTTTAAATTTAAACAAACAACAGTATATATGCACACACACATACACACACACGGTTATGGAAATCTGTTCGTATGAGTAATAAAAAAGAAGAGAAAACGAGAGTAATAAATTGCATTCAGATTCGTTTTATATGCAAAAGAGACGGTTGCTTGCTTGTATAACATTGTTACTGTCGCTGTTTACAGTTTAGAAAGAGAAAGTTTGTGTGAGTGAGTATTGGTGTAGGGATATACTGCATCACTATAGCGCTGTGAAATCCAATTGAAGCTTTGTTTCTAAACAAGAATAAGAAATTTGTGAGAATAGCAGAAATTGTCTTAAAATCCTCAAGTAATTCAAACGCATAAAAACACTTGTTTTATGCTGATACATATACGTTAATTATGCACACATATATCCATACTCCAAGATCCATCAAACAGCCGTTCACTATTTAACGAGTGTAGTAGAAAAGGGCTCATATTTTTGGTCGAAATTGAATGTCGTCGCTTAAAGTGCTTGATTAAAGTGTTCGACTGCAAACCCCAGCATACATACATGCATACATATATAAATACATAATTGATCATTACAAGTCTTCAGTCAGAATTACGAAATAGCTTCTCACTCCACTTATGTTGTGTGTGTCTGTGTTAATTTTATACGAGGTTGCCTTTTATATTTCGGGATTTGGCAACCCTAGTGTTGCAATCTGCCAACTGACTCTATCGTAAAGCTTGAGGTTATACGTAATCAGAACGTTTTGACATACGAGCGCTATTTGTGTTGTTTACAGTAACTTAAGATTTATCTCGCCTAAAAAATGGAATTTAATCGTGAACATTTTCATGCGATTATTTTTTACAACTTTCGACGTGGATTAATTCAACAGTGCATCGATGAACTTAATTCAATTTTTGGCGATGAAGCTCCATCAACGACCAGTGTTTATCGATGGTATGATGGTCAACCGAGGTCGTAGTTCACTCCAAGACGAATTTCGTGAAGGTCTTCCAAAATCAGTTGTTGTCCCGGAAACCATTGATACTGTGCGCCAACTGATATTGCCAGATCGTCATGTGACCTATCGTGAGATTGAGACAACCTTAGGCATTAGTGGGACCAGCATACATTCAATATTGCATGAACATTTGACTGTCAAAAAAATTTATTCGCGTTGGATCCCACACAATTTGTCAATCGCTCAAAAAAAGACTCGTGTCTATTGGTCGAAAGAAATGCTCCAAAAATACGATCGCGGTGCTTCGAAACACGTCTATGACATCGTGACAGGTGATGAATCGTGGATTTACGCGTATGAGCCTGAAAGTAAACAGCAGTCGACTGTATGGGTGTTTCGAGATGAGCCAAATCCAACAAAAGTTGCTCGCGCACAAAGCACCTCCAAGCAAATGATCGCCTGTTTTTTCGGAAAAACTGGACATGTCACAATCGTACCACTAGAACAACGCAGAACAGTCAATTCTGAGTGATACACAACCATTTGTTTGCCAGTTGTCTTCCAAGAAATCAGGAAAACCAAACGCCGAAGACGGATCACTCTTCACCACGACAATACAAGCTCTCACACATCGGCTCAAACAACTGCATTTTTGAGCACTCAAAACATCGATTTGATGAGTCATCCGCCGTATAGTCCTGACTTGGCACCGAATGACTTATTTTTATTCCCGTACGTAAAAAATAAAATGAGAGGCCAACGTTTTTCGACACCTGAAGAAGCTGTTGATGCGTTCAGAATGCATGTTTTGGAGATGCCTCAATCAGAGTGGCAAAAGTGCTTCGACAATTGGTTCAAATAAATATAAAATAAAAGAAATATAAGAGGCAACCCTCGTACATGAGTGGCAGTGCCTACAGTTTAAAATCGACTTCGAACGACAGATTATTTTTTGAGCAGCTCTTTCATGGCAATATTATTTACTCTCAAGAGTTTTTGTCAAAAATCTAATGAGAGAAAGTCCTCGAAGAAATATTCTTTCATATTTCGTTTTGTTGAAGATGCCTGACCTGGGGTTTGAACCGAGGCGTTATATCTCATAAGCCAATGCACTACTTACTAGACTACAAAACCCAGCATACCAAGTTCAAATACAGCACAAGACTTACCAATTCCTATTACTTCTAATAATCCATCCAGAATCCCCTGATCCCTTACAGAAGATAACATGCCCTACTACTATCACATAACTACGTACACTGCAAGAACTCAATTCATTTTTAGATTCGATTATTTCATCGCTATGAAAGAGTGTCATCCTAGGACTAGCAGTAGTAGACCAAACAGCACAGAAAAAAAGGGAAACCTTTTAAGGAGGTGGACAGCTTTGTGACATTTCCATGATACTTAATTGAATAAAGGGAGTTTAGATGCATAGGAAGCATGGTACCATCCGGTTCAATACGGTTTGAACATCCAGTTCAATATGATTACTTTCTCTGGGGATTCATGGGTGCTTTTTGGTTGAATTTGTTAGAAAGGGCTTTGAAGCCTCTTGAGTGATAGATTTTCACTTTCACACTTTCCAACCTTCTCCCGGCTGTGAGGTCAAGCACGTCAACCCTCCGCATCATGTCCTTTCACAAGTATTCCATGTGGAACAAACTTCAAATTTACGTTCAATTGTTTTACATTTTTTAGTGTCAAAAAGCTGAAAAGAAATTAAGAAGTAGTAGCTACAGTAAAGTCCTGTTGCTGTATTTCTGAGCTCTTTTCATGTACAATGCAGAAACAGAAAGCAAGACTCTTGCAAGTCTTTAATGGAAGCACATGTTCACTAATAAGAAGACATGTGTATGATGTTTAAACAACCAAACAACCATTGCCATGAAGTCAATGAATGTGTTAAACTGTTAACAGCAATACCAACGCGTTTAAGGACGAAAGCCATCAAAGAACTAAAAAAGAGGGAAGCGAACCAAAAAATGAAACTAACCTGGTGCTAAATCTGCGAGATCTTTTGCTGCACAACAAGAACTTAACCAAGCATTGCATTGTACACCTTCAGTTGCATGTACTTGCTCTGGCTATTGATTGAAAACGGAAAAAAGCAACACAAAGAAAGAAACAAAATTCCATAAAAAGAAATAGAAAAAATAAATAACCTGGTCTTATAAAGGAAAGAAAAAACGCTTTTTCTTCCCCTTCTTACGTTTTTGCTTTTCCATTCAACTCTAAAATCGATTTGAAAGGAGAAAATATTTCTTTTTTCTTGGGATTTTTTAAAACGTAAAAAAGGATGACAAATGGAGGATGGCATTGACTTTTATAGTGTAGCAAAAAAAAAAACTCAATAAAGGTGGAGAATATTTAAAGAAAAATTTAAAAGTTGTTTCAATTGTTGTAGAAAAACGGATTCTTAAATCTTGCTTACGGGTACTTTTTTGCTTTTAATCTGTGTTGTTTAAACTTCACAACTCCACAAGTTTCCAGTTTAACTGGCGATTGGTTTACTGTAGCTGGTAGTAGTTTAGATCCGTTATCGTCTACAGACAAAGCCTTCTGTGAAAAAGGGTTTGGATTGTGTTAAGGAGAGGTTTAGTTCAGTCAGTATTTGAAATGTATTTTTCTGCAGTACTGCTGATGTTTATTTATTCAGTAGTTGCATCTACAATGGCGTTGCTAATTTCTTGAAAATCTTTTGCCAATTTTCTTGCCTAAGCTACATTGTTGATGAACACCACTGTAGCCTGCAATCGGCACTATACGTTATGTTTGTAAGCACATTGACAGTGGAGTTCTTATACATACAGTCACACAGATAATTATACGTGCCCTCCCTAAAAATCATTTTTTTTAAATTAATGGACTTCTAATCTAAAATTTCTTTACATTAGCGCCTGTAACGACACATTTACTTAAATAAAGAAAACAGATTCCCAAAATCTATGAATTTGTGACTGCAGTTTGATTAAAACCAATATGGCACCACAGAAAATTATACGTACGACGTATATTTCGTATAAAATTTCTCCAAGGGTAGACGATATACTATACAAAAGGTATTGTGGATAAAAATCCTAGGACTACAGCCATAGAAATACGAAATAACTCGGAAAGTGATCACAGTGTTATTGTGCATTCCGAAACAGTTCAAAGTGTTTTGAGAACGAACGGTTTCCGCAGCCGAGTGCCGAGAAAAAAGCCACGATTGGAATTTGCCCAATAATATATGGACAAGTCAACTGAGTTTTGGGCGAATGTAATATTTAGTGATGAGAACAAATATAATTTGTACGGCTGTGACGGAAAACAAAAAATTTGGTGCAAAAATCAGTCGACTTGTCCATATATTATCATTTTTAAAAAAATTATTTTTAGGAGGGGTACGTATAATTATCTGTGTGACTGTATGTTCACTACGGATCGTTGCTGATTATGCTAGCGATTTTGCGTTGATGTTTGATATTTCTCCGCCTCTTTATTCTCCCTTTCCTACTTCCCCTCCTTTTCACTATCATAGAGCAGATAGACCCTTTCCTTTAGGACGAGTATTGTACTTGTCTCTTGAAGCTCGCCGTGGTGTAGTAGGTAGTGTGTTGGCTTACTATTCGTAAAGCCCGGGTTCGTATCCCAGGTCAGACATCAAAAATGAAATATGAAAAATAAAAATATTTCTTCGGCGACTTCCTCTCAGCAGATTTCTGGCAAAAACTCTGAGAGTAAAATAAACTGCCATGAAAAAGTTTCTCAAAATTCTGTCGTTCGGAGTCGACGTTAAACTGTAGGTCCCGCCACTCACGTATAAAATTAACGCACACAACATGAGTGGTGTGAGAAGCTAGGCCGTAATCCTGACTGAAGGGTTGTAATGGTCAATTATGTATGTATGTATTGTACTTGTCTCAATGGCAAGTACATGTTCTATAACCAAAACATAAACCTTGAAATTCTGAGAGCAAAGCTCAAAGATGTCACACAGAGAATACGAAGATGACTGGCCTTGGATTGTGATACAGAACATGGAAGAAGGACTGGTAAGTACAAGCAAGCGACTGCAGGAAATGAGAGTGTATATTTGTAGCCAAGCAATAAAGTGCCTTTGCCGAGACTGGGCCCTTAACAACCATTGACAAGAGGTGATATTCCGAATATTGGCTATCCGCAGGGCAAAAAAGTTGATTTCAATTAATAATTTTGAACTCAGTGCACCCTACACAACATTAGCAGGGTCGTAGAAGACAGCATATAAAAAAGTAACTGCAGTTGTATCCGTTAAAATGCCGATAAACGTCCACGTAATTGATCTTAGCATGCCTTGTGTGCAAAGTGGAACACTGTCGCAGATACTAAAATCAGAAAAGTTGGCAACACATCACAACGATAGATGCTCTTATAACTTGTGCCATATTGAGCATTACTGAATACAAATCCAGATGCTTCCTACCATACAAGCATTGATTTAAGCTAGCAGGAGAGTAATATGACTGCAATGGGCTGAGTGAACTTGAAACAACAGACAAGGTAACCTTCGAATACACCAAATTCATCAAAGAAATTTGGTTAGTATTAGAGGAGTTTTTCAGCTGCTGAAAACCCGTCAATACCAATTGAATCAATGCCAACACTTTGTCATTACAACCATTCAGTCAGGATTACAATCTACCGGGCCCGCCATCTAACGTTTTTTTTTCAACTAGTGCTTATTTCGTGAATGGTAACACTTAGCTCATGTCTGATTTGACAGATAATTAGTTTTATCCTTCCGCTGAACGAATATATGAATATCCAATGCGTTTTCGCCTCGCTAAGTGGGCCTGCGATCGACTTACAGAAGATGCCGATATTGGCAAAAAAATCATCCTTTCAGATGAAGCTCATTTTGATGTTGAAGGGTATGTAAACAAGCAAAATTGTCGCATTTGGGGCACAGAAAACCCGCACGCATACATTGAAAAGCCGACGCACCCAAAACGAGTCACTGTTTGGTGCGGATTATGGTCCAGAGGCATAATTGCGCCATTTTTCTTCGAAAATGAGCAAGGAGTGGCCGTTACAGTCAATGGCGATCGTTATCGGGCCATGTTGAACGAATTTTTGTTCACAAAAATTGAAGAGGAGGATGTTGGCAACAATTGGTTTCAACAGGATGGCGCTACGTGCCACACAGCCGAAGCTACACTCGATATTTTGCGCCCTGTTTTTGAAGATCGCATTATCAGCCGCAGAGCTGATGTCGGTTGGCCACCTCGGAGCTGCGATTTGACACCTTTGGACTATTATTTGTTGGATGCCGTCAAAGATAATTGTTACGCCAACAAGCCAGAGACAATTGACGCTTTAAAGGACAATATTCGTGAAGCCATTGGTGAAATACAGTCGCACACAATCGATAATGTGCTTAAAAATTGGACCGATCGTGTAGGCTACTGCATGGCCAGCCGAGGCAGCCATTTGAATGAAATTATTTTCCATTATTAACCGGAAGGATTGTACTTTCAAATAAAAAAAAGAAATTTGAGAAAATATTCTGTAGTTTCGTTTTTAAAGCATTTTCAAAAAAAAAAGTTATTTGGCGGACCCTTTAGCTTCTCACATTTTGAGTGTGTGTTATTTTTGTGTGAGAATTTTGTGTTTTCACGACAATTTTATTACACTCTCAAAGTATTTGCCAGGAAGACTTCTGAGAGGAAGTCGTCCAATGAAATATTTTTCCATTTCTCGTTTTATTAGAACATTGAACCGCGGACTCCCGCTTAATATGCCAGCATACAATCTACTAGATAAGAGTGACTTCTACCGCCATCACTTTCTCGGTTATTCTGGCTAACAACTAATAACTCTAGAAGCATATTTAGCCAGTGGCTTGTATTGCTGTTATTTGTCCCTTCTTAGTGAAATTGGGTTCTAAGGGTTTGAAGTTACTCCCTTTCACTTCTGCTCCACATGAACCCTAAGGCCCACCAGCTAACAATCAGTTCCTTTTTAATATTCAATTCCTCTTGATATCCTTTAAATTCTTCTCTTCTAATGTAACCCTTAAATTCATAAAATTCTTAAATTTCCCATCAGCTTAGTCTTTTTATATCGTGAAAGCCTTTTAAACATCGCCGTGTCTTTAACTTTGAAATTTAATTTGTCTTTTGGCCAAATTTTACTTCAAAACTTTTTCTTCTTCTTTTTCTTCATCTTTCTTCATTCTTCTTCGTTTTCAACACACACAAAAGCCATTCATTCATCCATTCATTGTATTTCACTGGTAATAACCCTTTTTGATGTTGAGTGGTGAACGGTGGTGGTGGTGGTGGTGAATGGTGGTGGCTTTAAATAATATCCGAAATTGCCTTCAGGAATTTTTCTATTATAATGGCATTCAAACATGCAGAAAGTTAACATTATCACTTTGTGTTGTAAAAACTATCCGCATAAAACTATTTGAAATTAAAAAGTTCAAAACGTTCACACACACACAAACACACACACTTATGTATGTATATGTACGTACTTACATTGGAATATCTTTAATGCTGTGGCAAGTTTGAAAAACTATTTTCTAAGCCAAAAATTCTAAGGTCAACAATTTAAAGTAGTCTGACTAAAGATTTAAACGCAACAATAGTTTGCTTATGAACTCTCGCCCCCTCCCCCTCCCTTTAACCAGAAATAAGAAGTAAAAGAAAACTTTTCATTCGAATAAAATACGTTGACGGCGCTGATGATGACGACAATGACTTCCACTAACCATTGGGTTTGTCAGACACACAGACACACAGCCACCCAGCCTCACAGACAGACAGATAAGCTTTCGTTTGGTTTCATTTCCTTTTTCCGTAAAGAAATAGTTTTCCAAAGAAATTCGTTTTTTGCTTGTTTACATTGTGATGAAAATCGCACCCGAAAAATTTTTCAAATATTTGGAGGAGGAAGGGGGAAAGTAAAATGAAATAAAAATTTAAAAAGAAGGCAGGCAATATGAAAAGAGAGAATTTAAAGAGGGAATACACAGTAAAGTCTTCGAATTCTTTCTTGAATGCAGTAATTCCGGGATAAAATTAACCGGCTACGTTAAAAGACGTTTCTACTCTGAATAATCCACCCTCAGAATAACTATGCGCGCCTGTAGAGAAATATCGTCTACTTAATCAAGGCTCTTTAACCAACCCTGCAATCCAAACATTACACCCCTGTCGTCATTAAGGTCTGTTTCAAGCATCTCGTCCAGAACTATATGAAATACAGTTGTGTGACAGGATACAGCCCTATCTCCGTTCCCACTCAGTTTGTTAAAGGCGTTGCTTTGAGAGGAATTTCTTTATGTCCCAATGTATTTCAAATCACACCGGGAATTTTTTTTTTAATCGAAAGCCTTCTCAAGTCAGTATGGATCACCACTCTGCAAATTCTTTCACAATAATAAGTAGGTAGTCGATGATGAACTTCTGCAGTCTGAATCTAATTTGTTGCTTTAACATGGTGTTACCCTATCAGAGATCCCTTTGGAAACCATATGGGCCGAGTAATGACAGTTGCGATTACCTTTTTACATACATGCATACATAATTAGTCATTACAACCCTTCAGTCAGGATTACGACCCAGTTTCTCACGCCACTTATGTTGTGTGTGTTAATTTTATACATGAGTGGTGGGACCTACAGTTTAAAGCCGACTTCGAACGACAGATTTTTTTTTTTTTAGAAACTTTTCATGGCAATTTTATTTATTCTCAGAGTTTTTGCCAGAAATCTGCTGAGAGGCAGTCGCCGAAGAAATACTTTTTGTATTTTGTTTTGATGTCGAACCCTGGTTATACGTCTAATAAGCCAACACACTACCTAGTAGACTACGGCGACAACAACAACGATTACCTTTTTGTTGTATTTATTATCACAACCTCAGTCAGCTCATTATTAAGATTTTCCCTCTCCCAGAGTATATGGAACTTCCGGAGCTCAGCGAATACCTGGAGATTTGCTACCCTTGAAACTTTTAATTGAATTCATGGTATCCCCCATATTAAAACATGCATACATAATGCACGGATCAGCCATCTGTGTCTGATATACGTACTTTGTTGGCAGAAGGTAATTATTCCCTAAGACCGTACACATGACGCGTTCCGATCATACCTCAACTTATTACTTTCCTACGGAGGCAAATTCATTGTTTACATCTCCTCAAAGGCTTTTGCGATGTTGTATTACGATTCGAAAGTTTTCTCAATGATCTGTTCTTGTCGCTCGCTGTTGGGATGGCTGTAAGTACCCTGACATCTAACCCCTCAAAGAGAATAACTTCAACAACGGACACCACTGAAGAGATGTCATAAAAGATCGCCACATTCCGTGAGATAGTAGAACTCAATGAGAAAATTTTCTTCTCCTACTAATGGGTCCGCCACATAACTTTTTTTTTGTTTTTGAAAATGCTTTAAAAACGAAACTACAGAATATTTTCTCAAATTTCTTTTTTTTATTTTAAAGTACAATCCTTCCGGTTAATAATGGAAAATAATTTCATTCAAATGGCTGCCTCGGCTGGCCACGCAGTAGCCTACACGATCGGTCCAATTTTTAAGCACATTATCGATTGTGTGCAACTGTATTTCACCAATGGCTTCACGAATATTGTCCTTTAAAGCGTCAATTGTCTCTGGCTTGTCGGCGTAACACTTATCTTTGACGGCACCCCACAAATAATAGTCCAACGGTGTCAAATCGCAGCTCCGAGGTGGCCAACCGACATCAGCTCTGCGGCTGATTATGCGATCTTCAAAAACAGGGCGCAAAACATCGAGTGTAGCTTTGGCTGTGTGGCACGTAGCGCCGTCCTGTTGAAACCAAATGTTGCCAATATCCTCCTCTTCAATTTTTGTGAACAAAAATTCGTTCAACATGGCCCGATAACGATCGCCATTGACTGTAACGGCCACTCCTTGCTCATTTTCGAAGAAAAATGGCCCAATTATGCCTCTGGACTAAAATCCGCACCAAACAGTGACTCGTTTTGGGTGCGTCGGCTTTTCAATGTATGCGTGCGAGTTTTCTGTGCCCCAAATGCGACAATTTTGCTTGTTTACATACCCGCCAAGATCAAAGTGAGCTTCATCTGAAAAGATGATTTTTTTGCCAAAATCAGCTCTTCTGGTGTAGGCTACTACATGGCCAGCCATTTGAATGAAATTATTTTCCATTATTAACCGGAAGGATTGTACTTTCATATAAAAAAAGGAATTTGAGAAAATATTCTGTAGTTTCGTTTTTAAAGCATTTTCAAAAAAAAATTATTTGGCGGACCCTTTACATTTTAAACAATCAACCAATTTTTGTTACTTCTTGATAACGAAAGTTGGCAACTCTATCATTCTAGAACCTGAAAACTACCTGTAGGACTGGAGAAACTTGATTAATTTAACTGAAACAAAGTAATAAAAGGAAGTGAAAATATTCTTTTCAAATGACCTCTTGTTCCTTAAAGTAACAAGAGACTAAGGAGTCCTTTGTAAGTATTTAAATAACTCTTCAGACGATAACACTATTTGAGACAGATTTTTAATAAAGAAATCTACAATGTATTTACATGTGCAACGAGTGCCACAATTTAAACCACTTACACCAGCCCCATAATGAATAATTTAAACAAACAATTACGCGAATAATATTTTAAAAGCTTCGTTGAAACGGTGCCAATAAATTTTGCGAAACTAACAAGAAAAAATAAAACAAAAAGAAAAACAAAAAGAAAAATAAAATGAAGAAGGAGAAGAAGAAAATATACAAAATAACGAATGCCAAGCATGTACTTCTGTTTGGCTTAAGCTGTTTAAACGTTACTAAATGACAGAAGAAAAGTCATCTTATAACTGCTGCTGCTACTGCTAATGCTGCTGTTGTTTCTACTACAGCTGCTGCTGATACAATGTTTTCTACAAACTACAGCAACAAACAACTACAACAACAACAATAAGAAAATTAAATAACAACAGTTACTTTTGTCGACTTTTAGCCAATTTAATAGTAGTAGACGATGCCAAAGCTCACATCTAAGACAAGTCATTCAAAGGATTTAAAATAGTTCTGCTGTTCAACACTAAATAATAAATGCATGTTTCTCTCCCTACGCCATTCGCCCTCTATCTGTTCTCCCTTAGACATGACAAGCAGTAGTAGTGGGCGAGGGAGAGAGACAAACAAGGATATTATGGAAGCAAGCAGTCCTATGTTAAGACAAAATTTGTGTTGCCAGCCTTAACGTTATTACATGGGGCTTTGGTAATTTACTTAAGGAAGCAATGTAAAGAAGTATTCTGTCACATACAATTTACATACAGATTAAGCACGTGTTAGTTTGTATGTCACATGACATGTTTAATGAAATCCATTAAACACTTTTAGGTTTCGTTTCTTTGGATTTAATTTTCTACAAGGTTTTGAAGGCATTAAACTAAAACAGGCGACTTATAAAAGCACTTGATTAGTTCGAATAATATTTGCTACGGTAGCGGTTGGGGAAACAGTAAGATTAAGTGGCACTGTGACAGTCAATGTATATTAATTGAAATGAAAGAGGACAAGAATTGAACTGAACAGGAACATGTTTTCGTCCATCATCCTCCGTAGCAGATAGAGTCCTTTTTGTAATAGGAATTTCCCAACTAGGAATTTTTCAAGGCATACTAATTGACAGGCATGTAGCACAGTTAAAGCGGTTAACAACGTAGCAATACAGGTTCAAATCCCGTGGAAGAGGAAAAAAAATTTTATTACATATTCGAAGCTGAAAAGAACTTTAGAGACTTCAATCCCCTTCATGACAACACCCTTGAGAAAACCTCCCAATCTCTGCACTTCATAAAGAAGACCATCAATCACATCAAAGGGAGTCCGGTAGCGTCCCACCTTGAGAATGTGTAAAGCACTCAATCAGCAAAATAATCCTACTAATAACCCAATTGTTGTTGTTTCTAGGCAACGTAGGTTGGCAACTCTATCATTCTAGAACTTGAAAACCAAAAAATAAACAAATAAGAAGTGATGATATTGTTTCCAATTGCCCTCTTGAACCTTAAAGGAATGAAAACGAATACACGAGAATAGAAACAGTAATCCTGAGGCTACAAGTCCTTTGTGAGTATTTAAATAACTTTTCAGACGATAACACTATTTGAGACGGATTTTTAATAAAGAATTCTACAATGTATTTAAATGTGTAACGAGTGCCACAATTTAAACCATTTACACCAGCCCCATAGTGAATAATTTAAGCAAACAATTATGCGAATAATATTTCTCTCAAGGATAACTTTAATACATACGATATGGCTGGTGTAAGAAGATAAGTTGTAATCCCGACTAAAGTGTTGTAATGACGAGTGAGATAATAAAGCGCTGTAGACATAGCTGCCAGATGAATGAGGCACCAAATCGTCAAATATTTGAGAAAAAATCGTCAAAATCGTCGAAGACGTTTATTGAAATCGTCAAAAAATCGTCAGAAAAAATAAATAAATAAATCAAAAGTTTTTAAAAACCAAAATTATTTCTATTGTAGTAAAACATATAAAGTCAAAGTCAATTTTCGCACACGGATCGCACACTGCTTTACAGTAAAAATACATTTCTGAGTCGGACTATTCGTATGTGGAACTCAATTCTCATATAAGCCTAGTTTCCATAAACACTGTTCCCTCTTTCCTTCTTCCCATAACAACATATTTTCATAGTTCCAAACACAATGCCAGCCATCCCCTGAGTGTTGGTCGTACGGAAAAAAATAACCGCGCTTGCCTTTGTTCTTCCGATGGTAATATTAGAAGCTATACTCGAATTTTTTAAATTGTTAGGTTATTTAGGAGTTGCAGTTTTTTGACTTTTAAGGGGTTAAAAAGGAATAAAATACAGAAAAATTATCACAGGTATTCGAAAGTAACTTAGAAATATAAAACTTTACTCCTTGTTTCTACTAACATCAATTTCCAATAGTAACAATTGCAATGAAAATACAAAGCTTAACGAGGCTTTTAAAATACTAAAGTAAAGAATATGATGTAAATTTTTAATTTTTAAAAATCGTCAAAATCGTCACATCGTCAAAATGATATTTTTGGAGGTCAAAATCGTCAAAATGACGATAAATCGTCAAATCTGGCAGCTATGGCTGTAGACCATAGCCTTTGAAAGCTTCTTAAAGAGCTGCGCTTAAATTCCTTAAGTTTTTTGTTAAAACAATTCAAAAATATTTAAAGAACTACAATAGCACAATAACAATTAAGGACAGGTTCTTGATGTTGCTAAATACGTGTAAGAAAACGCACACAAATCTGGGGAAGAAATGACTGCCTGCCTGGAAATTGCAATTTAATGAGAATTTCTTTTTATCAACTCGCAACACTGACAACCATTGATAGGTGAAGTAAAAGTGTATAGAATTCACAAGGTAAACAAAAATAATTCATACAAAGACACACACATACACAACGCAATTTAAATTAAAATTATGTCCATATTAGATTGGCATCATCATTTAGCATTATTTAAGGCAACACAACTGTACTTGATTTTTAATCTAAAAAAACAACATATTTTTGTCTCTTTTATTACATGCCATACTGTAGCATATACTTTGATTTTTATGCAATTTCTTTTTAGCCTTACTGGTGCCCCTTTTTATCCATCAAATAACTTCACCAAGCGAATATGAAATGATGCGTAAGTTATTGTCAATTATTGGCAAAAGAAGCGGGAAATAGAGTGCCTCAGAAGGTAAGAGGGGGGACTTATTGGGTTAAATTTAAACGGATTTAAAGAGCAAAGAAAATTGCAAATGATAAATCGATATTTAATTAACCAACATAAGCATGAAGATGACAGATGAAGACAAAAGTAATAAAAGAAAAACTGAAGAAGAGGTGTCCTGGCAGTAACCTTCACAAAAATATATGCAAATTACGGTTGTATGAGTATTTTTTTTATAATGTTTCCTAGGTTAGGTTAGGTCTGACTGGTAGCTCTGATTTCACAAAGCTCACTTGAACGCAGTCCCTGTACTGACCAAGTTCCACCAAAATCAGAGAAGAGGAAGAAGTTGGTCAGCACAAGGGCTGCTCATCAGAAGCACGACTACTCCACGCTGGAAAACCAGCCAGAAAGTTTGATGAACGAAGCTATATCCTTGATATCAATAGATGATAGCTCCGTCAAGCTGCCAAGGAATGGAGAGCCAAATAACCTATATCTACACCTAGCAAGAGACGGGCACTGACAAAGAAAGTGGATAACAGTCTCCTCTTCCTCAGCGAATCTGCATCCACGTCAAAAATCGTTAAATGGGAGCCTAATTCTCTCCGCGTGTCTACCCATAACGCCATGACCTGTAAGCACGGCCACTGCGGTTGAGATGACGTCACGACCAAGACCAAGCAATTGGTTGGTACGGCTTCTATCCATAAAGGGCCAGGTGAGTCTAGCGGTGGAGCAGGACTCCTCATTGACGCAGGATAGGTTGTCGTTCCGAGAGAATTTCCGCGCAATGTCCATCTTAACCGAGGCAAGTAGCATACCCAGTTCAATTGAAGAGGATTGCGGAAGGAGCGCACCAGCTCTGGCGAGATCGTCGGCCCTACAGTTTCCCGGAATGTTACTGTTCCCGGGGACCCACACCAGTGAGACACTGGTGAAGCGCCCAGAAAGAAAGTCGAGACAGCGGCGACATTCCCTAACGATCCTAGAGTTGTTCACGAAACACGATAGAGATCTTATCGCGGCCTGACTATCAGAAAAGACCGAGACGCGAGTGAAAGGAGCACCGTTGACGAGGATCCATTGAGCGGCCCGGTAAATCGCCGTCACCTCCGCCTGAAACACACTGCAGTAGTCCGGCAGACGGAGAGAGATGTTTAGGTCCAGTTTCCCAGAGTATACACCGCTTCCAACCCCATTATCAAGTTTAGAGCCGTCGGTGTATATATCCAGGACTTCCGAGGCGACAACCGTATTAGGATTCCAGTCGTCCCTACTCGGAATCAGAGAGTGGAAACCCCTATTGAGACAATATTCAGCAGGGAGATAGTCGATGTTCACGGGGGCCACTGGATCAACCTCCAGAATAGTGGAGTGACCACTAACAAACAAAAAAAATTTTATATTTAGCACCATGAGCCATTAAAATTTGGTCGACCCTTATGCTTTGTTCCTCCTCTTTGTTTTAAGGAATAAAGGCGATTGCGATCGTCCACGGAATTAGATTCTAACGTAATAGGGTTGCCATCTGTCATTGTCTAGAAAGAATTCCTCTGTGTCGCGATGGATGGTGAACTTATAAGGTAGTTTAAAGGTCGGTTTATCCCTAGTCTAGTAGGTAGGGTGTTGGCTTATTAGACGTAAGACCATGATTCACAACCCAGGTCAGACATCATAATAAAAATATGAAAAAGTATTTCTTTGGCGACTTTCTCTCAACAGATTTCCGGCAAAAACTCTTGGGATTAAATAAAGAGAGTAAATCTGTCGTTCGAAGTCGACTTTAAACTGTAGGTCCCACCACTTTTGGATAAAATTAACACAGCCACACACAACATAAGTGGTGTGAGAAGCTAGATTGTAATCCTGACTAAAGGGTTATAATGACTAATCACGTATGTGTATGTATGCGTGTGTAATGTCTCTGTCTCTCGCCATTTTTCTTTTCTCCGAGTATGTCCTTCCAAACTGTTCTTGCAGCAGAGAGTGATACTATTGCCCTGCCTAGTTGATTCAGCTTTCCTAAATGGTCACATATTATTCTCAAGTCGATCTCATATGAAATGAATGTTCGGATTACGTCCTCGCTGTCAGATAGTGTTGCCATGTCCCGCCCTTTGTGCTTCCTTCGTTAGCGTAGACTTTCGCTTGGAAGATCCACACAAGCCGTCTACATCGTTACACGTCTTTCACGTTATTCATTACAACGAGTCATTATTTCAAGCTGCAATCCATTATGACTTGGAATAGGAGTAAGTACAACAAACGTTCTTGTCTGACCACGGTTACTGAGGTCAGGAAGAGGTTATTTATACTGCCGTAGCTTACAACTTTTACGGAGAACTTCTCATTAAGTGGGATGGATTGTCTAGTAGTAGGCTACTTTAAATGCTTGAAATGTCAGCCTGTTATTTAATTTGTAAGCAATCGATTGGCATGTTAACTATCACGCTGATCACTCACAGATAAGCCTTGGTATTGTAGTAACCTTGTAAACCAATAGTTTTTATAATTTTAGGGAATATCTTGGATATTTAAAAACATTCCTTTCCATTTCATTTTCATTTAAAATCTCTTCCCACAAAGAATTTTTTAGTTGGGTTTTTTTATTCATGTTTTTTCTTTTACTTGCAAACGTTTTTTCAATGATCTGATATTTCTCTTATTTTCTCTTATTTTGAAGTAGCAAAACGTGCATTGACTGCAAATTATCACACAGAAGATATTGGATGGCAAGGAAACAAAATTTCAATTCAAAAATTATTTTTAATTTCAACCGCAATTTTGAAACCACAACACACACAATGAAATAAAAAAAATATCATTTAAACGTAAAGATAACGGAAATGCAATGTCAACATTTTAATTTCCATAACACGTTACCAATTGCTTGGTTGTTTGGCAAATAAAGCAAAAATGAACACAAGCCAACACACAAACCAACATACGAGTACAAAAAAAAATCGACTAAAAAGTTAAAGAGGGGGTTACAAACAAAAGGCTATTTTAGGACACAGTAGTTACTGCCAAATGCTTTAATAACAAACAAAAAATATTTCCAACAACAAGTAAGTCTCTCCTCTTCCCTCTACCCCCTCTCCCTTTAGGATCTCTGTATTTTCATGTGTAACAGTGTTGCTGGCAAAAACTGGGAAAAAAAATGAGAACTGAAATGGTGTCGTTGAGCCGGTGAGAAATTTAGTTTTAATGTGCCACAGCGCGCATTAAAATTTGTTTGCATTTCCGTTGCTATTCAGCAGTCAGCACCACCACCACCACCACCACCTACTTTGACTACCGACGGACGACTCGTTCCGTCCAAATGCTATGTAAAACCGTTCAAATGAAAATATTTTTGGCTGCAACAAAAACACACAATTTTTTTTGGAAAGTCAGGTTAATTTTTGCAATTCAACGTCTATTCATTAAAATTTTATTTTCGCTTGGCCTTATTAAATACCCAGTAAAAGAGAAAAGATTTTCTAAAAAAAAATATGAAAAAAAACTAGGCATCAGCAAACGATCCAAATTTACTTTCGAAATCTTTTGGCATCTGCGCTGAGATTATGGACTGGGTTAAGTCCAAGAAGAAGTTACAAATTCGCTATGCCCTGTATCACAAAGTATTTCTTGCTTCATTCAATTGTATTGGACAGCAAACTAGAACCACTAAGGCCGCCATCAACCTTCAAAATGTATGCAGGCTGTTCGACTTTGAATTCAAATCAATTTTATTCTCCGTGACGCTTTCTGGTATTGCCTTTAGAAAAAAATTAATAATCGAACTCATTATGACAGCAGGTAGCATTCAGGTATTATTTACTACGTTTAACTGACTACCACCAGACATATTGGCTGAACAAATGGCAACGAAAGCAGTAAAAATGCTGAGTCCCACATAAAATTGTAAGTATAGAAGCAATGGACGTGTCACAAACGTGTGCATAGTCAAACTGAATCTTCCTTTCGACCGTCCGGTACCTGAACCTACTTAGCTCCTAATATTATAAAGAAAATACCAGAGACAGTTGAATAATAGGTTGCCGTCTGCCCGATTGCTATAGCACCACTGGCAATAAAGAAAACCTCAGTACGAACTACTACCTAAGTAAACCTGGTAGAGTCATACGCATCTTTACTGGTAGTAATGACTGCGTACAACCAAATGCAAGATTTTATAAGAACGCCGAATGTTCCTGGAAGCGATAGCAAGACATTCATCGCTTACGCTCATATAACTTCCTCATACGGGAACTGATGCAGTTGCAAAAGGCTGCTAAAGAGGAAAATTCGATTGAATTCTTGTGGAAGAGTGGTATTCTTCAGCAGACAAGCAAACAAAGCATCTCACACAAGTAATATTTATTTAAAGAAATATGTGATACTGAACTCACTTAAAGAAGGTGCAGACAAATCTGGTCCACTTTGGATATACTAATGTACTTACTTAACTCCTTGGTCAGTATCACAGCCTAGCTTCTCCCACCACTTATGTTGTGTGTGTTAATTTGTATCCAAGAGAGGCGGGAACTACAGTTTTAACGTCGATTTCGAACAAGAATTGCAATTTTATTTTCTCTCAGAGTTTTTGTAAGATGCTTCCACGCCATGTTCAGCGATTATGAGTACATACGTCACGATTCACCACCACCGTTTAAATACCACTCACATAAAAAATAAAGCCGACTGGCTATTCACATTGACGAAAATATGCTGATGGGAGTTATTGAAAACCAAAATACCGAGATGGCGATCGGTAGTTGAAATTTACTTCAAAATAATCACCATATGTAACCAAACCAGAGGCGGTCATTTAAGTGTCACTGGATTTCGTACATAACGCCAAGGTCCAAGCATTATAATGGAAAAAATCCTGTCGAAATCTCTAGTTTCCTCACACAAACTGTCCTCCACAAAAATACGACCCTCGATGTCACTTTTCAAACATCCGTATTCGTTTGTTACAATCGAACTCCATACCGTGATAGGGAAAAAGGAAAGAAACCGTGAATACTTTTTTATGTGACCCATTATTTGTAAATTGCTAAACAGGCCTGCTTGTCAAAGAAATAAGCCCGTTTTTATCGCATACATTTACATATTATACATGCATACATATGAAAACACACACACACACAAACACACATGCATGCTTTATAGAAAATAATAAATGCTGTCACTGAGAAAGCATTTATAAAACGTATTATTATTGAGAGAAGAGCAAGAGACAAGAGCAAGCGTGAAAGCAAAAGGAAAAACTTTAAAGTGAATGAAATATTGCTGAAAACCTTTTACCCGTACAAGAAAACCATAAATCTTGAACACTCACTCTCCTTCTCGTTTTTTTTTTGTTTGTTGTTGTTTTTGTTCTCCATTTCTCTAGTTTTTTTTTTTTTTTTGCTTGACTCGCTACAGTGTCATCCATAACTAATCATAAAGTTTATAACAGATCTTCTTCTCGGTATTTTGTCATATTCTCTCTGCTTCTTCCTTACAATGTTTTGTGCACATTTTACCTGAGTAAGCTTTATTGTTCAATGCAAAAGCAAAAGTAAAAACCAAAAATATTTTGCAATTGCAAACACAAATTGTTTTTGTTTTCCTATTTCTTTCTTTGCCAACATACAACAAAAACAAAAATAAATTTCTCTTTTCTTATTTTTACCACTTCTTTTATGTGTATGTATGTATGTGTACGTGTTATTGGCTGCTGCAAAAGATGTCCTTCATTTATAATTTCAAAACTCTTTGTTTTTTCCTCTTCCACTCTCTTGTTTTTTTCTTGTTTTTTCGTTTATAACCAGTGATTTAGTGTGTTAGTGAGTGCTTGTCTTGGTGTAACATTTAACACCCAATACTCCTGTGTTGTTCTTCTTCGTTGTACTTAATGTTCATTGAATGCAGCAAAATTGAATTGTCGACAAAACAGAAAAAAAAAACATTACCAACAACAACAACAGCTATACCAACATCAGCAACAACTACAAACTGCACTTTAAAATTGAGAACAGCAAAAACCAAAACCTATAGAACAACTGTACAGCAACAACAGCATTAATGGAAAACTTTTCCTATCAAAACTTTTTTTTCGGGCTTAAAGTAAAGCAAGTGCCGTTGTTTTTTTCTCCCTCTCTCTCTCACTTTTTTTTGTGTTTTGCAAGTGTATGAGAGTGTGTAAATTTCCTTCTTTTTTTACTCATTTTTTCTACACGCTTGCATGTGTATGTACGTGTGTGTGTATGCAGGAGTGTGTATAATTTTTGGCTTTTTTGCAGGCTTGCCGATGTTTGCTTTGACAACACACACACAATATGTTTGGAATTTAAAGACCAAAACTAGAAATGGCAAAGAGAAAAAAAATAAAATAAAATAGTGTTGTGAGCAGATAGAATTGACAGCAACAACATGAATAAAAAGAGCAAAACAAAAAAGAAAACGCTCTCACATATTAAGTTGTTATTTATCATCGAATTAAACATGATACACGGCTATAAAAATGAGAAAACAACAATAAACAATATTATTAAGGGGGTGCAAATTGAACTTAATGGAGGTTATACTAAAGCAAACATCTTTGAGTTCAGGCAGCCAATCTCCAATTGATCTGCTTCCAGTCTAGTCATCTGTTTACCGTCAATGTTCATTGTTTTCTTGTTTTCTTCATTCTTATAGAGCTTGGTATAGTTTTCTCCACGATTTCACATGTTTAGAGAGGAGTTAGCTAGCAGGAGCAGTACTGTCCTTTAGAAATAAAGGGTGTTTTTTATAGAGGTATAGAACTTTAAGTTGGCATTACTTTTCAAGATGGCGACCAATTTAACAGCTGTCAAGTGATTTATTCTCGGTTTGGTTTGGCAATTCATCATGAATAGACTCACGCCTGAACAACGCTTGCAAATAGTGCAATTTTATTTCGAAAATAATGGTTCTGTGCGGAAAACGTATCGCGCACTACGTCCATTTTATCGTCGACAAAATCGTCCATCAGAGCAGTTAATTCGATTAACCATGGAACGTTGTCACACCACGTTTACTCTTATTGATAACTCGCATCCCCAGAGACGCTGTACGGTGCGTACAGAAGAAGCTATTGCTGCTGTAGAACGTAGCATTGAGGAAGACCCGAATGAGTCCATCCGCCATCGAGCACAGGAATTGGATCTGTGTCCATCCACTTTATGGAAGATTTTGCGGAAGGATCTTGGTTTGCGTGCTTACAAAATCCAACTCGCGCAAGATTTGAAGCCAAACGATCATCAAGTAAGGCGTAGATTCGTCGAATGGGCCCAAAACGAGATTACCGTTGTTCCCGATTTTCATAAGCGAATTTTGTTTAGCGATGAAGCGCACTTCTGGTTGAATGGCTACGTCAACAAACAAAACTGCCGCATTTGGAGTGAAGGTAATCCTCAAGTGTATGTGGAAACACCGTTACATCCAGAAAAACTGACTGTTCGGTGCGCTTTATGGGCTGGTGGAATCATTGGTCCGTACTTTTTCAAAAACGATGGTGGCCAGAACGTTACAGTCAATGGTGATCGGTATAGAGCCATGATTACTAACTTTTTCATTCCTGAATTGAATAACCATGATGTCCAGGAGATGTGGTTTCAACAAGACGGCGCAACATATCACACAGCTCGTGCCACAATAGATTTATTGAAAGACACGTTTGGTGACCGCCTAATTTCACGTTTTGGACCTGTGAATTGGCCTCCAAAATCTTGTGATTTAACACCGCTAGACTACTTTCTGCGGGGCTATGTAAAGTCATTGGTCTATGCGGTAAAGCCACAAACGCTTGACCATTTGGAAGACAACATTCGCCGTATTATTGCCGATATACGGCCACAAATGTTGGAAAAAGTCATCGAAAATTGGACGTCCAGATTGGACTACATCCACGCCAGCCGTGGCGGTCATATGCCAGAAATCATATTTAAAATGTAATGCCACAAGATTATCTTTCGGATAAATAAAATTCATATCAATCGAATAATCCATCGTTGTTTTATTGCAACTTAAAGTTCTATAACTCTATAAAAAACACTCTTTATTTCGGCCATTTGTACAGCACATATTGTGTGTAAAACTTCAAGTTGTCAAATGCAACGATCAGCTGTATTAACTCCATTCAAACATTTATCAGCAGCTGTGTATTAAACATTGTAAGAATATTCTGAACAAAACATTACTACCCTAATAAATTTTTTTCTCCCATACATATTGCATAGTTTAACCAAACGTCATTAGCACTGAGCAACAAATTTAAAATAAATACGTTGCCTGACTTCTAACAACTACTACGTAGTCAGCGTAAAGTAATAAAAATTTCTAATGAAAACGATTCTGTTGCTACAGCATCGCTTACTCCTTTTTTTTTTCTTTTTGTTAAACTAAGATCTGTTTGTTTTTCTTGCTCTCCCTCTCTCTCTCCCTCTTCTTTTTCACTTTTCACAATCAAAAACCAAAACAAAGCAACAAATCAATACCAATTGAATGAAAAACAAAGTAATCCACACACACTCAGGCAAATCAAAGCTGATACTCCCGCACTCGTACCCAATGTAGATGAAATGATTTAAAAATAAAACAATAAATGTGTATTCTAGTCATTAGGGTAACAATGAAATAAATAAATAATTACAAAATTGAAAATGATGACGTCATTTGTTTTATGGAAAATAATAACAACAGTGGGACTGAAATGGTATTCGATAATGGAATGTTTATGGATTGGAAAAAATTCTTCAATTAAAATTTAATTTTAATTGCTTTGAAGCATGAATAGACACAAAGTCGTTACATATTATTAGTTGACCTTCAAATTTTGTCTATTCTTGCTTAACTTCATTGGTCATTACAACCCTGTAGTCAGAATTATAATCTAACTTCCCACACTAACCATATTGTGTACGTGTTAATTTCATTATTGATTGGTGGGACCTACAGTTTTCAAAGTCCACTCCGAACGGAAGGTTTTGAGAATTTGATTTACTCTCAGAATTTTTGCCAGAAGACTGTCCTCTCACCAGTCGACCAAAGAAATATTCTTTGTGGGAGATGTGAGATGTCTGTGCTATGTTTTAAGCAGTGGACTCTCTTCTAAGAACCCAACACGTTACGGCAACTTCTGCAAGTCTACCGGCTCTTTTATTTCCGCAAATTGCTGTGAGCTCATGCTTAAAGAAGGCAGTTTAGACGAAAAACCATCTTCGATCAGTCTATGAAGACTATAGTAGTTGAACGCTTAGAAATCCTTCCCCTTTTTTATTGTTTCTTCCCAGGCAAAGAGCAGAATTTAATTCAAATTGTACTGATTTTACTGCTTAACAGCCCATAGTGCATTTATATGCTCACTTTATTTGCTCTTATTAGTCACACTGGCTATTCTGTCTGACTGTTTTGTAATTCTCACTTCTTTTTTTTCATAGTCTCATACACAACCAAAAAGAAAAAAACAA
Organism: Sarcophaga carnaria; assembly: GCA_958299815.1. Lineage (NCBI taxonomy): Eukaryota > Metazoa > Arthropoda > Insecta > Diptera > Sarcophagidae > Sarcophaga > Sarcophaga carnaria. The sequence goes on from OY283152.1 coordinate 21,166,941, forward strand.
CAACAACAGCAACAAAAGTGTAATCGATAACAAAAGTACATCTACAGAGATTCCAAAGCCTCAGTGTGTGTTTATTTAAACAAACAAAAAAACAGGGAAAAAGCAAATTCAACCAAAATGAGTTTGTTGATCCACATTTATTGACGATTTATTTGTTTATTTAAGTGTTACAAATAAATATTTTGTAATATTGAGTATTTAAAGGCCCAATATAATGATGTTTTATCGTCAACAATAATCGCTACAATCGTTACAATAGGAAAATCAATTCATGTCTTTGGATGCCTGACAGTTAGAAAAAATAGGGGGAGAATTCCTTAAGAAAACTGTAGTAAATGAAGTGGAAAATATTTCCTATTAAAAGAATAAAAAAAGAAGAGAAACATATTTTTTATATCAAAAACAACAACAACAACTCTCGCCTATCAATTAGATGATAAGCGATAACTGTCATAAAATTGTATCATTGACATCAATACGACATATTTAATGCATTGAAAAATCTTTCCAACTAAAAAGAGAATATACTGAACGACCTTCACGTGTTCGTGTTCGTACGGTGTGCACAATTGCTGGGAATCATTCAAATACATGGAATTCGAATTCCATTTCGATAATTGTGAAATCAAATGTTTACTAAGAACAATTGAACAGAACATCTTCTCTGTCACTGTTCGGCGCTTGGAAACCTAACGAGTAGAATTCCAAATTCAATCTTAACAAAATTCAGCTTCAATGTTTCATCAGGATCTCAGAATTTCAACCATTGCCATCAGAAGCTGTAATTATACAACGACATAGATAATATCAGTGTTACAAGGCGGCCTTATAGGACACAAGTAAGCCGCGCTCATTAATGCGAGTGCCAGTAAAAATAACCTTAACATGTCCCAGCCAGTTTAGGGCTTAAGATTGCGTTTGGATCTCAGAACAGCAGGAGATTCTTTACTCAGAACTAATTCTGTAGCGTAATTTATGGACATTATCACGATCGAAAGTTCACTAGAGTAATCTGGGTACACTACGATCAAAGCTTAATTTCATAACATACCGATATACTGACTATATGGTCCAGGTATCTAAGTTCAACAAGCGGTCTTCGATGGTTTTGCCAGACTGGGAGCAGTGACATGCCGTAGTTAATCAATTTGGTATCATGAGATCTTTAAGTAAGGCTCGAAGACGGAGGCTAGCAAGGTAGCAAAAATCTACTTCATGGTCGTTATGAAGCTTTCCTATAAGCTCCCTGATAAGGGTAAACAATTCAATTTCCGGGTACAATTCCAAAGGCTTAGAAGCTAGTTTAGCAACGGTATACGTTGGTTATATAGGTGAGTGTCAAATTGTTTCAAAGCCACTGAGTAGGCACTATGCTAGCAGGGAATTTGTTTTCAGATTGTAGAAAGGCATTCGGTTGGTCGCAGTTGCACTCTCAAGTGTGGTGCACATGCATCTGCAGTTGAGTTGACAAATTTCCTTGAAGATATTAACCGGACATTACGTTATCTAGAGATTGTTTTCAATCTGCAGAAAGACCCTCATAGATCTCGTATAATGATGAAACACGGTTCTTTGGTGGGCTGATGTGTGAGACAACGAGTCAATCTGATGAATCAGCAAAAGAAGATGCGGGAAAGGAGATTGTAGAAATTTCAAACTACTATGGCTCACATTAAATCGTTCTAGACGGGCAAGAACTAGTATGTGGAACAAGGTCACCACCTATTTCAGCAGAATTTCTGGTAATATAGAGAAGATGGAGTCTATTGAGCCAGTTATGTGATCCTATGAGCAGAGACGAAGACTCTAGATTCTTGGCCGGTAGTATGATCTTGAGAGTTTCCTCCACGCTATTAACTGCCTTGTGAGATTAGTTTGATGTTCTCATGATTTGCCTTAATTCAACTGGGAAAACTCAAGACAACCCTCGTTCTTTTGTCATTATATCGTTTATATTTTTTTTATTTTTTTTATTTTTTTATTTTTTTATTTTTTTTATTTTTTTTATTTTTTTACCATTAGCGTTAGAAATAAAAAAAAAACACTCACAACTTTATCGATTTTGTTGTTATTTTTTATTTTTATTATTAAAAAAAAACTGATAAAAACATTGTATTTTTATTTATATTTTCCACTTAAAATTATTTATAAAAAAAGAAAAAAAACCTTGTTTAACACTTAAATCACGAATTATATGCACAAAGAAAATTTTGTAAAAATTTTGTAAAAATTTCAAAGAAATTCACTGCAATAGCGGACCCCCGTATTCTCTTCCCGTTCATAAACAATGCGGCTTCAACGCACATGTATACTCTTCACTTCGATGAAAATCATTACGAGAGCCAACACCACATAAATGGATGTAATGGCGAACACGTACAAGGGATTAGAGGTGAAAACTAATTTGGTCAAGAGCACAGTGCCGAATAGAAAAATGGCCGATATAAAGCCCACCATTAGTATCGTTTGCAAATCACGATACCACAGCGTTTTGGGATCTTGTGTAGCAGGCACTACTACCTTTGGCTTGAGTGGACGATATTCCTGTTCGTATTGGGTCTCAAAGCCGCTGGTAAAATCAACATCATCGTATGGCACTGTTTTCTCTACATCAGCCGTTGCCATATTTATTTGTTTATTTCTGTTTTTGTTTTTCGGTTTCTTTTCTTTTCTTGTTTTTGTTGTATTAAAACAACTGTTATTTGTATAAAAATAATGCCGTTATTTTGTAATGATTCACCAAACCACCTTACAAATCAACAATTTAAACGTTACTGAGGCTGTCACCCAGTTTATTTTTTTCGATATTCTTTCGGTTTCATTTCGATTACGGTATACAATTTCACCATCATTGTTATCAATAAGACAAAAACCCAACAACAAAAATAACAACAATAATAATAATAATAAAAACAACCGATAATAACAACAATAATAAGAATAAAAACAATAAATCGAAGGTGCTAATAACACAACGTTAACCGTCTATTAACGCGTATTTTTATGATGCACAACCAAACATCATTAATCGATAACTTTCACGCTCTTTTTTTAAATACATGCAATGGATTGAAAATAATTTGTATTATTTGCTGAAAACAAATAAGAATTCAAGAGAAATCCAAGAGAATAAAAGAATTTCAATACTTTTCTTACTCATTGATCAGTGAAGGTGTCTGACCATCGGTGTGGCTCTTACAGGAGATAGATAATACCAAGTACGATAAGATAATACGCGTGCGATAAGTTAAATGGTTTTCAGCCATAAATTGTGTTATTCTTTACTGACAATATAAGAGACTACACTATGCATAGTACGAGGGTGTTTTCAAAATTTTATTCAACATCAGTTGATGGCTTCAGTAGTAGGAAAAATATGAAGAGCAGGTTTTAGATCACTACACACTTTCTGTCTTCTTTACTTACTTTACGCACTCCCTTTATTGGTCGTTACTACATTATTAGTCAGGAGCACAACCTAGCTTGTCACACCACCTATGTTATGTGTGTTAATTTTATCAATGAATGACAAGTTCTTCTGTTTAATATTCTCTCCGAACGTCAGATTTTTGAGGAACTTTTCATAGCAATTTTCTTTATTCTCAGAGTTTTTGCCAGGAGACTGCTGAGTAGTGGCAGAACTCACGAGCTCTGGTCTAGTAAGACGACACACCCCAACCTAATAAATTAAGGCGACTACAAAGAGAAATGTTGCATCTGCTTCAAATCGACATGTTAGTCTAGCACCCGATAGGAGAGTATTTAATGAAAGAGCATACATATGATAGCGTGTTTCAGGCGGAGGTGACGGCAATTTACCGGGCCACTCAGTGGATCCTTGTCAACGGTGCTCCTTTCACTCGCGTCTCGGTCTTTTCTGATAGTCAGGCCACGATAAGATCCCTATCGTGTTTCGTGAACAACTCTAGGATCGTTAGGGAATGTCACCGCTGTCTCGACTTTCTTTCTGGGCGCTTCACCAGTGTCTCACTGGTATGGGTCCCCGGGCACAGTACCATTCCGGGAAACTGTAGGGCCGACGAGCTCGCCAGAGCTGGTGCGCTCCTTCTGGAATCCTCTTCAATTGAACTGGGTATGCCACTTGCCTCGGTCAAGTTGGACATTGCGCGGAAATTCTCTCGGGACGCCAACCTATCCTGGGTCAATGAGGATTCCTCATGGATAGAAGGCGTACCCACCAATTATTTGGTCATGGTCGTGACGTCATCTCAACCACAGTGGCCGTGCTTACATGTCATTGCGTTATGGGTAGACAAGCGTAGAAAATGAGGCTCCCATTTAACGATTTCTGCCGTGGATGCAGATCCGCTGAGGAAGAGGAGACTGTTATCCACTTTCTTTGTCAGTGCCCGTCTCTCGCTAGGTGTAGATATAGGCTATTTGGCTCTTCATTTCTTGGCAGCTTGACGGAGCTATCATCTATTCATATCAAGGATATAGCTTCGTTCATCAAACTTTCTGGCTGGTTTTCCAGTATGGGGTAGTCGTGCAGCCCTTGCGCTGACCAACTTCTCCCGCTTCCCTGATTTTGGTGGAACTTGGTCAGTACAGGGACTGCGTTCACCCGTGGCATCACAACGGGCCGCTATGCATGCTCAAGTGAGCTTTGTGAAATCAGAGCTACCACTCAGACCTAACCTAACCTATACATATAATAACGTTCGGATTCTTGCTAGTCCCCCTATTCCGACTCTGGCTGCTGGACACCAAATTTTTTTGTAGATACAAATAGGCGGACAAATGGACCCGTACGAGACTTATCCCTAAATTGGGGTCTATTAAAACGTGCATCTTCGGCTTCAACTTTTACAAATTCCAGGCAATTTTGTGTGATCACATCACGATAATGATGTGAAGGGAAAGAGACAATTGAACACTTCCTGCATAGTTTCCTAGACCAGCCAACATAGCTTCGGAAGCAGGTGAATGCAGGAAATCACGGAGCTATAGAGCATCGATCAGATGTCTCTATCTGACGAATTGGTTAATTTGAACACCCAATAACATGTGATTAAAATTTATTCGGTATTCTCTTTTCACTCCTGGGCATTCTAGCTAAGCTACCACAACAACCAAGCAACAAACTTGCTACATGATGATCAATCGATGTAGCACCTGATTGAGTGGTCCACCCTAAAAACAATTAAGAAAATCCACAATATATTCTTGAACGACTTCGTTGTTGATCCGATGATCGAAGAATTGCTTAAAAATCATCACGAAATTATGGTAAAAACTGCTCCTTTGGAATTAGGCGTTCAACACCAAGATTTTAACGGCTAACATTTGTGTTTTTCGGTCCCCATTGAAGCTCTTGATTGAATTGAAACCTTCTCTTGATGGATTGCTGTCATTATATCCATTCCGCCAGACACTTCAGCACTTATTTTCTGTAAATGGGGGTGAAGAACTACATGGACTTTGTGCGAAAGAATCATTCATGACTCAGTTATTCTATACGCTCACTTATTGTGATGAAATTTTTTTCCATTTCTGCAAACACGACTATAAGACACGCTAAACTTCTGTTTATTTATGGTCAGCTCTCTTTCAGATGATATTAACTCAGCGAGGTGGTTTTAGAGGAGTTTTTTTTTTAACTCCACTGACACAATGTCGCAAAGATTCTTTCCAAATTTGCCTCTTACCATCAAAAGTGCATTCATAAAACAGGCCCTCAGGGAACCCTGAGGGAACACCATTTTGTAGGGAACCACTGTTATGTAGCATCTGAGTTATCTAATAATAATCGGCCATTAATGCTGCAGTTTTGTTGCGATTTGCCTTTAACAGTTCCAGTGACATGCGTAAGAAATTAAATTATGTTTCTCTCGAACACTATTTATAGGGTACAGAATAATCAGGGCAAACAGCACACGTTGTAAAATGTTTTTTTTTTATTCGCCCTAAACCGCAAACAACGGAGTATAATTCTACGACCCTGTTTTGCGGTTTTCAATGGGCAGTTGTTGTAACAGAGCGGAAAAAAATTCTGACGATGTGCATAAAAATTTCAATTTTTTTTTTTTGATTTTTACTTTGATTTTTAATAAAAAAAAAAAAAATTATTTATTAAAGTATGATTGAAACCTTAATAAAAATATGTTTCCTTAATGAAAACAATAAAAAAAAATTTTGTTTCTTGTTATTTTAGGATTTAAATCCGCATCTGATGTTTATTTATAGAATATGATGACATACATTACAAGGGCAAGAACTAAAATATTAATTGTGACAGCTAAGACTAATTCAAATGTGGACCAACGATACGGTTGTGAAATATTCAAAACCACACGATTTTCTATGACCACCGGAGCACCCGGACGGGAAGCATAAGCAACAGCCATATCGCAGTCATCAATGCCTTTCAAAAGATTCTCAACTGAAATGCTGCAAAAAAAATTTTTTTTTTTTTTTTTAAATTTAGTTTTTAAATAACAGAAGAAATAAAAAATAATTTTTTATTTCTTACCCGTTTGAAAACATTTTTTATTCAATTTTTTTCTTTTTTTTTTTGCCTGTAAGTAATTGATCTTTTGCTGACGATGTGCCGTAAAGAAATGATTGAAAATAAATTCTCTGTCTTTTCATAGTGAGCGAGAGAATATGAATAAGAGTGCATATGGATATGAGTAAATGTAATATACAGTATGGCACAAAAGTAATGCACATGTTTTACAAAGAATTACAAAAAAAAATTCTTACGTACTTCATTCAAACATTACAAGCCTTTAGTCAGGATTACAAGCTAACGTATCATAGCCACTTATCCATGGGTATCAGATTTTTTTTATTTATTTAACTCCCAGTGTTCTCCACAGAAGTGTACTTATATTTCTTTTTGTGCGAGATGTCTGAGATGGGGTTAAAAATATGGGTTTTCTTCTAACAAGACTACCTACGAGACTATGGCTACTTGGATCACTATTACATGAACTAAAATGGACTGTTTGGTGCGATCGAAATGAAATACGGAGTATAGCCGGCGATCTCGGGAGTTGACTGAGCTGGTTTTTCCACCATAAGTTTTCGTCTAACAAAGCCCACAGACTACCTACTAGACTATGGCTACTTGGATCACTATTACATCAACTAAAATGGGCTGTTTGATGTGATCGAAATTAGAGCGTTTAATAATGGTTTGGTATTATTTGGTAGCAACTTTTATTCTATCAGTTTGTCTGTTCAATGGCTAGACGACTATTTAATACCTCTGGATTACTTTTTATGGCACTTATGTCAACAAACCGGCAACTCCTTCAGCATTGGAAACGACTACTGAAAACACCATTGATGCCATATGGCCAAGTTTATTACAAAAAGTGGTCAAAATATTTTAAGAAGCAGTACAGCAATGCTAAAGAACATGTATTGCATGGTGGCCTTTCTCTTTTTTTGGTTTAAATGAAGAATAAAGCAGTGGAAGTGGAATTTCCTTTCGCTAAAATTAAACCGGGGTGTTCAATTATGAAATCCATCCGGAACCACAGAATAATTACTGCATTAGCAGGCCCTCCAGAGCATTCTGTTCTGACCAGTTATCCACGTTATTGTTGTCACACAATAGATTAACAGGCAAAAAAACTTCACCGTTTCAAAAAAACAAAATTAAACTTTACATTGCTTATTTTTTATTCGAATAAACGAATACGATTATTATACAAATTATTGCCAATTGAATTAAAACAAATAAAATAAGCAATGCTCTACCAGTGCACACTTCTGCTTTTAAAGGTTCTTCTATAACTTCGGGATCACAATCATCCGGAGCATTTATTAGTTGGACATTCAAAGAACTGAAGAAAAGAATTACAATTCAAATGTTTTCTTCTTTATAAAGACGTTTTTTTTTTCAATTGTACCTCATTCTCCTACCAAAGTGTTACTGTTTCCGTTTCTATGTGATGTTTTCTGCTGAACGCTTTAATGCTGACTGTTTCGAAATCATTTTTGAAATCTTTACTCATGTCTTTTTGTTTTTTAACTCGCATCTTTAGTTTCATTTCTACATACATATTATGCTGACTTATGCTAAACATTAAATAAAATCTTGCTTTAATTATGATAAACAAATAAGAAATGATTGTGGGTGCATGGCCAGCATGGTACGATACTCTACTTAATGTTAAAAAAACACAACAGAATTCACCAGATATAAGCGAAGGAATAGAAGGCAATTTTATGATTGCTTTTGTTAAATTCTGCTTAAAATTTGTGATATTTTTTTTGTGGCATTCTTGTATTCGATCGCCCAATTCACAAACTATAAGAGGTAAAAGAAATGGCACCCATATAATTACGTTCCTTAAAATTGTCCTGAGCTGTTGTTAAGATAGTGTAGTTTACTAATACTTCTCTTCGATAAGCCAGTAATATCAACTGCCTGTTAGAAGCCCGGCTACTTCATTTTACATACAACATAACGCTGTACATGTAACCAGTTGATGAAGAACCATATTTCTCTCTTCCTCATCTCTATTACTCATTCAAAAGGCATTCGCCAGATGGCTATGTTCAATACGTTCCCCAAATATGTGTTGTATACAGCGATGCTGTGCGTACTCTTTTACAATTTGTGAGCTCTTTATCCAATCTACGCCAGATTTGTTGAGCTATCTAGACCGTATCCGAGACTGCCCTGGCCTCCTTGACGACATTTTATACCACACTGTCAATCGTAAGCGTGCAGGTTCCCACTGCAGTTCCCAACGTAGAAAATTAACCCGAAAGTTCAGTGATTTTACCGCATCTGACCAATTCATTTTGTCTGCCGTTTCTCGTAATACTACTGCATTCCGGTACACAGGTTAGGTTAGGTTAGAGGACGTTTACTTGTCAATTAAGACAAGTACAGTACTCGGAGGTCGAATTGACCCATTGTACACAACGTCCTAGTTTCTCGCTCCACTTATGTTGTGTGTGTTAATTTTATACATGAGTGGTGGGACCTACAGTTTAAAGTCGACTCCGAACGACAGATTTTTGAGAAACTTTTGATGGTAATTTTTATTTACTCTCAGAGTTTTTGCCAGAAATCTGCTGAGAGGAAGTCGCCGAAGAAATACTTTTTGTATTTTTTCTTGATGTCTGGCCTGGGGCTCAAACCCTGGCTTTTCGTCTAATAAGCCAACACACTACCTACTAGACTACGACGACTTCAAAACACATACACTTCCGGTACACATATAACGTGAATATTGTAACGCTCTATCTGCCTCAAACCGTCCTCCCCCTGTGATAATATCTCATCCAAAGATACCCTCCACCCTAATAAACATCACAACAGTCCGTGAAGTTAATACTTTGCCTGGAATGCATTGCAATGGTGTGGTAGCCTTGTTAGGTGTGCATTACTTACCGACTCTAAAAAGATGCCGTCCTTTCAGCTCCTTTGAATTCAATGCACTTACGTCATCGTGAACATTCCTGAAGAGTCATAGTATGGTGCCACATGATAAATGTTTCCGAAAGTTTCCCATTCTATCAGTATTTCCCTGAGATTATTATTACTTATGAACCACAGTGCAGTCCCCTAGAAACGTTTTAGCGACAACAAAAAACCCCGTTTGATTACTTGATGGCTTTTAGTTTGGGGGTTCATCAAAAAAAAAAAAGAACGCCTGCAGAGAGCAAATGGGACATTGAGATATCAGAGAGAAGAGGTAAAATACAGACATAGGGCATAATACCGGGCGACTAATATACCCTCAACATTTTTTTTTCTTTAATGGTTGTGTGGTGTTGAGATTTCTCTCCACAAAACTTTTTCTCCTGATAATATTTGCCACACAGAATTTATTTGAAAAAAAAATCTTTTAATAATTAAGTTTGTCTTCTAGCACTTTCATTTCTTTGATTTTTTTTCTCACCTAACTTGAAGATAAGTTTTAAAGTTTAAATTAGCAAAGCCCGGCTTGTTTCGCTAACTCCCAATTCCATTTCATTGGAAATTCTGTTTGTCGACGAAAAAAAAATTGTTGTCCTTCATTCCTTGTTACCTATTCAACTTAATTAGTGATAACAAAGCTTTAGTCAGAATTACAACCTAGCTTCCCACGCCTACCGAGCAGCATCTATAGTTTAAAGTGGATGACAAATTTCTTTTAAAAAAACTTTTTATAGCAATTTTTATTTACTCACAGAGTTTTTGTCAGAAAGAAATTTTTTTTCATATTTCGTTTAGTTGGAGATGTCCGAGCTGGTTTTTGAAACATTGGTTCTCGTCTAGCAAAGCCTACTTGGATATCACCATTAAATAAACCAAAATGGCCTGTTTGGTGTGATCGAAATGAGATACGGTGTATAGCGGGCAGTCTCGGGAGATGTCTGAGCTGGTTTTTTAACCATGGGTTTTCGTCTAACAAAGCCCACAGACTACCTACTAGACTATGGCTACTTGGATCAGCTAAAATGGTCTATATGGTGTGATCGAAATGAGCGGGCGCTCTCGTGCGCATCCGACTGATTTTTTTGTCCAAAAACCTAAACCAACTACACGGCACAACTTTCCATACAGAGCGTCTAATAATCAATTTATTGGTATTATTTGGTAGCAACTGTTATTCTAGAAGTTTGACTGTTCAGTGGCCCTCTAGTTCATGCAATTTAATACCTCTGGATTACTCCTTATGGCACTTATGTCAACAAACCGGCAACTCCTTCAGCATTGGAAACGAATACTGAAGACACCATTGATGTCATATGGCCAGGTTTATTACAAAAAGCTTTTTCAAAATATTTTAAGAAGTAGTACAGCAATGTTAAAGAACATGTATTACATGGTGGCCCTATCTGTTTTTGTTTATTAAATGAAGCATAAAGCAGTGGAAGTGGAATTTCCTTTCACTAAAACTAAACCGGGGTGTTTAACTATGAAATCCTTCCAGAATCACAGAATAATTACTCCATTAACAGGCCCTCCAGAGCACTCTGTTCTGACCAGCTATCCATGTTATTGTTGTCACACAGTATTTGATTAACAGACAAAAAAAACTTCATCGTTTCAAAAAACAAAATTAAACTTTACATTGCTAATTTTTTCTTCGAATAAGCATATGCGATTATAATACAAATTATTGCCAATTGAATTAAAACAAATAAAATAAGCTGTGCTCTAACAGTGCACACTTCATCTTGTCTGTCTTCTGGATCACGATCATCCGGGACATTTAATAGTTGGACATTCAAAGAACTGTTTGAAGTTAACAAAACAAAAAAGAATTACAATTCAAATGTTTTCTTATTTCTAAAAATCTTTTGTTTTTCTTTTCAATTGTACCTCATTCTCCTACCAGTGTGTTATTGTTATTGTATCTGTGTGATGTCGTCTGCTGAACGCTTTAACGCTGACTGTTTCGAAATCATTTTTGAAATCTTTACTCGTGTGATTTTGTTTTTTAAGTGGCATCTTTAGTTTCATTTCTACATACATATTATGCTGACTTATGCTAAACATTAAATAAAATCTTGCTTGAATTATTATAAACAAATAAGAAATGATTGTGGGTACATGGCAGCATGGCATGATACTCTACTTAATGTTAAAAAAACACAACAGAATTTAAGAGATATAAGCGAACGAATAGAAGGCAATTTTATGATTGCTTTTGTTAAATTCTGCTTGAAATTTGTGATTTTTTTTAGTGGCATTCTTGTATTTGATCACCCAATTCGCAAACTATATGAGACAAAAAAAATGGTACCCATACGATTCCGTTCCTTAAAATTGTCCTGAGCTGCTGTTAAGGTAAGCTGTTGATATCACTTCATTGTACTTCATTCTGAGCATGTAAGCTGTTGATGAAGAACTCTTTTTTCCTTTCTTCCAATCACAAAACTATAATAAAAAACATGTACTCAGTTGTGCACTTCTGTAAATAATTAACGGAGTCAACATTAAACTGTACATTCCGCATGAATAAAATCAATACACGCAATATGAGTGGTGTATGAGAAATTAAGTTTTAATACTGACTAAAGAAAGGGTTGTAATAATCAATTATATTTAAAATAAACGTGCAAAACTGAGTACATTAATATACACTAGTTTTCACATTGAATATGCTTGATGAAGTTATTTTAAAAATGGAATAAAAAAATATAAAGCAAAACAAAAAAAATCACACACAATGCAATCGCTATGTATGCACTTCTATTGCCCACTGTAAATGTGTCTTTTGTTTGCGGTTTTAAGGTGTTGTTTTTCGTCTTTACTCTTGCTCTCTCTCTCTCTATTTTCCTCCTTTATTTATTTATTCTCTATTTTTTTAAATAATTATTTTTAATTTCTTTATTTTTTTAAATCTTCCGTTTAATGGCTTTCCTTATGAGAGTTTTTTTAGGGACGACAAAATCTGCTCCACTCTGCCATTCTCTCTCTCTGTCTTTGTTTTAAAGAGCCATTGCTAATTGTATTTCTGATGCTCTTCATACAAGTACATACCCTTACTGCCTTTATGTTCATTATTATCATTATCATCATCTTCATTATCATGTTTGTAATTGTAATGACTCATTATCATGGCATATAATGGCTGCAAATGATTATTGTATCTCCAGCTCTTACATTTTTCATATTTCGGAGAGCAACTCTTGAATTGTTATTGTGAGTGGACATTATCTGTGAGTGTGTGCGTGTGTTTGCATGGAATTTAATGATTCTGTTTCCTGCGTAAACAATATTTTATGGTCGAAATTAATTATTTAATGAAGGTTTTTTACTTAAATTCTGTTTCTTTTTATTTCTTTTCGTTTATTTAAGTAACAGAAGGCTGTCACAAAGCAATTGCCCACATCTTTTAATTAATTTGTTGGCTTTTTTCAGTTTCATTAAGAAATTTATCCAGCTAAGCAGGTCTACTAAGGCGAGTTCTCAAATAAAAATGTTCATTGTTTTGCAGCAACATTTTCTGTGCAATGATAAGGAAGTTAGGTTAGGTTAGAGGACGTGTACTTGTCAATTAAGACAAGTACAGTACCTGGAGGTCCAATTGACCCATTGTAAAAAAGGAAGTTTGCTTATTGTGTTTTGCTATGCACGAAGAGGTGACGTTGTATCTTAACAATCAATCCTACTAACCGGTGTAGGCGGTAAAATTCGAAAAAAAAATGTTTGTTGTGAATTTGCCGTACAAATTCGGTAGCACAATACATATATCGTATCGTGATATACATGCGAATATTTTACGACAGTAAATTAGCCCTTAGTTCTCTACAGAATGTGTACACAACATTTAAGATTGTCCAAGAATGGCAGGTATCTCTAAAGGAGATAGTGAGATAGGCTGCCTTCAAAATGTTAGTTGCTTTGTGTTTGAACAAAGTATAGTGTTTCATAATGCCGCTGTACAAAATATATACAATGTATTCTATTTCAAAAACGTCGTCAATGTGAATTTTTAACGCAGTCAAAAAGCAATCGGACATCGGATTTATAGTTGATGCATTGTTTGGTTACTTTGCATATCTACATAGTTTATATAAAGTAGTAGAAGTGCATACAAACTTTTTATTGATACATTTTGGAAGGCAGCCATGCCCTTGCAAAAGCGGACACAACGAAATATTCACGTGAATTTCTCCTCGAGATTGACATTCCTCTACAAAGAGGTAAACAAATGCTCTCACAAAAGGTAAGATAAGGGATAATGAATCCACTTGTAGAGATAAAAGACATATCTGGCCCGTCATTTGAATTAAACCTATCAAGATTCCATCCGAGGAACCAAATAGCACTTATACTCCTTATAATGCACGCCCGCAGACTTCTGCAAAAGCTGCAATGACGAGGAAGAAGAGCAAACAAAAAATTTGATAACAAAAGATGTCGGGCCAAAGAAGATTTCAGAAAAGGACATACGACTCTCGGGATGGTTGAAAGATGATAACCAAGACGGAATGATGTGAGACCACGGCTCAAACCCCACGTTAGACATCTCAAACGAAACGAAACATGAACAAATATTGTATCGGCGACTTCCTTCTGGCATAAACTCTGTGTGGTAAAATAAAATTGCCAAGACAAGTTTCTCAACAAAAATCTGTCATCTTTAAATAGGCCCTCGGCAATAAAATTAAACACACATAACATGGATGCGGTGAGAACAGTTGTAATAACAAAAAAATCTCATCAACGGTTTATTAAAAAAACAAAAAAAAAACTAAAAAAGTTTTCCGAAATTGGCCATAAAAATTAAATTCTTCCATATACACACTCCCCTCTCAAGTCCTTGATGAGGTCATAAAACAAAATTAACACACATTATTTAATCAACTATTCAGAAGCTTTCGAATTTTTTTTTGAGAAGCTTTTTTTCCAATAATTAATTCACTCATCATTGTGGTATTAAAGCAGCAGCAGCAACTGTAGAAAGAAATGAAAAAAAAATAAATTTGGAAAAATTGTTTAAAAAGCAGATAGAAAAACGACATGACAAGTTTGCACATAATGAATTAAGATAATGGACCAAGGACGACAGTTTGAAAGACAAGGACAAGATACAATGAAGGACGAAATTAACAACAACAAAGAAACTGGCAACAATTAAAATTTTTCACAATCGTTTATCATGCAAAAATTTTATGGAATGTTGTGGTAATTAACATTGTCTATGTATTGCATGCATGTGCAACAATTAATTCAATGAGAATGTTAATGTATATGTATGAGTTCAAGAGAAATTATCAAGTGAAAGCATGTATATGTGTCAACGAATATGTATTTGTATTTGTATTTGTTTGTAGTTATGTAATGTTTAAGGTTGTTCATGCTAATTATTTGCATATCCACACAAACACACTTATGCCTTTACACACTTTTTGTTTATTATCACTCCTTCCCTCTCTCTCTCTCTCTCTCTCTCTTTCGATCTCTGTATTACATAATTTTATTTAAAGACATCACAGTAATATTGTAGAAGCAATGTGAGCAGTTCGTTCATTTTTTTTCTCTCCACCTTAATAACTTGTTTGTGTGTTTGCAAGTGTTTATATAGCTTTGTATGAGTATTTGTGTGTTTGTAATTGAGTACTTAAAGCAATTACACAAAAAAACAACAACAACAAACGAACATTAACAATAGTGGCAAAATAAGTGGAAGATAAAGAAACAAACAAAACAGAATGAAAAGAAAACGAAAAGAATTGTGAAGTATTTTATTGTGTCCTTTCGTTTGATGTTTGTTTCGCTTTATGCACTCTACTCCAAGCGAGTGAATATATTTCCATTTGCAAAGAGAAGTTGGCACGTCAAAACTCTTACACTCAGTTAGTCGGACTTTAGATAGGAGAACTCAAATTCCAGAAATTGTTTTTAAAATTTTCATCAGCAGCAATGGTTGTTCTGTTTTTACTGTTATGCTTGGATTCCTGATAAAACTGAATATGAGGCTAGTATTGACTCTCAAGGACATGCAGATGCAATGTAGTCCCCATGAGTAAATGAAAATTTCAAGAAACTCTCTGCGATATCATCCAAAAAGGTTTTGAGATTGTAAGTCATTGGCACACAACAGTGAAGCTGTGAATAAATAAAGAAGAAAAAAACTTCCTTTAGGAAAGAACTCGATTCCTAAGTGAGATAATATTACAGAAAACGGAGGTAAATATCTAGAATAAATACTGGATATTCAATTCAAATGTAAGCCTTATAATGGGTGATTTTTTAAGAGCTATAGGAACATTTTTCAAAAAAAAACACATAAAATTCAGAAAAATTTATGAAATCTTTATTTGAATCGATAGTACGGTCCATATAATTTAATGTTTGAAGATTATTTCCTGCAAATGTTGACCGCGACTGTGCCTCAAATGGTGCATCCGCTTAGTCCAATTTTGGCATACTATTTCCAACATTTCGGCCGGTATCTCACGAATAAAAGCTTCAATGTTGTCTTCCAATGCGTCAATTGAAGCGGGCTTGTCTGTATAGACATGAGCTTTAACATAGCGCCACAAAAAATAGTCTAAAGGGGTTAAATCGCACGATCTAGGCGGCCAATTGACCGGTCCCGAACGTGAAATAAAATGTTCACCGAACTCGCCTCTCAATAAGTCCATTGTTACGCGTGCTGTGCGGCATGTGACACCGTCTTGTTGAAACCACATGTCATGCAAGTCAAGATCTTGAATTTTGGGCAAAAAAAAAGTTGGATATCATCTCACGGTAGCGCTCACCATTCACAGTTACGTTACGATTCGCAGCATTTTTGAAGAAGTACGGTCCAATGATGCCATCAGCCCATAAACCGCACCAAACTGTGACTTTTTCTGGATGCATTGGTAGCTTTTGCAATGCTTCTGGCTGATCTTCACTCCAAAATCGACAATTCTGCTTATTTACGTATCCATTGAGCCAAAAATGAGCTTCGTCGCTGAACACAATTTTTCGATAAAGAAGTGGATCTTCGGCCAACTTTCCAAGAGCCCATTCACCAAAAATTCTGCATTGCGGTAGGTTGTTCGGCTTCAATTCTTGCACCAGCTGTATTTTGAAAGGCTTCACACCTAAATCCTTCCGCAAAATTTCCCACGTTGTTGAGTAACAGAGGCCCAATTGCTGCGAACGGCGACAAATCGATAATTGATGGTCATCATTAACACTGGCCGATACAGCTGCGATATTGTCTTCAGTTTGCACTCTACGTAAGTGTGTTGGTGGTTTAATGTCCAACAATGTAAATTTGGTGCGAAATTTAGTCACAATAGCCCGAATAGCCGCTTCAGTAGGTCGATTAAACTGACCATAAAATGGAAGAAGTGCGCGAATAACTTTCTTAACAGAGCACGCATTTTGATAATAAAATTCAATGATTTGCAAGCGTTGTTCGGTTTGTAAGACGATTCATGGTTAAATTATAGACCAAACTGAATATGTTTGACAGTGAAAGAAAACACGAAACGTGTGTGAGCTGTTTAAACCAGTGTTGCCATAAAGATAATAGTTAAAAAATCACCCGCCTCTCAGGAAAGACCAGAGTTGTCATAATGTGTTGCAGAATGCTTGCAGGAAAATCCAGAAAGTATGCACAGAATGTATACCATAATGGCCAGTCTATTGTAGAGTCCTTTTCATTTTTATAAAATTTAATTGTTGTTGTACAACAAAACAAACAAAAATAAATAATGTGAACTCGAGAGTGAGTGAAATGTTTTAATGGTTGATTTAATTATGTCTTGTGCCAGAGTTCAGAGTTTCACTGACAACAACAATAGCAATTATCAACTGCTGTTTGAACAACAACAACAACAAAATATACGTGTAATAATGAAAAGAAGCAGAAAAGCAGAAACTGAAAGAAAAAACAGAAATAAGAACAAGAATTTAATAGCATTTCCGGTACTTTACACTTAAATGTTGTAAAATGAAAACCGGAAATATTGCTGTGACTACTTATTAACGGTATGTGTTACTTGCTCCCTCTCTCTCTCTCTACTCCTTACTCCACTCATTTTCTATAACTTTTTGGCTATAACTGTAGTTGAAGAGTGAGAGGGAAGTGTGTATTTCGTTCTTTTAATTTCTCTTTTAATTTGTTTTCACTTCTTCAGTTTGCCAACACAATAGCAACACCAGCAATAACAGTAACAACAACAGTTTAAACAATATCAACAACATTTTTTTAGTTACAATTTAAATGTCGTGGCCAAAATAAGTTGAGTAAATAAAAAAAACAAACATTTTCATTAACTGCCTGAAAGAAAAGGCAGACAGGGAGAGAGAGAAAGAGAGAATTTTCGTTTTTTTTCTTTTCAGCGTTTGTTTATGGTGCTGCTGGAATTTTTTCATTTTCCACACAAAATTCCTTTTAATGTTTGCAAATTAATTAAGCACCGTTATCTTGCTTTTATTTAAATATGGCCAATAATTTGCAAAACTGTTGTTAATTATCTCCGTTATCTGCGCTAAATTTAAGGACTAAAGAAAACAAAGTACGCGAAAGATACTAAAGCAAGTAAGGCAGTTAATTTTTCACGGTTTTCATACGCATTCAGAGTTGGAAATAGAGGTTATTGAAGATTTAAATGGCATCCTTTACCATTACTGGATTTAAGATAACGAAAACAGGATGGATCTGAAGTGAATCTGTCATCAGACAAGAGACAAGACAAGAGTATGTACAAAGAAAATAAAGTATAAAGAATGTGCATTTTAACATATTTTGGAATATTTTTCAAAAATATTTCATGACGCGGGGGGAATGATACAGAAACCAAGAGCGTAACAATGCGTTGTTCTCATCGTGCGTTTTTGTTGTTTGACCACTTTTTTATTTATTTTTCTGGTGTTAAAAACAGACGTCGGCACCACACACATAGGACACGAACATCAAGAATGTTCGTTAAAAAGAGCGTAAAAATTTTGTCAGTTTTTAAAGAAGAAGATTCATGTCGCTTTTATCAGACTTCAATGATACACCCAAAGAACTATCACAGTAGTATTCACTAATATCAATGAGAAATGATTTCGATTTTTTGAAGAATACTTGCCAAGTTAAATACGGTGTCTTAGTGTCTTAGTGCAGTACAATTTTTCTATATTTTCCGATCACATATACATATCATTGGGTTAATAAGTAGACTTGACATTATTACTAACAATTTTGCTCTAGGTTATCACATGCCTATGGTTATGGATTAGTGAGTGAGTGAGAAAAAATAAGTTGAGAGAATTTATTTATTTACAGCCATATAAAAGTGTTAGTAATATACTCTATTTTTATTTTCATTTCATCAACATACATATGTAAAGCTGACTACCTTTGGCTTAATAATTTTGGATAAATAAAAATAAAATAAAAAATCCATTTTATTATTAAAAGAACATAAAGCTCTCCATCTTTGGCTTAAAAATTACGCCATGTTTTTTAGATAAATAAAAATAGAAAGAATAAAAAACCATTTTTTATTAAAAGAAAAAAAAACGAGCACACCAAAAAAAATATACTATGGGACAAAATAAAAAATAAAATACGCCCAGCTAATGACATAGAACATTTTTACACAAAATATTCTTCGAGTGTTATTCTGAAATAAAATGATAAAGCATCCGCAGCACATTTATTCTTGTCGCAGTCTGATCGACAACTAAAGCAAAAAACACAAGAATACATACACATGTACATACGTACGATGAGAGCAACACAATGTTACGCTCTTTGTTTGTGTTCATTTTCCTTCTGTCTTCCTCCCTCTCATCAAGAAATGATTTTTAAACATATTTTGGTGAGAGAGGGTCGTAATGTTACGACCCGCCATAAGAAATTTTACTTCTACATGATGCTTCAATGATTCTTTATATCCATATTCTTTGGTATGTATGAATGCAAATGTTTATCAGGGTCCCTCATATCTCATCTATCACTCCTACTAAGCCCCCCATAGCAGTTATACTAAAACCAGCTTCGTAGCATATGTTATTGCCACATAACTTAAGTTGGACGGACACTAATTGTCCATACAACCAGAAAAAGAAAAAAACAGATATTCCCTCTGTATTTAGCGTTTCTCCATAAGCTGGTCATTAAAAGGAATTTAAAAATTTCTTAAGCATTTTAAACGTCAAGTGAAATGGAAAACCTCATTAAATAAAATGCAACACTTGGCTACAAACAACGACAACAACAACGACAACAAAAACAAATTAAAAACATTATTTTTAAATGCTTTTTTCCTTAAATAGACCATTTCCCTCATAAGTTTTCCTCCTTCTTCTTCTTCTTCGTTAAGAAGAAAAATCCCATTAAAGAGAAAATAATACCACGACTACAAGAAAAAAAAACAGAAAAATGCTGAAAGAAAAAAGAAAAAGTAGAAGAAAAATTGAAAAGAAATCCATATACACGGAGAGAAAAAGTATTCATTGTGGTTAATAATGAATTGAAAAAGAAGAGAAACACTCTTCTATGGAGCAACCCAGAAGTCAAAGACAGCAGAGCTTTGTACATCATGTAAGAGATGAGACGACGTAGTATTTTAAAAGAAAATTTAAATTTTCATTGTCCTTATTGTATCGGGTCCGCCATCTAACGTTTTTTTTATTCAACCAGTGCTTATTTCGTGAATGGTAACACTTAACTCATGTCTGATTTGACAGATAATTAGTTTTATCCTTCCGCTGAACGAATATGGTTGTGTATACGCTTGAACAACGCTGGGAAATATTGCGACATTACTTTGAAAATCATGGTAATGTTGCAGAATGTGTGCGAAAATTGCGTACGGATTTTGGAAGAAGAGAAGCACCGTCAGCTCCGTATGTTCGTTATCTTGTGAAAAAAGTGAAAGAAACTGGCATCCTCATCGATAAACCAAAGCGTGAAAAGCTACAAACAGTGCGTACACCCAAGAATATTGCTGCTGTGACAGAAAGTGTGCGTGAAGCGCCATCAACAGCAGTTCACCGTCGTTCTCAACAATTGAACATTTCGGAGACATCAATGAGACGAATTTTGCATAAAGACCTTGGTATGACGCCATACAAAGTCCAATTGGTTCAGGAGTTGAAGCCAATTGACCATCCAATGTGTTTTCGCTTCGCTAAGTGGCCATGCGATCGACTTACAGAAGATGCCGATTTTGGCAAAAAAAAAATCATCTTTTCAGATGAAGCTCATTTTGATCTTGGCGGGTATGTAAACAAGCAAAATTGTCGCATTTGGGGCACAGGAAACCCGCACGCATACATTGAAAAGCCAACGCACCCAAAACGAGTCACTGTTTGGTGCGGATTTTGGTCCAGAAGCATAATTGGGGCATTTTTCTTCGAAAATGAGCAAGGAGTGCCCATTACAGTCAATGGCGATTGTTATCGGGCCATGTTGAACGAATTTTTGTTCACAAAAATTGAAGAGGAGGATATTGTTGGCAACATTTGGTTTCAACAGAACGGCGCCACGTGCCACACAGCCAAAGCTACACTCGATGTTTTGCGCCCTGTTTTTGAAGATCGCATTATCAGCCGCAGAGCTGATGTCGTTTGGCCACCTCGGAGCTGCGATTTGACACCGTTGGACTATTAGTTGTGGGGTGCCGTCAAAGATAAGTGCTACGCCGACAAGCCAGAGACAATTGACGCTTTAAAGGACAATATTCGTGAAGCCATTGGTGAAATACAGCTGCACGCAATCGATAATGTACTTAAAAATTGGACCGATCGTGTAGGCTACTGCATGGCCAGCCGAGGCAGCCATTTGAATGAAATTATTTTCCATTATTAACCGAAAGGATTGTACTTTCAAATAAAAAAAGAAATTTGAGAAAATATTCGGTAGTTTCGTTTTTAAAGCATTTTCAAAAAAAAAAAAGTTATTTGGCGGACTCTTTAAGAAAGCAATGAATTCGAGAGGCCTGAGGGGAGTGTCCCTTGATAGAGAATGTCCTATGCTGTGTTTAGTTACTCTGAATCTAACTGCTTATTATAGTGCAAGAATTTCGAAAAAATATTGGAAGGTTGCATCACTTAAATGATGAGTCAAGTATTTGATTCAGCAAAAACTGAATCAAAAAGTTTGACGACATTGACACAACAGAGTGCAAATCAATATCGATGTGATCAAATTCATTAAAAACAGTTAAAAACTTGGAAGAAGTATTAAACAGTCTTTTTTACTTACTTACTTGCCTCAGTCAAGATTACAACTTAGCTTCTCACACCATTCATGTTGTGTGTTTAATGTCGACCCCGTACAACAGATTTTGACAAAACTTTTCATGGCAACTTTACTCCGTTTGTAGATCTAAAGAATGATCCATAAAGGGGGATTAATGGTTATTAATCTTTGCCTAACCTTATCAAAAGAACTTATTTCTTCACATGTAAAAAAATTTTAAGAATAAAATTTTAAAGAAGAAAAAGAAAACCAAATGAAAAACTATAAAGAAGAAGAGGAAACAAGAAAAAATAAAAAAAATCCTGCAACACTAAATGAAATATTATTCAAATTTAGTGAAGCGCACTTATGGCCTAGTCCATAGTCCCTAAACCACAAACACACAGAACACATAAGAGAAGTAATAATGAATGAACGAATGAATGAAAGAGAGTGTTTGTGTGTATATGAGAGTGTGTTCTGGAATACAATATGAATGGCAAAACAAGTAAGAACAACTGAATACAGGAATTAAATTACAATCTATGTACGTAGGTACATAGGACAAGCACAACTACAAGTAGAGTTATTACAAGTGAAGTTAGAAAAAACATTTATGCTAACCCATACGAGGGTTGGTGAGTTAAGTCATCGAGATGAAATAATTCTTGGCGAGATAATCTCTTTATATCGTACAAAATATCAAGTCCCCTTAGCACACTGCTAAGCTCTATATTGCTCCTCTATAGATTAATTTAGGGCGCCACCTTTTGTTTCAGCCTTGCTAAGGCTACATTGTTCAAACTCGTTTAGATCACATTGGCTTTATAGCTGAACTTATTTAGTTCCATTTTCTTGAGCTTTATTCGTACTATCAAGGATCAAACCTTATAATGCTTCCATACACACATACATACATACATACATAATTGGTCATTACAACCCTTCAATCAGGATTACGACCTAGTTTCTCACACCACTTATGTTGTGTGTGTTAATTTTATACATGAGTGGTGGGACCTATAGTTTAAAATCGACTCCGAACGACAGATATTTGAGAAACTTTTCATGGCCATTTTATTTACTCTTAGAATTTTTGCCAGAAATCTGCTGAGAGGAAGTCGCCGTAGAAATACTTTTTGTATTTTGTTTTGATGTCTGGCCTGGGGCTCGAACACTGGCTTTACGTCTGATAAGCCAACACACTACCTACTAGACTACGGCGACTTCTAATTCCATACAAAATCTACAAATCTGCAGATCTTCAAAAACTTCTCAAACCAACTTCTCACATCATAAAAGATGTTCGACCGACCACAACAACAAAAATGTAAAAAAAACATAAAAGCGGAAATCATTTTTCATCTTTAAAAATATTTCTCTCTTCTTTGCTTATCTTTTTTTTCTTTCATTTGACTTTAAAGAGAAATTCTCATGGTTTTTTACTGTTTTTACTTCTACAGTCTCCCACAGGAACATTAATTTTAAAAGAAGAAAAACAAAAACAACAAAAACTTAAATAGAAACTCTTTAAGAGTACAACAACAACAACTTTAATCTGCTATTAAAAATGTTTTAAAGCTTCTCTAAATAAAATCAGAATTTAAATCATTAAAGATATCAGCTTCATGGATCGGATTGGATTGAAAATGGATTGAAAATCGATGAGCCGATTATGAAATTTCAACATCCTCGCCATTTTATGATCCTCTTCTGCCATTAGTTGTAATCTTTTCAAGCAGCACGAAATTGGAAAGACATATCCATGGAGTCAAATGAGTTCAAACCCGTTCCAAAGTCAAGTCCAAATGTTTCCGACTAAAATCACCTCCAAATTCAAGAGCACACATCGCGCTACTTCAATATGTTACAGCATCAAGGGGCAGACGCAGGCTATTGTTCTTTTTTGTTCAGCATACTTTACGTAGCCTGTATTATAGTTATTGCTCCGATAGATCGAGATCGAGAGATGATAACATACGTTGTATTATAGTTTCCAACTAGATACGGTCGTTTGCAAAAAGTGAGCTCTTGAACTCAAACTATTCAACACTTTTATATTCATCGCAGTGTTGGAAAGAACTTAGTCAGCTGTTATTCTGTAATCACCATGGCCTATCAGGAACTTACCCCGCAATCTACCTCCCTCTACTATGGACTTGTAAAAAATCTAGAGCCTAAAAATTATGTCTTCTTCATAGTACTGGAGATTTTTTGGCGCTACTTTGCTAAAGCTTTGCTGCATCCATCTTACGATTTGATAGAGCAGTAGGATACGTCCCTAAAGTCCCTAAAAGCGTGTAGCCCTGTAGCACTTTACAAAAACTTATGGCTTCGGTGACGCCAGACAGTTCTCTCGATTTCTGTAGAACTTTCTCAGGAATGTTAGAGGTGGCGTGCCAGCAGGGCAATCTTCAACTATAGTTGTGATTTTTCTAAACGATTTTCTCTTTACTTTCAGAAAATTCTTTATTTCACTACATCTAGTATCAACAGAGTTGCTGTAGTCTAATGGGTAATGTGTTGGCTTTTCCAGTTGGTCACAACAATCGACGAGAGGGCTTCCTCGATTTGCTACTTCCAGCACAAACTAGGTTGTCCTCTTTGCCGACTTCCGCACATCTCTGCATCAAATGCCCCTCTCGCCAGAGCATCCTCCTCCATTCGAACGACATAACCGAGCCAGCTCAGCAGCTGGTTGTTAATACGCTGCACAAAGCCCATGTCGTTATGGAGCTCATACAGCTCATTGTTGGATCGGGTACGGAAATCATCGCCTACTCGCATTGGACCGAAGGTCTTATGTAGGACTTTTCTCTCGAACTCTCTCAAGGCAGACGCATCAGTGTTTAATAGTGCCCATGCCTTTGCACCATAAAGAAGCACGGGGAGGATTAGCATCTTGTAAAGTATTGGACGAACATACTCGTCGTTGGCAATAGGAAAGCAGAAGGACTCGAGGCAACACTTAGAAAAAAAATTTGCTAGTTCAAAAGCCTGCATGTTATAATATATTTAAAGTAGGACGAGTATACTCGTCTTGGCAGTGCGGGATACCCTGTCAAAGACGAGTATACTCGTACTTGGCAGCGAATGTGTTAAACAGCAACTGAAGTGGAAAAAGGATAATTTGGATATTTTTTAGGGATCTCTGCAATCTAGTGGATACTATCATAGTCGATTGTCATTAGAGTCTCTGCGCTGTTATACTTCACCAAGCCTAATGCCTCAGTCATTCCACTGGCGATAATTACTAAACGATTGAATTTAAAATTTGAATTGAAAGAAATAAAATAAAAACTTAATGTATTGGCTTTCAGTTTTTGACAAAATTGAAAACTTTCTTTTCTAGCTTTTTAAATACGTTCAAATTAATCTTCTGTTTTCTATTCCTTTTTCTTTTCGTTTTTTAGTTTCAAATTTTTTTTATTCTGATGTCTTTTTTATTCTGATCCCCAAATAAATCAGTTTAATTGCAACAGTTTAATTTAAAAGTTTCTTCAAAACTACGAATTTGAACCGGAAATACAAGCTGATTTAAAGAAAACCAAAGAACAACAAATAAAAAATTTTAAAGATTTAAAAAAAGCAACAGGAAGTAGAGAAGCTTAAGGCGAGCAGAAGAAATTGAAGAAGAAGCAAAGAAAAAAAATTTTACAAAAATATACCAGCATCAAACAATTAAAATAAAATATTGAAAAGTTTTTAATTCTCTCTCTCTGTCTGTCTCTTTCTCTTTTCTTTTGGCTTCAACTATTTATTTAAAAGGAGCAGCAGAAGAAGAGTGAAAGTAAACAGAAAAATCTTTAAAGTTTCAGTCATAATAAGCCAATAAATAAATGAATGTCATGAGAGGAAGAAGAATGTTTAAAATTAAATTGAAGAAATTTTTTGTTGCTTATTTAAAAGCACTCACACTCTCTCCGTTTCACTCACTTTCACTCTCTCTCTCTCTCTCTTTTTCTACTCTTTTAAAAAATTTTCAACAAGTTATGCTTGAGTTTACCTAAGTGTGTGTAAATATTTGTAAGAAAGTGTATATTTTGGTGGTTATTTATGTGGTGTAAGTGTGTGTGTATGTATGTGTAGTTGTAGTTGTAACGAAATTCTTTTGAAGTTAAAATTGATGGATTTTTAACCTCAAATTAGTTAAGAGAGTGTTTCTCTGAATGTGTGTATGTGTGAGTGTGTGTGTGTATGAGTTACATTCCATTTCCTTGTTGCTGCTGACAGCTTTGAAAACCATGCGAGTGTTTATGTACACTTAAAGGCCTAGCCCTTGTGTTTACATGTATTTGAGTTCGTGAGAGCATTTTGTTGTTTTTCTTCAAGCAATACAACCTGCCCGCTATGTTGCTCCCTACTGCTCCCCTTGTTTGCTTCTTGGTACGTATGTAATACGAAGTAATACTTGGTATTGAGTGGCTTAATAAAAAATATTTTCTTTCTCTTACTTTCTTAAATTTTCACTCGTAAGCGAGAGAGAGAAATCAAAAAGTAAGGAAATAAAATAAACAAAAGCAACAACAACAACAACTATTACTATACACTTAAAGATGAAACAAAATACACACCAAAAAAGAAAATCAAAAATAGAAGAGAAAAATTTCAACTTGTGAGTGAGGCCGACCCGCTTAATAAGAAAAAGAAAAGAAAAAAATGAAAAAAATTGCAGTGCCAGTGAATTGTTTAAGTGTGTATGTGTACGTGTATTTTAAAAAGTTTTTATTTCTTATTTTTTTATGTATTTGGAGCGCGTTTTTATTTCATTTTTTTATTTTTTTTTTTTTGTTAAAAGCTCAATACAAACTAAAAAGTAAATAAAAAAACTAAAACAAACGGATATAAACTCATACACAGCCATACAGACACTTAACTTTTGTTCTCACTTTATAAAAAAGGGTTCACTTTATACTTGTAAGTGTAAGTGTGTAAGAGTGTAAGATTTTATTTAAGAATATAAACGAATTGGCCTCTTAAAACCCTTGGTTTTAAGGATTTTTCTTCTGTCGAACGTGTTGATTTAAAACAGTAAAAAAAATGATTTTGTTGTTATTAAATAAAATAAATTTAAAGGATTTTAAATACAGCATAATCTTGGGAAATTTAATGTGAAATTAGGACAATTAAGAACAACTTCATGTCAATAGAGTAATGAACACGTATACTTAACAGAAGCTCATGAGGAATAATAGGTTTTTAAAAATATTTCTCAATTTCTGTGTGTCCGTTAAAGGATTAAATTTGTTACAAAGTTGTACCAGTTGAATGGAATTCCTTTGTGGTACATCGTATCTATGAGTTATGCAGTCGTCCTTGGCATTACTTCCTATATGGCTTCCAATCAAGACGTGCTCGATCAACTTCATACCATCAACATCTGAGGATATAAATGATGGAAACCATTGGGGATAATTGAGAAGAAAGCAAAACACCTGTGAACATAAAAACCGAACTCCAAGGCACAATACATAGGTATGGTGGATGGTAAATGTTGATGAGTAAATAAACGGCGTCTCTAACTTTAATTTGCGTTGTTATTCGATTTACGTCGCCTTTTTTTGGAACCAACTGCGACGTAAATCGAGGGATTACTGTATTGTGTTGGACTCTATCGACAGAACCATACGACAAAAGTTTTCCACCACTCGAAGACAGTTCAAATGGTATATACATAATTGGCCATTACAACCCACTAATGTTGTGTGTGTTAATTTTATACATGAGTGTCGGGATTTGCAGTTTAGAGTCGACTCCGAACGACAGATTTTCGGGAAGCTTTTCATGGCAATTTTTATTTACTCTCAGATTTTTGCCTGTAGTCTGCTGAGAGGAAGTCGCCGAAGAAATATTTTTTGTATTTTGTTTTGATGTCTGACCTGGGGTCATGGTCCAAATGGTAAAATCTAGTAAAGTCTCCCTGTATAAATACTGGTTCTGTTTAAACGAAGATGCACTGAGGAACTGTTCTACAGTTGGAGTCTCTGTTGCGAGTTCGTTGTATATGATAGTGAGTCCCAAACCAGATTCATCACGGAGCATTATCGTATCCGGACAAATCGAGTGGCTACCAGCTTCCTTTTTAACTCTTCCCTGGACAGAGCCTGAAAACTCTGAATAATTAAAGTAAGAGGAGCATTAATTGGATCCGCATAGATTGATCACAGGGTGGAACAGATGTGTTCGGGCCAAGAGCAAAATATTCCAAGCTCATGAGGAAACTTGTGAATAACTTCCAAGCGGAAATCTACGGCCATCTAAAGATGTGCTCGATTTAATTTGTACAGGAAAAATTACAGATGAGATATAGCAATGCTATCTGATAGATTGACCATCCATCCGCCACACTCTGCCATCCGAGCACTCTGCTAATATGCGGTAGGCCGAAGAACAATATAGAAATGTCTGGGGAAACCAAATAGAGATGCCAGATTATATGGAAATTTATAGCAAAGAGCAGGCAAATGTGCTTACAAAAAGGCTGGTTTCCATGCCGCTGCTAGGGTCTGCAGTCTTCTATAGAGCAAGAAGAGTAGATTAGAAAGCTAGACTCGGTGAAAGAGAAGATGCAGAAAGGCAAAGGCTCTTTCTTTGAGACAACTTAAACTTCTGCTGAACAATTATAGTGAAAATTGACTTGATTCTGGTATCATATTATCTAGAAGAGGTCTAAGTATAATAACCAGTGTTCTAACTGGGCAATAAAGACTCATATAAAGATTTGTACTGATCACAGATTTTTCTCAAGCTCAATATATCATCAGTAATCAGAAGAATGAATCATTAGAACACATACTTATAAATACTAGGCTGGGAATTATTCTTCCTGACATCAAACAACATCTGAAGCTTCTCAGAGTAATGGTACTGGAGGTCACATAGCAGAGATACTCTTATACAGTATGGAGAGTACGACAATAATTCATATACGAAGTTGAACACGTCTTTATAGCACACCTAGTGGAGCTGTAGTGAATTTGTTTTAAAAAAAATTTTGTGATTAAAATTTAGAAACGCTGTTTAAGACAACTATTATAAAAATAAACCTTCGTTTGTAGGATATTTAATTGTTTAGAGTTAATGAAACTCAATTTAAAAGTAGTTATCTTCAAAAACAACTTATTTAAAACGTTTTTTAAATTCCCAAAACAATACTTTTAGAAAACAATACAATAGAAAATTACTCTCAAAACCCAGAGAATGCCCACAGCACTACAACGTTTTCATGTTTTATTGTTTTTTTTTTCTTATCTTAACTGCATTAAAGCTGTTAGGGAATCCGATTGGAATACAACGGGATCTACCAGTAGAGTGTAGTGTATAATAACATGTTTTTTTATTTTTTTATTCTTTTATAAGAGGAAACAAAACAATTCATTTTTATAGATTTTTGTTTCCGTTTACATTGTATTTGAACCAACGTATCATTGTTGTCAGGTACATTACTTTGTAGCAGACACAGCATTGGCAGTTTTATTTCTACTGGGCATTTGAAACAGATCAATACAATGCAAAAGCATTTGAGATGTAGGGTGTCTGAGCTGCTAACTTAATTATATTTCCGGATAGACAAAGCCACAGTTGAGCGCATTGGCTTCATATTCAACGGAATGGCTGCTGGTATGAAACTTAAAACAAGGATATCCTTGTCAATGGGCAAGTGGCTAAGTGACTTATGCTAAGATGTTTGTAACTTCATTGTGCTTCATGAGTAAGCTAAGCCCAGAGAGGGGAATATTAGTGCTACGTACTTAATTATATTCTTGTATAGTCAAGCCAGTACCGAGAACGAAGTTATGCTTTGCCGAATCACTATGCAATCACTCGAAATGAAATTTCGCAAAAAGATTTGAAGGGCGTTGTTCCTATGGAGAAGAGCTTTTTAAATTACGGAATGCGAACAAAGCAGTGGTGTGTAATCGGTTTCCTATCGGGTCTCTACTACCTGACCCATCATCGCATTGGTTTATATTTTCTGTATAAAACGTAGTACAAGCTTTGTAGATTTCTACTTGGAAGTTCTCCACAAGTTTCCTCATGGGCTCTGAATATTTTACTCTTGGTCCGAACATATCCGTTCCTCCCTGCGATCAATCTATGCGGATCCCATTAATGCTCCTGTTAATTTTATTATTCAGAGTTTTCAGGCTCTGCCTAGGGAAGAGTTAAAAGGAAGTTGACAGCCACTCGATTTGGGAAAGATCATACCAGGACTGTATTGCAAGTTTTCAAAAGGGAAAAAACAGATCGCTTTCAGAGATTTTCCAGATTTTCATGCGGATGATGTACTTCTTTCGGACATATTTATAGACTCTATTAGGATGCAAATAGCTCTAAAGAGTGAGCATTTGATTGCAGTATTGGTCGCGAAAAAACGGATGTGGTACTCTTCACTAGAAAGTACAAGCCGCCATCATTTCGTTCACTAAAACTGCAGTGGACGGAACTTAAACTCAACGATGAGGCTCATTTTCTGTGGCTCATTCTGGATAGAAAGCTGTATTGAAATCCAAATATCATAAGCAGTTTATAGTGCAGCCCTTGCGCTGACCAACTTCTTCCTCTTCCCTGATTTTGGTGGAACTTCGTCAGTACAGGGACTGCGTTCACCCGTGACATCACAACGGGCCGCTATGCGTGCTCAAGTGAGCTTTGTGAAATCAGAGCTACCACTCAGACCTAAAGCAGTTTATAAAAGGCCCTCATTGCCCTCTCTGCTTGCAACAAAGTATTGGGGAAAAAAATGTTCCTAGCAGTGGTCTGATCGATTTTATGCTACGGATATGTAGAGTTTGGTGGGAATCCCTTAGTAGGTAAACTAACTTGAACTTTATATGACGGTTGCAAAGGTCTGCCTGCGTAAGTATTAGTGGTATCTTGTGAGTTACATTGGCCTCCTTGAGCTTGGTCTCTATTGTAGTTGTTCAGCGGATAAGATTAGTAGACGTCTATGCAGAAGCTGTAGAGATGAGGAAGAAGAGGGCACATATATTGGCCTCCTTCCGCTTGATTTCAATTGTAAGTGCTTGGCGGCTAAGATTAGTAGGGGTCTCGGCAGAAACTGCAAATATAAGGAAGAAGAGAAGACTGTTCTTCACCTATTGGGCACCTACATTGGCCTTCTTCCGCTTGATTTCAATTGTAGGTGCTTGGCGACTAAAATTAGTAGGGGTCTCTGCAGAAATTGCAAATATAAGGAAGAAGAGGAATGCTATTCTTCACTTATTGGGCACCTACATTGGCCTCCTTCCGCTTAATTTCTATTGTAGGTCCTTGGCGGCTAAGATTTGTAGGGTTCTCTGCAGAAATGCCAAGATAAGGAAGAAAGATAAGGAAGAAGAGGTACATGCCCGGACCTATGTTGAAGGAGGAAAAGGGTGGTTGATTCCTACAATACGATGATGTAAAATGTATGTGTGGTATTAACTCCTGGTATACCGTATTTGACTGTCGTTTTTGATGACCCCCAGAAATCCTATGAATTTCACAGCGACATTGAATTGTTTTGTTGAATTTGTCAATCAGTCTGTATTTTTTTTTTTTGTAGACATTTAAGCCTATATTGGGGAATCGTATTTGGCTAGAAATGCCAATGTTTTTCTTTTGGTTCTGGTGTTGTAAAACAATTTAAATTGTTTTAATTTATTCATGACACTTTAGAACAGCAAAGTCAACAATAAAGAGAACAACAACAGCCAACGGACTAAAGAAAAACAGGACAGAATCTGAATCTTCTGAAAAACACATTCCCATAGACATGTGACTGCAATTGACAGGAAAATTAAAAAAGGCTTCACAATACATAGAGACGAAGTAACAGAGAGAGTGTGTGTGAGAGAGAGAGACAGAGAGATCAAAAACAAAAATGAAATAAGCAACAATAGCAACAACAGCAACAACAACAATAAAGAATTCTTTAACAACAATAAAGTTCTTTAATATTTGAAATGTAATTTGTTTTTTGTTGTTATTGTTGTCCTAGTAAATATCCTGTGTGAGTTGTATTGGCCTGATGTCCTGCACTGTTGCTTGACTCTGTATTTTTCGATTGTTGAGCAGAAATTTTTTTGAAAAAATTTTTTTGTTCTCCTTGAAGTTTTTTTCCCAATTCTGGTGCTGGTTGCTGGGAACTCTGTGTGTGTCTCTCTCTCTCTGGTTTTATATTCATTGCAGTTAATTTAAATTTAAAAAAGATTTTTTTTTTTAAATTTATTTTCTTTTTTTACGTTCTTTCTTTCTCCATTTATTTGTAAATATTTTGTTTTATATCCTCATTCGTTTTCTTCTTTTTTTTTGTTCTTTCTGAACATTTTGCCAGAGAAAGCCTATTTATTTCGAGTTTAACTCATTGGTTGTGTCTAAATGGTTTCGATTTTCCTTTTTTTATTGTTGTTTTCTTATTCAAGTGTTTTATTTTTTTTGTTCAAGTGTGTCACAACTCATGAGAACGGCTTTGTATTGTATTTTGTATTTTGTTTAAATAAATAAATAAAAAAATACAACAAAATAGATAAACAAGATAAAGAATATTCCAAATGTTATTGACATTTTCGGATTATTTTTATATTCGTTTTAATATTTTTTCTTCTTTTTGTTTTTAATGCAAAACTTAAGTTTTTCAGATAAATCGAGTGCCTTTAATAGTTGTGAAGAGTGTCTTTTAAAAAAAAAATTTTAATTAAACATCAAACATTCAATTTTTGTTTATTTATACGAGAAGAGTTCTAAAAATTGTTTGAATCTAGTGGTTGTTTGTTGTCTTGGCTATGGATTTTGCTTTTGAACTTGTTTTTCTGGTTTAACAAGAGTGTTTAATCTTTGAAAGTGTTACCGAATATTTCTAGTAATAACACTCGAACGAACTGTGGCACATTGACAATACGTCAAGGCATTTTGTTTGAAAAGTTTGTATTTTTATAAAGCCCTACAATTGGAAGCATTCTTAATGTGATGCAATGCTACCTTAGTACTACTATTGTACCGCTATTGTATAAGAGATACCCTTCTCTATAATGTCCCCGCCTAGCCTATTGCCCTAATCAACCTCAGGATACCGATCGGTGTCAATAATGCCAATATGGAATTGGACAATTGGATGCGTTCTTATTGTGGTACTACTATTCTACTATTGTACCGCTATTGTATAAGAGATACCTTTATGTATTTTGTCCTCGCCTAGCCTGTTGCCCTGATCAACCTCAAGACGCCGATCGGTGTCAATAATGTCAACTTCATGCCCCGCAAATAGGTATCCATTCACGTATATCCTTCTGGTATGCATTAATGCCCTACAGGTTCCGAGTATGCACTCTACTAATTAATTCGCACAAAATCTACATGTTAGCCTCAAGACGACCCTCACTCTAAATGACTATACTCTGAGTCTACAGTACTTTAGAACAAGTCGGATGTCAGCCTCTTGTTATCTTTGATAACATGATTCGTGCCTCATATATACATAATTGGTCATTACAATCCTTCAGTCAGGATTACCACCTAGCTTCTCACACCACTTATGTTGTGTGCGTTAATTGTATACAGTGGCGGGACCTACAGTTTAAAGTCGACTCCGAACGACAGATTTTTAAGAAACTTTTCATGGCAGTTTTATTTACTCTCAGAATTTTTGCCAGAAATCTGCTGAGGGGAAGTCGCCGAAGAAATATTTTCATATTTTCGATTTGATGCCTGACCTGGGGTTTGAACCGTGGCCTTACGTCTAATAAACCAACACACTACCTACTAGACTACGGCGACTTCTGAGTCTTCTGACTCAGATTTCCTTTTATTGTAATTTCTGAACAAAAGTTTTAATTGCCTCAAACACACTTGATTTGAGAAAAGTATTCGCCTCTCTTTATCTTCTATTTCGTTGAGTACATTTCACCAAATATCCACCCTCACTTTACAGAGATGTTTTGACTAGATCAACCAGCCAGCTCGTCTGCGTGCTCATTGTCGAGAAGGTAACCTTATTTTCCCTACGTAGCCGATTCAGCATCTTCACACAGTTCCATAATATCGTTCGCTTTAACCC
Organism: Sarcophaga carnaria; assembly: GCA_958299815.1. Lineage (NCBI taxonomy): Eukaryota > Metazoa > Arthropoda > Insecta > Diptera > Sarcophagidae > Sarcophaga > Sarcophaga carnaria. The sequence goes on from OY283152.1 coordinate 21,200,586, forward strand.
CATAAGAGTTGAGTGCTAGGATGACGGCATGACAAGCAGATAGCATTGCTATGTCGTATCTTTTTTACCTCCTAACCAAGTTGAATTGAGCACATCTTTCAAGGGCATAGACTTCCGCTTAGAAGATACCCGCAAGTCTTTCGTTGGGCTTGGAATATTTCATTCTGGACCAAAAACTTCAGCTCCTATACCAAGATCCTTACATCAAAATGAAGCACAATGTTATACCACAGTTTTCCATTTTTCCCTGGTTCCGGAACAATTTGGAGGTTCCGATGAATCTACTCAAACAGCCAATATCCATTCGTGTCAGTTAATTTAAATTGTCTATGTGGTAGCCGCTAAGATATCTTTCATTTCTGCGGTATAGTGCTGGGCATATACCCCCTCTTTCTCATCTCTACAGCTTCTGCCGAAATCGTTTGCAAAGTGTGCAAGACCAATGCGCCTCCCATGATTGCTCATAATGCAATGCCCAGCAATGACTCCAGTAACCGTATGGAGCATGATCCTTTGAAGTTTAAGCAGACCTTTCGTAAGTTTTCCTACTTTGGCCAGATTTTCTGCAAGTATCCGAGGTTGCCGGCTACGTTCTGCCCCTGTCCGAAGGAGTCCATCTGATGTTAACGGAATCAATGGCATTGACGTTGGCAATTATAAGTTCACAAGTCCCAAATTTAAAAATTCATTGGAGAGTTCAAATGGTTGATTGCCGCCTGGCTAGCTCATTCGGTTTGCTGTGGCCAGTGACTGTGGCCAGTGACGTGGACACAGCACTGAGAGTAAATAAAATTGCCATGAAAAGTTTCTAAAATCTTTCGATTTTAAACTAGGTAGGTCCCGCCACTCATGGATAACATTAACCCAAACAACATGGGTGATGTGAGAAGCCAAGTAGTGAACCTGACTAAAGGGTTGTAATACCTATTAAGAAAGGGAGTCAAATCTGCGATTGTAGACCCATTTACTGCCAGTTTGTTTCATCGAATTTTTAAGAATTCCTTGCCCTATTGGTGAAGCACACACTAACACTCATATTACCTACCATAGCCAGTAACTGTCTCTTACTCTTTTTTTTTTTATTCTCCTATGTTTGGTGTCATTGAGAAGAAATGCATTTCTGCAACCACAGTCCATTGGACTCTGAAAAGTTTACCCTCTTCCTTGCGATTATACGGTGATATTATTTGGTCAATTATGTTGTATTAAAGATAATTATGGACGCCATAAATTAGAAGCAACACAACTATTTTATTTCATTTTATTTATTCTAAACTTGATTAACGATTTGAATTTTTGTTTGTATTTTTATCTTTTACGCAAATAAAATATTTTTTTTCTGTATTTGTGTTGGTTTTTTCTGTTGCAAATATTTTCGAAAATAATTTTATTGCATTTAATTTTATAAATGAAAAATACGAGGGCGGGGCAAAAATGATTTGACTAGTACAACCTAGATGTATAGCATAAAGATCAGGAGTTATCCTTACAGTCGCTGAAAAAAAACTTGTGGTTTAATTGGCTAACAGGACACCCTGCAGCCGTAGGCCGTAGTCTAGTAGGTAGTGTGTTGGCTTATTAGACGTAAAGCCAGGGTTCGAGCCTCAGGCCAGACATCGAAACAAAATACAAAAAGTATTTCTTCGGCGACTGCCTCTCAGTAGATTTCTGGCAAAAACTCTGAGAGTAAATAAAATTGCCATGAAAAGTTTCTCAAAAATCTGTCGTTCAAGTCGACTTTAAACTGTAGGTCCCGCCACTCATGTATAAAATTAACACACACAACATAAGTGGTGTGAGAAACTAGGTCGTAATCCACAAGGGTTGTAATGACCAATTATGTATGTATGATACCCCATATAGATTGGGGGCAGTAATTCAGCATCTCTATACAACAATTAAAGCTGTACTACCAATTAAGCAAGGCCGCCTTATACAAGTATTACTGGATACTTCAGCCATAGCGCATAGAAGATCTTGGATTGGAGGCTGATTTTAATAAATTCTAAAACCTCTGTTTAGACTCTAGACTAGCACAGCGGCCTCCACAATTTAATCAGTTAATTGTGTGTTACGTTTAAAGGTTAATACTGAACCAATATCAAAATAATGAAAAGATTTTTAATTAAACCATAAATTAGTATTCCAAAAATGAAAATCAACAAATCACAATATAAACAAACAAACACAACAAATACAATAAACATGACAGCAACGAAAACAAAAACGAAAAAAATATTCGTATTTATTTATTGGATTTGGCCACGGGCATTTTAGACGGTGGTTCTCTCAATTATTTATTTTAAATAAAATATTTGGAAAATTAAAAAGAAAAAAACAAAAACAACAAATCAAAAAGGATTTCGAAAATAAATTTTTCTAATTCATTAAAATGGTTGGCTTTCTGGACAAGTCAGTGAGTTTAACACCAACAGCGAACATCGAAGGAAGGACAGGTGGCAGTAGGTTCATTGCCAGTACACGTAATACAACAACGTAATACATTTACATATGTATACCAGCGATGGCCAAAAGTAATACTGTGCTTGCATTGATCAGCGAGCAATAAATGCACTGTGAGAAATTGTGAGTAAATAAGAAGTCAGCCTTTATACTTCAAATACTAATAAAAAAAATTGTAAATTGAATTGATTTTCAACATTTTTCATGGCTAATAAATCTTTCAGAAGTAAAAAAATAATCAATATTGCCTGTGATGCAAACGTTTAAAACTTTCATTTTAATTTCATTCTTTATTTCTTTCAGTGTGCATGAAGTCGCCGTGGTCTAGTAGGTAGTGTGTTGGCTTATTAGACGAAAAGCCAGGCTTCGAGCCCCAGGCCAGACGTCAAAATAAAATACAAAAAATATTTCTTCGGGGACTTCCTCTCAGCAGATTTCTGGCAAAAACTCTGAGAGTAAATAAAAATTGCCATGAAAAGTTTCTCAAAAATCTGTCGTTCGGAGTCGCCTTTAAACTGTAGGTCCCGCCACTCATGTATAAAATTAACACACACAACATAAGTGGTGTGAGAAACTAGGTCGTAATCCTGACTGAAGGGTTGTAATGACCAATTATGTATGTATATGCTTGAAAAGAATAAGAACTTGCCCGCTATGCATGTGCATTCGTCCACTAAAGGAAAGACCATAAGAATACGAGTGAGTTCCATATGGACATTTGTGCTATGGCGTAGGCTTCCATAACTCATGCTGGAGTAGACTGTTCCTGCAACTACTTGGCTGAAAAAAATTTACTGGATACTCAAAGCAAAATAAAGAACGAAAGAAATACTTTCATTTGAAAGGCCAGACGCCTATTTATGAAATTGTAGATTCTTTCCAAAACAGTTTTGACCAGACAAGTTACGTATGGAAATTCTGGGTGCAAAGAATCCTTCATGTCAGGTTCTCAAGTGTCGAATAATAATCGTTTGCATCATTACAGCTTTCGCAGAAGGCGTTGTGAGATATTTCCAGCCTCTGGGAGTAGGCACCCAGAGTCTATGCATCTCGTTAAAACTACTATGAGGTTCCTAAGACCGATTCTGGTTACGTATAATCCAAATTTTTATTTCTGCTTATCACTATGACGAAACGGAATTGGTCTCTAAATCATGAGTGCTGTGAGAAGCTAGGTTGTAATCCTGACTAAAAAGTTGTGTAATAACCAATTAAAAAAGTAAGTTACGTTAAGGAACTGAATCCATCCTTCCTTAACCATTCAAATTCAACAAGATCTGGCAATATTGCACGTTTCTGCTTGCTGTCAAAGTATCGGGTCCGCCATCTAACGTTTTTTTTTTCAACTAGTGCTTATTTCGTGAATTGTAACACTTAGCTCATGTCTGATTTGACAGATAATTAGTTTTATCCTTCCGCTAAACAAATATGGTTGTGTATACATACGCTTGAACAACGCTGGGAAATATTGCGACATTACTTTGAAAATCATGGTAATGTTGCAGAATGTGTGCGAAAATTGCGTACGGATTTTGGAAGAAGAGAAGCACCGTCAGCTCCGTATGTTCGTTATCTTGTGAAAAAAGTGAAAGAAACTGGCATCCTCATCGATAAACCAAAGTGTGAAAAGCCAAAAACAGTGCGTACACCCGAGAATATTACTGCTGTGGCAGAAAGTGTGCGTGAAGCACCATCAACATCAATTCACCGTCGTTCTCAACAATTGAACATTTCGGAGACATCATTGAGACGAATTTTCCATAAAGACCTTGGTATGACACCATATTGGCGTCCAATTGATTCAGGAGTTGAAGCCAATTGGCCATCCAATGCGTCTCCGCTTCGCTACGTGGGCCTGCGATCGACCTACAGAAGATGCCGATTTTGGCAGAAAATAATCATCTTTTCAGATGAAGCTCATTTTGATCTTGGCCTGTAAACAAGAAAATTGTCGCATTTGGGGCACAGAAAACCCGCACGCTTACATTGAAAAGATGACGCACCCAAAACGAGTCCATTTTTCTTCGAAAATGAGCAAGGAGTGGCCGTTACAGTCAATGGCGATCATAATCGGGCCATGTTGAATAAATTTTTGTTCACAAAAATTGAAGAGGAGGATATTGGCAACATTTGGTTTCAACAGGACGGCGCTACATGTCATACGGCCGAAGCTACACTCGATGTTTTGCGCCCTGTTTTTGAAGATCGCATTGTCAGCCGCAGAGCTGATGTCGTTTGGCCACCTCGGAGCGGCGATTTGACACCGTTGGACTATTATTTGTGGGGTGCCGTGAAAGATAAGTGTTACGCCGACAAGCCAGAGACAATTGACGCTTTAAAGGACAATATTCGTGAAGCCATTGGTGAAATACGGCTGCACACAGTCGATAATGTGCTTAAAAATTGGACCGATCGTGTAGGCTACTGCATGGCCAGCCGAAGCAGCCATTTGAATGAAATTATTTTCCATTATTAACCGGAAGGATTGTACTTTCAAATAAAAAAAACAAATTTGAGAAAATATTCAGTAGCTTCGTTTTTAAAGCATTTTCAAAAAAAAAAGTTATTTGGCGGACCCTTTAGTTGAGCCTCCTGTAAAACTAGCAAAAGGGTACCTAGTCTCACTAAGGCCCTTGGAACACCTATGCACTGTAACAATCTCTGATAATCCAGGTGCCCGACGATATCCTATTGTCCGCGAGGCCATGTAAGTGTTGGGTTAGAATCCCTGGGAATTCGTGGATGATGAATGTCGAAGTGATGTTCCTTAGGGATTTAATAGCAATTCGCCTGTCCAAGTAAATCAAGAGATTTTCATTTAACAAATATTGGTTTTTCCTACTATTTTCCAGTTAATGCGTTCCATGCCTTTTTAGGAATCTCGCAGAGTTACACAAAATCTAAACACAGTATGATTTCATGTAACAATTAACCTCCTGCCCAATTAATAATTAACAAATGCCCGATATTATTGAGTTTAGCGCAGTGAAAACAATTTAACTGATTTGTCTTCGAACCATTTACCGACCAGCGTTACCTTACGCACCACACTGGGCATTGTATCCTCTCAAACACCAACGCACTGCTAGTAAAACTTAATTTAAAAAGTTTTGCTTACAAATAATACGAACTTGTTTTCCATTGTGTTTGTTCTCAGCATTAGAGCGGAGGTTGTAAATTGTTTATGTTGTTGTTGTTGTTGTTGTCATTTTTATATATTCTTATATTTACTTTTGTTGTATTTTTCCTATTCAAAAGAGTTTCCACTTAATTACCATAAATAATCCTTAACAAAGAGAGCGAGAGAGAGAGAGAGTGCGAGTGTATTTGTGTGCAGAATACAAAAGTTCAACAGTGTTGGCTGGCTTTACAAAACAAATTTTATGGAAACAGTTATATTACAATAACTACAACAACTAAAAAAAAAAACTTAAAGAAACACGTGAATTAAATTGCAAGAACGACTTTTCTTAAGTGAGAGAACGGACGGACACTGAGCACTGCAAATGAAATATTTTTTGTTATTAAAGTCTTCTATTGAAAAAATAATCCGTTACTTATATACATACACACTATCGCTCTCTCTCTCTCTCTCTGTTTATCTAGCTTTCTATCATCTCTGAGCTGTATAGTTTAATACTATGTGTGTGTGTTGCTTAAAGAGAAAAGGGAGAGAGTAAGAGAGTCATTTTAAATATCAAAGAAAACTTTTTATTTACTTACTTGCTTACTACATGCACATGGTTTAACAAAAATTTTTAAGAACAAAAACAATACAAAACAAATTTGTTGCAATAAAATGTAACCAGAGAGAGCGAGAGCGAGAAAGGGAGAAAATTTGTTCTATAAGAAGTATTACAAAAGTTAAAAATTTGTAAACAATACAACTTAACAACTACAGATGAATAGGTAAATTAACAATTAGGGGGAGCCATGAGGGAATTCTAAGGAGAATTAACACCTTTCTGCACTCTAAAGGATGGTGTGTGATAAAGCAAAGCTTTAATCCCCAGCTCAGACATTTCGAGCAATAAGAAATATGAGAAAATATTTCTGCGGCATCTTCCTCTCAGCAGTCTTCTCACAAAAACTCAGAGAGTAAAATAAAATTGCCATGAAAAGCTTCTCAACAATCCATCGTTCAAACTGGACTTTACACTGTAGGTCTCGCCACTCATGGATAAAATTAACACTTAGGTCATGGGTAGTGTGCGAAGCTAGGTTGTAATCCTGACTAATGGATTGTAATGATCAATTAAATAACTTCCCTTTGATGCTCAAACTGCATGGATGAATATAGAACATGGGAAATAAAGGGTCCGCCAAATAACTTTTTTTTTGAAAAAGCTTAAAAAAAAACTACTGAATATTTTCTCAAAATTCTTTTTTTTATTTGAAAGTACAATCCTTCCGGTTAATAATGGAAAATAATTTCATTCAAATGGCTGCCTCGGCTGGCCATGCAGTAGCCTACACGATCGGTCCAATTTTTAAGCACATTTCGATTGTGTGCAGCTGTATTTCACCAATGGCTTCACGAATATTGTCCTTTAAAGCGTCAGTTGTCTCTGGCTTATTGGCGTAACACTTATCTTTGACGGCACCCCACAAATAATAGTCCAACGGTGTCAAATCGCAGCTCCGAGGTGGCCAAACGACATCAGCTCTGCGGCTGATAATGCGATCTTCAAAAACAGGACGCAAAACATCGAGTGTAGCTTCGGCTGTGTGGCACGTAGCGTCGTCCTGTTGAAACTAAATGTTGCCAATGTCCTCCTCTTCAATTTTTGTGAACAAAAATTCGTTCAACATGGCCCGATAACGATCGCCATTGACTGCAACGGCCACTCCTTGCTCATTTACGAAGAAAAATGGCCCAATTATGCCTCTGGACCAAAATCCGCACCAAACAGTGACTCGTTTTGTTTTGCGTCGGCTTTTCAATGTATGCGTGCGGGTTTTCTGTACCCCAAATGCGACTATTTTGCTTCTTTACATACCCGCCAAGATCAAAATGAGGTTCATCTGAAAAGATGATTTTTTTTTGCCAAAATCGGCATCTTCTGGTGTAGGCTACTGCATGGCCAGCCGAGGCAGCCGTTTGAATGAAATTATTTTCCATTATTAACCGGAAGGATTGTACTTTCAAATAAAAAAAGAAATTTGAGAAAATATTCAGTAGTTTTTTTTAAAGCATTTTCAAAAAAAAAAAGTTATTTGGCGGACCCTTTAGATTCCAGTCCTTGACATTTTTTGTAAAGTGTTGAACTCGATCAAACGTAGCTTATGTAATGCTTGAACTACTAGCCAATGTTAGAATTGGATTTAAGGGTGCTTCTAAGCTAACAAACCCTTCGCAAAGTAATAGCTAAGGACATACCAGCAGAGAGAGAGTAGTTGATGAAAAACGGAGTGGATTTAATATGTAGGTGCCTGCAAAGGTACATGCTTATCTTTCGCATCTCCGGTTCAAAATCATAAAACGAAACACAGGTTAATTAGCAACTCTGGTACACTCATGTAAATTGTCAAAAAGGAAAAAAGAATACAAAAAAAACTAAGAAAACATAAAAAGTAAGACAGCTAAAGTAAATCTTATAAGACTCTCTGTAAGTACAGTTTTAAGAAAATAATCTCCTTAGTTTTGCAAAACACATACAAAATGAAAACATTTAAACTTAAACTAAAGAAAGAATGTAAAATTATTATAAAAAAAAATTACCTCTTTTAACAATTTATTACGAAAAATAAAGAAAAACTTTCAAATTAATTAAAAGCAACACAGAAAAATAAAACATATCCTCTCCACACGTAGGCAAACACATTTAAAAATAGACAACTTCAGAGTGTGAGAGAGAGGGAGAGATAAATACACACTTAAACGCAAGCTTAAGCAAGGACATACAAAACATAAATAAAACTAAATATGATCAGAAAAAGACACCCACATACGCATACACTTATTCAACAGCAACAAAAATGCATTCACGCATTTACACACACATGCATATGGATGTATATAGGCATGTGTTTATTATTGTTTGTGTAAAACTCAGAGTGCAAGAAATATTTTCTTTCGTAAGTGTATGGGAGATGAAAGTATTGTTTTTTTTTTTGAGTTAAATGTGTAGAGAACTGAGACAAACTGTAAACCATTATGTATGGCAACAATAACAAGCATTTAATGAGCATACGTGGTGAGTATAAAACGAATACAATTATGAGCTTTAGAATTAATTTTTGATTTCAAAATATATAATCAAGGAGAAATGGATGTTATCGGTATCGCAAGTAAAGTTAAATAAAACACAATTAAAGTGACGATATCAATGAAACTTAGAGTAGCATGCTTGACCCTTGACATTATATTTAAAAAATAGCCTTTTAAATGGCAGCTCAGAAGCTTGGTTGCTTTTGAAACAATTTGCCGATGAAGCCCATTTCCCCACTTGGTTATGTCAACAATCAAAATTGGTGCATATGGGCTCAACGAATCCAAATGGAATTCTGGGAATGCTATCCATGCGGAAAAAGTGATTTTTTTGGTGCCAACATATTTGCAGACATTATCCTGGAAGAAGGTTAGGTTAGGTTAGAGGACGTGTACTTGTCAATTAAGGCAAGTATAGTACCCGGAGCTCGAATTGACCCATTGTACAACGTCCTAGTTTCTCACACCACTTATGTTGTGTGTGTTAATTTTATACATGAATAGTGGGACCTACAGTTTAAAGTCGACTCCGAACGACAGATTTCTTTGAGAAACCTTTTCATGGCAATCTCATTTACTCTCAGAGTTTTTGCCAGAAATCTGCTGAGAGGAAGTCTCCGAAGAAATACTTTTTGTATTTTGTCCTGATGTCTGGCCTGGGACTCGAATCCTGGCTTTTACGTCTAATAAGCCAACACACTACCTATTAGACTACGGCGACTTCTGGAAGAATCTTTATCGTGAATTCAGTGCGCTATTGCTGTATGAAAACTGGGCATTAAGGCCTTCATGCTTCATTGGACCGATTTTTTTTTTTTTGAATACGACCGTGAAAGATCTACTACCGCCAAAACAGAGAACTGTGGACATACACTGAGCGCCATAAATGAGTCAACACTTTTGTTGTTAAGTATAAAACCGTTTTTTTTCTTAAGTATAAAAAAAGTTCCTTTATCATGAATTGTTGTTTTTGTTTTAACATTTTATAAGTAATAAATAAAGGTTTTTATTTTTGGAAATTTATTCGACTATTCTCATTTACTTTTCTCGCTATCCTAAGAAAATGAATTATTTTAGTGGTGTTTACACACTTTTGGCGCTCAGTGTATGTATCATAAATGGCTTTTCTTAGCCGGCAATTGAAAATTATGAACTGGACGGTATATAGTTTGAATAAAACCATGCCGCGAACCACATAGTAGAGCTGATTTTGGCTTTATTTCAAGAAAAGTTTCCAGTATGACCAATTTCACATTTAGACAAGATTAATTGATTAATAAAATGGCACACATAACTTTGGTGGTGTGATAAGCTAGATTGTAATCCTGACTAAAGGATTCTAATGACCAATTAAATAAGTATGTAAGTGTAAAGCGCACAATACATACTGACAATTTTTATAAGCATTATAATGAAATGAAAATTCGATTAAAATCTTAACTTAGGTTAGAAGACGTGTACTTGTCAATTAAGACAAGTACAGTACCCGGAGGTCGAATTGACCCATTGTGCAATCTTAACTTAACTTGTATTTTATTTAACTTTACTATTGAAAATCTTTTTTCCATTTGAAATCATAACTTTAGATAAACTTGACTTACCTTATGTAGAGTATTTACAAAAATCTTTTGATGTGACATACATACATACATATGTTCGTATATACATTGTCACAAAGAGATAATTTTGTCTTTGTAATTTTTTACTGGCACGTAATTCGGCAAGACAACCAGTCGCTTAAAACAAAAAACTGAGTTTACTCCTCAAACAGTGGGAACTGAAAATAAAAACGTTTATAATGTTAGCAAAAAACAACAACAACAATTTCATAAAGTATGATAAAAAAAGAGCAGAAATAATAAGTAAAATACGCTTTTAAAAGCAAAAATTGCTTTACAACAGTTTCTTCATACTTTTTGAACTACTTTTCAAACAAAAGAAGAGGAAATAGAGAGAGAGAGAGAGAAAGAGAGAGAGAAAAGAAACAAATTAACGCAGCATACTTTAAAAAAACAGAATAGTTTTCTCTTTTATTACATACAACACATACACGCATACGTTTAAGTACATTTTGTAGCTTTGTAGCCTGTACACTAAGGCCTGGTTCACCCACAGGTTTCTGAAACATTTTTGGTTCGCACAAAATTTTTTTTATATGGAGTTTGACGTTTCTCTCAGAGAGCGAGAGAAATTATTTTGTGCGAACAACTCTCAGTGTGAATTAAATTAATTTTAAATTTGGTCCGAACCATTTTAGAAAAGGTTGCCACACCATATGAAATTTATACAATACACCAATATTTGCAGAAGTTCATCGAAAGTCCCAGGGTCCATGCGATGAAAATTTATAAATGAATCTACGTCATTTAAACGCATTTCGGAAACTAGCAAGTGAAAATACCCTTTGGCTTCTCTTTGTTTCAAAAGTGGTCTTACAGTCGTCCTCTTGTTTATCTTTGATTTTCGTTTTTCATAAATATATTTTGCAAGTAATTTCACTTTGGTCACTTCAATGGCGAACAAGAGTAGCAAATGATTTATATCCATCGCAGAACAAGATGTTTTTATTCTTATCAAATAATTCACCACAAATACCGTTTATTTTTTGTTATAAATATTAATTTTTTATTTCCTTATTTTGACACAAATATAATTAACTTTCTTAAGTTCATGCACATATATATTTACCTTTCATATTTCAATTAAATATGGCAGCACTGTTTTTACGAACAAAGTTTCTGAAATGGGTGAATCATGCTGCAGAAAACTCTCAGTAAACAAGAAATTTCTCCGAACCAAAAATGTTTCAGAAACTTGTGGGTGAACCCGGCCTAAGCAACTCTGTTGTTATTATTGTCATATTCATATGCGTTACGTTTAAATTGAAATATACGTGTGTATGTGTGTAAGTACATGTGGACATCTTACTTAGTTTGTTATGATTTGTGAGTGTGTGTGTATGAGTGTAAATTCCATGCTCTCCATGTAAAACTGTAAAAATAACTGTGTTTCTTATTTCTCTCTTTGTAGGACTTTGTAAACACAAGTAGAGAGAGGTACGTACGCATTCATACACATTCGTATGACTCTGTAAATGTACTGACCTGTGTTATATTGTAGTTGGCCAGGTTGGGGTAAGGTGTGAGAGAAAAAATACTTACAAATCAAAACGAAAGAAAATAACAGCAACAACAACATCAACAACAATAACAAAACTAAGTACAACATGAATGTGAAAACGTGATTTAACCACAGGACAACAGCAACAGAACTGTGCTCCATGAATTCATTAGAAAAACGTGTCGAAAATATTAAAAGAATCCCAAAAGGGATTTACGGATCAAAACAGTGTGTTTAACTTCTTAAACTTATTCGACCTATTCGACTTTTTCTTCTTGCTTTTATTAGTTTCTTTGTTCGGGCTTTAATAGCACCAATATTACGACAGGTTGTTGTTTTTAAAAGTTCATAATATTTGTCTTGAAGTCTTAAGATGGGATCAATTTTATTTTCTGTTCATTTTCAAGAAAATACCAACAAAAAGAAATGTCAGTTTAGCCAACATTTTAACGTGTTTTAATTGCCTCAAATGGAGTTGTAATAAGAAATTAAAGAATTCCAATACGTTTTAAATATATTGGGTGTAATGAAAAGTATGAGCGGCTGTGTATTGCAAATTATGTTGATAATACATACATCAAGGCTTAAAAATAAATTTTTCGATTTTAATTAAAACACACATAAAGTTCTTAGGGGATTGCGGACCTAAGGAATTCATTGACTGACAGCTCCCTCCCTAACCGTCGCCTGGACAGATCCGGAAGACTTTATAATTTTTGGAAATGCTTGGAGTAATCTGGAAGCTACATACTCTTTCATAAGAGGTACTATTCCGTGGTCTACAGACCGTATTTTGGAACAGGAACAGGAATTTTGCGTTCCAGAAGGAAATATTCCGAATACATGGGAAAACTCGCGGGTATCTTCTAAGCAGTAATATACTCGATCGAACAATGTGTTCAACTCAATTTGGATAGGAGTTGAAAAAAACAGAACATAGCAATACTGTCTGACAGTCGAGCGTTTTTTTTTTTTTTTTTTTTTTTGCAGGAAGGAGGGTGAATGCTTTATGCATTCATGATGGTCGTCACCAGACATGATATGTCGGACTCTCCCACTGGGTATACCGACTAAAAACCCGCCTTGTCTCCTCACCGGGGAATCATTCCACCTCGGAACCATGGTTGTATTACTTCGAGGTGGACCCCTTTTCTGGCATATGTTCCAGTTCCATCGTCGTCAGCCTGCGTCCAGGCTCCGCTCTATTCTCAGTCTGCTGACAGTCGAGCGCTTGGCTTTGATAATAGTATGAGGCTGTCTGGAGAAGCTAAATTACATATGTATGTAGACAAAATAAAGTTTCTTTCTGTTGGGTCCTCAGCAGTAAGTAATCAGACAAGTGTCCACTCCGTTGACGAGAGTAGAACCCTTCTGTGAAGTGTGAGCGGATGTGAGTTGTGTATGCGCAACGAAAAGGAAGATAAAGAGAGGCAAAAACCAAATTTGAGGCAATCAAAACTCTTTTTTAGAAATTACAATAAAAGAAGAGATCTGAGTCAATCCGAGGATATGCGTGAGAAGTCGTCGTAGTCTAGTAGGTAGTGAGTTGGCTTATTAGACATAAAGCCAGGCTTCAAACCCCAGGCCAGACATCAAAACAAAATACAAAAAATATTTCTTCGGCGACTTCCTCTCAGCAGATTTCTGGCAAAAACTCTGAGAGTAAATAAAATTGCCATGAAAAGTAAACTGTAGGTCCCGCCGCTCATGTATAAAATTAACACACAACATAAGTGGTGTGAGAAACTAGGTCGTAATCCTGACTGAAGGATTGTAATGACCAATTATGTATGTATGTATGTACATATGTATGCGAGAGAAGTTAACTATGAAAATTTGATAACCAGATTTTCGACAGGGCACTGGACACTCAGTGTAAACTTATTTAGAATGATAGCTGCCTCGGGCCCTGTAACAATGAAAATTAATCATCAGCGAACTTTCTGGGAACTTTCGAGGAATCTTCTACGGTTTGTCAGGGCATTATACATTATTCATACATATTTATAGAGGAGTACAATAGAGCGTATGGTCTCAATACTAAGATACTTCTTCACCACAATAAATAAATAATTCCTCTTGTACTTTGCTGCATTGCTTGTAACGTTCTTCATGGTGAAATGCCACACGTTAGGATTCTTTTTTTCTTTTAGAGAAGAGGTACAATTGCTTTTTAAAAAGCTAATAACCTAACTCAAAGCTTAAAAATTACGCACCAAGTAAAAGTAGACTGCACTGTATTATCTGTCATTAATGTTAAAAGAAATTCCTGCATGTATTTTTTATGATTCTTTTTATGTTTTAAAATCAAAATATTTTATGTCTGCCTGCCTTTATTTATTTTTTATTTTTTTATAACACATAACAGGAGGGAATTCCTTTAAAATTTTTTCGTTTTCTGTTTTTTTTTTGTAAACTTTATCAAAGGACACAAACAATGAATAGCTATGTTCGTATATTGTTTGGAATGCCTTTTCGTTTTCTTTTTTTTTTTTGGTAAAAAAGAGAAAAAAATATTAAAAATTAAGACAAAAATGTAACAAATGTTACGAGGATAATAACGACGGCGACAACAGCCTTTTTGTCTGGTTTAAGAGAAACCCATGCTTTTTCTCATTTTTTTTTTAAATGCTCGCAGTTCACTAAAGTACAAAATGGAAACAACCTTGACATTAGTTGGCATAAATAACTTGTCATTAAGTTGTACAACAACAAGAAAAACAAAAAAACACATGAAAAGGACCTTCAAACAAAGAAATTAAAATTATGACAAGTAAAGACAAGAGAGAGAGAGAGAGAGAGATAAAGAAAGAATGAAGAGAGAGAGAATTTTAATGAAAAAACATTATGATAACCAAAGTTGCCATATTTTGAAAACAAAAATGATGAATATTTGATCGACAAACTTGATCCTTCCAGTCGGTCCACTTTTTGACTACTTTCTCCAGGGAATCTATTCGTATTACGTCAACTGCCTGCCAGTGCATCTAGAATTGCCGAGGTCAGGGAATATCCATGGAAGAGCTGTAGTGACAAGGAAGAAGACAAAACTGTAGAACATCTTATCTGTCGTTTTCTTGCACTGGGAAACCTGATACGAAGGAATTCTAAGCACACAGATTTTATAGACAGAATGAGCTTTAGTGGATAGAATCCACACCCTCATATATGTACATACATAACTAACGGAATGGCTGGAAGTTCTAGCAAGGAGTAATGACGTAGGTGCTATTGGTATTATAACGGGATGTTATAGGACCTAAGTAAACTATGCTCTTTAAAGTGGTGTTCCAGAAAATAATCATATGGCAACGCTAATGAAAACTAAAAAAAAATTTTGATAAAGTCTGAGAAAGAGCGAGAGAAAGGGAGAAAGTAATTTAATACAAATATTTTATTTTAGTTAAAAGTGTTTGTCGGTGGTGACCTTTTGCAAAAACAAAATTTCCAATTACTCAGCATTTCACTCCTAAGGAAACCTTAGAAAAAAAGTACAAAAACACACAATGATTGTTAAAAATTAAAACATGAAATATTTTTCTATTGTTTTCTTTACGGTCCGTTGTTGTTATTCTCCTTTGTGCTGACAAAGTCCAATGGAAGGAGTGGCTGTTAGTCTGCCATTGGTAGACTTTTAAATATTCCATCATTTGTCATTCAAAAAAAAAACCCAACATCGTAGAGGCGGGTGGCCTTATTAAGTTAACAATCTCTGGCCTTTTGTTTTTAGAAGACGTTTGTGAGCGAAGGTTACTTTTAAGTGACCAAATAAAGGAGCAATTTTCAACGAAATATGAAATATTTCTTTGTTTATTGTTGTTTGCTGTCTTTGTTATTAAATTTTTTAAACATTTAGTGTGTCGTCTGATAATAAGAATTGATTGAATTTATTTTATTATTGTTCGAAACATTAAAGTCTTATATGTGGGCTACTCATAATGTAATTGGTTGTTAGGGTTTGAAGGACATTAAAAAAGATTGGTTTTAATTTTATTATTTACTTTAAAACGTCCTTGAAATTTCATATGAAGCAAACAAAAACTAGTAGTCGGTTAAAGTTAACTACGGGTTGCTTTAGGTTAGGTTAGGTTAGAGGACGTGTACTTGTCAATTAAGACAAGTACAGTACCCGGAGGTCGAATTGACCCATTGTACAACGTCCTAGTTTCTCACACCACTTATGTTGTGTGTGTTAATTTTATACATGAGTGGTGGGACCTACAGTTTGAAGTCGACTCCGAACGACAGATTTTTATTTATTGAGAAACTTTTCATGCCAATTTTTATTTACTCTCAGAAGTTTTTGCCAGAAATCTACTGAGTGGAAGTCGCCGAAAAAATACTTTTTGTATTTTTGTCTTTGATGCCTGGCCTGGGGCTCGAACCCAGGCTTTTGCGTCTAATAAGCCAACACACTACCAACTAGACTACGGCGACTTCTACGGGTTGCTTGAGTTTGCAATAAATTTTTTTCATACGAAGACCATTGGGGCCATTTTTTGGTACCGATAGTGAAAATACTTTCTAGCAATTTTTTGCTTTCAGCATTGAAAGAAAGAAGCACTTATAAGGAAAGTAGATAATGTTCAGGCTCAGTATACGATTAAAATCTGTTGCAAAGGCTAACTACTGTAGCAAAGACGGAAAGTATAGGCGCAAGAAATAGACGATAAAACTAAAAAGATAATAATTAGAACACGGATAGAAACGTAGAAAGTCCACGAAGGATAAAAACTTAAATAATAACAATAACATATCAACAGTAAGGTTCTAGAAGTTGCCAGACTGAAAATAAATTAAATGTAAACATAGAGCAAATATATAGCAAAGTTGCCGTAGTCTAGTAGGTGATGTATTGGTTTATTAGACGCGAGTCCGTGGTTCAGATATCTCGAACAAAACGAATTATGTGAAAATTTTTCTTCGGCAACTTCCTCTCAGCAGACTTCTGGCAAAAACCTTAAGAGTAAACCAATTTGCCATGAAAAGTCTAGTAAATCTGTTGTTCGGAATCGACATTAAACAATAGGACTAACCAATCATGCATCAAAATTGCATACACAACATTGGTGGTGTGAGAAGCTAGGCTATAATTCTGACTAAAGGGTTGTAATGACCAAGACAAAGAAAGACAATCCACGACTCAGAAAATTTCATCAAGCGTTTGCCAACAACAACCACATTGTATGGGTAACGTTTGTGTGGTTGGATTATATCAAATCAGCCTCTGTCTTCGGCGTGGTAGGACCAGAATATTCTCCGTTATATTTTCATTGTTATTAATTTTTATTCTAAAGCCATAATAAGTCTCGTAATGATCATTGCATGTAAAAAAATTTTTCCAAGAAGTCTGAGAATAATTTCTCATTATCTGCATTAAGCCCCGGTTAGCCAAATGTCCACGGAACGTACCATCGCTTTTAGAATACGAAAAGCAATGACAGCAAATACCGAACCGCAAGGTAATTTTGGTAAGCATATACAGTCACACAGATAATTATACGTGCCCTCCCTAAAAATCATTTTTTTTAAATTAATGGACTTCTAATCTAAAATTTCTTTACATTAGCGTCTGTAACGATACATTTACTTAAATAAAGAAAAAAGATTCCCAAAATCTATTTGTGACTCCAGTTTGCTTAAAACCAATATGGCACCACAGAAAATTATACTTACGACGTAGATTTCGTATAAAATGTCTCCAAGGGTAGCCTGGTATATAAAAGGTATTGTAGATAAAAATCCTAGGACTACAGCCGTGGAAATACGAAATACCTCGGAAAGTGATCACAATGTTATTGTGCAGTCCGAAACAGTTCGAAGTGTTAAGAGAATGAACGGTTTCCGCGGCCGAGTGCCGAGAAAAAAGCCACGATTGGAATTTGCCCAATAATATATGTACAAGTCAACTAATTTTTGGGCGAATGTAATATTTAGTGATGAGAACAAATATAATTTGTTTGGCTGTGACGGAAAACAAAAAGTTTGGGCAAAAATCAGTTGACTTGTACATATATTACCATTTTAAAAAAAAATTATTTTTAGGGGGTACGTATAATTATCTGTGTGACTGTACATACACTGCTCTTCATGTGCTGAAAACAAGCGTACTTTCCGTGGACGTTTGGCTAACCGGGGCTTTAGTGTTGGTCTACTAACCGGATATTCCATCCATATTCACCCCCGTCCATGTTCACCCCCGTCCATATTCGCCCCCTATCACAAAATTTCCATAACTAAACGTGGTTTTGGAACAGCTTATAAGATAAATCCTATGGTTAAAGTCATCACTAACGTCATTTAGTTTACTTAGCTAAGATATAAACCCTACCGTTGAATTATTTTGATAAAATGCTAACGAGTTTACTTTCAGACAACAATAACGAGTAAAGCTTTAGTACTAAAACTTATTTTAAACATTTGCACAGTTGCGTTTTAGAGTATTATAACTAAGGCAGCATTAAACAATTGTTTTTACAGAATTTAAAGTTAAAAATTGTTTTAAAAATTTATTTAAAAGTTTTTTATAACATGTTTTTATGTTTTGCGATTATTAGTTAGAAAACTACTACTATTTAACGGATATTTTTTTATCCTTTTTTTGTGAAAAGCTTTTGCTAGAGGATGAAAAAAACTACTATTTTCACCAAGTAGTAGTATTCCCAGCACCCAAATGTCAACGAGCTCTAAAGCTTTTCTAAATTGTTGTAAATTTTCCGGCATAACAGACGTAAAAGTGTTTCAACGAAACGTGCGTATATTTTAAAGGAAGCAAAAAAAAAACGAATGAAATGAAAAGAAAAAATAAATCGTAAATCCTAGCAAAAGTGAGAAAGAAAAGGTTGTAAAATATTAAGAAACAAATAATGAAAATAAATAAAAAGTGATTTTAATTGTTAATAATAAATCAAGAATATTAAAAAAACAAAGTTATTTTTATATCGTGATACATTCTCTTTGTAATAAACCACAAGAAATAAATTGCAAAATAACTCTGTGTGTGTATTGAGTGATGATGATGATGATGAGGAAATGAAATAGAAATAGAAAAGTTAAAAATAAATCCCAACCATCCGTCCAATCTATGATTAAGCATTTGCTATACAAAATTATTGCAAAACAATATTTATTTACATATCCATACATGGGACTTAATTGTCTCTCTTGTAATTCCTTTCTTTTACTCTCTGAATTAATTCAATTAAAAAGTGTATGGTGTGTGTTGTGAATTTTTGTTGTAAATTCTTTGGGTAAAGAAAGTAGTAAAGTGATGAGTGAAAAAAAGTTTTCCTAAAACTGTATCCATCGTTTCGTTTTTTCCTCTTTCTGTGTAACGAATGCTCTTCTTTTATTTTTTGGTGTCTTTCAGTCACCTTTCTTAAAATCCCGTAAAGACGACGACTCGTGTCAAATACAAAAACAACAACAAGAACAACAGTAACAGCAACTAAAACAAGTAAAGAATGGCAGTTAACGTAAAATTGTATTTTAGATACACACTCTGTGATGCCAGACGTTTAAAATGTATAGATTCCCAAACCATCAGTAATAATTTACAAAATATCGGGGAAAAAATTCATTAAAAAAAAATACAAAAAATTATAAAAAAATAAAAAACGGAAATTAAGGACAATAAATATATAATGTGGCTCCTTTTTAAATCCATCTAATCTTGAAACGGAATGTGTTACCAATAAAATTCATCCCAGGGCTTTTAAGATACTTTCCAAACATACTTCGATAGTCACTTATTTTAAACATTTATTATGCATCAACATTTAACGGGAATTCGCCGTAGTCTAGTAGGTAGTGTGTTGGCTTATTAGACGGTAAAGCCAGGGTTCGAGACCCAGGCCAGACATCAAGACAAAATACAAAAAGTATTTCTTCGGCGACTTCCTCTCAGCAGATTTCTGACAAAAAAAACTCTGAGAGTAAATAAAATTTCCAAGAAAAAGTTTCTCAAAAATCTGTCGTTCGGAGTCGACTTTAAGCTGTAGATCCCACCCACTCATGCATAAAATTAACACACACAACATAAGTGGCGTGAGAAACTAGGACGTTGTACAATGGGTCAATTCGACCTCCGGGTACTGTACTTGTCTTAATTGACAAGTAGACGTCCTCTAACCTAACCTAACATTTAACGGACTAAATAACTTATTTTTATAGCAAAGCTTAGCGGCCCTATGCTCCCTAGAGGAGTAAGAGGAACATATATATTTAGCAGAGCTTATTACCAGTTGGGACACTACTACCTCTATTCGGAAGCCTTATCTGCGAATAAAGAACCTCCGTTAAGTTGAAATATTTCGCTCTCATTGTAGAATATCATTAGTTGTGGAAGGAGCTGCAACGCTGTAAACTTAAGACTTTTAGTCTGACGGTCCAGAGGTGTCCAATGTTACCCTTGGTTCCCAAATTTTTAACAGAGTGGATTGGGGAATATGTACTAAAGGCTCTGAATTTAGACTTTCATTTACTTTCCCTAAAATTGGTAATACTTTCCGGGTGGAGATAATGGCCATATTCAAGTCCATCACGAATCTCATTGTCTTTTTTCATTAACTGTAAGCCTATCGTTCTTACTAGGAGTATAAATACAGCATTCGGCTCTCACAACTCAAACTTCTCAAAAAGTTCATGCAAAGGCTACGAGACAACTTGAAATGTACTAGATTAGGATCAGTCTCGGTTCACCAAGTGCAACCTTGTATTCCTCGACCTTTCAGGCTACATATTTGATGCATATTTGCCGCATTTAAATAAATTTTCATCCTAAAAATAAAAATCCCCGTTCATAATTTTAAAACTTAATCTGGCAACTCTCTAAACTCTATACATACACACACGTTCTCATTCAGTAGTAAACTTAGCGTAGTTGAGTAATTGTGCGGAATTCGAGATTCCGTTTATGGGCAGCCCCCAATTCGTTGATGTAGTAAAAAAAAAAATTCATTTGAAATCAATTGCTGCGTAACTGCTTCGTGAACGATTTTTCATCTCTTTTTCCTTTTTTTTTTTTCTGTATTTGTAAGATTTTTCGTAAATTTCTTGTTAACGCCTGTGATGAATTATTTTATGTATGTATGTAACAATGTATGTATGTGTGTGTGTGTTTATGTTGTAAAAATGTGTACATCCTAGGTTTTCCGATGTTTATTTATGTTTTACCGGCTTTTTCCGATTTCGTTTTATTTTTTTTTTTGCAAAGGGGATTTTCATTGCAATTAGTGAATGAATGAATGAATGACTGACTGAGTACAACAACAACAAATTAAATATTTTAATTGTAAATGACGACAAGGATGCCAATATGTGTTGTGGAGGTCATTGTATTGACCTCTGGTTGACGTGTATAGAAGGCGTTTATGATTTTTTAATATAATTTTGTTTGTCACTCTTGCTAAAAGGCAAATCAAAATTAAAATGTTCATGCTATGCAGGATAGCCATCCCTTCCTTTGTCGATTTAAAAAGATAATAATAGGGCTGTTATGTAATCAATGCACTCTTCATAGAAGACCTCAGGATAACATAGACTATAAGTTTTGATATATCTCAGGTATGTCACGCACCTCACAATATTCGTTTATTTTAGAATAAAAATGTACCAGTTTTCCCTGCAGTCTAAATGGTAGTATCCGGCTTCCTAGAAGAGAACCGGTGATTTGTTCAACAATCACTTTGAGTAGTAGGACCCCCCGAGGGAACTTGCTAAAATTTTCCGACTGACACAATAGTTATAGACTCACAACAGAACTTCCTTTGCTTGCAATCTAGCAACTGACAATGTAACTGGATTTCAGTTGCCATCCTCAAATTCGAGGCATTTCATTTACTTTCACTTGTTAACGACCGCTTAAAGGTGATGTTCTTCTGCACCAAAAGATTTCGAGACTTTCTGTCTCTCATTTAAAACTTGCATTGTAAACAAATTCCCAGACTCTCAATGAATGCCAATGAGGAGGGACCTTGAAATTCAAAATCAATCGGATTCTTGTTACGGAAAGTATAACAAACGTTTGAAATTTTCTCACACTCCTGTGCACAGGCATTTGCGAGGCAAGTTTTTCGAAAATAAAAATAAAACCCGGAAACTAAAAACGAATCACACAAACAACAATAAAATGTCAATCACACAGTCAGTTCGTTGTCGTTATCACAACAATAATAATAATAAGAAAAAATGCGTAATTTATCTGGCATATAAATCTCTGAGATCACTGCGATAATAAAAAATGTGAAAATATGTGATTAAAAACGAAACGAAAACCTCAACACTGGCTGACTAAATGATTGACGCAACTATTCCAAGCATATTTTAAATAGTTTCACAACAGCAACACTAACAATAGTAATAGGGCCGCAACTATTATTCACTATTAAAGAATTTTTTTTTTAAAGCGGCATACAAATTAAAAACGAATTGAATTCTACACAGTAAAACGAAAACAAAATCTAAAAATAACAGAATAACTGCTCGAATCGGTTTGTCCGTGTTTCGAATTCTAATTAAATGGAAAACCCACCATCAAATCCAAATCGAATTTTATTTTCTTTTTTCTCTTGTTTTTTTAATGACAAAGAACATCAGAAATGATAACATCTTCGCATTTTAGATATAGTACATACAGGGTGTTACATTTACGGGTTTTCCTTTTTTGAATTACAAGTTTAGCATACATTTTGTGAGACATTACTTTAGATGCGACGGGCGCATCTTAATTGGTCATTACAACCCTTTAGTCAGGACTACAACCTAGATTCTCACATCACCCATGTTGAGTGTTTTAATTTTATCCATAAGTGGCGGTGCCTACTGCTTAAACTCAACATTTTTTCGAGAGGCTTTTCATGGCAATTTTATTTTCTCTCAGAGTTTTTGCCGGAAGACTTCTGAGAGACAGTTGTCGTTAAGAGTATTCAACTCCCTTCGTTATTCTTTTTGCCTCCCAAACCCTTCCAAACATATATTCTCCCTCCACACCAAAGTTCTGACCCTATCAGCGGCATATGTACTCGCAAACTCATTCGCCTGCTCATTGTCGTGAATTCTCACATTGCCTGGCATCCAAGCAAAGGGCAGCTGCTGTGTTTCATGTCCCGTTTTCCCTAGTTAATACAGCTTATCCATACTATCCCTGAGTTAACCTCATCTGAGTAAAATATTCGGTCCATCCTTTGTATTTTCTGTAGCAAGTTGAATTGATGGCGTAGACTTTACTTGGAAACAAGTTAAAATTGAAAAAGAAACCCGAATGTAAAAGACCCTGTACATAGTTACGTCTATAAACGGTGTATGCTTATTTAAAGAGCAACAACAACAAAAAAAGTCCAGTAACAGAAAAAATAACATCAAATAAGACACGACGTACTTGTACAACTGGGAACTGATTATAACACAGAGAGCAACCAACCAGACTTTAAGTAACAGATGAGTATAATATGGAAAATTTGATGCTGATGATCATTACATGATAATAATGATGGCAATGGTGATGGTGATAGTGATGTGGAGATGTGTGGAAAACGTTGCAATCATAAAATCACAAATAATTGAATTTTAACTGCCGCAAGACTAACACAGAATGTTGGATAAAAAAAAACACACAGACAGACGTAGCTAACCAGGCATGCAACTTGTCAGTCCGTCAGTCAGTCAGTCGAGTCATCCAACCAGCCATCTATTCAGCTGTCCATCCACTAACCACTGATTCAACAGACAACGACTTTTCAAAACACGAGACTTACGGTAGCCAAAATTGTACTTATCAAGTCTCACAGTGAGACAGCGCTTTACCTTCTGTCTCACTCCCTCTCTCTCTCCCTCTCTCTCTTTCAATCTCTGTTGTCTTCCTTTCTTCAAACATATTGGACTGGACATTCAGTGCATTCGCTACATTGTATGTTTGCTTTCCACACTTTACAATTGCGTTGTGCCTCGCCAGTGATTACTAACTAATGCCAAACGGGAGTTGGGGGGAGCTACACTTTACCAAAATAATTCGTAAAGAAGAAACAACAATAAAAAAAGAAAAGAAAAGAAAAAAAACGTTGATACAGTTGCACAATTTTGCAAAAGGCAAGGCATAATAACAAATAATGAGATCTCTACTCCACTCACATCACAGCTGCTGGATTGGCAGCCATAAGAACTACTTTTATACGCTCGTACAAAAGCAATTACTAAGTCATACAGAAACGGTTAAGAAAATAGCACGTCTGGGGAAATAGAATTCAAATTTGAATTTCATTCACTATAACAGATTCTTCACGATTGGCAAGCA
Organism: Sarcophaga carnaria; assembly: GCA_958299815.1. Taxonomy (NCBI): domain Eukaryota; kingdom Metazoa; phylum Arthropoda; class Insecta; order Diptera; family Sarcophagidae; genus Sarcophaga; species Sarcophaga carnaria. Next base: position 21,224,669 of record OY283152.1, read on the forward strand.
TTATAGATTTATAGCTCTGGCCAGGTTGCAGCGGTCCTAAAAAAAATGAAGAAATGTTGTACAAAGTGTAAGGAATTCTAAGGAGGCTATGTTGACAAACAAAACGAGTTTTTATCTAAAAAACAATAAAAATGTACTGCAAAAGTAACATTCCAAACGTGGCCACTTTTCGAGCATTGCTGCTGGATTATGGTGATCATACTGTGCAAGGAACAAGAAAGTTTGTAAAGAAATTTTAAATGATCATGGAAGCTGGAGCCTACAACACATTCCAAACAAAACGAAAAAGTATTTAAAAATATATTTTCGGTCACATTCTCTGAAGTTAAATAAAATTCCATGAAAAGCTTCTCAAATCTGTTGTTTGGAGTCGACATTAAAACTGTAGATTCTGTCACTCATGTTTAAAATTAACATACACAACATAGGTGGTGTGTAAAACTAGGTTGTAATCCTGACTAAAGGGTTTTATTGACGAATTAAGTTAGAAGTAAGACTTTTTTGTGGGGTTATCGGAAGTACCGTAACTACATGGATAATACCATAACGTTCGACCATTAGAATACCAAGTTAAAGTATTATCGTGATACTATACGAAACGTTCGAGAAAGTGGTTGAAAACTACCTTAAAAGTACCGACTGTTGTTAACATCCAAAGATCATATCATAGCTTTATGTGTGTTTCATTTAATTTTACCTTTGAAGCCGAAAACTGGGCAACCATTGCAATTGAACCTATGATAGAACACAGAATAAAATACTCGATTGTTTGCTTATATGCTTATTCCTAACCTTCTGCTACCTTGCAATAGAATCATATCCATTAGGACATTAGGACATTAGGTCGGAGTGGTAGCTCTGATATCACAAAGCTCACTTGAGCACGCATAGCGGCCCGTTGTGATGCCACGGGTGAACGCAGTCCCTGTACTAACCAAGTTCCACCAAAATCAAGGAAGAGGAAGAAGTTGGTCAGCGCAAGGGCACTGGCGAAGAAAGTGAACAACAGTCTCCTCTTCCTCAGTGGACCTGCATCCACGGCAGAAGTCGTTGAAAGGGAGCCTCATTCTTTCCGCGTGTCTACCCATGACGCAATGACCTGTAAGCACGGCCTTTGTAGTCAAGATGACATCACAACCAAGACCAAGTAATCGGTTGGTAATCGGTTGGGCCAGGTGAATCTAGCGGTGGAGCAGGACTCCTCATTGACCCAGGATAGGTTGGCGTCCCGAAAGAACCTTCGCGCAATGGTCAACTTGACCGAGGCAAGTGGCATACCCAATTCAATAGAAGAGGATTCCGGAAGGAGCGCACTAGCTCTGGCGAGCTGGTCGGCCCTACAGTTTCCCGGAATTTCACTGTGCTCGGGGACCCACACCAGGGAGACACTGGTGAAGCGCCCCGAGAGAAGGTCGAGCCAGCGGCAACATTCCCTAACGATCCTAGAGTTAATCCCGAAACCCATAGAGATCTTATCGCGGCCTGACTATCAGAAAAGATCGAGACGCGAGTGAAAGGAGCATCGTTGACGAGGATCCATTGAGCGGCCCGGTATATTGCCGTCTCCTCCGCCTGAAACACACTGCAGTAGTCCGGCAGACGCAGAGAAATATTTAGGTCCAGTTTCCCAGAGTAGACACCGCTCCCAACCCCATTATCGAGTTTAGAGCCGTCGGTATATATATCCAGGACTTCCGAGGGGAAATCATTTCCATATTTCGGAAGGAAGTTAGTCATGTTTCCCACAGTGATACTTTTCTTTGCTCTCTTTGCTGTGATACGATAAATCGTTTTAACATGCATTGATTTATTTCTTTTTAAATGTATTGAATATGTATGGCAACCGAACTTCAGTTGCTGAAAAATTGTTTTAAAATCTTGGTGGTCTGTTGCCAACAGTAACATCAATTTGTTCCATATTTGGCAACTGAAATCCAGTTCAGTTCATATTGAAAGCTGAATTTTGAAAGAAAAAAAATTGCTTCAAGCTTGAAGCTTTAGAGGCAACACCTTGTTTTTGACCACAACTGTGAATAAGCCACGACAACGTCGACGACGACGACACCGACACCGATGTGGCAAATGTTACAAACTTAAACAAGCGCAAACAAATACAAAAAGAAACAGAACCAGAGCCAGAGCTAAAGCCAGACAGACGGACATACCAAAGACATCATCACAATCATGATTATCATCGTCAACAACAACGCAATCAACATCGACAACGTATAACAATAATTACCGGACAGGAGTTTGCAACAATTGCTCAGTACGAAACGGGAATTCAACGAGAGCGGTTGTGAAAAACGGCAAAAACTCACACACAAACACACAAGAGAAAAGAAAACAATTTTTATTATAAAGAAGAATAGAAATACAAGAATTTAAAATTAATAAATAAATAAAAGAAAACAGAAATCGGTAAATAAACTAAATTGAATAGAATCCCACTGGTGGTGGTGAAGTTGTGTACAAAAATAAACCAAAAAAAAAAAAAGAAAGACGGAAAAAATTTTTAAAGAAAATACATATGAAAACGAGTGTAAAAAAAGGAAAAAAACAAGAAAGAAAAATCACTTTTTATTATTCAAATGCAATTTAAAGAAATCAAGAAAATAAATTAAAGAAAGCCCCTCATCATCCATATAAATTGCGAGTAATTGACGGGCAACGTTGCTATGAAAAAAAGGAGGAGAAATAAACGTTAATTCGTGTAACGCTCAGTGCAAAATGGACAAGTTTAAAGCACAGATCAGATCGATGACTTTAATTTCAATTTCAATTTATTTTTATTCAAATTCTATACACCTTTTCAATTCCTGTCCTTTCCTTTATTTTTTGTTTCTTATTCGTTTTTTTTTTAATTATTAAACTGGAACCTTCTATTTTTGATTTTCATTTAAATTATTTTATATTCTCTCTTGCTTTTTTCTTTCCTTCTTTTGCTATGATTATTTACGTAGTTTTTCTTGTTTTGTCCACATCTGGTTGGATTTAATTGAAATTAATTTGTCTAAACTATGATGGCGTTGTTGAAGCTTAATGATGGCCGAGTGTTTGTTTGTCATAACTGTTTAACTGTTTATACATATATGTACACGTCCATAAATAGAATAATAATATCGACTGTCTAACAGTCACCGTTCGTTCATTCGTCAGCCATCATCAGGGGGTTTATTTCTCTTTTTTTATCGCGTTTTCTTTTTATCCACAAAGTAGAAGACCCCTAAACAGCCTTGTATGCGATCAGATTTAAGTGCAGGGGTCAATACAATTGAAACAACAAACATTTCTGTGTATCCATCAGATATACATCAGTGTTCTCTGTGTATATGACAATTACAATCAAATTTATTTCTGTCAATTAAACTGTGTATGTTGTTTATAGACAATAAACAACAATGTTGCTTGCTATTGATCAAATCGTTGTTTTTCAATTTTTAAAGAAAATCTGAGACACAGATTTGCGGTGTTTCTCTCCTAGTCAAACGGAAGTCTTCCTGTGGGAAATAGTTGCTACTTGGACGGCTCTAAACGTAGGCAAAAGGTTTTATCTTTATAATTGAAGCCGAAATACTTCCGTCTATTCTAACGAGGGATTAGTTAAAGTTATGTGGCGAATTCTTCTTGAAGGGGAAGGTCCTACTTACGCCAGTGATTAGGACAATTATTGCACCGCAAATCAATATTCAGCCCTGGGAGCAAATAAGAAAAATTCCGACAACAAAATTAATATTGCCATGACGCTAATCCTTACTTAAAGAGTTCAGTCAAAGATGCCTCTTCAAAGTAAGAGCAGGACAGGCCCACCGCATCCTGCAGAAGTTACTTGAGAAGATTTCTAGCCTATTAGTATGCCTGCCTATTAGCTCCGCAATAGTGTAATGAAAGGGACTTGCGATTTAGGAGAAGAAGACAATAAATCCTCTTGTTAACCATACCAGTGCATCAGAACCTACCTATAATACTGAAAGTCTTTGGGAACCGAATAATCGAAAAGTGTATAATAATCATACGAGGTGAACTTGAGAAATTTAAATCCTTCTGGGCACTGAAAACGGCATTACAATAGTGGGCTAAAGCAACACAGAAACCAAAATAAATAGGATACTCTGGGGTGACCCAGATATGAGGAAGGCCGTGAACCTAAGATCAGAGCAGGATGCATTTGAATTACATATTGACGCCTCCGTTCTATAACATTCTAAGTCGAAAAAGTATGTTTTGAGTTATGAGCTCTCAAAGTTTTCGCGATACATACGACTATATGGGTATTCTAAGTAGATTTTTCCCTATAACTTCGGAACGGATCGGCGCATCTTAACCTTAATCTTAAGTACACTTAGAACGTTATAGAATGGAGGCGTCGATATCCGCCTCAAAAACAGCAAGCATAAGACACTTAAAGATGAGAGACTCACACAGCAATTTGTGTCAATATAATATGAGCTCCTGGTCACAGGGAAATCCCGTGTAATTGTATTTCAGTTGAGTTTGGTTGACCAAGCACACTCCTGCCGAATATCAAGCCACACGTGAACGCTATTACCACTCTTACGGCCGTTAGGCTGTCTTATAGGCATATAACTGATAGCTTCTGGGCTGAGGAAGGATTTTGATTTAAGCCAGATGAGTCAGACGGAGGATCTATCAACTACTAAAATTATAGCCATGTAATCTGTCTATCACGGTATCCATGTATTTATTGCGCAATAAGTAGACATGCGGGGAGCCTTCAATTACACAGCCCTGCATGGGTTTTGCAAATAAGATGGCTCCAAGTGTTTCCGAAGGCATTTTGCACGCTGAACACGAATCTGGTTTCAAAAACTTTGCATCACGTCAGGTTTTCGAGAAAAGGTTGAAACCCCTAAAAATATCGTTTTTGGCCATTTTTGAAATATTGTAGAGCTAAACACTGACGCTATTGTCAGAAATTGACAATTGATCTTTGCTCTTTAAAATGAGCCCAAAGCCAAATTGTTTGCATGAAGCCTTAAAGTAGGGGGTGGATTTATGTCAAGGGGTGCAAGAGTAAAAGAAACACATTACGGAGATCCTTAAAAATTAATCAGATTTACTTTTAAATTGTTACTCAGCGGTTTTTGGGGTCGCTGATTACAGATTTTCATTCAGATTTAAAAAATTCAAAATGGCGGATCAAATATGGTGGTCGAGGTTTATAAAAATTAATCAGATTTACTTGACCGCCATATTGGATCCGCCATTTTGAATTTTTTAAATCTGATTCATCTTATTTGCACAAAAAAAGTCAAAATTTGCAGGGCTGTGTTATCTGCAAACTACTTTTGTAGAGGTCGTAAATCGGTTGAGGAAGAAGAGAATATCGTACAATTTATTAGCCAAGGGCGTCCGTCTCTCCCTCAACTATCAACTCCCTTCTCAATAGTCTAACGGAGCTATTATTAATAGATATCGGATTGATCAATAAATTTATTGAACTTATAGACAGGTTTTCAGTTGGATTATAAGGAACTCATACCTTATTGTAAAGCCCTGATACTTATTCTCAAGATTCGTTAATCAGGACTTCTCTTTTAATTTTAAATCATTGCTTCAAGAGGTTTGGATTTAACAAACCCATCTCTCTCTCGCCTATAATATCCTAATGATCTCACAAAGTTTGCCATGACGAATTGTTGCTTTCACAATTTATGTTCCCCGAGCAAGTTCATTGGATGTATTTGGAGAAGTTAAATTCTCTAAACTATACAAGAAACGTTTTTCAATTACTCATTATTAATTCCAATGATAATAATCCTTCAATTAGCAAACACAATAGCCATTAAGTCCTTGAAATTTCAAACAATTAAAACCAAAAAAAAAATAAAGAAAAATCAATATAAGTAGCCTTAAGGCCATTATGAACAATTCTAATTAAAAAATATTGTGATTGCTGCCAAAAACTTGTCCAAATATTTGTACAAGAATACTTAATTGCACCAAATGTGGTAGCAAAAATTAAAAAAAAAATCATTTTGATTGACAAATTTTAATTGTCACAATGAATGACTGACTGACTTGACTGGCTTGACTGGTAGCAGCAATGTTTTCCAATGAATTATTACAACGACAAGTGGCTTACAAAAATTTGAAATTCAATATTCATAGAATGGCAAACGAAGGAAATCCAAAAGAAAAGAAAACTTATTTTAAAAAAAATATGGTTTTAATGGCACCCCAAAAGAAATCATTTCATTGAACTTAATTTGATGGCTTCTCCAATGTCTGACATCATAGGCTGTAACATGATCAGTTGCTAAGATAATCCCACGTCCATAAAATGCGAACAAAAAGCCACAAACACCACAGAGCTGCCGTTTGCCACTGTTACAGTCACATTTTGTGCGCATGCGTGACTCGGTGTATGATTTAATTTTTTTTGCATGACGCAATATAACTGAAGCAGCAACTAGTGGCAGTTTATGCAACAACTGCATTCAAGTTAAAAACAATTAAAACCAAATTTGTACAAAAAAAAAAACAAATTAATGAATAAATGAATGAATGCATGAAAGAATGAATGAATAGCGAGAAAAAGGGGGAAATAATGTTTGCAATTGCGCTACAACAGTGCCAAAGTGAAGCATGAATCATACGTATGAATTTATATAAGCGAACATGGTTTTCATTGAGGAAATGTAATCACTTACGCACTTTTGAATCGATCAATTGCACTTTCTTTTCAATGTAAGCGGTGGAATAAGATTATTGGCAAAGCCAGTATTTTTATTGTCATCATACAGTGTGGTCAGATGAGATGCTACAAACATACATAATTGGTTATTACAACCCTTGAGTCAGGACTAAGACCTAGCTTCTCACACCCCTTATTTGTGTGTGTGTTAATTTTATACATGAGTGGCGGGACCTACAGTTTAAAGTCGGCGCCGAACGACGGATTTCTAAGAAACTTTTCATGGCAATTTTATTTATTCTCAGAGTTTTTGCCAGAAATCTGCTGAGATAAAGTCGCCGAAGAAATATTTTTCATATTTCGATTTGATCGAGTTGTCTGACCCTGGGGCCTCACGTCTAATGAGCCAACACATTACCTACTATGCTAAGGCAACTTGTCCTAGAATTCAGTAGAAATTATTCGTAAATTTAGAACCGGCCGTGTAGGCTTACGCAGAATCTCCATTATATACCATGTCGGAGAACCACTACTACTACCACAAGCTACTTTACGATCCCTCTCAACTGGGTTATCCTATAAACTAAGCGTCAAACATCAGACTTAAATTATGGGGTCATAATAGGTCTGACCCAATTTATTCATGGTAGTGTAAGTTGAGGTATTTGTACCTCCATTGTAAAGGGTCCGCCAAATAACTTTTTTTTTGAAAATGTTAAAAAAAAACTACTGAATATTTTCTCAAATTTCTTTTTTTATTTGAAAGTACAATCCTTCCGGTTAATAATGGAAAATAATTTCATTCAAATGGCTACCTCGGCTGGCCATGCAGTAGACCACACCAGAAGATGTCGATTTTGGTAAAAAAATATGAAGCTCATTTTGATCTTGGCGGGTATGTAAACAAACAAAATTGTCGCATTGGGGCACAGAAAACCCGCACGCATATATTGAAAAGCCGACGCACCCAAAACGAGTCACTGTTTGGTGCGGATTTTGCTCCAGAGGCATAATTAGGCCATTTTTCATCGAAAATGAGCAAGGAGTGGCCGTTACAGACAATGGTGATCGTTATCGGGCCATGTTGAACGAATTTTTGTTCATAAAAATTTAAGGATATTGGAAACATTTGGTTTCAACAGGACGGCGCTTCGTGCCACACAGCCGAAGCTACACTCGATGTTTGGCGCCCTGTTTTTGAAGATCGCATTATCAGCCGCAGAGCTGATGTCGTTTGGCCACCTCGGAGCGGCGATTTGACACCGTTGGACTATTATTTGTGGGGTGCCGCCAAAGATAAGTGTTACGCCGACAAACCAGAGACAATTGACGCTTTAAAGGACAATATTCGTGAAGCCATTGGTGAAATACAGCTGCACACAATCGATAATGTGCTTAAAAATTGGACCGATCGTGTAGGCTACTGCATGGACAGCCGAGGCAGCCATTTGAATGAAATTATTTTCCATTATTAACCGGAAGGATTGTACTTTCAAATAAAAAAAGAAATTTGAGAAAATATTCAGTAGTTTCGTGTTTAAAGCATTTTCAAAAAAAAAGTTATTTGGCGGACCTTTATCAGTTTTGCTAGGATGGACATTAAGTCCAGATTCAGATTGGTGAACGAATTTTTAGGGAAAACTTGAATATTCGATTCCAAAAGGTGTTATCGCATACTTTAAGTTTTGTTTTAGCTTTTTTTGAAGTATTTAAAAATAAAGCCAAGTGAATTGCTGTATAACACCCCACCGACTGTAGGGTGTAGAACTAAGAAAGTGCCATAAACTTACATTTAAAAATGTTGTGACAGAAAAAATGCATTTTTTTTGCAATATTACTCCTGCTAAATAGACTCGAATTAAAATAATTAAAGCGAAAGTAATCGTTTGTGTTTGAGGCTAGAAATGCGGTTAAAAGCGTAACGCGAAAATAGGAAAATCCCCACTAGACACATGGTCTGGCTACAAAGAAATATTTTACAGCCACGGGTATTATTTAATCCAATAATTGTTTTATTTTTTTTTTTATTATAGATTTAATAGAGCAGCAGTAATAAAGAAGATAAAAAAAAACTAAAATAAACAGAAAATAATTACAAAAAAAATTTAATTCAATTCAATAAAACGAATTAAATACTTATGAGTAGTGATTAATAAATGCAATCAAATTATCGATAAATACAGCAATAGCAACAACAACAACAATAAATAATGTGAAAAAACAAACAATTAAAAAATACTTATCGTTTACAAAACTAAATACGAAAAAAAATTAAAGAAATAAAAAAACTTAAATTTAATAGAAAATATTAAATTTTTAATAAAACAAATTGTAATAATAATAACAACAAAAAGGATAAAAAAAAATTTAAATTAAACAATTTAAATGATTGTTTTACATTTAAACGCTTCCATTTAAAGCAAACTTTTTTTGCGGCGCAATGAGATTATTTAAATAAAAAGGAAAAAGTTGTGCCATCAATTGCATTTTATTTTAAAATTTTTTTTTAGTCTCTCTAATAAATGCAACAACAAAAAACAAATTGTTGAAAATAAAAGTAAAAAAAACAATTCATCAGATTTTATAACAGACCACAACAATTTATAAATAAACAATTAACAACAAACGGCTTTTATTGCAAATAATCATCAAAGGAATATAAAAAGTTTGAATATTTTTGAAAAGATTTTGTTACAAAAAAAAAATGTGGCTCCACATATTGTGTCCCTTGACGGTGTTGTTGGCAACCGCAGCATTTGCCTCTGTCTTACAAATTGATCAGAACTTAAAAAATATTAAATTGATCGAAAGTAAATTCATACCGGATGTCAATGTCTTGCCGGCCGATGAAACGATCAATAGCAACGATGAGAATTGGCAACAAGTGCGGCGTTTCATGGAGGATGGCCTACCCGTTTTGGAATTGTACGGTTATAAACCACAAAGAGGTGAGTTTAAATATTCATTTAACATATATTTTTCTTCTGTTGTGTAATCAGAAATTTAAAAGTTCTATTCAGAACTGAAACGGTGCATAGTAAGCCTCATACATACATACTTTATTGGTCAGTATACCCCTTCAGTCAGCAGTAAAACCTAGCTTCTCAAACCACTCATGTGGTGAATAAAACAAAGCAGAGAGATTAGCTATGTAAGAATGAATACATACCCTCATTATTAACCTCAAGAGAACCAGAGTTTTAACTCTCAAAAATCGTTCTCCTACAAAGAGCCGGACGGTCATAGAGGAGATTCTCTTTCACGTCCAACTCCTCCTCATCTCCATATACATACATAATGGGTGATTTTTTAAGAGCTATAGGAAAATTTTTCAAAAAAAACACATAAAATTCATAAAAATTCATGAAACCTTTATTTGAATCGATAGTACGGTCCATATAATTTAATGTTTGAAGATTATTTCATGCAAATATTGACCGCGACTGCGCCTCAAATGGTCCATCCGCTTAGTCCAATTTTGGCATACTCTATCCAACATTTCGGCCGGTATCTCACGAATAAATGCTTGAATGTTGTCTTCCAATGCGTCAATTGAAGCGGGCTTGTTGTCTATACAGACAAGCTTTAACATAGCCCCACAAAAAATAGTCTAAAGGCGTTAAATCGCACGATCTAGGCGGCCAATTGACCGGTCCCGAACGTGAAATAAAATGTTCACCGAACTCGCCTCTCAATAAGTCCATTATTAAGCGTGCTGTGTGGCATGTGGCACCGACTTGTTGAAACCACATGTCATGCAAGTCAAGCTCTTGCATTTTGGGCAAAAAAAGTTGGATATCATCTCACGGTAGCGCTCACCATTCACAGTTACGTTACGATTCGCAGCATCTTTGAAGAAGTACGGTCCACTGATGGCATCAGCCCGTAAACCGTACCAAACTGTGACTTTTTCTGGATGCATTGGTAGCTTTTGCAATGATTCTGGCTGATCTTCACTCCAAAATCGACAATTCTGCTTATTTACGTATCCATTGAGCCAAAAATGAACTTCGTCGCTGAACACAATTTTTCGATAAAGAAGCGGATCTTCGGCCAACTTTCCAAGGCTTCAATTCTTGCACCAGCTGTATTTTGTTTAAACCAGTGTTGCCAAAAAGATAATAGCTAAAAAATTACCCGTTACATACATAATTGGTCATTACAACCCTTCAGTCAGGATTACGATCTAGTTTCTCACACCACTTATGTTGTGTGTGTTAATTTTATAAATGAGTGGTGGGACCCAAAGTTTAAAATCGACTCCGCACGACAGATTTGAGAAACTTTTCATGGCAATTTTATATACTCTCAGAGTTTTTGCCAAAAATCTACTGAGAGGAAGTCGCCGAAGAAAACACTTTTTGTATTTTGTTTTAATGTCTGGCCTGGGGCTTGAACCCTGGCTTTACGTCTAATAAGCCAACACACTACCTACTAGACTACGGCGACTTCAAATATACCCTGTAGAAATTCGAATAAAATTTCTCTCAGACTTCCGTCAGCTAACTTTAATGACAATGTCTTAAAAGAACCAATACACCAACCTCACGTTTGATTTATTGAGTCCCATCATAGAGCCATCTCTACAATCATGGACTTTTTGCTACATATCTTATATACTTTCTTAAGTGGTCACTTCAATCCTTTAGTTTGGATTACAACCTAGTTTCTCACACCATTCATATCGTGGGACCTACCGTTTAATGCCGACTCCGCAAGAAAGGAAGTCGCCGAAAGAAATATTGTTTCAGACTTCGTTTTGTTCGAGATGTCTGACCCAGAAGTTGAATCACGAACTCTTGTCTAATAAGCCAACACATTAACCACTAGACTACGGTGTATTTATTTACGATTCGCTGCGACTCTACAAAATTTTCTGTAACAATTTTCTGATAAATTCAAAAGGTAGCAGATGAGAGTATTATTACATTGCAAGTGAGTCAAACCTATCGTTCCCAGGTAAACCACTGCGTCCTATAACTCTACAGGGTGTTTCCGAATCCGATCTTCTATGTAGTCCCTATACTCAATAACACCAAACCGATCCTATCTCCCTCAGGGCAGATTTAGGAGAAGCGTGGTCGACAAAACAAGCCTCAAGTAGTAATAATCAAAAGATATGTCGTTTGTTGAATAATCAGAGCCAGATGCCTTTTATAAAACTAAGAGATATTTTTTTTACTACCCCTTATAATTTTCCTGCTTTCAAACAATTCAAAGTATTCTTTGTTGTTTCTTTTCATATCCTTTGTATGAATGTAGGTATGTATCTGTGCTATTCCAATAATCTTCAAAGTTGTTTATCACTCGCATAAATTCTCACATTCAGGCGATAAAAGCAAAAGTTCACACAGTAAAGTCAAATGTAGAATCAAACAAGAATTTTCATTTCCATTTGAACTGAACAAAATTGTAACAAATTTTCAAAAGAGTTTTAGAAAGTACGAGTGTGTGAGTGAGTATTTGTATTTGGAATCAAGCTGGGGTGGTTATAAAAGTGTGCGTGTGTGTGTGTGTGTTGGTAATAAATCAATAGCTTGCATTCTTAAGTGTTTTAATTCATTAAATTTCAAACTGATAAAGGAAAAGCCAACCAAACAACCAACAAACCAACCAACCGACACACACAGAGAGCACAAGGTTAAACCATTTAGCCTGAAGTGTAAAAGCAAAAAGGAAATCATTTTGTAGTTGAAAGGCTGAAAAGGAATATTAGGGGTGTAGTAGTATACGTGGTATAAGTGTAAGTGTAAGTAGGTGTACAAAATAGATGAACAAAGTATTCTTAATTGTTTTCCAAAAATAAAGGTTTACGGTTATGCAAACCCAACCGAGCCAAACCAACACAAAACCAAAACGAAACCAACAAATTCTTTAAACAGACAAAGAAAACTTTGTTGCCAAAACGTAAAACAAAAAGCAGCAGAAACCCAAAATATTTCCACTGGTATGCCGTAAGGCGTGTATGTGTTCGGAATTAAAAATTTCCAAAAACAAACAAAAAAACTGAAAGAATAAAAAAAGTTTTGCAAAAAATTTTGTTTTTTTTTTTGTTTTTTTTTGTTTTTTTTTATAATTTAGAAAAACCAGACTAGAATGATATAACCAAAAAATAATATAATAATATTCATCATCATCATCATCATCATATTCAACAACAATAAAAAAAACCAAAAAAAAATTAAAAAAATAAATAAATAAAAAAAATTTAATAAAAAATTTATACTAGAACAACCACACCTGTAATGTGTTAAGAATAATAATTAAAATTAAAACAAACAAAAAAAAATGAAAAATTAAAAAATAAATTGAAGCGGAATGGTATTGAAAGGTGTAGCAATAAAAAACCCTGCCACCAATCACTTAATGACAGCCATCACAGCTATTTTTGGCAACGTAAAGGCTGTGAACAATCAGCAGCGAGCGTGTTAATTAAGCAGCAATTTAAAAACCATTAAAGCGAAGAAGTCATTCTTGAATTTTAAAAAAATTGTTGTGGAAAAACGAAAATGACTTGATAATCAAATTGTCGCAATAATATTTGTAACAGTTCCTATTAATATCTGACAGTTGTAGCTGGGAACGCTTAAACCACTTAGGCACTGGAGACAACTTTATAAACCAACGCCCCAATTTGCCAACCACTTCCGAACTGCAAACCAAAAACCTGGCCTTTGACACAGGAATCTGTCGCCAGAGCCTAGTAAATAGAGTGTTGGCTAAGCCCGTGGTTCCAAATCCAACTCAGACATCTTGAACAAAACGAAAATTAAAAAAATTTTCTTTCGGCGACTTCCCCTCAGCAGTCTTCTGGCAACAACTCAATACTTCTGTTCTCTTTGGACAGCATAATTACGACAAGCGGAGAGAGATCAAAAGGAATCGTATAAATACGGTTAGATAAGCTGAGCTGACAGCTTGAAAAATTTTGAAAAGTCTAGAAAAATTAAATCAATATCGCCTTGCGGCTCTAAGTGAATGCAACAAGTATCGGCTCCGCCATCTAACGTTTTTTTTTCAACTAGTGCTTATTTCGTGAATGGTAACACTTAGCTCATGTCTGATTTGACAGATAATTAGTTTTATCCTTCCGCTGAACGAATATGGACCATCCAATGCGTTTTCGCTTCGCTAAGTGGGCCGGCGATCAACTTACAGAAGATGGCGATTTTGGCAAAAAAAATCATCTTTTCAGATGAAGCTCATTTTGATTTTGGCGGGTATGTAAACAAGCAAAAATTTGGGGCACAGAAAACCCGCACGCATACATTGAAAAGCCGACGCACCCAAAACGAGTCACTGTTTGGTGCGGATTTTGGTCCAGAGGCATAATTGGGCCATTTTTCTTCGCAACTGAGCAAGGAGTGGCCGTTACAGTCAATTGCAAGCGTTATCGGGCCATGTTGAATGAATTTTTGTTCACAAAAATTGAAGAGGAGGATATTATTGGCAACATTTGGTTTCAACTGGGCGGTGCTACGTGCCATACAGCCGAAGCTGCACTCGATGTTTTGCGCCCCGTTTTTGAAGATCGCATTATCAGCCGCAGAGCTGATGTCGTTTGGCCACCTCGGAGCTGCGATTTGACACCGTTGGACTATTATTTGTGGGGTGCCGTCAAAGATAAGTGTTACGCCGACAAGCCAGAGACAATTGACGCTTTAAAGGACAATATTCGTGAAGCCATTGGTGAAATACAGCTGCACACAATCGATAATGTGCTTAAAAATCGGACCGATCGTGTAGGCTACTGCATGGCCAGCTGAGGCAGCCCTTTAAATGAAATTATTTTCCATTATTAACCGGAAGGATTGTACTTTCAAATAAAAAAGAAATTTGAGAAAATATTCAGTAGTTTTTTTTAAAGCATTTTCAAAAAAAAAAGTTATTTGGCGGACCCTTTATTTATCCCAACATTTCTAAAAACCACCTCAAACGATCATTAATGTGCCTAGTTTTGGCAAACATCTGCCTGTTCTGCGAAAACCTCTATACGAGGAGAACAATTCACTCGACTCCGCAGGATATGGCGGCCGAAGGAAGGGACAGATAAAGAGAGGCAAAGACTCTTCTCAAATCCAGTGGGTTTGAGGCCATTCAAAACATTTGTTGGAAAACTATAATAAGAGGAGATCTGAGTCATTTATCAAGTTATCCAAGAATAATTTAAGACTGGTAACCAGTCTTTTGATAGCGCACTGTAGATTGAGAGTACCTTTATTGAGAATGGACATTCTTGGAACCTGTGAGGCATTAATGCATCCCAGATTGCATATCACGTGGTTGCATATTCAGTGCTAGGCAGGTAATAATCATTGTTGACACCGTGCATCACGTGCCCTGAAACTTGTCAGGGCAATAGACCTATAAAGTTTGAGGGATTCGTATGGTCGCTGTATTAAGGCACCTCTTCGCGAGGATAACACATGGTTAATCAACCGTCAATGATGTGTTTTCTATGAGTAATACGTTAATAGATGTCCTTCAACCACATTCCTTAAAGTAACAATAAAACAACGAAACACTAGCTATTTTGTGCCAGTATTCTAATGCATGGATAGAGTTAGATATCGGCTGCCTTCCAAAAGTATCGATACAAAGTTTGTATGCAGTTCTACTACTTTATATACACTATGTAGATATGCAAAGTAACCAAACAATGCATCAACTATAAAACCGATGACAGATTGCTTTTTGACTGCGTTAAAAATACACATTGACGACGTTTTGAAATGGAATACATTGTATATATTTTGTACAGCGGCATTATGAAACACAATACTTTGTTCAAACACAAAGCAACTAACATTTTGGAAGGCGGCCATCCTATCGTCATTAGCAAACAATTTTGTTCTCTTCAGTATACGATCTTCAGTATACGATCGAGAATATTGATTTCGAGTTATCGACAAATACACGATAGTTCTCTCTGTCCGATAAAAATGATGTAACTAGTAAGTAAAACAGATGGAGTTAAGCCTTAAGAAACTATGCCTATTGAATACTTCTTCCGATACTTGAAATACCCAGACATTAAAAGCTTCTGACTACACAATATTTATATGAATGGGTTGTAATTCTGAACAGAACTTTTTTCTAAATCATTATTTTCATTTGAAAACATCGTTAGGAATGATGAAGGGGGTCCCATTAAACTATATCAACATTTTCAATAAAGCCTTCACAATAAAACTACCGAACAGTAAAGTCTTCCAACAAGTTCGTTCTATTCTTTAGAACGAAAATATATGAATTTAACGTCAAATTAACGAATTAAAATTGAATTGAATTTAAATTATTAATAGTTACGTTACTTAGGTTGGACTTTGGTTTGCAAAAGGAATTAAAACATGCCTGCACTTGAGCACAAACAATTCATTTAAATTTTACTCACCAAAATATGCAAAACATGCAAAAAAAAACTATTCAACGTGCCTCTGCAGTCCATTTAACCGTAAACATACACATACGCACACACACACAAATACAATTACAAAAAAAAAAATAAAATTAATTGCCGTTGTGTTCTGCTTTCTACCATTTTGGGTGCCTTAAATGCAAATGGAAGCAGAAGAAGAAGAAACCTATTAAAACTTTTACTTGGAGAGTTTTCTCTCAACATTTTATTTGTTTCCACTCTCTCTCTCTCCCTCACTCTCACTCTCTTACTAATTTTTTTAATTGATACTTTCAGATATACCGTTCACATTGATTGTGCCAAAAATTGATGTTCGTACCATTGAGAAGCCACGTTTAAAGGAGTTTATGTTAGAGCACATGGTACCGGGTCGTGCATTCGATAACTATGCCGATGAGGAGAGTGCCTCATCGTTTGGTAACGGTAATGGTCATAAAATTGTTTTTCGCAAATTAGAAAAATCCCCCAACAATGTGGTGTGGCTATTGAATGGTTTTCAAATACTACATCGAGTACGCATCAATGACAATCTAATTGCTTTGGCCATTGATGGATATTTGGGTGATCGGAAATCACCATATTCGAAACGGAATATACAGGAAGGCAGTAATAGGTAAGTAAGCCTGCCTGCTTTAATGATTATTTCTCTCTTTTTTTGTTTTCGTTTTTTTTTTTTGAACAGAGGCGTAGTAGTAGGGGGTGAATAATTTAAAAAAAAACTTTTGTTGCAAACGAAATGTTAAGCATTTCGGTTAACACAAAAGTGTTCAGGAAATCAAATTTTCAGTTTAGTATCTAATTTTGGATTTAAAGAACATTATTGTAGAGGTTTTAGTTAGACAGGGTTAATGAAATCCCCTTACTATAAATCTGAAGAGGAAACCTGAATATCGGCTTCCTATTAAAAGTTTAAAGGTCCCAAAGTAACCCTCTCTCATGGTATTTAACTTTCTTCTACAAAGAGTCACATAGAAGCTGTCTATCACATCTAAATTTTCCTTAGAAATCCGGCTAAGATCTATTTCAGACCCTCGTCAGCGATCTGAAATCACAATATTCTGTAAGAAACCTAGCCCCCAGTCGGTCTTTGACCTCACTGAGCCTCAACAGCGAACTCTTTCTACCACTCCTTAACACGATATATCCCCCTTGAACTCTACGCCTCTATTTATTTGTACGCTCCATAAATTTAACCAACTTTTGCATGTGCTCTTGTTCAAAAGAATAAAAAAAGTGAAACAAATTTAAAGAACACTTGGAATATACTAGTTTTCCTCGATTTTCCTTCTTTTTTTTTTGTTTTGCTTGTTTGGGCCAACTCCACAATTTCCACCAAAAAAGAAAACTTTGACAATCAATAAATTTTGTAAAACATTTTAACATTCGTACTACGGCATAAATTGTGCAGTGCAGTGCAGTGTACAATCAAAACACAAACACAGAGAAAAAAAAACCAAAACCAAGCAAAAAAAAAACGAAACGAAATGAACGAAAACAGAAAATAATGTTTTATATTGTTTCCTGCCCTTACACCCCCCCCTCCCCTCCTCTCTTCCTCCTCATTGCCAATCTTTTCGTTTATATTTTGTGATTTGCAGCCGTTACAATGAACCACAACGTTTAGAGATGCGCAATTCAACGGGCCAAATAGCACACACGAAAAACGAACCCATTTTAAAGGAGTCAAAGGCGAGCCCCCTAATGTCATTTCTTGGCAGCATGAAAAGTGGCACAAAAGTTTTCCAGCATTTCCTATCGAAAAGTAATCTCACCCAAATAATGGACGATGGCTCATACACCATACTCATACCCACCGACAATGCCTTTCAACGTTGGCATCCCATCGATTGGGGTTTCTATCCATTCAGTGTCCAAGACTTTACCGAAAGTGTGTTGCGCAATCATTTCTTGCCCACACAAAAACCCCTGCGTATGAATGACGTCAAGAATATGGATCAAATGGTCGTACGCACCATGGGTGGCGAAAATGTCATCTTCAGAGGTCAACGTAAGTAATAAATACTTTCATTTCATTATTTAATAGTAATATAACAGTAAATAATATGATTATTGTCATAATCCTTGATTTATAATGGGTGTATGTGTATGTATTCGTTGTAATTGTGCATTTCCTTTTCTTTCGTTTTAGCTGCACCTACGGTCAACAATGTATCCATTATGTCCGATTACACATTGGCCAATGGTAATCAGGTATTTATTATCACCGAAGTTCTATTTGTCTCCGAAGCTGTTGTCTCCAAATTGCATCAGGTAAATGGTGTGTTTTTTCTTTTCTTTTTTTTTTGTTGAAGTATTGATGTAGTACATACGTACACATGCACGTCATGAGTCTCATAAATGATTAATGGTTTCCTGAGTGTATGTGTGGTTTGAATTTGAATTTAAATTTTCTTTTCTTTTCTCATACATAGATGCACAAGGATAAAGAGACTCCACCATTGTTGGCCTTCCCCTGGTTTGGTGCCCAATTTTTGTCACATTCATTTTTGGCTTTGGAACGAGATCCCAGATTTACACAAATCACCAGGTATTTGCTTTTAGACTTATGATTCATTTCTCTACTCTTCATTGTTTCCTTTTTCCTTCCTTTCCCTTCTCATCATATGATTTATGAATGTTTGCTCTGCACTTTTTTATGTTTTTTTACTCATGATATCATCTATCGTTCATACATATTTTGATAATATTTTTATGTATGTGTCTGTGTGTGTTTGTATGCAATTGCAGATTTTTAAATAATGCTGAAATAGCACCACATGTATCAGGCGCCAATTACACATTCTTTGTTCCGGATGATAAAGCATTTGAGAAATTAGGATTTGATAAACTAAGTGATGATGTTATGGTAAGTAAATATAAAATTAAATTCAGCCCCTACATTAAAAATTAGGCCACTTTAGAATGAAATCAACCACATGTGTTCGAAAAGAATGTCAAGCCACTTAAAATTAATCCTCAAGCCCTGATAATGGGTTTCAAAGCCAATCGCGCAATATTTTCGAGACTTTGAGATGAACAAAATCTAATAGACACTACATAGAGGCTGCCTTCCAAATGTATCAATACAAAGTTTGTATGCAGTTCTACTATTGTACATAAACTATGTAGATACGCAAAGTAACCAAACAATGCATCAACTATAAATCCGATGCCTGATTGCCTTTTGACTGCGTTAAAAATACACATTGACGACGTATTGAAATAGAATACATTGTATATATTTTGTACAGCGGCATTATGCAACACTATACTTTGTTCAAACACAAAGCAACTAATATTTTGGAAGGCAGCCAGACATATCCACTCTGCTCCTACAAACTTCTACGCCTTCAGACATTCCCTAAATGGATCAATATTATTCTTTAAATTTAACTGCAGCAATTTTTGTAATTCTAGGCAGATCAATACCTCCTTGATATTCTCAACTTGTCGCATTCCAGTTTAAAGAGCAACAACTAGTCATATGGACAGACATTAGACAGTTGACTCCTATCAAAATGTAACTCTACGCTATGACGTCACATTTAGTTTTTGATCGACTGCCAATGATAGTAGACTACCACATGACTTGAGAAGAAAATGGGAAAAAAAATTAATTTCGGGTTTGGATTGAACATAATTTTTTGCGAAAATAAAACCCCACTGAATTCAAGGCTAAACTCCATAAATACTGTTATGCAATCAAGAACACACTAAACGAGAATAAGTAAACAAGACAACAACATATACACATCGAACGGTACACAGAATAACACAAGCAATCAACGGGAAGAGAACAAAACAAAGATCAAAAATCGAACTGCAACAATTTCATAGAAAGATCATAAAGTTACTAGACATAGAGGCAGTATAAACAGAGCGAAGAATGTTGCTGCCAGAGTGAGTAAACTTGAGTCAGTCAGTGATACGACATGTTGTGTTAACCTACTTAAAATTTAGCAGCTCATTATGTCCTTATGTCCTCCCAAAATTACGTACAGGACATAAAAGATATACTACAGATAGTAAACGTTTAACAATAAATTACACAGCCCTGCATGGGTTTTGCAAATAAGATGGCTTGAAAATTTACTTGAAAATTGTTACTCAGGGGTTTTTGGGGTCGCTGATTACAGATCTTCATTCAAATTTAAAAAATTCAAAATGGCGGATCCAATGTGGCAGTCAACTAAATCTGATTAATTTTTGTAAACCTCGACCGCCATATTGGATCCGCCATTTTGAACTTTTTAAATCTGAATGAAGATCTGTAATCAGCGACTCCAAAAACCCCTGAGTAACAATTTTCAAGTAAATCTGATTAATTTATAAGGACCTCCGTAATGTGTTTCATTTCCTCTTGCACCCCTTTATATAAACCCACCCCATACTTTAAGGGTGCATGCAAACAATTTGGCTTTGGGCTCATTTTAAAGAGCAAAGATCAATTGTCAATTTCTGATAATAGCGATGGTTCTAGCACGTCAGTGTTTAGCTCTACAATTTTTCAAAAATGGCCAAAAACGCTATTTTTAGGAGTGTCAACCCCCTTTTTCTCGAAAACCTGACGTGATGGAAAGTTTTTGAAACTAGATTTGTGTTCAGCGCGCCTTCGGAAACACCTGGAGCCATCTTGTTTGCACAAAAAAGTCCTAATTTGCAGGGCTGTGTTATCTTTCATGTAAGCTTAAGATTCAAAATGACAACTAGACTGTTAAAGAGTTTTTTACATTTAAAATTTCAACAGGAAAAGTGTAGCTTTTGAAACAAACATAAATACTTCTATCCTTTTTATTTACAGGCTTCACAACGTGGTATTAAAATGCTTCTGAATCACTTCGTTAAGGGTCGCCTTTACAATCGTGATTTAAAAGACAATGAAGTTTTCGAAACCATCGGTGGTGGCCATATAAAAATCACACGAAATCCCGGCAGTAATGCGACCAGCGTAAATAATGCCAAAATTATAGAAAGTGAAGTCTTTGTTTATAATTTAGGCACCATGTTCTACATTGACGATATACTCTATTCACACCTGCTCAGAGAGTATGTGATCAAGCATAAATCGAGAACAAACTATGCTGGCGGCAATAATGGACGATCATCAACTTTGGGTACACCCACCGATGTCGAAATCGTACCAAATGAATTTGATCATGAACAGAGTGGCGGCAATGGTGACTATTCCATACACGAGGACGATTTCGATGATGAGATAATAACACCAAAAGCGCTTCCCGTCCAATTTTATGAATTGCCCAAATAAATCAGTAACTGAGAAGGAGATGAGCAGAGCAGAGCAGAGTTAAAATTATTGTTTTAAAAATTTTTATTGGAAGAAAACGGATTTAAATTTAGTTTTTATTTTTTTTAATGGAATACGTTTGTAAGAAATGTATTAATTTTTGCAAATCACAATTAAAATTAAAAAATTTATATTTTTTTTTTTAAAACATTTTTGTTTTCATAAGGGAGAGATTGTTAGAAGGCTTTAAGCTTTTATTTTTAATTTTTTTTTTCTTTTCTTTTATTTTAATTTTTCTTTTTGTGTGTATAGTTTTAAGCAAAGTTTATTTCGAATTTTATTATGCATTTTAAAATATAAAAAAATAAAAATCAATTTTTAAATTACAAAACCTATACAAAATAAAAAAAATGAATAAAAATGTAGCGAAAAAAAGAAAAGAACGATAAAATACAAAAAAATATATATTTAATGTTAATTTTGTGTAGATTTATTATTATTATGTAACAACTAATAATTATTATTTAATATTTTTAGGTTTATTATTGTATTTTCGATAATTTTGTTTAGAATTTAAATTTATATATACATACGATATATATATACATATATATATACATAGGCATATAGAGTCCAGCATTCAAACTACAACAACTGTATTGTCAACCAAGTATACTTAGAGTTTTAATTAAACGAAATTAATACCGACAACCACAACTAAAGAATTCAAAAAGAAAGCAAAATTAAAACAAAACTGAATAAAAAAATAAACTTTTTGTAGCAATTAAGCCTAAAATAATTCAAAACCCTAATCAGTAGCATTAAAAGGTTTTTCTAATGTACTAGCTTTAGTTAATAAAATCCCTTGTCCAAAATATGTATTTAAAATGGGTAACAATTGAAAGCTGTCTAGGTATAGCCTTTTAGTATTGCCGATTAGGTTTAGAAACTTGCAACATTATGTGTGGTGCACATATCTTATAATATTTAGATGAAGAAAAAACAACACAAACAAACAATTTGATAAAAAAATATGAAACGTAAACGTAAAAGATTGTATTTAGTACGAGCCATTATTTAAAAATAAAACATAAAAAAGTAAAAAAAAACTCTTGTATGACTTTAAAAAGTCGCAAAATAAACATTGAAAAACAAAATAAAAAATAAATTACATAAAACCTTAAAGGATTTACGACAAAAATATGAGAAAAAACAAAAAGAATAAAAAAAAGTATAAAACCATACGATATATAAGTGAATTTAAGACATTAAGAATTTTATATCATACCTAAGAAAAATTACAACAACATTTCCATTCTGAAAATTTGTTAAATGAATAAAAACAGCAAAAAAAAAAGAATCTAAAATAGTAAAAAAACACAAATAATAAAACACAAACCAACTAAGTTTCTTCTACGAACGGAATTCCTACAGGTAAGAGAAAGAAATCTGCTTTAGACAGGACTGCGACCAAGTTTCTCACACCACCCATGTTATGTGTCTTGATTTTATCCATGAAGGACAGATTTGAGAAGCTTTGCATGGCCTTACAGTTTTACAAAAAGACCATTGAGAGGAAATTGCCAAAAGAAATATTTCTTCTTCTTCCTCGCATTGTTCGAGTTTCAGTGCAGGGGTTTGAATTCTCAAGCTTGCCTTTAGTAAACTAGACTGCAGCAACTCAACAGAGGCATCTATTTTGCGTACTACTTTGCTAGTTGTTCGCAGCAATCAAAAGAAAAGTTTCCTAAATTTTTGCGCTTCAACGTCTTCTACCCTAACGTCCGCTGACGTCTCACATCAAGCCTCCGTCCCCTTTTATTCGAGCGACGTGGCCAAATCAGTGTATCCGCTATATGGTTATGCACAAGCTCCATAGAGAAATATTAGAAGGATTTGTAACTTGTAGAGCATTAGTATCGTTACACAAGACAAGTCTCTGTTACTTTATTGCCTATTGAAACCATAATTACTCTGTTGACAAAAGTAATTTTACGATTGAGAGCCAAACTTACACCATTTTCGCTGGTAAAAACGAAGCCAAGTTAAACGTTGATGTTATATGTAGTTGTCGGTCGTAACCTATGATGCGTTGCGCGTCTCCACTTTCAACAACAGATACTTCGTTTTCTTCTCATTTACAGCCAGATTTATTTTGGCAGATTTTCGTTCTATAGCACCACATTCTTCACTAACATTTCTCTTGCTACCCCCTCGTAAGAACGATTTTCAGAAACATATCTCGTGTTATCCACGAATCTCAACATAAACAAGCCTTCTAGACTGGATGGTACTCCAGCACTGGTCCTGAAGCAGCGTTCGTCAGAGTTTTAAATGAGAGTAGTATTTGTGATTTATATTCCTCTGACCAACACCAAGACTTTTGGATGATAGTTACGCCAGAGCCCTAACAGAACATCATCTTGTTATTGCAGATATTCAGTATTCTAACTGCTACCGTGAGCAAATAATACCCAAAATCTTGTGCACCCCAACAAAGTTCTCAAAGCTCAATAGATCCACATTCAATTGACTCATGAATGAGGCTTTTGGAAGTTGTGCAGTCTATCTATTGAACTTTTTTCTCTTTACGCTACTCCAGGAAAAAGCAGCAAAGCTGCTGAATACAATTTTGAATTCAACAAATTCGTTGCTTTACTTTCAAAAACCACAAAACCATTCTACAAAATGTCGATAAAAATGATTCATAAATCAATTCACCTGTTAAAGAGTATCATGCTTGCTCCTAATGTAACTGCAACTCTGATTATTTGTTGCCCTTCTCATCCCAAATAATTTCGATTACTTGCTTCCTTTAAGAAAAATTTATTTTTAAAAATTATTTTTATACGCAAAAATAAAAAGAATTAAAATACTTAACGACTAAAGAATTCTTGTACACTTCTTATCTAAACTATGATTTCATTTTCTTATTTGCTTTCGCCACTTTAGCTTTGATTGCTTTAATATCCAATTTATTATCATCACCAGCTGGTCGTTTCCTTGATGTTGTTGGTTGATCTTCGCTGGGCGGTATAAAGTCCTTTTGTCTTCTTTCCTGTTGTTTCTTGGATGCCTCAACTTGTTTTGATTCACGCTCTTGCTGTTTACGCTGTTGTTTCTGTTCTTTATTAAGGAAATATTCACCCGATGCCAATTGTTTATCGATTTTACTTTCAGGTTGAGCCGGTGGGAAGGGTGTGTATTCTTTCTTTTGTTTCTTAACTTTAGGCTGTTTACGTTTGCTGATATTTTTATTCTTAAATTTGGGCAAAAAGCGAGACCAATCCTCATTTGCCAATTTGGGATCTTTCATGAGTTCTTTTTTAATCATTAAAGCCTTAATATTATATATGGGATGTACATTTTCCATGGTATCAATGACAATATCTCTTACTTGCTGTAGGCCTTTGTAGGGACCTAAAGCGGCCACAGTATTTCCCTGCACTAAAACATAACAATCTGTCAGCAATTCAATGGACTTCAAAGTAGCACCATTTGGTCCTATAAGTCTCTGGCGTCTTTTTACAAACTTTTCCTTTTTCCTTACCAAATTGCCAATTTTTATGATATCGCAACCAATTTCATCCTGCAAAACACGTTTGGCCTGTTCAAATGGTACACTACGTGCCATTAATTTTATCATATCACGGGCTTTAATGATAATATAGGGATCCCAAGTTTTACGCGTTGTTTTAACCACCATACTGCCTTCAATCAAATCTAATTCTGCTTTTAGATTGTGTTCCGCCAGGGCTTGCTGTACCAAAGGCCATACTTCATTCAAATATTTCTCGCGATATTTGGGAAAAAGTGTAGCAAAAGAAGACTCCTCCACTAGGCCATTGGGATTGTCGTCAGGTTTAAAAGTAGGAATTTTCATGGCCCAAGCATTGTCCACCGGTTCATTAGGTTTATGTGTCTGTTCTTGAGCTTCATTGTCACTCATTTTCTTATAAATTTTCTTTAATTTCTTTTATTTTCAAGTTATTTTGTTAATTTATTGAAAAAAAAGGGGGAATAAAATGTTTTAAGGCGCACGTGTGATCAGTTGTTTATGACGTTTCTCGAATGAAAACATTGTTAGAATAGAGATGCCAGATGAAATGAAATTTAAGTGATACCATAATAGTTGAACTGGATATTCGGTTACTTTTTCAAAAATGTGAATCAAACCAATCAGAGAGAGAATGATCGTATTAGAAATAGATAAAGATATAGACCTACAAAAGATATTTGATCCAAAAGCGAACACAAAGTAAAATAGATGGAAAAGAGATAAAAAGAACAAAATGAAGTCAACTTATAAACAAGATAACGACAGATATCAGAAATTTTAGCAAAAGCTAACTCACCAAGGTCATTGAGGAAACTTCGATTAGGACTTATGGTCCACAGATACAAAGTACTGTTTCAAGACGTCAGTTCCTCTACATTACCACAATCCCTGCAGAAAGATGTTACTCTGTTTTATATACTAATGCTCTTAAGGCAGAATGCACCATCAATCGACTAAAAGGATCGTAAAGGATTTTGTCTACACTTGTCTTTGGAGTTTATCATAATATTTGTAACAATAAGTTTCAAGCGACGGAATTGTAATTATTGTTTTAATCCTATTTCATTGGGTTAATGTCCTATTTAATTTTTCTGCGATCTGGCATCACAACACGAAGGCACTGTATAAATATAAATTTCCCTTTTTTTTTATTTACTCCACCAAAATAAACAAATACAAAAACAAGGCGGGTTGCCAACCTCTTTTAGTAAAGCTACCAACAAATACGTATAAAAATCCCGTTTTATTTTCCGTTTACTGTTCACTAATGTGGACATTTATTTAATTTACAAAGTCCTGTTAGTTAATTTGGAAGTATTTCTTATTTTCTGAAAATTCTACAGCATTCGATACATGTCTTTCAGTCTTTTAACTGTTCAGATCTGAGCTTATCAATATTTTTTCGAAATAAACTTGGCAACTCCTGTTATTGTCCTAATATATTCTAACAGCTGGTACTGCAGGAAAAAAATAACAACGACGAAATAAAGAAAAATTTTGTGAATCTTTTTTATCTATCGAGAAAAAACAACAGTTAGAAATTTTTTACAATTAAATTTAACAAAAAAAAACTTTTATAAGACTGCATTTTTTTGATTTTTAATTACGAAAAATGATCAATTCAGTGCGTTATGAAAGCAACAATAGCAGTGAACAAATGCAATTCAATGTTTTAACTGATAGCGGTGGTGGCAGCAGTTTCGTTGTTGGTGAATCACCTCGTACTCCTAGCCGAGCATCTACAGCGCTATCCATGACGCCTAATATCTCACCAGAAGAACCAGTTGGACCTGGCAATGTAAGTTACCTAGAAACAAAAAAAAAATTGAAATTCAAAATTCGAGTCACACCCTTACTTACAGATACTCTGCACTCACGATGGAGTTCTACTGAAGAAAGCCAGTGCCGAACACATAGTCCACTTAAATACTAGTGGCTCGTTGTCTTTGGTGGAATATGGCACCTCCAAGCGTTTGTTTATGGAGTGGAGACCAAATGAAAATATTTTAATTGCAGATGATAGCCAAGATCAAGGCGACTGGGCTTTAGTGGATACCATTTCGAAACGTAATCGCACAAGCTCTGAGTGCAAGGTTTTTAATACCAAACCCATGGAAAGCTCGACAGGTTCCATAAAGCAGCGTTTAATACGTACTTCGGTGGATGATTTTGCCTGTATTGAGGTGAGACAGCGACGTCAGAACCTTAAGTTTATACGTAAAACGGATGGTTCAATACACACAGAATTCTTTTTTCAACATGGTAATGCTGACTTGTTCTTAAGTAGTCTTAAGGGATTACATGTCATTGATTTGGCGCCTAATGCCCGTGGAGGAGAGGAGTATATCATATGTCCCCCCGAAACGCGGAAACTGAAGAAAACTTTTGCTGAACTGGATATTGGTGAAATCAAAACTAGACCTTTGGGTAATGAGGGTTGGTTGCCCAACAGGGTTGTAGGCTTATTTGCTAGCATACCAGATTATATGGTTAATAAAGCACCGCCTAAAAACCGACCAGGCAGCATTGATACTAAAGAACGTCAAAAGTCATCAACACCTTCTGACAACTATCAAATTGTTGGCACAAATGGCAGCACCAACACCTCAGATTCACGCAGCAGAGCCAGTAGTGTGGATAAATCTAGTGAATTGGAAAATGTCAAAGAGATCGCAGAAAAAATAGTACCACCGTTACCCGATCGAAGACCCGTGCTCAGAGGATTTCCTCTCAGCGAAATTGAGTGGTTGGAATTTCGAACCTCAGATGGTCGTATTTCCGATCCCAGTCGTGTTAAAGAAATAATTTTCAAAGGTGGCATCGAACCTAGACTACGCCCTGAGGTATGGAAGTATTTGCTAAATTACTACCAATGGGATGATAATGAAGTAGAGCGTATAGCACGAAGAAAACAAAAATCTATGGAATACTACAGCATGAAGGCACAATGGTTATCCATGACAACAGCACAAGAGGCCAACTTTTCTGGTTATCGCGATCGTAAATGTCAAATTGAAAAGGATGTCAAAAGAACTGATCGTACTTTGGATTATTTTGCTGGCGAGGATAATCCAAATTTATTGTCGTTACAAGGCATTCTAATGACTTATGTGATGTATAATTTTGATTTGGGTTATGTGCAAGGCATGTCCGATTTATTGGCTCCCATTCTGGCCATAATGGTAAGTTATATTATACTATTGCCATAAACTGTATTGATAATCATTTTTCCCATTAATAGGGCAATGAAGTGGATGCTTTTTGGTGTTTTGTGGGCTTTATGAACATGGTGGTTGCCAATTTCGATATCGATCAAGCCGGCATGAAAACACAATTTTGTCAATTGCATAGCCTTTTATCCTTTGCTAATCCACGCTTATTCAATTACATGCTTACCCATGAGTCGGATAATATGTACTTTTGTTTTCGTTGGCTTTTGGTGTGGTTCAAACGTGAATTTTCCAATGATGATATTTTACAACTGTGGGAATGCCTGTGGACCAACTTCCCATGCCCCAATTTCCATATACTTATATCAGTTGCCATATTGGATCAACAAACCGATATAATAATAGAAAATCAATACGAATTCACCGAAATATTAAAACATGTCAATGAATTGTCGGGTAGTATTGACTTGAAAGCTACCTTGGAAATAGCCGAGGCCATTTACTATCAACTTAAAGAGGCCGAACATTTGCCAAACGATATAAGACTAATTATTGGTGAACCCCTATTAGAAAAGGAAGATACTGCTGCCGATAGAAATACGCCAGAACAGTCTGATGACGATTTAGATGATTATGTCAGAGAACTATCACCCGAAGAGAAGAAACGCAATCAAGATTGGTTAGATGAGGCCTGTGAACGTTCCATGTTTTTACAATATATGTAATAAGATTAATTTCATTATATTGTTTTTTTTTCCTACTATTTGTGTTATGACCCCCTCACCCCTGTAATACAAATGCTAAGGAGCACATAATTGGTTTTTATTTGTCATGTAGTTATTTTAATATAGTAAACGTTTACAGTATAAACTTTTTTTATTATTATTATTGAGTGTGTTTTGTTTTCCAAGTTTATACAATTACGTTTTATTCAGAAATTTATTTTGTTTTATTTTCCTTATTTTGTTTTATAAAATTTAAGACAGGTCAAATAAAAGCGAAAGCATATACACACATCCATACATACACAATTATATTTGAATAAGATTTAAGCCTCTATTAATGGCCTCAACAACTATTGTTATAAAAGAAAAACTTTTTAAAGCGTCAAATAATTAATTATACAAGTGCGATATACACATTTTTAAATATCCAATATTAATTATTTTATAATGCATACATAAAACATTTTTATTACTAAAGCAAAACGAAATAAAACACACACTTACCCTTACATACACACAAATATAATAGCTCATACGATAAATATATATATAAAAAAAATAAAAATAATTACTTTTTATTGAATAGTAAAAGCCACAAAATTTAATTAGATGGTGATAATAAAGAATAAAATAAAATACATTTTTTTTAAATACAATAAAAAAAATGATTCACAACAATTTTAATTTCCCATAAATGTGGTGTGTGCTCTACACACTAATGTGATAATTATTTCTTTTACTACTATTTGTGTTATTCCCCATAATACAAAACATGCTTGCGTAATCCCTTTACGTCGTACAATGTTTACAAGTACTCTTGTTAATTTTTGTGCTCAATGTAAATATTATGCAGGCATATGATTACTATATCATAGGTTGGTTGTTCGTTGTTAGGTAATGGGGATTTTTGTGTTCATTCGAAAAAATAATGTTGAAAAGGAAGAAGAAGCGGAGATACTTGCACTTCCCCTAACCAATGTAATCTCAAAGTAAACCTCCAGAGGGTCTGAATACCGGCTTCCAACAGAAAGTTCAAACTTACAAAGAATCTTCATTAAAGATTACAACCTCTATTGACTCCAAAACCTCCTCGTCTCTATACGTTCATCGGTGACCTCACACCATTATGTTCTGTAAGGAAACCAGCTGCGAGTCCCATATTGAGTTTATTGATTTACAACAGCAATCGCCTCAAAGTTTCTGCTCCTTCCGGACTGGCAGATTAGAAAATTAGCACCTCATCTAAAGAACGAAAACCTAATATCATAAGGGCATCATTTCGCTTCCAATTATATTACTGTATTTTTAAATCTAACAGCAGCTAATTTAAATTGAAAATGATAAGATCTCTTCTTGGCAAGAGTCGGACACTGCTGGATGAGATGGTCACCTCACACTCACAGCTCTTGTAGAAGTTATATGAGGCTATACCAAGGTCCATCGGTATGCCGTTCCTGTGAGTTTTAAAGCTGGAAGATAATCAGGCTTCTTCTTATCCATATCAGGCCAGCAAAGCTAAGCAATACCGTACGATAGGTACGTACAATGGAGTTAAGATTTTCTGTTAAACAATCTGAGAATTCGGGTTTAATTGAGGCAATCGGAACACCTATGTTCCATACCATAACAGAGTTTAAGCGCTCTGGATCAACCCTGGCCAGCAGTTCATCAATTATGCAATTTCCGATGATATCTTCATATTTTGGAACCAGTATTAGTTATCTTTGAATGAAGTGGCACTGGTAAATCCCCGGCATTTAAAGACGAGCAGAGATGTCGCGCTGACTTTTGTTACGAGACTTGATCGCAACCTAGGTTTCCGAGTAAATTTTGAAATTTTTAGGAAAAATTCATAAGTGACACGTCTCTTCCAACCTGTGAAATACTGCATAGGTTAGAGCGAATTCATAATTCAGGAACAGACTAGACTTTGGGAACCACTTGTACAGTGGGTCAATTCGACCTCCGGGTACTGTACTTGTCTTTATTGACAAGTACACGTCCTCTAACCTTGGGAACCACTGCTGTAGTGAGATTCGATTAAAACGATTATTTTTTATACATTTTTTTATTTTAATTTTTCTTTAGAATTTTTGTTTTTCTTTGTTGTTGTATATAATTCAATATCATTTTGTTGTTGTAGTAATAGTTGTTGTTGTTTTGTTTAATAATTAAATCATACTTATAGTTAAATAGTAATTTAAAAAAGGATGTAATAAATGTTCTTCTCATACATTATTATTAAATTTTATATTTTTTTTTTGTTTTTTTTTTCATAATTATAATTTTATTATATTTGTATTTATTATTATTTAATGGAGACTTTTTATTTTTAATATTTTTTATTTATTTTTTTTAAGTATAATTAAAGGGTTGGTTTAACAGAGCATGTTTGTTTTATTTATAATAATATATTTTTATGTATGAATTATTTGTTTAATAATAATAATAATAATGAAGCAACAGGTTTATTTTTATTTTTTTTTATTTTTAATTTATTTTATTTTTTTAATTTACTGTATTACATTGTATTGTATTATATAAATGTATTGTTGTTGTTGTTGTTGTTATTATAAAGATAAATTCTATGTATTCTTTTGTATGTAGTTGCAGCGGGGGTTGGTTATCAGTGGTATTTTTAAAAATTCAATTGGAAAATTAATTCATCGTAATAATAAAATAATGATTGTTTTATTGTTTATTGATTTAAAAATAGAATTGTTTAAAACAAAATAAAAATAAAATTATTTTTTTTTCTAAAAAAAAAATTATTTGTCCAATTGTTAAAAAAAAAAAATAATAAAAAAAAAATTAAATTAATTATTTACAAAATTATTTGTTGTAGTTGTTGTATTTTTAAGAAAATATA
Source organism: Sarcophaga carnaria (assembly GCA_958299815.1). Classification (NCBI taxonomy): domain Eukaryota; kingdom Metazoa; phylum Arthropoda; class Insecta; order Diptera; family Sarcophagidae; genus Sarcophaga; species Sarcophaga carnaria. Next base: position 21,256,313 of record OY283152.1, read on the forward strand.
TTAATTTTTTTTTATTTTTTTGTGCCTTTTTTTATAGTATTAATATGAATTAATTAAAAGAAATTTATTTTTCTTTTGTTTTTGATATTTTTTTAATATAAATTTATTAAAAAGCATGCAGTTTATTTATTTATTTTCGGTTTGTTGTTGGTTTTCATGTTAAGAGAATATTGTGTTTTTTTAATTTTTTTTTTCTAATTTTATAAGCGCTTTATAAACTTGTTTTTAATATTCTTTTCAGTTTTATTTGATACTTATCAATAATTGATTTTGAGTTCATTTTATTTTTTTAAATATAATAATTTTTAAAAATTGTTTCAAAATTTAATAGTTTTAACCACAGCAGCTTGTTGAAACAAGTTTTTAAAAATTTATTATTATTTTTTTTAATTAAGAGAAGTAAATATTTTTATTCCCAAAATTTTTATCCCCAGTAAAAGTTAGATATGCAGCAGCCTTATAACTGTTAAACTGGAAAATTCGAAATTTTATGAATTTTTCAAATAATTTTGTAATAAAAATGAAGAGAAATAAGTCGTTCAAATGAAAAACCGAATTTGTATGTCCTTTAGACTTTCGAATCGCTTTGTTGTTACATAAAATTTAATTTTCAACATAAGGGATTCGAAGGATTGACGACTTAGCTTTTGTTTCCATAACACAAGCTCTTTCAGACGTTCGATAATCTGAACACTTATTATTTGCTGGGCAAGAAATTGTATTTGTTTACACCGAGCAGCTTGGAAGGGATATTACAGGGATACCGTATAACGCAACTCTACACGACAGCGGCAAATATTACTACTAGGCAATGGCCAGATTATAATCCTGATGCAAAAGTTGTGTCTGCTTTCGAAATACATTCTGTTGTATATCTGTTACACACTTTTTCAATATTCGAGAAACTTTTTGATGGCTGCAGGAGTTTTTATTGTTTGAAGTGCTGCTGGAAGACGAGCCCGTCACTCTGCCTAGGTCGTCCTAATGCAGTTCCAGCTGCAGCCATGAGAGTGACCTACACAGGTAGGTTGGCTTATGGCTCAAAGCTGTAAAGTTTGAGAAGCCTTACTTCTACGAATGCCATGATGAATAGAATTTTTAAGATCCCAGCTTATTCAATCGATTTAAAAAGTTGGTATTAAGGCCACGTAAGTTACCAAATTGCATGACTGAGTTTGCCTGATACATGGCCAACTGTCTGACAGATTTCTTTAAGGAACTAGACTTCGAAAAAGAATATTAATTTGCAGACTACCATTGGGAATATGAATGGGAATTATTCGAAATTGATTTGAAGCTCTTTCATACCACAATTTCCTAAACCTTCGAACATTTTTCTTTTCTGCTACAATAATGATTTGGAAAGTTTATTCAAAATTTCAGCATCTGCTTGAAAATTGTTCTGTTTGATGAAAAATAATTTGAAGTGTAATGTTTTTTTTTGTTTGTAATTTATTACAGGATTTTTTTCTTTTTATATGTAATTTTTTTACGTTTTGTTGTTTTCTTTCTAATAGTTTTATAATTAATAATAATAAAAAATAATCTTACATGTTTTTGTAAACGAATAAATACGAATATATTTTGTTTATATACGATATTAGGATAATAAAAAAATTTTAATTAAAAAAAAGAGAAGAAATTAAAAATTATTTAGAATATCTTGTTAAAAAGTGTTTTACTAAAAGGATTATTATTTTATAAAAAAAAGAAAAATCACAGCAGCAAATTGTATTTTTCTTTAACTTTTCAAATAAATAAATCATTTCGCAAACATCTTTAACAAGATAAAGAAATTTTTCATTTACGTTTTTGAAAACATTAACAAATATTTGTTTGAATAGTTTTTTTTTTGTTTCTTTTTTGTTTTTATAAAACAGCAGCAGTTTAGTTTTATTTTGATGGTAATTTGAACAAAACAAAAAAGAAAAACAATTCAAACATTATTTTGTTAATAATTTCAAGTTCTTTTGAATTATTGTATTGAAATTGTTTTAAGAATAAAAACGTTTAAACTTCTCTTATTAAAAGCTGTTTATCATTTTGTTTTTATATATTTTTCTTTAATAATAATAATTACTAAATAGTGTGTGTATTTGTATTTACGTTAAAAGTAATTAATATGAGTAAAATTATTACAAAAAAAATAATAATTAAAATAAAATTGTTAAAATAATAATAAAATAATAAAAAATAATAATAATTATAATTAAAATTATGTTTCTTATTTATTTTACAAAATTAAAAAATATATATTTATATAGGTTTTTTTTTTGTTTTTTAATGATTTTTTTTATTTTTATTATTTTGTTGTTAATTTAAGTTTTAATTAATTTTATTTTTAGCATATAAATTTGTTAAAACTTTATTATATTAATAACTAGAGGGGTTGTTTGTTTGTTTTTGTTTTATAGCTTAATTTAATGCTTAAACTCACTTTATATAATTATTTTTTTTTTATTATTTTTTTGTTTGTTTTTCTTTTTACTTTTTATATTTATAATCAATCAATAAATTTGTTTTACTTTCATTCAAAGTTCTTCTATCTTTGCTTTTCATTCTATTCACGAATAAAAAGTCTCTGTGTTTATATTTATTTTCGGTGAATTTAGTTAATCTCTACCTCCTCTCTTCCATTTCACTCACTGTATAAACTAATAATAATCATTGTTATGAAAATAATTAAATAAAAAAAAAAATAATAACTTTTAATGCCACTAAGCAGCAGTTGTTGTTGTAATTAACTTTAGTTCTAGTAGACTTTCTCAAAAGAGCAGCGACCTACACTTTACAACTTTTTCGTAATCGTCTCTCACTTTACTTTAATTTATTTACTACTATTTGTTAATAGAGGTGCGCCTTAAGCGCCTTAAAACTCATTCGGGTTTTTCTTCATTTTCACTACTGGTGGACAGATTTAGGGAATTTTCATTGCTACCTGATGACGACTGACGTGTATGACGTGTAGATCTTAATTCACGACGTTTTTCTGGTAGATGTTCACTTATTAGGGAATGATCGGCTCCTGAGCGTGGACGTTTTAGGCGGCCCGAAGATCTGCGTGTTTCTTCGTTGTTCGTAGAAACTGTAGCATTATTACTGTTGCCAGTGTCGGTAGCCAAATCTTCTATGCTGGCACTACGTGGTGCACTAGTGCTGGCGGAACCGCTAGCGGTGGTGTTGGCAGACGAGGTGGGTGTTTGTGAGGTGGATGTGGATGGATTTTGTTGTTGTTGTTGTTGCTGTTGCTGTTGCTGTTGCGTTAATGTTTGTGTTGGTGCAGGTGGTTTTTTGAGTATTGGTTGTATTATCAGTTCATCGGCTTCTTCATAAGGTGGTGGCATTTTAGCCGCTTCCGCCGCATTGGTTATGGTTAGAGAAATTCTCGATTCACTACGTTCGGAACGTTCACTACTCGAACTGGCCCCGGAACTAATAGGCGGCGCTATAGTTATGGTCGTTTGCGAAGGCAGATTAGCCGCTATACCCGCCGAGTTTAAGGGTGTCAGTGTAACCTTGTCGGCCTCGGGTTGCTGATTGGAAGAGGATGATGATGATCCTCTTATTGACTTCTCTATACTCGTCATACCACCACCCAAGTTGAGCGGGAATCCAGCGGCTACCAAAGCCGCTGTTGTTAAATCATCTTTTAAGGACGATGATGATGACGATGGATCAGTACGCTGTCTCTTGGGCTTGTGATGATCATCCTGTGACGATGAAGAGCTGGAGTATGAAGGTGTGGTAGCTGATGCAGATGTTGGTATTAGTGAAATACCAGAACCCAAACCCAGTTGTTTGGTATAGTAGTCCATTTGTTTTTGGAAGGCATCTTTGGCTAAAGCATCTTGATCCCGTTGCCTCTTAGAAGCCGAAGATGTTGAAGAACCGCTACCAGATGAAGAGCCTCCTGTTAAGCCCGCCAGACTGCCGGTTAGACTAGCCAAGGAGCCGTGGTTGCCAAGAGGTAAAGAGCCACCAGCAGCCGCCATGGCCTGTGCTGCCATTTCGGCCAAGAAGGCTTGACTTAAATCGGCTGGCATGCCGGGTATGGGTGGTAGGGCAGCAGCTGCTGCGGCAGCCGCGGCGGCCGCTGCTTTTGCACTTTTACTTGAGGATGTATTTGACGAAGAGGTATTGCTTGATGAACTGCTAGAGCCTCCCGTCATCGAAGGTGGCAGTTTTCCCTGAGATAAGGCTTGTAATGTAGCCAAATCGGTAGGTAATTGGCCTCTTGCTAATTGTTCCATTAATTTTTGTTGTTCCTTGGCGGCTTGCTGAGCAGCTGCAACAGCTGCATTGGATGCTGAAGAACTTGAAGAGGATCTCTTGTCGCTAATAGTATTAGAAGAGGAAGTAGATGCTCCCGATATAGGAGGCATGCCCAAAGAACTCATCAGTCTGGTCGCTTGAGCCAAATCCATATTGGCCATTCTTGAGAAAGATTCTAACAGCTGAGCATCTGCAGGAGGCATTAACAGATTGGACAATTGAGCCATTTCAGCAGAAGCCTGGGCAGCAGCTCTGCTGGCTGAAGATTGACGACCGCGCGATGATGATGACTGTGTAGATGAAGAGCCTTGACCACTTGTTGCAGACATGCTGGCTGCCATGGCATTCATTAGACTTGCAGCCTGGGCGGCTGATGAAGCTACTGAAGAGGACGACGATGATCGGGAGTTCGATGATTTTGATTGATGTGCTTTCGATTGTGTTGTAGAGGTTGCACCCGCCGATGAGGCTCCATTCATCAAATACTGTTGAGCTAATTGATCATAAGCCGAACCCAAACCAGTTGAACCTAAGGAATAAGGATTTAAGCCACTCATACCCATCGGGGGATATAATAGAGATGGATTGGCAAATAAGAAGGGAAAACCAGCCGCCAATTGTGAAGTTGATGCGGCGGCAGCAGCAGCAGAATTCTTTGAATTTGATCCTCCAGTAGAACTATTGTTGCCTGAAGATGTTGAAGCTCCTAAAGCAGCAGCAGCAGCTGCTGCTGCGGCAGCTGCCGCATTTTGTTGGGCCTGTTGCTCATTTTTGCTCTTTTTACTCGAGGAACTGTTTGATGACTGCGAAGAGTTTTTGTTATTCGAACCACTGTTGGATGATGAACCCGTTACACCGCCTAAGCCACTTAATGCAGGTCCAGCAGCAGCCATAAGAGCGGCCAGAGATTGTGTATCTAGGCCAGCTAAATTACCTAAGCCTCCCATACCCGCTAGACTCGCAAACAGGTTCATATTGTTTAGATTTCCCAAACCGGGGATGTTACCCATACCGGGCATTCCTGCAAATGGCATAGAGAGCAACGGATTTTTGGGATCAAAAGCCGAAAGAGGATTTTTAGGATCAAATGCCCCTAGATTAGGCAAACCGGCCAATAGGCTGGGATTAAGGCCACTTAAGGAACCAAATTGCATGGCCGCATTAGCCTGATCCATGGCTGACTGTCTGGCAGATTTCTTTGATGAACTTGAATTCGAGGAAGAAGATTGAGATGAAGATTGTTGCTGGGAATTTGAATGACTGCCAGATGATGCATTACTGGAAGTAGAAGATGGCCGACCAGTATGAGATTTACTTGAAGATGCATAGCTAGATTCCATAGGTTTGGGAGAAGGTGCAGACATAGGATTTTGCATTTGCTCCAACCATTTGGGATCTACTTCATAGTTGGGATTTTCAGTAAGCCTATTAAAGAAGGTGAATAAAGAATTAATTCGAATAATTGTACGATTTTTCCTGTTTTCTCGATATACTACTGAAGTCCTGAAGTGGACATATGACTTACCATTGCATTAATCTCTTCAGTTGCGGAGCCTTATTGCCAGTCAATCGTTTGCCTGTTTGTTTGTTTATTACCGGCACGGGTTCGTCTCCTGTCAGACCTTGGGGTGCCGACATAGAAGATTGCTGTTGTTGCTGTTGATGTGATTGACTATGGGATGATGAATTAGACGATTTGCCAGAAGACATTTGCGAAGCTGTCAATGTTTGTTGAGTAGGTGTTGACGATTGCTGGCGACTAGAACGGCGACTATTCGATGAGGTTGTATTACTTGTGCTGGCCGATGAAACACCTGTATAGTCCATGCTCAAGGGATTAGAAGTGACATCGGTAAGCCATTTATCTACTTTGGTTTCATGAGAACCACCATATTTGCTAAGGAATGTAAAGAGAAACGATAGAATCGACTTCTAGTTTTCAAATTAAAAAATTTAGTTAAACTTACTTTGATTTCATGGCCTGTTCTACATCAGCCAACATGCTTTCATAGAGTTTTCTTTGGGCTGGTGGCAAACATTGCATCATTTTCTGTTGTTGTTTAATAAACGTTTGTGGATCGGTGGCCATTGTCTGGGCAAATAAAGCATTTAAGCCGTCTTTAGCTGATAGACTGCCCATACCAGCCATACTTTGTAAGGCCGATAAACCAGTATTGGCTGTTGAAGAGCTGGACGAAGATTGTCCAGAGGATGAAGAACTTCCTTTTCCTTCTGTTAAAATGAAAGAAAAAATAAAAACGAAGAAAAATTTTGTATTAGTTCAGTAGGTCCATAAAAAACGGGGTTAAAAAAGCTGGTAAATAACCCCGCTTTCGATTTTTTTTTTAATAATAAAGCTCAGAGACTCAAACTCACTTCCGGGCACTGTCGTAACAGTGATAGTAAAAGGTTTTTGATTTTGTTGTTGTTGCGAAGACAACGATGTGGGTATATTTGCTGGTGTAACCGATACACTGGGCTGTATTTGTGGTTTCTTCGATGAAGGCAAAGAGGGATCGGGGAAAGTTTTCTGTTCCTTAGCCGCAGATAAGCCCAATACAATTTCATCCAATTTCTTGCGTTTCTTTTCCTTGCCCACCACAGGCTCTTCAATGGTCTATTTTAAAGAAATTATGTTGACATTTGATTATTTCATAAAAATAAAGTTTCCCCTCTTTAACTACTTACGCAATTATTTTTCTTCATTAATTTATTGAGGGTGTCATCTAATTTGCCTCCCTTACTGGCCATCGAGGGGAAAGCTGAACTTAAGGCGGCATGTATGCTGGATACACTAGACGATGAGGATAATTTTTTCGAACCCATCGAAAAGTCCTGAACTTCACTTAAATCAATAGCTCCCGCTGAAGAGGAAGCTGATTTCATTATATCCGCCATATTCATTTTGGGCAAACTGTGGATAGTAAGGCACAAAACAAAAAAAAATCAATTAACGATATCTAATCTAACAGTGAAAGCAGTCTATTTCCTTACCTTGAAGACAAATCCATGGCACCACCCATTGAAGATGGTGGTGGTGTTTTCAATGGTGGCACTGCCGGCTTACTAAATTGACCCGAGCTTTGTCGTGTCAAGGGTGCATGCTGGTGAGCTGGTGGTGGTTGTAAGGCTGCGCTTAATACAGCATTTGCCGAAACTGGCGAAGCAGCAGACGATGATCGCCTGGAAGAGGTACTAACACCAGCCGAAGCTGCTGCTGCTGCTGCTGCAGTCATATTGGCTATTTCGGTTTCCCAATCTTTGGCAGGCACTAAAACAAAAAAAATACAAGTTATTAGAAAAGAAATTCCCTTAAGCAAGCGCAAGCAATAATTAAAAACTTACATGTCTGAGCACTGTTTAGCAGAGCATGCAATTTGGCTCGTTCAGTTTCAACATCAATAGCGATATGTCGCTTACGTTTCTTACCCGAATTAGTGGCTGATGTGTTACTTGTATTATTTGAAGCAGTTGTTGTAGCACTGGGTATATTCAGGCCAGGTATAGAAGTCAAAGACATGCCGGGCAATAAAGCGGATAAAGCACTGGCATTGCCACCAGCTGCAGCTACAGCGGCAGCCACAGCAGCATTGAAACTACTGGCATCCAAACCACTTAAACTAGCGGCCGCAGCAGCAGCGGCAGCTGCAGCCGCAGCCGAAGAAGCTGAAGAGTTGGTTGGTAGGGCAGGCAGTGTAGGTGTGGTAGTAATGGGAGTGCTTACCACCGGTGCAATTAAAGGCGCAGATGTGGCCAATGATAACAATGATTTGCATGAGTTTGTTGTTGTATTTATAGGTGGTGGTATGGGTATATTAGTGGAAACAATAGGTGCTGTAGTTACTACAACATTATTAGCAGCCGGTGTAACCACCTGTTGGACCTGGGACGTTGGTAAATGTTTAGTAACACCCTGTTCTGTTGTAATGGTTATGACATCAGGTGTAGCCGAACGTTTTTCAACGGCCACACTTAGATGTGGTATGGCTTCATGTAGACCAATATTAAGCTCTATACCCTTACAGCCGGCAAAGGCTGAATAATTTTTATCTACAGGCCATTTGCCCGAGTCTATGCAGGAAACGATATGATAGATGCGTCTTTCTAAAGCGAAATCTTTAAACCAACTGATGGAGATTTCCAATTTGAGTTTTTCCTGTTTCTGTTTAGCAGCTCCTGGCTGTATAACTTCCAAGTCTGGGAATCTGGCTTTTAATTCCTCTGCCTGTTTCTTACATTCCTCTTCGACAGCCTTTTCTTTCTCTTTCATAACCTCTTCATCATCGGGATCATTCGAACCTGTAGTGGCTGTGGTTAAATCCAACATTTCTTCATCACCGGGAGTTTTTGTTGTAGACTCTTTTGATTTACCGGCATCGGTTTTAGTTTCTTCAGGCGTTTTTTGTTCATCCTTATTAGACTCCTTTTCTAAGTCAATAGTTTTCGTCTCCTCGGCTTTATTTTCTTCTGACTTCTCTTTTTCTTCTTCAGTTTTAGCTTCTTTAACATCCATGGTTTCCGATTTTTCTTTTGTTTTATTTTTAATTTCTTCGGTTTCTTCCTCTTTAGATTCGTTCAAGTCTTCTGTGGTTGAATTTATTTCCATAGCTTCTACAGAATCTTTCTTAACATCGTCTTTTTCTTCTTCTATTTCTGATGATGATTTCGTTGCATTTTCCACTTTTTCCTTGGTGTCTTCATTATCGATTTTCGATTCTTTTTCTTTTGTTGCGGTCTCTTTAGACTTTTCATTGTCCTCTTCATCCCCGTCATCATCTTTTGTTAAATCTTGCGTTTCGATTTCTTCTTCATTTGCTTTGACTTCTGGTTTTTCCACTTTCTCCAAAGTCTCAAGTTTGGGTTCGTTTTTAGCCAATTCGGCTTTAATGTTTTCATCCGTAAGAGATTCATTTTTGATTTCCGTTTTGAGCGGAGAATAATTTTCCTTTTTAATTAAACTATCCTTAGTTAAAAGCTCTTCGTCCAAGTCAATTATTTCATCCTTAATTAAAACAGGCGCAGCGGCGCTATTAGCGGCTGCCAATTTTTCATTATTTAAAGCCTCTAGTTTGATAGAACGTTGCATTTGAGCCTCCAGCTCTAGTAAGAATCGTTTCTCTGAATCGGCAAAGGAAAATGTATGATCATTGAATATAAATGTTTTCGAACGATAGAGACCATGCTTAAGCACAGCCGCAATAAGCTCTTTATCGTGCTTGCCAGGCTCCCACCAATCGGGCGTATCAGCATTAACCATGCACAACTTCAAACGTTCCTCCAATTGTGGATGCTTGGCAATTTCTCTTAGTTTTGCCAACAATTCCAAACGATCTAAAATCAATTTGGCATGATCTTCACTAATATCCTCGATAATACCCTCTAGGCCTTTTTCGCTTTCGTTTAGCTTAACGCCAGCCTGTCTCTTACACATGGCCACAAATACTTTGTAATAATCATTTAAAGTCTCGTCACTTTTTCGCTCCAAATGGGCCATTTGTTTGAATTTAATCCAGTCGGGTTGCAAGGTGGTGGTGTTGGTGTTGCCAAAGCCTTGTGTTAGGGCTGATTGTGGCAAGAGATCAATACCATAACCAGTAAGAACTCGTAGAAATTCATATTCTTCACGGCGATTCCATTTTTTCGGTATACAGTGTAGACGTTGTGTTTCACGTTCCCGGGCAGCATTTTCCATTTTGCCCTGACGTTCCATTTTCTAAAGGGGAGTGGAGAAATAAAATCAAATTAATAAGTAAAATAATACATACATACGTTTAAATTAATAATATTTTAAATATTTTCAAAGCAAGAAGTTTTTGCATAAGTTAATGGTTATGTTGAAAAAAGTAAGGTTATGTTTATTTTTGTTGAGGTTAGAATTGTTGAAGAAGTGAGGTTAGTAAAACAAAAAGGTGACTTTTGTTCTGTTACAAAAGGAAAAAAAAGAATATGTGTTATTAGTTTTCTTAATTATTAAAAAGAAAGACAAGTAAGTGTTAAGAGGTGTTAATCGCAAACTATAGTACTTTGTTATTTCAAACTTATTAAAACCATTAATAATCTCTCTTCTAAAATAGAAATATTAAACTTTAAATTATTATTGCAATATATAATGAAATAATTTAAATGCTTAATTATAAATCAATTACGAGACGAAAGCATCATAACTATCATTTTATAACAATATAAAATTATTTAATAATGTTTTCTCTATTTATCATATTAATAGTAGAGAATTTATAGGGAATACAAAACAAACAAAATATTGTAATTCGAGCGGATATTGCTACGTTATATACACATAAGCTAAGTATGACAATTTAAATTAAAACTTTTATATTCAAATGCACGCGTGTGTCCATATGTGAATGAGAAGTGAGTGAATATAAAGGGGAGGAATTGGAAAAATTTTCAATTTCTTAAGCTTTGTTTCACATGCTCTACTGCTGCTACTACTTACTATCTTCACCACAAGCTAAAAATTCTTTTTTGTTCGATTTAAAATAATTTTTTTAATTTTTTTTTATCATAAATTATACTACTATTACACAATGTATGTGAATTGACATGAGTTAAAAGGAATTAATTCTTTCTTTAGGATGTTTGTAAAAAAAAAAAAAAGATTTCGATGGTCTTTCATCGGCACATAATCAGCGTGAATGGTATAAATCATAATCAACCATTTGAAGAAAGCTAGATAGACAAATAATCTCAATGTTTGGGTGCCACATGAATTAAAAGTGAAAAATTTAACGAATCAGTTTTTCACGTTGAGAACGCTGGCTTTACTCCAGAAATGGCAGTATGTTTTCCATCAAAACGCCACACATTTAGTTTTAAATATAAGAAAAAGATGTTTCGTTTTTGATAAAATTTCTAACAAAATTTATTCGTAAATCGTATATGGTATATGAAATTCTAACAATGAAAATGTTTTTCTTACATCGAATTTGTTGTAGCCATCATGGAATGAATGACTTCACAGTGATGGAAGATGGATAATAAATTGAGAAAGAAATGGAGATAAGTCACAAGTAGAATAAAAGAGAAAAAGTGCAGAGTGCCAGTTACCCAATACTGGAAACGGAAATCATACAGAACAAATTTTTTTAACAGAAGCCAACTTTCCAAGGTCATTGAAGAAACTTTGTCCAAACGTCCTGAGTCTTTGCCATTGCATGCTATGCCAGAGGCACAGAATGTACAGGATAGTTTTAGGGTCCCCACATTTTTACAATCTCTGCAGAAAGAATGCGTGTCTATGTCTTACAAGCCGGTTCTTTCCATCCGATCAAAATGTTCAGTTCATAAACCTATCAAGATCGTAATAAATTCCCTATCCACACTCAGTATCCATTATGTTCTATAATGGTCGAGCCTGGGCCATGAACGCCGGAAGATTATGGAATTTCTCTTATCCCATCCGAAAAAGCATCGATTATTACCTGCTTAATTGCAATATCATTATAATCTATTATATCGCAGTGGCCCGAAACTCAGTTCAGACAGACATCAGCATCGAACTAAAAGAATATCTAGTTGATGCTTGCCCAACAGCTACCCTATCATCTGGCTTCGCTGTCTATGGTCATCGCTAAACCATCATTATCAGAGACGCTAAAGGACAATTTTCCTTAATCTACAAAGTAGACTCCTCCACCATTTGTTGCTAGCACTTTCAAATAATCCGAAAAGATATTATAGTCAATAAACATCATGAGTTTTGTAGACAGTTTTAAAATTCGTATACAAGTGGTACTATTATATTGACAACAGCTGTATACATATATTTAAATAAATTATAAATTCTTAGAAACAAATATTATTTATTCGTCATTTAAATCATTAATTCGACGCATTTTATTTTATTGGCTAACCCTCCACTGCATTATTTTACAGCTCTGTTCTTCCATTATAGTAATACACCAAAATAATACAAACATGTGTGTGTAATTGTATATGATGATATGTTTTTTGCTATTGTTGTTGTTTTCATTTTCTTTCATGAATTCTATTTAGATTATATTCCACAATTTATTTGTATTTATTATTATTTCTTTCAATGAAAAAGATAGAAAGAGAGAAAGGGAGAGAGAAATTGTATATTTCTACTTACAAAAAGAGAAAGGGAGTAAAAAAGGGAAAGAGAACATTAAAGTCTCGGGATGTATGCATGTATGTATATGTGTAAATTTCGTTTAATAGTATTGTGGGGTTAAAATTAGGATTTATGTATACAAATGGTTTCAAGTACCACACCACACACATAAGGATTTCTTAAATGGTGAAAAAATGTTACATTTTATAACGCTTTTTATTTATAATGTCAAACGGTTCATTGTTGTTATTGTTTTTGTTTTATTTTAATTTTATGGTTCAAAAAGGACAAATACATACATACTCAAAAATTTTAAAATAGCGCGCACTTTACTCCCCCCAATATTTTTTTTCTGGAGGTGGACAAAGATTGTTGTTGCTTATCAAAAAGAATTGTTGGCTTTTTCCTGTTATATTTTGTCTTTTTTTCTAATATTTTTCTCATTGTTTTAGTTTTGTTTTTCCGTTGTGTATAGTGGGTTTAACATTTTTGTGAATTTTAAAATACCGGAGGTTTTCTCTCTTGCTCTAAGAGTGTGTGTTTTTTAGTGTATTGATTGACATTTCTACATGGACTTGTGTTTTTAAGAAGGGTTGTTGTCTATTTGAAGACAAAACGTGTGATTTGGCACACACACACACACATGATTAGCAAATATAGTAATAGGCATATTTTTTCTAACGTATTAAATTTAATTAAATAATTATTATCTAAACAACAATATTGATGAATACAATTATTGATTGAAAATATTGTCAATTATTTAGAATGGATGTACATATTTTCTTGAATCATTTGCCTCGTTATATTAAATAAACAGTCTGTCAATAACATTCTTCTGTTCCCTTTCCGTTAAATAACGCCAAAATATTAAAAACATAAATATAGCAACAATAAAAAATCCCTCCCATTTTTTGCACCCCTAAAATTTCCAAACGAAATTTTATTTTCATAAAAATTATTATCAACCAACATAACGCTAACGTTGTTGGTTGCTGTTTTACTCGTCTATGTATGTATATCAGCATCATCATCATTATCATAGCCGTTATAATCATAATTGTAGAACATAGCTCAAAAGCCGTTATCAGGGATGGAACATAGTAAGTAAGTTTTAAGTTTTTTCTACGCGAATAAATAACGCATTATCATCTGAAGTATAATTTTTTTGGGGAAAAGTTTATAATTTACAAATAGGAATCATTAAACAGTTAAAGAACGCTTAAAAGGAGATAAAGCGTGCTATAAAAGTGGTGATGCAGATGTGGTCTCCTTTCAAGCATTACAGGGTAACAATCGACGTTAGAAACGACCTGCTATGCAAGAATTTGACAATATTATAAACAACAGATGTATACAGGCCTCTGTGCATTATTGCAATGCCTAAAATATTGCTTCCGTAGAGAAATTTAACTGAAAGAAAGTCTGAATTTTTCGTTTCTACAGAATTTACAGCAATTCATACCATTTTAGGGCTCGTCATGACTTGCGTATGTTACATTTGAATTTGTACCTCTACCGACTGACGATGTACAATGCTGTAGATGTGCTGAATTGTAGAACAAAGCTGATTTTTCCAACAATGAAAATATATTCGCATAGAGGGCTCAGCGATTCCAAAACTGATTGGGGAAAATCCGTAGCATTCAGAATATAGTGAATATTTGGTGTAAATTATTGCTGGGAGATGTCATTGGGATGTATTTTTCGAAAATGACCCTGGAAGGATCGTTATCGATAATTTAAATGTCCACAGGATGGCAATTTCTTTGATTAAAGTCACCAAGACGTTTCCATAAGCCACACAATACGTCCGATTCTGGTTTTATTGCATGAGAGGTTTCTAAAAAGAGTAATTTCACGTATCGGTAACAACAAATTGCAATATGTCGCCATAAGATTTTTTCTGTAGAGCTTCACGAATAATGACTGTCACGAATAGTAACGTTGAAGCATTGAAAAAAAATATTAGACAAGTTGCCGATGAAATACCGACCGAAATGTACAAAATAGTGGGCGCAAACCACCCCAAAAAGTATAAATTGCTACAATGCCATCAATTGACTACAAAGATCATGGATTAATGCCGTCTTAGACCTATTTTTGGAGGCTACAAAAAAAACACGTGCAAGCGCTATTAAAAGTCAACATTCGTCAAGTTATCGCTCATATAACGACCGAAATGCGAAAAAAAACTACTTTTTCAACCAATCCGAAGACGGTCATTTAAGCGACATTGTATTTCACACATAATTCAATGAAATAAAAGTGAATAACCCGTTATAATTTCAAAACAAATAATAATTTTCAACCAGCGTTTGAAAAAGAAAAATTTAAACAATGTTTCATACAAATTTTATAATTTCAAAAAAACAAAAAACGTGCTATTAAACAGGTTACCAACCCTGCACATAATTTTAAAGTATTTTAGAAAAGAGAAAAATATGATATAAAAACAGAGAGAGCGACAGCATAACATACTATAAAGGAGAGAAGATGGAATTGAAGCTGTGTGTTGTCACACGTTGACATTTTTTTTTGTTTGTTTTTGTTTTGTTGTCATCATCTTATATTTTTTTGATTATATTCTGCCTGTTTTATATTAAATTCGTATAAAAACAAAGAAACAGTAGTAACCAAACCATACAAACAGTACATCCACATATACATACATATGTATATACACAAATAAATTCGATTTGAGGGAAAGAAAAAAAAATGATTTAAAAAAACGGTTGATTTCAATACAGTTTTTTGTTGTTGCTATTATCATCATCATTATTACTCTCTTTTCCTAGGCGAATATATAGTAGATGTGTGGTGCGCTTGCATGTGTATTAAAACAAATGGCACGGTTTAAATCTGTTTGATGAATAAGAAAAGAAATATAATTTACGAAAAATGTGTAGGAAAAAAAATCAGAAAACAAAAATAATAAAATAAAAAGGTATTGAACCCACTAAATCCTAAAATCAAGCACCCCACCACCATACTCGCTTGCTTACACATAAACACACATATGTACATACGACTGTTAAAACATAAGAAAGATTATATTGAGCGACTTACATTGAATTCAACTCTACAAATAGTGGAAGTCGCTCCCTACTCATACATACGCAATAATACACACTCATGAAATGTACAAGTACAATGTATAGTGTATAATAAAAGGTATGTGTTGTGTTGCATAGCTCAATATGATAGGGGGTAAAGGGCGAAGTTCTTCTTCAACTGTTTGTACTAAAGAAAAAGGCTACATTTTGTTGTAATAAATTTGTTTTATTTTGGTTCTGTTCTCTTCCTGAATTTTACTTCTGTTTACCTTTGCCAGTATTGCCCAATTGTCTTTTTTATATTCTTATACATAATTTTTGTTGTAAACGTAATGTAAGTATGTATATGGTTATGGATGGTAACTGAAACTCATGCATATAATTTGGCATAAAATTGGAAATGGTAGTAAATTTTTAACCATTAAACGTGAGCTAACAAATTTTTGTATGTGAACTAAAAGGAACTACCATAAAAGACTGAATATTATTCTAAAGTTGTAATTTGAAATACATACACATATTTTAAGAAAATAAATTATTTTTAAGGGGGCCAGATGTAGCTTCTTAAAATGGAGCATTCCAATAAAAATACAGCGTACTCGCGAAAACTGTCGTGAGAACATGAAACGTGAATAAATTATATGTTCTCATACGCAAACACGTTTTTTTTACGTTCTTCTAAGACTTTAATTTTAAATTGGACAGATAGTAGTGTGCCAAGAACAATCAACTGCGTTTGGTTTCATTGAAAAGAAAAAATCGGGAATTAATAAAAAATACTTGCTGAAGTTGTCATAGTCTAGTAGGTAGCGTGTTGGCTTAGTAGACGAGGCCCATGGTTAAACGCTAGCTCACACATCTCTAACAAAAACTCTGATCACTAATAAATAACAAAAAAAAATTTCTCAAAAATCTGTCGTTCAGAGTAGACGTTAAAAATTAGGTCCCACCACTCATGGATAAAATGGTATGTAGCGTTGCCATTTGCCAAGTTTTCCCTTTTTTCCAAGTTTTTGAGATGCGAAAATGTTTTCATTAAAGTTGTTTTCTAACAATAAAAAAAAACCGAAAAATAAAAAACCGAAATATTTACATTTTTAAATAAAATACTGTGTATTTTATTAGTCTCGGGCAAAAGTGGCAAAGAAACACCAGTAGAGGGCACCGGTCTTCGATGTTTTCATACTTTTGTAGAAAACAAGTTTTTTTTTTCAGAAATAAAAAATATAAAAAAAATTACTGGCAACGCTGGTGGTATGAGGAGCTACGTAATAACCAATTAAATAAGTAAATAATATTCTTTCTCTTTATTGTTACGAAAGTGAAAAAAGCTCTTTGTAAATGGTTTATTGGTATGCGCAATTTGTAGGCTGCTGGTAAAGACAAGAGGTCTCATTTTCAAAGGAAAATGTTAAAAAAAGTCCAAACTTTTTCAGTGTACCCTTACGAACCTCATTTACCCATCCATAGGTTAAATCGAAAAGGCACAATGATTTATAATTAAAAAAGGTAAAACTGAAGCAAAAACAAAAAGAAATATACACTGAACAGCAAATCATACACTAACAAAATACACATGTATGCATGTAAGTATATGTATGTATTCACAGAAGAGCACGTTCAATTTTATTATTGTACTACCAATGCGGGGTTGTGGTGTAAATTGGTGTCCTTTTATTGTAAAAACAAAATAAAATAAAAACAGAAATAAACTCATACCCATCACCCAAACACACTCACACACAGATACGCTCTCAAAAATATTTTTGAGAATAAGAGAAAAGATATTTAAAATTAAAAACTCTCACGAGACATAAAGCGATACAGAGAAAGAACAAGAAGAATGAACCGAAATGGAAAGACAATATTAACAATATAAGGAAGAGAAAATGTGGCAATAACAAACAAACAGCAACAACAAAAAAGGAGACAAAAATGAAGGAAGCGCTAGAAAGTGTTGACAATTGCATAAGATTTTAAGAGGGATTAGGCGATTTTTGTAAGGGTCTAAAATAGCTTAAGGGAATTTTAAAGCAAAATTTATTCAAATATGTATTGTCGTTAGAGATTTTTACGTTAGCAACTGTACTGACTAAGAAATATTTTAATAATGGTTTAATTGCTCAGATAACGCGATTGAATGATTAGATATGATGAGGTGGTGGTAATTAATTATTAAAACTCTGTTTTAAACTATCAACAATAGATTTTTTAATAATCTAATAAATTATTTAAACTAAATATTTTAACTTTATCAATATTGTTAATTGATAATTATTTGAAACGCTTTCATTTCATTAGGAGATTGTATGTATTTCATCGCTGGAAAACTGATTGGGGTTTTCCAGAATCTAATTTAGATATTCAATCGTAAAAAATTGTAGATTTTTATTTGAATTGAATCTATTATTAAAATATAATGATTTTAAACAATTACTAAAAGAGTAAATATAAAATTGAAATTGTATGTCCGCTTAACCTTAAGTTGGCTCCATGAGTAATACAATTATTAGGCAAAAATACCGATTTCTAAAAAATCAACTGTATCATCAGGTCAATTGCTTTGTTAGGTTGCGAGATATGGAATGTCTTCACAATTTTCTGGCTAAGCGCGCTATGGACAAATCGAGCATGAAAACAAAAGAAACATATGGAATTGGTTTAAGCCTACGCTAGCAAAACTAACCTCAGAGCCTTAAACTCCAAAGATGATCCACTCATACGTGGAGAAGAGAGGTTGATAAAAAAAAAATTGAGAAGATGGGGAATAGGGAAACCTCCGGTGCGTGCACTGATTAGATGAGAGCCCGTGGTTGAAACCTTTGCACAAACATCGCGAACAAAACGATATGCAAAAATAATTCTTTCGGTTACTACCTTTCACCAGTCTGCTGGCAAAACTCAGAATAAATAAAATTGCCATGAAAGGTTTCTCAAAAACCGTAGATCGCGCCACTTATGAATAAAATTAACACACACTCACGTGGGTGGTGTGAGAAGTTATGTTGTAATCCTGACTAAAGGATTGTAATGAATAATTGAATGATTATTCGTTGTTTTTCAAATGTTGAATGTGTTCCTGAAAGCATTAATGTTACACAGGTACTCAAAATGTGTTCCGATGAAATTAATGTTCCCTGAGTATACAGAGACCTGTTTAACGAGGCTTTTATTATTCTACGATTGCTTGAAGCGGGACGTTTATATACGGCAGTCACTTGGTGCGTCACAGCGGCTTACGTCTTGCAAATGCGACAGTTACATATTGGTCCACGGTGGCTGATGCCACATATACAGGGCAATCGTTTATTAGTTCATTTGCATTTTTGAAAACGACGGTATGGTCAACCGCGCCGTCGTGAAAAGTTGCAAAGTGTGGTACAGGTGCGCTGTCGCGAAAGGTTTAATATGATGTTAGAGCTATAGTTTGAATGAGAACGTCTAACCTAATAACTACACTGAGGCGAGATACATCATTGCCTTTGCCTAATTTAACAACAAAAATTCCATCAAATTATGCTCCTCGCGTTGGTACAATAAATAATTTTAAAATCCAACTTTCAATAAATGCTCTACACATACTGCAACTTATCTTGTTAACGGACACGTGCGTATATAGCCATCAGAGCGAAGTTCACTATATATATGGACGCTAAAAATGAAACGGTAGATTAGACACTACGGCAATGTGTTAACTTGGACATAAAAGAAGCAATTGATGTCATTTGTTAGAATTTGTTTAGGTTGCTGCAGCACTTTTCATAGAATTTCAATTGTTTTATAATATATTTTTTAATAAAATATTAATAAAAATTCCTTAATTCGGTACTAAAAAAATGTGTCATAAAACATTAACCGTTTACTAAATAAATAGCTGACATTTTCATAATTCTATGATCCCGTTTAAAAACAATATTTTGGCGCTTTTTTTAATATCTCTTATCTAGAGAAATCAACTGCATAGACATCTCTGTTACGAGAGAATGATGGAGGAAATAATACACACATGAAAAAAAAGTGGGAAAAGGAAAAATTATTTTAAAATAATTGTAAACGTACTTACACACACACAAATGCACGTGTACGCCAAGCATACTCTATAAAATTCAAAAAATGCTAATGAGGGGCCTAGTAGCAAAGAGTATGAAAAAAGCGAGAGCAAAATTAGAGAGTACACAGAGAGAAAGAGTGAATTAAAGAAAAAAAGAATATGAGAGAGAAAATGTTTACAATAAAAATGAACAAAAAAAATTGAAATGAAAATTAAACAGAGACATATTAAAAAGAAAACGTAATAAGAAGAGAAACAAAATTAAAAGAAACAAAAAAAATGGTAATAAATTATTAAAAAGCAATTGATTATTTAGTAGAAAACAATTAAAAAGTAAAGTATATGTCTGGCTGGCGTGTGGAAGATAGGAATACGTTTTTGAAAAATTAAATTGATTCCCCCTTTTGCTCTCTTTATAGCATTGTTGTAATAATTTTCATTTGTTTTATTCTACTTTTTTTTGTATTTTTTACCTCTACATAAATAGTGCCATTTATATGAGAAGTCACCATTTGTTGTGCTGTAGATGACGGAGGCGGTGGCGGTGTTATGGCTAAGGATGGTGATAATAATAACGTGGATGTTGTTGCTGGTGGTGGCTGTGGCGCTGCTGATGATGGTGGTGGTGGTGCCGTTGTTGCTGCCAATGCTCCTGTCACCACTGCCATTGTATGCTGTGTGTTTGTAGTTGTTGTTGCTGATGCCGTTGATGTCGAAGATGTTGTTGATTTATTTAAATGCTCACAAAAAGCAGTAAAACTGCTAAAATCCATAGGTTTAATAACTTCCATTTTGTTTTAGAGAGAAGAACAAGAATAGTGCACACACACACATATACACACACTCACTACCCGTGTGGTAGCGGGTTAGAATTCTACCACAGTGGTTCCCTGCTTGTCGTAAAAGGCGACTAAATGGGAGGGCAGGGGTAGAGGGTGCGGATGAAAAGTCTAGCATATACCCAATGACGCTCACGCTTCAAAGCGAAACAATGCCGCTCAAAGCATTGAACTACCGTGGTACCACGTTAGCACCGTGGGAATCACAGACCGTCATGCGTGTGAGCACGCTCCTAACGGATGTGGACGATTGGAGCCTAGTCGTATAGGCATCAGAATTGATACCAGTAAGATTCTGATTATGGCATACTGGACTACGCTGAAACATTATGATTTGATGACATGGGCTGGCGGATGGGGTATTCTGTTACCAATATGTACTGGAGTGAAACCTGGTACAGACGGCTTTCAGGCTAATACACCATCTGTCTCCGTCCCGTTAAAACCTGGCAAGCCTTGGAGAACGATCTTGGACTCGTCCTGTTGAGTTGGGGTGTAGGGGCAGTTAAGTAATTCTTCTGTTTAGCTCCCGGTCTGGCTCTGAACACAAGCTCTCATGAGGACTTGTGTCAACCCTCGCATGGCCTCCCTGCATTGCAAAGATAACCATGGGACCACAACAAGGGTAACTACACAACGAATCCAAGATAACGGCTCCAAGTTGGGACCCAATAGAATGGAATATATAACAAACATTTCACACAACCCTACAGGCGCTAATTCTCCAGCCGGCACCGAAGGTGCAAAGGAGACCCAGCAGGACAGCCCTTTCCTGAATCCTTTCCGGAGAGCTTCGAGATTACTCCACTCACCACCGCTGAGGCAGAACGGCGAGCGATCGCGCTCGTCACCACCGGAGTTGCAGAGGAACAAGGATCCTGAAAAAGAGGTGGATGATTTCACCAAACTAGGCGATAAAATTTCTGAACTCGTGGAGATGATGGGCGGAGGAAGGAGGTCCATACACCAAGCGATGCGCGATTTAGTGGCTTCTATATCGTCACTATATCAGCAAGCCGCTAAGGATAAAGTTGCGGAACAAGAGAAAAGGATCAGAACTAATGATAGAAGCACGCAGACGAGCCTTCAACAGCAGATACCTTGTGTTTCCAAGAGGCAGAGAGAAGAATTGGGAAAACCTAGGAGA
This sequence comes from Sarcophaga carnaria, assembly GCA_958299815.1. NCBI lineage: Eukaryota > Metazoa > Arthropoda > Insecta > Diptera > Sarcophagidae > Sarcophaga > Sarcophaga carnaria. The sequence goes on from OY283152.1 coordinate 21,277,773, forward strand.
ACACCTCCGAAGAGGACCAGACCAATTCAACTGGAGGGATCAATTGACCCAACTTCAAAAATTGGAGGCAATGATACGAAGAAAGGAGCAGTAAGTACTAATGAAGATGTAATAAATCGGGATGCTGAAGTACCGGGTACCGGAGTGGAAATGAGCACAGAGCCCAATGATTGGGTGCTCAAGACAAGGAAGCGCAAAAAGCCCCCAAGACCGGATGCAATGATAATAAAACCTACGGAGAAGCTCTCATTTGCAGACATCCTGAGGAAGGTTAGGAATGCCCCGGAGCTTAAGTCAGTTGGCGAAGACGTACACCTTGTTAAGAAAACACAAAAGGGTGAAATTCTGCTGGAATTTAGAAGATCGGCTGAGGCGTCTACAGAAACTCACCAATCCAAATTGAAGACCATATTGTCCGATGATATAGAGGTCAGGACGATAACTCAGGAGACAACATTTGAACTGCGATACCTGGACGAGGTTACCACGGAAGATGAAATAATAACCGCTTGGAGAGAACAAATAGGAGATTTACACCCATCGGCTATCAGGGCGATAAGAAGTGCTCCAGGGGGTACCCGGACGGCAATAATTGTAATACCAACGAAGCTGGCTAGCAGGGCCGAAGAGGTAAGCAAACTGCGTGTCGGGTGGACAGTTTGCCGGTTAATGAGGAAAGTTCTCCCAAGGAGATGCTACAAATGCCTAGAATTCGGGCACGTAGCTAGAAATTGCCGCAGTAGGAGTGATTGGTCAAAACACTGCTTCAAGTGCGGAGGGCAAGACCACCTTGCCAAAACTTGTAGTGGTGACCCTCACTGCCTACTCTGTAGGAGCGATCGTAATGTGGACTCAAAACATGTCACGGGGGGACCTAAGTGTCCACAGTACCTGGCAGCTCGGCGGAGGATGATGAACATAGGAAAATGAGGATCTTGCAGCTGAATTTGAACCACTGCGAAGCGGCGCAGGAGCTTCTTAAGCAGACAGTCCGGGAGCAGAAAATAGACCTTACGATTTTGAGTGAACACTATAGGGCACCTGACAATCAGCGTTGGGCTACCAGTAAATGCAACAAGGCAGCGATATGGTCATGCGGTAAATTCCCAGTGGGAAATGTTGACAACAGGAGAGAAGGCTTTGTGAAATGCACTGTTAATGGAGTACATTTCTTCAGCTGTTATCTCCCCCCCAGCTTATCAATGGAGGAGTACAGACTCAGATTGGACGACATCGTTCGCGAGGCCAGAAATCTAAGACCCGTGGTGATTGCCGGGGACTTTAATGCATGGGCAGTGGAATGGGGTTCAGCGTACACGAACCAAAGAGGTGAGAGCCTGCTTGACGCATTTGCAACTCTGGAGGTTGTCTTACTCAACTGTGGGCAGATTGATACATTCTCGAGAAATGGAAGGAGTTCTAAGATTGACTTAACATTCATCAGCGATACACTGGCAACGACATCGAATTGGACTGTGTCCGATGTCTACACTCATAGCGATCATCGGGCGATCATTTTTGATATCCAGGAACGCGCTGCAGTGAACCCCATTACTGCCGCCCCTCCTAATCCCTTGTGGAGAGACTCTACTTTTGATGAGGAAACCTTTGTTCTCGCGATGAGCGACATTCGGGTGACCGGAAGCGCAAACAACATGGCGGTGGAACTTATGCGCTGTATAACGGAAGCCTGCAGCGCGTCTATGTCGCGGAAGTCTCACCTGCCAGGCAGGAAACACGTTTATTGGTGGAACGCGGAGATAGCTGAATTAAGAAGGAAATGTAATAGAGCGCGGAGGATATTCCAGAGAGCAAGGGGTCGCAATGACTTCATAGAACTTCGGGAAAGATACAAAGTGCTCAGAGCCAACCTTAACTGGGCCATTGACAGGAGCAAACGAAGGTGCTATAGGGAAATGTGTGCCGATTTGGATGAAAATCCCTGGGGCACGGGATATAAGGTGGTAATGAGGAAGCTGAATTGCTTTCGACCACCGGCCACGGAAAGCGCGGAGAAGCTGCAGTCAATTGTTGAAGGCCTCTTTCCGGAGAGGGCCGAGATCACGTATGCTGTGCGAGACAGTATGTCGCACGATGACATTCCTGAAGTCAGCGGCCAGGAATTCGATGCAGTCTGGAAGGAAATGAAACTCAGGAAGGCTCCGGGAATTGATGGAATCCCAAACGTCGCACTTAAGGTGGCTATAGAGAACAACGTTGAGGTGTTTAGGAAAGTATTTGATACATGCATTCAGGAGAGGAAATTCCCAAGGATATGGAAGCGACAGAGGTTGGTTCTCATCCCGAAGGGCAACGGTGCGCAGGATGCAACAGGTTACCGCCCACTTTGTATGATTGATACCGTAGGTAAACTGCTGGAGAAGATAATATGTAGAAGACTCGAAACGATATTGGAGAGAGACGGCCTGTCGGATCGCCAATTTGGCTTCCGAAAAGGGCGCTCCACAGTAGACGCAATGGAGGCGGTCATTACCGTAGCGAAAGAGGCCATCAGCGGTGACCGCTGGTTTGAAGGTGATAAGGAGTATTGCGCAATCATCACCCTGGATGTCAAAAACGCATTCAATTCGGCAGATTGGGACGCCACCCTGGCTGCACTTGATGAGAGGAGCGTACCTGGATATTTGATGGAACTCATAGTGGACTACTTTAAGGATAGGGTACTTTTGTATGATACAGACGAAGGCAGAAAGTCATACGCTATAACAGCAGGGGTACCACAGGGTTCGGTGCTGGGCCCAATACTATGGAACGCCATGTATGATGGTGTACTGAGGCTTAGGCTTCCTACGGGCGCACAAATATTCGGATTTGCGGACGATATAGCCCTCGTGGTGAGGGGTAAACACCTTGATAATTTGGAACGAACGTCCAATGCGGCAGTTAGCAGAGTTAGAAGCTGGATCGCGAGTATAGGTCTGAAACTTGCTGATCATAAAACGGATGTCGTATTAGTAAGCAGTAGAAAGAAAATGGAATACATCACCATAACTGTCGGCGAACAAAGGATAACATCGAAGCAGTCTATTAAGTACTTAGGAGTTATGATTGACAACAGACTCACATTCAAGGAGCACCTGACGTATATTAGTAGGAAGTGTGCGGCGGCAACGGGCGCACTCGCGCGGATAATGCCTAACTTGGGAGGTCCGAGACAGGAGAAGAGGCAATTGCTGATGAGAGTGGTTAGATCGATTGCTCTATATGCAGCCCCTATATGGGCCGAGGCCATGGATAAGAAGACATATAGAATAGGAGTTGATGGGGCCTACAGGAGATCTGCCCTCCGAGTAATTTCTGCCTTTCGTACAGTATCTACGGATGCAGCCTTGGTGATAGCGGGAATGATGCCGCTACGAATGTTGGTAGAGATAGAGAGGAGAAAACGTTTAATAAGTAGGAGAACGGGGCTAGTGCACCCTGACCAGGTGAATGATGATGTAATGAATAGGTGGCAGCACGAGTGGACTTCTTCCACAAAGGGAAGATGGACCTACAGATTGATACCGAATATAGAAGAATGGACTGGAAGGAAGCACGGCCAGGTGAATTTTTACCTTACTCAGTTCCTAACGGGCCACGGATGCTATAGGACATACCTTTACAAGTATGGGCATGACGTGGATGAAGCGTGTCCATCATGTCTGGATACAAGTGAAACAGCGGAGCATATATTCTTCACTTGCCCGCGCTACGAATTCCGACGAAATTTCCTTGAGAGGACGATCGGTTCCCAGGTGACTCCCGACAACGTGGTTAATCTGATGTTAACATCGCGCGAAAACTGGAACGCGGTATGTTTATTCGCGAAGGAAGTTCTAGTACAACAGAGAATAATAGAGAGAGCAAGAACAGCAGAAATGGATAGCAGCACTCGCTGAATCTTTACCTCCCCCGATGTAATATTTGATTGTGGTCCCGGGGGGGGCGACTTAATGGAAGTGTGACGAACTAGGTTGGGTTTAGTACGTATGCGTTTAGCAAGCCGAGAGTAAGTCTTGCGGCGAATCGTGCACATTGGTAGGCCGGGCTACCAATGTCTTTCGAAGATTCCCAACCTTTAGCTCGTAAAGCTATAAAAAAAAAAAAAAACACACTCACAAACACTTAAGTGTGTGCAAGCAAACAAAAACACACTTAAAAATCAAAAATAAATTTTAATTTGTTTAATTATTTTCTTTGATTATTAAATTTTTTTCTTTGCTTTTCTTTTCATCATTTTTGTTGCTGTTTTATTGGTTAAACATTCAACGCGTGAAGATTTTTGTTTGTTTAATTGAATATTTAATTTTATGTTGCGGTTGTTGTTAATTAATTAATATACAATTTAAAAATAAAAATAACTTTATTTTAATTATTATTCTTCAATAATTTCATCACATCACAGGTGCTCGCTTTGCTTTGCTTTTTTCTTTTGTTTGAAATTCTTTTTTTCGATATTTCATTTTTGCATATTTAATAATTTATTTGTTTTACATAAATTATTAACTAATTTTAATTAAATCAAAACGTTGTGCTAAGTATACGTAGACAATTTTTGTCTTGTTGTTTCAATTCAATTATTATTCAAAATACGACTAGAATATTATTTTCTTTCTTTAATTAATTTAATTATTCAAATTTTGTGTTTTAAAATTAAAAATTCCTTAAATTTTATTGCCCTTTACGACGTTTTTTGTATATTTTTCATGTTACCACCACTTTTATTGGCTGCACTAGCACTACTACTACTGGTTCTACTACTTTTTTACTCCTTTTGCTTTATTTAATGGCTGGTTGGTTGGTTATTGTTGTTGTTGCTGGAAAAGGTATGTATTTTAGTTTTTCTTAACTTTTATTATAATTCTTGGTTTCGATTTTAGTGTATTGTGTGTGTTTCTTTTCTTTCTTTTTAATGATTAATATTTTTTACTTTCTTTCTATGTAGTGGTGTAACGACGATATTTCTGTTATTGTTGTTATCGTCGCCGTCGTTATTTTAATGAATTGAAATTTTTCACAACTTTACAGCGCGGCGCTCAAACAAATAATGAGCACAACGCGCTAAATACAAGAGAGATAAACGTCGTTTTTGTTTGTTATGCACACTGCTTGCTTACATACAAACGCACACTTAAATAAATCCATCATCCATACATACGTATATCTATAGAAGCAAGCAGGCAGGCAGCAGGCACCATGTGTTTGTTGTAGAGACGACAAGCCACCGTAGAATATTTCTTTCTTTCTTGTTTTTTTTTTATTTCTCAATCACCGTTGCTGTTGTTGTTATTTTTCTATATTTTATTTCATTTTCATATTGGTTGATTGTTTGTTGTTGTAGCCATCGTGTTGGCTTCTAAGAGAGTAGCAAGCAAGCAAGCACACAAGAAAGCATAGCCAAGCTACTATTATATTTATTATTATTATCATACGAACGTATGCATATATATATAGATGTGTGCGCTTGTGTTTATCCATGTAGCTGCCTGCTACTACTACTCTACTACGTTCGGTGTGTCTACCAAAACGAAATAACCCACCATCATCAACATCGTCATCATCATCACCATTGCCATCGCCATCATCGTCAATATTATTATTGTGTGTGCATACGTACATATATGGATGGCAAGACTATACCCATTTTGAGTAGAGCACAAGAAGAATAATGATAATAATAACAAAAAAACAAACCAAATGTACAGAGAGAAAAGAGTGAGTATGACATACAATTACAATAAGGGGAAGTATAACAACACGCAAGTATGAATGAGTTTTGCAAAGGTTTTGATTGATATTGAAATTCAAGCTGATGTAGTTGTTTAAAATCAAGTAATTTAAAATATATACTTAATTCATTTATAATAATTATTTAATATTTGATAAAAATATAAGTACGAAGTATAATTGATAAAAATATCAATCAATTTACTTAATAGTTGCCCAAAAGGCATAATAAACAAGATTGAACATAAAACGGCTTAACATAGAAATACGAACAACCCTAGAGCTTCATAAGATCAGACGAAAACCATCTTATAGTCCAGATCTAGCAACAAGTGTATACCACTTGTATTCGTCAGAGACAAACCATTTTCTTACTATTTAGTCTGATCTAACAAAGAACCAAAAACAATTAAATAGAAATATAATGGATTCTTTTATCCTTTTAAAAATTAAAATTTATAATGAAATCAATTTTATTAAGTTCGGCGCTTTATGCGTTCAACACGCGCTCCGAGTCTGTACTTACAAATAAAATACAAAGTTTGAAATTAAAAAAAAATACTTTATTACACCACAGTTCTACTGATGCACTGACTATTCTGCTAATCATTTGTCTTAGGAATAAATGATTCTTCGTTGCTCTGGTAATGTAACAAAAATATTTGAAGTTCGCTGCTAAAGTTGGCAACTGAAAAAAATCGAAAAACAAACGTTCCTTTTGCTAAAAGCGAAATTCATGGCCCCTACGCAATGTGTCAAAATGTAAATCCATTTTATTTCACCTTCTCTTATTTTCTTTATCTACTTTATTAAATGTCTTAAAAAAAACAATATATTACTAAGTATGTAACTAATTTCCCTATTTACTGCACTGTTTTCGTGGCAATAGGTATACATCCCACCTAATTTAATGTAATCGTTGTTCAATGCTTAGTTGAAATAACAAAAACAATAACGGACAACGACGAATAAAATGAAGATGGAAAAACAAAAATTAAGAATAATTCTTATAAAATATTTCGCTGTGCTTGGTTTGGATACCACCACCACCACGATATTTTGTACACGACGATATTGAGATTAATATAAAGAGAGCAACAACCAGAGCGAAAGCGAGAGAAAAACAGGAGACAAATTTTACTCTTTCACATTTCCACCACTTGTTCGTTCTCTTCTTTGGCTAAATAGAAATTCAAAGCATTTCTTTACAAAAATAAGTTGCTCAACAAAACGACAAACTCGAAAGAAGATGGCTTAAAATATTTCATTTACTTTTTGCAATGATATTAGCCCTATAATAAAAAGAACAACAACAAAGAGGAAACCTTAACTAAAATTCAAAATTATACAAAGAAAGCCCCTGACTGCCTATAAAACATTTGTGCTGTTGCTTGTATTCAGTTCAATTCATGTGCATTTTTTACACCACAAAGAGAAAAAACATGTGAACAACCATAGGCAAGAATCAACAACAATAAAACAAACGAATTGATACAGTGAATTTTGGTTATACTTTGTGTGGATGTGTGTGTGTGTGTATCATTTATTTTAGCATAGTACCTATGTATTGTAAAACTAAACAGATTTTGAATATTGCTATTGTTGTTGTTTTACGGTTTTAAGCAAAGGATATTTTTTTTATTATATTATATGCGGTGTATTTATAAGAGAGCAAGGAGAGAAAGCATGTATTTATAAATATGAACATTTCGTTTTGTTACTTTGATATTGTCAACTTGCATTTACATTTTTCTCATTGTATTTGGAAATCAAAAATTTTTTTTAATTGAAAATTATAATGGCAACCAACTAATTGACTGTGTGGTGAATTTATGTAAAAAAAGAAAATAAAAAGAAAATTACGAACCCTGGTACTTAATAGTGTACACAAATCAATTAGGAGAGAGAGAAACATGGAAGCATTTTTTTTCTCGGAAATTATCGCCATAATTTTTTTAATTGATCAGACGACAGCATTCAATGGATCGTTATTTAAAAACAAATGTAACACGAGTGTGTATGTGTGTAATTTACTATTCAACACTAAGTAAAAGAGTTCTGTAAACATTTTATACTGCTTGTCTAAAGTATGTAAACAGTTACGGGGGAAAGAAAATAGGGTCACTTTTAAAATACGTAAAACTTTTTAAAATTGGAAAATTCAGCAGCAGCTTCGACGCTTGTTGCCGTGCTGTCTTCCAGAAGAACCATTTTCATACACACGCACGCATTCTATTTTTGATTGGCTCGCATCATTTGGTGCTTCTCAAGTGTTCCATTAAACTTCTTTAATTTATAAAGAATAATTCAATGAAATTGTTAATTTTGAAAATATTTCCACTTTGCAAACATAGAATACAATTAGTAAAGTCAACGTCAAATAGTCAAGGCCATAGATCGCAAATTTTCGTAGTTAATTCCTTTCTATTCGTAAGTGCAAAAAAGTAATCATTGTCATTTCCTTGTATTTCTTATGAATTCAAAATAATTTTAAAATTTTTCGTCCGCAACTGCGTGTTTTATAAGGAACACTTCCTTATTTATTCGCTAAGAAAAGAGAGTATCATAAAGAGAAATAAAAATTAGGAAGAGAGAGAGAGTTCTAGTTGTGACAAAAGGTGGTGGTGTTTAGAATTGGGTGATGTAAATAAAAAAGTACTTGTAATTATACAAAGTACAAGAGAGAGAGAGAGAGTGGAAGAGAGTATGAGCAATTGACATGTTATTAAACAAAAAGAAGTACAAGCGATGGTGGGTGTTTATTTTTTTTTTTCATACATTGAAAGGATAATTATTATTTTTGGATTAAGAGGAGCTAATTTAGGTTTTTGTACTGGTATAAAATTATCATTTTTTTGTGATGGTAAAATAATTGACATAAGAAGAATAAAATAAGCAAATTTAAGAAATAAATAGAATATTCCTGTTATCAATTTTTATTTAACAGTCCTACATAATATTTAAAATATCTCGTGTTCTGAATTTCCGTTTTTAAGCAACTTGCTTGATGTCTAACCGAACTCATATTAATTCAAAAATTCATGCAGTATGCAAAAAAAGCATGCAGTTACATTGTATTCAACACTCTAGGATGCTTTTCCACCTGATCTACATGTCTGTTTAACCACGTTTGAAAAAAAAATTGGAAAACAGAACACAAAACCTCATGATTTAGAGATTAAATATCAGCCAGAGCACTAAGTCTGTAAAGATCAGTGTTGCCGCTACTTTAAAATGATTGTAATACATTTTTTTAGACAAAAATTTTAATCGAGCACAGCCTATATGAGTTTTTAACCTCCTCAACCAATTTGTTCTCATCATCTTTGGGTTTGAAACCACACAGACTATGTTTGGAATTTTTATTTTTTTGCAGTGTAGAATCTAACCTGTCTGTTCGAGCACATGGGAAAGATAATCAATTATAATAACTGTTCCTCAATTCTTTTGGGCTGTTGAAGAACAAACTAAAATTGCTATATTATTTTTATTAAGAGAGCTATACTTCCCGTACAACTGATTGGCTGGCTGTTGTCTGCTGCTTTTGCCTAAAGACCATCTACCGTCACAGACAAGTGGTTTGCACGGCATACACACGTATTATAAGCTTTTCTCTTTCCTTCCTTGAGAAAAGAGGAAAAAAAACATTTTTTTCCTTTTTAATATTATATCCAGGGTCAAACTACTACCACTTGACGTTTGTTTGCTTGCTTATTTGATTGTGTGTGTTTCTTCATTTGTTGATATTCTTGTTCTTCTTCTTGCTTACATTATTAGTCGCATTATTATTAACGTCATATTTAAAAGTATTCAGTGTTGTTGTTGTTGTTTTAAACAATACGTAATTACATGCATATATGCTTACTACATGCATATGGACATGTGTATAATGCTTATACATACAAAATGAGCGGCTGCGTTTGTATAAAAAGAAAAATATTAAAGGAATAAACCGTCATTTTGACTTATCTCAACTCATCTCTCTTAGGTTCTCTTTGTCTTACAAAAAATTACGGTGTAAAAGCATCTCCTAATGATTAAATGCAATACAACAGGAACGCAGAGCAAATTACAGTTGGAAATAAAAGTACTTAAGTACTAATCGATCGTTGTGAGGTAATTTTCAACCAATTTGTTGCACATTTCGGACGATTTAAATCCGATAATATAAAAAATATTGGTTTTTAAATGCTCTAACGTGGGTGAAATCGCCATAGTCTACAAGATATTGTGTTGGCTTATTAGAAGAGAGGCCGCGGTTCTAGCCCAGACCCAAACATCTCGAACAAAAACTCTAAGAGTAAATATAATTGCCATGAATAGTATATCAAACCTTTCGTTCGGAGTCGACATTAAGTCAAGTAGGTCCCTGCACTCATGGATAAAATGAACACACAATATAGGTTGCATTCCTGACGAAAAGGGTTTTAGTAGCAATTAGGTAAGAGACATTAGGGATTTATCTGCGTAGACACGATTTTCGACGTAGCCGTACAACAAAAAGCCGTTCATTCGAAATCAAATGCTTTTCAAAAAACGAGGATTAATGTCCACGTACTATTGAGTGAAATAACAAATATCACAATGGTACTGTACAAATATATGTATGTAATTTTAAATAAAATAAAAGTATGCATTGAAAAAAGTACTCATGTTTTGAAATTTCCATCTCTGTTATGCATGTTGTCGTCTGACAGCCATCCTTTTTTATACTCTTCCTTTTATATAAATGAAAGAAAAAAATACCCCCAAATAAAGAAAAAGAGGTACGCTGTATTTTTGTTGTTGTTGCTGTCGTTGTTATTTTGCTCTGTTTGCTTAACATGTCAGTCGATATTTTTGGATTTATTATGCACGTGTGCATGATGATTATGTATAAGTATGTGTGCATATTTATGTTTTTATTTCAGAGCAAGAGAGAGAGAGCGTCAAAGTCTGTATAATTTTTTTCCTTATTTTATCACAAACATTTTTACTATTTTTTTTAATCACTGTAGAGAAGAATTTGTCCATATAAAAAGTGTTGCCATTTGGTTTGCGGTTTCGGTTGTTTTCTGTGTTATTGGATGATCGTCTAGTAAAAATCTTGGTAAATTAATTTAATTAAATTAAAAACTACACTCTTTACCTATATATAAAGATTGTAATGCTTGTTTTATATTTTTGAAAGAACAAATTCTTCTCTCTAAAATTCTCTTAAAATGTTTAACAGAGCAGTACATATTTTTTGGAGAGCACATCATAAAAAGTATAAAAACAGAACCATGCCATACAAAATCTTACTTAATTGGTTAGCCAGAATTACTACCTAGCTTCCCAAATCACCCATGTTGTGTGTGTTATTTTATCCATGATTAGTGGGATGACAATTAAACTATTTCAAAGAATTTCTACGCAACTATAAAGGAAACTGTCATATCTATAATTATTAGAAGCCAATATAAAAGATTCCAAAATGTATTTCTAAAAAGGGGCCAAAAACTAATGAAAAACTTTTCAACAAAATTAATAAAATAAAAAAATCTTTACACTTTGTCAGACCTGTCGAGATTAATTCCATTCAACATTTTTTCTTGAGGCAGTATACAATTGCAAAAAAAAAATAAAATTAGCCTTTAAAAGTAAATTAGGAAACAATTTTGTGCAATTAAAATTTGTTAATAAACCTCGAAAAATGTCCAAAAAAAATTTGGATATTCCAGTAATTTAATTGCAATCTGGTGCACATTAGCATCACTTAAAAAAAGAATCCCGTTGTGCTATCGCACACAGGTAAAAGAGAAAGCAATTACAGCCTGTACAAGTGTTAGTGATTGTTTTCATTTTATTTCACACATACTGTAAATTATGCAGTTTTTATTAAGAAATCTTTATCTCTCTCGCTCTCTCCCTCTATCACTCTGTCCACCATTACACTCAATAGCTGTATTGCCATTTATTTTTCACTATTTCATCAATATGTCTGCACCAATTTTTAAAATTTGTTCAATAATTTTAGTTTTTTTCGTTCAATTATACAAAAATACAGCGATATTCAGAACATAGAGCACATTGTAAATGTCGCCGCTGTTTGATTTGTTTTTCTGTTGGATTTTTATTTGTATTTTTATGTTTCACACACATTAAAGGTAAATAGACGCGGGTCTGTATGTGTGATGTGTTAAGTGTACAGATTAATGAATTGTTTTTCTAGGAAGAATTCCAACTATTTTCATCATCACTACCTGTACCTGCAATTAATTTTTATTATCTTTTATAAAGTGTTGTTAATTTAGGACAGAATAAGAGGAAAATTTTATAAAAAGTAGTTCAGTATGAAAACGATTTCCAAAGAAAAAGATATTTAAAATGATATTAAATTATTTAGTTGTTTGACAAAGATTAAATCAAATCTATATTGTTAGGATTACCTTACTTATCAACTCGAAATTGGGGAAATAAAATAACTTTGCCTAGGAAATTGCCCAGGAAATGTATAGAAGATGCATATAATACGACATGTCTAGAAGTTGACAAAATAATCCAAAGCTGCCCATGCATATCGACTTCCACATTGTCAATCCTAAGCTTGCAAGTTTATAATGGAATTCCCAATGTAGAAAATTCGCCTGTAAATTCGATATTTGTGAATTCCTTGTCAAGTTATCAGGTCTATAGTTTTTCGAAAGATTACTGTAGAGCAGTACCCACATGATGTGAATATAGCACTGATCATCATCTCGTTAAGAGATTTACAGCAAAATAAAATCATTTTCGAAGTCATTATGTAAGAACTAGATACTCTTACAAACGCCTACGTTATCCGTAAGAAGGCCTATATTTGTCTTGGAGGTATTGATCTTTCTAATGATAATCACAGCAGCTCCGTATGGTCGACACTTCAGCTTTGAAGACGCAATGGCGTGCTAGCTAAACGTGTCGAAAATATCCACAGAGATCTCCTATTCAGTTTCAAAATAATCGTTAGAAATCTCTTTAAATTCCTTGAAAAGGTGCGTTATACCATTTAACTCCACTTAGCTCTGAAATTTCTAAAAGGATATTCATAGGGGGTGAGTAACAAAAATTGATAAATTTGTACCCGCTCTTTGTTTAATTGTACTTTAAAAAGGCCAATATAATCGAACTGTGAAAACAAAAAGATGTTCTAATACAAACTACCCTCTAATTAACCCTGTCTTCTAAGCACTCATAAAACACTATATGGCCTGACCACAAACAGAATGCATTTAGATTGCTTCAACGTTTTGCATCCCTTTTGCAGTGTACTCTCTTGTGTAATTATGAATTTAACTCCTCTGTCTGTATGTGGAATAACTAAATCAAAAAAGTACAGTTACAACAGTCTAAAGGCTAAATATATAATTCTTTTTTCAAAAGAACAACAACAACAACAACCAAAAAAGAAAACTTAATTTTTAATACTGCATTAGTTGACAATAATTCTCAGCATCCTTTTATTTATATAGCATCTACCAAAAGCAAAAGAGAAGAGACATAAAACGGTACCAACTGTCAAACTAAATAAAGAAATGCCGTGAAAAAAATTAATGCAATACATAATCTTTCAGAAAATCATTGAATTGAATATGAGAAAACATATAAAAAAGAAATCTACAAAGAAAAAATGGAAAAAGAAACCACCACCAACGCCCACCCTAGTACTGATTGTCAGCCCCCGGAGCTTATACAAAGTCATTGAATGTAATCTTAGCGTAAATCACATACTAAAACCCTACATAAAGAGGGTTACCACACCAGCAAACCCGGCACGCGAAGAAGATGACACCAACCATCACCAATACTCCTCGCTCGTACCAATTTCAACAAGCATTTTGGTAATGAATGCAAATACAAAAAGAAAAAAAAGACAGTTAAATTAAAAGAGAGAGCGAGAGAGCTAAAGAATACAAGTGCGAGAGAGTGGAGAGCGTAAAGCAGTATTTTTGGACACAAAAGGAAGCAAAAGGAAAACACTTTTAATGATTAAAAGTTATTAAGAAATATTATTTCCTTAAAAAAATTGTCTTATAAAGAAAGAAAGAAAGGGGATTAAGAGAGCGCGAGCGAAAGTAAAATTATTTGTCACATCTTGTATTATTCTTTTCTTTTGAGAAGGAAAGAAAAACATTTTTTTTAAAGTTTCTCTATCCTTAGCTAGAAATCAGTTTTTAAATAAATTTTATTTATAATTTTTGGGGGTTGAAATTAGAGTGTAAATTGTATTCTACAACCACATTAAATAAATTGTTGGTGTCATTTGTTTTGTATTCTTCTTCTACTTCTTCTTCAAATCATAACCAAACATTTTACGCTGTATGTCCTGTGTCCTCCCTCTTTTGCAAATAAATGAACAGGCAGGCAGGCGTTTTACAATATCCTTTGCACTAAATATCGCATGTATTGCCAATTTAGCTGTATTTAGCACAGAATATTTTTTAAGTCAGCCAGCCATTGAAGGAGTTCTTAATAACAGACATAACACCACACCGCTTTCAATGTAAAAATATTTTTTGACAACATTGTTCTGTGTGTACGTACAGCCTTCTCTGTAAGAGTGTATCAGTCAGTCACGTATTCAGGCAATATAAAATAGGAGCTGATAATAAAGAGCAATAGGTGTGAGCAAGAGAGAGAGAGAGAATTGGTATTTGTTTGTATTTTTATTAATACATTTCAATTGATTTTTCCATAAATTCTAAAAAAGGAATTAATTGAAGAAGTTATGCGTACATACACATCGTCTTCGATCTCATCTTACAATACAATGCAAATAAGAGAGGGGGTAGGTAGTCGTTTGTAGATGTAGAAAACGTCTCATGTTGGAAAAAATACACAATTTAGAAAGCTTAGAATATAGTACAAGAAAAGTACATATTTTAAAAATAATATGCAAAATAAAAGAAGGGAATATGTTTTCACAGAAAAATAGAAGAAAAAGGTGTCAATATACACGCCCATTATGCACATTTTTTTGTGGTGTTTATTGTAAAAACAGACTTATAAATACTCCTATCAAATAAACGAATCGTTAAATGGCCTGAAATAGCTTTAAGAAAAATTACACTCTACCATACAGCTGACATTTGTAGACTTTGAGAAGGCTTTTGATGATCTGTGGAGAGAATATTTAGCATTATGTACCAAGGAAGTTTAAGTGAGTCACTGCCCTGCCTGAACAACAGTTAGCGGTTAAACTAGATATGGCAGATGATGTTTTTCTCATTGGAGATGGTCAACAAAACATACCTTAAAATTGAGTAAGTCATCAGAAAGTACACAAAATTCGTTTGAAAACTAACACAATGAAGTCGCCGTAGTCTAGTAGGTAGTGTGTTGGCTTATTAGACGTAAAGCCAGGGTTCGAGCCCCAGGCCAAACATCAAAACAAAATACAAAAAGTATTTCTTCGGCGACTTCCTCTCAGCAGATTTCTGGCAAAAACTCTGAGAGTAAATAAAAAATGCCATGAAAAGTTTCTCAAAAATATGTCGTTCGGAGTTGACTTTAAACTGTAGGTCCCGTCACTCATGTATAAAATTTAACACACACAACATAAGTGGTGTGAGATACTAGGTCATAATCCTGACTGAAGAATTGTAATGACCAATTATGTATGTATGTATGTATGTAACTAACACAAGGATGGCAAAATGTATAAGAAGAATTAGTTGGAACAATAGCTACCGTCGTATAGCTAGTATCTTGAACCTCACTGGGATCAGATGCCGCAAGGCAAAATGCAAAAGCCGTGCTTTATCTCGAGAAAGAATTAATTGCAGGAGGCTATCAAAATAAAAATATGCGGCGTGTTTTTCTATTCTGTTCAGTGTTCTTTAAATTGATAGCTTTAAATGGCTTACTCAATCAATTTTTTCCGCATCCCTTGTAAGTGAATGTTTATTTGTTAATTTTCCAATGTCAAATTTATCAGTCTACATAACAAATCCATCATATGTGACTATGCCATAAACAAACTATCAAATGAACAACATTTACTAATCGTTGAATTTTATTATCAAAATTCGTGTTGCATGAGAAATGCGTTTCTATCGCACGCAGAGACAATACAAGAGCTGAAAGATGCACTAGTTGGTGCGGTTTGCGGACCGGTAGGTATCATTAAACCGTAGTTCTTCTAAAACGATGAAAATCGAAACACTACAGTTCACGGAGTAAAGTACCTGGCGATGATTATCAAGTTTCTTTTTTTTGCTCCAACGGAAGAATTGGACTTGGTTGACATACGGTTTCAGAAATAACCTATTGAGAAACGAGTGTGATAAGCAATTAATCCTACGTTTTGGAGCAGCCTAAAGGCCCCCAAGATCATGTAATTTGACTCCACTAGTTTATTTTTTGTGATGATACGAGAAGCCTCTCGCGTACAGTGATAAGCCATCAAAGCGACAAATCCAGTCATGAAAGGCAACATTACAGCTGCTATGAATGAGATATCTGACGAAATGCTACAATATAGAGTGTCAGAATAGAGCTTACGGATGTGCAACCTAGGGGAGGAGCCGAGGACAATATTTACATGAAATAATCTTTAAAACATAAACAACAGACATTGTTTTATGCCCCCCAAATATATGTTTCATATTATTTTACGTTTCAAAACTGTTAGTTTCAGAAAAAAAAACTTAAATTTGAAATAATTCGATAACAGTTAAAATAGTTTAATACTAAATCAATAGGCGAATTAAATAATCATTCTCACTACAACCATTACATGGCTATATTTTTTATAGCCAGAGGCTGAGTAAAAATTAAATCACACTTCACTTTATAAAAAAAAAATAGGAAAAATATTCAATAATTTCAACGATGATTAATTGTTAAGGAAATCTTTGTTGCCCTTTAACAAAGAATGTAAATATTAAAAAAAAGTTATTTAAATATTATAACAATTATAATATAATAATAATATGTATATATGTATATGTACTCGTATATGAATATGGTATAAGAGGAATATAAAATGGAACAACATGCTGCTTAAATTGTTAGAATATTGCTACTATGTATGTATGTAAGTTTAAAGGAAGGAGAATGGAGGTATTTTGTTTTCTTTGGTGTAATTGTGTAAAAAATTTAATGGAATTAAAAAAAAAAATATGATGAATTTCGTATAAAAACAAAATCGAAAAAACAAGTGATGAAGTTTATAAAAGGCATATAAAATGGTAGGTAAAGCGTAGAAAATATTTAAAAAATTCAAAAATTCAAAAAATATTGTTTTTGTTTTTTGTATAAAAATTGGAACGAACATTTACATTATTCATACTAACCAAATACATGGCCAGTTTATTGATATCCAAATTAGCCAATTGACTAACGTCGGTCGTATTCAAAATGTTCAGCATTAAACTAATGTCGGCTGCTGTTGGCATGGGAGCGGACGTTAGGGCAGCAACAGCAGCATTCGCTTGTTGTTGCTGTTGTTGCAATGTTTGCTGTTGCTGCTGCTGCTGTTGTTGTTGTTGCTGCTGTTGCTGTTGCGATTGATGTGAAGCCGAATGTTGTTGCTGCTGCTGTTGTAGCTGCTGCTGATGTTGTTGTTGTTGCTGTTGCTGTTGTTGTTGTTGATGTTGCTGATGCTGCTGTTGCAATTGATGTTGCAATGAAGCATTCTGAGCAGCATTTTGTGCTGCGGCGGCAGCAGCAGCTGCAGCAGCCGAAGTACTAGGTCCCGTCGACAAAGCAGTGTTATTACTCTGTATTAACGATTGCAGGCTACGACTACCAGGATCTTGATTTGTTGCGGTAGTCGAAGGACCGCCAACAGTATTTTGCATCTGCATTTGCATCGATTGTAGTGTTGGCGTTGTGGGCACCGATAACGGTGGCGTTGAAGATACCAACGCTTGTAGCTGTCATTGAAGGAAGGAGTAGGAGGGGTTTTGTAAGATATGTATTGTTTTTTTTCAGATAACGGGAGTCCAAATGAGATTTAGCGGAATAAAAAAATTAGGCGTGATGATGTTTGCAGTTCGAAAAGCAATAATTTTGAATTTTTTGTTATTTTTTCTTTTTTGTTGTAGGTGTTTGCAAAAGGGAATAAATAATCGTTACATTTTTCTTTGATATTTATGCACACTCTATATTGAACATTTATGCAGTAATAAAGTAGTAATTTTGGAAAATAAATTAATTTTTAATTTTTAAATCAAATCAATAATCACTTTGTCTTGTTTCTATAATTTGGACAAACTTAAAAAAGGCATTTGTTTTAAAAACACAACTAAACCAATTAAAGGAAGGAAGTCTTTTAACAGAAACTTATAAAATCGACAATGTTATGTACGAGCATGGCTTTTTTATAAAAGACAAGAAGCTAATCAGCAAGTAGACTACACATAATTTAAGCTAAACTATATTTATAAATTTGCTGAGGGGTTATAGGCAATGGAGCATAAAATCTATGGATACTAGTGATCGGACATGAAGAATATTATCGAACAGAAAACGAATATCATTTTACCTTCATGCACATATCACAGTTAGACAATTACTAGTGCAGGTGACTTTTCTGAATGCCTATAAATAAAAGACACTCCGACTTAAAGTATAATAGCTGTACCTAGCTTAAGGCTTATCCTTTTAAAAACATTTATGTTAAAACTGCCACCTACTATCAGATTAAGTTTCATCCACAAATATATGAATCTCACTTATTCAGCTTTAGTGAGTAGGTTAGGTTAGGTTAGGTCTGAGTTGTAGCTCTGATTTCACAAAGCTCACTTGAGCACGCATAGCGGCCCGTTGTGCCACGGGTGAACGCAGTCCCTGCACTGACCAAGTTCCACCAAAATCAGGGAAGAGGAAGAAGTTGGTCAGCGCAAGGGCTGCACGCTTTAGTGAGTAATACCTAGCCAAGAGATCATTGTGGGTAATGACAAACATTGGTCGAAAGAGGGATGATGAAGGCAGAAGTCAATATTTTATGATGTGGTGATCCGTCAGTGCCTCTTGGTCACTAAGATAATAAGCGGACTATCTATGGTAAACAGAAATGACTTATAGTCTGAGCTTCCAGAGACTTTCCGTCGGACTGTTTGTCAATATTAAAAACGAGTTCGATATGATAAGACTTTTCAAGTTTTTCAACACTCATTTTGAGAATTAAAAACTAATGCAACAGATTTTTTTACTATTCAATAGAAAAAAGATTTGTGTAGAAGTTACAGTCAATGGAATTTCCATTCCATATAATAATTGACTTCTTTTTTTTGCCATAAATGGAAGAATGTGGTTTCAACATGACAGCGAACCTATTGAAGGACAAATTTTGTGAGCAATTCGTCTTACGTTAACGGACAGAATTTTGGAGAACGTATGATAAAATAGAAGGTGCAGCCGCGGAAAACATTTATATGAAATCATTTTATAGAAGTAATTTGCAGGCATTCCAAATAAACATTTTATTTACGGTTACTTCATATTTTATTGTAATTTATTTTAATATTTAATTCATTGTTTTTAAAAGTTCTCTCTGATTTGTTTCAAACTTGTGTCCTGAAAGCCATCAAACAGTGATTAAACGGAGTTAAGGTACATAAATTTGATCATTTTTGGCCTCTACTTTTCAAATTCATTAAATTTTTCAAATTTCCAATCTAAATAATAATTATTTTGCATTCAAAATTCTAACAAAATGTTACACAATGTAAACTCTAGATTTCATTATTTTTATCGTAGAAAACTTAAAACTTTGTTGGAAAGTATGACAATCTATGCAGAATCCACCATGTTCCTTCACTTAATAAGGTTAAAGGTAGTACAATACATACGACGTACAGGTTTATTTAATTTATAGGTTAAGTTTTCTTCTTTTTTTCTCTATTCTATAACAAACACTACTACTTGCAAATTTACTTGAAACTAATTGTCAGTATTCTCGAAATACATTTTGTAATTACATGTTATGAGAAGTTTTATTACTACTTTTATTACTACTTTACAACAAACACATACACACACACATTCAAACGTTTACTTAAAAAAATATGGCAAAGAAAAATGTAACAACATTTTCCCTTTACTATAAAACACTTTTACATTTTCATTTTCATTTTAATTCTTTTTTTTTCATATTCTTAATTGGCAAAATAGTATGGGGAAAAAAGCCAAGTTCTTATATGGTATGATGCATGTAATAATATACGTACATATGAGTACGACAGAGAAAAGGGGGGTGGGTTTATTTGCACATTTTAAGCTTCCAAAAATTTCTAATAAATACCAATCAATCAATCAATTAATTATTAAATAGCCAAAATACCCAAAAAATAAAAAATATAATTTTGGAAAGGAGTTAAATTTAGACAAACTCAAAACTACTCTTCTAATATAAAACTACAATACATTTTTATTACTTTTTTTTATTATTATTTTTTTCTATATAAAGACCAAAAAATGTGCAAAATAATTTCTTAGATGGGGGGTTATAATAAAATTGAATAGGAAATCTTAGTTTTATATGTATATATAGGGAGGGGTGACTTACCTTGGCTTTTTGCTGTTGTTTTAGTTCTTCTTTTTTGTAATTTCTTTGATAGGCTGTGATGACACGTCGTAGACGTGTATTTAAATCTTGCATAGATGGCCATTGTGTGGCAGAATTATCATCAACTGGTGCTTGTGTCGGTGGATATGAACCGGCTACACTTTCTTCTTCGTCCAGGCCTAAACATGAGGTTGTTGTATTAACAGTATCATTTTGCGTTTGTTCGTTCGAAGATGAATTGGTGGTGGTGGTGGTAGTAGTAGAAGATGTGGTGGTGGAAGATGTAGTGGTGGTAGTTGTTAAATTGGTAGTAGTGGTAGTTGAGGTGATGGTGGTGGTAGTACATGTATTTGTGGCCGCATTTGAGGCCGAATTTGAAGTAGCTTCCTCAACGTTAACAGTTTCAGTCGATGTGCTAGCCGTCGGAGAATCAGCGCCAGCCGTAGTTGTGGCACCAGATTCAGAAACAGTTGCATCCATTGAATTGGAATCGGTAGCGGCCGCAGCCGTTGTATCGTTACTATTATCGGTATTAACGGCTTCTGCCTCAGATTTATCGGCAGAGCCTGCAACAACGGATGTTGCTTCGCTATCCTCTTCCATTTTCTCTGGTTTACTGTCAGAACTATCAGAAGTGGTTACTGTGGCAGATTTTTCTTTGTCCGAACTTTCTTTATCTTCAGCTGTATCTTTGACTTTATCGATAACTTTTTCTTTTTCTTTTTCATTAGCTTTATCTTTATCTTTGTCTTCATCTTTTTTGTCATCGCCTTCACCAACTTCTGATTTTTCCTTTATTTCTTTAGTTTCTTCAACTTCCGGCTTTTTGTGATCGTCCTTGGCCTTGTCATCATCATTGACTGCAACTGTTACGTCAGCGGTTGCCTTTTTCGCCAATTTTTTATTCTTACCCGAAGAGCTGGGACGTTCGGGAGGATCTAATGAATCTTTATCTTTATCGCCTGCTGTCATTTTGGTGGAATCAGAGTCTTTGGTGGCTGTGCCATCATCATCGATCTCTTCAACATCGGCATCTTGTTTCGAATTGGCATCTTCTTCGTTTCTACAAAAGAAAAGAATGCAAAAAATAAAAACAAATTCTATTAATATCAAGAGCATAATAATACAACGTTGTAAAGAAAACCGTTGTTAAACAATAATTATTCATGCTAAACAAACATAAAGAAAACTCGTTTCTCTTAGAAAAGACACACATTGTATTAAAAGATAGTATTTGTTTCGAGTTTTAAAAAGAAAACATTAAAAAAAAAAGCTTTTAATACGAGCAAAGTCATTGAGTTGAATAAAAGGAAACAAATGATTCATGATAAAATGAAGTGAATGGCAATTAGTTTTCACTTATTTTAAATGATTTCATTCAATTAGTAACCTAAACCTATATCCTTATTCTGAAGAACAATCAGTTGTAGAAGTTCTCTTGTTGGGGTCACTTGTAATTAATGTTTAGGTTTCTTGAAAACTAAACATTGTACAAAAATCTACTTGGAACAACTTGCAAAAGACGGAATACAAAAAAATTTAATTCAACATTTCTGAAGTGGAAGATAATTGAGGAGAAATGTCAAGCTAAACGCGGTGAGGTAACGAAAACGGTCTGACCATTGTGGATTAAAATAAAGCTTTGACTATGTGTTTGCGAGAATTTGCAAGGAACTGTATACCAATTCAGAGTCACTTTATAAACAATTCGACACTCTGAGGGAAACGATCGACTGGAAGCGAATAAATAAGGCATATGTGTTCCTTTGGGAATATACACCTCAATAGCGACCTGACTGAAGTTCCAGGAACTTGATTTGATAGTTCTTTGAATAAATCTTATAACCCGTAACCTCACATCAAGAAATTAGCATTTGTTTCTGCCAATATCGGCGAAAAAATCATTTGCACTGGACTGTAACTTTAAAATCTATTTTGAGGCTTGTCGATCGCGCACAGGATTGTCATTGGAACACTATCGCAAGGTGCTTCACTTGTATCGGCTTCTGTTTTAGTGAAATAATAGGGTTTGTTCCCGAAAATTACATAATTTTTACGTAGGACTCGGCTTTTTCGTATAGCGTTTACGTTTGTGGTCGATTGGCAAACGGATAGTAGAATGCATTATTAGAGCAAATTAATTTTTTAAACGCCATATCCATATGCAGAACAACACACTTCCTGTAGAGGTTTTTCCTGTCACAATGTTTAGAATTTAAATCTAACGTCTACTAACTGGTGCTCCTTCTCACAATCTACTTTAAGAATAAGGGCCCATTCCCTGAGCTCCTCGAGGAGCTAAAGGCATTAAATTCAAGTTGAACGAAGATTATTGGTCCAGAAGAGGGCATACTAACTATGCTAAATAAATTCTTTCCTCAATTAATATATATATATATATATATAAACTTTATCCGATAATAACATAGTTTTCGACTTTGGGCTTTAATTAAAATTTTTAACTTTCATTCTTTCAAAGCTAATGCCCAAATTTATTTGGAACAATGGAGATACAAATTGCACTGTTTTCTTTTTCATGAACAGACAAGACGAACGAACAAAAGGGACGATCATTAATTGTTAAATTTTTCAAAAGCTTCAATAAAAACTATATTAACTTGGCAACCAATTGGAACCCTAACATATCCTAAGTATAAAATAAAAGCTAGGTATTACTAAACATTAATCGTATATACATACATATATTAAAACAACACTTTTTTTTACATTAATTTACTCAATTTGTTACTCAATAGTTATGAGTTTAAATGTATAAAAATGAATAAAATTTTGAATAATTTTTAACTTACATCGGTAAATTGGTTAGGATAACATCATCAACGTTCGTTGTGCCAATATGGCCAGCAAAACATAGGGCAGGATCGGAACGCATAACACGATACATTTCGCAACCATGTTTGAATGTGCCCACCAAAAGACTCTTATCGCAGCAAGGAGGATTCCACCAAGAAGCAGGCACTGTCTCAGCCATTGTTGGAGGGCGTATAGGAAGCTCGCTAAATATTTATTTAGTTGAATGGATATACACGAAAATTTTAATGAATGAACAGTGATGAAATATAAAACAAAAAATTCAAATTTATTTTCATATAAATAAAAAAAAATTAAATAAAAAAAGAAAAATAAAAAACAAATGAAAAATTTAAAGAAATTAAAAGATAAAAAGCCAATTTGTTTGAAAACAAAACGTTAAAATAAAAGAAATTTTGTGGTTATTTTTAAAACAATTTTTTCTTTTCGAAATTTAAAATAAATGAAACAACGCATTCTTTACTAAGGGGATTCATAGAAAACAGGAAAAAAATTAAATTTCTTTTAAATATTTAAAATAAAGAAAACATTACAATATTGCAAATCTTTTGAATCCCCTTTAAAAATTTTTCAAAAATTGTATATCAATGATTCTGTGTGATAAAAAAATCCTTTACTTACAAAAATTCAGAAACTCTGAAAATCTTTTATTTATTTATTTTATAAATAAAATAATGAAATTTAAATAATGCAATATAATGCTTTATTATTATTATAATGTATAATGAATTTATTCTGTTAAGAAAAGCAAATTAATATTAAAGATATTTAAAATGCAAGCATTGTTTATAAAACTGGAAAACCTATTGAGTTAATGTTGAAAAGCACATTTAAATTTATACTGGGAAATAGTGGTAAACAATGAATGGTCTTTGAAATATATTTGGCATAGATTTTAGAAAACATAACACACATAAACAATAGGAAAAATATATTAAAAAAATGAAGCATAGATTGAAAAGATTTATTACACCGCCAAGATCTAATCAATGATTAGATTTGATACGTTCAATACCTATGTATGTACGTTTTATTGCTTATACATGTAGGATTGATCCAAGGTTTAATTTGTGAAAATTATTTTGAATAAAATTTTTACTTATATGGCGGACGTATGATCGATAAATTACCGATATATTCAGAGTACCAGTGAGATGTTATTAGTTGATATTAACTTCGTCTTTTTAATTAATTTTAAAATCAATGGTATTGCAAATAAATTTCTAAATATTGTCTCGAGATTTTATTTGTTATGGAAATACCCAACTTTAGTACCAATAGGAACAGTGTCTAACGCCACAATCATTATATAGTCGGCAGTTATTTTTTTTAGGTTTTTTTTTTTTTAACGATATTCTTAATTTTGTTAGCATAAAGAACTGCTTAGATGAGTTCGACCATATATGTCGAATAACGATAGACGAAAATGGAATTTTTTAGTTGAAAACTTAAGATTCCAAGTTGGATAAATAAATCAATATCAATGTTAGATTGTAAAGAACAGTTTCCGGAAGTCAATTTGCATATACAAAGAAAAAAAAATTTAAAATACAATTGATTATTCGTGAGCCAGTAGACAGATTTTTAACTTTATCGTTCGACTAACATTTTTTCTATCCCTTTTTGCTGTGGCTGGTCTGTGTAATTCCTCCGCTTCCCGCTCTCCCCTTTCCTACATCCTCTCCCTGTCTTAATTGACAAGTACACGTCCTCTAACCTAACATTTTTTTCTAAGGTGGTAAAGGTTATATTGAGAGCTTCATGTGCAAGCATGTTGAGAATTTAACATTGTAATGGTTATCGCCAAAATAATTGTTATATTTTTACAAGGTTTTAAATAAATTTGCAGGCAACATTTAGTTGTAAAAATTCCAATAAAGGTGTCAATACTTCACTACACAAAGTTTTTTTTAAATTTTTAAATTCTCAAAATATTGTATATTGTACTATACATACATATACAGTGGTGTCCTTATAATTAGAAACGATGTTTCTGGAACAGAGTTCTCTGGAGTGACGAATCTAAGTTTAATTTGGCCCAATCTGATGGAAAAACGTATGTAAGACGACCTCCAAACAAAGCCTTTGATCCCAGTTACACAGTAATTATAAGGCCACCACTGTATAACGCTTGGCGGGTCGTTATTTTAAATACATTTCAATCTATGCGTGAAATCCTTTTTACATGTACAATAAAAACTTCTATTTTTTTCTATTTTTTTTTAAGCGTATCTAATAGCCAAAAATTAAAAAACTTACAGCATTTAAAGAAAAATTAAGAACCACACTCAAGAAATTTTTAAAAACATCAAAGAGGATAAAGAGTTATTGTTATAGAATATGTAGCAACAATAATGAAATTGACTTTAAAACAAACAAATTGTTTAAAATTAAAACACATATAGAGAGTTAAAGAAAAGGATATATGCACACAAAAGTAAACTTAAAAACAAAATAAAAAAAAAAACAAACAAGAAACAAGAAAAGAAACGTATAGAATACGAAAGATAATGAAAACAAACATTCAAATACATACCTGACTGAGGTATTTTCTTTAATCTGTTGTACCAGATCGCCAATCACCTCATGTTGTATATAATACAGCATACGAACGCGTAATAAAACTCTGTTTAGACAAAAATTGTTTTTTTTTATACAAGAAAAAAAGAATATAACAAAAAATAATAATTTTTAAAATAAATTAAATAGAAAATTATAATTGAAAATTTTTAAATAAGAACAGAAAAAAGAAGATGATAAAGAAATAAGAAGTAGAAATAGAAAGAAGATAGTTTGAAAATTGTATTAGTTTAAAATGGATTCTTTTTTGAGGGGTTAATAGAATAAATTCGATTCCACACGACTCACTTATTCGCGTGTCTGCTTAAATGTTTTTTGTAGGCTCCCTCCAGATACGAATCGGCATCATATTTCTCATGTTTGCTCCAATGATTCGGATCTTGTATATTCTGTGGTCCCTGTGTACCAATTTCCTTTTTCGTTGTCTTCGTTGCTGTCGCTGCAGATGATGCAGCGGCGGCTGCAGCTGCGGCTGCCGCAGCTAGTGCAGCTGCCTCAGCTGCTTCGGCAGCAGCTTGAGCGGCTAATTCTTTTTGTGTCTTACCACCATTACGTCCTGCAAATTGGTTAGAAGAAATCAAATACTTGTTTAGTACAACATACATATTTCTAGGAGAATAATGTTTCATTTCATAAATCGAACGATGTTATCTATAAAAATATGTTACTTTTGTTTCTTTCAAATGTTTTTTTTTGAACATGAAGATTCAATTATTTGTTATTATTTTATTTATTATCTCTTGCCAAAAGCCTTTTAGACTTAAAAACTCTGCAAGAATTTTATATACAATATCGTTCGATTATTCTAAAATCAAAAAATAATTTTGAAACCAATTTGTTTAAATATTTTAGCCAAAAAGGAAACTAAATATAAATTTTTTTAAATTCCAAATTTTGTTAAAAATTAATAAAAATCTATGAAGGATTTTATATTTACAAGTAAATATATTTATACGGCTACTTTTTAAATATAAAATCCATCATTTTTCAAAAATAAAAAAAAAACTATGTTAATATTAGAGTTATTTTATAAATATATATACAGTGTGGTTAAACAATATGGAAAAAGATATGGTACAGCAAGACAGAGGCACTTCACAAACACATTTGATTACGTCCTTATTTATTATGAATATATTTATTATACGTACGTTTAAAAACATCATAAATCATTAATCAGAATTATGAAATCTTAAGATTGCAAATATTTTACAAATAGCAACAACGTTAACAAACACTCACAAAAAATTCACAAAAGTTTCATGGTATTTTTACAACCGCAGACTTTACAATACAATATTAAAAGGCTAAAATTAAATACATTTGTTAATTGAGTTTCAATAACTACTCAACTCAAAGTTTATGTTAATAGTTCTAAACTAATTAAAGTTCCAGGTGGTCATTGTAAAATACTTGATATTCTAATTTTTATAAAGGATTTAATAAAGATTAAGTAAAGAGTATTGAAATGTTTTACTTATAAATACAATTCCCATATAATTCTTTGTTTTTTAACCTTCACACTTCTTTACTTTCGAATACAAAAATACGGATTTGTAATACAAGGTTTCATTACAACGATTCGGAATAAAAATTGTTTGAAAATGTTTTGATATTGGAAATGAAATCTTCCCATGGTGTTAGTCTCTTTTCCCTTTTTTAAAGGAACATTAAAACTGGGGAAATTTCTCATTCGAAAAAAAAAAAAAACAGTTACAGCGGTGTGAAGTAAAAAGATTCGTGACATGAGGTAAGTCTAAAAATAAACAATAAGGTTTGCAACTTCATCAAACTTACAACACGCTGTGTAAGAAGTGTGTTCCCATCGAATATTTTAATTTTTATCTTAATGTTAATGCCAACAAACAGAATGGAACAGAATGTGGTTAAACAGATAGAGACAGACCAGAAGCTTGTAACAGTTTTTGCACCAACGTTACAGTCAATGGAGCTAGGAACCTGGTAATGATTACAGATTTTTTTTTCAAAATAATAGTGATACATGAACCTATTGAGAGTAGAGTTTGGAAAGCAATAAATCCCACATTTAATAGCAGTCAACAGCCCGCCAAGGTACATAATATAATTTGATCCCACTAAACTATTTTTTCTGGGTATACGGAAAGTCTCACATTTACAGTTACAAGACCAACAATAATTCCAGTCCTGAAAGACAACATTACATATTAATGCTGGAATAAGTATGGCAAAATAAGAGCTCACGAATGGAATTCTCTAGGCAGAATTAAATAGGCTAGAAAAATGGAACTCATTTCCCTAGCAATTGTCTCAATGTGTTCTTTTCGTTCTCTATTATTATTTGAGTAGTTGAAGAGAAGTTTTTTTAATAGAAGTATTAGGAAACTATCCAAATTAGTTATTGGCTAATAAACTAACCTAACTACTATCCCCTACATGTTAGTAAGAAGTAAACTAATCTAAAGAAAAAAGAAAAACGTAAAATATTAATTAAGACCCAACCCCTTATACTTGAGAGCGGGAAGTTACACAAAAGTTATATACGTTAGGAAGAGATTTTTAAATTAATGTGAGTGTTTTTTTTTTCTTTTGTTTTCTTAATCTCATAGCGTGCTTTATATTATTTAAACTCGTTTTGGGATATTATTTTTAAATTATTAGACAGACTATATCCGTGCGGTTGGTTGCTGGATTTGGTTTCTGATTGATTTGTTCATTTAAGTTCTCTTCACAAATACTAGTGCGTACGTGCGTGTGTTTGTATCTATTTGTTTACCATACCTTTTGCATTCCTACCTCGTGGCACCAAATTATGGAGACCACTATGATCGCGGCTAATTTTCTGTATTTCACCATCTTCCGTGGGTGTTATGAGATCCCAAATAAAGGTTTTAATCTTCTCATCACCCTTATACACTTGCAAACAATACAGCAGCTAAAGAAAATGAGAGAAAAAAAAGGTAAACAAAATCGCATTACAACAAATCAATTCAAATAGTAAATATAAAGAAAAATAATTTAATTTATTTTAATTATTGTAGTTCTATCAGTATAAAGTGAGAAGTTCTTTAGAGTTGTTCTCAGCGAAAACCTATAGTTTTCTCGGAATTAGCATGGTTAACATCATTTAGTCTAGAAGAGTTATGGTTTTTAATATTTTATTTTAAACTCAAGTATACTTACTATAATACGAGCACAATCTTCCACATCAACTTCACGCCAACCACGTTTAAATTGTCCTAATTCCAAGATTTCTGGCCAACGGCCCCATCTAAAAATGGATAAAAAAAAAATGATTATTTCATTAGATTGGATCCAGTGTTTCTAAAATTTTAATTTCCTTAATTTTTTCATTTTTTTTTTAATTTCGAATCAATACAAGAAGAATATCACAAATTTCTCAGTGAAAACTTAGTTTTGATTTCATCAGCTTCAAACATGTTTTTTAAGCGGCTACTAGTTTAAACCGATAAAGTCTACCCACTAACTACTAAGAAAAATCTACCATTTTATCTCTAGGCAAATTATAAGTAAGGGGTTATCCGATTTAAAGGTTTCAAAACCGTCATTCTGAAAATGATTTTGCATCTACATTTCATACATACATAATGGCACAAGGTCCAAGCCGTATAAACGTTTCAATCAAATCACAGCTTTTGAAACACATTTTTTTCTCGTTTGTAGGCCTATTTTACCGAATACGTAAAAGAATACGAATATTTTTTTTTTAGTTCTAAAAACCCTTTAAAACTAAATGTCGTTTGAAAGCCATTGTCAAATGTCTTATACAATATACATACGTCATACATGCATACATAAATTATATTTTTTAACGTACAAACACAAAAAGGCAAAAGAAAAAACAGAAAAGAAATTTATTTAACTTTCATAATAAAGCCCAACAATGTCCAGTTCTTTATCACATCAACATTCTTTAATAAGTGCTACTTCGGCGATGGCTAGTCGTAACGTTGGTCAGGCCTATAATACTGATTTTGACGATAACGAGGAATTGGCTCTGGAATCGTTTATTCATAGCTTACAATTGCCGGAGTTTTTCCAATTAGAGGTAGAGGAACAGGATGAACGTTTGTCTAAAATTGATGTGCTTGAACTATTTCGTGCTTTACAAAATTTTAATCGTGAACTGGCCATGGTACGTTTAGAAAATCATGTACTCATAGACTTTTTAGAGAAAAACGATCCGAAATTGCTGATTGGTTTGGAACAACGTCGAGCCACAGCAGTAGCTCAGATTAATCTACGGAAGTCAGGTCGAACTAGTTTCATAAACTCACAGGGTGGTAGTGTTGTAGTGCTTAGAACTAAAAGTATGATGTCAAAATCGATATTATCTAACTATACGAGTAGTTCGCAAAGGAAGATGCAATCCCCAGAGTATAGGTTAAATTTTCGTACCAAGGCCGATATGGCCGAGAAGATGGCCAACGAAGTGGAGAAGAGAGTCAATGAATTGGAAAGAAATGGTATGTTTGTTGGATTAATAATAACAATAAAAATTACACACTTTTAACACACACATTTTTTTAGCTGCCCATGAAATCAAGCTTTTAAGAGGCCACATGGAAGAAATGCGTTTTTCCCAGATCGAAACGCAGGAAACGGCCAAAAATTTTGAACTTCATTTTTTACGCGATGAACGTGATTTGATTTTTCTAAATTCGGCAACGGAAAAGCAATTGGAACGTAAATTTCGCAAATTCGTTAATAATTGGATTAAAAATGCTCGCGCCTTATTGGGTACCATGCATTTGAAAATCACTGCTCTGCAAGAGCACTGCCAACAATTAAGAAATGAACTTTTAACCAAAGCCGATCTAAGCGGTATCTTAACGGCCATTGATTTTGAAAAGCTGATTATAAAACGTTCAGAACTTTTAAATGCCATGGAAGAGAAAAACATTCATATGGCTGGCCTTAAAGGAGTTACGGGTCGTGCCTCACTCTCCATGGCCGAGGAGAAACAAGTTATGATGAATATCGAGGAAGAGTCCCGACAGTTACATAACAAGACCACGGAAGTGGTGAAGGCCATAACAAAGCTAGAAAAAGAAGCTAATGCTGTAGAAATTGAAAATGAAAAAGATATGCTAACGCTGGAAAATTTACGTTCACAATTGGAACGCTATGAGGCACCCAGTGTTAATGAGTATGTAGAGAAAAAGGATGAAGTTTTAGCTTTAGAGAAGGAAGAGAAAATGTTAAGACGTAAAATTTACATACTGAACATGAAGCTGGATAATACACAAAAGAAATGTAAACGACAAGTCGATTCCAATATTATTATTAATATGATTGAGGATTAAAAACGAAAAATATAAAGAAATAAAATAAAAAAAAAATTAATAACTTACCCAAACGATAGCAGACCCTTTTCCACTTTGAAACATTCCGATTTGGCCCAATTGCCATAATGAATTTCCTCTAAGCCCAGTACTGTTAAAGAATCTCTTTCTCGCGGTAGATATTCATCATTTGCTTTCCTTTCTCTGCAACGTTCACGTTTTTCTTTGCGTGACCGTCTGGTAGAGCGTAAACCAATACCACCTTCTTCATCACTGTTTTCATTCGAAGAGTCTTCTGAATTGATTTCCATAACATCTTCATGACCATAACGTTTAATTTGGGTACGACGTCGTGGTTCCGACAACACCAAATCTTCAGTTTCGTCTTTTTCACAAACATCTGGATCGATGTCGGCCTTTTTAGCCCATTTAGTCCAAAAGTCTGGATCGTCAATGGTAATATCGGAACGATTACCGGAGGCTGCAAATGAAGCCTTTGAGAAGGTCGATCCCTTCTCCTGTTCCATGGTAATAACTTGAGTGCGCCTTTTCAAAATGGAATCAATATCTTCTTCACAAAACTTATCGCCTGCATTGTCGTCATCCATTACAGCGCCATAGGCTCCTTTTTTCAAAAGATCTTCGATTTCCTTTTTCGACAATTGTTTATTGACACCATCTTTGGAGGCATGGGTATTCATGGACTGTAAGACAGCCTTGTCTAGACCCAATTTGAGTGAAGCCTTATCGAACATTTCACGTTCGTAGGTATTGCGGCACAGTAAACGATAGATTTTAACCATTTTACGCTGGCCAATGCGATGACATCTGGCTTGTGCTTGTAAATCGTTTTGCGGATTCCAATCGGAATCGTATATAATAACAGTGTCAGCTGCCGTAAGATTAATACCCAAACCACCGGCTTTGGTGCATAGCAGAAAAACAAATCTATCCGAGCCTGGTTTAGAATAACGATCAATGGCTTCTTGTCTCAAATTACCACGTATGCGACCATCAATACGTTCAAAGGGATATTTGCGGTATATGAGATAATCTTCTAGAATATCTAGGCATTTAACCATTTGAGAAAATATCAATACTCTATGACCATTGGCCTTCAATTTAGGCAAGAGTTTGTCTATCAACACCATTTTACCCGACGAATGAATAATGTTTTTATAATACGATTCAGGATCCTCACCATGCTGATTGCGGTAATCATATTGTATTTGTTCTTCCGCACCATTTAACAGATAGGGATGTATACAACATTTTCGAAGTTCCATCATGGTATTCATAAGATTCGGTATATTCGCTGATGTTGTGCCTTTTTTCAAGAAAGCAAAGTTTTGTTCCAATATACCTCGATAGTATTTCTTTTGTATGTTGGTAAGCTCTACCTCTATAATGGTTTCTTCTTTGGGTGCTAAAGACTTTTCAACATCGTCTTTCAATCTTCTTAACATCATAGGCTTAAGAAGAGCCTGCAATTTATTGACTTCCTCTTCGGTTTTCAGACTGCCAAACTCAGCCATAAATTCTTCGGCCGAAGAGAATTGACTGGGTTCCAGGAAGTTAAGCAATGAAAATAATTCGCTCATATTGTTTTGCAATGGCGTACCAGATAGCAGGACTCTATGTTCGAGATTCAATTGTCGTAAGCCGTCTAGCAATTTACAATTTCGGTTTTTCAATCGATGAGCCTCATCTATGACACACAAACGCCAATTGAAACCTTTCAAATCCATATGATCGGTGACTATCATTTCGAAGGTTGTAATTAAAACATTAAATTTTGTAGGTTCTTTCAGGACTTTGCCACTTTCGGTTTTGTAGTAAAATTCATAATCTTGAATCATTTGTTTGCTTGTTACCGAACCATGATAGACCACAATATTCATATCTGTCCAACTCTCAAATTCTCTCTGCCAATTGGGTATCGTTGAGAGCGGGGCTATAACTAAAAATGGTCCTCTTATGCCGTATTCATAGACGGAATGAACAAAAGTTAAACTTTGTATGGTTTTGCCCAAACCCATTTCATCGGCCAATATACAGTTGTGTGAATTATACCAGGAGAATTTTAACCAATTTAAACCTTCCAACTGGTATGGTCTCAACGTATTACCACCCTTATATACAAGAGTTTTCTCCAGTTTTTTCCACATGTCAGCCGTTGGACGCTTTTTACTCTTCCACTCGGAACGTAGTGGTACTTTGTTAAAACGATTAAATTGTTCGATTTTATCTTTGTCAACATCTTCTTCCAATTCCCAAGTGCAATCTTCATAGGGAAGGGATTTCCATTTAACCAAATAATGTTTGGTGGTTTCCCCAGTCTGTTCATCCGTATGTACGGACATATCAAGCACACGATCGACTTCAACAAAGTCTGGATTGAAGTATTCTTCTTCGAGATTTTCGAAAACGTTCATTTGTTGCGCCTGTTTCTGTTGGAAACGGCGTATCTTTGCACCAACACGGCGATCACCTTTAAACAGTTCTTCCTCCGTACGCCATTCGCAATGCAAATAAGAAAAGTTTCGGTATTTTACCAAAAACTCTTCGACTTCTATATAAACAGGTTCTGGTTTGTTTTTATCTTCGCTTTTTTCTGTTTTCGTTTCATCTTCGTTTTCAGTTTCTGAATCGTCCTTAGCATCATTGGAGTTGAGCTCTTCCTTATCTTGTTTAGCTACTTCCTCTTTCTTGTCTTCAGTGGAATCTATTTCCATGGATTCCACCTTGTTAGTTTTATCAGCTTGCTCTTCTATTTTCTTCGTTTCTGTTTCTTTTTCCTCTTCTTCGTCTTTCTTTTCCTTTGCATCATCGGCTTCTTTGTTTTCTGCGTCAGGTTCATTTTGAATTTCTTTTTCAGGCTCATTGTCTTTTTTCTCTTTTTCTTCTTCTTCCACTTCATCCACTTCCATTTTTTCTACTGTTTTCTTATCCTCCGGAAGCTGCAATTCTGTTTCAGTTTTATTTTCAACTACATCTGCTTCATTCTTATCATTCTTTTCTTCCGGTTTAGTTTCTTCCTTTTTGCATTCTACCACGTCGCTACTTTCCTCTTTCGTTTCTTCTACCTCCTCTTTAACTTCATCTTCTGGTGTCTCGACAACTTCCATTGCCTCTTCTTTAGGTTTATCATCTTGATTAGTCTCTGAGAGAACTTCTTCTGATATTTTCTTCTTCTCGTCCTCTGAAGATTCTTCTGCTTCTTTAGCATCTTTCTCTTCTACAATTGCATCCTCTTTCTTCTCGGCTACAATTTCCATTTCCTCTGTCTCCTTCTCCTCTTCGCCTTTGTCTTCAGCCTTTTCTTTTTCGTCGTCCTTACTGTCGTCCTTATCCTCCTTCTTATTATCGTCGTCGTCTTTCATTTCCTTAACTTCGGCATCATCAGATTTATCCTTTTCTTCCTCTTTTTTAGGAGTAGGTGAGCGTGGTGGTGGTTCCGGTAGCAGTTCTCTTTTACCCATTCTCACTGCCAACACAATTTGAACAACCATACTATCTTCATCGCCTGTGTTGATGTACACATAATTCGGTTTAGCAGATGCAGTTACCGGCACCTCTTGAGATTTCTCCGTTTTTTCATTGTTAAACGACGATGTTGTACTAGAGGTTGCTTCACCACCTGGTATATCATCAGCATTGTTTGATTTATCATCAGTGGTTGATGGTAGTTCCGTTCCAACTTCTGCTTGTTGTGATGTCACCAACTGCTGATCGGCTTTTTCATTATCACTAGAATTGCTACTCACGGTATTAGTTGATGCTGCTGGCACAGCAGCAGACGTCGATGTAGAGGCTGCCGCAGAAGATTTCTTTTCTTTTTTCAGTGGTGAACTACCCAATAAGGATTCAGTTTCATCATCAGAGAATCTCAGCATGACATCGTCAATATATTTCTTACGTTGGGTATTACGCGAAGATCTTCGCTTGTTGCTGTCCATGTCGTCGGGCGGTGGTGATGGTGGTGGTGTGGCCTGAAGATTATCATCTTCTCCATCTGATTCGGGCACTATGCGACCTCTGTTACGTCTTTTCTTTAAAGCTTTAGCCGATAAAGCAGACCTTCTACGGGCTGATCGGCCTTCAACTTCATCAGCATTGTTACTGTTGGACGCACGTCCACGTCTCTTTTTGGATCTTCTACTAGGTGTGGTTGTAGAATCTCCAGCTGAATCTGGTATAGAGTCCACTGTTTCATCACCGACTTCTTGATGTGTATCATCGCCTTTTGGTATTTTCGACACGGGTATATCATCATAATCGGGTGATTCGCCGTCTACTGTAGAACACTTAAGGTCAACATCCAAAGTAGTTGTTTCCGGTTTATTTTCTCCTTCACCATCCTGTTCTGCTGTCGCAGTAGCTCCTTCTTCTGTTGTTGATTTAGCCATTAAAGGTTTGTTATCCTCATTTTCACTACCTTCCGCTAATCCTGCAGCAGACTTATCAATGTCTGCTTCATCCGACATTTTCTTTTTACGAATTGCACTCGTTTGTCGTTTCCGACCTGATATTAAGTCCGCTCCTTCTTGACCCTCTTTAAGTTTCTTTACTTTTGGTGTCCGTTCTCTGGGAGGTTTGTTTGGATCTTTGGGTGTTCTTGGTTTGCGCGGTTTCTTTTTCTTGCCCGATCCATCCGTCGAAGTGTCTAACTCATTGGCCGAATGGACATCTTGCGAATGATCACCACCGCTTCCTTCATGATACTCCAACATGCCAACAACTGAAGTGTCTCCTGCTCCCTGGGTAACACAATCCTCCGAAACAGGCAATTGGTTGGGTGGTATGATAGATTGTTGTACCACTACATTGCCACTAATATCCATTAATTCACTGCTGGGTGTTAAAAGGCCCTTCTCGCCCTTTTTAACTCTTGGTTTTCGTGGTTTATTAGCTCCTTTGCCTCTTCCTCGACCTGTCGTACTAGAGACTTGTGGTGATTCTATCATTTGGGTTTGATGTATAGCAGACGACCCATATATTTGAGGTGGCATCGATTGATATAATAGACATTGGGGACCACCGGCGCATTGCTCATTGATTTCATGCTGCTGTACTATGTTGAGACGTTCCTGTAAACGAATGATTTTCTCTTGATGGTCATGTTGCGGTGGCATACAATAAAGTTCCTGCAATTGTTGTTGCAAAGCAGCTATTTCTTGTTGATGCAACACAGGATAAGGAGGGTAAGCCAAATGAGGAGTTTGAGGGCCACCTTGTGGTGGAGGCGGTGGAGGATATGGAGGCATCATGGTATGCGGTGGCATACCGTGAGCTGTCAAAGTCTGCTGAGTTGTCGTAGGCACCACAGGAGTACCGTCATAACCTAACGCCGTCATTCCAGGTCCTGGCGGCAAAACATGCGGCGTTGTAGGAACAACGCTATGACTTGTAGGCATTAT
Source organism: Sarcophaga carnaria (assembly GCA_958299815.1). Taxonomy (NCBI): domain Eukaryota; kingdom Metazoa; phylum Arthropoda; class Insecta; order Diptera; family Sarcophagidae; genus Sarcophaga; species Sarcophaga carnaria. The sequence continues at coordinate 21,314,132 of OY283152.1, forward strand.
TCCTGCCATAGCTGTTGGAAGCTGAGGCTGTGTAGGTTGTCCTCCCATGGATGGAAGGGGTGGGCGTGGAGTTAAAGTTTGTAAAGGTGATTGATTTGTTTTCGCTCCCATTGTAGCGACTTCACTTACTACAGATGTTGGAGTTGTTTGTGTCGATGCCAAAGCTAGGGTCTGTATTTGATTCGGAATTTGCGAAGCTGGTGTACTCAATAAATTGGCAGAATCTTCCTTTTCATCAGACTTTGCTTCGACGGTAGTGTCTTCTTTTGCAATTTCTGAAGTTTTGGTTATGTCTGGGGACGTTGTGCCGGTAGTACTATCACTCGCCTTTACTGTTGTCTCAGTTGTTTCCAGTTCTGTAATCTGATTTTGTGTAGCTGTTGTTAAGGCGGTTTGATCGTGTTCTGGCAGCTTAGATGGTATTTCACTAGTTGCTTTGGCATCATCGTTTACGATCGATTCAGTTTGGCTAATTGGTTGAGCTGTTTCCGATGTATCCATGGGTGTCGTTTCTTCTGATTCAGAAGTTTTAGCTGCTAGAGACTTTTCATCTCTAAAATCTTGACCAGCCATGGCACCCATGAATGAACTTTGCGAATTACTGTCCATTATGGCAGCCACTGCAGTTGAAGTAGCTGACACTTGCGTATTGATGGCTCCACTGTTTGAGGACATTGAATTATTATCGAATAGACTAGCGCCAGCGCTATCCAAAATTCCGCCTCCCACACTATTATTACTAGCGCCACCGCCACCGATCATACCAGCATTGGTGTTAGCAGAATTTGAGTTGGAATTTAAGAGACCGACTGCACTGGTGGCTCCCAAACTTGTGTCCATGTTTGTGAGAACCGCCGGTGGTGTATTGTGATTACTGTTAATAGAACTCTGCGAATTGCTGTCGTGTATCGATGTGGGATGATTGTTCACCGTGCTGTTAGTCGACGAATTGCTGCTGCTATTGTTACTGTCGTTGGCTGCAACCGCAAGAGTTGAAGAATCGTTAGAATTGGCAGTTTCATTCAGAATTCCACTGATTAGATGATGCTGTGTTGGTGTAGAAGGTGTTGAAGGCTGTTGTTGTTGCTGAGAGCTGGTTAGTGTTGTCGACATTGTTGTTAGCGGCGAGGAGACATGTGCTGGAGACATTGTCGTGGAAGCTGGAGTTATTAGTTGTTGCTGCGGCTGGGAAATTGACGTTGACGTTGTCGGTGGTGGTGTTGGAACTACTGATGGTACAGATTCATTCTGTTGTAATGATGCTTGTTGTGGTGGTGTTGGCTGTTGCTGTGGTTGTTGGTGTTGTTGCTGGTGTTGCATCATTGCAGAGAATGGATCTTGCGTGGCATACTGTTGTTGTTGTTGTTGATGTTGTTGGTGTTGTTGATAGCTTTGCTGATGTTGCTGTTGAGTTGGATGCAAAGGCGATTGTTGCTGCTGTTGGTGGGGATGTGGACTCTGCTGCTGTTGATGGGGATGAGGACTGTGTTGTTGTTGATGTGGATGTGGACTTTGCTGTTTTTGCTGCTGTTGTTGTAAATGAGAGGGAGGTGTTTGCATAGGTGTTTGCTGCTGTTGTTGCACATGATGTTGCTGTTGAATTTGTTGTTGTTGTTGCTGGGCTTGACTTGTTAAATTTGTCGTTGGAGCCATTTGAGTCTCTGTATGTGAGGGCGTAGTTCTCGATTGCATCATCGTATTTGGAGATGTATGATGCTGTTCTGGAGCCAACTGATGATGGACAGGAGGACCGGACATAAGATGCATTGGTGGCAATCCTGTTTGATGATGCATTGGCGACATCGAGGCTCCATGAGATGACGGCTGCTGCTGTTGTTGTTGTGAATTTGATGTGTTGCCAACGATATCGTTAATGGAATGCTGCAATTGTTCACTTAACTGTTGCTGCTGATGCTGTTGTTGAGAACTTTGTGAGGCAGGAGTTGTTAAATGACCAGCATGTGAAGTTGTTTGTTGTTGTGTTACAGTCTGTTGTTGTTGCGTTGGTTGTTGTGGCTGTTGTTGTGATGTTGATTGCTGTTGCTGTTGTTGCTGCTGCTGCTGGTGATGCGTTTGTGGTGGAGGCGGTTGACCATAAATGCCCATCTGCGTATGTTGTTGGTGTTGCTGCTGTTGTTGTTGCGGATGTGGCATTTGTGGTGGAGCCGTCATTTGTCCCACACTCATCGGATTAGGGGGAGGTGCTTGCTGTTGCTGACTTTGCTGCATACTCAAATGGGGTGGCCATTGCTGATGATGCTGTGGCGATACCGGCATGCGTGGCCCCATAGGACCATGCTGTGCTGCTGCTTGCCTATAAGCTGATGGATAGTCCATTGGTCCTGCTGACATTCCCTGGACAGGCATTACCATTTGTTCTAAAGCCTGCAATGTATTCACTGGCGGACCACCCACAGAGCTCGATTTCGAATTTGGAGGCTCCGAGCGTCCGCCGGTGGGTTGTCTAGGTGATGTTAAGCCAACCATACCCGAAATACTGTGATGTGTGGGTTGTTGCTGCTGTTGTTGCTGGCTTGGCGAATTGACTGCGGATTGTTGTTGTTGTGCTTGAGGCGGTGGTCCTGGCTGTTGCTGCTGGTTTGGTGGTGGTGGTTTTGCAGGGCTCATACCAGGCCTAGGCGACATTTGCGGATGAGGCGACATTGTCGGTTGTCGGGGAGACATTTGGGGAGATAGTTGGGGAAATGGGGCTCTATATTGAGGAGAAGCTGTAGCCTGATGTTTCCCCGCTGCAGTCATATATGGTGGAGCTGCACTAACAGGCTGTTGAGTTGACGGAGGTTGTGTCTGTGGTTGCTGCTGTTGTTGTTGTTGCTGCTGCTGTAAATGCCCAGCATAAGTGGGCGGAACACCCATTCCATGCGGTGGTGGTAGTTGAGGGTGTTGTTGCGTTGAACTTTGCATAAGACCAACATGATTTTGAGCTTGCTGTTGCTGCTGTTGTTGTTGTTGTTGTTGCTGCTGCTGTTGTTGTTGTTGCTGTTGTTGTTGGCTCTGCAATAAATGTGAAGAAGTTTGCTGTTGCTGTGGCGCACCCAAACCAGGTGGAACACCGTGTTGCAAGCCAGCTGAAGTTTGTTGCTGCTGCTGTTGTGCACCACTTCCTACCATATGAGGCGAAGGATGCGCACTCAATTGTCCTGCTTGTTGTTGAGCCGTCAAGTGATGTGTGGGCACACCACCAGGTGCTGCTGCTCCACCTGGTACATGTTGCCCATACGGACTTGGTTGCTCAAGGCTGGCATGACCGTAACCAACATGCTGAGAAGATCTGCCTGGCTGATGTTGCATAGGTGCACCGTATGGACTGTGACCATAACCTTGGGCAACAGTTGGCACTACACTTCCACTTGAACCACCACCCGGCTGTCCCTGGGCTGGTGTGGCCGTATACAAGGGATGTTGATTGGGTGCTTGCGGATAATGTTGCGGCAGACGTGATTGTTGAGTTTGTTGCTGCTGCTGTTGCTGGGGTGTTGATGTCTGTTGTTGCTGCTGCGGTTGTTGTTGCTGTTGTTGAGTCAGTGCACCATAACTAGCGGTGGCAACATTTGCGCCTGGCTGCTGCAGTAAACCACTCATCATACTCTGCTGTGTTGCATAGGGTAATTTTTGTGGATCCTGTTGACCATAGGCGGGCATGTGTTGTCGATAGCTACAGAAAATGTGAACATTTCATTGTGATAGAAATTTACAAAAAAAAAAAAAGGGAAAACAAACAAAAAAATTGTAATAACTAACCTAGGCTGGCTGGCTGACTGTCTTTGCTGTGTAGGCGGTACAGCCTGGGGATGACCATAGGCCCCTAAACTGGTACCTGGATAGGCACCCGCCTGGCCAGGCACAGTAGGGGCGGCACCCCAACCGCTCAAATCACTCATGCTCATGGTGGCATGTTGATCGGCAGCACTTAGCCCATAAATATTATCGGCTGCTGGCTGATAAGTGGGATACTGTGGCTGCTGTTGCAAAGGATGTGGGGCTCGATGGCGGGGATAGCCTCCTGGAGGACCCATTGCTCTAGGGGAGGCTGCAGCCGCGGCGGCAGCTGCTGCGGGATCATAGCGATAGTAGGGGTCTCTATTATCAAATGAAAGAATAGAAATAAGTTTTCCTATTAGGAATAAACATTCTGTAAAATTATATTTACCCTTGATGATTGCCGTGAAACATATTTTGGGCATTTCCATCCATCAGTTGTTAAACACGTTAAAATGATGAAATGCCACTCACGATCTCTTTGTCCTTTTTCAAAACACTTTCTTATTGTTGTTGTGTTGAAAATATATAGTTTTTTTATATGAATTAGTCAATAATGATATTGAAATAGGATTTTAAATCCTTTATTTCAGTTTTTCTTCTTTCGAGAATTAAGAAAAATGTTCAGTTATTAAATCCATTTTTAAAAAGTTCCCTTACTTTGTTTTCTTAATAAATTATAATTTTCCTTTTTTTCTTTTAATTAATAAAACACCACACGAATACACGTTAAAATTAAATAATAAATACAATATTAATAATAATTTTATATACGATACGATAGATAGAAGAGGTTGTTTGTATTCTGTTCTTCTTTCTATATGAAAAACTTCTTCTGTAAAGTATGTATTATTGTGAAGTTAATTTAAAAAAAAAATAACTATGAATTTTCAAATGAATGTTTATTGATTGGATTGGTTTGGTCGCTATACACGTTTGTTTAGAAGTTGAAATTTTATGAATTTTGCAACTTTCTACGTCCAATATGATTGTATGATGAGAAGAAACAAACAAACAAACCAACAAAAAAATAATAGAATTTCAAAACTAGTAATTTCACACCGTTTTTTTTTTTTAATTTACTGCTGCTGCTGCTGATGTTGCTGATGGTGTTAGTATTGATGTTGCTGCTGTTGCTGTTGTTGTTGTTATCTTCTCTACTGGGGCAAATAATTTTTAATTTATATTTTTCTGTTTTTGTTTTATTATATTGTATTTTAATAATATCAAGATTTGCCGGTTTTGCGATTGGTTTTGCTTTTAAAATCGTATTACTACTTAAATTTAATTGTATTATTTTTATTTTTTTTTTATTATTATTTATTGGTTTTCTAATGTTTTGTAATATTCTATCGTATTAATATACTTTCTTTCTTGTTTTCCTTATTCTTTTTATTTCAAATCTAATTGATTTTGTTTTTCAGATGTGTTTTGTTTTGTTTTGTTTTTTAAGGTTAATTTAAACAATTTTACTTTAAGTTATATTGTTTTAAATTAACAAATGGGGTACGACGACATGTTGTTGAATTATTTTTAATTTTTATTTTTTATTCACAGCTAAAAATAGAGAAGAAAAGAGAAAATGAAAATGACAAACTGATTGTATAGATTATTAAGAAAATAAAAATGCAATAATTTTAGTTTGCAATTACATTCAATTAATTATAGCAACAAATGACAAGCGTATAATCATTAAGCCTTAACTGAAAACGAGGACATCCTAACTCTGGAAATTCGATAAAATTAAAAATACAAAACATGGATAAATTTTCACAGAATAAGAATAACAAAGTGAACCTAAATGTGCCACCTTTAGTCAATGAATTACTGGGTGATATCTTTAACAGCAAGCACATAGAGGCAGAAGACGAGTCGGAGTCGACTTTAAACTGTAGGTCCCACCACTCATTCATAAATGTAACACACACACAACATAAGTGGTGTGAGGAACTAGGACGTTGTACAATGGGACAATTCGACCTCCGTGTACTGTACTTGTCTTAATTGACAAATACACGTCCTCTAACTAACCTAACCTAACGAAGACATATTTCAACTACCACTGTTTGTGGGAACAAGAAGTCTGAAGGTAGAAATACAGTCCTTTTTCCGGATGTTTTAGCTTTTTCACAATCACTTTCGAATTCACAGAGTGAGATATGAACCTCTTTGACAAAGAAAACTTTGTTCCAGCACCCTATTAGCATATCTACGACACGGCTAAATCCAACCAAAGATAGATAGAATTCACACGAAAAGTCTGCTCTAACGTCAGGAGTACCCTCAATATGGTTATTGGAGTCATATATAACATTATAGGCACTCCTCATAGGAATTCTTTGCGAATATGAATTATTTTGCCACATAGAATAACCAATATTACGCCTAGATAGAGGCAGAACTGATGGGGACGACCTCCTTCAGCTTTAAAACTCTAACGAAACAGGGGTTTCCCAGTCAATCGGTTAAAGTTAGTTAGGATGGCTTCCTGGATGTCTGCGTTAAGACGGCAAAAGTCTTGTTAAATGTGTTGAATGTATCTTCATGATTTGACGGAAGTATAGAGGGTTTTCGTTGCCAATCGGTTAAAGTTAGATGGTATGACTTCCAGGATGTCTACGTTAAAGCAGCGAAAGTCTAGTGAATGTGTAAAATACGTGGCGGCCGTTTATTTTTTCAAAATTTGGTGGAAATATTTAAGGACTTTAAACTGATTGACAAGTACTGCTACAACCCTGCATGTTGAAAAAAACAGACAGGGATTGTAGGGATAGGAATACATGTTGGCGACAAGCTTTCCCCCTAGAATTAGTGACTCTTAGACAAAATTATTTAATCGTAAAGTAACTTATGCATGTAGAAAGCCCTGTACTTAACGGTAAAAAGACCCGCCTGCGTTCAGAGCTCGGAATAAACCAAAGAAGGCATAGAAAAAAGATTCATCCTGATGGTTAGAGATCAACCAAAGTTTTGTATTCCTTAAACTATTTATTCCTATACGGTAACAATGTTATGCTCTCGAAAAGATTTAATGATTTATGCTATTATTATTGCCAATTATTACGTAAACTTATAATCAAAATTTAAGGAAACTTTAAAAAATAAAATGCTTCATCGTAAAGGCAATCGATTATTTCGTAAACTGTGGACATTGCGTAAAAATGAATGCATGTACGAGTATGTGTTGTTCATTTGCTTCACAAATTCACCCAGAAAATCTGAAAAGAAAAGAAAAAAAATATTGAATTAGGAAATCATATTCACAAACATAATAATTGTTTTGGTATGAAATATTCCATACAATGTATTAAATTAATATTACGAAATATACAAGATTTAATGAAGAACCAATACGTATGGATTCCACGAAGAAAATCGATAATCAGATGTCATAAAATCTAAAATCAACCAGAATAGTGGACTCAAGGATAAGACCAGCCAAGCTGCCTTAAGGGCCTGTCATATACAGTCACAGAAAAAAGTCTACATACAGTGGTGTAATTTTATTTGTTGGTTTTTAATAATTTCTAGTTGATATTTTTTATATTCGTTTTTGTCTTCAAACATTCTTAATTGTAACTGACTTAAACAACGCTATAACATTTTTTTTTAATTTAATAAAAATTACCGGGAAAAAGTCTACATACAGTGGCGTATGTAGACTTTTTCGTTTAACAACCGAATCTATTTTGAAGGCCTCGAAGAATTTTCTTTTTTGTTGAGCAACTTTCATATATTAATTCTTATTTTGTTTTTAACTTTTTAACCTTTTTTTGAACAGTTTTAATAAAAAATTATTATTGTTATTTAAGTTTTTAATTGTTTGTCACTGATTTTAATTATTTTGTTGTTTGTTGTTTTTTATTTTCACTTTCACTTTAATAATAATGGTACACATTACGCTGGATTTTAGTTCCAACACATTTAAGGGGAAAAGCTATACGCTTATGAATATTAAATAGTCTCATATATGTCGAAAAAACATAGAACGTACAGCATTACCCCTTAAAGATGAAGCAATTCGATGTACTTTTTTTTCAGACGGGACCATTATAACACTTTTTCATTAATTCTGCACAACCGAATTTATCGTTTAAAAGAATAATTAAGTTTAATTAAGTAAGTTTTGATTAAGTTTAAGTTTCTACGTTTTTTCGGCAAATATTTGCATAGTCTGACCGTACCTTTTAAATAGAAGAGCCAATCAATAGTCAATTAATAGGAAAAACGAAAAAAAACTGAATTGTTCACCTATTCAGGAAGTCAAGTATTATGAACTAGAACCCACACACTTAGTGTATGTTGGAGATGTTAACAATCTAAAGAGCTACTGAATACATGCCTGAACTGGAACGAAGATAAGCAAACTTCTCCGGAGCATATACCCTACATCCATCCATCCACAGGTTAGAAAATAGACAGCGATAGTGTAGTCTAGGAGGAATCCAAAATATTTTCTGGTATTGAAAAAAAAAGAATTACAAGCTACAGAAAACAGAAAACACGTACCATAAACGAAGACATGAAGTCGCCGTAGTCTAGTAGGTAGTGTTGTGTTGGCTTATTAGACGTAAAGCCAGGATTCGAGCCCCAGGCCAAACAACTAGCAAAATACAAAAAGAATTTCTTCGGCGACTTCCTCTCAGCAGATTTCTGGCAAAAACTCTAAAGGTAAAGAAAATTGCCATGAAAATGTTTCTCAAAATATGTCGTTCGGGGTCGACTTTAAACTGTAGGTCCCACCACTCATGCATAAAATTAACACACACAACATAAGTGGTGTGAGGACTGGGACGTTGTACAATGGGTCAATTAAGACAAGTACACGTCCTCTAACCTAACCTAACGAAGACATATTTCAACTACCACTGTTTGTGGGAACAAGAAATCTGAACGTAGAAAAATACAGTCTTTTTTCCACATGTTTTGGCTTTTTCACAATCACTTTCGAATCCGCAGAGTGAGGTATGAACCTCTTTGACAAAGAAAACTTTGTTCTAGCACCCTATCAGCATATCTACGACACGGGTAAATCCAATCAAAGATAGATAGCATTCACACGAAAAGTCTGCTCTAACGCCAGGAGTACCCTCAATATGGTTATTGGAGTCATATATAACATTATAGGCACTTCTCATAGGAATTCTTTGCGAATATGAATTATTTTGCCACATAGAATAGCCAATATTACGCTTAGAGAGAGAACACTATTAGAGAAAATTTATTGTCAAAATGTTTATGAAAATTATGCTACAAAGTTAAAAACCAGGTCTCCATAACTGCAATTACTAACTGAAGCATTGAAACTGATATCTGGCCTAAGAGGAGTTATTAATTGTTCTGTAAAATAATTCTGGAAAATAATTTCATTAAATAAAGTATTCATTAATTACGTCAAAGGTTTTACACAACAACAGAGACCAAGCCAGACAATAAAGAAATTAATTTGAATTCGAAGAAAAAAACATCATCTAAATGAGCAGCAGGACCAAAAATTTAAATTAAATCAGCAGAAAAAAAAGGCAAAAAAAAGAACGCCACAATAAAACAACGACAACAACAACAGTGAAACTGAATTTAAAAAAAGGTTACAATTATTGATTTTTATGTCTCGAAATAGACTCCACACAACAACAAAAAAGGAATAAAAAACGTCATAGAAAAAAAAGGAACCCACAAAAGAAGGTGGCAGGCAAATAGGATATAAACACCAACAAGAACAAGAACAAGCATTACAAAATTGTAATCAGTGAAAATTTGAATACAATTTATCCAATATTTCTCGCACTTATTTCGCCACCACACATAGCTACTGTTTCTTTTACTACTCTTCGCTTTTTAATAACAATGGCATGACATTTAAGCGACAAAAAACACCAAAAAAAAGTTTAATGCCACAGAAGGAACAGAAAAAGCAAACAGAACAGAAATGTTCCTTTCATTGGTTATCCTTAAAAGAAGGGATTAAAAAATATAAAAAGAAAATAAAAATTTTTTTTTTTAAAGAAACCACCCCAAAAAAGGGGACAAACAGACAGACATTTTAAAAAGAAATTTTAATTCTTTTGGAAAACACACACACACATACAGTATAACACAAACACAACATGATAAATTATATTTGAATATGAAAAGAATTCGAAAATAAAATCACTTACACCGTATAGAAATAGCAATCAGAGTGATGGAGAGAGAAGCAGCTCGACATTAGTATTAAAAAATGTAACAGTACACCAAATTATAACAATAATATTAACAACAATAAAACGCTTATAAACACACACACTCACACATACACTTATAATTACGACAGAGACAGAGAGCGAAAGAATGAGAGAGTAATGGAAAAAATTTTAGCAGACAATTTTACATTTTTTTTTTTAGTATAAACACAGAAATTTTAATAAAATTTTTCAATCATTATTGTTAAAATTGTGAATTTTTTTTAATTTTATAAAATAGTTATTATTTTTATATTTCTTGCATTTGTTTTCACTCACTTTTTTATTTCAAATAAAATTAACAAAAAAATTTTATAAAAAAATTTTCAGCATGTTGCTGTTGTATTGCTGCTGCTACTTTTGTCCGTAAAGAAAAATTCTCATGTCTTCTGTCAAATAACAATAATGAAGAGCAAAGTACATACACATAAACTCACAATTTAATAGGCAAAATAGATATACTGTAGGTAGTAGAGAGCATAAATTGTTATGCTCTCTCTCTATGCTATTTTATCTCTTTCACATTTTTTCTCTTGTTTATTTTTTCCCTCAATATTTATATATATATAAAACGTCTAAAAAAAGGATGCACACTCTATAATTGAGAACGGATAGGCACAGAAAAAGGATGCTGTCAAAATTTTGTCTAGGTATAGTAGAGCAAAACAAACAAAAAAAAATGAGAAAAGAAATTCATGATAAAACAAGTGTCAAAATAATACTCAAGCATACAAATACACACGCTCCAGTACAAGAATGCTACACAATTATTTTAGGTGACATTTAAAAAGGATAACAAAGAAAAAAAAAATCCAGTGTTGCCAGTGTAGATTTCTTTATAAGCCTCTAATATAAGCGATTATTTTTATACAAAAACCAATTCCACAATTTTTTTAAGACTCAATGTACTATAGTTAAATCCTAGATCAACCTGAATTATGGAAATGCTATAATACTGGGAAGCCATAGACCCATTCAGGTCAACAATACATTGGTCATCAAAGCCAGGATTACTACTTAGATTCTCACACATTTACAAATGACTGCCGGAAACTTCAGCTTAAAGTCGATTAAGTCTCATACGGACGTCTACTCTCTCGTGCATGAATGCTGTGGATTTTCTGGAAAATTCGGGAGTATTCAAATGTAACTAACGTACTGACCAGGACTGGTATTTTAAAGATCACAGTTTCTGAAAAGCTACAGGGCATAAGTGTTTATATTGCCTGTTTATTCTCTGACCGTTTAACTAACATAAAGGCTCTCTTACATGCAATTGTTGGTAAACTCTGCTGTACTGATATGAATAATATTGCGATCCTTAACAGGCCACTGCTTTATTCAACTGCTTTCAACAACTCGTACAACTTCGACATTAGCTGTGGATTTTAGGATTAAAAAGAGACTATCAGTGCTCGGTTCATGTTATAAAGACGCGGAGGTTCTGAGCTTATTATTTTTGAATGAATTATGGATTCGAAGGCTAACAATGATCAGATATTCGATGCTTTAAAATGTCGATAAAAAAAGAATTATAATCAATAATAAACGTCTAAAAACACCAGCCGCTTAGAAAATAGAAAACTCTAGATCAGGCCACAGCGATTCCCCTGAAAAGTCTCACAGAGGTAACTTGAAAAGTTCTTATTCATTAACTTTATAGACCGAACCTGAAACAAAATGATTACCGTGTTTATCTTATAATGGCGATTAACTTTATTGGTGAAAAAAACGCGTTAAAAGCGCTTAAAAAACAATTTTCTTGCTTGGTTTTTACCTATATGTACATACATATATACGTGGGTTTGTATGAGAGATGTTAAATTAAACTTAAAACTAAATATTTCATCAATTTGGCAACACTAATTCCATTGACAAAAACGTCAAGAGAATCCAAAAGAGAGCGAAGGACGACAAAACTAAACAAAATAAACGTGAAACAATAGATATGCACGAGAGTGATAAAACAAATATTAACACGTTAAGTGGAGTGTCAAAGTTGAGTTACGAATAGATTTCCATGGAATTTTGGAAAAAAAAATTTATCTTTAGAATACACAGTTAGATCAACAATAGTAGAGAATAAACAATTTCCATGTGACAAAACCTATAATCGGTATATAGTCGTTCTATGATTTAGAAATTTTGCGATATTTAATATTTAATGATAGACGCTTTCGCGGAGAATGTATAATAATTGAGGTTGAAATAAAAACCCGATTTTTACGAATATAGAGTGGCCCTACATAAAATGTTTTCGTTACGTTTTGATCAATACAAGTCGCCGTAGGCTAATAGGTAACGTATTAACGTATCAAACGAAACCCAATGATTCAAACCCTAGCTCAGATATCTAAAACAAAGCAAAATATGAAATGATATTTCTTTGGCGACTTGCGCTCAGCAGTATTCTGGCAAAAAATTTAAGAGTAAATAAAATTGTCATGAAAACTATCTCAAATCTGTCATTCGGAGTCGACCTTGGGTAAAATTAACACACAAACATTGGTGACGTGAGCAACTAGGTTGTAATCCTGACTAAATGGATTGTAATGAACAATTAATTAAAAAGTAAGACTTATGTCAAGTATCGCAACTAACATTGAAAATTTGTTTAAAAGTTTTGGATAATTTTATTGAGTATGTACCTATTTGTTTTTAACACTTTATTTTATCAACAAACAATTAAATATTACAAAAAATATTGTAAATTCATCTTAAATTTTCTATTTCCTGTCCCAATTACCCTCTCTATACGTTATAACTTTATAAGCTAAGCACGTCGTATTTTAATTTACATACTAATCGTATACAACTTTGCCTAGTGGAAAACAAAAAAATAATATTTTAAAGACAACAACAATAGTAATGGAAAAAATTTTGATGACCGACGGGTATAAAGAAAACAAAAGCAATAAAAATTAGCCGTAAGAACAGCAAGCATAAGAATTATTTTGTTTTTTGTTTGTATTCTTACTTATAATTTATCTTTAATAAGTACATACATGCATGCATACATACATACATACATACATACATACGTACATAAAAATAAATACGTAAAAAAAATTAATTTTATACACTCGGTATTATGGTCCACATCAACGCCATCATCACCATCACCACACAACTATAATCGATTTTTGCTCTCATTTGCAAAATGTAAAAGTAACAACAACAAAACATTAAACATTTTGCTCACACATACAATCGTACCACACATACTCTTAAAGTACAGTTTCGCTTACTACTCTTTAACTGTAACATTTAAATGTGACGCGTTTTATAATTTTATTTTTCGTTATTGTATTGTACTGTATTGTATGTATCAAATACCAACCAACAATAATAATATCAACAGCATTAAAATTTACCTCATTTATTATTGTTATATGTGGTAGTAGTATAATAAAGATGACGATGACTATGATGATGATGATACCTACATACGTACGTGTACATGCATCTCCATGTAGATATACTAAATAAAAAATTAAAATTACACACTAATACTTACATATGTTCGCAATTAAACAATTTACATATGTATGTGAGAAAAATTTGTAGTTTCTCTTTTTTGCTTAGAGTTCAATAGTTATTATTGCATTATTTAATTGAATGTTTGTTTGTTTATTTGTGTTTGTGTTAGTGTCATGTTTTCCAACGAAATAAATCAAGCCAATAAGTTGAGTGACAACAAGAAAACAGATTACAAGAGAATAAATCAAACAAATACACTGTGAATTAAACATGTGCGTATATTGCTTTTCAAACTGTAAGTTGATAGTCCAGTCCTGTTATTGCGGGAGAAAAAAGATATACTCTCTCAAAGACAGCGGGATCTTCTTTTTTTAAATTGTTTTACTTGTACACACAGCAAAAAAAGTTAGCAATTCAAATATATTTTTTAAGTTTGCCACCAGAATCAAATCGGCTTTTATTCCAGAGTTGGATAGTTTAAAATGTCTGTGTCCTAAATTGTGGGTTCTTTTACATTTTCTATAAAACAGTTGAGAAAAAAATCTTTCCATACTTATAAAGCATAAGATTTTAAAGTTTTAGTGTGTTAGGATAAAATTAACGCATACAACACGAGTGGTGAGAGCAGCTAGGTTGTAATCCTGACTAAAATGTTGTAATGAATGTTGAATGAATACCCAGTCTATTTTACGATCCATGACGTAAATATTATGAAATTTTTTTTTCTGATAGTGTCACTTTTTTACCTCAATTGCAGTCAAAAAAGTCTACACACACCGCTGTAATAAATTTCGTGTACATATGTATGTATGTATAAATCAATTGAAAGAAAGAATAACTATAAATTACACATACAAACAAATGAAATAATTTAAAAACAAAGCTAAAAATTATACCTTAATATCTACATATGTAGATCCCTATGTAGTATGTATGTTTTTATAAAATAAACAAAAACTATTATCATCAAATGTTAAAATTAAAAAAAAAGAATTCCAAGCAGTTGCATACGACCGACTCCGGCATTCGTTCACATTCAGAAATGTCAGCAGCACCCTGTTACAGTTAGGATAGTTTTTAATGAGAGTATTAAACAGAAAATGAAAAAAAAAAACAAAACAAGAATTAGAAAAAGTAACACGAGTACACACAAAAAAAAGAGGTAAATGAACAGCATTATAACTATAATTTTAGACTTTCAAATGAATAAAGAATAAAAAGAAAAAATTGGCTAAAATGAAGCGAGTATTGTGCTAAAGATATCTACAAACCAACAATTTGTAGAAAAAACAGCAGACATATTGTAGACTTGCCATTCAACAAACTATATACAAGAGCAAAACAAAAGATAACAAAAAAAAAACATACAAGATTGCAAATATTAGCGGTTTTGCAAATAATCTTGGCCGCAAAATAGTAACACGATAATAACAAACACCAGGGATGGATAATTTAATACTGTGGTATTCAACTCCGTTGCCGGTTGAAAATGTCAAGGTAAAACGTAAAACGGTTTCTATGTGTCTCGAACCTTATTTAGATATGGCAGCGTCCACACTAACCGCCAGTCAACGCAACGCTCTTATTTAGTTCGGCCTGGTAATCTCGTGTGGTTTTTCTTGGTATATTACGCCTCTTAAGTGTGCTAAACTAATTTTCACCACTACTCATGCGTATGTATATATTTTATTGTTACCAAAATAAAAGTAAATTATTTGACAGAGCCTAATAATAGTTAGCATTATCGATGTACACACATACAGTGGCGTGCAAAAGTGTTTTCATGTTGGTAAATTTTCTAGTAAAACGTCAATAAAATTTTTTCTAGCTAAGATATTTTAACGAAAATTCGCATGTTTTATTCATTACTGTTGGATTATATTATAGTGGAAAAATTGTATAAAAATAACAATTACAACTCTGGTTATCGAGCATGATCGCAAAATATGACAACTCGAACACTTTTGCTCATATTGGTTTATGTCACTTTACAAGTGTCAATTTATAATTTACCGTTATTTTTTTTTATCGAGTATGGTTTAATATCAACTTTGTTTGTTTTTAAAAAGTTTAAGTGCAGTTTCCAAAATATTGTTGGCATTTTTTTTTATTAAAATAAACATTGGTAATTTATTTGTCACTACAAAATGAAAAAATAAGCGTGGAAATAGAACATCGTATAGTAGTTATGACGGAAAATGGACAGTCATGCGGAGAATGAGCTAAATCTTTAAAAATAACCCATAGTACTGTGCAAAGTGTTCGTAAAATACGAAATATATCATCCAAATGTATCATAACTGCTCGTCCAAGGTTGGTAACAGACGCAGATGATCGGCATATTGAGCGATTAATGAGAAATAGGGATACTAGAACACCAAAATTAGCTGCCAAGGCAATAAATAAACACGTTAGTGATTGGACTGTTCGTAGATCACTACGAAGAATTGGTCTAGTCGCAACAGTCAAGAAAAAGAAACCAGCCTTATCAAATAAAAATGTTAAGGCGCGCCTGCAATTATGTAAAAAATACGAAAACTGGACAGCAGAGGATTGGAAACATGTGATTTGGTCTGATGAAACTAAAATTAACCGTTTCCAATCAGATGGAAAAGAATATTACTGGCGCCGCCCACATAAAAATCTTCAAAGACATCATGTAAAGCAAACAGTAAAACATGGCGGGGGAAGTTTGATGATGTGGGGATGTTTTACTTGGTGGAACGTTGGTCCACTGGTTAAGATAGAAGGTATAATAAAGAAGGAAGATTATCTCCATGTTCTTCAGACTAATTTGGCAGAATATGCTGACAAAAGTTCATATCCCGAGGAGGAGATACACTTTCAACAAGATGGAGATCCTACACATACCTCTAAAATTGTTAGAAATTGGTTGTCTAATCAAAAATTTAAATTACTTAAATGGCCAGCACAAAGCCCGGATCTCAATCCTATAGAAAATTTTTTACGCTCTTTTAAAAAGAAAACTGGCCGTGTATGAAAGAACATCAACGAACATGGATGAACTCTGGCAAAGAGTACAAGAGGAGTGGAACAAAATCCCAGATTAAATCATACAAAAATTGGTGGAGAGTATGCTAAACCGCATTAAAAATATAAAAAAGAACAAGCGATTGTGGACAAAGTATTAAAAATCGCTTAATATTAAGCTTTCTGAATATACGTGCAAAAGTGTTCGAATTGAGTTATTTTTAATTTTATTTATATTCTTGAAGTATGGTATATAATTTCTTTTAATTTTTTAACTTAAATATGTAATATAATAAACAAGTAATCAACCCTGAAACATTCATCTTGCGTTATCATTCATTAAAGATTTTATAGGGGTTAAAGGGCGGAATCTGCCAACATGAATACACTTTTGCTCGCCACTGTATGTAGTGTGTAATCTGTTGAAATTAGAATTAATTCATTAATTAAAACTTCAGTTTCCAAATAAGATTTTAAAATATTTCAACAATATTTCGATATTGCAATTAAAATCATACATTTTTTAAATTTTAAATGAATTTTGAAATTTCTGTGATCAGTTTTCCATCTCCGATAAACATCAATAACATGATATATGAACGAATTAAGCAACAATAAAATACAGGCTCCATTCATAACAAATTACAAGAGAGTGAGAGCTAGTGAGAGAGACAGACGTAGCATTGTAAAAATAAATCTCATTCCGCAAAACAAAATTAAAACCTACACACACACAAATACAAAACACTGACACAAAAACTAAAACAAAACTTAATTGCATATAACAGTTTTTGTTCAAACAAAACTGATCAAATGTTCAAATGACTAAGAAATTTTGTGTTTATTATCGTGTATATAATTATTTTTATTATGTATATTTTTTTGTATTATTGCGTTTCGTTTTCGTTTGCCACATCTTGATTCCTTCGCAATAATTGTACATGAATTCATTAAATAAGTTCAACGGCCTTCTATCAGACTATTCAAGTAAGAAAACAAAAAAATATACGAATGAACCAAAAGCAAACAAACAAAAATTTAAACAATAATAGAAAGAGTTTATCTCTTTCAGTATATTTCCAAAAATTCAAACAAGAGGGGAAACAAGGGGAGGCCAATAGAAGAGAGGATTAATATATACATATAAAAAACAAACAGTTTTTTTCTTTAATTAAATTAAGAAATATCGTTGGTTGACAGCAATAATGTGCTGATAGAGATGCCACATTAATATCTTAAATTATAAGAAATTGGTTTAATACTTTATATGTATGTATGTATGTATCTACAACAAAATATGAAATTATTTATTAATATACAGTTAAGGAAAAAAGTCTTCATACAGCATAAGATTTTAAAATTTTAAAGAAATAATGAGGCTATTAGTTGCCACAGTCTAGTAGGTAGTGTCTTGGTTTATTATACTTTAGACTGGGGTTCAAACTCCTGCTCGAACAAAATAAAATATGGCAAAAACTCTGAGTTTAAATAAAATTGCAATCAAAAGCTTTCAAAAATTTGTAGTATGGGGTCTACTTTAAACTATAAGACCCGCTACTCGTGGATAAAATTAACACACAACACGGGTGATGTAAGAAACTAGGCCGTAATCCTAGCTAAAGGGTTAAAATAATTGAAATAAGAATTAGACTTCTTTTGGTTTTCTATGCGATCGTCATCCGGTAGTATACGAAATATTGATCAAAGTAACTTACAAAAGGAAGGCATTTTTTTAAATCCTCTATTAGAAAAGAGTTAAAAAATGAAATAATTTTTTTAATTAATGGAAGCAAGGGTACAGAAATCTTTAGAAATAATTATTATTAACTGACCTAGTTTGCCAAAATTGATAGCAATGAAACGAAATATTTGGAAAAGTTTGCAACGTTATGTCTTCTATGATTTTCAATACAATTGTTGCTTTAAGAAAAGAAAACAAAAACAAAAATAATAAAAATTCCACCATTTTCAATGCAATACACAATAATGGTGGCTGCGTCTGGGCATTGTGTGTGTGGGTTCGTAATGGAGGTGGTGATGATGGTGATGGTGATGGTGAAAATAATAATTTCTTATACACCACAAATGAGAAATCAAACAACAACAAATTTATAAAATAATTATTATTGTTGCCATACATACATCGTACAATAAAAACAAAAAGACAAACAACTAAAACAAATGGAAAAAAAAAGAATAATAAGTACAGTTGGGTAAAATACTATAAAAACATATAAACAGATATGTACATACATACATATATGTACATAGACAGAAAATTAACATTTAATACACAACAAAAGTAAAAAAAAATGATTTTAAAGATATAGTAAACCAAAAATACAACAACAAAAACAACATCAATACAAAAAGTAATCAAAAGCAATAATTTTTTTTTGTCTGTGTATGTATTTAAGAAACGTTGGTAACTACATATGCATGTACATACATTAAGAAAATATTTGAACGACAACAAGAACAACAACTAGATAATATAAAGGAGGCTCTCTGTGTACAATAACAACTCCCAATAATAAATGATTCGATTTTGAATGATTTTTGTAGAGCAGCGCAATTTTTTTTTCTTCTTTAATTTCCACACTCGCACACTTTCGAGTACCCCATCCTATTAACAGCATATTTCTACGTTTTTCATTTTTGTTCTGCTTATTGTTGTTGTTTGTTTTCTTCTTGTCTAAAAGATTCATACATGCATACATAGATAAAACAAATGTTTAATAAAAGTAGTACAGAATAAATGAATTGATGGCATGGAATTGTAGATTACTTTTCTATGTTGTTGTTCGAAAAACTACAGTTACAAATTTGAGTTGTTTTTTATTTGAAGAGCTTTATTAAACCAAAAATTATGCCACTTTTGATGGGTAAGCACATTGTTTCATGACCCAATCGAGTTTTGCAGACTTCTTACCGAATTCCAATTATCAACGCAAAGAGAGCTCACCAAAGATTAAAAAAATATCTAAACATACAAGGTACGAGCTATGAACAGGAAGCATCAAAACTTCCTAGCAAAGCTTTCTCTGTGCCTGCCAAGTCGGGCGTTGGTTGTCATAATAAGGAACGCAACAGCTTTTATGTTTATCAATTCTGGCCGCTTTAGTTGGCCGTTTTAATCTCGATTGACCATTATAGATTAGAATCAGCTCTTTGATTAGGTTGTAGAACAATTTCATTTTAAATCCACCCTAAACACGCGGCATTCTTTACCTATTGGCTCTCTTCAGAAATGTTTCGTTATCGTTCTGTTCTAGCTGTGAATCGAAAACACTGAACTCTGTTCATTCAATATTTCACTGTTAATCCGTATGCTGGCACCCAAACATCGAGTTGCGTATCCGGCTATCTTGAAACGATTCGTAACTGTTTGGTTATGAATGCTTAGTTCCCTAACAACATCCTCACCGCTTATGACATACATTTCTCTACAATTTTTTGAGTTACAGAATCGTCTCCGTAAACTTTACAGTTGGCTCGTAGTGTATAATTGTTTTTCTTATTATTTTAAGCATAAAACCGAAAGTTCTACCAATTTTTTGTTTAAATAGTATGCACTATATGAACAAAAATTGGGATAGGTCAGTGCAATGTAGGTGGCCTTGAGAAATAATCACAAAATAACTGTACTAAACGATAAAAAAAAATTATAAAATTGTATTGTTATAATTTAATATGATGATTACTACAAAGAAATAAATCCGATGTTTAGGAAAAAAAAAATATAACATTTTGACGATGTTAACGTGGCCATCGATGAAAATTGAATGGGAACGACTATACAACGCAGGCGTCAATATTGTGTACAAGTGAACAGCAACAGCAACAACAACAAACCACCACACCACCACAAACGATAATGACTTGACAAACAATAAAAACAACAGCAAATTCCACATTATGAAAAGCAACCAGTGTTGCCAATTTAGAGATTTATGTTTTGTCAAATTAAGCGGTTTTTAACATTTTATGAACAACACATAATTTCGATGTAAAATATACAGCAACTGGCCCTAAAAAACCGATAAAGTGATTGAAAATATACATAAGCAGTGTAAAAGTCGATAGTCTAGGCATTCATCACCAAACAGTTATGAACCATTTGAAGATAGTTCAATACAGATCTGATCTCTACTGCCAACAATTAACATAATTGAAGGCAGAATGGCTAGAATTGATTAACAGAACCGGTCTTGTGTTCCAAATCATTTCAAAGCGCGACCACACACGTGCTGAAGCAATGCTTAGAAATCATAAAATTTCCGACTTGATAGAATTAATGGCAGTTAATATTGGTAGTTAGTTTAATAAAACTCATTTCATCTTAAATCAAAAAATGCTTTTTTATTTACGCAATAATACCGTTTTAAATAATACGTTTAACAACACTGTGTTGAAATGAGTTTAAAAACGAAGAGATTAGCTCCCTCTATGAATGAATAAAAGAAAACGTATAAAAAACAATAAATAAAACGAGTATGAAAATAAAAAGAATAGAACAAGAGAGAGAGAGTGAAATAAGAGAAGTATAGAAACGCAAAAGAGAATGCCAAACAACAAGTGAACGAATACAGGAAAACAAAATAAAAACACACGACAAAATTAACTGTAAAAAAGAAAATAAGAAAAAACAAAAAATAAAAAAATAAAAACATGCCGGAATCGAAAAATAAAAGTAAATAAAAAAAATATAAACAAAAATAAAAAAAAATACAATATCACGTGCAGACTCGCCAGACTTTTTGCTTTACTAGACTACAAAACAACAACAGTGATGATGATGATAATAACAACAATAAATATACACAAGCTACACTAGACAGACGACAGACTGACTTGTGTTGTGAATTGTGTATACATACATATCGCATTGGATGTTGTTTTTATTGTGCTTGCTGTTGTTGTTATTGCTTTAAATGAGTCGACGTTTATGAAAAAACACTACGGTAGCTAGACAGAACGACAGACGAGACAGAAAGGCAAAAAAAATACACACAAACTTTGTAAGCAAAACGCCAACAACAATGAGATAACAAGCTTTTTAAGAAAATAGCGGCATTTCTTTGTTTTGCTTATGTGGTTTATTAACAACACAGCTTGTAGGGAAAATAAAAATATCATTTTTAGTATTGTATTAAAATAACAGTGATTAAAACAACCATGATTGAAATAAATTAAAAATAAAGCGACTGATGAAACCAATTGGCATTACCTTAATTTAACTGTACAATAATTTGTATGAATTGTTGAATAACGAATGTAGATAAATTCAATAACATTTAATACAGCAATCATTCGGCACACACACGCAGGCACACACATGTTAGTTTTATACTGCATTTTACACTCTCATATACACAAATGGTGTGACAACATTAAGCAAACGACACCAACCAACTAAACGAATAAACAAACTATTAAAAGGAAATTCCGTTTAAATAAAATGTCAAACAGCGGAACAACAGCAGCAGCAGTAGCAGCACGAGTGTCAGATAAGGGGTGGGTAATTGACAATCAAAACTAACGAGATATAAAGTAATATAAACACAGCCAGCCAAGGCAATTAAAATGGGGGACAAAAATAGAGAAATAAACAAAAAGAAATGAATTTTTAAAATCAGTTAAAGCAAGGAACTCAGTTGTGAAAATAGAATTGAAATGTTAAAACAATATGAAGAATAGAAATATGAGAAAATTAATAACAAAAAAATGTTAACTGCAAGAGGTGTGAACTAGACAAAAACATCTTTGGAGAACGGGTATGTTAAAACAGGCGAATAAAAAGATTACTTTCAAGATTGCTGTTGTTGTTTGTTTTTCTTTTAATTTATCCCCCTTTTTCGCTTTTAGGTCGTTCGTCATTTTCATAGCACAGAGATCTGGTTTGAGAACAGTAACGACGACGAAAAAAATTAAAAGAACAAAAACAAAAAAGAAGCAACGGCAAATTCTTTTCCCACCACGTTTGTTGGGATTTTGTATTTGTTTGTTTATATTAAGGTTGGCTTGGCTGTGTGTGCTGGATAAAATTCATGAAATTATAGAGAGAAAAAAAGAAACATCAGGTTCGGTTTCGTATTAGTAATCGTTGGTCGTGCGTTTATTACTTTTATTTTAGTTGTTGCTTTTTTTGTCGCTCGCTTGTTTTAAAGAAATTCTTTTTATTTTTATAGGATTCGTTTTTTATGGAAATAATATTTTTTAATTGGATTAAATTGGGTAGGTATAAATTTTTTAAAATTAGAAAATTGAATAAGCGAGTTTTTGATATACTCAACTTTTAAAATTCAAATTTTTATTTTGCAACATGAAAAAAAATGTACCCAAAAATTACAGTTGATTGATTTTTTTCCTCTCTACCAATGTGACACTACTTGCGCTCACTTATTTCTTAATGGGGCCAAACCCAACTACTACTGCCTACGAAAGAGCAAGGAAAAAAACAAACAACAAATAAAAACCAAAGCTCGTTGGTTGTCTTTCTGCAAACTGCTTTATTATTGTAATCAGAACGCCATCATATTGACAATGATGACAATTTAACTGGTTTTCACCGAAAATATCGTTTTAGAATGAGACGAGGTAATAAATCAATCGATTTGTTTTAATCCACATTCTAATATTGAGCGTGAAGTCCGTTTACACATTGACAGTAAAGCTTGTAGTAAGAGCGGCATTTTAATATTCGCGTTGTTATTAACACATTGGCGAAAGACAGTAGAAAAATTTAAGTCTGAAAATTGACACTATAGCCATAGTGCCTTAAGACGACTGTCTTGTTTTTGACGTCTATTGCCGTAAGACCAAGTTGTAAACTTCGCTTTGACGGTTATAGAGCAAATGTCTGCCAACGTGTTGAACATACATTATTCAGTGAAACCGTCATCGTGTCAACTAAAAAACTAAAGCTTAGAGCACAACACTATACCGAATAATAAAAGAAATGCGTTTATTATCTATTACAAAATTTTGCATATTTATCAACACTGTTTCGTGAATTCAGCGAGAAATATGAAATGAAAATCAGAGAAAACAAAAACAAAACTAAATATAAAAAAATCATTGCTATTGAACATACATACACACGCTCACTCGTAGCCATACATTCAAACGTCAATAGTCGTCGTACTTTTCTCATCGTTGTTATCGTCATCGTTGTTTGCAGCCGTTATTATTCTTGATGTTTTTGTTGGTACATATTATTATTATTACTATTTTAAACTCAATGTTTGTTATTGTTGTTGGTATAATCAATGCTGGCAACATATAAACTGTATGCATACAAACACCCATACATGCAAAATATATACATACATACATACAATGGAGAGTGAGCGAGCATAATAAAAGATACATAATTACGTACGTATGTATCTGTGGCTAGGCTATATGGACATAAGTGTGTTTTGTGTACACGCGTACATAGACATTCTTTTTCTAAAAAACACTTTTTGCCTTACCATCGTTGTAAATTTCTCGAAGTTTCACTAAATCAATTGTGAAATTCTCAATAATTTCAAAATGAGTTGTGTTTGTGATTTTAAACGAAAGTTGTTGATACATGTTTTAATTATTTTTTTTTTTAATTTTATATCGTATTGACCGTAAAGCATGTGTATGTGAGTATGTGTAGTTTCGCAGCAAAACTTAACGTTCCATTTTGAAGTAGCAAACCAACAAAATGTGTTTTTTTTTGTAAAAAATTATGAGTTTTTTAAATCAATTTATTCCAGTATTTTACCGTTTTTTTATAAAATTGATATTGTTAAGTTTTTAAAGACGAAACTGCCCATACATTTTTGTACAAACAAATAATATTTATTTATGTATGTATATTTGTATGTACATATAAGTATAACAGCTAATCGTACGTTACGAGTAATAATTTATAAACTTACCGGTATTTGCTGGCAGAAGAATATACCGTTATCAAAGGTGTAAGAGGAGAAGAAATATATTGAATTATGTGTTCTTTTTTGGATGAAGTAAAAAACAAAGAAAAGAAAAACAAGCCGCAGTGTTGTGTTCTTTAACTGGAACAAAGGTTGCCAGACCAATCGGTTTTTATCCTTAGAAGTTTGGTGTAATTGGGTATTTATAATGTAATTAACGTAATTTAATTCGTAAACAATAATTTAATACACAAAAATTAAATTTAAGAAATTCCTCGCAGTTTGTTAAACGTAGCCAAAGTGTAATAAATATGAAAATGCCTGAAAAGAAACACAATAATAAAATTACCAAATAAGAAAATGCTAAAAACATGTCTTTAGAACGTAAAAATTTCTTCTAAAAGCAGAAATAAAGCAATTAAAATATTATTAAATACAATTAAAATACAATTAAAATATTATTAAATATTATTATAATAATATTATTGAGTAATCTGATATATTTACTTAAAAATTGTCGCTAAATAGTTTTAAAGTGTAATATATCTCGAGTATTTGTAAGGTGACAGTTAAAGTTTAACTTTGTCAAAGGCCATTATTAAAAACACATTTTTCTATAAAAAGTTGTTTGCGTTTAAATATGTACGAAAATGTGATACGTTATCAACAAATTTTGGAGTTATGCATTTATTGGTTTCAAAACCGACAATCTGGCAAGGCTGTCAGCTGGTAAATATCCTTTAATTCTAGTGAAATTTATTTAAAAATCGAAAACAGCGTACCGTAGAGAATTTTCAAGCATTTCTAGCTTACTGTGGAAATTGGAAAGATTATAAAGAAATTTCAAAAGGCTGGAAGCGTTACAGATCTGTTCACTGTCGCGATGATTTCAACTTCTTTCTAGCCATATAAAGATCCACTCATACAACAATATACGTCGTAGATATGCTTATTGGTTGTTAAAGTAATAGGCTTTCAATACAAATTTTTCAAATAATCACAGATGATGCTCAGAGTATCAAAAAAGAACGTGTAAAAACAATTGCTTATGGAGAAAGTGGCGGTTTGGTATGCATTATGGTCTGGAGAGGTCATTGGATGGTATTTATCGAAAATGACATTAAAAGAACTATTTTCGTTATTTAGAGCGCTTTGGCCTTATGATAATCAACTTTGTTTGTCTACAATTGAAGATTAAGATCAGAACGATATATGGGTTCAACAAGACAGTACCACGAGCAGCTTAACATGGCCGAATTTGGCTTTATTGCACATTCAGAAGGTGTAAATTTACTTTTTTGCGGTCAAGATCATGAGTGTTGACCCCGTTACACATTATTTTTGTGGTTGTACAACAAATACCCTTTCAACATGGATAATCATCTAACTTTGAAGCTTTTAAAGACCAACATTGGTAAAGTTATTGGCAAAATACTGCTCCAAATATGGGAAAAGCTGTATGAAAACGATCTCAACAGGATTGACAATTACAACCATCTAGAGCCGTTTACATAAGCGGCATAAGAGCAAGGTCCAAGCGTTATAATGAAATTTAAGTTTCCTCGTAATCATAGTTTCAAGTGTGTTATAATGAACTTTATATTTAAAACCGAGTTATGTACAAAATGGATACTAGAACTCCTCGTTATATTCCCCCTTTCTTACTGATTTTAATATGGGGTAAATATTCAATAATACAAAAAAAAATATGAAAATTATATCGATTTCACAATTGTTTTAAATAACTACGTACGTATTCGTCGTCTTGTTGCTGTTATTCTCTATAAATATTAGCAATTTTATTTCTTTTTTTTAATTCATTCAAGTGATATTTTTTTGCAATACCATGCGCATAATTTGTATGGTTTTCTTCTTTTTGTTATTGTTTTTGGAATATTTTCTTATAATAAAAAAAAAACAAACGTAACGAAATAAAATGAAAAAATTAAAAGAAAAAAAGTGCACAGAAATAAAAAATGAAAAATAAATTTTAGTTGGTATACTGTAAACGAACAACGAGACGGACGACAACGAAAATTTCAACGACGATGACTGTGAGGAAAATAGAAAAACAAAAAAAAATTGTAGGTATTTGTTTTACCACCAAAGCATACTCGCAGTTATTGTTGTTCTTGTTGTTGCCAGTCAGCACAGAGAAAATTAAAATCAGAAGCAACACCTAAAAAAATGAGCGCGGATGTCAGCGAAAACAACAACAGCAGCGTCAGTAACAATAACAACAACTATAAGAAATTCAGTAATAGAATAGCTCCACTGAATATACGATAAAAAAATCAACAACAATAAACCACCAAACCGAAATAACTACAATAGCAACAGCAATAACATGTAAAAAATACAAAAGGAAGAAAAAACTGTAAAAAAAGTAATAACAATAAACGACTGCAACAACAACAACAACAACAACAACAACAACAATATTAATAATATTGTGTACCAGCAACAAAAGTAATTGCAAATTATATTATTTGTATATATAAATATTGTATATAATCAAAGATGTAGATGTAGTTATTTGAAAGAATGTGCGCTTTTAAGTGGAACAAGAAATTGTAATTTAAGAAATGATCTGCAGAATGTTTTGAAAAATCTTATTTTTGTTTAAAATGTATCAAAGGGAAAATTTCCATATTTACTTATTTTAATTATTACAACCCTATAGTCAGGAATACGGCCTAGATTTTCACACCATCCATGTTGAGTGTGCTATTTTTATCCATAAGAGACATAAAGTTTAAAGTCGACTACAAACTTCAAAATTTAGATAAACTTTACTTAACAGTTTTTATTTACTCCAAGAATATTTGCCAGGAGACTGCTAAGAGAAAATCGCCCAGGATATATTTTTCATATTTCGTTTTATTCAAGGGTTGAACCACGGGCTGCCGTTCTATAAGTCAACACTTTACCTACTAAACTACAGCAACTACAAAGGAAAATACTGTATATAAATGCAGCTTCCGAGCTCCATTATTAAATCCATATAAAACTCAGATTAATAAGTTATAAAAGGATTCGAATGCCACTCACTAATACTCCAGTATTGGTACCTTGACCAGATTTCGATCAGTTCGCAAAGTTCTAACGATAAACCCTACTGTAGCAGGTTTCAAAACAACATTTACTTTTGATATTGAGAAAATTTATGTCAAGCATGATCTACAGACTGGCCTGCGGGCTATAATTAAAAAAATTAATAATACGCCCCATGTATTATGTACATATGTGAAGTGAGCTCTACAGTGACTTTAACATTCCCACGGCGAAGAATGAGTTGTCACAGCAGAATTTCTTAGTCTGATATCATACTGAATTAAAGTAGATTCACACAATATATCGCACTCTGTCTCGCCAGATTATCTGGAATCTTGTTCCCAACGATGCCCAATTTTTACCAATATGATAGAGTAAACTCGATTATAAAGCTAATATTCTAGTAAAGAATTCATTCATTGTTATGCCTGCCTAGTGAATTTTACAATAATTTGTTGTTTTTTTTTTGTTACACTTTTTTTCGTTTCAAATTTATTTCTCTCATTTGATTTGCTATTCTTTTTTCAAAATATAACTCGTCGTCGTCGTATTGCTCGTATTATTTGTTATTGTTGCTGCAACAGCAGCTTTTAGTACAATAAATATTTTATAATTACCCCGAATACGAGGAGTATGTACTATGTACGTAGATATGTATGTATATACGAAAAAGAGGCAGTAAATAATACAAACTAAGTATGTACACACCTAAGTATGTACATTTGTATATGAAAACGAATTAAAAAATGTTTTCTGTTGTTGTTATTTTTGGTCTTGTCAATGTAAAGCAGAATAGATTAATTTATAAATTATATAGACAATGTGTATGTATGTATGTATGTATGTATTTATGTATGTTTAATTATAACACAGAAATATTTAAATTACAAAAACTAAACGAACGAAATGAAGGTGAAAAATGCAATCATTTATCAAAAAAAAAAAAATTCTTAAAGTAAATTCTGGAAAATATGTTCAAAATTGTACTCTTTAAAGTCAAAAGAATTAAGTGCCAGCTGCTTAAAAATTGCTTTCAAAAGTCCACCGATTTATTTTAGTAACGTTTCGAAAGTTTTTTAAACCTTTTAACCTTTAAATGGCCTTAAAACCGTCGGTCTCCCTAGACTATCAGCTGTTCAATATCTGTTTATATCTGAAGTGTCAGTTATCAGTGAAAAGGTTTACCATTTGCTATTGATTATAAAAGTGATGACCCAAACGAGGCCACTTTTCTAGCATTATGATTATTTTCGCCTTTATTGACCTATTGTGCAATGAATTGGCAAGATTTTAAATTCAAAGAGATTTGATGAAACTGGAAGCATTAGAGGCGTAATGAGGCCTGTGCATCATCAGAATGTATACAATGCCGAAAATATCGATTCCGTTAGAGAAAGGGGGGGCGAATAATTCGTATTTTTCAATTTCACGGCGTTCTCACCAATTTTATCTACGCTATGCAGCTCATTAGTGCAACTGACTCAACAAATAAATCCAGCTGGTCTTTCATTACAACATAGTTAAGCTGATTGGGTGCAGGAGCAACCGGCTTTAAATGCCAATTTTTCGAATAAATATTTTTGGAGCAATTAGAATCAATTCGCAGTGGGAGGTTACGCCAACAAGCAACACCCCTGCATGTGTAGCTAATAGAACCTAGAAGTGATGGTGAAAAAGTGACTGTTTTTTTATGAAAGTGCCATTGAATCGCATTTTTTCAAAACAGCACCCTGAAGGTCGTATGACATTATCTTTGCTTTTGGACTGCGATTGGAAATTATAAGCTGGACGGTACGTGGTTTCAACAAGGCGTTGCGACTACAACAACACGGGTTTTGGTATTATTGCATGAAAAGGGTCCTCAAAAAGCAATTTCACATTTTGGCAATGTCTATTGGGGTCACGTCAAATCTTCTGAGGTTGAAATATTTTAAAACTAACATTCCTTAAGTTATCGCCGAGATACCATCCTAAACGTGCGAAAAATTGGTGTAAAAATGCTCCAAAAGGATGCTGCAAACAATCCAAGGTAGGTAGTCTGGTAATATTTTCAATAAATATTGATTTAAAATGTCTTGATTACCTACTAAATGTGAAATACCAATGGATTTTATTCTTGTCGGTGTATTCATTAATATTTCTTCAGTACCTCCTTCTCCTCTTTCTTTTTTTTTTTTTTTGTCTATCAATTTAGGTAAAATCGAGAGAAAAGCGGATTTTTTTTGTTTTTGCCAAAGTAAAATTACAATGGCTGACGATTGTCAAGAAAATATTGAAGAAGAAGAAATAAAACCCCAGCATAGAAACAACCATAAAAACGGAGAAAACGATAAAAAAACACACACACACAAAAAGAAACCATATTGCGAGAAGTGAGAAGACAAGAGATTACAGTATAAATGCAATAAAATTACAGCAAATGCGCATCTGGAAAACTAACAGCAGCAATAATAACAACAACAATAAGCGTTTGTATAGACGTGTGACTAATATTAAAGCAATTGAAGAATTTCTTAAAAAGAAAAATAATCTCGCTTTGAAATTTTAATGTAAATTTTTTTTGCTCTGCTTGTCTTATTTAAGACTTGCTTTCAGCTTAAAAGAATTTTAAATTAAAGGCCCAGTTTTTTCCAATAGATGTTATGTACTCTAATGGAAAGAGTAGAACTCTGTAAGTAACCAAACCGAAAACTCTGGTAGTTTCCAAAGTCTCAAACGCTGACGGTATCGCGGTATTCACCTTAGGTGAGAAAGTCTCCAGTTACTTAAACAGTATAGGGAAAGTTGACCTGCTTTAAATTTAAACTTTAACCATTTAAGATCACCGTGACAGTATTTAACTGCTGGACGAAGGAATTGCTGTATAATATATAATCAATACCAACCCAACCAATGCCTACAACCAAAGAAAATAAAGTATATAGAATGTGCATTTTAACATATTTTGGAATATTTTTCAAAAATATTTCATGACGCGGGGGGAAAGATAGAAGGGAAGGTTACAGAAACCAAGAGCGTAACAATGCGTTGTTCTCATCGTGTGTTTTTGTTGTTTGACCATTTTTTTTATTTATTTTTCTGGTGTTAAAAACAGACGTCGGCACCAATGACCCTCAGGGTAAGAACATCTTCGGCTTTTTACACACATAGGACACGAACATCAAGAATGTTCGTTAAAAAGAGCATAAAAATCTTGTCAGTTTTTAAAGAAGAATGTTCATGACGCTTTTTTCAGACTTCAATTATACACCCAAAGAAATATCACTGTAGTATTCACTAATATCAATGAGAAATGATTTCGATTTTTGGAAGAATACTTGCCAAGTTAAATACGGTGTCTTAGTGTCTTAGTGCAGTACAATTTTTCTATATTTTCCGATCACATATACATATCATTGGGTTAATAAGTAGACTTGACATTATTACTAACAATTTTCCTCTAGGTTAACACATGCCTATGGTTATGGATTAGTGAGTGAGAGAGAGAAAATAAGTTGAGAGAATTTATTTATTTACAGCCATATAAAAGTGTTAGTAATATACTCTATTTTTACTTTCATTTCATCAACATACATATGTAAAGCTGTCTATCTTTGACTTAATAATTTTGGATAAATAAAAATAAAATAAAACAACGATTTTATTATTAAAAGAACATAAAGCTATCCATCTTTGGCTTAAAAATTAGGCCATGTTTTTTAGATAAATAAAAATAAAAAGAATAAAAAACCATTTTTTATTAAAAGAAAAAAAAAACGAGCATTCCAAAGCTTTTAAAGAAAATATACTATGGGAGAAAATAAAATACGCCCAGCTAATGACATAGAACATTTTTAACACAAAATATTCTTCGAGTGTTATTCTGAAATAAAATGATAAAGCATCCGCAGCACATGTATTCTTGTCGCAGTCTGATCGACAACTAAATGAAAAAAACACAAGAATACATACACATACGTACGTACGATGAGAGCAGCACATTGTTACGCTCTTTGTTTGTGTTCATTTTCCTTCTGTCTTCCTCTCCCCTCACCCAGAAATGATTTTTAAAAAAAATTTGGTGAGAGCGGGTCGTGATATTACGACCCGCCATAAGAAATTTTACTTCTACATGATGCGCATTCTTTATATCCATATTCTTTGCTACAACACACGATATCAAATGAATGTTATAAGCACCTGATACACAGATCCCAATGTCGACAGGGAAAACACTGACCCTCCGCTCCAGATTTAAGCCCACTTCAAGCCAAACCAATCTAGTTTCTCTAGATCTAGCCAGAGAAAACGTCGCGGCAAACCATACCGATAGTAAGCGTTCAGGAACGAACATTAACCTAGCACCTTTGACAATCTGAATCAGGCTTTTAATTTCCTACAATTATCTAAATCTTAACGACAAGATGTACCAATCAACAACACCTAATTATTTAGTCTGGAATCAGCCAAAATGTTACAACAATAGCTGCTGTAACATCTAGTCACACTCACTTTTATTTTTTATTGTTGTTCCATTTGCGAGCTACTTCAATAAAGAAATTCAATATATATGTAACAAAGTGACAAAACTAGGATTGAGTGAGTGAGGAAAGTCTTGTTTTGTGTTTGGGAGAATTTGAGGAACTGCGTTGCATGGGTACAACTCAATTCATTTGTTTAGATGTCGCCGTTTACTCTTTCCATTACTGAACAAATCCATCAAAGTATAAAAATTTGCAGTGACTGAAAAGATAAAAGTCCATATTGTTGAGAGATCCGCAGATCATACGAGAGAAAGAGAAAATCCAGAACTAACCGCTTCAACAGGTCAATACACTTCTAATCTACTAATCCCCATCTTACCGAGTCATTGTTACCTTGTGATCGTCAATTTTATTTAGGATTTAAGGTAACTTCACAGTAAATATGTAACCAGCCATCGTGTCCATTTCTCTAAAACTGTTCTTATTAATTTGATCAGCACAGTGAAAATTTAAATAAAAATCTTCATTATTTATGTTTTTAATATCGACCTAAAATATTATAAAAGAAAATTATCACACTTTGCTTTGTATGATTAAAAATTGTCTATAAAATAAAATCGCTGAAAATTTCGTTGCATGCGTGCTTTGATGAAAAAAAAACGAAAACCAGCTAAGAAATCTAGAAACTGCATCTTAACCCATGTACAGGTGTACTAAAGAAAAACAAAAATATGGACACATCAATGGCGAAAAAACAAGAGCAATACTATACAGCTCAACTCAGGCACATACATACATATATACATGAAAAACATATACAACAACAACAATCACGACGACGAATACTCATTATTTAAATCGCAAGAAGAAACAACAAAAATTGGGTACGTACTAAATCTTGCAACACTGGAGACTGATGGCTGACAAATAACAGACAATATAGAAAATTGAGATAATAAAACCGTAATGTCAAAAAGGAAAATATTTCATTTTAAATTAATATATTTAATTTATAAAATTTTATTTATTTTTTTTTCATATTAAATATTAAACATAAAAGCTTACCTTTTAAAGTGAAAGAACATTTTAATTATTATGCCATATACGACGATATATACACTGAATGCCTAAAAAAAATGTGGCAGACCTTTAGCAATAATTTGTTGTTGTAGGTAAGAAGAGAGAAGGCATACAGCGAAAAGCAGCGGCGTTGAGTATTAAACAAAACAACAACAATAATGAGGTTTTTTTAATTTTAATTTTCTCTACACTTGGCTAAAGCATAAACAGCGAAAAATTAAACATGAATACAAAGACAAAAAAAAAACCGAAATACCACACCAAAATTCGCTGATTTTCATATAATTAGATAAACATTTAATTTTCGATTTTAACTTTAAATTAATTTTTTTTCCAAAATTGTATTGATACTAAACACATGCGGCTTTATTTTTCTACTTTATTTTCTTTTTTTCGTTTTGTCTTTTTTAAACACACTTTCGTATGCATATATTTTTTATGTTTTATAGATATTGTATAAATTGTAAATATTACATTTTCTGTATAATTTTTCACTACATTTTCTTAATTTTTCTTTGGAGCTGTGCTGTTTGCACAGCCAGACGCTTTGGTAATTAATTTTTTTCTTTGATATTCGCCTAAACTTAATTATACGAGAAAAAAAACTGAATATCAAAATGTATGTACGAGATACACGATGCTTTTTTTATTATATTCGTGGGTAAATAATTGTCGTTAGCGGCGTTCGTTAACATTGTCGACGACGACGTTGTCGTTATTGTCCGTTTTTTCTCTTCTTTTGCCTTTCGATATTGTTGCTGTTGTTGCTATTAAATTTTTTCTTTAAGTGTTTTTGTTTTTGTAATAATGAGGAAGGGTCTTATGAAGTACAGACAAAAATTTTTTCACTTATATATACTATGCACCCCACATTCAAAAAATATTTCCTTTATCTAATAATTATGTTTTTTCTTCTTTAATTTACACTTTTAGTCACCTAATAAACAATCTGCAAAAAGAAAACTTTTTTGCAAAAAACTTTTTATTTCTTTCTTTTCAATTTTTTCATTCCACCCGTGCACACACACATTTTTTCCGTTTTCCACTTTTGCAATTAAACCACAATGAATTTTTCAATTGCCTTTTACACCATTTGAACTTTATGTAATTCAATCAATTTTTACATCATTTGTTTACATTTTTATTATATTTTTTAGATACATTAAACTTTTCAATTAATTTTTTCTTTATTTTACCGTTTTTGCAATTTTTCTACTCATCACTCAAGACAAATAATGTACGCACCACATCAAAGACCACCATTTTGTTTTTAGAATTTTTTATTCTTTTTGCCGACTAGCCAAAAAAACGGAGAGAGAGCGCAAAAGCTACATAAAACAGAGTTGTATTTCATAAGAAAGTAAAATGAAGGAAAACTTGTTAATAGAGAAAGAGTATACAGACTAAAATAGTTTTGTTGGTTCATATTATGAGAAGGAATGAGATACATATATACATTAGGTAAAATGGATGGTACTGCTATAAAGAAGTGTGGTAAATTAAAATCCGTCATGTATTATTGCCAGTTAGAAATTTTAAATAAAAAAAATTTAAAGATTTAAAAAAAATTAGAAATGTATGTTATCACAAAAATCCTTTAAAAGGAGAGTAGAAGAATAATACTCAAGAAAAAAATGGTAGTGAAAACAGTATGATTTATTCCTAAATTAGTACCTTTCTTAAGTTCGAGTTTGTTTTTTTTAACGAACTTAACTAACGTTTGTAATAAATTTTTTTGATGTTTATTAATGTTAGAACTAAAGTATCCACAATTAATGAAGTGTAAATAATCCCAACTAAACTTAATACATATTTCATTTTGTTGTTCAACTTTTCGACGACATTATAGCGTAATTGTTAGTCAATCTCAGCTATTTTGCTCCATACTTCATTTGAGCTATCTTTAGATATTAGAGTGGATATAACGACCAGGTAAAAAGGAGCTAGGTTTAAGAAAATTATTTATTAATTTAAAACGTTGAATAAAAAACAAGACCGTGGCAACACTTAACAAAGTCTCACTCCTTTACCAAAAAGGTAAACAAATGAATAACGGTATATGAATTGAGAGAGCAGAAAACAAAGCTGATAAAAAATTTAACGCCGTTGGTACCAAAAGCTGATAAATTGTCAGCTACAAATTTTAAAATATATATGTACTAGAAAGGAAAATTATAGCAATTAAAACATTTTCTTCTTTTTATTTGGTAGTTGTTCATCATTACTATGCTTCTGATCACTCATATCTGAGTCCGAATCCTTAAATTTAATAACATCTTGTTCAGTCTGCATATTTTCTTCAACCTGATCACCATTACTTTCATCACCACTATCAGAATCCGAACTGTCTGAAAATACTACTGGACCGGAAGCTTTAACAAACATTATAGTTTTACCCAGACGTCGGGATTCTGAAATAAAAGCGTAATTAAATAGAATACCTCTCAATAAAACTAAAAAAGCTTACCAGCCCTTAAAAATAACTGCCTGCAGAATCTATCAATGGCACACTTGCCTTGATCTTCCGACAAACCAAATATAAAGGATCTTTAAAAATATAACAACTTATAAATTTTATTTTATATTAAGAGAAAATACACTTACAGATTGGCTACGTCATAAGGACCTCTCAATTCAAAATTGTTGGTGGCACCACTGGAAATAATAATATTTTTCGATTTGCCTCTAACGAAATAATTATGGGCCACTTTAATCATATCCTTTCGGCAGTTAGAATCTGATAACAGAGGAGAATATTTAATTTCAAAGAAAATACCACGTTTTACCGCCACCTGATAGGCTTTACGATTGACATTCAAACGCAAGCCGGCCGAAGAATCGAAAGTAACAATATCGCCATTGAATGTTGTACAACAATGCTGAAAAATATTTATTTGTTGGTTTAATTATTAAAAATTTAATTGTTAATTAAAACAAAATAAATACCGTTAAGGCAGGATCTGTTTTGGGCTGGCCTGCTACTAAATTGAACTTTTTTAAATTCAAAGAATTGCTCTAGTTTAAAAAAATATACAACCATTAAAAATGTTAATATTACTGAAATTGTAAACATTACTATCTCCTTCCTTACCATGGCATGAGCCACCGCAACATCCATATAGATTATCGTCAAACGCTGTAATATTTTCAATTTGTTTTTAAACTCCTCCACCAGCCATTTAATATTTACAGGTTCCGGAAATAAATCAGAAGATCTTTTTACATTATCTTTTTTACTGTGGTCAAAACGTTGTTCAATAGCTATGGTTTTATAGCCCACTAAATGGAAAATAAGCAAAGTTTTCATTAACTATTGAATTTTAATTTTGTGAAATGAATTTGCCTTACACTCCACCAATTCTCTACAAATATTACGCATTACCGTTTCATTTTTATTATACGGTATACACATATCGTAAAAACCTTTAGTTTCTTCCATTTTTTACAAAAAATAGGAAAAAATGAAACAAATTTATTTATTTAATGAAAACACTGCCTGTGGTAAACAAAAATGTTTTCGGTAAACACGTGCAGTTGTTTTTGTTTACAAACTGTCAGCTGTTCTGAGACAACAACAGATTAATGTTGAACGACAGAGAGAAAGTAAAGACAAGAGCAACAGTGTTGGAGAAATGTGTGCTGAAAATATTAGTAGTTTTTAGCATTGCCAACATCAATTTTTTTAAATATTAGTCCGTTATTAAAACAATATTGAAAAAATAACAGTAAATTTTATTTTAATCAAATTATTCGTTGTTAACAGAAAACGAGCGTTATTGTAGAAAAATTGCTATGATACGACCCGAAGTATCTATCTTTTGCTCGCTTTAATTGAATTACTTGCTCGATCGTTGTTGACATAATATATGACCAGAATAAATTGTATGGCCAGGTACACCGCCTTTGCCTCTCTTGAGGTTAATCCTGGCATACCCACCGTATACAAATCTTCTTCTTGCTTTGGTCATGACCTTTTTTGTATAGTATGGGCGTATGTTTTCCATTTTTCTTAGCTCATAGGTCATTTCGGTAAGCGAATTTTTATTAGAAAACGTAATTTTAGTAAAATCTTCTAATAAAGTGAAGCTTCAAATATCTGACTCAATTAACATTCCTCTGGTAATGTTAGTTAGGTAGTACATTTTAAAGCGAACCCCTAATAGTTCCATTTCAGTTCTTTTTAGATGTAATATGGTCAACGTTAGGAGGCATATTCTTAATGATTCGATTTTAATACGTTTTTTTGTTTTTTCTCTGGTAAAGAATATATTTTGTATAATTAATTTATTTGGAGTGTTTTGTAGTCTTACAATTAAGAAATAAAATTTTCTGTTAAACTTAAACAAATTTATGTTACAATTTACGTTATAAATATTATTTATATTATACATATACTCGCAATACGCGTACATTTCGAAGGAAAAGAAAGCAGACGGTTACTCTTATCGAAAGAGTACAAATAAAAAAAGTTCCAAATATAAATTACTGCTAATTTATGGAATTGTGTATGTGTATGCGTTATAAATTCGTATATAAACGAATTACACTTACACTAAATAACTACAGCTAAAAAATATATTAATAAAGAATACATATCTAAGATAATAAATATCAAAATCTGGTTTAAAAATACACACTATAAAAGAAGAATAAAAAATATGTATAGATAATCTCATGAAAATACCATAAAAGTTGAGAATTTATATTTAATTTGATTGACTTTCGCTAAAGCCATATAGGGAATGTTTGGGTTGAAGAGATTTTTATCAAAGCCCTTAAAAATTTTCGTAACATATAGGGAATGTTTGTGTTGAAGAGATTTTTACCAAAGCCCTTAAAAATTTTCGTAAAACTATAGTGAAAACAAAAAACGCTTAAACTAAAACCATAACGTCCTACTCAGGCAGTTATAATTTCCCCCTCCTCCCCACCCTCCTCATTATCATTATCATATTCGCCATCGTCGTCATCATCATCGTCATCATTATCCATCATATCGTTTTCAATTTCGTATTTATGCTGCAGCCTTAAATGTTTGTCTAATTCCGAACGTGATTGCATATTTTCTTTGCATATGTAGCATTCGAAAATTTTATTGTTAACATCGTGCTCCTTTAAGTGTTCATTATATGCATCGATTTCATTAAAACGTTGACCACACTCGCAACATTCTAGCCAGTCTTCAGGACCTGACTCTTCATCATTTGAATCTATCATATAACTGTCAACATCCAATTTTCCATAACTAACTCCTCTGGAAGCCGCTGAACGCTCTTCACTTTCAATATCATTGGCATGGGTCTCCTTGTGTTCGGTATATTTCAGAAAATCGCGGAATTTCACCGTACACTGTGAACATTTATACCAACGTTCACGCATATGGGTTACCATATGCTTTTTGAGAGTGGAAAATTCCCTAAAAGGTTTACGACATTTGTTGCAACTGAACGGCTTTTCACCTGTGTGTATCATATAATGGCGTTTCAGATTGTGGCGAGTGCCAAACGCTCGATTACACAAGGGACAGGGAAATTCTTTACGCGTTATCATGCCCAAGTCATTGTAACCTGGCCTATGTACAGCCGGTATATTGTCCAATAATCTTTGAGTTTGTTCAGTGGCTTTAGGACTTGTAGTACCGCTACTACTACCATCACCATTTACTGGTCTCCTGCTAGCTGTTGTTATGCTGCTTGTTTGTGAGGTCTTGGCTGCCACATTGTAACTTGTTACCGATGCAATGGTAGGCAACTGAGCTGTCTGCGTCGTTTGTGCATTCATTTTTGCTTTTAAAGCTGCAGAAGATGTTTGCGCTATTTTAGCTTCTGTTGCGGCCTTAATGCGAGCCTTACTTTCAGCCGCCATATCAGCTTCGGTTGCTGGTTTCATGGCTGCCATTATAACAGCATTTTTCGATTGCGTACAACAATTTCGACAACGTGTCGGATCAATTTCGACCGGTTTCTGCTTATGGCACACCATACATAAATAGTTGGGCTCATTGCTATGACGTCGCCGATGTTTTTTCAAATCACTAAATTCACGAAAACGACGATCACATAAATCGCAGCCGAATGGACGTTCACCTGCAATAAAAGATAGAATTGATGAAATCTTTCAGATATAGGATGAACCTTTGAATGGATGCGCCATATCAGCACATTTAATAAGGGATGAGCAGTATTCAGGAATTTCAACACTTAGTCATAATTAGAGTCTACGTTTAAGAAAAAGAAAACTAATTCGATCTGATCCAAAGTGCTCTATAGAGTTATTGCAGTTTCCAACTACTCCGGACTTACGCCAGACCGATCACAGCGCTCTCAGCAACGCGTGCTTGGAA
Organism: Sarcophaga carnaria; assembly: GCA_958299815.1. Lineage (NCBI taxonomy): Eukaryota > Metazoa > Arthropoda > Insecta > Diptera > Sarcophagidae > Sarcophaga > Sarcophaga carnaria. The sequence continues at coordinate 21,353,454 of OY283152.1, forward strand.
AAAAACCGATGACAACTCAAAGAGAAAAAGGGGGTTCTAGCCGAATGTTTGTTGTTTCCAAATTAAACTAATAATTCAAATATTTACTGACCTGTATGGATCATCATGTGCCTTCTTAAATTATAACTGGATTGTACTTTTTTGCCACACAGGAAACATTCGAAGAAGACACGTTCACGCTGACCTTCGTATTCCTCCCAACGTACAAGTAAATTATCATCATGATGTTTGTCCTCATCGGAACCAACTATAACAACGTCATTCACTAAAGGCTTTGAATATCTCATAACAGGCTGGTGTTGACGTTGTTGTTGCTGTGAATAGTTTCTATTATACACTGGATTTCTGGATGGTGGATTAAGAACATCATTAATTTCATCGTCATCATCATCACATTCGAGTTCACAACTAACAGCAGCAAGTGGTAAAGTTACATCGTCATCATCATCATCATCCTCGTCATCGTTATCGTCCTTCATATATTCATCATTATCATCATCTTTATATTTAGCGCTGCTCTCATTGTCGACATCATCATCATCATCGCTCTCTAGTAAATCGATTTCCGCTATAATTTTATGGTTTGAAGGATCATTTTTTGTTGTTCGGGCCGTATTTTTTGCGGTTGTTTCTAGGCTGGTATTTTGAGATCGATTTTCATTCGATTTGGGTATAAGACTTATATCCAGAGACTTGGTATTACGTGAAGCAAAATTTATGTGAGTATTTGGGGAAAGTAATTTTTTATTGGCTAATCTTTGTTCGGCCTGTTGCTTAATCTGTTTTAATTTCTCTCTTTCATCCTCATCGTCTAATTCGATAATTTCATACACCACCGGCTTGGCTGCACTTTCAGCGGAGGGTGCTGAAAACACATGAGTTATTTTAGGTTCCTTAACAGGACGTTGTAGTTGTGGCGGCGGCTGAGGCTGAGGAGGATGATGACGTTGTTGTTCTCGTTCTTGTTGTTGTTTTTGCAATTTTTCTCGCCCCAAACGTATTAAATATTGTTTGACTTTCTCATCATCGATAGAAACAAATTCAGGCTCATCAGCCACAACTGACGAAGGACACGAATTACTTGAATACTGTTCGTTGGCTGAGAATGGCGATGATGAGGCGGGCTGTATATGTGGCGGTGTCTGTGAATATTGTGGCGAAGGTGTAGTAACACAACACTGCGGCATATTGCAACAATAGCCTAGAGAGCAATCATTGCAGGCGGCGGAGGTGGGTGATGTCGCTGTGGGCGGTGCAATGGGATATTTACCGCCTGGATGGTGGTGAGTATTATTAGGTGTATAGGTTCGGGGTGGTATCACATTTTGTGGAGGTGTATTTGATTTATAGACTGCTGCTGTGTTTGTCGTTGCGTAGGTATGCTGGTTCAGCTGATGATGATGGTCTACAATTTTCAATGAGGAATGCGGTGAGGAGCCAGGCCCTGGACTTGGCGAACATTTTACTTTCATTATAATTTCCATTTACTGGAAGAAAAGTAAAGAATTTCTTTTATTATTATTTTATAAGGAAGTAAATTGAAATGATAAGTATAGAATTTTGCGATTTCAACGAGGCAAGAAAAGGGCAAAAAATTAACACTTACAAATGCTGCAACGAGTTTACGGCAAGGAATTTAATTCGCAACGTAATATCCTCTCGAATAAAGCCAAAAATCGAATTTTTTGTACATTGAGATTATAATGTCTCGAAAACCTAGGCTGATGGAACAATTTTAAGATCATATTTGAATTTAGAACATCAAAATTTTAGTTTGATTTCCGGATTAAAAATCTTGTCGGTCAGTGTTATTAGTCACACTGCTCGTATGAGTAACAATTTGTTGCAAAATATCTTTCCTGCCACACTACACAACATATTGTACCGGCATCGGTAACCATTCCATTCTTGGTTAAAAAAAAAATTCAATATGCGGGTCTAATCCAAATCATTTTGGGCTGACTGTCCTAACAACAGATAAGATATCCTGTGGGCTCCTTATTCCTCTCGTCATTACAGCTTTTGTAAAAGTCATCGACGAATATTCCCAGAATTTGGACCGAAAAGATTCTACTTCCGATTTTGTCACTTCATTTGAAAATTAGAGTCAGTTGCCAACACAATAATAAAACAATTTAATAGTTTGAACGTTTTGTTGAATGGTACTATATGTGATTAATATGACAAATAATTTGACAGAGGTAGCTTCAACAAGATGGTTGTTATTAACTGTTATCAACGGAAAGCCCTACTGCAAGACCCTATAGTAATAAATTTTAAAAATGTTCATTGATAATTGGAAAATTGGTAGACCCTATATTAATAAATTTTAAAAATGCTCATTGAAAATATATATATTTTAAATTTACATGTTTGGTTGGTTAACAGTGGCACGTCTTTACACGGAGATCCATCAAATTCGATTGAACCAAGCCTAATTGGTTCAAAATTAAACTTTTCCGAAAAATTTACTTGTAAACTATACAAATCTAAAATTAAATTAGCCAAGTTATACTTTTAAAAAAGAAAATTATATTTTTAATACTGCTATTATTTTAAACAGCATTGTTACGTTATTTGTTATCGCTCTGAGAAATTGAAATTTAATTTTTTCACCATCTTTTCATAAATTTATAGAATGAAAAATACCGATCAAATTATCAAAATAATCAAACGGTTCTTTAAATGACACATACATATGTACATATGTACATGCGTGTGTGTGTGTATGTACATAGTTACACACATAGCAAAAGTTAATAAATTATCCTTACCGACGAACAAACACGATTGTTATATACGAAGTTTTACTACACAAACACACAAGGTTATTATAAAGAAAAATAAAATTTAAATATTAAATACAATACTTATGTAGATTTTTTATCATTGATTTATTATCTACACACTGCGATAACAGAAGGCTAATTAAATGACCCGCTCGATTTTGTTTTCTTTTTGGTAATTAAATATTGAGACACATGCTGCATTGATTTAAGTTTTGAGAACCAAAAATACACTCTTCTTACATACTATTCAATAACACTCACCACTCGCCACTCACTTATCACGGTTGGCTAACGTACTGGAAAAGTTTGAAAACGATGATAACAACTTCGGCTCGGAAAATTAAATTTCGCACTCTTCAAACAAATGAAAGTTTATAATTTTATAAAAAAAAAACACAACTACTGCATTAAATAAATTAAGTGAAAATTTGTAAAATTAATACAGTTCTGTTTAAAAGAAAATTGTATTAAATATGTATGCGATTTTCTTGGTTGGATGTTGTTTTCCAACAAACTCTCTAAATCCAACTGGATTTCACTGCGTCACCACAACAACGATTGCGAACTAAACATGGGAGATGTTCAAAATACAATACAACAACAAAAAAGAAACACTTCAAACAGAAAAATAATTGGAAAAATATACTAATAAGAAACAAAAAACACACACACACGTACACGACATGTATGTATGTATGCATATAGCAACAACAACAACATATAACAAACCAGAAAAAAAATCCGCAACAATAAAACAAAACACACAAAACAGCAGAGAAACACAGTTGTTTTACTCGGCTAAGCACTCGACACTGCAAAATCAACAGTAACACACAACAACGACGAGGCAATGGTAATAATAATAATGATGTTGATGACGGTGATGAACTCGTCGTACATATTTAAAAGTATTTTGCTCGGCAACGGACTTTAGTTGTATCGTTATTGTTGTTGGTGATGTGCTACTTTGTTTTTATTGTTGATTCGACGCCTGTGTGTGCGCGTGTGTGTGTAAGATTTACAGTGTTCGTGATCACTCTAAACTGGAATCAACAATTTACACACACAGCCATTTGTACAGCAAGTTGTTGATAATAAAATGGATGGAAAAAAGCGCAATACTATGGTGGAAGAAATCAGTAACAATAACAACAACAACAACAACAACGACAACAACAAAACCATATAAAAATATTGTGCAGGAAGACGGGCAAATAAAAAAACGAGTTAGAGCCATGATATTTTTTTTTTTATTATTTTGATAGAGCCAAGTGGGTAGCAGCGATACCCTGTGAAACGACGGTAACGGTGGAGGGCAACATCGAGAGACACAAACAAAGACTTTATCGCCGAACACGACCAGCAAGAGGCTCACGATTTTTCAATCTCCCATTAAAAAATACAACGAGCAAAAAAAAATACAAACACGAATGTTGTGAGCGAGCTAAATATAAACCACTTTGAAAGCTTAGCTGAAAACGAACATTTGCGCTGGTGGCTTTAAATGAGTCGAGGAGAATCTGAAAAATATTGAAATCAGCCAAGCAAAACCTAAGCAAAATCAAACCGAAACGACGACGACGGTATGATAAACTAGAAGAAAAATCAAAACCATAAAAAAAGAAATAAAAACACAGAAAATGCGAAACACGAAAGACGAGCAGCCAACGGCAACATTATCATCGTCATCACATCACCAACTCCGTTCTCCTCCTCATCATCATAATAATTATCATCATCAACAATAGCTAAATTAAAAAACAACAATAGCAACAACCATATAGTTTTCAATATAGACGTGCTCTGGTATTATTACATTGCCGTGTTTCAAGCCATAATCAACGACTCACTTCAGGCCAAAAACACTCCACATAAAAAATAACAGGCGTTTGGTTAGTCATACCAACGTTCCGAACATATACGTGAAACACGCACACCTATACACTTGCAACCAAACAAACACACACACCCATACAGACTAAAGGCCCCCTGAAAATATTTCAATACTTGGATTTAAGCCATGGAAGAAATTTGTTTTTATCGTGGTCGTCGTCGTCATCGCTATTGTTTTGTTATTGTTATTGTAAATGTTTGTACACGAGCATGCACGACGATGATGGCTGGCGAGGCGACACATTGCGTGTTTTGTGAGTTTTTCTTTGGGCAACAACAAGAAACACGAAAAATTTTCAACCCAAAAACAAAACTCATATGAATTCGTAGTTTTTTTTTTACAGCTGAGAGCATGTAATGAACACAATTGTATTGTGCAGATAACGGAAATCTAAGATCCATGAGATCTGTGATTGCAAAAGTCGTTTGAATTCATGCATGTCTTGCTGAGTCTTAGAATAATATCAGATCGGTCTAAGCAGTAATTAATAAAAACGACGATTTCAGATGCTTAAAAGTGGCGTATTAGAATGTTTCATCCTCGAGTTGAATATTGAATATCGAGTTGAATTGGAATGCATAGTGGTCAACCATAAAATTCTATTTCCATTATTCTAGAGTATCGGGTTCTGTATACATTGCTGCTATATTTGTAAGTGATTCCATCCATACGAGGGCATTCTGAGAATGAGCGATAGACTGTCATTTATTATCCTTTATTTATCTCGATTGGAATGATTTCGTTTAAAATACATCTGTATTAAATTTCGCATGACTTTATAATCTGCAGTCATTACTGCTCAACAGTATGCTTCAGTTAAATTAGGCAATTATTCCTCTGAATAGAATTTTGTAATCGCGTCTATTTAACAATTCTGCCGCCTGTGATTTCCCATTCACTGCAATATTTCGGAAGAGATTAAGCCATAATAATTATAACGAGTCAAAACACTATCTATTGAATCCACATAATGCCTTAAATTGGGTTTTCTCTGTTGGAAGTGAAGATGTTTCTTTAGTCTTAACCGATTATGCTTCATATAAACGTACGGTTTTGTTGATAAAAACGATATAAGTGGAATAAATTCACTAGGCTTGTTAGACTTATTTTGTTGTCTTTTTGCATTGCATGCAATGGTACAAATAAGTGTTTATATTAAACTGTGTATTTAAAAAAAATTTGAGTCTGTACGCTTCTATAGATGTATAACCTGGATAGTCACCACTCCATCATCCAGCGACTTTTAAATATTTGTTCATCAATGCCTTTTAAGAATACTTTGAATATACGGGCAACGAATCATTTCGAACGACTATTGGTAAAAAGAAATAGCACTAAGTACGCTGTACTTGTAGCCAAGCAAGCAAGCTTTTTAATTAGACATTAAATGGCAAGCTGGAAGAATTTATAAGATGACGTTGTATCCTAGGAATCAATTAAGACCAACCGCTTAATGGCAGACGACTCTTTTTGAGAACATCAGGGAATGGATTCTACTCATACAAAGCCATGTGTCTGGAACGAGACCTACAAGCTGTAGAAGGTCGGACAGATGGCGTAATATTTATGGACGTTAGTTTTGAATCTGTTTATGTTGTGACAGCAAAGACCACTGCAAAAAGTTAATAATGTGAGCCTAAAGAACGAATGCTTACTGTACCGCATACTGTGTTCTACTGCTTAATTAATGATAAATGGAACACATTTTGTTGCGATGGTGTTCTAATGAATTAATAGTTCTTACTCTTCATCGGTTAATGAGCCTGAAATAGCTCAGCACATTAATCCAGTCAATTCACTTAAAATTGTATCGGGACATATGTAGATAAGTACATACTTTGGATGCAACAGAAAAAGCATAATTGCGCGCTAATTTCTACTTTGAATGAGATTGCCTTTCTTAGGAGGACATGGTTATGTTAGCCCATAAACTGCTTATCTTCCCATTTACTTATAAACATTTGAAGAAAAAAACCAAATGATTGTTTATAAATAAATTTTTCTTTTGGATATTGAGAATATATTTACTGAAAGACTTAAAAATTATGTATTAAACTTTACATCTAACATTTAAATGCCTACTGTACACACACTCAAGCAGAAGTCCCACTACAATTTTCTTTAAAGAAAAACCAAAATTTTCTTGTTTTTGTTATTTGCAATAAAAATTAAATATTCTAAAATCTACAATTCGAAAATTTTCGTATATTCTTTTATGAGTATACAACAAACCCAGGCCAGACATCAAAACAAAATATAAAAAGTATTTCTTCGGCGACTTCCTCTCAGCAGATATCTGGCAAAAACTCTGAGAGTAAATAAAATTGCCATGAAAAGTTTCTCAAAAATCAAAATGTAGGTCCCATGTATGTGTATAAAATTAACACACACAACATAAGTGGTGTGAGAAACTAGGTCGTAATCCTGACTGAAGGGTTGTAATGACCAATTATGTATGTATGTATGTACAAACTCTGCAAATAAATTTATCGTTGCTAGTAACGATGCTTTTGACTGATTACTTGCTTTAAATCATACACATTTTTTTCAAACTGTAGTCTCGATGGCTGCGGCAGAAGTCATTGCCAATATTCCAATATTCCCCGTGCTTTTTTATAGCGCAGAAGCATTGGTGCTTTAAAGGAGCGATGTAGCAGCCGTGAGAGTATTCAAAGGAAAGTCCTACGTAATATCTTCGGTTTAGTACGAGTTGGCGATGATTTCCGCATCTGATCCAACAATGAGCTGTATGAGCTCCTCAGGCAGGCCATTAAAATCCAGAGGCTGCGCTGACTTGGCCATATCGTTCGAATGGAAGAGAATTCTTCGGCGAGTTGGGTATTTGATGCGGGGATTACCGATAGTCGACGTAGAGAACGACGTTGTCTACGTTGGAAGGACCAACACGATGCTGTCATCAATTGGTGTAGCCACCTGTACAAGGTGAGTGTGAAACAGAAGCGTCTGGAAGGATGTGCTAAGGCAGGTCGAAATTCGTTAATCGGATTGTTATTAGCCAATTAAGTAATTATCATGAGTGACAAGGCTCATTTACATCTCTGCGTGTAGATGAATGAGCAGAATTATGGCTTCTGTGGCACTGAAAATCTGCAAATAACGAAAACCATTACACTCGCTCAAAGCTACCAGGCACTAGGGGCCATTATTTTTTTGAAAACGCTACAAGTCAAACAGCTACTGTTTACAGAGAGGTTATACAGACAACGGCCTTCTACTTCTTCAACTGAAAAAGTGGGAACTGGAGAATGTATGGAATTCTGTCCGCTCGGTAAGAGCACTGTTTAAACCGCTTTAGACTCCTTTTCGCGGGGTTTCTTGATGTCACGAGTCTAGATCAACAAACCTTAAGACCTTTTGAGTCTTCAAAGATAACATTAGTCAGGCATGCTGTAATCTATCGCCGAACAGTATAATTTTCTTCTTCCTTAAAAATTGATAAATATTGTGTGAAGGACAGCTCTTAAAAATAAAGTTCAATAAAACGACGTGGTTTCGATGTATATTCTGTTTCATTGCAAAGCTTAGGACTTGCCATTATGTACAAAATACAGTGGCTTTCGATGTAGTTTCCGACACTTTTACGCACATTACTCTTCCGCATTTCGCCAATACCTCACCGAATGACGTATTTTAAATGCTTAAACGTTAGGGTAGTATTCGCGTAGATACTGTCTTTGGGAAATCGCTTGATCTTATAGCGCTCTAAATTGGTGGTTCTATTTCTTGGAGCATTAGTTTCGAATAAAAAATTACGTAATTTCGCCTTTAGGGCTCTTGTTGCTCTTGCACCCAATCAACATGTCTTCGATGTTGTGAATGGCTTATTTCCTGTGTAGATGAAACTTTATGGAGGAGCAAAACCAAATTCAAAATGTGCCATAAGATGGATCCAATAGTGGAGAACAGTTATTGAAACCACTGAATGAATAACCCAATATTTCTTTGATCAAAATGCCATTGAAATTTTGGTCTCTGGGCCAGAATAACTTTCTATTATTTATTTATATTTCAATAATTTAAAAAATTTTTTTAATTAAAGGCAATGAAAAATAAAAACAAAATTATTAAAATAAAAAAAATATAAAGGCAACAACTTCAGGGGAGTATGTAACCTTTTGTTAAGACTGCACTAATTCCTGTGTGTGCTACATTTCTAACCACCATTGTTGTGAATGTCACTTCACAAAAAAATGGAAAAGTCACAGCGGGGTAAAAAATTGAATTTGTTGAAATCACGAATCGAGCAAACAGGCAAAGGGGAGGGAAAGAGAAAAGTGAAAAGTATTTTCTTTGCTACTTTTTTGAAGCCCCTTTTAAGACACTCTAACCTGGTTAAAAAATATAGGCATTGGCCAAGTTATATTTTTAAACTTGTATTTTTAAGAATTATTATTAAAAACTTTTTAAAACACTAGCCGAACTTCTTACCTTATGTTTTCTTTTTTTGATTTTTGAATCTTTTTTTCTAGTTTTCCAATCTTCGCTTTTCTTCTTTTTACGCTTCTTTGCTTTTCTTTTTTTACCTGCCAAATTTAGTTTTTTTAAAGAAGGATCATTTTGTACAAAATTATATTTTATGGTTTCATATTAAATGCACTGTTTTGTTGTTGTTACTTTTTAATTAAATATTTCGTTTATTAATGAAAAATACAAGTTTGTTTTGTTTACAACTGCGAAACTCTAAACGAAAAATAACAAAAAAATAGAAGACAAGAGTAGTCAATGAACAGTGTTGCCGTTTCTGGTTACTTATAATCAAAACGGGTTATTTTTTGTTTAATGTGTAAGATGTGTAGATTTTTATAGTTTTGATTATTCCTTTTGTTGTTACAAAATGTAATTTAATTAATTACTGTAAACTAAATAAACATAATTTAATTTTGAAAGAATTGAAAAAACTATGAATTTAAATATTTGTAATATTTTTTCGTATTTTCGTGATTATTTTTTCAGGAGTTGATTACATTTTCTTTTCTTTCTGGCAACACTGGCGTGTGTGCCGGGGTGGGTTGCATCGCTTGTGTTGTTGACTACAATTTGACGGACCACGTCAGTTAGTGTGGTGTGTTTTTAACGTGATGAAATTTTGATAGCTGTGGTGAGTTTTCCAGAGTGTTGGGTTTTTGCAAAGTGTGATGAATTTGACCAGTGTGGTGTATAAAATTGTAATTCATCAAAGTGCAATTATTCGAAATATGTACTGTATTATAATCGATCTCTGCACTATCAGTGGTGAATTAACCCCTTTGTGCCTAGAATTCACCTTTAGCGGAGCCAATGGGTTAAATTATTATTTTCCCTCTTTGGTGATTTTTTTTTCAGTAGTTGGTTACAAATTTTTTTATTCATGGTAATGGTGTCAAGGAATTGAAATGTTTTTGTTTTTAAACAGAGATGGTAGTCCCTTGGTAAAAACGGAACTTTCTTTTCAGTTAAAATTTTTGGTACCATAGTAAATGTAGTAGGAAACAGGACGACTTTGAGTATGTGTTTCGAACCATAACCTTTATTAAGCTTAGATTGCACCGTTCGCTTAAATAACTCAAATTGAAATTAAAATTATCCGTACCTCTAGTAAAACAGACAAAATTCAAAATTTTTGTTTAAGTTAATAACATAAATTGTTTATTTAATTAATAGTTTCAATAGTATACATAGGAAAATAAATTAAATAAATTATTAAAGTTAACATTGCTTAGTTAGGTATGTATGTTAAATCAAGCAGTATTTAAAGGAATATTTTTTATAAATAAGTATTCAATGAAAATCTCTTATACGTCTTCTTGAGAACAATAAATAATCGCATAAAAAATGTTGTACATAATATATTAAGAGAAATGCAATAAAACTTTTTAAAAACAATTACTTAAAAATAGAGAAATACAATTTTAAATCGTTATATATTATGAACAGTTTATAGTACATAAATGAAAAGTTAAAAAATGCTACGAATTAGTTCTGTTTCTTTCTTTTTGTATATGTTAAAAATACAAAATTTTATTTATGATTTATATTAAATCGACGACTGGTACATCGGCAATAACAACAGTAAATTGCATATTAAATATACATATATGTATATATTTATATATATGTGCGTATATCTATTTATATGCTTCTTTCGAGATCACTTTTTTGTTGTTTCTTTCAGTTAATGGCAGAACTTTTAACATATTTAAACATTTTGAAGAGAAAAATATCAAATATTTTTTCCATTCGAATTTCCAATGAACATTTTTTACAAGAAATTCTATAAGAAATCATCACTTTTTCCAGTAATCAGAGCATTTAAGGTATTTAAAGGTTTTAAAGGCAAAATTCCAAATGTTACACTGTTTAAGTTTCTTCTTAAGACTTTTAGATTTAATACCTTTGCCACTCTGCCAAAGTTTCATGATGTATGAATAACGACAGCAACAAACAACAACTTGCTCTTATATGGAATTTTTGGTGTTAGGTGTAAACGTGTAGGTGTTGAATGATTATATTTTTTAATTGATTTTTGAAGAGGCTTCTGTCCAATTTACTGTAGTTTTACTGATGCGTCAACTTCTTAACTTTGTGCTGTTGTCATTTCGCCCCCAGAACTGTCCCGCTTGTCTTTATTTTTAATCAAAATAATCTTTTAAAACTTAAATATAATAAAGTCGTACCACCGACTTGGTAATGAGTGTATCGTTGTCATAGAAACTGGTTTGAATGGTAACATTACCGTTTAAGACTTTAGCAGGCATCATTTGAGATTCGGGTGCGGCTTCAATGGTCGACTGCCAGGTATTTGTGGTATTCGCACCCACCCAGCCCATTTCAAAGAACCACTCTTCCATAATGCGTCCTTTGAACAATACTTTCTGATCCAAACGGAAATTTTCCATTGCTTCAATTGTACTAAAATTGATTTCGCGTGAAACAGCTCTCAGATCTAAGATTTTGACGGGTACTCGTGCTTCATGTTCGGCATCTGGTGATGAAAAATCTTTATTTTCCTGCCAGATAACCTTACCTGTGTCAGCATCTCGTAAAATCATATAGTTTATTTGGAAACCCCTTTGAATACGTTCACCCCGATTTACGCTCTCGCTAGAAACGGTGCTAGCATCATCCGAACCCATATTTTCCAGTTTTTCCGTAATTTTGTTAGTGTTTATTTTTAGTTTTCACTTAAAATTCTTATTAAAAGTTTTGAGTTCTTTTTGTTTCTGTTTTGCTCGTTGCTAGTGAAATATAGTTTTTGTGTGTAAAAATACTATAAATGAGCTGTCAAAGACAGCTGTAATATCAAATGAAATGTCAACATTAATTAGAGATGCCAGATAGTATGTAGTATAGTAAGTGGTGTTGTGAAAAATGTTTATAAATTAATTTGGCTGGTTATCTGTTTATATATTACTATTACATAAACGTTGGGTTAAATTTTTGTTCATTTTTCGTTCAATTTATTCTGTTATAATTTTTAATCTAAAATTTTTTATATTTTATTTAGAGTTGCTTGAATTTATAAGAAATTTACTTTTTCAGTTCAAAATTCCCCTTCATAAACGAAATATGGCAACTCCAAATAAAAATGTAAACAAAAACAAATGCCAGCTGATTGTAAAATCGAATATACTGTTGTTTTTTTCCTCTATAGAAATTGCCAACATAAATAAAAAGGATTCCAGCAATTAAACAATGATTATATACGGTGTATACATTGTCAGTAAATCAGGTGGTTTAATATTTAATCTGGATAATAATGTGCCACGTATTGAACATGAAAAAACGTTCACCTATCCATTAGATCTTATGCTTGATTATAATCCCAAAAAAGTGTCGGTAGTGTTCAATCGCAAAGATGGTATTAATGGTAAGGAATTTAAATTAATATATTTTTCCATAAGTTTTCTTAATAAACTTGTAACAAAAACTTGCAGTTGGTCACGTTTTGGTGGCTGTAAATGGGGCTCAAGTCAATGGCGCCACCATGGAAGATGGTCGTGATGTCAAAACAGTATTAGAATCTGCAGAAAATTATCCCATAAATCTTAAATTTAGCCGTCCCAAAATGACAACAAATGAAAAGATTTTCTTGGCCAGTATGTTTTATCCACTATTTGCCATTGCCAGCCAACTGAGTCCAGAGCCAAAATCGTCGGGTATAGAAGTATTAGAGGCGGATACTTTTACGCTGCATTGCTTTCAAACATTGACGGGTGTAAAGTTTATTGTAATCAGTGAAACGGGCTTAAATGGCATGGATATATTGCTGCGCAAAATCTATGAACTCTATTCGGATTATGCATTGAAAAATCCTTTCTATTCTTTGGAAATGCCCATACGTTGTGAGCTCTTCGACAATAAATTACAATCTCTATTGGATTTAGTAGAGAAGACTGGTGTAAACAATTTAGAAAAATGAAAAGAGTTTATATTGTAGAGTAATTGAATTGTTAAGTGAAAGAAATGCTGTTCTTTAAAATTTATATTATTTATTATGTTATGGAGCTTCATTATAATATCTGTTCTTGATGTATAATTTGTTCCATAAGTTTAACTCATTTATAATTCCATATTAAAAGATATTTTTTATTATATGAAATGAAACAAAGTTTTCGAGTTCTTGTGTGTTTTATTTGCGCTACAATGAACATAAAAAATTATATTTAATTATAAAAAATAAGATTTGAATTCATATTTTGCTGAGATAAAATTAAATAAGAACTGAAAAAGATTTTTTTGTATAAATAACTTTCGAAAACACTTTAAAAACTTAAAAACAGAACTTTTTAAAATTTCTTCTACCTGGCACTGGAAAAAAAAATCTCGAGATTTAAGTTCTTCAATTACAGCTGTCTTGTGGAGGAGTAAAGAAGATTGATTCAGTGGGTCAAAGTAAGTATTGAAAATTTAGTATCAAAATGTCTTTAAAACTAACAATGAAGTTGTAGTCTTCACAGGGTCCAGGAGATCCATTGTGGGTATCTTCAGTGTTGCAGAAAGACCAAATAAGTGAAGTGCTAAAAAGCCTAAAAAGCAAGGTCTCTAATGCGAATACCAAGCGTTTTCGAAAACAAGTGAAAAACATTGATTGATTTCTCTCGCTGCAGGAAAATAATTTCGAAATTGTTATTTTTTTCTCAATATTGGGAAGCTTCGGTTGAATTCTTATTCTAATTAGAAACTCAAAATGAACTTTTGGCAACCAAACTTTGAAAATTTGCATCAAGTACGTGTATCATCCATTTAAAAATAAGATTTGCTGTGATCTAAAATGATATTTATTAACACACTTAAATTTTATACCTTAAGGAATAGTCCCTATATATGGTATTATGTTGGAACTATCAAAATAAATTGATCATTCGATTTGAATCCATTTCCATTACAAGAGATATGAAATGTATCTAAAGTTAGAATTTTGTGTGATTTTCTTTTGTAAATACTAATAAAAATCTTGGAAAAGTCCTCAATAAGCTGCTTTATTGATTGCAATTAGTTTAAGGGAATAAAATAAGTTTTATTGAACAAAAATTTATAATTATTTGACTATCGTTGAGATGCTTTCGGCCACTGAAAAAAATTTAATGAATGTAGACTTCTTAAAAATGAATGAAATTTTGAATAAATTCTGAAACAACCAACGCATTAGAGACGTTGCTTTTTCTAAACGTCTTTAAATTAAATTGTTTGTAGAACAAAAGCTACATTTTCTCTTTTGCCGCACTTTCATATTACAAAGCTGAGAAAAATTTGAAATTTTTACACGCAAAAGCACAATTTACAATGAAGACGCAGTATAAGCAATTTACATTTATATTACAACGAAATATTTAAAACCTTCTAAAGCATTAAACGAATCAAATGAAAACCAATAAACTTTTCAATAAACGCCCTATATGTACGTTAAAATACAATCAAATCAATTTTCGAAAAATTTCTAGAATAACAAACAGAAAAAATGCACAATTTTTATTTTGAAATAAATTAAATAGTGGCGTTATAAAAAGCTTAAATTATATTAAAATAGCAAAATTAACATGAACAATACAGGGACAGACAAACATTAAATCTAAAACAACAAAATAAAAAAATCAAATGTTATTGCACTAATTGTGTAAGGGTGAGAGTGTGAAAAATATAAATTAAGGAAAAATGCATTTATAATACGAAATATTTGAGATATCATTGAATAACTTTAAACTTAAATTCATTTAGTGACTAGACCTCTAGCTTTGGGATAAGCAGAGCCTGGTTTTTTTGGTTGATTACGTCCAGTGGGCGGACGTCTGTTCGAATCTATAACAGAGGCAGGTGGTATACCCGTAGCACGACTAGGTTTAATACTACGCACACCATTCGCAGTGGGTATGCCAGCGCCACTACCAACACCATTTGTATTCGTATTAGGGCCATGGCCATTCATATTAGCTGCAGCCGCTGCAGCTGCAGCATTAGCACTGGCGTTTATTATACTCTCCAGACGACTGCGTATAGAGTTGGTGTGATTGTCAACTATGTCAATGTCATCACCGGTTTGCATGGCCTGCGCCAAAACCGCCTGTAGAGATGCTGACACTTTGGGTATTTTATACTCCTGTGTTGTGCGACAGGGCATCTCCAGTTCATAGTTGACAATATTTTCACTTTTGAAACGTAAAGCTGATTCTGAGGTATTATTTTTAGCTTCCAACAAGGCATATTCTGAAATGGGTCTACGACGTTGAGGATGAGATAGAGGACGTTTATTGTTATAGCTGCCATCGTTGTACATGGGTAGTGAGGAGTATTTCCATTCTTCTTGCTCTTCGTCATACTTGGCCTGTGTATACAAGCGCTGCTTTACTTCCACGGGTACAAAATTGTCTATTATTAGTATTTGTCTTTTAAGCTCTTTAACCAATTCGTTTTGTGCCATTTCCAATTCTCTTAGCTCTTGATTGTGCTCAAATTTACAATCGTTTAGCTCCTGTTGCAAAGCCAAATACTTGGCATAGCATTTAGAGAGTTTACGCTTTTTCAATTCCACTTCTTGTTCTAGGGACGTAACGGTTTCTCTTATTTCCAAAGTTGTTTCTTCTTGTAATTCCAATTTTTGTTGCATTTCTATTTCACGCTTCTTACGCTCGGCTATCTCTACCAGTTTCTTTTCCAATTCAATTTGGCGTTCACTATAGGTATCGAGTAAATTTTTGCCTCCCCTAACCATTTGAGATTCAAGTTCAGCTAATTTTGCTGCCAATTTGGCTGTCTCCAAACGTTCACACTCCAGTTGTTCATTCGTTTTAGCCACTTCCTCTTCAACCTCATTTTCCTTATCCGATTCGGGTTCTTCATTGCCCTGGCCTGCATCACTTAATTCTGAAGAGGTTTGCGACAAATTTACCTCCAGCCCCTTGTGCTGGGGTTTTTCTTTCTTCTCAACTTTGGGTTTCTTGACAATTTTCTTGGGTGGTTTCTCCACTTTAACGTGTTGCTGTTTGGAGCCAATTAAACGTTTAAGACGTTCAATCTCCTCCTGATACTCCTTAAGTTTAGCATCCTGAGGATCTTCATTTTTAATCGGCTGATTTTGTATAGCTTTTGCTCGGGATGCATAACGCAAGGTAGTTAAAGTTTCATTGTAATTATAGGCCGATGGCCCAATATTAGCAATCATTATTGTTTTCGAATTACCACCCAATGAATCTTGCAAGAGTCGGGTTAATTTCGAATCGCGATAAGGTACATGAGGTGAACCTTCGGCTAAAGCGGATATAACATTACCCAACGACGATAATGCCAAATTGATTTTGCTTGCTTCTTTAAGACGTTCAGCTGAAGCACCAGTTTTACTTTGTCTTTCACTGCCAGCTAAATCGATAAGATTTAGTTTACCCACCTTAATCGTATTCGTTTCTATGTCGCACATTTCAATTTTAATCACGAATATGGCGTGAGATCTGTAAAAAAAAGTAGAGGGAAAGGGAAAAAGAGTTATTTAGATGGAGAAGGTGCTTGCTAATAATTTAATTTGTTATATTTGAAGTACGCCTCACCTAGAACTGTGCTCATTCATGTTGGTGAAACCAATGGTACGATTTTTATTGCCAATTTTCATAACGTTCATCATGTCGTCGACACTTTTACATGTAACGGAATGTAAATTCGGGACATAAACGCCAGAAGGACTTTCGCGCACTTCCAAATGTTTCAAATTCGGCTTCAAGAGATCTCTTAATTCCTCCATATAAATTTCCAAATATGAAACATCAACTAAAAATTGGAAATTTTCCGTGCGATTGATGTGCAACCAAATCTGTTCGAATGTACGCGGTATAATGCCCACCAACTCGTCATTGCCTCGTATGCCTTCCATGGTAAAGGTTTTGCCGGTACCCGTCTGACCATAAGCAAATATGCAGCCATTATAACCCTCCAAAACAGAACTGACCAGAGGGAAAACGATTTCATTGTAAACAGTAGTCTGTGAGGAGCCCGAATCGTAGACAGCGTCGTAGGTGAAAACCTTGCGTTGTTCTTTTTGACCATCAGAATAGTTGGATATTTCAATAACCCCACGATTCGGATAGACACCAATGACCTCATCGTAGCCCTCTGAACGTTCCTTATTACTCATAGGCCGACATCTGACCACAACTTGTACGCACTCATTGAGGGTTTGGCTATTAGCCGTACCGGGGCGTCGAGGTCTAGCACTCATTGTGCTTAAAAACTAAATGTAACCAAGGAGAAATGCGGCAAATTAACAAACTTTATCTAGAAAAAACAAAAGAAAAACGTACATTTACACATACACCCCCTTTAAAAGTGGTAGAAGTCAATAATAAATTTAGTTAGTATGCCAAAAACATCTTTGCTGTTGATAATAAAACAAAGATTTCACAAATTTACCTTTTTTGTTAATAATTTTTACTCTGTTATACTTTCAGTTGACCTTGTCTATCGAAGTGCAAAAATAGTTTCCAAAATAATTATTAAATTATTACTCAACTTTTTTTTCACTAAATCTCCACTCCTCACAATAATTTTGATATCTTACGGTTTATATTTTCTCTTTGTTTATTTAGTTTTTCTTAAATATATTTTGTTTTCAGTTGCTGTTTTTTTAAATAATGGACAATTTTACATATTGTTGTAAAGTTTGTATAAATTTAAATAATTTATCAAAATATTTTCTTATAGGAAATTTAACAACCAATTGGTAAAATAATGTTTTTCTTTTCTTTTGTGTATTTCTTTCCATTCATTTTCTATTTGCCAATCATTCACAATAATGTTGAACTGTTTCTATAGAGAGAATGGTGTCAAGTTAGCATGCACTATACCAGTAAACTACAAGTATGGTGAATTGTATTGTATGATATTATAGTGGGTTTTATAATTATAGGTTTAGGACTTATGTTTTAAACTTAGAAATGTGATCTTAGTTTTTATTTATTGGTTTTTTCCTAAAAATTCTGATTTTTAGTTATAAACTGTTATACATTTCACTATAATATAGTGCTTCCTCACCACACTTTTTATATTTATACACCTCACTAATAGCGTCACTTCACTGATATGGCAACCTAAAACATATGATGATTTTTAAAGTCATATGGCAACCTTAGACAGGTTTTTGGTAAAAACATTAAAGAAATTTGTTGATTTTGGAAATCAATCAAGGAATTTTCCATTAATAAAACGAAAATCTATTAATTTTTTATACTCAAACTGGAAAGAAATTAATAAACCGTTAATAGAGACAAGTGTCGCACAAACAATTGATATTTACAGTGTTTGTACAACAAAAAGAAAGATTTGTCGGCCGCTAAGCCTATACAGGCAGGCACTTTCTAGTTGACGGCAATTGTTAAAATAAAAAAAAAATATTACAATTAAAGTTTATACTTACAATAATTATATTTTAAAGGTTTAGTTGTGAATAAAACAAAATATTTTAGTTTGGTTGTTGAAGTTTGTGTGTGTAACAGAGCGGTTATTGGCAGCAAGCCCGCCAAAAGTAAACAACTTTAGCTATCCTCAAGGCTATTGGATTATTTCATAGCGGCGTTAAACCTACGACAAACAGTATGGATCAGATGTTAAGTCCAGGCTTTTCTATACCCAGTATAGGCACGCCTTTGCATCAAATGGAGGCTGATCAGCAGATAGTGGCTGCAAATCCGGTTTATCACCCCTCGGCTATGCCGCAGCATAACAATCAAGATGTCAACAGTAATGGTGCACATGGTGGCAATCCAAACGTAACAGCGAACAACATGTATGCTCATGACTTGAGTCATATAATGGGTAGTGGTAACTCGCCAGCGCCCTCTCAAAATAACACAACTATGGGCCAGCATCCTACACTGCCAGTACCACATAAACAAATGCAGACATATCAACCCTCATATCAAAGTTCTTTGTCTACAAATTCGTCGAGTGTTATGGGAACGCAAAGCAGTGGTGGCACCGCCACAGGAACCACCCCACAGTCAATGATGCAGCCGCAAACTCCACAAAGTCTAATGTCTCCTATGGTGCCAATGAGTGATCGAACGGATAACTTAAGTAATATACACCAAACAATGGGCCCAGCGACACCAATGACACCCATGACACCAGGCTCGGCAGATTCTGGCATTGTACCCCAACTACAGTAAGTGTAGGATATGTTTGTTTTACACAAATTTTACATAAATTTTGTATTTATTTGGCAGAAATATAGTTTCTACTGTCAATCTTTGTTGTAAACTTGATTTAAAAAAAATTGCTTTACATGCTCGTAACGCTGAATACAATCCGAAACGTTTTGCTGCTGTGATTATGCGTATACGTGAGCCTCGTACTACGGCTTTGATATTCTCCTCAGGTAAAATGGTTTGTACCGGCGCAAAAAGTGAAGATGATTCGCGCTTAGCTGCCCGCAAATACGCTAGAATTATACAAAAATTAGGCTTTCCGGTATGTAAACATTTAAGAGAATACTTAAGAAATTTGTTTACTCATGTTCTTTGTTTTATTTTAGGCAAAGTTTCTTGATTTTAAAATACAAAATATGGTTGGCTCATGTGATGTTAAGTTTCCTATACGTTTAGAGGGTCTGGTACTTACGCATTGTAATTTCTCTTCGTATGAACCAGAACTATTTCCTGGTCTTATCTATCGTATGGTGCGTCCTCGTATTGTGCTATTAATCTTCGTTTCGGGTAAAGTGGTATTAACCGGAGCTAAAGTGCGCGGCGAAATTTACGAGGCATTTGATAAAATTTTCCCCATCTTGAAAAAGTTCAAAAAGCAATCTTAACCATTTTTCCTACGACTTTTTTGTTTGAATTAATATTTGTAATGATATACATAGTTAAACTGTAGCTTTATTTCCTACATGAATCCGTTATATACGCCAAGTTTGTAAATCGAACTTGGCCATCTGTCTTATTAAATTTATTATTTATAATTAATTAATGTTTTTGTAAGGATTTTCCAATAAAATAAGTATTTTGTAGTTTAGTTTAAGATTTGTTTTCTGTAGACTTAAATCTGATATTGTAGAGGAATATCTGTAGTTGTATAGTTTTCTATTTCTTTTTTTTTTAACAAAATGCCTTTTCCCTTTAACGAACTGAATAAGATTTAAAATAACTCGTGAAACAATATAAAACGATTTTTTTTTATAAAACGTTTGCTGCTGCATAGTTTTTCTCTTTTAAGTTGGATTTTATTTCTTTCAGTAGTGGGAATACAAAAAATGATTACAGAACAGAGATTGTTAGCTTAAAATGTAAATTTTAAATATAATTATAGTTTTTCTTTCTGCTATTATCTCTTACAAACATTGGGCCATTAATCCACCCAAGTTATCGAATTCTATTTTTTCGGTGATATTCTTTGTTTTGATCTTTTCATCTTGTGTAGCAATAACAATCAAACTGCCATCACGTTTCCAGCCATACTGTTTCATCCATTTGTCCAAAGTGGATTCTAAATAAAGATAAAAAATAAAGCTTTTTTAATATCTTGTCAATCGCAATTATTTTCAATAGGCTAATTAAATTCTAGGGGCTATTTTTAACTGGGAAAGCACCCATTTCGAAAGAAACCGAAAATATTTTTTTTTCAATTATTGTGAACCTCTACTTGATACCAACATATCAAAAAGACAATTTCCACAGTAACTTGTTAAATCGAATGGCATCTATTGGAAGATCAGTAGCCGGAAGAATGAATATTCGAAGTAGAAATTTTGTCTCTTAATTTTCAAAATCAACCACAATTGTCTCCAAACGATTTTCCACCTCCATTTTACAGCATTTTAAACCTTCCCACAGCATTTAACAAGTCATTATCATTGTGTGCGAGATGAATGTGCCTGTATTAGACTGAATCTATCGTAAGACGTTAATATTTTCAGAAGATAAAATTATCGACAAAACAGTTCCAAATAAATATCGTGTCCTCCAGGCTGAATTTGTCGTTTGTAGGAGTTTGCCAACATCGGATACAGGTTTGGAACATTTTCTTAGCGTATGTAATCTAATCAAGTTTTCAACAGCAGTCACCTTCTGTTTCAGAAATATGTCGGATTTTATTGATAATTCGCAGTTGTTCGATGTTGCGTCCGCCGCAGTCAGGAGCGTAGAGTTGTTGTTGTCGTCGTCTTATAAGGCAAGAGCTCATTCATTCGGCTACTCTCGCTCTGATAAAAGTCGTAGCAATATCTAATAAAAGTCTTGACAATTCTTTTCAAATTTGTTGTCCGGAGTCAACATCTCGTCATGGCTAATAATTCACACACGCAAAATATACGATGTGAGAAGGCCGCAATCTAAATAACGCCTTGTAATAGCGAGTAATGTATGTAGGTGCACAAGGGCTGATGTCTGCAAGATACTGCGTAATGTCTCTTACTATCTAAAAATTTACTCACCATCAACACCACCCAACATCTCCTTCAACAAATCCTTCTTGATTGTTTGGAAAGTAATACCCACAACATGGCATACAAATTTGCGAATCGAATCAAGGAAACCGTGAATGTGACGGAAAACACTCTTATTTTGTTCAGCTCTTTGCCAGAAGAGGGTAAAATCACAGCGTTCCAAGATATCGGCCAAATCTAAAATGGTTTGTACGGTCTCATTTTTCATTTGTTGCTGCAACAATAAACACTTGGCCATCACAAGGTCGGTATGTGGCAAATTGGTCAATGATTTCAACAAAATAGTGTAGGTAATATCGAAATTCAATAAATGGGGATTGAATTGATACAGTTTCAATACGGCCAAATTAGCCTCCAAATCGTAGGTACCATTTTTAGCTTGGTCCTCGACATAGGCTTCCAAAGTCTTCAAATGATCGGGATTGTATCTAAAAAAAAGAGTATTTTAGGTTATGTTTAGTTGCCAGCAAGCATGTAGGTTTTAGTGGAAATTGGTGACACTTACCTTTCAATGCAGCCTAACATCTCCTGGATTGTTTGGCTTTGGCCATTTTCCATTGTCACCATATGAGGCATTTTGTAAAAATTTCAATATTTTTAATACTTTCACCAGAAAACAAAATTAATTTTAGAAAAAATTTTTGTCGCAAAACAATTCCTCAAAGTGACGTTTGCGTAAAGAAAGACAGTTAACAGTGGTGACAATAGAGGGCTTTGGTGAAAAACGCTTTAATTTTCATAACGTTAAAGAGACTTTAAAAACGCTTTTTTGCATTAAATGCTGTATGTTTGATAATTAAAATATACAATTAGAAAGTATCTTTAGAAAGTATCTACGATATAATTATACAATACCATTCATTTAACGGTAATTTTTTTAATCTTTAAGGTATTATTACCTATATTCCTTCATTAAACATTTTTAATATGAAACCCGACAAAACAGTTTTTCTTCTGATATGGCAGCACCTTTTAAACGGAAACAAAACGGCGGGAGAAATTTTGTTTACAGTCAGTTAAAAGCGTTCTTATGAGAATTTTTAGTTTTTCCATGAAAATTTAAGTGTTTTAAGAAAATGATTAAAATAAATATTGTTTTAAGTTAATAATATGTGAAATAAGCTTAAAGTAAGTGAATTATTGATTAATTTCTATATGAAAAGGCAATTGTAATTTGAGAATGCAAACAAACGGCATCGGAATTTTATTTACAGTGTGTTACGAGTGTTTCTTATAGGAATTTTTAATTTTAACATAAAAAAATTTGTCGGTGATCCTTTTTTTGGCTTCAGAAGTTAAGTTAAATAAACAAATACTTGTAATAACCAGAAAACCTTTATTTCTTTACAAAACTTTAGGCCTTACGAGCGAAGTACAATGTCATATCAATGAGAACGTTTGGATTGCTTACAGCAGTTAATCCTTTTAAGGTTGTCTGGAACACTTTCGCACTTTCGTGCGGTATCCCGGCGATTATTTGAAGAATTTTGCGCCTTCAAATCCTCCTAAAGACAGCGTTTTTGTATGTAGTTGTACAGAGAAAGTATGACAGCGCCAAATCTCAATCGAGGTGGTCAATTGAGGCTGCCAAAACGTGATATTACTCTTTCTGGAGACTGCCTTTCCAATTAATCAGAAATCAGCCGTGTGGTGCGACATGTGGCTCCATCTTGTTGATGCTAATTACCCCCCAGTTCGTTATTTTCAATTACAGGCCAAAAAAGAAAATTTTCATATGGCCGTAGTGCTTAGCTTTGACGGTGACGATTCTCCGAGAGTGATTTTCCAAAAAATACGTCACAATGACACCTCTAGAGCACAATACGTATCAAACATCCACGTTTTCTGGATACAATGGCTTTTACATTATCATTACTGACAAGCCATATGTGCCACAAGTTTTTAACATAACCATCTCACACGATGGCTACAAATGGCCTTGAAGAAAATTCGGTACGAAAAAACACCATTGAAAGCCTGTTGCTCTAGCATCTAAACATAAAGTCTATGCAGCTACGAATGCATTACGCAGGATTATGCTGGATATTGTCGGCAGTGCGTACATTGCTGTGATGCTCTGGTATGACCATAACGCTTCCAGTTCTTACAATTTCTTTATAGTTTTGTCAACTAACTGCATAGTAGGTGAATTGTGACAACCAGGATCACCCCGTAATGCTTGAAAATTTGCTACATTTGAATCACAACTTTTGTAGGTGGTTTTCAAAATTTTTAGGTATTCTTAGGGTGTAAATTGATTTATATTCATAATTGGCCAGCGTGTCATTAAATAAATGACAGGCTTGTAAGTCTGAGAGTTTTGAAGTCACTAAATGGATAACCCGATATTTTAATACAAAAAGTATGACTATAAGTCGTTATAAACAAGTGAATTCCTAATTATTGATCAATATGACGTTGCAATCGTTAATTTCGTTTTGGTAAGTTTTCAAATTCATTATTTCATTATTTATTGATACATACAGTAACACTATTGCATATTATTGATAATTATTTTTCATACAAAATAATATTTTTTCACTGTAACTGTTCGCCATTAGAACATCCCTTAGATCATAAACTCCATTATTATTTAAGGAATATATTTTATCTGTTGAGCTCTTATTTGTGTGTGTTCTTTTATGCGAATGAATACCCTTGAAAAATGCTTTTGTTTGGGCAGTGGGTTTGACATCGGTTAGACTCCTGTTGTAATACCACCTGATGGGCGATTGTGGTTGGTTGTTGCCCGTATTAAGTGCTTCTAATAACTGTTGCGGAAATGATAATTTTATTGTTATTAGTGAAATTCTTTCGATGCATTGGATTAAGGGAAAACGTTTTTTTTAGTAAAATTATACCAATAAGCACGATTCGCATTTTACAGGAGATATTTTGCTTCGTTTAAATAAACAAATGTGATTTGTGAGTAGAACTAAGACTTTGCGACTTTACTTTTCTATATAAAATCGATAAATTTTGTATTGAAAATCGATAAGTTTTATATTGAAAATCGATAAGTTTCTATTGAAAATCGATGTTTTCTATTGAAAATCGATAAGTTTTCTATTGAAAATCGATAAGTTTTCTATTGAAAATCGATAAGTTTTCTATTGAAAATCGATAACTTTTCTATTGAAAATCGATAAGTTTTGTATTGAAAATCGATAAGTTTTATATTGAAAATCGATAAGTTTCTATTGAAAATCGATGTTTTCTATTGAAAATCGATAAGTTTTCTATTGAAAATCGCTAAGTTTTCTATTGAAAATCGATAAGTTTTCTATTGAAAATCGATAAGTTTTCTATTGAAAAACGATAAGTTTCTATTGAAGATCGATAGGTTTTCTATTGAAAATCGATAACTTTTCTATTGTAAATCGAATAATTTTTTACTGAAAATACATTATTTCTCTATTGAAAATCGAAATATTTTGTATTGAAAATCGATATATTTTCTATTTGCAAAATCGATAAATTTTGTATTCAAAATCAATAAATTTCGTATGGAAAATCGATAAATTTTGTATTGGAAATCGATAAATTTTGTATTGAAAATCGATGAATTTCGTATTGAAAGTTTATAAATTTTTCTATTGAAATTCGAAATATTTTCTAGTGAAAATCGAAATATTTTCTAGTGAAAATCGAAATATTTTCTAGTGAAAATCGAAATATTTTCTATTTGCAAAATCGATAAATTTTGTATTGAAAATCGATAAGGTTTGGATTGAAAATCGATAAATTTCGTATTGAAAATCTATAAATTTCGTATTGAAAATCGATAAGTTTTGTATTGGAAATCGATAAGTTTTCTATTGAAAATCGATAAGTTTTCTATTGAAAATCGATAAGTTTTCTATTGAAAATCGATAGGTTTTCTATTGAAAATCGATAGGTTTTCTATTGAAAATCGATAACTTTTCTATTGTAAATCGAATAATTTTTTACTGAAAATACATAATTTCTCTATTGAAAATCGAAATATTTTCTATTGAAAATCGATATATTTTCTATTTGCAAAATCGATAAATTTTGTATTCAAAATCAATAAATTTCGTATGGAAAATCGATAAATTTTGTATTGGAAATCGATAAATTTTGTATTGAAAATCGATGAATTTCGTATTGAAAGTTTATAAATTTTTCTATTGAAATTCGAAATATTTTCTAGTGAAAATCGAAATATTTTCTAGTGAAAATCGAAATATTTTCTAGTGAAAATCGAAATATTTTCTATTTGCAAAATCGATAAATTTTGTATTGAAAATCGATAAGGTTTGGATTGAAAATCGATAAATTTCGTATTGAAAATCTATAAATTTCGTATTGAAAATCGATAAGTTTTGTATTGGAAATCGATAAGTTTTCTATTGAAAATCGATAAGTTTTCTATTGAAAATCGATAAGTTTTCTATTGAAAATCGATAGGTTTTCTATTGAAAATCGATAGGTTTTCTATTGAAAATCGATAACTTTTCTATTGTAAATCGAATAATTTTTTACTGAAAATACATAATTTCTCTATTGAAAATCGAAATATTTTCTATTGAAAATCGATATATTTTCTATTTGCAAAATCAATAAATTTTGTATTCAAAATCAATAAATTTCGTATGGAAAATTGATAAATTTTGTATTGAAAATCGATAAATTTCGTATTGAAAATCGATAAATTTCGTATTGGAAATCGATACATTTTCCATAGATAATCGATAAATTTTCTATTTATAGTATATACATATGTACATAATTATTTAAAAATTATAATCACTTTTCATTACTACATTGACGTCAAATAGGTAATCATGGCTTTAAAATCAAGCCTTAATCCATACCAGTATGTTTAAAATATTTGTAAAATTTAAGCCTATCAAAATACAAACATTGTGTAACATATTATGCTAACAGTTTGATGACTTAATTCAAATAGCCATAAGCTTTAATACTTCAAATACAAAGTCATGGGTTATGGTGAAAGAGTTGAATGGCTGGGATCTTTCGTTTGAACTCAATTATATTTGCTAATCCCAATAGCAAATATGGCAATTGTACTATAATTTGGTAAACCTAACACAAGAAGACCCATTATGTGAACAATGCGTTGCAAACATTACAAGAAGCCAAACAAAACAATCGTTTGTTGATTGGTGGTATGTGATTCTCACATACATTTTATAGAAAACACAGAATCTAACGCATTTTCGTTTGGAAATAAGAATTTATTGTGTTTAAAGAATCGATTTTATTTCTTTATTGAATTGAATTTAATGAACAATGAAATATTGTTGTTTGTGTGTGTGTGTGTGTTTTAATCCTTTTTCTCACTTTCTTTTTTGTGTCCACTTTTCTTGTTGCTCTTCTTCTTTTCCTCCTGGCCCCACTTTTTATGTTCCTCTTTGTTTTCTTTTTCTTTGTGCTCCTTTTGATACTTTTTATGATCCTCATCATGATGTCCTTTCTTGTAATGACCCTCGTGTTTCTTGTGTTTTTTCTTTTTGCCCTGCTCATGCTCTTCCTTCTTTTTATGTTCACCCTCCTCTTCGTCATGATGCTTATGCTCTTTGCCGTATTTCTTATGATGGCCTCCCTTGTCTTCGTCATCATAGAACTTTTTCTCTTTTATGTATTCATCTTTATGGAATTTCTTATGATGTTCCAATTCCTTGTGACCTTTTTTGTATTTCTTTTTATGGTGCTCCTTGCCACCCTTCATATGCTTACCATGCTTGTGCTCCTCACCATATTTCTCCTCTTCATCTTCTTCCTTTTTCTTTTTACCACCTTTATTCTCGTGGTAATGTTTATGATCCTCCTCCTCGTGATGCTTTTTCTCATCTTCATCCCACTCCTCGTGTTCTTTGTGACCTTTTTCGTGTTTATGGTTCTTTTCAGCACTTTCTTCTTCTTCGTATTTTTTACCCTCTTCCTCCTTTTCCTCTGAGGACTCTTCTTTGTGTTTTTTAGCCAGCACTACGCTGGAGAATAGTAGTGCACAGATAAACACCGCTTTCACAGAATACCGCATTTCTACTAGTGACGACTGATTTCAAATTGTGAAGTTTCTTGACTTTTATAGTGTAACTTTTGTTGTGTCATGTTGTAACATAATCAGACCACAATTGCATTGTATCTCATGGTTGCCTCATTTAAATTGGCCAAATTATGGATTATGAAAGTGTTTTAGCGGATCAATTTTCATGCTTGACTGCTGGTTACAATACTTTGTATTACTTTAACTGTTCGCCGGTAATTGATAATTTTGTCCACAATGTGGAACCTATTGTTTTGATGAAATATACGGAAAATTTATAAAACAATAACCAACTAAACTAAATCATTTAAATGGTTTTTAAATCTTTAAACAGGCCTGAAATTAGAGGACTTAAGTGATTGAAAGTAAAATTATAAATATTTCTTCAAGAATTTTTTTTATAGATGTTCAATGGACGCTTTTTCCAAATGTTTTTCACTCTGCAAATAGGCGTTTTGTCGAAAAACAAAAGTGCCTATTGAAAGAAACATAAAAACAATTTTTTGTGCAATATTTTTCGATAGCAACAATTTTCTATTGAAAAATATTCGATAACAACAATCTTTTTACAAAAAAGTGTTCGATAACAACAATTTTTTATAGAAAAATGTTCGATAACAACAATTTTTATAGAAAAATGTTCGATAACAACAATTTTCTATAGAAAAAATGTCCGATAACAACAATTTTCTTTAGAACAAATGTTCGATAACAACAATTTTCTATAGAAAAAATGTTCGATAACAACAATTTTGTTTTACAGAAAAATGTTCGATAACAACAACTTTCTATTGAAAAATATTCGATAACAAAAATTTTTTACAGAAAAATGTTCGATAACAATTTTCTATAGAAAAAAGTTTCTATAAAAAAATTCTCTATAGCAAATTTTTTGATAGCAATATTCAATATAAATTTTATCTATAGAAGTTTTCGATAACAACAGTTTTTATTTCGATTACAACGATAGGAAGAAAATATGTCGATAACAATAATTTTCGATAAGATTTATATGGAAAAATGTATTCTATTCCACGCATACGCTTTGAATATGAGGGTTAAAGGTATTTTTCCTTTTTTCTACTTTGAAATCGTTACAAAGTCCCTTTATTTAAGAAAAAAACCAAAAGAGTGTGTAACAATCTTTAAATGTTCATTTTAAAACCTTTAATACTTAAATTAATAATTTTTTCTTTTCTTATTATTCTATGCATATGTAAGCCAATGTATTTTAAGTGAATAGACCTGACCTGACCTGACCTTAACAAAAAGCCATTTATGTATGTTATAGTAGGTGCGTACACCATACAATTCCTAAGGCTTAAAACTAAATAAAGAGTTAAGCGGATTTAATTAACTGGTAAACAAGATTTCAATTACTTACAAAGTGATCTCCAAACATTCACCCTTCCTTCTAGTTTACTTCCTTTGCTATTCACTTTTCTATTCACTCTTTTATCATTTGTTTTGCTCATTTGCTTTCGTGCTCTGCTCAACGATCTTAAGCCACCCGCTTAAGAAATGTACAATTTTGTTCTTTAGTTTCAAATACACAAATAGGCCTACTTGCACCAGATTATAAGTGTGTGTCATTTTCAATTAAAGTTCTGCGCTTTTCTTTACTTTGTCGTGAAAAACAATAACATTTTAAATCCCAGTTTAAATATCGTACGCCTTTTTATGGTCTCTATTGTTGTAGACATCCTTGTTATCATCCATCATCTGTCGAGGCGTTCTATTTAGTATGAGGTGAGAATACAAATTGGTCTTTTTGTAATGCGAACAATTCGCAAATGCTTTACTTAGAACATTTTTAGGTTTTGGTACAGGGAAACAATGGCCTTATTATACTATAGAAAATTGTTGTTATCGAAAAATTTTCTATACAGGAAATTGTTGTTATCGAAAAGATTTCTATAGAAAATTGTTGTTATCGAAAAGGTTTCTATAGAAAATTGTTGTTATCGAAAAGTTTTCTATAGAAAATTGTTGTTATCGAAAAATTTTCTATACAGAAAATTGTTATCGAAAAAATTTTCAAAACATTCGGCGCCTTCCTCTCATCTGTCTTCTAAAAAATCTTGAAAAACTTCTCGAATCTGTTGTTCGGAATCGATTTTAAACTGTATGTTTATCTCTCATAGATAAAATTAATACATACAAAATAGGTGGTGTGAGACTAAAGGGTTGTAATGACTAATTAAATAAGTATTGTAATCCAAATTGGAAAGTCTAACCTGGTTTCGTGCCGACATTTTTCGCAGCAAATCAAACAAGTTTTTGAATTTCTACAAATTTTATTAATGAATTATTTTTTAAAACCTTTGGTTCATTTATTCTAATGGTAGCTCGAGAAGACATAGAGCCCCTCTTTAACATTTTAAAATTGAAGTTTTTTTTCAAATTTTGTTTTAAAAGGTATTGGTCCATGTCCACATGAAACTGATTGTAATTCATGTAGAAAATTATTTATTATTTAAAGTTAAAAAAGAATATTAATTCAATGTTTGTATATGTGTAATATGTCATGTTTGTTTGTACACAAATTTAAAAACCAATTAATCATATTGTATTGACAACACCAATTTAAATAATGTACACATACATATATAATGTTCTCGTATATTATTAAATAAATTTTATTTTAAATACGTATTAAAAAAAAGAAAATGTAAATTGAAAACAATAATATGGACAAGGCAGTCAGCTATAGCCACCCAGCTAGTTTTGTGTTATTAAAAATTTAAATTTTTATTACGAATACGAAATTTGTTAATTGCATTTTTCACATGAACACCTTTTCAATATGAGAACATTTTTTTGTTGCTGTTGTTTTTTCATATTTTTAATACAAACAAAAAAAATGATTTTTAATAATCTTGTATGGCAAAATGTAATACATTCATACATACATACCTACATACATATGTACATATGTTTGTATGTACTTAGTTATACATGAAATACAATGAACGTATTTACGTAGCCTCGTATTTTTATTTTTCATTATTAACTCTGTACACAGTAGTGATACGTGTGAGTGAGTGGGTGGTTGGTTGGTTGTCTACTCTTTTTGTTTTATTGTAATTATTAAAAAATATTGTATTTCATAAAAGTAAGGCATTAGGGAAGTTCAAAGGGCTATAGGCTGGGCATATTTAAAAAAAAAATGGGTGAAGTCGCCGAAGTCTAGTAGGCAGTACGAGTATGTGTTCAAACTCCGGTTCAGTACAAAACGAAATAGGAAAAAACGCTTCTTTCGACGACTTCCTCTCTGCAGGATTCTCATTATTCTCTCCTTCGGAGTCAACTTTAAACCAAATATCCAGCCACTCATGTATACAATTAACACACTTATCATAGGTGGTGTGAGAAGCTAGGTTGTAATCCTGTTTAAAGGGTTGTAATGCTTAATTAAAAAAAGGGTTTTAATTTCTCTAAGTTAAGGACTAGACTTTGTCTTATCATAACGGTAACGGTTAATCTGGCAACAATGTTTTTCTTGCTACCTCGGAATCTTTATATTAGGGAGGGCTGAATGAGTTATTTGAATAGGGAGTTGTTTTTTAAATTCAAAAAACTTGATGAAAATTTTTCCTATTCTCCTGCATTCAGATTTGAATTACTCGAATAAGTGGGGTGTTGCCAACTCAAAAGGACAGATACATTTTAGGGTCGTGTGTCGCATGCTAATACCATTGTCTTTCATTTCCCTTAATACTGAAAACATCCGGAGTTTCAGACAAAGTCATTTAAACTTTTAATGTCTATCCTAAAAGTATCATTGATTTAAAATGCATAGTAGAAGCTCAGATATTGCTGAACATGTACCCAAGAACTAAAGAATAGTTTCCTTTGCTTCTTCATCTCTACAGATCCTGCAGAAAAAGTGATTGGCTAGCATTAGGGAAGTTCAAAAGGCTAGGCTGGGCTAATTAAAAAAAAATGGGTGAAGTCGCCGAAGTCAAGTAGGCAGTACGAGTATGTGTTTAAACTCCGTTTCAGAATAAAACGAAATAGGAAAAAACGCTTCTTTCGGCGACTTCCTCTCTGCAGGATTCTCATTATTCTCTCCTTCGGAGTCAACTTTAAACCAAATATCCAGCCACTCATGTATAAAATTAACACATTCAACATAGGTGGTGTGAGAAGCTAGGTTGTAATCCTGTTTAAAGGGTTGTAACGCCTAATTAAAAAAAAAGTGTTTTCAAGTTAAGGACTAGACTTTGCCTTATCATAACAGCAACGGCTATTCTAGAAGCAATGTTTCTCTTGCTGCCTCTTGATATTTATATTATTGGAGGGCTGGATGAGTTATTTGAAGAGGGAGTTTTTTTTTTAAATTCAAAAACATTGAATAAATTTTATTCGTATTCTCTTGGATTCAGATTTGAATTATTCGAATAAGTGGGGTGTTGCCAACTCAAAAAGATAGATACATTTTAGGGCCATGTGTCGCATGGTAATACCACAGTCTTTCATTTGCCTTAATGCTGCAGTATCAGACAAAGTCATTCAAACTTTCAATGTCAGTATAAGCTCAGATATTTCCTTTTTTACGATAGCATGCTGAACATGTACCCAAGAACTAAAGAATAGTTTCCTTTGCTTCTTCATCTCTACAGATCCTGCAGAAAAAGTGATTGGCTAAATGAGCAATGCATCTGTCTTGAGTACCTAGAATACAATATCCAGTAATGACATCGACAACTACACTAAGAGTGATCTTTTGGAACTTGAGCTGATTTTCTGTGAGCTTTTCATTTACTGCGTTATCATCCCAGCATATGAAGCCATCTACGCAGGGTTAATAGTTAAGGTAGCCTGCATTATAAGCTTGTAGATTCTCTATTTACACAACTCGCTCGAAATTTCCATTGTCGTATCATATTGAGCTAATTTATCCGCTTTTCAGTTTCTCCGAGTGTCACTCTGTCCTCGGAGTGTCCTGTGTGGACTGCCTAGAGGTAGTCGCAAACCATCTGAGAATTGATTTACACTCAAACATTTTAATCAGTACAGTACGCCGCCTTAAAAATGTTGTATAACTTCAACATAATACTGCCATTGATCGCACTATCTTGTGGTTTTTTTTTCACGCCGAGGAGTGGTAAATGTATCTAACCGCACCATAGAGGAAGTCGTCACGTCCACCGTGTGTAGGCCCTCACCCACTAAATCCCCCCCCCCCTTGTCTCCACTCCAGAACTACGGTGGTATTACTTCGGAGTGGAGTCCCTTTGGCCCCTGCGTGTTCATATCCGCGTCCGGACTGCGTGTCGAAAGTTGAAGAGACATCTAAGTGTCTGCACTATTCCTTTCGTCCAGGTCCCTGCCTCGAATTCCGCTTGGCACGTGTGACAGTTTCATCTATTCCGGCGTGCCCACATGTTCCGCAGCCTCAAGATCCCTCTTCTTCAGTCTTAGAATGCTCTCCACGTAATTCGCCACTGAGGTCCAATTTTCCCTACTCGCGATCATAATCCCGACAATGTTACCGGCCGTGATCGTCCCAATTATCGACGTCAGTGCAGAGCGATAGCTCTGCCAGCGTGCACACTCGAAAACGGTGTGCTCGGCGTCATCAATTATCTCCCCTTCATCGTAAAGACAGTAAGGGGAGGCGGTCTTGCCCATTCTGTGCAGATATTTCCTAAAATATCCGTGACCCGATAGCATCTGTGTAACGTAGTAATTTACCTCTCCAAATTTCCGACCAATCCATGGCCTTATTTCCGGAATAAGTCTCGCCGTCCATTTTCCTCTATCTTCCTCGTTCCATCGTTGTTGTCATTTTGAAATGGTGTTTTCCGTGAAATGAGCGGTTATGTGACTTCCAGCCGTTTTTGCCCTATAAATCTCCATCCGCTCCGCTGCCAGCAAATCCACAGGGATAATACACGCTATCACCACTACGGCTGGAGCGGATACCGTACGATATGCCGACGCGATACGCAATGCAGCCGTTCTCTGTACCGATACCAGTGCGTTTGTCCGCTTCTTAACATCCAGTGTTTCGGCCCAAATTTCGCTCCCATAAAGCATAATGCTGTTTCAATGTGGTAGAAACTCCAGACATGGTGCACTTAACATTTTTGAATGATTTGGCATTACTTTCAATATAAATTTACTGTGCCCCATTTTTGTCCTTCAGGACCTTATGTACATATTAGGATTGTCAATCACATTATTCAACAGCATTCGAGGATGTTTATTTTTCAATTCTTCCTGATCTCTTGCCACAATCTTGTGAATAGCCCAAATAATTCCATCCATCATTTGTATTGTTATGTGGTGGTTAATGAAATTCTCATATCAGCATATCAGCGAAGTCAATACCATTCCGTATGTACATATATGCCAGATTTTACTTATTTTTAATATTTTTTCGGCCTTTATGCGTTACCATAGTCCTTGCAAACAAGGACTATGAGGGAAAAAAAAATTAAAAATAATATAATAACTGGATCACACATTCATCACATAAAAATATAAATACGCGAATACGGAAATTCGGTATGCGAATAATAAATACATATGTACGTGCATGCATTCATTGTGAATTCGCTTCATTAACTAAAGTAAATTTACAAAAAAAAAAAAGAAAAATTAAAGGAAAAACAAAAAATCTCTGGAGAAAAAAATCGGAAAATGAAAACAAAATATGCAAGTAAATGATGATGGCCATGATGATGATCAAGGTGTGAAAAAATTAATTGAAAATTAAAAATGTAACACAGAACAATAACATGTTACGGCCAATATTTATACAAAAAAAAAATGGTAAAAAATTGAAGAATCTTTTATTTTTGTTTTCCATCAAAAAGATTTATTAAGTTTCAATACAATATTTTAATTTTAATGCAATATTAAATACCATTCAATCTCCATCTAAAAGCCAGTTATTGATTACTTACTTACTTCCGGGTACATTTTCTTTCTTTCATTTGTTTCTCCTTTGGTCGCACTGCCATGTTTTATTTTATATTCACAGATTATCAGGTGCTTTTAATCCTTCAATTACTTTATGGACTTCTGTCGCTACAATTAAATCCCCGAGGTGATTTTATATTAAAATATAACGAATTTATATACATACAGACAAACATATTTACATTTTTGTTATATATTTCCAGTGGCGCTTTCAGTTTGAGTTCTTGAGGGGACAAAAATCATTTGCAATAGGTATGTGGTTGACAGCCAAAGAGGATAAATATACATACTTGTGAACACACAGTCTTTCAATTTCTGATGAAGCTATTTAGATTCCCAATATATGCACTTTCTTCTCAAGAGAATAGATACACGTGTTTCAGTTTTTCAATTTCCCTAACACTGGAACCATCCGGAGTTTCTGATTAAGTCATTTAGGTTCCTTCTCATACAGCACTCTGTTCATTATAATACGTTGACCTTGTCATTATAAACGAAATATTGTCACGTACACCTGCAACTTAAGAAAAAAACTCTCAATTCGCACGATCTGCTGGAACTGTGGCCGGTTCACATAACTCCTACATAAGATAACCATGCCCTCAATCGCTCGT
Organism: Sarcophaga carnaria; assembly: GCA_958299815.1. Classification (NCBI taxonomy): domain Eukaryota; kingdom Metazoa; phylum Arthropoda; class Insecta; order Diptera; family Sarcophagidae; genus Sarcophaga; species Sarcophaga carnaria. The sequence continues at coordinate 21,388,639 of OY283152.1, forward strand.
GTGGCACGTGGCGCCGTTCTATTGAAAGCATTTGTCGTTTATATTCAGATCATCTAATTGAGGCCAAAAGAAGTTGCATTGATTGCAGCAATCGATCTTTTCGAGGCAGTTTCAATCACATTTTCCCATATTTCGGGTGGTATCTTGGCAATAATTTGATTGATGATGACTTTCAATTCTCCAACGTTAGGGGATTATTCGAAAATCCCTACAGAAAAAGTCGAACTGCGACAAATTGCAAAGATCTTGGTATTCAATTGCCGTTGCTGAAAAGTGTAATTATTTTTAAAATAAAGCCAAAATCGGCCGTGTTCAGTTCATAATCAAAGAAAGTCAGTTATCATGTGGCCATTACGCTATGAATGGTGCCGTCACAGTCATTTTCGAAAAACATGCCGCAATAACACCTCCAGACCATAATAAGCACCAAAAAGTTTCTTTTTTGCAATCACTTCTGGGTTGTCAATCCATATATCCGATAAATTTCCTTGCTGATGTAATCCCCGTGTAAGCAATGAGTGTCATCGCATATCGCTGAAGAAAATTTTGTACGAAAACTCAGCATTGAAAGCCTAGCTTAACGTTAGCACCCAATCAACATACTTTCGGCCTTGTGAATGGTCAGCCAGCTTTAATTGTAGCGTCAGTTGGACTTTATATGAAAATAACAGAAGTAAACCGTGTAAGATATTACGTGTGAAAGGCACTGAAGGGGAATAATGAAAATATAAGAACTGTGGCTGCATTATCTCTAATGACTTCAATACAGTCATCTTATTTGCTTTTTTCCAGTTTCATTTATAATTTTTTTTTCAACTAAGAAGGTTATTGGTCTACTGTAGCAAGTTCTAGGACGATAGGATTGCCATCAGTGTTCTTGTAGTTCGATAAAGAAATCATTCTTTATAATAGAATTTAGTTTTTTTACTTCTTCAAGCGCATTTGGCATGATATTTTAGCAGTTTTAAGAACAATATTTCCCATTTTTCCCCATTCAATCCACGCTAACATTTCAGCATGTCTACGTATGTACTCTTGAGTATATTCTGTAAATATTTTTTATGTACTTATGTATGTATCTACATACATATAGAGTAGAGTATGTACATAAGAATATTTTAAAATTGAAGAATACACAATAAATTACGCATTCATTCAAAATTTCAAACAATATTCCTTATACAAATACAGTGATAACGAAAATTAAATAACCAGGGGTTATGAGGATAATATAAAGTGCGTGGTGAGAAAGAAAGGTAATTCTCTCCACTCATGGATAAAATTAATACTCATACACACCCATGGGTAGTGTGAAAAGCTAGGTTGTAATCCTGACTAGTGGCTTGTAAAGACCCAGTAAGCAGTTACAACGAAGTAAAAGTTTTTACGCAAGCATAGTTATGTGTTCTATTTAACTATACTTTTGAAACTGACCTTTATTACTATCACTTGTGATATATAATACCCACAAATGATAAAAGGAAACACTAATATGTGTATGTTACATTTTATTAGTGACTGTACAATCAGTATTTTCTCATGCAAAAGTATGTTTTAAGGATAATCAATATTTTATTATACTCGACTCGTATTTTTTATATTGAATTATACAAATATGTATGTATGTATATGCGTACATACTTTTGTTGTTATAATAAAATATTGTAGAAAATATTCGATTTTACCTTTTGGAACATAATAAATCCATGCAAGAGACTGTTGCCTGTATATTTTACACAAGATTAATGTCAAAATAGCCTCAAGTTAAAGATTAAAAAATTAAATTAATTTTATAATCGATAAATATTACAATATCGTATACATATATATATGTAATCAGTAAAAAATATACATAAACATGTTATTTAAATAGGAATTTCGATGAAAGATTTAATATGTGTACATTATATAGAAATTGTTAAATAAATATTTTAAATAAAATAATAAAATTTTATTAAAATGCCATTAGGAAGGCAAATAGGTCAAGTGTGGAACAATCGATAAAAATCAATGAGAATTTAATTTAAAATTTTTTCCAAAAACTTGTAATTTTCAATGAAAAATTCTTAAAATCTAGTCTATTCGAAACCAAGGTATACTACAAACAGGAAATCTATATTCCATCATTGCATAGCAACTCGTGAGTTGAAATAAGCATACATCGGCTCGGAGCGAAGAAGAATTCCATACAATCTCTTGCGTTAACTTAAATTTTTTAGCATGGAAGTACATGCAAAAATCTTGGGTATGGTTGGTCTGAATATACCTATGACTACACGATACTTGAACCCGCTTTCAATCCTTCTTTTTGAATAAAGATACCGGATAGATCGTTTTATGATGATGGCTTACTTCTCCCAGATAGCATTCACATATCAAAGTCGGATGTGGAACCTTTTCAGAACAGCAGAACCTTTATTCATCCCTTCCACTCTGGATTATTGTAGTAGTTTTCAGGCCGAAATAATGACTATAAAAATTGTCGCTGTGCGAATTCGATATCAGAGTATATCGTATGGTGCTATACGTCTTAGAAGTCGTGATTTAGTAGGTAGTTTGTTGGCTTATTAGACGTGAGACCTCGGTTCCAACCCCAGGTCAAGCATCTCCAACTAAACGAAATGTGAAAAAATATTTCTTCGGCGACTTCCTTTCAGCAGATTTCTGGCAAAAACTCTGAGAGTATATAAAATATTAAAAAGTTTCTCAAAAATCTGTCGTTCGGAGTGGACTTTAAAATGTAGGTCACACCACTCATGTATGAAAAAAATTAACGCACGCAACATAAGTGGTGTGAGAAACTAGGTCGTAATCCTGACTAAATGGTTGTAATGACCAATTATGTATGTATGCTATACGTCTACATTGTCTAAGAATTCTAGGCTTCTCTGTAGGAGATAGTGAGGCATGCGATGGTTACACTTATATGTCAGGAGCAAGCCGGCGCACTTGAAAAAACTTGTACAGCCAGGTGTTGAACTACGGGCTCTCGTCCAAAAAGCCAACACACTGCTTACTAGAGTACGACGACTTTGAAGCAGCAAATCATATAAGAATGTGATGTTTTTTGTGGTTTTTTCCCCTTTGTGAAGAAGATGGAGCACGTAGAATTCTTGCAGACTTAAACCATCTCTTAGTTCATAGCCAAACTTAGACTTAGTTTGCCTTAAAGCTTTATCAGAACTTCATAGTTGCTGCTACACCCTCAAAAGTCGCCGTAGGCTAGTAGGTAGTGTGTACGCTTATTAGACGTAAAGCCAGGGTTCGAGGCCCAGGCCAGACATCAAAACAAAATACAAAAAGTATTTCTTCGGCGACTTTCTCTCAGCAGATTTCTGGCAAAAACTCTGAGAGAAAGTATTTCTTCGGCGACTTTCTCTCAGCAGATTTCTGGCAAAAACTCTGCGAGTAAATAAAATTGTCATGAAAAGTTTCTCAAAAGTCTGTCGTTCGGAGTCGACTTTAAACTGTAGGTTCCACCACTCATGTATAAAATTAACACATACAAATAAGTGGTGTGAGAAACTAGGTCGTAATCCTGACTGAAGGGTTGTAATGACCAATTATGTTATGTATGTATGTGCTACACTCTCAATATACAAATTATTGCTCCAACTTCACTGGCTTCATGCTCTTAGTTTTTATCGTTAGTAAGCATTATCTGCGTAATATTGCGAAACCCGATTTCTTCCCCAGTAATTGTCACCAGCAGCAAACATGGGATGTTTGGTAATATTTGGTAATACCATTTGGTAATATTTTCACAATTAAGGTAAATAAAATGTTAATTAAGTTGGATATTAAATGTTGTACTATACGAGCATTAATAAAAATTTCTGAAAATACATTTAAAATACTAAAAAAAAATTCCTAAGCAATTATAAATTCAAATACCGCCTTTTAACCTCTTAAATAAGTCAAGAGTTTTTCTTAAAGGAGTCTAGAAAACAAAAAATTGTTTAAAAAATTCCAAACTTTTACACGATAAAAGATAATTGCTTGAGACGAAGACAAACAAAGATGCTGTTTGTATTCCAAAAGATAAAAACGGCATCAACAAACTGTATGCGACAGCCAATCTAAATGAAGTTCTTAAGACTCATCCCTTAAGAGATGGAATATGGTTGAATTGTCCGTCTGTCTGGCGTTTGATTTTATTTCATTACAATCCGTATGTATTTGTATCAGTGTTTGTCATTTAAACAAAAGAATTAACAGACATAGAAACGAGTAAGTAAGTTGGACGTTTGGTTATACATAGTAATTGTTTGTTGACTGTTGGCTGAGTTTTGCATTTTTTCGGCATTTTGTTTATTTTATTAGAGTAAGAAATCTATTCTAATGTTTGATTTTCAAACATACATACATACACGCATACATACATGCTTATTAAACACAAAAGATATTGAATTTCATAAATTGCTACCACCATTACGAACAACCATTAAAATCCAGTAGCATTCCTTAGAGTTTGAAAATTTATTTCAAATATGAACTCATGTGTTAATTCCTTGCAGAGACTATCTATCTTTGCCTCCTTACGTTATGAGTTTAAGAATTGGATTTTAGCTGCTATTGCTGTGGCATATTATTTATTTGTCTTGTGATTCTTTGGCATTTTATTGTCGTGTTTAATAGTTCGTGTAAAAATTTACAAATATTTACCAGCCATGAAGAAAAAAGGATGTCAAATTTCTTCGTCTGTTGTTGTTCGTGGCCCATTTAAATCTATTTAAACAGGAACCCGTAGTTTAAACAAATGCATGACATGTATTCCTCTGTATATTTCTGACTCCTTTGAAATTAATTTGTCTTTTTCGTTTGGTTTTTATTGGGAAATGTTTAACTTTAGAAATTTAATACAATTTTTATTTTTTTCTCTATTGTCATGCTCCTTACAATCTCTAGTAGAAGGGTGTGTTTTGTTGCAAACAAAATAAATTTAAATTAACGAACAAATTAACGGCACAGTGTGGAAGGCTGTCGTCTACTTTAAGAGAAAATTCTTTTGAATTTTTTTGTGTGTTATTTAAAGGATTTTTGTTTTGATTTCTAATATTATTGGCCAATGACATTTTAAGATTAACAACAAACGTAGACAGTAATTTCTGTTGCAGTGTTCTAAGGTATATTTTTATTAACTGCCTCGAGATTAAAGGACTTCTGCAAACCATTTCCATTACTCAGGAATGACATAAGTTTAGCTACAGAAAAGAAAGAAGAGAATTCTTTTCTGGAACGCAAAAGTCAACATAAACATAAAATCGAAGACTTTCTAGGGTAAAAACAATTTTTTATTAGTAACCAACGATGAGGGGATAGCCCCTACTTATGCAATGCATTGTGTTTGATCTAGGGATAAGGGAAAGAGGTTGTAGTGTATGGATGTTAGATTTAAATCTGTCTACATCGTAAGTGACAGATAAAGGGTGATTTTTTACCTATTATCTTTTTGGCAACACTGGTTTAAACTGCTCAGGCACGTTTCGTGTTTTGCTTCACTGTCAAACATCTTCAGTTTGGTCTATAATTTAACCATGAATCGTCTTACAAACGAACAACGCTTGCAAATTATTGAATTTTATTATCAAAATGCGTGCTCTGTTAAGAAAGTTCATCGTGCGCTTCTTCCATTTTATGGTCAGTTTAATCGATCTACTGAAGCGGCTATTCGGGCTATTGTGACTAAATTTCGCACCAATTGGACATTAAACCACCAACACGCTTACGTAAAGTGCGAACTGAAGAAAACATCGCAGCTATATCGGCCAGTGTTAATGATGACCATAAATTATCGATTGGTCGCCGTTCGCAGCAATTGGGCCTCTGTTAATCAACAACGTCGAAAATTTTGCAGAAGGATTTAGGTGTGAATCCTTTCAAAATACAGCTGGTGCAAGAATTGAAGCCGAACGACCTACCGCAACGCAGAATTTTTGGTGAATGGGCTCTTGGAAAGTTGGCCGAAGATCCATTTCTTTATCGAAAAATTGCGTTCAGCGAAGAAGCTCATTTTTGGCTCAATGGATACGTAAATAAGCAGAATTGTCGATTTTGGAGTGAAGATCAGCCAGAAGCATTGCAAAAGCTACCAATGCTGCCAGAAGAAGTCACAGTTTGATGCGGTTTATGGGCTGGTGGCATCATTGGACCGTACTTCTTCAAAGATGCTGCGAATCGTAACGTAACTGTGAATGGTGAGCGCTACTGTGAGATGATATCCAACTTTTTTTTTTTGCCCAAAGTGCAAGAGCTTGACTTGCATGACATGTGGTTTCAACAAGATGGTGCCACATGCCACACAGCACGCGTAAAAATGGACTTATTGAGAGGAGAGTTCGGTGAACATTTTATTTCACTTTCGGGACCGATCAATTGGCCGCCTAGATCGTCCGATTTAACGCCTTTAGACTATTTTTTGTGGGGCTATGTTAAAGCTCATGTCTATGCAGACAAGTCTGCGTCAATTGACGCATTGGAAGACAACATTGAAGCATTTATTCGTGAGATACCGGCCGAAATGTTGGAAAGAGTATGCCAAAATTGGACTAAGATTGAGGCCCAGTCGCGGTCAACATTTGCATGAAAAGATCTTCAAACATTAAATTATATGGACCGTACTATCGATTCAAATAAAGATTTCATGCATTTTTCTGAATTTTATGTGTTTTTTTTTTTAATTTTCCTATAGCTCTTAAAAAATCACGCATTAGAAGTCACAGTAGTCTAATAGGTAGTGTTTTGGCTTATTAGATGCGAGCACATGGATTAAACCCGAGCTCAGACCTCATGGACAAAACGAAGTAATGCAAAATATATCTTTGGTGAATTGTGTCTCGGTATGGTTAAATCTCTAAAGGATCAAATTTGATCATTGTATTGCCTTCGACGCGTGTCAGTTTTCCAATACTGTTACTCTGACGAACTTCAGGATACTGTTCAATGTCAATAAGGATAACTCCCTGCCTAATACATGATGCCTTCTGTAAAATGTTAACACCGAACATGTTCCAAGACAGAGGTTATAAGCTTACCCTCTAGAGAAAGGATTACCGATTTCCTTCCTTCCTCAAGACCTATCTAACAATTTCATCCGAATAACTTATAAGACGGTTTTTGCTATCTTCTCATATCATAGAGACATTTTCTCATTTTGCCTGACTTGGCCTATTTAACAAGTTATCGGTAACGATTAAACTGTTAACAACTAGCTTAAAACACATTTCAAACTGTTTTAATAACAAATTTGTCGTTCTTTTTTCACTTTATTGTCTTAACGACGACAACAACAATAAAAAAACACACTTTTTAACGAAGTCATGCAAAATATTCAACAAAAGACGTTGAGTTCCTGAGTAACAGAAATAATTGCTGCTGCACACATGGAATTGAATTCAATTGAATCGAATGAATGTACTTGGGTTGTATGTGCTGTGCATGTCCATTTACAAAATGGATTCATCACATGGAAATTCAATTGAAAAAAAATTTACATAGACAAACACATAAAAAGGATAAAAAAGGACATTCAATAATAGTGTTAAGGACGTGGGTAATTGCAACAGTTAAAGGTTTTCAATAAAAATGACAAAAAGACTTTGTTAAAAAGGTCTTGGAGAAAAAAGTACTAAAAAAGGGACGTAAGGTAGGCCAAGATGTTAGGTCCATTGTGTTACCAGTATAGTATTAGTAATATCCTTCTAGTCCAAACCATCCAGATTCACATATGTATTGAATCTGTCAGTTCCATCAGGAGTGTCAAGAGTGGAGTTTTCTCACAGGCGTTCGATCAAGCGTTAATCAGTGACATATTAAGTGATACACGGTGCCTTCCTCTTTCTCTGTGTTGCAACTTCTCCAGAAATCATGAAAAATGAGATGTTTCATGTTTCTTCGCCCCTTGGGTTAATTTTTGATCATCTAAACCTAACGGTCGAAGATATACTCTAATCTACGGAGCAACCATTAGCCAAGTGAGCATAATTTTTTGAGGATAGGCTCTCAGATTATTTGAAACGTATAGTTGAGCTGCTCGTTTAGCGTTGTGAGGGTACATGCCTGCGTTATGTTGTGGACCTCCTCCTAATCTTAACGTTGGCTATGAATGGATGTTTTGAATCGCATATTGAGAAGATCACCAACAAAATGAATGATGTAACCGATAACTTTTTAACTTTTTGGTACTTTTTATACACTAAATCGGCGTGCACTGATAAAAGTACATTCCATCTCTGAAAAACTTGCTTGGTCTCTATATAAACGAGCAAGACAAAAAAAATAAAACAAAAACTCAAAGGATGCTGCAAAAAGTACAGAAGAAATGCTGGCAACAAAACAATTTCCTATAAAAGGTTGTCATTAAACAACAATGGACGATAGTTTATTCTTCTCAGTGTGTTGTTGATGCAGTCTAGGAGCTGACCACAAACGATTTCACCATCCATGTCATAATAATCAATATTTGTGCTCTTTGCAACAACAATGGAATGAATAGGTGTTTATACATGTTTCAGAAGTAATTCTTTATGAGGAAAAACTGCTTAAGTTTACATAAATGGAAATTAAAATGACAATACCAATATGATCTCTATATTGAATGGTTTTATAGGAGTTTCATTAATTTTACACAATATTTTACGGAAGAATATGAGTATTTTTCAATGAAATTGAAGGGTTTATTAAGCACAGTTCATGTGCTATCATTCGGGTGAAATATTGGGTTCCCGAGGAAATACAACAAATGGCTATAATATTTACATAATTGCTGCCTCTGTAGGCACTATAGCTTGTATGACTGGTGGCATTTTGAGCTTCACTTATTGGAACAGATGTGCAAAGGACATCAGCGACAGGAGTGGCATTGGAATATAACAAGCTCTCACGAAAAGCTGTTTTTGAGAACCAAAAAAATCCTTTTTAACAGAGAGATTTGAGGCGAGGAAATTTTGATGCTTGCAAATCTGTTGTGCAGCCATTGCGCTGACCAACTTCTTCCTTTTCCTTGATTTTGGTGGAACTTAGTACAGGGGCTGCGTTCACCCGTGGCATCACAACGGTCCGCTATGCGTGCTCAAGTGAGCTTTGTGATAACAGAGCTACCACTCCGACCTAACCTAACCTAAATCGAGACAGTTCTTATATGACAATCGATTCAGCATTCCATAACGTACAGTATTATTTGACTGTAAAATAGGACTAATTTTCTCTTTGCTAGTGACCAAATTTAAAAGCCAGCACAAGCAAAGCTGAATTTTGAGATGGACAATCTTTATGTAGCCCTCTTTAAGATTACAATGTGAACGCTCTAGTTCTATAACAACTAATGAAAACAGTCAATCAGTTGCCTAATTACCATTGAAAAGTGTTTATGCCGTCGGTTTCACGATTGTCAACCAATATAGTAAGGATTAACCATTTTTTCTCAGTTTAAATCAATCACTCTGTGGGCATTGTTGCCCTATACAGGCTGTGACAGGCGGCATACCATTTGACGAGTTCAGTTTCAATTCGGCGGAATCACAAATAAAATTCGTTCCTCTCATAGAATTCATTTCTTCAATTTCGATTGGTCGTTATGTCGCTTAAGGGATTACAAAGAAAATTATTTGTTCAATCACACTGTTCGCATATATGGAACACTATTCCATGCAGAATATTTTTAAATCTAGAGCCCCCATCTTCTTTTTCTTCTCTCACACACTGTTTTACTAATTCTAACACGAAGAACTACATGAGTGTACTATTGATCTCAGGTATATTATATGTAGACTACATACATAGTTCATATAAAAAGATGGGCGTGCGGAGAGTCAGCGCTAGCAGATGCTACTTACTTTAGCAGTGGTTGTACATAGGTTGAGGAGAAACAGAGTATTGTCCGTCTCTGGTTCGATGCTGTCTTCTCTCATTTGAGTCACCATCCTTTAAAGTCTTAATTGGATATAGCATCGATAACTTAATACATTTGGGCAATTCACACGACTTTGTATCGTGTATGTTGTATTAAACACATTTGTTTGTTTGTGAACCTTTCAAAAACATATGAAAACATATACACATTTTTTTCATTCACAAAATTTGATAGCACAAAATCAATACAACTTTTAAAAACATATGGAAAAAATGTGTATAAGTGTATCGGATTTTTATATGAAAAATATCAACAACAATCATACACTGTTGTATGTTTTTCCAACAATAAAATGAATACAACGATACAACGGCTTGTGTGAATTGACCAATTAATTTTTCAGGCAGGTCAGGCTTTAAATGCAAAGCCCTTATACTGATTATCACAATGGGCTGTCATGAGTGCCCAAGTGCAATTAATGAAAATAAATTGAAACACCATTTTATATTTGAAATTGTTTCAATTATTTTTTATTTTGTTTTTTTTTATTTTTATTATTATTTTTATTTTTTAAATTAATTTAAACTTACATTTAAAATTCACACTGATTTATCATTTTGATTTTAACAATCATTTAACCGTTACAATTAAATAGTGTTGTAAAATGAACAAAGATTTTTGGAAACAACAGAAATTAAAAATTGTTAAAATTAACAATTAAATGATTGTTATTCAATTTTTTTCTTTAATTAATGCTATACTTAATGAATAATTTGTCGATATAAATTAAGGAAATATTTAACAAAAATTAAATTAAAACAACAAAAATATTTACAATTATTATACTCTATTTTTGAGATTAAATTTATTTTAAAATTAAGTAAGGAAGAGAAAGGGAAAGGAATTTAAAATTAATTTATTTTTATTGTAATAAATAAGTTAAACAGAGAAAATTTTATGCTTTCGGGAACTAGATTTTCAAGGTTATGAGCTTATACGTCTGTATTTGAAATATTGTTACCTATTTACAATTACTAGGGTTTTAAATATTTACAACAGTGTTTAAAAGAAAACAAAAATAGATCTCTTATGCTACTTCCAAATCAGATTCATCACCATCACTATAGTTGGGATCGGATTTTATTTGCAAATGTGTTACAAAATCCTCGGGTGTGCATTTGAGATTAACAATTGCCGCATTAGATGTGACCGCATTGCCATTATTTGTCGTTGCTGAACACTGTTCCTCCTGCAGTTTACGTAACCGCTCTTGTTCTTCACGCTTCTGTTTACGCCATTTTGCACGACGATTTTTAAACCAGACCTGCAAATAAAAATTGTAAACAATATCCCTGTTTATTAATGTTATTCGCTTATATTTAAAGTGTTTAAAAAGGTTAAAAAATGATTTTTTTGTGTTACTTTCACGCTTCTAAAAGAAAGTTAATTAGTTAACATTGTTTAAGAGTGTAAACAAGTGAAGCAGCGTAAGTTAATGGCTTAATTACATTGATGAGCACTGTTGCAAAGTGCTTTTTGTGCTGTTTTACTTTTCAAGTGCGTAAAAGTAACAGCACAAGTTAACAAATGTTATAATTAGGTTATGTTTGATGTTACGTTTCTTTTGCAAAGTATGAAACCTTAGAAAATCCAACAATAAAAAATAACTTAAAAATCTCTTAATATTTAAATTTAAAATGCTTTGAGCTGTGATTTTACTAAGTGACCAAATTTTTATTTATTTCTTTAGAGTCTGTTTGTTTTCATAATATACTTCAAAAAATTATTCATAAAAATAATTGTAATAAAAGGTGTTGTATAAAAACACGCTTTAATTTTCCAGAAGTAATCTGTATGTATGATTGAATTTTACAATCAAAATTCCATTTAATGGCCGTCGCAATCGAAACACCTAACAGGCTATTTATGACGATGTAACCAAATTTAGAACTATTTTAACTTTAATCGCTATGTGCAATAAATGCGTGACGAGGAGAATATTACTTCTGTATCGTCTACAGTCAGGAAACATCACGATTTGTTAACTTTTTGGCGTAGTCGGCAATTAGGCTTGTGTTATATACACAATACATACATACATAATTGGTCATTACAACCCTTCAGTCAGGATTACGACCTAGTTTCTCGCCCACTTATGTTGTGTGTGTTAATTTTATACATGAGTGGCGGGAACTATAGTTTAAAGTCGCCTCCGAATGACAGATTTTTGAGAAACTTTTCATGGCAATTTTATTTTACTGTCAGAGTTTTTGCCAGAAATCTGCTGAGAGGAAGTCACCGAAGAAATACTTTTTGTAGCCTGGGGCTCGAACCCTGGCTTTTCGTCCAAAAAGCCAACACACTACTTACTAGACCACGGCGACTTCAATATATACACAATCCGGGGCTCAAATATTGTCTATAGAAAACCAATCCAACTCTAAAATAAATCTCTCTATTACAATAATATTTAGGTCAAATACAAAAAAGAAAAGCACAAGAACCTTCATCTCTTCATCGTAAAAGCCGGGCATCATTCGAGAGAATTCCAAGTCCTTTAGCATGCCTTCTAATAGTTTGGATGGCCATGCGATTTAAGGAAAGAAGACAGCAGAGTCTAACAATATTGCAAAGGGATCCACATTGCTAATGCAGCTGAGTTTGAACTTAACTTTGTAGATATGTATGTCTTTCAACAATATGAAGCCTTATGGCACACTTTAACCGATACCATAACAATCGCTTCAGAGCAAAAAATTGGCAACCAACAACGTGCAAGTTTACCACTGTCGACAATATGTTGTAAGTATGAGTGAAGTCTCTCATGTTCGGAGACAAATCAGACACAGTTCTAGCCCTGGAAGAGCACAGTACAGCTACCATCAGTGCGATGTGGTGTCTTGCCTTACCGGACAGTAGTCTGGGTTCAAACTCCAGTTCGGCATCCCGAACTAAACGAAATATGAAAAAAAAATTCTTTAGGCGCTTTGCCCTCGACAGTCTTCTGGCAAAAACTCTGTTAGTAAATAAAATGGCCATGAAAAGTTTTTCAAATTTGTAGTCCGAAATCGAACTAAAACTCCAGGTTCCATCACTCGTATGTATATAAAATAAACACTCACAACACGAATGGTCCGAGGAGCTAGGTTACTAATCTTCACTAAAGGGTTGTAGTAGCCAATTAAGTATGTAAGTAAATGGCAGCTACGCATTTGTTATCTCAAATAAACATTTGTTCCCCGTCTGTAAATTCTCTGTGAAAAATAAGTCATGATAATAATGACAAAAATTTGCATTCCTTTTTTACTATACCTTATCTTTCCAACGATTATTATTATAATTTCTAACATTTTGAGCGTATTGTATTTGAAGACCTGTAAGAGAGAGCATGGCTTCAAAAACACTTTCATCCGTTTTTCAAATTAAAAAATTTCCATAAAAACTACCGGATATTATGTGCTGCGCTTCTAACGTTTTTCTCTTTTACATTTCTTTATACAATTTCTGTAGAATTTTTCTTATATTATTTTTATATTTTCTTTTCTTTTTTTCTTGAGCATTAAAAGCGTTATAAAAATAAGGTTATATTTTTTGGTTTTTCTTTTGCTGCACAGCGAGTGTGAGCAGCTTATTATATTTTATAAGAGAAGAATTCTTGTTAAATCATACATACAATATGTACGGTTTCGCGTTTATATTTTATCTTTACTTTGTACGCTTTCATTCAGGAAAATAAAAAAAATCGAATAGAAGGAAGGGAAGTATTTTCTTCTTTTTTTATGCTTTAAATGGTTGCCTAGAGAACAACGATTTCCGTCTTAAAAAAGGAGACAAGCACAGCGTAGATTGGGCCACGTCGCGCTAGCTGTTGTAGTATTTTCAGATTTGCTGCTTACCAAAGGTTAAACCATTTTTTACTTGTTCGCCTGGTGTACAATACATTCCAGAAAAATAAAGATTTCATTTTATTTTCTTTTGTTTTTTTCTTCACAAAACTTTTTCCTGCTGCCCCCCTCCGCCTTTTCTTTTAAGACTATGCAAAGTAGCAACAGTTTTTTTCTCTTATTTTTTCTCGTTTTGCTTTTCTTTTGTAGCTAATTAGGCTTTTAATTATAATTGTAATTAATTTTATTATATTTTCTTATTGTTGTTGTTGTTGTTGCTCTTCTTTCAAAGAAGGGAAAATAAGTTTTAAAAGAGTTACTTAGCAACTGTTGCACAAAAAGAAAAGAAATCCGCGTTTGTTGGAAGCATAAGAAATTTTATGTACGTTGGCAATACCATCTTAAAAGAAACTGTTTTTTATTTCTTCTTTTTTTTTCTTATTTATTTTTATAAGCTTAATTAATTTACTCCACCCATTTTTATACACAATATTTTGTTGTTCTTGTTGTTGTTGCTTTTGTAACTTATTTAATATTTGTTTATTTAAGGGTTAAATTTAATTCAACAAATTTCATTTGCCTTTTAAATGGTGGGGTGGAGCTTATATTCATTATAATACATTGTAAACATTCATATAAACCCCCGCATTGGCAGCACCCTTTATTTACACTAAGCGCTATTGGTAACGCGTTTCTATATGTACTTCTAGAAGTGAAAGTAAGCAAATTTTAATATAAATTAAGAATATAAATTAAGATATAATTGTAGGAACCATAAGAATTGTATTTAAAAGCAGCTTAAAATGTAAATGAATGCTGAAAGCATGGACTTGAAAATCCATGTGGCGAAAAGAAAACTGAAGCAATAATCGCGCCTGTTTTTTCATTTGGCTGCATGAGGTCTATCGGTGTCGATAACTATGGTTTGACAGCTGAGAAGCTTAAACTATAGTAACAATTCTGTACAGTGTACAGTTTGGACAAGTTATCATGAATTGTTTAACGCCAGAATAACGCTTCCAAATGTATGGAAGTTCATTTTTAAAAGATAAATTCGTTCACCAAGTTTATTAAGTAATTAGGAAGTCGCCGTAGTCTAGTAGGTAGTGTGTTGGCTTATTAGACGCAAAGCCAGGGTTCGTGCCCCACGCCAGACATCAAAACAAAGTACAAAAAGTATTTCTTCGGCGACTTTCTCTCAGCAGATTTCTGGCAAAAACTCTGAGAGTAAATAAAATTGCCATGAAAAAGTTTCTCAAAAATCTGTCGTTCGGAGTCGACTTTAAACTGTAGGTCCCACCACTCATGTATAGAATTAACACACACAACATAAGTGGTGTGAGCAACTAGGACGTTGTACAATGGGTCAATTCGACCTCCGGGTACTGTACTTGTCTTGACAAGTACACGTCTTCTAACCTAACCTAAGCTTATTAAGTAATTTTAAGGACGATTGTGCAGTTATTGATCGTTTTCGCTTTAATTTTGCTCTTCACTATTCAAAAACAAGACAAAGAAATTTGTATTCTAAAGGGAATAAGGTTCTGTAGCGTGAAGTTATTGACCTCCGTGCCTATTAAGTACAGTTCATGCAAGAATTAAAATATAGCATTTATGGTATGCTAATCGCTTTAGTTTAGTATGTAGTGTGTTAGATTATTAGACCTGATGCCACGGTTCACCAGGTCAGACATCTCCAATAAAATGAAGCATGAAAAAAATATTTCTTCGGCGACTTCCTCTCACTCTCTTCCTTAAATTGCCATGAAAAGTTTCTCAAAAGTCTTTCGTTCGGAGATGTCAGTCAGACAACATAAGTGGTGTGCGAAGCTAGGTCGTAATTCTTGTAATGACCAATGTAATAGCCGTAGTCTAGTGTTCCAAACTCAGATATCTCGAACAAAACGAAATATGAAAATAATATTTCTGTCGGTGACTTCCTTTCAGAAGTCTTCTGTGAAAATCTCTCAGTATTTCTCAATATTCTGTAGTTGGAATCAGTGTTGAAAAATTCAGTACTTTAGTACTTTTTTTCAGTACTTTTTCATTCCAAAAATACCGCTGTACTCCCGTGACGCTTTCAGTACTTTTTGTTATTATTACATATTTTATGTCTTTCGCTTTTCAGCTATTAATGCGTTAGCAACACGTTCAACGCAATGCTAAAGTTGAATTAGGCTTTAGTCCCTCTTAGCCAAACGTCCACGGAACGTACATTCGTTTTTAGAACACGAAAAGCAATGAAAACGCTTGCCGAACCGTAATGTAATTTCGGTAAGCATTTGCAATGCTCTTCATATGCTAAAAACGAACGTTGCATCTAAAGGGTGTTTTTTATAGAGAACTTTTAGAACTTTAAGTTGGCATTACTTTTCAAGATGGCGACCGATTTAACAGCTGTCAAGTGATTTATTCTCAGTTTGGTTTGGCAATTCATCATGAATAGACTCACGCCTGAACAACGCTTGCAAATAGTGCAATTTTACGAGATTACCGTTGTTCCCGATTTTCATAAGCGAATTTTGTTTAGCGATGGAGCGCACTTCTGCTTGAATGGATACGTCAACAAACAAAACTGCCGCATTTGGAGTGAAGGTAATCCTCAAGTGTATGTGGAAACACCGTTACATCCAGAAAAACTGACTGTTTGGTGCGCTTTATGGGCTGGTGGAATCATTGGTCCGTACTTTTTCAAAAACGGTGGTGGCCAGAACGTTACAGTCGTTACCGATCACCGTATAGAGCCATGATTACTAACTTTTTCATTCCTGAATTGAATAACTATGATGTCCAGGAGATGTGCTTTCAACAAGACGGCTCAACATGTCACACAGCTCGTGCCACAATAGATTTATTGAAAGACACGTTTGGTGACCGCCTAATTTCACGTTTTGGACCTGTGAATTGGCCTCCAAGATCTTGTGATTTAACACCGCTAGACTACTATCTGTGGGGCTATGTAAAGTCATTGGTCTATGCGGTAAAGCCACAAACGCTTGGCCATTTGGAAGACAATATTCGCCGTATTATTGCTGATATGCGGCCACAAATGTTGGAAAAAGTCATCGAAAATTGGACGTCCAGATTGCACTACATCCGCCCCAGCCGTGGCGGGTCATATGCCAGGAATCATATTTAAAATGTAATGCCACAAGATTATCTTTCGGATAAATAAAATTCATGTCAATCGAATAATCCGTCGTTGTTTTATTGCAACTTAAAGTTCTATACCTCTATAAAAAACACCCTTTATGTTTGTCTAGAAGGGGCTTTTACGTTTTGTTACGCTCCAAATTAACTGTTGTCTTCTATGTGACTAGGTCCAGCCACTCATTTATGAAATTAATGCACACAAAATCAGTGGAGTGAGAAGTTAGGTCATAATCCTGATTGAACGGTTATAATGACCAATATGTATGTATTTTTTTTACAAAAGTACTATTTGATGCAAAAAAGTACTCTTTCAGTTATACCATTTCAATATTTCAGTTTTTCAACACTGGTTGGAATTCTACTTCAAACTGTAGGTCACAACACACTCATGGATAATATTAACAAACACGTACACAACATTAGCGGTGTGAGAAGCTAGGTTGTAATCCTGACTAAAGACAATTAAGACGGTCAATAAGTAACTAAAATAAACAAAAATTACAAACATGTGTTAAATTATTATCTCTCTTTAGAACTATTTCCAGTATTTAATTTTGAATACAGAAAACTTTTAATTAAAACGAACAACAAAAAAAGTAGAATTCCTAACAATTTCCATTTGTGGCCCTGTAAATATTCAATGTAAATACATAACTTTTCTAATTGATTTGTTTATTTTTAATTGTTGTTTCCAATTATTTTTTTTTTTGGTTTTTATTTTGATTTTCAAATATTTTTCAATTATTTATTATTGTTTCAATAAGTTTTTCGTTTTTTTTTCTTGTTCAGTTGTTCAGATTCAACCAATTCTGTATAAAATACATGGTTTTTGGGGTAATTATTTCAACAACAACAAAAAAGGAGAAAAATTTGTATTTACAAAGTTGTAAATACAATAGAATACAATACAATACAATAGAATATAATAGAATATGTATGTATTTAGTAAATATTTATAGAAATTTGTTTATACTTTATAAAGATATCATTTATTGTTGATGTTGTTGTTGTGTATTGCATAAATGTAATAAAAATTTCAAATTGCATTACAAAGTACCATCCATCCAAAATACAGATACTAGAATATGAATTAAAAGCAAATGATAGATGGAAATATACAAAAAAAAAGAAGAAGAAGAAAAAAAAACTTTATCAACATAAACATTGAGTGCAAAAATTCCCACAATATTATAATAAAATAGCAAAAATTGAATTCAATTTCAGAAAGAAAAAAAGAATAAAACAGAAATTCTGTAATACAATGACGTTTTATGTTAAGTGAGTGCCATAGTATCACAATATATGTACATAAGAACACTAAAGGACAAGAGCACAGGCAATACGAGACGAGGGCTCTGTGTGTTGATTTAGCAAATCGACTAAAATTTATTAAAATAACACACTTTCAACTGACTGTCTCACACACGCACACACACACACACCCAGTCACAATTTACCACTCATTTCAATGTATATTATGAAGAATTGTGTATGACTGTCTGTCTTTCTGTCTGTTTGCACTTTACGAACGGAACGACCATATGGAAATGTTGATAAACTTGAAGCACTTGATCTCCTTTAACATTTATTATCCTATGATAATATAAGAATATCAAGAAATTTATTTTCTAAATTTAAAAATAACAAAAAAAAGAAAAAAGTTTTTAAAACAAAGCCCCGCATAGAAAGAATAATACAGTAAATGAATGGAAACACAAGAATACACGGATAAAAAGTTAAATCATGAAGAGCAAAAGGAAATTAAATGATTATTGAATGGAAAATGTTTTCATAAATTATAACCATTTTATTGTATTTAATTATGAATTAATATAAACATAATTTTGTTACTCGTTTTTCATTTGCCATACAATACTAATATATCGAATGGTTCATTTAAGGCCAATATACACGATAAATGTTTATGTACGTGAAGTCAGAGAGAAAATATTACAGAATACCATTCGTATTTTAAAAACGAGAATAAAAATCCTTCGGTATATTTTTTTACCCGATTAGTAAAGCACTATAAAGAAATGCATACATACATAAATAATTGGTCATTACAACCCTTCAGTCAGGATTACGACCTAGTTTCTCACACCACTTATGTTGTGTGTGTTAATTTTATACATTAGTGGTGGGACCTACAGTTTAAAGTCGACTCCGAACGACAGATTTTTGAGAAACTTTTTCATGGCATTTTATTTACTCTCAGAGTTTTTGCCAGAAATCTGCTGAGAGAAAGTCGCTGAAGAAATACTTTTTGTATTTTATTTTGATGTCTGGCCTGGGGCTCGAACCCTGGCTTTTCGTCTAGTAAGCCAACACACTACCTACTAAACCACGTCGACTTCAAAGAAATGCATCCCTGATCTAATAAAGGGCCACCGTTCGTATTTCATCTCAATTTTGTGCGATCTCTTTACATAATGAGTCTACTCCATAAATTTTCGGACCTAGTAAACTGATCAAGGACTCCAAAACAGTTTTCGTGATGTTCGGGTAACCCTTGGGACCGAAGATATAGCCGACGAATTTAATTGATTTCTTCAAATTAGCAAAAAAGTGCTCTAAATAAATCGGGCTAAATCGAATAAAAATTGAAGTCTCGGACTTAGTAGGCTGGATAGCCCTGGTATCAAGGATTCCAAAACAGGTTTCCTTATTGTCGGGCGTTAGTTCGCGCCGAAAATATAGGCGACGGAACTAATTTTTTGTCAAAATAGCAAAAAAAAAAAAAAAAAATCGGTTAAAATCGGATAAAAAGGACTTGTGGGGGAAGTGGACACAGTGGGCTTGATAGACATGGTATCAAAAGTTTCAAAACAGTTTTCCTTAAGGCCGAGTTTTACTTGGCACCGGAGATATAGGCGACGAAGCTAAAAATAGAATAAAAAAATGAAATTGTGGGGAAATGAACTTAAAATTTTTAATAATTCTCGTTGAGTTAATATGGATTTATATAGTATACATACAGTCCCACAGATAATTATACGTACCCCCCTAAAAATCACTTTTTTAAAAAGTAATGAACTTCTAATCTAAAATTTCTTTACATTAGCATCTGTAACTTCACATTTACTTAAATAAAGAAAACAGATTCTCAAAATCTATGAATTTGTGACTGCAGTTTGCTTAAAACCAATATAGCACCACAGAAAATTGTACGTCCGACGTATATTTCGTATAAAATTTCTCCAAGGGTAGCCCGGTATATAAAAGGTATTGTGGATAAAAATCCTAGGACTACAGCCGTACAAATACGAAATACCTCGGAAAGTGATCACAATGTTATTGTGCATTCCGAAACAGTTCGAAGTGTTTTGAGAAAGAACGGTTTCCGCAGCCGAGTGCCGAGAAAAAAGCCACGATTGGAATTTGCCCAATAATATATGGACAAGTCAACTGATTTTTGGGCGAATATAATATTTAGTGATGAGAACAACTATAATTTGTTCGGCTGTGACAAAAAATTTATCGCAAAAATCAGTTGACTTGTCCATATATTATCATTAAAAAAAAAGTTTTTTAGGGGGGGTACGTATAATAATCTGTGTGACTGTATATATTCAATGCAATTGCATTTCTTTGGTAGATGACTTTTATATTTGTGGTTGATGGTTTGCATTTTTTGGGTCGATGACTTGCATTTTTTGCATCTTGAGTTGCATTTTTGCACCTTGACTTGCATTTTTATGGACGATGACTAGCCGTTTTTTGGTCGATGACTTCCTATTTTTGGACGATGAGTTCCATTTTTAGACGATGACATGTATTTTTTGGTCGATGAGAAATATATTAGCTTCGTCGCCTGCATTAGTATCGACGAGTGGTCCCAAGTAACGCTTGACCGCAAGGAAACCTCTTTTGGAATGGCTATCCAACATACTAGAACCATTTTTTTCCGATTTATATAGAGCACTTTTTGTTGTTGATTTGAAGAAAACAATTACCTTCTTCGCCCATATATCCGGTCCCAAGTAAAACTCGGGGTTACCCAAACGTAATAAAAACTTTTTTGGAATTCTAGATCCAACAGTAATCCAGCAAACTAGGTCCGAAAATGGCAGCTTTATGGAGGGCATATTTGGTAAAAATACTTGATTTTTTTAATTTTATTATCATTTTATTTTTGGATTTACACACTCACAATGGGTTGTGTGAGAAGTTAGGTTTTAATCCTGATTGTAAGGACCATTGAAGTCGCCGTGGTAGGTAGGTGTGTTGGCTTACTAGACGAAAAGCCAGGGTTCGAGCCCCAGGCCAGACATCAAAATAAAATACAAAAAGTATTTTTTGGGCGACTTCCTCTCAGCAGATTTCTGGCAAAAACTCTGAGAGTAAATAAAATTGCCATGAAAAGTTTCTCTAAAATCTGTTGTTCGGAGTCGACTTTAAACTGTAGGTCCCGCCACTCATGTATAAAATTAACACACACAACATAAGTGGTGTGAGAAACTAGGTCGTAATCCTGACTGAAGGGTTGTAATGACCAATTATGTATGTATGTGTACGGACCAATTTTGTAAGTAATTATTAAATATGATATTGCAGGTTTTCAATATATTAAAGTCTTTTAAAATCATCGAATTTAAAAAATATTTCACTCGTATCTGTTCTTAATAAATTAACACGTAAACTCTATCCATGCGACGAATTCCATTTAAATAATTAACAATAAAGCTTTTTGGGGTAATTAATACCGTAAAGCTGTGAGTATAGCCTTAAGGCTTTCATCCAACCGAACAGACACCTGCTTTAAAATGAAAAAAAAAAAAATGAAAAACACTAGCAAATGCACGAATACAGATGAAAAACGTGCCTCGAACTGCTGCTAACAGAATGAACATATTTTTCAGGGAATTACGACATCTTTGACAGAACAAAATTAAGCTGCAAGGGGAAAAAACACACCCCCATTTTCTGTTTGGATAGACGAATCTCTGTGTATTGTATATATGTACATACTAATAGAGAATATATATGTATGTATGTATGTATGTACATCAGAATCCTAAAATAAGAGAAGAGTTTTCTAATGGACATGATGAGTAAATGCTGTAAATATTGTACGATAATGCTGAAGCATGTACTGTATATGTGCTTACTATACGAAGTAACAAATCAGACAGGCATTGGCATACAAAATTTCATTTCATTGGTATAAACTAAGAGGATAGAAGGGGCAACTGGGGGGATTGAGGGTTGATTGTACATAATAAGTATATAATATAAGTAAGTAAACTGAATACTCTGAATACTCATACTACAAATGTCTGTTTGGTTAATATTCCTTGTTACGAACAAATATGTTTTATTTTTATACAATCTATCCTATCACTAGGTATCTATGTACATACATATGTCTGTTTGTACGTACTTACTTGATTTTCGCTACAAAATATTTGTGTATTCGTTTGAAATCTGTAAATTCCTTGCAATTTCATACGCTGTTTTTCCCTTCTTCTCTCTGTCTCTATTTCTGTCAAACGTAAATGCAATTTGACAGGAAATGCATGAATTGTCACAATTATTTTGACAACAAAAAATGTCAAATAAAAGTTGATTAAAAACTAACTGTGAACTAGTAAGTAAGAGCGAGAGAAAAATACTTTTTTCTTTTGTTTCTTATAGGAAAGACAAAGAGAGAGAGAGAGAGAGAGAAAGAGAGAGAGGGACAGAGACAATTGAATTCTATTTGAGCCTTTGAAGTGTTTTTTTTTTTTGTTCGTAATTCCCTTTTCCAACAATTTTAACGTTGCTGGGTAACGAGTTTGTAAAAATTTTAATGATTGACAAAGAGACAGTTATTTGAAAAATGTCAGAGATTTCTTAAAACTTAATAAAAGAGTTTAAAAATGTTTAAAACTGACACTAAAGAAAAAAACTTTGCAAAGAATTTTCTTAATTGCAAGCTTAGTAGCACTTATTACAATTTTAGCAGAGAGTATATTTTTAATTTTCACACATCTCTTTAAATCTCTTCTTTAATTTTATGTTGCCAAGCCCAAATTATCCTTCAGCAGGCTTGAAACGTTATCAAATTTGGCCAATTATTTGATCTGAACCCAGCAGTATGCTGAGATTTCCATACTCTCCCAAACTAGTAGTTAAGTACAATACCAGAACTAATTTTCTACGGTTTTTTATACAGAAATCTAAATCCAAAAGTCACCGTAGTCTAGTAGGTAGTGTGTTGACTTATTAGACGTAAAGCCCGGGTTCGTATCCCAGGTCAGGCATCAAAACAAAATATGAAAAAAATATATTTCTTCGGCGACTTCCTCTCAGCAAATTTCTGGCAAAAACTCTGAGAGTAAATAAACCTGCCATGAAAAGTTTCTCAAAAATCTGTCGTTTGGAATCGACTTTAAAGTGTAGGTCCCGCCAGTCATGTATAAAGTTAACACACACAACATAAGTGGTGTGAGAAGCTAAGCCGTAATCCTGACTGAAGTGTTGTAATGGCCAATTATGTGTGTTACGTATGTATGTAATCCAAATGCCGGTAGAGCTGTGTCCATTTTTGGCTTCAACTCTCATTCTGCTGTTGATTTTTATGTCCGATATTCTTCTAGGCTTCACCATTCATGCCATAGGATTGCAGAAGGATGATATCTTGCGTTATACACCGCACTCAATCACTTTGCCCGGTTAATGAAGGAACCAAAGCACTTATCGTATATTCAAGGGCACTACAATAATATCCTTCAGACTCTGAACAAGTATGAAGTGAAAGTTTCTGAAGAAATTCGGATTGTTACGCCATTTCTGCCTTATTTTAGTTCTCAGAACTTCATATCGTTTTATTATCAGCTAGAAAACATGAAATTTTGGCGTACGGAAGAGCTAGTTGGGCTGTTCTCAATTGATTTTTTTGTTTCTTCGACCAAAATGTTGATGCCTTGACAATAATGTTTGAAAAGATTCAATCGCTAAGGATGAAAAATCTCATACCTACGAAGAGGAATTGGCGCGATAACAGCTATGCGAGGAATGCGTCGTATTCTTCATTTTCTTTCTTTTAGGAGGGAAAGTAAAATCTTTGGGTCATTCAGTAAAACACCCGAAATGGTGTATGTTCTTATGCCGAAGGTTACTGAAGTAACGCTGGTCTCCAAAAAAGGCGAGACTAATGTCCTTGAAAGGTGTACCATACAGGGTGTTACAGTTGGGATCCGATCAGATGAATTCAGGTTCAATTGTTTTCAATGATCTCTTTTCTTCAAGTTCCAATCCTGCATACAGTTTTTTAAATAACAGAAGTATTTGTCGTAGACCAAAGCATTTGTAGATTGAGGCAAGAATGGCATATTAGGGATGACCCACTCTCATTCGGCGTACAGGCATTCTCCAAATAAAGTCGATTTTAATGCATGAAAGACCCAATGGCGTTTATGGACTCCATTCTGAATAATCTGAACGAAAATAAAATTCAATTCTCCTGTATGGGCCGATGCTAAGAAGTCTATTTTGCGGCATCTCAGCAGCGTAGAGGAATGGTTTATGCATGATGGTGTAGTAGGTAGTGTATTGCCTTATTAGACTAGAGAATGTGCTTCAATCTCTAGCTCAGACATTAAAAACAAATCGAAATATTAAAAATATTTCTTTCGGCGACTTTCTCTCAACAGTCTTCTGCCGAAAACTCTGGAGTACAATACAATTTTTCAAATCAGTTTTAGGATTCCAATATTAAATCATATGTCTCGCCACTCATGCACAAAGTTTACATGAGTGGTGTGAGAAGCTAGGTTGTTATTCTTACTACAAGGGTTATAATGATCATGACTAATGACCGTTCATTGGAACGGATTTTGTGCTCTAGGCAAAGTTACCAGTAACGCTGGCTCTTGCGTAATAAAGCAACTTGTTCGTCTTTCCTATGGATTACATCCTTTCGTGGTTGTGGTATTCACAATGCATTACAGAGAAAATTCGTCCTACAGCCGGGCTATCCGTATGGGAAACCCTTTTCTTGTAGAAGTGTTTCTTGTCACTTACCACGTATTTATGTAGATTCAATTGTAATGCACAGAAACACTTGTACAATTTTGCTCTCTCTCCCACAAACAATTTCTCTAGCTCCGATGGAATTGCCTGCATCAGTAAATATAATTCCTTGAGGTTCGGTTGTATAAAAAGTATTCGTTGTTTTAATTGGTCAGTTAATTAAACTCTCAAGCTAAATTGGCAATTTGGTGTAACTTGACATACTAAGGGTGTTTTTTTATAGAGGTATAGAACTTTAAGTTGCAATAAAACAACGATGGATTATTCGATTGACATGAATTTTATTTATCCGAAAGATAATCTTGTGGCATTACATTTTAAATATGATTTCTGGCATATGACCGCCACGGCTGGCGCGGATGTAGTCCAATCTGGACGTCCAATTTTCGATGACTTTTGCCAATATTTGTGGCCGTATATCGGCAATAATACGGCGAATGTTGTCTTCCAAATGGTCAAGCGTTTGTGGCTTTACCGCATAGACCAATGACTTTACATAGCCCCACAGAAAGTAGTCTAGCGGTGTTAAATCACAAGATCTTGGAGGCCAATTCACAGGTCCAAAACGTGAAATTAGGCGGTCACCAAACGTGTCTTTCAATAAATCTATTGTGGCATGAGCTGTGTGGCATGTTGCGCCGTCTTGTTAAAACCACATCCCCTGGACATCATGGTTATTCAATTCAGGAATGAAAAAGTTAGTAATCATGGCTCTATACCGATCACCATTGACTGTAACGTTCTGGCCACCATCGTTTTTGAAAAAGTACGGACCAATGATTCCACCAGCCCATAAAGCGCACCAAACAGTCAGTTTTTCCAAATACACTTGAGGATTACCTTCACTCCAAATGCGGCAGTTTTGTTTGTTGACGTAGCCATTCAACCAGAAGTGCGCTTCATCGCTAAACAAAATTCGCTTATGAAAATCGGGAACAACGGTAATCTCGTTTTGGGCCCATTCGACGAATCTACGCCTTACTTGATGATCGTTTGGCTTCAAATCTTGCACGAGTTGGATTTTGTAAGCACGCAAACCAAGATCCTTCCGCAAAATCTTCCATAAAGTGGATGGACACAGATCAAATTCCTGTGCTCGATGGCGGGTGGACCCATTCGGGTCTTCCTCAATGCTACGCTCTACAGCAGCAATAGCTTCTTCTGTACGCACCGTACAGCGTCTCTGGGGATGTGAGTTATCAATAAGAGTAAACGTGATGCGAAAACGTTCCATGGGTAATCGAATTAACTGCTCTGATGGACGATTTTGTCGACGATAAAATGGACGTAGTGCGCGATACGTTTTCCGCACAGGACCATTATTTTCGAAATAAAATTGCACTATTTGCAAGCGTTGTTCAGGCGTTGATGAATTGCCAAACCAAACTGAGAATAAATCACTTGACAGCTGTTAAATCGGTCGCCATCTTGAAAAGTAATGACAACTTACCTCTAATGCCTTCTATACCTCCATAAAAAACACCCTTTATTATATTTTGAAAGCTTTCATAGCTTTAATAATTAACGGTCTGTTTAGATTTACTTATTTTTGTTTTTAATTTGTTATAAAACTTTGACTCTTTTATGCTTTAATAATTTTTAATGTAAATTATTTCGTCTAATTATTTCCGTGTTATTCTTTCTTTGACAACTAAATCACGTTTTATTAAACCAAGAACAAAAAAATATGCTTAATTTACATAAAAATAAAATAAAAATGAACGTTTAAGAGTTTCAAGTAGACTCAAGTTTGTGTTCCATACAAATTAATAATAAATTTTGAAGACATTCTCATGACATTACAGATTTAATTATAAAACTAAACTAATATTTGTAATGAAGATGAATACAGCGAGAGACACATGAATCACTCCTTCTTAAACACTTAAGCGCAGTAAAATATTGTCGCTGTACAAAGTTAAGCTTAAGAATATGCTTAGCAATGCCATACAGAATCTTATTTTATTTTTTATTTATTGTTTTTTATAAATCTTAAATATTTATTCAATTTTTCAACAAAAAAACAAAAAAACGAACGGGCTTAATAATCATCTCAAATCACTTGACCGTTTTGGGATTAGTTGTATTTAAATATCCACGCTTGACCGCCACAGCATACAAATGATGATGATCACAATAAAAACAAGAAGCAAACAAATTTTTAATTTTTTTTCGGTGATTCCTACTGTATATGTATTAAGAGTATAGTAGTTGTATAGGCAGCAAAGGTGAGGCAGAGGTTTGCTGTTGTGTGGCCATTTAAATACAACTCTGTTGTGTTGGATTATTTAGCTTCATCATTTAGACAAATATTGTTGCTTGACGTTTCAATACAATGAGAATTTTAGAATTTAGAAATCAAAACAAAACTGTATTATTTACTTAATAAAACCCCTCTCCCGATCTTTCTTGTTTCTTCAAGTCGAGAGCTCCTTAAAAACAAAGCAAAAAACACGAAGGGAATTAAACACAAACGAAAAACTATATTCATATTATGCATGTATGTGTGTGTGTGTGGAGCTATAGATGCCATGGCATGATATGGTTAATATTTAAATACCGGTGGCATATGCACACAAACAATACCTTGTACTTGTACGATGAGTACTTAAACTGAAAGAGAGGAAGAATATATTTCTTATTCTTCCCTTTTGTTGTTGTTGTTTTTCTGCTGTATGATTTATGATTGACTGACTTTTTTGTTTTTCTTCAGTTTGTGTATAAAGGTATTTTGTAGCTCTTATTATTATTATTATTATATTGTACTGTTTGGATTTTTGTTTTGTTTTATTTTCTCTTTTTTTTTTGTTGTTGTGTGCTTTTGTGTACGCTGATGATGATGATGCTGCTCTTGAGTGTAATTTATGTTAATTGTATGAGCTACTGTTTTGTTTCTTGAGTCCACACAAACCACTTGTTAGTTAAATAAGAAAAATATGTCTGTCTCTGGATTTGTCTGTCGTCTTGTTGTTGTTCGTTTAATATTATTTGTATTGTAAGTAAAATTTACATTTTTTTTCTTCTTCATAATTTATATTCTGTATGGCATAGAGGAGACACAATGATCAAAGATTTTCTGTAATTATTACCACTTATGTTTTATTTTCAATATTCTTGGCAGTCATTACCACGCATTGAAATAAAGTGGCCATAAAAAATTAAAATAATTTCAGATACTAAATACCTATTAGAACTCAAAAGTATTAATTAATCGTGTATCTTGTTTTAAGTCAAAGAAAATAATGATGTAAGGTATTAAAAACGTTTTTTAATTTGCGAAATCATTATATGTACACCTAAATTCGTAATAAATATTGGATTTCCCACCTAATCGATCACACAGGTTTACTCAAACATACCTGATTCTAATACAGCAGAGAACAATACGAATAAATTGTGACGTTAGTTCTGATATTTTAACAGCCAGGAGCAACTTGAGACGCAAATCTTAGTATCTAAGGGAATATAAGATTATCTGTATGTGGAACCCAGACTATACGGATTTCTATAGAAATTAAACCGTTTGGCGCTCATAGGAGTTACAGGCCACTATGTATGTTTCATAATGATTGTCTTGAATTTAAATGGATTAAGAGGCTCTGACTCGCAGAGGAAACTAAAAATAGAAAACATCATGGTTTTCCGTTATAAATACTTTGTTAAAAGGGCTCAAGCGTACATACAGTGGTGGCCGCGAATTTAAGACACGACATTTTACTTATATTTGTGCTAATTTTTACATCTTATCAAAAAAAATTTAGGTCCATGATATTTTTCTTAAGATTTTAGTAATATTAGGAAGAAAAATTAATAATATTTTGCAGCCTATAATTGGTTACGAATTTTTATTTACATATTATATAGATCAACACAAATTTTATCCTGGTCATGAATTTAGGACATAGGCAAAATAAAACTTAATTCCCTAAAGTAAAACTCAGCTTCATAAAAAAAATCCTAGTATTTGGTTTGAAATCCTTTATTTTGGATCACAGCAGCACATCTCCTGGGTAAACTTTCGACTAATGCCATACAATGTTGCTTTGGAATCGCATACCAAGCTTTTTGGATTTCTTCCCATAAATCGTTTAAATTTTTTGGTTTTACTGCTCGAACATGTTTCTTCTCAACATCATTCCACAAGTTCTCAATTGGACCGAGATCCGGGTATTGAGCTGGCCACACAGAACAGAAGAAGAACAGTGACATTGTTTTCCTCTAGGCAACTCTTCACAAGACGTGAGGTGTGCATAAATTTCCTCATTATGGGCATGTTGTCTTCAGCGAATGGTAGCATAGTGTTTGTTAGAATGTTTTTGTAAAAGTAAAATGGGACCTACACCATGCCAGGAAAATTCTGACCACACCATCACATTTCCATCACCATGTTTGACCGTTTTAAGCGTGTACTTTGGGTGATGCTCCAGGTTTGGAGGGCGCCATACGTACTGCTTTCCATCAGAGCCGAAGAGGCAAAACTTCGACTCGTCACTCCAAAGTATATTTTTCAAAACTATCATCGGTTTATTGCGATGTTCTCTCGAAAACGCTAGTCGGGATTTGATATTTTTTTGGCACAAGTGGTTTACGTTGTCCAATACACCCACGCAAGTTTTTCTCATTTACACGTCTTCTTATTGCCCTAGACGAAATATCAATACCAAAATCCAATGCAATTTTATTTTTTATTTTACTTGAGCTCGTGAAAGGATTATTAGCAGCTACTTTAGGGTGTAGTTTTTCGGGCTCTAGGTTGCTGTTTGACATTTTTGGTGGTACCATGTTGATTGATGTGTTCCAGCGCGTTGTAAATCTTGCATCTAGAACATTTAAGCAGCTTGAATATCTCCATTACTATTTTTCCATCAAATTTTAGTTGTTGGATCAGTTTTCGCTCGGCATCGGAATTCCAAGTACCTCTTGCCATTTATAATTAAATATTTCTATGTATTCCAACATAAAATAAAATAAAACATTCGTTGCTCACCATTTAGCATCAGAAAACAACAAAAAAATCACCTAAAAATCAGATATTTCTGAAATGTCTTAAACTCGTGGCCAGTTTCAAATAAACGTTTTTACAATAATATGATCAAAAAGCATCAAAATGTAAAAAGATATAAAATAAAATAATGGTACTATTTCTTAATATTACAGGGTACATAGAAGAATAAATAATATCAAATTTGATATTACAGGATTGTAAATATTATCACAACTAAGGCAGTCATATGTCGTGTCTTAAATTCGTGGCCACCACTGTATATCAAAAATTGAAATTATTCTGTTAGCGATACTTTCAAATAATTTTTTACCATCATGAACTCCCTTTCAAACACTTGAATTTTAAGGTTAAAAAAGGGCATTTTATGTTTATTTAAGATTCACATATAAGCCCAGTCGCTTGTACTTATTTGAGGAAGACTAGGGGTAGAACAATTTTATTAACAAGTGTTTTACCATTAAGGGTTGATTAATATCGAAATTACGCACTCACTTATAACACAGCCAGCAAACACCATACGTCCCTTAAGGCTAAAAAGTGTTGGTAGAATAAAATCTGCTGATTCCACTTGATTGCCATTTAATTTTGATTTAATTTACACAAAATCAACAAGAAAAATAAAAAAAAAATTTAAAATAAATAAACTTGGCAGTAAGATATTTTTTGGGGTAATAAAAATAATATTTATTTTTGAAATAGAGAAATTATAACGAATTTCGTTATTATATTTGTGTCGAGAGGACCACCAATAAATATTTTCCATTGTCCCATTGCGCGGCATTGTATTGCCAACCTTAAAAGAGTGGTTAATCTTATTGTCGGTGTTGTCTATTTAAAGGTTTTGCTAAGGCTAAATGTGTGTTAATAGTTCGTCATTTAGTTCTCCTTTTGTGTTGCATTTACAACAGAAAAAAGGGAAAAAAGGTTTTTAATAACATGATTGTGCATTTTTATTTTTTTCTTTATTTTTTTTTTTTTAAGATTTTGTTGCCATTATGTGGCTATTAACGACTACTTTTTTTATTGCGTACGTCTATTATTCATGCAGTATTGCCACAAGTTTTAAATTTAACAGATAGTTGCGTTATTTAATTCCTAATTAGTAATGTGTGTAGCGTAAATGAATTTTAAAGGGTGTTTTTTATAGAGGTATAGAACTTTAAGTTGGCATTATTTTTCAAGATGGCGACCGATTTAACAGCTGTCAAGTGATTTATTCTCAGTTTGGTTTGGCAATTCATCATGAATAGACTCACGCCTGAACAACGCTTGCAAATAGTGCAATTTTATTTCGAAAATAATGGTTCTGTGCGGAAAACGTATCGCGCACTACGTCCATTTTACCGTCGACAAAATCGTCCATCAGAGCAGTTAATTCGATTAACCATGGAACGTTTTCGCACCACGTTTACTCTTATTGATAACTCGCATCCCCAGAGACGCTGTACGGTGCGTACAGAAGAAGCTATTGCTGCTGTAGAGCGTAGCATTGAGGAAGACCCGAATGAGTCCATCCGCCATCGAGCACAGGAATTGGATCTGTGTTCATCCACTTTATGGAAGATTTTGCGGAAGGATCTTGGTTTGCGTGCTTACAAAATCCAACTCGTGCAAGATCTGAAGCCAAACGATCATCAAGTAAGGCGTAGATTCGTCGAATGGACCCAAAACGAGATTACCGTTGTTCCCGATTTTCATAAGCGAATTTTGTTTAGCGATGAAGCGCACTTCTGGTTGAATGGCTACGTCAACAAACAGAACTGCCGCATTTGGAGTGAAGGTAATCCTCAAGTGTATGTGGAAACACCGTTACATCCAGAAAAACTGACTGTTTGGTGCGCTTTATGGGCTGGTGGAATCATTGCTGCGTACTTTTTTAAAAACGATGGTGGCCAGAACGTTACAGTCAATGGTGATCGGTATAGAGCCATGATTACTAACTTTTTCATTCCTGAATTGAATAACCATGATGTCCAGGAGATGTGGTTTCAACAAGACGGCACAACATGTCACACAGCTCGTGCCACAATAGATTTATTGAAAGACACGTTTGGTGACCGCCTAATTTCACGTTTTGGACCTGTGAATTGGCCTCCAAGATCTTGTGATTTAACACCGCTAGATTACTTTCTGTGGGGCTATGTAAAGTCATTGGTCTGTGCGGTAAAGCCACAAACGCTTGACCATTTGGAAGACAACCTTCGCCGTATTATTGCCGATATACGACCACAAATGTTGGAAAAAGTCATCGATAATTGGACGTCCAGATTAGACTACATCCGCGCCAGCCGTGGCGGTCATATGCCAGAAATCATATTTAAAATGTAATGCCACAAGATTATCTTTCGGATAAATAAAATTCATGTCAATCGAATAATCCATCGTTGTTTTATTGCAACTTAAAGTTCTATACCTCTATAAAAAACACCCTTTATAAAAAGTAAAGTTCAATAAAACATTAATAAAGTGATTTCAATGAACGTTCTACTTCGTTTTAATGCTTGGACCTCGCCAGTTATTTCTTACTTACTTAATTGATCATTATAACTCTTTAGGTTGGACTATGACTTAGCTTCCCACACCACCCATGTTATTTGTGTTTATTTTATACTTGAGTGGCGGGACCTATAACGTCAGATTTTTTGAGAAACTTTTCATGGCGATTTTACTTACTATTGGAGTTTTTGCCAGAAGACTGCTGGGGAGAAGTCGCCGAAGAAATATTTCTTTTAGTTAGTAATGGCCATCTATCCTTTCATCCTTTCACCCGCATCTCGATCTTTTCGGATAGCCTGGCTGCCATAAAGCCTCTGTCGAACATTGCGAATAATTCCAGGATCGTCAGGGAATGTCGCCGTTGCCTCAACCTTCTTTCTGGGCGCTTCAGTGTCACACTTGTCTGGGTCCCCGGACACTGTGACATTCCGGGAAACTGCAGAACCGACGAGCTATCCAGAGCTGGCGCACTGCTCCCGGAATCCTGTTCAATCGACTTAGGAAAGCCATTTGCCTCGATCAAACTGGCCATCGCGCGGAAATTTTTTCGAGACACCAACCTATCCTGGATCAACGAGGAGTCCTGCTCTGCCGCTAGACTCACCTGGCCCCGGATGGATAGAAGGCGTACCAACCAGTTACTTGGACTTGGTCGCGGCATCATCTCAATCACAGTGGCCATGCTTACAGGTCACTGTGTTATGGATAGACACGCGGAGAGAATCCCATTTAATGACTTCTGCCGTGGGTGCAGATCCAGTGAGGAGGACGAGACTGTTATCCACTTTCTTTGTCAATGCCCATCTCTTGCGAGGTGCAGATATAGGTTATTTAGCTCTCCGGCCCTTGTCAGCTTGACGGAGCTATCGTCCATTGATGTCAAGGATATAGCCTCGTTTATCAAACTTTCTGGTTGGTTTTCCACAGCGGGGTACTCGTGCTTTGGATATGCAGATCATGCGCTGACCGAACTCCTCCTGGGTTCGGGCGAACTTGGTCAGTACATAAACTGCGTTCACCTGTGGCATCACAACGGGCCGCAATGCGTGCTCAAGTGAGCTTTTGGTATGAAGCTACCACACTAACCTAGTTCGAGATACCTGAGCCAGGGGTTGTACCACGGCCTCTCGTTTAATAAACCAACACTCCACCTACTGGACAACGGCGACTTCATATAGAAGCACATCTAAACAGCCGTATCTGGAGTGACTGCTGTAGTGGAACTTTTTGAGGCAGTGTTTGACCGCTTTTTCGCACATTTCGAGGGGGGTACCTCGACGATAAATTGACGAATATTGATTTTCAAATGCTTTAAAATTAGAGGATTTCAAACAAAGACACGCTCTATGGTGTAGTCCTACAAAATAGTCTATTAGCCTCAACTGACAGCCTTGCCAGATCGTCGATTTTGAAATCACTAAATGGATCACATAATATTAACAGCACAGAAATTAGTGTAAGTTGGCCACAGACAGCTACAACGAAAGTCATTCTATTTTAGATTGGTTGCAGTCGGTGGTCTGTAGTCTTGTATGTGTTTAAAGCGTAAAACATATTTTTTTTAATTACATTTTTTATTACAATGTCATTTATTTAAAGAAAACTTCATTCTTTATCACATTATATGCATATTGTTATTTATTAATATTTTAATTTTTCCTTTTCTATTTTGTTTTTATAATTCCCTCTCACAGCGTGTATTTGTTTATGGGTTCCGGTGAAGTTTCTTCTTTTTTTATTATTATTAAAACGGATTTATGTTTTATAATTATATTGATTTAACTAATAATATGAAAACATTACTCTTCCATAAGCGTAAGTGTGTGTTTGTGTCTGTGTAATTATAATTACACTTATACAAACATTGCCACCTTTATATTTTTAAATATGCTTAAAATGTTTATATACACACAGAGTTTTATAATTTTATTGCTTTTTTTTTCCTATTTTTTTTATAATTTTATTATCGTGTATAATGTTTGCTAAAACTCAATATGGCGCGGATTTTCGGTCTTAATTGTATAAATATTTTTCCATATGCTTAATTATGTAACAATAAAACTACAACAATATTTAGAGGAGGAGGGGAGGACGAAAAAAGCATAATGTTTACATATAAAAATTTTAATTTTAATATCATTTAACGCTTGATTTGATAAATTTGAAATTGAGTAAAAAAACCAACTCATACACATACACATTTAAAACATACACATACACATACAGATGTTTTATTTATGTATGTATGGATGTGTAATATTAATTTACATAATATAATTAGCAATTAACGAAATTTCAATTTTGTACTCTTTATTTTGCAGGCAATATTCGGTTACGACTTCATATGGGAATTAACACAGAATGGAGTATTCGTGCAGGTGGCAACATTTATATTTTTTAAAACGTCAGTTGGTAGAAATTATTATACAAGTTTTCATCCGCGAAACTCTTTAATAAAATGTTATGAATGTGAACCTAAGAATGCTATCGTGTAAAGAAAGTGCACCTTTATTAAGGCTTAACGTACTAAACCATAAAGAAAGCAATGCCATTCCTTATACTATGTTCAGACATACACGTGTATTGAGAAAATCTCAATAAACGCCATTATTGAGATCAATATTTCATATAAAATTTCAATTAATTATTGCTCAATAAAACTGCAAATTTTTATAATATTGAGAAAAATTTTAAATACAACACTGTCATAAGTACGTTCAGTGACCATATTACTATTTTCCGAACACTTTCTATTGATATTTGACAACTCAAATGTCAACAACAAAAAAACAAAACAACGACAAACAAAAAAAAAGCTATGCAGTATTGTAAATTTTTCTTTCTCATCCTTCTGAGAGAAGCCACTTTGGAGTCAGAAAGTCCCTACTAATCGCAACAGCTCGGCGTTTCGGTTAGTCATTAGTAAGACCTTTACCAATGTTAAATTGTTTTCAAATTTTTCTCAAATTTTTTTGCGCTAATTTTCGCGATTAAATTAAAAGCAATGTTGTTGAAGCTATCAGCTGTTTTGTTTACCAGCTGTCAAATAAATTTTGGGTCTGAACACTAAAAATATTGTTATCAATTAACCGAATATTAATTCAATAAAACTACATGTCTGCACATAGTATTAAGCACCAATTACGTGTACCTTCAGTGTCCAGAATTTTAAAAGAAAGAATCTCCTTATAGATTACAAACAATAGTCATCAGTGCGGTAAGTCTGTTTTAATATTGTTGTCATTAGTTTTAAAATATTCACTTAACAGCACAAAGTTTATCCCTGTTATTTCGTTATTAATTTTAAATTGCTTTAGTAAGCATAGGGCTCCCTCAAGGCATTTCATTATTCGATTTCGATTTTTTTCTTCTATGTTTTGCTTTTGCTTCTATCACTGCAGCAAGTTCTAGGATCATATGGTTGCTATTTCACGTTTCTTTTTGGGTAAGTGGTTGGGTGTAGTTTTCAGACAAGGCGACTCCTTATCATGCGACCTCTTCAACTTCGTCAAGGACAGTGTTCTGCGAAAGGCAGGAGTGCATCGCAGTGGAACTATTTTTCAAAAAAGTGTCCAGTTGCTTGTGTACGCTGACGACTTGACATCATAGGGCGTACGAAGCGAGATGTTACTTCTGCCTTTAGTGCTATTGAACGCGAGTCTACTAAGATGGGTTTGGCAGTAAATGAGGCCAAAACAAAGTATATGTTATCGACTAGTAGAGGCGCGCGGCGTATTGCTTCTCAGATTACGGCCGATAACTATACTTTTGATGGGGTCAAGGAATTCATCTATCTTGGCTCCGCCGTTACCACCAGAAATGATGTCAGCCTGGAGATCAAGCGCAGGATCACTCTTGCCAACAGGTGCTACTATGGTCTCAATAGGCAATTGAGTAGCAGAGACCTCTCTCGTACGACAAAACTAACACTCTACAAGACACTCATCCTACCCGTGCTTCTTTATGGCGCATAGGCATGGACCCTATTAAGTTCTGATGCAGCAGCCTTGAGAGTGTTCGAGAGAAAAAGTACTGCGTAAGATCTTCGGTCCAGTACGAGTTGGCGATGATTTCCGCATCCGATACAATAGTGAGCTGTATGAGCTCCTCAACGACATGGACGTTGTACAGCGTCTGCGCTGGCTCGGCCATGTCGTTCGAATGGAGGAGGATGCTCCAGCGAGACGGGTATTTGATGCGGGGATCTGCGGAAGTGGGCGAAGAGGACGACCTTGTATCCGTTGGAAGGACCAAATCGAGGAAGCCCTGTCATCGATTGGTGTGACCAACTGGCGTAGGCGCGCAAGAAGCAGAGGCACCTGGAAGGATGTGTTGCGGCAGGCCGAAATCCATTAATCGGGTTGTTAGGTTAGGTTAGAGGACGTGTACTTGTCAATTAAGACAAGTACAGTACCCGTACTTGTCAATTAAGACAAGTACAGTACCCGGAGGTCGAATTGACCCATTGTACAATGTCCTAGTTTCTCACACCACTTATGTTGTGTGTGTTAATTTTATACATGAGTGGTGGGACCTACAGTTTTAAGTCGACTCCGAACGACAGATTTTTATTTATTGAGAAACTTTTCATGGCAATTTTTATTTACTCTCAGAGTTTTTGCCAGAAATCTACTGAGAGGAAGTCGCCGAAAAAATACTTTTTGTGTTTTGTCTTTGATGCCTGGTCTGGGGCTCGAACCCAGGCTTTTGCGTCTAATAAGCCAACACACTACCTACTCGACTACGGCGACTTCTAGTCGGGTTGTTATGGCCAGTTAAGTAAGTAAGGTTGGGTGTAGTTTCCTGTCTATCCAAGGGTTTGTTGGCCTTCAGACTGAGTCTTTTGAAGCAATATCTTGCATGACAGCCACGTAAAAGTTAGCGGTAGAGTAGGAGGTGCTTTTAGTCCGTAAGAATTCGGCATACCCTCTGACATTTGCGATCCATTGACAATTTTCGCCTCATTGTCACACAAAGAAGATTGTATTGCAAGCTTTTTCAGACACCAAAAACCAATTCTTCAATGTGAAGTAAAAATTCCGTATTTTTAATATTTTAAATTCTGATTTATTTAAATTCGTTATGGCAAGGATTACAACCTATGCTCTCTTTAATAAAACTATACAACGAAATCCTCTTTAGTTAAGATCCTTTTACCAACAATCACTCTTTATATACATACATGCACATAAAGAAAAAAATGTTTATGCATTGTATACGTATATATGTATTGCATATACATATATGTATGCATGTACATATGTTTGTGTATGTGTGTGTGTGTGTTTTTAATAGTATCATAGCTTCATATGCCGCCTGTTAATTAAAAATCAACTGCTTGTGGCATTGTTTGTTTTATGGATTTCATGCCATGGCCTTTTCCGTATAGGAAAGGAAAGGCAAGGAAAAAAAGCCAAAAAACCGATGATGATATTGCAGTGGTAGCAATAACAGGCAAATATGCATCAGCGTTTTATAAGCTTTAACCCCCGTTTTAAAAATTCCACAGTTATTTTCCGTACATGATGGGTAAACAAAAATAACAGGCGTAACGGATTTTTGTGGTGATTTTGCAACCAAACAAAACCAAAAAACCAAAAAAACAAGAAAAAAAGAACTGCCAGAGAGACAAGAAAAATCTATAAATTTTTGGTGTAGAAACGCAGAGTACACGAGGACGATGTATTGTTGCTATTAGCCAGTTTAGTTTAAAAGCCATTGCTCGCCATTTTAACTAAATAAATGCCATACACCGTATTTGTGTTTATTTAATTTGCCAAATTTACATGTTACGCTGTCTTTTTTTTCCGTTTTCCTTGCTCTTTTTTTTTGTTTTTTCGAAGCCTCAAGTTTAGCCAATAAATGCACGTGTTTGGTGTTGAAGTAGAAGGTTTTGTTTCCCGAAAAGTGTGTATTTTATATGCCTAGAGTTACAAAAATTTAGTACTTTTTTTGAATTTGATTGCAGTGTTGTTTTGATTTCTTTTAAAAGGTTAAAAACGTTAAAATGTTTAGTTACAAAAAATTTATGGGATTAGATATCAAATATTGTGTTTAAAAGTGTTTAAAATGCAGAAAAAAAATGTATAAGAAAAATAGAACAAAATAACGCTTTTTAGGTGTTAAATTTATTTTTCAAAAACTTTATAAAAACAAAAGCCAAAAAAAAGAGCAGCGAATTAAAGCGATTAACTGGTAGCCATGTCATGGTAATGTCAAGTAGGTGGTGCTCAAAAGGTACCAAAAATCATTATTCAAAATATTACACGAAGATATCAGTCAATTTTGAAAGTTATCACAACAATCTTAAAGAATTTTCCACAATTTAGTCTTATTTTTAACGGTATTTTTCAATATTGACTTCATTGTTTACCTTCTATGGTGAATATTAAAAAAAGGGGTGCTGCCAAGTTTTCTAAATTGCAATAAAATGTAGAACAGCATTCCAATATGATTAGTTTTACCAGTTAAAGGAAACCTATCATCCAATCGGATTATCTGAATTATGATTCTCTCTGGCGCATACGTATTTCATCTCCCAATCTACTTCTCTGGAGAAGTTTCATTTATAAAATGTCTTTAAAAGTGTCTCATCGTTTCTATGTCCTGTATTCGATAAGTCCCCGGTATTTCCTTTCGTAATGCATTCACGCTTCATATGCTATTTCCAACAACAAACAAGTTCCGCAGGGCAACAAGATTGATTGCTACTTTATAGGGATGCTGTATATAGATGGAGCTTAGTACAATACATTCTATGTTCGCAGTATTCTGGCACTTCTACACGACAATAGTGCGAGAGGAGGAGGAATTTCATGTTATTGGAGAGTGCTCAAACGATTTTTGTATAAAAAACTTTTTATAATTAAAAATAAAGGGTGTTTTTTATAGAGGTATAGAACTTTAAGTTGCAATAAAACAACGATTGACATGAATTTTATTTATCCGAAAGATAATCTTGTGGCATTACATTTTAAGTATGATTTCTGGCATATGACCGCCACGGCTGGCGCGGATGTAGTCCAATCTGGACGTCCAATTTTCGATGACTTTTTCCAACATTTGTGGCCATATATCGGTAATAATACGGCGAATGTTGTCTTCCAAATGGTCAAGCGTTTGTGGCTTTACCGCATAGACCAATGACTTTACATAGCCCCACAGAAAGTAGTCTAGCGGTGTTAAATCACAAGATCTTGGAGGCCAATTAACAGGTCCAAAACGTGAAATTAGGCGATCACCAAACGTGTCTTTCAATAAATCTATTGTGGCACGAGCTGTGTGACATGTTGCGCCGTCTTGTTGAAACCACATCTCCTGGACATCATGGTTATTCAATTCAGGAATGAAAAAGTTAGTAATCATGGCTCTATACCGATCACCATTGACAGTAACGTTCTGGCCACCATTGTTTTTGAAAAAGTACGGACCAATGATTCCACCAGCCCATAAAGCGCACAAAACAGTCAGTTTTTCTGGATGTAACGGTGTTTCCACATACACTTGAGGATTACCTTCACTCCAAATGTGGCAGTTTTGTTTGTTGACGTAGCCATTCAACCAGAAGTGCGCTTCATCGCTAAACAAAATTCGCTTATGAAAATCGGGAACAACGGTAATCTCGTTTTGGGCCCTATTTGCAAGCATTGTTCAGGCGTGAGTCTATTCATGATGAATTGCCAAACCAAACTGAGAATAAATCACTTGACAGCTGTTAAATCGGTCGCCATCTTGAAAAGTAATGCCAACTTAAAGTTCTATACCTCTATAAAAAACACCCTTTAGATTAGGAATACCCAACATTTGTTTTTCGTGCAGTACATTACCTTAAAAACAATTTTTTATTTTAATCAATAACGATATCGTTGCGAAGAAAGAATAAACTCTGAAAGCTTGCAGGGAGCAATTATCTATAAAGACTACGAAAGAAAACGGCTACTACAAATCAACTGTAAGGTTGACAGTGTATTTTTCCAGCCAGTTGTACATTTGAAAAGTTAGGGTTTCCTTAGGAAGTCTAGACAGATCAACTCTAAAAAGGCTTTATCGACATTAAAGTCTAAAAAATATCTTTCACTTACAAATAGCTTTAAATTATATGTAAGGGTGGCAACATTGTTATCAAATTGTGGGAACTGATATGAGAGAGTACGAAAAAAAGGATTTCGCAACTGCTTTAGTGTAGAGAGTGTTGCCTTAATGTATTTTAAAGGCAGCTTTTTATACCTTTTTTAATATACAAATTTAAAACGATTTAAAAAGTTTTATTATCTTTTTTCCATAATTAAAATCTGTGCCTTTTCAATGTCGTATATTTGCCAAAATTAACAATATTTTCTTTGTACAACAACAACTACAATAAAAACAATCCTAGCAAGTGGAAAATGTAGGAAATTTCTGCATCATCATGAAATTATACGCAAAAACCCCAAAATGCTTATAAAAGAAGAGTAACATGCATAACGGAATTAAAAACTAAACGCTTATACTTGCATTCTACATGTGTATGTACGTGTGTATAAATGTATGTGTGTATTGGTACGTACATATATGAATGTACAGGATATGGCCCCATGGCCATATCATAACATGATGAAATGAATGAACGAACGTACACGTACTCGTACTCGTACTGGTTCAACTAACAACCATTTTGAGCAGATGAAAAATTTAAGCAAACAAACGAATTTCTGATGAATATAATGCTGCTGCTCTAAATGCCCGTCCGCCCGCTTGCCTGCCTGCCAGTTAAATATGCACCTATACATACACGTTAATAACCATAAATGCATAAGTCATATTTTGTATGTGTTTGTCAAAGGAAAATGTTTCAACTTTTTTCTTTTTTTTTGGCAATATTTTGCCTCAACATTAAATGTTATGGGCCATGATAGGGAAGTTTAAAGCTCTAAAAAAAGAGAAAACAACAATAACAACCACAATTTTTGTTGCAAAATTATCAAAATTTTGCGCTTCGTTAATCCCGGCAGCTGTCATTTGATTACATGCTAACCGTACATACGTACGCATGGACTTGTATGCGCACCCAAACAAGAAAGTTGGCAATCAAACCAACAATGCTAATTACCACCTCATTTTGTCGTTTTTTCCGTTTTTTTTTGTTATGAATTCTAACATGGTAACCTTTAATGTTTATGCCATAATATCCTGCGCCCTTTCAACATTCAAGGACCATTTTTTGTTGTTGTTGTGTTGATATTATTAGCTGGTTATACTCCAATGTAGGCATTTACAGTTGAGGTGGCATTGTCCAAAGTAACCAGTCTGGAACGTATGATGATGACGAAAATCAAACATAAAATTGATTAAAACTTTTTCTTGGTTTTTGTTTTGTAGCCTATTGCAAAAGCTTCAAGAATTTCTGAGAAAAATAAAGAGTTTTAGGCAGAGAAAATTACAAAAAAATGGAATTTAAAGACAGACAGTTATAATGGAATATTTAAAATTTAATAAAATTGATTTATTTTAAATTAGGTTAGGAAAGTAGCTACAACATCTCTATTCAGAGACTAAATACGATCCATTATATTACGTTCATAAAAGTGTATCAAACTAAACTCGAATATGTATTATAAAAGAAGAAAATAGGATGGCAAAAAGCCATGTAGTGCGATGCGATGAAAATATCAAAAATCCTGCCCAAGAATCCTGTGTACGCTTCTCTGCAATCAGAACAGTCTCACGAAATATGCTCAACAAAGACCTGCTACCCCACATTATTACAAGCCATGCAGAAAGATGAGTGCTGCTGTCTCACATACTGGTTCCTGCACTTAAGGTGCGGTGTCCCGTCAATGGACCTATCAAGACTCAAATAGATTCCCTCTCCAGCTTCAAGATCCAATTCGTACTAGAACGATCCATTCACAGCCATATAAGCTTGGAAATTCCCCCAAAAAAAAATGTCTCCAGTTTTGTCTACTCACTTTTGTCACTACTTTGAAGTCGCCGTAGTCTAGTAGGTAGTGTGTTGGCTTATTAGACGAAAAAGCCTGGGTTCGAGCCCCAGGCCAGGCATCAAAGACAAAAATACAAAAAGTATTTTTTCGGCGACTTCCTCTCAGTAGATTTCTGGCAAAAACTCTGAGAGTAAATAAAAATTGCCATGAAAAGTTTCTCAATAAATAAAAATTCTTCAAACTGTAGGTCCCACCACTCATTATAAAATTAACACACACAACATAAGTGGTGTGAGAAACTAGGACGTTGTACAATGTATCAATTCGACCTCCGGGTACTGTACTTGTCTTAATTGACAAGTACGTGTCCTCTAACCTAACCTAACCTTTGTCTACACACATGATCGATCAGTCGGTAAAATTTTTCAGGCAAGGTCTTATCGACACTCCTTGTCTTGCTAGCTCGTCTGCAGACTGATTACTCTACACGTAACCATGGCCCGGAACTCAACACATTACCAAGAGATTTTGTTTTACAGAGATTACCATCATACAATCAATGTTTAGATTTACATGAGTGGCGGGACATACAGTTTAAAGTCGACTCCGATCGACAAATTTTTGACAAGTTTTTCATGGCAATTTTATTCTACTCTCAAGAGTTTTTGCCAGAAGAAGGCGCCGAAGAAATATTTTTTATATTTTGTTTGAATAACGAGCTCGCCAACATACTAACTGCTACACTATGGCGAATTTTCCCACCGAAATTTGAATTTTTTGTAAGACATAAAATTTGGCTCCGTTGGCACATTCTTTCTTTCTCGACCTAACTACCACCTCCACAGAAATTATTTGCTTGTAAGCTCAGTACTTTAATGTACCTGACCATTACGCGGTGAACTTGAAACTATTCTGCTATGTGCATTATAGCAGTCCTTTTTAAATAGTTGAAGTCGCTGTAGTCTAGTAGGTAGTGTGTTGGCTTATTAAACGTAGGGCCACGGTTCAAACCACAGGTCAGACATCAAAATGAAAACATAAAAAAATGTTTCTTCGGTGACTCCCTCTCAGCAGATTTCTGGCAAAAACTCTGAGAGCAAAAAAAAATTGCCACGAAACGTTTCTCAAAAAAAAAAAAATGTCGTTCGGAGTCGACGTTAAACTGTACGTTCCGCCACTCATGTATAAAATTAACACACACACTATAAGTGGTGTGAGAAACTAGGTCTATAATCCTGACTGAAGGGTTGTAATGACCAATTATGTATGTATGCATGTATGTTTAAATAGTTGATTG
Source organism: Sarcophaga carnaria (assembly GCA_958299815.1). Taxonomy (NCBI): domain Eukaryota; kingdom Metazoa; phylum Arthropoda; class Insecta; order Diptera; family Sarcophagidae; genus Sarcophaga; species Sarcophaga carnaria. Next base: position 21,432,260 of record OY283152.1, read on the forward strand.
AAATGCTTTCTATTCAATGTGGATCTACTGAATCTGTCAGAGGATTAAGATTCCTTATTTCGAATAAGATTTCAGAAAAAATGCAGCCAAAAAAGCAATATATCCCTTAAATCGTTGGCTGTAACTTAAAATATTGTCATTACATTACTTTGTTGCAATTAATTTCCATTCTCCTTATAAGAGCCGAGTGCCTGATGTCACATAGTACTGCTTTGTTCCATCATTTTCATACTTCTATTCAAGTTGAATTGAGCAAATCTTTCTATGGTATAGAGTTTTGCATGAAAGATACCCGCGAGTTTCCTTATCGTTTAATAGATTTAATTCTGGAATGAGAAACTTCCTCTGCCGTCACAAAGTGATACTTCTTTTAAATTAGTGTGTCCAGTAGTCCAGACTACTCTATATATATAAAGGGTGTTTTTTTATAGAGGTATAGAACTTTAAGTTGCAATAAAACAACGATGGATTATTCGATTGACATGAATTTTATTTATCCGAAAGATAATCTTGTGGCATTACATTTTAAATATGATTTCTGGCATATGACCGCCACGGCTGGCGCGGATGTAGTTCAATCTGGACGTCCAATTTTCGATGACTTTTTCCAACATTTGTGACCGTATATCGGCAATAATACGGCGAATGTTGTCTTCCAAATGGTCAAGCGTTTGTGGCTTTACCGCATAGACCAATGACTTTACATAGCCCCACAGAAAGTAGTCTAGCGGTGTTAAATCACAAGATCTTGGAGGCCAATTCACAGGTCCAAAACGTGAAATTAGGCGGTCACCAAACGTGTCTTTCAATAAATCTATTGTGGCACGAGCTGTGTGACATGTTGCGCCGTCTGTTGAAACCAAATCTCCTGGACATCATGGTTATTCAATTCAGGAATGAAAAAGTTTGTAATCATGGCTCTATACCGATCACCATTGACTGTAACGTTCTGGCCACCATCGCTTTTGAAAAAGTACGGACCAATGATTCCACCAGCTCAGAAAGCGCACCAAACAGTCAGTTTTTCTGGATGTAACGGTGTTTCCACATACACTTGAGGTTTACCTTCACTCCAAATGCGGCAGTTTTGTTTGTTGACGTAGCCATTCAACCAGAAGTGCGTTTCATCGCTGAACAAAATTCGCTTATGAAAACGATTATGATTACGGTAACAACGGTAATCTCGTTTTGGGCCCATTCGACGCATCTACGCCTTACTTGATGATCGTTTGGCTTCAATTCTTGCACGAGTTGGATTTTGTAAGCACGCAAACCAAGATTCTTCCGCAAAATCTTTCATAAAGTGGATGGACACAGATCCAATTCCTGTGCTCGATGGCGGATGGACTCATTCGGGTCTTCCTCAATGCTACGCTCTACAGCAGCAATAGCTTCTTCTGTACGCACCGTACAGCGTCTCTGGGGATGTGAGTTATCAATAAGAGTAAACGTGGTGCGAAAACGTTCCATGGTTAATCGAATTAACTGCTCTGATGGACGATTTTGTCGACGATAAAATGGACGTAGTGCGCGATACGTTTTCCGCACAGAACCATTATTTTCGAAATAAAATTGCACTATTTGCAAGCGTTGTTCAGGCGTGAGTCTATTCATGATGAATTGCCAAACCAAACTGAGAATAAATCACTTGACAGCTGTTAAATCGGTCGCCATCTTGAAAAGTAATGCCAACTTAAAGTTCTATACCTCTATAAAAAACACTCTTTAAATATTTGTAGGCTACAAGTAGGAACGAGTAGCGTGTCGAATACCAGGTATTGGCCAATGATTTACCTTTCAACGTTGATGAGGAATTTATTAAACTTGGCTTCTCTCCTGCTACGAAACAACGAAAACGATGTTAGTATGGAGATCAAATGTAGTTTAGTCTTGGCAATAAACAATTGAGTTGTGGAGAGTCCTCTCTCGTGCGATGGGACTAACGCTCTAGAAATCGCTTATCTTACCAGTGTTGTTCTTCTGTGGCGTAGACATATATGCATATATGTGGACGCTTCAGGCAATTGCCTAAAGAGTATTAGAAAGAAATTTTCTGCTTAAGATTTTAGATTCAATTCGGACACGAGCGACTTAGGTTTATCAATAACATGGGCATTGTTCAGTGCACTAACATCCAGCGATTGCAATGGCTTCCATATTGTCTCCAAATCCTATCGGAATAGGTTGTTTCGTTGAGAAGGACAAAATGTTCTGGAAGAACTAAGCTTAGAAAACATTGTTTTTGATTAACGAACAACTAGCATAGGTGCATTTGAAGCAGGGGCGCATGAAAGGAAGTTCAAACTAAGTAAACAAGTAAATCGTTTGTCTTTAGCAAGTTGTCTTACCAAATCGTCATAGGCATTACTTCTTTTAATCCTAAAACTTCTTTTATATAAATTCTTGATTTTGAACAATCCTAAACACATCTTTTCGTAAAGTGTACTTCAATAGAAATAAAAACAACCACCCTCGATTTTTTTAAGAGAGAGAGAGGAACGAATAATCAAATGACATTTATAGGGTTTTATATGACAATGACAACCAGGCAATAACAACAACAACAATAAAAGCCTTTATAAGATAACAACAAACAAATTAAAATGACACTATTTGGTGACAATTGCTTGCAGCACACCCCAATCCAACACAGCCTCTCTCTCTCACTGTCGCTAGATATTCAAAGAAAAACGCTTAGGAATCATTTTTTATTACGAAATACTTGTCAAGGTGAATGGATGGTTAGAGTGGATAAAGGCGACCCTTTTAAAGCTTAAAGCCAAATACTTACAACTTGCCACCATATGTTGCAAGTGTGTGTGTGTGTGCGTGAGCGAGTGTATCATGAGTTTAAATTCTATGACAATATTGGCCATTTACTCTGGTAATTAGGCTTATTAACTCACACATTATTTAAGGTTATGGCTACACGTTACGGCTGCACAGTATGAGCTTAAAATATTTTCCTAAGAAATTAAAGTGTGTAGCTGGAGTGTGTAAGTTCTTCGTACCAGAAAATCTCTTTAGCCACCCTAAGGCCAACGATAATGTGTGGACAATAGTGTTATGATTTATTTATTATTGTATACTCATACATACCTTATATATGTATATTGTATGTATGTATGGATATTATTGGAATACTTAAAGGTATTTAACGTTAATAGTACATAGTCGGTAGTGTCAAGGTAGTGTTAAATTTAGCCTAAAGGTTCTTCATACATTTTAGTGGGTGTGTTATAACAGAAGGTTAGGGATTTAAATATGTGTCTGAAATGATTTAAAATATTAGAAAATTTAGTTGATATTAAAAAAAAACAATATATATAAAGGGTGTTTTTTATAGAGGTATAGAACTTTAAGTTGGCATTACTTTTCAAGATGGCGACCGATTTAACAGCTGTCAAGTGATTTATTCTCAGTTTGGTTTGGCAATTCATCATGAATAGACTCACGCCTGAACAATGTTTGCAAATAGTGCAATTTTATTTCGAAAATAATGGTTCTGTGCGGAAAACGTATCGCGCACTACGTCCATTTTATCGTCGACAAAATCGTCCATCAGAGCAGTTAATTCGATTAACCATGGAACGTTTTCGCACCACGTTTACTCTTATTGGTAACTCGCATCCCCAGAGACGCTGTACGGTGCGTACAGAAGAAGCTATTGCTTCTGTAGAGCGTAGCATTGAGGAAGACCCGAATGAGTCCATCTGCCATCTAAACAGGAATTGGATCTGTGTCCATCCACTTTATGGAAGATTTTGCGGAAGGATCTTGGTTTGCGTGCTTACAAAATCCAACTCGTGCAAGATTTGAAGCAAAACGATCATCAAGTAAGGCGTAGATTCGTCGAATGGGCCCAAAACGAGATTGCCGTTGTTCCCGATTTTCATAAGCGAATTTTGTTTAGCGATGAAGCGCACTTCTGGTTGAATGGCTACGCCAACAAACAAAACTGCCGCATTTGGAGTGAAGGTAATCCTCAAGTGTATGTGGAAACACCGTTACATCCAGAAAAACTGACTGTTTGGTGAGCTTTATGGGCTGGTGGAATCATTGGTCCGTACTTTTTCAAAAACGATGGTGGCCAGAACGTTACAGTCAATGGTGATTGGTATAGAGCCGAGATTACTAATTTTTCATTCCTGAATTGAATAACCATGATGTCCAGGAGATGTGGTTTCAACAAGACGGCGCAACATGTCACACAGCTCGTGCCACAATAGATTTATTGAAAGACACGTTTGGTGACCGCCTAATTTCACGTTTTGGACCTGTGAATTGGCCTCCAAGATCTTGTGATTTAACACCGCTAGACTACTTTCTGTGGGGCTATGTAAAGTCATTGGTCTATGCGGTAAAGCCACAAACGCTTGACCATTTGGAAGACAACATTCGCCGTATTATTGCCGATATACGGCCACAAATGTTGGAAAAAGTCATCGAAAATTTGACGTCCAGATTGGACTACATCCGCGCCAGCCGTGGCGGTCATACGCCAGAAATCATATTTAAAATGTAATACCACAAGATTATCTTTCGGATAAATAAAATTCATGTCAATCGAATAATCCATCGTTGTTTTATTGCAACTTAAAGTTCTATACCTCTATAAAAAAACACCCTTTATATATGTACTTCATTTCACCCGCGTTTACTGCTAAACCTAACTTGACAGACTCACGTTTTATATTACTAAAGGCAGCGGACAGCAAGGACAATTCCCTGCCGAGCATCCGATATTCTTATTCTAATATCGCATTCTCATCATCACAGAATCTAATTGTTTGGTTCGCAACGATTTCAATTCTGAATAAATTTTCTCTGAGTCTAAAGCCGGTTATCAGCCCCAGGTTATTCCTGGATAGCCTGAGCCATGACTCGGGCTTCCTCTTATTGTATCTTCTCAACAAATCTTTTGATTGCCTTAATTTCATTTAGTAAAGAAATGAAATTCTTTTATTTTTGTTATCAGGCTTTAATAGGGTTTTAAAACATATTTCAATTCCTTTCTTTTTACTGTCCCCTTCTCTTGTAATAAATTCAGTGACAAATTCAACACTTTATTTACGGAGTTAACTTAGTATCATACAACTTTTATGGGAATTTAATTGCCGCTTTGTACTTGGATGTTTTCATTGTTGTTGTTGGTATTAAATTAACCAATTAATGTTAACAAATTATTTTGTCAGCTTAAACAGCAGCAACAACAACAACAATAAGAAACTAACTTTATTTGTTTATTTACTTATTTACTACCATTGTTTACAAAAGTTCATAGCTGCTATGGTGTTGTCGTTGTTGTGGTGGCATAAACGACAAATTGTTTGACAACCAGGGAAACAGAGAAATCTTTTTTTTTCTTTCTTTTTAAACTTATTGAGAGTTAAAATGCTTTTAAGGTTTTATATTCAAAAAGCGTTTATCAAAATACTTTGCATGTACTTAAGCAAACCAGCCAACTTGTTTGTAAGGTTTAAAACACAATTTATTTTTTAATACTCTTAAGGGGTGGCAAAAGCGTAACACCACCACTTTCTGGCATTAGAGAAAAGGAAGAAGAAATTCTTAAAAAAGTAAAATTAAGCCAACCTTAAGGGCAAGATTCCCAGGCAACTAAAGCGTAAATATTGTTTAAATGTAATGGTAAAAGCATTATTATTATTATTTTTGTTTTATTATCAGCATTGGCATCACTAGCATTCTATCATTGACAGTTTAAGTAAGTGTACTCTTGTAAGTGCATAAGTGTATGCGTGTGTGTGTGTGAAAAAAATAAACACTTTGGCAAATAAACCAACAACACGGCACAGCGCAACATAATATCAACGCACAAATGTTGATTGTTTACATTTTCAATAACTGAAAGAGATTGAGAGTGAGTGTTCAGTGAGTGTGTAAGTAATGCCAACCAAAAATTAACTCAAATTAATGTTAATAACGCAAATAAATATGATACTTGGGCAGAGATAGCGAAAGAGATCATACAATACAGGGTACTCCCTGCGTGTAAGTATCATAACCATTCAACAAATTAACAAAAACGCGAGTGATAAAATTGTGTTCATTTCGAAAACAATACAATGAATGTGATGCACAAAACAACACAAAACCAAACAAATAAAATAATAATAAATAGAACAGCGCAATGAATTGAAAGAAGAAGCAGAAGTACACAGAAAAAAAGGGAAGGAAACCTTTTAAAAACCAAAATGTGCGTTTTTACTTAAATTTTATCCAATGCGAAACAGCAATAGCAACTAAACAAATAAAGTATTGTTCTCACATGACTGCACTCAATTGGTTTCGCGCTTTAATAACAAAACAAGGATTTTATTTTTCAACATTTTATCTCTCATACCATCAAAAAAAGAAAAAGACAAACAAAAAAACTTTAAGGAAATCAAATGTTAATGAAATCCTCTAACGAAAAATAAAATATTATAATTACTCACCTCCACTCGCTCTTCTTTTAAATCCACTTTCAAAGCCAATTGTTCACGCAGCACCACATCCGGATAATGGGTTTTTTCAAAAGTCGCCTCCAACTGTTCCAATTGCTCTTCGGTGAAAATTGTACGATGTCGACGCTTTCTTTTGGGTGGTGGGCCATGACCCAAATGACCCGTCATATGATGACTGTGATGATGTAAATGATGACCATGGCCCTGATGATGATTAAGGCCGGAGCCATGACCGGTAACATGTGCTTGCATTTGTGCTGCAGCCACATGGGCTACGGCAGCGGCATGCATGTAGTTGGGGTAAAAATTGGGATACGCAACTGGAAAAAAACAAACAAACAAAAAAAAATTGGTAAAACATAAACGGTTTTTTATAAAATTTGTATGTTTGTATGTTTTAGCCAGTTTTTCTGTTTATATGTTAAAAATATTCATGGTAACTTGAGCCTTTTCAATGCATTTGTTTGTTTTATTGGTGTTCGCGAAATATGTATATGAAAACGTTAAAAATTCGTTTTTTTCTTTGAGAATAAAAAAGAAAATATTGTGCGTTTTTAACCCATTTTATACCAAGAAATTTTTTCACTAAAATATCACTAAAATCTTATCTGTGGACAGTAAATGAATTCAAAACACACTAAAGAAAACTTGTTACAAAAGTGGAACCAAACGATGATATGGGTTAAATAAGAACTTTTTTCTCCTACAGACCTCCATGTGAAAACAAAAGTAATAAGGAAGACTCTCCTTTAAAGTTGCTGGGGGTTATAAACTCATCTCAACTGTGCACAACGGTGCTGGATAATATGATGAGCCAAGACCGATATAGAAAAAATTTCTTTCATGGAATATATCACACCGAACACGGATCTCGCTCCAGATTTCAAATATGCAAGCAAATCTAAAGGTATTTGGGTAGTTTAGCGCGTATCGTTAAAACCAAAGACAAAAGAACATTTAAACGTGCGAAATAACAAGGTTAACTACATACATGACCTCTGCTACGTGGGCAGTGTAGTGACAATGAATGTCGGCGCTGAACCATATGCATGCAACAGATTCAACAAAGCGAGCACGCATTGGAAATATTGTGGTCCAAAACGGCCGCAACTTGAATCTCTAATTCTTAGCCAACGAGGAACCCATATTTAAACAAATAAATGCGGAAAATGAAGGTCAATCGAAGCGCTTTAGTTTACAAGGATGGCGATAGAATGAAATTTTTAGGTTAGGTTAGGTTATAGGACGTGTACTTGTAAATTAAGACAAGTACAGTACCCGGAGGTCGAATTGACTCATTGTACAACGTCCTAGTTTCTCTGTGTGTGTTAATTTTATACGTGAGTGGCGGGACCTACAGTTTAAAGTCGACTTCTAACGACAGATTTTTGAGAAACTTTTATGGCAATTTTATTTACTCTCAGAGTTTTTGCCAGAAATCTGCTGAGAGGAAGTCGCCGAAGAAATACTTTTTGTATTTTGTCTTGTTGTCTGGGCTGGGGCTCGAACCCTGGCTTTTCGTCTAATAAGCCTACTAGACTACGGCGACTTCTAATGAAATTTTTAAGTATAATGTGATGTTGTAATACCACATGTGATGATGACCAAGAGCTAATTGACAAGCACTGATTAACAGGTTTTTACAATCAGTGTCAGGGTTTCGCATTTAAGGCATGATTCCCTTAGAATCAAACTGACAAACAGTATGAAAGTTTAATGAAATCGAAGATCGGTCCGATATATGTATATTAATTAAATAAGAGAAGTCTGCTTCGAGCTACAGGCGGATATTGGCAAATAAAGTGGATTAATCTCCACTTCCTTCTCAACCAATCTACAACCTCTGCAGAAGTTATTTACGAAGTTTTTCAGCATGCCTACACAATGATGTGTTGGAAGAGATACAGTGAAGAAAATGTCCCTACGATTTTGTTTCAGTACCTGATTAGCACGCTTCATATTCAATTTAGTCCTGGGTATAGTGGTAATAAAGCAACAAAAGTATATACAGTGAGCGCCATAAGTGAGTCAACACTTTTGTTGTTAAGTATAAAACAGTTCTGTCCTTAAGTATAAAAAAGTTCCTTTATCATGAATTGTTGTTTTTGTTTTAACATTTTATAAGTAATAAATAAACGTTTTTATTTTTGGAAATTTATTCGACTATTCTCATTTACTTTTCTCGCTATCCTATGAAAATGAATTATTTCAGTGGTGTTTATTCACTTTTGGTGCTCAGTGTATATATAGTAAAGTGTATCTAAATAAGCAAATATTTCGGAATTTTTTTTCCACATTTTAAATACAAATCTTTTAAAATATTTATTCATACAGCATAATAAATTTTTAATTTTTTTTTTCTTAAAAAAAACGCCTAACGTTCCCTTACCTTTATAGAATTAGATGTAGAAAAAGAAATGGTTGTTCATCTTATATGCTTGACTTAATATGCATTAGAAAGAAATTAAAGCTTCTTCTTCTATTTTTTCTAAGTAATGCCACCCCAAATACCTCACTTCCGCCTGTACAACTCACCTGCGTGCGTGTCAACGACCTTACAACATGATTTCTTCCTCTATAATCATTTTAATAATATAACAATAATATCTCGCAATAACAAGAAAAAAAAAAAAAGGAAATTTCTAACGTTTTTTTTTGCATTTTCTCGCCTGGGGTAGCGCAAAGCTTGTAGAAGCATAAGAAATCAAATCATCTTTTCCGGTTTATTGCTTATTGCCACACAAATCGCTTGAGTGAATTGTTGTTAAAAAGTGTTTTGTGGCAGCCAACCAACATCATAAATAAGCCGTTTTATTGTTTATTTTCTTATTTCAATTCCGTTTCTTTTTCTATCTTTCTAAGCTCACCATTTAACTGTGTTTCTATTATTATGATAATATTTTGAGCATTAGGCATTATTTAATAGCCTGGAAATACTGAAAAGACGAGAGAGACAGTGAGAGAGAGAGAGAGAGAGAGAGTATATGTAAAGTCTTAAGGAATGTTTTGTGTTTTAATGCCTAATCCTTCAATACACATTTCAAAGATTATGTTGCATTTGCAAACGTTTGAAAGCTCAGTCACGCAGTGTAAAAGCCGACTATTTGTAGGTTTAAGGCCATAAAAAGAATGATTACAAGACTTTAATCAACAAACATAAGAATTTTTTAATATCTCAAGGAGAGACCTCGGAATTTCATGGGTAAAGTGTTATTAATTTAATGGTCTTAAAACCGCTAATCTGTCAATGATGTCAGCTGTTAAATACGAGTATCTGTCATTTGAACTGTCATTTATGAATATGCAGTGCTTAAGCTGTTAGGTTAGGTTAGGTTAGAGGACGTGTACTTGGCAATTATGACAAGTACAGGACCCCGAGGTCAAATTGACCCATTGTACAACGTCCTAGTTTCTCACACCACTTATGTTGTGTGTGTTAATTTTATACATGAGTGACGGAGCCTACTGTTTAAAGTCGACTCCGAACGACAGATTTTTGAGAAACTTTTTTCATGGCAATTTTATTTACTCTCAGAATTTTTGGCCAGAAATCTGCTGAGAGGAAGTCGCCGAAGAAATACTTTTTATATTTTGTCTTGATGTCTGGCCTGGCGCTCGAACCCTGGCTTTACATCTAATAAGCTAACACGCTACCTACTAGACTACGGCGACTTTAAAAACCTGTTAACCGGAGAATAAATTTATGTTCGACTGCATAAAAATTCTTGCGTTCCAAATATTGCGGCAAATTTTAATGACGAAAAATCTCGTCATTCCCATTGCAACAGTATGTACACTCAGTCACAAAAGTATACATACGGTTAACAAATTTCAGAAATTTTTTAACCAATCCGTTTCCGTTGAAAATCTTTATAATTGTCTGACAACTTTCCTCGATTTTAAGACGGTCTTTTGCATTGGTTCAGAAATTTGTGAAATTTCTTAATCGGTTGTATACTTTTGTGGGCCTGTGCAGGGCCATAATTCAGTTCAATTTCAGAAATTTTTTAACCAAAGCAAAAGACCGTCTTAAATTCGAGGAAACTATAAAGATTTTCAACGAAAACGGATTGGTTAAAAAATTTCTGAAATTTGTTAACCGTATGTATACTTTAGTAACTGTGTGTACTTCGTATGTTATGAACTATTTCGCCATACTCAGTTAAGAATTAAACAAACGAAAATGCTTACGTAAAAATAATTAAAACGGACCATAAAGCTGGTGATTGCAAAGTGACCACTGTTCATACATTATATTCGTAATATTCGAGATTGTCAAGATTTTAAAGAAATTTTAAGAGACTGTAAGCATTACAAATGTGGTCAGGCCTGTGTATCATGTACACACTGTGGCGGATAATTCTAATTTGTCAATTGAGCCTGTCATTATGAAGTATTTTGCATTTGGTATTACCATTCTATTCATATAAAGTGTATGCTAGAGCAACTAGCTTTCAATGTTGATATTTCGAATATAATTTTCTTCAGCCTTGAAGCTCAATTATCACACTGTGATTACTTTAACAGGCGAATTCGTTACATATGGGGCTCGATTGGCTTTACTACACGAGAGGCTCAAGGAAGCACAACCGAGATATTTAGATTTGATGCTGATAGACTTTTTCCTTTTTCTGAAAATAATATGTATCCTGTGGCCAAACTGAATTTTAAATCAACACTCAACTATTCGAGAGATGCAGCTTAAAGCCTAAGAAAATCGAACGGAAATATTGCCAAAGAGAGTCTTAATTGAAATCCACAATGTGTCTGTCGCAGAGGAAGGCTCTCTCAAATATGTTGGCAATAAATTCTAGATGAAATACGGAAGGCGGCACATATATCATGGTTTGAAATAAAAATGTTAGAACTGTTAAACGTTCCTATGTTCCATCCCATTTAGGAACTTCGGTAATAACAATAAGTATCTGTTAAATATGGAGCCGCCGTAGTCTAGTAGGTAGTGCGTTGGCTTATTAGACATAAAGCTACGGTTCAAACCCCAGGTCAGACATCAAAACGAAATATGAAAATCAAATATTTCTTCGGCGATTTCCTCTCAGCAGATTTCTGGCAAAAACTCTGAGAGTAAATAAAATTGCCATGAAAAGTTTCTCAAAAATCTGTCGTTCGGAGTCAAACTGTAGGCCCCGCCACTCATTTATAAAATTAACACACACAGTATGAGTGGTGTGAGAAGCTAGGTTGTAATCCTGACTGAAGGGTTGTAATGGCCAATTATGTATGTATCTGTTAATATATACATACTTTATCTGAGGTGTCATTTATTAAATAAAAGTCTTGCCATTTAACAGCCTAAGAACGCATAAAAATATTGAAAGCTGACTACAAAGGCAGTGATTCAAACGTGGCCAGTTGCCGAGCATTACGTGGTAATTATGGTTGTCATAATGGCTCTACTGTGCAAGAAATGTGCGAAATTATAAAGAAATTTGAAAAGATAAGAAGGATAGGATAGGAAGTTGCAGATATGGTCGGGCTTGTGCATCATCGGAATGCACGCAATACCGACAATATACCTTCTGTTATAGAAAATATGGAGGGTGATACGAATGTTTTCAATTCAACGGCGTTTTCAGCAATTGAAGCTCTCTTAAAGTATATTTTAGATTTGTATTAAAATCTCTATCAATATTAAGTCGTAACTCTCGTCACAATTAAAGCGTTTCGCGACGTCGAATACCGATTTCTCGAACAGAATTTCCTGCGGCACTAAAACTCACTCGGTATTGATATCAGATGTGATTCTGGAAGAGTCATTGGATCCGGAAACAGGACTGTTTGGTGTGCAGTATGGTCTGTACGAGTAATTGGGTTGTAATTTTTCGAAAATGCACCTGGAAGAACCTTTTTTTTTTTTAAATTAACGAAGACTTCTGAATAAAAACGTCTTCCAATGGCAATGAAATCCTAATGTGATGGACAGTATTGTAAGTAAACTCTTTCAGTGTGAAAACTTTGCTAATTCTTTCAACGCCTGCCAATAAAATGCCATAATTTACACAAGTTTTCATTAATAAATTCTTAAAAAAATTCCCGAATAATTAAATTTTCTTAAATTTCAACGTTTATTTTTGAAAGTAACGTTTTAACTTTACGTTTTCATAGCAAAACGTTTACAATATTGCCCGTGATCGTTTCATTTCTCTCCGTGTAAAAATGTTTTGATTTTAGCACTCACTCTCCCTCACTCTCTCCCCATTTAAAACGCTTTTAACCTCAAATATATTATTTTTTGGTTTTATTTTTTAACCTAAGCTTTTAATCTTGTTTCTTGTCCTCATATTCTTAAATCTCTTTTTTTGCGTGGGGGAAGGGGGCGGAAATAAAATATCAAATTTCCTGGTGTTGGATAGGACGGACGGCTTACCTAAAAAATCCGAAGGAGAGGCAGCAAAACCCGAAGCTGCTGCAGCAGCTAAATGGCCCAAATGTAAACCGGGATGCTGTAGCATGGCCGGTACACGTTGTGGCCGTAAAGGGCTAGAAGCGGCAGAACTGGAATTCGAACTGGGTGATGTGGGTGATTCGGAACGTTTGCTATTAAGCAGCGGATTATTGTTAACATTATTATTGTTGTTGCTGTTGTGGTTGTGTACGGTACGTGAACCCAAAATGCTATCGATGCTGAATATTGAAGCAGCCGCCGCTGCTGTAGCGGTGACAGCAGCTGCTGAACCGACGCTGGAGTCCCTTAAAGTTAAACGCTCGTCATCGATTATGGTGGCACCCGATTGGGAACCATCATCGGAGGAGGGCGTTTGGGATTGTGTTAATTGGTGGTGATGGTGTTGTTGTTGTTGCTGCTGCTGTTGTTGTTGGAATACCGATTGCAATCTTTGGCCCAAATAGCCACATTGTTGGGAGTTCAAAAGCATGGCGGTGGTAAGATAAGCAGCATTTGGTGTGGTTGGACTGCGGGCAGGACTTTGACGTGGCGTAGAGGTGGTATTATTTTGATTGTTATTTTGTAATTGCAGTTGTTGTTGTTGCTGCAATTGCTGTAATTGTTGTTGTTGCTGCTGCTGCTGCTGTTGCTGCTGCAAGTGATGATGTGCATGATGATGGTGATGCAAATGATGGTTTTGTTCACTTAAAGGACTGGAGGGACAACGCTTAATGGTTAATCCGCTTGGAGTTGAAGTTGTCTCCACCATATTAATATTGTTACTGTGGTTGTTGTTAATTTTATGGCTGTTTAAACTAACACCGGTTATTTCCAAAGGTGGCGAGGGCGTTAATGGATTATTAGGTGTACGTATAACGGTTATTTTAAATTTTGGGGAATTTTGCAATTTGGGCTCCAAGTTGCCAACAAGTTGGTCTGGAGCGGGCCACAGTGAGGACAGAATTTTGTTAAATTTTTTGCTACACTTTTTTAAAAAAAAATTATTTTTGCTTCTTTTTTATGTTTTTCGAAAGTATTTTTTATTTTCTTATTGAATTTCTTATTTAAATTCTTTTTTAATTATTAAAAATTGCTTTTAATTTGTTTTTTATTTATTTTTACACACTTAATTTCTTTTATTAATTTGTTGGTTGGGTGAGAATGTTAATTTCACACGCGCTTTACTTGCTGCCTGTTTGACAATCGTTTGTGTTATGCAGTGTAAGTAATAAATACTTTGCCAAAGAACATAATTTCAACACACACACATCCGGATAAGATGAGAAAACAAAACACGCCCTTGTGTTGTCGTTTAGTTATGCTACCATATTTAAATTCAACACACATTTTGTCTCTCTCTTTTTTATACGAAAACACCACAGAATAACTTATGCTCTTGAGATTAAAATATGGGAAGGAATATATCTGCCCCAGAGGGAGAGACAGAGAGAGAGAGAATATAATTGTGCCTTGAACACATGCAGTGTGTTTTAAGGGTGTTTGGTAAAGTTAACGCCTCTCTTGGTGGGTTTCATTCTGATTTTTTGCTTCAAAGTAGCGTACAATTCATTCATTCAAGTCAAATAAGCAACTCGAACAGCAACAACAATAACACAAAAATAAAGAGAAAATAAATAATATTTAATGTACTCTATATGGCGCTCATTTATTCTATTTGTGTGTGTGTTTGTTTGCGTATAAATAAGAAAAACCCATACTACCCATTTGCATTGTTATTGTTGGTAATATTTATTATGATGCGCATTATAATCGCCATAACTATCTTGTGCTTGTGTTGCTTACTTCCACATTATACGTATGCCTTCGTATTATCATTATTGTGTGGGGGGTATTTCACATTTAAGTAGGCGTTCTGTATTCCATTATAATTGAGTGCTTTACCGTACATATTTACTCATACTGTGTTAGGGTTTGATTTAAAGGGGGGTTCCTTATATTATTTTTGTCTGCTTTTCGTTGTTGTTGTTGTATTTTCTTCTGCTGTTCGTTTTTATTCACACTTGGAATATACGATTATCGTGTTTGGTTAAAGTCATTTTCTATAATTTTGTATCTCTTTCAGTCTCCCTTTTTGTTCGTATATTCTGAAAATTTTTGGTGTGGTGGGGGGAGAGATGTATGTGTTCTGAGTTGGGTTTTTAGTATATAAATTGATTCTTCAATTCTTTGTTTTTGCCTTTGTTTCTCCATAATAATGTTAAGTTAATTTTTTATCCCTCTCTTCCATTCGAATATACATATGTACATATGTATACTTGGATTGCTTATAAGTACATGAATTAATGGATTTTTTTTCCTTTTTATTATCTCTGTTGTAATTTGTATTTCTTTTTAAGCAGTTAATTATTAAAAACAAAGCTTTTATTCTGTTTAATTGAAATGTTCTCCAGTTTAAATAATTCCATTTTAATATAGCATTTAAATTAAAAACAAATGTGGCAGGATAGACATAAAGTATTGATTGAAATCAAAGTAATTTAGATCGGTTTAACTATTTATTCATCTGGCAAAGTCGTCAGCTGTTAAATGTCTTTCATCTGGTTACAAACATACGCTCAAAAATAGCTAAAACGGGTTTCAAAATTTGCAATTCAAACGGAGTGAATTTTTGAGTATTACGGAGTGATTATGGTTGTCATAATGAACCTAATATGCAAGGACTTGCAATATTATAAAGAAAATTGAAGTACACACTGCCGAAAATGTTGCTTCTGTTACAGAAATTATGTCGAATAATTTAAGTTTGTGGATTCTACATCGTGTTGAGCAGTTTGTCCTACCGCACGGTTCAATATGTCATACTTTGCATTTGAATATGCACCTCCATCTACATAAAGTTCAATTTTCGCAACATCTAAAGCCAACTGATCATTCGCGATGCTATAGATATGCTGATGTGATGCTAGAACAATGAAATTTCAATTTCTCAGCGATTACAACAACTTATTGCAAAATTGTCGCTTATGGAGTTCGGAGAATCCAGAAGTGATTGTGAAAAAGCCATTAGTTATGGAAAATTGTTGGCTATTGGTGCGTTTTATCGCATTGGGCCGAAAATAATCCTGGAAGAATTCTTACCGTCATGACAATCGACTTTCTTTGCAACTGAATATTTTGAGTTAAACAACGCGACCATTTTTGGTTTTATTTCATAAGTTCCACTCTTTGGCGATGTGCATTGATCATCAAAAGCATGCAATTTGATGTTATTCGATAACTTTTGGGGTTAATAATCCCTTAAAATCCAAGTTACCATTGAAAACTGCTTGAAATGTGCAGAAAACTCATCAAACGCATCGACTGTGGCAAAATTGAAAGCATTACTTTCTAAAGATTGTTGCCAGACTCAAGAATAACATTTAAAATAATTAAAAGGCTCTCAAATAGCAATTTTATAATATTTGCAAGCAGCAGAATTCATCCAGAAATAAAAGAATGTAGTATCACACTTGTTGAAGCCAAATGATATTGAAAAACGATGCTTAAACGTCATAAAAATAAATTCTTTTGCATCGAACTACTTCTACAGAAGGAAAATGTATCGATTACGGTAAGCCGAAGTACAAAAGTTGAATGTACAGCACGATTAACCAGTAAAATCAACGCCAAAGTCGAATTTCCATGAAGCTAAGCTTCAGAAAAGCTTCATATATTGTGAACTGCTACAATAAGTCCAAGCTTATAGGGAAACTATACCGAACGTAGTTGATTCCTTTGAAATGATAATTGACCGAAAACCAGCAAGAATGTGTGAACCATCTTGAAGTCTAAACATTACATCACGACAGCACTTGGTCTTATATTGGAAGGAGAGTTAAATAGTATAATATATAGCTGATAATGTCCTGGACTACGCTTCAGTTCAGAAAAAGTGAAAGAAATTGGATTAATTCGTTCTTGGCCTAAGTGAAGTGTTTCTTTTGTCGAGGAAACTATTGGTGACCATTGATGGATCATCACAAACGTTTGTAATCCGAAATCATAAAATAATTTACCGCCCTTCAATTGTAGCCGTCCCTTATTAGACTAGATTATCGCAATTTAACCGGATTTTAATCAATCACAATCGTAATTAAACTATGAAGTGAGCGATAAAAAACTGCGAGTTACAGTCTCAGGAGCTTAAAAATTATGGGTATTTGGAGCTACTTGGCTTGCATTTCGGTTTATAAATTTGGCAGATAAGTCTTGCAATCAAAATTATCTCAAAGGAAGTGGTGTACTCGAACTTAGACTCGATGGTCTTATTTAATTTCTTGAATGACATTTTTGTCATGGATAAAAACTATAAAATGTGGCATACTTTTCTTTACTGGTGTCTATTTGTGAGGGTTGGAACAATTTTTATCTTTCTGATGCCAACTAGGATGCACACACATTGCGAATGTGCTGCAAACTCAACTTTTTCTCAGAGAATATTTAAAAGCACTCGGATCAGAGTTGTAGAAATAACGCGTCACTTTTCTAAAATGCTTCAGCTTATAAATATCACGTGTTTTGAATGTACGAGAACTCTTGTCCAAAACAAAGTTTTCTGAAAGAAAAGAAATCGAAATTCTAGAGAAGAAAAGTGTTCTACAAGAGTTAAATTCGGATGTAAGCTTTTTAGGGATATGGCTTCTTTAAATCCCAGTTTACTAAAGTTGACAATTTATAATTTTATTATAAAAATCAAACCCCATTTGCATTTAATTTCAATATGAAAACAGTTTTATGCGAATTAAATCAAATTCTTTTCAATAATCGCTCAGATTGTACAAATTAAAGCGAATATCGAATTAAATGTCAGGGGATTTTTCCTTTTTTTTTTTTGAAAAACACGTTATAAAACACCCTTTTATTGTATGTAAAGCTGTTTTAAGTCTTAAAATACAAGCGTTTAAATAAGACAAATCGAGAACATACGCCAGACAGGAATATTTTTATTTACAAAAGAAAAAAACAAAAAAAATTATCAAAAAACATTTCTGCAATGACAGTGATATTTTTATCCCCGTTAAACAACAAAACAATAACGTACAACAACAACAACAAACAAACTAAAAAAAACGAAAGATTTTAACGAACGGTACACGAAGGATCAACGGATCAAGATAATCTGCCTGTAAAACTCAATAAACGAATGAATGAACAAACGAACGAATACAGACATCATCTATGAAATGTTAACGTCTGTTTATGGTTGATTGTTTAATAATAAATGTAAAATACCCCATCCATAGACATACAATCACTCTCTTGCTCTCGTTCTCTCTCTCTCTGTTTCTTCTATCTCTTTTATTTATACGTTATGGGTCTTATGAAGAAAAGGGAGTCACACAATAGGAACGTTTAATATTGAATATCTTTATCACCATCGGTGATGAATGGTGTTGGTACCTATGTACACATGTACACTCGCACACTCATGCATACTTGTGTAGACCATTTTAATTTTGTTTTTACGATTCTTTAATCGTTGAGGCGTAAATTTAGTGGTAAACATGCGTTTGATCCTGTATTTGACATTAATCCGAAGGCGTTTTGTAATTAATACCAGACTGTACAGATAGTAAAACTTATTCCATATGAAATATTTCTATTCATACATATGTATGTGCATACAGAGGTACTAATGCTGATTCGTGTGTTATTGGTTTTTATGTACCAACAGTGGGTAGATGTCAATGATAGGGAATTAAAACATAATAATTTATAGGATAAATTAAACACATGGTACCTCAATTGAAAGTTTATACACAGGCGTATAGGTCAACCCTTTAGCATGTTTTTAATTTCGACTATACCGAATTGCTCTGAAAACAAATTCCAGCAAGAGCATTTACTTCAAAAGAAAAGAAGGTAAAGGGTGTTTTTTATAGAGGTATAGAACTTTAAGTTGCAATAAAACAACGATGGATTATTCGATTGACATGAATTTTATTTATCCGAAAGATAATCTTGTGGCATTACATTTTAAATATGATTTCTGGCATATGACCGCCACGGCTGGCGCGGATGTAGTCCAATCTGGACGTCCAATTTTCGATGACTTTTTCCAACATTTGTGGCCGTATATCGGCAATAATACGGCGAATGTTGTCTTCCAAATGGTCAAGCGTTTGTGGCTTTACCGCATAGACCAATGACTTTACAGAGCCCCACAGAAAGTAGTCTAGCAGTGTTAAATCACAAGATCTTGGAGGTCAATTCACAGGTCCAAAACGTGAAATTATGCGGTCACCAAACGTGTCTTTCAATAAATCTATTGTGGCACGAGCTGTGTGACATGTTGTGCCGTCTTGTTGAAACCACATCTCCTGGACATCATGGTTATTCAATTCAGGAATGAAAAAGTTAGTAATCATGGCTCTATACGGTGATCGGTAACGACTGTAACGTTCTGGCCACCACCGTTTTTGAAAAAGTACGGACCAATGACTCCACCAGCCCATAAAGCGCACCAAACAGTCAGTTTTTCTGGATGTAACGGTGTTTCCACATACACTTGAGGATTACCTTCACTCCAAATGCGGCAGTTTTGTTTGTTGACGTAGCCATTCAACCAGAAGTGCGCTCCATCGCTAAACAAAATTCGCTTATGAAAATCGGGAACAACGGTAATCTCGTTTTGGGCCCATTCGACGAATCTACGCCTTACTTGATGATCGTTTGGCTTCAAATCTTGCACGAGTTGGATTTTGTAAGCACACAAACCAAGATCCTTCCGCAAAATCTTCCATAAAGTGGATGGACACAGATCCAATTCCTGTGCTCGATGGCGGATGGACTTCCTCAATGCTACGCTCTACAGCAGCAATAGCTTCTTCTGTACGCACCGTACAGCGTCTCTGGGGATGCGAGTTATCAATAAGAGTAAACGTGGTGCGAAAACGTTCCATGGTTAATCGAATTAACTGCTCTGATGGACGATTTTGTCGACGATAAAATGGACGTAGTGCGCGATACGTTTTCCGCACAGAACCATTATTTTCGAAATAAAGTTGCACTATTTGCAAGCGTTGTTCAGGCGTGAGTCTAGCGGTGTGCCTATTTCCATATTTGGATGGGTGTTCAGTAGGAGTGTGTCTGCTTGAGCAGTATCCCTGTGAAACTCCCGCACGAGCCGATCAAGAGAGTTGTGGCAGATGCTAGGCAGTTTAGACCTAAAGATTGTATTTGAAAGAGATCTGATTGCCACTTTACTTTTCGTGTTAAATACAAGCCATGCATAATTATGTAGCGTGATTTACCACAGCCATAACTCCACTACAGTCGTCAGGGAGGCTGGAACTAAAACTACACTTAAATTTTATTTCCTTCCTTTATTTCCCCGTCCATGATTCTCCACTGTTATTGAAAATAAAAATAAAAATATAACAAAAAGTACTTTGTAGTGTCGGTACCCATACAGCACTTCCCTAATAAATATGGTTGACATGAGTTCTTCTCTCATGCCGGCATACAATTCGAGTAAGAGCATGTGTGTGTATTTGCGTGCGAGTGTGCGTGTGCTTATCACTTAATAATGCATGACAGTCAGTCATTTTTAAATTCATTTCATGTTTTGTTTTTGTTCTTGAGAGCATTTATAACATAATAAATGTTGTTTAATACCAAAATGTCTCATTCTCCCTCTCTCTTTCTCTCTCTCTATGTTTCTCTTATTGGCATATGGAGTTATAAATGTGTGTGAGTGCGTAACAGAGCATTATTTAATCATTTGTTTAATAGGGGCAAATAAAGGTGATTTCCATGCACATTAACAAAATCAGAGGAATAATCTTTGCTCGTATGCATGCATGCGCCGACGTAACTAATGCGACTAATGTTCTTGTTCTTCTTCATACATATTGCTGGTCTTTAGCTTTTCTATACACCATGTGCTCGTCGCATTTTGTTTACATGCTTGTGTTTCAAAACTTTTCTCATTAAGTAATTAAAAACAAAAACGACAACGGCAACGAGGACAAGCACGACTTGTTATAGCATTTTTGTTGCTGCCAATTAGCTTTGTGCTGTCGTTGTTGTTGCTGTTGTATTTATATTTCTGCAAAAATATTTTTCTGTCTCTGTCTCTCTCTTGCGCGTTTTCATCTTTTCCATTTAATCGTAAATAGCAAAGAAAGTATGCCTGCTGGCATGGCATAAAACAACCAGTTAAAGTGAAATGAGAGTGATACCGAGAGAGCCAGAGAGAGAGAGTGAAAAAAAACAGGTGGGGGAGTTAGTTGAACAATGTACAATAAAAATAAATTAAATATTTATATTATTAAATAAACAATAAAAAATTTTAATTAATGGGTTAAATTGTTCGGCAAAAATTACTTCAATAATCATTTTTTTATTGTTGTTGTTGTTGTTTTCTGTTATTGTTGTATCAACTTAATTAACTGAGTATGAAAACAAGAGCAAAAATCATGTTTTGAGTAGTATTGCCAAGGCAGCGTTTTTTGGTATTGTTTTAGTGATTTTTTGGTTGCAAAGAAGTATTGCAAATGCCATTAAATATCAGAATCTTTTTGAAGAATATGTCTTCAAGCAAATGCCAGTGTGGTTAGGTTAGGTTAGATTGGAGGTCGAACTGACCCATTGTATTCGTCATTAAATAGATAAGAAAAGAGATAGAAAAAGGCAGAAGGAAGAAGGGAGAAAAGAAGTAGGAAAATGACAGAGATGAGAATCAGAAAAAAAGTGCTAGACGGGAGGACTACTGGCTAGATGTCCTAGTACTCCTCAAACAGCTTAATCCCAATATAAATCTCAGGAGCGCTCTAATGTCGGCTCTCGACAGAGCATCTAAATCTAAAATGAGGCTCCAAGGGCTGGGCAGCTTACAGAGGAAGTTTTCGATGGTGTTCAACACCTCCTCGTCGCAACTTACTCTACATAGTCCGGCTGCTTCAGATCCTTGTCAGCGAACAAATCTCACAGTGTTGTGTGAGAAACCTAGTAACCATTCACACACTGGCTTTATCCAAATCCAACAGCAAACATGTTCTACCACTATGTACTTGAGTCATAGTCTCCTAGAAATACGGTGACCCGGCTCCTCTCCCCAGCTCTACTGCTCTTCAGGAGGCTAAGTGAAAGTGAACCTAAATTTAGCGGAGCATCCGTCGTCTCGTTTCCAGGTATCCCGATATGTTTCGCAACTAGGCCAGAGACAGATCCGACATGGTTGAAAGAGTCTTATAGACGACTTATAATCACGAACAAGAAGTGATTTATACCAGGCCAACGCAAGCCTGACTATCAAAGAAGATCACATAATATTCTAAATCTGAATAGTCATACTAGCCATAGCCACACAACAAATGACCAATTGAGTAATCAGAAGAGACTTTAGTCCCTTAACGGTCTGGGACACTATTTGAATCAAATTGTAACTGTCCTACTTCTGCCTGTTTCAACAGAGGTTGATGTTCCCACTTAAGCTGTAGGACAGAAAACCATGTATAATATGTATGTACAGTGGCGAGCAAAAATGTATGCATGTTTTTAATTTTCGCGTTTATTATCTTGTAAAATTTTAATAGTGTGGAATACGATTAGTCTTGCTGAGGTTTTTTCTTAAATTAATTTAAATAAACGTGTTTGGTGTCAATTCTTCCACTTTTGCACGTTATGCTAATTTTTGCATAAAAGCAAAAAAAAAATACACATTACTGCAAAAAAACGATACAAATTCTTTTATTTTGTATTCTTTGCATCATTTTAATAATTAGAAGCTTTCAGTAGTGATTTGAACTTAATTATCGTCCCTATTAAGAATTGGTCTTATAATATTTATAAAATGAAAAAAATAAGTGTTGAAAATGAAAATAGAATTGTGTTTCTAACAGAAAAAGGTGGATCTGCAAAAAAAATAGGAAAAGCACTACAAATATCATACTATGTGGTTTTAAGTGTTCGAAAACGACGAAATGTGCAGCCAGTTTCTGCAATTGGAGGTCGACCAAGATTGCTCCCCGATGGCGATGCTCGACTTATGGAACGTCTTATGAAAAATAAGGACACAAAAACATCAAAGCTAACTGCCAAGGCCATAAATAAAAATGTCAACGAGTGGACAGCCGAAGAGCACTTCGCAGAATCGGGTTGGTTGCATAAAAAAGTCAAGGCTCGTTTAGAATTTTGCAAAACTTATGGTAAATGGACAGTTGACAAATAGAAATGCGTGATCTAGTCAGATGAAACAAAAATTAAGCGATTGCAATCAGATGGAAAATAGTATTATTGGCACCGGCCACATGAAAAACTTCAAATGCATCAGGTAAAACAGAAAATCAAACATGGAGGTGGAAATTTGATGGTTTGGGGATGTTTTATTTGGTGGAGTGTTGGTCCGTTAGTGAAAATAGAGGGTATAATGAGACAGGAATATTATCTCAGTATCATTCAAACAAAATTGCCAGAATTCATTGAAGAAAGTGCGTGCCTTGAAGAAGAACTGTTTTTCCAGCAGGATATCGATCCGAAACACACCGCCAAAATTGTTCAAAATTGGATGCCCCATCAACATTTTCAATTGATTAAATGGCCACCCAAAGCCCTGCTTTAAATCCAAAAGAAAATTATTGGGCAATTATTAAGAGAAGACTGGCAGCATATGAAAGAGCTTCAATCAATTTAGACGAACTTTTGACTAGAATACAGGATGTATGGAGAAAAATACCAAAAAAAAAAAAAAAACAGAAAATTTAGTGAAAAGTATACCCAAGCGCATTAAAAGCGTAAAAACATAAAGGACTATGGACAAAATATTAAAAATTAATAAATATTTAAAAATTTCGAATACGTGCAAAAGTGGAATAATCGAATTGTTTAAGTTTTTAGCAAATAAATGAAAACGTTTAATTTTTTTATATTTATTTTTATATCTTCAAAAAATATATCAAAAAATGTAATATATACCTGAAGCTTATTTCTTTAGGATTTTATAGTACTTTTATTAAGAATGTGGCAGGATGCATCCATTTTTGCTCGCCACTTTATGTATTTGAATTCTTTAAAGCATTTCAATTGTGGATAGGTTCATGTAATAGATTTTTCAAAAATGATCTTCTTTTCTGCTGTGAACTCTAAGTCCGTAGTGCAGAAAATCCCAACAATTCTTTTAAATTTTAATTTTCAAAAAATTTAATCCAACGATATTCACATACATACGTACACTATGAGATTTTAAAATATTTCATGATTTTCCTGTGAAATCAAACAACCAACTAACCTATAGCAACAATAACAACATATGTATTTTTAAAATAAATTAATAATTTAAAAGCATAGAGAAAGTATTAGTAGATGAGGTTATATTTTATGAATCGTACGAGTAGAGTTGAATGGAAGAGAGCAGGGTAGAGGAAGACGGAGTAGAATAAATCTAATAAGTCTATTGTTTAAAAATATTTTAATCTAAAGTGTATATAGAAACGATAAATTGCATACATTCATCCCACATACGTACATACATACATATGTATGTGTGTATGATACACTCATATTCATAAACTCAGATTCATATAAAAACCATAACCTAAAAAAATATTAACATGTGTGGATGTGTGGGTGTAGATGTGTACGTTAGTAAATCTATGTATGTAGAAACTGTGACAAATCCTTAGAATTACATGCCGAACACCGACAACAAATACAACTAAACTGGTAAAAAAGTTTACTTTAAAAAAAGAAAGAACAAAAATATTGTAATAAAAGGGGTCATACAGAGTTTTTGTCAAGAACTTTACATTTAAGAACAATGCAGAGCTTTAAGAGATTGAATTCTACTAACTTACTTGACATTACTATCATTTAGTTGTGTGTGCTAATTTTATCCATGAGTGGCGGGTCCTACAGTTTAACGCCGACTCCAAACGACAAATTTTTGACAATTTTATTTATACTCCAGAGTTTTTCCCAGAAGACTACTGAGATGAAGTTTCCGAAACAAATTTTTTTCATATTTTGTTTTGTTACAGATCTCTGAGCTGGGGTTTGAACCACGGGTTTGCACCTAATGAGCTAACGCACATTCTACTAGACTACGTCGATTTCAGTTTCTATCACCATCCAGTAATGAAAATCCGTGGCTACTTTTAAAATAATCCCTGAGCATTCATTAACGAACTCATTACTTTAAGCAACTGCTTGAACGAATATAAGTGACGGATTGTTTTAGTGGTGGTAAGTGGTAGTGGTTTAAGGGTTCTCACTCTGCACCTTCCCCTCCCCCTCACTTATGTGTATTCAATACTCAAAAGCTTATGTGGTTCACAGCATAAAAAACCACAATCAGTCACAGTTTCGGTTTAGTTAACTAGAAATCACTGAAAAAAAAATCCCAAAAAGTATGCAACACAAAATCACAATTACTTGGCATCAAATACACTTCCGCACACACACATACACATACAGCGTTCTTGTGTTTTATGTTCATAAAAATTAGTCAATAATTAATCATGTGTGCAAAGGACTAAAGTCGCTAATAGAATTTTCTTGTTGTTGTATTTGTTGCCTTGTTTTTTCTCGCTCTACATTTTCTTTCTCCTCTTTTTTTGTTTTGTTTTATGCTACAGCAATAGAGAACAAAAAAAAGGAATAAAACCAATACCAATATCAAGTGCCCGATAACTGTGTACATATTGATGATATTTATGCTTAATGTGTGTGGAGCAGCTATGTACGTGTGTGTAAGCACAAGTGTTTACTTTTGTGTCACCCATACAAAGTTTACCTAAGAAATGGAGAGACGTTTCATTCACTTGTGTGTGTGTGTGTTTGTATGTGTGAGTTATGTTTTGTATGGATTTTCTATGTTCCTTTAGCCCTTAGGTTAAATAATAAGCAGCAACATTTCATTTCATTTTCCTTGTTTTGTTTCTTCTCTATTTTGTTTTGTTTTTATTTCCATTTCTTTTCGCATATTGTATGCGCGTGTATTGGTGTTTAAATTGGAAAACATTTGCTACATGGTGTTCGCTGTGTTGGCCAATAGAAAAAATCATCAGAATTTGCTTTTACTCTCTGTGTGTGTACATATGTTTCGTAGGTCAATATCATTTCTGATTTCCTTTTAAACTTCTTACACTCTAAGAACAGTGTTGTTAGAAAAAATAGCATCGTATAGTATTTGTAATTTTTGTAATTCAAGTAAAAACTTTTAATAAATAAAAGCAGAAACGGATTCACCCAACTAAGTGTAGACTTAACGATGCTGCTTGGACCATAAAGCAACTGTCAGACGAGGATCCTATCAGACAGCCTTGATACATATAAATACTTATGATACATACACTGAGCGCTATAAGTGGGTCAACATTTTTGTTCTTAAGTATAAAACAGTTTTGTTCTTAAGTATAAAAAAAGTTCCTTTATCATGAATTGTTGTTTTTGTTTTAACATTTTATAAGTAATAAATAAACCTTTTTTTATTTTTGGAAATTTATTCGACTATTCTCATTTACTTTTCTCGCTATCCTAAGAAAATGAATTATTTCAGTGGTGTTTACTCACTTTTGCCGCTCAGTGTATATATAAATTAAATCGGCACTATATTTGATATTCCCTATTTCCTTTCTAAACTCTTGAAATAAGCATGCAACTCAACTAAATGGTGAGAAATTAAAGAAAATTCACTGCAACTTGCTTATGGACAACACTGTAGTTTGTAGCATTAATTCGATATTGAATACACGCCTTGTACTTTGGTATTCTCTCAACTATTGTTGTTTCGAGTTCATCGATTCCTTATGCATAACGAAACAGCTATGATTCTGCTTCTTTCTGTTCTACTACTGCATACTTCTCGATTTCTTATTATTTCTCTCAATATCCGCATAGGACTGCATGCACACATGCTTTACGTACTTGTGTGTTGTGTTACACATGTAATTTCCATGTGTGTGTGTATAAATATCATCTGCTACTTTGTTAACTAACGGAATTTCATCTTCTTCTTTTACTCTTTGTGTTAAGAGTGTAATTTTTGTTGGTTTTTTTCCTGTTTTGTATTTCTCAAAATTTGCTTTCTTTTTCACTAGAAAACCTGATGGAGAGCAAAAAACCATAAAACAAGAGCGAAGAGAAAAAAAACGATTGCCATTCCCAATCCGAGAAGTTTTTGTTTTAGTTGGGAGATTGAATTTTAAAATAAAAATGAAATTAATTTCTGTGTGTGTCTTGTTGTTTTATTTTATTTGGTTTTACTTGGTTTTTGTTGATATTTTGCTTTTCGGAATTGTTTGTAAATGGATTTCTGTGTGTTGTAAGTGAAAAAGTTTCATTTTTTTTGTTTTTGTACTCAAAACTCTGGTCAACTTTTCTATTAGAAAAATCCCCTCAGGGCTGGAGGTTAAAAATGGTTGTTTACATTGTTTGGGAGTTTTTGTATGTTTTTTCTCTCTCTTAATTTTTACTCAAGATTTAAACTCTTACGATAATAAAATTTTATTAGAGAGGCTTGTAAACTTAACATGCATTTAAGTTTTAAGGATTTTTGTTATTAAAAATAATCGTTAAATGGGTTCTAAAGAAATTATGAGAACCTTTTTTGTTGTTTGTCAATAGAAATTTCATAAATTCAACAGGTGGCAATATGGAAAATTGGCAGCAGACATATATATATAAACAACAACACATATGTACATATAGAGTGGCAATCATTCAGGAGTTCTTTGAAGACGAAGTGACTATTTAGCCTCCTCACGTAGATTATGGATAAAAGTGGTATAATCTGAGGTATGATGACAGAGGTCCTATACTTACGATCTGCGAAAACAAACGCAGAGTTTGAATTGATAAGAATTGTCTCAAGCAGAGGTTGCTTATATAATAGTTGTGAATAACATGTGGCGAAACTAACTAGTGAAACAATCTAAAAAAATCTGTCGTTCGGAATGAGACTTTAAACTCTAGGTACCGCCACACATGTATAAAATTAACACACAAGTGGTGTGAGAAGCTAGGTCGTAATCCTGACTAATGGGTTGTAATGTTTAATCCAATCTGTGACGGGTATTGACTACCAAGGGTATGCCAACGAAATAGTTCTTCTGGCAAGAGAAGTAAATTTGAAATAATCACTCAAAGAGGACTTAAGATTGTAGGTCGGTGGTGTATTTTTGTTGAATTGAGGATAAACTCCAGAGAAAACCTCAATAACTCTACTTGTAAGAAGGTGATAACTTCTTAAAAAGAAGAATATTCAACTCTGGTATGAGTCAATGTCACGGAAAATGAAGGCAAAATATCTGGTAATATTACTAGACATTGGAGTGAATGGAAAAGCTCATATTGAAGGGGAGTTATAGGAAAGCCAAGCATGCCATAATAACATGTAGAACTCGTGGAGTAACATCTTGGGGTAGTAACTCAAGCATTGTGCACTGATTGCATAGCATGATTGGCTGGTTAATTCTGGTCTATGGAGCCATTGTTAGCCAGGGCCGAATGAATTTGTAAATACTTCAAATGGATTTGGATAAAATGATAAATACACTGGCATGTTTTAACATAACCGCGGCAAAGATAATCTATTCTACAGAGAAGCTGGAGGTTCTGCTGGATAGTAATAGTAATGACTAGAGAGACATTATAGTTACGATTAAGAAAGACAAGCCTGATCAGGATTCATCAGGTGGTATCGTGATCTGAGAATTCAAATGGCTGCTGTCTGCCGCTTCCAGTCAGTGTTGTTATTAAGTTCCATTGCAAAGCACTTGTCCAGGAGACAGTTAAGGAGGGAGCTTTCAGCCACCCGATTCTTTAGGTCCCTAAGTAATTTCGTGTTAGACCTCCTGTCTACCACAAAACTTTGATCTTTCCCACCAATTTTAGTCTAAAGTGAGAGTGGGAACAAAATACGGTCATGACATTTAAAAATTCATGTTTTGCTATTTTTCGAAGTGTCGAAAGAAAATGTAAAGAGCTGTAGTTATCGCCGAGGACTTCATTGTGAGTCACATTTTCTTGAAAGCATTTTTTCCTGACCTCGAGGTCATATTCTGTTCTTACACGGTGTATTTATTTTTTTTTCAGTGTAAATTGCTTTTTTGTTTACAACATTTTTCTCTCATTGTATTTGAAGTTTTAACTGACATTTGATTGGAAGCGTTGAATGCTACTGAATTAGAGATGATTGTGTGATAAAGATGATGATGCTGTTGCTGCTGCTGCTCCTGCTGATGATTTCAATAAAACAGAAGTCAAATGTTTGCAACCGACAGTCATCGTAATAAGATTTTAAGTGGAAAACGTTTGCAACAGCTTTTGTTTGCCTGCGTGCGGTTATTGTTGTGGGTACGGGAAAGAAAAAAAAAACAAACCTGCTGATGCAACATACTTTCAAACACTACAGAGTGTGTAAGTTTTTCCATTACAAGACATTTTCACACCCTTTTTCTATTTTCTGGTTGCGCTTTTAACGCTTTAAGGCCGAGTTAAGGGGAGGAAACAGAACATTTGTTATGGTTGGCTTACACTGCATGGACCTTATCTACTGACAGGATTTTAATCGAGAAATTAAATTAAAACACTGCGGTAGAGTATATTACGATTCAAGAGATTCCTTTCGTTTTTAAAAAGGAATTAAAATGTCAACGGAAAAGCAAATTAGACTCTCATACATCGTGTATTACAACCATGGGGGGCTGTATGGAGAATTGGTTTTCGAGTCTTCGGTTGTTATCTTAAAAGTTTTAATTTTAAATAATCGAAATAAGCTTTAATTATAATTGATGCTTAAATACACACAATCTTTCTCAAGTGCTTGTGTTTTAAGTGTTGACAATAGAAATGGAAATTTTTTCTTGTTTTTATAAAATCAACTTGAAGATGTGATTAGTTCCTTATGATATGTTAGAGGCTGTCATTCAAAAGTGATTGATTTTTAAAATCTTT
The DNA here is from genome assembly GCA_958299815.1 of Sarcophaga carnaria. Taxonomy (NCBI): domain Eukaryota; kingdom Metazoa; phylum Arthropoda; class Insecta; order Diptera; family Sarcophagidae; genus Sarcophaga; species Sarcophaga carnaria. Next base: position 21,462,029 of record OY283152.1, read on the forward strand.
TGTAAATATTTTAAAAGTTTCCAAATAAATAATCAAATCCAATTATTATTCAATTAGTATTTAAAAATAAATAAAGTATTGAATTAAAACTGTAAATACAGGGTGTTGCCAACTATTCTCCATACGGTAGAAGAAATTTGGCATTTACTGTGAGAGATAATCAATAAAGTTTTGCTATGACCGGAACTCTTTATCTATTTTCATGGATATGAATATGTTGTTTTAAGTATTTCTGTTTGTTCCTTTAAGTAAAGGGTGTTTTTTTATAGAGGTATAGAACTTTAAGTTGGCATTACTTTTCAAGATGGCGACCGATTTAACAGCTGTCAAGTGATTTATTCTCAGTTTGGTTTGGCAATTCATCATGAATAGACTCACGCCTGAACAACGCTTGCAAATAGTGCAATTTTATTTCGAAAATAATGGTTCTGTGCGGAAAAGGTATCGCGCACTACGTCCATTTTATCGTCGACAAAATCGTCCATCAGAGCAGTTAATTCGATTAACCATGGAACGTTTTCGCACCACGTTTACTCTTATTGATAACTCGCATCCCCAGAGATGCTGTACGGTGCGTACAGAAGAAGCTATTGCTGCTGTAGAGCGTATCATTGAGGAAGACCCGAATGAACCCATCCGCCATCGAGCACAGGAATTGGATCTGTGTCCATCCACTTTATGGAAGATTTTGCGGAAGGATCTTGGTTTGCGTGCTTACAAAATCCAACTCGTGCAAGAATTGAAGCCAAACGATCATCAAGTAAGGCGTGTAGATTCGTCGAATGGGCCCAAAACGAGATTATCGTTGTTCCCGATTTTCATAAGCGAATTTTGTTTAGCGATGAAACGCACTTCTGGTTGAATGGCTACGTCAACTAACAAAACTGCCGCATTTGGAGTGAAGGTAATCCTCAAGTGTATGTGGAAACACCGTTACATCCAGAAAAACTGACTGTTTGGTGCGCTTTATGGGCTGGTGGAATCATTGGTCCGTACTTTTTAAAAAACGATGGTGGCCAGAACGTTACAGTCAATGGTGATCGGTATAGAGCCATGATTACAAACTTTTTCATTCCTGAATTGAATAACCATGATGTCCAGGAGGTGTGGTTTCAACAAGACGGCGCAACATGTCACACAGCTCGTGCCACAATAGATTTATTGAAAGAGACGTTTGGTGACCGCCTAATTTCACGTTTTGGACCTGTGAATTGGCCTCCAAGATCTTGTGATTTAACACCGCTAGACTACTTTCTGTGGGGCTATGTAAAGTCATTGGTCTATGCGGTAAAGCCACAAACGCTTGACCATTTGGTAGACAACATTCGCCGTATTATTGCCGATATACGGCCACAAATGTTGGAAAAAGTCATCGAAAATTGGACGTCCAGATTGGACTACATCCGCGCCAGCCGTGGCGGTCATATGCCAGAAATCATATTTAAAATGTAATGCCCCAAGATTATCTTTCGGATAAATAAAATTCATGTCAATCGAATAATCCATCGTTGTTTTATTGCAACTTAAAGTTCTATACCTCTATAAAAAACACCCTTTACTTAATTGGTCATTACAACCCTTTAGTCAGGATTACAACCTATCTTCTCACACCACTAACGTTGTGTGTGTTAATTTTAAGTGCCACTATCTTTAGCTTAAAATTGACTCCGATCTACTGAAATTTAAAAAACATTTTTATGGCAATTTTATTTACTCTCAAAGATTTTGTCAGAAGACTACTGAGGAGAAGTTGCCGAGAGCAATATTTTTTCACATTTCGATTCATCCGAGATGTCTGAACTGGGTTCGAACAAGAGGCCCGTGTCTACTTAGTAGAATACGGCGACTTTAAAGATTATTCCATGTAAATATTGCCTGCAACTATTATGTGATGTGGTTCAACCATGAGCTTCTAATTTTGCATACTTTTACAGCATCTCGGCTGGTATCTGTCTAAAAGTAGTTAAGTATCATGATTTTGGCGGCCAATGGAGCGCTTCAAAACATAAAAAATTTCGTTCACCAAACTTGCCTTTCAATAAGTTTATTTTATCGTGTTCAATGCTGCCCTCTTGAACTGCTTTAAGCTGTCCTCTACGTTGAATAGCTTGAATTGCCTGCCCACTAGATCGATTATGGCAAGTTACGTAATGTATTTCACACACACCACGATTAAATGATTTAAAAGTGTTGTAACTCCATTTATAGTAAAATATTAAACTTTAGTGAGCATTATTGGCAAATATAACTTACAGTCCCGCATTAATTATTTACTGGACTGACACTGACTTTAAGCACTGTCTTCCAAATTGCAATTCCATTAGCAAAGATAGAAAAACTACACTTCCTAGTTGTGTATCATCAAGAATAACTTTGGTTAAGTCGTAGTTATAGGTTCCTACAGTAGATTCGTTTGTTAATTTAATTTATTTCGATCCACTTAACATGTTATTCTCTATTTATTTTAAAATAGAAAAGTATTCTTCGTTCCTCTTTCTGAAAAGGGTTAGAAAAATCATATTAATTAAACAAATGATTACTAGACAACCCCAACAACAGTTATTAAATAAATAAATAAACAAACAAACACACTATTTTAATACTTTTATGGCTGCAATACAACATTGATCACCATCAGCAGTCGCTATGAATTGACCCTGTAACAACAAAACTGACAGACCCCAAGCACACATTAATTCATAAAAACCACATGTAATGTAACTCGTTTATGAATTTTCTCGTATTTTGTTTTGATGAAAACGTGAACACATTCAACCAATATTAAATATTTGTTTATTTTAACTCTTTACACTGATATTTCAGCTTTAAAACGAGCATAAAAACACAATAAAAACGCTCTCAAATCCAATGTGACTTTGCATTGATGTTCGTAGCGTTGCTGTGTTGTGTATTAACGTAGTGGCATTACTGCTTAAGGGGTTATACATGCATTCTGTTTAGACAACAGTAAATCACTACTAATGCAACAACTACAACTACTATGAAACATAAAAACAATTAATAAGAAAAAGGATTTTTATTAATATTCATTTAAACTCTCTCTCTTTTTCTCTCTCCCTCTGTTTGTGTTGTTTGTTTTCTCTGTTTTGTTTGGCAATGTTTAAGCAACAAAGAGGACGTTTTGATCGCATGTGTAATAATTTTGAAGGAAAATAGTACAACAAAACAAATAAATAACGGTTTAAATTGTTATGAGAGTAGAGAACACAGGGAGTATAGAAATCAATAAATTCATAAGAATATTTGCTGTGTTGTGTAGTAAATCAATTGATTAGACATCTGTATTACAGTCTTAGACGTACGTTTGACCGCAGCAGTTATTTTCGTTTAATTTAAATTTAAAAAAACATCAGAGCGACGCAACGGCCTTTACGGCAGCCATACTGTCAATTAAGATCACATAGTATTCTGAGTCAGAAGTGGCCGTAGTAGCTACGGCCTCAAGAGCCTTCGAGTTGGCAAAAGTTTCTACCTGAAAAACGTAAAGCTCAAGTTGAAGATCTCTACAGAAAACTCCAGTCCCTGTGCCTCCATCCAAGTTCGCCTTGCCCTTGAAGATGGGTATACATACCACTCATGATTAAAATTAACACATACAGCTGTGTGAAATATAATAGTAGCGCTGTATTAAAAATATTTTAGTTAAGTAAAAAAATGAATTTTTATTCAAGTTAAAAAAAGTTTGTTATTACATTTTATTACCACCAGTCTAAACTATTGAAAAATAAAAAAAACTTCAAGACAAATATTAATTTTCCAAAGAAAACGATGCTAAATTGTTAAAAACTCAAAATCTTTGGCGTGCAAAAAAATAGTAGTAGCATTAGAAAACGTATCTGCAAAGAAAAATGTTGTCACAAGTGATTACTTTTTCATGTTATTTTGTTAGATAGACCTTAATATTTAGTTGAAAAGCCCTTATTGGCTATTACAGCTGCGCAACGCCAAGGCATTGAGTCAACTAAAGATCTGCACCTCTCGATAGGAATACTTTCCCAAGCTGACCTCACTGACGCCCACAACTGCTTTACATTTCCCGGCTTATCTTTAAAAACATCTTTTTTTACATCGCCCCAAAGATGTTCAATGGGATTTAGGTATGGGGACTGAGCCGGCCATTCTAATACCTCAATTTTATTTTCAGAAAACCAATTTTTTGCCATTATACTGGTATGTTTGGGATCGTTGTCCTGTTGGAACACCCATTTAAGCGGCATATTATAATCTGCATAAGGTAGCATGACAGTTTTTAAAATTTTCACATACATTGAGGAGTCCATGTTGCCTTTAATTCAAAATATGGGTCCTGTACCATTATTTCACACAGCTATACAACATGGGTGGTGTGGGTATGTATATTGTAATCCTGACTAAAGGGTTATAAAGGCCAATTGCCTTAGATGAACGCTTAAGCCGTTTTCGATGTCATTTGAACGCTGTTCTGGGCCTCTTTCCTATTTTTTTTTGTATGAAATCTTCAATTAAACGAATAAGGTTAGCAGGGCATTAATTAATGAATTTTTTTATGTACTGCGTTCAAACGATTGCCTATGACTGTAGATTCCTGAAGGAAAAGCGATAATCCCTGCAAATAATTTGACGAAACGGTAAAGGATGGATTTTCTTATGCCGGTTATGATATTTGAAAGGCGGCAAACAATAAGAGTTTAATTCCGAGATAAAAAATGTATAGAAATTCGTCTGCCTAACGGCTCACGCCGCCTTTCTCCATAAGATCGGCCATTTTGTAAACTCTACAAATTTTTGGATATTTTAAATGTTTAATAACTTGTTTTTTTATTATAAAGCATGTGAAACTGACTATGAATTGTTAATTTACAATTTCAATTGACCGTTAAGAATTGTTTTTGCCCTCATACTGTATATGTACTTATATGGTTGCACATGGTTGGTTGCCACTTTAATAAACAACAAGGCTTAGAACGGATTATCTGTTGTAAAACATTATTTTTTGTTTCTTTTTTCATTTGACCTGAAACTAAAAGGCCAGTTAATATTTTCCCGTTTAATTGTTAAAACGGAAACCGAAAAAAAACTATTTCTACGGCTCTATTTCAAAAACAATTCCTATGTTTTATTGTTTTAATTTTCCGTTCTTTTTTTTTTTTTTTTTGTTAAATTCTTATCAATTGTATGAACTCTCCTCTCATTTCCTTTTTTTCTGCTTTCTTGGCTAATTGTGTGAAAAGACGTCTAAAAAACAATTGCAGATTATGAAATAAGCCATGGAATATTTATATGCTCAAATAAATTATTAACGTATGATTGCCTCGTAATTGTTTTGGGGCTTAAAAAATAGTATAAAGACAATAGTTTAGTTTTAATAAGTGAGGTTATGTTTTTTTCTGATTTGGTTAGGTTAAGTTGAAAGTATTGAATTCCAAAAAAGACAGATGTAATCCAGACTTAAGAAAGAAAGAAAAAAAAGAACATACGACTTAAAAAATATGGTAATTATTGATTTGCATTTACAATACATAAGAATTGAACAAGCTTAGTAGCACACCGGAAAAGTATGACTAGCGGCTCTACTGTGTGAGATCTATGCGCCTTCTTCACATACATACTTTGTTATTGCAGTGTATCTTGTATCGCCTTTTTTCAGATACAAGCTTCGTTCTTACATACATACATACATACATACGTACATAATTGGTCATTACAATCCTTTAGCCAAGATTACCACATAGTTTCTCACATGAGTGGTGGGATCGAAAGTTTAAAGTCGATTCCGAACGACAGATTTTTTGAGAAAATTTTCATGGCAATTTTATTTACTCTCAGAGTTTTTGCCAGAAATCTGCTGAGAGGAAGTCGCCGAAGAAATAATTTTTGTATTTTATTTTGATGTCTGACCTAGGGTTTGAACCTTGGCCTCACGTATAATAAGCCAACACACTACCCCACTAAACTGCGGCGACTTTATTCTTACCGTCCATTAAACCTTACTTTTACACTGCACAACAAAAGTTAATCAGTTTGATTTTTAATTTGTCGTTAAAAAAAAAAAAAGGAAATCATTTCCATAAAATCCTCTCCTAAATCTTTGTAAATTGTTTTGCAAAAAGCTTCGCAGTATTTTTGTTGATTTGCAACGAAATTGTTTTTCTATCCTTAAAAGTTCTGAGAACTTTAGGCCACTTAAAATTCCTTCATAATATTCTCGTAGTGCATAAGATGGATGGTATTTCTCCATGCCATAGAAATATTGTACTTAAGACTTAGGCAGTTTAATAAAGGAATGAAATTTGCTTATTTAGGAACTAAACAATGGAGGCAGAGTACTTAGGTTAGGTTAGGTCGGAGTGGTAGCTCTGTTATCACAAAGCTCACTTGAGCACGCATAGCGGCCCGTTGTGATGCCACGGTTGAACGCAGTCCCTGTACTAACCAAGTTCCACCAAAATCAGGGGAATGGAAGAAGTTGGTTAGCGCAAGGGCTGCACAAAAGCACGACTACACCGCACTGGAAAACCAGCCAGAAAGTTTGATGAACGAAACTATATCCTTGATGTCAATAGATGATAGCTCCGTTAGGCTAACAAGGAATGGGGAGCCAAATAACCTATATCTACACCTAGCAAGAGACGGGCACTGGCAAAGAAAGTGAACAACAGTCTCCTCTTCCTTAGTGGACCTGCATCCACGGCAGAAGTCGTTGAAAGGGAGCCTCATTCTCTCCGCGTGTCTACCCATAACGCAATGACCTGTAAGCACGGCCGTTGTGGTTGAGATGACATCACGACCAAGACCAAGTAATCAGTTGGTACGCCTTCTATCCATCTTGGGCCAGGTGAGTCCTGTTCTGCCGACTCCTCATTCACCCAGGATAGGTTGGCGTCCCGAAAGAACCTCCGCGCAATGGTCAACTTGACCGAGGCAAGTGGCATACCCAATTCCACAGAAGAGGATTCCGGAAGGAGCGCACCAGCTCCGGCGAGCTCGTCGGCCCTACAGTTTCCCGGAATTTCACTGTGCCCGGGGACCTACACCAGAGAGACACTGGTGAAGCGCCCCGAGAGGAGGTCGAGACAGCGGCGACATTCCCTAACGATCCTAGAGCTAATCACGAAACCCGATAGAGATCTTATCGCGGCCTGACTCAGAAAAGATCGAGACGCGAGTGAAAGGAGCATCGTTGACGAGGATTCACTGAGCGGCCCGGGAAATCGCCATCACCTCCGCCTGACACACACTGCAGTAGTCCGGCAGACGGAGAGAAATATTTAGGTCCAGTTTCCCAGAGTTGACACCGCTTCCAACCCCATTATCGAGTTTAGAGCCGTCGGTATATATATCCAGGACTTCCGAGTACTAGTTCAATAACTTTTTAAAGTCATATTGTGAATGCAAATACGTTTGTTTGGGATAGGTTAGGTTCATTAGTTCCTTGGCTATCCTGCGTTCGTTTACAAACTGTATGTAAATCACTTGCTAATCCTGTTGTGGCGGCATCTCTCAATAATCCCGAAAGTCTAGTGAATGTGAAAATTTTTTTAAGATCGCCTTTGGTCAGACATGTTTTGTCACTAACTTCTGGGTACCCATGAATTCTTCTTAGATCCCCAAGTGCCGAATAATGACAGAGAAAACGTTCTGAGGTCGCCTCTTCTTCCTCGCCGTTGAAGCTTCTGCAGAAGTCGTTATGAGGAATTTTAACCTTCCTGGCATATACTCTGAGAGACTCGACACTGTAGGAATATATTCATAGGAGATTATGAAGCCCTTTTCAGAATACTTAGGGCGTGATTTTTTTGTTGTCCTATTGCCAGACTTTTTTAAAAGCTCTTTAAGAGACAGATGCAGCCCATCAACCGATCACTATGAATACAGATGGATTTTACGTTGTAGACGGACTAGTCCACAAAGTCAACGGACATTTGATTGGTGTCTATTTGTCGCCCCAACTAGGGAAACATACGCTAATAGAGAGCTGGGTTAGTTCTTGGCTTAGATCTCTCTAACATGGATGACCCTGCTGGTAGTGACTGAATCACTAACGTTAGGTCGGCTTTAAGCATCCATGTACTTAAGACTTCGAATCACTACAAGATGATTACCTATTAGTGGGGGTTTCGTAAGAATAGAGGCAGAAGAATGATCTGTTTTGGTTCGCCCGGTTTAACATTGTGATTGAGCTGACCTCCTCTTCTAACAAAGGAGGATGGTTGAGCTTGGTTCCTGTTGCGACCAATTTATTCACAACACTGCTACCACTTAAGTCCATATGTTTAGGAGACGTACAATGCAGAAAAAGATGACATTCACAAGAGGATTTATGGCTGTCTCATCCGAAGCAAAAATTCTACTACGAGGCAGTTGTCTGCTTGCTGTCTAAAGTTTTCGTTCTTTTAAATTACTTGCTTTCATGCTGGTTGTTAAGTGACATTTCCCAGTCGTCCTCTAGTCATCGTATGTGGTTTTAAACCGTTGGCAGGCAGTTGAAATAATAACGACTGATAGATGGATGGATGGTTGGATATGTGGACGTATGGATGTATGGTATGGATAAGGACGAACGAACAAACTGATGTAAATAGCAACGTGTGCCATTCGAAAGAGTGTATGTGTATGTGCATGGGTGTGCGGTGAGTGTGTGTTTTGATTGTTTTCAATTGAAACCCATTTGAGAGATTTTTATTCTTTATGCTGCTTTCATTGTATCTTTAATATTAAAAAAATATCCTCCAGCCAGGATTGTCTTCAATTTTATGTTTATATGGGAGCATGTGTATGAGTGTGTGGGGGGGTGTGTGTATGTTTTAGTGTTGGTATTATATTTGCAAGTGTAAAAATATCAATTTTTAATACAAAATTTTTCTACTTTTAACGTATGCTTCTTCGTTGTTATTGTTTTTCTTAAGTTATTTTCTTTCTTTTTTTTGGTGCTTAAAAATGAAAAGAAATATTAAATAATGGGGATAATCTGAATGAATTTTTATTTAGTGTTTGTTTTTTTTTTGTTATTATTATTGCTGTTGCTGTTGTTATTGTAAAATATATCCCAAGAGATTGCTTTAAGTGAACACTCTGAAAAAGGTTAGCCAGGCTACTTAAATAACTCGTACTCGTAATAAATTGTTAATATAAGGATTAAAATTTATTTCCACTCTATCCCTCTCTTTCTCTTTCGTAAACAACAACAATAACATTTTAAGCGTTGTCGTCTTGCTAAGGATCTCATTATATTTAAAAGGATTTCAATTAGTCTACAAATTAAATTCATAACAAACGTGTCATGCTGTGTTTAAATCCTTTTCTTCCTCTTTGACTAGTTTAAGGTTAAGAAATCTACAAGTGAATGATTTTTGAAGGCGTTTTCATCAAGTTTCAATTTGTATTCTCACCACAAACTAATTGATCCGCCCTAAATCTCTATATGCGTACGTTTTCCTTTTTTGCGTTCTTAGCAAGTGATTATAATTTTTAATCACTAGCTTAAGCGAACGGCTTAAATTTTAATACAGTCAGCCAACTTAATATGACTTAAGAAAACTGCAGTGAACGGCAGTAGAGCATTGATTTCTCAAATTGTTAAGGCTAAGAAGGCAACTGCAAGGGTTTTAAGGTAAAATTCATATGCACGATCAAATAGGAGGATGGATCTCTCATTATCCTTTGAAAGGATTTCAATTAAGTTGTAAACTGTTCGAAAAACAATTGAAACATGCTGTGGCCACTTCATGAGTGTAGAAATGGTAAAAAGAACAGTTAGAAAGAATGAGTAGGGATATCAGAACAATTTGGATCTTTTAAATACAAATTCCGGCTGCAACCTAACAATAGGCGGAAGATCTTTTAAAAAGTTTGTATTAAAAAATTTTCGTCAATGACTCTTACCGACTTAGTTTCGTTAAGTGATTTTACACAAATTTTCAAATTAAAGATTGGATTCACTTTGAATTTAAAAAAATTAAATCAGATCATAAAACAGATGATGGAAACAAAACTTGAAGATCTCACCGGTAGAAAAGCTTACTAAGACATATAGGAACCAAGCGAAGGCCTTTTAAGGCGTATCTGGTCCCAGTTTCTTCAAATATGAATTTCGGTGACAGGCAGTCTGCCCTTAGGGTCATTAGGATGGCCTGGTGTTAGTCCCGATTGGACTAGAGCTTTCGCAGCAGATCGGATCTGTCTCTGTTACGAGTTCCTTGGCGTAGATTTATAGCTGGGAATAAGATAGTGGATAATTTTTTAAATTGGGTTCACATTTTGCCTGTCTTTGGTCCTAATATAGCCAGTCTGAAGAAACAAAGTCGGACAGATCTGCTGCCTAGGGGCCTTTAGCCTTCTATCCACAATCGTAGAACCGATTTGCTGCTTAGTCTGGGTAAATCCAGCTTTAGACCGGCAATTGCAGGGTATGTTGCGACAAGGGGAATTTGGAGACTATAGAAAACGTCTTTCGTAACTGTTCAGCCTTTGATAGAAGAATTTTGGATACCTTGGGATCAGAAAGTAGGCCACAATTAGCTTTTTAGCGATGAATAAATTTTATTTTGTATTAACTGCCCCTTACCATTACAGTCATCTGGAAAAATGCTTCGAAAAGCGGTGACAAATTGAATTAAACAAAATTAATTTTATTTTTATTAACTACATGTTATTTTTGGGCCTTATGTTTAATTTTATTGTCTATACACTTTTTCAATATTTAAAAGTACAACATAAATACATATCTTAACATGTGCTGCCATCTCTTGTTAAATATTTTCAAAATAACGTTTTTTTTCTTGCAGCGATTAAAGAACCCACCACAGCAGCATAATGTAGGCCATACTGCCCGCAATAAAATGTAAACATTGGGTTTTAGGAACGATATGGCAACTCCCGGTGTAATATTGAATTCACCACAATAGTTGTTGTGTTTACAGATGATTTCGTTTAAAGAAACCATTTTTGGCGTAAAGGTTTCAATTCATAAATAGGAAAATAAAGAAAATAATTAAAAATGTAAGCAATATTAGTAATAATTGTGTTTTTTTTGAATAATCAAAATAAATTACGCTTTTTTAGGGCGGACTACTGGAAATCAAATGAACGTAAATATTGTGATTTTTGCAAATGCTGGATCAGTGACAATAAGGCGGTAAGTAAAGAGACAGACATTTCCATTTAATTTCCCGCAAATGAGTTACAATTCCTTTCATTCTTATGCTTAATTTAGAGTATTTCATTCCATGAGAATGGTAAACGTCATAAGCTGAATGTGGCCAAGCGGATAACCGATATTAGTCGCAACAGCGAAAAGGCCGAACAGGAGAAACGCAAAATGGATGCTGAACTGCGTAAAATGGAAGAGGCGGCAATGCGTTCTTATGCCCATGATATACACAGTAGAGGTGACTTAACAGCAAGATCCATTAACACCTTCATGACTGCCAGAGCTGGGCCTTCAACTAGTTCTACACAACCTGCCAATGATCCTAGCAAATACCGTCAAGTGGATCCATTGCGTTTGGCTGGCAATTCCGACGATGAAAATGAAGTAGGACCACGTGTAGGCATACATAAAGTCGATCACAGTGCCATACCAAATGCTTCGCTATGGGTGGAAGGTGTTAGTGATGAGGGTTACACGTACTATTGGAATGTCAAGACCAATGAAAGTGTTTGGGAGGCACCCAAGGAAGGTTATTTGTCTTGGCAAGAATACCAACGTATCAATGAGTTGGCCGTAAAACAACAGGAACTAAAAGAAGCTGAAGAGGCTAAAAAGTTTCGAGAAAATGTCAATGAGGAGGTGGCCCGCTACAATCGTGAACGTTTAAAACAGTTTAGGCCACCCATCACCAAGCAAGAGCAAAAAGCCCAAGAAGAACGTAAAGAAAAATTTAAAACCGAAGAAGAAGCCAAAGCTCCAGAAATTGGACAATGGCAAGTGGTAGAAAATAAGTGAGTATTCTTTTCCATTTTCGCTATCAGAACAATTACAATATTTGATACGTTTTTCTTTTGTAGACCACCCCCAGCACCCATTGATTTAGAATTGCCTGTTTGCAACAATTACTATTTGCCACCTGTGGTTTCGGATGTACCGTCGGAACCTCCTGTTAAGCGCTTTAAAGAAAAGACTATTGAAACTTTAGATCCGGAAGTTTCTAGCAACACATCAACATCATTTAAAAAACGAAAATTTGCAGCAAAAGGCAATGCACGTAAACGTTTAGACGATGATTAGTTAATGATTTCAGAAAATAAAAATAGCTAATAGGGTGAGTTATTTAAAACATTTCGTAAATTCGTAGTTAGATTTTTTTCTGTAAATCTATTTTTAAAAGAATTGTTTTATAACAATCTTTTATTCTATTCTTTTTGTACAATTTTAAATAAAATAAGCAATTTGAACTAATTTTACTTAGTCACAAGTCAAGATACATAAACATTTTTTATAACGTGAATGATTTTTGCTCATGAATTTGTTTTCTTCTTCCTAAATTTTTATTTATTATTCGTCGTATTGCAATGTGCTTCAGTTCTTTGTTTTTCCTGACTTTTAAGGTCCCCGCTTTGTCACTCTACTGCCCTGTGGATTATAAGCTAGGCCATAAATACACGTTTTCTTTGTAGAATTACGAAGTGTATGGGCAATCCAAAAAATTTTATCCTAAGGATTTCAATACTTATACAATGCCAATGCCAATGGCGATCAGGGCCGTAAAGTGTTTTTACTGATGGTATGAGGTCAGAACATTTTTAAGCATATTTCTGAATGATTGCATGTTTTATGCAGCTGTGTTTGTGCACCAATCGCTTTCTTTATTCGAGCTTCAACCGAAAGGAACAATTTCAGTGATAATGCTGCCAAGATACTAAAAGACGACGTGATTTGTGTGTTTTTGAAATGTTAATTTTGAGAACTTTTGGTTGTTGTTGTATCAGCTCTATTGTGCCCAGAAATATTTCCCAGTTGACGGAATTGCCTATGGATGATATTATTTAAAAGAATTTGATAGATGGAGGAAGAAAGGAGGAAAGAAATAGAAATATGATAGAGACAGGAATCGGAAAAAAGTAAAAGAATACCGCCTCGGTGTACTTGCACCTTTTAACCAGCTTAAACCTATTATAAATCTCAGTAGAGCCCTAATTTTCAGCTCTCGACAGAGAATGTGAACACTCAAAGAAATCGTACTCAAGCTGCTTAACCTTATCCTACTGTACAGTTAGAGAGGAGGTGTTCGTTAGTGTCCGACTTCTGCTCATCACAACATACCCTGCCATGATCCGACTGGGATATGTACAAGATTCTTGTCATTGATCTAAGCTTGCAACGCCCCGTGAGAAACCCAGTAACCAGTCTCACGTTGGCTTTATCCAAATTCAGCAGAATACCTATTCTAGCACCATCTATTGAAGGTCTTAGACTTTTAGACACATGATCATTCTCCTCTTAGATTGAATTTTAAATTGTCGCATGCACTACCCGATTACTGTAGTATTATTTGATCTTTAAAGAGTCTGTACAGCACCTTTCAGATTTTTCAAATATACCGGAAGGAGATATCACGACATTCGATGGTCACCATATGAATGTATGTATATGAATTTCTGGGTGTGGGAACATTGAAAGTAACAATAAAGCAGATAGATGTACGTGTAAAGGCTGGTATAACATAAAATAATAAAAAATTTATACTTTAGTTTGGCTTTCCTCTGCAAACTGAAACGCTTGCAGAGAAACAAAATTTGCTTTAAACCTAATCAGAACACATCCTAGGGACATAATAGCTATTATAACTGTACACTAGCTCCTGGATACGCCTCTCCGGAATTTGGGGAGGACGAGCAGAATACAGAATATCTTCTCTATCATTGACTATCAACCTGAGACGATTCTTTGGTACCCAGGATTCCTTTACAGAACTTGTCTAGCCAAAAGTGATTTGAATAAACTCTACATCTCCATTAAATTATTAGATTTGTTTAGGAATTCTAATCCGAAGTAATAGGTTAATGGCAGTTTTCTAGGTATGCCAATGGGATCTTATAGGATCCCAGTTATGCTTTTTGAGACGGCTTTCAATTTATGCTCAATTATTTGATTTTATGGAAAATTAATTTTTATTTTTTTAATTTTCTGCATACGGTACAATCTGGAAAGAAATTCATCCTATTTATTGCATAAAAAATTAAAGAATTCTCATTCAATAGGAATGTATTGTAATACAAAACCCAATCATTTTTCAATTTTCAATATTTTTTTGATTTCCAATTGTACGAATTCGATTGCCACATTCTTTAAATGTAAAACAAAAAATTAAAGAATATAATGAATATAAATAAACAAAAAAAATATTGAAAAACTTTTTGTACGCTTCTCTACAATTACTGGCCAAACTATAAATTTCAAACACTCAATAGGTATGTACATACGTATATAAACCGTGTAGCTCTGGTGAATATGAAAACACATGTTCTTACGTTTCGGAATTTCCATTAATTAATACTAATTATTTTTATAAATTTAATTTTCATTTCATTTCAATTCTTGTTGTTGTTGTTTTTATTTTCTTTATGAAAACATTAATTGTATGCTATTCCACGACTGTTTTCATTTAAAGTGTTCTGGTCTTTTACCGACCGACACTTTTTCGGTTTCCTATACGAAAATATAAGAAAAAAATATTTTAAGCATGAGTAGTATTTGCATATGATGTTTCATACAACCGGGCAAATTACGTGGACAAGAGAGCTTCTCTCCATATGGAAATGAAAAGAAAAACTTGAATAAAATTAAAAAAGATTTTCCCTGATTATTTTTGTTTTACGTATGAAAGCACCGAATTTGTGTATTTTTCTGTCTGCCAATATGTCTGCATAGGAATTTTGAGAAAAAAGAACTTTTTTCGTTTTTAAAACAAGAAAAATATATGGAGGAGACCCAATGATCATTCAAAACATTTACAATTGATTTTATAAATGAGAAATACAAGGTATGCTAAGCAAATACGCTGTAATATGAAGGGAAATTATTTTATAATAATTTCTTTTTATAATTTTTCTATTCATGCTTAAAAAACCTCAAGGAGCATATAACCTCAAAAATGTATTCAGTAATTCTGCCGTTTGGCTTTGCTTGTTCACTTTTGTTCAACCGGTCCTAATCTGTTTTTTCCATGACGCATGATGAACCTCTTTCTGCTTTTTTTGCAGTCTGCAGCAATTCTGTCTGTGATTAGGGTCCCCTTATTTCTCTTGATATGGGGCTTTGAAGTCGCCGGGGTCTAGCAGGTATTCGACGCGAGCCTGCTGTATCTGTTTTATTGCTGTTTGCTGGATTATTGCGGTGGATCGATATTTTATCCACGGCTACGATACTGTGCATAAACTCGTTGAATTAATTTATTGGCCGACGAGCTATCTTGACTCTCTTTAGCGTCGATTTGAAACGGGATTTTGAACTTTATTTAGTCTGTGTGGGGTTTTGTGGTGAATTTTGCGTTTCGTTCACGGTCACGAGTTACTCGTCCATATTGATGTTGAATGACGTTAAGTTTTATTGCAAAGTAGTTGCTATTTTCGTGACTTCTATTTTGAGGCAATCATTCTTAAGCGATCATTTAAAATTGAAACCACTAATGCAACGAAATAACTCGTCTGTATTGATGTTGAATGACGTTAAGTTTTATTGCAAAGTAGTCGCATGATTGCTATTTTCGCGGCTTCTATTTTGAGGCATTCATTCTTAAGCGATCATTCAAAATTGAAACGACTAATCCAAGTGAGACGCCATCTATGTTTTTCACAATTTTTCGCACTTTCTGACGCTGATCGATTATGAAGTATACCATAAAGTTTATGAAGTGTCCAATGCTTAAGTAGGTGTCCAAAATGTTCGCTTTCTTTCCGGGCTTATAAGCTAGGACAAAATTAAGAGAGAAAATCGCTTTTTTTTTACCATTTTTTACTCGGTTCCTGGTTAACTGCAATTTTTCTAACAAAATGTAGAAAAGATGGCATTATAAATTAACACCTTGCCGGAATCCCCAGCCTGCACTAGTTTATAGTTGAATAAGTTGCTGATACTTCGGCTAGTAAAACACTTCAATCATCCTTCCTATTATTTTATCTTATTTTTATTTATTTCTCTGCTGTTAAGGCACTCTTGCTGTCTCCCTATCTTATGCAAAGGAAACTAATAAAGGCCCACAAAACTGAGAATGAAAGTATTACGAGCAGCACTAAGAAGAAGTAATTAGGAAAGGATTGTAGCGGCCCTAAGAACTTGAATTATTTCAGCAATAATTCCTTTGACATAGAAGCATCTCTTAAAATACATTTTACATTTATCCGGTTTATTCCGTTTTGATTCTTATCTGTCAGATAAGTAACAGTTTATATCTGGACCTATAAGTGATAACACAACGAGGGCGTAGTAAGGCGGTAAGAAGTCTTTAAACTAAAATCAATAAAAAACAATTCTTTTTAATTACAAATAATTTCAAAGAATTTTTAATTTTTATGCTGGCATTTAAATTTTGTTTTTATTTGAAATCAAAATGATGCTCATCAATGACCCGATTATTTGCGAAAGGCAATAAAACTGAACAAGTGTATGACGAACATTTAAAATATCGCCTATTAAATGTGACATTTATTGTCTGTCTTGCCCATAAAATGAAAATAACAAAATATTTTAATAGTTCCAACTAATTGTTACAAATCATGTTCTAAATATTCAAATTAAAAATAAAAAATTCATTAGGGCAACACCGTGAAATGGTAGATGACTTCTGTATCAACTCTTGATATGTTAATCTTATGAAAAATAATTATTTATATTAGTTTAATATCGTAAGAGTTTTTATTTAATTAAGCATTAAAATTAAATGACGATAAACTTTATAACACTTCACTGTGGTGCCCAAAGAAAAACAGAAAAACAAAATAAATCTTATCTTGTTCTTGTACTAGGGCAACTGCAAATTAAATTAATTTATGAGTTTATCTTTTTAAAGTGATAAATTCAAATGAAAGCATGATAATCTTGGTAGAAAAAAAGCACTCGTTGCGTTATTAATTCGTATTTTAATTTCTAATAATGTTTCAGTAAATTTTTCTGGAAGCCACAATTGTTTATAAAGTAATGGCTTCGGTGGCATTCAATTGAATTTAGGCACTATTTCGGTGGGCAAATAGCTCATACATACATTGCCTACAAAGTTTAAATAATTCGGGATAAAGAATAAAGTCCAATATATGAATTTTACAAGAGGTCATCTCATTCAATTCGAGACTTTTTATATGAAACCTATGTAAAGGGTGTTTTTTATAGAGGTATAGAACTTTAAGTTGGCATTACTTTTCAAGATGGCGACCGATTTAACAGCTGTCAAGTGATTTATTCTCAGTTTGGTTTGGCAATTCATCATGAATAGACTCACGCCTGAACAACGCTTGCAAATAGTGCAATTTTATTTCGAAAATAATGGTTCTGTGCGGAAAACGTATCGCGCACTACGTCCATTTTATCGTCGACAAAATCGTCCATCAGAGCAGTTAATTCGATTAACCATGGAACGTTTTCGCACCACGTTTACTCTTATTGATAACTCGCATCCCCAGAGATGCTGTACGGTGCGTACAGAAGAAGCTATTGCTGCTGTAGAGCGTAGCATTGAGGAAGACCCGAATGAGTCCATCCGCCATCGAGCACAGGAATTGGATCTGTGTCCATCCACTTTATGGAAGATTTTGCGGAAGGATCTTGGTTTGCGTGCTTACAAAATCCAACTCGTGCAAGATTTGAAGCCAAAAGATCATCAAGTAAGGCGTAGATTCGTCGAATGGGCCCAAAACGAGATTACCGTTTTTCCCGATTTTCATAAGCGAATTTTGTTTAGCGATGAAGCGCACTTCTGGTTGAATGACTACGTCAACAAACAAAACTGCCGCATTTGGAGTGAAGGTAATCCTCAAGTGTATGTGGAAACACCGTTACATCCAGGAAAACTGACTGTTTGGTGCGCTTTATGGGCTGGTGGAATCATTGGTCCGTACTTTTTCAAAAACGGTGGTGGCCAGAACGTTACAGTCAATGGTGATCGGTATAGAGCCATGATTACTAACTTTTTCATTCCTGAATTGAATAACCATGATGTCCAGGAGATGTGGTTTCAACAAGACGGCGCAACATGTCACACAGCTCGTGCCACAATAGATTTATTGAAAGACACGTTTGGTGACCGCCTAATTTCACGTTTTGGACCTGTGAATTGGCCTCCAAGATCTTGTGATTTAACACCGCTAGACTACTTTCTGTGGGGCTATGTAAAGTCATTGGTCTATGCGGTAAAGCCACAAACGCTTGACCATTTGGAAGACAACATTCGCCGTATTATTGCCGATATACGGCCACAAATGTTGGAAAAAGTAATCGAAAATTGGACGTCCAGATTGGACTACATCCGCGCCAGCCGTGGCGGTCATATGACAGAAATCATATTTAAAATGTAATGCGACAAGATTATCTTTCGGATAAATAAAATTCATGTCAATCGAATAATCCATCGTTGTTTTATTGCAACTTAAAGTTCTATACCTCTATAAAAAACACCCTTTACATAGATGTTGGATAGAAAATATTTTAGTTTTTAACAATACGTCACCATTTGAGATCTATACTTACTAAGATAAAATGGCCAATATGACCAATTAGTCGGGACTTCAACCCAGCTGCTTACATAATGCAAGCTATGTGTGCTAATTTTATTCATGAGCGGCGGGACCTACAGTTTAAAGTCGATTCCGAGTTATTGATTTTTGAGTAATATTTCAAGGCAATTTTATTTACTCCCAGAGAGTTTCTAAGATAGGAAGTCGCCGAAGAAATATTTTTTCATATTCTGTTTTATTCAAGATATCTCAGCTGGGTTATCAATCAATGTGAATACAACAAAAGAAAATGATTATTAAAGCCTTCTATTAGAAACATTTTGGATTTCTTTTTACTACATCTTATCCATCAAAACATTCAGTTTCGAACAAGGTCATGTCCAAGGAATTATTGTTCGTTATGCTAATTATCCGTTTCGTATGGAAATTGTATGTTAAACACCTACTCAAAGCCTAGTGTTAATGCGCCATACATTCAATCATTATTAAACGACAAACAGTTGCCAAGATACCCACTTGATTATAATGTCATGGCATCCATAGAAAAGAGAATTCTATTTCCATTTCAATTCATTTTAAATCATTATTTTTTTGCCATTTTCCTTTTGTGTTATTCAGCAAGTATATCATCATCATCATCATCATACAACATTAATTTTCATATTTCACATGTTATTGTTGTTGCCGTACGTTGTTATTATTTGTTTCGGTCATAAATTTTTAAACAAAATGTAAACTATTGTTTGCTCTATGCTCCATGGCTCTGATGACAAGATGAGATGATAATGATAACATCGACCTCTACACCCCTACTTTCTTTATCTATCTATCACTCTCTGTAATCTAAAGATAACAACAGTAGCCAGTAATAACGAAAAGAAAAAGAAAATCACACAAAAGGCAAAAGAAAAAAACAAACTGCAAGGAATACTACTGGACAAACAAACTGCTGGACAACATCAATGAATGTCTTGGACATTGGCATCGTCTTCTCATGTTACCAGCTGCTTCTATAGAAATAAAAAATTTCAACAATTTATTGCCAATAGAGTGAACCGACCTTTTATTAATAACATGCCCCATCAACATCGCCATCACCATCACTTTATTCGATTTCTTTATTTATTCTTCCTTTTTTTATTTCTTTTTGTGGGATCAATGGAATATAGTGGCAATAGACATACGTACATCTCTACATACATATGTATATCACAGATGACATACAATTCTATTATCAATGGGTTTAAGAATACAACAACAACAATAATAATAACAACAAAACAGCAAAATATAGTTCAAAAAGTTCTCGTAAAGCATTACCAATATTGTTGGTGTCCGGCTATATGCGCCCCTTATTAAATGGGTTAATAAAGTGCTGCGGTGTGATGTGATATTCTTTAATAAACAAACAGTCATGTGCATTGCATACATGTTGCAAGCGAACATGTTGTACATTTTGGCCGGACCAAAATATTACGGCTACTTTTATTGACACAAAGTGTGGTCAATATTTGATTTTGCTCTTAAACGATTTCACATTTTAATGGAGTCTTTAAGGTTTTATTTAATGTGTATGAGCCTATCAGGATGGGTCTGGCAGTAAATGATGACAAAAGGAAGTACATGTTGTCTATAAGTACAAACATATGGCGTATCGGATCCTAGATTACGGCTGATGACTACATATAAAGGGTGTTTTTTTATAGAGGTATAGAACTTTAAGTTGCAATAAAACAACGATGGATTATTCGATTGACATGCATTTTATTTATCCGAAAGATAATCTTGTGGCATTACATTTTAAATATGATTTCTGGCATATGACCGCCACGGCTGGCGCGGATGTAGTCCATTCTGGACGTCCAATTTTCGATGACTTTTTCCAACATTTGTGGCCGTATATCGGCAATAATACGGCGAATGTTGTCTTCCAAATGGTCAAGCGTTTGTGGCTTTACCACATAGACCAATGACTTTACATAGCCCCACAGAAAGTAGTCTAGCGGTGTTAAATCACAAGATCTTGGAGGCCAATTCACAGGCCCAAAACGTGAAATTAGGCGGTCACCAAACGTGTCTTTCAATAAATCTATTGTGGCACGAGCTGTGTGACATGTTGCGCCGTCTTGTTGAAACCACATCTCCTGGACATCATGGTTATTCAATTCAGGAATGAAAAAGTTAGTAATCATGGCTCTATACCGATCACCATTGACTGTAACGTTCTGGCCACCATCGTTTTTGAAAAAGTACGGACCAATGATTCCACCAGCCCATAAAGCTCACCAAACAGTCAGTTTTTCTGGATGTAACGGTGTTTCCACATACACTTGAGGATTACCTTCACTCCAAATGCGGCAGTTTTGTTTGTTGACGTAGCCATTCAACCAGAAGTGCGCTTCATCGCTAAACGATAAAATGGACGTAGTGCGCGATACGTTTTCCGCACAGAACCATTATTTTCGAAATAAAATTGCACTATTTGCAAGCGTTGTTTAGGCGTGGGTCTATTCATGATGAATTGCCAAACTAAACTGAGAATAAATCACTCGACAGCTGTTAAATCGGTCGCCATCTTGAAAAGTAATGCCAACTTAAAGTTCTATACCTCTATAAAAAACATTCTTTACTTTTGATGTTGTCAATGAATTTGTACATTTTGGCTTCGCGCCAACAAAAATAATGTCAGTCTGGAGATCGTGCGTGGTTTCACTCTTGACAACAGATGTTTTAATGGTCTCACTAGGCAATTATATACCCGAGACTTCTTTCGCTCTACGATTTTAATGCTCATCCTCCCCGTGCTTCTCTATGGCGCAAAAACATGGATACAGCAGCCTTGGGAATATTTGAGAGACCTACGTGAGATCTTCGGTACAGTGCGAGTTGATGATAATTTCTGCATTCGATCTAACAATGGATGTTATGAAGGATGTTTTAGCGAGACAGGTATTTGATGCGGGGATTAGCAGAAGTCGGTGTAAAGTACGACTTTGCCTCCGTTAGAAGAACCAACACGAGAAAGTCCGAGAAGCAGAGGCGCCTAGAAGGATTGTTAAGGCAGGTCGAAATCGGACTAGCGTGTCGTTTCTGTCAAGTGTTTCGTGTGAGGAACTCTCTTCTTGCAGTAGTTTCCAATCTAAATCCATAGTTACTACTCGCTCTTTCCTCCCTCCAATAACATATTTTCATAGCTCTAACACTGCACTGCATAAATAAAGACCACCCGTTGAACAAAAAAAAAAAAAAAAAACGCTTAATTGTCATTACTTATGTTTACATGGCGTTCATGTTTGATAGCGGTGGTTGTTTATAAATGGTTTGAGTTCGATTGAAATTGAATTTGAACTGATTTTTGTTCGTTTGCTTGTTTGGTTAGTTGATTTTGGTTGGCTGGGTTGATTGGGGTTCGTTGGTTTTAAATAAGAGCAGGAAATTAATGTTTATCGAGTTTCCTTTAGAACAGTTTGTTTAAAGACGACTGCTACACTGGTAATGGATAACGGGATTTATTTTGAATACGTTTAGAAAACAGAAAAACTAAAAAAAAAAATCAATTTTTAAATAAATTTTGTGGTCGGTCGTGTGTGTGGCTGGTATAATAACAACAACAATAAAAAAAATTAAAATGTTTTATTGTAAATAAATAAGAAAAATTAAGAAAAAACAAGTGAAATAAAATAAAAACACTGTGTTGTGACACACGTTCTGTTACAATTTGTCTTTTAAGAGACTTAATTCTTTTTAAGTATACGTTGTTGTTATTGCTTTTTTATATGTTCTTTGGCTTTATGTTTTAAAGGATTAAAACACAAGATTATTCGTGTGGTACCCCACGTACACTGTACGTTTAAAGTACAATAACCACTAGAGTGACAACAGCAACAACATCAAATAATAATGCAAAAATCATAAAAAAAATAAAACAAAAATAAAATGTACGTGTTTGGTTTTCTTAATGAAATAATTTAATTTCTTTTTGTCTTATTTAATTTCGTATGTCTTAACATTCGTTCTTATCAATCGCTTTAAAATATCGGCTTAGTAGCCGGCTTTTTTTTTTGTGTACCTCTATCAAGTCGTACTGTAACACTTGATTTTAAATATGCAACCGCAAAGTGTTATAAAAATCAAATCAGAATAAAACACGTTTTTCCAATAAGATTTTTTTAATAGAGAGTAAACAAAAGAAAGTAAAAAAATTTTAAAAACACCACAAACGCCAACAAAAAATCAATCAATTCTGCTTTAAATTCCGTTTCAAAAAAAATGTTCGTTTCGATGTTTCTGGTGGCGTATACAGCATAAATTTGTCTATAACATGTTGGAGCAACAACAACACCAACAACAACAAAACAACAAAAGTAGCAATAACAAAAAGGATATTTAAAGTGTTCCACACACTTTTCTTTTTCACAAAGAACACAACCATCAACTCCACCTTTACGCACACACATACCATCACTTCAACCACCACTACCTTTTTGTATGTTGCTATACTGCTGATATTACAACAACAATAACAACAGCTTTATTTAATACGGTTATTTTGGGCACAGAAAACCGCTTCAAACATAAATGGTAAGCATAATAGAATACAGTATTGGAGATAGTAATAAGGATGCTTAAATCTTTTGTTTTTCTTAAACAATAAATTCCTACGCTTTTATAATTTCTTATGGACAATTCCCAATTAAGAGACGACCTTTAGGTTATATTACGTGGCCGATCCTCCTCGAAGGGTAGAGTGACACCTAGTTTAGAGGTTAGGTCCATTGTTATACCACAAATCATTATAGAACCTGGAAACATTTTCTTTGGGAAACCATTCCGACTCCATAATAAAGATTGCCATTGCAGTAATCTTATTTTGCAGAGTTCGGAGAAGAAACTCCGCTTCTACACAGCAAGAACAGGGTTATTAAACGGGAAATGAAAGATAGCCTCTTACTTCTCCTCAGATCTAAGCTCCACTAAAAGTATTTCGAGGGTATCAAGTCTTTCCGTATGTGTTTCAAAAGTGCAATAGCCTGTCTGAACCCTAATAGTCCGATGGATAGCCAAGGGGTTTTAGTAAAGAAGACAATCCATAACACCAGAGTCTAGCAATAGCCCTTTTCAACACATTCAACGTCCATTGAAGATTGCAGGGCTATATTCGTATTCTTTTTACCTGGTTCTAAAGCTAATGCTTTAATAAATCCGCTTATGGAACTGAGCTTCCTCCTGACTTGTCTTCTCTATATAATTTGTTATCCCAGATGTTCAACTACCATGATTGGAAACAGAATTCTCCGTACCACCATTTGTATATAGTGGGATATGTGTACAAAATCCTGTTTCTGTCACCTTCGTTTGATAAAATTGGACAAAAATTACAGTAGTTATGATTTAATGAGTGTAACAGCTGAGTCATATTTTTTTTATATACGCTGTCTTATCAAATGAACTATCAGTTCAAAAATTATCAAAATTTTTGATGGAACTTAAGTGTTTATTGAAAAATGTGTCCTTTTTCCGTTGGACCAACCACCGGAAGCTGACTAATGTTTGCGCAAAGCCAAATAATAATATTTGCGAAAAACGGAAATATTAGACTACTTTTGGTAGTCGTTCAAACGTGCAGATAGCAAATTCTCAGGTAAACAATCAAGATCCATCAAATATTTTGAAAATTTTTTAACCGAAAGTTCATTTGATAAGATGACATACAGTTTGTCAAAAAAATCTTTGCACATAGAGAAAAATAAAAAAAACTTCGAAAAATTCATTGATAAATAACCAACTTTTTCATTTTTTTCAAACAGGATTTTATAAACATATGTTTTGTTAATATAATAAATAAAAAACTTTTATAACAATGAAAATATTCTAATGTAAAATATTAAAAAACAAAAACAATTCAATTTTACTGCTGTCAAAAAAATGTTTGCACACTTGACAAAATATTAAGATTAAGCAATTTTTTTTAAAATTATAGTGCTAACATTTTGTGTGTCCACCTTGAGCATCAATCACCGATTGTAGACACCTTCTCCTGGATTGAATAAGCTTCGGAATGTCATATTCTAATGGTATTTTTTTCCATTCTTCTTTGATGAACTTTATCAATTCGTTTTTATTTGTGGGCGATCTTTTTCCTACCTTTTGCTTTAGATGAACCCACAAATTTTCGATAGGGTTAATATCAGGACTTTGGGCAGGAGTATCAATAACTTTGGAGCAGTTGTAAAGTAACCTGGACTTAAATAAATAAGATTAATGTTTAGAATCATTATCTTGATAGTACTTGTAATTAATTTTATTCGGATTAACCGGGTCAATAAAACCAAATTTCTTAATGCTGGCGGTCAGTTCATTTTTTAAAATATCAAGATATACTTCCTTAATCATTATTTCATCCAAAATCCTTCTTACACCAACTCCCTTGCTGGATATACAGCCCCATACCATTACAGACAGTTTTCCAAACTTTACTGTAGGAATAAGATTTTAATTTTCTAGTGCTGTCAGAGGCTTACGCCAAACTCTTTGCGGTCCGTCATGATAATAAAGCATTATTTTCGTCTCATCTGAGAAAATAACAGCGTCCCAGTACTCCGGAGGAAGTGAAATGTATTCGGTGGCAAATCTTAATCTCTTTTCGACATTTTGCGCTGACAGTAGGGGGTTTTTTCCTAGCCACTCTTGAAGAATATTTGTGTTTTTGAAGAACATTTCTGATGGTTTCTTGGGAAACAAGTAACCCAAAGTCTTTCTGCACTTGTAGAGCTAATCATCTCGTACTGGATTGTGGTCTACCATACACGATTCTAATAATATTTCTTTCAACTCGCTGCGTCACCTTTTTTGGCCTGCCTGTAAATCCTTTTAAGTCTAGTCCTCCTTCTTTTTCAGCACGGGATATCATATTATATCCTGATCCTGATGTTCAAGGAGAACATATCGGCGATTTACTTGGCAGATTTGCCTTTGTAGTAGTTGAAATAGACCAATTGTATAATATTTTTTGAAACTCGTTTTCCTGGCATTTTTGTATTCGAATATAAGGACATAAAAAACGATCACTTCATTAATGAAACGTTATTTACCCCTTTCACATTCCATCTCATTTGTAAAAAAACCCAAAATGCACAACATTTTTGGGAAATAACGGCATTTTTTGTCATTTTTTTATTATCTTCATTCAATATGCAAAGATGTTTTTGACACCCTTTATACTGTGCAAAGTTCTTTTATTGTTGTTATTATTGTAATGTGTGTGACTATTAGAAAACTATTGACGCCTTATGGTCGTAAACAAGTACAGTTATAGAATGTGTGCAAAAATAAAAAAGTATGTAAAGATTTTGTTGTTGGAATTCTTGAATGAAGATCACATTTTACATTTTTTTGATCTGTGCAAAGATTTTTTTGACAAACTGTATATAAAAAATATGACTGAGCTGTTACACTCTTTAAATCATAACCCTATTCCTTCCTCCTAACCTCACATACACTACTCATTAGACTGTCGTAATAATATGCTGTGAAACAAGCTCTATTTTTATTCCCCTATCTATCTATTTATTTCATCACATGTTTGTTTTCCTACAATTCTTTAATTTTGTTTTTTTTTAAATTATTTTTTACAAAAATTGCCAAAAATATTAAGAAATTTTAAAATTTCGTTATGAACATATGGGGGAGGGGTATTCTATGTACAAAATTTTGCTTTTGCTGTCCCTATCATGTTTTTCCAATACTGTTCTAAATAATCTACAACATAGTACCATAACAATAACAATAAATTCCTAAACTGCTGTTATGAGCAATTTCTCCAACAGCTGTCATACATAAGTTTCATTATATTGTCGTATATGTACGCTCAATTAATAGAAACTTTTACTCATGCTAACCGGTTATGGTGTTTAAATATAACGGTAATTTAGAATATGTACAATATAATAAACAACAACAACGACAACAACGACGTTTTCATAATTTCTTTTATGCTAATAATTCAATAACATTTTAATGTTACGCTCCCCTTTTAAGGAACACGAACAGTAGTGTAAGAGTGTGTACGTGTGCGTAATTTTTTAATTTCCCTGGGTTTTTTTTTTGCTTCAGATATAGAGAGAGAGAGAACAACAACAATTGTTTTTGTTTTTGTGATTTTGTCATTTGCAGTATTATTTGCAAATATTAACACTTTACAACTACAAACTGTTACACAAAGCCTATGGAAGTGTGTGCATGCAAGAGTGTTTACATGTGCGTGTTGTTGAGCATAAAATAAAATGAAAAAAAAAGAAAAAAAAATTGTGTGACATGTGTTGCCAGATTTAATTATGGCTTAGCACTTTAAAACTTCTGTTCAATGTTTCAAAAGAAAAAAAACTGAAAAGAATAAAAGCTTTTTTTCATTTAAAATCTCAAGCAAATTGACGAGTAAAAAATGTTATACAAGCTGTGTACTGTAAAATTTTGCTTTTAACCAAAAAGGAAAGGAAAATTCTCATATATATCCTATACCAACGAAAATGGAAAACTTTTAACTTTGTAAGGAAAGTAAAAATTTGTTTCAAACTTTTAAATGATTTTTGATATTTTTAACCTCTTTTCAAGTAAGGAATGATGACCTAAAGGCTCAGGTGGTTTTGATTACAAAATTTGTACGTACATACATATGTACATATGCACCTGACCAAATATGTTACAAATTTAAAAACATTTTCGTTTAGAAATAAAGTTCAAAGTTTATGAAAGAGCCCACTTTTTTTATTTTGAAGAAATCAAGGAATTCAAAGTGTAGTTATTAGAAAAAACATTTTTATGGTGCTCGTTGATTTTATAGCATTATTTAGCTTGCAGACTTGGTAGTTCTATCAGCTTTTCATTCAGTAAACCCGAAAAAATCAATTATCATAGGGTAATTCAATTATCCAGGGTAATTTTTGTATCATGTGAACAACAAGATTTCTTATCATCCATAGACAGTCCATTTTATGTAACAATTAAATGCTGCTATCTATTCACAACGCGGTAGATATGCTGAATGGTTGCTATCGATGGGTTTACAATACAGATTTTTCGAACAAAATTTTCTACAGCGAGGGAACACATTTCTAACTCGGTGCCACGAGTCGAGTAATTTTAGTTTTAATTTTTGAGAAGTATCTCATTTTGCTGATGTCAATTAGCCACAAAAATCATAAAATTTTAATGTTGTAAAGATTGTTTGTTTTGCTACGTCAAAGGCCGTGTCTTTGCATATAATTACCTAATCATTTTAAGCACAATATTGCCCAAGTTATCGCGGAGATAAAGCTCGAAATGAAAAGTGGGCGAAACTTACTTCAAATGGAGCGACTGCTGCATTCCATCCAAAGGCGACCACATAAATGATACTGCATTCCGTACGTAATTGTATTATAATGAAATAAAAGTTTCATCGAAATTATTTTTTCTTCTTTAACTTTAATTAAACTTATCAAAATTTTCTGAAGACAATATTTTTGTACAAATTGTTCACAATTTGCAAATTAAAATGCTTTTAATTTAAAAGCTTTACGTTAATAAGAATTAAAAAAAAAAACTTCCATAAACGAATGAATAGATTTTTTTTTGCATATTTATTTACCTTTTCTTTTAAAAAAGTGTCCGTCCATGCCAATGTCTAGACAGTTATTCCAAAATTTTCTTGAGTTATTCAAATATTTCCCAATTTTAACTCTTGTTTGCTTATAAAAACATGGTGTTTTCTTACGTCTAATTTGACGGAATAATTGATTGACAGATGTATGGCAATTGAAAATAATGAAAAAAAGCAAAAAAAAGAATTGTTTTCAAAATAATGAGAAATTAAAACTTTTGCTTTTAAATAAAAAATGTTTTCTCACATTTAGTGAAGCACAACTAAATGGGAAAAACTGTCAGACAGAATGTGAATATTGCAAGAAAATTACGGAACAGAATTGTTAAGGAATACATTCTTGAACAAGTAAATTAGAAAATTAATTCTCTTAACTCGCGTTATACAATATAATCTGGCAACACAAGGTTTGCTATTGACTACAGTGCCATGCAGCAGAGTACATGAATAATTCTAAATTTGAAACATGTCCTCTTGCCTACTTTGGCTGGCGTTAGTATTTGTTTGTTTGTTATTGTATTTATACCTATAATTGTTGTTTTTGTGTTTTTTTGATGTGTTGTTCGGCTTCAATAGCTGCAATAGCATTTTTATTCGTACAAATACAACACGAACAATGCAACAACAATAACGATGTGACAAATAGAACAATATTTGCACATGACGATGATGATCGACAATACATTTTTGCAATATAAAAGCGTCATACAAATGACTATTAATGTGTGTGTACATCTTTCTCATAGTAGGGCAGTACATAGTTTCGAGTGTAGAAATTTGTTTTAATTATAGGTTGTGTGTACGTTCTGTACGCTAGGTTTGTAAACAATCTATCCCTGGTACTAACTCGAAATGTTAAAAAATGTTGAATAGTTAGACTCCTCATAATATCTCTGGTATTTATACGCACACTACTGTTATCTTTTTTTTTAGTTTTAGCAGTATACGAACTTGGCATCTTCTTAGCGTAGGTATTTGTTAAACCTTTCTCGTTACATCTTTATACAGTAAACGTTGAAATATAATTCCTTTTTCATTTATTCAGTTGGCGAAAATGAATATTTTTTAACGAATTTAACAATGGGTGACTTTGTTTTTTCTCCAAACCAGAAAATTTGCAAAAGTCAGTAAAACATTTATTTGGGGCTGTAAAGCCCCGCATGTAAATGTTGAACTAAGCTATGTGTTGTAGGTGTTTTATCCGTGAGCTACAATTTTGACTTAAAGTTTCTAACATATTGGCTGACTTCTGACCATAGCGGCCAGATTTGACGATTTATCGTCATTTTGACGATTTTGAGCTCCAAAAATATCATATGGACGATTTGACGATTTATGCCCTTATTTTGACGATTTATAAAAATTAAAAATTTACATCATATTCTTTACTTAAAGTACATTAAAATAGTGTTTAAGGACATTAGGCTTGTATATTTTTATACCATAAGTAACAGGCAAGACCTCTGCAGGAATTTAGATCCACATACGAATAGTCCGACTAAAAAACGTATTTTTACTGTAATGCAGTGTGCGATCCACTGGCCAATCGGCCACATACGGATTTGCTGGCAGAGAAACGAGCGTTACGTAGGAATATATGAGTTTCGGGAAAAAGTCCCCTTAATTCGTTTGAGTAAAATCCTTTTGAAGTAGTGATAGAACAGTGAAACACAAACCACATTGCACCGATGTTTCAATGATTTAATGGAGTTGGATACACTACCGTCATTAACGAGCTACTACGGTCTCTCCTGTATACTGTCGAGAAACCTCAAAATAGACGTTGAAACACCAACCCATACATGAGAGTTATATTCCATTCTCGGTCGGTTATAAATGGTGTAAATAGTAAGATCAGATGATAAGATCTTAAGAAGGAACTCAAAAATGTGTTGGTTCCAGCCAACATTACACTGAACTTTAATGTCATAATGTCAATAACTTCTGACTCCTTAATATTTTCACCACCCATAGATTAAGATGATGCAATGTTATTGCTGCGCTTATGTGTCAATAAACAATACTGGGATAGATTGCTTAAACCTTAAACAAATTTTTCCTGAAAACGACAAAATTTCTCCATTTTTGAAAAAAAAAAAAAAAATTAATACATGAGGATGAGGGTGAGGATGCCGCTAGCTTTTAATTTCTAACAAAATTTTTTAAATGTTTTATTTTTGAACTCAGATATGTACATACATAAGTACATTGACTTTATATGTTTTACTACAATGGAATAATTTTGTTTTTTAAAAACTTTTAATTTATTTATTTAATTTTTTCTGACGATTTCAACAAACGTCTTTGACGATTTGACGATTTTTTCTTAAATATTTGACGATTTGGTGCCTCATTTATCTGGCAGCTATGCTTCTGACCAATCACAACTAATATGTTGTCTATCATGGTTCAAATTGTGGCTGACATGTTCTTGTAGACGAAAGACTTTACTTATATTCTCAAAAAAAAAAAAAAGGAGTTCGAATGTAATGGAATTGCAATATTGGCGACCTATGGACTGTTCTAAAATATGAGCTTAATTGCTTACCAAACTAGCCTTTAAATAGGTTCAGAGCATCATGAGACATACCTTGGTTATAACATTTTTGATCGCTTTAGTTCCCACTCTATTTTTTTGAATGTTAAAATAAATTGTGGGAATGTACCATAAATGTTACACAGTTTTCCAAAAACTAATAAAGGTCACACAGTTGTTGTTTTTTTCTGACCTTCTAATTTTGTTAATCAAATATTTATAAACTTTATAAAGTGGTTTGAAATACAATAATAAATGCTTTGAAATCTATTTTTAATAGCATTTAATTGTGAGAAAAGCCGCAGACTGTGACTCGCAGAATTCATTACCATACAATTAATATAAATTATTAAAATAAATACGTGTGAATGTAAATAGCACAATTACATTCCTTTTTATTTTTTTATTTCTTTTTTAATATAATAAAACACACGTCATTCTAAAAAAAATGCTGCGGTTGTAATCAAAAGGGCATTTTAAATAGCCACCCTAATGTACTATGCATGCATACAATTTGAAAATTATAACAAGAATGAAACAGGGACACACACACACACTCATAAACCAAAAGCAATTACAACAAGAACATCAAACAAGCAGGGAATCAAAATAAAAACGTGAAACAAATTATTTAAAGTTTCTGCAGTGCCAGTGCAGCAGCAATGCACTTCCTAATGTGTGAGAATCATAAAAAGATTTTGTTGTTGTTGTTGTTATTGTTCGTTTTTGTCGTGGTTTTTGTTGTTTTTTTTTTTAAATATATTTTATTATTGTATTCTGTCTTGGCAACATTGAAAGAGATTTTCGTTCTTAGGTTATTGTAGTAATGGGTTCTCCAATCTTCTGTTTTAAAAGACAAGTTAAATTAAAAAAGACACACACAGTAAAGCTATGATTTTGATGAAACTTTCGTTTTGTGGAACTTGCTATTATGTGTGGCGTTGGATAGGTTATCCTACTGGATTCTTCTAACCCATTAATGCCCGAATCACGTTTTTTCTAACGGTTACCGTTTTGTTTTATACACTCAATTTCCTCTCAGAGCATAAAAACTAAGGCAACTTCTGCTGGCAACTTAGGTTGCCACTGGGCACTAATGGGTTAAGGTACATTTCGACCACTTCGATCGAAATATCGGTAATATATTGACGATATTTCTTTATAGTCTTGATAATCCCTTGCATAGGACGCCTATATATGTTCCCATTGTTTTTTAAGGAGTTTAGGACCTCAACAAATTAAGGGAACTTATATCATTTTTGTGCCGACACCTTCACTTCATTCCAGCTTTTGCTCCTTTTGCAGATATTTCCAAATCAATCTGCTTTTTCCATATGCCAGCTGGACATCCTCCTCTATACCTTCGCTGTGAATTCCATACTATGGATACTCTTTGAATAGCAGGCACAGTCCACCCCCATTTTCAACGTTTTATTTCATCTGTCATAGGCCTGTTGACCAGAAAATATGCAAAGTTCTTCGTAGGATTTGATTTACAAACACTTGAATTTTTTTGCACGTTATTGCGAGTGGCATTTCAAGTTTTTCACAGCCATATAGGAGAGTAGACTTTACATTTGAATCAGAAATGTTGACTTTAATACCCATAGACGCATGCAATAATTTGCAAATGGTTTCTAAACGTCCAAAACTTTGCTGAGCCTTTTGTTTTCCGTAGTCAATGTTTTCGTTTGAGTCATCACTTTTGGATATACTGCTTTTTCTTAAGTAGCAAAATTCTGCTGTCTTCTATATGACTGTTGCTTATTCCAATTTAAGTTCATTTTCAGACCAGGGGCCTAATTCTCGCAGTCGTGATCGAAATTGCCTTCGAATAGAAAATAATTTAGACAGCGAGAAATTTTCCGATGATGTTACTCGATACGAAACGAATCGATTTGTTGCTTAGGTGTTGTGAAACGAGTTAATTATTTCGTTTTACACCACTGACTAAAATGAAAAATTGTAAACAAAAAACATATGTTTTCTTACAAAAATAAAAGAAATTTAATTAATCCAAGGAAGAAGTTTTATTAAAATTGTAATATTTCGTATAATGGATAATATATTTTGTTTTACTTGTTTTTTTTTTTGAGAGTTTAGTTCATGTTCCATTTCTTAAATATAAAGAGCTTTTAATTCAAACAATTGACCAGAAAGTTCATACTCCTTTTCCTTTAATTTAAATTCTTTGTTTTGTATTTCAATAAGTAAATCCACTCTTTTAAGCATTTCCTTTTGGTATAATTCTGTTGTAACCACATTTTTTTCCAACAGTGAACTTTTGCTCTCTCTTCCTCTGACTTTAGCAATTTGTGGAGCCTTTTTTTCTTTATTATTAGCTGGGGCTGAAGTTTCTGCTGAAGTATCATCTTCAAATTCTATAAAAGAACCGATAAACAGCAGCGAAATACGTCAGGAATACCATTTTTTGGTGAAGTTGTTGGGGTAACATTTTCTTTGTCGCAATTCTCTTTTCAGCTGCCTTCTGATGTTTTTGAAGACCCAAAAGTTTGGACATTTTTTAGACCCTGAACAGAAACTTCAATTCCAGCAGCAGACAGTATCTGTTCTTCCATTTGGGAAAGAACTTTTTATTAATACGGTCCGCCACCCGTATTCTTTTTTGAAGATTTATTGAATGAAACCTTCTTTTTAACATTTAGCTTTTGGTCAGCGTATACCTAAACACATATGTACATATATTTATACATTTATTATTTACACTAAAACAAGAGTTTGCGCCATATTTTTGCATCTTTGATTGGCCGGAAGCATTGAGCTTGGCTGTGAACTGTTCCCATAGCTGATTAGCACTTGCCTTTCCCTGAGAAGTATTTCGTATAATACTCTTTGCCATTTCTGAATGCTTAACCATGAAATTTCCAAGAATTTCCTTCTGGGTGTAATTAATTTTTTATTAATAAATTATTATAAATTTGTTACTTATATTTTTACATTTTTTTATATTGTTATTTACAGCAGAAAAACGTTAATTCGAAAGCTTTAGTGCTTACGAGTAAAAACTCGCAAGGTGGCATTCGAATGATCACACGTTATCGAATGCCATCATTAGAAATTTCGATACACTTTACTCGATAACGAATAAGAGAATCCCAAAAATAAAAAAACTCGCGCGTTCGAATAAAAATTCGTTCGTATACGACTGCCAGAATTAGCCCCCAGTTTTGTCTGTAACTTCCGATATGTTTAATGCCAGAAGCCAGGTAAACTAAAGCGGTCCCTGATGCACTAAAATTGGTAATGTTTGAAGCACCATTTTAAACATTCTAAAAGGCAAACGTTTCACTAAATGATACTTGAAATGAAAGATATTTAATAGGTGACAGCTTTGAAACCACTAAATGGTTAAGCCTTTGAACAAAAATTGATGATGATCATGATTTTTAGTTGTGAAAATGAAATATTCATTTTCATACTTTTGTTTTGTTTTTTTATTCGCGTTTGTATTTAGTGTTTTTGTATCGTTTTTTACATTTTTGTTGTCTTCTCTTTCTTCCTTATTGTTGTTGTTGTGGAATTGAAGAATTTTATGAAGCATTAATTTATTTATTTATTGTTATTGCTCAACTCACGTTTTCTCAGAGTAAGAGTACGTATGAAAGAGAGGGAGAGAGAGAGAGGAATAAAGACAGAAAAACTGTATTCCTTTAGGAAAGTGTCAGCCATAATGGAAAAATATGAAAAATTAAAAATGATAATTTTTATAGCATATTTATGGGAGCATTAAGCTCAGCTTTGCATTGAAAGCGAGCGACAGACGAGTACGTGCTTGACCATGAGGGCGCATAATTATTATAGAATTTGACTTCAATTAACTTCAAACAATTTAAGATGCAAGATTTTAAATCAAATTTCAATCAACTTAAATAAATTTGAAGGTTTTTTAATATTTTACTGTGAAGATAGTAGATTGAAATATTCGATTGACATGAATTTTATTTATCCGAAAGGTAATATTGTGGCATTACATTTTAAATATGATTTCTGGCATATGACCGCCACGGCTGGCGTGGATGTAGTCCAATCTGGACGTCCAATTTTCGATGAATTTTTCCAACATTTGTGGCCGTATATCGGCAATAATACGGCGAATGTTGTCTTCCAAATGGTCAAGCGTTTGTGGCTTTACCGCATAGACCAATGGCTACATAGCCCCACAGAAAGTAGTCTAGCGGTGTTAAATCACAAGATCTTATAGGTCAATTCACAGGTCCAAAACGTGAAATTAGGCGGTCACCAAACGTGTCTTTCAATAAATCTATTGTGGCACGAGCTGTGTAACATGTTGCGCCGTCTTGTTGAAACCACATCTCCTGGACATCATGGTTATTCAATTCAGGAATGAAAAAGTTTGTAATCATGGCTCTATACTGATCACCATTGACTGTAACGTTCTGGCCACCATCGTTTTTGAAAAAGTACGTACCAATGATTCCACCAGTCCATAAAGCGCACCAAACAGTCAGTTTTTCTGGATGTAACAGTGTTTCCACATGCACTTGAGCATTACCTTCACTCCAAATGCGGCAGTTTTGTTTGTTGACCAGAAGTGCGCTTCATCGCTAAACAAAATTCGCTTATGAAAATCGGGAACAACGGTAATCTCGTTTTGGGCCCATTCGACGAATCTACGCCTTACTTGATGATCGTTTGGCTTCAATTCTTGCACGAGTTGGATTTTGTAAGCACGCAAACAAAGATCCTTCCGCAAAATCTTCCATAAAGTGGATGGACACAGATCCAATTCCTGTGCTCGATGGCGGATGGACTCATTCGGGTCTTCCTCAATGCTACGCTCTACAGCAGCAATAGCTTCTTCTGTACGTACCGTACAGCGTCTCTGGGGATGTGAGTTATCAATAAGAGTAAACGTGGTGCGAAAACGTTCCATGGTTAATCGAATTAACTGCTCTGATGGACGATTTTGTCGACGATAAAATGGACGTAGTGCGCGATACGTTTTCCGCACAGAACCATTATTTTCGAAATAAAATTGCACTATTTGCAAGCGTTTTTCAGGCGTGAGCCTATTCATGATGAATTGCCAAACCAAACTGAGAATAAATCACTTGACAGCTGTTAAATCGGTCGCCATCTTGAAAAGTAATGCCAACTTAAAGTTCTATACCTCTATAAAAAACACACTTTATATGCGGGATGGTGCTACCATATAAAGCGAAGCACCAGAGACTACTTAACTGACCAACTTTAACAATCTGCATTATGATTTTGCATTTAAAACATTACTCGCTCAGAATCAAGTAATGGAACCAGCTTAAGAGTTTAATACATTTTTGAAGTCGATCCGATATATACATACATATGTATTGTAACGTTAGCTCTGTTCGATTATCAAGAAAGTCTGCATCGAGCCATACCGCAGGTCAATCGCAAGTGAAGTAGATAATACTCTCATTCTTCTTAACAGGGTCGAAAACTTCTGCAGAAGTGATTTGTAGTTAAGTTCCTGAAAGTATAAAAAGACAACACATTAATGATACTCCATTATTGCGTTCTTAAAGATAAAAGATTCACTATATACCGCATTACAGAAAACACTCTCAATAATGACAGCTGGTAACCTTGACACACACTAATTGGGCGCGAAATTTAAACAAAAAATTAATTTCTTTTTGCAAAAGAAAAACATTTCTTATCTACTTCATGCCTTCCTGGCAAGGCACATACAAACAAATAAAAAAAAATAAAAGAAAAATTAAATTTTTATTTTAAATTGTTTTTAAAATCCAAACAACTTTTCCTGAGTTCATCGTTGAATGTTTCATTAAATTTCCAATAATTATTGGAAAATTTTTTTGCGGTAATTATTACAGCAAACATCTGTAAAAATAACCCAACAACAGAACACAATACAATACAATACAATACAACACGATAGAATTCTTTATTTTCTTAGCAACTTATGGTCCAATAAATCAAAAACTAACCGCCGAAGATCATTAATTGTTTTCGGCGGTGATGGGTGTGTTGCACACATGTTTTATGTGGATCTACGCTGCAATCGCCGCAGGCCATACCATACATTTCATATTGTATTGTATTTACAAACGAAAAAACTGAAAAAAAAGAAAATAATGAAATAAATAAAAATTAAATAAATAAATAGAAAAATTATCAAAATTGTTTTGATGTTTATAAAACAAAAACAAAAACCATAAAACGAATTTACATTTTCAAATAATTATTAAATTTATATCGAATGTTATCTTCACATTTTTTTTTTAATATCAGACTAAAATTAGTTCAATATGCTTAAAAAGTACAGTGGTGGGTAATAATAATGGTTTATAAAATATTAAAAAATTTTTGTCTTCAAATCTTTGTAATCAGTTGAGAATGATTTTTATTTTAATACGACTTTGCTTTAAGCTTTTGTAAAGGGTCCGCCAAATAACTTTTTTTTTGAAAATGCTTTAAAAAAAACTACTGAATATTTTCTCAAATTTCTTTTTTTATTTGAAAGTACAATCCTTCCGGTTAATAATGGAAAATAATTTCATTCAAATGGCTGCCTCGGCTGACCATGCAGTAGCCTACACGATCGGTCC
The DNA here is from genome assembly GCA_958299815.1 of Sarcophaga carnaria. NCBI lineage: Eukaryota > Metazoa > Arthropoda > Insecta > Diptera > Sarcophagidae > Sarcophaga > Sarcophaga carnaria. The sequence goes on from OY283152.1 coordinate 21,499,458, forward strand.
AATTTTTAAACACATTATCGATTGTGAGCAGCTGTATTTCACCAATGGCTTCACGAATATTGTCCTTTAATGCGTCAATTGTCTCTGGCTTGTCGGCGTAACACTTATCTTTGACGGCACCAAACAAATAATAGTCCAACGGAGTCAAATCGCAGATCCGAGGTGGCCAAACGACATCAGCTCTGCGGCTGTTAATGCGATCTTCAAAAACAGGGCTCAAAACATCGAGTGTAGCTTCGGCTGTGTGGCACGTAGCGCCGTCCTGTTGAAACCAAATGTTGCCAATATCCTCCTCTTCAATTTTTGTGAACAAAAATTCGTTCTACATGGCCTGATAACGATCGCCATTGACTGTAACGGCCACTCCTTACTCATTTTCGAAGAAAAATGGCCCAATTATGCCTCTGGACCAAAATCCTTTAGACAGGATTGCAGCCTACCTTCTCAACATGTATTGTGTGTGTTAATTTTATCCACGAGTGGCGGCACCTACAGTTTATTTAGTGTTTTTTTTATAAACTTTTCATGGGAATTTTATTTACTCTCAAAGTTGTTCCAAGAAGACTATTGGGAGAAAGTCGGCAAAAGGAAATGTTTTTATATTTTGCTTTATTCGAGATGTCTGAGTCGGGGCTTGAACCAAGGGCGTTCGTCTAATAAGCCAACACACTACCTACTGGACTACGGCGACTTCGAATAAATTTTCATTACTTGACGTCAGATCTAGTTTACGCGCCAGAGTTAAAAATCTGGGCCTGATTCTTGACCCCAAGTTAAGCTGGGTGATAAACCAGCTGATCGGACTGGCAGCTGGCAGCTTCAACCACCTAATCTTGTCATAAAGCAAGATGGGAACTTTGTTCTGTGGAGTTTCGCTCGATTTTTCGATGGTTAACGAATCCAATCTTCTTTATGGAGTTGTCTTCTGGGAGACTCCTGTCAATATAAATTGTAATGTGAGGCTTCTTAATAAAAAGAGGACAGAGGACTCGGTACTCTTTATTAAGTTTCACTGACTTCCATGTAGAGTTCTGGCCAGGCACTATGCGTCTCTTGTCGCAAAACATCTTAATGCTGTCATGTCGCATTGCGAAATTATTGCTTTTGAGTAGCCCTCTATCCAGCTTTGAGGACCCTGTGGATATCTACATACAATGTCGCCTTCTAGAGGTAGGCAGGCTATGGAATTTTCTGTGAAAGTTATAATTGAGCACCCATCAATCTACACAGTCACTTCTAGAAGAAGGCAAACTGGAATTTTCTATGAAAGTAATATAAAGGGTCCGCGAAATAACTTTTTTTTATTGAAAATGCTTTAAAAAAAACTACTGAATATTTTCTCAAATTTTTTTTTTTATTTGAAAGTACAATCCTTCCGGTTAACAATGGAAAATAATTTCATTCAAATGGCTGCCTCGGCTGGCCATCATCTTTTCAGATGAAGCTCATTTTGATCTTGGCGGGTATGTAAACAAGCAAAATTGTCGCATTTGGGGCTCAGAAAATCCGCACGCATACATTGAAAAGCCGACGCACCCAAAACGAGTCACTGTTTGGTGCGGATTTTGGTCCAGAGGCATAATTGGGCCATTTTTCTTCGAAAATGAGCAAGGAGTGGCCGTTACAGTCAATGGCGATCGTTATCGGGCCATGTTGAACGAATTTTTGTTCACAAAAATTGAAGAGGAGGATATTGGCAACATTTGGTTTCAACAGGACGGCGCTACGTGCCACACAGCCGAAGCTACACTCGATGTTGTGCGCCCTGTTTTTGAAGATCGTATTATTAGCCGCAGAGATGATGTCGTTTGGCCACCTCGGAGCTGCGATTTGACACCGTTGGACTATTATTTGTGGGATGTCGTCAAAGATAAGTGTTACGCCAACAAGCCAGAGACAATTGACGCTTTTTAAGATAATATTCGTGAAGCCATTGGTGAAATACAGCTGCACACAATCGATAATGTGCTTAAAAATTGGAACGATCGTGTAGGCTATTGCATGGCCAGCCGAGGCAGCCATTTGAATGAAATTATTTTCCATTATTAACCGGAAGGATTGTACTTTCAAATAAAAAAAGAAATTTGAGAAAATATTCAGTAGTTTCGTTTTTAAAGCATTTTCAAAAAAAAAGTTATTTGGCGGACCCTTTACCTCAGGCGAATGTAATGATCATAAATGAGTCTTTACCTCTCTCCCGTTCTTAAATTTCGCTTAATATATTCTTACAAACATTTCTCCCCATGCCAGAAAAGTAAAAAAGTAATTCATAGTCATTAGTAGCTTCCCAGTAACAACTTTTAACCGCCACTGTAAGAACGCATTCCAATTCTTCAACCAATTGAATATGAGTGAATAATTGCTTTTTGGTCAGATTAGCGCACGTTCTGCTTACACAAACACACACACACACACAAACTTATTCAGAGATTCACAATATTGTATGGAAAATAATTTGTTGGATTATTTTCTTATTGTTGTTTTTATTGTACTTGTTGTTGTTGTATTTGGTTTTGGCTGATATAAATTTGTGAAAATTGACAATTGTTCATGACACCAGAATAAAAACACAGAGGGAGAGAGAAAAAGAAAAGAAAAAAAAATCTGCGATTATTTTGATACAACACCACAGAAAACAAATTAAAGAAACAATAACAATAACAACGGCAACCAAAGTTTTTATTTTTTCGTTCTGTAAATAAAATAAAAAGAGAAATTAAAACAAAACAAACAAAAAAAATTTTAAAAAGTTGAAAACTTTTCTTGGAAATTTAAACTTGAAAAGTTTAAAAAGTATTTGAAGGAGTTTTCAAAATTCATTGTTCTTTTCCCAAAAATGAGCAGCAATGTTGGATTTTTTGTTTGTTTTTTTTGTACTTTATTTGCCTAAATAGTCCATTAATTCATAATGATGCGTAACCATCATAAAACGTGGAAAAGAGAGCAGGGGGCCCATATAACGATCCATTTATAAATGATAGCGTTGTAACTGTCCGCTCATAAAACGTGTTCATTTCCATTTATTATTTCGACAATTAAAAACGTGATTAACACATACACACTGGCACTGTCAGTACTTGTTTTTGTATTCTTTTATTTCAATGCCATTTTCATTTCATTTTTCCACATTTTCCATTCAATTTTCAAGATTTTTTATGAGTTTTTTGTGTGTTTTTGTACATTTTCGTTAACGTGTGCGTATTTTGTTTGTTTCACAAACATTTTCGAATATTTGACTTGAAATTTGTGAGACGCGAAGTGAATTATTCGATGGCTGAAGTCCATCATATAAACAGAAATTCTAAAGCATTGTATGACTCAACAACATCCAGCATCCAGCATCCAACCATGCAGGCATGCGAAAACATTAACATTGACAGCAAAGGAAACCTTATCAGCTACCAGTAACCATTCAAATCAAATAGCAGGAGAGAGTTCCGAGATGAAGGGGGGAAAAAGCACTTTAAAAGTTTAAATTCTTTAGTGTTTGGATAGTAAAAGAAAAAAGTGATAGAAGCCAAAAAGTACTTTTTTTTCACTGGGAGTATAATATGAGTTGTGGTCCTATAATGGGTTATCAATTCTATGGTTTCAAAAGCTAAATCGTATAATAAAAGCCCTTGATTTCGATGAAACTTATAATGCTTATATCTCTTTCGGTGACTTCCTCTCAGAGAGTAAATAAAAATACCGTAGGGAGTTTCTCAAATCAGTCGTTCGGTGCTGACCTTAAAACTGAACAAACCCGACTATTATTGATAAAATTAATATGGGTGGTATAAGGAGCTAGGTTATGATCCTGACTAAAGAGGAGATGTAATGGTCAAGTAAGCAAGTGTTCATTGCGATGAATGCACCAACTTATCTCTTTTAATTCTTCTATAGACTTTACAATGTGTTCCCATTGTTCTTTAGGAGTTTACGGCCTCAATAAATCATGAGAACACATTTCGGTTTTGTGTCAACGTCTTTACTTCACCTTCAGCTTTTTCCCATTGCAACTATTTCTGAATTGATTTGTCTTTTCCATGTATAAGATGCGTACCGTCCATGGCGTTCTTTGTTTTTTTTTTCTTATTTGCCATCCGCAGGGCATGTCCACTACACCGTTATTTTCAGAGTTTTATAGCATCTGCCATAGGCTTTTGATTGGTCTGTCCTACAATCTGATATTCGAGATGATAGTTATTTCAAGATTTTGAGGTACAAATACTTGGATTTCTTGCATAACATTGCGAGGGCTTTCTAAGTTTCACCGCCATATAAGCGGATTGATTTCACTTTTGCGTCTTAAATGACACTTCAGATGGAAAATAAAGGGTCTGCCAAATAATTTTTTTTTTGAAAATGCTTAAAAAAAAGCTACGGAATATTTTCTCAAATTTCTTTTTTTTTTTTATTTGTAAGTACAATCCTTCCGGGTAATAATGGAAAATAATGTCATTCAAATGGCTGCCTCGGCTGGCCATGCAGTAGCCTACACCAGAAGATGCCGATTTTGACAAAAAAAAATCATCTTTTCAGATGAAGCTCATTTTGATCTTGGCGAGTATGTAAACAAGCAAAATTGTCGCATTTGGGGCACAGAAAACCCGCACGCATACATTGAAAAGCCGACGCATCCAAAACGAGTCACTGTTTGGTGCGGATTTTGGTCCAGCGGCATAATTGGGCCATATTTCTTCGAAAATGAACAAGGAGTGGCCGTTACAGTCAATGGCGATCGTTATCGGGCCATGTTGAACGAATTTTTGTTCACAAAAATTGAAGAGGAGGATATTGCCAACATTTGGTTTCAACAGGACAGCGCTACGTGCCACACAGCCGAAGCTACACTCGATGTTTTGCGCCCTGTTTTTGAAGATCGCATTATCAGCCGCAGAGCTGATGTCGTTTGGCCACCTCGGAGCTGCGATTTGACACCGTTGGACTATTATTTGTGGGATGCCGTCAAAGATAAGTGTTACGCCGACAGGCCAGAGACAATTGACGCTTTAAAGGACAATATTCGTGAAGCCATTGGTGAAATACAGCTGCACACAATCGATAATGTGCTTAAAAATTGGACCGATCGTGTTGGCTACTGCATGGCCAGCCGAGGCAGACATTTGAATGAAATTATTTTCCATTATTAACCGGAAGGATTGTACTTTCAAATAAAAAAATAAATTTGAGAAAATATGCCTTTACTTGGTTTTTTTGCATATTACTGCGGGCGGTTTCCTAAGTTTCACAGTCATATAGGAGGATTGATTTTGATCGTAAATAACGCTTAACACCTGATAGGTTTTGAAACCACTAAATGGATAACCTCTGTTATAATGGAGGGCCAAATAATAATTTTTGCATAATGCGGCGACTATTCTATTCTCAATTCCCCAGTGAAATTTGTTTATTATTTACAAATAATTTTCGTAAATATTTATTCATTTAAATCGGGCACAAAACAACAAGAAAAGAAGACAAAAAAATAAACAAATTTTCTATTTAAAATTCGTTTGCATTGATTTAATGGAAATTTAGAACAAAAATCACCAGAAGTCAGTTAAAACAATTTGATTTTGACGTCAATCAAACAAGCCCATGAGGGAAAAATGACCAGAAGGCTCCTATTTCCGATAAGGTAATGTGGGCGGATATCAAATCAAAGAGTTGATAAAAAAAAAGATTTTGAACAGTAAAGAAAACACAGCTAATGATCACCATATGCTGGTAATGAAGAGTATTTGGGGCCAGAATTGATCTTTAATTAAAGAAAACGCATCTGACGTGAGTCAATAGAGATTTTATTATTAGAGTACAGCTGGTAGGATGAATTTTATCCATGAGTGAAGTGACCCAATGAAGTCGCCGTAGTCTAGTATTTAGTGTGTTGGCTTATTAGACGCAAAAGCCTGGGTTCGAACCCCAGGCCAGGCATCAAAGACCAAATACAAAAAGTATTTTTTCGACGACTTCCTCTCAGTAGATTTCTGTCAAAAACTCGGAGAGTAAATAAAAATTACCATGAAAAGTTTCTCAATAAATAAAAATCTGTCGTTCGGAGTCGACTTTAAACTGTAGGTCCCACCACTCATGTATAAAATTAACACACACAACATAAGTGGTGTGAGAGACTAGGACGTTGTACAATGGGTCAATTCGACCTCCGGGTACTGTACTTGTCTTAATTGACAAGTACACGTCCTCTAACCTAACCTAACCTGAAGTGACCCAAGAATACTGCGGAGGTGAATGAGGGATTAATGAAAAGAAGGTTTTTCTTTTAACCCTTTGACGGACACTGACGTCTATAGATGTCATAACAAGGGTTTCTGGGGGGACATGACGTGTATACACGTCATAAGTTGTTTCCTTGCCAAATAACAGAGATACAGCAAGTGTCCCACGGGAAGGCCTCCTAAAATTTTGGTGTCTTTATTCAGTAGAAGAAATTTCTTCTTTCTGTGCTGCACAGTAGGAAATGTATGTATATCTCCGTGAAAAATCTCATATCGTTTTTGAGTAGATTTTTAAAAATTAAATTCTTTTAATTCTCTGCTCTTTTTTCATAAAAACACTCATACGCCCATACTTTCAGCCAAATAATGACAACAATGGCCAAAGCAATAAAAAGCTCTTTAAAATTCTTCTTGGAGAATGAAATTTAAGCACTGCAGCACATTTTATCGCAATGTATCCCTTGGATGTTGGATGTGTAGTCAGGAATAAAAAGAAAAAATACAAGTTTTTTTATAGATTTTTTATGCTTTTTTTTATAACTTTATGCAGCAAAATAAGACACACAAACATTTTATGGATGCAACAAAACTCATCAACGAACGCAATCAAACAATCCGCGTGCTGTTCAACAAACATTATAAAGGGTGTTTTTTTTTATAGAGGTATAGAACTTTAAGTTGGCATTACTTTTCAAGATGGCGACCGATTTAACAGCTGTCAAGTGATTTATTCTCAGTTTGGTTTGGCAATTCATCATGAATAGACTCACGCCTGAACAACGCTTGCAAATAGTGCAATTTTATTTCGAAAATAATGGTTCCGTGCGGAAAACGTATCGCGCACTACGTCCATTTTATCGTCGACAAAATCGTCCATCAGAGCAGTTAATTCGATTAACCATGGAACGTTTTCGCACCACGTTTACTCTTACTGATAACTCGCATCCCCAGAGACGCTGTACGGTGCGTACAGAAGAAGCTATTGCTGCTGTAGAGCGTAGCATTGAGGAAGACCCGAATGAGTCCATCCGCCATCGAGCACAGGAATTGGATCTGTGTCCATATACTTTATGGAAGATTTTGCGGAAGGATCTTGGTTTGCGTGCTTACAAAATCTAACTCATGCAAGAATTGAAGCCAAACGATCATCAAGTAAGGCGTAGATTCGTCGAATGGGCCCAAAACGAGATTACCGTTGTTCCCGATTTTCATAAGCGAATTTTGTTGTTTAGCGATGAAGCGCACTTCTGGTTGAATGGCTACGTCAACAAACAAAACTGCCGCATTTGGAGTGAAGGTAATCCTCAAGTGTATGTGGAAACACCGTTACATCCGGAAAAACTGACTGTTTGGTGGGCTTTATGGGCTGGTGGAATCATTGGTCCGTACTTTTTCAAAAACGATGGTGGCCAGAACGTTACAGTCAATGGTGATCGGTATAGAGCCATGATTACTAACTTTTTCATTCCTGAATTGAATAACCATGATGTCCAGGAGATGTGGTTTCAACAAGACGGCGCAACATGTCACACAGCTCGTGCCACAATAGATTTATTGAAAGACATGTTTGGTGACCGCCTAATTTCACGTTTTGGACCTGTGAATTGGCCTCCAAGATCTTGTGATTTAACACCGCTAGACTACTTTCTGTGGGGCTATGTAAAGTCATTGGTCTATGCGGTAAAGCCACAAACGCTTGACCATTTGGAAGACAACATTCGCCGTATTATTGCCGATATACGGCCACAAATGTTGGAAAAAGTCATCGAAAATTGGACGTCCAGATTGGACTACATCCGCGCCAGCCGTGGCGGTCATATGCCAGAAATCATATTTAAAATGTAATGCCACAAAACTATCTTTCGGTTAAATAAAATTCACGTCAATCGAATAATCCATCGTTGTTTTATTGCAACTTAAAGTTCTATACCTCTATAAAAAACACCCTTTATAAGGGGGGGGAGTACTTTTCTCTTTGGGGGCTTTTATGTATATTGACACCTAATTTTGTAATACTCGTTCATTTTTTTTTGCTTTTTCTTCATCTTCTTTTTTGGTTTTTGATAAAAGTTTGGATTTCTTTTTTTCTTTTTCTTTTTCTTCTTCGATTCTATTTTATTCTTTTCGGGTTCATTACAAAAGTTATGACCCCCGCTTGAAATATTTTTGATGACCCTGAACTTTTAAGCGTTAAAGCAAGTAAAAAAAAAAAGAGGAAAATTTTCTTTTTTTACTCATGAGGCTTGCAAAAGGCATATTATTGTTGGCAACCCCCCCACTTTCTGGCCCTTTCAGAGCATATATATTTTTGTTTTTGCTTTCTTTCTAGTCGCATTAGAAAACGTGTATGCACGTGTGTAAGTGTAGGTGTAGATGTAGGTGTGTTGTTAATATGTGTGAGAAAGTTTTCTGTTTTATTTGTATAATTAATAGTTTTAAGAGCATTTAAGCCGCAAATGAAATGCCGCTAAGCAGCGTATAAATTACTTGCAGCTTAAAAAGTTTTTTTCCTGTAACCGCCACTTGTAAAAAGGAAATTTAAATAAAATTATAACGGTAAAGCAGGAGGTCCGTGCGTGGCTTTGTGGTGAGATAAAACGTAAGTTTTTTCGTTTACAAAAAAAAAACATTTAAATTAAAGAAAAGGTTTAAAATACAATAAAAATAATATTTCTGCGTAAATAGTTACTCATGTTTCGGTTTCAAAAGTAAAATTAAATATTTCGATGAAACTTTTATTTCATTGTAATGCCTGAACCTTGCCAAGCAATTCAATGCCTTGATTGTTTGCAGTTTTCGATCCTTTTGAAGTAGTTTTCTTCCATTTTATTTGTACACTTTCGGTGATATCTAGGCCATATGTTGACGAATGTTGGATTTCAAATCCTTGGACACGGAAAACGTACATATAATCTTGACTAATTATCGTAGCCAGAACGTTCCATTAGAGTAAATTCTGTAAAAAAACCATAAGGCTTCTTCCAAGAAAGGGTCCGCCAAATAACTTTTTTTTTGAAAATGCTTAAAAAACTACTGAATATTTTATCAAATTACTTTTTTTATTTGAAAGTACAATCCTTCCGGTTAATAATGGAAAATAATTTCATTCAAATGGCTGCCTCGGCTGGCCATGCAGTGGCCTCCACGATCGGTACAATTTTTAAGCACATTATCGATTGTGTGCAGCTGTATTTCACCAATGGCTTCACGAATATTGTCCTTTAAAGCGTCAATTGTCTCTGGCTTGTCGGCGTAACACTTATCTTTGACGGCTCCCCACAGATAATAGTCCAACGGTGTCAAATTGCAGCTCCGAGGTAGCCAAATGACATCAGCTCTGCGGCTGATAATGCGATCTTCAAAAACAGGGCGCAAAACATCGAGTGTAGCTTTGGCTGTGTGGCACGTAGCGCCGTCCTGTTGAAACCAAATGTTGCCAATATCCTCCTCTTCAATTTTTGTGAACAAAAATTCGTTCAATATGGCTCGATAACGATCGCCATTGACTGTAACGGCCACTCCTTACTCATTTTCGAAGAAAAATGGCCCAATTATGCCTCTGGACCAAAATCCGCACCAAACAGTGACTCGTTTTGGGTGCGTCGGCTTTTCAATGTATGTGTGCGGGTTTTCTGTGCCCCAAATGCGACAATTTTGCCTGTTTACATACCCGTCAAGATCAAAATCAGGTTCATCTGAAAAGATGATTTTTTTTTTGCCAAAATCGGCATCTTCTGGTGTAGTCTACTGCATGGCCAGCCGAGGCAGCCATTTGAATGAAATTATTTTCTATTATTAAGGGGAAAGATTGTACTTTCAAATAAAAAAAGAAATTTGAGAAAATATTCAGTAGTTTTTTTTTAAAAGCATTTTCAAAAAAAAAAGTTATTTGGCGTACCCTTTAGAAGAAATACGGCCCGATAATCATGCTCCAAGCAACAACTTTTGCACTTTAGCAAAGAAAATTTTGTTCCAAAAATGTCCATTGAAAACTTGTTGCTCTATAACACAATCAGTATACATATCTATGCTTTTGAGAATGGTTAGTTGGCTTTAAAGGCTGCGAAAATTGGACTTTATATGAATGCAGTTACAAATGCGCCATAATCTATAAGCGATTACTGAGAATACAGTGGATTTCAATAAATTCTGATTATTCGGTACTGATACTAGTAGAAACAAGGGCGCGTTAATAATTTTTTTCTACAATAAACGAAATTTATAACGGTAAATATTCTGTTATAACTTAAAAGAAAAAAAAAATTGGCGGTAAACTGATGACTAATGACGAGGCAGACATGTCGCATTTCCTGTGTTTTCATAATCCCTTTAAGAAAAATTTTGTTTTTTTTTTTCATGTTGTATTTATTTTGCATGCATGCATACATGCAGTCCAAATATAATTTATTCTATTTGCCAATACTTATTATTATTTATTGTCGATTTACGAAATGCATCAGATTCAAATGGCAAATTATGTTTTTCACATGCGGCGGCTTCCTTTAATTGTTGGCAGTGATTTACAAGTACGAAGAACCTGAAGAAGTATTTTTAACAAATTCGGACGAGACGAGTTCTTTTTATTCACCTTTTTTTCATTTTGCTATGCAAAATAAAAAGCCTTTGATTTGTTTCAGCAAAGGGTTGCCAAGTAGTTGTTCTTTTTTACGAATACAGGATTTTTAAAGGTGACCACCATTATAGTTTCGAATTTGCTAGCGTGTGTTAGGAAAGAGGATAAATACAGCCAGAAGGTCGTACTGTCCTGTACCTTGTGGTTTAAGGGATAACGGAAATAGGGGGTTCTTCCCCTAACCCAACCTAACCTAGTGTCTTCTCCTCGCGTACTTTAGTTTGTGTGTGTATTTTGATTTGACCATTTAAGGTGCATGGTATCGTAGTTGCCTTAGTCTAATGGGTAGTGTGTTGGCTTCTTAGACGTAAAGCCCGGGTTCGTATCCCAGGACAGGCATCAAAACGAAATATGAAAAACAAATATTTCTTCGGCGATTTCCTCTCAGCAGATTTCTGGCAAAAACTCTGAGAGCAAAAAAAACCTGCAATGAAAAAGTTTCTCAAAAATCTGTCGTTCGGAATCGACGTTAAACTTTAGGTCCCGCCAATCCATTCACGTATAAAATTAACACACGCAACATGAGTGGTGTGCGAAGCTAGGCCGTAATCCTGACTGAAGGGTTGCAATGGCCAATTATGTATGTATGTATGTATGTTTCTGCATACATTTAAAAAAGGAAACGTATGTTAATGGTGCTGGTAACCCTATATTTGACAGCATTTAGATTTTTTTTGTGGTTTTTGTACGGGCCTTAAACAGTACAATGAGTGAAAATAAAATTTGTCTTTCGGCCAATATGTCACTTGCGTCATGGCTGCAATTGTTGCTGGTGCCATTATATTATGCTGTAGTAGACGTTCGTTAGTTGGGTTGCTTAGTTGCTGGCCGTTGTAATTTTAAGTCGAACAAATTTTCTTTGGGGACCCGCGAAGAACAAAAAAAAAAAACAAATCTTTTTTGGCAATGATGACAAGAATTTGCGGTACCGTGTTATTTAATTTGATGTCAAATCGAAAATGACAAAAAAAAAAAAAAAAAAAAAAAAAAAACAACATGAGTAGAGCGGAGCAGAACAGAACAGCACAGCACAGCATAGCACAGAATAGAGCGTTGTACAGCATAGTACCGCATTAATTTGAAATGTTTTAATTTCATTAATTAATCGTGAATAATTTATTTGCATTTTCGTTACGATGTTTCCTTTTTTTTTATGAAGAAAAAAATATAAAATTAATGCATAAATTAACCTGAGAGCGATAGGCACAAAGAGTCACTCACATAGCTTGAGAGACAGACATTATTGTTTATTAATCAACATTTTTTTTTATTAAAATTTGCTATTCTATTATTCTATATTCTTCCTTTTTCGTTTTTGTTTTAAAATTAAAAAATAATTAAATTGAATATCAATTAAATATTAACGAAATAACGTCAATTAAAAATTCAATTTTAATTTAAAAATTTTTAATTTTTTTTTTGTTTTTCTTATACTTAATGCAATGCAAAGCATTTTCCTTTTAAAACATTTTCATTACAAATTAAAAAAAAAAAAATTTTTTTTTGTTTTTCTTTAATAACGTCGTCGTCCCCACAGAGGAGATTGTGTTAATGGGGTGATAACCTTTAAATATTTTGTCATTATTCTTGCGGTTTTTGTTGTTGCCTTATGAAAACAATTTATTATGTACGTATTATTACTTACGAGTATTTATTTTTTTATTTTTATTTGTTATTATTGTTGTTATTGTTCTTATAATTCATGTTGTTGTTGTTTTCTTTGTTAATTTATTTTATTTTGTTTTGATTTAATGACACATCCAGACGACAATGTAATTAACACAGTGAGGCAGGCAAGCAGACACAGACGTACACAGACAAGACATAACATTTTTCCCCATTTTTAGTGTCAATTCTTTGATGCTCTTTTTGTTTTTTTCTTGCTGTCACTGTGTCGTTTTTTCTGTTTTCATTTTCATTTATTTATACACTCAGTCAGTCATTTTTAATAGAAGGTGGTAGAGGGTATTGCCAAAATCGGTGTTAATTCTCTGTTAAACGAAAAGTGTCCACCTTTTTTTATACAAACTCTCATGAAATGGTCTCAACTGGCTTCTTCTTGTAGATTCTTAAAAGGAAGAGGTTCCACTTATGCGAGCAAAGATGTTAAAAAGCGGGCAAACTCATATCAGTACAGAGAACGGCTGCATTGCGTGTCACGTCGGCATATCGTACAGTGTCCGCTCCAGCCGTACTGGTGATAGCAGGTATAATCCCTGTGGATCTGCTGGCAGTGGAGCGGATGGAGATTTATAAGGCGAAATCGGCTGGAAATCACGTAACCGGTTACTTCAGGGAGAACACCACTTCAAAATGGCAAAAACGATGGAACGAGGAAGATAGAGGAAGATGGACGGCGACACTTATTCCGGACATAAGGCCATGGATTGACTGGAAATTTGGAGAGGTAAACTACTACGTTACACAGATGCTACCGGGCCACGGATATTTTAGGAAATATCTGCACAGAATGGGCAAGGCCGCCTCCCCTTACTGTCTTTACGAGGAAGGGGAGGTAATTGATGACGCAGAGCACACTGTTTTCGAGTGTACATGCTGGCAGAGCTATCGCTCTATACTGACGTCAATAGTTGAAACGATCACAGCCGCTAATATTGTCGGGGTTATGACTGCGAGTAGTGAAGATTGGACCTCGGTAGTGAATTACGTAGAGCGCATTCTGAGACGGAAGAAGAGAGATCTTGAGGCTGCAGAACGAGTAAGCATGTCGGCATAGGTGATATTGTCACACGTGCCAAGCGTAACCGAGACGATGATTTAGACGAAAGGAATAGTCGAGACGCTTAGATGACTCCTCAACTTTCGGTTCGCAATCCGGACGCGGATATAAACATAATGAGGCCAAAAGGACTCCACTCCGAAGTAATACCACCGTAGTTCCGGAGTGGGCACAAACAAGTCCACAGGAGACGAGGGGTGAAGGCCCCACACACTGAGGATGTGACGACTTCCTCTATGGTGCGGTTAGGTGCATTTACCCCTCCTCGGCGAAAAAAAAAACTTATGCGAGCATATAGGCCTATTGTGATACCACAATCAATATTCAAACCGGTTATCAAACATTCCCTAGAGGAAATCAACCCAAGTCCAAAGTAAATCTTGCTATTGCACCAATCTTTATATTAGAGATCGCAGTTAAGGATGTCAAAAAGTGAGATGACGAAAACTTCTGCTCATTCACGGCAAAAGTAGATCACTGACACAAGAGGTGAAAGACGGTCTCTTCCTCCTCCTCATATCCACAACTTTTGAAGAAGACATTTGCCAGAATGCCAAGTCTTTCGGCATGCGTACCAAAGGAAGAATCGATATTGAGAAATGGATGGCTGCTTCTCTTCTTATCCATACGTGCCCCGCAGATTCGAGCAATATTCCACGTCCCCTTTTGATGTCAAGGAGTTTCAGCTTCCCTATTAAACGAATAGATAATATTCAAATTAACTAAGGTAATCGGAATACGTACGTCCTGTAACACGGAGATTGTAAGCTACTTACCCTATTTGGAGCTGTGGTTTTGATCCAAATCGCGGGAAGAGTCTAGTTGGGCTCAGTGTGGAGTTTCATTCTCAACCGGGTGCCGTGACCCAAAGATCGGAAGGAGTTTTAAATAGGCTCCGCTCCTAACCAAGGGGAAGTCATGTCCAAATACAAGGCTTCGTTGGAAGACGCATTGTATTTTACCCTGTGCGAAGAGCACCATGGGATTAGGTCCACGCGGACAGGTACCCATGTAAAACCCATCGTCGTTACCTTACTTGAGTTCCAAGATACCCAGAATATACTTGAGAAATTCCCAGCATTCAAGAACGACAGTTTAAATTATGTTCGTTAGGATCTTAGTCGCAGCCTGTCTGCTTAATCTAACCTAACCTCAACTGAGTATAAAGTAATCGGCATGAGATTTCTTTTAACACTGCAAAGTATAGTGACTTCAATATTATCTCTCTAACTGTAATTGCAACTTTAAATAACACCTTCATTCGCGGCACCGGTTATAAAACAAACACACTGCTCGTGCATATTACATCCGCTTCCATATTCATGTCTCACGTCTCATAGACGTTATTGGCCTTTTCGTTAAATGTGAACTCAATGAATGAATAATTGACTGACGAAATGAACTTGGATCCTGTTCTCTCTCTCTATTCTACGTTTACGTTCACGTTCAATTTAAGTACACACTGCATACTCACTCTATGACATTTTCAGATTTGTCACTCAATCTGACTCACGCCCACCTTCCGCCGTTGACTTCAAATGTGCTTTTAAGTGTCCGCATAACCTTGTGTCCGTATGGAGAATTTATTTCGGAAGGCTCCTATTAAAAGTGTGTGTTAAAAAGTTCCATGTCAGCCAAAAGGAAGAGAAGAAAAAGAGCAAAAGAAAGCAAAGCCGCCTAAAAGGAAATGAAACATTCAACCAAACAAATCATTTATTAAAACTTTCTTTCTTTCATCCGGCCACAAACCATTTAAACTCACAAGTGACTACAACGTGCATATACATACGAGTATAGTATACGGTATGGTGGACTAAAGTAGAGCAGCGGATTCGTATGGATTGGTGGTCTAAATTGTTATTTAGACATGAAATATAATGACAGCAACGGATGTTCATTTTGACACCGCGTTTTTCCTCTTCTTTTTTTTGGACATTGAAAGAAGGAGGACTATTTAGACGTGGCATGTGATAAATAAATAAAAAGGACATCCACTCCACTCAACTCAAATGTTATTCGGGAATTGTAATTACGTTTGACATTTGAGAAGGACAAGAATAGACAACTAGTATGTGGAAATACGTTAATGGAGTGACAGCAGGGGGGGGGGCGGTAAATTAATAAATATTTGACATGTGAAGTAATAGCAGATATCGATTACAATAAAGGGGGAACGTCCTACAAGAGAGTTTACATTGATTTTTATTTATCAAGTTTGTTAAGTAAACCTTGTCTGTTTTTACTTTTAGCTTTCAATTCGGTCGGTTTATAACGATAGCTTGCTTAGAAGACCTGTCAGTTTGCTTAAAGTATACTTCAAGTTTTAGTTCCTTATCAATATAACGGCACTGCTGGCACTACTACATAATACGTCGCCACCTTTGGAAACCTTCAATAGATCTTATGTTAGCAAGTATGGTGGATTCTTACCGACATTGCAAAGTGAAAGAAACCTTCGGTTATGTTAGATTACGATAGTGTGAGGTAAGCCCCTATGTCATGATCCGTTAGTGATGGGCTTTGGATGAAACTATCCAGTTTCGTTGGTGGCACGTTCGCCAGAATGCCCAGGTCTTCAAACATTCTGTCACCCAAAAATCGATGACATCTGTTTTGAAGCGAAGAACATTCGCATAAAAAGTGAAGACACATGATGGCAGCTTCTGCAGTAATCATGGTGGTGCAGACCGCGCAGTGGCTAGTATAGCTACTGTAACTGTCTAGCTGGCTAGTGTATCTAGTATAGCTAGTTAGTATAGTTGACTGGCTGGCTAGCATAGCTGGCTTGCAGGCTAGTATAGCTATGTATCTGGCTAGTGCAGCTAGTACAGCTGGATAGCTGGCTAGGTGCAGCTAGTACAGCTGGCTAGTATAGCTGGCTAGGTGAAGCTAGTACAGCTGGCTAGTATAGTTGGATAGCTGGCTAGTGTAGCTAGTACAGCTGGCTAGTGTAGCAGGCTAGCTGCCTAGTATAGCTAATATAGTTGGCTAGTGTAGCTGGTATTGCTGGCTAGCAGGCTATTATAGTTGGCTAGTGTAGCTGGTATTGCTGGCTAGCAGGCTATTATAGTTGGCTAGCAGGCTAGTAGAGCTAACATACCTGGCTGGCTAGCTGCCTAGTATAGATATTATAGCTAGTATAGGTTGGTAGTATAGCTGGGTAGCTCGCTAGTATAGCATAGCTGGATAGCTGGCTAATATAGGTGGGTAGCTCGCTAGTATAGCTAGTATTGCTAGCTAGCAGGCTAGTATAGCTGGATAGCTGGCTAGGAGCAGCTAGTACAGCTGGCTAGTATAGCTGCATAGCTGGCTAGGAGCAGCTAGTACAGCTATCTAGTATAGCTGCATAGCTGGCTAGTATAGTAGGATTGCCGGCTATTACAGCTGGCTAGTATAGTTGGCTAGTACAGATGGCTAGTATAGCTGGCTAGTATAACTGACTAGTACAGCTGGCTAGTATAGTTGACTAGCTGGCTAGTATAGCCAGTACAGCTGTATAGGTAGTATAGCTGGCTAGTATAGCTAGGATAGCTGCCTAGTTTAGGTAGTATAGCTGGCTAGTATAGCTGGCTTGTATAACAACTACAGTCGGCTAGCTAACTAGAATAGCTTGCTAGTACAGCTAGTATAGCTAGTATAACTGGTTAGATGGCTAGCATATCTAATATAGCTGGTTAGCTTGCTAGTATAGCGGGCTTGCAGGCTAGTATAGCTGTCTAGATGGTTATCTGGCTAGTATAGCTGGTTTGGTGGCTAATATAGCTGGGTAGTATACTTACTATTGCTGGATAGTATACCTGGTATAGCTGGATAGTACAGCTAATAAACTGGCTAGATGGCTAGCATGTCTAGTACAGCTGGCCAGCTGGTTAGTAGAGCTAGTAATGCTGGCTAGTGCAGTTAGTACAGCTGGCTAGTATAGCCGGTATAGTTGTATAGCTGGCTAGTGTAGCTGGTTACTATAGCTAGTATAGCTGGTTAGTATAGCCAGTACAGCTGGCTACTATAAATACTTTAGCTAATATAGGTGGCTAGTATAGCTGGTCGGCTGGTTAGTATAGCTGGCTATTATAGATATTATAGCTAGTACAGGTGGTTGGGTAGCTCGCTAGTATAGCTGGCTAGTTTAGACAGTATAGCTAGTATAGCTGGGTAGCTAGCTAGTATAGCCGGGTAGCTGGCTAGCTCGCTAGTATTGCTGGATAGCTGGCTAGTATAGCTGGGTAGCTGGCCAGCTCGCTAGTATTGCTGGATAGCTGGCTAGTATAGCTGCTTAGTATAGCTAGTATAGCTGGTTAGCAGGCTAGTATAGCTAGCATTGCTGGCTAGTATAGCTGGCTAGAATAACTAGGATATCTGGCTAGTATAGCTAGGAAAGCTGGTAATATGCCAGCTAGCTAGCTGCCTGGTATAACTGGCTAGTGTAGCTAGTATAGTTGGCTAGCTGGCTAGTATAGCTGGTGTAGCTAGCTTCATTTTTACTACAGCTAGTACAGCTGGCTAGCGGCCTTAAAATGGTACAGGTTAATCTGACCTATCTTCAGCAGTCTCACAACATCAGTCTTGGCTATCCCACCCCATACCTCATTTTGCCGTCCAAGTGGCGCAAAAGGCGCAGGGGTTCCGGACCTATTTTGATTCTGAAATCTTTTCCAGCATCTTTGTCCCTTGCACGGCCGCGCTCAATCATCCAATCGGACGCTTTTAGTCCCACATTTTGTAGTTTGATGAGGGAAAGTGTAGCTTCGTCCTTTAAAATTGGAGGGGAAACCCACACCCTGACCGATCATTCTGACAGGGGTTTCCTTTAGTGGCACCACGACAAGCTGAGCAGTCGGCAACAACTCTTCTTGGCTGCGGACTCAGTTTGTGAGAAATTCTAAAGCTTCTCGGTTGCTGCATCATACTACCATCCATCCTTTTTGCCACTTGGCACCATCAAACTAGTCACAAAGGTGAAGTTGTTAGTAGGGTATAACAGAACCTTTAAAGCAGGTCTTTAGGGATTTCCGCTAATCTAAAGGATACAACAAAGTTGGCATAGTTGGAGAACACAACAGTTTCTCTACAGTATGCCAGCTTCGATTTGTCTGCGAAGCGAATATCAGTTGAAAATTTCAATTAGAAATCTTGCATAATACGAACAATTTTTTGTAGTTTAAGAAACATTTTTTAAGCTAATATTACATTCGGACCATAACCAAATGTAGGGTATATGAAGTGAAATTATGGCAGACATTTGTGTTTGGAATGTAATCAATCTGCCAGAGCAATTTCGGCTTTGATCCTTGAAATTGTCATGGTAACCTTAAACTAATTTTTATTTTGCAATTCTATTTCTTTTATTTTTTTCTTTTCTCTTTTTTTTGGCTGTTTTTGGCAAATTTTTCACTTTTATAATCGATAATCATGCACTAGAAATTTTCTTTAGACGAACATAAACACACGTACATACATATGTACAACACAAATAAGATTTATTTGACGTTTTTGGATTTTTATATTATTTTTGTTGGATTTTATTTCATTTTCTTTTCGTCTTTTTTCCCCTCTACTTTTAGATTTATTTGCACAACAAAATGCCAAGTCTACTTAGAGGGTCAAAGACAAACTCCCAGCTCTGGTAAATGAAGAAAATCAACAACAATACGAGCAACAATAATAATAAAAAAAAAAGGAAAAATCATATCAAAAATAAAGAAAATCAAAAATTAAAAAATAAAAACTGAAAACAAAATAAAAATTTCTACAAAAAATATGTCAAAGTCCGCAGTACAAACAAATATTTCCGTTTCTTCTTCTTCTATAACTACTACTACTACTACTAGCGCTATTACTTTAACTGAAACTGATACTGCAACAACAGCTAATCAAAAATCATTAAGTAACTGTAATAACTGTAACTGTAAAACTCTACCACAACAACAACTGGCGACCATATCAATAATGCTGGATTATGATATTGACAACACGTTGAATACGATCAAGGAGAACGGTGGTGCAGCTGCTGCTGCTGCTCATTTGCTTCACAAAACGGAAAACGTTAACATGTCCTCTACTACGGCATCCCAGGCTATTCTAGCTCCTCCTGTTAGTATGGATACGTCAGCAGCAACAAATTCAAATTGTGATACTGCCTCCGTTGTGGAGGCAGCCTCTGTTATAGAAAATTCTTGTAGTCATAGTTCTAGTCAACAAATGCAACCGCTAACGGTTAAATGTGATGATATCAAAGCCATATTACCTCTGACACCGCCAGCCACACCGGTCATTCAAAACACTGCCCGCAAACGTTGGAAGATTTTGGCTAAAGTCTTGCGTAAAGACTCCGAGGAAACGGTTTCGTCTTCGGGTGAAGAGTGCAGCAGCGAGCAAACAGCCTCGGTAAGGCGTTTCAAATCATTCGACCTCTTGCGCCAGGATAGCTTTGAAGACCACAATACCTTGAATTACTTGGGCAAGCCAGAAAACTGGTACAAATACAAGGTTATACTGGAGGGTCAAATCCAGCAAGAGTTTACGGTTAACATACACCACATGGAGAGACATTTAACCGCCACCGATTTAATGGGTTTCAACAACACCGGCAACATTTGTGTATGGCCCTCGGAAGAAGCTCTTACTGCTTACGTTTTATCCGATTTGAAAGCTTTTAACAATAAATGGATATTGGAATTGGGTGGCGGCTTTACTTGCCTTTCAGGCCTTATGTTATCAAAGTATGCCAAGCCTTATGCCGTACATCTAACCGATGGCAATGAAATCTCAGTGGAGAATGTTAAAAAGACTGTGTGTCTCAATGAAATCTCTTGTTATACCAAATGTTCTGTTTTGAAATGGGAAGATGCCGGGGCTCGAGTGCCCTCTGAAAAGGGAAAATTCGACATCATACTCTCGGCCGACTGTTTGTTCTTTGATGAGGCACGTTCTGCCTTAGTGGACACCATATGGTATTATTTATCGAACAAGGGTGAAGCCTTAATAATGGCACCAAAACGTGGTAAAACCATGTCTTTATTCATAGAGGAATCGGTGGCTCGTGGCTTTCTAGTTAAATTAACCCAACGTTATAATGATACTATATGGCAGCGTCATTTGGAATTGATGAACTCATCGTTGTACGATGAGGATTTACATTATCCTGTATTATTAAGTCTACGTAAACCGTTAACTACTCCCCTACCGACACCATCATCTACCTGTTTAGGACCACCACCACCGCCGCCACTACCCATGGATGTATGCAAAGAAGAATTGTAGAAATTGATACGGCTGCTGCTGCTGTTTCTGCTGCTGCTGTGATTACGCATCAAAAGTATTTTCTTGTTTATCACAAAAAATAAAAACAATATTTTTTTCTTTACTTCAATAATTCCATTTTTAAATTCCTTATTATAATAAATGTCGTCATTTGTTTAACACACTTATTCTCCTACATACCAAACGTACGTACATACATACGTATGTCTGTATACCTATTATCCTTACCTCGTAAAGAGTATACTTGAAAAAAGAGGGAAAATTTAAATATTTAATTTAATTTTATTTAATTTGCATAAGCATTTGAAGGTTAAAACCCATGAAAATAATTTGAGAAACTGTTTTTCAAGTTTAAAATTCAAAAAATTTAAAACCTAACATCAGCCTGTAAGAATTAACATTCGAAATAATAAAAAAAACGGTTTAAGTTTCCTTCGAAAATAATTTTAATTACTAAACCCGTAAGCCTGTTTGAATGAAGTGAAAATATTTTGATTTATTTTTGCATATTAAAATGCTTTTAAAATTTGCGTTTATGTCAACTGCTGTAAGGGTGCACTTAAAACAACACTTTTGACGTATATGTACGTCATGTACAATATACGTTTAAGGGCTTACTTTTCAAGTTAAATTGAGCTACAAATTATTTTTGCCCAAAATATTATTCTCAAGTGGTTATAAAGCAATCCTATAATCTTTAGACATGCGTTCTTCCTTCAAATTCTAACACCACCTGATTTTTTTGAAACTCCTTCGTCTGATCTTTCGGTAGATTGCCTCTGCTATTTCGCCGTGGTTCAATCCCTGGCTGCTCAGAGGTCTCAGAGAGTAAATAAAATTGCCATGAAATGTATCCCAAAAATCTGCCGATGGGAATCGATTCAGTCATGTCACTTGTGAATAAAATTAACACGTACAACATGGGTGATGAGAGAAGGAGGATCGTAATCCTTACAAAAGGGCTATAATGGCCAATTAAGGAACATCAAATATTTGTTCGGGAATAGAGTGGAGAATTGATCAGGCAACATAATTTACTCAAGGATGTCTTCTTCTTATTTTCTTTGGTTATTCAAATCACTGGCAATGTTTGGTCTGGTAACTTCTAGAACGTTTGAAGTCGCCGTAGTCTAGGAGGTAGTGTGTTGGCTTATTAGACGTAAAGCAAGGGTTCGAGCCCCAGGCCAGACATCAAGGCAAAATACAAAAAGTATTTCTTCGGCGACTTTCTTATTTTCTTTGGTTATTCAAATCACTGGCAATGTTTGGTCTGGTAACTTCTAGAACGTTTGAAGTCGCCGTAGTCTAGTAGGTAGTGTGTTGGCTTACTAGACGTAAAGCAAGGGTTCGCGCCCCAGGCCAGACATCAAGGCAAAATACAAAAAGTATTTATTCGGCGACTTCCTCTCAGCAGATTTCTGGCAAAAACTCTGAGTGTAAATAAAATTGCCATGAATTGTTTCTCAAAAATCTGTCGTTCGGAGTCGACTTTAAATTATAGGTCCCACCACTCATGTATAAAATTAACACACACAACATAAGCGGTGTGAGAAACTAGGACGTTGTACAATGGGTCAATTCAACCTCCGGGTACTGTACTTGTCTTAATTGACAAGTGCACGTCCTCTAACCTAACCTAACCTAACTTCTAGAACGTTTCTGTTGATCTGTTATTGTTTTTTCTTTTTCATGGGGCTTTTATTTAGTTTCGTTTTAGTAAAACAATGAAGATAAGAGGAAAAACAGACAACAGTGAATACAATGCGTTAATTTCGCAAAATTTTTGAAAACAAACGTAACTTACTGGGTACGAAATGGTGCGCTGATTGTCCATTAAGGGTTCTATGGCCCTCTTACGAAGGAAATTGTATGGACTTTCATCTGAGTGATATGTCGTTATTGTGTCATTGTGGGCCCAACAAGTCCACGAGACGAGGGGGGAATTTAGTGGGTGAGGGCCCCACACACGGAGGATGCGACGACTTCCTCTATGGTGCGGTTAGGTACATTTACCCCTCCTCGGTGTAAAAAAAATGTGTGAACATACAAGTGAAGTATTGATTCTCTGTTGGTGTATTCTTTTCAATTTCCGCTCAAAGAGACTTAAACTGTTTCTCCTTTATTATACCATCTACCATGTAGAATGAATGTATTATTAATGTATTCTTAATTGGTTGTTATAATTTAATGAATTTGATGATAATTATCTGCTTAAAGCAGTAAAAATTAGTTATGAACGCCACAACAAACCAAATTCATAATTAAAGGAAAAATATTTTCTTTGTAAAGCTTTAATGGGTTTGGCCTTCAACTCATATAATACAACACAAATCTAATTAAAGTTTATTAACCTCTTTCCTCTAAGAAATATTTAAATTAATATTGTATTTCCACCATTTTAGTTCCTTATACTCGTACATATTTACTAAGACATTATACGTATACTCTACCCCCCCCCCCCCACGTTCCTAATCCTTTCCTTTAGCACTTAAAAATTTTTAAATTTTAATATAAATTAAGAGAAAAAGCCTATTAAATTATCTCAATTAGAAAAAATTTAAATTATTTACTATGACAACCGTTTGTATATACATAATTATTATTGTAATAAATAATATGTAATAAAAAAAAGACTTACAAAAATAATAATAATTTGTAAAACCTTAAACAAAAATTAATCCTAAAATTCTCTGTACAATTTAAATGAATATATGTATGTATATTATGTAGTACTATATACATATATAAAGTACATACATATGTATATACAATATATACCACGTACACAAAAGAAATAATCGTTTATAATTTAGTATGATTAACAATGAAAATAAATTGGAACCAATATGTTATAAAATAAAATCAAATGAAATCAATTAATTTGTAGAAAAATAAATTTAAAATAAAAAAAGAAATTACAAAAAAAATGCAATGCAAAAAAAAAGGAATTATTTCTCAATACCTGCTGCGTCTGTCTAATTTGCAACACGTATGTGGTATTTGTTAACATTTTGGAATTTTTATAGAAGAAGCAGTCTACTACTCTACTACCCATAGTGCAGCAAACAAAAATATATTCGCATAAGTATGTGTGTGGTTTCGATTAATATTAAACAAATTCACACTTAATATTTGAAAAAAAGTTTATCAAAACAGATACTTAATAGAGTGTATTCATTGAAAATTAAACAACACATGACATGACATGAAAAAGTTTAGGGGGTGACTGGTATTTTAATAAGAGGTTAGCCATTTATCAGTTCCAAAAGTGAATTTTAATAAAACCTACATAAGGCACATGTTTTCAACGAAACTTTGATTTCATTACAATGCTTAATTGTTATCCTCCATACTAGTTGCAGACCATTTTTTCACACATTTCAAGCGGTATCTCAACGACTTGACTAACGTTAGCTTACAAATGTTACAACGTTAGACGTTTACCTGCATTGATACGCTTTTGATTCTATAAGGCAGCCGAATAACTGTTGCGTCTTTCAGGCGGAAGTAAAGGCAATCAGACTGCGGCGACAATTATTGGGGACGCAAATATTCCCAAGCAGGACATACTTGTTGGCTTATTAGACGAAAAGCCAGGGTTCGAGCCCCAGGCCAGACATCAAAATAAAATACAAAAAGTATTTTTTTCGGCGTCTTCCTCTCAGCAGATTTCTGGCAAAAACTCTGAGAGTAAATAAAAATTGCCATGAAAAGTTTCTCAAAAGTCTGTCGTTCGGAGTCGACTTTAAACTGTAGGTCCCGCCACTCATGTATAAAATTAACACACACAACATAAGTGGGGTGAGAAACTTGGTCGTAATCCTGACTGAAAGGTTGTAATGACCAATTATGTATGTATGTAGGACATTACCATACTCTCCTGTAGAAAGGCGAAATTCCACATGCTGAACTCCAAGACAGCTGTCGCAAATATCTCAACGAGGTAAAAGAACGATGTGATGTCCATATCATAAGGATAACAGGACACTGACATTCCAGACAACTGTTAAGCAGACGGATTCTCGATGGATGAATGGCGTGGCATAATCATTGAATGCTCTGGTGAGTTCTAGACTTTGGGAATCGATGTAATTGCATTCAATCTTATAATTGACAAAGTGGTCGTCCATTCCATCAAAAACAGATGGGTGCCTTCGGAAGCTGGATGAAGGGCGCGCGATGAGACTGCTTGGGAACTGCATGTTGATTTTGGATACCTTGCGAAAGGAGAAGCCTGCTGTACATGCCCCTACATGTCGTAGGAGAAAAAGGAACCTTTGTGACTACTATATAAATGATATAAAGGACTTGGCATGCATTGACATTGGCAGTCTGAGTCGCTTCCTTAGAAGTACCGAGTAGTTCCGGGAATAGCGGAAAACCGTTTTATCGCAGTGAACCCAATGTGACCTAAGTGTGTCCATTCAACTTCCTTGGATGGACAGCCACAGCTACATATCTAACTACCTACATACCTTGTTTTAATACCGCTGCAGAACGTTCTTACTGAATTTCAGTTCTTAGTTGAGTATAATAAGCAGATGTAAGATGATTATATCTGACAATGGCCTACACTTTGAATATCCTCATATTCTTACAGTTTTTCCGCAATAAACTTCTAAAATTTATCAAAAATCCATGTGAATTTATTTCTTTAATGATCTGGTAAAACTCAATATCCAATGCGACGATTGCAAAGGCCTAAGTATATGTAGGTATAGAAGGAGAGAGAAAGAAAAAGATATCAGGAGTGAGTGACAGCAAAAATGGAATAAAAACGTCATCAACCTTAAAAATATACTTTGTTTCTGAGACACACAAGACAACAAAAAAAAAAAAATACAAATAAACTCACATGCAACATTTCATATACAAATAAACGTATAAACACTTAGGCATGTAGTGATACTATAAATAAATATACACATACACGTACAAACAATGAAATCGAAATACCGATATATGTACCAATATACACATACATTCATACATACATATGTACACTTAGTTTTAGAAAAATAGTCACACACATTAAATATTATTGTAGGCACATGTTAAAAAATCCATACACACAGAGAAACATACACGAAAAGGTCCTTTATAAAGCTTTTTATTTTTTTTTAAGAATTTATCGATTATCCTTTCCTTTCCTTTTTTTTTCACAGTGCATTTGTTGTTTCTCTGCCAAAAAACGTGTTTCTTTCCAATTTTTTTTCCATTATTTTTTATTCACGTCAAAAGTATTTTTCTTTTCTTTCTACTGTTGTTGTTGTTATCGTATTTTATTATTATTCTCCGTTATTTTTGAGTATTATTTAGGAAGTACAAATAAAAGAATTATATTTACATACATATGTATGTGTAATTATGGATGTATGTGTGTGTATATATATAAATATAATTGTATTTGTATATCAAACATATGTTGTCAAGTACAAATCCCAATTATGTCACAAAAATACAAACAACAACAACAACAACACATGAGCAGCAGCAACTAAACCATATTTGCAAGTGATTACTTAGCCAAAGAACATTATACTCGTACATACACACATGCAAATATACAGGCAAATGTACACTCCCTAGCATATGTTTTATTTTGCTTTAAAGCCCATATTCTCTACCTCTCTCTCTTTCTCTCTCTCTGCCTGTTTCTATAATTGTCTTTTATTTTGCAGAGAATATTTGGTTTACAGTGGATATTAAATCACAAAACATCTCCCACATTTCATTCATCAGGCAGCTAAGCAGATAATTGGCGTAATAAAACAGGTCCTAGCATGACAGGACTGCACTTCGGTTTTATAGGCAGAAATCCAAACACAGAAAGAAAAATTTCTTGTTTCGGCTCTTATTCTAGTTTCATATCAAGAATCCTTAGGAGTTGTGCGATTGGTGAAATTGTTGTTGCCTGAAATTTAAAGTCGTTGTAGGTAGTGTGTTGGCTTATTAGATGCAGGGCCGTGATTCAAACCTCTGGTTAGACATTTCCAACAAAACAAAATATGAAAAAATATTTCTTTGGCGACTTCCTCTCAGCAGTCTTCAGGCAAAAACTCTCAGAGTAAAATAATTTGCCATAAAAAGTTTTTCCAAAATCTGGCGTTCGGTGTCGACCGCCGCACTATGTGGCATTTACCCTGAAAAGCTGGCCAAAAAGGCAAAAATGAATTTAAAGAAATTTAAGAAACTGAGTATGCAGTTGGATAGACAACAAAATTCTGCATTATATCTCTTCTCGTGAATTTTCACGACTTTAAGTTGAGATTTGTAGATTTGAGACGATGTCAAACTCAGGAAATAAAGCCATATGGCGTTCGAATTATGCGAGGAAGCGATACCAATCGAGATGTCCTGAATAGGTTACTTTTAAGCCGTGACCCTTTTATAAGCTGCAGTACACAAAAATCGCGAAGGAATAGAAAAGCATTTTTTCATCAGGTACTATAAATTGCTCCTTCCTGACATTGATGATGAAAATGATAACGATTTTAACGATTGTAGTTAGTTTCACTTTTTAAGTATCTTTAAGTTAAGTATTAAATAATGTAAAATAAATATTATGAATAAATATTAATTATCATAGAAGTTTAAAAACTTAATTACATATGTATGTATATCGACTATTATAACAATATCAGATGTATGTTTGATTTTCTTAATGGACCGTAGTAGTGGTACCTAGGGGCGCTTGTGATCCGATCATAATAAAATGTGATCATAAATGATTCACATTCATATTAAACATGTTCATGTCGAATTTCATCGAGGTAATAACATTTTTAAGCCAATTATAATTGCTATACATATTTTCTTAAGGGGCCCTATTTTGGACCAAGGGGCAATTATGGACCGATCATAACAAAATTTGGTAATATGATTTAGATTTACAAAATACACGTTCATTCCGAATTTCATCACGATACCGATGTTTTTAATCCATTTATAAGCGCAAACGTGAATTTCTAAAGAGGACTTTATATGGGTCAAATGTGATCCGATTTTCACCAAACTTTACACCATGATTTCTTAGTACACAGAACTGTTCCATACTAAATTTTATCATGATTGTTGCATAATTACCATAATTATGTGTAAATAAGTGCAATTTTGAGGGGAATTTGTATGGGGGCTAGGCGAAATCACGGGCCGATTTGAACCAAAATCAGTTGGATTCATCCTTGGGCCTAATTATCACTAACACTATCACAAAATTCCAGCCATTAACTCATAAAACACTTCTATTAATTTTGGCCAGGTTTTCAGGCAAAATGCCACATAGTGCGCCGCTGTAGATCCCACTACTTATGGATGAAATGAACACACACAACTTGGGTGCTGTGAGAAACTAGACTGTTAACCTGACTAAAAGGTTACAATTATCAACTAAGTACATAAGAAGACTATCCAGAAGTACTTTGAGAACAGCAATTAGCCTTCGGGCCAAGCATTGTAAGCTCAAAGGACATTTGTGCAGAAAAGTAATCCCTTGAAACTCGATATACAGATCCTGTGATTAGCAGAACAAGTACTTGGGACCTATGCGTCCTTAATGTATTTCAGAAAGAGACCCTTAAGTGCTTATCAAGTACTAGGTATCGACCAATTTTTACTGACACCGAACAGGTATCCTGAAGAAGAAGAAGGACTCTCGTGAACAAAGTTCAGATTAAATTCATCAAAAGCTACACATTGAAGAATATTTTGCTTCAATAGGTACTACAGTGCTACAGTAATAAATACGATACAATACAATACGAATATCATGACACATATGTACAGTTGTGCATAAAAATAGGAATAAGCCCATTGAAAAACATTAAACATTATTAAATTTTAATAAATAAAAAACATGGTTTAATTAAATTTTTTAGTGTAATGTAATGTTGATTGAATACTAAATTATTTAAGTTATTCATTAATTAAATAAAGCTTTCAACAAGTAAGTAACAGGAAGTTTAAAAAAAATATCTTAAAAAGTGCTGTTCAAAATAATAGGAGTATTTCAGTTTTCATAAAAATTTACTATTAAAAAAGTTAAAAATGCTTATGACTATAATCAGAAACTTTAAATACGATTAGTATTTGGTAGAATAGCCTTTACTTTTTATTACAGCAGCACATCTACGAGGCATGGAGTCAACTAAATCCTGACATTGTTTTAGTGGAATTTTATTCCACCCATCTTGCACTACAGACCACAACTCAGTTGCATTTGACGGTTTTCTCTCGGCAACATATTTTTTAACATCCCTCATAGATGTTCTATGGGATTAAGGTCAGGAGACTGAACTGGCCACGCCATAACCTTTACTCCATTAACCCGAAACCAATCATTTGCTAATTTACTGGTGTGTTTCGGGTCATTGTCTTCTTGGAATATCCATTTTAGAGGTGTGGAATATGGTAACATCACTTCTCTCAAAATGCTGACATAGACGTTCCTATCCATTATGTCTCTAATTCGATGTATTGGGCCTAAACCATTATATGAAAAGCTTCCCCATATCATTAGTTTTGCAACACCATGTTTTAACTGTCTTTTGTGTATACTGAGCTTTATATTTGGTGTTGGGCGGACGTCTAACATGCTGTCTAGACCCAATGCCACCAAATAAAACAATTTTGCTTTCGTCGGTCCACAATAAGTTCTCCATTTTTCTTTCGGATATTTGATATGTTCTTGGGCAAACTTTAAGCGTGCTGCTGCCTGTTTTGTATGTCAACAATGGCACCTTTTGTGAACTTCTTGCGAATAAATTGTTGTCCATCAGACGCCTAAGAATAGTAGGGACACTTACGGCAAGATTCAGACTCTTTTGAATTTTATTTGAAGACGCTGAAGGAGTTATTTTGCTGTATCGCACAATTCGGGAGTCATCGACAGTAGATGTTTTGGCCTTGCGCCCACACGTTTCGGGCTTTTTTTATATTTTAATGTATTTGTGATCATTTGATCGGAGTAACTTAAGATTTCCTTAGTTTCTTTGTAAATTTTGCCTTTATTTCGAAAATTTTTAATTAGTTTTCTCTTTCCTTCAGTACAGTGCTTTTCTCGTCCCACTATTACAAAAAATTATGTGAATTATTGTAGAAATAGTTTTAACTACATTTTTCCGTACTTATTTTTCACTTTTTTCTTTAAATTATGTGCTGCTATATTTTTGTTTTTAAAAGAACACTCGCACTCCTATTTTTTTGATCAACTGAATTCAGGGGCAAACACAGAAATGAATCAATTTCATCGTAAATATTAAAGTTATTACGAGATTCTTTTTTGTGTTTTATTTCTTACATATCGTTGTACCTACCATTAAAATATATCATGTTTTGCAAATTGGTACAATAAAAAATTTTAACTTTAAAAATATTACATAGTAGCTCTCCTATTATTTTGAACACAGCTGTACATATGTGCACACGTATACAGTGAAAAATCAACACACCTTGTATAGAAGAAGAATTATTTTCGTAAATAAATCACACGAACATGTTTATACAAAAACAAAAAATAAAATAGAAAAAAAGGAAGAAGAAGAAAAGAAAAAGTAAATATTTATAAATACAACTGTCTCCTGTATGTTTATAAATATGTGTGTGTGTGTATAGACGAATAACTGTTGGCCAAAGTTTTCCTGCAGTTTTAGGGGAATGATACCGAACTAAGAACACGATACGCAAAGAAAAATTTAGTTAAGCGGTATTAGAATCTCATGTATCCCGATTGTAATTGTATTGTATAATAAAAATAAATAAATATTGTAAATAATATTGATTCTAAACTGTTTTGTTTGCTTTTCAATAAATAAATAAAAGCTTGTAAAAGAACAAAAATAAGAATAAAAATAGAATAGAAGTTGTGTTGTATTTTACTTACCCAAGTAACTTATCCCGTTGACTACTTCAAAAGTGGTGGTTGTCAGCATTTCTCTAATACTGCCGGAACAACTGTATATCCCTTATGTTCACGTTCATGTTCATGTGTATGTGTGGATGTATGTGTAAATAATTGTTGTTTCAACTTTATATGTATGTATGTGTGGCTCATTGTCTATATGGCTGAATGCCTGTATGTATGTTGTTGGCTCAATCGCGTATTTACCTTGCCTGTGTGCCTGTGTGTTTTATAAATAATTTTATTCTCTGCAATTTTCTGTTCTTGTCGTTGATGTAGCTACTATTGTTGTTGTTATTGTTGTTGTTGTTGCTGATGTGTTTTTATTTTGTAAACATTGAAGTGGTTCTTTAAGCGCACAATATGTCACTTGTCACTGCTACAATTATTTTCACTTTCATTTCTCCCGTTCTTTCTCTCTCTCTCACTCTGTTTTTTATTTCTCGCGTATAATTTGCCAACGACACGTTATAAGTGTTTGTTTTCTGTTGTTTCTATTGGTGTTGTTATATTTGTTTCATTTAAAATTGATAAACAATTTGAACAATTTCAACTGCAAAGAAAGTAAATACGAAATCGAAATTGAAAAGGAAGTTTAAAAAGATTTTTATTTTTTTTTTATTTTCATTCAACACTTTAAAAGGGCAACACTTTGCAAAAGAATAATTAAGTTTTTTTATGGCAATAATTATTGTTTGCATTTGGATTTGTGTTTGTGATAAATAAAGTAAAAATAAATTTAAAAAAAAATGTACAAGAAAATGCCGGACCGAATCTTTAAAGGCTAAAGGGAAAAGTAAATCAAAGTTCTTCCCAAAATATTTGGAAACCTAATCCCGATTGTATTAACTTCAAAAAAATGAAAAATTCTTTAAAAAATTGAATGCTGTTTAAATTTTTTTATATATCAACGTTAGTGTGATTAAACCCCTATCCGAATAATCTAATAAATTTAAAATACTTAAATATTTGGAAATTTTAAGCAGCCAATGAATTGGAAAATTGATTTTCCTCTTTGAAGTCGAATGTTTAATAGTAAAATTGATTTTCTAAAAATAAAATCTTAAACGATTAATTTGAATTAATTGGCATTTCAACCGTGTTTTACAAACAGAAATAAAGCATGTATGGGAACTAAAAGATGTCCAGTATATGCCCATGGTATGCAGGTGATAATAGATAGACAGACAGGATTATTATGTTTTTATAGGAAAACATTATTAAAGTCATGTTATTATATTGTGAAGAGTTATTTTCGTTAAAAAGTTAGAGAAAATTTGGAACGTTATAGTCATCGAATGCGCTGTAGACTGCTGGAAAGATTTACAAAGTTCTCGGAGACAATGAGATAATTTGCTAGCTTTTGAACCAATAATTTTGCTTTTCAAAATGCACCTCGCTCTGGTCGTCCAAACGCTAAGAAGGATGCCTCCCATAGTCAGGCTGTATATAACTAGTCAACTAGGTATTCATCAACCGTTATCAACCATGTCAAGAAAGCTGAATTAACCAAAGAAACTTTCGGCGCCACATGAATTAACGGTGGAAAGGTTTAATAGACCAAACAGACCCATTTATGATCGAAATCGAAATATTTCTAAACTGAATCATTTGGGGTGATGGAAAGCGAATCACATACAACACTAAAAGCAAAGCGAAGTTTCGTACACATTGACAATGTCGGTATTGACATCAAGTCATGCGATTGATTCTGATCTCTACTAGAAACTATTAGACGAGATTCAAGCAGAAATGATCAACAGAACAGCTGTTATGATCCATCATAACCCATAAACTGAGCGAGTTTGAATACAAAGTTATAATACATCCACCATATACTGCAGACCTTGTCTTTTTAGATTCTTATTTGTTTCAAACTCTGTAGATCTCTATTAATGGCCTTTACTCCCGCATTGTGTATTGTGTTGGGACTACAAAAATAAATTGAAGTACAAACCGCCGCCTATTCATCCATTAAGAATGCATGAGTCATTCTGGGGCCTCTTCTGGATAGACAATTACCATAATCTTCGATAGTCAAGCGGCTTTCAGGGCACTGACTTTCAACGTGATGAACTACAGCATGGAGTATAGCTATCGCAGATATCTAAATAGGGTAGCAGCACGATGTGATCTTCATATCATATGGTCACCGGAACACAATGATATTCGGGGTAACTGCAGAAGAGGTTGAACTGGTCAGGTGTGGCACATCTCTACTGAACTCTCCGACCAATTTTTAACTTTGGGATTCCTTTGGAGACCTATAGGCTTATCATTGACAATGCGGTCAACGATTTTGTCAACCACAGATGATCGATTTCGAACACGAGCAGAATGGTGCAGGAAATCTGATTAAAACTAGCTTCAGCAATACCTACTTCAGCAATACCTACTTCAGCAACATCATCCAGCTAATCTTTAAATAAAAGCCGGTTAAAAAATGCAAAACAAATAAAAGATTTTCATTCAACCAAACACAAAAGTCACAGACTTTTTGAAAAAACCCTCGTGTCGTATAATTAATATTTTTATTGTAAAATAAGTACTCGGCCTCTATCTAGTTTCCTTCAAAAACATTTCAATTGAATTTTCTTAATGAAACTTTTTATTAAAAACTAATTTTGAAACACTCGCGCCTACACGGTTTAACATCCTTTAAGGAAGCAGCAGCTGGTGCCTCATTAAAAAGAAGAAAAACTTTTTGTCGTATAAAATAAATTTGCATGGATATCAGCCGCCTGTGCCATAAAGTTTTCAGAGTCTCTTTAAGAAATTTTCAACAAATTTTTTTTTTTATAAAATTTAATTAAAATCATTAACAAAAAAACAAAAACAAAATAAAACATAATTTTAGAGCAGCATAAATTTATTAATTTTTTCTTTTAAGAATTTTTTTTTTTTTTTCAATTTCAACGGCATTTTTCTTTGTAAAAATGAAATAAAAGCATAGACTAACGATTAAATATAAAATTAAATGGATTTTCTTATTGTTCTTTGAAATTACAAGAGTACCAATTTTATCTGTTCACAATCCTTATGGAAGGACTCACGTTTTTAATGCACTAATATATGCCAACAACAACAACAACAACAACAATTCCTTATTAATGCTTAGAGAAGAGAAATAAAAAAAGGGCTATTGAGTTACAAAAAAGGAAAAAAAAAGACAATACGATTATGCTTACCCAGCAAACATTAATGAAGGGTTCATACTAAAGAGCCACTTGCCACTTGCCACTTGAAAGTTTCTGAATATAAGCCAAGGCAGGCGGCAACTCAAGTAGAGCAAAAGCAATTATTTTAAGGACTTTCCATTGTGCATAGTTTTTAATTACAGTGACACTTCTATCAATTAGCCAAAGAAAAGAAAAAGAAAAATCAACTGAAAACAAAATAAATCCATAAAAATAAATGAATAGAGAAAGAATACGATGAAATGATAAAACCAGTGAAGAGCATAATGTTCATATTCGGCACCAGCGAAGCTTCTATCTAAAGTGTTTTCGTATACTTAGGTTAGGTTTGGTCTGAGTGGTAGCTCTGATTTCACAAAGCTCACTTGAGCACACATAGCGGCCCGTTGTGATGACACGGGTGAACGCAGTCCCTGTACTGACCAAGTTCCAGCAAAATCAGGGAAGAGGAAGAAGTTGGTCAGCGCAAGGGCTGCACTTCCGTATACTTAATGCCACCAAGATTAAGAATCAAAATATTAAATGCTGGAAATAGTTCGATTAAAAATTAGACCACATTCTTCTTATATTTGAAATGAGCTTTGTTAAGCCAATTATTTACATTGACTGCAAAAAGTTTGATTTAAACATGGCCAGTTTTCAAGCTGTACGAGATGTGATTATGGTTCTCGTAATCGAACTACTGTGCAAGAAATTGTCAAGTTTATGTATTAATTTCATGAGATTGAGAGCGTTTAGAGATGTCTAACATCGCAAATATCGTTTCTAAAGGGTGTTTTTTTATAGAGGTATAGAACTTTAAGTTGCAATAAAACAACGATGGATTATTCGATTGACATGAATTTTATTTATCCGAAAGATAATCTTGTGGCATTACATTTTAAATATGATTTCTGGCATATGACCGCCACGGCTGGCGCGGATGTAGTCCAATCAGGACGTCCAATTTTCGATGACTTTTTCCAACATTTGTGGCCGTATATCGGCAATAATACGGCGAATGTTGTCTTCCAAATGGTCAAGCGTTTGTGGCTTTACCGCATAGACCAATGACTTTACATAGCCCCACAGAAAGTAGTCTAGCGGTGTTAAATCACAAGATCTTGGAGGCCAATTCACAGGTCCAAAACGTGAAATTAGGCGGTCACCAAACGTGTCTTTCAATAAATCTTTTGTGGCACAAGCTGTGTGACATGTTGCGCCGTCTTGTTGAAACCACATCTCCTGGACATCATGGTTATTCAATTCAGGAATGAAAAAGTTTGTAATCATGGCTCTATACCGATCACCATTGACTGTAACGTTCTGGCCACCTCAATGCTACGCTCTACAGCAGCAATAGCTTCTTCTGTACGCACCGTACAGCGTCTCTGGGGATACGAGTTATCAATAAGAGTAAACGTGGTGCGAAAACGTTCCATGGTTAATCGAATTAACTGCTCTGATGGACGATTTTGTCGACGATAAAATGGACGTAGTGCGCGATACGTTTTCCGCACAGAACCATTATTTTCGAAATAAAATTGCACTATTTGCAAGCGTTGTTCAGGCGTGAGTCTATTCATGATGAATTGCCAAACCAAACTGAGAATAAATCACTTGACAGCTGTTAAATCGGTCGACATCTTGAAAAGTAATGCCAACTTAAAGTTCTATACCTCTATAAAAAACACCCTTTATTACAGAAAGTGTGGTGAATAGTCTGAATTTGTAGTCTCTATGGCGTTCCTAGCAAAAGAGGGTTACCTTATGGCTTATTATGGCGTATTTTCTATTTGGATTTCCATCTCCATCCATGTAAAGTCCAAATCAAAAAACGATTAAAGTCCGCTGACACATCACAACGCCATTCGTATGAGCCATGGCTGATTGGAAGCTAAATCAGTGCTCATTTTTCGAAAAAAAATTTTCTTCTGCGATGATGCAGAACAAACAAGCAAAATTCTTTCATATTGGATTCGAAAAATCAAAAAGTGATTGTGGAGAAGACATTGCATCCAAAAGAAGTGACTGTTTAGTGGGTTTAAGTTTCTCAAAAAGATCCTGGAAGAACTATTATTTGCAATTTACTAATGGTGTCATGTGGTGACAACTGATTTTTATGGCTGCAATTAGAAATTATAAACAGGGCGGTATTACGAGCCATACAACTTCTTCGATTTTGGCTTTATTGCATGAGAAGTTTCCAGAAAGACTAATTCTCCATTTTGGTGATGTTAATTGGCCTCAAAGATCATAGGATTTGTAGGGTATCGTCAAAGACCACGTCTACTCATATAATCCCCTAACGTTGAAGCATTTGTAAACCAACATTCATCGAGACACTACACGGAATGTGCGGAAAATGGTTGAAAATGCATCAAAAGGATCAACTGTTGCAACTAATATACGAGTATATTCAGAGAAAATCATTTAACTGACATTGTAAATCGCATCTAATGGCGGGATCCAAGCATTAAAATTAAAGTCTCATTGTGTTTTATTTAACTTATGATGCCCACAAATGGATAACCCTTTATAAATACACACCAGTGTTATCAGTGTTGACGTCATGTATTGTATCGTTGTTTCCTAGAAATTTATTTATTTCGTCCACCACTGTATACTACCATAAATATCTTCTATTTCAAGTGAAT
This sequence comes from Sarcophaga carnaria, assembly GCA_958299815.1. Lineage (NCBI taxonomy): Eukaryota > Metazoa > Arthropoda > Insecta > Diptera > Sarcophagidae > Sarcophaga > Sarcophaga carnaria. The sequence goes on from OY283152.1 coordinate 21,536,043, forward strand.
TCCAGTAGCTTACAATAGAACTTAGGTTTAAAGTTGCAAATACCTGCCACAAATTCCTTAAAAAATATTTTTTTTTTTGCCAGAAATTTAAAGTTCATTTTGCAGTCAATCAATCAAAAATTTTGTTTAAAAAACTTTTTCTCTGGAATGTGGGGGAAGGGGGGGTGCTGTTTAAAATTCTTTTTTATTTGCCTTATTTTACACTGTCGTTGTTACACTTTTTGTTGTTTTTTTTTGCTCTTGTTTTGTGTAAACAAACTGCTTGTGAAACTCAAATAAAAACAAAAATCTTCTGGCTTTATTACGTCTCTCGAAAAACACGATTCTACACTCTCAGGCACATTCTCGTATAACGTACGTATGTGTATAAACATACGTATACGGACGTTCGCCTTCTCAGTCACTCATTCAAATTATTCATTCATTCATTCATTCACAATTTTTTATTCATGGTTTCTGTTACTCTCGGGGAAGTGGGTGGATGAGGAGTGATGACACCACACACACACAGCTAGAACAACAACGACTAACGATATTAGCGTAAGAGTAAGCGTTGCCACGCTTATGAAGCTTCATACACAAAAATATTTATTTTTATTATTTATTTATGGTAATAAAATACAAGCAACAACAACAACAACAACAACAACAAAGGCAACAACGTGAATACAAGCAATAAAAAGAAATTTTGCTTATTTTTTTTGTTGTTTTGGTTTTATTGGCATTGTTGTTGTGGTTGCTGTTGTGGTTCGATGATTGTCGTTAAAACAAAAGCGAACATGTTTGTGCACAACCATTGGCAGCAGTCCCAAATAGAAATTGTTTCTACACGAGAACAACTTTATAATCATTTGTAATGCAGAAATAGAAAAATGTACTTGTTTTGGTACTTTTTTAGTACCATAGAGAAGACTTTCAATAAAACTTGTTGCTAAATGGTTGCCTCATGAATATCTCTGCTTAAAAGGTAATCTGTAAGTGAAGATGAAGATTAAAGTCTTGTAAGTAGTGTGTTGGAATATTAGACGAGAGCTCGTGCCTCATTCCCCATCCTAGACGTCTCTAACGAAACCAAATATGAAAAAACATTTCTTCGACGACTCCCTCTCAGTAGTATTCTGCCAAAAAATCTGAGAGTAAATAAATTTGGCACGAAAAGTTTGTCAAATCTGTCATTCGAAGTCGACGTTAAACCGTTGGTCCCACTACTCATGGATAAAATTAACACGTACTACATGGATGTTATGAGAAGCTAGGAGGCTAGAGATACTTGGGTGTCAGACTAGACTGTAGGCTTAACTACTGGGCCCAAATACAGCATGTGGCTGCCAAGGCAGCAAAACTAACGGGCATGATGAGCAGACTGATGGCAAATATCGGTGGACCAACGCAGCCCAAACGCAAATTGATTATGGCAACGACTAACTCAATACTACTTTATGGCAGCGAGATATGGGGAGATGCGTTGGAGTTTAAATCCAAGCGGAAAATAGTAGCAGCAGTGCAACGAACAGCAGCACTAAGGGTCGCTTCGGCCTATCGCACGGTCTCGGGCGCCGCAGTCCTCGTGATCACCGGTGAGACACCTATCGACTTACTGGCATTCGAGCGAAGAAGATTATGGAAAGCGAAGAGGGAAAACCTCGCCATTAGTACCGCAGATAACAGATCTCAAACTATACGGCGATGGCAAAGTAGATGGAGTGATGAAACAAGTGGAAGATGGACTGCTAGACTTATTCCATCTATAGAAGCATGGACACAGAGAAATTTTGGGGAAATTAACTACTTCCTTACCCAGTTTCTTTCGGGACATGGTTATTTCCGACAATATCTACACAGTATGGGCAAGGTGAATGATCCCGGCTGCATTTATTGCGAGGAAATAAGTGACGACACTGAACACACATTCTTCCATTGCATCAAATGGCAAGACGAGAAGAATGTGTTGATGGAACAGATTGGCGAATTCACACCCGACAACATTGTTGACGCAATGCTCGAAAGCGAGACGAAGTGGAACGCTGTGAAAAGATACGTGGAATTTGTACTCCGCAGGAAGAAGGTCGACCTTGATACAGTACGACAGACTGATACATGAGAAGACGAGCCAATAGCATGAGGCTGGAAGACGTGGAAGAGTAGACAACGGTCCTTAACGGGACGTCGTTCTATACCCTTCCCGAAGTAATGCAGATAGCCGTCCCGGGAAGGGAGTATCTCCAGAAGAGGAGGAGGGATTGTTTTAGTGGAAGCCCCACTCGACGTAGCTAACGACGGTCACTGCAAGTGCGAAGGCATTTTAAACCCTACCTCACAGGCAAAAAAAAAACAAAAACTCGTTATCATGAATAAAGGATTGTAGTGACACATTAGGTAAGTAAGAAGGAATATGCTTTGCTACAAGCCCATCATCTTTAATCGTCCTTCGCCAACGAATCTTATTGAAAACAATTTCTTTTTAAGTACTATTTATAGTACTATTTAAAAATATTTGAGTACCTTTTAAAAATATTTGAATTTTCCATCTCTGGTGTATAATAAAATGAATGCGCACTGCCAGCATGTATGATAGAACATATTACAAGTTGCAGATGGGTTTGCATTCTTATAAGAAATATTGTTTGATTTAAAAACACTGTTTCCAACTAACAACACTAAATCTTCCTATTTATATAAATTTCTGTCGTGAAATAAAATAATTTTTTTTTTCACAAATTCACAAATTTATTTAGAAGTGACAGACCAGTGTTTTTAAAGGAAAACTAATCTAGTTAGCACACTATCGGGAATAAGCTTCCTGCGGTTGAGCTGTAAGGCGATCGTTTCGCAAGGTTAAATAAGTTCATGAAGAACTGAATTGAAAGTCATGGTGTGGTACAGCGTTTAAAGTCTTTGACTACAACCAAGGAAAATAAAGTATAAAGAATGTGCAATTTAACATATTTTGGAATATTTTTCAAAAATATTTCATGACGCGGGGGAAAGATAGAAGGGAATGATACAGAAACTAAGAGCGTAACAATGCGTTGTTCTCATCGTGCGTTTTTGTAGTTTGCCCACTTTTTTAAATATTTTTCTGGTGTTAAAAACAGACGTCGGCACCAATGTCCCTCAGGGGAAGAACATCTTCGGCTTTTTACACACATAGGACACGAACATCAAGAATGTTCGTTAAAAAGAGCGTAAAAATCTTGTCAGTTTTTAAAGAAGAAGGTTCATGTCGCTTTTTTCAGACTTCAATGATACACCCAGAGAAATATCACAGTAGTATTCACTAATATCAAAGAGAAATGATTTCGATTTTTGGAAGAATACTTGCCAAGTTAAATACTGTGTCTTAGTGTCTTAGTGCAGTACAATTTTTCTATATTTTCCGATCACATATACATATTATTGGGTTAATAAGTAGACTTGACATTATTACTAACAATTTTCCTCTAGGTTAACACATGCCTATGGTTATGGATTAGTGAGTGAGAGAGAGAAAATAAGTTGAGAGAATTTATTTATTTACAGCCATGTAAAAGTGTTAGTAATATACTCTATTTTTATTTTCATTTCATCAACATACATATGTAAAGCTGACTATCTTTGGCTTAATAATTTTGGATAAATAAAAATAAAATAAAACATCGATTTTATTATTAAAAGAACATAAAGCTATCCATCTCTGGCTTAAAAATTAGGCCATGTTTTTTAGATAAATAAAAAGAATAAAAAAACCATTTTTTATTAAAAGAAAAAAACGAGCATTCCAAAGCATTTAAAAATAATATACTATGGGACAAAATAAAAAACAAAATACGCCCAGCTAATGACATAGAACATTTTTAACAAAAAATATTCTTCGAATGTTATTCTGAAATAAAATGATAAAGCATCCGCAGCAGATGTATTCTTGTCGCAGTCTGATCGACAACTAAATCAAAAACACAAGAATACATACACATGTACATACGTACGATGAGAGCAACACATTGTTACGCTCTTTGTTTGTGTTCATTTTCCTTCTGTCTTCCTCTCCCCTCATCCAGAAATGATTTTTAAAAAGATTTTAGTGAGAGCGGGTCGTAATGTTACAACCCGCCATAAGAAATTTTACTTCTACATAATGCGTATTCTTTATATCCATATTCTTGGCTACAACTTAAGCAATGTAGGTTTGAATTCTTGTAAGGAGTTTTAGAATTTTAAAATTAAAGAGCCATTTTCCGCCGCCAAATAATAAAACCAGAAAGCTTTTGAATATGACAACATCAGCAGTGGACATAATGGGAAGGTTAAAAACGAAAAGTATTGCGTCGCATACTTGTTAATTTGTTAAACATTTCAGTCGCTAATATCGTGCTGATATTGCTAATGCAATTGTAAAGGGTGTTTTTTATGAGGTATAGAACTTTAAGTTGGCATTAATTTTCAAGATGGCGACCGATTTAACAGCTGTCAAGTGATTTATTCTCAGTTTGGTTTGGCAATTCATCATGAATAGACTCACGCCTGAACAACGCTTGCAAATAGTGAAATTTTATTTCGAAAATAATGGTTCTGTGCGGAAAACGTATCGCGCACTACGTCCATTTTATCGTCGACAAAATCGTCCATCAGAGCAGTTAATTCGATTAACCATGGAACGTTTTCGCACCACGTTTACTCTTATTGATAACTCGCATCCCCAGAGACACTGTACGGTGCGTACAGAAGAAGCTATTGCTGCTGTAGAGCGTAGCATTGAGGAAGACCCGAATGAGTCCATCCGCCATCGAGCACAGGAATTGGATCTGTGTCCATCCACTTTATGGAAGATTTTGCGGAAGGATCTTGATTTGCGTGCTTACAAAATCCAACTCGTGCAAGATTTGAAGCCAAACGATCATCAAGTAAGGCGTAGATTCGTCGAATGGGCCCAAAACGAGATTACCGTTGTTCCCGATTTTCATAAGCGAATTTTGTTTAGCGATGAAGCGCACTTCTGGTTGAATGGCTACGTCAACAAACAAAACTGCCGCATTTGGAGTGAAGGTAATCCTCAAGTGTATGTGGAAACACCGTTACATCCAGAAAAACTGACTGTTTGGTGCGCTTTACGGGCTGGTGGAATCATTGGTGCGTACTTTTTCAAAAACGATGGTGGCCAGAACGTTACAGTCAATGGTGATCGGTATAGAGCCATGATTACTAACTTTTTCATTCCTGAATTGAATAACCATGATGTCCAGGAGATGTGGTTTCAACAAGACGGCGCAACATGTCACACAGCTCGTGCCACAATAGATTTATTGAAAGACACGTTTGGTGACCGCCTAATTTCACGTTTTGGACCTGTGAATTGGCCTCCAAGATCTTGTGATTTAACACCGCTAGACTATTTTCTGTGGGGCTATGTAAAGTCATTGGTCTATGCGGTAAAGCCACAAACGCTTGACCATTTGGAAGACAACATTCGCCGTATTATTGCCGATATACGGCCACAAATGTTGGAAAAAGTCATCGAAAATTGGACGTCCAGAATGGACTACATTCGCGCCAGCCGTGGCGGCCATATGCCAGAAATCATATTTAAAATGTAATGCCACAAGATTATCTTTCGGATAAATAAAATTCATGTCAATCGAATAATCCATCGTTGTTTTATTGCAACTTAAAGTTCTATACCTCTATAAAAAACACCCTTTATAATTATTTCTCAGCTTGTAAGAGGTTTTCATTGGGTATGGAAATTCAATACATTTTCTCTGGAACCAGCTTAGTTTTCAAGCTTAAGAAGAAGCATTCAATTGCTTTTGTTTCTTAGGAAGTCGCCATAATCTAGTAGGTAGTGTACAGCTTATTTAACTTTACTATTGAACCAGAAAAACGATAAAAGCATTCATAAAAAAGGGATTGTAAACACAGTGAGAGTTCGAATAATTTTATGATTGAATTTTGAATCAGGAAATCCGTCCACAAAATATTGAATTAAATTCTCATCATCGAGCCAATAGTGTGTAGAGGCATTCCCGTAAACTCTCGTTTTTCTTCCTCCGATTTCTCAATATCTGATATTTCAGTTATTTTTCGGCAGAAGACTAACAAAATTGGTCAACTTATGTGTTTGGTTTAAAGAGTGATCTACTAAAATACAACTTCTGGTCAGCCGCATAACAATTTTCTGAGAGATTTTTATTTTTTCAAAACTATATGATCTCAGCTGAGATCATTTAACTGCACAAAATTATAACAAAACGAGATGACAACGCTTTTGTTTAGTAACCTAAATATTTATTTTTGTTTTTAAATAAACCAAAAAGAAAATAAAAAAACAATCATAATTTAAATTCGAAATAGAACAAAAGATGCTTTTTTTTTGTTTTATTTTTTAAAACTAAACAACCCACTCGCTACACAAACCAGCAACTACCGTTGAAGAGAAGCTTTTACTCAATCTTTTAAAGCTTGGAGTGAAAGCTTGGCAAAGAGAATATCACTACGAAAGCAAACAATGTTGAATTGAAACTTGCAACAGCCTTGGCATTGACTTTGTTCGGCTTTGTTCGTTCGTTCATAGCCGTACAGCTGTTTTAAGCACGGAGCATTGCGCGTTGCGTTTAAGCCAAAACAAAACGAAACAGTTGTCAGTTGTTAAAGTTATTGGCTACAAAACGGTTGTGGCCAGCGGAAATCTAATACAACGCATTCGAAAATAAAGAATTTTTAAAAAAATTATTTTATATATCATGTTTGTGTCTTAAGTCTTTTGTTTTAAAGCCTTAAATGCAGCCTAGAAGGAAAATAAATTTAAACGTTATTAAAAATTTTTTATAAAAAGAAAAAACAAATCAAGTGCGTATCTAAGTTTTTTTACTGTAAAAAAAATTAAGAAAATTAATAAAAAAAAATTCAAATTTAAATAAAAAATTAAAATTGAATAAAAAAAAGGAGAAAAAAAAAACAAAATTTTCCTAAACTAAATAGTGCGTGTTTAATGAAAATAATTTTCATTTCATTTTCATTTAAGCGAACAAAAAAATTACTCAGTTTTGCTTGTTTATTTATCTAAAAATACAACAACACAACAACAACATTGTAAATTTTATTCATAAAAAAAATTAACACAAAAATTATTTAAAAAAAAGTGGTTTTTCGTTGATTCACATTCGAAAGAAAAATGAGAGTGTATTCATCATTGCCATCATTTGCTACAAATATTTGTTGTTGTAAAACTATAAGAAATAAAACAGATTTAATGCAGCGTAATAAATATTTACAACAGCAACAACACCAACAGCAACAGAATGTTTTTCATGAAGGCATCCATAACAAAGAGCTGCTGTGGTCATTGCCTATAAAAAAACGTTGCAATTTTCTCGCTTTCATCTTTATTACGCTGCTCATGCAACATTATATTGCTGCGACTACAGCAGCTGCTGCTGGTTCAGCTTCAATTGGTGGCAATGTTGATAGAATGATACATCGTTATGGTACTGTTGCTGATGATGGTGGTGTAACAAAAGGATTTAAAATGCGCATGCGTTCAGCTAAAATAGCCGGCATTCATATCTTACAGCCTGTACCCGAAAGTTTACCAAAGAGCAAACAACAACAACAATCGCGTAACCACCATCCTAACCATGACCATAATGATTATGATATTATCGATGGCAAACACCTACCGGCAGTGGCAGTACAAGGCGCTATAGATAATCAAACAAATACGCCACCAGCTGGTAAATTTGGTAAGTTATGTTACCGTGTGATTTTATTTCATGCAGACATAGAACACAACAGACTAGAACACCACAGAACAGAAGTCAAGTTCAAGGACATGATTATGATGAACAAAAAATATTATTTTTTTCAATTAATAACAAAAATTGTATTGAAATTCAAATAAGCCCGAGTATAAAGGCATTTAGGCATTGAAATTGGCATTTTAAAGTTTAGTTTTACAGGAGCTATGGGCAACATTGAAGCAATTTTAAATCAAAGCCGTAGTACAGCCAAACTTTTGAAAAAAAAACAATAAACAAATTTACCTATGAGTCCTTAAACCAATTTAAGCTGTATGATCCATTCATTCAAAGTGCTTCCTTAAAATTAACAAATATTTGCATGAAATTAAAGACTTTGGAAATTTATTTAGTTCCTTTAAGGACCATTGGCCTATTACAATGCAGTTCCTCACATCTTCTTACTATTTCTGAGCTTTCATTCCTTATTTCATCTATGCCCACGATAAGTCCACAGTAACAGTTTCGAGGTTTATTTCTCTTTGATTAGAAAAAATACGTTCAGTGGTCAAATATTGGTCATAATGATGAGGAATTCTGTTGATAGTTCTTTAAGAGAAGGTTCAGCTTAATCTTCCTATGATATTTGTTTATTCTTTCAGAAGAGGTAGGCTTTATTAACCACATTTGGAGGAGTCAATTCAAGTAAAATTTCCCACCACTTGTTCAATGACTGATTCCATTACGATGCCATTCTTATTTAAAGCCTCGATCCTATTTAACACATAAAGGGTGTTTTTTATTGGGGTATAGAACTTTAAGTTGGCATTACTTTTCAAGATGGCGACCGATTTAACAGCTGTCAAGTGATTTATTCTCAGTTTGGTTTGGCAATTCATCATGAATAGACTCGCGCCTGAACAACGCTTGCAAATAGTGCAATTTTATTTCGAAAATAATGGTTCTGTGCGGAAAACGTATCGCGCACTACGTACATTTTATCGTCGACATAATCGTCCATCAGAGCAGTTAATTCGATTAACCATGGAACGTTTTCGCACCACGTTTACTCTTATTGATAACTCGCATCCCCAGAGACACTGTACGGTACGTACAGAAGAGGCTATTGTTGCTGTAGAGCGTAGCATTGAGGAAGACCCAAATGAGTCCATCCGCCATCGAGCACAGGAATTGGATCTGTGTCCATCCACTTTATGGAAGATTTTGCGGAAGGATCTTGGTTTGCGTGCTTACAAAATCCAACTCGTGCAAGATTTGACACGTTTGTGACCGCCTAATTTCACGTTTTGGACCTGTGAATTGGCCTCCAAGATCTTGTGATTTAACACCGCTAGGCTACTTTCTGTGGGGCTATGTAAAGTCATTGGTCTATGCGGTAAAGCCACAAACGCTTGACCATTTGGAAGACAACATTCGCCGTATTATTGCCGATATACGGCCACAAATGTTGGAAAAAGTCATCGAAAATTGGACGTCCAGATTGGACTACATCCGCGCCAACCGTGGCGGTCATATGCCAGAAATCATATTTAAAATGTAATGCCACAAGATCAGCTTTCGGATAAATAAAATTCATGTCAATCGAATAATCCATCGTTGTTTTATTGCAACTTAAAGTTCTATACCTCTATAAAAAAACACCCTTTATAAATAGACGTAGGTACCTGATCTTTATCGTCAAGCCAATCTGGGGTACCAAAGGTACGAAAACTTCTACAGGAAGATCGTTCCATATGCGAATAGTTCGGCTAGAGAACTAATTCTCTTTGAAATGGTTTGCGCTCACCACGGATGTGCTCTACGAGACAGTATACAGTAGGCTACAAAATATACTCCATTACATTCCATTTCCGTTCCGTATAAATGTTAAGAAGATCAGATGGACCGCAGATTACTAAACATCTACTAAACAACAACTGGAAAATTTGCAATTATCTTTAAGCATAATAGTTTTACCGTTATGCGTAAATTGCCATCAAGATTTGTACTTTGTTTTAACATTGAACATGTATTGAAATATTGATCTTCAATAAAGCACAGTAAAGTGAAGTACAAATTATTTTTTATTTTTATATTTGAAGAGACCCGTTAATTTTGTGAAAAACAGTTAAAAAGACATAAAAATACAGACATTAGAACCTCTATTGGTTGCCAAGGTCATTAACATCATGCACACGATTAATTAATTTTTTTATTTTATTTTTAAATAGATTGTCAAAAATGTTTTTAATTTTAAGTGAAACTATTTCAAACTGTCATTTGAAATCAATTTTACGGTTACTGTGTCAAATGAACTAAAATGATGCTTGACAACAAACATGTTTCTTTTGTTTTTGTTTTCAAACAAACTCCTTACATGAAAATAAAAAGTAAAAAAAACAACAACACAACTCAACTTGACAAGCCTTCAAACTAAAACGGAATGCAAAGAAAATGAAAAAATAAAAAACAATCAAAAAATAAACACAAGCGCGGCTTAATTTGCAAATTTTCTTAACGAATCAAGACATTTACCAACACTTGACATGCACAAACAACCAGCCCACTAGCCAGTCAGTCAGCCAGTGCTGTAATTTTAGTTCGGTTTTCCTCTTCATAGTTAAATATGAACAAATATTTGCAACAACAACTACAACAATAATAATAATGACACCATTCCTTTTAAATGACTTTAATTTGTTGTTTTGTTGATATTTTGCATTGTTTTTGTTTTTTTATTTTTTGTTTCTTGTTTTGTTTTGGCCAGCAACACAAATGAATAATGGCTGTCATAATGAGTATGACCATGTTAATGTTTTAGTAGCAACAACATCAATAATAACCTCATGTTAATGTTAATGTTACTGTGTGTGTAAATGTGGAAGACTCTCAAGAAAAATAAGGCATTAAATTTTAAATTTACATATTTTCTACCCCTCTCTTACACTCTTTCTGACTCTTCTCCTCCATCAACCTATGTTAGCTTAAAACAACTGAGTATGATGTTTAACATGTCTAATGTAATAATGCGTATGTGTGTGTTAAATAAGCGCCATAACTCCTCTAATCTCTCCCTCTTTGTTTTACACTCTCATTGCTCTTCACTTCAATACTTACATAGTTGCAGTTGTTTTGTTCGTTGCTGTTCATTTAAAATTATTTTGTAAAATAAAACTTAGAACATCTTCCTTAACTTTGTTGCTATTATTGCTGTTGTTGTTGATGTTTCTGTTATTCTTTGAAACATGTTTAGTCATAAACAACACTACAAACAGTTGAATACTCCTGCTGCGATGCGTATAAGAGTGTTTGTTCGTTAAGTACGAATACGACAACAATAATGACGACAACATGCAGTAACAGAAATACGACGACAATAGTAGTCAAAGCAGTAAACGAAAAAAACACTACTACATCTACACTCACAATAATAACTTTGTTTACAAATTTTCACTGCAGTCAGGACAGCAGTTTTACGAATATACATAAGTATGTAAACAAACAAATACAGGGCTGTTAAGGTATGCATTGCATAGAAATTTTCGAAAAGAAAGTTTGAAATAAAAGTAGTAATAGTAGTAATCATTACTGGCTTATCTCTTTCGATTTGATTGTTACATTTTTTCCCTGTCCCTGAGAGCTTCCTAAACCGAATGACCTTAGTATAGGCTTTCCAAAATGGCAGACATTCACCCTAAAAGCAATGTACAGATTATTTGTCTTTTTGGCTTTTCAGACAAATCAAATCCCAGCTCAAACAGCTCGGTCATAGCGAGATATCAGCAGTCTTCTGGCAAAAACTCTGGGAATAAAAAAACTGCCATGAAAAGTTTCTTAAAAATCCAGTACAATAAATGGGAGAATCAAAGGTAAACACACGACATGTCACCCCTGACGAGCACGGCAATAGACAAATTGCTTTAGTAAATGATGAAAACCAATAACTAACAGTCAATTTCCATAAGATAATGGAAAAGAAGGCAAAATCTTCGCAAATGTGGGGCATTGAAGACTCGAAAATCTTTCGATCATAATAAGAATCGCTTTCAGAGGAGAATGATTCACTAGAACACATACTTGGAAACTGTGCGATGATAAAGCATGTCAGAAAGAAATACCTTTGCATTTTTCACGTAAACGCCAAACATCATCCTGACATAAGAATTGGGAGTGAAATCGGGCATAAGTACAATAGGTATAGAACCTTTACACAACAACAACAATAACAACAACTTCAATCTTTGTTAATTTCGAAGATATTTGAATCAAATATAGGCCGTATAGTTTATTGCTTTATGAGTTAAGAAACGATAACATTCCTTTAAATTTCTGAATATCAAAAGTTTGTTTGTAAAATTTTTGGGTTAAAAGTTTAGTGGTATTCAAATACAAAAAGTATTAGAAAAACTAAAAAGAAAATTATCTTCTTAAACTAATGCGTTCAAACAGAAATCTTCATTGAAATTTTTTGTTATGGACAATGGACTACCCTAATGCGTTAGCACAAGCATAATAATCCCTACAAGACGTCATATGTGGTGTGTTGTACACCTAAGGGGGACAAGGGGAAGCATGTATGTATCGGTATCATCATCATCATCATCATCATTGTGTGCAGTGCAGTTCTTATTTTCGTTTAAGCTTAAGCAGTTTTTCAAAACGTGACAGGAATTTCTTTTTATTCTATTAAGAATTCAAAACCAAAAAAATGTTTCTTCTTCTTCTAAAAAAAAAAAACTTAAGCCAACAACCGAAGAGCAAACGTGGTATGAGTGTGACTTATTCTGGCGCTGCTGCAGCGGCTGATTCTTTCTACACTTTTCCTTGTAAACGTTGGTCGGTGGTGGTGGTCGGGCCAAACGTACAATGACTTGAAGCAACAAAACTTGGTAAAGGAAGTGAAGAAAACAAAAAAAAAACAACAAGTTTTTGAAATTGGAAAGAAAAAGAAAGAAAGAAAGAAAGAATGAAAAACGTTGATTCTTTACCTTTAACATTTATTTTCTGTTACTGTGGCCTTTTTAAGCCAAACTTGAGGCTCTTTTTTCTTCAACTTGCCATGGCCATGTCATTGCAATGGAATAGTTATAGACAAACAAACAAACAAACAAACGAAAAACAATAAAAAATAATGAAAAGAATTGCATACAAAGTGCCAACAACTGTTGTTGGTTGGTTGGTTCATCTTCTTCTGTTTTTTTTTTATTTTCAGAGGTTCTTCTTCTTTTTTTTTCATCTTCTTCTTCAAAGAAGTAACAACCATAAAATTGATCCTATAAATAATGGAACACATTTGTTGTTACTGGGTTCTGCGGCAGAACACTCACTGCTTCTTTTCTTTAATCCCCAGGGGAAGTAACCAACCAAAGAGTCTGTTTGGTTAGTTGGTTGGTTGGTTGGTTGGTTGGTGTTTCCATTTAAGCATAGCAAAACGTTTTGCCGTTTTGTTATGCTTGAAAAATATATTCGCTAGACAATGCCTTAATACGAATTCGTATTCATTTAGTGGTTCCATTTTTGCAAGATTCAGTTTTTTAAACAGGAAAATGAATTATGCGCCATGGAATACGACTATTTAATGTACTACAGCCGTACATTGTTTCTACAGTAATTAACAACAGATAATTTTAAATAAAATAATTGCTCTAAACTGTCTTAAGACTGATGATAAAGAAATAAATTCATGTGCAACTAATCGGGAATATGAATCGAACGAAATTAGCATTACAATGAACATCAAAAAGTTTGATGGATTGCTTGCAGCTGCAGGCTTAATATTGTGCATGAAGGCCAAATAATTAAGAAACATTGAGTTTTCTTTCAAACTTTACAATTGGGCAGCAATTGCTCTTTAGGCTTGCAGAAGAGACTCAGTGCTTGCCGTATCATAGGGTATCTTAGCAACATATGTTTCGATAAGGCATTATAACTCATGGGAACTGCTTGTCATCAGCATTTCAATTAGAGACATCTGATCTTACGTTCCAGAGATTCCTGGCAAAGAGAATGAGGTATTTACGCATGGTTACAAAGTATGGAGGACAACTAGAGAGGATAACATCAACATCAAATGTTATGGAAGGTTTAGTTAGCGTTGTGTCTTGAGAATGAGAAAGAGAATACTGAATTAAAAAGTTTCTCTTCATGGCATTCAATTCGACAACCCAATACATTTTCACAGATTTCGTTGTTATATGGCAACCCTATCATTCTAGAACCGATTATACAGCAATAAGCAAAATTCCAATATTTGGAGCGAAGACAGCCGCAAGTGGTTAATCAATCACCATTACAGCATTAAAATGCGTTCTTATTTCTTTCGAATGAACAAGGAATAAGTTGAACAATTATTAGGCGTGACTCAAGCAGCCATTTCAAAACGTTTAAAGGCAGCATAATTTATTCAAAAGCTAGGAAACGGGACGCCATATGAACTGAAGCCGAGAGACATTAAAAAAACGAAATATTGACAATGTTTGAAAACGAATCAAAAACAAATAATTTTTAAATCAAATTATCACTGGCGAAGAATATTGGATTCTTTATGACAACCTCAAGCACAAAAAAGCATGTGTAAAGCATGGACAACGAGCATAATCTATATCCTTTGGTTTTGTGGTAATCAGAAGGGTGTGATCCATTATGAGCTACAAAAACCGGGCCAAACTATTACGGGAGACTTGTATAGGCAACAATTAATTCGTTTAAAGCGAACACATTGAACCAGACACGGGCCCCCAATTTTTCATTATGACAATGCCCGACGATATGTACACCCCCTCGAAATATTTATAAGACCCAAACGTATTTCTCGAAAAACTTAAAATCTTTTAGAGCAATTCGAACCATTTTTGGGTTAAATATAACTAACAATAAAATAAATCTTTTTATGTAAAAAAAATATTTTTTTCTTTATTTAATAGAAGGATAACACAAAGCGAATTTCATTTTCAAACGAAAAAATTATAAGACCAATATTAAATAATATTCATCTAAAACTAAAATAACAATGATAAAAAACAACTACTGAGTAATTTTTGTATTTATTAGTAATGAGTGTGTCCACCGTGATTAATGCTGACTTCCTGAAGTCGACGAGGCATAGAATTTATTAAATTTTCAATGCAATTTTGATCAATCCTACTCCATTCTCTTATGATGGCAGTTTTTAAAGATTTTACATCCTTATACTTGGTGTTATTTTTGTAAACTTGGAACGATTACAAGCGCTCTCGCTCTCTTAAAAAATTTTTTTTTATCAAAAATTTTAAAAAGAATTAAATAAATATCGAGTTTTACAACATCAAAGGTAAGAACGCTGCACATAAAAACGATACAAAGAAACCAATAAATAATTATTATTTCCGGCACATAAAAAGGAATGAAATTTTACAAAAAAAATTACCGCTAAACAACTGAAAGAAAAAAAAACAATTTCCATAAATAAAAATCGAGAACCATCAATGAAACCATAAAGCATTTTTAGAAAAAAAAATCCAATTGAAATTAAATTTGTTTAAAAAATGATTAATGGTTTCAAGACTTTCTATTAAAGAAGACCAAGGTAAAACAAGCACCATTTAGTGACTGTGCTTAGTCAAGTAAGTTTTGTAAAGCACAGCCAAGTACTATTAAGCCTTACGAGTATTACAGTTTAAGCACATAAAAACACCCATTAAAACTCCCCTCTCATGCTTTAAATTTTAAATATACATTGCAAGGGATATTATTAATAGAAAACAATTAAAAAAAAAATAAACGAAAAACATTTAAATTTTGTTTGTTAAATTTTTTAAATTTAAAATAAATGATCTGAAGAAGAAGAAAAACAAAGAAACTCGAGGGTTATTTTTTGTTTTGGTATGGTTTTTTGGAAAAAGAAATTTTTATGATTATTCATTGTTAATAGTTGCGGTGACCAAAACAGATAGACAGACAGACGGACAGACAGACGGACCATTTCCTTCACTGCCATTTGCAACAATGGACGATTAATTTTCATTCAAACATTTCACCCATTTTGCCCGCATCGGGCAATTGTCCGAAAATTAAAGATTTTTTTCTTATTTCTTTCGCTTTTATTTCTTTTGCTTTTATTACTTTTTATTTTTTCTTCATATTTATTTTCGTTTTCTATTGTGTCTGTCTAATTGTCTATTGTTCTCGCTGTTTATTGTTGGGTTTTTATCGTTTTTTTTCCTATTTTAGTTAAGCATAGACCCACATAAAGAAATCTAATATTTAGTTTTGAGAGTGAAAGTTTAAAAAAAAATTGCCACACTACTCTTCGATTACTTTTTTTATATAATGTTTTAAACAATTTAAACAAAAAATATGATAATAATTATATATGTATTGCTGCATAATAGTTTCATTTAAAACGATTTATTTATTTATTATTAAGGAAATAAAAAACCGAAAATAAAATCTTAAAATGTTAACATGTATTGTAGTTGGCCGAAGCAAAGAATTGATAAGAAAATGCAAAACTTTAATTCAAAGAAATAAAAAGGTATACGAAGGTAGATATATTAGAACAGTTTCCTTCTTTACATCACCTGGAAAAGTCAGTCAGCACTAATGCGTCTCACATTAGTGAACAATGTTCGGTTGAAGGAGTTTCAATCACGAAGGCTATAACTGTTTTATTAATTCTAAACTTGTAGGTTCTTAATGGTGTTTCCAAAATAGAGAGCCTACCCAAAAGTTCGCGGATTGTGAAATATAAGACGAATTGATCCCCTTTGCAGTTTCCTAAAATACCACTATGTGTGGCGGTACCCATATCATCTAGTTGAAAGGCTCACGGCGGTCACAGACCGGCAAAAAGCGTGCTACTTAAGCCATAATAATCATCACAGCATACCCGAAGAGCGACACATGCCGACTCTGAAAAGATGCCGCCATCCATTGCTCAATCTAGTTTCGAACCATCCGCAAAGATTTTTTGTGGAGACGTTCTTTAGCTGCGTCAAACTATTTTTAAATTCCCGGCTATCTGCAATGGACTTCTGAACTTCCCTGAGAAGTTATAGTGTGGTACAACGTAATATACGAATACGAGTAATCTTTAGCCCTTTGGTGCTATTGGTCTACCAAATAATACAAGGTTCAAACCAGGAAGTTCACAGTTCCAGAAAATTGTTAGAAACTCCAATATGTTTCTGTCTATCCAGAATTGCATCATGCCACCATCTCTGTCCTCTGTTTTAATAAAGGGTGTTTTTTATAGAGGTATAGAACTTTAAGTTGTAATAAAACAACGATGGATTATTCGATTGACATGAATTTTATTTATCCGAAAGATAATCTTGTGGCATTACATTTTAAATATGATTTCAGGCATATGACCGCCACGGCTGGCGCGAATGTAGTCCAATCTGGACGTCCAATTTTCGATGACTTTTTCCAACATTTGTGGCCGTATATCGGCATTAATACGGCGAATGTTGTCTTCCAAATGGTCAAGCGTTTGTGGCTTTACCGCATAGACCAATGACTTTACATAGCCCCACAGAAAGTAGTCTAGCGGTGTTAAATCACAAGATCTTGGAGGCCAATTCACAGGTCCAAAACGTGAAATTAGGCGGTCACCAAACGTGTCTTTCAATAAATCTATTGTGGCACGAGCTGTGTGACATGTTGCGCCGTCTTGTTGAAACCACATCTCCTGGACATCATGGTTAATCAATTCAGGAATGAAAAAGTTAGTAATCATGGCTCTATACCGATCACCATTGACTGTAACGTTCTGGCCACCATCGTTTTTGAAAAAGTACGGACCAATGATTCCACCAGCCCATAAAGCGCACCAAACAGTCAGTTTTTCTGGATGTAACGGTGTTTCCACATACACTTGAGGATTACCTTCACTCCAAATGCGGCAGTTTTGTTTGTTGACGTAGCCATTCAACCAGAAGTGCGCTTCATCGCTAAACAAAATTCGCTTATGAAAATCGGGAACAACGGTAAAGTGGATGGACACAGATCCAATTCCTGTGCTCGATGGCGGATGGACTCATTCGGGTCTTCCTCAATGCTACGCTCTACAGCAGCAATAGCTTCTTCTGTACGCACCGTACAGCGTCTCTGGGGATGCGAGTTATCAATAAGAGTAAACGTGGTGCGAAAACGTTCCATGGTTAATCGAATTAACTGCTCTGATGGACGATTTTGTCGACGATAAAATGGACGTAGTGCGCGATACGTTTTCCGCACAGAACCATTATTTTCGAAATAAAATTGCACTATTTGCAAGCGTTGTTCAGGCGTGAGTCTATTCATGATGAATTGCCAAACCAAACTGAGAATAAATCACTTGACAGCTGTTAAATCGGTCGCCATATTGAAAAGTAAAGCCAACTTAAAGTTCTATACCTCTATAAAAAACACCCTTTAGAAGATCAAAGGAAGCCAATTGGAAATAGCAAATAATGCCTTAGTGGAGTGTCTTAGTTGCAGTGGACTGCTTGTCCACTTTATCTATCAGTCTGCAGTGACATTGCTGTCCGCCAGGTCCCAGAACCCTCTGGTGAAAAGTACCACCAACGTTTCCTAGGTATTTACACCAAATCTTTTTTTTTATTTTCGCTTATGAAAATCGAAATCACAGTGAAAGATAGCATTCCGGATGTATTTGAATTATATTTTTCAGCTTTTATCACCGTAGTCTAGTAGGTAGTGAGTTGGCTTATTAGACGTAAAGCCAGGGTTCAAAACAGGCCAGACATCAAAACAAAATACAAAAATATTTCTTCGGCGACTTCCCTCTCAGCAGATTTCTGGCAAAAACTCTGAGAGTAAATGCCATGAAAAAGTTTCTCAAAAATTTGTCGTTCGGAGTCGACTTTAAACTGTAGGTCCCACTACTCATGTATAAAATTAACACACACAACATAAGTGGTGTGAGAAACTAGGTCGTAATCCTGCCAGAAGGGTTGTAATAACCAATTATGTATGTATTTAAACCTTCAGCTTGAAATCCAATTTCAATTGATTTGCCTTGCAAAAGTATTTCAAATTAAATAAGAAAATCAATTAAAGACCTTCCCACGTCCATTTATAATGCAATTTACCAATACGTGTGAATGAAAACATTTCAATTCGTTTCGAAATTCTTGCTTGCATAACCAACAACCACTGGGATTAAAGACGTGGTAATTGAATGGTGAAAAAAACTACACTTGCAAACATCACTTCTAAAAAAACATTGCATAACACGGTCGAACAGACCAGCAGGCAGACGGACAGACTGAGAGAAAGAAGAAGATAAACACATATATCATTAAGAATAGGCTAGTAAGACAAATTTCTTTAATTGTCACCTGGTAAATTGTCTTGTCCAGAGCTGACAAACTATTGAAACATTCTGAATTTCAACGTCAATTCACTCTTAGCCTAACGAACTGAATTGCTTGAGGCTCTGTGCTAATAAAGCCTTAGAATGGCAGGCAATTCTATTTAAGTGATATGCTTGACATGACAATAACAACTACTGCAACAGCAACACGGTAATCATGTTAAAATATCAGACGACGGCTGTTTGTCTATCTATCACATGAGTCTGTCTTTGCTAATGATTGCAATGACAGTGATGACGTTGTATGTTGTTGATTTGAAATTGTAATACTTGCAATACAAAAATAACAAAAATAACAATAAAAAACAAAAACAAAAACAATAAAAGCAACAGCAACAACATGTAAAATAAACGTTGTTAACCATTTAATAGCGAATCCATTAACAAATTGATGCAATGCGTTTAAACGAAATAAATAACCGTGTATTACATCAGCATTAATGACACACGATTATAAACGTTAACATACGACAACAGACCAACATAACTAACAACAACAGCTAAAAAGAAGAAAAGAAACAAAACAAAACAGTTAATGCAACATGTGCAACACTAAGCATGGCATGGCCATTTGAATGACCAACAAATAGTTGAGAAAATTAACCAGGCCTCCCCTCCCTAGCTTTGTATACATTTTATTGCAAAATCGGATTTAATAGCAATGCAGAGGAAAAGGAGAGTATAATCTGTAGCAGATCGAAAAAGAGTAATTTTTCTACTCCTTTTAGTTACTTTAACCCTTTCATGCCCGATGTTGCCTACTGGCAACATTGTACATTTTTATTCATAAATTCCGTAATTTTAAATTTTTTTAAAAGTTTTTTTTTTTGCAAACAAGCTTGGTTAAGAACATGTTAAACCAGAATACGTACGACTCTGAATTTAATATCACTTTATATTTAGGCCATGACTAACAAACACATGTCCTTAAAAAACTTTTAGCTCTGGCCCAAAAAATACGGGCATGAAAGGGTTAATTAACATAAAGGGTCCGCCAAATAACTTTTTTTTTGAAAATGCTTAAAAAAAACTACGGAATATTTTCACAAATTTCTTTTTTTATTTGAAAGTACAATCCTTCCGGTTAATAATGGAAAATAATTTCATTCAAATGGCTGCCTCGGCTGGCCATGCAGATGCCGATTTTGGCAAAAAAGATAATCTTTTCAGATGAAGCTCATTTTGATCTTGGCGGGTATGTAAACAAGCAAAATTTTCGCATTTGGGGCACAGAAAACCCGCACGCATACATTGAAAAGCCGAGTCACTGTTTGGTGCGGATTTTGGTCCAGAGGCATAATTGGGCGATTTTTCTTCGAAAATGAGCAAGGAGTGGCCGTTACAGTCAATGGCGATCGTTATCGGGCCATGTTGAACGAATTTTTATTCACAAAAATTAAAGAGGAGGACATTGGGAACATTCGGTTTCAACAGGACGGCGCTACGTGCCACACAGCCGAAGCTACACTCGATGTTTTGCGCCCTGTTTTTGAAGATCGCATTTTCAGCCACAGAGCTGATGTCGTTTGGCTACCTCGGAGCTGCGATTTGACACCGTTGGACTATTATTTGTGGGGTGCCGTCAAAGATAAGTGTTACGCCGACAAGCCAGAGACAATTGACGCTTTAATGGACAATATTCGTGAAGCCATTGGTGAAATACAACTGCACACAATCGATAATGTGCTTAAAAATTGGACCGATCGTGTAGGCATTTCAATGAAATTATTTTCCATTATTAACCGGAAGGATTGTACTTTCAAATAAAAAAAGAAATTTGAGAAAATATTCAGTAGTTTTTTTTAAAGCATTTTCAAAAAAAAAAGTTATTTGGCGGACCCTTTAGTAAGTCACGGATAGCAGCAGCAAAGTTGCAAAGTGTGGTACAGCAGTGCCGTCTCTAAAGGGTCAAGTTTGATCTTGTCATAAAAATTTTACCCGTTTTTTAATATGGCCGGCCCTTTATCTTGATATTTTATCAAATGGGGGCCTTTATAAACCCTCTCTCCAACACTGTGCTTTAAGTACTGAAGGTTTCTGTTTCTTTATTAAATTACGTGTCTTTTACAACTCCACCGCCGTTACTTATTTTTCATTTAATTTTACACACGATTACAACGTTAAGGAAAATCATTATGATGATTGGGCGTATTTGTTGGCAAGCAATGCACCAGCCAAACGATCAACCAACCATCCGGCCACTTATACACATCATTTGATCATTTATTGTTCATTTGATTTGTCCGAAATGGAATTCATTGAACGTACATACATATGTACACGTACGAACGTATAAATCTATTGTTCTACTTTTATTGGTTGTTGTTGTTGTTACCATGCATTTCTTTACGATATTGTTTGTTATGAAATGATTTTAAAATTTGAATTCGATTTGAAAATCTATCGCTTCTTATTATTCTCGGGCAGTTCACAGTGAGTGCAGTTCATTCAAGTTCAACTTCATTTTTGTTCTTCCAACAAAAATTTTAAACATGTGCCTGTGCCTGACTGCTATGTAGCCTGCCTGCACTGGATGCACTGACATAAACTTTAGAATTGAGTCTTTACTGAAGTTGTTAATGTTTTTGTTGTTGCTGCTGCTAACGATTGCTACTGTTGCAGTTATTTTCTGTTGATTGTTATTGTTGTTTCTGTTTTGCTTCGTTTTTTTCTGTTCTTATTGTAGATTTTACAGGTTCTTTAACAGCAAAAGGTGATCGATCGTTCGTTGATCGTTTGAGTTTCCGTTTCTTTATGGTTTTTTTGTGTTTTTTTCTTTCTTACAGACGTTAAGTAGAGACAACAACTTTATTAACGAGAGATTGTGGTTCTTGAAAATGCATTGAGAGAATGTTTAGGTTTGAAATGAAATTTATTTTCAATTTTTAGTGAAAATGTAACGCCGCTCAAAAGGTTAAAAAAAACAGAACACTCAGTTAATTGGTTACTACAACCATCATCCAACCATAATCAGCGTTACAACCTAGGTTCTTACACCACCCACGTTGTGTAGGTTAATTGTATCTAAAAGGTGATTTTTTAAGAGCAATAGGAAAATTTTTCAAAAAAAAAAACACATAAAATTCAGAAAAATGCATGAAATCTTTATTTGAATCGATAGTACGGTCCATATAATTTAATGTTTGAAGATTTATTTCAAATGTTGACCGCGACTGCGCCTCAAATGGTCCATCCGCTTAGTCCTATTTTGGCATACTCTTTCCAACATTTCGGCCTGTATCTCACGAATAAATGCTTCAATGTTGTCTTTCAAAGCGTCAATTGAAGCGGGCTTGTCTGTATAGACATGAGCTTTAACATAGCCCCACAAAAAATAGTCTAAAGGCGTTAAATCGAACGATCTAGGCGGCCAATTGACCGGTCCCGAACGTGAAATAAAATGTTCACCGAACTTACCTCTCAATAAGTCCATTGTTACGCGTGCTGTGTGGCATGTGGCACCGTCTTGTTGAAACCACATGTCATGCAAGTCAAGCTCTTGCATTTTGGGCAAAAAAAAGTTCGATATCATCTCACGGTAGCGCTCACCATTCACAGTTACGTTACGATTTGCAGCATCTTTGAAGGAGTACGGTCCAATGATGCCACCAGCCCATAAACCGCATCAAACTGTGACTTTTTCTGGATGCATTGGTAGCTTT
Source organism: Sarcophaga carnaria (assembly GCA_958299815.1). NCBI lineage: Eukaryota > Metazoa > Arthropoda > Insecta > Diptera > Sarcophagidae > Sarcophaga > Sarcophaga carnaria. The sequence goes on from OY283152.1 coordinate 21,558,773, forward strand.
TGCAATGCTTCTGGCTGATCTTTACTCCAAAATTGACAATTCTGCTTATTTACGTATCCATTGAGCCAAAAATGAGCTTCGTCGCTGAACGCAATTTTTCGATAAAGAAGTGGATCTTCGGCCAACTTTCCAAGAGCCCATTCACCAAAAATTCTGCGTTGCGGTAGGTCGTTCAGCTTCAATTCTTGCACCAGCTGTATTTTGAAAGGCTTCACACCTAAATCCTTCCGCAAAATTTTCCACGTTGTTGAGTAACAGAGGCCCTATTGCTGCGAACGGCGACGAATCGATAATTGATGGTCATCATTAACACTGGCCGATACAGCTGCGATATTTTCTTCAGTTGGCACTCTACGTAAGCGTGTTGGTGGTTTAATGTCCAACAATGTAAATTTGGTGCGAAATTTAGTCACAATAGCCCGAATAGCCGCTTCAGTGGGTCGATTAAACTGACCATAAAATGGAAGGAGCGCGCGATGAACTTTCTTAACAGAGCACGCATTTTGATAATAAAATTCAATGATTTGCAAGCGTTGTTCGTTTGTAAGACGATTCATGGTTAAATAATAGACCAAACTGAAGATGTTTGACAGTGAAACAAAACACGAAACGTGCGTGAGCTGTTTAAACCAGTGTTGCAAAAAAAAAAGCTAAAAAATCACCCGTTATAAGTAGAGAGACCCACAGTTTTATGCCTATTTCGATCGACAGATTTTTGAGAAACTTTTCATGGAAAGAGGAGAAGAAATCGTTTTGTTCGAGATATTTAAGCTGTGATTTGAACCACGGGCTCTCGTCCAATAAGAACTTAAAATTCGAATTGAAATTTTTAAATATTTTACAAACCACACTCCTGCCTTCGTTCTAAAATGATACGCCAACCATATCGTTAAGAACTGTTTCCAAGTCACTGGATACAAGACTTTAGTTTTCTACCAAAATTTTCTTCTCAGTGTACCATTTCCGATGCAGTGTGTCAGTGAGCTTGTTGGCAAAGTTAAAATGTTAAATGAAATTGGGTTCTATTCTAAATTGTTGTTATAGTTGTTGTTGTTGCCATTTGTACATTTGTTATTATTATTGTTAATGCAGTTGCAGTTGCTGTTGCTGTTGTTGTTTTAAGTTCATGATCAATAATCAAACATGTTTATTTCCTTTTTAACAATGTTTAATTCTTGTTTTTTTTTTTTGTTTTTGTTCTTTCGGTATATTTGTATGTGAAAAAAATTCAATTTTTTTTCATTGTCTGCCTGCCTGCCGGTATTGTCTGTTGTATGTGTGCATGTAATTTGATATTCGGTACTCCTATGGTTACCCTACGTAAGAAATTGTGACGAAAAGGAATTGGAAGTTGTATTCATGAAATCATGAATCTCTGACCATAATTTTGGGAAAGAACCTAGGCTCGCTCACTTCTTCTTGTGTGTTGCCTTACAAGACAAGAGCACCAAGAGCACAGCCTAAGGCCATAAGAGTAACGAGTTATCATGAAAAAGGCTAGTAAGTCTGCTAAGAAATTTCATACAGAAATCGAGCATGGAGACTATATACTCGTTTAAAACAGAGACCAACCATGCATATGTAAATGGTTGGGTCGAAAACAGGTAGAGAACAGAAGAAAAGGTGTTAGCTCTCAGAGTGGTACCCATGGGGAAACTCCATGGTATTGAAAAAACAGAAGTCTTCGCCTTTAAAGCTGAGCTCAATTCAACTAGCACAGAAAGTACAGAAGACGGGACATAGACCATCTAAGCAGTCGGTTAATATAAGGTTTACTTCAGAATTGTTTGGGACTCTCTAGGTAAGCTGAATCAGGTAGGCGAGGAAATAGAGTCACTCATAGCTGGATCCCATGCGGTATGGTAGGCAGTAAGTAGACAAATGAGCGCCGCTTACAGAATCAGAATCTTTCTTTGGGTTGGAAGGTTACGCGCAGCGAGGTTACACGCAGAGAGGATGGTGATACGCGAAAATTATACTCAAGTCTAATGGGTTTGAGACAATCTCAACTTTTATTGTGTAATTGGAATTAAAAGATATTGGAGTCATGCATCATACTATCCAACAGTAGGCTGAGGATATTAACCGGCCTTTTAACCGAATACTGTAGACTTAGTGAACAATTGTTCAGAGATGATGTCTTCTCAAACACAATATGTAAATTCTGTAAAGAATAGAATGAATTATCATCACATCATATACTTGGAGCCTATACGACATTAATGCATCTCAGAAGGAAACACCTGGTTTAGTATGCAGTACTAAGCTGTACTGATAGTGTACAACATCCTGAAGTTTATCAGCGTAACTGATCCGTGAGAAGGTACTTTGGACATTTTTAACGGGTGATTGTTTTAGCTATTATCTTTTTGGCAACACTGGTTTAAACAGCTCACGCACGTTTCGTGTTTTGTTTCACTGTCAAACATCTTCACTTTGGTCTATAATTTAACCATGAATCGCCTTACAAACGAACAACGCTTGCAAATCGTTGAATTTTATTATCAAAATGTGTGCTCTGTTAAGAATGTTCATCGCGCGCTTCTTCCATTTTATGGTCAGTTTAATCGACCCACTGAAACGGCTATTCGGGCTATTGTGACTAAATTTCGCACCAAATTTACATTGTTGGACATTAAACCACCAACACGCTTACGTAGAATGCGAACTGAAGAAAATATCGCAACTGTATCGGCCAGTGTTAATGATGACCATCAATTATCGATTCGTCGCCGTTCGCAGCAATTGGGACTCTGTTACTCAACAACGTGGAAAATTTTGCGGAAGGATTTAGGTGTGAAGCCTTTCAAAATACAGCTGGTGCAAGAATTGAAGCCGAACGACCTACCGCAACGCAGAATTTTTGGTGAATGGGCTCTTGGAAAGTTGGCCGAAGATCCATTTCTTTATCGAAAAATTGTGTTCAGCAGCGAAGCTCATTTTTGGCTCAATGGATACGTAAATAAGCAGAATTGTCGATTTTGGAGTGAAGATCAGCCAGAAGCATTGCAAAAGCTACCAATGCATCCAGAAAAAGTCACAGTTTGGTGCGGTTTACGGGCTGGTGGCATCATTGGACCGTACTTCTTCAAAGATGCTGCGAATCGCAACGTAACTGTGAATGGTGAGCGCTACCGTGAGCTGATATTCAACTTTTTTTTTGCCCAAAATGCAAGAGCTTGACTTGCATGACATGTGGTTTCAACAAGACGGTGCCACATGCCACACAGCACGCGTAACAATGGAGATTGAGATTATTGAGAGACGAGTTCGGTGAACCGGTCAAATGGCCGCCTAGATCTGCGATTTAACCCCTTTAGACTATTTTTTGTGGGGCTATGTTAAAGCTCATGTCTATACAGACAAGCCCGCTTCAATTGACGCATTGGAAGACAACATTGAAGCATTTATTCGTGAGATGCCGGCCGAAATGTTGGTAAGAGTATGCCAAAATTGGACTAAGCGGATGGACCATTTGAGGCGCAGTCGCGGTCAACATTTGTATGAAATAATCTTCTAACATTAAATTATATGGACCGTACTATCGATTCAAATAAAGATTTCATACATTTTTCTGAATTTTATGTGCATTTTTTGAAAAATTTTCCTATAGCTCTTAAAAAATCACCCATTAGTAGTCGTATTCCTCGACAAGAAAATAATAAGAGCGTTGACCAAACTCACTCACAACATTCTCATTATCTATACAAATACTCCTATTTTTATATGATCCTCCGACCTCAGTGATGAAATTCTGACAGAAGTTAGCTACCTCAAGGAAATATACTAAAGAAAATCTAGGTGAACTTTGCCAAAAAAAAAAAAAAAACACTCTCAGCTGTGCGTTCTCATGCGATGCAGTATTTTTATTCTCCTAGTAGGGCATCTCTTAAGCACTATCAGCACTGCTTAGTAATCTTTACTTTTCTTTATTTCAGTTTCTCCTGACTTTTAATAATCAGTTTTGCATAAGAATTTCAAATTTCTTGTTTTCCATTAATATCGTATAAATGGATTCTAAGCAAACCGTAAATCTTTTAAGATTTTCTTTCTGTTTTTTTTCTTTTTTTTGCTTTTGCTATTTTGTGAACAGCTTTTTCTAACGCAATCTATGCCATTGACATAATTTCTCTCTTTTATTTCTTTAATAAAGAAAAAAAAAAAAAACAAAAAGACAAGCCAGAGCCATTCAGCTTAAAAGCTAGAACCACCAACAGCAACAGCAGCAGTAAGAGCAACAGCAACAGTATTAGCAGCAGTATAAGCATTTGGTTTATATTGCAGCAGCTAAAGCTACAGCTACAGCTGGATTTTCAAAGTGAACTGAGTCAAGACCTTCACGTTTAAATGTTGCACATACAAACACACACACACACACACACTCATATAACTAGTAGTGTTGGCAACATGTTCTTATTCTAATGAATCTCGTAAGATAAAGGCAGTTTTTTTTGTTTTTTTCTTCTTTTTTTTCTTTTTTTTTCTTATTGCTCAGTAGTAACTTTGTGGCATTGTGTGGCTTGTTGAGCATGCCACAATTTGTGGCGTACTAAACTATTTACCAACGCTCATGTTGAAGTTACAACTATTATATGCAATAATATTGTACTCGTAAATATAATGTATGCAACAGAGTATGAAAAAAAACTTGCCACAAACGATCATGATTTTCACTTGCAATCCTATTTATTAGACAACCAAACCAAAGGCAAAAGTAAAAAAAAGAAAACCGACAAGAGACAATTTTCTTCCCCTTTTTATGTTAAGACTGTAAGACGACTATTATTAGTATTATCCAGTACATATTAATATATATTGCCTGAGATAAATATGCAAGTAACAATAATTGCTACATACATACATATATTGTATGAAAATGAATTAGAAAAAATTAATTTTTTTTCTTTTTTATTTCATACTCCAAAGAACAATTTCAATTTCCTCTGCAAGCCAGTAGTTGTTAGGTTTGTCAGCGTAGAAAATGTTGAAATACTTATTAAGGACCAGCGATTGAGTGGCTGAATGCATTGTATTAATCGTTATAATCTGGGCTCATAAAACCAAACGATAATTATAACTTGACTTGATAGGATGAACTATAATCACTTATAATGATTATATATAGCCTGCACATTTAAGCAACACTGTTTAATTGAGAATAATTATGAGCAAAATATGGGTTTCTTTCTAACATTTCCTTCAATGTAATTGGTGATTAGTCCGCGAGAAAATTATGGGAAAATGAAAATCAATTGAAAAACTGAAACGTAAAACTGGTTCCAAATTGAAACTTAGGTTTTTATTTACTTACATACAATGTTTGTAAGTATAAAGGCTTATCCATTTGTCGCTTTCAAAAGTAAAGTGAAGTTAAATACAAAGTTTTGTTTTGTTTCTAGGTGTCTATGGCCTGCTGTAGACAGTAAGAGAACAGGTTGGCTGCTGGGCTTGAATAAGGCCGGCTTAAGGTTGTTTGTCGGTTTTATCACGGGGCACTGCGAGATTAGGTCACTGACGGGGATCTGGAACAGATCCCAGCCGGACTATTGCAGAGCGTGTTGCGATGAGGAGGAGTTGGAGACTATCGAACACCTCCTCTGTAACTGCCCAGCCTTTGGTAGATTGAGGTTGAGGACCCTTGGTAGGCCCTTCTTTGAGAGTTTGAATTCTGTGTCGAGAGCCGACATCCAAGGCTCTCCACAGATTCATTAGTGGCTTAGGCTGGTTGAGAGGCTAGGACTTCATCGGTGTAGTCGCGCTCTCCCATCCTTTTGTTGTGTCTGGTCTGTGTGATTCCTCCGCTTCCCACTCCCCCTCTTTCCCATATACCCTCCTTTCATCCTACCCCCTATACTATCCTTCCCTCCTTTAGGACGTTGTACAATGGGTCAATCTGACCTCCGGGTACTGTACTTGTCTTAATTGACAAGTACACGTCCTCTAACCTAACCTAACCTAAATACAAAGTTTAAATGATTCCCTCTAGATTGGTTGGCGGTTGTGGAGCCTTTTGAGGTCATTGTAGACTTCTTTTTCACACATATCGAGTGGTATCTCTAGGATAAGTTGATCAGTGATGGTTTTCAATTGCAAAGATAGGGATTACCCGTGTAGACAATGCAAGGCAACCTTGCTGGCAATAAAGTCAATATCAGTTACATATATTGTGTAGCTCATGGTACCAGTGGAAACAACATGCTGTCTAATTTATAATCTTCAAATGCAGTTCACAAAAAAGCCAAGGAAAATTAATAGGGTTCTTCCACAACTCTATACGCATAATAAACAGTCACAGGATGAAATATCTTTTCCACAATTACTTCTGGGTACTGTAAGCCCCATATATAACTGTTTCGCTTATTGAGGTAACCACTAAGAGAGAAATAAGCTTCATCTCTAAATAGTTTTATCTGAAAAGTCAGTATTGGAAGCAGAATCTAATCAGCCTTCTTCGTCAGATAAAGATGCAAATCCTTGGAGGAGCCATAATGAGCCGTAAAATATACACAATCGACAAATTCGGATTGTACGCCACACTTTCTCCAACAAAAGCGATAGTCAACAGGCTTGACCATGACTATAATGCTTCTCTTCAAATTACTTTACAATCTTGCAAAGGACCTAAAAGTGACCACGTTTAACTCGCTACTTTTGCAGCCAATTTTAACTATTTTTATGCGTTCTTCGATTGTTAATTAATTCATATTTGTAAATGGCAAACCTGTCCCTAAACAAATGACACTTCAGATGAAAGACATTTAACAACTGATAGTCCTGATCGACGGGCGGTTTTAAATCCTCTAAGCTGAGTTCAAATTTTTTGTTTCATATTCAACGCAGAACATCCAGTCTGACAGACTACTTCTGGATATCCAAAGATTTTTAATGTTATACCATTTTATTACATGGGTTACGTTGCATGTTAGCCAAATATGTTAACCTTAAAATATTAATGAATACCCATGAAAGATATAAGACTTATCTTTAAACTGAAATGTAAAAACCACGTTGTTCTCGTGACAGTCAATCTGTTCCTCGAAGAAATTGATCACAGTTGTCAGTGACATATCTATGAGACAATTTAGATCATGAAAGAAAAACGCAGCACAGTTTTCTGGTTTAAAGTTCCGTCCTAACAGTTCCTACAAATGGAGTAGCCAATATGTTCCAGAATTTGTTCTACCTTGCAGCGCTCAATAAATATGTCCTACAAGTATAATTGCTTATCTTCCAAAGATCAACAGTGTTGGGTACTTTAAGTTGACAAATTGGATAGTTCGATAATTGTGTTCCATTTAAAAGGCAAACAAAAAAAGCAGAATATATCCTTCCGCATTCACTCCTTGAAAACACTGGGGCAATTGATATTCACACATTTCTTTTGAGCAACTTTTTATACCAACAAAATGATTTGTCATAGAATATATGCAAAGCGGGATGCAGCAAGACCAGACGGCATGATTTGGGTGTTGTCGTAGACCAAAGAATAACCGGAAGCATTCTAACCATACCCATAAGGAACATAGGCCTTCTGCAAACTCGAACAGAGTGTTTTATCTTGGTACGAAATTTTGTTTCGCATGTTTCATGGTTGCAGATTATGTATGTTTGAGTAGATCTTTCCTTTCTAAAGGGTCCGCCAAATAACTTTTTTTTTGAAAATGCTTTAAAAAACTACTACTGAATATTTTCTCAAATTTCTTTTTTTATTTGAAAGTACAATCCTTCCGGTTAATAATGGAAAACAATTTCAATCAAATGGCTGCCTCGGCTGGCCATGCAGTGGCCTACACGATCGGTCCAATTTCTAAGCACATTATCGATTGTGTGCAGTTGTATTTCACCAATGGCTTCACGAATATTGTCCTTTAAAGCGTCAATTGTCTCTGGCTTGTCGGCGTAACACTTATCTTTGACGGCACTCCACAAACAATAGTCCAACGGTGTCAAATCGCAGCTCCGAGGTGGCCAAACGACATCAGCTCTGCGGCTGATAATGCTATCTTCAAAAACAGGACGCAAAACATCGAGTGTAGCTTCGGCTGTGTGGGACGTAGCGCCGTCCTGTTGAAATCAAATGTTGCCAATATCCTCCTCTTCAATTTTGTGAACAAAAATTCGTTCAACATGGTCCGATAACGATCGCCATTGACTGTAACGGCCACTCCTTGCTCAATTTTGAAAATCCAAAATCCGCACCAAACAGTGACTCGTTTTGGGTGCGTCGACTTTTCAACGTATGCGTGCGGGTTTTCTGTACCCCTAATGCGACAATTTTGCTTGTTTACATAGCCGCCAAGATCAAAATGAGCTTCATCTGAAAAGATGATTTTTTTTGCCAAAATCGGCATCTTCTGGTGTAGGCTACTGCATGGCCAGCCGAGACAGCCATTTGAATGAAATTATTTTCCTTTATTAACCGGAAGGATTGTACTTTCAAAAAAAAAGAAGAAATTTGAGAAAATATTCAGTAGTTTTTTTTTAAAGCATTTTCAAAAAAAAAAGTTATTTGGCGGACCCTTTACATTGATGTCATCTGGTGACCTGCATAGAATATACCCAAATTAGTTTCAGTTTCGGCTCCTTACGGAACTGGCAATTCTTTTGTCTTAGCTCTTGAGCTATTAATTGTAGCTAAATTTGGCAAAAATAAACGATTTGTGCATCGTGAACTCTGAACAATTTATGAGTCTTTTAACCCTATTATACTCGTATATTAATTAAAAATTAAAAAAAAATTAAAAACAAAATTTTGATTATGAAATCGAAAAACGTATGAGATTAATTATAAAAAAAACAGTTTAGTTTCCATACAACAATCAGGTAACAGGAGAAAGTATTCCAATTTAATTTTAATTTATTATGACACACAAGGAAAAAATAAAAAATTTTGCAATATTTTTGTTTTCACAAAAATATCATGGATCTGAGCATTTTAATTTATGCTGATCATAATGATGATAATTAGTCATGAATAGCGTTCCAACTTCAATTTATTAAACAAACATAACCAGCCAACAGACAAACAGGACATATCACGCACATTTAAAAATGACACTAGCACTGACACTTTTTTGTTTTTTGTTTTTTTTTTTTGTGTGGCATGCAACATTTTGTTGCATTTGCATTTAAGAGTGAGTGAACCAATAATAACGGTTTAAGATATTTAAGTCCAATAAATAAAAGCTTAATGACAGGCAAATTGTTAAAAAAACAAAAATTTTTTTGTACATTTTTTCTGTACAAATGAACCGCATCTAGTTTTTAAAAACTCCTGCTACCAAAAGAGCTGTTTACCTAGAGCAATGAACGCTTTTTGGTAGGAGTTAATCAACTTTCAATTATAAATTCAAAAAATTTTTTTTTTATTTTCTTACAGATATACGCAGCGTTTCTGGCGAACCCAATTACAAGTCGGTTAACTTAACGTGGGAGGTTGAGTTTGTGCCCGCAAGCAATGATGGCATTGTGGCTAATAGAAGCCATGAGGTTTTGCCACCCACTACATTTCAAATATTCTTTTGTGAGATTCAATCATTTGGACCACATCGATGCCGCTCGAAAGTGGTTAATGACTCCAGTTCATTAACAATGTACGATGACAATACAGACAATGACCTGGAGTTTACCGACAATATGTATGAAACAAACAAACAAAACTCCACTCTTTCAAAGCAAACCTAATTCCTCTCTTCTTGTAGGCGACAAGTACGCCAGTATGTGGCCCAAGTTGATAACCTTAGAATGTCTACCAAATATAGTTTTCATATACGTTCGGCTGATCAGCGTAAGAATATGAAAATAACCGGACGTTCTGAACTGTTTGACAATGAAATAGAAGGTGAAGATTTTCTAACCAACAATATGGCTCAGGGAGAAACTATAATTGTGCCCACTAAAGGATGTAAGTTAGCTTTGTGTCAAGTTGTTGTTTATCAATATTTTTAAGACCTTTGACCCCCTTTTTTTATGAACTAAATAGTTTCGGCTCAAGCCACTAGATGTTTGCCCACAGCATCAGAAATCGAAGTAGAAACTGGACCTTATTTTGGTGGCAAAATTGTAGTCGATGGTGGCAATTGTGGCCTTAAAGGTGATCCAAATGATCCCAAGGAGAAATATGTAATGCGCATTGATCATAAAATGTGTGGCAGTATGGTTAAGCCCGAAACTAATACCGTAGAAACGTTTATTACGGTCCAGGAAAATTTAGGCATTTTTACACACAGCACCAGAAGGTAAGCTTTGTAAATTAGAGTACCTAAGTAGGGTATGTTACAGTGGCCTTCATTTTATTTCATTTATCTGCAACCCCTTCCCACCCTCCCTTATTTTAAATTTCGTATCTCTTTTATGTTATCATTAGGTTTGTAGTCGTCTGCAGTTACCAATCGGGTCTACAAACGGTACGAGCCAGTTTCTCTGTACCCGGTCGTGGTGGTGCCTCTGCTGTACAACAAGACCCATACGAGGAAGATGAACGCATGGGTAGAGGCTTAAAGCCAATGCGTTATGTGGATAAAAGCGAATTGATTTTAAAGGAGACCCCAGAGGAGGAGAGCACCAATGCTGACTCAACATCCGAAGAAACACAAGCAATGGTTGAAGAAATGGACAATCCAACAATAAATTACAATAACAGCAGCAGCATAGCAGATGATGATGTAACAAATGCTGTGGCAACATTAGAAAATATAATACCCGGGGTAAATGAGGAGCACATCAAAGAAACGGAAGCCAATGAAAATGAACAGCAAAACGGAGAAGTTAATACAGAAGAAACTATGAAGAGTGATAAAGAAATACAGGCAGAGAGCTTAACTGAGCAGAGCAACACAACTACAGATGAAAGTGATAAAGAAGAAGACACGGAGGAGATGGAACAGGAAGAGGGACATGAAAAATTTTCAGCGAAATTTGCCAAATTAACCCGCGAGCTAAATGAACAGGAAGTACAGCCATTACATAGAGTTGACAGCATGCATGATGATGATGACATGTTTGGTTTAACACCCACTGGGAGAGGTAATTTCTTATTAATTTTCTTCAAAAATTGTTTCTGTTTTATTGCAAGCTTCATAAGGCATTGTTTAATGAACAATTTTGTTATATTTTTGCTTTTCCTTGGATCCTTTTTAGATTTTGGTTCCGGCTTAGAATTGATTACATTGAATATGGGCAGTGTTTTGTTAACCGTACTGTTATCTGTGATATTAATTGGTATTTTCCTTTATGTTTTAATTCGTGAAACTAAATTACCTGCCCGTATCGAGCATAACCCTGCAGCTAGAGCATCGCCGCCCTCTCCATCTTTAAATGCCTCTTGTCGACATCTTCAGCATAATCATTTAGAGGAGGCAGCAGGCGATGCTTTGCCACGCACTTTGAGAACCAAAAATCAGGATTTAATGGCTTAGGAAATACATGAAAATTTAATTTTTCTTTTTTAATTTTATATTTAAAACACACACTCACATATATACATATATACTCAAGAGAAATATGATATTTTCCCTTTTTACTTGATTTGCAATGATATTTTTGATAGAAACTACGCTTTATTGTCTTGCTGAAATCGGATTCAAATTGAATTTAAAATTTTGTATCAGAATTTCATTTCAAAACGACTAAGCGTAGCCATTTTAAATGCAGTACCCTTCTTTTTTTCTCTACTTATTTAAGGCAGTGGTGTTAAAAATAATAGTAACGATATGTAAGTATTTTTAATTTTCGATTTATTTTTTTGTCTGAAATCGAATTATCAATTTAAAATACGTTTTTTATTGTTCTTAATATTTTTCATACCAATGTGGACTTATATGATATTAAAAAAATAATAGAAATAATTTTACAAAATACAATACACCATTTCCACGAAATGAAGATTTAGAAAATATTGATTGCTCTTTTAGGGAGTTTTTTAAAAAGGGAATTTGAATTGTAAACAACTGGTTTAATAACTCTAATAAAATTTTACGCCTCAGTGCTTAAGAATATGATGCTAATAAAGGGTGTTCTTTATAGAGGTATAGAACTTTAAGTTGCAATAAAACAACGATGGATTATTCGATTGACATGAATTTTATTTATCCGAAAGATAATCTTGTGGCATTACATTTTAAATATGATTTCTGGCATATGACCGCCACGGCTGGCGCGGATGTAGTCCAATCTGGACGTCCAATTTTCGATGACTTTTTCCAACATTTGTGGCCGTATATCGGCAATAATACGGCAAATGTTGTCTTCCAAATGGTCAAGCGTTTGTGGCTTTACCGCATAGACCAATGACTTTACATAGCCCCACAGAAAGTAATCTAGCGGTGTTAAATCACAAGATCTTGGAGGCCAATTCATAGGTCCAAAACGTGAAATTAGGCGGTCACCAAACGTGTCTTTCAATAAATCTATTGTGGCACGAGCTGTGTGACATGTTGCGCCGTCTTGTTGAAACCACATCTCCTGGACATCATGGTTATTCAATTCAGGAATGAAAAAGTTAGTAATCATGGCTCTATACCGATCACCATTGACTGTAACGTTCTGGCCACCATCGTTTTTAAAAAAGTACGGACCAATGATTCCAACAGCCCATAAAGCGGGTGTTTCCACATACACTTGAGGATTACCTTCACTCCAAATGCGGCAGTTTTGTTTGTTGACGTAGCTATTCAACCAGAAGTGCGCTTCATCGCGAAACAAAATTCGCTTATGAAAATTGGGAACAACGGTAATCTCGTTTTGGGCCCATTCGACGAATCTACGCCTTACTTGATGATCATTTGGCTTCAAATCTTGCACGAGTTGGATTTTGTAAGCACGCAAACCAAGATCCTTCCGCAAAATCTTCCATAAAGTGGATGGACACAGATCCAATTCCTGTGCTCGATGGCGGATGGACTCATTCGGGTCTTCCTCAATGCTACGCTCTACAGCAGCAATAGCTTCTTCTGTACGCACCGTACAGCGTCTCTGGGGATGCGAGTTATCAATAAGAGTAAACTGATCTGATGGACGATTTTGTCGACGATAAAATGGTCGTAGTGCGCGATACGTTTTCCGCACAGAACCATTATTTTCGAAATAAAATTGCACTATTTGCACGCGTTGTTCAGGCGTGAGTCTATTCATGATGAATTGCCAAACCAAACTGAGAATAAATCACTTGACAGCTGTTAAATCGGTCGCCATCTTGAGAAGTAATGCAAACTTAAAGTTCTATACCTCTATAAAAAACACCCTTTATAACCACCTGTCGCTATATTTCGAGAAAATTAAAAAATTTAGATACCAGACTTTAAATAGTTAGCGAATAAGGATAATTCTGTTGCAATCAAAGAAAGGTTGCAAGCTGTCAATAGGATTTACTGTACCAACCTGAAACTATTTCAAAGCAAGCTACTAATGAGAAATCTGAAACTTAAAATTTAATCATCCTCATCATCCCTCAAGTGCTTAATTAATTCGAACGGAAACCACTGAGAAAAGTATTTGGTACAGTGAAGTTATCAGTTGGTTCTATCGATACAAACATGAATTGGAGACGCTTATAGATAATAAGTGATTAAAACGCGGCCTTTATTTAGATCCCTTAGAGAATGAAAGTCTAGGATAGCATTTGTCTTATACAATATTTAGAACAACAAAATAAGAACGTCTCTGAAAAGGATTGCAGGATGATGTAGAAGACGAGTATCAGAAAGTGTCACAGAGAGGTAAATAGAACAATTATAAGAAATCTCAAATCTTTTGGGGAGGAAATACTAGCTTTCTAATGCCTCCGAACATTATACGAATGTATGTACTTAAAAACAGGATCATTAAAGCCATTTGTGTGTATTGGCTTATTAGCCCGGCGTTCAAACATCGTCTCAGAAACAAAATATGAAGAAATATATCTTTCGGCGCGTTCCTTTCAACAGTCTGCTGGCAACAACTCTAAAAGTAAATGAAATTACCATGAAAAGTTTCTCAAACCTGTCATTGGGAATTGGCGTTAAGCAGTAGGCTATGTCACTCATGGATAAAATTAACACACACAACATGAGTAAGCGGTTGCCATGACCAATTCAGTAAGCAAGTAAGTCAAGGGCTTTAATATCCCTACAAATAGTTCATCCTGAAGACCACTGGCCTTTGAGAAGATAACATCAACAATAAAAATTATATGGCATCATTTCTTAAGCAATAGTATGTAGCAGTAAATGACAGAAGTTGCTCAACACAGCCCAATACATTTTCACAAATGAAGTTGTTACTAAACAACGACAGTTGGCAACAAAATTATTCTAAAACTTTCTACAGTAGACCAATACGAAGAGCATTGTGTCATGCATCAGCAGGGTTAGTTATTGGCCTTTTTAACCGGCACTTGATTAATTTAAGTGAAGCAAAAGAACAAAATATTAAGATTCATATGTTCCTTAGAAGAACGAAAAGGTATGACACAATAGATTTTGATGCACAAATTTTAAATGCTTAAAAATCTTAAATAATTGGTAGAGAACATTAAGTTTCTGAAGGGACTGTTTAGGGTTTATTAGTAAAGGTTCCGCCAAATAACTTTTTTTTTTGAAAATGCTTTAAAAAAAAACTACTGAATATTTTCTCAAATTTCTTTTTTTATTTGAAAGTACAATCCTTCCGGTTAATAATGGAAAATAATTTCATTCAAATGGCTGCCTCGGCTGGCCATGCAGTAGCCTACACGATCGGTCCAATTCTTAAGCACATTATCGATTGTGTGCAGCTGTATTTCACCAATGGCTTCACGAATATTGTCCATTAAAGCGTCAATTGTCTCTGGCTTGTCGGCGTAACACTTATCTTTGAAGGCAGCCCACAAATAATAGTCCAACGGTATCTAACCACAGCTCCGAGGTGGCCAAACGACATCAGCTCTGCGGCTGATAATGCGATCTTCAAACACAGCGCGCCACAAAACATCGAGTGTAGCTTCGGCTGTGTGGCACGTAGCGCCGTCCTGTTGAAATGTTACCAATATCCTCCTCTTCAATTTTTGTGAACAAAAATTCGTTCAACATGGCCCGATAATGATCGCCATTGACTGTAACGGCCACTTCTTGCTCATTTTCGAAGAAAAATGGCCCAATTATGCCTCTGGACCAAAAGCCGCACCCAACAGTGACTCGTTTTGGGTGCGTCGGCTTTTCAATGTATGCGTGCGGGTTTTCTGTGCCCCAAATGCGACAATTTTGCCTGTTTACATACCCGTCAAGATCAAAATGAGCTTCATCTGAAAAGATGATTTTTTTTGCCAAAATCGGCATCTTCTGGTGTAGGCCAGCCGAGGCAGCCATTTGAATGAAATTATTTTCCATTATTAAGGGGAAGGATTGTACTTTCAAATAAAAAAAGAAATTTGAGAAAATATTCAGTAGTTTTTTTTTTAAAGCATTAAAAAAAAAGTTATTTGGCGGACTTTAGGTCAATATTAGTAAAAACCAAAATTGCAAAATCAACATAGAAAACGATGGCTCGAGGTCTTTAAGTAGAAATAATTGATGGGAAATATTTGAAATTTTTTGGTTTAAACAAAATAAAATAAAATATTTTAGTTTCCATTTATGTAATTAATATTTTCTATATTGTTTTGTTAAAGAAAATGGTGTTATTAAAAATAAAAAAAATAAAATAAAAACATAATTAAAAAAAAATAAAGAAAAAATGAAAAATATTAACAAACTGACACCCTTTTTCCCTATAAGACTTAATTATTAATAAGCACTAGAAATAGTTTAAGTTTTTTTTCATAATATATTAGCTTTTAAACTCTATATTATTGTATAGTATACGTATTTAATATATAAAAATAATGTAACAAAAAATAAATTAAAAAATAAAGATAATTCAACAAAAAAAAAAGACACAAAATTTATTTCTTTCATTCATTTAAAACGAGAAAAACAAAGCAAAAAAGATAAATAAACGTGACTTGGGGATTGTTTTTTTTTCATCCAAAAACAGTTTTTTTTTTGTGCGAACAACTTTAGCCGGGTGCCGTTGTTAGTTGGGTCTTAGAATTAAAAGAAAAAAAATCAAGACAAAGAAAAAAAAAGAGTGGCAATAAAAAAGTGGAACAATTTTTTCACGAAGCCCTTCTTCATCTTGTTGCTGTTGTTGTTGTTGTTGTTGTTTAAAAGAAAATAAAAATAAATGGCTAAGAACGAATCTAACAGAAAATAGAAAATATATAACTGGGTTACAATGGATAACTCTGGTAAGCTCCCAAAGAAACAAGCTGTCATATGGTGGTGGGTTCTTTAAAGTCTATGCTACGAGTATCACTATCACTGCCACACAATTCAAAGCATTAAAACATGACTGGATTTTTTTCTAAACCATCATTATCTTTTTAGGATTAAAGTGTGAAGAATTTTCATCTTTTTCTCATTTGTTTTTTCTTTTTTTTTATTGTGAACTTCATTTCGTATTGGCTGGCTTCTGTTTCAGTAAAAGAGCAGAAGAACATTAGAGCCAAATGGTGTGCGATGAGAAGACGCAAAGGGGTTTAGTCTATAATTTAGTATAATAAAAATAATAGTTTCGAAAAGATTATTAATAATTTCCTTAAGAAAATCTTTTGTTATTTCATTATGGCTGGTGTTGTTTTCCTTAAGGTGAGGCCATTTTAAAAAAAAGTGATTGATAGAGAATGTTGTTTTCTTTTTGGCTTTTGTTTTTGTTCTTTTAACGTTTTACTAATAATAGTAATTCTCTATAATTCTTAGGAGTTGGATAAGAGAAAAAGTTATTTCTGTATAATAGAAATAACATGCACTACTCTGCGACGGCATTAATTCCTGAACAACTGAATTATCTCTAAATCTTCTCTATCGAGGTGCCATGCCATAAAGGAGAGTAGGCTTGACAATTGTATTAAATGGTGTCAATTTGAACCGTTAGAAAAGCAAAAACGATATTCTAAATGGCTCTTAAGTGACCAAAATTTCTTCGTTCTTCCAATCGAAGAGAATTTGTATGAGTTTTTTGAACAGACGAATTTTTTTTTCATCACTAGTGCCTTAATTAGCTCCCTGGACATTCACAAAGAAGAAGTGCACCTATAGCTCCTACAGTGATGATGTGTGTATCAATCATTCAATAACACGTATGCACTGTTATAAGATTGACAGGAGAATGTTACAAGTTTCAGTTTCTTACGTCTAGCATACAGAGGGCCAATTCTGTATGCTCACACTGAAAATGCATACACCATCGTAGTAAAGGGTGTCTTTTATAGAGGTATAGAACTTTAAGTTGCAATAAAACAACGATGGATTATTCGATTGACATGAATTTTATTTATCCGAAAGATAATCTTGTGGCATTACATTGTAAATATGATTTCTGGCATATGACCACCACGGCTGGCGCGGATGTAGTCCAATCTGGACGTCCAATTTTCGATGACTTTTTCCAACATTTGTGGCCGTATATCGGCAATAATACGGCGAATGTTGTCTTCCAAATGGTCAAGCGTTTGTGGCTTTACCGCATAGACCAATGACTTTACATAGCCCCACAGAAAGTAGTCTAGCGGTGTTAAATCACAAGATCTTGGAGGCCAATTCACAGGTCCAAAACGTGAAATTAGGCGGTCACCAAACGTGTCTTTCAATAAATCTATTGTGGCACGAGATGTGTGACATGTTGCGCCGTCTTGTTGAAACTACATCTCCTGGACATCATGGTTATTCAATTCAGGAATGAAAAAGTTAGTAATCATGGCTCTATACCGATCACCATTGACTGTAACGTTCTGGCCACCATCGTTTTTGAAAAAGTACGGACCAATGATTCCACCAGCCCATAAAGCGCACCAAACAGTCAGTTTTTCTGGATGTAACGGTGTTTCCACATACACTTGAGGATTACCTTCACTCCAAATGCGGCAGTTTTGTTTGTTGACGTAGCCATTCAACCAGAATTGCGCTTCATCGCTAAACAAAATTCGCTTATGAAAATCGGGAACAACGGTAATCTCGTTTTGGGCCCATTCGACGAATCTACGCCTTACTTGATGATCGTTTGGCTTCAAATCTTGCACGAGTTGGATTTTGTAAGCACGCAAACCAAGATCCTTCCGCAAAATCTTCCATAAAGTGGATGGACACAGATCCAATTCCTGTGTTCGAAGGCGGATGGACTCATTCGGGTCTTCCTCAATGCTACGCTGTACAGCAGTAATAGCTTCTTCTGTACGCACCGTACAGCGTCTCTGGGGATGCGAGTTATCAATAAGAGTAAACGTGGTGCGAAAACGTTCCATGGTTAATCGAATTAAATGCTCTGATGGACGATTTTGTCGACGATAAAATGGACGTAGTGCGCGATACGTTTTCCGCACAGAACCATTATTTTCGAAATAAAATTGCACTATTTGCACGCGTTGTTCAGGCGTGAGTCTATTCATGATGAATTGCCAAACCAAACTGAGAATAAATCACTTGACAGCTGTTAAATCGATCGCCATCTTGAAAAGTAATGCCAACTTAAAGTTCTATACCTCTATAAAAAACACCCTTTACTTCACATTGAAAAGGTGACTTTAAATTTGCTACTACTCGGCTACAATACGATCTTTGAATGTCAAAGAAATCTACGATCCCTTAACTCAAAGACTGAAAAATACTAGAGATTGCCGGTATCTTCAAGGATAAAACACGCCAGCCCTCACACTACCACGTACTATCTTGAATAAATCGGTCTGTGAAAATTCTACTCGGCTACAATAGGATCTTTGAAGGCCAAAGAAAACTACGATCCCTTAACTCAAAGACTGAAAAATACTACTTGCTCTCCTTTCTCTTTTTCTCTTCCACATGATTTTGGCGAACTCAACAAATTCCCCAGGCTAGGTCTACGCTTAATTCTACCAGAAAGGTTTTACCTTGGATATTACCTCCAAAAGCAGAGTTTTATCAGCCTGATAAAATCAGCCGAAAGCGATAAAATGTGGGAATCAATGAGCAGGCAGTAACCGGGTAAGAGTACAGTACAGAATAGAAAACCTGATCATCTTTAATTTTGTATTCATTAAAAACGTAGAAAGAGAAATAATTTTTTCCCCCTTAACCAATGAAAATGTTAAGCAAATTCTGATTCATAGTTTCTAAACCCAACATTAAAGTTAAAGACTTTCTATTGTTACGTTAAATGGAGAAATGTAAGTACCGGCCAAGCCATCTGTGCCGGCTAAATGAATGTGTAACAAATTGCAAAAGAATATTTCATAATAATGACTAAATAATTAATATTTTCTGATCAATTTAAATGTTAAAGTATAGTGAAGTTACACAAAAACAAAAGCAAAAACAAAAATAAAAACTAAAAAGTTGAAAAGCTTAAGGGGAATAGCGGCATATGAAATTGCCAACATAATAAATATCATATTTAAGGCAGCAACAGCAACAGCAACAGCAACAATAGCATTTACTGATGGCCTTAAAAATATGGCAACAAGCAAGCAGGGTATTAAAGTGTCAAAAGTATCATAAAGATCTAATTACTTAAAGAGAGAAAGAGAAAGAGAGAGAAAGAATGAAAAATATAATCATTTAAAATTTTTTTCTTTTGGTTTTGCAAGTCAAAGAACTTTAAAGCATATTTATGCATATAAGCATTTAAACACAAGCATATACTACATATCTACACACATAGATAGGTATGTGCTAATAAATATTTATGTATTTTTCTGTGAATAAGACAGAACAAAATAAAAACTATTATAAAAGCAAAATAACTTAGGCAACCTGTGCAACCCAAACAGAAGACTTAAGCAACAAACTTGTTTTTTTTTTTGTTCTTCTAAGCCTTACACACATCTGCTCTGCTCTGCTCTGGTCTAGTGTAGAGTGGTTTGTAAAAAAAATGATTTTTCTTTATGTTCCTCTTTTTTTTCGCATTTAATATTTTAATATTGCAAACCGAATAGGGTTCTCTTAACACACTTGTCAGTTCCAGTTTTGCTTGGCTTTTTGCTTTGCTACTACTGCCCATCAGTGTTTTACGTCTGGTATTTATGCCATTAAGTCATGTAGAAAATGAAAAAAGGAGGGTTTAAAGCATTGCCGTTCTTTAATTGAATTCCCTACAAAAACAAATGGCAGATCCATATCAATATAATAGCATTGTCATCATTATCATCAGCAACGACAACATGGTTGTAAGAATTTACGATTGATGACATTAACAGACAAATTTTTATACATTTTTTACATTGTACGTCTGTCTGCCTTTATGTGTCTGTCTGGCTTGAGGGAGAACTATACCAAGTCAAACTTAAAGTTACCAAATGGTTGTTTTTGTGAAAGAAAGAAAATGAATTAAAAAAAAACAAAGAAGAAATCTTAAAAAATGTTTGTGGTAACAACAAGATTTCCATCAGCTGTAGCAGCAGCTTTAAAGTTATCTGAATAGGCTATCATGATCTCGAGGTATAGCATTCTCGAATGGTATCAATTGTTATTCTGTTTCAATGTTAACGTTCTGATAGACTTGATAGACTTATGGCTTGTATGTTTTAAAACCGTTTATCCCGATCCTGACTTTAACCTGATGTTTGCAGATACCTTGCCGTGCAAAGATCTCTTCAAAAAACTTTTCGTCCGCTTAAGCGACCTACAACTTTAACACCATAACAGAGATGTGAGTACAAACATGATTGCCTTTACAGCGATAACAAATTCTTCAATATGTGTAATTACCAAGACGTAGCATATAACGGGTGATTTTTTTAGCCATTATCTTTTTGGCAACACTGGTATAAACAGCTCACGCACGTTTTGTGTTTTGTTTCACTGTCAAACATCTTCAGTTTGGTCTATAATTTAACCATGAATCGTCTTGCAAACGAACAACGCTTTTCAAATCATTGAATTTTATTATCAAAATGCGTGCTCTGTTAAGAAAGTTCATCGCACGCTTCTTCCATTTTATGGTCAGTTTAATCGACCCGCTGAAGCGGCTATTCGGGCTATTGTGACTAAATTTCGCACCAAATTCACATTGTTGGACATTATACCACCAACACGCTTACGTAGAGCGCGAACTGAAGAAAATATTGCAGCCGTATCGGCCAGTGTTAATGATGACCATCAATTATCGAATCGTCGCCGTTCGCAGCAATAGGGCCTCTGTTACTCAACAACATGGAAAATTTTGCGGAAGGATTTAGGTGTGAAGCTTTTCAAAATACAGCTTGTGCAAGAATTGAAACCGAACGACCTACCGCAACGCAGAATTTTTGGTGAATGGGCTCTTGGAAAGTTGGCCGAAGATCCACTTCTTTATCGAAAAATTGTGTTCAGCGACGAAGCTCATTTTTGGCTCAATGGATACGTAAATAAGCAGAATTGTCGATTTTGGAGTGAAGATCAGCCAGAAACATTGCAAAAGCTACCAATACATCCAGAAAAAGTCACAGTTTGATGCGGTTTACGGACTGGTGGCATCATTGGACCGTACTTCTTCAAAGATGCTGCGAATCGTAACGTAACTGTGAATGGTGAGCGCTACCGTGAGATGATATCCAACTTTTTTTTTTTGCCCAAAATGCAAGAGTTTGACTTGCATGACATGTGGTTTCAACAAGACGGTGCCACAAGCCACACAGCACGCGTAACAATGGACTTATTGAGAGGCGAGTTCGGTGAACATTTTATTTCACGTTCGGGACCGGTCAATTGGCCGCCTAGATTTAACGCCTTTAGAATATTTTTTGTGGGTCTAGGTTAAAGTTCATGTCTATACAGACAAGCCCGCTTCAATTGACGCATTGGAAGATAACATTGAAGCATTTATTCCTGAGATGCCGGCCGAAATGTTGGAAAGAGTATGCCAAAATTGGACTAAGCGGATGGACCATTTGAGGCGCAGTCGTGGTCAACATTTGCATGAAATAATCTTCAAACATTAAATTATATGGACCGTACTATCGATTCAAATAAAGATTTCATGCATTATTCTGAATTTTATGTTTTTTTTTTTTGAAAAATTTTCCTATAGCTCTTAAAAAATCACGCATTAGTAACAATAGTATTTTATAAGCCTATAAATCTTGTTCATGATCTCCACAGCACTTGACATTTTCTAAACGTTTTTTTTTTCTTCTTTTCCTCAACATTTTCTGAAACAAATTGTTCTTTTTAACAAAAGGGTTTTCTTTTTTTATATTTTTCACTTGAGATTTTCTATAAAGATTTTGGGAATTTCTTTTTTATTTCTCAACAACCTTAAAAGAGTCATAAGAAATTAACAAAAACGAAAAAATACCTGGTACTCGTATATCAAGATATTGTCAGTTAAACATGCAACCAATGCGACACGTTGTACAAGTACACGTATTTCGAATTAGAATTGAATAGAATAAAACGTAACGAAATGAAATAAAATTAAAAAAAAAACTACAAAACAAATGTTTGAACATCAATCAAAATGTCAGATTGGCAAACAGCGGAAGAAAGATATGGGGATACGAAGGCTGAAAAATAAAAACAAACAGCAAAAGAAATTGTTGGAAAAACATTTTTTGTATTGCATTTTATTGTTTTGGGCAGCAGATGTCAGCAGAAGACAAAGAAGCAGCAGAAGAAACAAACAGTTACAGCAACAGCAACAAAGATTGCATTGATACAACATTTACAGCGTGGTAAAGATTGTGGAAGACAAATTTGTTTACTCCTAAAATACAGCCGAATAGAAATGAAAAAAATTTTAATTTATAACCAAAAAGCGATAGGTTTTGGATCATAAAATGCGACTCAATAGCTCTCTTTCTGTATTCGTTTTCTAATGCTGAAGAAAGTGAAGTTTACTTAGAAGATACTTCTGCAATGCTGAATAGGAAGAGTAGGTAGTTATTTTTAGGAAGCTTTTTGTAATATTTTCGCTTAGAAACTGTAACTACATGTCTGGCCTTAAACCAAATGAATCGACTGGAGGTCTACAACACAAATGGAGTTGAATCAACGTCTAGAGTTGGAGGATAGTTTCTATAACAATGGATAGAGGGAAAGATTAGCTTCAAACTGAAGCTTTAATCCAGTATTCTTTACATTTACAATTTAGTAGTAAGTTAACTGGTCACAGGAATTGGAGAGGGATTTTTCCATTTAGCATGGTACATAAATAAGGCCTTTCGCAATGAACAGGCTCCTTACATGCCTGGCATTGATTTCTTCAACAGCCTGCTCCAAATCATGAAGCAAATGTTGGAGTAGAGATCGTTGTTTAACTTGAGCAGCACATTAAATAAGCCTTGTATGTTGACTTATTACTACAAGACTACGGCGACTTCTGGCTAAACACTACAATTGAAATGGAGATTTGAAGACGGGCGTAAAGCTCTGTTCTCTGTTCATCTAGCGATGACAGCAGAAAATAAAGACAGCGAACAAAAATAAATTGTGCAATGAGTTGAAGCCAATTACATTCATACAATAGGCAATAGAACTCAATGGCAGAGGGCCATGCTCCTTGAAGATCCCTTTTTGGATTTATTAGAACTTCATTATTATTTGGTCATGAGTCCAAGTCGCCGTGGTCTAGTAGGTAGTGTGTTGGCTTATGAGACGTAAAGCCAGGGTTCGAGCCCCAGGCCAGACATCAAAATAAAATACAAAAAGTATTTCTTTGGCGACTTCCTCTCAGCAGATTTCTGGCAAAAACTCTGAGAGCAAATAAAATTGCCATAAAAAGTTTCTCGAAAAATCTGTCGTTCGGAGTCGACTTTAAAACTGTAGGTCCCGCCACTCATGTATAAAATTAACATACACAACATAAGTGGTGTGAGAAACTAGGCCGTAATCCTGACAGAAGGGTTGTAATGGCCAATTATGTTATGTGATGCTACAAACACCAAAAGCAATACATTTTGAAAAATGCTCGCCAAGTATTCCCTGATCAAGTGCTTTGAACCTTTAATGGACTGTACATGTCTCTTGGCTAACACATTGCGTCCTATTTATTGTCATCACTTATATTTGTATTTGAACTCCTGTGGAGCTCTCTCCTAACCAACAAAAAAGAAAAATTTATTTCATGGTTCCAAATATCTTCCGAGAGAAATTTTCTATAATTTTAATCAAATAAACACACGTACCAACACTGTTTGCTATTATAAAGAATTTATAAGATTTTACTTTTAATTTTCTTTCTAACAAGCGAAACTAAAAAGCATCACAGCAGAACCACCACTCCTTTCAGTTTTCACTCTGACTTATTTTCTAAAAACCACTGTTTCTTAATTTTTTTTTTTATGCAACACAGGTCAAGCTTCACTTTCAACGCAGGAAATATGAGAAGAATTTTCAGAAGAAAACTGACTTTCATTGCAAAATGAAGAAAAGAAATCAAAACTAAAATTTAAAAGAAAAGAAAAAAAACCAGCACAAATTTTCTATGGAATTCTAAACATAGAGAAGAAGCAAAAGCTCTACTAACAACAGCAAAAGTAGTTGCAAGATTATTGTTATTGTTGTTGTTGTTGTGCAACAAAAAACAATAACAATAATTATAATAATAAAACTGAAGCCCGGCAATAATAATTCAAATGCTACGCCTTCTTGTCTTAAGAGAAGAAGAAAAAATCGACTTTTCTTGGCAACTGACATCAGGGTGTATGTAGTATGATGCGATGGTTATGTCTCTATTCTATGAGCTCTTGCCTTAAATTTGAATTGAGATTTTAAAACATTTTCTGTCTGTCCATAGTATAATTAACAATTTTTATTCTTTTATTTTTTTTTTGCTTTTATACGGGGTTCAAAAGTTGTTTTTTAATGTGTATATGATAGTGTGTGTGTGTGTGTGCATAAATTTTACTTTTATTATAAATTTTTGTCTACAACAACAAAAACAATAACAATAAAAAAAGAATTATTTTCTTTATTTTTACACTTTTTGTTTTTAATG
Organism: Sarcophaga carnaria; assembly: GCA_958299815.1. Taxonomy (NCBI): domain Eukaryota; kingdom Metazoa; phylum Arthropoda; class Insecta; order Diptera; family Sarcophagidae; genus Sarcophaga; species Sarcophaga carnaria. The sequence continues at coordinate 21,583,709 of OY283152.1, forward strand.
AATGTGGCTGGTATATGAACAATGCAAGAATGAATGAATGTATGTGTATGAAAACAAAAGAAAAAAATCTAAAAAGAATTTTTTCAAAGAAAATAAAAATAGACAGAGACAGAGACAGAGGCATAGACATAGACAATGGGCTGTGCACCTTTTGTAGGTATCAAATACGGCGACGACCTTAATTACTGAAGTAAGAAGACCCCAACAAAGGCTTTTAAAAATGAAATAAAAAAAAAACACTAAAGAAAAACAGAATTACAATGGCTAAGGAAAATAGTAAAAGTGGCAGAAATAGAGGAAAAAAATAAAAATAAAACCATGCTAAAAAATAATTAAAATGTAGATACAGCAACAATAACAACAACAACTCCAACCAGAACTCATCAAAAGCTCATTAATAAAAGCCTAGAATCATATGACAAGCCAGCCAGTAAATTTGAAAATGAAAAAAAAAAGATTTTTCTCTGAAAAGTAATTCCAAAACACAAAATCACAAACCATAAGGCGAGTTAATGATGCTCAAGGCATTAAGATTTTACCACCACATTATCATAACTTTATGTTTTCAATATTACACTCACACAAAATGCATCATAATTTGGCGTGATGTAGTGGCTACTTGACTTGACTGCAATCCCGAAAAATTCAGATTCATATTCGGAAAACTTTCAAAAATAACTTTTTATCATGGTTTTCGAGTTTTTAGAATTCGTAAATCCACCGGATTTCTAATCCCCATTGAGAATAACATGAACAACAATCAGTTTGACAAAATCAAGCAACAATACCCCTTGAGGAATGACTCAATGAGCATAAGTTCCTTACCATTACACCCAACACAACAAACCAACAGATGATATCAGGCGGCAATGTCTTTAGATAAAGACAGACCAAGACCAACCACTAGCTAAATTGAAAAAGCTTAAAAAGTGAAAGTGATGGAAAGCGTGCTCTGTGGAAGAGATGTTCTTAAGGGTGCTCTTGCTTTTGTTCTTACAAGTCGTTTGTTGATCACATTAAAGCACTGAAAGTAATACTAGAATAGAGGATATCCCCATTCAATATAATCTGCATCTTATTATTACTGTGGTGAAGAGGTACTTTAGGATTTCGACCATACGACCTATTGCAATCCTCTCATAGAGTATCCCTATAATGTTTCCTCTAAACCTATTACCCTCACAGATCTCAGGATGTTCTCTTGATTTGAAGCCTCTTAATTTGAATATACGATGAAAATTAGTTCACCTTTACCTAAAATGAAATCTGAAATCTACACCAAGCTATCAAGCCGTATTACTCAAGTTACTTAACCCATTCGCTGCCAAGGACGAGTATACACGTCTTGGCAGTGCGGGATACCCTGTCAAAGACGAGTATACTCGTCCTACTTTAAATATATTATAACATACAGGCTTTTGAATTAGAAATTTTTTTTCCACAAACATAATATAAATATGTAAAAAACTTGAAAAATACTACAAATAATTTTTTTTTACAAAAATAATACTTTATTCTTCACGAAAAAATCAACTTCATCGCGTATTTATAACAAAATTTTATAGCAACTCGTCATTGGTTTTCTGCTCGTAAATGATTATGTAGGATAATATATGTGCTCTTACCAAGAAATAACAGGGTTTTGGTAAACAATAACACTCAAAATATAAATGGCAATGGGAATGACTTCATATAATTTAGGCTTGACAGCGAATGGGTTAACTGTTCTTTACAACGCTTTGGTCAAGATAGCTTCTCACACCAACCATCAAGTGCGTGTTGATTTTTTGCATAAGTGGCGAGACCTACAGTTTAATGTCGGTTTCGTAGGGCAGATTTGTGATTTTAGTTACTCTCAGAGCTTATGCCAGAATACCGCCGAGAGGAAGTCGCCTAGGAAATATTGTTACATATTTCGATTTGCTCAGGTTAGAATCACGGGCTCGCGTCTAATACCAAAACTGTTTTAATTACACGAATATGAAAACCTCCTAAATGGACTCATAAATGAATATTTCACTACTGAATATGGTAATATCACAGAAAATGGAGGAAAAATATATGAAATAATACTGAAAAGAAACTGACATGGAAAGGTATTATGGAGAATCTTGAATCTATGATTCGAAGGTTACAGATTGATACTTTGATTTATATTTGAACTCAAGGGTATACACTACGGAAGATATGCTCAATTCAACAAGGAAAGGAAATGGATACAACGGCGGCTTATATATCTAATACTTGACTTATAATATGATGTCGATTCGAGAGTATTAGAGAGATTATCGTTCTATAATTATTATTATTATTATTAAAGAAAGAGACGTATAAACAAAGTCTCTTCAAAAGATATTGAAAAATTGATACCGATAATCTTATAGGATGGACTTACCTGAATACTGCCCAAGAATATTGTTAACATGGTTCACTTCAGCTTCTCTTCGATTTGAGGTTAATTTCATTATTTTATTTTCAAAATTGTGGCGTTGTATTTGACTATCACGTTTACGTGAACAAATATGATCCATTCAATTTACAGTTGATGATATCATACTCCTTTTAAATAAAAACAACACAAAATATTAATTTTTTTTTTATATTCAATTTAAATTATTAAAAAATAAAAAACATGTTTTCATAAAAAAATTTCCTTCAAATCTAAAACATGCTACTAAAAACAAAACACTTTTTTTTTTGTCAAATCTATTCACAAACCCATGGTACCATCTCTAAATGTAGTTTACAGATTCTCCGTTACAGCCTACTCTCGACTGATGCACATAAATCAAGCAGAACTCTTTCAAAAAAAGAGAAAAAAAACTGCACAAGTCTTCAGATGTATAAGAACTATAAAGACTGGATTTCCATCGTTCTGTTCATTATTCACTCTGTATTTAACTTTTCATTGAAGATTTGTAATGAAGATTCTTATCACAATTTCTTCTTCTTCTCCTTTACAAAGCGAAGACAGAATTTTCAAGTCCTTAAGGTAATAACGGTTAAGAAAAAGTAAAAAAAAGAGTGGATTTCAAAGAGTTTTCAAAAAAGGAGAAAAACAGAAATTAGCACACCAATAAACGGTTAAGATTGATTGTAGATTATGCTACAACAGCACCATGTAGCAAACAATCCCTTATAATAACATGGAACTAAGAAAGCCTGTGGTGTTTATGTAGATTAACTTTGGAAACGCCGTGGTTTCAATCAAAAACCGTTTTATCGGATTTTCAACATAAATTTCCCGAGTTAGGGACGAAGCATGTGATTGGTCTGTCGAAGAAGGTTTTAGGTTGATATTATTCTCATTTGCAGTAGCAAAAAACGATCCATTCTTTGAAATGGACTACGTTAGACGTAGTGCTTCGGATGCTTTCTGAAGTCCTACTCCTTTTTATAAAGCAATGAAGTCACCATAGTCTAGAAGATAGTGAGTTGGCTTATTGGACACGAGGCCCAGCTCAGACATCTCGAATAAATCGAAATATGGGAAAATATTTCTTCGGCGACTACCTCTCTGCAGTCTTCTGGCAAAAAATTCGAGAGGAACATTTAATAACGATCAAAAGTTTCTCAAATCTGTCGACCTAAAACAATGGGTCCAGCCACTCATAGGTACAATGAACACACGCAGCATGGGTGGTGTATCAAGCTAGGTTGGAATCCTGACTAAAATGTTGTAATGGCCAAGTAATCTTCCTAAGATATTCATTATTGAAGCTGTTGTCTTTGGATGATCAGGGTTGAGAGAGTTTTCTGGATGAATTATTCAACCCTTTGACGGACACCAAAATTTTAGGAGGCTTTCCCGTGGGACACTTGCTGTATCTCCGATTTTATGAAGGAAAAAATTTATGACGTGTATACACGTCATGTCCCCCAGAAACTCTTGTTATGACGTCTATAGACGTCAGTGTCCGTCAAAGGGTTAAAGGGGAATTATGAAGAAATATTGTTCGACTTCTCGCCGATGTAAGCCTAGATTGATTAGGTTTGATGTCAAACAGTTAATAATAGCGTTTTTAGCCATTTTTGCAGTAAATAGGATTCGATGGGTGTCTGTAAGTTTCCTACCTATACTGGTGTAGGGTAAAAAAGAGGAGTAAAGAAAGTAGTCTGTGAGTTTATGGATTCCTTCTTTTTTTTTTTGTTGAGGAGTCGTACACATACAATTTGTTGGCTATTTACTGTTGTTTTCCCATTCAATAGAGTTTTTCTTTAGCATTTTCCCCCAGAAAGTGACAATTTTGCGGTTGTTTGTTATTGTTCGATGGTAATTCAAGATTTTAGTTGAAATTTTTTTCTGCCTCTTCTTCTTCTTAGATTTATCAAAATGTAATTAGAAACCATATAGGAAAACTTTGTAGTTTTTTTTTTGTTGTTTTCTTTCTAAAGAATACAATCAAGAAAAATTAAAAAAAAAATACGGAAAAGAAAAAAAGCTACAGCAGCCGCCTCAACTAACATTTTGCCAGAGGAAACCTCAACCCAATTTTATATTTTAGTTTTTCTATTATTTTTTTTTTCTTTTATTTAGTTGTAGTTGTAGTTGGTGTTGTTGTTTTTGTTTTACACATTTAAATAATTTTTCTTAAGTTAATGGCTACAGAAGAACCTACAAAGTACGTGTAAATGAATAACAAAAAAAATCTGTTTTTAAAACCACCAAAGAAAAGTAATTGACACACTTTTTCTTTATGAATACAATAAAAAAAAATACCAACAAAAATGATGAACTTTATGGCTCATCTTAATAATTATTAAAATTCAAATTAAAATTAAAAAAGAAATAAAATTAAAACATTAAACAATAAGCCACTCTCCCACTGCAATTACTACCTTCAAAACATGAAAGAAAAACTAATTGTTGAAACAACAATTTGTTGAACATTTTCAAGAAAATAAAATGAAAAATAAAAAACCAAACAAAAATGCAAAGAATCTCTCGATAATGGGAGATACACAACGCAAAATTTCTTTGACACACTATTTTAAAGACACACACATACCAGACAGACGACCATAAGACAGATAGCGACGGTCGTTTAAACAGAATAGAATCTCTTTTTCGTCAAATTACTTAAATATTTAGAGCACAACATAATTATCCGAAATAAATAAGAAAAAATAGGCAAAAAAAAACGACAAAACAAAACAAAACATACCTGAAAGTGGAAGAGGAAGTTGAGAGTGGTACTGGAATCATTTGCAGTAAATAATTGTGTTGCTTTTCGATTGTCATGATTTTCCGTTGTCGTTAGAAACGTGCACACACTCTACATGACACAACACTTGGCACAACACTTGGGCAAAAATACAAGACTTATAGTCAGTCACACTTTGGATTTCAGTCGTGCTATATATACAGGGTGTTTATAATTTACATGAAAAGTTTTCACTACAGAATTCACTAATCACGTACATCCTCGCGAATGGATATTCATTTTGTGCGATGCGAAGGTTTACATTTATTTACTACCAGCAGGATCACCTACGTCAGACATATCTAAGCAGAGCACAAAAGAAAAACCTCCCTTTCCCGCTATGTACCCATAAACGTTTGTTTCTCTAATTGGAGTGGCTAGTAGACACCAACGTCAGTTTCAATAAAGATTGTCCATTGACCCTACTTGTCTGTCCGTAAACCCTAAATTAGCAGTCGGTGTCTGTCTCTTACAGACAGGCAGTTTTAAAAGCCTTGCGTAGTGAGCGACAAACCCGGGATAGTGATTCACGAAAAGAAAGTCTAATACCTCCTTCTCTGAAGCCATATAAAGGGTACGCCAAATTACTTTTTTTTTGAAAATGCTTTAAAAAGAAAACTACTGAATATTTTCTCAAATATCTTTTTTTATTTGAAAGTACAATCCTTCCGGTTAATAATGGAAAATAATTTCATTCAAATGGCTGCCTCGGCTGGCCATGTAGTAGCCTACACCAGAAGATGCCGATTTTGGCAAAATTTTTTCAGATGAAGCTCAACAAGCAAAATTGTCGCACGCATACATTGAAAAGCCGACGCACCCAAAACGAGTCACTGTTTAGTGCGGATTTTGGTCCAGAGGCATAATTGGGCCATTTTTCTTCGAAAATGAGCAAGGAGTGGCCGTTACAGTCAATGGCGATCGTTATCGGGCCATGTTGAACGAATTTTTGTTCACAAAAATTGAAGAGGAGGATATTGGCAACATTTGGTTTCAACAGGATGGCGCTACGTGCCACACAGCCGAAGCTACACACGATGTTTTGCGCCCTGTTTTTGAAGATCGCATTATCAGCCGCAGAGCTGATGTCGTTTGGCCACCTCGGAGCTGCGATTTGACACCATTGGGTGCCGTCAAAGATAAGTGTTACGCTGACAAGCCGGAGACAATTGACGCTTTAAAGGACAATATTCGTGAAGCCATTGGTGAAATACAGCTGCACACAATCGATAATGTGCTTAGAAATTGGACCGATCGTGTAGGCTACTGCATGGCCAGCCGAGGCAGCCATTTGAATGAAATTATTTTCCATTATTAACCGGAAGGATTGTACTTTCAAATAAAAAAAGAAATTTGAGAAAATATTCAGTAATTTTTTTTAAAGCATTTTCGAAAAAAAGTTATTTGGCGGACCCTTTAGCTCAAGATACAGATGGTATACAACCACACCAAATTCCATTCTCGGGTGCTAACCGGTTTCCTAGATGCCAAGAGCCCTGAAGGGGAATTAGAAATCACTCTTGGTCTCCAAGGCCTTGAACACTATATCCCTCAGATATACAAACCCATCGAAAAGCCCCTACACAACTACGTCTTTAAAATAATGAGGAGAGTAGACGGTAAACTTATCGATGAGCAAGTAGAAAAACTCTGTCCTGTAGGCTAAAACTGTTATTGGTTTCTCTTCTGCTCTAGAGGGTAGTCAGCTTAAATGGTCGTCCAAATGCCTGAACCGAGTACATCACCTAGACGACTCCCGTCAAAGAAGAATACCCTTGTATAGAGACAAATTTTGTCTACAATAATGACAAGCAGACCAAAATCTGCGTTAAACCTAGTCAGAGTCCATCTTAGGAACATCATACTAGTTATAACGGAAACTGTGATAACCTTACAACTACTTTAGCTGTAATGACGAGAAAGAAGACTAAGGACATTTTCTCTGTCATTTTCCGACACTGGGAACCTGAGACAAAAGATTTTTCTTTTGCCGTTAAAGAACACTTGTAAAGAAAGATGGCAACCCTATCATTTCGGAACCTACTGTGATAACCTCCATATAGCTGGAAAAACTTATTTCCAAAAGTGCAAACCTTATATGAAGATGAGCTCTATGCTTCTTAAAGTACTTAAAGGAAAATGAACATTTTTATATAGGGTATCATAAAGTCGAGCTTGACTACATCTAGTAAAGCACAATTCTCTATTCTCCATTCACAAGTTTACACCCAGTATTAACTGTAGTTATATTTTTAAGTTCATTCTTTTCTTAATTCCATCTCTAATTTAATGACATCTTTGCACAAAATGTATAAAAAGTTACAAGAATAACAAAATAAAACAACAAGTACAACAATAACAAGAGCAATAGGAATAGAAATAAACACAAAAGTTTACCCAAAAATTATACTGTGATACCCACCAATCTACAACAAAAGACAGACAGACAGACAGACAGACAGACAGACAAAAGAAACACAATAAAAATAAAAACAGAAATAGTTTCGTGACTTAAAGCAGAATTACTAAATGGATTCCCTCAATTTAGAAAAGAATAGGTAACAAAAACAACAACAACAATAATAGCACAAATCTTGACTTAATTTAGTCAAGAAAGAAAAGTTAAGCTTAAACAGCAAACAACAAAACAACCAGCAGCACTCCAGGCGGTGCCAAAAACCAAAAAACTTATGAGTATTAGACTCCAAAGGTAAACAGTTATAGAAGCACATACAGCTATACGAACGAACGTAGAACGAGCACTTCAAAAACATCTTCTTCACACGCGTACCACCGGGAGTAAAACTATTCGTTGCCATTGTCGTTGTCGTCTTTACCATGTTGTCGTTGGCATATTCCAACACACAGTCAAGGGAACTCAAGCTAACAAATATAATCGCTTTAAAACAGTTATAGAGCGTAGTTTTATTGCGAGAAGAAAACCGCTGATGGATGAGCTGCTAACCACTGCCGCCGCCAGCTACTGTATATGAAGATACGGCAAATTTCAACAGCGTCTTTACGCGATGAACAAATGATGACAATCAAAACAACAACAACAAAAAGAAAAAACTTTAATCAGAGCATACCATATAGAAATAAATAATATTTTCAGTCAGTTAGTCAATACGACCGACCGTCTTCTCATATAGTATTGGCTCATATAAAAAGTATGGATGGTGTTTTGTGAAAAAAATATATTTGAATCGGGTACATATTTACCAATGAATGTGAATTTTCATACGTCCAGTCAATATTGTTTTATGACCGTTAGTTTCTGACCATGTGATATAAAGATCTACAGGGGTCTCTAGTAGATGCTTGCGGAGAATTTCTCCATAAGTAATGAAGTCGTCGTAGTCTAGTAGGTAGTGTGTTGGCTTATTAGACGCAAAAGCCTGGGTTCGAGCCCCAGGCCAGGCATCAAAGACAAAATACAAAAAGTATTTTTTCGGCGACTTCCTCTCAGTAGATTTCTGGCAAAAACTCTGAGAGTAAATCAAAATTGCCATGAAAAGTTTCTCAAAAATCTGTCGTTCGGAGTCGATTTTAAACTGTAGGTCCCAACACTCATGTATAAAATTAACACACACAACATAAGTGGTGTGAGAAACTAGGACGTTGTACAATGGGTCAATTCGACCTCCGGGTACTGTACTTGTCTTAATTGACAAGTACACGTCCTCTAACCTAACCTAATGTATGATTGGGGCATTGTGAACCTGAAATCAGAATATGTAAACGAATTTGAATTAAACAAATCCTGTGTAAGTACAATGACAATATCGCCCCAACTAGACGTAAAACGTAGCGATTGTTGAGGAAAATCTACTCACAAAAGGAGATGGTACAATGGGTCAAATCGACCACCGGGTACTGTACTTGTCTAAACTGACAAGTACACGTCCTCTAACCTAAAGGAGATGAAACATTAACAACTCAAGAACAAGCTGAACTAAGATCAAGAACACAACAGAGGAAATTATTTGCGAAATTAATTCTTCAGTAGGACGCGATCTCAATTCCGAAGATGGACACGGGTACAAAATCTTGTACTTATTTATCTCTTTTAGATTGTTCTATGTTCTTCAAGGAAGTCGCCGTAGTCTAGTAGGTAGTGTATTGGCTTATTAGACGTAAAACCAGGGTTCAAACTCCAGGCCAGACATCAAAACAAAATACAAAAAGTATTTCTTCGGCGACTTCCTCTCAGCAGATTTCTAGCAAAAACTCTGAGAGTAAATAAAATTGCCATGAAAAGTTTCTCAAAAACTGTCGTTCGGTGTCAACTTTAAACTGGAGGTCCCGCCACTCATATATAAAATTAACACACACAACATAAGTGGTGTTAGAAACTAGGTCGTAATCCTGACTGAAGGGTTGTAATGACCAATTATGTATGTATGTGTAGATTCTTGCCATGTGATATAGAGATCTACAGGTCTATAATAGATGCTTGCGGAGAATTTCTCCGAAAGTAATGTGTGCAAACGAATTTGTATTAAACAAATCCTGTGTAAGTACAATGACAATATCGCCCCAACTAGATATATACAAGATAGCGATTGTTGAGGAAGATCTACTCACAAAAGGAGATGAAAAAAGGAGATGGTACAATGGGTCAAATCGACCACCAGGTACTGTACTTATCTAAACTGACAAGTACACGTCGTCTAACATAAAGGAGATGAAACATTAACAACTCAAAAACAAGCTGAAGTAAGATCAAGAACACAACAGCGGAAATTATTTGCGAAATTAATCCTTCAGTAGGACGCGATCTCAATTCCGAAGACGGACACGGGTACAAAATCGTGTATTTATCTCTTCTAGATTGTTCTATGACTGCATCAAAGAGTTGTGTCGCTTGGTATTGCCGTAATGGAAGACAATCGCTTTTCTGTTGCATTTTCTCGATTATTTCGTTCGAGGGTGCAAGGGTTGTGAGGTTCTCCAAATTAAAGCAGATAATCATATATGCTCCTCTTACTCTGCTATCAAACACCTAACAAAGCTTTGGTTACAGTCAATTTAATTCATCTGACGCCTACTCGTTGTAAACTCATTTGTTTTCAAGCTTAAAAAATAGTTTTTCCATTACATGCGTTACATTTCAGCAGTGTTAAGCATAAGAAAATTTCTCTCTTTTCATAACGCAACAACCCAAAACTTATTCACTGTATTGTTTCCAGACAACGATAATTGGCTACTCTGCTATTCTAGAACCTGCTACAGGATACCAATTACCTGCTAAGCTTTAAAAATCTGGTTTGTGGTATATGGTTAAAGCCATCTAATGATGGAAAAATACAACCTCAACTACTTTTTATCTGACCCAATAAATATTTTACAAAATTTTAAGCCTACAGAAGTTTTTTTAACAACTAAAACTTTAAAATGCTAATGTGCTAAGCAGAACAAGTCACCATAAATATTACAAACGCTTGTACACTCTATAGCGGTGACATTGGTGGGAGTTTCATATTTAGTCGGAACATTTAACGGCTTCTCAAGCTCAACTCATTCATTAATAAAGAATAGAAAATATGGGCCAAATTTAATTTCTCTATTAAATAGGCGGGTAATATATCTAAAAGATAATATTCTACCATCACAGTATTTTATTTGATTTTCTCTCAATTTGTAATTTAAAACGAAACTTCCCAACAAATGAAAGAAATAAATTTTAATTTTTTCCGTTTGTTTCAGCCATTAGTCGTTGTAAATTGTTTAAAAAAAAAAGCAAACTTTTCTTCATTCATTCAAACACGCGAAACAGGGTCAATAATCTGATGGTATTTATCAGGTTTTTTTTTTTAAATAATTTTTCTCTCTTTGGTATTCTCATTTCGGGTATTAATGATCATAAATCTTTTGGGGTAATTTTTTAACAAGCAATTGAAAAATAGATTAACAACGACTGCATTATACATGCTATTGATCCTAATGGAAACTAAAGAAACACTAGACTAGTGGTCAGCATAAATGTGATGAATTTCCTACTAATCAACGGGTTAACCAGAGAATTGGTAATGTAAATTGCTATTAAATATAAAGGGTGCAGGTGGCTTGTATTGTGAATGAATGCCCGACATAGCCCTTAAGCTAAACGCTATAAACAATAGAGTTAGAAATCAGAAAACTTAAATGTATTTGGAATGGAAACATGAAGATATCGCCTGAAAGTCCTCTTACACACGGACAATATAGATTTACAAATAAGTTGTCACGACAAGAATAAGTTGGGATGAGATCATGAACATGTACGTAAAAGATTACCTATCTACCTAGGTAGAGGTGACTTTCACTTATGGAATTTGGGTGGAGAATTGCCCACCCATAGCCCATTGTGATATCACGTTATCCCCTAGTCTCGAAACCACTCGGACCTTCCGCTTGAAGTGACTCTGGCAATGTCCGCCAATGGCAATACGTGTCAGTGCCTCCAGATCATCTATGTAATAGGCACCAAGATGCATTCTTCTGGTCCGAGATAGTGCAGGGCATGTACCCAAAAGGGAAGAACAGTCTCTTCTTCTTCCTCTTCTCTTCAGAAATCATTTGCAAAGTGTTTAAAATCAACAATTGAATCAACCGACAATTGAATGTGCTTTTTTGAATTTCAACCAGACTTATCGCGCGCGCCTTTCAATTAGTTTTTGTCGCTTTCCTGCCCATATATGAAGCCACCCATCTGCTGTTGTCAATTAGAAGCTCACAGGTCCTTGGAAGGATTTTCAAAGTCCAGAAGTCATCAAAAAGGCGATGTTTGTGCCATGAGTGGCCAGTCCAACAACTCTATAGTCACCTGGAATGTCACTGTCCTCCTGGTAGCCATATGATAGGCCCTCATTGAGATATATGCGACCACTATACATCGTCAAGGAGTTCATCACGTTCACCAGTGTTTTGATAGCCGCCTGGCTATGCAAAGAAAACGTCTTCCATAGTCTTATAGACGAGGCTATTCCGTTCGCGTCCGAAAAAATTCCGCCTCCAACAGTTTCGCTCAGACCATCCATTCAAACCATCGGTGAAAATTTGCACTGAGTCCTCTAGATATACAGACAAATATTTGACATTGAAAAGTATTTACAATCCTTTAGTCAGGATTATAACAAACAAAGATTTTAACACACAAAGATTTTAATAAAAATAAATTACAAAAAAAAATACAAAAAAGAAGAAGAAATATTGTCAAACAATGTCTTAAACCTCAAATACTCATGCCTCCCACAATTAGAAGCGTAGCTCACATGAAAAAGTAGAAAAGTAAACTTTGAACACTCTTGATCAAAACTGGTCCATTAAGCTGATCGATACTAGAAAACAACAACAAAAAATGAGTCTATTAGGAAATAAGAAGAAAAAAAATGAAATGAAAATCGAACTGCTTTTCTACATTCAAATGATGAAAACAAGTTGTAACTTTCATAAATTCATCAACAAAATGTGTGTCTTTGATATTCTCAGCCTCGGCATCTTATAGGTTAAAAATACACACACACACACATTCTGCAGTCTAAAAAACCAATGGTAAAAATTTTTAAAGGGGGTTGTAGCATAAGTTTATGGCAGCATACAAAGTTAAAAAAAATACTTCAAATAACTTACAAAGTTTAAGAGATACACTCTTAGTTTTTATTGGTCTTAGTTTTTCAGTTTTTTTTTTTGGTAGTGTGTTGAATTTTTAGACGAGAACCCGTGGTTCAAGCCTCATCTCAGATATCGCGAACAATACGAAATACATACATACATACATACAGACCCTTCAGTCAGGACTACGACCTAGTTTCTCACACCACTTATGTTGTGCGTGCTAATTTTATACATGAGTGGCGGGACGTACAGTTTAAAGTCGACTCCGTACGACAGATTTTTGAGAAACTTTTCATGGCAATCTTTATTTACTCTCAGAGTTTTTGCCAGAAATCTGCTGAGAGGAAGCCGCCGAAAAAATACTTTTTGTATTTTGTTTTGATGTCTGGCCTGCGGCTCGAACACTGGCTTTACGTCTAATAAGCCAACACACTACCTACTAAACTACGGCGACTTCAATACGAAAATATGAACAAATATTTCTTTTAGCGACTTCCTCTCAGGAGTCTTCTGGCAAAAAAAATTTGAAATTAAAATAAAATTGCCATGAAAATTTTTTCAAATCTATCATTCCAACAACAACATTAAACAGTAGGTCCCGCCACTTGTGGAAAATGACCACACATAATATGATTGGTGTGAAAAAATAGGTTGTAATCTTGACTAAACTATTTTAATGACCTATTAAGTAAGTAAAGGGTGTTTTTTTATAGAAGTATAGAACTTTAAGTTGCAATAAAACAACGATGGATTATTCGATTGACATGAATTTTATTTATCCGAAAGATAATCTTGTGGCATTACATTTTAAATATGATTTCTGGCATATGACCGCCACGGCTGGCGCGGATGTAGTCCAATCTGGACGTCCAATTTTCGATGACTTTTTCCAACATTTGTGGCCGTATATCGGCAATAATACGACGAATGTTGTCTTCCAAATGGTCAAGCGTTTGTGGCTTTACCGCATAGACCAATGACTTTACATAGCCCAACAGAAAGTAGTCTAGCGGTGTTAAATCACAAGATCTTGGAGGCCAATTCACAGGTCCAAAACGTGAAATTAGGCGGTCACCAAACGTGTCTTTCAATAAATCTATTGTGGCACGAGCTGTGTGACATGTTGCGCCGATCACCATTGACTGTAACGTTCTGGCCACCATCGTTTTTGAAAAAGTACGGACCAATGATTCCACCAGCCCATAAAGCGCACCAAACAGTCAGTTTTTCTGGATGGAACGGTGTTTCCTTACTTGATGATCGTTGGCTTCAATTATTGCACGAGTTGGATTTTGTAAGCACGCAAACCAAGATCCTTCCGCAAAATCTTCCATAAAGTGGATGGACACAGATCCAATTCCTGTGCTCGATGGCGGATGGACTCATTCGGGTCTTCCTCAATGCTACGCTCTACAGCAGTAATAGCTTCTTCTGTACGCACCGTACAACGTCTCTGGGGATGCGAGTTATCAATAAGAGTAAACGTGGTGCGAAAACGTTCCATGGTTAATCGAATTAACTGCTGTGATGGACGATTTTGTCGACGATAAAATGGACGTAGTGCGCGATACGTTTTCGGCACAGAACCATTATTTTCGAAATAAAATTGCATTATTTGCAAGCGTTGTTCAGGCGTGAGTCTATTCGTGATGAATTGCCAAACCAAACTGAGAATAAATCACTTGACAGCTGTTAAATCGGTCGCCATCTTGAAAAGTAATGCCAACTTAAAATTCTATACCTCTATAAAAAAACACCCTTTATTAAACCTGCTAAGAGAAGTATTTGTTTTGAAGTCAAAAATACCAACTTCAACTTCAGAAACATTTCGTTTCTAAACTTTCCATACAGCCTTCGTATTCAAATCAAACCCATACTTATTTCAATGTATTGATTTCATTCTATTTTAATCTTTTCTTTTTTTTTTTTTCTAAATATTCTTCTGGTTTTTCTTCTACGATTTCCATTTTCTTTTAAAGCCTTTTTTATGTTCGCCAAGATGTCAGCGCTTATAAACATGATGTCTTCCACTACTGGCCTTTACTTCATGGTGATAATGGGAAATGGTGTTGCTGGTAATAGTGTGGCAGTCGTGAAATTGCAGGAATTAGAGATTGAAGTCATAGAAGTCTTCATTTTTTTTTGTTTCTGCTTTCAGAATAAAATGTTAATATCAATAATGATGGGGTATTTTCAATTTTCTAAAAACGAAAATCGAAAAATTAGAAAGAGAAAGAAAGAAAAAATTGAAAACAAACCAGTAGTGGTTTTCTATTTCTATTTTATTGGTGGCAGCCACGATCTTTGCCACGACAGTAGAAAAGAAAAATAAGACAAAAAAAAGTGTCTTAAAAATTAATGACATGCATATAAACTAGTTTCGCTTAATACTATACTTTTGCCTTCTTTTTCTACTTCTGCCTCTATTTTTTTCTAATTTATTTTTAAAGAAAAGAAAATTATAATGCTGATGACACCAGTATTAATATACAAGGTAACACAAAATTGGATGCCATAGGCAAATAGATAAGATTCACATTCAAAATCATACTGAAATTTGATTATTTTCAACACAGCTAAGTTCAGTATGTCTAAACTTCTTCCCCAGCCGGCTTCTCCATGAGTCGAGTCTTTTAACAAATCTTTTGCCATAAAGGTTCTAACATATGGCAGTTCTTGTAATATCACCTCGTGACTTCCATAGGATGTGTGCTGCCCCCCTAATTGTTGTGAAATCGGTAGATATGTTGAAAAAGCTATAGACCACTGTGAATACAAAAGGTTTTATAAGTCACAGTGTCCTGCAAAGGTGCATAGTCTCATTAGAAATAATAATAATTTTGTCTTACGCTTGCACTAAAAATAAATGAAAGAAAGAAAAAGTAAAACGTGATAAGTGAAAAGCGTGCTGTAGACAGAACATCGAGCACTTTCGACACAAAGATCATGGTCAAACCGCAGCGCAGACTTGTCGAACAAAATGATATGAAACGAAAAATATTTGTTACTCTCACCAATCTTCTGGCAAAAACAACCCTGAGAGTAAATAAAACTGACACTAAAAAGTTCGGAGTCGACATAGAACTGCAGGTCCCGACATTCATGCATATAATTAACATATCTGGCTAAATAATTGTAATGACCCACAAAGTTAGTAAATGCCTGTCAAAACTTTACATTTATTTTGAGCCAGCCTGTCGACACACGCGCAGATAATCATAAATTTTGTGATTGAAAAGAACACAAAATTTCTATGACAGTGCAGCAGCAGGAAAAGTTAAATTTTTTTTATTTTCGTTTTTCGAAATTCGAATAGAAATTCAATTAAAAATTGTATTTAACCCGGTTTTATTAGACGTGTATGTGTGCTTTTTCTTTGACTTGGTTACATGAAATACCCGTAATGGGAGAGGGGGGGTTGGTTTCATTTTCTTTTAATATTTAAATTAATGATGGAATTTTAGAAAAAAAATTTACATACCAACTGAATTACGGAGTATAATGATAATGATCGTAATAAACTTTAAGCTGCTACCAGTAATCACAGTTGCATACCAATGGGTGAGGAGAAATCTATAAAAAAAAGGCCAATAAATGAATAGTGACGGAAAACAATATGATTAATTTTATTACTGTGCTATCAGTAAATCAATTCTTTACAGAATTAATAAGACGAGGATTAAAAACTTTCCAATTCTATATGAAAAAAGATTTATTTTTTTGTATTTTAATTTGAATAAAAGAATTTGATGGAACCGTTCGTTTTATGTGTGTGCAGTATTCTTATTCCAAATTACAAGAACAAAATCACACAGAAAGGTCACGATAGTTAGGATTAAAAATAATAACAACAACAAATCAATTGTAACTTCTCGAAGTTACCAGATCAAAATAAAGTATATTTAGGGCGAATTAGCTGATCCTAATCCACGTGTATAAAATTTCTGTGATATTTTTTCGATCGTAGCACTTTACACTTCTATTTTAAATCTATTGTGGTCAAGCCAAACACGCTGTACGATAGGGCTTGACAAACAGGGTGTGAAGGTAGTTAGATATCCTGTTCATAAGATTCAATACAGTTAAATCCTGGTCCAAACTGGGCTCTATGCATGTTACAGCACTGAAAAATCGCGGGCACATCCGGAACGATTACTTGTTGCTATAATCTTTCGACTGGAGATTTAATTTTAGGACTCCAAGTAGAAACTTCAGGTCTGACAATCTGGAGGTTATCGGAACAGATATTGGATATCTACGATTGCCACAAAATTACTGGGTAGTGTAGGCCATAAGACATTCGTTAAATATTCTGACATTAGACTTTGGTAAAGGATGCATAACCACTTCAGTGTTTTCCGGGCAGAATGATAGTGATTAATTTACTTAATAGCTCATGAACGTCATTTCTTCCTTGTCAATACATATCGTAATTTTTCTGGGAAATTTCTTACTATCCAAATATAACTGTTATATGGGTTTCAGGACATAGGAATACCAACGGAGATTGCCTAGCTTATAAACAGGACATAGTTATAGGCCATTGTCCTATTGAAAGAATACCAGTAGTTTTGGCATTCTGTCGAATAACTTATGCTTCAGCTTTCGATTTAAGGAAGAGGACTCTTGATCCGAAAAGGTAAAGGTTCTTGAATTCTCTTCTCAGTGAAATAGAAAGATTTATTTTGGATTCAAAATTGTTTCCTATAGAGAAGCATCAAATTTCCAATTTTCTGAAAGAGCGTATTTTTATAGATAACGACAGATGGCAATTCTGTTATTCTAGAACTTGACAACTTAAATAATGGAATTAAAATAGATGAAACAAAACAACCGTTTCAGTTTTCCTAGTAAAGATGATAACTTTGCCTAAACCAAAAGAACGACTAACAAAATATATAATAAAATGTTAGAAGAATATAAGTGTACTTACCCATTTTTTTATAATAAATTTTTTGCTTGAAATTGTAATTGAATTGATGAAAATTTTAAAGTTGATACGATTTATAAGGCTTTTAGTTAATATTGAGAACAAATTTTGATGCAGTTTAAGACTTGATTTAATAATTTCCAATGCATTTATCATCATCAAGCCTATAAAAAGAAATAAAATAATAAAAGTCTTAAAAATGTTTTGGTATTTAATATAAATAAACGGCATAATTTTTTTTATTTTGTTTAAGATTTTTTTTTTTAATTTTGTATTTAAATTTTTAATACAAATACTTTAAATTAAATTATGTTTTTCTTATTGTCAAGTCTTCTTAAGAGATATTTTATTATATCATTTATTTCATAGAATTATATTATAAATAGAATTCATTATTTATCATATAATCTGATTATAAACGTACAAATCTTTATTAATGATTATAAATTTATAAATAATTAAATTGCTTTTTGGTATAAATTTTAAATTTCAATTAACTATACGCTTTAAAATATTAACTATAATAGAAAAAATATGGTTGCGGTAATTAAATTATGATTGTGCAAAATATACAATTTAGAAAAACTAAAATAAACTATTGATTTTTAAACTAATTTCGTTTTTCTAATTTAATGATTATAATTAATACTAACATGGTTATGTAATTAATTAATATTAAAGGCTACTAATTAAGCTCATTGAACAGTTTCATTAGCACATTTAATTATTTTTCTGTTTTTGTGTTAATTAATTAAACTAAACTAACGGGCTATTGAACAAAGGTTTTTTTTTTATTGCCATTAAATATTTTAATAAAAAATACTGGCCAAAAGAAAAAAATTTCAATCGAATTTAATATCGCAATGCCCGTTTTATAATAAAAAAAATATTATTTGATTGCCACAATCATATAAATTTTGGTTTCAAACAATTAAATAAATAAATTAAATAATCCCCCTGGCTGTTACTTCTAATATGAAAAAATTTAATGGAAAACTTTTGTTTGCCACAAACAAATGTATTTTCAATTCCCTAAACAATCTATATTTGATTTGTTATTCATCATTTAAATTAGTATACTTGTGACAATTAAAAACTGGTATATATCGGGAATATTTTTAAAAAAAAATTATTAAAGCAGGGACCATTTTCTCTAATGGAACAAAAATTATATGTTAACCATATTAACATACGAGTACTTAAAATTATTTGTGTTAATGATTATTTCAGTTATATCATGTTTACTGTAAATGGTTAGTATTATATTACGATGCCATTTCCATTTAAAACATTTTTTTTTCTTTTTTATTTTGAGTGAAAATATATCGATGGCTTAATATAAAAAAGGTCTAACTAAATTTTTTTCAAAATAGTGTTTTTTGTTTATTCTGGTAGACAAATGTCAGATGCACAAAAAAAATAAAAATTTTTGAAATGAGAGATTAAATGTGTTGCTGTCTCTTATTAAAAATTGTATTAAAATTTTTTGTTGTATCTAAAATTTTACGGATTTTATTAAGTTTTTTTCTTCTCCTGTAAAGTAACCAAAAATCGAGTTAGGCCCTTTTTATATTAAGCCATCGATATTTAACTATAAAAACAAAATTTATGTGTTTGTGACAATCAAACTTGTGATGTTTTTAACTTCGTTTAAAAGTAATATTAATACACCATTTCCAATTGAAAAGACATAATATAACAAGGACACATTAAAAGACTGCGTAGGGCAGTTTTTTTTTTCACTAATTGATCGACTTGTTTAATTGATATCAGCGGACAATATGTGTCCATTAGAACTTCAAAATGATTTATCGAAATTGTTGTCAATAATGTGTTATCAGCTAAATACAGAAACATAACCTAAAAGAATAACTCTCTTCGTAAATTGACCTATTTAGAGTGAGTGGGCATTTTTATTTTTGTAGGGCTTCACGTTTGAGATTCGGCTTGAAAAAAGACTGAGCAATCATTCAAGTTTTAAACTGTTATTAGAATTTTTAACTATGAAAAAGCCCTTCGACAACCTATCACGCGCACCGGTCTGGATTGCACTAAGAAAGTTTTTTTTTTCACAAAAACCGCATTTTGTAAAAAACTTTTACTTCGATGCTTGCTACCGTGGCCTACATTGGAACCAATTCGGTGTTTAAGTTTCCATAAGGAAGAGTATAGGACAAGGTAGTTTAATATAGTCCAGAACAGCTTTATCACCACTAGCAGACACTTTAGTTCCAATTGAAATCTTCGTTAACGCTTAGAAGTCTCGTGTAATGCGGTTGACATTTGTTTATCTGCGCGTAAACTCATAGGCATGCAGGAAAGACTATGTATGCAAGGTGGAGGGATGTTTGTCTGATGATCTAATCAAGAGATTTTCATATACCTCGATTCTGTCATTTAGAAAGCAGGTGATTCTTTTTATGCATGCCCATGAAATGCTTAATGCGTTTCGGAACTGATACCCAAATATGCAATAGAAATTTTAAGACCGCACTAGCTGAACAGGGTTTGGATATGTTTTTGTCAAGTGTTCTCTTCACAGAATATTATAAATGTTTTCGCCATACGTATTGGCAATAAGTTGCTCTAGGGTGTTATGCAGCAAACTCCTTTGATGGCTAGAGCGCTGAATAGGACTCCAGCTAAGCAAACCTCAAGGAAAAATTTTTTTGTAGAAAGGCATTTAAAATATGAATTTGAAAAAAGTTTTTTAATTAATAATTGAATTCTATTTTCTTTATTGATTTTTCTATTCCAAATTTCAAATGGATATGGTGTACATAAAATATTAAATTTGTTCGCAATTCTTAGAAAAATTATTTAAAAAAAGTATTTGTTTTCGTAATTATACAATTAAACAATAAATAATAATTTAAATATTAAATAATAAACTGCTACGATAGATAAGTAATCAATAATATTTATTGGGTATAAAATCTAAAAATAAGAATTAATTCGTTGATCGTTGATTTTTTTAATATTTCACTAATACATAGGAGGAGTAGAGTATACAGACAGAGTAATAATTTATTTCTGATTTTTTTTTAATAATTCCTTTAAAATATTTTATTACTACAGTAATGCAAACGATTGTCGTTTATAAATCAAAATTCATTTTTTGTAAATAATTTTATTTCCATAGTCAACATTTCGGTGTACTACTACCGGTTGTACTGCTCGCTTCTAAATGTTGCATCAACAACTGTTGTAAATGAACACGCAAGGCAACTTCATCGTTTATAACCTGTTTAATTTGTGTCATATCCTGTTGCAACTGACGTATGGCAGTCCATAATTGACGCAGTGTTGGTGTCATATCCTCATTTTCCAAACCTAATTACGCGTTCAATCAAGAGATTTTAAAGTCATCGGCATCATTGGCATCATCCGTAGCGTAGTTCAGCATTCATCGTTTCAAATTTTATTGGATTTTTTTTTTTATCGATAAAAGAGTTCATAGTGGTTGGTGTTTGGGGTATATTTTGTATGGTTTTTTCGATATCGACGCAGAAAGTGAAAAAAAAAACGAAAAAAAATAAAAATAAAGGAGAGAAATAAACAAAAACAAACAACATCATGGCAAATGTGTATTTAATGATGTTTCAAGTAACGTTATGTAACAAAACAGTATTAAGAAGAAGATAAACGGCTGAGGCTTTAATGAAGAAGGATTTCAAAATAGTGATGGCATCAAATATTGATAGACACATAGAGAGAGAGAGAGACTGATAAATTTGAAATGAAAATTTTTTTAAATTTTAAGAAATGCTTAATAATGTAAAACGCTTTTAGAGAGATTATTTACAAAGATTATCTTCATTACAGCTGTGGATAAAATAAAAGCAACTTTTTGCGAAAGCATGATGAGGTCTAGGTAAAGAACGTCAAAGCAGACACCGGACTTTGAACGAATTGTCAAAAAAAAAATTGTATCATTTTCTTTGTCATTTTTCGACACATGGAATTCTGAGCCGAGGGATTTTTAGCCACAAGAATTTATGGAAAGGACGTTTTTAGTTATGACAATACAACAAGTCGAAGTCGTCGTAGTCTAGTAGGTAGTGTGTTGGCTTATTAAACGTAAAGCCAGGGTTCGAGCCCCTGGCCAGACATCAAAACAAAATACAAAAAGTATTTATTCGGCGACTTCCTCTCAGCAGATTTCTGGCAAAAACTCTGAGAGTAAATAAAAATTGCCATGAAAAGTTTCTCAAAAATCTGTCGTTCGGAGTCGACTTTAAACTGTAGGTCCCGCCACTCATGTATAAAATTAACACACGCAACATAAGTGGTGTGAGAAACTAGGTCGTAATCCTGACTGAAGGGTTGTAATGACCAATTATGTATGTATGAATACAACAGTTGTGTATCGTCAGTATTGAAAGGTGTGCAGACGATAAATTGTATGCTTTCCTCGTGGCCATAGATCAATCAGCAATCGTCAAATATTTCAAGACGTGCTTTATCAAGCAACCGATGTCTTTAAAGCATTTGTATTCGATCAGTGCTACCTTGCATGTGTGAAATAAGATTTTAAAAACGATAATGTTTTTGCATTAAACGCTTACTTGAGCCGAAAAGTGGATCAAAATGGTAAAAATCAAGATTTAAACTCTGATCATTAAACAGGAAAATGACAATAAAATCAAATGAAAACATTGTTTTAATTTTCTATATTTAGGGGCCCGGGAAACCTATTAAAACAATTATTTTTGTTGAAAATGTTAATAAAGAGCTGATGAAAATATTGTGAAACTAAAGCACTCTAGATTCGAATCAGCGTAATACTTTACTGATAAATGCAATACTTTTCAAATTACATATAATAACACGTATGCTATTTATGTATCCACAGCTGTTAGAAAAATAAATTTAAAGCAAAGCCATTAAATTTGTATATCATAAAATTATAGAACAAATTTATAAAAAAAAAATTCAATAAAATTTACAATAAATGAGCTTAGAGAATAGCTTTGAAAAAAAAAAACAAACAAACAAACACTTCATAAACTGCTGCAAAATTCAAAAATAAAAAAATATAGCATTTCATATAGTATACAGAGCATATTATTTTTTTAAAAAATATAGAAAACAAGATGCCAATTTAATAAAATAAATAAAAAATATTATTGTAAAGAACACACACATAAACAATTAATTTTTTAGCATTAAAAGTTAATTTAACGACGACAAGACAAAACGAATTAATAACAACAATAGCAAATAGGAAAAAATTTTAATTTGTTTTTAATTTTTTAGTTATTTTTAAATAAAAGAAAGGCAAACAAAATATATTATTTAATTATTTATTTATTATTTGTTTTATTTTATTTCCATTTTTTTTATTTATTTGTAGCATTTTTTGATCATTTTTTTAAAATATTTTTTTCTTTAATTTTTGATTCTCGGTTTTCAATTATTCTTTGGCAATAGGTTAGTAAGTGAGTAAGTAATAAAATATGCTATTTATAGTTTTAACTCTAATGAAACGTTCTATTTTGGTTTTTTCGTTTTTTTTTCTTCATAAATTTATTGTTTAGTTAATATGGTTATAAAATATTTATTACAACAATAAACATTTACTGCAATTAATTAACGTTTTTGATTTGATTTCAATTTTAAGAATTACCAAAAAGTGCTAGAAAATTTTTCCGACAAACTTATTTGAATATCACACTTTACTAATCAAATATACTAAAAGGGAAAATGAAATCCATTCCATAGAGAAGGTAATATGATAAACGTAGCTAAGAGAGAAGACCTTAAGAACGTGAACAACCGACAGTTGGAAAAAGCAACAGCATTTCTGAGACTAGAACAGATTTATTTAAGTAGTTTTAATTCTCCAACAGGCTCAGATTGGAAAAGTCCAAGAGTTTTCGGTTATGGATTATGTTTTTGTACTCCAGAAGGAGTACAAACTATTGCTTTTGTCATTGTATGCACATTTACTAGAGTGTCATTTTTACACCCCAAAAGAAGTAAAGAGTAGGGGTTTTTGAAACATTATAAGATATATGACAACTTATCAGCATGTGTAACAGTTTACCTACCAAAAATAATACATAGTCTCTCATAGTCTGAAGTCGTGTAAGTTTCACCACTTTATCACAACTGTAAAGAAAATTTTTCGAAAGAAATGTGGGAATTTGTTTGCAGATATTACATTCTTTAGTGGATAATCGGGCAGCAAATGTCACAAAAAACAAAAAATACAGTCAACCCTCCTATAACGCGGTTTCCATATAACGCGGAGCTGAAATTGCGACAACCCTCCTATAGCGCGGTACTCTCAGAACGTGGTTTCCATATAACGCGGTTTCCACATAACACGGAGCTGAAATTGCGAACGCCCTCCCATAACGCGGTACTCTTACGGTGCGGTTTCCGTTCAGCAACATCCATAAGTTTCTTCCGAACAGCCTATGAATGATATTGTAAGAGGGTTTAATATCAGTTTTATTTTCGATGCAAAAGCACAGCCGATATATATAAACAACATGTTTATATAAACATGTCAGCTTATCTCATAGCCGCCTAAGACATCGGTTTCAGTCATCTCAGAGCTCTTTCACAGTACATACGTTTTGTTGGTGACCAAGTCTTTCTAAAAAGTTTTCTGCAACGCATATCTGACAGTGAGGATGAATGTTGAAAAATTACATAATTTTACAAAAGTTTTTCTTATTTTTGTTGGAAAACAGTCTTTTAGTTTAGTTTTTGTTTAATTTTTATTATCAATCCTTATATGAACTCTTTAATTCAATAAAAATAATTTATAATTTATCTTGTCTTGGTCTCCATATAACGCGGTACGAATGATGCTATTTGTACTAATTCCGAGTTTCTTATACCACGGTTTCCATACAACGCGGTAGATGGTTTCCATAGAACGCAGTACGAATTAGCCTGGTTTGTACGGTTAAATACGAGTTTCTTATAGAGCGGTTTCCATACAACGCAGTACGCACTCACCGCTTTATAGGAGGGTTGACTGTATATTGCTCCTCCCCCACCGAATATTTATTGCGCCAACAGAATATAATTCATAGCAATTTGCCTAGAATGACTCGGTAGAAGTAGATTTCACTTCATTGATGAAATTGTCTCACAAACAAATCCATTTGGACGAACTCAAAAACATATTTTTGAAACGTGAGACAAAGTGTATACAGCTCAAAGGAGACTAGTTTGAAAAGTAAATGATTTAGTTTTCAAAAACCAGCATTTCATCCAAGAAATCACAAACATATTGATATATACTTTCATATTTTATATGTTAAAAAGATCTTATCCTTTTGGTAACTCTTAAAATTGCTCAAGTTTCTATTTATTAACGTATGATTAAATTTATTAAATTTTTTAAAGGCATTACATCCAGAAAAAATAAAGTAAGTACTCTAGAAATTTTTTAAATTATTTTTTATAGCAAAATCAGGATAAGGCCTTCTCCGGAAAACCATATTTATTTTAAAAAAATATGAAAACACAATTTTACGTTTTTCAATCAGGAATACTTTCGTCTCTAATTAAAATTTAAACTAACTTTCTTAATAATCACAATACTATTGTAATAATTAAAAGCTTTTTTTTTAATTTTAAGAAATACTGTATAAAGTTTAATAAAAGCTGTTTTAATTCAATAAATAATTCTCATTAAGTTAATAATAGTAAAGAAAATAATTTTTTTAGTGCTGTAAAAAAACAACAACAAGCTTACGATACAATATTTATTATTAATTTTGATTTATTTTCTGATTGGTTTTCTGGAAATACTTACTAATAATTTAAAATCTGTGTTTCTTTCTTTTCTTTTCATTTTGCTTTAAATTTTATCTTTACAAACAAACAACTATTCAAACGTTCAATTTTAACATGTACATTTAAATCCTAGAAATAAAATAAAATGAAGAAAAAAAATAAATACAATATACATCAGTATTTAAAACAAATCGCAGATTTTTTCCAATTAAAATGGGTGAATGGGTTATTGAAATATTGTATATTCGGTTAATGATCTTAAATCTTAATATGAATCTAATATTTTAACTATTTTGTATATTTAGATATAATTTCTAGGGAATATTCATTCTAACATCAATTGTATACTAAAAGGAAACCTAGTTTTCTAATAGTTCTATACTATATTTCATTTTTAAATATTATTTGTTTTGATTTTATTTTAAATATTTTTCAACTATTTTATAGTTTTAATTCCCTAAATAATACGAATATAATTTGTAAAAAAAAGTTTTTCAACGAAACCGTTTCAAAAACCGTAAAACTTTGTTCAAAAATAATCATAAGCAAAATTATTTATAAATCTGTACTCAAACTCTTTTAAAAAATTTCGTAAACTTATTTTTTAAAATAAACTTGTTTAAATTGCACTTTAAAGACTAGTAAACTATTTAGACTATACGACACCATTTCCAGGAAACTGTTTTATTTCACAAAGTTGAACTTTTTGACATTTGTAAAAAAAATGTTACAAAATTGTATAAGTCCAAACAACGATCTTTTGACATTTGTTCTCATACACTGAATTAAAAATCATGGT
The DNA here is from genome assembly GCA_958299815.1 of Sarcophaga carnaria. Classification (NCBI taxonomy): domain Eukaryota; kingdom Metazoa; phylum Arthropoda; class Insecta; order Diptera; family Sarcophagidae; genus Sarcophaga; species Sarcophaga carnaria. The sequence continues at coordinate 21,610,002 of OY283152.1, forward strand.
AATTACCACCATCGTTTGAAATTAGACAGCATTTTGAGTGCAACTTAAGTCTATGTAAACGAATTGAGGCACCTGAGATCTGGATTAATACATGATATCACAAAAATGTTGTGAAAGTACTAGCCACCCAAAGATCTTTCGATCGACAATCATCACAACGTTAAAGCTACAGCAGTGGCCTATTCTGGCCTGCCAGTAGTCTTCTCCAGAATCAAGCAGTGTTATGAGCAGAGATATGAAGCTAATGCAACGCGATCTTGAGTTACCAGCTGGTACCATTAACGTTCTAGCAGTTATACCCGTTACTCAGTTACACAGTACATATTAGTTTCCCGATTGGAAATTGGCGGATAATCAAATCGATTGCCCTTAGTACATAAAATGAATACAGCATGTATATGAAGTCATAAATCAAGTCATAAAGACACAGTGACATCTTTGAAGAAATCAAAGTTCACTTGAGCACACATAGCAACTGGTCCACATTTACCAATCTCGACAAACAGCTCACGGAGTTCAGTCCAATGAGAGAGGACATTGATATATGAAATGGGAGATTAGGTCAGTAGGTAATCTCAGTATAAATATAAACCGGATAAATACTAGGGACACATACACACTCAGCCACAAAAGTATACATACGGTTAACAAATTTTGAAACATTTTTTTAACCAATCCGTTTTCTTTGAAAATCTTTATAGTTGTCTGACAACTTTCCTCGATTTCAAGACGGTCTTGGTTAAAAAATTTCTGAAATTTGTTAACCGTATGTATACTTTTGTGGCTGAGTGTATATGTGTCCCTAGTATTTATACGGTTTATATTTATACTGAGATTACCTACTGACCTAATCTCCCATTTCATATATCAATGTCCTCTCTCATTTGACAGAACTCCGTGAGCTGTTTGTCGAGATTTTCAACGAAAACGGATTGGATAAATAATTTCTGAAATTTGTTAACCGTATGTATACTTTAGTAACTGTGTGTACATACAGTTCTATATACCTCTTTCAGATATTAAGGATAATATCTGGAGAACTTCACTTATTCCGTACTAGACTTTTGAAATTCTGTAAAAAGACAAAAGGAATCTCGTCTAACCGGAATGACTTCCGAAAGGCGTAACTAACAACTAATGCTGTACAGTATTTTACGCCCAATTTCCTCTTATAGTAAGCTCGTTATCATAAGTTGTAGAGCAAGGCTATGTATATATGAAAGAAGATACGAAGATATCGATATATTAAAGACAAGAGCCTGAAAATGGTGTATTGATTCTATAAAAAATTTAATTTTTTTCTACAAATTTTAGAATTCCTAATAACTAAACGATCTAATAGATCTCTACTTAGACACTTCTTATTATAATTATTTATTATTTATTAATCATTCTGTGAATTAATCTTATAAAAATAGAAAATATTTTGCAAAATATATGAAAAATTTATAGAATACGTACTCGTATATGCATCATGTGTACGTATAATATAATATCGTTGTAAATTATTAATAATATATATCTTAGCTTTATATATATGTATAATATAATATTGTATATCGATTAATTATATACATACATATTAATATAAATAAATTACTAATTTAATTAAAAACAAAATTATAAAACCTAAAAATAATTAAATTGTTAAAGCTTGACTTTGTTTTTAAAAAACTATTAAACGGTTATTAAAGATGGCGAATTTAATTCAATTACTTTAAAACAATTAAAGCAAATTAAATAATATTTAAATTAATATTTATGATTTGGAATTTAGAATTAAGAATTTAAAATTTATAATTAAATTTAATTATTCTTTCTATTTGTATATAAAAAACGGACGGTGTTTCATACGTATTTCTTCCTTTCCTTTAAGGAAAAAATACAGAGTCACTCATTTTCAGAAAATGATTTTAAAAGTGAGTTTAAATTGTAAAATTTTGAATTTTTAATGTGATGTGAATAATTAAGTCTTATACAAAACGAAAGAAGTTCAGTTAATTATTAATAATTTAAGTTGGCTTTAAAAGAAAATTAAAAACACATTTTGCTTGAAATCAAAAACAATATTGAAAAGTTATTAGAAAAATTTAACGTACTTAAATCTATGGTCGGTACTTGCTTAGAAATTACAGAATTTTGATCCTGGTTTATATAACGACAATAGCGGATTAGGCCTAATACAGGCTCCTTCCAAAATATATCAATACAAAGTTTGTATGCAGTTCTACTACTGTATATAAACTATGTAGATATGCAAAGTAACCAAACAATGCATCAACTACAAATCCGAAGCCTGATTGCTTTTTGACTGCGTTAAAAATACACATTGACGGCGTTTTCAAATAGAATACATTGTATATATTTTGTACAGCGGCATTATGAAACACGATACTTTGCTCAAACACAAAGCAACTAACATTTTGGAAGGCAGCCATACTTTGAAGAGAGGAATAAAGCTGTGACACTTACAAAGGCTGGTACAACAGAAAATTCGAATAAATTTATATGTGAAATTGGAAATCCTCTGCAGAGAAACCTCATCTTAGAAACCACATATCAGTTACAAACGTTCTAATGAGTACACACGTTGGGAATCACAGAATAATTCTCAACGACTACACACTGACAAATCCTGGGCTGAGAAAGAATCTTAATTTCTTAATACGTTCACTACTTAAATAAGACCGTAAGGACATCTCTGTCAATGTGTTAATTTTCCCGGGTTTTTAAAGGTATTATAGCATGCGCAGAGACTTCGCTTATCTGCAAATGACTTCTGTAGAATTTATAGATCGTTTGAGAAGGACTTTCCGACAGTTTGTCAGGAAGGTTTTTATGCATTCACCGTATATTTCGAAAGTGACATCAAGTGATCTCCGTATCTACCTGTATATGGCGTGTAGCTTTGTTATTGCTTACGACAATCAATAGCATCAGGTTTTTACCCACAAGTACGACTGTTTCTACTCTACTGACACTTTTAGTGGAATTTTCTGTAAAATGTCAACCAGTTGATCTCTTTGGAACCATTCTAATTGGGCTAAAAACAGCCTTCAGTTTAATCTTTTATGTAAGTACGTTAAATTTCTCTAATAACCCCCATATTTAAATCATTTTTAAGCTTAAAGTACAAGTTTTAGTAAAAATGTTTTCCTTATACGATGCAATATCAGTATAACAGCAGAAACGAAAACAATTTTAAAACATTTAAAAAAAAAAAAACTAAAAACTTCAAAACTAAAGTTAAACAATAAAAACTAAAAATAAAAAATAAACAAATGATAAAACATTGATTGTATCAGCGTTTTAGCAACTTTAAAAAACCTTGCCTTTGAAAAGGTTTTTGATCTTAAAGTATAAATTTTAAATTGATTTCATATTTTATAAATACAAAATGATAATAATGATGGTGATGATGATGATGATGATGTTGATAATGCTAATGATGAATGGTGAATGGTGACTATCAAAATATGTTTGTAGTGATTATAAGAAAAACAAAAAAAAATTTGTATATAAATGACGATGATTATGATGAAGCAGGCATGCTTTGTGTAGGCTGACTGAAAATCATTCTTGTTTCATGACTTTCAGCGTTTCATTAGGCGTTAATCAGTAATTATTGATTTTACGCCACTGTTTCATCACAAAATTACCACAACACCAATTGCCTGCATGTCCTTGAGAGTCACCATCGCCATTACCGCCTGCACAGTTTGTATTCATCGGTCCTAACGCTGACGAGCCATGGCCGTTTCTTAGTAAGGCCTCCGTGCAACCCTTCTGTGCCAACTGATGGCAATCGGGATCATCGCTGTCTATGCCATCGGCCGGCAATTGTGGTGTACTACGTCTTAATGAGGTGGTTTTGAGGCCATAGCCCATCATATAGCCGCCGCCATAGCCAGCATAACGGTGAGAAGTGCTAGTCTCAAAGGAACGATTCAAACGTCTATCGTAAAGACCTGGGTGATTAGGGAATTGTTGTTTTTGTTGCTGCTGCTGTTGATGTTGCAGTTTATTAATGCTACTATTTGATGATTGCCTATCCTCGGATAAATTTCTCACCGGTGTGGGTGGTCTTTGATAAGAATTTTTAACTATTTTAGGTGAGCCTTTGTTCTTACGTGGCAAGAGTGGAGTCATAAAGATATTGTCATAGCCAGAACCAAAACCACTTTTTAAACGATTTAAAGACTTTCTGGTGGCTCTTTCCTCTGATAAGGCTCTATAGTCCAGGACTGGACTGGCCCCAGTTGAAGGGCCAGCTGCTCCCGCAACAACACCAGCTCCTGTCGAATTTGTTAACGAATAACGATAACCGGTGTTATTCAAAGACGATATTGATGATGAGTACAAATTGAAATTATTGGGACTGGCCTCACGCCATATGTACGACGAATTCAGACTTGAAGTTGAGTTTTGTTTGCTGCTGTTGTTAACATTAGTGGCTCCGGGAAACTGTACGCCAGTATTGCATAAAAACGGTAGATGTGGATTTGAGGTCGAAAAATGTTTACTCGTTTTCAATTTTCCGCCACGTATAGGCAAACAAGGTGTCCAGGGTTGCAAGGCTATTTGGAGTACCATTTGTTTTCATTTTTTTTTTTTGTTTTTCGTGGTTTTTCACAAGGAATCGGATTTTTTTAATTAAATTTTTGTTGGAGATACGAAAAAAGAGAGAAAGATAAAGAGAAAAACAATGATAGAAATAAAACTGTGAAATACATGGAACAAACAAAAACAAAAAAAAAATACAACAAAAAAAAAGAATATTTAACGAGACGACAACAACAACAATAAGTCGAATGGGTGATTCCGGTGGGTGTATGAGTTTTTTTTGTGGTTTTGGGGTGTGTGTGGAAGCATTTGGATAATCGAGTAACAGCCAAAAATAAAACAACAATTTAAACGAAATAAAACAGGAAAAATACATTTAAAGCGTAAAACAGGCAACCATTCAATCAACAATCACCAGCCGAACTATTCAAAAAAAAAAAAAAAAAAAACAAAGTTATGAAAAACTGAGAACTAAAAGCGGAAAAAAACCTTTTTAAATCAGAGATTTTTAACTAAAGGTAGTATAAGCTTTAAGGGGACTTTAACTTTAAATTAAGCACTGAATAAGGCATAAAACTTCTTTTTTATTGTAGCCTAATAAAATCCGTTTGATTCACCCTGTTTTGCAAATCATCAAAAGTAAAAAAGAAAGGTGCTGTCACCCAATGTATAAGGAAATCAAATTACGTGTGCCTGCACAGTATCAGCAAATGAAAATTCAAGGATAATTTTACAGAAGGCAAAGTCCCACAAATACGCTCAAATTCTGCAAAATAATAAACCACTAATCGTGTGAATTTAATTTACTCATTTCTTATGCTCACAACAAAGACGATGGTAGTCTAAGAGCAGATTAGGCAAGTTAGGTTTTTCTGTCCGAAATGATTTTTTTCAGTCAAGAAGGTTTGTCTGTGCTAAGCTGTCAAGAATAGAACCCTTTAAAGACAACGTTCTACTACAAGTAGCCAGTTTGGGGCGATAGAATCGTAAATGTGTGCTATCAATGTAAAGTCACAAGGCAACTAAGTGTTGGTTGAGAAGTTCTTATACATAGACCAGACGCCAAGTAATTACCATCTGTTTCTGTCTATGGCAAATGGTTTTGTTCCCGATTGTCAGAATTTATGTTGGAAGTAGAGCAAAAGGAATAATTAAATAATCGTTGAAATTAAAAATACTTTTTTAACCAGTCGGTGCAAATTTAAACTGAATGAATTCTGGATTCTGAATTATATGTTAATTTATTTTAAATAAAGAAGATCATCAGACTAGAAGTCTTGTAGAAATAATGCCAAATCAAATCAAACCTAGAATCTCAGGACTACATACATACATAATTGGTCATTACAACACTTCAGTCAGGATTACGACCTAGTTTCTCACACCACTTATGTTGTGTGTATTAATTTTATACATGAGTGGCGGGACCTACAGTTTAAAGTCGACTCCGAACGACAGATTTTTGAGAATCTTTTCATGGCAATTTTATTTACTCTCAGAGTTTTTGCCAGAAATCTGCTGAAAGGAAGTCACCGAAGAAATACTTTTTGTATTTTATTTGATGTCTGGCCTGGGGCTCGAACCCTGGCTTTTCGTCTAATAAGCCAACACACAACCTACTAGACCACGGCGACTTCAATCTCAGGACTACGCTAACGACAAATTCGTGTCGACCCAAGCATATAAAGAATAATTTGGATAACCCGTCTCTTGTTTACGCTTAGTTTTATGTCAAACGTAACAGTTTCAAACACATTGAATCCATACCGGCGCCTCCTATAAGAGTTTTATTTCAAACGTAACAGTTTCAAAACACATTGAATCCATACCGGCGCCTCCTATAAGACGACAACATAATTACTGAAAACGGTGGAACAGTAGAGTTGTCACAGAGAAAGTACGATATAAACTATAGATATCTAATATTTTTTGATAAGGAGCAAGTTTTGGACCAAAACCTATGTGTGTGTTATGACCTCTGAAAACCTTCTGATTAAATATACAATTATGCTCCCGCATAGATCCCACAAAGCAGCATAGGAAGGCTCTCAAAAGCAACATGAAAACACTGTAGCTAAACTTTCAATAACATCAGTGAACTAAAGCAGATAACAACTCGTCGAGAAAAATGGAGGCATCTAATTGATGAGCTATGGCCAGTATAGAAGCAACTCATATTCACACGAATATGAAGAAGGCACATACGTATCTCTTCTAGTCAAGCAAATACACGAATATGAAATATTAAAAGGAAATGAATATTGGTAATCATACAGAATCTAAAAAATCATCCCAAAAAAATTTTTACAAATTCATTAAAAAATGTTCGATATTGCGTATGAAAAGTTTTAAAAATGTTAAATAAAAAACATTCATTTCCCAAAAATTAATACAAACTAAAGTTAAAATTATTCATTGTTAAAATTAAAATATAAACAGTAAAAAATGAGGAGGGGTATTTAAAAATAAAACATTTGCAACATATGAGCCGAGCCTTTACGTTTGTGAGCTTAAAACTATTTACAAAAAAAAAAAAACTAACAACAAAAACATAAACATACTTAACTAAAAAAAAAACAACAACAACCTAAACCTTAAATTAAATTTATTAAAGTGTGAGAAGCATTTGCTAGTTTAGCTCCATAACAAACCATTAAAATTATTTAAAAAAAAAGCAAATTATACTTAAAACTAAAATTAAAAAATTAAAACCCAAAATAACAACAATAACAATGTTATGTGTTCATTATTTAAATCATACTTTATAGAGATAAGCTTAAATTTTAAGGTGTATTCAACTATTTTAATTGCTAAAAATATGTCATTAAACATATAACAACAAAAACAAAAAACCATACTTAGAGTGTAAGTGATTCGGTGATTGCAGCAAGTTATGAGGTGTTTGTTTAAATTTCTTTTCAACGTTTATTAATACTATTTGAAAATCGTAAAAAAAAGCATTTAATGAGTTGGTATGTTTGTAGCTTTGTTTTATGTTTTCTAAACTGAAATATCATTATAATATTTATTATATAAACCCTAGAAGAGCCTGTTAATGTTTTTAAATTTGTTTTTTTTTCAAAGACTCTTCCTTGTTAACTTAAAGGTAAGCGTACTAAACACGTTAAATAACCAGCATAAATAGTTTTTAATGAAAAAAGATATTAAAAAAGCATGATGGATTTTGATTTCAAGCTGAGTTTGAAAATAAAAATATTATAACAAATTAAAACCATTATTATTATAGTTTTCTTTCAATGTATGTATATGATAAATAATGTGTGAGGATGGTTGGTTGACATTAATTTATTAAAAAAAAAACAAAAATAAAACTTCTTTTTGTTAAATTTAAAAAAAAGTGTTAAAAGAGACTTACCCGAATGTATGGTATTACGTGTGGAATTTTGATAGGCAGCACAATAGGCTTCAAAGACACGCAACACTAAGGCATCTTCTTCAAATGTTGGTTGATTCTTACGACCACTACAATAGCTGGATAAAGTATTTAAGCTGGCAACGCCACCACCACCATCACTTCGACCTCCACTACTTCCACCACTGGCAGTACTCGAATTTAAAAGATTCGGGCGTAATGGCGGTGCTGGACGCATATTTGTTATACTCCAATTAGCTGAAAAGAAACCATTCAAAGAAAAATTATAAAAAATCCCTTAATTAACGTAACGTGTTCAAACGAAATCCATAATTTTAGCAGCAAATGGTTTTAGTACTTAATGGATAATGGATTTTCGTTTTACAACACCTCGCATTATATTGTATCATAAAGACATACCTTTTGTGCTTCCGGTCCTTGCGTTTGTGGCCATGTTTTGTGCTGGAAGTGCTGGGCCCATTATCTTCGAAATACTGTTCGATATCGGGACTAAATTTGATTTGTGGTTTTGAGCTGCCACTGGATGATTTGGTAGACTTGGTGGTTGTTGTTGATGATGCATTTGATGAGGCTGTTGATGCTGAGTGTGTGTGTTGTATTGATTGTAGCTTAGATGATGATTGAACGAAAGGCTCCGTTTGTGTTGTGACGGAAGCACAGCCTGCTGCTGTTGAAACTGCTGCTGCTGTGTCAGCGGAGCTGCCGTCACTACTGCGGTTGAGTTCTCTCTCCCCACCATTGACAACGTATTTGTTGCTACCGACTGTCCTGTTTGTTGGCTGTTCATACGTTGACTTAAATGGCTCAGATTGGCCGGTGGTGACATCTGAAAAAGTAAACAATACATATCTATATTATTACAAAATTGTTGTTATCATATGGTTTACAGGTTAAAAAGATTTATTATTGGTGTTAGAGAAATTGAAAACATTAAAAAAAAACTAAAGTTGAAACACAATCAACTATATGGCAACTCTGTTTTGAAGTTGTTAGATTAGATTTCATATTCATTGTAACATTCCAAATTAGTTCTTTATTTAACTCATAACATAGTGAGTGGTGCTGACTGACTGATTGATCCTGGTGCAGAGTAACAGGCCGAATTTTATTAAAAGCGCAAGCATGTTAAGCAATTTTTACATATGATTTGTTTTTGTTGATTTGGTTTTTGGTTTGGTTTGTGAGATTATGTTTTGAAATTCGTTCATTTGTTTGTTCATTCTTTTAATAAATCATTCAACATACGATGAGTTCTGAAATGATGTTAACAACACTACTTTTGAATTATGAAAGAAAAAATTTTAATGAAATTGATTTCGATGACTTTTTTAATTTAATTTCTATATTAAAATAAAACAAACGCAAGCAAATGTATGATGATTTTCGAATTACTTTTGCATGGAATTCCGAATGATAGATGTGACAATTAAAACAATTAAAAAAAGGAAAAGTTGTAAAGCAAAAATTTAGAAAAAAACGACAAAAACTAAAGTTAGAATTCAATTGCTCTCCAATTTAAATATTAAAACTTAAAAGATGTTTATAAAAAATTATTTTACGGACGTTTTTACAGGTGGTACTAAAATTTAAGAAAATTCCAAAAAACAAATCTAGAAAATATAAGAGCTCGAAACATTTTTTATGGAAAGGGCAAGGGTCACGTTTTTCTAAATTTATAATTTAATCTAGCGGGCAATTCAGTAAAAGAATTAGGAAATATCACAAGTGATATTTTTTTATAATAACAGAGTTAAAGATGATGAAATTTTATTTATTGTTTATATCTCTCCTCCACCGAAAATGAAAAACAATTATCATAGACCCACAAGTCTCTCTACAGTATGCATGATGTTGCATATGCTTGACCGTCTTATCGATACCACAACGATTGGAACTTCAATTTCCGGTTAATTGCATTTTTTTTATTCACTACTTCTTCCGATCGCGCTCTAACGGTCAATGAATCGCTCTAGACATTACAGAGATTATATGAAAATTATCCTGCTTTCAAAACATAATATTCCCACCCGCTAAGCTATGGTGGGGATAACAAGACTCCTTTCCTAATTGGCTTATAATGACGACCACATAATACAATGCACTCCAAACAAACAACATCTGAGTTCGTACCTACAGTAATCGGATTAACGTTCCGAAATGCCCAAGTATCACTCGATCAAAGATTGCCAACTCGGCTTCAAGAGAGTTTTTTTCCTATGTAAAAAACAACAACAAAATCGGTTCTCGTTAGAGTTTTCTCACATGGGAAAAGCAGTGAGATAAAGTCGAGAGTTTTATTTATAGAGTATTCTACATTCTTAACACAAGGAATACGTTTCGACTCTTATGCTAAGGAGCCAAAGAAAACCACCTGTTAAAACGTCTCCATTCGTACAAAATAAAACAAAAATCATTAAAAAGCGAAACAAATTTAAATGAATTGAAATTGATTAACTTAACGAGAGAACAAGAATGGTAATCGATTAAAAAATTAAAGAGAGAAAGAATAAAAATTGTTTAACGAATTTACAAAACAAGAACGTGCACAAACGCGTATATCGATTTTATACATTTCGATTGGATAAAATCGATAATGAGCTCAAAATGCTTGCCTTCTGCAAATGCCTGTTGTTGTGAAGCATCTTCCATAATCGAACCCAATGAGTCAGGACGAGCGATGTAAGCACCACTGCATATGGGACAGTCATAAGATGAGGAGGGACTAGTTAAAGCACTAGCCGGTGTATTTCCATCATTGCTGTATCTCTGTGCTGTAATGTTGTCCGCATTACAACATAAAGGACATTCGGCTGCTGTTACAGTGTTGGTAGTATTTGTAGGCATATCATTACGCGAAACACTGCATAAGGAATGGCAGTCCTGGCATATGGAACAGTATGTGGTACCTTCACTAAAACCGCTGACTCCCATTGAACAAAAACTACTCGAACACACAGAACAATGGGAGTCTTTACTAGATTGTGTCGAAGGTAAACGTTTATTGTAAGCTTTTGCAATGCCTTTAACTACGTCTTTGGGTAGCGTTTCTTTTTTCCACCAATGAGCATACATGCCCGAACGAAACATGCCCGTTTCAGGATTAACATCCTCAGACGCGTCATCTGTTGAAGATACATTAAGACCTGAAGTGGACGCAGCTACATTACTGGCACTACTTGGCGCTATTGAATTTAAAAAAATACTTTTACGTTGTATTTGGAATTCTGCTGTGGTAGAAGTCATAACTATAGGCAATGGTGGTGTTTGAGTTTGTTGTACAGCCTCTAGGAATTTTTCACGAAATGTGCCGCAAACATCAAATCGTGTGAGATCATTTGTTTCAATTTCATTTGTAGAACTGGGTGAGATCAATTTCAGGGAACCATCTACATCGTAGTAGGCTTCATAGGCGCCTTCTAATGGTGGTGGATCAGGCGAGGTAATGCTACAACTGCCTGCCAAACCGGAATCGCTGGAACGTGGACTTGGGCATTGTGAACTTTCACAACATTTACACTTTGATGGCGAATGATTACCGTCTAGCTCATCTCTATTTGTTGCATTACCAAAACGTGTATTCGTAGGATATTGTGTTGGCAGTAAAGGTGGGGGATCAGTTCTTTCAGTTCCTAATTTAGATGTGGAATTATTTCTAGGCTCATCCGCTTCATTGGCCAGCGGGACATAGTGATAACTAATGCATCTTTTAGCAGACTCTCTTTTCGCCGAGTCTTTACTTGTTCTTTTAGGTTCAATGCAAAGTTCTGTTTGTGAGGTTTTGCTGGAATTATTAGACTTTCGCTGGCTCTCAATTGCGGTTTCATACATGGCGGGTGGAGCTATAACATCACTTTCTTCAAAATTATATAATAACTCTGCGGTTAGTTTATCAGGCGCATCTCGACAACACGCCGGTAAGTCCAAACAGCTTGAATGTATTTCCGAGTCTTCATTTCTGTCATTTTCTATCATATCCGCCGATTGGTTTTGCATATCCTGGCGATCTTTCCATGTAGGCACATAGACAGCCGTCTTGGAACTGCGATTAAAACGATTGCCCACAAACATATTCGGCATACTATGGCGTTCTGTGGGCGACAAGGTCAATGCGGAGGTGGTATTTTTGATTTTCGTTTCATCCGAGAGATCAGCCAAGTTTTCACAAGCTAAATAGGCAGCCCCCAAACATCGACCCTTATAACATGACGACATTTCCGAAGTTTCAGAGGATTGTTGTTGCATCAACAATTTAGATTTCTCATCTGTGCTAGTGGTTGCCTGAGAACCCAACTCTAAGTGGGCTTCTGAAGTGTGTATAATGAAGCTCTGTTGAGTGGATTTACGGGCTATAGCTCTCATGGTTTTCGAACCTATGACAAGAGATTCCTTTTTCATTTCTTGACAGTCATTATCGCTAATCGAATCTAAATTTATTAAATTTATAGAAGAACAATGTCTAGCCTTCCTAGGCGTGGCAGCACCAGAACCATGATCGATAAAAGTACCCGCTGAATTAAAGGAATCTTGGCCGCCTTCGGTTTTGAGATTTTCATTGAATTTAAAAAATTCAAAATCGTGCCGACCATCATCCTCTCCCTCGCTTTCTGAGTCTGTAGGAAATTCAAATGCATCCTGCCTTTCAAGATCTGTATGATCGGATGAAGCAGATTCAGGCATATCTTCGGTTAGTTTGTTCATTAGTTTCTTCGAAGCCTTGTGACATTTTTTCTTCCTTAAAGGTATTGTTTTTATATCAATACTCTGTCTAGCCTGTGGATACAGCAGCATTTTGATTAGTACACTCCTCAGCAGACCTCTCTTCACCAATTTGGCAAAATGATCATTAAGATTAGCATACGGCGCTGTTGGTGGATAATTACTGGGTGGCAATGTTATATGATATGTAATGTCTTGAGCCGCATTGTAGTAGGCACATAAAGAGAAACGGGTACAATAACCACGCGCATCCAAATTTTGAGAAAACTATACACATTTTGACAAATTACAAGTTTTGGTCGTTTTTTACAATAACAATTTAATGAATTTAATTGAAAAATAATAAAAAGAAAATAAAATAATAGAAGTTGAAGGGGGGAAAAGTATATAAATTGATGGGAAAACAAAATAAAATACTTACGTGACTGGGTGGCGTAGATATGTGGCCGCCACTAACGGAAGCATTACTTAAATTACTGAGTTGACGCTTAATACCGATGGGCATGCTGACATTCGAGGAGGTTAAAAGCTCCACCCATTTATTGGCATCATTCGGTCCTTGGCACACAGCAACAATGCGATCAATCAGAGGACTATTGATTTCAAAGGCATTTTTGTACGTATCCGAGTCTTCAAGTCTATTAACAACGATACCGGTGAGCGGTAGTTTTCCCTGAAAGAAAGAACATGAAACATGTTTCAACTAATCCAAGATTTTCTTTTAAAAAAACACTACCACTATGTGTTAAGAAAAGTATAATTTTCACTTATAATTTCTTACTTACCTCATAAATGAAGGCACTCATTCTTTGACTAACACTTAATATAAGCAATGTCTGTGGAAATAAAACGAAATAACGATCACGATGATCAGGACCAACAGCTACGCTGCCCATGTGAATAATTTCTCCTAAAGAACTTAACTCTTGACCTTGCCAGCCGCGTACTGGACCAGTTAAAACTTGAAGTTCCAATTCTTTTTGTCTTCTAGTAGCAGAACATGTGGCCTAAAAGAAAAAGAAAAATTATTAAATCGAAATAATAAAATAAACCAAATTAAGAAAAACTCACAGCAATATCTTTATAAACAGCTACACTACGTTGAGTATCTCCTCGATCTGGATGACTGCTTTCCATGTGCCTTTCCAGCTCTTGTAACATGGCAGAATATTTGTCCAGACGACGAAAAGGTTTTGATAAGCCCGTGGTTAAGACTAACAAACCGGGAGTGGCAGCACCTTGTCTTTCCATATATTTCTCTAACTCATCTCTAAACAAAACAGAATATTGAATTATTGCTTCAAACGCTTTTCATTAGAATTTCTATGAGTAAAACTTACTTGTATTTATCTAAAATAACTATGGCTTTGGGATGTTGTGCACAATAGGCTTGATGTACTTGTTTCATGTATGGTGCCTTATTTAGAAATAATTTACCCACACGATCATTGCACTCTTCCATTTGTGTAAGCAGCTCTTCATGTGTTTTAACAACCTCAACGAAATTGCACATGAGCTGGGCATACTCATCTGAATTGAGGCTGTAATGGAGAAGGAAAATTATTTTTTTAAAAAGTTTCTTTGTTAATGCCGTTTTAAAGCTAAACTGTACTTACATTTGTGTTTGCTGCAAGGGTTCCAAAAAGTTTTCCAATAAACCTTGTATTTCCGCCACATGTGCCCTTTCCGAATCTAAAAGATCCTTTAAAACCACCGATCTATATTCTTGTATTTCTTCGGGTGGTCTTATAGAGTCTGTTATGGGTAGAGGTGCCTTATATTCCATAACATAATTGCTGGGAAACCAGCCAGTCTTATCGTTGAGTGTACCCTCCCACCAGCCGCCCTCTTCACGCTGTGTCACCGTGATTAGATCACCTTTTTTAAAGCACAATTCATCATTGTTGCCACCCTTAAAGGAATATTCAGCTTGTACAACAAGTGGTTGATCCATGTTTGTTTAAGTTTTTTCGAAGGAATTTTTTTTTTTTTTGAAAAAAGAGTGAAACGGTTTGCAAAATTCTTCTTCTATTTCTTCTGCAGGATTCACATACAAATTGATTTGGAGAATTTCTTAAATGATCTAAAAAAAAGCAAAATAAGAAAAAAGTCCATAAGTTAGTTTAAAATTTATTAAAAGTGTCTGTCAACAATATATCTAAAAAAAAATAAAAAGTTTTATAGAAAAAAATTATAAAAAAACAACAATTAAAACAACTCTATTATATGTACTTATGTATATAGTATATGTGGACATACATATTCATAATTCTTGCTTTTTTTATGAAAATATTCTTGAATAAAATTTCTAATGCTTAAAAAATGTGTTCATTTATTTGACTGTCTGTCTGTCTGTCTGAATTTTTGAACAGATTGTCGTCATGTTCTGTTGGTATTTCATTCATTCATTTATTCATTTCAATAAGAATATATTTCTGTTTTCTTTCTTTGTAGAAGGAAATGGCCAACATTGCTGCTGGCCAAGGTCGGTGAAGTGAAAAAGAAATTGTTTTTATTTTTTTTTTCAACTTTAGACTGATTATTCTTATTCCATTAAATGATTTTCTTCTGTCTTCTCTATGTGTGTATAACACGAGAGCATTATAATGTGTGGAAAATGTGTAGATTTTTGTTTAGTTTTGTTTTTATTTTAAATTTGTTTATTGAAATTAAAAATATTAAAATTAGTTTTTCAATATGCTTCGACACACTTAAGCAATAAACATTTAAGTGGAAAAACAAGTATTTTTTTTTTGTTAAGAAATTATTTATTTACGATATTAGTTTATAGTTTTTTAAAAAGTTCAGGAAAAATACTTATTAATAATTCCTTTCTTAATGTTTCTTTTGAAATATGTATATTGTGTAAGCACAAATAGGAATAATCGCTATTTCACGTATTAAAGGTATTGGATCCAAGTGAGCAATGCTGTTTAGGGCCGTTACCAATTTTAACTAACCTATGGCATATATTAATAGGTGCAGTAAAAATAAATCCATTAGGTTGCATAAGTTAGCCCAGTTCACAATAGTTTTCAAATTTTTAAAAATTAAGAGTGCAAATAATCCATCCAACAAACTACTTGACTGCAACACTTACCTCCTCCTCAGAGAGGATAACAACAACAAATATCCTCGAATCTTTTGAAAGATTTGGAATCAATAAGCAAAGTTTCTTTATCAACTATATGTTCCCAGAGGAAGTTTTTGTTAGGAAATGTATTTATTGTCAGTATAAACAACGAACAGATTGCAAGCTTTCACTAGCCTTTGGATCAGGAATATACTATGCATATGGTGGAGTTTCAACTTACAGCTTTACAGTAAATGCAGACAAACACCCATTACAGTAGATATTAGATTGCGGAAATGGAGTTGGATTGGGCACACAATAAGGAAGCAACAAACAGTATCACAAAAATGGCCCACCACTGCAATTCGTGTGAAATGCGAAGACATGGTCGCCTGGAAAGAACAAGGCAAATAAACTTATTAGACCAGATAGTCTATTGATAAAGATCTAAGCTAGACGAAGGTAAAAAGTCTGGCGCAAAGTCGTAGTAAATTCAAAGAATAAATTGCGCGAAAACAATGAATGATAATCTGATATACACATAGAGTTGTAAACAGTCTGTGGAAACTTTTGTAAGACCATACACAAAATACATCATAACAACAGACTATCGAGCATTTACAGAGGAGATGGTGTAACATTTCACTTTATCCCTTTCCCGAGTTACTAGCTAGCTAGATAGAATGTTGCCAGCCATGACACTGCAGGTTTAGAAAATGTTTTTGGAAGTAATTAATATTCAGTAAAGCTATCAAGATGATGGTAGAGCGATCAGGAGAAAAGATTAATTGTTCCGTGTAAAGATTTTGGATGAAATTTTTGTAAAGGAAATTTACACTGCTGCCCACATTATTTGCCTTTCACTATTCAGAACATCGTTCTTAGGTGCACATTCTATTATAGGCTAGCTGATTTAAAGTCTTTAATGCTTAATGTACATACATAAATAATTGGTCATTACAACCCTTCAGTCAGGATTACGACCTAGTTTCTCACACCACTTATGTTGTGTGTTAATTGTATACATGAGTGGCGGGACCTACAGTTTAGAGTCGACTCCGAACGACAGATTTTTGAGAAACTTTTCATGGCAATTTCATTTACTCTCAGAGTTTTTGCCAGAAATCTGCTGAGAGGAAGTCGCCGAAAAATACTTTTTGTATTTTATTTTGATGTCTGGACTGGGGCTCAAACCCTGGCTTAACGTCTAATAAGCCAACACACTACCTACTAGACCACGGCGACTTCAATGCTTAATGTATTAGGCAGTATTTTTAATTAGTTTGATGGTAGCGGAACTTTGTAGCTCCACCAACTTTGTATATTACTGATGAATAAGTCTGTCTCATAAAGTATCTTTTGGTTCCCTAGAACGTGAATTTGGGGCAGCGGCGTAGTAGAGTACTTATAACGCAGTTGAATGATTTGATTGAAATAAATGAAGAAGTTAAGGATACAATAGTCTTATTGTTTATTGTAAGTTCTTTTCGCTGTTGTGGTTCTTTTCGCAGATATAAAATTATTATTAAATAGCTATAAAGTGTCAAGACCAGTATTTCTAACTCGAAACTAAAGGTTAATCTTTTTAAGAAGAAACTTGACTAAGAAAACTATGTCAAGGTTGATCAGGTACTTAGATTTTGTAGACTTATTGACCAAATTTAGTATCTAGGGGCTGAACAGACCCGCAATATGAAAATTGAAGAGATATACAATCACACTAGCAAATCAAGACTATAAAAAGTGGTTGTCATATTGTTAAAGCGTTAGTTCATCTGATAGAGAATAATTTTTTTGTATTTAATTGAATTATTTAATTATTATTAAAACTCTTATTAAATATTTGTACATATTTAATATGTACGAATATATATTTAAGTATATATTTTAAATTAAATTTATTATTCAAGTTCAAGAAAACATACCTTGGGAATGGGAATATATTTAATGAATACGTAGGAGATATTTATTCTTGATGTGTATGAAAAAGTCAAAATCAGACGAATATGGTCAAACATTCCTTTGTTTTTGTTGGCTTTTCTTGGTCTTTCAAAAACACATTTTCAGAAAATGACATTTTTCCATAGAAAAAATTCTTTGGCGATGAGTAAATAGAAAAACCAAAACCAATAATAACAATAACGTAATGGCGACAGTATTTTTTTATTGCACAAAATGCAATCAAAAAAAATATAATTTTAATAAAAATTTTTAATAAAAATAAAAGGAAAAATGCAATGATAAGATACAAAATATGCGAGTAGAGTATAAGATTCGTTATTATTTTCTCTCGTAATTTTCTTTTTTTTTTTTTTTGTTTAATACGACCAGTAAAAACTAGAATAATTCGGTTTTATATAGCACAACAATAATTTATTATTTGTTCGTAAATATTTGAAGGCATTTCCGCAAGGTTTTCTTTTACTACCGAAAGAATTCCGTTATAATGTGCATTTTTTAAATATTTTTTATATATTTTTTTTTTATAAAATATCAATAATTCTTTATGATTATTTTATTTCGATCAAGGTAATTTTTATAAATTTTTTAACACTTTCTTTTTTGCAACTTCTAATTAAATATTCATTTTGATTCAATTTTATTTTTTTTTACTTTATTTGGAATATTTTTTGTCCCAAATAGTTACACGTTTTTCAACATTAAAATCTATATGTACATACATACATACATATATGTATTGTATATTTTTTAATATTTAATCAACTTCGACGGAAAATGTTCATGTTTTTCCGAATTTTCTTTTTAATCATATTACGCTCGTGTACACGGACCAACTAAAATATTGAGAACAATTTGTGTGTTTTTTTAGCTGTGATTTCGCAAATCATTTTTTTTTTGTTTTTTAAACAAAAAAAGTTTTTTTTTATTAAAAAAAATTTAAAACAAAATAGACAATATATAGAACCGATTTATGCCGGCTAAATGTTAGGTTACATTTAATGTATGGAATGAAACTGACTACAAGATTAAAACCGGTTAACCATTCACCAGATGTTAGTTGGATTCATACAAAACTTTCTTCACCAATGAACTTCGTCTCTCATTCGGAGGTCACGTTAGCAAATAAAATTGTTGTATATATTGTATTGGGCTAAGGGAACCCAAACATGATTGTGGAAAATTCATTGCAATCGGGAAAAATAATTTTAAATTCCGATAAGGTCGCGATAAATTTGTTGATTTACAAAGAGAACGTCGACAGTTGGCAACCCTACCATCCTAGAAGTTACTACTACAGTAGATCAAGCACATGCAAAGAGAAACAATAAGAAGACCAAATATGCTCATATTGAGCCAATGAATCAAATCTGTAAATACGCACGACTACTTTCCGTCAATTACGAGAACATTTGGAATTGTTTTTCTCTTCCAGGCTTACTGTTTTAGCAATTGGGCAGCCTATAAACTATTCGTCTTTTAAGCAAAACACAACTATCATCAATAATATCAAATATTCTAGTATCTGATCGATGAAGATGTTTGTTTTTCTGGTCAAGTATAAGGAATCACATGGAACTAAGGATCCATTCAACATTTTAATCCAGCAACACATCAAAGTTGATCATTGACTGCTTCTTGGCGTATTGAAAGAGCTTGCACGGAAAATTAACATTTAGGGCCATTTTTTGAATGCAAGTTTAAACTCGAGATTAAGTTAATCTCCAGTTAAACTCCGTTTTCAGTTTTTGAATTTATTTAATATTGAGTTTAACCTTACGGTTAAGCAGTTAAACGGTTAAGCGGTTAAACGACCAACGTTGGTGGCGATTAGAGTTTCTCGTTTTCACCAAAGCGTCTACACGTCTTCTTCGTAAAAGAACCTTTTCAATCAAAAGCAATAAGTTTTTAGGTTTACTTGTGTATTTGTCGAAAATCTTTTAAAACCCATCACATCGTTAATAATAGAGTAGAGTACTAAATGAGAAAAAAAAACGCCACTAAAAGACGTCTGTCTGTCTGTCTATATGCTCTATATATGTATGTATGTATATACATACATACACAAATAAAAATTTTAAAATTTCTTAAACAAAAACAGAAACAGAAAAAAACACGACAAACTAAATAAAATCCGTTGACATGTAAAAGTTTGTGACATTTAACGAACTTGAACTTGCAAAATTTCTTCAAAATTCTCAACTAAATTATAAATTATTCTTTGCCAATAGAAAAATAATTTTCAAAGAAAACAAACTTTAAGCAAAATCCATTAGAATTTTTAATAATATTTTTGGAGAAAAACAAACAGATTATACAATATATATGTAATTATGTTTTATAATATTTAAAGAAAGAAAAATAAAAATATTTTCGAAATTCTCGCCTAAACTTAAGAGAAGGAGAGAGAGAATTTTTAAGAGAAGTGAAAAACTTTTTGGCGAAAATAAAAATCAACAAAAATATATACAATACAATACAAATATATTTCATTTTCTTTTCTATTTATTTTTGTTTTGGTTTTTGGTTTTTTTTATTATTTTCGCGGAAGATAAATGAGAAGGTTTATAAAGCAATGACTTGTCGATTGTGTATCGATATGCGATAAAGATAAACGAAAAAATATTTCTTTAAAAACCTTAAAATAAAATGACAGACAGACAAAGTAATAGAATAATAGCTAGAAAACTCGATAAAAAAACAGTAGAAATAAGATCTTAAAATGTGCGAATATTGCGTCATTACAAACATCGCCAACATCGTCTTAAGAGTGTAATGGAGAACCGCATGCCAGGACTACCAGTTATATACGTATCTTGCCATTACCGGATAACTGCAGAGTCTTTCAGACGAAAATACCGGCTATACTAGCTGCTTTGAAGATTACTAGCAAGAGTAATCGTTTTCTAATAACACTAGTTTCTCCCATAACGATCACAAAAACAGTTTTAAGCTGCCGTAGATCTATCAGCAAGATAAATATTCACACCGGTTCTCAGTGATATTTCGGAAAGATGGAGAGCAGACGAATACAACTGCTAAATATGGCACAACTAACGAACCTACGAACGTATTCTATGTAATGTGCTCTCAAAACTCAAAGGATGCGTACTCAACGTCGTCGTTGCAATTATTACTAACCATTAAAAAGCACTTATGCGGGACGTATTGGACTTTTGGGCCAATAAGTTTTGCAGAAATCACAGAGACGAAGAACTGAATACACTTATACTAAATACTTGCCTAATATTATGTTGCAAAAAAGAGAAGCATCTGAGCTTCTAGCAAGCAATTGAACTCACTGATCTGTCGGAGACACAAATTATGAAATTCAGCGGCTTTACTATGATCTAGGGATTCCTTCGTTCTATAGCACAGGCTTTCTTTCGTTTGTCTATTTTTTTTTTTTGTGTGAAGACAGCCCCTATCTATCTATGTACAGTTACGGACAAATAAATAGGGTCACTCTAAATTATTAAGAATAAAGCGGAAACAACCAAAAAATTAAAATGTAATTGTGTGTTTATTTATTTCATATTATTGCTATGTTTATATATCTTTACCATTTATATTAAAAACTCAAAACAATTTACTTATGACAAAAAAATTTATATTTTGTAAATTTCGCTGATTTTTAATGGACAAAAGTATAGGGTCATTAACGAAAACTATTAAAAAACTTAAACTAGATTTAAAACCTTGGTTCTAAAGCTAATATTTTGTACTGTAACCTTTATTTCTAAGAACAGCTTTGCACCTTTTTGGCATTGATTCCACCCAATCTTGACAATTCTTATTTGGAATAGAATAACAATCGTATTTAATTTTCTCCCACAACTCTTTCTTATTTTTTTATTGTAGTGGTCCAATTTTTTGTTTTACGATTATCCATAAATTTTCTATCGGATTTAAGTCTGGAGATTGTGCTGGCAATTGCATTACGTTCACACCGTTATCCAGAAACCACTTTTTCACAAGATACGAAGTGTGTTTCGGATCATTGTCCTGCTGGCATATCCATTTGACTGGCATTTCCCATTCGGAATATGGTAACATCACTTCGTTTAATATGTGACAGTATAAGTTTTTGACCATGTTTTATTTAATCCAGTACAGTGGTCCCATGCCATGCCAGGAGAAACATTCCAAAACCATAATACTACTTCCTCCATGCTAAAAGTTTTTGTTGTATAACGGGAACAAAGTTCTTTATTTTTGGGACGTCTTACCCACATTTTTCCATCACTACCAATTAAATTAATCTTACTTTCGTCCGACCATAACACGTTTCTCCATTTTTTACATTTTTTTTAAATTTCGAAAATTTTATATGTAATTATACTGACCCTATTTTTTTGTCCGTAACTGTATGTGCTAAGCAAAGTCAACAAATTTGGTTAATAACCCAAGAAATGTTTTATGATACAATAGTTAGTTTTGACAACAACAAGCTTATCGCTCAGAAACTGTTGACTTGCATAAAAAAGATCATAACTATTCACAAATTCTAGACATGTAATTACGAAGGCAAAACGAAAGTCTAAACATTTCAACGGAGCTGCTCCATAAAATATCCAAGTTATCCTCAATGTTTCCTACGATTACCAGGAGTGTTTTTTGTTGAACTTTTCAGATTTTTTAAGAAACATATAAAGAGCTGCCTTACAGTTTCAGTTTCATTAATCAAATTGTGCTAGAATGATAAGAGTTCCCAATAAATAATTCCTTGCATGGAAAGCGATTTGTAACTAAGGAAATTTTTCTAATTGTCTCCTAAGCTTTTACAAGAATTGACGCTACGTGAATGTAGAATTTCATTAAAGTTTTATATTTCAATCAAATTAATTTAAAATGTTTTTTTTATTTTATTTTTTATTTTCTCTTAATTGAAAAGAAACACACACACACACACAAATGCATTTCAAGCATAATTTTAATTATAAACATTCTGAAAATATTCCATTTTTTTGTTTTAATTTGAAATCAATTAATTTAATTTCTTAAATATTTCCCTTTATTTATATGTATATTTATTTAATTATTTATTCATTAATTCTCTACATTTAACGATTCCAACTGTTGCATTAAATTGTTACTCAGGGCGTTTTTGCATGGATTGAATAAGGATTGTTGTTTTGAATTCAATTCTTATTCTTATTTATTTATTATTGATGATTCTAGTAGAGAATTAGTGTTTGAGTTTATTAATAACAAGAGCAATAGCAACAACAGTGAAACACAAAATTTTTGTTTATTTTTGCTTTTACCCACGCCACCTGACTCACTCTCTATCTCTTTGTCTAAGTGTGTTTATTGTAGAATCTTAAAAGATTCCTTTTGGAATCTTATCTCCCTTTTGCGTTAATTATTTTCCGACTTAATGTCGATGTTTGTTGGTCATTTCCTTTTTTTTAAATGTAATTTTTTTTGACGAAACATTTTTTGACGAAATTTTCGTATTTTCAGCTTCTCAAGCAGAGCAAAAAATTTTTTTCGTATTATTTATTGGAAAATCGCCAAATTTAATGAAGAAAAATCAAAAAAAAATAAATTTTTAAACAAACATTTGTCGGCATGAGATCTCTTGAGATGAGATATCTCTCTCTCTCTCTCCCGAGAGTTATACAGAGAAAAATTGTTATTATTATGGTTGTTGTTGATATACAATACGATATATTTCATTCAACAACATCAACAACAGTGCTGCGACAACAGTAAATAATTATAACAACAAAAACAAAAGCGGTACATAAAAAATATTTCAATAATATGCAGAGAATATTCCTTCTTTTTTGTTTTTATTGTTTATTATTGACATGCCAGTAGAAGAAAGATAATCTTCTGTTTATTTGTATATATTCACAGATTTTTTTCACGCAATTTTCTCTCGAAAATTTTACCGGATGTGAATAGATTATAAAACAATATATTTTTATACCCTACAACACACCTTTAGAAATCAGATAATTTCATTAAATTTCAATTTAGAACATTGTTCTAAAAGGATGCCCTGGTAGCCTAGTGGGTAGTGTGCTAGACTATTAGCGTGTGAGGATAGTGGGTTCGATACCCACCAGAGACTCTGACTCTGTGACACTACACCGAACATATGGTCAAGTTACTCCGCTCGTATATAATTAGAATATAATTTGTAATTGTATTGTAATTAATAAACAAATAAATATTTCATAAAAATGACAGAAGTCTGTTATTGCTGTTGAACGCCTGCTATATAGCGCAAAAAGGCATTGGTATATACAAACTTAGGCCATAAAGGACCGTTGTACAACAAAGTTATTTCGAACCTATTTGTGGCTCCTGAGGTAGTAACTTAGACTGCTAATGTCCAGCAGATCGTTCAAATTCTGTACATAGCAGACACCTTTTTCTTCTGCAACATAGCACTGGGCATGAACCCAATATCAGAGCATTTATTATTGTAGATACCGCGTCAACATATTATAGAGTTACCCAATAATGGATCCCTCAATAATTATAACTCCTCGTCTAGTACCTGAAAAGCACTCAAGTGTAGCCTTCTAAAATGCATTAACACCGCATAGTTTCCAGAATATGTCCTATTGATTCGTCTTCCTTATCACAGAATCTAGATATTGGGATACATTGCCCGTTCAGACGGCCAGGCTGAGCGTTTCTAGTCTAAAGCAAGATTTAAATTCCTTCCTATCTTCTTCTCTCTCTTTCTATCTCCTAGTGTTCACCAATAATAAATTACCAAACTCGCTCATTGAGTCATACTGTTTCCGAAGGAGTGACACAACTTTAAGTGGAAGAACGAAGTCCCCAATTCTTTAATAATAATATAATAATAATATAAATAATAAATTCCCAAACTGTGTATTTAAATAAGTAGTAAAAATTGTTTCGACAAAAGGCTTACAAGGTTCCTCTAATAGACTCACTAAATGTAACGTTTTTTCAAGGCCCAGACTTTAGTACATACCAAGCAATACATACATACAGCTGTGTTCAAAATAATATGAGTGCTACCATGTAATATTTTCAAAGTTAAAATTTTTATTCTACCAATTTGCAAAACATGGTATATTTTAATGGTAGTTACAACGATATGTAAGAAATAAAATCCAAAAAAGATTCTCGTAATAACTTTAATATTTACGATGAAATTGATTCATTTCTGTGTTTGCCCCTGAATTCAGTTGATCAAAAAAATAGGAGTGTGAGTGTTCTTCTAAAAATTAAAATATAACAGCACATAATTTAAAGAAAAAAGTGAAAAATAAGTACGGAAAAATGTAGTTAAAACTTTTTCTACAGTAATTCACATAAATTTTTGTAATAGTGGGACGAGAAAAGCACTGTACTGAAGAAAAGAGAAAACTAATTAAAAATCTTCGAAAAAAAGGCAAAACTTACAAAGAAACTAAGGAAATCTTAAATTACTCCGATCAAATGATCACATTAAAATATAAAATAAAAGCCCGAAACGCGTGGGCGCAAGGCCAAAACATATGCTGTCGATGACCGCCAAATTGTGCGATACAGCAAAATAAATCCTTCAGCGTTTTCAAATAGAATTCAAAAGGATCTGAATCTTGCCGTAAGTGTCCCTACTATTCGTAGGCGTCTGATGGACAACAATTAATTCGCAAGAAGTTCACAAAAGGTGCCATTGTTGACATACAAAACAGGCAGCAGCACGCTTAAAGTTTGGCCAAGAACACATCAAATATCCGAAAGAAAAATGTAGAAACTTATTGTGGACCAACGAAAGCAAAATTGTTTAATTTTGTGGCACTGGGTCTAGACAGCATGTTAGACGTCCGCCCAACACCAAATATAGAGCTCAGTATACACAAAAGACAGTTAAACATGGTGGTGCAAAACTAATGATATGGGGAAGCTTTTCATATAATGGTTTAGGCCCAATAGATCGAATTAGAGACATAATGGATAGGAACGTCTATGTCAGCATTTTGAGAGAAGTGATGTTACCATATTCCACACCTCTAAAATGGATATTCCAAGAAGACAATGACCCGAAACACACCAGTAAATTAGCAAATGATTGGTTTCGGGTTAATGGGGTAAAGGTTATGGCGTGGCCAGCTCAGTCTCCTGACCTTAATCCCATAGAACATCTATGAGGGATGTTGAAAAATATGTTGCCGAGAGAAAACCGTCAAATGCAACTGAGTTGTGGTCTGTAGTGCAAGATGGGTGGAATAAAATTCCACTAAAACGATGTCAGGATTTAGTTGAGTCCATGCCTCGTAGATGTGCTGCTCTAATAAAAAGTAAAGGCTATTCTACTAAATACTAATCGTATTTAAAGTTTCTGATTATAGTCATAAGCACTTTTAAATTTTTTAATAGTAAATTTTTATGAAAACTGAAATAATCCTATTATTTTGAACAGCACTTTTTAAGATATTTTTTTTAACTTCCTGTTACTTACTTGTTGAAAGCTTTATTTAATTAATGAATAACTTAAATAATTTAGTATTGAATCAACATTACATTACACCAAAAAATTGAATTAAACCATATTTTTGTTTGTTAAAAATTAAGCTTTTGTTTTTCAATGGACTCACTCCTATTTTTATGAACACAACTGTATATTCCAAGAAATATATTGTAATGTAGGGTATCATATGTATTACATATATTGTAGCCATAGATAAATACTTTTTTTTTGTTTAATTAATGTTTATACTTTTCAATTTCTCTTTTTAAATAATTTCGATTTAATTTTTTAATTGCTGTTATCATTGTATTTATTTTAGTTCTGAGTTTCCTTTTCCTTTTCGATTTAATTTTTTATTTTTAAACTTAAATTCTGTTGAAATTCTTTCGATTTTTATATTTAATCCACCTGGCAGTATACTTAATATTTCATTTTCTTATTGTTGTTGTTGTATGACGACGATGTTTGAGCTGAAAATAAATATTTTATTCACAGTTGTTTATTTGCAAAAAAAAAAAAAAAAAAACTATTTATACCTGCATACAGAGCATTCCAATATGAGCCCCCATTATACATGTTTGTATACGAAAATGTTTTAGAAAAAAATTTACGCCACGCGTGGCAACCAATGTTCTAATTTTCTATAAGTGTGTGCGTATGTATGTTTTATACGCGTGTATGAAAAAAATTAATTTTTTATAAAGAAGAGATTTTAATTTCCTTAAGAATATTTTCATACGTGCTGTAGAACGTGTCATCTTTAATAGGATTTTGAATGTTGAAAACAATTTCCGAATTTGTTTTAAGAAGTCATCCACTAACCTGACAAATTTTACTGCAAATGCCATTGTAATGACTTAATTGAAAAGTTAAAAGAAACAAATTATGTTCGTTGATTTGAAATTGGATCAAAATATGGAAGGATAAGCCTCTCTGAAGGAACCCAGCTTCAAAAGGAGCTAATGAAGCAAGCCGGATTTCCTTGCTACAGAGCATTGGGAACTATAAAAATTTTCTCTTTCCTGAGACGTACTAAAATGAGATTAGTGGAAGAGAATGGCGTGAACCTATCGCCGGAAGTTTTAACTTAGGAATACTGACGTATGTGAAGATAAATTCGAATTTGAAAATCCAAGACGCAATCCATAAATTTTAGCAGCGGCACATTTAGCGTTAACAGTGGAAAATTTGCTGTTAACGGAGCAAAATTTTCCCTTAACGGTATCCATCTGAACAAGGTCACTTGTTTAGGAGCATATAATAGGTCTATGAGTACCATATCATACTCAAAGGAATACTCCAAGGCCTCTTAATACAATCAGCAACATAGCTTTGAAAATATCAATATTTGATTGAAAATTCTCTAGGGGATCAGTGGCCATTTTGGGGCATATAAGACTATATACAGACTATATGCAAATGACAGTCCAGAGAGTCCTCTTTCCGACCGTGTTTGTGGTATAGCTGAACTAATTTTGAGAGTTGAGATTTTCAATTTTGAGAAAAAAATCGATTATTGGCCAAAAATGTATGAAAATTCTCTAGAGGATCAGTGGCCATTTTGGAGTATATAAGAAGCAGTACACCATACAGACTATATGCAAATGGTAGTCCAGAGAGTCCTCTTTCCAACTGTGGTAGTGGGATAACTTGAATAATTCCGTCGTACACGCCCACCAACCATCCTTTACATTTCAACACTTTTGTTCATTAATAATTATGATCATAATGAGAATTATATTTTATGTCAATAGTCTACAATAATTATAAAGTAGTAGAATAATCCACTATTGCCACTGTTAAACTGTTAAGAGTGCTCTCTTAATAGAAAAGTTTACCCTGTTAGAGACAAGAAGTGTTAGAGATAAAAGTGTGGGTTTGCGTCTGTGGTTTTTAAATTCGAATTGATCTTCACACACATGGAATACTGACCATACAAAGAACATCGGTATTAAGAAGCGCATCGACACATTGAACGATCTTACGGGAAATTCTTTTTATAATCCCAGTAGACTTTTAAATCGATGAGTAATTGTGAATAGGGCAGGCATACAATAAGACTGATACCAAGGATAGCTTTTATGGTACAGTAGCAGAGGGAGAGAAGTGAATTGCTATCAAGGTATGGCTATTTCCGGAAATACCTTTTTGGAATAGCAAAAGGGTAAAGATTATTTATGTAGTGATGTTCTTTAAACGTTGAAGATGGGAAAATAAAATTCAAAGACAACATTAGTCCAGCAACTGAGTACGAAATGCTAAATGACATGGAAAATTGAATAAAAGTTACGAGATACGCATATTATGTCCTTAAAATGAAGAAGACTGACCGGGATAAGGAACCATAGTGATACCTCTGAAAGCAGGCCACAGATGATTCTGGTTAAAATACCCAGAGCCTCTATCGCGGTCCTGGTGAGAGAAATTCTCAGAAAGAAGTGGGTTGTTTGTGGTGTCACCTCATGCCGAATGTGATGATATTCAATGAACCGAATGGAATTTCTACAACCTCTCCGAAAAAAAATAACAGAGGTTCTGGAAAAACGTGATGGAAATGTAGCTGCCGATAACATTTTTATTACATTTAAAGAAAAAAAAATAAAAATTCGACATCAAACAAACGCGATCTAAAAGAAAAGCTAAAGCTTAACATTAAAAAAAATAAATATCATCTCATAGGAAATTCATAGGCGATAATTTTTGCTCCACCTTGTATTTATGAAATATTAACATCCTTTTGGACACCACTCTTTCAAACTACTGCTGCCATAAAACAGTTTAGAATAAAAAAGAATCAAAAAAAAGAACCCAGAACCCAGAACAATCTCACTGTTTACCTTGACGTCTGCCTTTAATTACAAACACTCAATTGTAATTAGAATTTCTCGTTTAATTTTTTGCATTTTTTTTGTCGCTTCTGTATTTTTTGTTACAATTTTTTTCTTTCTTAATTTTTAATTATGATTGGCTCTTAAATTGTTTTCACCTTGCTAACTGAAATGGTTTGTTTAATTAAAAATGTTTGTTTCTGCTATTTATTTAGCTTATGTTTGTTTCTCTTTAGGCACGAATGAATTGTATATTTATTGCATTAGATTGCATTTATTGAAATGATAAACAATTTAAAATTTTAGTTTCATTGGTTTTTGTTTTCGATCTGATAATTTAGCACGTTTTAAAAATATAATCAATTGTTATTGACAAAGCAAGCAGTAATTGAAGGAAATTCAATTTATTGTTTAAAAAATTTTTCCAAATAAACGATATGACGATGATTTAAAGAAATTATCGTGTTTTAAATAGAAATAAAGATCATTATTTAGAAATACAATATTTGATGTCATTTAAATATTTATGACAATTAACATCTGTTGCTAAAAGTTTTTTTTCATGAACTCCATTATAGGCGATTTAAGTTCATGAGTATGTTTGCAACATTATACACTATACGACAACAGGTATTTAAAGAATATGATTTTTTGTGATAACTTATTGCCATTTTAAGGACAATTATGTTGAGCTTCTGTCTTGGAAACTCTTGTCCATCTTTACAAAAAAATTGTAACAATCGATCATCAGCTTCTGTTTTTCTACTCACTTAATTGGTCACTACAATCCTTTTAGTCACGATTACAACCTAGCTTCTCAAACCACTTATGTAGTGTGTGTTTAGTTTACCTATGAGTGTCGGGATATAATGTTTAAAGTCGCCTTCGAACGACAGATTTTTCAAAAACTCTACATGCCAATTCTATTTATTCTCAGAGTTTTTGCCAGGAGACTGCTGTGAGAGGAAATCGCCGTAGATATATTTTTTCATAATTCGGTTTGTTCGAAATGTCTGGGCTCGGCCACATACAACCTACTAGTCTACAGGGTTATTAATTTTTCGATTACAATTACAATTTCCATGGAACTTCTGTCGAAGTCGCCGTAGTCTAGTAGGTAGTGTGTTGGATTATTAGACGTAAAGCCAGGGTTCGAGCCCCAGGCCAGACATCAAGACTAAATACAAACAGTATTTATTCGGCGACTTCTTTTCAGTAGATTTCTGGCAAAAACTCTGAGAGTAAATAAAAATTGCCATGAAAAGTTTCTTAAAAATCTGTCGTTCGGAGTCGACTTTAAACTGTAGGTCCCGCCACTCATGTATAAAATTAACACACACGACATAAGTGGTGTGAGAAACTAAGTCTTAATCCTGACTAAAGGGTTGTAATGACCAGTTATGTATGTATGTATGGAACTTCTGTTTCATTATAATCCTTTCACCGAGTAATTATGTACGAAATACATTTATATGGCCAGCTCTGGATTAGTTCCAAGCAGTAAATCCGTTTTCCGACACCTCCCTTAGCAACAGTTTTCAGCAGTACATTGTGATGATGCTCAAGCCAGTATTTTCAAATTTCTTTATAATCTTGTCAATTACTTGCACAGTTATTAAACGATTCCTATTCATATTTATAGCTGCAACAGCTGCAAACTAAAACAATCATCTATGCAATCCGCCCTTAATCATCCTCTTAATCACAATAGAACTGGAAATTATGAATAAATTCGTCGTATATACTTCTGGATCAGGCAGAAATTACGTGTATTTTCATTGCAATTAAATAGACATCATAAAAAATGGTAGCTTGTCAATGGCAATCAAGCAATCAATGTCGTTTGATTTTTCAAGGATTTCTATACAAAGGTTTCTGCGTATGCTGACATACCGGACAACTGTGTTGCAGACAATGACTTTTAAACTTAACAATCGCCTACGAGAATCAAACTTAGGAGTCATGGTCATAAGCCATAGCTAATGCTCAAAATTACGAGTAAATCCACTATCATAACACTGGATGAAAGAGAAAACTTGCTTGATTGCTAATTCAAGGAGGGTGAAAGAGAATATTTTTCTTCGTTGCTTGGCCTTTTCGCTATGTGGTCTCTTTTCTATGGGCTATGCTTTCTAGAGACATACGACTACCGACTAAACGCCTCCATATACGATTTCTGCTGCAGTTGCTAAATACCCGAAACCCTGTTCTTAACATCCCCAAACGAAACATTCAGAAAATAATTTTGAGGCTATTGCAGATACCAAACAAACGAATTAAATCTTTAATAGGAAACCCTTCTAGAAACAGACAACTTTCCTGCCACTTACACTGTACTACTCTGTCTATATACCCCTCCACTATCTGTTTTTCAACGATTCATCTCCTGATTAGTAGCGATTTATAAAAAAAAACCAAATGGCGGGCAATTCAGATTATGACATTTGTTTTACGCCACCTTGTGTTATTAAATCAAGTTTATTACCGTCTATCAATCATCAGAAGCCAGTTCATCTGCCCCAACAGATGATAAGAAATAATACTTGGAAGGAAATTTAATTTTACTTCTTTTGTGTGCGTTTATAAGGAAACGTACAATCGCTTTGAGCATAATTTATTCATGGTGGTGTTGTCTCTATGAAATTACAAATATTGCAAAGATTTCTTTCAAAGAATATCTACAAACATTTAGTGTGATGGTTATACAAGGCAATAACACTGGATAACAAAACGCTCTTAAAAAAATAACTTTGCAAAGAATCCAACCAATGCCAAAAAATAAAAGAAAGAAATTGTTAAATGTGGTCAATGACCCTGAAAAGAGTTGCATTTGTTTGCTGTAAACATCATGCCTCAAGCATTTAAAGGAATAGTTTTGACATACCCGATCGCCTTAATACATACGAACAAATTTAATATAGGTACGCTTGCAAACAAATATCATTTCATTTGGTTGTCTTGTGTAAAAAGCTTGTGAATAAATAAAAAGGCTCAAATGGAATATAAAATAGAGAGAGAAAGAGAGAGAGGCAAAGTTTACATGACCATTGAAATATTGGAAACTGCAAATAACAGTTACTCAGGCCAGACCAACAATGAATTGTATTTGTGGCACATGAAATGAATGAAATGAAATGTATTCTGTATTCTATATTCATGAATTGTGCATGTTCTTCATACGACAAATACTCCTCTCGTACATAACCAAGCAACATTGTTATCTGTTGACATCTGTTGCTAGAGCATGTTGAAGTGAAATAAAAAATAATAGTAAATAAAATGAAAATAAAATAAAACAAACAGTGAAATAAGCGTCAGCAGCCATTTGATAGATTCAGTAGCAGTCAGACACAGTTACGCCAGCCATTCCGTTTAATGGGGTGTCATGTCGATTGAAACTTTTCATTAAAAACCGTTTCTATGCATCACAAATTACAAGTATTTGTTGTGCTCGTTTATTTATTTATATTAAAGGATTTTTTATGTTCGGTTTTATTTTTATTTTTTGCTTTTGTTCTTGTTTTATTGTTTATGTTGCAGGAAATGTTTAAAATGGAACAGAAATTTAAATTGTGTTCATGTCGTAAAAATTAAAATGCCATGATAATGTTGGAGGCGTTAGTTAAACTAGAGTTTAACTTCATCGATTAAAGTATAGACGAAAAGTATAATCTCCACATATAAATATTAAACATTTTGCCGAACTTGGAACTAACTAATGAGAAGAGTAAATATGAGCCTCTTCGTCAACTTGGAACCAAAATAGGCAGAAAATTATAGGTACAAACCACTCTATTTTCAGGGACTTTAACTTAGTCCTAGACGTTGCAAAATAGAGGCAGTGAATAGAAGCTCAATTGTCCTCTACAGCAATGAAAATTCTGCAAACATTACTCTGCGGAACACACAACTTTGTAGCACGCGACAATGACCAGTGATCTCTCTAAAGAGCCATACTAATCTGTACTGACTTGGAAGTTTATAAGAGGTATGTACATACATAAGCAATTCATCAGGAAATATTCCAGTAGCTATTAGATCAAGGTCGCCGTAGTCTAGTAGGTAGTGTGTTGGCTTATAAGACGTAAGGCCACGGTTCAAACCCCAGGTCAGACATCAAAACGAAATATGAAAAAATAGTTCTCCCGTGACTTCCTCTCAGCAGATTTCTAGAAAAAACTCTGAGAGTAAATAAAACTGCCATGAAAAGTTTTTCAAAACAAATCTGTCGTTCGGAGTCGACTTTAAACTGTAGGTCCCGCCACTCATGTATAAAATTAACACACACAACATGAGTGGTGTGAGACGCTAGGCCGTAATCATGACTGAAGGGTTGTCATGGCCAATTATGTATGTATTACATACATTACATTATTAGAATGTAGTCTAATGTGTCTTTACGAAAACCCAAATAATTTCGGAACATGAGAAATCGAGCTAGAAACTTTCGCTATGTTAACATAGTCTAGGAAGGATGATTGATATTGTGAAAAAATGAGACTTGCTGCAGCTATCCATGGTATCAAGGTTTCCAAAATATGTTTCCTTACGGTCGGGCGTTACTTGGAGTCGTAGATATAGTGGACGAAGCTAATTGTTTTCTTCAAATGAGAAAAAAAATTCTGTGTATAAATGGGGCGAAATCGGATAAAAATGGACTTGTGGGGGTTAGCCATGTGGGCCGGACAGCCACGTTGGCGGGACAGCCATTGTATCAAGGATTCCAAACCAGTTTTCGTTACATTCTGTTCAACCGTAATGACTTCCAGTGGCCACACTGTTAAGCTCTAGATATATTATAAGCTGGTAGTTTATCGTTCTTTCCATAAACTTGGAAAGCTATTGAACGGTATTTTTCAGATTTATTAGTCCCATCTCTTTTAGAGATTGAATTCGCATTGGCAACCGACCGAAATCACAAAATACCCACCCTATATGAAGTATTGCAACGCGAGACTAATCGACGATAGAGTATAAAAACACAGCTTCAAGACAAATGCTGGAATAACATCCGACCCAGAAGGCTAGTTTAGGTTGGGATTCCTAAGAACGTATAACGAAAGTTGCTTGCTCCAGTTTTTTTTACCATCAAGGACAAGAATATTGGCAACATGTTACCATTACGGTGCATATTTAGCTGAATGGGATGATTTTAACTATAATAAATGAATTCTTCGATCTCATGCATCTTACATATCCAAATGAGGAATTGATTCTTAGTCAGCGGTCATAAAAAATAATTGCATGTGCAAGGGAGGGAGCGCTAACCATACATACATATGTATGTATGCCCCTATTTAACCTGTAATTAATTTCGTATAGGAAAGCATTTAAAAATTTTTTGAATAAAAAGTAAAGAATAGAAAAGGAAAGACAAATTGACTTACATTTTTGGAGATGGATGGCAGTTTCTCCAATAAGGCGCTTTGTTCTTTGGCTGTATTAAGTATTCGACACTTTTTAATAATGCTGCTCATCGATTGAACTGTAACACTTTAAATTTAAAAACAGCACTTTTTTCTCTCTTTCTTAATTATTTATGAGACTTTTTCAATAAAAAATTTCTTTTTTTTTTCTATGGAAAAAATAAACTACACTGGCAGTAATAATATAGAAATCAATCAACACCAACAAAATACACGATTTGTTTTATTTAAATTTGGAATTCATTTTTGTCTTACTGTTTCATTTTGTTCTTTCATTTTATTGGATTGTTGTTTTTGTGTTATTTGTTGCGTTTCACTTTTATTCGATGTTAAAATTTATTTTTATTCTCACAAAAATTTATAGTGGGATGATAAATGTATTCTTTTCCCATTAAAGTTAAACAAAATCTAATAAAAATTATAAAAAAAAATTGTAATTTTAGTTTTGATTTGTTTGTGTTTTTTCTTCTTATTGTTTTGACTGTGTAAAAGCGTCGACAGCGCGGCACCAACAGAGCTGTTTACGTCTGTCAGCAATCGGTATGTTGCAGCACCAAAAAGGGAAAACAATAAACCAAACAATAACAACAACAAGAGCAACACTTATTTGTTATGCACAGCACAACAGAGTTGAGGAAAAACAACAGCAACAACAACTGCAACAGTAGCAGCAAAAGTTGCAATGTTAAATATAAAAACAACAACAAAAAAAGAAAATAGTGGATAAAACTCTTGAAGATACTCTGCTTTACTGTTTTTTTTTTATTTTCCCGTTTTTTCTCCGATGAGTAATTTTCTTATTTTTCAAACACACACTCTACTTTTCTATGGTTTTGTGGGCTTATATTCTTAAATATATTTATCTTGTTATTTGTTTTAGCTTTCGTTTATAGTTTTGCACTTATTGTTCGTTGGATTATTTAACTATTTTTAGAAAATTATTAACAAAAATAAATTTTATTTAAATCAAAACTATATCGAAGAACAAATGATCCGTAGAAGTCGACTGCAAAACCGTATTTGACAGAAATTATTCATACATGGCCGTTTTGTTGTTGCGTTGTGTAAATGCGAACAATAAGGAGTGTGACAGTGGCAATGTGAAACGGTGTGGAATTGAAAGCAGGTGTATTAAACCAATTTAATATAAATCATATGCTAAATTATTAGGTTAGAATTTTATTTAAAATTCAATTCCATAATAATTATTTAAATTATATGAATACACAACAATACACGAAATTTCTTCAGGCATAAAATTAAGACATTCAACATGGAGGTCAGAACATTGATAATGGAGGTGCAATGGCTCATAACGTGTGTATGTATCCTGATTACCAAATGAATTCCTTATCACTAAACCTTAGATACTGAAATGTAGAGTACGATAAGAATGTATTCAAAAGCCTGTAAATTTGGAACTATGAAAAATTGGCTTACAATTCCCAGAATAAGTAGATTCAGTTTAGGAAAACTAACTCATAGTATAATGTTGAATCTATGAACCTAATTTCACGGAATTTGATTTAACTTTTACACGGCAATACCATAGAAGATGATATTGTACTATTTTTTCTTTTAGAATTAATATTTCAAAATTAAAAAATATTTGTTCTTTTTCCGTTGTTCCTTATTCTCACCTCTCAATAAAATCTAAATTTATGCTGCTATTGGCAACTCTTCAGTTGTAATATGACATTTTCGATTGTAAATAAACAAATTGTGCAAAACACAAATTGAGAGGAAAAAAGAACAATGAATCCTTTAGAAAAAATACACGTTTTGGATGAAATTGAAAAAGAAATTATTTTATGCCTACAAAGTGCAGGTGAGTTAGATGAAAATACAATTGTTTCCAAATTAATTCCCTCTGTTTAAAGGTCTCGCGCTACAGGAACTTAGCAAGGAAAAGTCGTCACAGAAAAATGCCGAAACTCAAACCCAGCAATTTACTAAATCCCTGTCTAACGTCGAAATGAAACTCAGTGAACAAATAAATTATTTAACACAAGTCTCCACCGGTCAACCTCATGAAGGTTCTGGCTATGCATCAGCTAAAGTTTTACAAATGGCCTGGCATCGTATATCTCATGTCAGATCGAGAGTTAGAGAATTGGAAGAAACAAAAGCGAAATATACTCATGCTGCTAGGCAACAACAACAGCAGAGACAGCAACAACATGCTGCCCAACAAGCAGCAGCAGCCGCCCAACAACAACAGCAACAACAAATGGCTCAACAGCAGCAACAACAACAACAGCAGCAGCAACAACAATCGCATCAGCAAGATAGTGTATCGTCGGGTGGTGGTTCAAATACAGGTGCTGGTGGCGGCGGTGTTATACCACAAGATGTAACAATGCAACAAAGTGGAACAAATTAAGTTTCAAATTGCACTATAACGGTACTGATTTCATATATTAAGATAAAAAAGTAATTTTGATAGAAATATTTATAAACACGTCTAATAACAAGATGTATTTGACTATTAATATAAAATATGTATTCCAATATAAGATGTAGTAAAAATATTTACATTATCTTGCTAATATGTAGTAAACTGATAGATAGGTGAGTGGATTGCACTAGTAAGATGTGATTTTGTGAAAACAACTCAAGGGAATATTTCACAATTTTTTTTATATTGAAATTCTTAAACATGTGCGTAATGTTTACGGTCCTAACACAACTTCTTGTTCTTGTTGTCCCAAACAAATTAATGTAACCTTATGGTTCATTTTTATGCATTAAAAAACGAAGATAGTATATGTGCATCGAAAATAAATTTTTTTATGAGGATACATTTAAGTATTTCATTAGCTTCCTCATCTAGAAATATTTAACCATACGCCTAAGAGTTATACCCAGAATAAAAGCTAACCAAGACAAAGATTTTTATTAACAACAACTTTATTTTACATTATCCTGGCTTATTTGGACTATTTTCTCCAATGCCAAAGTAATTATTTTCGCATACATAACGAACACATTGCAGTAAAACATTTCGTTCATGTCTTATATCGGTCTCGAGTAGTTTTTCCAACATGGTGTTTTGTTTACGCAGTCGAGCTTTGCGGTAATCCAAACCATATTTTCGTTTTTCCAAAATTTTTTTCTTTAAGACAGTTTTTGATTGTTCTTCCAATTTACTACGTTTAACTGCAGGTTCGTCGTTTGCCACAGATATTGATGCTGTTTTAGCGTTAGAAGTCAAATCGTTAGATGTTCGTTGTATTGGCACTTCTTCAGGACCTTCATCAGAAGAATTTCCATTAACATTCGAAGATACATTTTCATTTGATTGTCCTATTGCAATTTCCTTTAAATCGCAATCTTTTGCATTTATCAAAGGCAAGGTTTCTTGCATTAGTTCTTGTGGTTTGGAATCATTTATTATTAAGTCCTCTTTAACATCATCCTGGCTAATACCGGAAGTGTTTAATTTATTTGTAATTGTCTCTTCATTGTCTGTAGATTCCATATGATTATCAACATTTATACTATTGTTATCATTGTGCTTATTTTCATTAACTAATTTGCTATCCTCTTGTTCTGTTTGCTGCCGCTCTTTATCCACGACATTCTCTTCCTCAGACTCATCTTCATCGTCTTCGTCTGACCCATACATTCCCACTAAGCCAAACAATACATTATTCTTCACCGCTTTCCTTTTATCACTGAAGTGTTTATAATCTTTTAACTGGGATGCGCCACAAAACATTTTTATTCCACAACGTTCAATATGATTAATTTCTTCATTTCTATCCTTCTCTAAATTCTTTGCATTCTCTTTAGGTTCTCCTGCAGTCTTGTCCGAATTTTTTACATTTTGTTTCTGTTTATTCTTTCGATTTCTTTTGTTATTCTTATTATTCATTTTGTTATCTTCCCTGGGGGTTTTCATTTTATCTTGAGGTTGCGCCCTCTTTCTATCGTTTGTCTTGCCAAAACGGCTTTTGTTGGTATCTAAACGTTCACCGCGTTTTTGTTTTTGTTCTTGGGCTTTTTGCTTTAGCAAAACATTCGCCAAAGTAGGATACCGTTTACGTCTCTCCTCCCGCCAAGCAGCTATTTCTTCCGGTGTGCTAAGTTTTTTGAATTTTTCAAATAAACCAGAAGCGTGCAAAGCAGTTACATGTTTATCCATAACAGAAGGATGCCCCTTAAACGTACATCCAGCCGCTGGACATTTTTCATGCTGGGCTCTGTGACGTTTTAGATCATCGAGAGAATGGAATTCCAATTCACATGGTTCACAATATTGCTTTTCTGGTGGATTAGCTACAGTTTGTTGTTCCTGCTGTCGATTATCATAAGATTGTTGTGGTAGATATCTGGCGGGAACTGTTGCTCCATGTTTACCATACATGGGTGGAGGTTGCTTCTCACGTGGTAATAACGACATGCCCGAAGGCGTAAGAAAGTGTGGCTTTGTTTTACAGGCATCTTTAATGTTTTTACTAAAGTTTGGTGGCGGTAGAGCAAATTTATATGGTTTATCCATTATAAAGTAATTGTTTTTTATTTCTTTTAAATTATGAAGGGCTTATTTATAAGCATGGCACTAATTGTTTTGATTTTGCCTTTTAATGTTGCCATATTGATAATAGCGCATCAATAGAATATTTTGATTGGCTACTGGCAACCTTATTTTTGTTTAATGTGTATAACAGTCAACGCAGTTTGAAAAATTTTGAAATGAAAGATAAAATAAAAATATTGGATTTTTGCTATTGGAGGCCTATTTACCAATTTGATTAAAGGAATGTATTTTAAAATCTGAACTCGATTGAAGATCTTTTAAAAGAATTGTAGAGTATTTGTCATAAATTTCTTAAAATGTTATTCTCTTATAAGGCATTGATCAGTAGGGTATGCCATTGTAATATGTCAAATGTAATAAAAGTACTTGGTTTTTGCTATTAAAGAACTTAGAAAACTATATTTAAAATAAAGTTTACTCCATCCTTGTTAAAATTAATATCAAAAAAAGAATTCTCATATCATTACTTAATTCAATGTAAATTTCGTTATTTTCAAGTTTAAAGGCCTATTTTCAGAATATAATAATAATAGTAACCGATAAAACGTCATGTGATAACCATAGTTAATCTACCAATTATTCATAATACCAGAGTTGATTCTTCAACAAATTATTTCATGAAAAAAACATATTTGGCATCTCTAAGGTGCAACAAATGGCATCACTATGTGTATGTGTCATTTATTCGTTTTGTTGTCAAATTTGCGGCATTCTGTTCTTTTTTTTAACGTGCTACGGTGGTATTCACACGTGTTTTTCGATAGCCATTTGCATTTTCGTAATTTAAAAGTTTATAAGTAAAACAAAAGTAAAAACTAATAAATATGGCTGATGTTGTAGAAAAACATACTGAAGAGGCTGTTAAAGAAACTCCTGCTGATGAAGTAAAATCCGAAGAGCCAGAGGCCAAAGAAGAAGTTGCCGAAAAAAATGGCTCTGTCATCAGCGACGACAATGACATGAAAATTATCCGACAGGTTGAATATTATTTCGGCGATGCTAATTTAAATCGTGATAAATTCCTTTTGGAACAAATAGGCAAAGATGAAGAAGGTTGGGTACCCATCAGTGTTCTTTTGACTTTCAAACGTTTGTCTGCTCTCAGCACAGACTCGAATATTATCGCCGATGCTTTGATGAAGTCTGACAGTGGTTTGTTGGAGATAAGCGAAGATAAATTGAAAATCAGACGTCATCCTGAGAGACCCATTCCAGAACATAATGAAGAGAGACGCAAGGAAATTATGTCTCGTACTGCCTACGTTAAGGGTTTCCCATTGAATTCAGACATCGATACTTTGCTGAAGTATTTTGCTGACTTTGAAAAGGTCGGCCATGTCAATATGCGTAAATATATGGATAAACCCACTAAAACTTATAAATTCAAGGGTAGTGTTTTCGTTACCTTCGAAACTAAAGAACAAGCTGAGAAATTCATCGAAAAGACTGAGGTGAGTAATAAATAGTCAAATTATTTGGTATTTTCATAATATTATGATATGGGAAGAATGTAAATGAAAAAGGGGGAGATCCCCATACTAAACGTGATTCCGGACCAAATTGCTCATAAAACAGTAACATGAGGTAAATGTGAAGGTTCTTTACATAGAGCGAATTTCGCTTTGTCTATGTACTCTTTTTCTATAGAAATAAACTTCATTTAAAAGTTAGTGGTTCTGTGAAACTAATGACTGATATTAATTTTTTGGGTAGCGATAGTATTCCGCCAATGTGTAACTTTGGGGTTTTCTGCTCGAAAAACTGAAGCAATTCAATTTTCAAGACCTCTATGGAATTTAATTTTCTGGTTGTTACTGCTTTCGCTGGATTGGCATTCCTTGGCTGATGTGAGGTCGGGTCGTTCCGGAGCGTTGTCCTGATTGTCGTAGGAATGAAACTTTAAGAGTGTTACGCAGAGATCGGAACAAATTATAATCTGAAGCTGTTTCAGTTTCTGTCATCAAAGATACGTGTAGTTTGCAGTTGTCGTGTTGGAATACTCCACTTCTTTTGTTTAACATTTCTGGCCATATTAATTAAACTGATTACCTTATTCTCGTCAACTATTGGCAGTAGGGATCAGAATCACTTATCAAACCAGTTTGTAGAAATTCATAATGAATAATTTACTTTGAAGTGTACCACGTACGCAGTATTACCTCTGGCTTTGTCAGTGTTAGCGAAGCTTCACGTCCATGATCATTTCCGTATTTTATGGTCATACGTGATCTTCTTTCTATCATTCATTAATGGTAAGTTATGTGGCATTCAAACATCGATTTTTTTTTTAGTAATTGATCAACCAGAGCATGAAGAAATTTTTAAATCAAAATTAACAGATCGAAAGCTAGCAGATCATTTCGCTAGTGTTTATCTAGCAGATCATTTCGCTAGTGTTTATCTAGCAGCATTGTCTCCCTAAACATCTCATATTTTTTCAGTAGCCTGCTTCGACTTCTTGCCTTTTCTACAAAAAACAAACCAAATATGGCGGGTGAAAGCTACCATTTTTCTTCGCAAGTTTACAGGTGCTGCCCAAGTCATTCGAAGGAATGTCGAGTTTAACGGGGCACGTCTTCTAATAGAGCAGTACACTCGATGTTGTTCGATTTCAGCAGATAAGATAAGCAGCTCTCTCATCTCTTGGTTAAGGAGAACCGTGCTCTATTACATGTAGCTTTATGCTATAAACGAAGTTGAGTCTTCTTTTAAAAAGACCGGGGAATGTCTGATTTAACTAAGGCAATAGGGGTTCCTAATGAAATGTTAGAACCGTTATTGTATATCCCACAGGCTGTACTATCCAATAGTTTAGTGTCATCGCTATACATCTCAAGGGCTACACCGGAAATATCAGGACATCAGACTTTTTACTGCGAAGTCAGACGTGAGAAGAAATAAAAAGTAAAAAAGCCAAAATCCTATACTCCCAAGTGAACTAATAATTGAAAAAGTAGACTTCATTATCTGTTTTGTTGCAATTATTTATCACCTTTCTATCTTAAATGTATAGTTTTTCAACCCTTAATAGAGTTGTTTTTAAATTGTTCGTTCAATATACTTACTAATGTTTTATGTTTTCTTCTTTTAAAGCCCGAATACAATAACAATAAATTGATTGTTAAATGGCAAGAAAAGTATTTGGAAGAGAAGCGTGAGGAACAAAAATCCAAATCCAATAAGAAGAAGGAGAAAAAAGAAAAGGAAGAAGAAGCAGCATTTATATTGCCAAAACGCTCAGTATTACACTTTGAAGGTTGCAACGAAGAGGTCACCCGTGAACTTATACGTGAAGCTGTTGAGAAAATTTCCTCAGACTTTGAAATCGCCTACATTGATTACAGTAAAGGTGACAAAGTCGGTCATCTCCGTTTTGCTGAAGAAGATACAGCTGGTAAATTCTTGGAAAAATTAGAAGATAAGAAGGTATGATAATGATAATCCCGTAAAGTAAACTGGATTTTTATACTTAAACTTTTTTGTTGTTTCTTTAGCTTAAAATCAACGATAATGTTTCTTTGGAAGTGCGCACATTAGATGAAGAAGAGGAAAAAGCATTCCTTGCTAAGGCTGTCGAAAACATGAAGAATCGCCGCAATCACTGCAATCAAAAGAAAGGTGGCCACCATCATCATGGTCGTAAACGTCGTGGTGGCAATAATGATCGCAGCGATGGCAAGAAAACCAAAACTGCTGCTGAATAGATTCTTAAATCATTTGAACCCACCACTTACTTTTCACATAACACTCCTAATATTTATAAAAACAAAAAGAAACAAAAAAGAAATTTCTATGTAACATAGAAAGTTTAAAACTGAAAAAAGTTAACAAATATGTTTTATATTTTTTGAAAAAAGTTTTTACATTATTTTTCTCTTAAAACGTATTTACTCAAAATGAATAATACTTGATGTATT
Source organism: Sarcophaga carnaria (assembly GCA_958299815.1). Classification (NCBI taxonomy): domain Eukaryota; kingdom Metazoa; phylum Arthropoda; class Insecta; order Diptera; family Sarcophagidae; genus Sarcophaga; species Sarcophaga carnaria. Next base: position 21,652,870 of record OY283152.1, read on the forward strand.
TCTTTCTCAATTATGTTTCTCTTTATTTCATAACAACGATTTTTTTGTAAAAGTTGTTACAAACAAAAAAAAATCCAAAAGATCTTGAGAGATCTTTTTTATACTTGTATAATAAATAATAATACTTTTAGATATAAGAAGTTTCAAACAATTTATATACTACATACTACGACTTAATTTAAAAATACAAAAACAAAAGATTTCAGAAGTAAAAAAATAAATTAAGAATTTGAAGAAAAAAGAAACCGAGCTGTGAAGTGAAGAAATTTATACTGCTCTGGCTAAAAATGGATCAAGCTGGTGGTGATCTCTCTTTAAGGTGGCTATCTTAATGTCTTCCTGCATTAGAAACTGTCCTGGAAGGAAAATAAGAGCAACAACATTGAAGAGGTTGAAGAAGGGTCTTAATGCATACTCTACTGCCAGGAGTGGGATAGAAAGCAGATGGAGTTTTCTTTCAGGAGTGGTGAGCGGCTTGGGAGACTGAGAATTATAAGTTGCTGAATAATGCGTAAAGGCTTCATTGCATATAAATTATAAGATGGTGGTAGAGGAACCAGCAGCAAGAAGCTTTTGAAGACGGTCTTTCTAGAACAGAGGAGTTCCTGGCCTGAGTTCCGTTTTTATTGTCTCAGAGGATGTGAAGCAAACTGTTCTCAACGGTTCTCACAGACGAGAAGCAATGCAGTGGTGTGGGCAGTCTCCTAGGCGGCCATGCAATTTTACCTAGATTAGAGGCTAACATTGGAGCTGGAATCTACTTCGAACATGTCATAAAGCCGTCTAGTAGGCCGGCTTTCTGATAAACGCAGAGTATTGTATAAGCTGATAGCATTAACAGTGTGCAGAAAGGAGTCCAGGATGCCTCCGGTTAGGTACAGATGGTATTCTGTGATGTTTCGAGTAACGACGCTGCAGATTAGCTGTTTAGAGAATGTTGGAACGGTTGGTTAGAACTCCTGTGTGACACCTCCTAGTGGAACTAAGGGAGATTATGGAACCTTCAGACTTCTATGGCTCAGTTTGGATCGGTATTAGTCTTGAATATCGTGGGTAAGTTAGCCTACACCAGAATCTCGATAATTGAGTTGTATTCCTGCTGGTAGCTGGCTTGGAAGATGACATTGTTTCTCTCTTTCTCTTACTTTTTCCAATTTTTCCACTTCATCTGACCCGCTTTTGCCAATGCTACTACCACTATGGATCCTTTTTGGTGTTCAAATGGAACCAACCTAAGATGGGGTCAGAAATATTTATTATAAGTCAGCGAGAGAGACTATTTGGGTTCTTTTGTGTTTTTTCAACGACTTTAGCTAAGAAACAAACTGCGAAGTAGTGCTTTTTTTGGTTTCTAAAAATTTGCTTAAAATACCAGGCGAACAGAATCTTATAGTAGGTTAATTTTCTTTATAAAAATGAATTTTCTTGGCATACTTTTAGGGAGCAACATTTCTAATTTTATTAATACATGACACATTCCGTTGTTGTCAACAGATATCAAAGCCTATTTTAGGGCATTTAAAAACAGACTGTTTCCATATTTATTTATAATTTCAAGTTTTATTGCTTAAATTGCTGGTTGGTTTTTCAATGTTTCCTTTTTCGTTTTTTTTTTAATAAGGATAATTTTATTTATTTAATAATATATGTATACATATATGTATTTATATATATTTAAGATATTTGTGGTTTTTGTTTTCAACAATGTATTTTTTTTATTTAAAGTTTTTATTCTTTTTTTTTGGGTTTTTATATTTAAATTAATTCATTTATAACATTAGTAATTAAGTTATGATTTTGTGTGTATAATTTTGTATGGTTTTCTTGTATTTTTTTTAAATAAGGTTTTGGTATAATTATGTTAATAGTAATGTTATTAATTAATTTAATTAATTTCTTCCTTTTTTTGTTTGTTATTTTGTTTTCAGCCAAACATATACATACAAATTATTAACATTGAATTACAAATATATTTATAGAGAGTTTTTTAGAACGAAAAAGAAAATGTTGAAATAATAAAACCAGTAAATAATAAATTATAAATAAAGAAACTTATATTATATTTTTTTCATTTTCAAATAATTAAAAATAAATTTAAATCTACGAATGGATAAATGAATGAATGAATGAATAATTAAAGGTAATGGAAATAATTTACAACAACTTAAAACGAAAATAATAATATTAAATGATTAAATGATAAGCTTAAAGGCTGGCTATAAATTATGCTTTCATTTTAGCTAACGTTTAAAATAGTGTAAAAAATAAAAGTTTGGTTGAAGAGTGGAGGATGGAACTTTTGGAAATTTTGATTTGAAAATTAAACTTAAATTTGTAAAACTTATCCTTAAAGAAGGTCGTTTTTGTTATATTACGGCTTACATAAATATGATAATTTGCCAATTATTCAATCACTTGTTTAAGTAAATTGATATTAGCAAATTTCCTTTTCTTTTTTTTGTTCTATAAATAATAAAAATAAGTAAACAAATTATAAATATAACTTAACATTAATTAATTATAATTAATACTTAAACTAAAACAAAAACTTAGACAAAAAAAAAAAAGAAATTGAATTCCATAGGTAAAGTAAAGTAAAATAAAATATATTTAAAGTCCTTGCAACAATTTTATAAGAAAACAGTTTGTTTTTAAACAACGAATACAAAAATTAAATTTTTCGTTTCTTTTTTTTTAACAATTTAAAGCGTTTCTTTTTTTTTGTTTGCCAAACATGTGCGTACGTTACAGAAATAATTATGAACGAAAGCCATTATTTTTTTTAATTTTTAACACAAAATCATTCATTTAAAATTAATTTTAAAGCATATAATGGATTTATATTATAATAATAATCAAGTTTATCATGTTAAAATGTTTTTCTTTCTGAAAAAAAGTTGCAACTATTGTCAGTTATTGGTTCAATAATATCATTCAATGACAATAGACAATACAAACAGTCACACACATGATTTATTATTGTAATTACAACATGGTTTTTAGTTATTTTTTTTTTGTTTGTTAAACACAGAGACACTTAAAGGTACAAATATTGTAATTTTAACATACTTTACATACTACATTTAATAGGTTTTTGTTTTGTGTTTTAAACATTTTCATTTGTAAACCATTACAGACAGGGTTTAACTACCGCTACCTACATGCTTGCTTTCTTTAGCTAGTAAAACACTCCAGGTATAGTTGTTATTCAATTTAAAAAAAAAGATATTTCTTTTCTAAAGCCTATAGTCAGTATGTTTCATAACTTATGATCCTTTTAATCGCTTGACATATTCAGCTCTATCAGCATTTGTATTTAATATCCTACAGATGATCAGCTAGCTAGCCGTCTCTTTATTTCCATACAGGCGATAAATCTAAAGTGAGATTCTTTAAGGTGCGATTGCGTGCCGAAGAACGTTTTTGTTTGGCCGATCTGGAAATTTCCATAACCAAGCCACGGCAGTCATTACAAACGGGCACCAGTTCACCGCGCATTCTTTCCTGATCCTGACTCAGTTGAGTGCCTGACGACGACAGTGTATAGGCCCTTGAGAATTTTGTTCTAAAACACCCAAAAGAAAAATCAATAAAAAAAAAAAATCAATCAGAAAATCTGTTCTGTATTCTTAAATTTCCAAAACTTACTTTCTATCCAAGGTACTGCTATTGGAATGTGGCCTTGAAGCAGGACTATGCACAGGTAAACTGCGTGGTCCTTCCATGCTGCGTGACATTAAGCTGAAATGTCTATTATTGGCTGTGGCCTGTTGATTCTCTTTACAATTGTAACCACCATTGGCCACATTGCTCGGCTGTTTCTGTTGATTATGCAAGTGATAAGCGGTGGTACCCGATGTATAAGACATCGTCATTGCGGTAGTATCATGTATAGCCTCTACTGCTTGTCCAGCAGCAGCAGCAGCATCGACATTAACATCGCCAGCCAAAATGCCCGGTGTACTCATATTTGATCTTTGGTGTTTGGGAGACGATGGTGCACTGCCCACCGAATTGCGTGCCTTTCAAAATAAAACAAAGAAAACTTAAAACCATAATTTTAATCCAATAATTTGTTTTTAAACTTACCTTACGCTCTGCCTCTGAACCCATAAGTCTCTCTATTAACGATTTCGGAAATGTTTCATCCAAAATATTGCCCGTCGAAGAGGAATGCATGTAACGGGCATGATGTGAAGGTGAAGGCGTACTCGAACCCGCCGGGCTGGCCAATAGCGAAGGTGATATTAAGACAAGCGGTACATTGCGGAAATGTTCCGATGGTATGCGCATTTTTGTATAACATTTCGAGCAAACGGTACGTTGACATATCTTACACTGTATACCCCAGGGGCCAAATATTGAGAATCGTGTACGCAGGCATAAAAAACAGATTTTACGCTTTTCCACATCCTCCTTGACACGTATACCCACGGGAAGACCTTCCAGTTCGGCTTTAGTCATAACCGAACGAATGTGTACAATCTCTTCCAAGGTTAAGGATAGACGATCATCGCCACGTTCGTTCCAGGTCTTCTCATCCATAAAGGATTTGTTCCACGGGCCAACTGAGGATGAAGAATTGCTTACTTTGTGGCTGCTACCCTCATTGCTAGGACTTTGCTGCAGCTGCCGATGCTGATGCTTCTGTTGATCCTGATGCTGGTTGTAATTGTTGTGTAGCTTTAACAAAGAAAGAAATTTCCGATTATAAACCTTCCATTTAAAAGAATTTTACATTTTCATTTAACTCACCTGCTTAGCTGTGCTCACATTATCTGCGCCAACACTATTCCCATGCACATCCGACTGTCGTGAACCCGGCCGGGATGGCGGCATCGATTGTGCCTCATCGAAATTACTCTGACAACCGACAATAGTATGACGCCGAGCGGAAACTCGCCGTGATTCACATTGTGTGGCCAAATCGTAAGCTAAAGTGAATAGAATAGAGGAGGAGGAATCATTAAAATCTCTTCCGCTTGTATGGCAGTATAGTGTTGGTTTGTTTAAAATATTTCGAGTTTTTTCTGTATGTAATATTGTATGCAAATGAAGATGTAAAAAATAAATTTTCCATGGTTGTTAGTTTAATGGCATTTCTGAAAACTTCCCTTTTAAATTTAAAAAACCTTAAATCTAAGGTTGGATTAAAAAAATTCTAAATACTAATGTTGTTTGAAAGGTGCAAGCGATTTGAGGCAATTGATACGTTCATTTTATTGCATATAATAATCGAAATTTGATTCAAGACTGAAACACTTTTTACTGTAAATTAAGTTTGAATGAAAATCAGAATGATAATGACTCCTAATTTATATCGTATTCTTTGGCACAATAGAGTTTCCTCCCACTGGCTTTTATGCAAGAATTTCTCGCATTTGACATACATGTTATAGACTGTCTAATACGCAGTAGGTTGGTTTATCATCCTCTTCCTGCTTGAGCTTTGACAGATCCATACTGCTGAACGAAAACCCAGAATGCATAATTTTGAATTTTTCCTACTCTTTTTAGTTGGTATAATTCGATAAGATGTTGAGGCTCCCATTAATCTATTGTATCGCGAAAATGGTTCAATGGTGACTATAAAAATAACATCCTTGGCCAAAAGACCAACATAATTGTTAAGTTTCAACGATTGTGGACATTGCATGTTATTTTTTTAAATCCTTTCTTTATTCCTTTTCTTCACAAAGCATGTTTTTATTATTTCCACTGTAGCAGGCTCTAGTATAATACGATTGCCATCTGTCAATGGCAATAAATAAAGTACTCTGTGAATATGTAGGTGTTAATATTGCCGTAGTGTAGTAGGTAGTGTATTGGTTTATCAGGCGACAGCATGTGGTTCCTCTCAGCAGCCTTCTGCAAAAACTCTGAGTATGAAGTAAACTGTCGGTCTCGCCACTCATGTATAAAATTAATACACACAGCATTAGTGGTGTGAGAAGTTTGATCGTAATTCCGACTGACGGCTTGTAGTGCCGAATTGTGTATGTATGTAAATCTGAGGCACTATATCCTCCTTATAATGGCAAATAGTTTCGCTTTAATAAAGAAGAAATATCAAGAAAGAGTATCATGCCATAAATTTCTGAGCAGACATATTGGCTAAGGAATCTATCTGTAACTACCAATACATTTTTCAATGTTATCTCACAGTCCATGATCTCCTATTATTTAATATCGAACGTAAGTAAACTGATTGATTGAATTCAGTTGTTAGCCGTAGTTAGGAAGCTTTATAGATGAATTGATTGAGGGAATGGATTACTCGGTTTGTAGTTGAGTACCCAGCCACCTGTACTATGATAATTAAAAAAATTCTAGGTTTTCTAGCCGGCAGATTAATTGTTATGCAGAACAGCATGAGGCGAGTCTGCCTGAAGTTGACTGGCAAACATACTATACGTTTGTAAATAGATTCTGTCTTAATAAGCCAACACTCTAATTGCTAGTCTACGACGTTCTCATCATCTTCATCTCATGGTAGCTACAACGGATTTAGCGACTACGGATTTAAGCTACGAGAAAAACTCATTAAAGTTTTTTAACTCCATTTTTAGAAAGCATTTGCTATTCTTGAAATTTATTTAAAATCAAATCAAACCCCACTTGCACCGTGAATTTCTCACGGTACAATTGTTATTTGATCACTAATACAACGAAAGTTTTTTTCTTGAGAGCCTCTACTTTAAAATAATCGAAACGTAGTAGACGAAATGAATATTGAGCATATGAGGCTGACTTTTTCAGCCGCCAGGCTAGTTTTTTCTCTGCTTTAGCGAAGAAAACCAAACCGATGTCCATTTTATTTTTAGAAATTCTTTTTTTATTTTTCCTTCGCCCTTTGTTGCAATCCAAACGCAGGTATTAAATGCTATAACAATACTTTGCTTAGCATATTTTGGGAAATTTTCGGAAATGCCAGGAAAATGTTAATTTATAATCGTATTTGTATCGTATGTATGTTTTAAATAAATATCATGCAAATGTTAATGTTTTCTATGTAAATTTGTTGTTTTTATACTGACCCAACAACTACTAAAGAAAAACAAAAAAAATTAAGTATGTGTGAGTAGTAATGGAGTAATAATGTTGATTAAGAAGTATTAAAAGGCAGCTGGAAAACAAAAACAAAATTCTACGTCATAAAAATAGCGGCAATATAATGTAATTATCTAGTTATATGAGAGATAAGGAGAAGGAGAAAAAAGGACTACATTTTCAAAAAAATTTCCCACAGCACCATGCATGTGTCATAGACAAATTGGCATACATTCACACATATGCACAGGCATTATTTAAGGAGAGTCATCATTTAAAACAAAGAATGCGTGTGGGTTTAATACTCGTATGTTTAATATGTGGTTGTAGTTGTTTTTTTTTAGGTAGAAATGAATGATTTATTTAGAATTTTTGAAAATGAAAGTATGGAAGTAATGGTCATATAATATGTGTGTATGTAGTAGACAACAAAGAAATTGACAGGCACAGTAACAACACTTTCAAGTATAGGCGACAGAGACAGACAACATACAATATGTACATATATGGAGAGAGAGAGCACAATTAATGTATTACAAAGAGAAGAGAAGTAAGAGAAATGAATGTTGTCCTTTATTACACGCACAAACACACACTCATATGCAGATACACAATAAAAATGATTTTGATTGATATGTATGGGGTGGTCATTTTCATAAATCTTAATTTTATAAACATTATGATTTTGATTTTTCAGTTTTGGTTGGTATATTTACATTCTAAGGCGTTGTCAAAGAAGCGACGATAATCATCATGGCTATAGGGATCCTCTGTTTAACGGAGACGTCACGCACACGTAATGGTAGTAGTAGTAGTAGTAATAGTTGTTTTTAATTAGTACAGTAGTGGTGGTAGTGGAGAAAGTAGTAAATTTTGTAGTAGTATTGCCATTTGGTTTTTCACAATTTTTTTTTTCGATTTGTTTTTAAAAAAAAATTATAATTTTTTTTGTTATTATTATTGTATTATTATAGTACACCACATTTTGTCTTAGCAAAGATACAAAACAACTACTAAAATTTTATTATCGAAAATGTTAACCAAGGAAAGTAGTATTAAAATTTATTTAAAACATGCATGTTTGTTTCCAGGTTCTAAATATCTTTTTTTTGTTTTTTTTGTTAAGGACTAGAGCTGTATGATAATATATTTTTTTTTGTTCAAGAAGCTTTTTTTTATAAAAAAATAAATATTTGTTTAAATGTTAGGAGAAGAGGAAAACTACATTAAATTTTTACAAAATACCAAGCAAAAACCCACATTAAATACCTTTGAAAAAAAAAGGAAAGAAAAAAAAGTAAAACAAAAAATATGAAAAAATTAATCAAATAAAAACGAAACAAAATAAGTAAATAAAAAATAAATTTAACAATAACTTATTAAAATATTACCAAAACAACAATCATAATTATAAACAATACAGTGGTAAACAAAATATTAGCAATCACAAGGCAAATTGCTTCAATTGATAACAATGTTATCAGTTTTATTACACCATCCCTTGACTACAAAGCTGAAACTTAACATTGTTTATTATGATCCTGTTTCTAAGTCACGCTTTTCCTTACTGTCAACGTTACCTTTCGCTCTCTTTTTACTAAATTTACATTCGGTCTGGCAAGTTCTAGAACTTACTGTTGATGTGTAATTGTTTCCTTCTAGGTTAGGTTAGGTTAGAGGACATGTACTTGTCAATTAAGACAAGTACAGTACCCGGAGGTCGAATTGACCCATTGTACAACGTCCTAGTTTCTCACACCACTTATGTTGTGTGTGTTAATTTTATACATGAGTGGTGGGACCTACAGTTTAAAGTCTACTCCGAACGACAGATTTTTATTTATTGAGAAACTTTTCATGGCAATTTTTATTTACTCTCAGAGTTTTTGCCAGAAATCTACCGCCGAAAAAATACTTTTTGTATTTTGTCTTTGATGCCTGGCCTAGGGCTTTTGCGTCTAATAAGCCAACACACTACCTACTAGACTACGGCGACTTCTTGTTTCCTTCTATAGAGTATACCTTTATTTTGATGATTCCTTTATTATTTTGTTATTCTTGTTCTTGTCTCATGTTTCCAGAATAAACTTTCAGTATTTATTCTGTCATCTCAGGAATATTAAGGTCGTTAACCTTCCGCTCTATTTATACTAAATTTTCATTCGATCTGGCAAGTTCTAGAACATACTCTTGATTTGTCAGTCCTTTATAGTTTTGTTATTGTATATCTTTGTTAAGGTGATTTCTTTATTATTGTTTGTGTTTTTTTGTCCTAGCCTCATGTTTCTAGCATAAACATTCAGTATTTATTCTGTCTCCTCAGCAATATTAAATTATACGGCTGTTGTGATAAAAGTTTTCAATACGAATCTGTGTTGGACACAAAGAACCGATGAATATTTGAACACGACTGTCTTTAGAGAAACTAGGTCGTAATCCTGACAGAAGGGTTGTAATGACCAATTATGTATGTAGTACTTTTAAGCAAAATTAATTATACGGACCACAATGTCTGTTTTTTTGTTTTTTTTTACGTTCAGTTAGTAAAGAAATGGAGTTTCTTTAATACTTTAACCGATTTTTGAATTTAATTTTGTTTACCACTGTATAATAAATTCTTTAAGTAAAACCTACTAACTATTAAAACTATAAATACTGGTTAAATAAGAAAATAATTAACAACCTGTTACATAAATAATACAATACATTACGAAAACAATACAATACTTATTACAACCATAATATTACATTGTATTTATAATACATTCTCTCTTTAATAAAATAATAAAAATAAACTTTAACGCATGTTAAGGTAAATAAATATTTATTTTTATAACAGGATGGTAACACTACAACACTAAATACTTACTTGTACGACGCGTTACACGTGTCGTTGTGGGCTGTTGGTATGTGCTATTCATATTTGTATTGTTGTTGTTGTTATTATTACAACATTTGAGTCCTCTGGACGCAGCCACAGTATCACTCATCATATAGCCCCCAATAGGATATGGTGGCATTTTTGGTTGTGAACAAACGCCAATATTATGACCACCGCCACTAATGGTCGTTGAGACTGACGAGGATGTGGAGGCGAATGAAGGCTCATCGAAACAATTATCATCATCCTAAAAGGGTGGAATATAAAAACAGAATATTTAAAATTTGTAGAGAAAAAATGTGTAAAATGTGGAGACAAATTTAATAAGAGAAATACTCGTATTGATGGTTTCCAAGCCACCAAGTGGTAAATATCCTTCATCAGAAGTGTTATTTATTACGTGAAAGGTTTGTACATTTACGAACATTGATCATTTAACAAGAGAATGAGTAAAAATAGTTAAAATTTTTTAAAAGCTACCTCATGGGATTGTGCAGATACGAAATTAAGGTGACTTGATCCTTAAAATCACATTATTTTACATGGTGCTCTCATATACATTGTAGAGAACATTCTAAAAATACACAGTTTTAAATCTAAAGTTTATAAACACTACTCCCTCTCTTCTCTCTCCCATACAATCTATTTTATAGATCCAACACAAACCACTGTATGAATAGGAGCCATTATAGTCATCATAATCCATCTAACGTGCAAGGAATTATAAAGAAATTTAAAGAGACTGAAAGTGTTACAGATGTGGTCGGACCTGTGCATCACAGAAATGTAAGCACTGCTGAGAATATCGTTTCTGTTAGAGAAAGTGTTGTGACTCAACAACTTTCTTAACAATTGGACTTATCCTACAGTTCATAATAGCGCTGTTTTTCTTTTGAGTTTGTACTTCCATCCATATAAACCACACTCAAAACAAATCGTATCACCAAAGTATAATTGGGACACTGAACGAATACTGGTTTAAAGGCAGGGTCACATAGAATCCATCTTGCTTTAAATCGCGCTGATATCAGATCGACTTTCTTGGCCGAGCGCATCCGTGGCTCAGATGTCTGTGGGCACTGAGAGAACTATTATCGTCAATTGAGAGCGATCTGGTCGTATGATAACGATTTTTTTTTTGACATGCAATTGAAGATTATAAACTGAACGATGTATGGTTTTAACACAACCGATTTTGTCTCTATTGCATGAGATGCTTTACTCCAGAAAGTGTAACATCATGTTATAGCGACCTCAATTGGCCAACCAGATCATGCGGTTTGACGCCGTTAAAGTTGCCCTTAACGTTAGAGCATTTGAATACCAACATTCAATAAGTCAACACTAAGATATCGAAAGAAATGTTGCACAATTCTTATGTACTTAAACGTATATTATTTAGGTGGCATTTTTAAATTAAAGATTAAAAAATTAGTCTGGCATCCCTAAATATGCAAGTGTCCGTGGTAGTTGGAAACCAGCATCATTGTTGGTGTTTTTTTTTTTAATTTATTGCTTTACCAACTATTTTTTTTTCTCTTTAAATGTCATTCGTTTAACGTTTTCCCAGACCGTAACAGTTTTCAAAAGAACACTTAATTACAGTTCATCCTTAAAAGTGTAAAATTTTAAATATTTACATTAGCATACATGCACATACACAGTATCAATGACGTCAATTATACGCCTCCAACAACAAATAAATAAACAAAGCAAAATATATGCCTGTAGTAGTGTATTCAGTTGAGAGCCTGTGCAATATAAAATGCGTTCGTCTGTTTAAATCGTTTTCAATATGCAACTGCCAAAATGTGTAAACAGTACGTTATAGAATTAAATCTGCTTGTTTGTTTGTTTGTTTACGGTATATTATTATGGATGTTGTTGTTGGTTTTTTCAATACACTCTTCAGTTGTAAACAATAACAAACGACATGCGAATGGGTTTGGGTGATGCATAATTGCTTTTCTCAATTAAAAGGTTGAATTCATTTAAATTTCAACAGAATTGAAATAAAGGAAACTGTGGATTATAGATAGACACAGACCGCTCTAGGGACTTTCATTTCCAAAAAGGTTAGATCAGAGGGCGTCATAAGACTGTGTTATAACTCTCAATAAAATAGAAACCCAAGGAGGATGATACATAGAGGATTCCTGAGCAAATAATATTTTATTGGTTGACCGTTCGCTTACAGCTAATAAACCCTTTTCAAATTTATAGATTTCACGTCTTTCTATGAATTTCTCCTGGTATTTCAAGGTACTGGCGTTGGTGGCGAAATTACTTATTATCCTCTCTTGTGCTTATGAAATTTTAAGAATAGAGATGAATACATTTCTAATAGTCGTTCGATATTAAATAATAGGAGTTCATGGAGTGTGAGATAACATTGAAAAATTTGTTGGTAGGGGCAGATAGGTTGCTTAGTCAATAGATCTGCTTAAAAATTTACGGCATGATACTCTTCCTTCATATTTCTGCTTTATTGAAGCGAAACTATTAGCCATTATAAGGCGGATATAGGGCCTTAGGCTTACATACATACACAATTTGGCAATACAACCCTTCAGTCAGGATTACGACATAGGTTCTCAAATGTGTGTTAATTTTATACATGAATGGTGGGACCAACAGTTTAATGTAGATTCCGAACGACAGATTTTTCAAAAACTTTTTCACGGCAATATTATTTTATCATAACCGAAGAAATATTTTTTATATTTCGTTTCGTTTGGAGATATCAGACCTAGGGTTTGAACCGTGTCCTCACATCTTATCCTCATTGTTTATGGTGTGATGTGAATCCCTAAGCAGAATAACTGACACTCACATAAGGCGGATACAAGATTATATCGGCATTATTATTTTTACTGGTTCTTTGTGTACCATATCTACGGCGGCGCTTATACTAACTTTATGCTCTTTTCTGCTTGACCTCTAGGCTGCCTTAAAAAATGTTAGTTGCTTTGTGTTTGAAGAAAGTATCGTGTTTCATAATGCCGCTGTACAAAATATATACAATGTATTCTATTTCAAAACGTCGTCAATGGGTATTTTTAACGCAGTCAAAAAGCGATCAGTCATCGGATTTATAGTTGATGCATTGTTTGGTTACTTTGCATATCTCCATAGTTTATATACAGTAGTAGAACTGCATACAAACTTTGTATTGATACATTTTGGAAGGCAGTCCTACTGTATGTGTTAAGGCTAATCAGTGTCTATGGACTTGTGGGCAAAGGAAAGGAATATCATTCACTCAAGAGATTCTTACACATTTGGAAATCTTCAGGAACATTGATTACCAACAATGACTTTGCGGAGAAGAGCAAAGCGTACATTTCAAGAGAAACTAGGCTTACAGAAACGAGTGTGTGTCATGGATCAACCATCGATGTGTTTATATGGCGTTGTATATCATAAACATGATTTAGACAAGGCTTTCGAGTATAATTGCTAATGCAAGTATGACCGAGTGCTTGTCGCTCTGTCATTATATCTACAGCTTTAGAGGCATTGCAATATTCAAGCATTTCCTTCACTTTATTTATATTAGCTGGCCTCTATTGGGAATTTTGAATTCTTACCTTAAATATCTCTGAGTTCAGAGCATAATTTCGAATTAACTTGATTTCTTGATTTATATTTTTATGGAATTTTGCTTAAAAATTGTTTTTGAATTTGAAAAAAATATCTTGAATTTTGAGAAACGTATGTTAAATTTACTTCCACACACCCAATAAATAATAAGGGGTACTAACGAATTTGCAATAAATCGCTGTTAACTGAAATATATAGACACATATACACATACATTGAAATATTTAATAGAACGAACGTTAAAAAATAATTTCGAACACTTTACTTTAGTCTTAATATCGTATCTAGTGCGGTAATAAATTTCATTTACGTCACATTAATCAGTTAATTATTAATCGATTAATTAATTCGAATTTAATTAAGAAAATAATGAAAAATAATAATAAATTTTGATAAAATTTACCTGCAACAATGATAAATCAACTTTGATTAGACGTTGTTTCGAACGTGACGATGTAGATGAAGACGATGATGTTGTGCCTGTTGCTGATGCTGTTGGTGGTTCCATATTCTCTTGCAACTTATAGGAGTCACGCAGTTTGTTGCTGTGAGTTTGTTGATGGTGATGCTGATACTGATTGTATTGATGATGATGATGATGCTGCTGTTGTGCAGTCATTGATGCTGATGTTGCTGTTGTTGTTGTCGAAGGAGGAAGCACTGAAAAGAAAATACACAAAAATGCATAAATTTTTTAAATCTAAAAAAAACGAGAAAATGTTTGCAATTGCAAAAAAAGACGAACACTGCAATGAATGAATTCAAATTGTAAATCATTGTAGATTGTATAATCAAATCAGAGTATTTGATTTTAATGGCATTATATAATATATTGTATTTGTTTTTCACCGACTAAACAGGGTATTCCAAAACATTAATTAAATTAAAATTATAGTTTTCAGCTTCATGTCTGTATTGTATTTAAATATCTTCAAATCAAAATTATAATCATACATGCATACATACATACATAATTGGCCATTACAACCCTTCAGTCAGGATTACGGCCTAGCTTCTCATACCACTCATCTTGTGTGTGTTAATTTTATACATGAGTGGCGGAACATACAGTTTAAAGTCGATTCCGAACGACAGATTTTTGAGAAACTTTTCATGGCAATTTTATTTACCCTCAGAGTTTTTGCCAGAAATCTGCTGAGAGAAAGTCGCCGAAGAAATACTTTTTGAATTTTGTTTTGATGTCTGACCTGGGGCACGAACCCTTGCTTTACGTCTAATAAGCCAACACACTACCTACTAGACTACGGCGACTTCACCTTAAGGTGAAAGAGTTATGATTACAATTTTTCAAAGTCGCCGTAGTCTAGTAGGTAGTGTGTTGGCTTATTAGACGTAAGACCGAGGTTCAAACCACAGGTCAGACATCAAAACAAAATTCAAAAAGTATTTCTTCGTCGACTTTCTCTCAGCAGATATCTGGCAAAAACTCTGAGAGTAAATTAAATTGCCATGAAAAGTTTCTCAAAAATCTGTCGTTCGGAGTCGACTTTAAACTGTAGGTCCAACCAGTCATGTATAAAATTAACACACACAACATAAGTGGTGTGAGAAACTAGGTCGTAATCCTGACTGAAGGGTTGTAATGACCAATTATATATGTATGTTAAGGTTAAGGTTCTTCGTCTTATGTGTTTAACCTGGAGAGAGGTTTAGAGTAAGATTCAGCATTGAAAAGCGTACGGAAACGCGTATTGTCTTGGTAAATACTAGCGAAAGAGAGACATTCAAGATGATTGCTTAGCGCGCATGTTTACATATACTGCATCAATCTTATGACAGATTAATTTTCCCCTTGGTAGCATAAAAACAAACTTTTTCAAAAAATAATGCGGTATTGCAACTGCTATCGATGGAGGTCTTCTTGTTGGTTGGGCTGTTTTATTCAGTATAGGAGATCTGATATGAAATCAGTCATAACTCCGGCAATTCTCGAGAAGTTGCCTGGTCGAATAAGAGTAAGAGCTTAAGCAGCATATTTATAGTAATTAACGGCATGAGGACTAAGCAGACTAGAATAAACACTTCAGGCCGTTGATGTCGGATGTCGTTCGTAACACTACACTACTTGAATAAATAAAAGCTATATTCGAAGAGTAGATTGATCTGGTCATAGGGACTGAAGGTATTGCAATTTAACAGACAGTCTCTTTATTTCGACAGGCATTTATCAAACTTCAATAACAACTACCTTCTACATTTCGAGAAGCATTTGGTGCGCCTTCGCCTGCACAATAAACGAAGGCACAAAGCAGATAGCATTAGCATTTTAGCTTGGTTATAAAACTGCATTTTAAAATAGAATAAGAAAAACACTTTTTGTGTAAATACCCTGTATTAAAGATGTTGCCAAGGCTTTATGTATCATAAAATATTTCTTGGACTTATTTTTATAATATAATTTAATCATATGCCCCCACCAACATGTATGACATAAATACAGTTTCGTTGGTAAATGACTCTTTTTTTTTGGATGATAATAAAACAAATACTGGCACATACAGTTTTGAATTTTTTATTAACAGTGACAACAAATAAAAACGGAAAATATGGAGACCAAAATTATAAAGTCTTTCGTTAGTTCATCCACTGCAACCATGAAATGTCATCCTCACTCTATGCTACAGGGTGTCATAATACACCTGGTCTTTTTTCAACTCCATTGCATTTGCTGTTTCACTACCAGCCAACCCAACCAGCCATTAAATTGTAGATTTTGCTTTTCATAGTGAACTGAAGTTAAAATCATAAAAAAATTATTCAAAAAAAAAAAAAGAAAAAAAACGGAAAAATAAACCCAGAGCTGCTACGAAAAACTAGTTTTTCTTTTAAAACATTTTTTTTTATTTACTTGTGGGAAAATATTGTGTTACTTTCTTATAAATTTTCATTCATTTTATTTGAATTTGTTTTTGTTGTTGTTGTTGTTGATATTCTTTTTGTACAAGACTATGAAGTAAGTACTGGAGCATAATTTTTTTTGGGGACTGTAATTATTATTTCATTTCATTTCATTTTTGTTTGTTTTTAATTTAATTAAGAGGGCTACGAGTGGAATGTATGCCCCTGCTACAATGAAGTCATAATTTCAACATTTATCGGCTCAGAAAAACTCAGACAAAAAAAAAAAAACGATGGATAAGACAACATAATGTAGTAATGTGAGAATGGGAAAAAATTTGTAATGCTTAAGGGATTGATAAGAGGAAAATTCATCACTTTTAGTTGGTGAAATACAGGCCAAATAAGAAACTTGTGCAAAAAGTTTGTTACTTTAAGATTTTCGGCTGTAGATGTTTGTTAAAATATAATTTAATATGAGGGTGGTCACAAAATTAATCAACATGACGTATATATCGAGTGATTTTTAACAGTTAAAATCATAATACATACATACATAATTAGTCAGGATTACGACCTAGTTTCTCACACCACTTATGTTGTGTGCGTTAATTTTTATACATGAGTGGCGGGACCTCCAGTTTAAAGTCGACTTTGAACGACAGATTTTTGAGAAACTTTTTCATGGAAATTTTATTTACTCTCAGAATTTTTGCCAGAAATCTGCTGAGAGGAAGTCGCCGAAGAAATATTTTTTCATATTTCGGGTTGTTGGAGATGTGTGACCTGGGGATTAAACCGAGGCCTCACGTCTAATAAGCCAACACACTACCTACTAGACCACAACAAAGATGGAAAATTTTATGGCGTAAAATTTTTTTATATGACTTCGATCATGAGTCCTACATGGCTGGGGCTTACCAGGCGCAATCTCAAACACCAATTTTTATAAACTTTTCCCAGCACATGTGGCCGTAAATAACTCTTGGAATGTTGTTTTCCAGTAATTCAACCGTCACACTATATTGGTGGCCATTTACCTGGACTGTGTGGTATGTGGCTCCGGTCCCTTGAAACAAAATGTAAATAATTTTATATTTACATGGGTGGCGGGACCTACAGTTAAATTCGACTTCAAACGACAGATTTTTGAGAAACTTTTTCAGGGCAATTTTATTTATGCTCAGAGTTTTTGCCAGAAATCTGCTGAGAGCCAGTCGCCGAAGTAATATTTGTTTCATATTCATTTTGATGGAGATGTCTGACCTGGGGTTTGAACATACTTCGCCTTAATTTATGTTTAACCAATTTCAATCAAAGAGTCCGTCTTTGAAGAGTCGCTGATAGTTAAACAAAATTCCAGCTAGGACAGCAGCTATTGCATAAAAGAACTGGAAAACGTTTCATCATGAGTTTAATTCCCTTTATAGGGGATCAATATCGATTAGCATTGTAGTCTTGACTTAAATTCCTTACTCTATCTCTAGTCTTCAAAACAACCGGAAGAAATTCAAATTGTGCTACTTTTAAAGGGTTTCCCTTTAAAGATTACTTTAAGAAAAGCTTCTTAATTGTTGCTTAATTAGTCATGTTACTTACTTACATATTCACAAATAAGTAACATTAACTTGTTTTAGTTGTTTTGATTTGACAGTAAGTAAGTTTAAACTTTTGCTTCTTATGTTGTTGTTGTTGGATGTATAGAATGGAAAATTATTTCAGAAGCATGAAATTAATACATAAGGAAAGATTAATCATTGTAATACGAAATAATATGTTATGTTTAATGGAGCTTAACAAAGGTGTGAGTAATGAAGGGCAAACTGATACTAGCGGATTTATAACCACAAACCGGTCACAACAGTTTAAAACTGTAATACATTTTAGCCAACATTCATGTCATCATACAGCGTTCATACACATTAACACCATGATAGTAATAAGCACGTATCGAAAGAAACCAAAACAAAGAGTGAAGATTACAAAACCACCCTAAAATTCCAAGGAAATATGGAACCACAATTGAACTGAAAGAGTAAAAAACAAGTATGTGGTCGGTCAACTTAAATAAACAACACAAACGCTTAACAAACGAACGAGCACTATAAGCCCAGCAGAAAAGAATAGAATACAAAACAAAAGAATACAGGAAAATGTTTAGAAAATCATGCATGAATGAAGAAAGAAAAGAGGAGAAGGTGGAAAAGCGGTTAAAACAAGTAGAAAATTATACCCGTAGGCTGGGCTGGTCATTCATTTGATTCATTTTTAAAAAATATTAAATTTTCTTCTATAGGAAGCAAATAGTGCGTGTGAAATATACCGTGAAAATGTTCGTTTCATTCATTGGAGAATATTGTTGTCAACCATCGTATTACCAGGAAAGAAATGGAAAAAATAATCTGAATAAGAAAAAAATAAATCGAAAGTAGAAAAACATTCCGCAAATTGAATTATAAAGTATAATTAAATGATAAATGAAGAGTACTTAATAAATTTGTATGTACATAAGTACATATGTACAAATTTGCATAGAGCTGTATACCAGAGGTGTAAAGGAATGCGTTAATAAAATTTGTTTTGAAATTATTGAAAGTATTCAATTGCACACGTTTAAATGCATTCTAAACTGCCTCTTAGAATATTAAAAACAGTTCATTTACTTCCTGAAATAATAGTTCTCACTGTAAATAATATTTATAGACTTTGGAAAAGCCTTCGATACATTCTCATAGAAAATTGTATACACTGTCAATTAACACCATTTCTGAAAAGCTAGCTAACCTCATCGAGGCTCTTTCTAGGTTAGTGAATGCTATATAAAAAGCAGCCTGGGATCTGGGACGCCTGTAAAGATGTTAGACAGGTCTTCGGATGTTATTTTGGAAGTTGCCACGAGAGAAACACTGGTAGAAAGAAGAACGTGTAATAGTGTGGAGGTCGGAACATCGAGTATCTAAACTATGCTTGTTGTCTGATGTCTCACACCTATTCGGACGTTTCAAGAAAGCGAGACAATGTTGACAAAGCTATAGCAAAGCCGAAGAAAGACAAACAAAATGCTTTCAAAGCGGAAATGTTTAGAAAACTCTGGGTTGTTTGTGAGGATTCCAACCCCTTATCACAGCATTTTTTTTTTTTTTTTTTTTTTTTTGATGTTATCTCAGCGATAATTTGTCGAATTTTAATTTTCAAATGCTTCAGAGTTGGAGGATAATCACGTAGGACCGGTCTTTGACGTAGACCCCCCCCCCAAACAACCTAATGGCATTGAATCTTGCCACCTGATCTTGGTGACCAATTTATGTCGCCAAAACGTTGCTCTTTTTGAAAACTTCTTGTGCAATAAATCCAAAATTGGTCGTACTATGTGGCACGTGATACTGTGTTCTTGAAACCACATACCGTCTATTTTATAATCTTTATTTGCAGGTAAAACACAGGTGGTTATTCTACGGCAGTAATGTTCTAAAAAGACATTAAGGGGGTTATTTTTTTTAAAACATACGGCCTAATAACATCAACATCCGAAATTACTTCTACTTTTCTTATTTTGATTCTGATTCATTATTTTGCTTTCTTTTTTAATCAAAAACGTTTTCAACATGTACGGATGGATGGGTTTTACCATATTGTCGTAAGAAGCTGCTCTTCAAGGAAAACAAATTAAGTTTTAAGTCTTTTAAGACTCTGTGTATTAATTATGAACGCAACTTGTACAGTATGGTTGTTTGTTTTAATTATTTTTTATACTTAAAAACCCACAAGAGGAAGAAGAGCACAAAAAAAAACGCATAAAAAGCAAGAAACCCCAGTAGCCGAGGAAATATTGTAATTCATTTACCTGAACGAGGTTTTGGCGTAGGTGCAGCCGTAGCATTAGAATTGCGTGGCCGGGGTGCTGCTCTGGGAGTTGGCAGCGGTTCTTGATTGCAAAATAATGAGGCATCACTGGCCTCATCTACACAATCGGAAGCACGTGTTGGTGTTGGTTTAGACGACGACGACGACGATGACGTTTTATGCGAAGACACTTTATAACCGGTGGTTGTGGTCATTTTAAATGTATTCCTATAATTTTTTCTTTGTTGTGCATTTGACACTTGCGGATTCATGGAAAACGTTTGTTTGTAAACAATTAAGGAAAGAAAATCCGAATATTTTTCTAACGTTTTTACAAAGTTTTAAAGCAAAGCGTGAATAGTCATGCCATGTTGTCCTTAATGTTTTAAGTAATTAAGGCTTTAAAATAAACAACAACACTTGGCTTTGGCTTTAATTTGTTAAAACAAATATGGAAATTCGTTTAAATCGAAAAAAATTTGGAATTTCACTTTCACAACGTTCCTGACTGTGCTGCTTCTTTTTTGTGTTTCCTTATACGCGTTTGTTTGTTTTCCTTAATGACACACATGACATTTCTTGCTCGTGATTTTAGTATAATTTTCACAGCTTTTTATTTCTTTTTGTTTTAATTCTTATTACACTTTATTTTTTACGAATATTTTTCGCTTTCCTTTTTCACTCTCTTATCGATCGAAAAGAAAAACTTGTGAATGCATTTAGGAGAAGGACACACTCGCGTTAAATATTTTAAGAAAATCAAAAAAAAGAACAAATTATTGTTGTATTGTTACGAGTACGAATAATATGTATAATTTAAACACAATTTTCTTTGGTTTTCAAATATTTTACAAACTTTGCTAACTAAAGAAATATTTATTAACGATTTTTTTTTATTAATTTATTTATTAAATGCCATTTTATTAAAATTTTTTCTCTTTAGAACTTTTCTATTTTCTATTTAATTTAATTTCTTTTTTATTTTCTATTTAAATTATGTCAACTTTACTACAATCAGTTTACAACTGAGTATATGGCAACGCAAAGTTTGTTGTTTTAAACAGACAGAGAGACTTACACTGTGTTTCATATTCCAAGTGTTTCGGTGGTTTGTTTACTATAACGGTTATGCGCTTGTGTGGTAAACACATCAGAGAGAGAGTAAAAGCTTTTAAAGAAATTAGCACAGCGGACATTGTTTATTTTGTGTGCACATGTGTATGCGTGTGTGTGTTTGTAATGAAGCAGTGTTGAAAAATTCCGTACTTTTGTACTTTTTTCAGTACTTTTTCATTTCAAAAATACCGCAGTACCCCCGCTACGCTTTCAGTACATTTTTATTATTACATATTTTATGTCTTGCGCTTTTATGAATGATTAGCACACGTTCAACGTGAATTAGGCTTTAGCCCCCGTTTAGCCAAATGTCCACGGAACGTAAGTACCTTTGTTTTAAGAATACGAAAATCAATGAAAACGCTAATGTATTTTTGGTAAGCATTTTCAACAAACGTAGTGAGTTACATTACGTGTCCATCGACGTGACTACTAAACGGACTAAATATGAATAAATAGTCGAGTAGGTAAGGTATGTGTTGGCTTACTAGACGTAAAAGTGGAGCCCACGATTCAAACTCAATGGCGCATACATCATCTCCATCAAAACGAAATATGAAAAAATATTTCTCCGGCGACTTACAATGCAAAAACTCTGAGGGGAAATAAAATTGCCACGATAAAGTGTGTCGACTTTAAGCAGTAGGTCCCACTCATGTATAAAATTAACACACACAAAATAAGTGGTGTGAGAAGTTGTTATTGTATGTATCTTTTACAAAAGTACTATTTGATGCAAAAAAGTACTTTTTCAGTTACAGTTCAGTACCATTTCAAAATTTCAGTTTTGCAATACTGGTCATCAGTGAGTTTTTTTTAGAATATTTTTCCTTCCTGCCAACACTGATGCAGTTGAGTACCAAAACTTTTTCTTCATGGCAACACTGGTGGTTGGAAAAAAATAAACGAACGTTTTTACTAATTCGCACATTGTTTTTCCGTTTCCGGTTTAAGTAAAAATTAAGCCCTGTATGTTTTAATAGGAATTTATGGCGTTGTGTGTGGGTGGTGTGTGTTGTTTGTGTGTGTGTGGGAGGGGGTCCCCTTGGGTGAGTGGGTGGTAGGAGTAATTAGTAGTGAGAGGGGGGAAGGAGAAATGAGCAAAAGGGGAAAGGAGGTAGAGTTGTTGTTGTAATAGTGGTTGTGTTTGCTGCTGAACTCGCTCATCGTTGCTGTTGGAGTTAGGGACCCATACACGACGGGCGGGAAGGGGGTTGTAAAAATAAATAAATAAATTGCTTTATTGATTTCTTTTGGAAAATAATAAAAATAAATAAATAAATTGCTTTATTGATTTCTTTTGGAAGTGTGGTGAATTTGGTTGTTGTGGTGAGCTTCTACAGTGTGGGGAATTTATCAAGTGTGGCGAATAAACCGAATAATCGAAACTCACCAAACTGCCGTTATTAGAAAAGGTACTGCATTACCAAAGATCAATGTACTGTATATTGTGAATTGGACGGTGTGTGTCTAAAATAAGTAATTTTCACCTATGTTAGCGGAGGTATTCACCATCACGTTGTGGTTTGTGTTTGGATTAATCATATTTTCTATGTTTTTTGTTGGTTTTCAACTGTAAATGGTAGATTTTTTAAAGCTGCCATATTTGATAACTGAATTAATTTTAAGTAAGAAAAAACGATAAATATTTAATAAAATTTATTAAGAGTATATTTATAATAATAATTGTTTTCTATAAGTAAGACATTCAATTAGGAATTGCACATATCACGCTATTACTACATAGGTTATTAGAAAATATAATCTGTAAAAGCATTATTCGGTGTCGGGAATTCTAAATTATTTAATTTTTCACCATGGGATAAACAGATAAACGAGAACCATTTCGCTGGTGTGATACGAAAAAAGGTGATATTATCAAAAGGCGCCGTTCTATCGGGATTAATCACGTGCATGTCTACCAGTGCATAAAACTGTTTGAGAAAACTAGCGATTTTAAAGTCCGTCACCGTGGTCGGATGTCAAATCACATTTCGAACGCTGCAAATTATCAAAACTATGAAGTCAAGAATTTTGCAAAATCTGTTTCGTAAACAAAAAATTATGGCCCAGGAGATGAATATCTGTGAAATTTATTTATTGCATTTATTGACTGCAGATTTGAAAAAAATAGGATGGAAAAATACAGACGTCTTTTGTTGAAGCACTTTGACAATTTGCACAGATAAACTTTGTTCATCGATGAACAAAATTTGTTTCAAATTGCATCCAAATGTAGCTTTAGTGGTGAATGGTTTATTGAACTTTAATCTTAAGTTGCTAAAAATGCTGCTTTTTACGATTCTAAAGTTTGTGAAAGGAGTTTATGAAAGATATTTCAAAGCTTTTAATACAGAACTTGTTTATTTTTTTTTATTATGCCTGCCTGTAAGCGTAACTTTCCTATTTTATTTCATTGAATTTTCATTACTGAACTTGGCATTTAATAATTTGTTATATTTATTTTTATTTATTTTTTTAAATAAAAAATTTGTTTCAATTTATTAAAAACTGACACCTTCAATGGCATGGTTTTGCTTGATGCATGCATGATGTAAGCGTTGAGTTTATTTAATTTAATTTTTTTCAATTTTCAAATTAACATTTGAAATGTAACTGACATTTAACG
Source organism: Sarcophaga carnaria (assembly GCA_958299815.1). Lineage (NCBI taxonomy): Eukaryota > Metazoa > Arthropoda > Insecta > Diptera > Sarcophagidae > Sarcophaga > Sarcophaga carnaria. Next base: position 21,676,851 of record OY283152.1, read on the forward strand.
GTGAATTTTACTACGGTTTTATTATTATTTTTTATGCAAAAACAATTTATTTATTTTCTGACATCACTTTTATGTTTCTACTAATTTAACAACAGTAGCAACAACAACGTTTTTGTTATTATTTTCTTGTTTTTTTGCGGAAGCCTTTAAACAAGTTGAACTTTGTTTTTGTGTTGTTGTTTTTTTTTGCTCGTAATTTTTCAAGGTGCATTGTTTAAATAACAACAATTTTTAAAGTTACAACTTGAATAATTATTTGAAAAACAATAATAACAACGACAACAACAACAAAATGGATTTGTTTTGTTTCTCTCTGAAGGCAACTGATGTCAATTGCTGATAAAAGACTTAAAAATTTTCTTTCGCATTATTTTCTTTTCTTTCTTTACTTCGGTGATGTGATGCATTTCAATTCATTTTCACACCTTGAATTTGTATGCGCAGGCGCCCAATGAAATGCTTTAAATGCAGCGGTGGCTGGCAGGCAGGCAGGCAGCAGTCAGCCTTTCTTTGGTGGGAGTCTAAACTCTTAAATAATTGGCGAAATGGAAAAAAGAAATAAAATTTCCCTCCTAAAGCCCATTGTGTATGGTTTAAAACAGATTTTTACATGATTTTTGTTTTCCTTTTAAAGAAAAGCCGGTCTTTCTTATGCCGATATGAGTAAAACAGAAAAAAGAAAATTTTCCAATTTGCCATTAAGCCATCCATTGTAATTATTTGCCTTAAAGAGTTTAAAGTGTTTGAACTCTTTTAATGGAAACCATTACAAATTTATGAAATTTGGTAAAAAAAAAATTAATGAGATTTTTAGCTGTAGTCTCTCAGTTTATATACATTTTTTTTTATTATTTTCTTGCCATGATATTAACATTTAATATGGCTTTCATTAGCATTTCCTCTCCATCATTTTACTAAGTTTTCTTTGAGAGAAAAAAAAGAAACAAATCGGAAACAACCTTGTTTTCATGGCTGTGAAGAACAGTTGGAAACAAATTTTCTTTAATTTTTTACTCTAATGTAAGCAAAGTAAAGCATAAAATGCTTATTTGGATTAAGATTTAAGATTGCTAATGCCATTAGCTAAAAGTATAGAGTAAAAGAATCTTGAAAATAAAAAGGAAAACTATTTTCAAGCTCTGTCAACTCTTCTCTAATAAACCCATAAACTCCCCAATAAGTACGAAGAGTTACGAGCAGTTAATTTCGATAATTTCTGACAACTTTATTAAATTCTTAAGTAAATTACAGACGAATTTGTCATAATGTATCTCAAAAAAAAAAATCTCAGCAGAAAATTGTTAGTTTCTAAAAGGCAGAATATTAATACGACTACAGAATGTTTATTACGAAAACGAAGAAAGAACAAGAAATTCAAGCAATAACAAACCAAACCAACATAGAAAGACAACGACTAAGCCTACGAAAGATAGAATACAATAACATATCAACAGTAAGGTTCTAGAAGTTGTCAGACAAAACATGACGTTGCACTGTTAAAGTAAAAAACGCAATGTATATACATTGCGAAGTTCGCTGAGTTGACAATAAACCAGCTTTCAAAGAACTTGTGTATCGATCACGTGATTACACTCACAATTATAGTGAAGTTATTGATTGGATGAAGGTGTTCACTGTAGCTAACGTTCATCGTTATTTGCACTATATTATAGGGTCGTAAAGGAAGGAAACGAGGAAAATCGGTCCAAAGTTAACTCACGGAGAAACGAAATAATTGAATATAAACTTAGAAAACAACAACAATTTTACAATTGGCGAACACTACTATAAAGGAACTTGACTGGTTCAGTTACCTTGGAACTGTCAAACTAAAACCTTGACCAAATAAGGGGGGCGTAAAAACTAAACTCAATACGATCAGCTCCTTTATAGGAAATAATATGCAGGCATGGAATGGGATAACTTTCGATAGCTGTACAAATTAGCCGTCGCGAATAGGAGTGGTAAGTTTACATACTACGTAAGCAACATAACGACATAGCCAAAATATACATCCAGTGGAATACTCTGGAGTAATCGATCAGAAAGAACATACAAATAAGCTGGAATAAATGAAAAAATATGTAGAAGGATGGTAGGTTGTTCGAAAAAGTTCGGATACAAATTATTCGAATATAGATAAGGATTGTTATTATTCGGATTAGCGGATTAAAACCACAGTATTCTGTGAAAATGTATCTCCGTTTAAGAATGAGTCAAAATCTGGAATATTGTTGGCATGTTTTGTTTTTCTACGAGTGTTACATAAAATATAATAATGCGTCCAGAGGTTCCTGAAAAAACTGTAAAGTTTACGAGACAATCAGCTGCGGAGTGGTTCGCTCATGTTTGATCTGATAATTCTAATGTTAAATTTGTATCACACTGTGTTCGACTATTCTATAAAGAGTCGATGTAAAAAACATAAAAAATTTAGAAAGATCGACACATAAGCAGTGTGATTGTTGCTAGGGAACTATGCTCTAACCAACCATTTGATTGTAGAAACCGAGTTACACAAAGAAGCTATTAATCGGAGATGTTAATGAATTAAAAGTGTGAAATTTATCGCAATTCACCCCTTTTGAAGCGAATGATTATGGAAACTGAAAAAAGGATTACGAACGTAAATGTGTCAAATAGATTATGGACGATAGTGAAGCTTTGCAGAGGGTGGCTAAAGCATGATTGACACCGAGAAAGATAAAGGTTGAGTGTTTGAAGGGATTGTTCTTTATGAGCTTCTTCAGCTTCTGGTCGAACGATTGTTACAGTTACTTTACGCTGAACAATCTCAATGAGACTGAAGCAGATAATACAGTTAAAACGGCCAAACTTGTCAAAGGGTGAAAAATTTAAAACTACTCCAGTTTTTTTATTATTATTAATTTAACGGTACATTATTAAAAACTCAATATGAATAAAAATAAAGTTTTTTTATAAAAAAAAAAAAATAAAAAATTATTGGAATATCAGTTGAATATTGTTTTCGTGTTTACTTACGTCGATCTTTTAGGCGGGGAAGCGTTGGTGATGGTATATGCTTAAGCGTACGCCCCTTACGTATCGAATCCATTAATTGTTCTCTAGGCGAGGGTGTACGCTTAATCGGCGGGGGCAATTTACGTTCAGATGCCTAAAACAAAGAGAGAGAGAGAGAGAGAAGACAATGTTAAATAAAACAAATTAAAATTTAATAAATTTCTATAGCCTATACGAACCTTTTTCAATGGAGGCCTTGATCGTATGAAGTCTAATATTAAAGCATGAGCATCTTTTTTAACACGCGGCGGTATGTCACCATTAACCATCACTTTACGTAGTTGATATTTTCTGTAAATTAATAAAAATTAAATTAAATTACAAAGAAAACAGAAAAAATATGAGAATATGTTTACCTTGATCGTATATCCTCCATGAGTATCTCATATGGTGTTAATTCGTATTCAGTTGGCGCCCTTTCATAATTGGCCTTCTTTAAACGTACGCCACGTCGCAGCTCATCGATGACTTGAACCCAAAAACGTGCCTGGAATACAAAAGTGACATAATTTCTGTATTAAATTATGTGACACAAGGATTTCTTTCAGTAGATAGTTTAGTTGTATACAAAATATGAGAAAAAAGAAAAGTTTTTTTCAAAGCATTTTTTTTATTTGCTATTGAGAGTTTCAACTAAAAAGCATGCAGCATAGGTTTGAGTCTTTATAACCTACTTGCACTGTTCTCCATATTTCCAGTTCTTCCTAGGAAAGTAGGTGGAGGAAGGTTTTTTTTTGTTTTTAAGGGTAAAAGTGTTTAGTTTTAAAATAAAAAATTAAAAAAAGAAAATATATAAAGAGGATATAATTCAAAATTAGGTTGTCTTTAGAAATTCATATGGTTTTCAATAAATTATATCGATAAAATAATATGTATCAACAACTAGTTTAATAAATAAAATTTCAATTTCTATTTGGGTAGATAGCATGCAATGCAACTGGCTGAAGATAATAGAAGGAAAAATTAATCCGAGCATACTTTAAACTGATTTTCTGATAAGTCATTGAATTTTCCATGAAAAGTTACTCAAATCTGTTGTCCGGAGTCGACGTTAAGCTGTAAGTATCGCCATTTCATGGAAAAAATTATCACAAACAACATGGATGGTGTGAAGCTAGGTTGTAATCTTGGCTAAAGGGTTGTAATAACCATTTAAGTAAACCCTACAGATCCCTACAGATTGTCAGGCCTGCAAATCACTACAATATACAGTAATCCCTCGATTTACGTTGCAGCTGGTTCTAAAAAAAGGCGATGTAGATCGAAACGACGTAAATCGAATTTCATGTTCTACAAAGTAGTACGTTTTTAACAAAGAACTTAAAAAAGTTACAGTAATCCCTCGATTTATGTCGCAGTTGGTTCCAAAAAAGGCGATGTAAAGCGAATGACGACGCAAATTGCAGTTAGAGGGAACAAAAAATTTAACGACGTAAATCGAAACAACGTTAATCGAGGCGACGTAAATCGAAGGACTACTGTACGCATTGCCAAAAATACCGCTTCTAAAAGAGAAAGTGCGATGCATAATAAAACCGCGTTCTAAGCAATTGGGCTTTTTTTATAGCTCACTATGGTATATTTTGCATTTGGATTTGCTCCTCTATTTGTATAAAGTCTAACTTATACAACTATTAAAACCCGCTGACCATTTAGAATGCCGTAAATATTTTGCTTGGGTGTTAGAGCAACAGATCTTCAAATGCCTATTTTACGAAAGAAAAAAATTTCCTTTGGCCGTGAAGATCGTTTTTCCCTCGGAGGGGTATGTCAGCAAGCAAAATCATCCCATACGGGGTGAGAAAACTCAGAAATGATTGTGGAAATGTAACTGCATCCGAGAGAAGAGACTCTTTGATGTCCATTATGGTCGCAAGGTTTCATTTGGTCTTATTTTTTCCTGGAAGAACCATTACTGATAATTCTTAAGTCGTCGTAGGCTAGTAGGTAGTGTGTTGTCATATTAGACGCGAACCTGTGGTTCAAACCCCAGCTCAGATATCTCAAAACGGAGGTGCGGCGAGAAACTAGGTTGTAATCCTGACTAAACTGTTACAATGACCAATTAAGTAAGCTACTAAGCCTTGGTTTGAGTGTATATTCTGACCGCAAAAAAGAATGCCTGATCAGTACCCGAAGTTCGTATCTTTCCACCTTGTCTTCAAATCATGCAGTGAGCTGCTGTCAAATTTGGGGTCAACTAAAAGACACCTAGTGAGGAGAGCAGTGTTGGTTTTCTATTTGGGGGCGGGGAAGTTCAAAAAACATAAACTTATTGATTGATTTTTTAAAACCCTGTTCGTAAGCATCAATTGTGTGAGTTTTACTTCTATTCAAACATAATATTGTTGCACAGTCTTAAAAGAATGTTTTTATGGATGGAATCATAAAGTGGATCAGTCGTTTTGCACTGACATTATAAAATTTCCAGTAAAAGCAGCATTTTTCTTTATATAAAGTTTATACCAAAAACAACGTTTTGTTCTCTTTCTTTCATGTTTCACCAGCACAATAACAAAGTATAGCTCCGCAGTGATATTGTTGCTAAATGAACCACTAAAAATTATGTCTGGTTTGAGAAAGAAAATGCCTTATTTAGGCAACTTTTATTGTTAAGGTTTGTGGCTAAACTTCAAACGATTTTCAAACAACAACAATATCTTAAAACAGAGGCAACAACAATAAGATACCTGTTGCTATTGTTTAGATATTCCGTCAGTTTCTTTTATGTTTTCTAAGCGGATACACACAAACAATGATGATTATCATTAACAACAATTTCATCATCGTCATCATCATCATCATCATCGTTGGCATCACGATTATGATTATAATGAGGAAAAAAAAAAACAAAACAACAGCAAAACAACAGAAGAAAAAAGTTTGAGAATGATCGTAAAATAAAATGTTTTGTTGCACACATCAGTTCTGGTTTGTTGAATGTACTCATCGTGTTGTTGCATTTTATATGAAAATTGCTGCTGAAATGTTGAACTTAAAGGCGTTGCCGTCGTACAATAGTAACGATTAAACATCAACAGCAACAACAACAACAACTGCGACAAACAACACCAACATATATATACTAGAAACTGATAGACAAGCGGCAAACAGTATGGAGAGATAGACAAACGTGCCGACTGACGACAATGGAAGAATAATAGAAGTGCGGCAGCCAGCCAAGTTGATGCGTTTAACGCTTTTGTTGCAAGCAAAAGATTTAACGGCAAATTGTTTGCTGTCCATAAACGGTTGCCGGTTTTGTGTTTATTTGTTACAGAAGCTGTACGTTTATTATGTATTATTAGATGCAGAACATTAAATATATTAATTCTTCCTTAAATAGTGAATCACAAAGTTTTGTTGCATTTTGTTTTGGCATGCATTCCAACAAAGAGCATCATGAGTTTATTAGTCAACTACCAAACACTGGCCTTCTTTGGATCCGATACGTCTTGTAAAACCAGAAACACAATGTTTCGATTCCTGTTTGGTTTCTGTTGCGTTGTGGTGGATTCACATTTTGTCCACGGTTACGAAACGTGGGAAAAACTCATTCACATTTGTGGACGATTCTAAGAGGAATGTGGCACACATCTTACGTAAAGCGACCCTTATCCACACCTAAGTGATCCTTCAAAATTGAAACAAGTGAGCCTCAATAATCTTCGCACACACACTTTAGCCAAAAATATCAGAATCTGAATAAATATCAGAAGGTTTCTTCTCTAGGCCTTCTTAATCTCCTCTTCTTTTAATATTCGATCGGCCAAAATAAAAAAACGAGTTCAACCAGAGGTTATACGGTGTCATCCCATTGCTACACGACGCGTGAACTTTTGATTCTGGTTTTATAATGAAAATATCAAAGTAAACGTCATTTAAGAATACACTGAAGGGTCGAGATCACGCTAAAAAGTGAGATGAGGAACAGTAAAGCGTCCATTAGATCCCTAGAGAGTGTAATGTTCAATAGGACGAGATATAACAAAAAATTCTAACGTATTCATACGTGAGATTGGCATTCTTATTTGCAAAGGAACGACAATGAAGCCAACTGTTTAAGACACACACAGATCTTGTTCGCTATGGATATATACTAACTAATACTGACCCCAGAGTTCTAGGGACGACACACAACGACTTCTGCAAAAGCTGTAATGATGCTTCTGTGGTTTCCAAATCATCTTTCCTATCATTTCACGCACTAGCCAAAAGTGATTTGAATAAAATCCAATCAGGATTAAAAACTGATTGATGGCATTACAACGAGACGTTATAGGAACCAAGTAAGCTCTGCTTTTTGAGGCGACTACCAATTTAATCTGACATGTTTTAATCTGACGTCATGTTTATAAATTCAAGGATTTGAGTAGGTCTATACAAGTGGCTAAGTGCCAACGAATGATTTCTTACTTTTATAAACTGCTTTTGATTTTTAATTTGTTGAATTATATTTGCTGATCTTTTGTTTTTTTGAAATTATATTTTTAATTCAATATGAATGTATGTCATATAAATGGAGTGTGTGTAGAGTGGCACAGGCAGGCAGGCAGCCTGAGGATCACAATACAACACTCTGAAATGCCTGCTGTTGTGGAAGGAAGAAGAAAAGCAAACAGAAAAAAAAAAATCAAAATCAGTGTTTTTAAAGCCTTTATTGCCGTGCTTTTACACTTGAAATTGCAATTGTCGGTTTGTCAGTGAATGCAATATGTTTGCGGACTTTTTCGGTTTAATTTTCTACGTTTTCTAAATGGATTTATAAAACAGCCTATTATGCGGAAGCTGCTGCATATACATATGTATGTAGTAAAGCCGGTGTACTCTGGTTAAAGCTACTTTGTTTTCCTTTTTCTTGTTTTGCTTCCCCCTCTCTAGGCTTTTCCGTTTTTCTTTTTTGTTGTTGTTGTTGTTGTTATGGCAAATAAATTGGACATTTTATTGGAAAGTAAAAGAAATCATAAATAATAAATAAATTAAATGAAATGCAATAAAATGAAAAAAAGCAAAGAAACGGCAATTGTTTAAAACAAATTAAAAAGTTGGAATACATATTTGCATTTTGAATGGTGTTGCTTGGACTTGAAAAGCAAAAAAAAACCAACCATCCAGTAGCAACAACCATAGCACCTTTTCGTTTTTTTCTATGGTACATTTAATTTAATGGCCATTTGGTCTGGAAATATTCAATATTTTTTGGTTTTTCAATAGGGCCGTAATGGAAGTGTGCAAATTACATCATATCCTGAGGTTGTTAATGTTTCAACATATTGCGGCAGCATCCATCCGCAACATGAAGCGTTTTTTCTTTCTTTTTTTTTTTGGAAAACACACGTTAATGTGTGTTAAGTTGAGATATCATTTGCATTTTAAACAATTGTTTAGGAATCTATTTCCTGATTATTGCTTCGCTGGCTTCATTTGCCCTTTTTTGCGTGCACGAATCATTAAAACGGCGAAGAAGAAAAAAAAAAAACACAAAAACATACCAAAACTTAAAACCCAATTGATGTTTGCTTTTCGTTTTACATTGTACGGAATAGTCTTTATTATTTCATCTTTATTTGCGTTTTTTTTTCATTTCTTTTGGAATCACGTAAAGTTTCATCACCTTCTTAGTTTGGTCTTTAAGTCGAAAATGATGTTACACATGGTTGGCTTCAATTTGGCCATTAAAAAAACGTAAGATTACGAAATACAGGATTTATAACAATAAAAAAATATGAATTATGAGACGGGGAGATGGTAAAAATTTAAAAAAAATTCTTTTACAAAACCTAATCGATAGTAAAACCCAATCAAAGCTGAAAACTATCTATAGGATTCAGAGTTAAGGTAGGTTAAATTGCAGGGTTGATGATGAAACCTAGTAATTGTTCCTTCATTCAAATAAAAATTGTTGCTGGCATTTCTCAACATTCTCGATGATTTCAAGAAGATATGAATTTTATAGAAATCATCTTTGGATAGCCATAATCTATCTAAATAAGTCTGATTGTCCAAAAATCCTTTTTCTCAAGTTCCCTCAACTGCCGGGCAATGACCGAGAAGTTTGTTTTGTCGTCTTCTTTTCTTTGTCGTTATTACAGCTGTTGCAGGTTGCTTTGTAAGACATTCCCAGCCCCCTAGTGTTTTTACCCAGACAAGAGAATGCCTAGGAGTCTCCTGAGGACGTGCTCTAATTAGGTTTAATGCAGGTTTTATTCTGCATGTGTATATCCATAGTGGGGCTGTTTAATATCTTGCCTTAGCAAATGAGTAAAGTTTGTGTGAGAACATCTGTTAGAGGTATACCAATATCACTGAATTCAGTGCCTAAACTTCGTTTTTATCTTCAATGTCCTCGTATCCCGGAAAGCTTACCCTCATGTAAATGTAGCGTACATCTTCTATTATTCGATGTACTTCGATTTTGATTCGAACAGAGTCAGAATTTATAGTCGTTATTTCAATTCAATCTAAGATCCAACTGTTCTAAAAAGGTTCCACATCAGACTTTACCTTGTGATCTGGTTTAGTCAGTGAATAGCTGGATGATAATCTCAGAATCTATACGGTTTTTTTCATTATAAATTGGGATTGAACTCGGGTTCAGGTATCGTGTATACTTATTAACTTTAACCAAGATTTAGGCATGTCCATAGCTACGCTTATTCATCCCGACTAGAGAACTGCAACACGCAGCCAGAATGCTCTGACTATGTACAAAGATGAACCAACATTGGAAACGCGGCGTTGCGTGCATAACACGCGGTGCTGCGTATATATTAGTTCACTGTAGTGTCTTCTAGGTTGTCACGATTAAGTAGAAAATTAGGAATAAATTCCACTTCCTGGTTAACATTATCTATGCAGAAGGAAGGACGATCATTCGACTGTTGGTTGAACTGGCTGTGTTTATCTGAGGGAGGACGGAACAATTCATTTGCCGCTCTGGTTAGGTTAGGTTAGGCCTAAGTGGTAGCTCTGATTTCACAAAGCTCACTTGAGCACGCATAGCGGCCCGTTGTGATGCCACGGGTGAACGCAGTCTCTGTACTGACCAAGTTCCACCAAAATCAGGGAAGAGGAAGAAGTTGGTCAGCGCAAGGGCTGCACATCAAAAGCTCGTCTACCCTATACTGGAAAACGAGCCAGAAAGTTTGATGAACGAAGCTATATCCTTGATATCAATAGACGATAGCTCCGTCAAGTTGACAAGAAATGGAGAGCCAAATAACCTATATCTACACCTAGCAAGAGACGGGCACTGACAAAGAAAGTGGATAACAGTCTCCTCTTCCTCAGCGGATCTGCATCCACGGCAGAAGTCGTTAAATGGGAGCCTCTTTCTCTCCCATAACGCAATGACCTGTAAGCACGGCCACTGTGGTTGAGATGACGTCACGACCAAGACCAAGTAATTGGTTGGTACGCCTTCTATCCATCAAGGGCCAGGTGAGTCTAGCGGTGGAGCAGGACTCCTCATTGACCCAGGATACGTTGGCGTCCCGAGAGAATTTCCGCGCAATGTCCAACTTGACCGAGGCAATTGAAGAGGATTCCGGAAGGAGCGCAAAAGCTCTGGCGAGCTCGTCGGCCCTACAGTTTCTCGGAATGTTTTGCCGCTCTGGACAAAACATTTACTTTGTGGTGTTTGTCCTCACAAGGCATTGCCTAATAGGAAGACATGCGTGCCAACTCGGTGGCGCTCTAAGAGGATTCTGTTGAAGATGTGACTCGGAGGAGTCTGTCTTTGTTCAGCATTTGCGCGAAGGCTTGCAATAAAACTCTATTTTTGACATCCGCGACAGAACTATCTACAGTAAGGACAAAGGATATATAAACCGTTATACAGAAGAGTCTGGCTGGTTTATGCTAAAAGTCTCCTACCAACGGGGAACGTCAGCACCTATTCAATTAAATGGAATGTAGTTGTACAATGAAGTCGCCGTAATCTAGTTGGTAGCGGCTTATTAAACGTGAGACAACGGTTCAAACCACAGGTCAGACATCTCCAACAAAACTGAGTTCGGAGTCGAATATAAACTGTAGATCCCGCCACTCATGTACAAAATTCACACACACAACATAAGTGGTGTGAGAAGCTAGGTTGTAATCCTTACTGAAGGATTGTAATGAGCAATAATGTACGTATGCATGTATGTAGAACACAATAGTGCAAACAGATTTGCCTATGTAGTAACATCACATGACCATTTATGGTGACATCGCCTAACCTAAGACGCGTAACCTAACCTGTTCTGACTGCAAACAAGCTACGTTATGTTTTCTATTCTAAGTTGACTGATTTTGGACTGCCATTTTACCATACAATTGCACTAAAAGGGCAACTATACATATTTAAATAAACTGTTTATTTTTTTTTGCCGCAATAAGCAATATTTTGTGTAACAATTAATTCAAAGCTCTTTTAATAGCATAAATTTCTACATATTATTTTCATTATTATTCTGTGTTTTTATTTTCTTTTCAATTCATCCTCAAAATAAATGGAAAGAAAATTATTCAACCTAAACTTACGCAATTGCTCTGTGAATAGGCCACTTTCCAAAAGTGTACACATCATTTCCAAATAAAAATCAAAATAACTGTTTATCAAAAAAATAAACAAAAATTTGAATTGAAAACCGATTTACAATTGAATTGCGTAAAAAAGGTGCTGCATAAAAAAAGCAACAACGAATTATAAACAAAAATTTGTCATTTTTTTTGTCAAAAATCATAAGTGAAATGAAGTTGTGCACATACATAAAGGAAAATCGATAGAAATCTTGACTGCAAAACCATGTTGTATGTTTAACATATGAACGAATGAATGAATGGCAGGCAGACAGACGAACACTTACAAGACATTTTTAGGCAATTTTTTTATGGGAATTATTATGCGATTCAAACAAGAGAAACAAAGATTTGTCTGAATGCAAAAGATTTGTTTGAATGCATTTGAAAAACAGTTTGACAAAGGTTTGTGACAGGTTTTTAATTTCGTTTTACATTTTCGAATACGAAATTAAAATTTGAAAGATCTTTTTTTTTGTTTTTGGTTTTTCTAGGCTGGTTGCAATCAAAAGCCAGTCTTTCATGTGTGTCGTAGTTTTAATTTTTTTTTTCTTTCTGTTACAAAAAGAAAAACAAAATCGGTTGCACATGTTGGCGTAGATAAGCCAGCACACACCGTATGTAGATGGTCTGACATGGCTATGGGCTTGATATGAAATTTTTACTGCTGGTGGCAGTTTCTTTAATGATCAATGAATAATACTGCACACGGCAATGCACGGCAATGCACTGGCACTGCTCTATACGGCTCTGAAATGCATTTTTGTCTGTAATAATTTGCATAAATTACTTGGTTTTTCTCGTTTTTTCTTCTTTTTTTTGTATTTTTTTTCGCCTTTTTGTTGTCTGAAATAAATCTCAACAATTTTGAAAAATTGTTTTCAGTTTTTATAATTTATTTTGTGAACAAATGCTTTTAACAACAAATAAAAACATTTTGTTATTGTAATACTTAACTTAAGTGAGACGCTTTTAAGTGGTTACATCTAAAGCGTTAAGATATATTATAATGAGAATGGATTTGGTTTTGAAAGAGATTTCAAAATACATTTAAAAAGTTGCCAAATTTTTTTTCAATACAAAAATAAAAATTTAAAATGTTTACAAAAAATGGTATGCAAGCACGCTGTAATTGTTAAGCCATGAAATGAATTTTTAACTTTAAAAATCTCGTAATAAAACAAGAAAAATCTTCTAAAACCAATGATAAAAAATAGAATATAAATAATAAAAAAAGTCTTGTTAAATTTAATTATTTTCTAAACATAATTTGTCTAAAAACAACGTCATTGTCAAGGCTGTTTTATATGGAGCCACAACAATTGACGCAAAGGTGTGAAAATAAATGATAAAAAAATATTTAAAAAAATAAATAAAATAAATAGATAAGAATATATTTTTGATTAAAGAAAATACAAAACACTCGTTCAATTGCAAATAAAAACGATTGAAGCAAAGAAAACTAATTTAAAAAAACAAAAACAAAACCTATTAACAAATTAGCAAATATTATAAAATATTAGAGAAAAAAAAAGAATAAAATGGTTGAAGTGGAGGTGAATTGTGGTGTGTTAATTGTATGTATGCAAACTCCTTGAATATATTTCGCAATGATTATTTAATTGTTTTTATAATGATTGTCAATAAACTCTGATTGTGTTGTTTTAAAGCAGACATTTAACACATAATAGTACTTCACAATACAATATAATTAACAAATGTCAGTTTATTTATAATTCAAAAAAATTTTTTCTAGTTTATATTTTCCTATTCTTTAAAATTTTATTACAAGCTTTTGCCAAAAAAAAAAATCCCTTCAAATTGTGTAACTTTTTTAGCAAAAATCCAAGTCATAAATCATATTCCAAAACTTTAAATGGTAAGATAAGGGGGATCGGTCTACACGTGTGTGGTCTACAGGAAAAAAAATCAATTTTCTTGCATTTATTTTTTAATGAAATTTAATCAAAACTCACGCAATCCCACCCTAGTCAGCCAGCCTATCAACTCTGTGTGTATAGTATAAATAAATATTTGTTTAGAAAATTTTGCAAAATAGTTTATCATTATAAATTATAATTTAAATAATAATCATTTATCTGAACCGCAGCACAACTTCACGCAAAATGGAGGAGTGCCTCTTAACAAAACATAAAAAACAAACACTCCACATTAATAATGATGGTCATAAACACCCTATCTCGTGTGTAATAAAAGATTTTCGTACAACAATAATAAATATTTGCCAAAGGGCCAATAATAATAATTATTTGAAAAACTTACCCAATCATTAAAGCCCAATTTGGCCAATTCTTGCTGGGATGTTTGTGAATCGGCTTTTAAATGTAAATTATCATCAGCACCTGTAAGGAAAAAAGAAAAATTTGTTTAAAATTAAATATTTTTTAAATTAATTGCAAATACAAGATAAGTTTTAATGTTTAACTACTTGCCTGGATTTAAAACTTGCTGCAGAAATATTCGCAATTCAAGTGTTTCTGTAACAAGTGCTCTACATACGGCCTTATAATGCTCTTCAGGTACTGTGGGTTTTATATGATTTTTGCAGGCCTAGAAGGAGTAACATAAAAACAAATTGAATCAACAAAAATTATTAAAAATATGCAACACAGTGTTATTTTTCAATACATGTATGTATATAAAATAGCTAGAGTAGCAAATAAATTTAAAAAAATGTATCTAACAATATATTTTGCTGTAAAGGAATTAAACTGAACCGAGTTTTAGGTCATTTTAGCAGATATCACTTTGATATGTCACCTTAATCTTGCATCTTAAAACGTTGCTTTATGGAAGTCCCCTTTTGGTATAAATTTTTGGATAAACATTTGCGCACCTCGTAACATCGTAGGATCAAAAAGTTTTAATTAGGCATGTGGCAAGCGACGTGTATACCGTAATACCTAATAATAATCTCATCCTGTAAAACTTAGTCCATCAGAAGAGATACATCATAATAAACCCATCATATCTATCCCGCATGCTCGTCTCGAATACCTTCATAATTGCCACTTTGTAGAACTCAAAATAATGTCCTCAAGTTGGCAACTTACCAGTATCGCACGTACCCATATACTGTCAACAAAGTCGAGTCTCCCCGTAAAATGATAGGAGAATATGCAGTTTCAGTGAGACCTAGCCAGTACATTAGCAATGAAATTTCTCCATGCCCTGAAACCCATATAACAGTTACCTTAGAAAAATTCGAATTTTCCCTGAGAATTCGCGAGTTTCAAGGACAAGGATGGATGTGTAAGTGATGTTCCTGAGAGACTTGTTCGGAAAAATTCCATTCCATATTGCGGAGCCCTATAAATATATCCTACAGCCTACTCTGCCTAGAATTTTGAAGTTAACGACAAATAGCTCAAACTTTTACCGAATACATCCGGATCGTCAGACCAGAAGTCTCTAGTTGAAATGATAAAATCCTATCACCTAACAACCATTGTGTCGCCTTCATCATGACCATGACCTGGAACGCCTGGAAAACATTGTTGTGGTCCGACACAACCTATACGAAAGTGTTAGCTTAAGTTAGGTTAGGTCGAAGTGGTGGCTTTGAGTACCAAAGCTCAATTAAGCACGCATAGCAGCCCGTTGTGATGCCACAGGTTAGCGTGACCGAACCCCACCAAACTAGTAAGGAAGTTGGTCAACGCAAGGTTTGCACAAACGAAAGTGTAATTACATAACCTTTTATAAATAGTCTGCTCAGGATTTTTCTGCCAACAATCTATAACTCAACAGTACTACCGAAAATCTAGAACCTGAAATCCAAAGCTAGAACAATAAAATCAAATCTTCAAATACACGTGCATAGTCAAGGATTTAATTACAGCTCTTGCGGGTTTGATGCACTACTGAGGGGAGAAGAGTTTAGGGATTTTGAATGACGTTATTATCCGTATTTGTTTATCGACCAAATTGTTAGGAATCAATTATGCAAAAACTTAAAGCACAAAGGATTGTCGGCAATTGTCTCTTTACCAGTGAGTTATTAGAGCCACTTGTTGGTCAGGCTGGAAGCAAAGGGATTTTTAAAAACTTATATTCACCATCATTCTACTAATTTAGAGATACTATTGATTTTGATTTTTAAACAACATTTTGTTTATCTGAATTAACAGACGTGAAAAGATATGAATGAAACAATTCCACTGTATTCTCCAGTGTAGCATGCCATGTTTAGAGCAAAAAAAAAAACTCAAACAATTGTGAATCAACATTGTATGCAAAACATACAATATTTGCTGATTAATTGTAACATGAGTGTGGATTTTGGAAAGCTTGCCTGACTGCTGCTCATCAAGTAATTGCTGGCTCTGTCCATGCAATCAACCAGTCAACCCAACAAACAAACAAACAAACTAACAACCAGCCTCACACTTGCTTATCCAAATGTCCACGGTGTGTCGTTTGTCTGGTCTTGTTTGTATCAATAAATGAAAATTGAAAAATTACACTCTCATGATTAAATAATTGCTGCTGCATCATACACACGTACAGAGATGATAAAGACGTTATGCCATATTATCCCTCTTCTTCTTTTTCTTGGTTTTTTATTTTGCATGCACTAAGTGACGTTGAGTTACACTGTGTAACTTTATTATAAATTTTACAAGCATGTATGTAACTTGACAAGCTATGAATTTATGTACAAAGAAAGAAAGACTTGGTTTTCTTTTTTTTATTTTTCTTCACACTTAAGTGATATTTTTCGTATTTTTATGGCATTTTTCTGTATTGTTTGTGGTTTTATTTTGCATATGATTTTGCAGGCGAGAAAAGTCCACCTTCCCAGTCATCCCATCACATAAATGCTCATCATTTGCAGTTTTAGCTACGATGATCCTCATCATTTCTCAGCGTTTTTTTTTTAAATTGTAATTGATAGTGGGAAAACAGATTTTTTTCTATTAAATTTATCCATTACTTGGCTAGTGATTTAAGATGACACTCTAGCTGCTGATGATGATGGGAGACATGATAATAAAAAAAAAACAAAAAAAATTCCATAAAAAAATGAAAAAAATTACACAGAAATTACTTAATAAGTGTAAAATTACCATAATTTTTATAATATTTGTCGTCTATTTAATTTAAGCTTTTGATACACCTGATATATACCGTATCATAGAGCTTCTTCTTCTCCCCACTGTATCATTCATTCGTTACGTTAATACGTAATTTTAATGCAAGAATGATTTTCTTACTGTAAATGAAAATATATTTTTTCTCTACATGCCATAGCAGCGGCTCAATTGTTTTAATAATTCCATTAATACTGTGTGTTCATCAAGATGACATGAATGATATCTGAGTGGAATGCAACAAATTGGAAAAATGGCAGTTTTAAAGATTGAATTTCAAACGAAAGGTTTTATTTGGTCTGTACAGATACGTACGTAAAAGTATTCTAAATAATGTTAACTTTTCATCATTACACCTATGCCAGCGTAGTTTCTTTTAAAACTAGCTCAAATCATGGATACAGGCTAATGACAGCGAAACCAATGTCCAATCAAAAAATATGAGGGCTTGGTTCTCTTTTTACAGATTTAGCGCACTGTTATCATATTGTTTAGTTTCATTAATCAAGTTCTCCTGACTAGGCAGGTAATTGATCTCCTGTAGCAGGCTCTAAAATGATAGGGTTGCCATTTCACCTTGTTTAGAAACAGAGTCTTCTGTGATTATAGACTCTCTATATGCTCTCTAATGAGTCTGTATGCATTATTTGAAGGAGGGATGATAACTTTTAGTTTTCATTTCTTTTTAATCCGTAAAACTATGATGAAAATTTGTTTATCTCTTGCAGAATGATATGTTTGGGTTTTTAGTCAAATACTTCTCTACAATTAGCTTTCACAGATTCCGTTATTCTTAGGTAAAGACAGATATCAAGTCTATTTTTTTACGACTTACAATCGACTCAGTCATCCAATTAGCTGGCAGGACTTGATTAATGGAAGGAACAAACGAAAAGAAAAAGACTTAAACCACATAAGAAGATAGCTCTGTTAGACTATCGAAAAGGGGTGAGTCAAATGAGAGAAATTTACGTCAAACCAGAGGGCAGACCGATCTACTATTTGTGTAGAAGTTATTTGCAGGTAGATAAAGTCTCCCCACGTGCCTATTCATTATACAGTGATCTGCGAAAGTGGATACAGTAACGAATATATCTCTACGAAGGCTATTTCAAATTTCATCATAACGTTGGAATACTAAGGAACTGTTCGGTTTATTGAGGATCTCTTTTGTAGGAGTTAGAAAATTAAAAACTTTTCTTTTGTATACAGTTGTGGCCTTATACTTAGAAACGACTTATTTTTGTATGTGTGTTTGTTAATTTGTTTTACAGTTTTCACTGTGTACCTGGGATCAAAGGCTTTGTTTGGAGGACGTCTTACATACGTTTTTACATTAGATTGGGACAAATTAAATTTAGATTCGTCAGTCCAGAGAACTCTGTTCCAGAAACATTGTTTCTAATTATAAGGCCACCACTGTATATGCTTGTATGGGACTATCCGAAAGAAGGAGAAAAAAAAATTCATCTTGCTTTTAAAAGTTAAACGGCTTCAAATCCTCTTCAAATAAGCTTCCCTATTCAACAGAGAAGATAACATCAGAAATAACAATGACAAGAAGGCTGGTCAGTGCACAATATGCAACATTCCTAACCACTACAACAAACACAACATCAACAATGTATTTTGACAGAGCTCGTTGTTTCAAGCAGCGATAGATGGCAACTCTATTATTCTAGAGCTTAATGCAACTGAAAGAATCAATTAATGAAAACAGGCATTGCAACGAATTAAAGTACTGTTCTGCCATTCTCTTTAAAGAAGGGAAAAGAAAATCTTTAAAAATAAGGCCTGTATGATAAGTGTACTTTAGACGTGTTATTCAGAATAACCATTGTAGTTCGGTACATTAGCCAAACTATCTAAAATATAGAGGGCATTGGGATATTGCGTTGTTTTATTTTTTTAATGACAAAAATAAAACAGATTATGTAAATAATGATTTAATAAATTATTGTATTAAAATGTAAAGTAAAGTAATACAACTAAAAAAAGAAAACTAGCGAAAACCTGCAAATTGATGAAATTCAACCAAGCGAACATGTCATTTAAATTAACACTTAAAAAAGAGTAAAAAAAAAGCAAACAAATGTAGCACTCTAACACGAGCAATAACACTCGTTTAATCTGTAAATAAGTCATACTTAAATAAATACAATATATTTGAAAAAACAAATTGAAATAAATATGAAAAACAATGTCAAGTTCAAAACAAAAATTATGAAAATCGCTAGTAAAGCAAAAAAACCAAATAAATTAAAGGCAGACAGCATTAGCAAGCAACCCTCTCTTGTGGGCGAAATTGTTATTTTTTTTAATTCAAATTTATAACATTTTAAATTGAATGATAACTTGATAACAATATGACATATTTATGTAGATGTGACAGTGTAAGTGTATAAATATTTACCTCTAATACATAGTCGAATTCTTTGGTTTCATCATGTTCATCATCCCAACGCTTGTAGCCCTCGTCAATGCCTTCATCAATACAGTCTTCATCAGCTTCTGGAAAGTTTGAAAAGTGAAAAGGCAATAAAATAATTATTTTTTTTTTAATTATTTAAATAAAATTTTATGGCACAACTAACTGCTGATTGTAGTTGCAACTTGATGTGTAATTAAAATAAATGAAATAAAAAATTTTAAAATTTTTATTTTGTCGGGGAATTTCCCAACAAATTTGCAAAAAGAAAGAAAAAAAAAACATTTTTTTAAAGAAAAGTCCGTCTTAAGCTCATTGAACTGTGGCTTCTTATTTATGTAATATTTTTGTTGTTTTTGCTTTTTTTCTTTCATAATGTTTTCTTTAAAATAATAATTAATGTTTAAATCGTGATATTTTTATTTAATTTTTTTTTACGTTTCATAGTTGGGAAACCTACCATCTTCAGTCATGTGGGTAATGAGTTCTTCCAATTCTTGGGACATTTGACACTGTTCATCTTCGTGCAAATTGTAATCCAAGGCATTGTACACAATGACAGCAACATTGCGGAGTATCTGTAAAATAAAAAAGGCAAATAAAAAAAATTAATATTTTAATTAAAAATTTTGATATGAAATATTAAGGATATTCATTTAAATTCAAAGTTAAATACTTTCTCTAAATAATATACAATCTTTAACAAATTAGGGTACCTAAATAAATTATTTTATCAAATTAGTACCCAAAATAGTACCTATACTTTTAAATTGTCTAAAAATAATATCCATTTAAAGTTAAAAATATGTTGTATGATTTTAATAAAATTAGTACCAAAATAGTACTAATTTTCATAAAAATAAAGGTACCAAAATAGTACCTAACTGTTATAAAAAAATTAGTACTATTATTTTAATAACAATACCATCAAAATAGTATTCATATTTTTATAAAAGAAATGTTAATTTTCCCAACAAATGCTGTCTAGTAATCCATTACAGGTCGCTTATAAGAAGAAGGTAAGCGTCCAGATTGGCAGTTGTCTTAACTAAATACTGTTTGATGGAAGGATAAGAACACTGATACGTTTTTAATTTCAAAACCGTGATTAAAACTTTTTCACTCGGCGACTTCCCCTCAGCAGTCTTCTTGCAAAATGTCCAAGAGAAAATAAAATTGCCACAAAAAGTTTCTCAAATCTGTTGTGCGGAGTCAACTTCAAATTTCTGTTAAAATTTGAACAATCTGCGTCGTTTAGTTTGTGTTTGCCATTCAATAAGAAGATTACCGCAAGATTTGAAGAGACAAAGGACGAAAGTGAATTTCGTGTGCTCCATAAGCATTATTTTTGACTGGGAAATCCTTCTCTCAAATCAAGGTTACACTTGATAAACACAAATACTATGAAAACAATGCATCAATAATTTCATAAGTTGTGCTCGTACAAGCGCTGAATGCACCGAATGTTCTGGACATGAAGTTAATGTCTCTACAAATGATACAATTCAAGAAGTCCGCAAAATGGTGTTGGCCGATCGAAGAAAGTGGGAAGTAAGAATTTTGGAAGCCAGTCACATTTAAAAATGACATGAAGGCTTTAATTTTGAATAGGAAAGGTTTGCGCTCGAGTGACAACTCCCCAGAAGAGTTTGGCATTCTTCAATCGCAAAATGAACGAGTTTTTGCGAAATCGTCGACGAAAAAGAGGATCAACCACAACCAAACACCAAATAGCAGTCGAAACAACGACTTAAGTTGAATTGGCGTCACCTTGCCGTTTTGTGGAATGCACGCGGAATTAACTCCCTTATTATGCTAACTCAATGGACCGAGTAGAGAAATTATCAAAATTTTTTTTCGTTGTACCAGAAAAACATGAATCTAGGAATTGCTGCCTTATATACTTTATTTTTTAGATTTAGATACGAGTGAATATGTTTTGCCTTCAAACTTTGAAATACGGCTTGATGGAAAGAGTTTGGATTCCAGAAATCATTTGATTTCCGATAATATTTTTAAATCTACAACATACTTAAATAAAACTTAAATACTGGAGTTAATGGTTTCGGTATTATAATTCCCACAATGTTTTTTACATTTTTACGAAAAATACCCTGCAGTGTAAATTTTCTTTACAAATCCATGAAAAAAGTATCCTCTGATTACTCTCATTTCATAAATTGTAATTAAAATCAAAAGATTTCATGGGAAATCCCTTTGGAAATCTTAGAAATTCTTTTAGTATTAAATAATAAAAAGAAAAACATACATACATATACATATTTAAGAACAAATTGGCAACGAGCAACAGAAAATCATTCCCATCATTTACGCAATATATCTCTGCTGTCCTGTCCAAGAAATGTTGGCGTAATTTATAGGCGCATGAAAAAACTGAATAAAAAATGCTTCGAATTGCATGCTTTTCGAACATTATTTAATTCAGTTCATCAACCAATCCCTTTTTATTCACACATAAAACACAAAAACTTGGCTAAAAAGCACTCACTTTATAAGTCTCAGACAATTTTCCCAGTAACTTAAATTTTTGTGTTGATTTTTCTACTTTCCGGGTGAGGGACTCGTAATTAAAGGGGAAAATTTATTTTTTTTTGGAGAAGATTTTTAAATGATTTATGGTGGGGGGAAGAAGTTGATAAGAGAAAAAAGCTACTAAAACAAAGAAAATTTTATAAATTAATTAAATTGATTAAATAAATTGATGAAAAACGTGACTGATACAATTAAGATTTTAATTAATTCAATTAAATGGAAAGAATATAAATTAATTACATGAAAAATGTATTTTATGTACAGAACTAAGCTAGTTAATTCGTTGTAATTGCAGAATAAATAAGCAGGTCTTACTATAAAATGCCCTATAATGATAGGATTGTCATTATGTGCAAGTAATTGCCAATGTTATAAAGGAATTTAAAAATTCTAGAAGCGTTACAAATGTAATAAGGGGTGTATGTGTGTCATAGCAATGGTTCTACTGTCGACAATATTGCTTCCGTCAGAAACAGTGTCCCTGATAATTCGATTCCACGGCATGCTCAGCAATGAAGCAATAAAAATTGCGTCTCACAATGACATATTTTGAATTTGTAGACCTATCTGCATAGAGCCCATCTACGACAACTAGAATGAATGAATGGGCGATACAGCAGTAAGTTTCCAATAAAATTTTTCGAATACAATTTTTAGCAATGTTTAAGCTCGTTTCTCTCTCTCTGTGGGTATCTGAACAAGCCAAATTATCGCATATGTGGCTTGTAGAACCTAGAAGTGCTTGTGGAAAAGCTTTTGTTTTAGGAAAAATCTAGTATTTAGTGTTCATTATGGTCTGGTCTGCCACGAGCCACGAGCCACATAATATGACTGTTCTTGGCTTTATTTTTATAAGACTCTCTCTACGCAGACAATCTCCGTGCGTTGGAGCATTTGAAAACGAACATTACTCAAGTCAGAGCTCAGGCACCGTCCGAAATATGCGGCGAAGATCGACTGTTGCAACCATTCCAGTGGAGGCCATTTTGTACATTGTATATGTTTTATTATGCTTTACTTTTAAAAGTTATTCTTACTCTTCTAATTGAATCATAAGCTATTTTGTCATCTAAAACTATTGAAATAGGCTCATGCGATATACATACATATCATTGAAGTATTTCTTTTACTATGTGAAATATTTTAGTTTTTTCTATTGTTTTAAATTATATTTCAATTGGATAAACATTAACTAAGAAAAAAATAATGACTATTATCGTGGTTTTTTTTTCTATTTGCAAGTGACCTTTAGAAATTCCATTTGCATGCATCCACAATACTCGCACGTATCAAATCTCCGTTTCTTTTCTTAAAAAAAAAGTTAAATAACGCAAGAAAAAACAAAAACAAAAAACAAAATACCAACACAATGGCCTACAAATGAAATTAATGAGTAACGAAATAAAATAATAAAAATGTGAATAAAAATAAAAAATTATGATTACGATTATCTCAGAAGTGAAATAAGAAGCAAAAAAGAAAAAAAAAATAACTAAAGTCCAGCCTGGTATTAACTCATTTGGTCGGTCATAATCTCATTCATGTTCGAGTGCATTCAAAGTGTAGATTCTAAACGCCACACTGATTGTCTGTCTGTCCGTTTGTTGCATGTGATGTGTTGATGGTCATCATCGTCATCATCACCATCATCATCATCATCATCATCGTTTTCAAATAAATTACATTTCGAAAATACAAAAAAAAAAAAAAAAGAAAAAAATATTAAAAAGTAATAAAAAAAAAACTATTGTGTCCGTTGTTGTTGCTTTAAACGAGAAGATGCAAGAAAATATAACTGAAAACAAAATCAAACAAAAGCAGAATCAAAACGAAAAAATAAAAACTCCCCTGGTTTAGTAATGCCTCGTGATTACATCATAAATATTTCCACACTAGAGTGATTACCAGTAACTGGCTGTAACACTGTAACACTATTTCCTCTCTTTCTCTCACCCTGTTTAGAATTTTTTTCCTCTCATATGAATAAAAAATACACTTAAAGAAATTTCGTTTTAATTTCAATTTCAAAAGTCAGTCTTAATTGGTCAATACAACCCTTTAATCAGGATTAAAACCTAGGGAAAATTTTGGGAGTGCAAATGAAAAATTATCTGCTGGATGTATACAACCATGATCAAATCGATTGCGACCTTTGGGGCTATTGTTTGGGCAGGCAGAAGTAATTTGAAAACAGCTCAAATGAAGTTGGATAACTTGCTGAGAGTGACATGTATTGTAATAACTGCAGCAATGAGAAACTATCATATAGTGGCACTTGAGACTGGATTTAATTCCGTGGGATATGGTAAAGGGGACTGGAGCTATGGCTAAGACAATGCCACCCTCATCAACTGCCCAGTAGACTCTATAAAGTTGTGAAGATATTTTAAAACGATCCTAAGTAATAAGTGTGAATGATGTAATCTGTGTTCTGATGTTCGGTCTTAGAATGGAATCCATGGAGGAACGCAGGAATATTTTGCTAGGACTAGTATATGCCACCTTAAGATGTGCTCAGTTCCAATCGGAGTATCTCACAGACAGGCTGCCATCCGAGCACTTAGCTCCTGTGAAATGACGCAAAATTAGTAAGGGACCCTATAGGCACGCTGAATCAGTAGGGACCTTTGCAGAATGTAGGACCAAATGGTAATTCCCCTGAATTAAATGGGCAAATGAGCTTTTTAGGAGTAAACTTCTACGCCGTTGATATTGTTAGAATCTTTCTGTGTAATGTTTATCAGGTAATAGTCCGGGAATTCTTATTATCGTTACTAAGGGAAACATTATAGGAACTCCCTACATACATACATACATACATAATTGGTCATTACAACCCTTCAGTCAGGATTACGACCTAGTTTCTCACACCACTTATGTTGTGTGTGTTAATTTTTTATACATGAGTGGCGGGACCTACAGTTTGAAGTCGACTCCGAACGACAGATTTTTGAGAAACTTTTCATGGCAATTTTATTTTACTCTCAGAGTTTTTGCCAGAAATCTGCTGAGAGGATGTCGCCGAAGAAATACTTTTTGTATTTTGTTTTTGATGTCTGGCCTGGGGCTCGAACCTTGGCTTTACGTCTAATAAGCTAACACACTACCTACTAGACTACGGCGACTTCATACATAGTTTAATAACAATATTGAATAAAGCTAACAACATTGTCAACACCTCCTTTCGCATAACTGAACGTCTTGCAGAATTCTTCTCCGAAACAGCATAATTTCTATTGCATTTTAGACCATTAAAATCTGTTCGATCACAGGTTTTAGTCTCATCCAATAGTCTGCACTTTTCGGGCATTTGAAGAAAATCTTCCCAAAACAATGCAGGTGACTCCTACCTACAAGCTACTTTTCAAGGAATTAATTATAGCTCTAGTTAATCTCTCTGCAACTTTTGCAACGAAGGTGTATTTCCTCCTTCCTAATGCAATAAAAACTTTTGCTGTAAAAGTAGAATCTATGTTTCGGTACTAATGGTCACTGAATCAGGTGAGTACAGAGCGAGTTTAAATTGCAAATTGAAATATTTTCTTTGTTAAAAATTACATAGACGAGCCTGAAAGATCTTAAGACTATAGGGTTCAATGATTTCATTTCTATTTCTATATAGAATGAACTGTTTCTCTACTCCAACTGTAATAATGTGACTGTTGGTTGTAAAACTTAATTCCCATCAGTCAATTCGAAAACAAATGTTTGCTGGTTTATCAATACCGGTGTGTTAATTCTTTCATGCTCCCCATTTCATAATGAATATGCGTGTCTCTGTATGCATAAGTAAGTAAGTCGATCTGAATACATGTTTGACCCATTTATAGATTTCAAAACATAGTGGGGATTCATGATTATTACTGGCTGTTGTTGTTTGTTGTTGTTCTTGTTTTATAGACTTCTTTATCTGTAATAGTGTTGTCAAAAGCAATAAGATGGGGCATATACAGCGTATTATTCAAACATATTTGAAAAAAAAAATAGAATTGTTGCAAAAAAAGAAAATAATAAAACGGGCGGCATAAATGCATGTGGCATGGCACAGTGCATTTATTCAATTATAAATGCAAGTGCAACACAACCGAACCGAACCAAACAACCGAACAGCATAATAATCCAATTTTACCACTTATTTTCACACTGAATGAACACACATCATCATCATCATAATCATTATCGTCTTCGTTATATTATATTGTCATGTTTGTTGCTGTTGCTAGCAACATCATACATATACACCATAGTGCATCATGTCTTGAATACAGTTCATCATTTTAAGCAGCATATGACACACACAGCGCAGTCATGTCTTCATGATGAACAGTTGTTGCTGTTGCAGCTTTTGTTTTATGTGCCACCATATGTACTCGTATAATAAAGTAGTTACCAGCCTAAGCAGCAACAGCCAACAATTTGCGAATATCTTTTAATTTTTTTTGTTTGTTTATTGAAACATTGTTGTATGAAACATACTCTTTTTATAGTTAATGTTGCCACTAATATTTGTCATCAGGCATTAACGCCCACTCATTCAACTCAATTCAATTCGAGTGATTTCGTAAATTTGCCGTTTTTATTTGTAATTAAATTTGATGTTATTTTTGTTGCTGTTGTTGCTCATCATTAGAGGAGGTTTTTTTCTTTGTTTTTATTTTTTTTAATGGGCTTTTATTATAATCAGATGATATGCATACTTTTTCTTATGTTGTTATTATGATTATTGTTGTTGTTGTTGTAGTTATTGCAACCTTTTGTATTTTCCATAGATTGTTGCACAAAAACTCATGTTGCTGTCTTCGAATAGTATGATTATTTGCTTGACGCAACAGCAGCATAAATTGCTGTTTATGCGACAATATTGCAATTTTTAGAGCATAAACTGGTTTAACCCTTAAAGGGCCGTCATTGTTAAGGTAGGGAACTTATAATCAGTTGTTAATAATGTGTATAGGCATTAATTTCTATATTTTCACAACAAATCTAATGGAATAGATCTCTCTCTCTAGAGGGATGTACGTTTGGTACGTTATGCCATAGAAGTAGTTTTCGCCTGGTTGCAACGCTTGTGTTACCCAATGTCCATTCCAATCGATAGCATTTGAGAGTGAGGGCTCTACAATGATGAGGAACGGAATCTGTCACAGACGGCATTTATACGCAAACCATTTAGTGAAAAAAAAAATTGTAATGAGAGTCATGAGATTAAATCGGCCAATAATAATAGAATGAATTGATCGAGTTGCATTAGCTAAACCTTTTTCATTCTCCGATGCTAGTTCCAATGAACTCGAAAGGCTCATAATCATTCCTTACGGCGAACGGAGCCACAAATGTTCAACAAACGTAGTTAAAATATGTTTCAAAGGAAACATTGTTATCATTTCTATGTCATACGTCACTACTGCAATTAGACTTTCTTATTCAGTTTGGGTCATACTGCTTGCTGACGAGCTAAGTAACAAAACTCCGATTTGAATATGAAGATATTGGCTATGGGAAGAAATCCAAATAAATTTTTTATTTTTTGCGGAATATTAATGGAGCATAATGAACTTCCGAATGTACAGAAGGAACATGCATATTTAGGTATCCTTATATTTTTGTACAGTGCTCTAAAAAAGAAAAAAATTTTTTTTTTTCAAAAATAGTTGTCATGAGTATATTAAGGGTTAAACATTAATATCGTATGTACGAGGGCAGTTGGGCGACTCTTTTTTTGTATCTACTATCTTTAGGAGCCAAATCCAAAAATAGACGATATCAGTGAATTAGCAGGCATATAACATACATAATTGGTCATTACAACCCTTCAGTCAGGATTACGACCTAGTTTCTCACACCACTTATGTTGTGTGTGTTAATTTTATACATGAACGGCGGGACCTACAGTTTAAAGTCGACTCCGAACGACAGATTTTTGAGGAACTTTGCATGGCAATTTTATTTACTCTCAGAGTTTTTGCCAGAAATCTGATGAGAGGAAGTCGCCGAAGAAATACTTTTTGTATTTTATTTTGATGTCTGGCCTGGGGCTCGAACCCTGGCTTTTCGTCTAATAAGCCAACACACTACCTACTAGACCACGGCGACTGCAAAGGCATATAAAGACAGTTAAAAACCCATATGCAATTCAATACTTTGATTTGAAGGATTTTGTGGTTCAACCAATAAAACTATACTAGATGCTATCAAGTATTTTCCGGTTAGAGTTTAAACGAGACCGTATGAGTTGCCAAGACCAACGCTAAACCGCAGAATATCAACCCACACATGAATGAATAGATCTCTTCCTCTTACCTCTGTTAAGCTATCTATTAAGCAAAGGCATTTATTGGCGCAGACAAATTTTGGGCCGAAAGAGAATTATGTTTGATCGCCAGATTTACTTGGCCTTTTTCATTTATATCGTAGGCACATCTCTGTGCATGCTCTTCTTCCCATCGGTTATTGTGTAATGGCTAGGAATGTGGAGAGATTTCCCTGTCAATGATTTCTCTGCTGTAAGACAAACTTTTCTTAAAGTCTAATATGGGTAACAGTACCAGATATCGAATCGTTCATTAAATTAATTAAACTTTCTTGTTGGTCTTCAGCTAAATGCGAAACCTAGTTGCTGATTGTCAAGACCTATTAATTAAGACTTGTCAGTTAGTTCTAGAGCATCGCTTCATATGGTATCTCATCTGGCTACCATATGTGTTTCGGGTTAGGTTTAGGTCGGAGTGATAGCTCTGATATCAGAAAGCTCACTTGAGCACTCATAGCGGCCCGTTGTGATGTCCCGGGTGAACGCAGTCCCTATACTGACCAAGTTCCACCAAAATTAGGGAAGAGGAAGAAGTTGGTCAGCGCAAGGGCTACACTACCATATGTGTGCTCAAGTGAGCTTTGATTTAACATTACCTTTGACCTTTAGCCGGGATTAAGGACAAGATATCGGATCGATCATTAAATTAATTAAACTTTCTTGTTGGTCTTCATCTAAATGCAAAACCTAGTTGCTGATCGTCAAGACCTATTAATTAAGACTTGTCAGTTAGTTCTAGAGCATGTCTCCATATGGTATCTTATCCAGCTATGATATGTGTTCTGAAGTGAGCTTTGATTTAACATTACCTTTGACCTTTAGTCAGGATTAAGGACATGTTTCTCACAGAAATTACACATCATAGTAGAGCGATGTCCAAAATCAATGAATCGTGTGAATCACATACTGTCCCGCTAGACTTACTCTCATCGAACTATTTTCTAATTTTAAAAATATTTTCTATTGGAAAAGTTCAGTCGTAAACAGTAAGGAAGTTTCAATTGAATACCGCCGAACAAAATCTATGCACTTACAGCCAGATTGTTTTAAGAAATAATGACAAATTCTTTTGTACAAACTTGTTACGAGTTCTTTGTTAGTTCAACTAATTTTGTAACCGCCCTCGTATGTACAACATGTACATAAACTTTTTCTTATAAATGAATTATGGTATGGTGGTGGCATTTTATTTCTTTGTTTGGTTTTAATTTTTTGTTTTTTTTTGCTTTCTTACTTACAAGTTGTAACTGAAGTTTCACATTAGTTTTCTACTACAATTATTATAATTTTTCTCTTTTTCTTTTTGTGTTTTTTTCTTAATGTTTTGTTTGTGCAATTTTCCAGTGTTTATTTATATTTTTGACATTTTGCATGTGCGATTTTTTATTTGTACAATTTGGTTAGTTTTTGTTTTTTTGCCATTTAATGTCGATTTTATTTTGGCTGCAAAATATATTTCAAAAATATCACCATACCACACCATACCATACCATACCAATAACATACTAACGTCTGATTAGAGTACATTGTACATTGTCGTTGTCGTTAAAAGACTCATATGACTGGTGCCTGGCTGCCTGCCTGATGGCCTGATGGTTTAAAAGTGGAGTAAATTGATAGTGAGTGTTTAAGTCTGGGGATATGGGACGGACTCTGAACTGAAACTGAATTGAATGAGTGATAGCTAGACATGGTTGGGTATTATTTGTTTATTTACATTTAAACTGGGCCTGCTCAGCCAAAGTAACGCTTATTTGTACCGTGTTTCACTGTCTTTAACTGTCTATAACAATGCAGGGAAGGCAGCCAAGCCAGCCAGTTAGCTGGTGAGTTCGCCGTTAAGTGTTGGTTTTTATAACATTTTCTATGACATTTTGTTTAAGTTTATTAAAAAAAAACTTTTGTTGTTTTTTTTTTTGTTATTATATTATTGTTTAGTGTTGTATTTGTTTGTTTGTTTCATGTTTGTTATTATTATTTTTGTATTTTATTTTATAGCATGTTGGTGGCGTAGTAGATGAAGTTTTCTAGCAGAGCGTTAACTTTACTTATTTTATTTTTCTTGTAGTTTTTCTTACTTTTTTTCTTTAGTTTTTTAGTTTTGAATAATACCCTGGGAATGGGGTTAATTTGAGATCTGTATGAACACACAAACAACAAAACAAACAAAAAAAAATTCACATAAAAAATTATCATCATTTGAAACCAAAACTTAAAACAATTTTTTATTTTATTTTGTAAAAACAAAAAAAAAACACAAAATATGTTCAAATGAAATCCGTTTTCTTGAAGTATTTCTAGGTGTCTCTATTTAAATATTCTGAGTGTTTTTTTCTCTTCCATTCTGTTATGATTACAAGTGGAATATTTGTAGTCGTTTAAATTTTAACATTTAAAAACGCTTTTTTCAAACGATTTTTCCAATAAAAAGGCATAAAATTTATGCTTGCTTCATGATAAATGCATACATATTTCAAGTGTTAATTGAATCACTTTAATAGACCGTAACCGTAGCATTCGATGGAATATCTTGAAGGTGGGAAAATCATTTTAAACACCGACTGTTTTTATTTGAAATATTAACGAAAAGGTGCAGTTAGGCTATCGAAAACACCCAATTTTAATTGACTTTGTTTTGTTTTGTAAGAGTATATAGTAAAACGGTAACAGGTTGCCGTTGTCTTGTGGACAGTATGTTGGATTACTAGGCGAGAGCTCGAGACTTCTCAAAAAAGGGTTGACATCCTTTCATCAGTGTTCTGGCGAAAGGTTCTCAAGTATGTCGTTTCGATTTCGAAGTTAAACTGACAGGTTTTGCCCGCTCATAGAAAAAATTAACGCACTAAACAGGACCAGATTGTAGTTCTGACCTTAGGGTACAACAGACCCTTTAGTTGGGATTACAACCTAGCTTCTCACAACACTTATGTCGTGAGTGCCAAGCGGAATTCGAGGCAGGGACCTGGACGAAAGAAATAGTGGAGACACTTAGATGTCTCTTCAACTTTCGACACGCAGTCCGGACGCGGATATGAACACGCAGGGGCCAAAGGGACTCCACTCCGAAGTAATACCACCGTAGTTCCGGAGTGGGCAATTACAAGTCCACGAGACGAGGGGGGATTTAGTGGGTGAGTGCCCCACACACGGGGGACGTGACGACTTCCTCTATGGTGCGGTTAGGTACATTCACCCCTCCTCGGCATGGAAAAAAAATGTCGTGAGTGTTACATTCATCTATGAGTAACGGGACCTACGTCGACTCCGAATAAGTTTGAGAAAATTTTCATGGCAATTATCTTAGAAAGTTTTTTGACAGAAGCCTTCTGAGAGCAAGTCAACAAAACAATTATTTTTTTAGTTTTCGTTTTTGTTCGAGATGTCTGAGCTGAGGTTTGAACCACTAGCCACGAGCTCTCGTCTACCTACTTGACTTTGGCGACTTCGACTGTACCTCCATATTATTCGGTTTCTGCAAGTCTTTTATTCAGCTCATAACGTATGGCAGATTCTAGGCTGTTTGTTGTTGCTTATAAACAGAATTTCTGAAATATGGGGTGGGACCTTGTTTATTGAATCCGACTCCTTATAACAATGTTCGCCCGTTATGTTAACCTTTCTGAGAGGTCAGGCGGATAGATAATGAAAATCAGGAATGCTTCGGTTTGCAGTCGAGCATTTTTACCATTAGCGATTAGGACAGGAGGGAGTAGCAGCTGTGTTTAATCAAAGCTCTGTTGACTGCAATAGCGTCGAGTTGTGATACCACTTCAAGTGATGCACAGAATTAACTGACAAGTTTTGGTAAACTGGTCCCAGTAATTAGCTTCAGGTCTTTGCATTTAAAGCATGACTTAATTCTTAGAATCAAACCACAAGTCAGCTTAAAGGTTTAATGAAATTAGTGTTCGATGGATATGAAGTAACGATAGTTCCTCTAGATTTTCATGAAAATATGAGTCGAGCCAGAGACGGACGGTAAATAAGCGATACAAAGCCTATGCTGAAGTCATTTAAAGCTAAGCGAGGCCTTTCTGCGTGCCTACTGTATCCGTGAGAACAGATATATGTATGACAAGAAGTCATTTTACTTCATTGTCATCTTAGAGCAGGTGGTCCCGACAATGAGTATGAGACTTACCTTCTCTAAAGTGGATGTAAAGCTTGCCAAACAGCTCAGAATAGATACTCTTGCATAGTGTGCAGCTTGATGGAGGCAGAAGGTATATTCACGAGTGAATTAGTATTAGGAAGGTGTGTGCTCACTCCGGTACATTAACTACACAATTAGCCGGAATATTCCTATGACTATCAAACTGCAGCGAGAGTCGATCTAAAGTCCATTGATCGACTCGATCGACGATTATATTTTTCTAATAAATAATGCCATATGAGACTGCATTTATTTCTATTGGCATACGTTCTCTTAAAAACAAATTCTAATTCGATAACTTCTCTTGTTTTCTTTTTTAAGCTTCTACGTATTCATTCTAAATATTACAAAAGATTAGTTCCTCATTTCTTTTTCTGTTTTCCTATCTGCCATACATATACTCTACAATATTATTACCAGTTACCAGTTGTGGTAATAATTTTCTTTTCCAAAAAAACTATGTGTTTTATTTCTTTTTTGTTGTTGTTGTTTTTCTAATGTTACTGGTCCAGAATTATGCGCGCCTGCCTCTCTTATTTAAGCCGTCTTACATGTTTATTAAACAACACATGGTCAAAATCGTGCATAAAACATTCGGACAAGATCTTGCCATCATCATACTATTAAATGGCTTTTGCCTTCTTTTGCCTCTTTTTTTTGCTTCTTTTTCTTCGAAAGATACACAAGATGTTGCATGAAATTATTGAATGAATACTTAGAAGCTTGCAACAACAGTCTTAGGAAAATAGAGAAAGAAGCAGAAGTAGAAGCAGAAGAAGAAGAAGAACATTGCAAAAGCCAGTTACTTTTTATAGAGTTTAGCATGCATGAACGCGATTCAGAACTTATTTCATAATGTCTGGGTGCAACATCTTCTTCTAGAGGCAAGAAGCAGCAACTGCTGGTTCTTCTTTTACCATATTTTCATCCCATACTCGTACATGGAATGAAAGTTAAGGAATGAAGTCTTTTTATGGAATTTATTAAGAATTTTTGTCTGCTGTCGACTTTTTCTTTAAAATCAATTACAAGGAAATATTGTGAATATTTTTGAAAAAAATTTACAAGAAAGCTTGTAAAGAGAAGGTGACTAAAAACATGTTGTTCTGCCATGAAGAAATATTTTTCTTAAAACAGTATTCGTTCGAATATTTTGCGAAATTATGGTGATACATACTGGGAAAAAGCAATTCGAAAGAAGAATTTAAAGAATTCTTTATGTAATGCTATTAGTTACATAGAAAAATAAAAACAACAATAAATAAAAGTATGCGAAGTAGGTAGTGTTGGCTTACTAGAGGTGAGCCCGTGTTTTATACCCCAGGTCAGATATCTCGAACAAAAACGAAATTTGAAAAAATATTTGTTTCGGGGACTTCCTCTTAGCAGTCTTTTGGCAAAAACTGTGAGAGTAAATGTCATGAAAAGTTTCCCAAAAATGTGTTGTTCGAAGTCGACTTTAAACTGTAGATCCCCAGAACAATATTATCTGCATACTATTGGCAGTCCGCGTTACATAGCTTTATCTAGAGTTTATTCACAATCAAAATCCACACACGGGGTGTGGCTGTGCCGATCCTTTTTATTTCTTTCCTCACGTATGTTTAAACGTACATCGCATAAAACCAAAGTTGATGGAAATTATTTGTTGCATAATTACATACATACATACATAATTGGTCATTACAACCCTTCAGTCAGGATTACGACCTAGTTTCTCACACCACTTATGTTGTGTGTGTTAATTTTATACATGAGTGGTGGGACCTACAGTTTCAAGTAGACTCCGAACGACAAATTTTTGAGAAATTTTTTCATGGCAATTTTATTTACTCTCAGAGTTTTTGCCAGAAACCTGCTGAGAGAGGAAGTCGCTGAAGAAATAATTTTTGTGTTTTATTTTGATGTCTGGCCTGGGGCTCGAACCCAGGCTTTTGCGTCTAATAAGCCAACACACTACCTACTAGACCACGGCGTCTAATTGTTGCATAATTAAGCTCCCAAAAAAAATTCAGATGCAAATTCGGGACAAACATGGTTTTCCAATTTTAAAAAATAAAGAGGCTATCTGTACGGGTAACTTCTGATCCCAAGAAAAGTTAATATCAACAGCCAAGCTTGAAAAAATGGGAAAATTTGAAGGATAAGGCGTCTCAAAATGGCTGCTAATATATTTGCAAAGAGGTCAATGTTTCTAGGAAATGACAGATGGCAACTCTAACATTCTATGGCATGGTACAGAGTAAGTAAAAATTTTCGTTGCCAAAAACTACATCTTTACCATAAGCAAACGACAGGTACATATTTCTAATACAACCAATTATATCGTTGGCATATGGGGCTTCGTTTCAAGAATAATTTTTCTAGGACCGTCTAGATCTTTCAACAATTTATGACACAAGTTAAATAGCAGCCCTCGGTTGATGTTAATTTCGAAAGTTATTACAACAATAAAAAGTAACCGGTTTTTATAACAGTTTTCTACGATTCTTAATGGCCATTTTAAAATGCTATTAAATTCCTACAAATTGGGTGCTTAATGGCTGAGATTATGAGCTAATCTTAATGATCTTATCGTAGTACTCAGTTCCTGGAAATGAAATTTTAATGTTTTTTTTTTAAACTTTAATTCAAGCAAATTAAGTTGAAGAATTTTATTTCTTTTTTTTTGGTTTGTTCTTTCTTTTCTAAAAACATTCATTTAAAGTTCTGTTTCAAGTGAAATAATGATAGTGATGGTGATGGTGGTGGTGGTGGTGGTGTTGGTGGTATCTGTAGTTTATCATCTCTATTTCTTGTGTTTACGGTACTTGGGCCAATTACCCATTTTTTTGTGAGTGTGTGTGTTACTACACAGCTTAGCGAATATTTTTTTGTGTTTTTTTTGGACTATCATTAGTTATACTTGTTGTACAGCAATAATACCGATAAAATGAGAGAAGAAAAAATAGCAGAACTTTTTCTTGTTTTGTTTAGACAGACAGACAGTCAGGCAGGCAGGCAGACCTGAGTATAGCATAGAGGCAGACAGACAGTTAGGCATACAGTCAAATAGCATACAAACAAACATTATTTGACTTTTTGATTATTTAGGTTGAATGAAGTTTTTATAGATTCTTTTCTATTTTTGTTTTTATTACTATTCATACATACACATACATATTCGTGCCAGAAGTACGGAGTACTTTAAGGTGCCATCTCATCTTCAACGCGTCAGTGAGACAGGCACTGGCAGCAGCTGTGCTTTTAAAAATTCTATTCAAACATTTATTTGAGTTCTTTTGTTTTTTTCTAAGTCATGGCATCATTACAAGTGTACTTAAAAGCTTCTTTTTTTTGTATTACGTTTCTACCTTCTGCCAGCAGCTAGCTCTTCATTGTAATACGAATTTTGATCAAGTGTTTTGGGTATCGAACCACATCTCTAACAACACCACCATCACCGTTCATTATTATTACCATTGAGCGTAACAATAAAACGATCAAAATCATGATGAAGCCGATCATCATATTCACAGCGTCATTATCATCTTGGTTTAATGCTTTCAAACTTTCTTCTTTGGAGGTTTCATTTCTAAAATGTTGTGTTTTTTTCGTGCATTGCTTCCTTAACAAAAAAAAAGTGGTCATGAGATTGCATATATGAGATAACAATAGACACCACCACCACCACCATCGCCATGTCTACAGCCATAGTCTCCACCTTCACTACCTTTACCATCTCTTGGGTAAAGCAGCACTACGAAAATGTTCTTGGAAAACTTCACTTTAAGAATTCACGAAAACTTCATTGAAAATATGAAATTTTATTAGATTTTCCACAGAAGAAAAGCCAACAACCAACGAAATTGATTATCTACCACAATGAATATGAAAATAATTGAAAACAATTGAAATTCTTTGGAAAGTAGGCGATCTTAAACATCATACCCCATCATGAATACGTATATCCAAAAAAGGGTAAGGGGGACCGTAGTATATAAGAAGAAATTTTTTAGATTTCGTAACAATCTATAGATTTCCATGGAAATTGTTAATTGGTTAAGTGGATGGCTGGTAAATTTTCTGATGTAACAGCAAAACAGCTTAAATTCGGAAACAACAAGTCTGAAATAACAGTTTAAATAATAATTATAGGAACACTAGGAAAAAAAAGACTGAAGAATTTCGTTAAGGCCTGCATATGCTTCGATCAAATCGATTAAAAACTGACCATTTGAATGCCTACGGTTAGTGGATTAACGTATAGAATAGGGATCTTCCTCAAACAAGATCCATGTCGAATACAAAAAGTGTTGAAAGTATCAAGAGTGACAAAAATAAAAACTGCGACTTCTTCCAAAATGTTAGTTGCTTTGCGTTTGTTTCATAATGCCGCTGTACAAAATATATACAATGTATTCCATTTCACGTCGCCAATGTGTATTTTTAACACAGTCAAAAACCAATCAGACATTGGATTTATAGTTGATGCATTGCTTGGTTACTTTGCATAACTACATAGTTTATATACAGTAGTAGAACTGCATACAAACTTTGTATTGATACATTTTGGACGGCAGCCTGCGTCATGAGCATGATTCCCGAATGATAACGACGTAGTGTCTGTCAACTTTAAACGCTAGGTTTCGTCAATCATGGACAAAGTTACCACCTACAGCACGGGTGGTGTAAGGAGCTAGACCGTAATTTTTGCTAGAGGCTTGTAATGACCAATTAAGTAAGTATGTATGGAATATTACGTCAGCGCTAGCCGACCAAGATGTAGGTTTGCTAGATGGCCAGGAAGTTTTCGTTGTGTATTTAGTCCAAAGCTAAGCTCCAAATTTAATGCTATTGTGTCAACAGTTAAAATTTCTTAAGCATGTAGTAAGTATTATCTTTGGGACAATGGAAGTGGAATTGTGTTGTGCCAGGGCAACATACAGTCACACAGATAATTATACGTACCCCCCCTAAAAATCATTTTTTTTTTAAAGTAATGAACTTCTAAACTAAATTTTTTTTACATTAGCGTCTGTAACGACACATTTACTTAAATAAAGAAAAAACATTCCCAAAATCTATGAATTTGTGACTGCAGTTTGCTTAAAACCAATATGGCACCACAGAAAATTATACGTACGACGTATATTTCGTATAAAATTTCTGCAAGGGTAGCCAGGTATATAAAAGGTATTGTGGATAAAAATCCTAGGACTACAGCCGTAGAAATACGAAATACCTCGGAAAGTGATCACAGTGATATTGGGCATTCCGAAATAGTTCGAAGTGTTTTGAGAGAGAACGGTTTCCGCAACCGAGCGCCGAGAAAAAAGCCACGATTGGAATTTGCCCAATAATATATGGACAAGTCAACTGATTTTTGGGCGAATGTAATATTTAGTGATGAGAACAAATATAATTTGTTCGGCTGTGACGGAAAAAGAAAAAATTTGGCCGAAAAATCAGTTGACTTGTCCATATATTATCATTTAAAAAAAATGATTTTTAGGGGGTACGTATAATTATCTGTGTGACTGTACATCAATAGGGCCTCGTTATGTATGCCGCTTAAGGCTGAGGCCTCAGTTATATCAACAACTAGATAGCAGTAGTTATCAGTTTTAGACCAATAGAAGTCACATTGTGTTTTACCAGGATGGCACCATGCGATGCATATAAATAGTGACATGTCTGAGGCTCCAGAAGTGCCAATGAAACTAATTGATTAGCAATTATTGGTGTATTATTAGTTCCTGATGCAATCTACTGAGAATAATATGTATGTCCACAACAAATTGTCTCCAATTATCTTTGATTCTTGAACCCAGGAAGAGACTAACATCAATAACTAAGGTCAGATGAAGTCTGCTTGTGAGAAATGACTGGACTCAAGAAGTACTACATTTCCACAGAGAAAATTGTTTTTGGACAATGAATGGTGGCGACTCTGTTATTCTGGAACTTGCTACCGTAGACCAATCCTTGGGGGAAAAGAGTGGCCATTGCTTACGAACAAGGCCCAACCAAGTAGTTCTCTTAAGTAGTTATTTAAAGAAAATTGAATGAACAGCGCCAAATTTCCAATTGCTATTCACAGCTAAAACGGAATAAAACTAAAATATTTCTGAAGTAAAAGATTTAGGGCGATAATATTGCGCGGAGCAACTAAACTATGCAGATGTTGACAAAGCCAGAATTGACACCTAGAAGGGAAATGCTTTATGTCTGGTGGAATTGGAGGATCACACTATTAATTTCGATCTCTTTCGTGAAAAATTAACAGAATAGAAGCAAGTAATTTAATTCTAGTGACTACTATGACAGTCAGTTGTTATCATATATTTTTAATGACCAGGTAGCTACTGAGAGATCTTGGTTGGGAAATTTTAATGCTTCGTCCATATAGCACAAACTTTGCTGGGTTCTGATTTTTGCGAAAATCTATCAGGTTAGGTTAGAGGACGTGTACTTGTCAATTAAGACAAGTACAGTACCCGGAGGTCGAATTGACCCAATGTACAACGCCGTAGTTTCTCACACCACTTATGTTGTGTGTGTTAATTTTTTATACATGAGTGGTGGGACATACAGTTTAAAGCCCCGAACGACAGATTTTTGAGAAACTTTTTCATGGCAATTTTATTTACTCTCAGAGTTTTTGCCAGAAATCTGCTGAGAGAAAGTCGCCGAAGAAATGCTTTTTGTATTTTGTTTTGATGTCTGGCCTGGGGTTCGAACCTTGGCTTTACGTCTAATAAGCCAATACACTACCTGCTAGACTATTTTCAATCAAATCGACACATACTTTGATTGTATAAAGGAGAGAAAAAGGTGTTTCCCGTATATTTAAATCTGGATTCCAATTAAATATTATCAGATTTATGAGAATTTATTAGTACCTTATGTAATTAATAGCTAAGGTCATAATATTTAAACTCTACAAGCTTAAAAGTTTTACTTTTTTTTTTTGCTTAATGTCAGCTTTGTGTTTGGAGCCAATCAAAAATATGTTTTTTTTTTGCCCATTAAGTTTCATATCAATCACACGAATTGATCTTTATTTACGTTGTCATTTTAAACAATTAAAACTCATATTGGACTCAAAATTCAAATCAATTCAATTCAATTAAAATTTGTTTATTTTTCTAAATGGATTTTTGTTTTCGCTGAAATTTTTTTTCCAATAGACTTGACACAACATTATGACTCAGAAAGAAATATTTACAATGATTTTATTTTAATAGTTTAAATAAAAGTCAAGACAAAATTAAATATCAACAAAAAAAATTGTACAATTGAAGTTAGCAATTCTACAAAAATATTTGCTTTTTAAAGGCAATTTTAAGCAAAAATAAAAGGAAATGAAAAGCATTTGAATTTACAAATGAAATCATGTGTGAACATAGAGGCAGAGATTGACGATCAATTATTGTAAAGGTCATTATGGTAATCAACCTAACAACTAACTCCCTTCAACAACAACAGAGACGCCTCCCCTTCTAATTTTGTAAGAAAAAACGATCATTAAAATGATTTTTTCTTCCCACAACATGCATACATACATACATATGAGTAAGACATTTTCCATAAATAAGAAAATTCCAAAAATGAATTTTCATGCTTTGCTTTGTTTTTGTTTTAGTTTATTAACGTTCTTTTCGCGTTCGCGAAGGGGTTTTTGACCTTTTCCAAAAACTATTTTAAAGTATTTCAATATAATTTTGTGCTATGGTTGGAGGAGACACGACTTTTAATCATTCGTGCATTACATAAAAAAAAAAATAAAATAAAAGCAAAAAAAAAAAAAAACAAAACAAAAACCCAGTCATCAGAGCTTGGTATCATTTAGAAATTAAGGGAATAGCTTTTGTTATAAATAAAGAACCCTAAATTGCTAACCAAAGTACGTTTATTACTGCCATGGTTAAAGGCACTCCCGTTTTTGTTAAGTTTTGTTTTGTTTCCATAATATTCA
The DNA here is from genome assembly GCA_958299815.1 of Sarcophaga carnaria. Classification (NCBI taxonomy): domain Eukaryota; kingdom Metazoa; phylum Arthropoda; class Insecta; order Diptera; family Sarcophagidae; genus Sarcophaga; species Sarcophaga carnaria. Next base: position 21,716,976 of record OY283152.1, read on the forward strand.
GCGAGACATGAAATGTTACACCACCGCGTATTTACAAACCATTGCCAGCCAGCCAGCCAGCCAGCCACCACCACCATCATTTTCCCTTCATTCACAGTTGATTTTGTTAAATTAAAGCTCCCTCCCCCGCCCTCTCAAAACTTCAACTGAAATGGCATCAAAAATTTTCTGGTTGGAATTAATCAAATGAAACACAATGAAAATAACGCAATGGAAACGTTAATCATTCAGACTTCCTGTGAAAAATGAACTTTCAATTAAAGGAAATAAAAACACCTATTTTTTTGCGAGGTTCGGGAGAAAAGTGAGGGTAAAATGTAGACAAAGAAAATTTGTTGAGTAAACTTATTGTTCTTTGCTAAAGCAGGGAATTATTGCATTATTGTAACATTAAATTTCTGTTACATTTTATAATTTTTTTATTCAGATTTAACAGCAGTTCAATTGATAATATCATCAAACATCAAAATTCTTAGTGCATAATACAATATAGGAATCACATTTTTCGCTCCTATTCAACGCAACGTTCTTTTTAACGGGTGATTTTTTAGCTACTATCTTTTTGGCAACACTGGTTTAAACAGCTCACGCCCGTTTCGTGTTTTGTTTCACTGTCAAACATCTTCAGTTTGATCTATAATTTAAACATGAATCGTCTTACAAACGAACAACGCTTGCAAATCATTGAATTTTATTATCAAAATGCGTGCTCTGTTAAGAAAGTTCATCGCGCGCTTCTTCCATTTTATGGTCAGTTTAATCGACCCACTGAAGCGGCTATTCGGGCTATTGTGACTAAATTTCGCACAAAATTTACATTGTTGGACATTAAACCACCAACACGCTTACGTAGAGTGCGAACTGAAGAAAATATCGCAGCTGTATCGGCCAGTGTTAATGATGACCATCAATTATCGATTCGTCGCCGTTCGCAGCAATTGGGCCTCTGTTACTCAACAACGTGGAAAATTTTGCGGAAGGATTTAGGTGTGAAGCCTTTCAAAATACAGCTAGTGCAAGAATTGAAGCCGAACGACCTACCGCAACGCAGAATTTTTGGTGAATGGCCTCTTGGAAAGTTGGCCGAAGATCCACTTCTCTATCGAAAAATTGTGTCCAGCGACGAAGCTCATTTTTGGCTCAATGGATACGTAAATAAGCAGAATTGTCGATTTTGAAGTGAAGATCAGCCAGAAGCATTGCAAAAGCTACCAATGCATCCAGAAAAAGTTACAGTTTGATGCGGTTTATTGGCTGGTGTCATCATTGGACCGTACTTCTTCAAAGATGCTGCGAATCGTAACGTAACTGTGAATGGTGAGCGCTACCGTGAGATGATATCCAACTTTTTTTTTTTGTCCAAAATGCAAGAGCTTGACTTGCATGACATGTGGTTTCAACAAGACGGTGCCACATGCCACACAGCACGCGTAACAATGGACTTATTGAGCGGCGAGTTCGGTGAACATTTTATTTCACGTTCGGGACCGGTCAATTGGCCGCCTAGATCGTGCGATTTAACGCCTTTAGACTATTTTTTGTGGGGCTATGTTAAAGCTCATGTCTATACAGACAAGCCCGCTTCAATTGACGCATTGGAAGACAACATTGAAGCATTTATTCGTGAGATACCGGCCGAAATGTTGGAAAGAGTATGCCAAAATTGGACTAAGCGGATGGGCCATTTGAGACGCAGTCGCGGTCAACATTTGAATAAAATAATCTTCAAACATTAAATTATATGGACCGTACTATCGATTCAAATAAAGATTTCATGCATTTTTCAGAATTTTATGTATTTTTTTTTTTGAAAAATTTTCCTATAGCTCTTAAAAAATCACCCATTATAAGTAATTTGCTTTGCTTTCAGTCTGACAACTTCTAGAGCTTTACTGTTGATTTGTTATTGTTTTTCTCTGCTATGAGTTTTCTTACCGTAATTTGCTCTTCGTTAATCCATATTTCCGTAATTCCTACTTTGTGTTGTTATTGTTTGTTTTTCTTTCTTCTTATTTTAAAACAACCACTCAGTGTTTGTTTTGTCTTCACAAAAATATTTTCTCTTCAATTAATTTCGTTTTTAAAATTGGACATCAGGCGGAATGTATGGATTTACTCAGTTACTTCACAAAATGCATTTTTAGCGCTCTATTGATTTATACGATATAATAATTCCTTGTTCATCTTAATCTGATTAGGGAGATGCATTTATAATCGACAAAGATAAGAACACATTTCTTACGGCTCCATAATTTCATTGGATTTTGTAACAAAAGTTCAAAACGGTTCAACATAGGTAGTGTGTGAAGCTAGCCTAAAATCTTGACTAAAAGGGCGATAAGGGCCAATACTGTATTATGCAGTTCTTAATATCGCGTCATCTGTGTTTACATACATACAGTATCGGCCAAAACCTAAGTACCCCCTCAGTACATTTTGTTTTTTGCTGGTAGTCGACTGACTAATCCTGCCTCTACCGTCCTTCTGCGAATCGTTCTTTCGCTAATTTTTAAATCTAAGCGGCTTCGTATGTGACTAGAAGATGCCGTAGGATCATTTTGGATTGTCCTTATAATTCAGGAGTTTTCATATCCCGAAGTTTCACGTGGTCTTCCTCCAGAATGAGTAGGAGATGTGCGACCGCTATGGAAAAACTTTTTAATTAGCCTAGAAATAATTGATCTGTTGATCGAATATCTTGCACTCAATTGATCTTAACCCAATCAGCTTTGGTTTTGGCCGATACTGTACATACATACATAATTGGCCATTACAACCCTTCAGTCAGGACTACGGCCTAGCTTCTCACACCACCCAAGTTGTGTGCGTTAACTTTATACGTGAGTGGTGTGACCTACAGTTTAATGTCGACTCCGATCGACAGATTTACGACTGTGTTTACGAGTGACTATATAAGTTCCCAGTGGTGTTAAACCTTCTTAAAAACAATGCTTTATAGAGTTTATGTCCTATAGGAGGGTTTTTTGCCAGGGTGGTTTATGACTTTTACTTTTTCTACTTCTAGTGGAGGGTTTTAAATAAGGTCGTGGTAATAAATTTTCTCAGGCGGTTTTTGCCATTTTTATCTGCCAATCTCTATGTTTATATCTTACATATCTGGTCCAAAGCTATTCGTTGCAGACTGCGTGTGACCAGAATATAATAGGAATTCATATGAAACATTATTTACTCACAGTTCACTTTGCAAGATCTGCAGAACCAACCAATCATAGAGAAGCACGCATGGAAGGCAGGCTATGCATTCAAAAGTATTCGAAAATAAATTTTCGACAAATTACTCCATCTGCTATCCCCTTATAACTAACTTTTCCACATTCTTATACAATTGAGGTTTTTTCCGACCACGTCCATTCTCTTTAAAGGTAAGTCAATTAATTAGACGTTGTTTTATTCTACTCTCGACGTCCTTCATAGTTCCCCTGCTGTTTGCAGCAATTTAATCAGGTATTAGAATTCTTCCTATGTATCAAGCGTGTTTAGCGAATCTGAGATGATTACGAATTCCTATAGTTTTGTAGCAAATTTATTACGAGACTAACTTTATTCGACTCTAAAGACAGAACATCCAGTTTCCCGTCGATTTAAATTTATTACTAGGGTTCATATCGACAGTTTCCATCGATTCTGTAAGGGAGCCTATGGCCTTAAGAAATTTGTTAAATTTTCTCAAAGTTTTTTTACTTTGATATCCGTCTAACTTCTGTTTCCAGTGTTAGTAATCTATTAAATAATTCGCTTCGAATCTCTTTCTTTCTCTTTCTTACCACAATTTATCAAAATCTATATTTTTTAAACCACTCGTGCGAATTTTAGAGAACCTAAACCTTCAAACCATTCCAGTAGTAGCTTCCAAACAATGTTTGTTAAGAACACAGTCGTACAAACAACTTTAGAACTGTTTTCTGTTATTAAAACATCCCCCTTCACTATTTTTATATTTGAAATCGTATTATTATAGCATGTAACGAACGAATGAACAATATTTAGCTAAAGACCTCAACGCCTCATGAACGTTTTCTTTTAGCGTGTCTAGATTTCAAATGTAAAATACCAAAAAAAACGGTACTTGTTCTGTAGACTTCTTTTTGCCGATTTAATACAGCAACAACAAAAGATGGGTTAGTGGCTGTAAAACAGCCAACGACAATAAACAAACAAATTAAATTAAATAAAATAAAAAAATTATACGAAGAAACAAACAAGTGAGACATTTAACTGTGGGCCATATGTGGCCATAAGATACCCTATTAATTATGGTACTTTTTTTTTATTATAATACAAGAGCAGACTCTAATCCTAAGATCATGGTGGAGCTAGTTTGGAATTTGGATATTTTTCGTGCGGATCCTACTAACAACAAGGAGGTTATGAAATCCAATAAGATTTGGTGGGAGAATCCTATGTCAAGCAAAAGCCTAGTAATTTCTAATATCAAAAAGGCAAGGACTGGTCCGATCTCAAAGTGATAGGTGAAAATCGATAACCACTTTATACACTAAAATCGGTAAACCTGCAGGAGGTAATTGTGATTGCCATATATTGACTTCTGTAGTGAACAAGAAGATACGCAACAGCTAAAAATCGTTGTGTGGAGCCAGAAGCTAGAGGTAATCGAATGCAGTTTCTTCCTAAGACCTTAGGGAGATCGTATGTATGTAATTGCAGTGGTAAACTTACTATTGACATGAGTACCCATTTTGTTTCAGTTTCACTTAATAGTTCTTGGATTGTAGCAGATCCTAGAATAATACTGTTGCTATTAAAATTAAATCTGTAGAGTAAAGGGAAATTTGTTGTTTGGGTGCTATTTTTTCTGGATTGATGATTTGAAACAGATTAAATTTCTTAGAATTTGAGGGACAAGCATTCTATGCACTCGTACATAAATTGCTGGAACATTTTATGTATACAAACTGAAGGCAACAGACGATCGACACAAAACGCAGTTAACAGAACACGCCACATAACACTAAACAATGCAACAGAGTCTGAAAGTTGTCTGACAAACCCAATCAGTTGACACATACATACATACATAATTGGTCATTACAACCCTTCAGTCAGGATTACGAACTTAGTTTCTCACACCACTTATGTTGTGTGTGTTAATTTTATACATGAGTGGTGGAACCTACAGTTTAAGGTCGACTCCGAACGACAGATTTTTGAGAAACTTTTCATGGCAATTTTATTTACTCTCAGAGTTTTTGCCAGAAATCTGTTGAGAGGAAGTCGCCGAAGAAATACTTTTTGTATTTTTGTTTTGATGTCTGGCCTGGGACTCGAACCCTGGCCTTACGTCTAATAAGCCAACACACTACCTACTAGACTACGGCGACTTCATGTAAGAAGGAAAGAAAAGAGGTCGAGAAGCCTCAACGCTTTAGGGAGTGAGGTAAGGGCGTTATGTACCTTATATATTTAGAAGCAAACTTTTATCTACCGACCAATAATCGGTTGAAACCACCATAATTATATTTCAGGCACCCAGTAATTATGATCAAAGCGAACAATACAGTATCTTTTTGAATGATAGTAATACTGATATGATAGTAATACTGATAAAGATCGAAGTGAGCCCGGTATACTTGTCCTTCAAATTTTTCAGGAACAAACTTTATGGTCGATCACATCAGATTCAGTTTCGGATACAAGAACTCCCGCGTGTACAGTTTAGAAATAGAAATTTTAGTCACCAACATTTATAATCATTAGCTTTTTAATTACAATGTTTAAATAAAGAAACAGACAGACATTCAAACCAAGTCTACAAATGCCAGTCTAAACACAATATATGACAACGATGGCGTAGGGTGTTAGAAATTATACAAAAAAAGCACAAAGATTTACTAAATAAAACTAGAATGGTATTGAATTGAATTTTTATGTCTCTTTTTCTACTTCTTCTGCATTTTCGTCTTCTCGTTGCATGTTTATTGCTATTCTTTTGCTTTTTTTTTCTTTTCTGAGATACGTTTGTAAAAGTTGCAGCAAACGGCACCAACACTACCACCAAGGAAACTAACACTGCCACTACTATTAGCAGTAAGACTGCCATGTGAAAGAAAAAATTCTCTTTTTTTTTGTTTTAAATCGATTAAAACCAGTTAAACCGATTCCAATTTCAATTCGACTTGCACTAGAGTCTTCTCTATCTCTCTCTCTCTCTCTCTCTTCTCTACGTATATAAACTGTACTAATAGTTTAACAATATTAATAACACTTGTAAATACTATATATTGTATATAGTATATGTATGTATATGTATATGAATACGATGGTATACATGTATGTATATTGAATTACATACACGTTTAATAGATTTATTGGCATCAACTATTGTGTTGTATTGTGGTATTTAGAATATGAATCTTTCGTACAAGATTGTTGAAATATTTGTATGGTCAAGGTGTTTGAAATCATTAGAAAGAATGCAACAAAAATAGAAAAAAATATTTCAAATACATTAACAATATAATTACAAATGGAAATTCTTATAAAGATATTTAAGAATGAATGTTTCAAATTTCTAATTGAAATTCATGTGAAATCATAAAGAATTTCTTAATTCTGATACAAAAATATTGAAGAATTATTCGATGATTTGCAAGATTGTGGTAAAGTTTTTAATCAAAAATGAGTATCAATATAATTGACTAATAATATAGACATTAGAAACTATCCGGGTGTTCTGGTTGTCTAATGGATGGTATGCTAGATTATTAGCGTAAGGGTCGTGGATTCGATTTCCACCAGAGATTCTGATTTGTTACACTGCGCCGAGCATATGATCAAAGTTACTCAGCTCCTAAGGTGGTATTTAGAATAGTAGTTTCCCCAGCGATCCGATTTTAACTATATGTAGAACGGTTTCGTAGTTGCCATCTAGATATTATGAACAACAAACTGAAAGCTTCACTGAAGGTAAGTGGCTAGTAAAAGAATAGAAGGCTTGAGTTAAATTTGACTAAAATTTCTACAAGATTTCTAATATTTCAATTTCGAGACTCAATAGTCAAGCGTTCAAGTTTATATTGTCGAACTACAAATTCACGTGGATTATAAACACTAAACAAGAACATCTAAGACTTAAAAAAAAAACAACGATAGACCCTCGTCAAGGTCTCAGTTACAGATAACAGTCTATGACTCCTTAAAAAAGTTTCGATCCATCTTTTGAAAATACTACAGTCTGTCCTATACCTGAGTGCCTTGGGTAGCACCCACGATACTAGACGACTTTCTCGGTTTGTGAGATTATCAAAGAGTTCTGTTTACGACTGGATTCTAAAGGATCTGCCAAATAACTTCTTTCTTTTTGAAAATGCTTAAAAAAAAACTACTGAATATTTTCTCAAATTTCTTTTTTTATTTGAAAGTACAATCCTACAAAATAAATAAAATAATTTCATTCAAATGGCTGCCCCGGCTGGCCATGCAGTAGCCTACACCAGAAGATGCCGATTTTGGCAAAAAAAAAATCATCTTTTCAGATGAAGCTCATTTTGATCTTGGCGGGTATGCAAACAAGCAAAATTGTCGCATTTGGGGCACAGATACTCGGCACGCATACATTGAAAAGCAGACGCACCCAAAACGAGTCACTGTTTGGTGCGGATTTTGGTCCAGATTCATAATTGGGCCATTTTTCTTCGAAAATGAGCAAGGCGTGGCCGTTACAGTCAATGGCGATCGTTATCGGGCCATGTTGAACGAATTTTTGTTCACAAAAATTGAAGAGGAGGATATTGGTAACATTTGGTTTCAACAGGACGGCGCTACGTGCCACACAGCCGAAGCTACACTTGATGTTTTGCGCCTTGTTTTTGAAGATCGCATTATCAGCCGCAGAGCTGATGTCGTTTGGCCTCCTCGGAGCTGCGATTTGACAACGTTGGACTATTATTTGTGAGGTGCCGTCAAAGGTAAGTGTTACGCCGACAAGCCAGAGACAATTGACGCTTTAAAGGACAATATTCGTGAAGCCATTGGTGAAATACAGCTGCACACAATCGATAATGTGCTTAAAAATTGGACCGATCGTGTTGGCTACTGCATGGCCAGCCGAGGCAGCCATTTGAATGAAATTTTTTTCCATTATTAACCGGAAGGATTGTACTTTCACTAGACGAAACTGAGAAATTAGGGCGTAATCCTGACTGAAGGGTTGTAATGATCAATTATGTATGTATGTATGATTGTACTTTCAAATAAAAAAAGAAATTTGAGAAAATATTCAGTAGTTTTTTTTAAAGCATTTTCAAAAAAAAAGTTATTTGGCGGACCCTTTATTACAGCACTTCATAAGGAACAAATTGCGAGAAAAATTCCACTCCATCAATCTTTTATATAAGATTATTACAACTTATGAGTGTTTAAATTAAAGCCTTCAGATATAAAATTGAAAAAAAATTTGGTTGCTTAATCGATGAATTGATTTTCGACAGATTCTGCTGCTATTACTTGTGGTACATCACAAATAACTTTTTATGGACTTACAAATTTATTGAAATTAATTTTTTTATTAACAATAATTTAAAATTTTTTTCTGAGTTTTTGATTTGATATGCAATAAATCAAATACAAATCTGTTAAGCACACATGCATGTTAAAAAATAAAAAAATAAAAAAGTTTCTGATCTGCAGGTGGTACAACAAACAGCAATAGGCGTATGGGAAATTATTATTGAAAAGAGACCCATTTCCTTAAGCCTTTTTTTTTGGCGACTACAGCAAATAGGTATGTATGTAAATTTGATCAAAACTTTGTTAAAGATTGACAAGCAATCAAATCAAATTGAAAAAGAAAACAGAAAAGAAAATATTGTGATTGATTTATTACGTAAAAAGATGACAAGTCATGACATGACGTGATATAAAGCCCGTCTGAGCGAATGAGAGAAGAAACAACTGACAGTTTTCCTTACAACAAAATTCAGATGGTTTGAATATGTGAGTGAATATGATTTTTAATAATAAATAAATATCTGCATATTGTGATAATAAAATTATAGAAAAATATTATTTCAACGCAATAAAGGAATGAAATTAAGAGAGAAATACAAAAATATTAAAAACCACACGCATATGCGGAACTTAAAATTTGAAAAAAATGAAATAAAAATGAAATATACTCGTCATCTGTGAACAGACATTTCACTGAAATTGTGAAATGGATTTCAGATGAGATTGCAATGCTGCCATCCAATGAAATGCAATGCATTGCATTGCATTGCAATGTGATGAGATGTGGGCAAATGCAGGTCTCCCCACCGATATATCGAATAACCATTTGGGTGCCATGATTATGTAAATCACAGTCCCATATACAACATCCAATGATATTGCCTATGAATGATTGAAAATGACTGACTGACTGAATGAATGAATGAATGATTGTTGTAAATCAAATAATATGTATGGGATGGCATGAATATAGGCACTGACAGTCATGCATACTTAGTGACAGATAATGGTATGAATAAATACTCGTACAAAATGAATATCCTAATGTATCTTGAGCGGAAAATTATTTTTTAAGTGAAGAAAAATATACAGAAAAGAAAAAAACTTCTCTACAACAGAAAATGAAACAAAAAAATAATTTTTTTTTAATGTTGAAAATGACTAGACGACAATACAATTTTATTTTATTTTTATTACAACGTGTTCAGACACTGTGAAGGCCAAAATTATTTGAACATCATTTAAATTGTTTCATAATTATTGCAATAGAAAATGGCTGAAATTCTTTAGAACAATTGAAATGAATAGTTTTCTTTCGTCAAACTTACAATATAAATTTTAAAACAACAAAAAAAAAAAAAAAAAAAAAAAAATACAAAATAAAGATATACGAGGGCGGTCGCAAAACTAGGCGACCTAACATATAAAGTAGGTTTGCACTCCAATATTTTTTTTAATAACCCCTACTCATTGTGTTGAAACACGAAAAATACGTGGTGGATAAAAGACATAACGCCCTAATCTAGTACATAGTGTGGCTTATTAGACGTGTGCCCGTGGTTCAAACCCCAGTTCAGATATCTCTCAGCAGTCTTCTGGCAAAAACACTGAAAGTAAATAAATTTGCCATGAAACATTTCGACTTTAAACTGTAGTTGAATAAAATTGATACGCACAACATGGGTGGTGCGAGAAAATAGGTTGTATTAACCAATTAAGTAAGTAAGTAAGCAGCAAAGAAAAGAGGAATCTTAGATTTCAATTTATTTATGCCGTAGTTGACCGAGGGTTCTACATAGCGGTTGAAGAACGAATTTTCTCAGTAACCCAATATATCGTACGGTTCACAGTTCAATTGACCATAAGAAAGATGAGAACTAAAAAAAAAGGTTTTCAGGGACAAGTTTCTTTATTTCACTAGAGCAGAATCAATTGTAGTATCAAAAGATTAGTGACATACGTAGCTACCGTCTGCAGATGAATAAACATGGTTAGCAACTCTGACGTCAATAATAAGCAGTTCCACCCTTTCCCGTGGGCGGTCGAGAAGCCTCAATGCTTTAGGGAGTGAGGTAAGGACGTTATGTATGTACTTTCTATATTTAGAAGCAAACTTTTATCTACCGACCAATGGCGCCCTGGTCTAAAGAAAAGTCGGTTCTTTCCATTCTGCACAAAGTTCAAATACTATTTTGTGCTAAGATCAGTCTAGAGACATTGCTAGGTCTACCATCCCTAGATATATTTGTCAAAAGCGCTTCTACAAAGGTGGCACTGAGACATAAGGAGTCAGGTGGACTGAGGGTCTTTCGCTTTTGTCATGGCAGCATATTACAAGAAGTTCGTGGGCCGATTGTGATTGTCGAACTGGTTATATGAAGCCTACTCGGAACAACCCTCTAAAAAGACTAGGTTTCGGAGTCTGACCTTTTGTATTAGGCGATCGCAATTTTTACTGATCGCTCAAAGATGAATGCGGTTATGTATTCTGATGCACTTGATCTTTCGATCTCTGTCATACACCGTATGTGTATACACTGTTTTTAAGGCACGGGTATATGTCACTAGTAGGGCCGCGGGGCACTATTCGAGAATCAATTACAAATACATGAGTAATGGAGTGTTTTCATTATAAAACTTTCGAACATGTGAAAACGCTAGTTGTAGAGAGAGGACTTTGTTGTGACCGATCCATGTTCTCAACTTCAACTTAGTAAGATCGAAGTGTCTTCTCAGCTGCATTCGCTAAGTGGTATAACTTGGGCAACCTCATATCTCTCAAAAGAAATGATATTGCTGGCAGGTGCGCTGCTAGTCTCATTTTCTATTGTAGCTCTTATGTATTTTCCCTTAGTTGCGCTGCCATACGTGACGTATGAGTGGTCTTTGAAAATCTTAGGTGAACTAAACTCACTAGTTTCAGGACATTTATAATCCTATGGCCTCTTTTCTTACGGGAAAAAGGAAAAATCGCTTGGCCTTATAGAGAGAATCGTTTAGGCCTCTATCAGTTATAATTACTACGCTCTGTATGGTTTCATTTACGTCGGAGCGTATGGGTTACTCACATTATGATTATTATTGGAACAATCAGAATGAACAAGAGATGGAATTGGTACAACAAATTTCTAAGGCATCTTTTTTCTGATATGGACTCTTAAATTTCGTTTAGTTTTATAATTTTGTTATCCACTGTATACATATATCATAATCTTATTTGAGTGTCTTTCTTTCTTTTTTTTACCATTTTTCTCAGTCTTTTTCATATTTTTTCTTTTAATGATGGTCTACTCTCGACCGCAGTGTAGACGACAGTGTGTTAATGTCGTGCTTTTTTAATCACTTGATTCAAGGAAATTGAAAATTGCGATTGGGCCTACACACACAAATATCGCATCACATCACCTCACATTACAATTCGCAATTTAAACGTATCAGTAGTTCATCAGTAAGGAGAGTAAGTAACCCATCAATGAAATGGTGGAAATGGTGGTTGAAAAAGTAGGAAAATATTGTCAGAGACAGAGCAGACTAGTAGAGCAATTGTGGTTTCCTTTTTTGAATTTCATTTTCTTTTTTTTGCGTTCATTTAGTGACAGACCACAATACACTTTATGCATACAAATCTGACTCCAGGTGAAGACGGATAAACATTTGCTTAAGAAAGTGGAGGTAGAGACTATAAAATGAAATGGAAATTTAAACGGGTGATTTTTGTTGTCTTCAGTCAAAAAAAAAAAATAAAAAACAAGATTCGCGACATATTCGTATGACAATGCCAAAAATACTTAGTAAGTTTTGTAATTTCATGATGGAAAGACTAAAAAACGCAGTAATATGAGTACATAGTCACCAAGTAGTGGTCAGAAATATAATTCTTCAGCTAAAAGACCTCAGGAATTATGGGACATAAACCTAGTTAACCAAATGCCTCTCAGTGCATTGAAAACTATGCCACGGAAGTGGACGAAAATGTCAGATTGGTTGTTATTGAACAAGGACATAGCAAGTAGGATTGAAAAGATACTCTGCCGAGGAAAACATCTTAAGGACTCAGTAAAGCCTACTTAAGTTTACTAATGAGCATTCTTACGAGCCACCCCGCCTTACACGTACTTCTGGACCGCATATGCATGCGGAGAGAACATCGAAATGATTGAATATTTTTTATCTCCTTACTCAGCCTTCGTAAGCTCGATATCTTAATGTTTTAAGACATAATTCATCTCAGAAGAGCCTAGTAAGTTCATATACGATACCGACTTCCTATTGGAGATATGAATCGTATACCTTAATAGTGAAAGCACATCAAGCCGACTTGAAGGCTTGGGTGTATGCCGATAGGCAACTTGTGGGAAAAAAAAATAAACGCGATATTTCTGCCAGCGACCCACTCTCAACAGTTTTCTGGTAAAAGATCTGAGGGTAACTAACTGCCATGAAAAAAAACTGCTCAATTCTGTAGTTCGGATTCACTGTCAAAATTAGGGTTCCGTTAACTATTGGAAAAAATTTACGCACGAAATATGGGAAGCGTGAGAGGATAGGCCGTAATCTTGACCCAAGGCTTGTAATGACTAGTTAAGTATGTAATGTAAGGAGCAATACTGCAATATAATGTATCGGGTCCGCCATCTAACTTTTTTTTCAACTAGTGCTTATTTCGTGAATGGTAACACTTAGCTCATGTCTGATTTGACAGATAATTAGTTTTATCCTTCTGCTGAACGAATATTGACCATTCAATGCGTTTTCGCTTCGCTAAGTGGGCCTGCGATCGACTTACAGAAGATGCCGATTTTGGCAAAAAAAATCATCTTTTCAGATGAAGCTCATTTTGATTTAAACAAGCAAAATTGTCGCACGCATACATTGAAAAGCCGACGCACCCAAAACGATTCACTGTTTGGTGCGGATTTTGGACCAGAGGCATAATTGGGCCATTTTTCTTCGAAAATGAGCAAGGAGTGGCCGTTACAGTCAATGGCGATCGTTATCGGGCCATGTTGAACGCATTTTAGTTCACAAAAATTGAAGAGGAAGATATTGGCAACATTTGGTTTCAACAGGACGGCGCTACGTGCCACACAGCCGAAGCTACACTCGATGTTTTGCGCCCTGTTTTTGAAGATTGCATTATCAGCCGCAGAGCTGATGTCGTTTGGCCACCTTGGAGCTGCGATTTGACATTGTTGGACTATTATTTGTGGGATGCCGTCAAAGGTAAGTGTTACGCCGACAAGCCAGAGAAAATTGACGCTTTAAAGGACAATATTCGTGAAGCCATTGGTGAAATACAGCTGCACACAATCGATAATGTGCTTAAAAATTGGACCGATCGTGTAGGCTACTGCATGGCTAGCCGAGGCAGCCATTTGAATGAAATTATTTTCCATTATTAACCGGAAGGATTGTACTTTCAAATAAAAAAAAAGAAATTTGAGAAAATATTCAGTAGTTTTTTTTAAAGCATTTTCAAAAAAAAAGTTGTTTGGCGGACCCTTATTTGGAGAGCTAAAAATAAAATTAACAGATAGACTAGCTACAGCAGAACTCTGGGCTACATTTACGTGACACAATCTTTAAAAAGTAAACGATGGCATTCACTTAATGCTCCGAGTACATATTTCATTCACTTTCGAAACCTAAATCTGTTTAAAACAATCACCCTTTAGAATCAGAAAGAGAAAAAAATTTGATTTAAAAACAACAAAAAGAAAAACGAAAGAAAAAAACTGATCAGCACAAATGTAAATCCCTGTAGAAATAAAACTGAGAACAAACAAATAAAATTATAATGATCACAACGCAGACAATTTACATCTAAATTTACATTAACGTACTTATAATTACGAGTTGTATTTATTTTTATAACCGAATTATAAGCCTTTTCCGCGTAAAAGTTAACAAAATGAGTCAGAATTTACGTCAACATTGCTGTTGAATGAGATTTTTTTAATTTTTTATTTAGAATTTATGACGTTACGCTTGGTTGGTAAAACGTATTCGTAATTATAAAAAAAGATAATAAAAACAAAAAAATATACATTTTGATGGACAAATGGCCCAACTGATTTGATGCGATTCATTTCCATTTTTTTATGTTTTAACACCGCTAACAATAGCGACAAGATATCAAGCGTGTACAAAGAATTACACGAAATTATTCGAGCATTAAATGTTTAATTTTTTATTTCTTTTCTTAATTTCTTTTATTCTGTTCTGTCTGTTTTTTTAGAAGGAGGACCAACAAATTAAGAAACAATATGTAATTCTTTAATAAAAACCCAACTCACCTTTTTATGGGAGGCAATATGCTGGGCATGATTGTCATCACCTGAAATTAGAAATAAAAATAAAAATAAAATTTATGAATATTCTGTTTTATTACATTTAAAATTAATCTCTAAAGTGTTTAAATCTTTGTTTTAATGGCTTCAACTTCAATAAATCGTGACAAAAGCTATTCCTAAAGACATGATTGATAAGGGGGTAGGTAGGTAGGCCCCATAATAAAAAATCATCATCATTATGAGAAGTAATCATCACTACTTTATTAGCCATTAATTTAAATTTATTGGAGGAGGGAAAAATATAATAAAAACCCTCAATAAATATTTTTATTTTTTAATTATATTTCAATATAAAATTTTTAAGTGACTAATAATAGCAAATAATTTATGGGAGAAATTTTATCGCTGACAATCGAACTTTAGTTGTGTGGCCGTCTAGCTAATGAAAAATTTAAGCGGCTGTAGTCTAGTTGGTAGTGTGTTGGCTTATTAGACGTAAGGCCACGGTTCAAAGCCCAGATAAGACATTCAAACAAAACGAAATCCAGTCTTAGACGACTGTCTGTGTCACTGCAGATTTCTGGCAAAAACTCTGAGAATAAATAGAATTGCCATGAGAAAGTTTCTCAAGAATCTTTTGTTGGGAGTCGGCTTCAAACTGTAGGTCCCGCCACTCATGTATGTATACTGAACACCATAAGAGAGTCTACACTTTTGTTCTTAAGTATAAAACAATTTTGTTCTTAAGTATAAAAAAAGTTCCTTTATCATGAATTGTTGTTTTTGTTTTAACATTTTATAAGTAATAAATAAACGTTTTTATTTTTGGAAATTTATTCGACTATTCTCATTTACTTTTCTCGCTATCCTAAGCAAATGTATTATTTCAGTGGTGTTTATTCACTTTTGGCGCTCAGGTCTGAATCCTGACTGAAGGGTTGTAATGACCATGTACTATGTATGTACATATGTATGTATGTATCTGTAACACATTTTCGAACCACTGTCAATTCAACTGAAGTTCGGTTGCCATTCATAATCAAGCACTTAAATAAACTTTAAACTTTAGGAAGTAATTGTTCTATAAATTATTCGTTTGGATTCATCCATTTGAGTTGTGAAAACTCAAAAAAAAGAGAATTTGAAGTGTTTTAAATATTGATTTAAAGCAATCAAAGAATGCCTGTTATAATACTATGCAAATATACATCGCGTTCATGGTCCCTAAAAGAGCTCCATTTTTGACATTCTTTTTCCAGCATTTCGTCCGATTTTTTGCAATAGCTGCTGTAGTGTTGTCTTCATGGGCTAGAATTGCGGCTAGCCTGCCTCTATGCTTGAGAATCTTTACGTGTTCCCACATAAAATAGTGTGGGAATGACAAATCGTATGATATCTGTGGGCTGTGGAATACTCCAAAACGTTAGATTAATTGTTCGCCCGGTATCACATGTCGTGGAATGTGGTATCATTTTGTTGTTAATCAAGTCTAATTCTGCCCTTCTGAACGCAAAAAGAATACATACATACATACACACATAATTGCTCATTACAACCCTTCAATTAGGATTACGACCTGGATTCTCACACCACTTATCTTGTGTGTGTTAATTTTATACATGCACAGTTTAAAGTCGACTCCGAACGTAAAATTTTTGAGAATTTGAACATTTGCACGAAATACAATGTCATACAGATAATCGGCTCTACATTGATTGCATCAGTTGATACTTTTGAAGTAGTAGGGCTCAGCTATAACTTAACGAAAGCTGGTTTTCAAATATTACAACTTTAGAAGATTTTCCGGGTGACAAGGTTTTTAATGTGGCCCCACATAAAACCTCTAATGGCGGCAAATCACATGATCTTGATGACACATTGAAGTCGCCAAAACAAGAAAAAGAGAAAACTCTTTCTGGAACAACAGATTTCATGGCAATTCTATTTTGTTCTCAGAGTTTTTTTCCAGAACAGCGTTAAGAGAAAGTCGCCTTATAAAATATTTGTTTATATTTTGTTTTGTTCAATATGCCTAAGCTGGGTGTTAAACCACGGTCTCTTGTCTTATAATCCAAAACACTACCTACTAGACTACGACGAATTTCTTTAAAATGTCAATTGCCTATTTCTTGCCGATAGATAATCGGATATACACTGAGCGCCAAAAGTGAGTAAACACCACTGAAATAATTCATTTTCTTAGGATAGCGAGAAAAGTAAATGAGAATAGTCGAATAAATTTCCAAAAATAAAAACGTTTATTTATTACTTATAAAATGTTAAAACAAAAACAACAATTCATGATAAAGGAACTTTTTTTATACTTAAGAACTAAACTGTTTTATACTTAAGAACAAAAGTGTTGACTCACTTATGGCGCTCACTGTATATCTTCCTTAAGAGCTAGCGCCTAGCATTTACGAAGGTTTTTGATTTCCGTTTTAATTGAATCGAATTTCATATGACACAGTGTTACGAATGAAACAGCTTAGCTTCGATTAATACATACAAATTCCAATGCACTGTTGAAAAATAAATGAAATTTTTCTCGTATTTTATAATTCTATTGGCCATTACATTTTATTTTTAGAATGATCTCATATCCTTGGATTTTAAAATGTTTTTTTTTAATTTTTTTTTAAGGGAATCACTAAATTCAGTGTGGACAATTTATAAAAAAAAATTATAAATAAACGAGACAGAACGCCAACTGAATATTAATTTGGAATTTTTTTTTTAAAGCCACTCTCATAAATTAATTATCAAATGGCCGTTAAATGCCAATTAATTTAAAGAAAAAAAAACACAATAACATTTAAGAATTAGACTGACTGGAATGGAAAAAAGAAGATAAATTCCCATAAATTTTATAGAAAATTTTGAAATAAATTTCAATGAAATGACACTTATTGTTATTAAATTAAAGAAGAAACAAGAATTTAATTAAATTATGAAATCAGCAACAACACATGTTGCCTTCAATAAAATAAAATTGACCATCATTTTCAAAAATGATTTCGAAGAATGAAATTTGTTTGTTAATGGGGGGGAGTTTATATTTTTAAAGAATTTTTTTATACAAAAAAAAAAAAAAAAAAATTAAAATGATTTTTTTTTCTTCTTGAGCTTAAACTGTAACATCTGTGTGAAATCGAAATAAATTTGTTTAAGCGTTGACTGTGTTTTCTAATGAATTCATAATGGGGGAGAGAGCATTAGCTGAGCTCATGTTTATTCATAAAATAATTTGTTTAAACTTTTCGTATCTTTATGTTTATTTTTATCAAAATAATTTTTTTTTAATTAAAAAAGTCTAATTACTCTCTCCATATGGTTTTCCATATGGCTCCACACATAGTCTGGTGTTTAAAGTGAATATCAACCTTTTAACACTGCCATTGGGTTACACTCACTTTAAATTGTTAATTGTAGTCATTAAAAAGTACAACAACAATTATAACAGCATCAACAATAACAATAGAGACAACAACAACAACAACAAAAACTTAAAACGGTTTAGAAAAAGCGTTAAAAGTCAAAAACTAGAAACCAAACAAAAGCAACAGCCATAGCCAAAGCAATAGTTAGCAGAGCTGAACCAAAAAAAAAAACGTCATATAGACAGCTGGATGGATGGCTGGCTGACTGGCTGGCTGGTTGGTTTAGATAGATTGATGAAATTCAGTCCAAACAAACGTAAGTGTATTATAACTCAAACAAGATTAAGTTTATAAAAGTATGAAAAGAAAAAGAAACATCAAATAACTATGATCCGATGTTGTTGTAGGTTTCTTTTCTCTTGGCAAGAGTTACAAATGTCAGCAGGCAAGATCAACACATTTATACCATAACCCAGCAAACAAGTATGATCGCAATCAGTTTATTTATCGCAAAAATATGGAACAGCAAACCATCAGTTATTTAAAAACAAAATTTTAAAAATTCTAGTCGTCCTTAATAAATTGTTTCGTTCAGTCTCTTCAGTTAAGAGAAGTAGAGATTGGATTTGATCGTTTCCTCAAATTTATAGTAGCTGGGTCACCCCCTTCTGTTGGATTCCATGTCATGGCAATAAGCCACAAGGCCTCTCGAGGAGAGGAGCATCCACGCCTCTTAAAGAGCCAGAACTTTACTGTGGAAAGCGAAGAGATTTTTGGAAAGGTACAGTCGGCAAAAAGGCGATATCAAATGAATTTAAGACAAACTAACATTTATTGGAAGATTTGAGTCATGCATCAGACTATTTAGAAGTAGCCGGCCTTTAGGACTCTATAGATTTAAAGAACATTTGTTCCGAATAGGGTTATAAATTTTTTGTTGAGGGCAATGAATCACAAGAACACATACGTGAAAGTTTTGGGGAGTTAATGAAACTTAAAAGCAAACATTTGTATGCCTATCAAGTGCTAGGCATTATATCCTTAGAGACACAGACCAATATCATGAAGTTTGTCGCAGTAACTAACCAAATACTCAACCTCCTGTGCACCAGCAGAACGCGTTTTGTAATCGTTTGAAAAGCTTTTCCGTTTAATACAGACTTCCAAGTCCGGTTTACTGTCTGGCTTCTCACACCACGTTGAATGCATTAGCTTTGTCAATGAGTGATAGGACATGAAGCACATGCAACGAATCTGAAAAGGCAGATATTAAAAGGTTTTCCATAGCAATTAGTTTAGTGTTTTTGCTATTAGACTGATGAGAAGAGATCTCCCAGAGGTGAACTGACAAGCCCTTTACTAGTAACCCTAGTAGTAGTATAACACTACTCACTAGACAATGATATCAAACTGACATGTGGTCGCCATTTAGTGCCTATGCATTTTTAGCCTTCAAAACTTCCGAACTGGGTGCACTGTTCTATGATAGAATTTACACGGAATATATATAATCGGTCATTACAACCCTTCTGTCAGGATTACGACCTAGTTTCTTACACCACTTATGTTGTGTGTGTTAATTTTACAGTTTAATATCGACTCCTAACGACAGATTTTTGAGAAACTTTTCATGGCAATTTTATTTACTCTCAGAGTTTTTGCCAGAAATCTGCTGAGAGGAAGTCGCCGAAGAAATACTTTTTATATTTTATTTTGATGTCTGGCCTGGGGCTCGAACCCTGGCTTTTTCGTCTAATAAGCCAACACACTACCTACTAGACCACGGCGACTTCAACATCAGGGATTATAAAATAAAAATTTTAAAAATTCTAGTCGTATTTCATTAATTGCTTCGTTCAGTCTTTTCAGTTAAGTGAAATAGAGATTGGATTTGATCGTTTCCCCAAATTTATAGTAGCTGGGTTCGACTCCATGTCATGGCAACAAGCATGTAGATGAGCTTGCGAGAAGAGGACCATCCCCGTCTCTTAAAGAGCCAGAACTTTAGTGTGGAGGGCGAAGAGATTTTTGGAAAGGTACAGTCGGCAAAAAGGCGATATCAAATGAACTTAAGACAAACTAACATTGGAAGGCTATCTAGAAGTAGCCGGCCTTTAGGACTCTATAGATTTAAAGAACATTTGTTCCGAATAGGGTTTGGGCTTAAGCCCAATTTATAGATTTTTGTTGAGAGCAATGAATCACAAGAACACACACGTGGAAGTTTTGGGGAGTTAATGAAACTCAAAAGGAAACACTTGTATGCCTATCAAGTGCTAGACATTATATCCTTAGAGACACAGAACAATATCATGAAGTTTGTCGCAGTAACTAACCAAATACTCAACCTCGTGTGCACCAGCAGAACGCATTTTGTATTTGTTTGAACAGTTTTTCCGTTTAATACAGACTTCCAAGTCTGGTTTACTGTCTGGCTTCTCACACCACGTTGAATGCATTAGCTTTGTCAATGAGTGATAGGACATGAAGGACATGCAACGAATCTGAAAAGGCAGATATTAAAAGGTTTTCCATAGCAATTAGTTTAGTGTTTTTGCTATTAGACTGATGAGAAGAGATCTCCCAGAGGTGAACTGACAAGCCCTTTACTAGTAACCCTAGTAGTAGTATAACACTACTCACTAGACAATGATATCAAACTGACATGTGGTCGCCATTTAGTGCCTATGCATTTTTAGCCTTCAAAACTTCCGAACTGGGTGTACTGTTCTATGATAGAATTTACACGGAATATATATAATTGGTCATTACAACCCTTCAGTCAAGATTACGACCTAGTTTCTCACACCACTTATGTTGTTTGTGTTAATTTTATACGTGAGTGGATGGGACCTACAGTTTAAAGTCGACTCCTAACGACATATTTTTGAGAAACTCTTCACGACAATTCTATTTACTCTCAGAGTTTTTGCCAGAAATCTACTGAGAAGAAGTCGCCGAAGAAATGCTTTTTGTGTTTTGTTTTGATGTCTGGCCTGGGCTTGAACCTGGCTTTACGTCTAATAAGCCAACACACTACCTACTAGACTACGTCGACTTCATTTACACGGAAAACTTTATAATTTTTACGGCATGATTTTGCAAAGCTTTTAAATTTTTCACGTTAGAAAAGCAACACAAGGTATTTCATTTACCAAATGACAAACGAAACAAATTAACTTTTCATAGCTTCCAGCCTGTTAATATCCTAAATGTTTGCTGGGTTGATAGTACAGTAACGGCTAAATAATTAGAAACGCTATTAATGCCTCAATCATTAAATATGCTCTAATTATTAAAGTCGTAACTTTAATGAGTTTGTTTAGAGCAACTAAATTTAGTTAATCGAGACAAATTTAGACTCAAAAAACATATTTTTAAATATTTTCTTAAATGTGAAGAGCTTATAGTTTATGAAGCTTTTAAAAGCTTTCATTTTACGAACTTATTGGATAAAGAAAGACACAAATATAACCTTTCCACATGCAGGGTAATTTAATTGTAAACCAATCAAAAAATTAAATAAAACAAGATTTTTTTCATCAATATAGGCTGCCTTCCAAAATGTCTCAATACAAAGTTTGTATGCAGTTCTACTACTGTATATAAACTATGTAGACATGCAAAGTAACCAAACAATGCATCAACTATAAATCAGATGCCTGATTGCTTTTTGACTGCGTTAAAAATACACATTGACGACGTTTTGAAATAGAATACATTGTATATATTTTGTACAGCGGCATTATGAAACACGATACTTTGTTCAAACACAAAGCAACTAACATTTTGGAAGGCAGCCATACTCTCTACACACAAACATACATAATTGGTTATTATAACCGTTCAGTCAGGATTACGACCTAGCTTTTCACACCACTTATGTTGTGTGAGTTAATTTTATATATAAGTAGCGGGAGCGATAGGAACTTTCATAGTTTTTGTTTTAGAAATCTGCTGCTGCTGGGAGTCGCCGAAGAAATATTTTTTTCACATTTCGTTTTGCTGAGGGATTGAACTGACCTGGCGATTGAACTGTGACCTCTCGTCTAATATACTCTCTACACGGCTCTTAAAACTGTCTAGCTTCCAGTAAGAATCTCACTATACACATCCATATACTGTGTACTTAGACTTATAGTAGGCTCCTTAGGTTAGGTTAGGTTAGGTTAGAGGACGTGTTCTTGTCAATTAACACAAGTACAGTACCCGGGGGTCGAATTGACTCATTGTACAACGTCCTAGTTTCTCACACCACTTATGTTGTGTGTGTTAATTTTATACATGAGTGGAGGGACCTACAGTTTAAAGTCGACTCCAAATGACAGGTTTTGGAGAAACTTTTCATGGTAATTTGTTTTACTCTCAGAATTTTTGCCAGAAATCTGCTGAGAGGAAGTCGCCGAAGAAATACTTTTTGTCTTGATGTCTGGCCTGGGGCTCGAACCTTGGCTTTACGTCTAATAAGCCAACACACTACCTACTAGACTACGGTGACTTCAAGTAGACTTCTTGGTAGAGATATTAATTCCTTAGGATCCCTTAAATATCAGGGGGAAAGTATTAACTCTGGCTTTATTTCCACGTAACCTATGCTTGTAGAAAGATAACAAAAGCTTGATATGTGTTTAGAAAATTTAAGTCTAGGCTCCACTGCATATTTAAGTAATTATGAAGGAAACGTTCTTAACTTAAATTTTTTTTAACAGTTTTTTTTATTATTTTAACAAGACTTGATATTTATACACTTTGATTGATGGATACTCAATAAAGTGAAAAATTGACTTGTTGCCTACTGCATACTGCATTATACTGCACATTGCCTGATAATGGCTGGTTGTTGGGTAAAGCATGCGGAACGAAAACAAGTTCAAACAAAACAACAACAAAAATCAGAGGGGAAAAATGGAAAATATTGTAAAAATAGTTGTAAAATAGTATTAAAGAAAAAAAAAATAAAAATAATAATTTTGCAAAAACAATAAAACAAAGAAAAGAAGAGAAACTAATATAAACGGTAATGATTGACTGAATAAAAGTTTATGGTTTGGGTTAATTGTTTTAGCCACTAGCATTGCAAAGCATATTTTATTAAAATAAACAACAACAACAATAACAAAAACTAAAGGAAAAAAATAAAATTAAAAAAAAACAATGAATGAACAAACTCCTTGTGCATAAAATAAGCTGAAAACATTTTATAATAGTCTGGCTAACACACATTCACCTGCACCTGCAAACAGTATCCTACAATTAAAACACAAAACAATACACAATTTTAGTGGCCATAATATAATTACAAAAACCATAAGAAGTAATAAACTAAGCAGATATACTCGTACGTAAATGCCTCAAAGAAATCCATCATTATTGCCAATTGTTTATTGGAAATAAACACTCATTTAATGTCTAACTTAAGAAATTAATTGGAATCGAATGCATTAGAATTACACTCGTTTCGCATATTAATTGCACTTTTACACTTGATTGGTGATTTCAAAAGAAACGTACAGAAAAATTGAAAGGCAGACAACAGATTGGTTGTTTTTCCAGGGCATCCAGTGGAACTAATTTAGAAAAAAACTTCTTAAAAAGACTTAAGAACGGAGGAAGTTTTAATTTTTGGATTTTTATTACCTTCTAACACTTAATTGAAGTTAAACGAATTCAAGCTTCATTTGATAATTCATTATCTTTAGAACTTTCATAGAATTTTAAAAGTTAAATCTTCATGGATGTTATAAAACGAAATATCCTACACTATCCAGGCGTAATACCTCAGGAAACAGCGCGATTCTATCAGGGCTTCAGAAGTTATTAAAATATTAAAAAAGTAAGAGTCCCCACATACATAACATACACACAGTTACTAAAGTATACATACGGTTAACAAATTTCATAAAGTTTTTAACCAAGATCGTCTTAAAATTGAGGAAAGTTGTCAGACAATTACAAAGATTTTCGACGAAAACGGATTGGTTAAAAAATTTCTGAAATTTGTTAACCGTATGTATACTTTTGTGGCTGAGTGTACATAATTGGCCATTACAACCCTTCAGTCAGGATTACGGCCTATCTTCTCACACTACTCATGTCGTATGCGTTAAATTTAATTTTTCAGTGGCGGGACCTAGAGTTTAACATCGCCTCCGAACGACAGATTTTTGAGAAACTTTTTTACGGCAGGTTTATTTACGCTCAGAGTTTTTGCCAGAAATCTGCTGAGGGGAAATCGCCGAAGAAATATTTTTTTTCATATTTCGTTTTGATGTCTGACCTTGGATACGAACCCGGGCTTTACGTCTAATAAGCCAACACACTACCTACTAGACTACGGCGACTTCAGAATACTTCTTCCTTCAGAGGTCTAGATCAGTCAGAAGGAAAAATGTCTTAAACGAATACGGAAAGAAAGAACAGGCATTGCCAATACAACAATCTGTGTTATTTTTAGGCAGCGACATATGCAATTCTGTTATTCCAGAACCGGCTTAAAGCAAAGAAATAGAAATAAGATAGGGCGGGAGCTGCCTTAGAGGAACGAAAAGGAGTTTTTCCAATGGATTTTCTTAGCTAAAAAGTTCCCCAAAATTGTACTTATAAGCGGATATCAATTTCCCTGATTTAAAACTAAAATTGAATAAGACACCTATAAACCTAAGATTTCGACGAAAGCTTTTATTTTTAGAAGCCGCTAAGTACACATTTCATTAAAGATTCCAGTCTCTTCAAACTTCTTTATAATCTTGTCAATAATTTCTTGCACAGTAGGTCAACTGGGACGGTCATAATTACCCTGAAATGGGTGCATCACCACTTTTGTATTGAACGTCAAATACAGACCTATTTGCAAAAGTATAAGCAACCTAGTCCATCTGGTTTTGAGTTAATCATCTGAAATATTTTCTATGAACAACACTTCGAGAATAGCCACTACTGACGCGGTGCATTGTGTTGGACAGATTTATATGAGAGAGCAGTGGTTCAAGCACCAGCTCAGACAAATTAAAGAAAACGAAATATGAAAAAATATTTGGTTCAGCAACTTCCTGTAAGCAGTCGCCTGGCAAAAACTCTAAGCGTAAATAAAATTGGCATGAAAAGTTTCTCAAATCTGTTGTTCGGAATCGACGTTAAGCTGCAGGTGTCGCTAGGTTAGATTAGAGGACGTGTACTTGTCAATTAAGACAAGTACAGTACCCGGAGGTCGAATTGAACCATTGTACAACGTCCTAGTTTCTCACAACCACTTATGTTGTGTGCGTGTTAAGTTTATACATGATTGGTGGGACCTACAGTTTAAAGTCTACTCTGAACGACAGATTTTTGAGAAACTTTTTCATGGAAATTTTATGTACTCTCAGAGGTTTTGCGAAAAATCTGCTGAGAGGAAGTCGCCGAAGAAATATTTTGGTATTTTATTTTGATGTCTGGCCTGGGGCTCGAATCCTGGCTTTACGTCTAATAAGCCAACACTCTACCTACTAGGCTACAGCTCTCATGGATAAAATTAACACACACGACATGAATGGTGTGAGAAACTAGGTTGTAATCCTGACTAAAAGATTGCAATGACCAAATAAGTAAGCAGGGCAGTAGTATTCATACGGTAGGTAAGGCAGGTAGAGTGTTCCAAATACTGATAATGCTGCTAAAGAACGAACTGTCTCTGCCCAAACAAGAATGTGCCATCAGTGATAGATGATTACTACGTGAAAAAATTCGTAAGGATAATCTGTTGAAGTAGCTTTAGAAAAGTAAAGCACAAGCTAAATTGGGATAGTGGATTATTAAAAAGGTACCTTCGCCCTCTGCTGCAGGCGAATGAGAAGACCAAAATAAAATATAAATAAACATTAAATCTCTTTGTACAAGCATAGAAATTTGCAGGCTCAACAGTTTAAAAAATAGCTACAACAACCATCATAGTAATTCAAAAACCGCTTTATTAGCCACACCTTTCTTTAGAGTATATTGTCTTTGAAAATAAAAACACTTAGTTATAAAAAATTAATCGCATTATTTAATCGATAACAATTTATTTATTAACTTTTAACTGTAATTTTTACTTGCCGTTTTACAAGCAAAACAAACGAGACAAAACCAATGAATTTTCATTAAGAGACAATGAAATAAATGAAAAAAAGGAAAAGAACTCGCAATAAAAACAGCTACTGCAACAAAATACATTGCTCTGGCAATAACAATAATAGTTAGTATGGCTGGTTGCCACGGGTAAAACTGCCCATAAATAAAATGAAATTTTCCAACTGCAACTCAATTGAAGTGAATTGAAATGAACATTTTAACACGGGCCATATAATTAAAGTGTTTAAAACATGTGAAAAGTGAGAGAAATGGAAATAAAAAAAAAAGTTTTTAAAAATGCTTTTAAATGCATAATGAAATTAAAATAAAATTTAAAAAAACTGTAAGAAAACATTTAAAAATCGTTAATAATAACGGAAATAAAATAAAATACCGGCAAAGAGTGAAAGAGGAAGAAATACCACAAGGTAAAGTGTATGAGTGATTGACTGAGTGAGCAGCGCTAACGTGTCTGGCGATTAGATCTGTTCGGAACGAATCTTTCTTCTTATAAATTTAATATCTTTGTAATCAAAACGTTTAATTTAAATTTTTATTTGATTCCGTTTTTAATTTACTTTTCTTTTTTGTTAATGATTGCGGTTAAACACTTCCAATATACTTGATTACGCTTTAGTTTCAGTCTCAACAATTGTATTCATTTTACAATAATTATTGTCTACATTTGTATCGTTTTGTTATTGGGTTTTCGGCTGTAAAACAGTTTTGTTGGCTTTTCAATTGGTTTAGAATTATTTTTATTTTTTTTCATTGCTTTAGTTATTAATAGAAAGTTTTTCCAGCTACGACAGCAGTTTCTAGGATGATAGGGTTACCATCAATCGTTGCCTACATTCTCGTTTGTTTCTCCAAAATAGGTGCAGCCTGATTTTCTTATGATGTTCATAGTTTGTTCTACTCTCTGTGGGCGTCTTGAGAGTGAATAAATGTTGTTAATTTTTAAAATTTTAAAACGAAGACGAAAGTTTTTTCCATCCTTTAATGCTTGGGTTAGTAGTTAAGAACTTTATACATTGCATAACACCTCCTGTTAATTTGTGTATAATATTTGAAATTTAACCTAATCTTTGCCGGGCACAATTAAAAGTTATCTGTAGAAATTGTAAGGAAAGTAAAACTTGCGGTAATTCAGAATTTTCGCTTTCAGGCCAGAAGGTTGCTAATGCAATGCCAATTCTTCAAATAGATTTCGTTAATGGCTGCTAACAGCATTATGTTCCGTGAGCATAATCTATTAAGGAACGTATAAAGCAACAGGAGCATACCTAAGAATCTTGCGGAAAAATTTGAATTTAAGGCACATCTGTGAGAAATGACGTCACACAATATGTTTCTATTGCTAAATATCCTCCAGCACACTTACATTAGTTGTTATGTTAACATAGCAAACAGGAAAGAAATGATGTTTAAAAACGACGTCCTCTGTGATACTTTTTATTGGCTTGTTGCATTCAGGTATAGTGGTAGAGTCCTACTTCTTCTTAGAATCTGTTATTTATTTATGTATATTACCCTTTTAGAAGGATCTGAGGTGCTGGACACATTAGAGAATAGAATTCTCTGATTTCTTTTTTAATTCGTAATCATGATGAATATTTTTGATCTTCTCCGATTAGGTATTTTGCTATACGTACTTAATTCGTCATTACACGCCTTTAGTCGGGATCACAACCTAGGTTCTCACATCACTCATATTGTGTATGTTATCCATGAGTAGTAAGACCTTCTCTTTAGAGTTGGAGCCCGAACGACAAATTTGTAAAAATTTTCATGGCAATTTCATTCACCTTTCGAGAAGACTGCTGAGAGGAAGTCGGCGAGATATCTGAACTGGGGATTGAACCACAAACTACCAACTAGATTACGGCGATTGCCTGTTATAAAACCACAAATAAATAACCAACCTGGGGTTCAAACAATCCCTGTAAGAAAACATGAAGTTGGGACAGGATTAAGCATCCTATTATACCAATTCTAATTATAGAAGTTTTCAATCAAAGATGGCAGGATATGAGAAGTCATGAAAGTTTGTCTCCTAATGTCAGTAGTCGTGCACTGACAAATGAGGTGAATAATAGTCTTTTCTTCCTCCTCAGACTCAGTACCCCTCCTAAGTAATGTAAAAAATCAGAGAGGCAAATAGTAGCACAGATGCTGTAATATACACACCACACTGTGAAGATAACAACAATCATTAATCATCAATTAAAATTTAAATTGAAACGTGTTTCACAATTTTTGTTTTTACGCCTAACTTTTTAATGATTTCATTACTTTACATAACGGTTTGTTTTACTATTTTTTTTTGGTTAATCCCATTAATTCCCAATGATGATGGCCTCTTATCATTACTGAAGTTGCATGCATTAATGGATGGCTGGGAAACACTTTTGAAAGTGATTAAAATTTCATAAAAGGTGTCTTCATTTCAACAAAATAACAAACAAAACAAAACAAAACAAAAACATAAAAAATAAAAGCATGGATCATTTACAATAAAAGTTTCTATGTTTGTTTTGTTGTAATTTTTTGTTTTGTTTTTATTTTACCACCCATTTGACAATTATTTAATTATTGTTCAATTCAATTCAACATTAATTTTGTATTTCTTTTATTTTGTTTTGTTTTCTGGCATTTTTTTTTATACAATCCAATGAAGATAAACCGTTGGCTGCTTTTATTATGTCATAAAATTAAAACTAATTTTAATGGCCTGCACGAGAGAAAAGAGTTTTTTTTGGGGTACTTCTTCTTCGTCTGCTCCATTGGAAAGCCACTTGATGAAACAAAAAAAAAAGAAACGAAACAAATACAAACTCAAGCTTAAAATATTTGAGGGAAAAAAACCATGCCACAGAAACACAAACAAAAGCAAAGAAAGAAAGAAAAAAAATAATTAAAAAGTAATTAAATATTTGTTTATATATAAAAACAAAAACAAAAACAATAGCAATAACAGTAACAACAAAAATAAATTAAACAAATAAAAGTTGATGACAACAAAGTAAATATTTTTTCAAGTGGCGGTTTTTTGCTTTCCAAAAATTTTAATTTTAATGACGTCTAGTCATCAACTGCATGGATAATTTCTTTACCCACGAGATGTTTAATTTAAAAAACACAACAACTCTCTGTTGGAAAATACAAAAGAAAACAAATTTCATAAATAACTGTCGCAAAAAAGTCAAAAAGAATATAAAATTTAAACAAAACAACACTTGAAGTTGGCCAAAAAAAAAAACAAAAAAATAAACCAAAAAAAAAAAAATTCACATCGTTTGCTGACAGAAAAGGTTGCTACACATTTCACCACAACAACCAACCAAAAAACATGAAAAAAGCCAAAAATTTCATTCATTTGCCATCATTAATCATACCAAAAACGAAAAAATATTTTTTCTTTTAAGTTCAAAAGTTCAGTAGCACGCGGGAAGACGGCTCTGGCACATGCAAAACAAAATCTCTACATTTTTCATGTCTTAAAGAAATTGAAATTTTTGTTAAAAAGAAAAAAAAGTTGTTCCTCACTTATCATAATGAAATCATTGAAAATTTAAAGGAGATTTTAAAACGGTCCTAGTTTCACCACAGTGTTGAACTAGAATAGGGGGCTTTTTTATGACTACGACGGCCTTAGGTATTATAAACACAGTATACATATATACATAACTGGTCATTACAACCCTTCAGTCAGGATTACAACCTAGTTTCACCACACCACTTATGTTGTGTGTGTTAATTGTATACATGAGTGGTAGGACCTACAGTTTAAAGTCAACTCCGAACGACAGATTTTTGAGAAACTTTTTCATGGAAATTTTATGTACTCTCAGAGTTTTTGCCAGAAATCTGTTGCGAGGAAGTCGCCGAAGAAATACTTTTTGTATTTTGTTTTGATGTCTCTGGCCTGGGGCTCGAACCCTGGCTTTACGTCTAATAAGCCAACACACTACCTACTAGACTACGGCGACTTATGCTTGTCATAATAATTTGTAATAATTTCTGGAGTCACCCTTGAGGTTAAATACGAATGGTAGACAAATCCCTATCAACTTGTCCTGAAGCGTTTCCAGTTGACGCTTTTATTTACTTCATGAAGGAAGAAATTTCTGCCTTTGTGATCTTTTCTGTGGCATTAGCTTCAGTACAATCCATTGTCTACAGTCTACAGTCATTTGTAATAATTTATGGAGTCATCCTTGAGGTCAGAAACCTTGTTCTGAAGTGTTTTCAATTGCAGCTTTTATGTAATTTACGTTTCTGGTGCCAGAATGAAGCAAAGTCTGATAGAAATTCCTTCCATCATTTGTAATAATTTATGGAGTCATCCTTGAGGTCAGAAACCATGTTCTGAAGGTTTTCCAGTTGACACTTTTATGTACTTTACGTTCCAGGTGCCAGAAATGAAAGTCTGACAGAAATTCCCTCCATCGTTATAATTTCTGTGTCATTAGCTTCAGTGTACTCTAGGTTTTTTCTATCGAGCCATCTTCATTTTCAATTCGCCTTCTCGAGGTGTTGATTGGTTTACCATTTCTTCAACTGCTTTCAGAATTCCGCTCCATTTTTGCTAAGTTCTCATGAGTTTTTAACAAAATATGAACAACCAGTTAAACTTTCTTTTAACGATTTCAACTTGTATTTGTATTTTTGAAATGTCTTGGTTTCAGGTGAGATTTAGCCAGGTCAAAGTACAACCGTTTTATAAGTACTTAAAACGATTGAAGGTCGTTTGATTCAAACCCATGCAATATGTACGTTGCAAAAGAAAAAGTTCAGTTTGGTTTCTGAGAGTATTCATTTAGAATTTCCTTTTTTATTCCTTTTCGTTCCTGTTAAAGAAAATAAGGCTTTCTTAAAGAATTTTCCTCGTTTTCCTAATTATTTGCTTTCAGTTTTAGTTTTGTGAATCAAATTTTATTAGCTAAGCAAACTTGGGTTACTGTAGCATGTTCTATAATGACAGGGTTGCCATCTTTCGTTGGTCAAAAAACGTTCTTTGCTAAAATATATTTGGTTACTGTATTAGGCGTAGTGATAATAAACTTTGCTGATAAAGCCTTTGTTGTTTTTGAGAAGCGTCACAAACTGATTTTCCTTTACGATAATCGTTTTATTACTCACTGGGCAGGATTTGCAAAGTCTTCTAGATCCATTGTTGCAAAGACAGAATAGAGCTCTTAGTAATCAAACTTAAATCTGTGACTCTGTAACTTGTAGTTGCCGTAGTCTAGTAGCTGGTGTGTTGGCTTATTAGACGTGAGGCCACAGTTAAAACCCCATCTCCAACAAAACGAAATACGAAAAATATTTCTTTCGCGATTTCTCTCAGCAGATTTCTAGCAAAAATGCGGAGAGTAAATAAAATTGCCATGAAAAGGTTCTTAAAAATCTATCGTTCGGAGTCGACTTTAAACTGGAGGCCCCGCCACATACAGATAAAATCAACACACACAACATAAGTGGTGTGAGAAGCTAAGTCGTAATCCTGACTAAAAGGTATTTATGTAAGTATGTATGTATGTGTCTGTGAAGTTATCTTGGATGTTAATTTTTGTGTGTAAGTCTTTAATTTGTCGAACAAAATAGTACAGAAACAGCAAGTTTTTATCAAGAATAACCTGTCAGACATACTGGCCTATTTATAGCTCTGGAATTTGAATTCGCCGTAGTCTAGTAGGTAGTGTGTTGGTTTAGTAGACGCAAAAGCCTGGGTTCGAGCCCCAGGCCAGGTATCAAAGACAAAATACAAAAAAGTATTTTTTCGGCGACTTCCTCCCAGTAGATTTCTGGCAAAAACTCTGAGAGTAAATAAAAATTGCCATGAAAAAGTTTCCCAAAATTCTGTCGTTCGGAGTCGACTTTAAACTGTAGGTCCCACCACTCATGTATAAAATTAACACACACAACATAAGTGGTGTGAGAAACTAGGACGTTGTACAATGGGTCAATTCGACCTCCGGGTACTGTACTTGTCTTAATTGACAAGTACACGTCCTCTAACCTAACCTAACCTAATCTATAGCTCTGGAAAATGACAGTCGAAGACAAATTGCAAAAAAAAATAAAATAAAACTGAATAGAGGACACACACTACTGGGGACAACAGATCAAGCGGATCACTACAATTGAATTCTTAAGATAGGCGACATCCCAACGCTGGCGAAGAACATTAATGAATGCGTTGAAAAGCCAAATGCCTTGTAAAAGGCAACGTAGACAAATAACTTTTGAACTGAATTGAATATTCGTATAATACAAAAATTATTATTTATTTTTGTATTTATAGAACAATTGTGTAATACTTTTATTATTATTAAAAATAAAAATAAATAAAAAATATTTTTAATTTGGTTGTACCTTGAAAATGGGATTAGAGCAGCTTTTTGTCTATTCTACTCTACTTATTTTTTATTTATTATTTTTTTTGTTTTGTTATCTACTCTACAAACTTGAAAAAAGGAAAACAGAAATGTTAAATATAAACTGTTTATTATAATACATAAAAAGAGACAAACAGTAACAAAAAAAGTATTTATCTTCAACCAAAACATATCTTCTTATCAATGTTTCCGAAGCAGACTTTCTGCAGTGCCCCCCTCTCATAAACAATAGCAAAAGAACTTCAAATTGTTTAACCTTGCCAAAGGGTTTAAAAAAAATTAGCTGATATAGCCGGTTAAGTTATAAGAAGTGTAAACAAAAAAAAAGAAAAAAAAAAAAGATTTATGTACGAGACATGCTGTTAGACAACCGCCAGTAAAAAAATTAGATTACCAGTGTAAATATGTCATATTTGGATACCTTGTGAATGAAAAATTGGAAAGAAGAAGAAAAAACTGGGTTAATGAAACCAAGAGTTCAAAGTAAAAAGGTGTCGTGTTTTACAAAGTCAACGTTTTTTCTTTTCTTCTTCATCATCTTTTTTCAACTGCAGCCATTTTTCATTATTCATAGACTGTATACAACATGTTGTGTTGTGTATAAATGAAACTGAAATTTGTAATTAATGGTCATTAGAGTGACTAATTATAATTAAAAAAAAATATATAAACTCTTGACCATTGTAACAGCCAGGTTGTAATACTACAGGCTATAAAGAAGCTATAGTAGACCTAATATTCAATATGTAACACTTGGCTGTAATACTTGACAAACGATACCACCAAACAACAACAAATTTACAACAATAACTAAAATTGCGAGAAAACGAATAAACTAGATAACTAAACTGCATAGAAAGATAAGGAAAGATGGAATGGAACAAAAATTACAATAACAAGTCAACAGTAAACTTCTAGAAGTTTCCATCAGTTATAATAGAAAGCATGACATACATATATGCGCTACAGCCAGGGACTGTGCCTGAACTACAACAATATTTTGTTCAGCTTGGTTAGAGCAGGTAGTGAAGTCGCCGTAGTCTAGTGGGTAGTGTGTTGCCTTATTAGCCGTAAAGCCAGGGTTCGAGCCCCAGGCCAGACATCAAGACAAAAATACAAAAAGTATTTCTTCGGCGACTTCCTCTCAGTAGATTTCTGGCAAAAACTCGGAGAGTAAATAAAATTGCCATGAAAAAGTTTCACAAAAAAATCTATCGTTCGGAGTCGACTTTTAATTGTAGGTGCCACCACTCATGTATAAAATTAACACACATAACATAAGTGATGTGAGAAAATAGGACGTTGTACAATGGGTCAATTCGACCTACGGGTACTGTACTTGTCTTAATTGATAAATACACGTCCTCTAACCTAACCTAACCTAAGAGCAAGTAGTGTTAAATTAGATTTAGTAAATCTATTGAGATTGCATGGAAACACTTCAGCATGAAAAGCGTTCCACAAACGGATAGCAGAGTTAAAGAACGTATTCTCTCTATAATGCAGTGTGTGAAATATTGGTCAATTGACCACGAGACATTCAAATACTTCGCAAAAATGTGCGATTTACGGGAACAACTACCTGTCTCTATGCTGACCACGTTGAAGTAAAGATGAGACAGTAAAACAAAAACCATATTTCGACAACGCTCTACAGGATCAGTACAGTTGGATATTTATAGCTAAGCCAATCTAAGACGTGTTGCTTATTCTATTATAGGTGCTTTGAACCAGTACGAAGCTGCCTAAGACAGCAATATAAATAATTGAAACAATTTTGAAATTCTGATAAAATTATAAAGGCTTCTGGAGCCCGTTGAGGCATGACGTCGACGGCTCATTAGTCAAGTTATCCTCATTGATTTCAGCTCTCTCTTAAAAAGTGGCACTGTCGTCTTTGAAAGGTCACATTGATTGCTGGAGGGAATATGTGTGCGTTGTTTCACTACCTCACATTTTTCGAACCTAGACTGCTCGGTTCGGCTAAACCATGATATATATTTTATAGAAAATAAAATTGTTCGTGCTAAGAAATTACGTATTAAGCAAGAGTGATTACGTATTTACAGAGAGTTATAAAACGTCATAGTTGCCATAGTCTAGTAGGTAGTGTGTTGGTTTATTAGCTGTAGTTCAAACCCCAGCTCAAGCATCTCGAACAAAACGAAATATGAAAAAATATTTCTTTCTGCGACTTTCAACAGTCTTTTGGCAAAAACTCTGTAATTATTAACGATAACTGTATATTTAATGTTAATAGCATATCATTCCATACTAAATAAAGCCTTTTTATATTTACTTGACTTTATTTTAACAATTTCTACAGATTGTAGCGCATTTTTGTAATTCGTTTTGACCATTTGAATTTAATTCTTCTGGCTATTAATTTGCACAAGTTTTTTTTTTATAATTGCGGCTGTTTGCCTCAATCAATTAGACACACATGATTAACAATTTATTTCGGACTTTGTAACACTCACAAAAGCACACACAATCGGTGTAAAAATGGTAACAATTTTTATTTCACATCTTTTTTTCTCAAATTTTTTTTCTTGAAAATATTTGTTACCGTGTCTAATTGTTGTTTTTGTAAGTTATTTTAACAAAAAAAATTTTTATTAATTATTGTCAATATTTATTTAGTTTTTTCTTTTCTTTTGAAATACAAAGCATGTTCCATTTAATTGATGCTGGAGCAGCAGCAGCTCAAAGAAAATCAAACAAATTTATGCCAACGATTTTCAATGAGAAAAAAAAATAAGAAACGAAATGAAAATAAACACAAAAGGAAAAATAACAATAAAAATAATGCAAAAAAAAGAAAAAAAATAATTCACGAATTCATTTCAATTATTAAGTGGAGTTAAAAATGTTTTTTAAAATGTTTGCATTGGTTTTTTGCTCTTTTTTTTTCTTTTTGTTTAAATGCTGGCTGCTCTAGAGGTAAATAGAGGTGCTCTATGCTGTGCTGTATGAATGAATGATTGAATGAACGTTGACCTTGATTTTATTTTGGTGGTCAGCTAGTGTGTTTTGTTTTGTTATTTTAATTAAATTAAATAAATATTAATTTATTTATTTTTTGTATTTGTTTTAAGTGTTAAAAAAACTAATGAAATATTTGCAATTGTTTTAAAAGTTTTTGCGTTATTTTTAAAACAAAATTTTAAATAAAAAAAATTTCTCATGCGTAGCATTTGAAGGGCAAAAGTGTGAGAATTTTTAAAATTTAATTCGTTTTATTTTTTTCTTGCAATATTTATGGTCATTTTGGGTCAATTAATTGTACCATGTTTTGGGTTTGTAACGTCCTCTTACGAGGACGTATAAATGGCGGCATTAGTTTGAAGAAGATATTATTTTCCTACAATGTATACATTAATTGGTCATTACAACCTGTAAGGATTACAACCTAGCTTATCACACCACGTATGTGGATATGTGTTAATTTTATCCATGAGTTGGCGGGTCTTACAGTTAAACGCAGCGATAATATTGCCTCACCTGTAGTTATGTGTGGAGTAAATATTAGGGAGTCAAAAGCTCAAAGTCAAAAGTTCAAAACATGAAAATTCAATTGTTGAAAGAAACATTCAAGTGCTCTGGTTTCTTAAGACGGTGCAAGACATGCTTCCCTCCATCTGTTCTTGCCACTATTTATACTACTTGTATCCGGCCGGTACTTCGAGGCCTATTGTGTGGTTTCTTGAATACGTACTATTGATTCAGTGGAGCATCATCACAATGCGACTTGCGTTTCACTGTTCTATGGCTACTACATTGGATTACGCTCCAGCGAAATAAAGGGACTTGTTCCCAAAAATCGTATATTTTTACGTAACACCCGTCTTTCTTGCAGAGCACATCCATTTGTGGCCGATTGGCCAGTGTTTTGCAAACTGCATTAATGACATAAGTCGATTTTTTGTCGGACTATCTGTATATGTAACTTCCTTCCTGCACAGATCTTTGCTGTTAATTATAATATAAAAAGACCAAAATCGAATATCCATAAACACTATTCCCTTCCCTCTATTCTCCTTTCCATAACCTATTTTAAATAATTCCAACACAAAGCACTGAATGAGTATGGGGCCATGGGGTCGTAAAAAAAAGAACGTGGATTACTCATGACAGTTTTATTTACTTTTTTTTGTTTGTTTGTTTTTGTCAAAAGACTGTTGAGAGGAAGTCGCCGATAGAAATATTTTTTCATTTTTCGTTTTGTTCGAGACGTCTAAAGCTAGGGTTAAACCACGGTCACTCGTCCAATAAGCCAACACACTACATATTAGACTACGGCGTCTTCACCCTATCATCCTAGAACCAGCTATTATTGGCCGATCACCTGCTGAACTTGCAAAAATTTGATTAATGAAACGAACGAGTAAAAAAGGAATTAAAAACGTGCATTTAGTTCTGATAGTTGAACTTATTAGAAGCGACATAATCTCTTCGAAATCCATTAAGATTTATAGCTAATAGAAACACATCCAAAAAGTGCCAATAGTAAGTGTAGGCCGAGTAAAAGTATTGCTGTATGGGTGACTAGAACTATGCTATCCTGAAAGATATGTTTAATGGGATATACCGTAGCATCTATTTCTTCGTAGCAGGAGTTACAAGCTACACTATCTAGCCAAAGACACAGGTAAAAGAGAAAATTTTCTACAAAAATGGTGAAGAAACTAAGAAACTATAAATCCACCAATAAATTAAACAAAAAAAAAAAAAACAAGTAGACAAATGAATGAATTGAAATCTTAGATGAATGAACTTCAACTTTAGCACTTTCATGTTGAGAGACATCGTTTTGGGAATAAAACTTTTTTTTAATTTCGTTTTTCGATAATTTTTTTTAACAGAAAATGTTGGGTCCATCGAATTACTTTGAAACTGAAGACCATAATAAAAAGTATCTTAAAAGTAAAAACTTAAAAAAATAAAAAAAAGTTTTAAAACTTTTAATACTATGGGTGCGTATTTCAATAAATTAAAATGAGTTAATTGATTTAACAGACAAATTGGTTTACGATGACATAAATAAAACAACATACAACATAAATTTTTGTCAAAAAACTGAAAAACTAATTAATTAAACTTCTTAAATGGCGACAAAAACAAGTCAAAAGATGAAAATACCAAAAAATAATCATAAAAGCTGACCATCCCAAAAAATCTTAAAAGAAATCGAAAGCTTTGGAAGAAATTAAAAATATAAAATTTTAAGTGTTTTAGTTTTCGAAAAAAAAAACCACCAAAAATTTCTTTTTAAAATTCCAAAATAAAAACAAAAAACGATCATTAAGAAGCAAAAGAGAAGCACAACAACAGCAGAAGAAAAAAATAAATAAATAAAAACCATACAGAAAATGAAATGAAATAAAATTATAATAAAGATAATGATTAAAGATGCGTGGTTACTTTTACTTTTTATGGCCAGAAGAAAATAACAAAAAAAAAAAAAAAACCACCAGCACCAGCACTTACCACCAGTTGCTAGTCAGTTGGCCAAAAAGAAACCAGCCAGTCAACCAACCAACCAAACCAACCAACAAGTGTGCTTAAAAATTTAAAATGAACAGTTTTGGAGTCTCCATAAAGCTCACACACACACAACAGAGAGACCATGTCAAAACATGCTGACAGACGGACGGACGTAGTATATTAAGAAGCTGGTTTTTGCAACCAAAGTGGTTGTTTGGTTGGTAGCAGTAGTAGTAGAAGAAAAAGGGGTATTTCACAATTTCGCTGGTTTCAGAAATCCACCAAGATATTAGGCCATCACTTAAATGGCATTTTATTTTACTGGCTGGTTTTAGTTAGAAACCAATTCTCTTTTTTTTTCTTCGTTTTTTATGTGATAAACAAGCTGGTTCCTTAAGTAAGCAAACTGCATCATGCTGCAGCAGTAGCACAGCATCTTTTAAGCACCGGTACATTTTCTTTAAATAAAAGTTATCACGTGCAGCAAGTGCAACCATAAACAATTCCTGCAACAATTTCCAATGGCGACAAAAATGAGCCAAAAACAAAAAACATGACAAAAAAAACCTACAACAGCATCAACGTTGCTTGACGACGACCCAGTTAAAAATTCCAACTACAATAACAAATAAATTTCATCTTCTTACAACAAGAACAACAACAACAACAACAATAGCAACAACGACAGCAACAACATTATATTTACTAATGAAAAGAAAGAAATTGTATTTTATAACTGGTCTTAAGGTGTGCTGTGCTGTGCTGTACTATGATGCTTACGTTTCTATGTCTGTAGCACATTGAAGGTGCCTACACTGTAACCGTAACTTTGTTTTTTTGCCGTTTGGTGTTTGAGGCATCCCATTCATTGATTTCATGGCATGGCATGGCAAGGCATGACATGGCATGGTATGTATGTGGCATCCATTGCACATTACCATCAACATGTAATCCATTCGCACTTTCTTTCGTTGTTTTTTTTTCTGTTTTTTTCGTGTGTTTCGTGTGTTCATAACTGTCTTTTACGGTTTGTTTTACAGGTTTTTTAAAAATATTTTTCGCTTTACTTGTATGCAGCATTTAAGAAGGGTACTGTGTGATGCGACAGAACAACAACAACAACAACAAGAAAACAACAAAATTACAACTCCAAATCAAACAGAGAGATGAAAAAAATTTAAACCATTTCCAAACAGAATTGAATGTTAAAGACAACAAAGAACTGATGTAATCAATTTCGGAAGAGAGAATGAAGAAAGCCACTGTGTTGTATCGTTAAGCGTTGTTACTGTATATGGGAATGAAGCCCTTGTGAGAATCAACTCATTAGTCCAGAGGTCTAATTCTCGCAGTCGTGATCGAAATTGCGTTCGAATAGAAAATAATTTCGATAGCGAGAAATTTTCTGATGATGTTACTCGATACGAAACGAATCGATTTGTTGCTTAGGTGTTGTGAAACGAGTTAATTATTTCGTTTTACAGCACTGATGAAAATGCAAAAATTGTAAACAAAAAACATATGTTTTCTTACAAAAATAAAAGAAATTTAATTAATCCAAGGAAGAAAAGTTTTATTAAAATTGTAATATTTCGTATGGATAATATATTTTCGTTTTACTTTATTATTACCTGGGTCTGAAGTTTCTTCTGCAGTATCATCTTCAAATTCTATAAAAGAAGACATGGTAGGTTCTATTTTGTCTTCTTCATAACCCGATAAACAGCAGGGAGATACGTCAGGAATACTATTTTTTGGTGAAGTTGGTGGGGTACAATTTTTTTGTCGCATTTGTCTTTTGGGCTGCCTTCTGATGTTTATGAAAACCCAAAAGTTTGGACATTTTTTAGACCCTCAACAGAATTTTAAACTAAACAAGAGTTTGTTAAACTACCCTGCGTCACATTTTTGCTACTTTGATTGGTGGGCCGGAAGTATTGAGCTTAGCTGTGAGCTGTTCCCATAGCTGATTAGCTCTTGCCTTTCCCTGAGAAGTATTTGGTGTAATACTCTGCCAATTCTGAATGATCTGGACCAAGAAATTTCCAAGAATTTCCTTCTGGGTGTAATTAATTTTTAAAAGTTTTGACCAACAAATACTGCAATTCATTTTTTATTCATAAATTATTATAAATTTGTTACTTACATTTTTTATATTGTTCTTTACAGCAGAAAAACCTTAATTCGAAAGCTTTAGTGCTAACGAGTAAAAACTCGCAAGGTGGCATTCGAATGATCACACGTTATCGAATGCCATCATTAGAAATTTCGATACACTTTACTCGATAACGAATAAGAGAATTCTAAAACTAAAAAAAACTCGCACGTTCGAGTAAAAATTCGTTCGTATACGACTGACAGAATTAGCCCCCAGATTTTGCATACGTTCATTAAACATTTCTTATAAGATATTAGCATTCCGCCGTAGCATTGAAGTCGCCATAGTCTAGAAGGTAGTGTGTTGGCTTATTAGAAATGAAGACACAATTCAAACCCCAGGTCAGACACCTCGAACGAAACGAAACATATAAAAAAAAATATTTCTTCGGCGATTGCCTCCCATCAGTCTTCTGGCAAAAACTCTGAGAGAAAACTAAATTTCCATAAAAAGTTTCTCAAAAAATTTGTTGTTCGGAGTTGACTTTAAACTGTAGGTCTCGTCACGCATGTATAAAATTAACAAATACAACATAAGTGGTGTGAAAAGCTAGGCCGTAATCCTGACTGAAGCATACGCCAGGGTTGACAACTTTGCAGGTTTGTACACCAAATTCAAATGCAAAGAAATTAAATTTTTGTCTTTAACACTGGAAATGGTGTATGATAAGTTGGGTGTGCGTTGTATATGGATAATTATATATGAAATTCAAGCAAAAAAAATTTGTTTTTTTTATAGTTTTCAAGCAAAACTATTTAAAGTTGTCATGTGAACATTTCACCTCTTCCCAGTAAGGCAAAGAACAAACACCTGCCTATTTTGATTTTATCTGTAGCTGATGTTTACATATATGTATGAAGGTATGTACGTATGTATTTACGAATATAAATATTGACAAACAAATCTTGACCTTTGTTAATAAAATAAAATTCTTTTAAACAATTCTTATCTTTGTTTTCAAAAACAACTTCCTTCATAATATTCACACACAAAGCTTACCTACCCCATGCGAAAACGAAAGGAAAAGTTTTTGTTTTTTTCTTCATCCACATAAAACTGTGGGAAATCAGAAAAAGATAGAAATTTAAAGCTCAAATTTAAAACCGCTTAAAAATGTATCAAAGAGCAGAAGAAAGAAAGCCAACAAGAAAACAGAAATCAAGAAAAAAATAACTGAAATGCTGGCCGTTTATTTTCCGCTTAATTAAAACGGCAAACGTTTGTCCAAAAGCCAAGAGAGTTAAAGAAATGTTTTAAAGGCTGGTGTTCACCTGTTTATGGTGGTTTCTTCTGTTGATTTTCAGAAGCATTGACAACAAACAGTCAGCAACTATAGAGTATTTGCAGCAATCATCAGCCAGCCCAGCCATCCCAGCCAACAAATGGTAACAACAATAAAAATAATACCGGTTTACGTTTTAATACTTATTTCTTTATTTCTTTCTTTCGTTTGCTTTTGTTTTTTGTTTTTTCCTTTAGTATGTTACTAGTTTATGTAGAAAGACAACAATAACAAAAACAAACTAAAAATAAATAGAAAAACACGTTAAGAAAGAAAAGAAAATGTTTACGACCGATCAAGTTTGTTGGGTTATTTAGTAATGCCAATCAACTTCTATATACGAGCAGATGAGACCAATAGTGACTTAACTCCAATTTGGTTACAATAAAATTCTTCTAAAAACTGCTACAATTATAGGGTTTCCTGTTAGTGGCATTTATTGTTGCCGACCTGGGAATAATTAAAAATACGGGAGTCTTTTAAAAGTTTAGATTTTATTTCTTGACTTTTTAATGTTTTGTAAGTTATGCTACTTTTACGCTCAATGCGTTATATATTCGAGGTCGTTTCATTGCAAAAATTTTCGTTCAAATTTGGGTTTATTTGTCGTCGACACAAGTTTGTTTGTTTTTTTTTTTCTCTTAAAATAGATTTCGCATTGCAGTAAACGTTCTGAAACTTAACAATAAGGAAATTTTGCGGAATTCTAAACTTTATTCCGTATTATTGACACTTGATCTCCGTGTTTGTCCAACGGATGAAAATATTAAAAAATTATCGAATAATTGGTTCTTTTTTGTTAGTGTCTACCATAGTGTTTTAAACCTTATGGTATTTGGGCTAAATTAGAGTACAACACCACGATCATATGCGCTCTTCACACCAATTTTTGTAAGATCGTATTCAACCTGATGTTTCCATCTGAATTTGGAAAACCTTCTGTGCTTTTCCTCGGGTACAATATCGACAGACCTTTTCACAGCAGCATCTTCATACACACATTATGATGTTCAAACCAACGCATACGTCTAACGATGTCAATGTCAGTAAAAAGCTCATACAGTTCATGGTTCTGTTCTTGTCGCCAAAGCGATCGAAATAAATTCCATTAGCAAGTATTACTCTTCGGAATATCAACTCAGCTATTAAAAATTAACGTGAATTTCTTCTTGAAATAGATCATCGAAAATATGTTATCACACCCTAGCGACACTTACGACGTTAGTAGGAACCGAATAACCGAATAAAATTCATTTTAGAATCCCTCTAACACGAAATGGTGTTAGAGGTTATGCCTCTCTGGTGTAATTGCCAATCTTAAATCTTTCTCATAGCATATCCTGTTTTGAGAAACAAGGCACTGACGACAGACTAAACGGCAAGATAGTTACAACTTAACGACTGTTGCTTGAGGAAAGAATGATATTGAGGCTCGTATGCTAATTCTTATTGCGATTTACATCATTGGGAAATATAGCAGCCTAATCACCAAGCTATGCAATTCTATTTTAATCGCTCATTTTTATTGAGTATAAGAACAACATTTTGCTAAGAAGTCAGGCAAACGAAATTTGGTTACGGATTGGGCAACGGCAAACAGAGATAATTTTCATCAAAAACATCATCATTGATAATCTATTGCTCGTAAACAAATCAGAAGCTTAAACAGAACTTTTAAGCATCTAAAAATCAATGGACGATACATCGGCCAGTTTACAAAAATAGATTCTTTCCAAGAAGCTCTTGCTGCAACTAAAAAAGCAGAGATAGTGCTATTCATTACTGTAACGGTGTTCATGTGGAAGCATCAATTTTGCCGCAAATAGCATGCATAGGTGGCATTGATTTCGGGCCTTTATTTATAAAATATTATGATGACGTAAATCTGGAAGTCGAAAGACCTTGAACTCACTAAACTCAGAGAATAAATAATATTGCCATGAAAAGTTTCTTAAATCTCTCTGTAAAATGTAGGTCCTGTCAGTCATGGCTAAATGACAGGATAGTCACAAATAAAATTAACACACAATTATGAGTGTTGTGTGAAGCTAAGTTGTAATCCTGACTAAAAAGTTGTAATGACCAATTAAGATGGGACGATGTGAACGACGGAACAGAGATGAAAAAGGGATTATATGCGACAATAAGGTGCGATGAAGATTATGAACGAAGCAAAGTGATGCTACGCAACTATTGGCAAAGCCATCATTGGCACCAGGAAAGGTAATGTTATGTGTCTGGTGGGATTAAAAGGGAATTGTTCAACAGTGGGCGCCTATAACTTGATCAAACGATTGATTCTAATCTCTATTGCCCATAATTAATGAGGCTGAAATAATCAATTCGATAAAAATTGACAAATGTGATCAATAGGAAGGTGCTGTGTTTCATCATCATGAGAATTCCAGATCACTTACATACGTATGTCTTGATGGTGAGACAGAGAGATCTATGGTGTTTGACTTCGTTGATTTGGCGTTTCCAGGTGTGTGATGGTCGTAGTCCTTTTTTTCATGCCAAATTCCGTCAACTTTATATCGGGTTCATTATTTTTCCTTCTTGTATTGATTTCGGTAATAAGAGTTATTTAAGACGTACAGCTTATTAGGCTCTAGCGTTCGATCCTGGTGGTGGGACTGCCAACATCGCCTCCAGGCATGCAAATTGCCGGGATTTAACCGTGCAAGTATTGAGGTTATACCGCCCATGGTCGGTCGTCAGAGCTTCGTCAGCGTGACTGGGGACACCAAGCCCTTGAAGGACAGTGGGTGGGGTTGACATTTGGAAAGGAGTGGCTGTGTGAAAAAGAATGTGTCTTTTGAACGCTTCACTTTCCCAGAGATCTACTAACTCTACTGAATTCTTGAATTCTGCTTAATGAAATAAATTTAAATTGTGTACAGGCCAACGCAAATGTATTAATTTTGCGGTCAAAAAAGGCAAAAGTGTTAACCCAATTCGCATTTTTTGTATTCGATTTATTCTTAAAGAAGTTTGTGTACAATTTTTGAACAAATTTTCTATCCGAACTTTTTAAAACGCTTAATACTACAACTTCTCTTTGACTTTCTACATTTGACTCCTAAAACTTTACTACACTACGATTATAAATTATCACATGTGTATCGCTGTAGATGTTCACATGCTATTTGACAGATCGAATGACATGAATGTACGTCATAAAGACATACAATCAATATATCATATGTGAATATATGTATGTATGTATGTTTCCAAAGTTTATTCACCTGATATGCGAATATTAAAATGCAAACTGGTGCTTAAATTGTAATCAAAGCCAAGCTGATTATGGCAATAATCTTTAATAAAATTGAACAGAGAGAAAAAATGA
Source organism: Sarcophaga carnaria (assembly GCA_958299815.1). Lineage (NCBI taxonomy): Eukaryota > Metazoa > Arthropoda > Insecta > Diptera > Sarcophagidae > Sarcophaga > Sarcophaga carnaria. The sequence continues at coordinate 21,761,907 of OY283152.1, forward strand.
AAGAAAGAAAGAAAGAAATAAAGAAATGAAAATAATTTAAATTCTTTAATGTCTGACTAGGCTAATCTCAAAAGATCAACGCAATTTGCCTCTAATAATGGATGGATGGCAATAAAAAAAAAACAAAAACAAAAACAAGAAATGAAAGCGAATTTAAGATCAAACGATAATAAAGAAAGTGTATTTAAGAGTATAAATTACTAAGACACCGTATCCCAGCCCCAGCATAATCTACAGGCATAATGATAATGCAGCTAGAGAGAGAGAATTTATTTAAAGAAAACCGAAAAAAAAACAAAAAAAATTCGTTTTTAAATATAAAATAATAAGAGAGTGTTGTGTTGAAATTACAATATTTTTAAAACTGATAACGAACAAGTGCTTATAATTTCGAAATATAAAATTAGCTCAGATCAAACGTCGTATGGTGTGCGGCGGTGTCGTTAGGAGGTACAAATTTCAATTGTAATTGGGGATCACTTATAGTTTCGAAATGATTGATTAGGAAAGAAGACAAAGTAGAAATACTAATAAAATTAGAACAATAACTAATAATTTCAACAAATAGTGGCTTATCTTATCAGTTATTTAATTAGAAAAAATAGAAGAAAGAAACATTTTGTAAACCAAAATCCAAATAGAAGTTTCTAAACAAAGACAACAAAACGATACCAAAAATTATCACACTTTTATAAGCAAATGATTCACTCAATAAACAATCAAAAATTTTTTTTATAAAATGCAACCACATGTATGTATAAATACTTGTAATTAAATTGCCTTAAAACTAATAAAATTGAAAGCAACAGAAATAAAACATTTTTTTCTATTTGAAAATATGCCAATAACGTAACGGGCTTCTTTTGTTCATTTGAATTGAATTTAAAACGCAAAAAACAGTGTTACCCGAGCTGCGTAAGAAATATTTTAAATATTTAATGCTTCAAAGCAAAAAGAGAAAAAAAAAATTTTTTTTAAATTTATTAGAAAAAGTAACTGTGCTGCAACAGAAAAAAATGAATGTTGGCTGGTTGCAAGCCACCACCAATAACTACAAATAATTGCCACAAACAGTTGTTGTTAATTTGTGGCAAGTATCCTAAAGATATTGTTGCTGCGTGTTGGTTGCTACTCTCTATTGTGCAATAAATTAAAAAAAAAAGTTTTGCAAAAAAAAATAAATAAAACAAAAGAAATAAACAATAATAATAAAAATAAGTGCGATAACAATTGTTGTCTTGTGTTTTTATTATAAGGCAAGGAAAGAAACACAAAAAAAACATGTGAATTAAAAAGCAATAATAATTAAACCGTATGTTTTTTATTTTTTCACAAACAACTTCACAACAATTCAAGCAACCAACAACAGAGAAACAGTGTTGGCAACACACCGTTAATTGACTGCGTAATCGCTTAAAAGTATTTTAGCCAGCTTTCCTTACTTCTTACACACAATTGCATATTTATGGCCAATTACAATCACAATTAAAATAAAGAAACATGCACATATTCATGAGAGAGAATGCAACAATTGGGAAATTAAAGAGGGTGAATGCAAAAAAGTTTTTTACGATACATTTAGCATAATATGCTATTGTACTATCGATATCGGTTTTGTAACACTCAATTGTATTCAAGTAAATTATTCTTAAACTTATGCTCACTGAATTGAACTGCATTATCATAAGATATTTTTACATTTTTACCTTCCTAAAGTATTTGCTGTGACTTTAAAGTCTGCTACAGTAGGACCTTGATTATCCGTGATTCAATTATCCGGCAACATCAATTATCCGGGATGGAAAAGAAAATTTTTTGCATCGACTTAATTTTATTTTGGATTGACTTAAATTTTTATGCATCGTTTAACCGTGATTACCTCTATTATCCGTGATTATAAGCAAAATTTTTTTTCTATTATTTTGGACAAACGAGCGAAAAAGGGGAATTCCCTCTTTAGTATACGATGAGTCAGAAGCATACATGTAAACCCGTTTAGTTTAATTTAGAAATTTGAGAACCATCACGGATAATCAAGGTCCTACTGTATTTTGTAATAAATGAAAAATTTACTTTTATCTGTTGTTATTTTAGTAACCCGTGCGCTATTAATTTTGTTACACTATAATTTTACTACAAAGATCAAACTTCACAGTGTAGTGACTGGTAAAGATACCTTTCACCATTTATTTATACTTCATTTACATTCTATCTAGCAACTTCTAGAACAATACTGTTGATTTGTTATTGTTATTCTTTTATTTCTTATCTTTCCAGATTTCTTTGTAGAGTTTTGTTACTGCAATTTGGTTTTTCTTCATCCCTATCCTATAACGGATCGTAACAAAAAATATTGGCTCAAAAAACTTATTCCCAAAACGGGTGTCTTCCATGAGATTGTATATATATACAATAAGAGGTAAAAACTGTTACGTCAATAATTATGGATTCCTAATTATCTCTTTGCTAGAAATTATTTCTTTTTGATCTAACAACCACTACAAATACTCCCTGAGAAAGTAAATATCACAGATCAATGGGGATAACTCCTCATAGTGAAAGATTTTTTCAATTTATTTACAGATTTACAGATTATTTGCCAAGAGACTTACTTACTTAATAGGTTATTACAACCCTTTAATCAGAATCACAACCTAGCTTCTCACATCACTCATGTTGTGTGTTTTGATTTTATCCATGATTGGTGGAATCTACAGTTTAAAGCCAACTCCGAACGACAGAGTTTGAACTAGAGGCTTTTCGTCTATTAAGCCAACGCACTACCTTCTAGACTACGGCGACTTTCGAAATTTAACTACTTTACTCTTACTTGGAAACAGTCTCTATGAAAGTGACTAGACTGATGTAAAGCTATTACAAAAGTAAGTTTCCCGATTGAATAATTTTTGCCGAAACTATGAAAAAGAAAGTTACCAAGGTGACAATTTTGATGACTTTTGCGGAATTGAAATTACAAAGAAGATCATTGCAAAATTGGGAAGAAAGATAGGGATTTTAATGAGCAAGTATACCCAATACTACAGCTTAAGTCATTTTCACATAGAGTCTCGTGGTAGGTACTGTTGCAATAATCTAATCCCCTACTTAGGTGCGTCGTTGTATAGTTAATTCTGACTAATAAAGGGTCCGCCAAATAACTTTTTTTTGAAAATGATTAAAAAAAGAAAACTACTGAATATTTTCTCAAATTTCTTTTTTTATTTGAAAGTACAATCCTTCCGGTTAATAATGGAAAATAATTTCATTCAAATGGCTGCCTCGGCTGGCCATGCAGTAGCCTACACCAGAAGATGCCGATTTTGGCAAAAAAAAATCATCTTTTCAAACGAAGCTCATTTTGATCTTGGCGGGTATGTAAACAAGCAAAATTGTCGCATTTGGGGCACAGAAAACCCGCACGCATACATTGAAAAGTCGACACACACAAAACGATTCACTGTTTGGTGCGGATTTTGGTCCAGAGGCATAATTGGACCAATTTTCTTCGAAAATGAGCAAGGAGTGGTCGTTACAGTCAATGGCGATCGTTATCGGGCCATGCTGAACGAATTTTTGTTCACAAAAATTGAAGAGGAGGATATTGGCAAAATTTGGTTTCAACAGGACGGCGCTACGTGCCACACAACCGAAGCTATACTCGATGTTTTGCGCCCTGTTTTTGAAGATCGCATTATCAGCCGCAGAGCTGATGTCGTTTGGCCACCTCGAAGCTGCGATTTGACACCGTTGGACTATTATTTGTGGGGTGCCGTCAAAGATAAGTGTTACGCCGACAAGCCAGAGGCAATTGACGCTTTAAAGGACAATATTCGTGAAGCCATTGGTGAAATACAGCTGCACACAATCGATAATGTGCTTAAAAATTGGACCGATCGTGTAGGCTACTGCATGGCCAGCCGAGGCAGCCATTTGAATGAAATTATTTTCCATTATTAACCGGAAGGATTGTACTTTCAAATAAAAAAAGAAATTTGAGAAAATATTCAGTAGTTTTTTTTTTAAAGCATTTTCAAAAAAAAAGTTATTTGGCGGACCCTTTATTATAATAAATAATCGAAAACTTTTAATATAAGAATATTAAGTTGGACAAGTTAAATTTATAAAAGACAGAGCACCCTCTGTTTCTACCCAAAGCCAATACAAAACCAAAGAAATTAAATTAAAATGAAAAAATTGCAACCAACAGTGTATCCCCAATACTTTACTCTCTATAAAAATGATTCATACAAGTGTTTTGTTTTTGTTTTTGTTCTGGTATAAACATTAATATTGATTCAGTCTATAGTATAAAGTCCGGGGTCGCCTATGTACATACATATTTGTATAGTCTATCGTGTATCATTCAATAACATTAATCGTAGACATTCATTCGTATATTCTTGTCGTTTACACACGTCCAACTAAGCGCCATTGCTGTTTTTAACAGAAGTTCAGCATTTCCTGCAGCATGAGGATATTTCCGTTACAAGTGCTTGTATATATCCTTAAAATAGTTTTCCATTCTATTCTCGCCTCTTTTTGTATGTATTTGTTGTTGTTGTTGTTATTATTATTGTTACAGGAGGAGAAGAAAAACATATGATTTAAAATTTTTGAAGGTCATTGGACTTGCGCTCTCAGAATATAAAATGTATGTGTATGTGTGTGTTATTTTGAATTTACTTTCTCTCTCTGAGTGTTATTCGTTAAGTTCTCGTTTATTTTTTACACAGAGTGGTTTAAAAATCGTTATATTGTCGTAGGTTCGTTAGTTGTTTGTGTTTTTGTTTTTATAGTGGTGTTGATGGAAGTGAGAAAAATTTTTAATCAAAACCTTTGTAAAACATTTGTAGATGTGTGGGTGGGAGAGGATTTATAAATAAAAGGCAACAGTATTGATCAAAAAGGCATCATGTAAAGGGGACCTTATGGACCATAATTGTTCATAAAAGCCTATTGGATTCGAGTAAATATCTGATAGTTTTTCCCTCAGACAAAACAAATCAAAAATTTTTAAATAAAATCCCTTTGAAACAAGATTTTCTAAAGGAAAATAATTTAATTTGAACATCAAATAAGTTTCAATGATTTTCACTCCCACTGTAAATGCATAACTGCATCTCACTTGTTTGATGCATAATACACATCATACACAATATGTATGTATGTATCTGCAAAGTATGTATAAGTAATTACAATATAGAGTACGATGTAGTTTTATATGTAAAATATTTATTTATTTATTTGTATATACAAATGTTCCATTTCTTCTTCACCGCCCCCTCCACCTCTCACTCCTCTCTATAAGTTTCTTGCTTAAGTTCAAGTTCATTTTTAAAAACGTGTGTTGGCAGCGAGACAGCTGAATTTGATTGGAATTCATGAAATTTTTCTGTTCTTTTTTTGTTACAAAGTTTTTGTGTCCTAACAAAGAGCACTTGGAGTAGTTTTTAAATTATGGGAAATTGTTTAAGGAAGTTTTCAGCTGGACAATCAAAAATAATTAAATTTTTAATTTTTTTAAAGACAAGCAAATAACCTTGTTATGCTTTTAAAAAAAATTTTAATAGCGATTGTTGTTAGGGAAGTAGGACACTAAAAATACTAAAAAAATTCTTTTAAACATAGAAATCAATTTAAAATTCTCAATCTTTCAGCCTTATTATGGCTGTCGAATCGTTGTCGACAAGTGTATTGATTGAAAACATATACGACAATTTGAAGTATAAATTTAAAGTTTTCTTCTTTTTGGTTTAGATTTAGATTCCTCAGCCGAATGTTTTTTAAATTCAAAATTGTTTAAATTGTTTAATAAATCAAATAAAAATTTTCATCACAACACTTTAACCGCTAGGAAGAAAAGTTGAATAATATTTTATTATATAATATTAACCAATTAAAAACTTAAGTCTGATATAATAATACCCAGAGTGATGAAAGTTAGACTACAACAGGCAGAAAAGGCGTATAAATAGAATGCCAACTTCACTAGGCTTTGAAGATTTTGACAATTCTGTGGAATTCGTGTGCCGGCATACAAAAGGCCGACCTAAGCTACTAATAACACTCAATGCCGAAAACAACCAGAGGGATGGCTTCTCTGTAAAGATCCAAAAACCTTTCCTTATTTAAAGAGAACGGAATTAAATGACACGCATTATTGCAGCGCCTCCAAAAAAATCTAACCCAACGGCCATTAACGAATTGTGATCAAAGTAAAGAATCTCTTCTGAAGTAGAACTGAATAACCCAGGTTTTAGACCAGAAACTATTTTCAGACGAACATATGGAACTTACACTTCCACACGGGAAGAATGGAGTCTTTTCTATTGAACAAGCTGCACGTATGGTTGAAATCGGGGACAAACCTCCTTCGAACTTGATCATATATGTGGAAGGTTAAACAGGAATCAAAAACTGGCCAGTTTCATTTGGAGCTCGGGGTGTAACGAATCATGATAAGGGGGTTTACGTCACACTGAGTGACACAATGGCCCATATGGGCCACCGAATGAACTTGCCTGTGAAAGGCTAGCTACCCGCTAACCTAACATAAAGGATCTCTTATGGTCAATATATGATTCGTTATACTACAAATAAGGTCACTATATGATTCATTATACTACAAATAAGATCACTAGTACCCGGTAATTTAAGTAACGCGTTGTCTCAGTTTTAGTTGAGTAAATAGGGACACAGATATTTTTTTTTGTGGGAAGGAGGGAAAGTGCTTTATGCATTCATGATGGTCGTCACCAGACATGATATGTCGGACTCTCCCACTGGGTATACCGACTAAAAACCCGCCTTGTCTCCTCACCGGGGAATCATTCCACCTCGGACCACGGTTATATTACTTCGAGGTGGACCCCTTTTCTGGCATATGTTCCAGTTCCATCGTCGTCAGCCTGCGTCCAGGCTCCGCTTTATTCGCAATCTGCTGCGTCTAAGTCAAATTTCTTCCTTCGCAGGACGTGCTCCACAAAGTATTTTACTGCGTTCCAGCTCTCTTTACTGTTTATCATTTTCAGCACGACGTTTGTAGGGCTAATGACGCCGATTTCAGTTTCGAGTCACTGGCGGCTTTCGGCCCATCCACAACAGCTGAAGGAAGTGTGTTCGGAATCATCTAACGTTTCTTTCTCTTCATAGATACAGAATGGCGAGCGGCGTTTCCCCATGCGATGCAGGTATTTTCTGAAATATCCGTGACTGGTCAGCATCTGGGTTATGTAGTAGTCTACTTCGCCTTTTATTCTGTTTTGCCACACTTGCAACTCGGGAATCAGTTTTTATGTCCACCTTCCATGCTGTTCATTTTCCCAGCGAAATTGCCATTTTAGGAAGACTTCGTGCTTTATCGCTTCTATGCTCTGTGGTTGAGTTGTACTTTGCCTGGCGTTGAAGTGATCCGTATGATTACGGCGCTCATATGCTTGTAGATATAACCAATGAATGTATTTGGTAGCTTAATTAAAAAATCGAGTTCTCCTTATGAAGATTAACATGTGAATGTCTCGCCATCCCGTTAACAAATATACGGCATCTACTAATGGTGAGATATGATTACAGGTAATTGATTAAAAATTTTGTTGTCAATAAATATGAACGATCGCTTACTAGACGAGGGTTACGTGCGCGTCTCTGACATCTTGTAAAAAATATTTCTTCCCCATTTTCAAGAGTTACGTGTTCATCTCTAACATCTTGAAAAAAAATTCTTTCATACTGAGGACATAATGAATGTGGCTTCAAATTCGTAGCAAATTCTTGATTAAAATGATGCATATTGTCATTCTTCCAATTATGTCAGTATGCTACCATTAAAAATTTCTTACAACTTCATGAGTTTTAGAAAATTTTTCGATTTGTAGATAACGACATACATATCTAACACTGACTGAGTCTAATAATGCTACACTGTGTATAAATTACATGATAGATAATGCCACAGTGGACCACCTCCCTGGCGTATTATAAACTATGATAACCAGAAAAAGAGTATTTTTTGAAAGGCCTGCACTACTGCAACTGAGTTTATCTTGAAATAATTTTTTTTTGACAATATTTTAACATGTTGCCAACAAATTTATGATGTTTTTTTTCATATGTTTTCATCATTAAACAATTTTTATTCGAAAGAGGGTCACAATTATATGAAGACATCAGCTATTAACTGAAAAGAAAAAAAATTAAAACAGAAGGCTACAATAGCCTATGACAACTTTTAAATAATTTGGGCATTTTGTTGTAAAAAATGTACAAAAAAAAATTAACAAGAGTTTTGCTTTCATTTCGCTGTTTTTTACTAAATAATGCTGGTACTGTTGGTGTTTTTTATTTTATTTTAGGAGAAACAGAAAAAAAATTTAAATTTTTTAAAATTTATTTCTAGACAACACGATATAATTTTGTTAATGTTGTGCGTGATTTTCATATATTCCAGTTCGTTTTTTTATATTTTTCACCAACAACAACAACTACCCTCATGAAAAATCATATTTATATGATTTTCATTATATTTTAAAGTAGAAAAAAACGAAAGAAATACTACAGGCAGGTCTCATTAAAGAAATTAAGTGGTAATTTATACAAAATGAACAGAAAAATCAGTTCAAAGCAAAAAAAAATTACATATGAAAACCGGAAAATAACAAATATTTCAACATATGATCTATCCATCATTAAGAAGAAGAAGACGAAGAAAAAAGAAAGAAACAACAGCAACAGCAACAGCCAGAAGCAGCAACAAGCAACCAGCAACAGCAATAAAAATAAAAACAATAAATAAATTAAATTATAAAAATTTTAAATGAGCTTTACAACAGCTATTCAGCCACATCCAGTCAGTCAGTCAGCCAGCCAGCCAGCCAGCTATCTACTCTATCCATATTATTAAAACTTCTATTATTTTAATGAATAGAGAGAGGCATTGCAAGTGAGCTTGCGAAATCTAAACATTTTCACCTGATAATTAAACAGTAGCAGTGGCAGGCAGTAACAAAAAAAAAATAAATATGTTAGAAAATATCACATACATATGTACATATGTATGTAGTCTAAGATGTTGAAAGAAAAAATATGAAAAGAAAATTATAATTATATTATAATAAAATATTAATTCTAAAGAGAAATTTGTCAAAATAGACAGAAAAAATGTCACACCAATCTCTAGGCATTATTAAGACAAAATTCTTTTCATATTAAAAAGAAAACAAAGAATATTTTGTTAAAAATCTAGATTTTGCAACATGTTGTCTAGGCAATAAAAATTAAAACAAAGCAAGTTGTTCATTGCCTATTATAAACATGTTGCTTTATCAACATGTTGCACAGTTTTTAGTTGGCCAGGATAAATTAGAAAAACTGCATAAGATAAATAAATAAAAAAAAACTTCACTTTAAATTTCCCAAAGTTCTAACAATTCCTACTCATTATTAACAAAATTTTTATTACAGATTTGAATTTAGCAACATGTTGCAAAACATTTGAGGCTTAGCAACATTATGTGTATCATTTAGTTAGGCAACATAAATTGTAAATTTTGAAACATAGATTTCTTAATTTGAAGAATAAGTCAAAGCTTTTAATTTTTTTTCCATTAAAATCGTAGTGTTCTTTATAAACACAAAGTTGTCAAACATTTTGTTTAAGCAACATGTAGCATATCATATCACTAGTTCGGCAACATAAACATGGCAGCCTGAAGTATATGCCGTAGATGCAGCATAAATCCAATCTTTGAAATCTTCGTTGTTCGCTTGGTGATTATGAAGACACGGGTGTTGAAGATCCCTGCAGGAGCTAAGAATTCTAATTGATAATGATATTATAACTGTATGAACAAAATAACTCTTAAACTACCCAATTAATCCAGCATAATTTTAGATAAAATAGTGAATATAGACAGGTGTTGAACAAATTCAGTACCAAGACATATGGAGTAGGGCCAATGTGGTTTTAATGGACGCTATAACAACATAGTTGGCCTACTTCGAGTAAATTCAGATGATGTATTAAAATGTTTTTCTTGTTTCTGGGACGAAACATTTGTAGGCACCCAGAATTAATCGACAAACTAGTCCACAATGGTGTGGAATCATTTGATCGAATTCAAGTGAGCTCATCTTAAAACAGCCGGCAGTTTAGCTTAATCTAACCTTGAATACCGATATTTTAAAAGAGTTACGAAAATAGGATAAATCAGTATAAGTTTCTCACAATTACACTCAATATATGCTCACAGTGGGAGCTGCTTACAGATACAGGATTTGCTAAAGGGAACTTATCACCTTCTTAGGAAAGGAAGTAGTCGCCGTAGTCTAGTAGGTAGTGTGTTGGCTTATTAGACGCAAAAGCCTGGGTTCAAGCCCCAGGCCAGGCATCAAAGACGAAATACAAAAAGTATTTTTTCGACGACGACGATTTCTGGCAAAAACTCTGAGTGAATAAAAATTGCCATGAAAAGTTTCTCAATAAATAAAAATATGTCGTTCGGAGTAGACTTTAAACTAACTGTAGGTCCCACCACTCATGTATAAAATTAACACACACAACATAAGTGGTGTGAGAAACTAGGACGTTGTACAATGGGTCAATTCGACCTCCGGATACTGTACTTGTCTTAATTGACAAGTACACGTCCTCTAACCTAACCTAACCTAACCTAGGAAAGGAATTTTAATGGGTAAAAAAGATGCAGCCTGTGGCAGGACGATCAATTTTTGCTGATGTATGCTAAGTATAGAATGACACAGATAACTACAACTATTATCGGGGAATGTATATGCACTTAGGATTCCACAAAATAAGTTCTATTCCAACTGTTTAGAGGAGAAAGAGAAAGCAACAGTGAATCAACATTTATGCTGTCATCATTGAAGGTTTATTGCATGACAAATCTCCTAACTTATTACCTTAAACCTTCACACCCATTAATCCAGTGAATAAAACCCCCAGAATAACTCTTTCCCTTACCCAATATTTTAGCAGTTAAATAAAAAAATTCTTATTTAGGTGTTAATTTGTAAAGAAACAACAAAAAAATGGGGCACTACATCATAATAACCAACAACAAAATGTTCGAACTATGAAATAAAAATTAAATAAAATCGTTCGTTAAACAAAATATTTAAACATCCACAGGCAGGTATTCAGTTTAAAGGCATTAAACTACACGATGATATTGAGTAGCAGGTTAATCTATCATAAGATTTTCTTAAAAGCACAAACATTGCTTTCTTCACATATTTTAATCGCCACGAATGAACGAACATTTTCAACTCGACACCGTATATACGTACATATAGTATATCGATAAAGGCCCCAAGGCTTAAAGAACACACGATAAAAAAGGGGAGGGTAATAAATGGTGTCTTTCATTAACAAAAAAAAAAAAAAAAAACATGAAAAAATTGAATAAAAAACTGTGAAAAGACGATGACTTTCCAAAAATATTGAAAGAAAGAAAATAAATGTTTAAACGTTAAATGTTTAACAAAAAAAAAAAACTGCATTTCCCCAGTCTCCACATAATTTCTTGATGATGAAGATGACGACGATATCGATAGATATTGTAACGACAACAACAACTATAGCTACTACTACAACAACTACTATAGCCATGATAATCCAAAATAACGAACGAACACAGCAGCAACCTGTGAAAAATATTTTCGTTTTGTTTATGGTTGTCAAGAGAAAACAGAACAACATCTCATCAAGCATGTGTTGCTAGCTATGAACGAGTGTTTAGACGGTGTCTATTCCTTTATTTTTTTTTAGCTTTTCGTTCGTTTCAAATTCCCATAAAATGGAATTATTCGTCACATTCACAAAATTCGGCCAAAACGTGTCTGGTTTTTGATAAATTGGCGTCAATTGTCATATAAAATTTTGGAAAATATTTTCATTTCCTGAAACTATCCCGCCCTTCAATGTTCCAACTTTTCCTTCTTGTGGTTAATGCATATGACCTGTTCTTATGGTTAAAAATTAAAAATGTATTGAGTTTCTTATGGCTCCAGGTGAGTGTCTAAGTGTAGATATGTTTTATATATTGCTTGGGCCAGTCTATTCAGTCCGTTCAAACAATATGCACATTAAAGAAGAAAAATATTTAAGAATTTCAGATTTTTTGAATTTTTAAAGTTTCGTAGTTCTTCCGAGAACCAACTTTAGACTACTACAGGTGGATTATAATCGACCTACTCTTACTGTACAAGCACTTGGCAAGATTAGAAAGAAATTTGAAAAGATTAGAAGGGTTGCAGAAGTGTGTACACACTGCCTAAAACTAGAGAAACTGTAGCGAGTACTGCGAATTTGTCTATTCAATGGTGTTCTCTGAAATTGGGCCTATCTTAGGACTCATTAGGTCGTATTTTGAATTTAGATTTGCACTTTCATTCATATAAAGCCCAACTCTGGCAACAATTACATCCGATTGCAACCCACAATGACGTAGATATGCTCAATCTTTAGCTGCGAAGCTCATTTCACACTCGTTGGTTGCGTTAACAAGCAAAGTTGTCGCGTAAAAGGTTCGTAGATTCCAGAAGGCCCTCCTTTTTACTGATCAAATGTCAATTTTCAACACCTGTTGACAGCTGTAACCACTGCTGACTGCTACTGACTAACAACGCTGTTTTTCGCTCCATTTTTATAACGATTATTACGCTCTGAAGAAACAAACTACAAGTAAAGTTCTGCTTTCCAGCAGTCCATCTAAGCGCAATAACGCTTTGTTGCTGTTGAGACAGAATGGGTGGAAATGTAAAACTTCTGCATTCAGTGCAAATAAGTGACTCTCATGTTGATACATTTTCGGTATCCACAATACCTACACTAATAAATTGACTGTCAACTAAAAAATTTAAATGAATGAACATCCATACAGCATACACTACTTGTTATCGATAGGTTGTAAAAGAAAAATAGTGAGTGAGAGTGGTTACAAACAACTCTCTCTTTCTCCATGTTCAAAATAAAAGACAAAAAATTCACCTGTGGGCCTTAACGAAACAAAAAGAAAATCAACAAAATTATACCGAAAAAAAAGTTAAAACAAAAAAGTTATCGAAAAATTATACTCAACCAGGTTTTTAAACTTTTTTTTTTGAGGTAAATATATATATACCCAGCAAGACTATGAATGTATGTGATTATATGAATGTGTGTGTGTGTATATGAACATGAATTATAAATTATAATAAAATTAACCGTTAAGGTCATTCATTGTTTATATCACTGACCCAGTGAAAAATAAAAACCAACAAATTCCCGACATCAACAAAACAACGAAAGATAGCAAGAAAACATTATAAGACCGGGTACACAGATACATACTTTATGAATTATTTGTTATAAACAAATAAATTATGGACAAAAACAACAACAACAACAGCAACATAAGAAAACAAACAACAACAACAACAATAACAAACATTTTTATCACAATGGATGTAATTTAAGTTTTTTTTGTTGTTTTTTTTTTAATTTCGAATTTTGTGGTTTGAAAGCAACAATTACTACAACAACAACAAATAATTTTTCATTATTATCATTACAAATGCTGAGAATCAGATTTTGGGAAACTTTCTCCCTCTCAGAAAAGAAGTAGAAGCAGGAAAACAAAAAAAAAAACAAAAAATATTAAAAATATGGAACGTTAGATAATGAATAAAGAAAAAGAATTCATTGGGAGATTGTTTTATTAGCCAGGTCAGAAGGTGATATGCGGTTATAATTATAAACAAAAATATTTATGGGGTTCCACAGCAGCATACATACGTTTTTAATCAATTGAAAACTTCACGTTCATTACCAGCATAAATACGAAATTTAAACAAAAACCTGTAAAAGGCCATTCATCGTATGTACATATGCGTGTTATTGGGTCATTTGCAGCACCCAAAAAAATATTAATCAATTGGGAATTCTTTTAAACCCAAGGAATACCTAAAATTTACACGCCAATTTATTCACGTTATTAAACGTTGTTCAGTAATGATTTCTGGCTACATTATTAGAGATGTATTGTTTGGTTTAGGGAATACTATTGGTTTAGAAATACTAAATCGTAGTTGCAATCATTTTAAAATAAAGTTCATTTTGTTTTACCAACAACACGCTCAATTTCCGTCCTAGGCGCTGGTCAATGTTTAAGTCAGGCAATAAAATGCCAGCCCTTGAGAGTTCATTAGCAATCAGAAGGCTTTCAATATCTAAGTGGCCCAAGATACAGATTAAGTTGAAAATAAAACAGTGCGCCATAATGTTTAGCAATGCTTGATATTATCAGATCTATTGAGCCATTGAAAGGATACCCAAAAAAACTGTTATAAACTCTTGGTTGCCAAAAGATATTCAAATATTCTTTTCAAGAACCTATTCTTATACCAATACCCTAATAGACAATACTGCAGGAGGTAATATTGTCTTCTGTTGCTCTAAATTATAACAACTCTGACAGAAACAGTTATCGCTTGGAACAGCAAAACAATGTCTCTTCTCGGCATGTCAGTCAGTGTAGAAGATCTACCACGATCACAAACCAGATCATAACTGCTGTGTAGATCTCAAATCTACTTTCGCTCTAAGGCAGACAAATTGAGCATTGACTGACTGATGCATATCTAAATCAGAGAATCTGAAGAAAAATTAGCATTTAGCTTTTGGGGACCACAATTTCTCGCAAACAGTTTAAGAAAGGTCGATTAGTGCATCTCTTTTAATAGATATTCACGGAGGGAGTTTGTACCTAGATAACGACAGATAGCAACCCTATTATCTCAGAACCTACTACACAGAGTACATCAATCACCAGTTTGTCCAAGAAAAAACTTGATTAATGTAACTGAAACCAAGGAAAGAAATGATAAGAAAATGAGGATACGTTGTGACCCCTATTATCTCAGAACCTACTACACAGAGTACATCAATCACCAGTTTCTCCAAGAAAAAACTTGATTAATGAAACTGAAACCAAGGAAAGAAATAATAAGAAAATGAGAATGATACCTTGTGACTGCACTGTATTGTTTAAATTTACGTAGAGAAATACAAATGGAGCACTGATCCATGTTTAACTCAGCAAATTAGTTGGAAAGGTGAGGACCGAAATAAAATCAAATGTGAGCAAGGAAATGCTTACTCTCTGACCTCTGGCCTTTACAGCCAGAAAGTTGTACGAAAATTCGTACAGTATACACTCACTTTGTAATGGGATGAGCCTATAATTTAGGACAGTGCTTAAATTTATTTATTTTTCAAATTACAACGACGATCTTACAACGGCGGAATGGTTGAATGGTCTATTTCTACTTGTAGTACCTCAACTAGCCTAACCCAATTTTTCTAAAGAAAGCCTTCAATTACACGCCAAAGTAATAGAAATACAAGATCTTTTTTTTTGTTTGTTTAATTTTCAAATTTCTCTGAAAATTTTTTTCTACTTCTTGACTTAATTTCATCAAATTTTTAGGCCTTCTTTATATAACTTTTTATAATAATAAAGCTATTTTAACTTTATTTTTATTGAACTTTATCGAAAACATTAACAAAACAAAAAAAAAATATGATTAATCAATAAAAAAAATGTTAAACAAAGTTCCCACCGTTCATGTTTTTAATTTTTTTATAGCCAGGAGGGCTATTTTGATATTAAAAAAAAAAATGAAAATGGAATTAAAACATAAGACATTAAATGGAGAATAAATGAAGTAACGCTTAAGGCCATTAGAGATTGACTATTGAAAATCATTTCCGTTTTTATGGGATTATGACAATCTAAATACAACATAAACACGGCTGGTTTCTTAGAAACCCATTAACAGTAGTTTTTATAGCTACGTCAGGTTACTGCAAATGAATCTAATGGAATGGAATAAAGAAGCTGAAACGGTAGAGGCAAAACAGCATGCAATCGAGTAACACTTTTATCGAAAAGCTTTTCACACATGAATGCTTTTAGAAAAACTATTAAAAACTCAGTTATGAATTACGTTTGTTTTGTTTATTTATTTATTCTTTTTCTTTTCTTTATTAAAAAACAAAAAGAAAAAAAAAAAAACAAATGAAGAAAAACAAGAATTATTCGTGTCTTATTTTTGGTGCTTGTTGCTCGGCCAAATTCTGTATTTGGTTAACCCAAATTAATAGTTACAGATGATGGCCGCTAAAGATCTAAAGACATTAAACAAAAATGTAAAACCTTAACTCATTTGAATATGGTAATAGAATCTACTTAGAAGCTGAGTGTGTGTGCGTGTGTATACAAGTACGACTGTGTTTCAAATTTGGCCATAAAATAAAGTCATTAAAATATAGACTTGGTAGTTGAATTTAAAGTCAAATGGAAAAGCAAGTTAAACCTCAATTCATGTTTCTTTTTATTTTCAAGTTAATAGTTAACACTGCGCCTTGAGCATAAACACATTTAAAGAAGTCTTTTAAAAGTACTAAAAATAAAAAAACAAAAATAGAAAAATAGAAAAAGAATCGAAATAATTTAAAATAAATCTGCCTGTTTTCAAAAGGTGAGTTTCTCATAATCACAGTTGTTTGGTGCAATTTTTAAAGAGGTTATACGAGGTGTGGCTTCTAAATGAAAGAAGTTTTAACAATAAATTATTCTTTCAAGCACAATTTTCCTGTGTCAACATTTTGCAAACCTCAAAGCATTTCTGAGCAGCAATTTTTGGTAAAACGCAAGGTGTCTTCAGCGTTGCAATCTATTTTTAAAATATACAAATTCCCAGCCCCTCTCTTAGGAGCCTTTTCACTTTTGGACATATGAATAGCGGTATTTGAGGTTTAAATGGCTGTGATTTGTTAGTTTTAACTAAGGCCAGTACATTTAAATTAAAATTTAAAGAAATAATAGTCTGTACTTACCTCCACCACTTTGTTCCACTTGCTGTTGTTTGCGTAGCCGCTCTTGTTGTTGTTTCAGCTTCTGTTCCTTCTTTTTGCGCTCGGCCTCCGTCCAGGAACAATGTACAGAACCATCACGATGCAAATTTAAATTTTCAACCGCAACGGGTATTTCCAAATCGTTGAATATGTGACGTTTACCAGCAGCAGCAATACGGCGATATAAGGAAATCGTTTGATATATCAAAGCCCAGGCCTGTTCTTCCGATAAGGCAGCCTTAAAACATTCCAAAATATTTTTAATGCTAACACAGTCCGTAGAGCCAGTGCTGCACGTGTAAATAGAAGTTGGTGGCGAAGGAGTGTTTATCAATATGGCCGTAGAGCCATTAACAACGTCTTTATGATCGTTAGATTTTGGTTTGGTAAGCAATTCCTCATTGGCACTGTCCGGTGAGGTGGATAGGAAGCCTTCCTCAGCATCTGATAGATGCTGCTGTTGCAGCTGATGACATTTGCCATTGACAATGGGCTTGGCTTTGGTAAATGATAATTTTTTTTGTGAATTATTGTTATTGCTGCAACTGGTATTGTTGTTATTGCTGCTGGAGCATTCATAGGAGTCTGTTTCATTTGTATTTGTTATAGATGGAGTAGATGTGGCCGTAGATGCTGCTGCTGGTCGGCTAACACCTCCACCCTCATCGATAGCCCGTGTATGGCTGGACAATTCTTCGGTCACTTGTGGTCTTGTGGCCGTTATATGATCGCCAACTTTTTCTTGGATTTCTGTAGTCATTTTGGAATTGTTGTTGTAGTGTAATGGATCGAGGAAAGGGATTTAATTTCCCCGGTAAAAAGTTTTTCACATCAAGTTTATTGTTGTTGTTTGTTTTTATATTGTTATTGGGCACTGATTTTTTCTTTAAAACGAATTTTTTTAATATAATCTTTACACACAATTTGTGACGGTATTATTACAGAATAAACATTAAATAAAAATAATTAATTAAACACAAAGAAAGAATAAACGCAGAAAAAAATAATCCCGAACAAAATCAAAACTGAACTGAAATCACAAAAAGTTTTTTTCTCTTCTCAACACTTAAATCTGAAATAAAAACACAATAAAAACGCAGGTTAACTCAAATGAAGTTATTAATTAATATATTTTAATATTGTTGTTGTTATTATTTTAATATATTTTAATTTTTATTAATAATTTGATAAAGAAATCACAAACATTTGCTTGAATTTTGTTTAAATTTGGTTTCGTCGTTTGTCGTTTGTAATTAATAAAAGAGAATGAAATGAACTTGTCACACCAACAGAAAGAGAAAGATATAGCGAGGGATTTGTTCAGTGACATCTACAGGGTTACCAAGCTGCAAAATATTGCAAATTTAAAATCCCTTTTGGAATAAAATGGATTTGTAAACATAATTATAGTTGCATTACACGACTCCAGAGTTATTATGATTTTGCAATGGATAGTATGACACAAAATTCGAATAAGTTCATACGTGAAATTGGCCTTTCTTTGAAGATGGGCCAACAGAAGATCATACACAAACTTTGCTTTTATTTGCAAAGGAACGATGGGATAAAGAATAATAAAAATTAATGTTAGGAACCGGAAAAATCTGGCTCGCTATGGAATATGCAAAATATATAGGCCATCATAGGAACCTCGTGGTAATTATAATGGGATATTGATCCTTTTTTACTCATGCCTTGCCTCTGGAAGTACCTTAACGTACCTTGATTGTGTTCCAACGTTCGAAATTGTTAATTGTATTATTTCTTATTAGTTTGATTGGTTAAAAACTGTCTTTCTTAACCTACAACATTTTTTTCAGCTGCTTAGGTTATGGATAGAAAACGCTACTTTTCAGTCTTGTATCTTTACATTGGTTAAACAACATTCTATTTATTACAATTAAGCCATTAAAACTCATAATATTTTCCGGTTGTGTGAAATTTTAACCATAATTCGCATTCAATCATAATTTTTATTGTCTAACAAAAATTCAAAAAAAAAATTTTATTTTAATTTATTAACTTTTATATCCAAATCCAAATTTGAAACAATCATTAAAGTCCGTCTTTTTCTGTTTATAGTTACATTCAAGTGCAATATTATCAAATAATTTTTCCCACCATCCATATACTGCTAACTGCATTACATTATCAATTTTCATATTAAAGTTTCACGATTTAAACAAGTGCGAAAACTTTTATTGCCACATTTTTTATATACCTGCATAGACCAATAGACACAATCAACTTATTCGTTTCTTTTTTTTATTATTAAAATGCATTTCATTTATAAGGAAAAAATGTGACACATTTTGACAAATAAGTACCAGATATTAAACAACAACCAACGAGTGTATAATTTTTCAACCTGAATTACTTTTATTAAACAAATGCCTTTTATAACAACTATTTCAGTGTGTTAAATTGTTTTTATTATAAATGAATTATATAATTATATACAAATATAATACAAAACACTTATTTTTATGGGGGGATAACTTAAAAAAAGGAAAATTAAAAATAAACTTGAAACAAACTGAAACACATTTTTTTGTCTTTATTGACTTGTGTCGTGTTCAAAAAAAATTTAAGAAACTGTGTTTTGCATTAAAAAAAAATAAATGGTAGAAATTTATAAATAAATATGCTTTATTCGAAACCGTGAAACAGGGAAAATGCACTTGAGAAGCGTTTAAGGTAACAAATCGGTCTTGATTATTTCAGAAAATGTTTAATACATTAAAATTTTTTCCAAAATATCTGTTACTGCATAACTTAATGTACTTGAAAATACTTATTTCCCTTGTTTTAAATACTATTCCTTTTATTTTATAAAGATGAGTCAGTCCATGTCACTATATATTTACCAAAGATAAGATAATTTTTTATAGCGGATCAAAAAATGTTCAGAATTTTATTAAAATAATTTTTCCTTACTCTTGATCAATTTTTAAAAACATTTAGCATTTAATGTTGATATATTTCTAAACATTTTCCCTTACAAAAATGCATTTTTAATTAACACGATTATTATAAGTGAATTCAAAGGTTAAAATAATTAAAAATAAAGCTTTTTTTGTGGTTAAAATTTATTTTTCAATATTTTTTTAGCATTATGGTGTACAAACTCCGTTTGAGTCCATTTTTATTTGCTTATTTCGAAAAATATTGCTTAAATAAAAAATATTTAACCATAGGCTGGAAAATATTACATTTTTCTTTTAATGGCATATAAGTAATAATTTTTTATTTTATTTGTTATTGTTGTTACACATATGCTGTGCATAATCATTTATTTTATTAAAATTATTTCACCCATTATTATTTATTTACTGACCTTAATTCTTTAAGCAAATTGTGTAATTTCTGAAACCTGAGCTTGGTAACACTGTGCTGTTTAATTCATACTTTTTTGTTGGGAGAAGAAACAAAAATAAAAAGAAAAAACTACGTGCATATGCTTAAAAATCTGTTTATAACGGTTCATTAACTCACGTGCTTGCTAAGAAGGAAAGAGAAAAAAGAAACACAAGCAAGAAATAATTGCTCTTTTTATGAAATTTAATAACAACAACAATATTACTAAACGAAAAACAAAAGCACACAAGAAAACGTGATATAAACATTAAGAACTTATTACAGTATATGTGTTGTGTATGTGTGTATGTAATAACAACATTATTATTGTTTAAAGAACCCAATTAATTAATGTTTAATTAAATGTTAACCAGTGGTGATGTTTTTAACATTTGTCTCTCTAAAAGTGAGCGATGTTGTTGTAGTAAGAGTGTGTTGAGTATGTTCGATTACCTGCGGGGTTTTGTTTTCTTATGTTCTAAAAGAATTTTTTTTGGCTGTTTTTAATTAGACTTTGCAAACAATATTGCATAAAAAACTCTCTTTGAGCATACAAAACCTACAAATTAAGAGCGTGTAGGTGGTCTATTATCGCTCTTTATTTGTTTTGTTTAGCTGTTTAAGGAGTTGCATTATTTGCAACTTTGTTATTGTAATTCTTGCACCCATAACAATAGAACTTTTTTGGTACACACATACATACACATACACTCACATTGTAGCATTTGCTGTTTTTATATGCGAATAATTTTTTTTACACTAAAAAAAATAAACTGGTTCTTTTTCTTATTTTTGTTTTTGTTGTTTAGAACTTGTTTGAAAATATAGCAGCTTTTTGTTGTATTTGTTTTTGGTGTTTTGTTTCTGGAAAAACTTACACACACTTGTTTACACACACACACAGTGCTTCTTTTTTAGTTAGCATTTACTATTACTAAGTAAATTTTGCCTATAAGGTAGGATAACGACGAATGGGAATAGGCTCGTTCATAAAATTTATTTAATTATTTTTTTTGCAAAGGATAATAAATAATAAGAAGACAATTTTTATAAATTTCCTTTTTCTTTACGTTTGTATTATATTCTTTTTTAATTTTCTTTTTTTATTTTTGTTCAAAATCAATTTTTTATATACTATGGTTTTTTTTGTTTTCAAAGAGATAAGGGCTATGTTTATATTTTATATTTATTATATTCTTCTTTATGGCTTTTAATTAAATTATTTTATTGTTTTATTTTTCAAAAAATTGTTGCTGACCGTTAAACAAATAAATACAAAATATATAGAAGAACTGTTATTATATATTTCCACACTGCACTTTAATTAATATTTATTAAAGAACACACCATCCCATCGTTTATTAATAAAATAAAAAAAAATAATCTGTGTGCACGGCTATGAAACTTCTTGTATCACTTTTAACTTCTTGAAGCGTAAACTATTACATATATTTGTTGGCTTTTTTTGCATCACTCACGCCATTTTTTTTTCTATTGAAAAAAATTTTTGGTTTAAACTCTACGATCACTTACTTTTTTTTAATATTTAATTCACAAAATTCTTTAATACTTTTTTTGCTTTTGTTATCTGTAATAATTTCTTTTTAATTATTGCTGTTTCAATTGTATTTTTTTAACAAAAAGATTCTACAACTTTGCATAACACCGCATAACGTTTTAGTTGTTGTTTCACTTTATTTAGAATTTTTATAACCGCTTTTAAATGTTTATGATTTACTTGCAAAACGAAGACTGATTTAAAACTTGAAAAAGAAAAACACTTTGCTAGTCACAGTCACATCGGAAACACTTTTAACAGCATGTTCGTTAAGTGCATGAGAGCAAAACATAAAATTGAACGAAGTTCTCTCTCTATTTCTCTTGCCGATAACAGTGTATGGCACTGTTAAAAAATGTAAACAATGTTAAAATGGCTTGCACATGTGCCAGTACTGCAAAATTGAAATTTTGAAATAGTACTGAACTATAACTGAAAGAGTACCTTTTTGCATCAAATGGTACTTTTATAAAAAAATATTTATTTTATACTTAATACGTTCAGAATGGAATAGAAAAACTAACTTAACTACATGTTTCTCATATAGAAAACAAAAACAGTTGATTCGAAATGAAAGGTTTAGTCAAATGTCGACGCAACGACAGGATTCGGCAACCGTTTTCTCATTGCTTTTCGTAATCTAAAAGCAAACATACATACGGTTAATTTAAATTTAGTTATTATTATCGTTTTGTAAGAACTCACCACACTAGGAACTCACCACACTTCGATTTTATTCACCACACCGGATAAATTAGCCACATTTTGCAAAAACTCACCACACTAGGAACTCACCACATTTTGTAAACACTCACACCACACGAGAAACTCACCACAACTACAACAAAATTCTTTACTTCACAAAAAAAATTGAAAACAAATTAAATTTTTTTGCTTTTTCCAAACCAGCAGCGAGCAACCATCATCCACACAAACCATACGCCCCATTATGTTTTTGTTCAAAGTTCACACATTTACGCCGTTATGTTTTTTGTTTTCGTTTTGTCTGACCTGGGGTTTAACCGTGGCCTTTGGGCGTCTAATAAGGCTACTAACTACCTATTAGACAGACAGACCACACAGTACATTAAACAAACGGGACTTAATTTTTACTTAATAAGCCCGGAAAGGGAAAAAGATTGTACGAATTATTTATAAAAATATATATTTATTTATTTTTGAACGAACAAAAACGAATTTGATGATAAAAGTACTGAAAGATTGGCGGTTGAAATGAAAAAGTACTAAAAAACAAAATACAAAAGCACTGCATTTATCAACACTGTCATGTGCACACGGCCAGCAATAGTATGACTAAACTTACCGTTGTTTTGCTGTTGGTTCTGTTTAAACCGGTTAAGCGTCAAAGCCTGTAAGTAAAATAATTCTCCAAGAAATTTAATTGTTTTTAATTAATAATATAATAAATTATTACATATGGATCTTCACTCTATAAAAATTTATTTAATTCCATTAATTTAAGCAGTTATAATTCTAAGTATACTTAGATGTGTGAGTGTGTGTAAGTTTGTTTGTGTAAAACCAGCTGTTTTGCTTGAAGAGAAAATTTTTTAACATTTTGTTGTGATGTTAACTTTTAACAGATGACGAACAAACAAACAGGTTGTTATTGTGCTGCTATAGAACGGAAGTGGAAAAGGCAGTGCAAGTTTTACATTTAATTTAAAGGGGAATTATTTATCGCAAGTAAACGATAATCTTTGTTGGTCATGTGCTGAACTCTAAAACCGAACCCGCGGGGTTCGATTTTCACCAGTGGCCCTTGTTGTCTGATTTTGGACATTTATATGATTAACCTCTAATAGAAAGAGAAGATGGAAATGATTACAAACCAATTCTCGAGAAAAAAGTGACGAAGGTTTTTACGCGGGGCATTAAAAAAGAAAAGAAAAAACAATGCTTCAAAGTAAAATTTATTGCACATTAGCCTACCTACCCCTATTTTCTTTCTGTTATTCCAACGCAATGTGCACTGCATGAGTACGAGTTCAGCTCCTAAGTGTGTTGATTTTATCCAACATATTTTCACTAAAAATATATGCGGTTTTCCCTTCTTAAATTGAGTTCATCTGGTCTCTTTAATTTTGGTCAGGTGTTCCGAATCTTTGGCTTACCTGAGAATTGCCTTTATATGAGCAGATTTCAGTTTCATTTCGATTTTCTTCTCATAGTTTCCTTCATAAGTATAATGATGGCTGCTGAGCAACTAATAAATGGTGGAAGAAGATTGAGAACCCATAACGCTAAGTTTTACAACTCATAGCCATAAAAATGGAATTAAAAATGTCATTTGTCATTATTGAAAAAATATGAAGAAATCGTTTAAAGATTGGCTCCTAAAATTTAGCATACTATGGTTATCAGTACCTGAATATTGTCGGAATGCAATTTAAAGGTGTGCTTTGTTATTAGCAGGATTAATTCGTGTAATTTTCGTGTTACTGAAGAAGTTCGCCTTCTTACGCGTCTACCTGTATGGGATCCAGCATTCTTTGCATTTTTTTTTGGCAGGTACTGCATTTATTTAATTACAACAATTCAGTCAGGCTTACGACCTAGCTTCCATTAACACTTGTGTGTGTGTTAATTTTATTCATTGTTGGCGGGACCTATAGTTAGTTTATCATCGGCTTCGAATGACAGACATTTGAGAGAAACTTTTCATGGCAATTTTATTTACTCTCAAAAGTTTTTTTTTTTCAAAAAGACTGCTGAGAGAAGGATAACGCCGTAAGAAATATTTAGTTTTGTTCGAAATGTTTGAGCTGGAGTTTGAACCGTGGAGTGGCCTTATTACTATTAAGACACACTAATACACACTACCTACTAGACTAGGGCGACTACAACACTGTGTGTTTGTATATAAAAACTCAAACGACAGAGTAACGGGTAACATGCCACTTTTGAAGATGAATAACAGTTTTAAAACAACGGCTTAAAATTTTTGTTTTTAGAAAAATGTCCACATGATGACCCCATTTGTTAGATTAGCATTTGACCCATATTTTACAGACTCGATTGGATTCATTTTTTTTCATTTTAAAATGATAATGAAAGTGAAAAACAATAAATAAAAGTCGAAACTAATTAGCATAATTTGTAAGACATTTAAATGATTTGAAAATATTGTCATTATATTTTGAAAAAAAAAAATATTTGGAAATACAAAAGAAAACTTGATTGTTATAAAAATTGATTAGAATTGTAAAAATTTTAATAAATTAAAAAGGTAATAATAAATTAAAGCCAATAAATCGGCCTATAGTTGTTAAAAGTTCAAATACATTAAGAATTTCATTTGAAAAGCTGAAGAAATAGATGAGGAAAATGTAGAAGAAAAAAACCGATCATGATCACCTCATCATGTGTCTAAAAACATGACTAAATTTTAAGTATTTTTCATTTTTCAATTTGTTTTTAAAACTTGGTTTAAACATTATAAATGGTAGTTAGTGGTAGGGCAGCAGTCATTGTTAAAGACATGCTGCTGCATGTTCAAATGATCGTTTATTTTTTTTTTTTTTTGAATATTTAATCACAGCTCATTAGCAGATAAATTGGCGTTTTTATGCTTAATGTTGTCTATGACTTCTAAAAACCTTTTCAAATAAAACTCAACGTAATGGCCAATAGCTGTTTTCCATTTTATCAATATTTGTTAGACGAAGAAGACAAAGCTGATGATGATGATGGAGGAAACATATTTTACACTCTTGACATTTGCCATAAAAAGCCCTGCAGTTGGAAAACTTTTTAACGAACATTTTCATCATCGTCTTCATCGTCTACACGTTTATCGCAGGCATTTTAGTACTGTGAAGTAATACGAAATAAAAACTGAAACTTTAAAAACAAAAAAAAAATTATTTTCAATTTTTATTTGAAAATAAAATCTTTAAATGATATTTTCTTTGGTTAGTTTTTACAATTTTGTGCCTCTTCTTTCCCTTTTTTGTTGAAATTTTTTGTTTTAAAGTGTGTGCCTTTGAAATGCATGTGAAAAGTGAAACTGTTTAACCAAACTTGTCTTAAGAAGATGATGCAGCAACGATCGCCATTAATACCACCACCACCACTACCATCTCCATTCATATCCCAATATCCACTTAAAAAAGCCAAATGAAATGAAAAGTTTTCTTGTACATGCTGTGGCGTTTTATCTTTTTTTTTTAATGTTTTCTGTTGCGGTCAGTGAGCGCCAATCATTTCACACACATTTGCATGTGTGCATTTATCAGTGTTGCACGCGGCATATGTATGTATGTTTTACACTGTACCGCTATTTAAATAGACGGCATGGTGTGTAGGCAACATGGTTTTAAACAAAATGTTTAATTATTTTCAAAAACATTTCATTTTGTTTTTATTGTATTCCGCTATAAACAAACAAACAAACAAACAAAAAAAAAAAAAAGAAAAATTATTGTTGGTCATTCCCTCTCCTGCTGTGGTTGTGGCATCGTGTAATGAACATCTTTAACACACACACACACACGCAAATACACATACTTATTATTGGTAATTTGGTGAATGTTAAAGGGTTTGATCTTTAAATGGCTTGTAAGCATATGCATACGGCAATGGGCATTGATAAGTGAGGGGTTTAAATGGCAAGATTTCTTTGTAAATTCAGTTATTAACACTGTAGGACTCAATCAGCCCTTATATGTAACTGTTTAGCTGCCAAAAGACCTGGTTAGTGTAACTAAAACAGTGTAAATGTATTAATAAAGGAACGATGGGAACAAATAGAATGGACTTTGGCATTATGAAAATCAACGTTCAAATACGATCAATTCAATGCAATTCACAACATACATACATAATTGGCCATTATAACCCTTCAGTCAGGATTACGGCCTAGCCTCTTACACCACTCATGTTGTGTACGTTAATTTTTTTATACATGAGTGGTGGGACCTACAGTTTAAAGTCAACTCCGAACGACAGATTTTTGAGAAACTTTTCATGGCAATTTCATGTGCTCTCAGAGTTTTTGCCAGAAATCTGCTGAGAACGGCTTGACTACTATGAGTTTTAGCGCAGTTCTATTATCGTTCGTAGCAATCGGAGTTGCATTCAACTGGCTCCAGTCTGATGCCGACAAAGTAGGATTTACTTCTTATGCCTGTTGCAAAGCTTTTAAAAGCTACCGTTTTACTGTAGCAGACACATACTGATAGGTTTTAGGCTTGCTGAAGCACTAGGCTACTGAGGCAGTAGACACATCTCACATAGAGTAGGAGGCTGGAGGCTGCCCCAAATAGGAAAAGAAACGCTCAAAATAAAGGAACAGTTTCTCATCCGTATTCAGCTTAGGAAGTCGCCGAAGAAATATTTTTCCATATTTCGTTTTGATGTCTGACTCTGGGTTTTGAACCGTGGCCTTACGTCTAATAAGCCAACACACTAGCTACTAGACTATGGCGACTCCAATGCACTTCTCTTGTTAAAAATGAGTCACCAACGATATCAACTATGTATACGTACGATCATGCCAATTTGGATCTCATTTCTTAGATTTTGTTTCGGAAGTTTTTGAAGAATAAGATCGCACTTAGGCCAGAGCTTAGGCCTAATGTGATATCTTAAATCAATATTCAATCCGAGAATCAAACATACACTAGAAGGACTTCAAAATAAAGCTTACTTTTGCATCGATTTTTAATTTGGTGTGTTTATTTAAAGATGACAGAAAGTCAAGAACCTTGCCCATATGGGGTGGAAGAAAATCATTTTCTAAGACCCACATCTACTGCAAAAGATATTCGAGGGAATGCCAAATCTATCGATATGCCAATACGGCAGTGGCCAGTGAGAAACGCAATGGTGTAAGGAAGCAAAAAAAGACAATCCATTCTTCCAGGCATTCACGCTCATACGCTCATAAGAAACTTGATCGTAACATGGTTGCCCCTGTAAATTAAGTAAATTATGAGGAAAAATTCCGAAAGTCAAGCGCCAGAACGCTTAATATAAAGGATCCGCAAAAAATTTTTTTTTAAATGCTTTAAAAAAAAACTACTGAATATTTTCTCAAATATCTTTTTTATTTGAAAGTACAATCCTTCCGGTTAATAATGAAAAATAATTTCATTTAAATGGCTGCCTCGGCTGGCCATGCAGTAACCTACACGATCGGCCCAATTTTAAAGCACATTATCGATTGTGTGCAGCTGTATTTCACCAATGGCTTCACGAATATTGTGCTTTAAAGCGTCAATTGTCTCTGGCTTGTCGGCATAACACTTATCTTTGACGGCATCCCACAAATAATAGTCCAACGGTGTCAAATCGCAGCTGCGAGGTGACCAAACGACATCAGCTCTGCGGCTGATAATGCGATCTTCAAAAACAGGGCGCAAAACATCGAGTGTAGCTTTAGCTGTGTGGCACGTAGCGCCGTCCTGTTGAAACCAAATGTTGCCAATATCCTCCTCTTCAATTTTTGTGAACAAAAATTCATTCAACATGACCCGATAACGATTGCCATTGACTGTAACGACCACCCCTTGATCATTTTCGAAGAAAAATTTTCCAATTATGCCTGTGGACCAAAATCCGCACCAAACAGTGACTCGTTTTGGGTGCGTCGGCTTTTAAATGTATGCGTGCGGGTTTTCTGCGTCCCAAATGCGACAATTTTGCTTGTTTATATAGCCGCCAAGATCAAAATGAGCTTCATCTGAAAAGATGATTTTTTTTGCCAAAATCAGCATCTTCTGGTGTAGGCTACTGCATGGCCAGCCGAGGCAGCCATTTGAATGAAATTATTTTCCATTATTAATCGGAAGGATTGTACTTTTAAATAAAAAAAGAAATTTGAGAAAATATTCAGTAGTTTTTTTTAAAGCATTTTCAAAAAAGGCTTTTTGGATTGATACATTTATTTAATGAATCATTGCATTTGTTTTGAATCTCCTTAATATAAGGAATAAGAATATCAGAAAACTAGGCATCATTTAATTTGTGACTTAAGTTCCGACATTCGAAATGTTCCTTTGTTTAATCCCTTTGGTCCATTTCGCTTTTGTTTTTTAAGCCATTTGCTTAGTCTGTTTTTTTCATTTCCATTTAAGTTTAGCTTTGCATACGGCATTGCTTTGAAATTCTTTTAAGCAGTTTCGTTTCGTTTCGTTTTTTTGTTCTTAAACTGGAAAAAATCTTTTGTTTTGTTTTATTTTGTTTTGTTACCACAAATTGCAATAAATATTGTAATTAAATGTGGTTGTTAGCGTAGAAAATTCGCTGTATGTTTGTGTGTCTAAATCATATGCTAAAAATCAAGGCAATTACTTGGAAATTAAAATAAAAATTTAAAAAAAAAATTATTTTTAATTCTATATTTTAAAAAATAATAATTGCATGTGTGTGCATGCACGTATGTGAGAATTTCGTTAAAGATAATACACAGAGAGAAATAGGTTTCTATCTTGATCCTCTAATACCCACGTTCAATGGAAGAGGTATTTGAAAGGATGTACTCGATGAAAAGCAGCGTTTAGAGAGGCGAATCCAAATTTGTTGGAAACAATCGAAACTTTAGTTGGATAATAACAATGAGCAGTGAAGGGTTACACGTCAAACTATAAGACACACGTCAAACTATAAGTCGCACGTCAAACTATATACAAGTAGCCTAAAATCGAAGTAGCTATCCTGATTGCCACAGCACTATTCTTAAGTTTTTCTCAGTGTATCATTTGAGGTTAAATGGTAAATATTTGCATTCTTTTGTTTTATTTTCATTATAATTTTGCTTCTGCTGCTTCTAAGTACTTTGATTTCTTCTTCTTTATTTGATAATCATATAAATTGTTAGTTTTTCTTACTCATTTTCAATTTTTTTTAAAAATCCGTAAAACTTCTAAATTGTTTGAAATATTCACTTGCAAAACAAAACGTAACGTATGCACGAGAATGTTTTTCTTAAGCAGCGAACCATGACCGCCATAATGTTGTAAAGCATTTTTTAGTTATTCTTCTTCAAATACAAACATACATATGTATGATGGTACATATGTAAAAAAACATTTACACGTAGTTTAACAAAAAGTTGGAGAATGTTTTTGAAACAAAAAGATACACAATTACACTCCCAGATATATACAAACAAACATATATGTACACCGAGATGTACATTCTCAAAGGTTTTCTAATACAAATTATAAGGCAGACTTATTACTGTAATATGCACTGAAAGAAATTGTTAAAATTACAACGAGATTGAAGTGAAAAAAGCTGACCTTGATCAAGCAAGTAAAGCTAAAGTTTTAAGTAAAAAAAAATCCAATTTCTAATCGAGTAGAACCACATGCACTGTCACCATCACACTCTACTCCCTATCTGACATGGGACAAAGGCCTCTGAGCATTGTTCCTTGTTTGCTCTGTGCACTGTTGAAAGCTTTAGTGAACTTATGGATAATCGATTACAATTATTAACAGGCAACGGGCACCACGTCATTCCTTCTTAAACATTTGAAAACAACATGGGAGTCGAACAAATATGCCTTTTATGCCCTCGTGTAGTTACTGTCGCCCTGGTTGATATCATGCTGCAAGCGATCATATAAATATTACAGCGTTATGTGCAATTTAAGATTAAGAAAATCAAACAGTGTATAAAACAATGTGAACATAGAGCATGTCATGCCATAAGGTTTACGTAGAGCGCATTCTGTCACACGTGCCTGATGAAACCGAAACGATGATTTAAACGAAAGGAATAGTGGAAACGCTTAGATGTCTCCTCAACTTTCGATACGCAATCCGGACGCGGATATAGACATGGAGATGCCAAAGGGCCAAAAAGACTCCACTCCGAATTAATACCACCGTGGTTCCGGAGTGGGCACGAACAAGTCCACAGGAGACGAGGGGGGATTTAGTGGTTGAGGGCCCCACACACGGAGGATGGGACGACTTCCTCTATGGTGCGGTTAGGTACATTTATCCCTCCTCGGCGTAAAAAAAATGCCATAAGGCTAATCAGTCTTCGAATCGGAAGTCTTCGAATCGGAAGTCTCCTAATGGAGTTTGTCGGCATAAAATCCCCTTTGGAACTTCCGATCTTAAGACTTGACTACTATGAGTTTTAGTGCAGTTCTAGTATAGCACGTAGGAATAGGGGTTGCGGTTAACAGGCTCCAGCCTAATGCCGACAAAGTAGTTTTTGAGACGTTTCGAATACTCAACATATGATTTCAGTTCATCAGATATTGTTTCGAAGGGGGTGATTTGCTTTTTATGCATGTAGCAAAACTTTCGATTGCAGCAGATGCATACTAACTTAGAGACTGATGGATTTTGGGGCTTGCTGCTGGACTAGGCTACTGAGCCAGCCAATGGAAACATCACACATAGAGAAGGACGCTGGCTTATATTATCTGCCCCAAGCAAGGGAACAAAAGGTTAAAAGAGTGCAGTTTTTCTTCCATATTCATCTTAGGTACCTCACTGGTAGTGGCCGAAGTGGTAGCTTTGATTACCAAAGCTCACCTGAACACCCATAGCGGCCGGTTGTGACGCCACAGGTAAGCTTAATCCATGTACTGACTGAATTCCACCAAAATAGGGAAGAAGCTGATCAGAGCAAGGGCCGTAATCTAGTAGGTAGTATGTTGGCTTATTAGACGTAAAGCAAGGGTTCGAGCCCCAGGCCAGACATCAAGACAAAATACAAAAAGTATTTTGATTTCTGGCAACAACTCTGAGAGTAAATAAAATTGCCATGAAAAAGTTTCTCAAAAAAAATCTGTCGTTCGGAGTCGACTTTAAACTATAGGTCCCACCACTAATGTATAAAATTAACACACACAACATAAGTGGTGTGAGAAACGAGAATGTTGTACAATGAGTCAATTCGACCTCCGGGTACTGTACTTGTCTTAATTGCCAAGTACACGTCCTCTAACCTAACCTAACCTAAGGGCTGCACATTATTGGTAGTGATTGAGCACAGTATCAGTTTTTTACTAAACATAGATACGAGGGCTTAATCTAGAATTCTAGGAGGACAACTTCTGTCATAATTTCTTTTAAAGAAACTCACACTCATTACAGGATATGAGAAGGATATTCTAATTTATGCCTTCAATCGTTACAACATGAAAGACACACAACATGGACGCAGCATGGTAAGTTTCGATTGTAATCCTGGCTAAAGAGCTTATAACAGCTAATAGTGTAGCTATGGATGTACTTTCCAGATGTTATAAAAATATTTCTTTTCAATATTTTTCTTTTTCTAAATGTATGTGGAATGAGTCAGTTGGGTTTATTTTCTGCTTTTTTGTTTTTTTTTTTTTGTTGGTGTTCGTTTTCATTTAAACGAGTATTTATTTCGATTGTGTGGTATCATGTTTTCCAAAAGAGCGTTTTTGTTCGGTTTTATATCCACAGCCCATTAACAATTTTGTTGTATTCATTATATAGAAAAGAACAACAACAACAACAACAATAAAATAAAACAAAGCATTACATGGGGTCGATCAATAACCCTTTTTCACAATTTTTTTTTTTCACTTTTCAGTCATTCATTGTAACTTCACATATGGAAAATGAATGAATTTCTATGCTGATGATGATGATAATGATGCTACGAATGGGCGTAGAACGGAAATGCTAAACCGTAGTTAAAGATGTCACAATATTTTTTTTGGGATTTTTTCAAATAATTTTTCATTTTTTCTTGGGGGGGAGGGGGGGTGAGGGAAAGGGGAGGACTGATCTTCTGTTTGGTTGCTTTAATTCTTTAGCTTTGGTTGTAAAACCAAAGCTGTGAATGCAAGTCATTTGAAATAAAAGCAAATAAAATCCAAATGAACTTTATGTTGCTAAGCTGTTGCTATTGTTGTTGTTGCTGTTGTTGTTTTCTAATGTTATAATTTTCTAATTATTTTTCTATTAAAAACTTATGGATTTTTTTCAATTATAGAATACCATCTCCACATAAATTACATAAGCAATGTTACAGCAAACGATTGATTCGATGAATGAATGAATGAGTTGCCTGGCTTGGCTTATGATTATTTTTTTCCATTTATTTTTTTTGTTTGTTGCTGTTGCTGTTACATCCGATATTTCATAATGCAAATCAAATCAATAAAAAAAATAGAAAACAATAAATAAAGAAATTGGAACAAATAATCGACAAATAAACGTGATCCAATTTATTGGACAACAAAGTGGAAGAACCATCAAAACAACACAAGCATAAGCATCTGGCAACAAACAATCAAGAAATAACCCCCCTTTTAATAAAAACAAAAAATCCCAATTCATGCAGTGCAGCCACTAGCTAAGCCAACTTATCTTTAACATCATAATGATGTTCGTTCGTTAATCATCATAATCATCAGCAAGTTGTTAGAGTGTTATAACGCCAAGATGACAAACAACCATGATCTGTCGTCATTTGCAATCATCATTCATGATGACGATCATCATCATCATCAAAATGATCAGCATCATGCTAGCTGGCTGTGTAATTACGTTCAGTTGAGCTATGTTGAGCTATCCATCATCATTGTAATGCTTAGTTGGCATTCGTTATGGCCTAAAGGGTATTACAGTGGCCTACACGTTTAGAGTTACATTTCCTCAATATAATTGATTTGAATTGGTTTTATTATTAAATTTTATTACTTACAGCTTTGTCTTCCTCTTTTTATTCGTTAATTTATTTAATATTTGTAATCAAAAGGGCAACATTTGTTTGTTGCTTTAATCAGTTTTCTCTCTCAATTATTTCCCTTTGTTTAGCATTTTAACACCATAATTTCCTTCATAGTTTTCTTTTTTCTTCTTCTTTTTAATTAAAATATGAAATTTAATTTAAAGTCATGATAACATGGCTGACAGGGCTGTAATGCCAGATTAGTTAAGGCTCTGTATTGTAATTTAAGCAACACATATCCTTGCTGCAACAGATGATGAAAGCCAAACAAATAGGAGGGAGCTTACCTTCATTTGACAAACATGAAAGCGTATGGGGTGGAGTGGGACATCCTTTAAGACTGCAGAACTTTAGCAGAATTTAGAAACTAAATATTTGTGCAGCCTTTAATGACTATGAAATTTAAGTTCAAATCCGGGATACTTTTCATCTTGATATTGCAATTAAAAAAATTAAGACGCCTTTCAAATAATCTATTGCCGATGCCATCTAACCCCTGAGCACTAGAGGGTGTGGGCAGAACATCACCACCAAATATCTTAGAATGGTTAGACAATGAATGCCACCCATTGAAAAAGGGATAAAATCCGAAAAAAGTTCTTTAAAGAAACGAAAGCAAGTGATAAGAAAGCAAAGAAATGCTTCATGACCTCAGATACTAATTCGCCTCAGTTTCATATCCCATCAGTTGAGATTTTACTGTAATCGCTGTATGATAGTCTGGTATTTCTGATATGAACTCTTCTAGAATTGATTGATTCCCCTGGCTTTCATCTATTTGGTCATAGAAAACTTTAGTGGTTCTTATACTCCGCTAGCCGTAACTCGTCGTAGAGTAATAGGTAGTCTATTGGCTTATTAGACATGAGGCCTGGGTTCAAAACCTAGGTCAGACGTCTCCAACCAAAACGAAATATAAAAAATTTTTTCTACGGTTACTTCCTCTCAGACAGACTGCCGGCAAAAACTGTGAGAGTAAGGAAAATTACCATGAAAAAGTTTCTCAAAAAAAAAAAATACTGTCGTTCGGAATAGCATTTAAACTGTAGGTCCTGTCACTCGTGTATAAAATTATCACACACAACATAAATCGTGTGAGAAACTAGGTAGTAATCCTGAGTTAAGCATTGTAATGGCGAACTATGTACATATGTATACTCCGTACACAATTAGACCACATAGGGTGCATTGTGATAACATAATCTATCAATTTCCCTCATACTGGATACATCCAAAGCTTCTGACAAGTCATTTAAAGTTCCAATGACTAGCCTTACCAGATCCGTGAAATTGTTCGCACGTAGATGCTCTTAGATTTCGCTCTATCCGGATTGGCTTTTGAACTTGATTTAGAATCTATATTCCTAAGGATTCCCAAATACGTTAGGATTCGGGAGTGAACATTCACATACATACATAACTTAATTGGTTATTACAACCCTTCAGTCAGGTTTACGACCTAGTTTCTCAATTTTATACATGAGTGGTGGGACCTACAGTTTAAAGTCGACTCCGAACGACAGATTTACTCTCAGAGTTTTTGCCAGAAATCTGCTGAGAGGAAGTCGCCGAAGAAATATTTTTTGTATTTTGTTTTGATGTTTGGCCTGGGTCTCGAACCCTGGTTTTACGTCTAATAAGCCAACACACTACCTACTAGACCACGGCGACTTCTATATTCCTAAGGGTTCCCAAATCCGTTAGGATTCGGGAGTGAACAAAATTCTATTCGTATAATTTTACAGTTTCCCACAATCGCTGACTAGTATTAGCTGCTGAGCAGTAGAGACCCAGCGAAAAGAACTGCAGCGTTATCACTAGCTCTGATGTAAGTGTGGTATGCAATGCACTAGTAATAAAATGCTTATTGAGGTCAGTTGTCTTGTCAAGGCGACACCCACCATTCTTTACTTTTGAGCTACTTTTGTATCTCTTTACGACAATACGAAGTTATGCCGAGAACTCATCATCATCAATCAATTATTCAGTCATTCTTCAACACTTTTCTAATGCGAAACATTGAAAAGAATTTAATTTCGTAACAAACTTTTTAAAAACTTTAAACAGCAAAATAAACAAGAGCAACCAAAATAAAAATAAAACAAATATTCTGTGGACATTTCCCATTTCCGTAAGATTTCTTAAAAGTCACTGGAAGAAAAGGTAGACAAAAAAAAACAAAGAATTTCTTCAACTCATGATCACAACGTTTAATAGAAAAGCTGAAACGAAGAGTAATTTGTGTCATGCTCAGGTGATTCTAAAGCCTTAAAAAATGGTAGAACATAAAAAACAAAACATTAAACAATTAAAGAATTAAATGACAAGAATTTGATGAATGTATGTCATCCAAACCAATCACATTCATTCATTCATTCATTCATTCATTCATTCACCCGTTCGTTAGTCTCTGCTAAATGGGGAAGAAAAATTATTTCATTACACTTCTACGGTCGCCTAAATTCTTCTCCTGCCTGATCTTCTATTCTATTAATAGCGTTTGAGAAAAAAAAATCCCAAAAAAAGTGTTTTTTTTTATTGAAAATAAACCAAAAATTTATGACAGAACGTCGTTTATATTTAATCTGCTCTAGAATGTGGCCCAAAATGTATGTTACCAGAGAATTCGTTTGTCGCTGTAGACTTATGGACCCAAAAATAAACAACAAAATTCCTATTGAGTAACACACATCCACATGTTGAAACTGGAATGGCTCCAAACAGATTCTATTAAAAAACGTAAATAATTCCAACAAGAACAACAAAAACTTTTAAACAATTTAAATCAAATGAGAAAAAAACAACAACAACAACAACAACAAAAATGCGATACGCGCCATGTGAGTGCATTACTGTAGAGTATCATTAGTGGCCTACACAATTAGAAGTTGTAAACAGGGTGACAGTAAATAAATGAGATGAACTTATTTGCCCTACCCTGGGCATGTGCCTAAATGAGATTATATGTACAACAGGCTAGAATATTAGGAAATAAAGCTTTTGCTAAATGAAAACTCACTGAAGTACAAATAGCATACTATTGTGGACATTGCTTCACAAGAGAATGCCCCAAAAATCGAATTAACAACTGGTCTTGACATTCAGGAGCAAGGCTTCGCTTTTAACAATGAATTCTTTGGGTTCTAAAAACCAGCCTGATAGGTAATGAATTCGGTGTTAATTCAAATATCTTGTAACTATATCTCTGTTAGTAGTCTAGTAGGTAGTGTGTAGCTCAGATATCTTGAACAGAACGAAATATGAAAAAATATTTCTACGGCGACTTTCTCTCAGCGGTCTTCTAGGAAAAACTCTGAAAGTAAATAACAAAAGTTTCTCAAAAATCTATGATCCGAAGTCGCCTTTAAACTAATGGTTCCGCGCGCATTTGGAAAAATCTAACACTAACAACATGGGTGGTGTGAGAAGCTAGGTCGTAATAAATGAATAAAAGGTTGTAATGATCAATTAAGTAAGTATAGCTCTGCTTTTGCAAATGATTGCTTGTAAGTCAAGAAAGAAAAATAATGTGACCGCTACCATTTAAATAGTTGATAGGAACGCTTCCTTTCCAATCCTAATAATTACCTAATCAGTATGACAACAAATCAGCGTTTATGTCCAGCTCACGATTTGTCGGCGTCCAATAAAAATTTTCGCTTTATAGATGGTCTAACAGAGGTATATACGTGTGTGGATTGGTATTCAGTAGAGGAATACCTGTTCCAGCAAGTTCGTTAGTTACACAATTAACGGGAATATTACGAAGACTGTGATGAAGAAAGTCGTCGTAGTCTAGTAGGTAGTCTGTTGGCTTATTAGACGAGAAGCCACGGTTCAAACCCTCGGCGGCTTTCTCTCAGCAGATTTCTGGCAAAAACTCTGAAAGTAAATAAAACTGCCATGAAAATTTTCACATAAATCTATCGTTCGGAGTTGACTTTAAACTGTAGATCCCGCCACTCTTGTCTAAAAATTAATACACACAACTTATACAAGTGGTGTGAGAAGCTAAGTCATTTTGATGATTTTGAGCTCCAAAAATATCGTATTGACGATTTGACGATTTATGCCCTTATTTAGACGATTTTTAAAAATTAAAAATTGACGTCATATCCCTAACTTTTTTAAAAGCCACTTTAAACCACTTAAGTTACTTTTGAATACCTGTGATGATTTTTCTGTATTTTATTCCTTTTTATCCCTTTAAAAACCAAAAAATTACAACTCCTAACTAACCTCGTAGTTAAGAATAATTTATCACTTGTCGTTGCAGCCAGTTTTAAAAATTCGACTATAGCTTTTGATATTACCATCGGAAGAACAAAGGCAAGCGCCGTTATTTTTGTTCGTACGACCAACGCTCAGGGGATGGATGGCATTGTGTTTGGAACTATGAAAATATGTTATGGTAAGAAGGAAAGAGAGAACAGCGTTTATGGACACTAGGCTTGTATATTTTTATACCATAAGTAACAGGAAAGACCTGTGAAGGAATTGAGTTCCACATACGAATAGACCGACTAAAAAACGTACTTTTTCTGTAATGCAGTGTGCGATCCACTGGCCAATTGACCATATACAGATGTCCTGGCCGAGAAAGACGAGCGTTACGTAAGAATATACGATTTTCGGGGACAAGTCGCCTTATTTCGTTCGAGCAAAATCCTTTTGTAGTAGTGATAGAACAGTGAAACACAAACCACATTGCAACGATGCACCAATGATTTAATGGAGTTGGATACATTAACGTCATTAACGAGCTACTACGGCCTCTCCTGTACACGGTCGAGAAACCTCAAAATATACGTTGAGGCACCAACCTCAAATAGTATACATAAAATCTTAAGAAGGAACTGAAGGAAATGAAAAATGTGTCGGTTGCAGCCAACATTGCACTGAATTTTAATGCTTAGAAAGTCAAGTGCTTCTGGCTCCTTAATATTTACACCACCCATACATAGATTAAGATGATGCAATATTATTGCCGCCCTTATGTGTCAATAAACAACACTGGAATAGAATGTTTAAATCTTAACCAATTTTTTCCTGAAAATGATATAACATTTCTCCATTTTTGGAAAAAGAATTAATAAATGAAGATGAGGGACGCTAGCTTTTAATTTCTAACAAATTTGTTTTTAAATGTTTTATTTTTGAACTCAGATATGTATGTACATACATTGACGTAATATGTTCTACTACAGTAGAAATAATTTTGGTTTTTAAAAACATTTAATTTATTTATTTATTTTTTCTGACGATTTTTTAACGATTTCAATAAACGTCTTTGACGATTTTGACGATTTTTCTCAAATATTTGACGATTTGGTGCCTCATTTATCTGGCAGCTATGGTCGTAGAAGGGTTGTAATGGCCAATTATGCATGTATGTGATCACGAATCCATAGAACAAACCTGCAGCGACAGTTGTTCAAGAGAGTCGAATTACTATATATGGTTAAGTTTGCCATCCTATATAAGAAAGGACTTTGGAAGCTTCTAATTGTCCTGTAAAGGATTGTACAATATTCAGCTCCTAAAACGAAAGAGGGCACGGTTCTGAAAAACAAAAACAAGATCATTTTAAAAATGTAGAATCTTATATGGAATGCAATGGCATTCGAAGTTAAAAATGTTTTTCATCGGGATGTGCTCGTCCGGCACCTCTTGTTGTTTTCTTTATATTTTTAAAATATTTTTTTTTTAAAAGAATTCAGTTTAAAAAAAAATCTGAATTGTCGCCTTATTTTTTTGTTACACTGTAAACACATGTCTCAGCTTGTTGCATACAACATTAAAATAAAGTTTCCAATAAAAAAAAAAAACCAAAAAAAAACCGGCAGAAAACAAATGCTCCAGCAATAGGCAACAGAAAAGCAATTGTTTAACAAAATCTGTCACACTTATTGAATTCATCCATTAATAAAAATGTTTACGAAATCGAAAACAATCGAATGCGCTCCACATGTACACATAAGACCCACCGTTTGTAGGTAAGTGCGTGTGCGTGTGCATGTGTGTCTGTATGTATTTGCTCGTTTCCGTTCTTTAGTTTTCATTCTATTTGTTGCACAAAATGCAACCAACCAACCAGCAGCAGCAGCAGCAGCCATTAAGTTTTGTTTTGTGGCTCTAAAATAAATGACATGATTTACTGGATTTTATTTTTTATTTTTTTTTTTTCAAAATTTATGTACATATCTCTGTATGTGTATGTGTATGTGTTTGTATATTTAAACAATTTAATTTTAGTATAGAATTTAAAAATATTGTTCTTTTGTTTTTCATTTTCGTTTTTTTTTTTTGATTATTTTTAGGTGCGCCTCTGAGTTTTTTTCCAGATTTTCACAATTCAATCAACAAGTGGTGTCTGTGAGAGAGAACTTTAGTTAAATTTTGTCTTCATTTCAGTTGGGTGGGTGGACAGTTTCAAATTAAAGTTGTTTCGTTCCCTTTGAGAAATGTTCACCTTTAGTATTTACATGGCGGCATTATAATGTGGCATTATAATGTGGTCACTGGTTGATTAGTAAACAAAAATATTTCACAACTTGGGTTTTTAGGTTAAAATCTTAAGGTCCTAATATTTGCTTCATTAAAATTATTACAGACCAGAGGGTCGTTAACATAATTTATTGAACCGTAATTGGCTTTGTTTTCTAAGAGCGCAGAGGCCTGCATAAGCTGCTTGTTGGTGGACAAGTGATTGGCAAACTACTATTACTTGTTGGCTGCTGTAAAATGCTGAGGTTTTTAACCCTCTATTGAATCAAAAATTATGTCGCTTAACCCAAAGACTTTTCAGATATCGAAGAGAGCAAATGCGACTTCGATTTTTTTAAATAAATTCTTTATTTTGTTTTGTTCGAACTGTCTGAGCTGGGATTTGAACCACGAGCTCTCGTTTTAAAAGGGTTAAAAACTTTTTAGAACTAAAAATTATGTCGCTTAACCCAAACACTTTTCAGAAATTGAAGAGACCAAATGCGACTGAGCTGCGATTAGAACCACGAGCTCTCTTCTAATAAGCAACTAGACTACGGAGGAACCTCACAGTAGGTATATCAAGGTAAAAATACCTAAAAATAATCAAAGGCTTACCTTTGCTGAAACTGTAATGATTAGGAAGAAGGGGCGATGCCTTAAAATCTACTCTGTCACTTGGGGAAGATTCTTAGGCTCTTTGAAATTATTGAAGGAACATGTCTAGTCGTAGGTGCTTAGGTTAGGTTAGGTTAGAGGACGTGTACTTGTCAATTAAGACAAGTACAGTACCCGGAGGTCGAACTGACCCATTGTGCAACGTCCTAGTTTCTCACACCACTTATGTTGTGTGTGTTAATTTTATACATGAGTGGTGGGACCTACAGTTTAAAGTCGACTCCGAACGACAGATTTTTTTGAGAAACTTTTTCATGGCAATTTTATTTACTCTCAGAGTTTTTGCTAGAAATCTACTGAGAGGAAGTCGGCGAAGAAATACTTTTTGTATTTTTGTCTTGATGTCTGGCCTGGGGCGCGAACCCTAGCTTGACGTCTAATAAGCCAACACTACCTACTAGACTACGGCGACTTCAAATAGTCGTAGATTAATTGCATAAAATTTACAATTTCGTCAGCATGGTTGGGAAATACCAACTAAGAACAGATACCATTGATATTACAACAGGAGCTGAAGTCATGCATTTTATCTCTCTACACCACATCACGTCCATTATATTTTTGGCTTATATATATACATACATAAATAGTTGGTCACTACAACTCTTCAGACAGGATTACGTCCCAGCTTTTCAGATCACTTTATGTTGTGTGTGCGTTAATTTTATTTATGAGTGGCGGGACCTACAATTTCAATTCTATTCCGAACTACAGATTTTTGAGAAACATTTTCATGGCAAATCTATTTACGCTCAGACCTTTTGCCAGAAATCTGCTGAGAGGAAGTCACCACAGAAATATTTGTTAATAATTCGTTTTGTTGGAGATGTCTGTTCCGAACTGCGGCCTCACGTCTAATAAGCCAACACACTAGACTACGAAGACTACGACTATTCTTGGCTTACTTGCTATAAATCAAGCATCAATGCCTGATGTTATTTAGTAACTCGGAATTGTACGAAACAGCCATGCATTACTACTTCATGGGCAGCCTTTCTTCTCATATAGTTAGTGAGAGCGAGTTAGTTTAGAAAACCCATTAGACTCTAGGGTCGTATTTTATACTTTTGCTATCAATTTCCTGTAATTTCTGCGTAAGAACATCTCTTTCTTTTGCCAATATACAACATAATAGGCATACGTTATGCCCACATCTATAATTTCTCGAGCTAATGTTGAGAATAAATTAAAGCATCTCTCGCAGTGAGAAAATAAAAATCGCATACGTTGCGAATGTAATTACCGCCTCAATAAACGTAAAAGTTCTCACAACAAATTAAAATGAAATTGAGCAAAAACAACAACAGCAACAACAACAACAATTACAATAACAAAATGATTCTACTTTTTTTTTTCTTGTAATGTTTAGGTGGTGGGTCGATTCTAAATGTTGCAATTTGTTGTTGTTGTTTTTTGCTTTCCTCTTGGCTTTTAATTTCTTTGAGTTTGAGTAGGCAAGCCTAGATTTTTCCCATGGAAATTTCTCAAGATGCAAGAGAAAAAAGCAACAAGAAAAAAAGAAGATTTCTTCCGTCTTTCTTTGCCTGACAAATGAATGTTTTTTTAAAAAAGCGGGTTTTTCTTTTTCTCTACACAATCCTGAGTAGCAACATTATGTTGCAAGTACTTGAAGATACATTAAAAACATTTCTTGAGTGTATTCGTAAGCAGCATACACACACACACTCATATCTCGGGTTCTGGTTTCTTGATCAGAAAAAAAGAGAAGAAAAAATGCAATACAAACTTTAAAGAAGATTTATGGTTTGTATTGTTTTTGTTTTTTGTTTTCATATAGTGTTGCAACTTGTTGCAACATAAGCAAATAAATTAAAATGTATGGCAAAATGCATTACAGAGAACAGAAGAAGAAATGCCTTTTAAGATAATGTGCTCCAGGACATGAAAATGCTACGAAAAAAAAACTAAATGCAGTGCAACCAAGGTGTGTATGTGTTCATTTAGCTTTTAGTTTCACATACTACAAGTGGTAGTAGTAGTAGTAGTAGTACCTACTCATACTGCATAATACTTCAGTGGAGTGAAAAAAAATTTGAATTTTTTTTTGTACTTCGATTTGGTTACCAAATGTAAAATGAAAAACTTAAGAAACAAAAAAAAAGTGAAAAACCCACGTTAAAATGTGGGTCAAGCTTT
The DNA here is from genome assembly GCA_958299815.1 of Sarcophaga carnaria. Taxonomy (NCBI): domain Eukaryota; kingdom Metazoa; phylum Arthropoda; class Insecta; order Diptera; family Sarcophagidae; genus Sarcophaga; species Sarcophaga carnaria. The sequence goes on from OY283152.1 coordinate 21,804,758, forward strand.
ATTTAAAACAACAACAGCAACAATAACAAACAAATAAAAACATTTTCTTTCGTTAGAGAAAAATTTTATTTAAAACACACATATAAAGAGCAACAACAAAAAAAATTAATCGATAAAAAACGATTTTTTTTTCTTTTCTTTTCATTTAATTTTTTTTTTGGTACGATTAGAGTTTCCCACACCTTAGAATGTCAACGTTTATCTAAATTATTATTTTAGCACATAAAGTAACGCTTTTAATAGGTTTTCTGGTGTTTGTTGTTGTCGATCACTAAAAATCAGATTTTTTTGTATTTAGAGACCCTTTACTAGCTTAAGTAGTCTAGTAGTGACGTCGCCGTAGTCTAGTAGGTAGTGTGTTTGCTTATTAGATGTAGAGCCTGGGTTCATACCCCAGGCCAGACATCAAAACATACATAATTGGTCATTACATCCCTCCAGTAAGGATTACGACCTAGTTTCTCACACCACTTATGTTGTGTGTGTTAATTTTATACATGAGTGGCAAGACCTATAATTTAAAGTCGACTTCAAACGATAATTTTATGACAATTTAATGACAATTTTATTTACTCTCAGAGTTTTTGCCAGAAATCTGCTGAGAGGAAGTCGCCGAAGAATCGAAAGATCGTTGACAAATCACGTTTATCGGCAAATATTTATTGTAAAAGCTAATACAGTAGGTCAACAAGTTCTACAATATAATTAACTCAGACGGGTCAATAAGCGATCTTGGGCCAGGAAGGGAAGTTTTTGGTACCAGGAGTTTTTAGTCGAAGTTTTTGGTTCGAAGTCACCGTGAACTAGTAGGCAGTGTGTTGGCTTATTAGACGTGAGGCCTCGGTTCAAACCCCAGATCCGGCATCTCAAACTGAACGAAATATGAAGAAATATGAAAACAAAAAATATTCGAACAAAAATAATCGAAATATTAAAAAATATTTCTTCGGCGACTTCCTCTCAGCAGATTTCTGGAAAAAACTCTGAGAGTAAATAAAATTGTTATGAAAAATTTCTCAAAAAATTTGTCGTTCGGAGTCGACTTTAAACTGTAGGTCCCGCCACTCATGTATAAAAAAAATTAACCCACACAACATAAGTGGTGTGAGAAACTAGGTCGTAATCCTGACTAAAGGGTTGTAATGACCAATTATGTATACGTAGGTATGTAGTTTTTGGTCTCAGAATCCATTCAGCAAACACGCGGGTATCCGCCAAGCGAAACTTTATGCCATTGAAAGATGTGAAACCAAAATCCATTTGTGAAGTGGTAGCGGATGTTTGGAAAGATATGCTCAACGAAAAGAAAAACAAAGACAGGCAAAGACTCTTTTCAAACCAAGAGGGTTTGAGGCAATCATAACTTTTGTTTGGAAACTACATTCAGAAGGGACCTGAGTTATGCGTCAGATTATCCAGAAATAGCCTGATGTAGGTAACCGATGTTTTGACAGAGCACTGTAGGTTTAGGTTTAGGTTTAGGTCGAAGTGGTAGCTCTGATATCACAGAGCTCACTTGTGCACGCATAGCGGCCCGTTGTGATGCCACGGGTGAACGCATTTCTGTACTGACAAGTTCCACCAAAATCAGGGAAGAGGAAGAAGTTGGTCAGCGTAAGGGCTGCACAAAGACTCAGGGTATATTTGTTCAAGCTCCACATGTAGATTCTGTTACGACTAGAATGAATCATTGGAACATATTCTTTAGTGCATTCCAGGCAGAAACTAGTGAGTGCATTTCAAGTGTTCGGCAGGGATTTGTTATTGTTGACACCGAACAACATTCTGAAATTTGTCAGGGCAATAGATTTGTGGAGGGTCGCATGAACGCAGTACTAATATACCTCTTCACCGCAATATTACCATAATAACCCCTTTTGTTAAAGGCGTTATGGATTTAGCAGGCTACATCTTTATGTTAAAATTCAATGTCTGATCTTCACAATTCATTACCGTTATTAGAGTACAAAAATTGCCTCCTGGCTGATGGGTAGTAATGACCACTTGTTTATTTATACAAGTGTTATGCTTAATGGAACTCCATTGCGAAAAGAAGTTCAATGAGAATGAAAGGGTGAAGTGAATCTTTCAATGGGTTCAACTACATGAATAGAGGGTGATCATAATCTTACTTACCTACTTAATTGGCCATAACAACCGTTTAACCGATTTCGGGCTGCCGCAACACATCCTTCCAGGCGCCTCTGCTTCTTGCGCGCATACGCCAATTGGTCACACCAATTGATGACAGGAATTCCTCGATTTGGTCCTTTCAACGGATACAAGGTCGTCCTCTTCGCCGACTTCTGCAGATTCCCGCATCAAATACCCGTCTCGCCAGAGCCATCCTCCTCCAATCGAATGACATGGCCGAGCCAGCGCAGCCACTGGATGTTAATATGCTGCACAACGTTTATATCGTTGAGGAGCTCATGCAGCTCACTGTTGGATCGGATACGGAAATCATCGCCAACTTGCACTGGACTGGAGATCCTACGTAGGACTTTTCTCCCGAACACTCTCAAGGCTGCTGCATCAGTGCTTAATAGGGTCCATGCCTCTGCGCCATAAAGAACCACGGATAGGATGAGTGTCTCGTAGAGTGTTAGTTTTAATGATCATAATCTATCACCTCCAAATTGGCTCACAAATCTCCACTTTGTGACCCCCTCCCCCCGTAAGCTTTGAGGCACCCATTAAGGTTTGGTGTTTTAGGAAAGGCAAATGCAGTGCTTGTCCTCTTAGTTGGGATTGCTGCAAGAGGATGTCAGTACTTAGCCTGGTATCCTACTGGAGGTGTTTCACCTACTTTTCCAACTTAATCTATCCTAGGGATTAATACAGATTTAGTTCAATTCAAAAAATTTTCCTTTTTCTCAAGTCCCCCTTACAGTTTTGCCTTTGGAACTAATTGAACAAAGAAACTGCACCTGTTGCTAGGTAAGCCAATAGCCACCTTCTTAAACCTGCTATAATCTAATCCGAACGTCATGCGTGCAGGTTTTTCCAAGAAGCGGATGAAAGAACAACTGTTTGTTATATGCCAGCTAATGTTGTTTGCTGTTCCAGAAGTTTGTGTTTGAAACACATGCTGACTAAAAGTGGCAGTATTGCTTGGCCAAAACTCCTTCTGTAACGTTAACACTTTTAATTCATTAGCCAAGAATTTATTGTTGTTGTTGTTATTTTATATTCTACAAATACATTGAATGTTACGTTCTGAAATTATTTTATTATTCAATAGATCAGGTTATGTTGCGTGGGTGGATTTGTTTGATGGCTGACTGATTGGCTGGTTCATAAATTGGCTCTTATTCGTAATTTTTTTTTCATTTATTTATGCTTTTATTGTTGGCTGATTGAATGCATTAATTTGTTGTTGTTGTATTTATTGTTTCATGGTTGTCGTTCCTATATTCTGCTTGCAACTTTGCCAACACCATACAACCCAGAAACGTTATGCAACCAAAGTGTCCAAGACATTTTCAATATTTTTTTAAAAATTTTTTTTTTTGTAAGTTTTTTTCCATACGTTTGTAGATCTCAACTAATGATTGGCTTAAAGGAAAAAGTTCTATGGCATTATTTTATGGTGCATAAAATCATAAAATATTCAAACAATTGACGAAAAGATTTTTTTGTTTTTGTTTTTATTGTTTTTGTTTTTGTTCTAAATGTTTTGCCATGTGGGTTAAAAGAATGTTATTTTTATGATTTTAAATGGATTTTTAGAAAATTTATTACAAAAATTAACAATAATTTGTAGGTGGTGGGTGATCTGTTCTTCAGCAGGCGTTTGTTGGCTGGTGGCTCAAAAAAAAAAAAGAAATGAATATGCAAACAGCACAGTGGAAAAAGAGGGGATTTTTATAGGAGTCATGGTATGACTGTTTTGATAATTGTTGTAAGTACATACTCTGAGTAAATAAAATTGTTTGTCAAAAATCTATCGCTCCAAGTCGACTTTAAACTGTAGCTTTAGGCCACTCATGGCTAAAATTAACCAAAACAACATGGATAATGTAAAAAGCTATGTTGTAATCCCGACTGTAATGACCAATTGAGTAAGTAATGTTGTTGATTGAAACCGCCGTAGTCTGGTAGGTAGTGTGTTGGCTTATATGACTTGACGCCACGGTTCAATCGCCAGTTCAAACAACTAAAACAAAACGAAATATAAAAAAATATTTCTACGGCTACTTCCTCTCAGCAGATTTCTGGCAAAAACTCTCAGTGCAAATAAAAAATTGCCATGAAAAATTTCTCAAAAATCGTCCGTTCGGAATCGACTTAAACTGTAGGTCCCTGTCACTCAAGTATAAAATTAACACACACAACATAAGTGATATGAAAAGCTAGGTCGTAATTCTGACTGAAGGTTTGAAATGATCAATTATGTATGTTTGTATGTATGTATGTTGTCGATAACGTTTGATACTCTGGGGTTTCCTATGTCATAATACTTTTTCTTCTAAAGAAAAAAATTTCCAATTCAGTGGCAATTTTTAAAGAGAAATTGTTTAAAATGCTTAAAATTTTTATAATACATGCACAGGGTTATTACAAAACCACATTAAAATCGTGTAGATTCCCCCTATAAACACTGTACTGCCAGTTGCTGTTCGCTCAAAGCCAATATAAAATCAAATAATTTTTGTGTTTGCAATGAAGAAAAAAACAGCGAGGTAAAGAAACATTTAAATATGCATTGCAATTAAATATAAATAACTTAACGCCTGACCCACGTACGTGAGATGTTTGATCTCTCATCTAAATTTTAACAACAAACGGCAACAAGAGTTTACTTCTTTTCTGTTTTTTTTTTGAAAAACTTTCATTGCAACAATTTTCAACACCCGAAAAAATTTAACAACAATAACAACAGCATTTGCAATAAGATACAGACAGACAGACAAACGAAAATTGTTATTTTTATATATTTAAACCGATGATCTGTATTGACCTTCTTTAAAGCAATTTTTGCCTGTGAAAAACAAAAAAAAACAAAAGAAAACAGTCAGACAGACAGACAGACAATCAATGAATTTTTCCCCCAAAAACATTGCTGCCATTGTCCACATGATCATCATTATGATGATCATGAGCAGCAACACAATGATTATTGGCAACGCGAGAGAGAAGAAATGGAAAATATTTCTGTAAGAAAATAAACGAATTGTTGTCGTTAAACAGAAAAACAACAACAACAGCAAAAAAAATCAAAATAAAATATCCTCAAGACACAACTCAATGGACGTACAGACAGACAGATGCCAACGATAGCCAAACAAACGTATATAAAGTGTGACAGACGATTTTGGACGTATGCTGTTCGGCCTCATATTAAAGACACACGTTTGTGTAGAATGAAAGAGAGTTGAAGAAAGTGAATTTCTTTTTTTGTTGTTGTTGTTGTATTGTTACTGTGGCTGCTGTGGCATAGTAAACCCACAATGATTTCCAAAACCAATACTTAATTGGCGAAGTTCAATGTGTCCATATAAATTTTATTTTCTTTTCTTTCTCTGCAAAAACAAAAGATCATACCACACGAGAAAATATCGCCTAAAAAGAAAAGAAAAAAAAAAGAAACATTAAAAAAGTTATTGTTGATCAAGGCCGACTAAATGGTAATGCGCTTAAGGTTTTCAAAGAACTTTTTTTTATTGGATCAACAGAGATTATCTTAGTCAGCTGAACTGAATTGTGTACTCATTTGCATTCGGAATTGGTACAACGATTGATTACACTTTTAGTTCTCTATAGGTGGACTTTCGGCTATACTACGCTCCATCTACTCTCTACCCCAGATTTCAAAATCTCTTATGGTTGGAATCTCTCCTGGCCTATTACAGAAGGGTGTAGAGTAGCTATTTCCATATCTAATAAATATATGCCGTAGTAAAGGGTGTTTTTTATAGAGGTATAGAACTTTAAGTTGCAATAAAACAACGATGGATTATTCGATTGACATGAATTTTATTTATCCGAAAGATAATCTTGTGGCATTACATTTTAAATATGACTTCTGGCATATGACCGCCACGGCTGGCGCGGATGTAGTCCAATCTGAACGTCCAATTTTCGATGACTTTTTCCAACATTTGTGGCCGTATATCGGCCATAACACGGCGAATGTTGTCTTCCAAATGGTCAAGCGTTTGTGGCTTTACCGCATAGACCAATGACTTTACATAGCCCCACAGAAAGTAGTCTAGCGGTGTTAAATCAAAAGATCTTGGAGGCCAATCCACAGGTCCAAAACGTAAAATTAGGCGGTCACCGAACGTGTCTTTCAATAAATCTATTGTGGCACGAGCTGTGTGACATGTTGCGCCGTCTTGTTGAAACCACATCTCCTGGACATCATGGTTATTCAATTCAGGAATGAAAACGTTAGTAATCATGGCTCTATACCGATCACCATTGACTGTAACGTTCTAGCCACCATCGTTTTTGAAAAAGTACGGACTAATGATTCCACCAGCCCATAAAGCGCACCAAACAGTCAGTTTTTCTGGATGTAATGGTGTTTCCACATACACTTGAGGATTACCTTCAGTCCAAATGCGGCAGTTTTGTTTGTTGACGTAGCCATTCAACCAGAAGTGCGCTTCATCGCTAAACAAAATTCGCTTATGAAAATCGGGAACAATCTATGCCTTACTTGATGATCGTTTGGCTTCAAATCTTGCACGAGTTGGATTTTGTAAGCACGTAAACCAAGACCCTTCCGCAAAATCTTCCATAAAGTGGATGGACACAGATCCAATTCCTGTGCTCGATGGCGGATGGACTCATTCGGTTCTTCCTCAATGCTACGCTCTACAGCAGCAATAGCTTCTTCTGTACGCACCGTACAGCGTCTCTGGGGATGCGAGTTATAAATAAGAGTAAACGTGGTGCGAAAACGTTCCATGGTTAATCGAATTAACTGCTCTGATGGACGATTTTGTCGACGATAAAATGGACGTAGTGCGCGATACGTTTTCCGCACAGAACCATTATTTTCGAAATAAAATTGCACTATTTGCAAGCGTTGTTCAGGCGTGAGTCTATTCATGATGAATTGCCAAACCAAACTGAGAATAAATCACTTGACAGCTGTTAAATCGGTCGCCATCTTGAAAAGTAATGCCAACTTAAAGTTCTATACCTCTATAAAAAAACACCCTTTATATACCAACGGCATGGCGAAGGGCGAAAATGGTGTTCAGCCAAAAAGACGGGAAAAAATGCCTTTATACCGTCCATAAGACCAATTTGTCTCGGGTCTTCATGTTGAAATCACTTGAAAAACTTGTAGGCAACCACATAAAGCGTGGGATATTAAAAGGGATACCACTGTGCCTAGGCACGTGGAACAAATTTGAAAACGGTTCACGGTATACAGACTAGCGTGTGTTGGTAGAACAGCCGCAATGAGAACCTGTTCTACAGTCACTCTAGAATTCACTGTTGGATTTAAGTCCACTGCACATGTTAGCGAAGACTAAAGCTTTAGAGGTTATAAATAGCTTTTGTGATATAAGAAATCAATTCATTGGCAGCTCTCTCCCTAACTATCCCCTGTAAATAACCAATAGACTCCCTGATTTTGGGAAAAGCTTAACAACGAGACTTAGTAACAAAAATGAATGGAGTCATCTGGAATCTGCATAATTTTTTAAAAAAGAGACTCGTATGTGGTATACAGATGGGTCAAGACTGGATCTAGAAGTTTGGGTCACAGAATGATATATTCTCTTGGATATTTTCTAGGCGAAAGTATATGCCATCGAATGATATGTGCTCAATTCTACATGGGTAGCCAGTACAAAAAATAAGGCATAGCAACTATCAGACTGTCAGGCCGCAGTTCGAGTACTCAACTTTTATAATGTCCCAGCTTATGTAAGAATTTTCTTCAATGAGCAAATTTGCATGCCACTGAAGAGCCCAGAATCGTTCTATGGAGCGGAAGCTAATGTTTGGAAAAGTATACTCAACGAATGTGTAGCACGTATGCTGACCAACTTCCCCGATGATGAAATGGTTGGTGCAATTTGGTGAGTTCAGTGCAGCGTCACAACGGGCCTCTATGCATGCTCAAGTGTACTTTGGTAATCAAAGCTACTGCTTCGACCTATGCTCTACGAAAGGAAAGATAAAGAGAGGCAAATGCTCTTCTCAACCCAAATGGATTTGAGAAAATCAAAATTTTTGTTTGGAAACTGCAATAAGAGGAGATTTGAGGTAATCAGGTAATCTAGAAATAAACTGAGGTTGGTAACGCGTCTTTTGACAGAGCACTGTAAACTCAAGGAATGGGGGTTGTCTCGCACCCAACGTAATGGTTCTGTGATGATGAGAGTAAATTATCGAAACACATTCTTGGAGTCTGTGAGGCATTAATGCATCCCAGAAACACATATCAAGTGCTAGAGAGAGAATTGTCATTGTGAAACCGAACACCAAACTGAAATTCGTCAGAGCAATAGGCTGGGGTCGCCGTGGTCTAGTAGGTAGTGTGTTGGCTTATTAGACGAAAAGCCAGGGTTCGAGCCCCAGGCCAGACATCAAAATAAAGTACAAAAAGTATTTTTTCAGCGTCTTCCTCTCAGCAGATTTCTGGCAAAAAATCTGAGAGTAAATAAAGTTGCCATGTAAAGTTTCTCAAAAATCTATCGTTCGGAGTCGACTTTAAACTGTAGGTCCCGCCACTCATGTATAAAATTAACACACACAACATAAGTGGTGTGAGAAACCAGGTCGTAATCCTGACTGAAGGGTTGTAATGACCAATTATGTATGTATATATGTAATAGGCTGGGGTACTGTATAAAGTTTGAGTACAAGAGATAGTTTAGTCGCAGCAATAAGGCACCTCTAGAGGACGATAATTATAATGATAACCTCTAACGGAATCAATCAGCCAATAATACGTTTAAAAATTGCTTCCGCAACATTCTTCAAGACCTAAAATTATTAGTCAACCCGATACTTAAGAGTTACTCCGTTTTTTTTCGCCCATAATACTGCTTTAAAGTCGATTATTTGATCAGTTGTGCACAAAATTTATGTGAACTCAATTACTTGTGAGTAGCCATTCAAGCAATCATGGAGTATCCAGAAATGTTTAGCAGAACCCTAGACTTCTGGTGGTGCCGGTGAGGATTACAAACTATTTTATTTCTTTCTTAGAATCTACAATCAGGGATTTTTCTATTCACCCCCTTTTTCTAATTCGCAATCGTTTTCAGGACTCTTTTTTGATTGTAGGTTATTTTGGGGGCAGATTTATGCACCTGGCCGTGTCTAAACTGTTAACAATTGTACCAAAAAATTCCTTTAATATGCCTGACCAAGAGGACCAACTTAAAAAATTTGAACTCACTTGTACCGCATTGTGTCACGAAGATGAATAAATGCATCCAAAGTACACAGTGTATGTACGTATGTATGGTATGTAAGTACGTTTAAGTACTTTAACAACAACAACTACAGCCAACACCAACAACATTTATTTGTTTATTTCGTATTTTAACAACATTTATTCGATCTTTGTTTTTGTATTTTTTTTGATTTCTTTTTCGGCGGTGAAATTGTGTTTCTCTTTTCGAAAACAACCAATAAAACAGGTTCAGCAGCACTTTCGGTGCAAATGAAGAATTTATTTTTAATGGCGGCCTTTCGATCCTTTTTGGAGGCAACAGCATCAGCAGCAGTAACAACAGCAACAACAGCAACATGATAAACTATAATTGTGTGTGAACTTAAATGATATGAAAGGTGCAGCCTTTAGACAGAAAGTCAGTCAGTCATACAACCACCAATGCAACAGCAAATGAAAATTGTAGAAATTGTTGTTTGAAGTCAATGTTTTATTATTAAGAGAAAAAAAAATTAACGCAGATGACCCAGAATATTTTATAAACACCAACAATAACAACGACAACAACAGCTAACAAACAACAGCGGCAATTGCATGAACATGAACAACACAAAACTGTTGTATTGTACTTGTGTGGTTGATGTTGCTGTTGTTATATTTGTTATTGTTGTTGTTGTTGGTTTTTATTTTGTTAACCAGTGATCCGAGGCCGACATAAATAATAATGATCATGTCACTTTTGCTTAATCACTATCGCCAGACAAATGCTTGTACACATGGGCTCATTTACAGTTGAATTCCATTGTTGCTGCTGCCGCTGCTGCTGTTGCTGTTGCTATTGTGGTTAATGCGATGGTTGTGCGTGGTGCAACTTAGAAATGAGAGGTTGAAGCGTATAAAATGGAAAAATAAATTTTATCGATTATTAACCATTTTTTATCGATTATTAACCATTTATCGTATAAGCTTAGAGGTTCAGTTAGCTTATCGAAGAAGGAAAGGAGTTCAAAAAAAATTTTTTTTTGTATCATAACCAATACGAATGCTCGATGTGATACAATTCAGATTACTGATGAAAGCTGATCTATATAATCACACGAGTCCGCCTTGGAATCCACCTCAGACTCATAGCACCTTCAGAAGTAATCTGAGAGAATGGCAACTCTATTGGCTTACCTTCCACAATGGCAGTAGTCCGTACGAACAGCAATAGTATGATGGCCGGCCAGGCTCTTTAAGGAAAGAAGCCAGTCAGTCCTCATCCCATGCCATCAACAAAGCATTAGTCTCCCTGTACAATAATCTGAGAATACCCCGTTTTGCACAAGCATTCACGGTACCTATAGCCTTTAATATGTCGGGAACTGTGAGCTCTGTACCAGCCCGTTCATCACCAATGCAATTTCCCTGAATTACCTACATCCGCGTACATAAATAAGAGTTACGTTTGAAAGCTAAATATTCACCATTGAAATCTCGGCATTCATGGACAAGGGCGAAAATTAGAGATGTTCAGTGGAAATCCTGTTACCTGAGTAAGCATTGAACCGATTTCGAAATGACCATGATCTCCATCTAGAATCCACTACAGTGGTCAGGCATCTTGTACGATAGTTTAATGTCAGAAGCCTTAATATTTATTCCACAGTCCAATTAAGTCGCCGTAGTCTAGTAGGTAGTGTGTTGGCTTATTAGACGTAAAGCCAGGTTTCAAGCCCCAGGCCAGACATCAAAACAAAATACAAAAAGTATTTCTTCGGCGACTTCCTCTCAGCAGATTTCTGGCAAAAGCTCTGAGTGTAAATAAAAATTGCCATGAAAAGTTTCTCAAAAATCGTCCGTTCAGAATCGACTTAAACTGTAGGTCCCCGCCACTCATGTATAAAATTAACACACACAACATAAGTGGTGTGAGAAACTAGGTCGTAATCCTGACTGAAGGGTTGTTATGACCAATTATGTATGTAGTCCAATTTGGAGTAGTAGGCATATACCTCAAGGGCTCCACCGGGTACGTTGGATATTTAGGCCGAAAGTCTCTAGTTGGAATCGTAAACTAAAAAAAATTATAAGGAACCATGTACTAGACCCCAAGGTTTTTTCGCAATACTGCAGCATAGCCATACCTAGACTGGAGTTGGAGTTTACTGCATTGATCGTTACTACCAACAGCTCAGAACTTTGTTGAAATAGAAGGTGAGTTGGCTCCACAACTATGTAAGCAAATAACGACTTAGTTGGAGTGGAACACAGTTGATGGGTGGTCAGGCAATTAGCTGTCTTCCTAAGGTTTTGGAGAGACATTATAGGGACTCTAGCTTTTCTACACGACAATCTCCTTCGTCCCTAGATGGATTCAACTGCTTTGTCATCTGGCCATCAGTACCAGCGAATTACAATTTGTGATCTTCACCTTGAACAATTTATTTACCAACTACTTATTGCACAGCCTACGCATAATCGTATGGTCGTTTAGATAAGATGCTTTGGTAGGTCGTTGTAAATCTTTTTCTTTTTTGTTGTATTTTTCACTTGTAAGTTGTTTGGCTGATTGGTTACATGGGGCGTCTTTGGGTATTGGCACTTGGTTTCACTCTCTTTTGGGAAGTCATTGTCGACTGCTATTGTTATTGTTATTATTATGGCTATTGTTGTTGTTGCTGTTGTTGTCTTTCACTTTTAATTTCTTCTTTCTTCTTGGCAATGTCTTTTGTTCGTTTGGCTTTCAATGAGGCAATAAATCACTTGAATTCAACTTTTTTTCTTCTTCTTTTTTTAAGCTGATGCTGCGTGATGCTGCACGTACTGAATGTGCGTGCAACACACAACAGGCAACAACAAGTCAAGATCACTAATAATTGTTCATAGTCGTACAAAGTCATACGACCTGCAATTTATAGCACAGAGTTACAAAGAGTGAGTGAGCGAGTGAGTGAATCGAATGTAAGCATCAATTTGCATGTTCCGTCTCATATTGTTTGGAAATTTCGAATTTCTCAACTTCCGCAACTCCAGTGGATTGTTTCCAATTTTTTTGTATTTTGTTTTGAAAGCCATTAAGAAATGAAATGCGATTGCACTTGTAATATTTTACCAGGAAAGGGTTTTTAATTTTATTTTTATTGAATAAAACTGAATAGAAAGAAAATTTGTTACATTTTTGTAATTTTTTTTTTGCAATGGAAACGTCAAGGAAATGTATTTATTTTGCTGGCTCCTCTGCAGCTTCTCCTTCCTGCTCGGGGGGCGGTAGATTGGCTTTACCGAGATTTGCATGTTTAACAGACCAACTCGGCACACTTACGAGACCCCAAATTGGTATGACCAGCATTAGTAGCGTTGCACCACCACCGATAAGTATCTTTTTTCCAAGGCTCATGGGAAATCTGGGTGGCCCACATACCACCTCCTGTGAGTCCTTACGTGAAGGAACTTTAAAATTTGTTTGGTTTATTGGTTTCAACCAATATTTCTTAGTTATTAAGGATTGCATTTATTAAAGAATTTAAATTCGTTAACAATGATAATATTCGACTGTAAATGTAGAAATTTTCAACAATTTAATGAGACTTCAAGTAACAGAGTTGCCTTCTGCTTCAAAAGAAATATTTTCGAAACGTTTTGCATTCCCAAAATAGGATTTTTATTCCCCAAAAATGTTAAACATTCTTATGGTCAATGTAAGGTTCGAAATGTGGTCGGAAACTTCTGTCATATTTAAGTTCAGTTCGTAAAACTCATCAAGATTTATGTGTTTCATAACGAAACCACTCAGCTAGTCTATGAAGGGCTGCACATATATCACAGTGATAGGAAGAGGACTAGTTTTTATTCTTATGGTTATCCCTTAAGCCCTAATGGCCACCTAAACTAGAATGCACTTGCCAATTTTGAGGGAATCTTTATTCAAGAAAATCGCCTCTCTATTAAATGTTTATTGCTACCTCTAATGGAAATCAGTTTCCTGCATATGCAATGATAATTTTATCGTTTACTGCCGATTATATTTTGCATGAAATGAAACGGGCAAAAACAATAAGTAATCGCTAATAAAGTGTAATAGATTATGGGAAAATAAAGACATTAAATTGCATATGTTTGTACTGCTTAGCATATTCACATTAATCCACAATAGCCAGCCATTTTAATCGAATGTTTGAATTCGATAACTCTGTTGATTTAATCGAATGAACCATCCATCCATCAGATTATGACTTTCAATTACCACATCATCTCTCGTATTTACATCAACAGAAGATGTAACAAAAACAAAACAACACCTTTTTTATTTAAAAATATTTTTTTCTAAATTTTGTTTTATGAAAACCACATAAAAATTAAAAATAAAACCCGAAAAAAAAACAACCATCACCTCTCACTACAATGAAAATTAATGATCATTTTGTACTGTTTTTCGTTTTTTGTTTGTCTTCTTCTTCTGTTTTGGTTCATCACTATTAACCCCACGCAGGAATGTTGGTGTACGTCTCTCGTTACCTTTTTTCTTTTCTTTTTTTATATGATAACGTATGGAGCTCATATACATACAATAATATGCGTGAATTGAGCAATTAACCGGAGCAACAGCTGGTCATTGTATCGGAAAAGAAGAAAAAAAAATTGCGTAAGAAAATTCAAAATAAAATATTTCGTACGCTCACGATATTTGTTGGCATTATTAAGAAAAATTATGTCACCCATGCAATTACAAATGAAAACGAATAAGAAAGTTACACAGCAAAAGCCATTAAAATATAGGGATTTCAATTTCTTATGATCAAGGCCTTTAGGTTAGGTTAGGTTAGAGGACGTGTACTTGTCAATTAAGACAAGTACAGTACCCGAAGGTCGAATTGACCCATTGTACAACGTCCTAGTTTCTCACACCACTTATGTTGTGTGTGTTAATTTTATACATGAGTGGTGGGACCTAAAGTTTAAAGTCGACTCCGAACGACAGATTTTTATTTATTGAGAAACTTTTCATGGCAATTTTTATTTACTCTCAGAGTTTTTGCCAGAAATCTACTGAGAGGAAGTCGCCGAAAAAATACTTTTTGTATTTTGTCTTTGATGCCTGGCCTGGGGCTCGAACCCAGGCTTTTGCGTCTAATAAGCCAACACACTACCTACTAGACCACGGCGACTTCATCAAGGCCTTTACCATAGAAAATTTTTAAATCGATAACTTTTCCGTATAAAATTTACAAAATTTACCATTTTTCTACAGTAAATTCACAAAGTCGATAATTTTTGTATAGAAAATTTATTCGACATTTTTCATTTTTTATTCGATAATTTTTCTATAGAAAATTTATTTAACCAATATTTTTTTCCTAGAAACTTTACTAATCCAAAACTTTTACATAGAAATCGATAACTTTTCCTTAGAGAATTTACAAAATCAACAACTTTTCTATTTAAATTTCAAAAAAAATTTAGATTTTGTAGGATATTTCCAAAACAATATCTTTTCAATAGAAATTTTCTACATCGATAACTTTTCTGTAAAAAAAATTAGAAAATTTTAACACTTTTCTGAAGCAAATTTATATAATCGATAACTTTTCTATAGAATTTTTTTCGTACTATCAGTTTTACAGGGAAAATATATTCGAGCGATAACTATATACAAACTATTGTATTTCGATAACCTTCTACAGATATCCACCAATAAAGACTTTTCAAATCGATAACTTTTACATAGAAACGTTAAAAATCGATACATTGTAGAAAATTCAATCGATAACTTTTCTGTAAAAAAAATTAGAAAATTTTAACACTTTTCTGAAGCAAATTTACATAATCGATAACTTTTCTATAGAAATTTCTTTCGTACGATCAGTTTTACAGGGAAAATATATTCGAGCGATAACTATACACAAAATATTGTATTTCGATAACTTTCTAAAGATATCCACCAATAAAGACTTTATAAATCGATAACTTTTACATAGAAACATTAAAGATCGATACATTGTAGAAAATTCAAAAAATCGATAACTTTTCTATAAAAACTTTTCAAAATCGATAAGTTTTCTGCAGCAAATGTATACAATTGATAATCTTTATATATCGACTTACAGAATTGTAACCTTCATAAAAAATTATAACATCGATAACTTTTGAAAAGAAAATTTTTAAAATTCGATAACTTTCCGATTAAAAAGTTAATATAATTGTTAAATATTCTATAGAAAATTGCAAAATAGATTGTTTAATCAATTATTTTCCGTTGAATTTTTTTATATACGACCTTTCTAAAGCATATTTCTTAATCCGATAACTTTTCTATACACTTTCTTAAATCTATAAGCTTTCTAAATAAGTTTCTTAAATAGCTTGCTTTTCTAAAGAAATTTTTTTCAAACCGATAATTTTTTTTTACAAAATATCTTCAATCGATAACTTTATCAGGAGCTTGATTTTATTGATTGATGAATTTTTTAATGAACGTTTTTCAAATCGATCATTATTCTGGAGAAAAAATTTTCAACTATCTTTTTCTCACTGTATAGGTGCCTTTCACACGTTTCCTCTCTCTATCTACAACTCGACAATGCTTCGCGTAGTGGCTACACTCTTCGTCGTATTATTGGCTTAGTTAACGCTTGAAACCATGGACTGTTTCCGCAGTATTGTGTAAGGAGTACGAGATCTTAGTTGATCAATGAAAGTTGAGCGGCGAACGCCTGTGCCACCAAAGCGTCGCAGTTTCTTGACGTTTAACTTTCGAGGCGTAATAATAAAAAAAATCTTTTTTTTGTCGTTATTTAGTCCAGTATTTACTAAATATATTACAAGTTTAATTACATACAAAAAATGAGAGAAAAAAGTGGATTTCCTACCCAATTCTTTCTCAATACAATTTCTAAACGATTTGTTATAAACAAAAGCTACCATCCTATATATCGACAAGACATGAAAAGTAAAATATTTTCAAAAATATACAATCAAGTGTCCTACAAAATCTTAAAATAAAAAACAAAAACAAAAACAACATTTATTAACAAGCTCCATCTCTTCTTCTTCTAGTTCTAAAGTGGTTCTTCGCTCGGCAAAACCGGCGTGCTGGCACCGGCTTGTAAAACTGCTTCGCGTTCGTCCTCCTTAAACGAGGAGCTTTGATCTGAAACGCGACGAGTGGTACGTCTAACTATTTCCAAACGTTCGGCAATCTAATAATGATGAGAGAATGAAAATAAAATTAATGAAAGTGATATAGAACTACTAATAGGCCAACAATTGCTTACCGATTTTTCAGAGCTATTGCGCAGAGCACTATAGTTGGAAAGACTGGAAAGAGAGAAAGAAAAGTTAAGTTAGCAACAACAACATTAAATTTAATAAATGGATGGTACTTGCCTAAATGAACACATTTTCAAACGATCCAATTCGTTTTGCAGTAACGTATAATCTTTTTGCAGGTCCCAATAGTGATCCAAATAGGTTTGTTTCTCCTCCAATAAATTCCTTATCAGATCTTCTAATTGTTTGAAACCGTCACGAGTCTTAGTCTCTGCTTTAAGCTGTTGCTCCTTCCATTTGCAATAGCTTTCTAACAGTTTGCATTGGTGGTTGTTGATTTCTTTCTGTTTGCTGCAATATACGCGAATAATTGTCTGTATTAGTTTGAATGTGTAGTTGTTGTTATTTTTGTTTTAAACTTATATGTGCTCCGCCAGCCATCCACATTCGAACTTACTCGTGTTCCTCTTGCAGCCGCTTATAGTCCTCGATTAATTGATTTAATTTCCGTTTGAGATCACAATTGTCCGCATTGAGATGTTGCATCATTTCCTTGTGATTACATTCGTTGCGTTGCATAATGGCTTGCTGCTCTTTGATAACATTATGGGCCGTATAGAGTTCCTTTTCGGTTTTGAGTAGCTGATCTTGCAGACTTTTTTGATTGCCCATAGCACAGGCATGTTTCTCTTTCAGCGATAATACCTCCTCGCGCAGTATGGTGTTCTGCAATGAAGAGGATCGAAAAAGTAAAACCTTTGGTACGTACAGTGGGGATAAAAGCTTAGAAAAGTTGGAAACAACATTGAACTCTTCTATCTCGAGATTAGAAAACATTGTAAAGGATAATGCTTTCCGCTTACCTCCATATTATGATCAGTTTGCCTTCGCTCCATTACATGGAATCTCTCATTTAACATGCACAGCTGATTATTGGCAGTTCGCAGTTTTTTCGCTTGATCTTCATAATTATGCTCCAGGTCCTCATATTTGGCCGCCAATTCCATGCGATGGGTTTCTTGTGACTTTAGTAGATCACCCAAACGACTAACCTGCGATATTAAATCACCTTAAAAGTAAGAAAAACAAGAAAAATTGTTTAAAATTAAGATAAAGAGAGAGAGAGAGAGAGAAAGAAGGAGAGAGTGCATACCATTCTTCTTTTTAGCCTCATTTAAATCTTCATTCAATCTTCTGGCCTCCTTGTGCAAGAAACGCTGCTCTTGCATGGACTTTTCTAACTTCTGATTCAGCGCATCGATTTTTCTCTGCTGATCCGCCGCGAAATTATTACGTGAGTTAACGAACTCCAAGGCTGCCTGATGAGGTTCATTCGATTGGACTTGTGAGAAACTTTTTAGCATACTGGTTAACTGCATTATGCGCTGATCCCGTTCACACAATGTACGGCGCAAATGATCGATTTGGCATTTAAGAGATTCATTCTAAGTGAACAAAGAGAGAGAGAGAGGGAGAGAGAGGGAGAGAGCGAGTTATGAAATTAGAAATTAATTTTTTTAATAAAATTTCTATTAAATCTTTAGAATATAAAGAAGGTGTATTTTTGTATATTTGAGATTATATTCCCACATTTGTCTGTAGCTCCTGGAAGGCAGTTTCTTTCGTTTGTGTTTGCAGTTCCAAAGCCTGTTGTAGTCGATCGTTTTGTGACTCTAATGCTTTGAGCGATAGCTCCAAGCCACCAACATTGTGTGTATCGTGATCGTCGTCCCGATCTGTGCATTCCTTTTGTACCATTATTACCTCACACGATATCTGCTCAAGATCATTTTTCAATTCGTCAATAATCTTGCGATACGTTTCATGAGTGCTGACAATTAAATTCGACTCATCGTGGCAGTGCTTTAGTGAAGACTCCAAAAGAGCAGTATGCGGACAGTCGCCAGCCTTTTTTTGGGGGGTGAAAGCAATTTTTTTTTAAAAAAGAAAGAAGAAAACACATATCAATCATACGCCTTCGTGTCTAATAGAGGACTCGTAACATTAGCTTACCATGGTTTTGTTTCAATTTTTGTTGCTGTTTCTGTTGTTGTTGGAACGCTGTCAGTAAACCGTTTAAAAGTTTAGAGTTGTCATTGTCTTGTTGTATTTTATTTCCATTAGAAAAGAAAAATTAATTTTTGTTTTTAAATTTCAAACTTTTTGTTTTTCTCTTTCGATTTTCTTTTTTTTTTGATTTTTTGAATTCGTGTTTCAAAAAATTATTTTCCAAGTATTTGCCATCAGAGGAGTATTATTGTTTTGTATTGGTTTTCAGTTTCAATCATTTTCTAATAAAAACGTTTGTCACGAAACGTAATAATATTTTAAAAATCTAAAATAATTTACAATTTGAAACAAAGCCAACAAGAAATGAAGAAAAACATACAAAAAAAAACAACCTGTGATAAAAATAAAATCAAACGACACAGTCTTAGTGACTGACATCTCTCATTCATAGGTACACTCATAGAACTTTGCTTAGAGGTAAGAACGTAATAACGGAACTGAGATAACAGGAATTACAAAGAAACGCGAAAATCTAAGAACAGTTTTTCGAGTCTAGAAGTTACATACATACACAATTGGTCATTACAATCCTTCAGTCAGAATTACGACCTAGCTTCTCACACCCCATATGTTGCATGTGTTATACATGAGTGGCGGGACCTACAATCAAAGTCTATTCCAAACGACAGATTTTTAACAAAATTTTCAGAGGAAGTCGCCGCAGAAATATTTTTTCATATTTCGTTTTGTTTGAGATGTCTGACCTGGGGTTTGAACCGTGGCCTCACGTCCTACTAGACTATAGCGACTTCTAGGAGTTGCAAAGGTTCCATTAGGGAGTGCATAACTCTCTGATAAGGAAGAAGGAAATAGAACACCATAAACAACGTCACTGATGGTAACCGATGCAATGCGTTTAGAGGCCATAAATAGATCTCATGACCAGGACTCTTTATTCAGCTTTAAAGTTGAAAACTGCTGTCAAAAGTTGTGATAATAATGAACAATATTGAAAGGGGAGTATTCAGTTTAATGGATAAGGTCAGCCTCTAATGTAAAAGGCTGGGATTAACAACCTTCCTTCCTTTCCTTAATTGGCAATAACAACCCGTTTAACGGATTTCGGCCTGCCTCAACACCTTCCAGGCGCTTCTGCTTCGTGCGCGCCTACGCCAGTTGGTCACACCAATCGATGACAGGGCTTCCTCGATTTGGTCCTTCCAACGGATGCAAGGCCGTCCTCTTCGCCGACTTCCGCAGATTCCCGCATCAAATACCCGTCTCGGCGGCACATCCTCCTACATTCGAACGACGTGGCCGAGCCAGCGCAGCCGCTGGATATTAATACGCTGTACAACGTCTATGTCGTTACAACTCACTGTTGTATCGGATACGGAAATCATCGCCAACTCGCACTGGACCGAAGATCTTGCGTAGTCCTTTTCTCTCGAACACTCTCAAGGCCGCTGCACCTGTACTTAATAGGCTCCATGCCTCTGCGCCATAAAGAAGCACGGGTAGGATGAGCGTCTTGTAAAGTGTTAGTGTTAGGGATTAACAACCTAGAGCCCGATAATGCTAAATCAGTATATTTCCCCCTTATTTACTTAAGTAAGCAGATTTTAATGTGTACTTAGTGCTCTAGAGCAACAGTATTAAGGGCAGTACAATATCTTGCAGAGTCAACTATTAGATTAATTAGTTGGTACCCGATATTCTAGCAAAGCTTTGAATTGTTACAAGAGAGCCGTGATTATTGTAATGACGTCGTGGTACTGGTATAGGCATTAAATTGAAACGAGTTTTAAGTATCGTGGGATACCGCTATTTACAAATACATACATACATAATTGGCCATTACAACCCTTCAGTCAGGATTACGGCCTAGCTTCTCACACCACTCATGTTGTGTGCGTTAATTTTATACGTGAGTAGCGGAACCTACAGTTTAACGTCGACTCCGAACGACAGAATTTTGAGAAACTTTTTCATGGCAGTTTATTTTACTCTCAGAGTTTTTGCCAGAAATCTGCTGAGAGGAAGTCGCCGAAGAAATATTTTTTTTTCATATTTCATTTTTGATGTCTGACCTGGGATACGAACCCGGGCTTTACGAATAGTAAGCCAACACACTACCTACTGCACCACGGCGACTTCGACAAATAAGCCACTAATATTCCTGTCTTTATGGTCAGCTTCCTTGGAAGCTCAAGCAAAACCACCTCTTGAGAAAGAGTAGGACTCAACAGAAGGTCGTCATGCCTTAACTCACCACATGTTTATAAAGAATGTTGCTTCTATGCACCAACGGACAACAAAATGTCTCAATACAAAGTTTGTATGCAGTTTTACTACTGTATATAAACTATGTAGATATGCAAAGTAACCAAACAATGCATCAACTACAAATCCGATGCCTGATTGCTTTTTGACTGCGTTAAAAATACACATTGACGACGTTTTGAAATAGAATACATTGTAAACATTTTGTACAGCGACATTATGAAACACGATACTTTGTTCAAACACTACTACAACTAACATTTTGGAAGACAGCCTAGATCTGCTCTTCCTTAAAAATATCTTTACTTATTTTTTAAAATGTCAGAGCTGAGGTTTGAAATTGGAACTCCTAAACACTTGGAAAGTCTACACTTTTTTTACTACCCCACAGAGAACACAAAGAGAAGATAACAAAGAACTTTATATCCGGAACCGTGATGCAGTCTTTTAGTTACGAAGTCATGCCAATTAATTTGCCTGATTTTCTAGACGGGAAAACAATGCAAATTTCATTAGCTCAAATTCTTTTAAGGTAAGTCACCCTACGTGTATGTGCAACCGTGAGCAAGGCCTTTAAAAGGGTATTATCTGGTAGCATAAGGGGGGATCTATTCATTACTTTCCTGGTGCACTTGCTCAACACTGGATAATAATCTTGAAAAGATTAATCGACTATTTGAATCGATTACTTTTATTTTGTTTCACACAGGTTATCATTTGGTTTGTGGCACTAAATGATTACGCATAACACCTGTCAATTGCTATCACTGATAAATCTTAATCAGAGTTGCGTGGCATTCGCTTGCTTTTTTTTATAGTTGTTGCACAGTTTTTATTTTATTTTTTTGTTTTAGTTTTTATACAAAAAAGATTATTTTGCGTTCGTAGTCTTAAAACAAATCAGTATTGCGTGCATAACGACATCTTTGTGTTGGCACCTCATTTTACCATAAAGACAAGCGCCTTAAGGTGTTAAATATGGAAGACACATACACATTGGCTTGGCAGATGGTGGAAGGCTTAATATTTTGTTTATAGAGGGGTTAAGACATACACCAATAACCCCCTTCGAAATGTCTTTATTTCACTTGTATTAGAAACAAAAATAATATTGCTTGTGTGGCAGGTCAAGTTCGTTGATTCGTGTTTGAAAGAAACAAATTTTTTTTATTAGAAATCGTTAGCTTAGTTGGTCGCTAACAATTCTAGACAATATAATTTGAATTTCTATAACAATTTGTTAATATTGTTGTTGTTTTTTTTGTCAAAATATGTGTCTCGTCTCGTCGCATTTGTCGCTTGTGTTTCAAGCCAAAAAATTTAACCCACTTATGAATTGTGTCTGCAGACACCCAAATTATGCAAAAGAAACGTTAAAAATATTGACAAAAAAGCAAAAAAACAATAGCAACAACCATAACAAAAGAAAAAGGAATTGATGTAAATAAATAATAAAATTTTGTTTACATGTTGTACATAAAAAAATTGTTTAGTATTGTTATTGTTATTCCATCCCATGCTAGTTATCCTGTGATGTCAAGGTACGTACAAGAGTTGTCTTAAGGGTAATGGCCTTAATTTTGGAAAAGTTGAATGTTTAATAATACAAAGGCATCAAATTGACTGGGCCCTATCCATACTTTAACCATAATACGTAGATTACAAAACAGACTTTATGATGATTTATAGTAGAAACAAAACAATTTCTGAACTTGTTTGTTTTAAAACACCAAAAAATGTTATGAGGCCTGTCTTTGGTGTATATTATTTCACCTAAATACAGCTCTGTTAAGCTTATGTACCCATGCACTCATGCATGAGTATGTAATATTTGGAACTGTAGCTGGTTAAGGGGTTAAAAATTTTCACAATTCCAAACCCTATATTACCCGTTACACAATATTTTTTTTTGTTTATATTGTTCTTCTTTTTACATGTAAATAATATTGATTTTGTTTATAAAAAAATAAAAAAATAAAAAAATATTTCCCTTTCCCCTCCATATTGTTATATTTTCTTTTAAATTAAAAAAAAATAAAAAGTACTTCTTAAGGTACCTTTTTTATTTCAATATTTAAACAAATAAATAGTTCTTAAGGTACCTTTTTTATTTCAATTTTTAAACAAATAAAAAGTACTTCTTAAGGTACCTTTTTTATTTCAATTTTTAAACAAATAAAAAGTACTTCCTAAGGTACCTTTTTTATTTAAATTTTTAAACAAATAAAAAGTACTTCTTAAGGTACCTTTTATATTTCAATTTTTAAAAAAATAATAAGTACTTCTTAAGGTACCTTTTTATTTCAATTTTTAAACAAATCAAAAGTACTTCTTAAGGTACCTTTTTATTTCAATTTTTAAACAAATCAAAAGTACTTCTTAAGGTACCTTTTTTATTTAAATTTTTAAATAAAACTATTGTGAAATTTAAGGAATTTTTTAAATTAATTAATAATTTATAAATATAGTATTGTCATGAAGGCACTTCAATAAAGTCTCTGGTTTTCGTAACTATAGATGGGACATGAGTTCATCAAGACAATGGGGCGTTCAAGCAGTGATTGTTAAAATCACGTCCCAAAAGGGTTACTAATTTTTGGGATGCACGTGGTAAAAGAAAAGTGATATTCCAGCAAGACAGAGCAACAGTTCACATATACATTTCTATCATCATAAACAATTGCCAATAATGAAGGATATTTTAGAAAACTAGATTGTTCATGCTATAAATAGGTTACCGAAGCTTTTGAATAGAAGGTTACGAGATTAAGAATTCAAGTAAATTTTTGTCCAAAGTATTGTGTTTCTGCGATAGTGTACCCTCCCTCTTCAAGGTATTTTTTTTTTTTGTGATAAACGAAGTTTTCATTATTTTTGATGTCGATATGATAAATTTAAAATTTCTCTATCACTCAAATATGTTTTTAACCAAAAAAAATTTTGGTATAGTACTTTTGAGGTACTTTTTCAAACTTAAAATTATTCTTATTATTCTTATTATTATTATTTTTTTACGAATTAACACTTTTGTTTTTTTATTTTTCCATATAAAAGAATATTATAAAAAGTACTTTTAAGTACTTTTTTTATTGTTATCACACTTTTGCATTTTTTAAATATTTTAAAACTTTAAGGTAATTTTTTCACTTCTTATAAATAAATATAGACATGTATTTATAATATGTATGTAACAAAATATACTTTTTTTTTGTTTTTTGATTTACTTTTCATCACTTGTAAACTTGTAAAAAGTACCTTTGAAGTACCTTTTTAATATTTCTTTTGCTTCTTTAAGGTACGTTTTAAAGTATTTTTTAATTAGTTACTTTTGCTTTTATTTTATTTTTCTCTATGTATAATCATTTAAGAAAAAATACCGGAAAGTACCTTTTTAAAATTTCAGTACTTCAACATCTTTTTTCATTTCTTATGTATTTATTTTAAGCATTTAATTAAAAGTACCTTCAAAAACTGTCTCAATTTTTCATTACTTTCCTAATCTTTAAATTTCTTTTTAATTTTTTGATTTACTTTTCATCACTTGTAAACTTGTAAAAAGTACCTTTGAAGTACCTTTTTAATATTTCGACACATTTCTTTTGCTTAAATTCTTTAAGGTTAATTTTAAAGTATTTTTTAATTAGTTACTTATGTTTTTATTTTATTTTTCTGTATGTATAATCATTTAAGAAAAAGTACCGGAAAGTACTTTTTTAAAATTTCAAAACTTCAACACCTTTTTCATTTTTTATGTATTTATTTTAAAAACATTTCTGTTTATTTTAACACACAAATTTTGTTTAAATTTTTTAAAGCTTTAAGGAGTTATTATAGTATCTGTCTATTTCGTTGTTAACATTTAAAAGTACCTAAATATGATTGCATATGATTTCTTTTTTAATTTTGCTTATAAAAGCATTAAATAAAAACGATTTTTAAAAAACTTTTAGGTACTTTTATGCTTAAGAAAACTTTCTCAATTATGCAAAAAAGTACTTAATCATTTTCTTAATCATAATCATTTAAGAAAAAGTACTTTTTTGATTTTCTGTACTTTAATATTCTTTTTCAGTTTTTTTAATTTCTAGTGCTTTTAATATTATTTTTACTTCAACACTCCAGGAATTCATTAACGCTTTAAGGAGTTATTATATCGCATTATCATCCTTTTTCTGTTTTTCTTTATTATCATTTAAAAAGTACCCCCCAAGTACCCAATGTTTTGCAAAGTAAAACTTTTCGTTGTGCTTTTATCCTTATAAATTCACTTTTCTTATTATATCATGTTGTTGTTATTGTTGTTTTTATTACATAAATAGTTTAAAAATTCTGTTGTTGTTGTTATTGTTGTTATTTTAATTAAATTTTTGAAACAACTTTTGAACATTAATTTGTAAGCATTCAACCAATGGTGGCAAATAAATTTTTATTTCATGCCACTTTTAAGCCGATTTCTTACACTTTTGTTATCCTATTTCTCTTTACTTTATTTTCTTTTACTTTTGGTGCTTTTTTATTTGTTTTCTTTTCGTTTTTTTTTGTTAAAAATTCCTTTTGAATTGAACCGAAAACTTCCGTTTTTATGGTATTTTTTTGTTCATGTCTTGTCACGAATGCAGGCAGTCAGGAAATGTGAGTTTCTGTCGTTTCCTGTCAATTCATTTCATATTCCCAATGTTCGACAATGTATTGATACACTTGTTTTTATTATATATGTATCTACACTACACACACATACATATATAGAAACTCTTATATGTATTGGTATGGCTGTGTGCCTATTGAACCAACACATGTTTAAGAAGTCATTGTCTTCCCCCTATTTATTCCCATTTATTGGCTCTAGTTTAAGTTGATTTCAATGCAGGATTTCTTGTATTTCTTTTATTCGTTTTTTTTTTTTTGGAGAATTTTGGAGTTGGAATTGTGCTACTAAAGTTTCATCATTTTTTTTTGGCCCATTGGGTTAAGGAAAAAGTTTTGAAGTTTTCTTTTGAAATCGTTTTATGATTTAAATGTTGTAAGAATTTATTTATGAAGTGTTTTATGTTCACCTGAAGGATAAAGTGAGATTATTTGGAAATGTTTTCATTTTTTTTTGTTTTTACTGAACTTTCGTAATTGTTGGATGAGGCAAAAATGATTGCAAAATTATTAATCAAAAGACGGGTTATTGGATTAACACAGGTTAACCTAGTGTTTCAGAGAAGTACGTTTACTTAAGCAGGATAGTAAGAAGTGACTATGCAGCCAAGAAAATAGATATCCTTGATACCACAGTAATTCATGTCCCCTCACATTGGAACCACACGAAGGTTCTGATGGAACTATTTAGACACCCAATTGTCTGAATAGTAGAAATCTAGGTACTCCATTCTCGTACCGTATAATCCTAGGTCTGTGTCTGATAGATGAAGAATAATTTCTCCCTTTTCCTTGTCTCTGTTGTTCCAGCAAAAGTCATTGGCCATATGCCCACAATGCCTCACTTGAACTCATGTTATGTGAAAATAGTACCGCTCAACTATTTTTTTGAAGACCTCACAGCAGATATAGACCGATATAAGGGTCATTAAATTGACATCCAGGGCGTGACAGCCGCTTTCAGAAAGTATAGGAATTAATATATTTTCCGGAGCCTTCATTAGGCCACCTTTTCCTACCAAAAAACGCTGCAAGAATCCTGTAGTTTTTTCAAATGAACTTAACCTTCCGACTGCGAAAAAATCTAACATTCTACTGCTCCATGAACTTTGTTGCATTCGTAAAGTTTTGTATTGAGTCAGAATGGAATCTGAACTTCTCTCAGAATTCATTAGTTATTGATGTTCAAGTTATGTTAAATTGACAGCCGTTTCAAATAGCACAACACATACTTATTCTCTCATGTAACTATAAATCCTAGCTGGCATCTCTTAAACACTTAGATAGCTTTATAAAGGTAGGCACGTTTGGTGCGCACGAATCCTGGTCGTACAATGGTTAATTTAAATTTCATATGACCTCAGTGTTGGTTTATTATATTGTGTTGGCTTATTAGATGTAAAGCCAGGGTTCGAGCCCCAGGCCAGACTTCAAAACAAAATACAAAAAGTATTTCGTTGGCGACTTTCTCTCAGCAGATTTCTGGCAAAAACTCTGAGAGTAAATAATATTGCCATGAAAAGTTTCTCAAAAATCTGTCGTTCGGATTCGACTTTAAACTGTAGGTCCCACCACTCATGCATAAAATTAACACACACGACATAAGTGGTGTGAGAAACTAGGTCGTTATCCTGACTGAAGGGTTGTAATGACCAATTATGTATGTATGTATGTCCTCAATGAGAAGCAAAGAACCTGGCATATATTTAATTTTGTATTTAAAATGAATTTAGAAATTGAGAATAAATACTACTGAATACCAAATACCGAATAAATACGTTGCTGTACTCTTAAGCGCTGAATTTGGCGGGAAATATATTGGATTTCATAATATTTATTTAGTCAATGAAATCAAATAAAATAAAATATTGTTTATATAGCACATATACGCGTACATACATAGATCACACACATGTACAAATTCAACATGAACGTACCCAGCTAGCATTTGGAAGATTGTTTTTTGAAAAATCACCTTGCTGAATCTTTTTAGAGTACTTTTGGCGATCAAAAACTTATTAGTCAGTTACACGATTAAAAAAGGACTCATAAATGATTCGCGCCAATGAGGAAAATAAGTTCGATTTAAAATACAATAAAAAATTGTATAGCAATCGAAAATTAATCATCCAGATGTTTAAAATGTGACTATTATTTACATTATTTATTCTTATATTCTACTTATACTGTAGATTGAAAAACGATTAATCAAAAACACATCATGCAGGTGTTTGAAAAGTGATTATAAGTATGTATTTATGATCATATTTTGAACAGATGGATGATTAAATAATGCTTTTCTTCACCCTCTCTATATAAATTTTCATTAATGTAAAAAGATGGCTATGAAATGAAGTACAATTTGTTTTTAAATATAAATATAATATTCTTTCTTTGGTAGTCGCCAACTTCCTTTCAGTTTAGTTTCTCAAAAATCTGTCGTTCGGAGTCGACGTTAAACTGTAGGTCCCGCCACTCACGTATAAAATTAACGAACATTGCATGAGTGGTGTGAGAAGCTAGGTCGTACTCCTGACTGAGGGGTTGTAATGGCCAATTATGTATGTCCGTATGTATGAAGCCCCAAGCTCTTATTAGCCTGGGGGCTAGGCTAAAGTCGGATTTTAACAATCTTTTCGTTGTATGCCTTTAAAGATGGCCAATGCATTTTCATTTTTTGCAACCTTGATTAGTCGTTAGGGTCGGCTAAAAACATATTTTGAAATGCGACTAATAAATGACTCAAATTATAATCATAAATGACGCAAAAAGGAGTCCAAATTAATACAAACATGACTGATAAATGACAATAAAAGGACTCCTAAACATACTGATAAATTACTCATAAAAGACTCGCTTGCGATTAAACAATGACTCAGAGACGACTCGAAAAAGAAGCATAAACGAAGTTAAATACGACTAATAAATGATCAGAAAGCGATTCAAAAATGATCACAAAACTATTCGAAAACGCATCGAAAATTACTCGAAATTAATATAGAAAATGACTCATAAATGATTTTTTGAGAAGAGTCGCCCGTAGTAACATTTTTCTCCCGACAAATGAGTCTTTTATGATCAGAAAATGAGCGCATATTCTTACTTTTCAATCGCGCAGAAGAATCAAAAAAGACTCGAATTTGATTAAAATTTTCAAAAAATGCTGGCTGGGTATGTACATATGTACAGTGGTGGCCTTATAATTAGAAACGACTTAGCAACATGTATGTTTGTTAATTTGTTTTACAGTTTTCACTGTGTACCTGGGATCAAAGGCTTTGTTTGGAGGACGTCTTACATACGTTTTTCTATCAGATTGGGACAAATTAAACTTAGATTCGTCACTCCAGAGAACTCTGTTCCAGAAACATCGTTTCTAATTATAAGGCCACCACTGTATGTACATAAAACGAGTACTTTTTCTTGCCAGATAGGTGCCACAAACCCTTACCTTTCATTGCTTTTTACTTATTTTTTATTATTTTTTTTTTAATGCATAAAAGGATATGAGAAAATAAAAATAAAAATTAAAAAATTTAATTTCAAATCGATAACCTACATTTTTTAACGAAAGACAAAGCAACAGCAGCAATAAAAACACTGTCTATGATTTAAAATACTACTCGTACTATTGTACATACATATATGCTAGAGTACAAATACACTATTAGCGTTATTACACAGGTACACAATATATATATATATATATACATATATATATATGTATGTATGTGGATATATAAAAAAAATCTCATCTAAAGGTGTTCATTGTTGTCTCAACAATTTCAATTTGATTTCACTTGGAACTGAAGGGTGGGTAATAAGAAAAAATAAAATTTGCCCAAGAAAACAAAATTAAATTTGGAAAAATAGGGAAGTTGCCTAAGAATAAGAGGTTGAGTGTGAAACGCTAAGCAAATTTGCAGTATATTTTGCCTTCAAACCTTATCATATAAAATAAAATAACTCTCTTATACGCTCCTAAATA
The DNA here is from genome assembly GCA_958299815.1 of Sarcophaga carnaria. NCBI lineage: Eukaryota > Metazoa > Arthropoda > Insecta > Diptera > Sarcophagidae > Sarcophaga > Sarcophaga carnaria. The sequence continues at coordinate 21,834,304 of OY283152.1, forward strand.
TGTCTCCACAAAGTGATTAGCACTGAAATCGCTGAGAAACTTTTGGGTATCCTCCAAGCTCGATTACACTTGGATAGGAGAATAGGACATATCAATACTATCTGCCAGTTAAGCAGTTATTCGAGCACTCGACCATACTATGATACAATGTAACTGTCTGGAGAAATTGAATGGACTAGGCAGAGAAAATAAAGTTACGCTCTGCTGGGTGGAAATACACGGCAATGGCAAGCACACAAGCTTGCGAAGAGGGGAACTTCCACTCCGTCGATAGGGCCTAAACCATTCTGCATAGTAGGAGCGAATGGTTGAAAAAGTATACTTATAAAGGGAATATAAAAAGAGATGAAAACTCTTCTCAAACTTTTGTTGAGAAATTACAATAAGTGGAGTCATACACACATAATTGGTCATTACAACCCTGCAGTCAGGGTTACGACCTAGTTTCTCATACCACTTATGTTGTGTGTGTTAATTTTATACATGAGTGGTGGGACCTACAGTTTAAAGTCGACTCCGAACGACAGTTTTTTTTGAGAAACTTTGCATGGCAATTTTATTTACTCTAAGAGTTTTTGCCAGAAATATGCTGAGAGGAAGTCGCCAAAGAAATACTTTTTGTATTTTGTTTTGATGTCTGGCCTGGAGGCTCGAACCCTGTCTTAACGTCTAATAAGCCAACACACTACCTACTAGACTACGACTTCAAGTGGAGTCATGCATCAGACTATCCAGGAACAACCTGAGTTTGAGAACCGAACTTTTGACAGAGCGCTGTTGACTTAGGATAAACATATTCAAAATGACGGTTACCTCCAGCCAACATAAAGATTCTGAGGGAATGAATAATCGCAGCATAATCTTGGAACCTGTGAGGCAGCTGGGTGCTTATCAGGTGCTATGCATAGTACTGGCATTGTTGACTCCGACCAGCATCCTGATGTTTGTCAGGGCAATAGGCTTGGAGGAGGCATAACAGGGATACACTATAAAATATGGGGAGATTACAATAGACATTTTGGGAGCAAGGTAAGGAAGTCGCCGTAGTCTAGTAGGTAGTGTGTTGGCTAATTAGACGAAAAAGACAGGGTTCGAGCCCCAGGACAGACATCGACAAAATACAAAAAGTATTTCTTCGGCGACTTCCTCTCAGCAGATTTCTGGCAAAAACTCTGAGAGTAAATAAAATTGCCATGAAAAAGTTTCTCAAAAATCTGTCGTTCGGAGTCGGCTTTAAACTGTAGGTCCCACCACTCATATATAAAATTAACACACACAACATAAATGGTGTGAGAAACTAGAACGTTGTACAATGGGTCAATTCGACCTCCAGGTACTGTACTTGTCTTAATTGACAAGTAGACGTCCTCTAACCTAACCTAAGGTACGCTTTCCCCAAAAAAAAAAAATCATTTTTCAACGTAGTCTTCTTTGGGTTTTAATGTGTCTCCACTTTTTAATCTCCTACAAATAAGAGATGAAATGATTCTGCTGTTGGAGAGCCATTTCTTCAGTTTCGGAAACAATAAGTGGCCACTTGTGATTAGATCTGGAGAATAGAACAGATGAGGTAGAAATTTCTAATCAAATTCATGGACTTTTGACATTTTCTTCTCAGTCGATAAAGTAGTCACCCACAAATGGATACATTGAGGATCGTAAGTTCAATTCTTGGTTGAAAATGGTACACGAAACATATATTTTTTCATATATATTATAACGAAATTAATATACTCCAACGATATTATAAACAATCTAAAATAATTATAAAATTTGTTCCAAAAAAATTGTTTTTATTGCACAACAAAAGCATGACCTTTGACATGCTTATACTGTATACTTATTAACGAGTTATTTGTAAGAACCATTATAATTTCGATTTAGAATTGCTTTGTAACTTAAATTATTTACAAAAATTTATTATGAAAAAATATTAATTGTAAGTAATTATTACCATTGGCATACCTTCCCCTATTTCTATGGAATTTTTTTCTTATTTTTGTCGTCTAATTTTCCATTTTTTTAATACAATTTTAATACAGTTTTGTGTTGATATCACTCAGAGAGTCCTTGTCATTGTGGTGTCTAATGGAATTTCTTCCATTCCTTCATTCTTTCTTTCTATCAATCTATCATTCTTTCAACTACCGTTGGCTTTAAGGACAATGTCACAGGTCTTGTTGTTAGGAAATGTTTACATTGTTTGTGAAAGGCAACAATTTCAAAGGGGGTGTATAGATATGGATTGTGGTGGGTGGTGGAATGCATGTCTAATTTGTTGAATATGTTTGTTGCTGATGTTGTTGTTGTTGCTTCTAATGTTTAATGAGACTCTTTATATAGAAATTTAACGTTTGTTTATATATTTTTTTTCTTAGTCCTTAAGGCGCCTTAGATGATATCGTACTGTCATGTGCTGTTGTTGTTGTGCTGTTGTTAGCTGCACTAGCTGGCTGAGTAGTTGTGGACTGTAGCGTGGGTGTTTTATTTAAATCCTCCGTATCATTTAGACTCTAAGTTTCAAACGTAAATGTATTTAACTGGTGAGTATGAATTTCTTTTATAATTTTTAAGCACTTTTCTTTTATTACACTTACCAAATGCGCTGCCCTTTCCTCAATGTAGTTCTTTTCATTGTTCATTAGTTCGGAAATCTTTAACAAAAAAATCACGGATTTTAATTTATTAATTTAATAAAAATGTCATGTTATTCAATATTTCTTAATACCTGCTTATTTCGTATGCCCACCAAATGCAATAACTGATCTTCACGCTCCTGAAAAGCTTTTTTCATGCCGAGTATAGCTTCACAGAAAGGATTTTGTTCAATTGAAGTTTTATTGTAGATATCGGTATAGCTAAACTGTTCAGCATTCTAAAATAAACAAACAAAAATTTTAAACTTTTAACTACACTGTGCTACAAAAGTTAAACGTATGTATGAAGAGGTTCTCATATAGCAAAGTTCTTAGTTCTTAAGACCACAAAAAGGAATAGTAACAAAAATATATTTTGAGTACCTCTGCAAATAGCTTTCCTGAGAGCCTAGCATTACCTTAAAGCTATCAACTTACCATGCTACTTAAAAGATCGGCTACTTGCTTGAGCGTCTCACTGTTGCGCTGAGAAAAACATTTTTCGGTTTGTAAATTGGTTGCCAACTCTAAAAAAAGAAAATACAAAATGGTTAGTATTACAATTAGATTAGGCTAGGTTAACGAAAGGAATAAGTTTTCCATAGTTTAACACAAAAACCAGCAGTAACTTCATCACTAGTCTTCTGATAAATACGACAACCATGATGAACCCACCCTCCTTTAAAAGCTATCGCTTAGCTGTTCTCCGATATTTTTTATCTAGGAACAGCGGGTATTTCTTCTTTTTTTCTTTATGATAATCTTTTACGACTAGCTTTCGGTTACCTAGCTTAAACTGAATGAAAATGGCTCAAACGTTAGGCCCATTGTGATATCACGAACCAATATTAAATTTGAAGTCAAAAAGTTCCCGTAAGCGGTACTTGCTTTAGTCCTTTTCAAAAGTATCTCCTCTGAGCGATGAAAACTTATAAATGGACTAATGGAGGGAACAACTAAGGCTCTTAATGAGTTAGAAATCGAGAAATAATAATAAAAAAATTAAATGTTTTCATATGGGTTTGGGATGAATGGTTTATATTCAAGCATTTAAGGTTATGTTCGGCTAGTTTGTGTGTGCACAAGAGGCTTAATACAGTCGCATGGACATTCCAAGTCATTACCTTGAGAGGGGGCATCTAATACGTTCCGGCATACGTCCTATTATACAGTGCCTAGTAATTATGTGCGCCTAATCAGCCAAATCAGCTCTATCTTACACATAAAAAGAGAATCGATATGCTTTAAATTAAACAGAAAAGATCAGAGAATTATGGAGCTTAACAACTGGAGATTTAATCCAGTTTTTATTATTCATGTTCCATATTTCTCAGAGAATTATGGAGGTTCAGCGGTGTCTACTCTGGAAAACTGGACCTAAATATTTCTCTCCGTCTGCCGGACTACTGCAGTGTGTTTCAGACGGAGGTGATGGCAATTTACCGGGCCGCTCAGTGGATCCTCGTCAACAATGCTCCTTTCACTCGCGTCTCGATCTTTTCTGATAGTCAGGCCGCGATAAGATCTCTATCGGGTTTCGTGATTAACTCTAGGATCGCTAGGGAATGTCGCTGCTGTCTCGACCTTCTCTCGGGGCGCTTCACCAGTGTCTCTCTGGTGTGGGTCCCCGGGCACAGTGAAATTCCGGGAAACTGTAGGGCCGACGAGCTCGCCAGAGCTGGTGCGCTCCTTCCGGAATCCTCTTCTGTTGAATTGGGTATGCCCAATGAGGTCAATGAGGAGTCCTGCTCCACCGCAAGACTCACCTGGCCCAAGATGGATAGAAGGCGTACCAACCGATTACTTGGTCTTGGTCGTGATGTCAACTCGACTACGGTGGCCGTGCTTACAGGTCATTGCGTCATGGGTAGACACGCGGAAAGAATGAGGCTCCCTTTCAACAACTTCTGCCGTGGATGCAGGTCCACTGAGGAAGAGGAGACACTTTCTTTGCCAGTGCCCGTCTCTTGCTAGGTGTAGATATAGGTTATTTGGCTCCCCATTCCTTGTTAGCTTAACGGAGCTATCATGAATTGACATCAAGGATATAGCTTCGTTCATCAAACTTTCTGGGTGATTTTCCAGTATGGGGTAGTCGTGCTTTTGATGTGCAGCCTTTGCGCTGACCAACTTCTTCCTCTTCCCTGATTTTGGTAGAACTTGGTCAGTGCAGGGACTGCGTTCACCCGTGGCATCACAACGGGCCGCTATGCGTGCTCAAGTGAGCTTTGTGAAATCAGAGCTACCACTCAGACCTAACCTAACCTAACCTATGGAGGTTTAGCAACTGGAGATTTATTCCAGTTTTTATTATTTGTGTTCCATATTTCTCAGCGTCAATCAATTTCGACTACACAATTAACTCACGATGTAAGAATTACGCCTTAGTATGCATTCACCATCATTATCATTCGCTCTGATGTATGAAAGCAATGAGCGAATGTGACTGGGAAGCCAGAGTAGTGATCGTAGATATCGATAACCGAACTTTAAATAATTACGTCTGAAATATAACCCGTGGTTCTATCAATCTCAAAGATATTTGGTACAAAACGCAAGAAAATAAATTCCGCGATATATCCCACATCACTTATTTTAGTCCTTTACAGTGTGTCTATGTAAGTGACAAGAAACAATTCTGTTGTATTGCGATATATTTTATATCGACGCCTCCGTTCTATAACATTCTAAGTCGAAAAAGTGAGTTTTGAGTTATGAGCTCTCAAAGTTTTCACGCGACATACGACTGTATGTGTATTCTAAGAAGATTTTTCCCTATAACTTCGGAACGGATCGGCGCATCTTAACCAAATTTTGACAGTATTTATGTTAGAGGACGTAGAATTTAAAAATGCAAGAACATTGAAAACGTTCTAAGTACACTTAGAATGTTATAGAATGGAGGCGTTGATATCACAAATAGATAACCGCATTGGATCTTAGCTTGCCACAATGGGCTTAACTATCTGCCTTATTCACTTCTTTTCGACAAGTTTTAACGAAGACGTTGTAAAGAAAGAGCGTGTGCCAATTTTATTCACAATGTATCTGACAAAATCAAGGAACAATCAAATCGGTAGGCTCGATGCTACATTTATCTTCCTCAATAACCCTATTTTAACACGCTTTATATATTAATATTCTCACTCACCACTATTATCCATTTCCAACTTTTGCATTTTTTTCTTCAGCTCCATATTCGTTTCATTCAATTTGCGCAAACGTTTGCGCACAGCATCTAAAATTTTCGCATCCTGATCATTTTCACTTTTCGAATGAAAACCCGAATCACAATCATTATTAATACCCTCCACATTTGTACATTCCAAATCGATTAATTGCCTCCGCATATAATCCAATTTACGATAGGCTTTTGCCTTTTCCCCTTCCTAAATGAAGAATGGAAATAAATAGGAGAGGAAAATTTAGTTCAAATAAGATGCCTTAAAAGCACATAGAGAAGGACACTGCATTACCACTGTTTGAAAAATATCCATTAAACGTTTACGTTGACTTTCGATTTTTTGTTTATTCCATTCCCGGCTAATTTCGAAAAATTCATTCAATTCCTCTTCCAATACTTTAATTTTTTGCTGTTCCTCTTGCTCATTGTGGCTAAGCGAATCAAACTGGGAGCCATTTTCATCCTGGAACTAAGAAGAAAGAAATGTTGGTTTTTATTTTGTAATTTGTGTTTTTTGAATATAAATTGTTACTCACAGCTAAGGTATGAATGTCAGTTACTTGGGTATTGGCTGTACGATCAGTTTGATTCTCAAAATTAATGGGTGGCATCGCTAAATTAGCCTCTTGTACTAGCTGATGATGGCTGGCCGAAAGCTTTTGTTTATGGCAGCAGGCAAATCAAGAAAACAAAAGTAAGGAAAAATTTTTAGTTTTTTTTTTTAAATTTTTTTTCGTTTTTTTTTATATTTTTTGTTGAAATTTTAATTTCAAAATTTTGCTTGTGACAGAATTTTCAAATTTTGAAATATAAATGCGAGAAAATTAAATTTAGAGACCTTGCTGTTGGCACATTTAAGATCACTCCTTAGCTCCTTAATGACATCATCCTTGAGTTGGATTTTCTGTTGGGCCTTTTGTATGTCCTCCTCCAGACAAATGATTTGCCGTTTAAGATCCCTCACCTCGTCATGCTTATCGGCCACTTCAAGGGCCAAGGCCTTAATATTGGCTAACAGCTAAGCAAAGTAAACAGAACATCAGAGAGAGAGAGAGAGAGAGAAAGGAAAAAAAAGAAAGAAAACCATTAAAATTATTGAAAAACCTTGAATTTTTATTTAAAATTTTATTCAAACGAAAAATAAAAAATAAATGAAAGTGAAGAAGATAAACACAAAAATTCATTAAAAAAAATTCATTGGAACACTCTTTAAAGAAATCCTTTACGCACCTTGTTCCTTTGCATGATCTCCGAGTCATTGTTGTACTGTAAGAGAAATAGAAAGGTTTTGAAAATGAAATCATCTTTAAAAGTTTTGAATAGCAAGCATTCCACACTCACTTGCAGCATATTATTGCCTTCCATATTTAAAATTTCATTTCTTGGCAATACATCCTCGGTATTGATGGTCTCAAATGTAACGCCATTTAAATCCAAGATCTTATTGCAATAGAGATTCTGTATGATTTTTATTAGGGCATCAATATCTCTGCGACACTTTATCAACTGAGTATTGACTCTTTGTTGCACCAGTTCTAGACGTTTGGATACTTCCCTTTCTAATTCTTCCATGTTGGTTATAAAGGAGTCATTGATTTTCAATAGCATATCCACCCATTCTTGAAAGGTAATCAATTTGAGCTAAAATGGATGAAAATAATGGAAAAGCATTAGAAGGATACACAAGCAATTTTTACGGGAAATTAAATCGAAATACATGCCGAAAGGATTTGTCTTAATATACTACCTACTACTCCTAGAGTAACCAGTTAATGGCAGACGATTTTCTTTAGTGGTTCAAGGAATGCAGTGCCATCTAAAAACAGTTATCAAAACCCTTAGCTGGAGATTAAACTCTGTTGAAAAGCTTTAACGAATCTCTTGCCATTAGTCTTTTGCAGAGAAAAGAAACGCCTCGCAAAAATCTATCGTTAGGAGCCGACTTTAAAATTCACAGAGTTTGTTATACGCCACCTTTAATCACAGAGCCTTACTTTACTGCAAACAACAATACTCCTGGAGGTACTGCAAGATAGTACAAAAAACCCATGCCCCTGAGTCTACTCAATGATCACATATCAGTACGAAAAATCAGAAGATAATCCAAAAAAAATATTGAAACCTTAGTGACCCAACAAAACAGTCTTGCATTAAGTTTCTAACGGCTGTGGTAAGTTACTAGGCATATCGGCTATTGTAGCCGATGTCAAATTGGGAAAGAGAAGCAATCAGTACAAGGTTGCCTGCCTCAGTCGTTTTTGTGATCGCCTCGCTTTATTGGATTTTAGTTTGAGGTACCTTGGCAAATATCTTCCATTATCTGGACTATCTCCTGAATATATCACTGACTAATCTGATCAATTCTATAACGGGGCTTCGGTTGGCTCTAGCGAGATATACTTTCATGTAGGAAAGAACTAGAGCTCTCGTTACTCTTGGTAGGCATTAAATAGGGCTTCAAGCACACGAGACCGTATGGTTAGACGTATGCCTAAGCCCATTATAATCACTGTAGGGCCTGTTTAAAGCGAGTAGTTTTCAGTAGTGGGTCACTGTAGAATGAACTAACCTAGTAGAGCAGCACCAGAAATCCCATACAACCCATGGATCTTTGAGTGTCCCAAAACAATAAAATTATTCTTCGTAGTTTTCCAAATTTAAAAAGGAAATTAAGAACGTTCCTGGCCCTGCAAACTATTAATAGGCTCACTGATCTATATTTAGCACTGCTAAGGTGGCAACCCTATCAATCTAGAAACATCTGACCTCTCAGAAAAGATGACACAAGCAATGAACATTATAAAATGGGCAAGCAGCGACGCTTAATGGGAAATAGTAAGGCTCACTGATCTATATTTAGTACGGCTAAGGTGGCAACCCTATCAATCTAGAAACTGTAGAACAATCACCTGAAAGATAGTCGAGTATTGCCCATTTTGGTACTTCTACTACGAAAGCTTTTTTCTTTACGAAGTGTAAGGAAAATTGATTACATTTTTTCTTACTTAAGGGAAATTAAAGGAGTTTAAGGTACTTGTCTCCTGTTAAGTCATGATGATGCAGTGTTTTGTGGACATCCTTCAAACACATTAAGAGGACTTGAAATATGCCGATGGCATAGTGTTTTCTGACCCTAGACGTTAACAAGAATCCATTGATGCCAATAGGTTTGTATCTCGGCAAGTTGAACTGGATGGCTGTGGTACAAATTCTTCCTCTTATTGAATGTGTTTTCATGATGTCGTCTTGGATCTTGGTTTGAGTTTTTGAGATATAAGTCTCGTGAATTTGATAGCAAAGTTTTTTGTAGACTTAAGTCTATCCTGTTCTACTGTTTCGACACCTAACAACCCACAAGTGCTATCGACAAGTGCCTACATATTTTTACAAATAAAATTCTGCGACAAAATTCTAAGCATTTGGCCGAATCCAATGCGAAAACGCATCAATTCGAATTCCTGCTCCTATGGAATGGATGTTAGCGGAAATGCTTATGAATAGTCCACACACTTCCCCTTAAAAAAGTTAAGAACTTTTTCATTTGTTTTTGTTTTCTTTGATACTTACATCTCGATCACCCCAGGCATTCTTATCGATGTCATGCAAACGTTGCAGAAAAATATTATTCAGGGTGCCATAATTGATTTTAGTTGCACCATCCGTGCAGACATCCGTGTTCTTGGTGTACTTTTGCAATTGTTGCTCAAAATACGATGTTGGCATTTCGCCGGTTACAGAAGGACAATTGCTTATTGGTATACAAGAATCTTGAGATGGCGAACGCACAGCATGCGTACTATAGGTGGGAGATGTGCAAGGCGAATTTGCCGGAGACAGCTTAATAGTTGAAGTCAATCTTTGTATGGACTTTGAGGAGCAATGTACAGCGGAAATATGAGAACCGGAACTATAGCAAGATGGCGGTTGTTGTTTTTGTTGTTGTTGATCATTTTGATCAAAATTCCATTGCTGTTGGCAGATATTACTACCCGCACTGCGTGGTGGTGTTAGCGGTGTGGGTGGTGTTAACTGCTGGACATTGTTTTCTGTTTTTATGGAAGCATACGAGGTATTGGGTATCGTTTGTGAGCTATGATAGGAAGTGTTTCGATCCATCAATTGTAAATCGGATGCATTGCCCAACGACTGTTGGCTGTGATAGCGTTCGTTATACGGCTTAACATCCACCAAAGGTGGTGGTTCGAATGACTGCTGCTGCGCCAGTGGCTGTGGCTGTGGCTGTGGCTGTGGCTGTGGCTTTTCTCTATAGTCCTTGCAAACGGCTTGATCACCAACATTTAAATTCAAATTCATTGTTTGTGGCGTTAATGAAAACCGAGGATTCTGATGTTGTGGCGGAAAGTTGTGAATAGGCCTGCTTCTAGCATTAGCTGGCGGCATTGCAGGCCGTTGCGGTTGTTCGCCACAACAAGTGGGCGGGATTTTTTCGCATTTCTTTTCGTTATTGTTGTTACTGCGTTGCATTTTGTTACGCTTTCAAAATGATGAGATTCCAAATTGTTTTCTTTTTGCTTTGTTTTTAATTTTGAAATTTTGCAGAGCCTTTAAGTTTCAATATGAAAAAAATATTTTTTTTGTAAATTTCTTAAGCGAATATCAAAATATGTTAAAAAATTTTTTGGAAATTTTTTTCTTAATTTTGTTTCTTAAAAGTATTCAAATAAACAGAAAAAAAGTTACAGGTTTGGATTTAAATGAAGGAACCCTAAATAGAAAATATAAAAGGAATTATAAAGAATCTACAGTGTTGTCAGAAATAATAGGGACGAATAATTAATTTCGAAGTCAACCATTTTAGAGAAACGAAGTATCTAGGCTTGTCCTGCATGCCCTTAAATTTGTAAGACAAATGACGTCAATAAAGACTAGATTGTTTAACATTTCTAAATCGCAATTGCCATCAAGGCGGCCTATTTTCATACGATAAAAGGTCAAGTTAAACTTTGTAGCATTTTGTTCCTTATTCTATTCGAAAAACTGTAGCTCAAGTCTATATTTTGTTTTCAGAGAAGAAAAAAAAATCAGAATGGATTCTAAAGTTGTGGTTTCTACAAAAAAAAACATTTGAAAACAAAAATCGGCAAAAAAAACCACCAAACGGGTACAAGCTTAATGGAATTCATTACAGTGTAGACAGATTTATAAAGGAATGTTTTCTTTGTTTGAATGAAAATAAATTCTATTACAACATAGCGAAAGTGTTTGCAAGTGATCAATCTGAAAGCACTTGGACTCTCCCAAAGCAAATGACACACGAAAATGAATTGCTATTCGAACTGTCTGAACCAAAAAAAAACTGAAACAACCTTACGATAATCCAGAGTAATGGTAATATTATTATAATCCATTTTGACAGTTTATAACGGTTGTTGAAGCTACGTTGACAAGCACTATATGCCTGAATTGGATGATTGCCCGATGATAGTTAGTTAGTGTAGGTATAAGAGCACCTATTCTCATGGTCATGAGAGAAAATAATTCAAAAAGAAAAGTTTGTAAAAGTGATCCCTGATAGAATTCGAACAAGAGAGCAAAAATCTCAATATTTGTATTTAAAAAATTGGTGCAGATGTGCACAGTATTGAATCGCATTGAAAGTTGACTTATGCTTAGCGTATGACCCAATAAATTTGTGACAAATGGCCATCTAAATAAAGTAAGAAAGTAAGTAAATAAAAATGTAAGAAAATGTTAAAAATTTTAGTGTGATCCTATTATTTCTTTCAACACTATAACAGAGTCGTTTTGTATTTTCCAATTTCATAGTTTTTCTTTAAAAAAGTTTCAATTCATTCCTTTAAGTCTCTGACAAAATAAAACGCGCTCACACATACACACACACACACACGCGTCATTAATATCATATTATTGAGCTTCACTTACGCACTTGCAAAGCAATTCCACTCTCTATGCCACTGCCAACGACAATGGCAGAGGATCATGCACAGAATTGAACAGAAACTGAAATAAAATTATTCGCTGGCTGTGCTGCTGATCGTGTTCAAACTTGATGTTGTTTTTATTGCTTATGTTGTTGTTGCTGTTGTTGTTGTGGTTTTAGAGGATAAAAAAATGTTGAGGGAAAAAACCATCCAAAAAAAAACACAAATGGTACGTAAAAGTATGTACATATATTTGCAGATGTTTTTTAATATTTTTTATTTTGTTTTTATTTCTTTATTTGCAGAATATTTATCAAAAATTTTTGGTATTTTTCTTTAAAAATATATTTTTTTATTGTTATTGTTTGCCTTTGTCTTATATTTTATACAAGTACGGTACGGTATTGCTGTTGTTATTCTTCACATTAGACTTTCATTTGTAAATTTGCTTTTGTTTTGACGTCACTTGTTTATTATTTATTGTTATTGTTATTATTTGTTCTTCGATTTGCTTGATATTTACTTTTATATTTTTTTATTTGTTGTTCTTGCTTTTAAAAGAAATCTTTTCTTTATTTTTGTTGTTGTTGTTTTTTCTCACCCAAATACGACGACGATGACAACGACAATCGCAACAACGTTAGCTAGTGTGGCTCCACAATATACGTTCGTTTGTTTCTCAAGTTAAAGTGTGACTGAAATTTAAAATATGCCTTAAAGCGTACTCTCCACTCACATTAAGTTGAAAAACAACAACAGCAACAACACCAATAGTTCTCTGTTTGGTACAAAACGTATACTCAATAATTAATTTTTTCGCTGTGTTGTTCTTGTTGCCGTTATTTTACATGCATTTGTTATGTTTTTTTGTTGTCTTTGTTGTTGCATTGCAATGCCATGTGGAGTAGTGATGTGGGGTTTTAAGCATGCATGTGTGAGAGATAACAAGAGCAAGAACGTGCATGTTTGGAGATCTCAAAAAGCGAAATCAATGTTCAATACGACAGATAAGGAAAGAGAGAGATCAATAGTAGGAGAGAGAGAGACACATTCGTCACCATTTACAACCCGGCTTAATTTGCTTTGATTTTTTTAAGTGAAATCAAATTAAATTTCTATTTAAAATCTATTGAAAGCACAGCCATGTGTCACAGTATGAATACCCTACACTATGAATTAGAAGCCTTGTGTGCCTTAATTAGATAACCCTTTAGAAACCTCTTGATACTTCGAACAACCTAAAATTTGTGGATCCTTGGGTTAATTATAAGCACAAACTGGTTCCAGCGTAACTGAAATTAACGTGTTATTTGACCTAATAATCACGTTTGCTAAGACAAGGTGTCTTTAAAATGCTTCTCTTGAATATATGTCAGCTTCTTGAAAATCAAATACCAGTTTAGGTTATCCAATAACTGATAATAACTGGCTTTGCTTGATTAAATATTTAAAAATAAATTGATTTTATCTATCGGGTCTTCCAACAGAGTCGTCCGAACTTTGACAGTTGACAATGGAAGCTACATCTGACGAATTAATTGTCATTTATTCCGTCTACTTCGGACCAAGGAACAGCTGGCAACCGATCTTAATTTTCAACGAGAAGTCATTTTCAGGATTGAGGCCCATTTCAAGGTGAGTGGGTTCGAACACAAGCAAAAATGTAGAATATGAGACGACACGAATGATGATACCACATGAGAACCAATAGCATCCAATGCATAAGGAAAAAGTCTCTGTTTGGTGTCCATTTTTTGCTGGCGGCGTCATCGGTCCATAGGTCTTTAAAACGTTATTGGCCAGGCCATTACTATCAACGGCGAGAACCGTAGGTCAATGATTACACACTTTTTTTGGTCTAAATTGGATGATCCGGACTCTTGGTGTTTCAACAGGACGGCGCTACGTGCCACTCCCTTGGGATTTTTGGGCATAAATATCTCATTTTGCGGTGATGTGAACTAACCGCCGAGATCGTGTGGTATGCCTTTCTTAGACTTTTCTTTGTGTGATTTTCTTAAGTCACAGGTGTACGCGAAATAGAAGTGGCCGTAGTCTAGTAGGTAGTGGGTTGGTTGTTTAGATGTGAGACCACGGTTCAAACCCCAGCTCAGGCATCTCCAACAAAGGGATAAAAAGGAATAAAAAAATGTCAATGATTCCTAACACAGAATTTGTTTTCTTTTTTAATTTAAAGATAGAAAGCGCTTAATGAAATATCCGATACAACTAAACTGGAGCATTACGAATGAAGTACGTGTACGAAGTAATTGTTGTTCAATGTTAATATTATTTTACGCAACAGACGACGTTTGTTGCTTGGTTAAATGGCTGGCTACATGGTTTTGCATTTCAAGCGTAAGCAAATGAAGTTGAACTTGAACTTCATAGACGAACACCCAATATTTTTTTCTTTGTTCCAATCAAACACAATATTAGAAAGGGATGCTGATTTTATGAATTGCAAATAAATTTTACATTTATTTCTTCTTCTTATACTTTTAATTTTCTTGTTTTTATTATAATTGTTGTCCTGTTTTTATTATTAATTTATTAATTAATCAATTAATTATTAAATTTGTTAGTTTATATAGACTTAAAATATAGTATATGAAAATATTTAATAAAAAAAAGACAAAAAATAAAATAAACAATTATTTCAAGAAAAAAATTTAATTTTTGATTTAAAAAAATTATTTAAAAAAAATATGAAAATAAATGTGTTTTAAATAAAATTTTTTTTTTTATACTTCTAAAAAAGGTAAGAAAACAACTGATTATTAATTTTTTTGTTGTGGTTTTTCTTTTTAGTATAAATAATTAATTTTTTTTAATTTAAATTTAAGCATTATTTCTCTTGTTCTTCTATTTTATATAATTTCTTAAAAGTAACTGTATTTATGAAATTATTATTATTCTTATGATTTTGTAATTATTTTCATTATTTTAATTACAATTGAGTAAAACTTTAAAAAGATCGTTTATAATTTTAAAATCATTTTTAAAGATTTCAAAAAAGAAAAGGAAACCCAACTGAAACAATTTACAAATGAATGTGGTTGGTAGGATAGGTTTGGCGGCAAAGAATTTGAGAGGATGTGTAGAATAAGGAAATATGCTGGGTATTATGTTCAATGATTAGACAAAATGAAATTCTAAATATAGAAAGTAAAGAAATAATTATATTATCGAGTCTACACTTCCATTGCTATACTATATTGCGAATCAAATAAATTATTTCTTCCCCTTCTTAATTAAAAGACACAATCTTCGAGCCATAAGGTGAGAGCATGGATCATTTGACAAGGTATGGCACGTTGCATTTCTATCGAAACCTATTTCCTTTTCTCGATTTACATTGATTTACATTAAGGAACCGCACTTTATGGCCTTTGATAGATGGCATACCATCACAGGAGCCTATGTTCAACTCAAGTGTACTGTAAGGTTCTGTTTTATCTTCAACTTTATTTTATATTTTCATTAAAGATCTTCTTTTTCTAACTTCTAATCCCATGTAGTCTTTTACAAATGACAGCAGCATGTGTCATTCATATTCTTTTAATCGGTCGAGCCCTTTAGAGATTGACTTAATATGGCATCCAACCTACAGTCAATCTCGGAATAGGGTCGTATACCTAGTCGTTTGTAATGTGCGAAAGACCCAAAGCTGTTTATTGACACACAAACGCAGCTACATATGTAACGTAATCTGTAATTGTAAACCTTAAGGAGTCAGAAGCTCTTAAAATTCACTGCGATTTGAAATACTTCACTCCATCTGATCTCATTATTATTTACACCACAAATCCAACCGAAAATGGAATACAACTTCTCGATCGTGTACAAAAGAGGTCGAATATTATTGGCAATAGGATATCCAATTCCATGTATTCATAGGATCACCATTGTAATTCGGGTTATCACTGTTATATCGCTTCGTCAAAAAACATTGTTATAGCAAAATAAAGGGACTTATTCCCCTAAATTACATTACCATCGCGTCTCCCTCTTTGTGGCCGGTTGGACAGTGGATCGCACACTGTGTTACATACAGAATTCGTTCTTTAGCCACAAATAGTGAACTTTTCGCCAAAGAGTTGAGGTATTGCTTTGCCTTTATATCGAAATTAAATATTTTCGAAACATAGCCCTACCTACTTAAATAAACATTTATCGTACAGAATCTCGATCTAAACTGTTGCTCTGACTAAAAGAAAATAAAGACTCATAAAGACACGTAGTGGTTGATGCCAACCGACTTCAACATGAAGCGAATCAAAATTTTCGAAGATTTTGAAGTTTTTATCAAGTTTCAACACGTTAATTAAATAACGCATGCCGAAAAATTTTCAAAAAGTTAATAAATCAGGAACCAGACCTAAATCTTTTTGTCACATTGAATACGAATTGTTTAGTCCCCGGGTTTTCGAGGTATCTTAACTCAGAAGTTGCAAAAACAGTATTCGATTTAGTCAGTATTCGAGGGAATATTACGCCATAAATGATTTTTGCTTCTAAAATCTGGTTGCAAGACTGAACTTATTTAAAAAAAATCATTTTCCAAGCACTGAATTAAAGGATTTCTAGAGAATATTACGTTTTATATTGAGATTCATTGCTAAAAACTAATCTTTCCAGATAAAAAAAAAAACTTTGTTTTTATGTGTCAAGTTCGAAATTTTTCTTCTACTTCCACAAAAGGCATGTTTTCTGACCAATAGAAGATATGTATATAAGCCGCGGAAAACCATGCACAATGATAGCTTGCTAGTCATTTGAAACTAGCCACTCTTTTGTAAAGTAAAAAATCGAGAGTGCATAGGCTGAAGTTCTGAAAGGCTCATTTCCATCCATTTATAACGATATGAGGCAAATAATTTTGCTGGGGTAACTTTGTTTCAATGGAAACTTATGAAAATAGTTTATCCCATTACAAAAAATCATTCTACAATTACCATATAATTATCCAATAATGTGGGATATATTTGCCTTAAATGGAATCATTCTGGCCTATGATAAATAAATCGCTCAATTAATGCAAAACCAATGCATTTAATCTCTAAAGTAGCGGAGTAATAGTGAAATATTAGCTCAAGTTTAAATAAATCAGGTTTTAATCTGCAGTTCTAGTCTTCGAAGATCTAATGTCCCCACTGATCTCATGACAATGAGGACAGCCTATAAGTATTGCATATCCATTGTGAGGCCAGTAGTTATAAAAGATCCAAAATATTAACATTCTCCTCTAAATAGAAACGCTATTGTAGAAGTATTGTAAAGGGTCCGCCAAATAAAAAATCATCTTTTCAGATGAAGCTCATTTTGATCTTGGCGGGTATGTAAACAAGCAAAATTGTCGCATACATTGAAAAGCCGACGCACCCAAATCGAGTCACTGTTTGGTGCGGATTTTGGTCCAGAGGCATAATTTGGCCATTTTTCTTCGAAAATGAGCAAGGAGTGGCCGTTACAGTCAATGGCGATCGTTATCGGGCCATGTTGAACGAATTCTTGTTGACAAAAATTGAAGAGGAGGATATTGGCAACATTTGGTTTCAACAGGACGGCGCTAAGTGCCACACAGCCGAAGCTACACTCTATGTTTTGCGTTCGGTTTTTGAAGATCGCATTATCAGCCGCAGAGCTGATACTCGGAGCTGCGATTTGACACCGTTGGACTATTATTTGTGGGGTGCCGTCAAAGATAAGTATTACGCCGACAAGCCAGAGACAATTGACGCTTTAAAGGACAATATTCGTGAAGCCATTGGTGAAGTACAGCTGCACACAATCGATAATGTGCTTAAAAATTGCACCTATTGTGTAGGCTGCTGCATGGCCAGCCGAGGCAGCCATTTGAATGAAATTATTTTCCATTATTAACCGGAAGGACTGTACTTTCAAATAAAAAAAGAAATTTAAGAAAATATTCAGTAGTTTTTTTTTAAAGCATTTTCAAAAAAAAAGTTATTTGGCGGGCCCTTTAGAATTTAAAAAAGAAAAAAAAATACATTTCCATTCACTTATTGCGATAATGTGGCAAATAATTTTGTTGGCGAGAAAATTTCAATTAAATTTTGATTTGTTTCTAATTACGCTTGTTTTACGCGAACAGTTAAATGCAACAATTACCGCCCGATAAGTAAGAAGCGATACAAACAAAAACCTATTAAAGAAAACTGCATCATAGAATTCTTTTTACGAGATCTTAAAAAAAACATTAAAAATTTTATTTTCTCAGAAATATTAAATATTTTTCGTCTAATAATAAAAGAGCAGTTGGGGTTGTTTTAAAAGCAATTTAGATAAAGAAAAATGGAAGAAATAAAAAAGGGGAAGCAATTAAAACTATTATTCAGCATAAGCTTTATTGGTTAAAAATTTCTATTTCTGTATTGATATTCACAATATTTGTTTAAGAACTTTTTTTTTTTTGTTCAAGCAACATATGTTTCTTAAGTTTTGTTTTTGTTTTATTAGAGATTTGGGGTGTTTATTTTTTTTTTTTTAATTGAGATAAACAAACTGAATTCAAGAAGTTTAGAAATTTAAAAAAATGCTTTTAAGCAAATAAAACAACAAAACAAAACGTATATAATATTATTATAAAAAGAGAGAGAGAGAGAAAAAATTCTTTTGAAAATTAAGGCATAAAAGGGGGGTGGGGGACATAAGAAATTTAACAAAAATTTAAAAATTGAAAAAAAAAAACGCTTTTAATAATAAAATATTATTGTTATTGTATATGAATAATTTATTTAAAGCAAGAGAAAAATGTTCAGTTCAAATAGTATTTATTAAGGAAAGTTCAGTATGGTAAGGGCAAGGCAGGAAGACTGGAAAAAAATTGATAAAAAAGAGATTTTTTCAAAGCAAAATATTAAGAAAGCAACCAGAATATTGAATTGAAAATGAATTATTTTTTGATTTTATAAATAAAAAAATTATTTAAAAAAAAATACGTATTAACTAACCACACTTAAACTTGACAATAATAATATTCCGTGTTTTTAAAATACTTAATCACTCTTACGCTATTATGTTATATTCATTCATTCATTCATTCCATTATAGAGCTGTCGTACTACAACACTTAGTAGAGTGAAAATATTTTCCAGCAGCATATATTTTTTTTTAGTTTTAAAAAAATATTTCAATCGCTTTTTTATGTTTGAAAATATAAATTTGGATTGTTATTTATCTATTTCCACATTTAGAAGTTCACATTTGAAAATATATTATCTGGTATATTATTTTATTTTCTTTGTTGTTGTTTTTTTTATATTTTTTTTTTTTTGTTTGTAATAAATTGTTTGTAGGGTGTACGTTACGTTATAATAAATTTATTTTGTAATTTGTGTTGTTCTGAGTGAGAGAGACAGAGATAAGATGATGTAAAGAGGGTTGGTTGGTTGGTTGTGGTGAGGAGCATATATTGTAGGAAGGAAAACTTGTTGTTGTTGATGTCTTATTGATGATAATAATGCAATTCAAAAAAAAAAAAAAGATGTTAGAATTGGTTCTTGTTAAATTACGTTTCTTAAAAAAGAAAGAAAGAAAGAAGAAGAAAAAACAAAACCCAAGAAAAAGAAAACAACACAAAAGTTCTATTAAAGCGTGTTAGCGTTTTGCGGTTTTTGTTCTCTTTGTTTGTCTGTCTTCTGTCAGCAGTTTGTTTTGTTTGTTACTTAAGCTAAATAAACATAAACTTTACGATCCTCTGGCGTTCTAGCCAAATATTCTCTTTCGATGAGACCCTCTATTCGTTTTTTGATCAAGACGGGCGATGGTAGGAATCTGGATTTTAATTGAGATGTTACATCCGACACCAGTAAATTGTGCTGTGTAAAACACATGAAATATGGTTAAAAACATTACAATTTGCAATATATATACGAGAAACAAACTTACCGGCATTCGTTTGCGAGCTTTCATTATACGTACAATAGCTGCTTCAATTTCATGTTTACGATCCTCATCAACTTTACCTCGGGTTTCTTTACGCTCTGGTTCAGTATCCGCCTTGGCGGCCACAGTTTGAATTTTAACTCTGAAATAAATGTGAAGGAATTTTTTATTGATTTAAATACAATTCAAACATTCATCCTGATTATATGATGAGAGACTGTAAGATCTCCTAATACAACGAACTACAGACTAAAAAACCGGATTAAACTGACTGGAGAGGTCATTCGTTATGAAACTAAATGCATTGTTTTTGCATGAATTGAAGGTAAATATACCACGTTTTGTTCGAAAACCTTAAGGCCATTGCAGTAACAAAAACAAAAAATGGACAAACGGTTTCCAAAGGCTTCTATTCTCATTTATCGTATAAGTGAATGCAAATAAGCCTCCTAATCTAACTTCAGGACACAAGTGAATGCAAATGAACCTCGTAATCTAACTTCAGGGGAGACGCTATAAAATGAACCTCGCAATCAAACTTCTAGAGCTTTACACTAGAGACTCTACCGCTGCGTATGATCTTCCGCGGTGCACAACTCTTCTTTTATTTATGAAATACATGTCGTTTGTGGATAGTTGATTTCTTTAGACGATTCAGTTATATGGGAAGCAGACAATTCCATGCAATCCACTGAGAAAACTTCGTGATTATAAATAATCGATATTGAGTCTTCTTGAAGCGAATTTCTTACTATCATACACAGGGATAGGTTATAAGCTTCAAATTTTCATTAGAGTCAATAATGACCTGCGTCATCGGAACAGGGGCGCTAAATTCCAGTTTTTTTTTTTACAAAAAAAAATCGTTTGAGAATGACTGCTGCCTTTAAACGATACGATTGCTGACAATATAGATCCGGGGAGGCATATCATTGTAGTTGATACTCTGTGCTCCCAACCAATACGCAACAAAACCTTACTGACTACCATTTATATATGTAATCCCTTTGTGATACGACGACTGCCATTACAAAGGCGGACAAGTTCTTGCCTCCAAGTCGCAACTTCTTGTCAAGAAACATCTCAAGATCCTAATATATTCCCCTACACAAATTCAAACTACTTTCTTCTACATCTACTTTCTTGGATGGCAAACCAAATCAATTTAAACTTACCTGTGGAATTTCGAAACGAATGCATCATTTACTAAAAATTCATCGGATGGATCGATTTCTTTAGTTTTTGTCTTTGAATTTCGCACCAATAGACGTTGAGACGGTTTACCCATTGACAGCGATTGTATAGCTCTTTGCAGTTCACGTTCGGGTATATCCGTCTCTTGTAATATTTCTTCATAGGTCATGATCTCACGATTATTAAACAGCATTAATATACACATCTAAATAAATAAAATAAAGAGAATGAATAACAAATCAAATACACTTATCACATACATATGCGAAGACAAGAAGAAATACATACCTGATACGTTGAAACAGTTAAAATGTGTTTACGCGTAGTAGTGGGTATAGCACAGCCACTTGAACTGGACGAAGACATACTAGAGCTAGGGGCTTCTTTATCCTTTTCGACATTAGCCGCCGCCGCCGCCGCAGCATCAACTACTTTACGGCCATAAAAGACAGCATTTAGGCAAGCATTTCCTAAGAAAATAAAATTTTAAATCAAACAAACATTAAAAAATGTAAAATAAATAAAAATATACCCAGTTGTGGTTGTAATGTCAATTGACGTCCAGAATGTTTATCCAAATAAAATTTCTTAAATATTTCATAGGCTTCTCTGGGCGCTGCTGGTATATTACAATTGGGCGTAGAAGTCTAAATACAAAAAATTAGAATATTTTATAAATTTCTTTAAAAAGAAAGAAAAAATCAACAAACCTGTGTAGGCCAAAAACCGGTAGTAAGTATCCTACAAGTAAATTCCACAGATAAGTTAATATTATGATTATTTATATAGATTTTGAACTCCTCATTGGTGGTATTCGATATTGACATGTCCTTAAACATTCCCTCTAATTTTGATGTAAATTGACAACCACACTCAGTCTTGAAATGGAAATTGAAATTGAATTTAACAAATTAAAAACAAAAAAAGAAAAACAAATTTCCCCGTGACAACAGTACCTTCAATTTGGATATCATATTCTTTTCAAAATCATCAGAGACCGATTTATTGAGCAGTAAACGCTTGGCTAAGTGAGTTTTATAGTAACGTTCGAATACATCCTTTTCCAATAAGAATCTAAACAATACCATGGTCTTGTCTAAAATGACTTCAATTTCTTGTTCAGTCATCTGTTCAAAAAACAATAAAATTTTGAAAAAATTAATTTAAAAGTGTACTCAATATCACAAATACATTTATACTTACACCCTTGCCACCCTTTTTCAATTTATCATCGATGAACAGTGACAAATACTCCGGTGATTTTGAATTCAAATTAAGGAAATGCTCAAAATC
Source organism: Sarcophaga carnaria (assembly GCA_958299815.1). Classification (NCBI taxonomy): domain Eukaryota; kingdom Metazoa; phylum Arthropoda; class Insecta; order Diptera; family Sarcophagidae; genus Sarcophaga; species Sarcophaga carnaria. The sequence goes on from OY283152.1 coordinate 21,856,425, forward strand.
TGATGAGATGCATTTTTTAAAGAGCCGATCATTATTGAACGAATGATGGAGAAATTGATCAAAACGATCTTTAAGATCAAGTAGATTCTGTACAAATGTTATGGGATTTGTTGTGCCATTCTCCTCTTCTTTAACCAACATACGTCCTTGTTCCCTTAGGTATGCCGACATCGTATCGGCTATAACTTTAAGACCCTCCTCCTTAAGACGTGAAAATAGTTTATAGGTACAGGCCAAATCCTCAGTTTTTGAGTTTTTAATCATGTAAACAACTCCAGAATTTTCCATTTCCACTATGGTGCGCATGTGTTTCTTAATTAGTTCATCTTCTACGACTTTTACAATGCGCGGTTCAGTGTCTTTATCCAAATAGAGAGCAGCTCGAGCCGATTCTTCTTGTATGCGGGCCTACAAGGAATAATAATAGTTATAATATGTATGTATGATAAGGTATAGGAAAAAGAAATCTCTGCTGAGCCTAAAAAAATCTATCCATTTTTGGAATAAATGGTAACTGGTGATGAAAAGTGCGTAACTTACGACAATTACAAACGAGAACTGTCATGGTCGCATCACCGCATTGACGGTCAAGAAGCTAAGCGGCAATATTCTTTTCGCTGATAGAAAAAAAAGAAATTGAGTGCCACAGATCATACACATCTTTAGCCCTTTGACGGACACCAAAATTTTAGGAGGCCTTCCCGTGGGACACTTGCTGTATCTCCGTTATTTGGCAAGATACGAAAATTTATACAATTTATGACATGTATACACGTCATGTCCCCCCAGAAACCCTTGTTATGACGTCTATAGACGTCAGTGTCCGTCAAAGGGTTAGAGATTGGTCTAAAGCACTGGGTGCTTTAACTATCCCGTTCTATGCTAATGAGAAATCCGCTTTAATAGGAGAAGTCAAAACCGATTATCCGAATTTGGTTTTATAAATAATAAAGACTAGGTTAATACAGATGTTTATAACAGATGAATTCCTTTGTACTACACCTCATATAAATCATATTTCAAAAAAAAATTTCACATTTCAGCTTACCTCCACTTTCTTTAAATAAACACTGGCATTATTTTCGGCCAGAAATTTTTGCGATTCAAATTTATAGAATGAAGCTGATTGGGCTAAAAACGGTTTCTCAAAATCATCCTCATATACAGAACGTGAATTAATGCCCAATGCCATAAGCATTTGGCAGGCATTCTTTATTGCTAAATGATTAATAGCCTCGCCGCTACGTTCATCCATTACCATGCCCAATAGAGTTTCACGCAAAGCCTTTTGTATTTCCGAATATCGTACAATCTTTAAATAAAAATTAAATATTAAAATAAGAAATTGAAATACATATTTTACAAAGCAGCTATTAACTTACCTCATCTCTAAATAGTATAAGACCTAAATTATAAACATTTTCTACTTCGCGATTTTGCACATAGACACGATCCATATACATGAGAATATCGCGTATCATTACCATCGATGTCTGATGATCAGTCCAGGCTTGATTTAGTTTTGGCAGAAAATTATTATGCAAACTTTCGAGTACGTCCTTGCGCACCTTCTCCTCTAAGTGTTCTTTTACCACTTCACGCAAACCGAAATATAAACGATGACCGTATTTGTGTAGAACCATATTGTAGGCATTACGATAGAGTTGTTCGAAGGATAGACCCGAATTGTTTTTCTTTTGAATCTCTTGTATGGCATTTTTTAAACTCGCCCATATTGTTTCCACATACTTTTCGTCCATGGAGGCCTGGAAGAGAGAGAGATAGAGATCGATGAAAAGGATAATAAAAGGATTGTATTTGGCTAATTTGCTTAAAAATCTATTCGTATTCGATCGCGTTAGTTGTAAAATATTAGCACATTTCTATAGGACTCTAGAATAAAAGTTTTTGTCCATAAAAATTTATAATGTCCTTCGCAGAGTAATCTACCCTGGGTCTGGGTTCCCTGACTATACCATAAGACACACAAAAACAACTTCTAGGCTGACGATCATGGCATAACCAACAGTTTTACAGATTCAAAATGATTTGAGGCTACAAAAGAGTGGCTACAAAAGATGTTATTTGAATATTTAACTCCTGGATAAAGAAAACAGTGCCTACATATATGAGAATTGGACACTATTTTCATTATTTTTTCATTTCTATTAACCACTCATCTTCTACAACATAGTGCATCCTTAACATCAACATTTCCGTAAAGAGAATGTGTTCAAAACCAACTTGTTGTACGTCGGGGAACATAAATTTTAGCTGTGAATCCCTAATGCGTGATTGAAAGCCATGAAGCAACGAGAGTTAAACTTAATGAAAAATAACGCAAAACTTTCAAAGCCCTTGTTGACCGCACAACCTTGAGAACACATGTTTTAGTTCCAAATATTATTAAGAGCTTTCAATTTGGTTTTAGTTCTCCTCTATAAGGAGACTTAATCGTCAAAGTTCTAAATCATGGTTAAAAAAAAACCGTAGTCAACGTTGACCCACTTCCTCCTGAAACTATATTTTCGACATAATCTTCCTCTAGCTTGCCTGGTATGAAACCCCAATTAAAAATTATTTTCTTTTAACGTGTTTCTTACTCTAAAAACATTGGTTTTATATTCCGGTTTCCAAAGGGGAAATTTTCGTTGTATTTCCAATAATTTGTTAAAATAGTTCGATGTCTTGGCTAAAGAGCTGGTTGCACGTTGGGCAAGACTTGTCGTTGTACTCTTTGGTTTCCAAAATGCCGACGACGAAGTTGTGGGTACTTCATCTTGTTTAGTGGCGGCCGTTGAACGTTTATTTACGAAAAATTTCCGATAACAACTGGTAATGCCGCTACTATTTTTACTTGTACTTGGTTGGCTATTGTTGCTCTGACTGGGATGACTAATGCCACTATTTATGCGTGCACCATTGTTGTTGCGTTTAGTCGAAGTGTTGTTGTTGCCGCTGCCATTTGTAGAATTTCGATTATTGCCGCTATTATTTGGAAAATTGCCACCGGAGCGATTATGATTGTTACCACCACTATTGGCGCCGGAGGAGCTATTTGTATAGTTATAAGAATTTTTGGAACGGTCATAAGCACCAGGACGATATTCCCTGGGCATTGGGTATTTTAAAGATTAATATTTACTAAAGATTTTTTGTCTTTTTTTTTGTTTGTTTTTGTTTTGTTTGTTTAATTTATCGAATACCAAAAATTTGTTTTAGACTCGGGTATATCCCAATCGAAAATTCGAATTTAAAACGAGATTTTATTGCGAAAAGGATAGAAAGAAAGGAACGTGGAATTTTCTTATTAAAACGAAACGATTTCTTTTTAAATTATTATTGTTATTATTGTTATCGGGGTTCGAAGTGAATGTTGGTATGAAAAGCTATTTTGAGTTTGACGTTTGTATTGCTATAGCTCCTACTCCCCTCTAAACGGTATCGTTTTCTCTTATAGTTGTTCCTTACACACATTGGTTTCTTTGAATTTTAAAACATTCCCTTTAAAATTCCAAAAATTATAGAAAAGAGTCAACAGTGTTGTTTCTATTTTGAAATTTTGTTTGCCTTCCTTTAGTCGATCAGATCGAATATTGTTTTCCTTTAAGCTCTGTTTCGATAACGATGATGGATGTTGATGATGATGTTTCGCTTTCTTTGTTTTCTCCTCCTGTTGCAGCTGCTGTGAGTTTGTTATTATTCTCTGCTCACTGTTCTCTGCTACTCTTGTTGTTCTTATTGTTCTTTGTTTTGTGTGTGTCTTCTTTTGAATTATTTTTTTAGTATAATAACGTTCCTATAAATACGTAGATTTGCAGTTTGATTTCTGATTTTGTTCTCTTTGTTCAATTTGTAGGAAAATCAACAACATTAATAAGAATAATAATTGTATCTTCCAATCGTTTTATATTCACAATCGTAATTTTTTTGCAGTTTTTATAAGTTAATAAATTTTTTTATTAAAAATGTTTCTTTTTTGAAGACTTTAAATTTTGTTTTGACAGTAAACACACCGCTGGACATGATCTTATTCAAATAAATAGAGTAAAACTCTATTCGATCTGATACTTTAGGGGGTAATTTTTTGTAAATTGTTATAAAGTACCAGCGTTATTTTTTTTTTGTTTTTTAATAGAAGACTGTATTACATTTACAACATGAAAAAAAACTACATAATTTAGAATATCAATTTCAAAAAATATTCCTGAGGTCTGATTAAAGGTATAAGCAGGACCGTAAGTATTTTGGGCAGGGTCAGTCAAACTCAAGAGAAACTATATGTAGCTAGCAGATATTAAGAGCATGGATTGTAAAAGCTTTTCTGCTGTGACCAGGTCGTCGTCATATATATGACAACCAACCGTTGTTGAAGAAGATGAGATGATTGTCAAATTAAGTGATTACTGGCAACAACATATTTTTGAAATAGTGTCCCAATTTGGTTTTATTTGATATTATGTGTGGTTACATATTGTCTAGAACTTACTGGTGAAAGTATTAAGAATGAATGCGGATCAGTTTGTCCGATTAACGTTTTTAAATAAACGCTTTATCATCCGCTTCTAATTATTTTCTGTCTACTTTTAAAATATTGTGGCTCTGAATGCCTTGGCTTTGTAATTGGGCTCTTTGACGCTTAAACCTTCCCTTTGTGCTAGAATAACGCCAATCGCTAAAATTATGAAATCTAATGCTCAATACTACACTTTACAATGTTATTGAAAGTATGGTTAAACACAGGAGAGATTGTAGAAACTGCAGGCTGTTACCGCTGAACCTAGACAGGACATCTCTTAGAAGTTTTTCGATTGATTTTCTGACTGTGAACGAGGGTGACCCCTGTCTTTAAAAGCAGAGATAGGACTCAAGATACCAGGCTAGATTTTGTTAATGATCTGAAGGAGTTAGTCTACAGATCTTTCTCGGGCTCTGTACACTTCTCTTTCTCTCCTTTTTTCTTTTACTGTTTATCAGCTATGTTTAGCTTTAGTTTCAGTTCATTTTTCGTTTTTTCTCTTTTTCTTTCATTTTTGATTATCTACGCTATGGAAAGTACCACAGTTGACTTCTTTTTTTTGGCATTTCCCTCCAACACTAAGGTATCCAACCCTATTAATTCATTAGAACACTGACACAATGTTAATTGTATTTCACAGCCTTATTAATACTACAACGAAATGTGATTTACTGATACAGAACATCTTCTTGGTGATCACTTTGGCTCTGGATTGCTTTGAATAATTCATTTTTTAGATGCAATAGTGCGTTGACTGCTCTGACGTCACGAACGAAAATTTATACAAAAAATATTTCTCTGGGCGGCCTCCCGTCCGCAGACTTCTGGTAAATGCTCTGAGATAAATTAAATTGCCATGAAAAGCTTGTCAAATCAGTCGTTAAGGGATTGTAGGTTCCGCCTTTTATGCATAAAATTAAAGCCCACAAACTAGGTAAAATGAGAAGCTAGGCCATAATTCTGACTAAAGGGTTGTTATAGCCAATAAAGTAATTAGTTTACATTATTCCACAATGTAAACAAATTCAAAGCTAATATTCTTGATGTCCTGTATTGTAATATAAAGCATCCTGTAAACGATGATTACGCATAAATAAAGCTAATCACATAATCGGGGATGTAACCTACTTATTTATTAAATTCCAATGACAAATCCATGATTTGAAACTAATCATAGCTTACATACATACATCTAAATATATAATACAAGTACATATGGTGTATACATACTTCTTAAACGATAATAATTATTGTATTGAGAAATGTATTGGTTTTTATTACTTACCGGAAAGGCACGTATGCGCATCTTTCCCTCCTTCTTGGGAGCGGTGCTCCTGATATTCATGGTCTGTAAACGGCGACAATTTTCCTCCACTTTATGAACTTAAACAACAGAAATTGTGGTTTCGTCTCTTGATCCCGTAAAAGATCGGCCGGCAAAAACCACAATAAACAAAACAAAATAAAATTGCGAAATATTATCGTTTAATCCACTTGTTTGTTGTGTTTTTTTGCTTTTTTTTCCTTTTTTCTTTTTTATTTACTTTTCACTGCAGCGCTATTGTTGTTTTGCCAAAATAATGAAAAACACAAAATATGAGCTGCTGATGGGGGGGAGCCAGTAGTAATAACGATAAAACAAGTGCCAAGTAAATGGAACAGAGTAGCAGGAGAAAAGTCGAGTTTTGTTTGAAATTTTTTTATTATTAAGGCGGCGGCAAAACACACATTTACGGCTCTATAAAACAAAACAAATGTTCGGCAATTATAATTAAACTTTTTTTGTTTTCTTCTTTTTGTAATTCTCACTATTATTTCACTGAATTGAGTTGAAGTGAATGTTGTGTTGATGAAGGCTGTTGGGTAGGCTGATCGATAGTCGGTTATGGTTTCTTATCTTGTCACAATTACACAGCAGAAATAAATAAAAAAAAATTATGTTTACTGCTGGTTTTTTTGGTGTGGTGTTTTTTTTATGTTATTATTCTTGTTGTTTTTTATTTATTATTACTTTCCACACTATTTTTATTTTAAAGTTTTTATTATTGTATTACACACGTTGCAGCCGTAGCGGTCAGGAGTAGCAGCATTAGCAGCAGCAGCAGTAGGTTCATTCAATCAAACTGTGGCTGTTAATGTTTCGTCTTTCTGTTCTCCTTCTTCTATTTCACCTCTTTTCTTTTATTTATAATTAAAAGTGCGATGGTGTGTTGACGACGGCCAATATATAGTTCAGAATCCTGTAAAACAAAAACAATGGAAACCATAATTATTTCACTGTTTATTATTGTTGCAATTATTCATAATGTTCATAAAGGAAAAAAATTAAAGGAATTTTTATTTTTTTTTTGTTAAATTTCATTGTCATCATCATAAATTTTATTTTATTTCCTTTTTCATTCCATTTAAGTTTCTTTTTTTGGGTGTCCTCTTTTTTCTTTTCGCAATAATTTTAATAAATTTTTTTTACATTTTTTTGGTTAGTTTTTCTTAATTGGTTAAATTTTTTTATTAAACAATGATATTTAACTTCAATACTCTATTTATTTGACTTATTTTGTTAATAACTTCTGAATTACTGCAAATATTCTTTATTATTTTAACAAGAAAAATATTTACGTGAAAATTTCTCACTTTTTTTGCAGCCTTTAGAAGAAACAACGAAAAATCAGACTAAAATATAAAACAAAAACAGTGCTGCCATATTGTCATATTAAGTAAATAAGTGCACTGGAGAAAAGAATAATAGCAATAAACTATTCAGGAACAAATATTTTACGATTAATTCAAAAATATAGGTATCATTGTAAAAATTTTTTATTTCTAAATTTTAATTCAAAAAATTTTATGAATTTATTTTGTTCAAAGGAAAATGTTCTGGTTACTTAGTAATCATCGTAATGTTCACAAAGAAAAAGCATCTGTAAAACATCAAACTTTATATACCGGTTATTGTGCTGTCGTATTTAATCAATTAAGCCGGCTAACCCAAGCCACAATGTTTAATTTTGCCCTACTGACATCTGAATTTAAGTTAGATTTTACACGGGTTACGTCTGCCTCGTCAAAACATGTAAAGTAGTACGGATTTGACCGAAACGTCAATTTAATTGTTTTTATTTTTTATAATATTCAACGCGGTGCTTAAAACTGTCAATTGTGTGTGAACATAAACGGAACTTTTAAAGTGAACTTGATATATATAAATCCAGACTAAACATAGTTGTCAATTTTTTCTATAAATTACTGACGACTAGTGAATAAAAAAGCATAATTTTTTTCACTTAAACATCTAATCTAATATAGGTTCCTGGTCGCGGGTAATCGTGCAGCTTACGATGATCATTTATGACAATTCATAAATGAAATATAAATATACCTATTACCTACATAGAGCTATCTATTAGATGTAGGTGTTTTCCCTTCTTTTTTTAAGCTTTTCAAAAATCATCATTTCGATTAGATCAGAGGTGCAGTAATTTTATTTTGTTATGGTATGTTACTAATCATGTAAACGCAAAATAATTGACCATACGATTTTTACTCTCATTTTTATAATACAAACGGAATTCTGTAAATTTTTTGTACGTTAACTTTTATCGTGTAAATTGGCTACTACATATCCTCTCTATCATATTCGTAGTTAATCTTGAAATAAAATGGTTTCTATATAAACGCCTTAATCTTGTTCCTTCTAAAAATTAGAAGTAAGAAATATAATAACGTTACAGAGAAAGGAATGGGAAATAAGATGACGTTTTTATTAAATTAAACCTTTTCAAAGTATCACAACTTCTATATTTATGTACTCTACTATTGTTTATAATAAATTGCTCTTGAACACTCTGTTAACTGTCATTATAACGTTTGAATAATTACACTCGTTTATCATCTTTTCCTCTTGCTTCTTTCTAAGCCATCCGTCATTAAACAAATATTTTAATTTATAGGAATTCATAAATTGTTCTTACCTACAGAATGTTTACCATCAATTATTTAATAATTCGCCAACAAATAAATCATATTTCAAGCCACTGTCTTAAATAATATTTACAATTACTGCCAAAATAAACAACAAGAAATAGTTTTCCATTCGATTTTTTTAACACTTTTTCATTCTTTCTCTTTCCTTTTTCTGAACGAATAAAAAGGCAAAAAGGAAACCGAAATAATACAATCGAGTACCGTACAAGAAAAATCTGAAGGTTTTTATTGTTGCTTCAATTAACGATTATGCGTTAGAAAAACTGTTTGATTGGCTGGTAAAATGTTTAAAGATTTCTTTGTTATCACCATTAATTAATAATTTTCTCTTAAGAATGCAATTTTCGCAATTTACTAAACGATATTTATTCTTGTCTTTTATGCTGCGTGAAAGTTTCTTTTACCAACAATGATACAAAAAAGGTAACAATGATGCCAGAGTAATTATTAGTAAACAGGGTTGCTGTGAAGTGTTTTCTTTTTTCAAGAGAAAATCGCGTTTTTTTTAGAAGAATTACTTAAGGAGCTGAAAAACTTTATTACTGTTAAAAGTTTAATGAAAAAGCTATAGAATTTTGAAACTATTTTCAAAGAATTAAATAAGAGTAAAATATTGCATTGAAAATAAACATAAAAAATCCCGCAATCCCATTGTTCGAACTGTCGCCTGAGTCACAATTAAAATATAAAAGAACACTCTCTTTATTCTTTGTTTCTTTTTCATAAACAACTTTCTTTCATTGTTTTAAATTTTTATATTCAAGCATATTTGTTTTTCATAGTTTTATTTTCTTTTTTTAATATTAAAAACATTGACAACACTTTTAAAGCAAGAAAGTAAGTAAGAGGGATCTCATTATAAAACAGTAGTGGGAGTATGTGTTGGAGTTAGTGTTGCCAGATTGTTAATTTTATTCTCTCTAAAATGAAAATCTTTTTTGAGGTTTTCTTTCTGATTTGTTGATGAATAGATATATCTGGTTTCAGGTAAGAACGGCGGGTTGTGTTTGTTGTTGTTGCGTTCGTTGTGTTTTTGGATCTTTGGGGCCGAGTTTTTTTTGACCAAAATCATTTTATTTTTAGTTTTCTAACGCTTGGGAAGTGTGGTGAACATACCAGGTGTGGTGAGTTTATAGTGTGGCGAGTTCTTGTAAAGTATGGTGAATTAGTCAGGTGTGGTGAATAAAATGGAAATTCACCGAAGTGTCTCAATTCGAAATATATACTGTATTGCCATAAATCATTGGACTGTAGGTGGTGAATTAACCGGTGCGTGCCTAGAATAAGTAAATTTTAGCGGAGTCATTAACAATTAAAATAAAAAATATTGTGTGTGACGTATAACAAATTGTATTTAAATTATTTATGGATTAATTTTTGAATAATTTTTTTAAATTTAATTTATTCATTATTTATTTAATATAGTTTGTGAATGTAATTTAACAGGTGGATGAATAAAAGCAGGATTTTTTCTTTTTGACTTGCAGGATATCCTGTAAAATTAATATAACAGAGAATCGATCAAACAAACAAAAAACGTATTTCTTCCACATCTGCGCGCCTACGTTCATTTTGCTTGCAAAAAAGTTAAAAATTTAAAATTTATCGTAGAAATTTATAATTTTTTTGTGGACCAGGAAAAATTCTGTGGACTAAATAAATTTGGTTATTTTTTCCTCCTTGGTAATCTCTTTTTTCCAAAGTTGGTTACAAAATTTTTTATTTCCTGGCAATATGTATATTATTGACTATTTTTCAAACTATGTTATAAAGCGCTTCCTTCCTCTCCCATGGAGTGAGTGCCTTCAATATATTATCAATAATACACTTAACTTAAGTTTAGTCGAGTAATTAACCATGTTCTTCTAGTAACAAAACAAACTCCACAAAATGCAACATTGCTTTCCTTTATGTTTAGTTGTAGTAGTGTTAGTGTTTAGTCTCTGTTATTCAGTATATACTTCCGTAGGCTAACGAACAAGTTGGACGTACGGCCGGTTTTATTTTTATACGCGATTGAAGTGTTAAAAATATCGTTTTTTATTAATAAAACACGAAATATCTTCAAATAAATCTGTGAGTTAATAAAGGATTAACAAGTTGTGCCTCTAAGTGTTAACATAACAGAGAAAATCATGTTTAAAATTAGCTAGCAAATAGCTAGAAGAAATGTTTCCGCCGCCATTATTTTTGTGTCGGATATTGTTGTGTCATGGGCTCTCTTTGATGTGTTTTCCACAGAGATGATTAATTTTCTCGTTTATCAATGATTCAATATGAGCATTCTCGTTTGTCTGCAATCATTAATCTATGTTATAAAGCGCTTCCTTTCTCTCCAACAGAGTGTCTTCAATATATTCTCGTATCAATACTACATTTATATTAGCGGTTTAGTCGATTCACTAACCATGTTGTACTAGTAACAAAACAAACTCCACAAAATGCAACATTGCTTTCCTTTATGTTTAGTTGTAGTAGTGTTAGTGTTTAGTCTCTGTTATTCAGTATATACTTCCGTAGGCTAACGAACAAGTTGGACGGACGGCCGGTTTTATTTTTATACGCGATTGAAGTGTTAAAAATATCGTTTTTTATTAATAAAACACGAAATATCTTCAAATAAATCTGTGAGTTAATAAAGGATTAACAAGTTGTGCCTCTAAGTGTTAACATAACAGAGAAAATCATGTTTAAAATTAGCTAGCAAATAGCTAGAAGAAATGTTTCCGCCGCCATTATTTTTGTGTCGGATATTGTTGTGTCATGGGCTCTCTTTGATGTGTTTTCCACAGAGATGATTAATTTTCTCGTTATCAATGATTCAATATGAGCATTCTCGTTTGTCTGCAATCATTAATCTATGTTATAAAGCGCTTCCTTTCTCTCCAACAGAGTGTCTTCAATATATTCTCGTATCAATACTACATTTAGATTAGCGGTTTAGTCGATTCGCTAACCATGTTGTACTAGTAACAAAACAAACTCCACAAAATGCAACATTGCTTTCCTTTATGTTTAGTTGTAGTAGTGTTAGTGTTTAGTTTCTTTTATTCAGTATTTAGTTCCGTGGGCTAACTAAGCAATTGGACGAACGGCCGGTTTTATTTATAAGCGATTAAAGTGTTGAAAAGGTCGGTTTTTATTCATAAAATACGAAATATCTTCAAATAAATCTGTGAGTTAATAAAGAATTAAAAAGTTGTGCCTCTAAGTGTTAAAATAACAGAGAGAATTATGTTTGAAAATTGCTAACAAACAGCTAGAAGAAATGTTTCCGCCGCCATTATTCTTGTGTCGGACATTGTTGTGTCATGGGCTCTCTTTTATGTGTGTTCCGCAGAGATGGTTAATTTTGTCGTTTATCAATACCTCAATAAATTCTCGTTTGTCTGCAATTATTAATCTATCTTATAAAGCGCTTCGTTTCTCTCCTATAGAGTGTCTTCAATATATTCTCGTATCAATACTACACTTATATTAGCGGTTTAGTCGATTCACTAACCAAGTTGTTCTAGTAACAAAACAAACTCCACAAAATGCAACATTGCGTTCCTTTATGTTTAGGTGTAGTAGCGTTAATGTTTAGTCTCTGTTATTCAGTATATACTTCAGTAGGCTAACGAACAAAGTCAACGGACGCCCGGTTTTATTTTTATACGCGATTAAAGTGGTAAACCGATAATTTTTTATTAATAAAACGCGAAATATCTTCAAATAAACCTCTGAGCTAATAAAGAACTAAAGAGTTGTGAATCTAAGTGTTAAAATAACAGAGAAAATCATGTTTAAAATTTGCTAGCAAAACGATAGAAGAAATGTTTCCGCCGCCATTATTTTTGTGTCGGATGTTGTTGGTCTCTCATTGAGGTATTACTGCAGAGATGGTTAATTTTGTCGTTTATCAATGTTTCAATAAATTCTCGTTTGTTTGCAATCGTTAATCAATCCATGCTAAAGTGCTTACTTTCTCTCCCATAGAGTGTCTTCAATATATTCTCGTATCAATAATACATTTAGATTAGCGGTTTAGTCGATTCACTAATCATGTTGTTCTAGTAACAAACAAACTCCACAAAATGCAACATTGCTTTCCTTTATGTTTAGTTGTAGTAGGGTTAGTGTTTAGTCTCTCTTGTTCAGTATTTGGTTCTGTATGCTAACGAACAAGTAGAGACGGACGGTCGGTTTTATTTTTATACGAGATTAAAGTGTTAAAAAAGTTGGTTTTTTATTAATAAAACACGAAATATATTCAAATAAATCTGTGAGTTAATAAAGAATTAAAAAGTTGTGCTTCTAAGTGTTAAAGTTACAGGGAAAATTGTGTTTAAAATTTGCTAGCTAAACGACACAAGAAATGTTTCCGCCGCCATTATTTTTGTATCGGATGTTGCTTTGTCATGGTCTCTCTTTGATGTGTTTTCCGCAGAGATGGTTAATTTTGTCGTTTACCAATATTTCAATAAATTCTCGTTTGTTTGCAATCGTTAATCAATCCATGCTAAAGTGCTCCCTTTCTCTCCCATAGAGTGTCTTTAATATATTCTCGTATCAGTGATACACTTAAGTTAGCGGTTTAGTCAAGTTATTAACCATATCGTACCAGAAAAAAACAATCTCCTCAAAATGTTGTTATAGAGATTGTGTGATGTGTTGTGTTTAGAGATGGTTAATTTTGTGTTTATCAATGGCTTCAATAAATTCTCGTTTGTTTACAATCAGTAATCTTTCGTTCCCATAGAGCGTCTTCAATAAATTCTCGGGTGAATAATGCCCTTAGTTTAGCACTTTAGTCGAGTCATTTACCATGTTGTACTAATAACAAAACAATTTCCACAACAAACAATCTTGCTTTTCTTTATGTTTTATAACTTTAGTTGTTGTAGCGTTTTTGTTTCTTTCGTCTCTCTTTAGGCAATCTTTAGTTTTGTTGACTAACGAAGAAATTGGTCGGGTCTGTTTATACGCCATAAAAGTGTTAAAATGGTCGTTTTTTATTAATAAAACACGCAATATCTTTAAATAAATCCGAAATTAATAAAGAATTGAAAAGTCGTGTTAAAGTAACGAAGAAAATCGTGTTTAAAATTTGCTAGCAAAACGATAGAAGAAATGTATTCGCCGCCGTTATTTTCGTGTGTGATGTGTTTTGTGTTGTTAAGTGCTGGGCTTTCTTTGATGTGTTATCAGCGATGGTAAATTTTTTGTTTCTCTATGATGGTGTGTAAAGTTTTTGTTTTTGGTTGGCCATTATATTTTAAATTTGAGTTTTCTGTTAAAAAAAGTAATGAAATTAAAATTAATAAAAATCAAAATTAAAATTAAATAAAAATCAAAATTAAATTAAAATAAAATTAAAATTAAATTAGAATTAAATAAAAGTTAAATTAAAATTAAATCAAAATTAAAATTAAAATTAAATTAAAATTAAATTAAAAATAAATTAAAATTAAATTGAAATAAATTCAAATAAATGTCATCGCTATAAAATCGTAAGTATATTACAACACCTATTTATTTATTTATTTAATTCTTTAATTTGTGCTCAATAAAATATAATCTAATATCAAATGTAAAGTATAGGAATCATTGTTCTTATGTTAGGTTAGATAAGGTAAGGTGGCGTACCCTCCTTGAAGGAAGAGGGCCCACTTAGGTCACCATTAGGGCCCACTGTGATGCCACAATAAATATTCAACCCCTACAAGAAACCGGCTATTGCAGCAATCTTCATATTAGAGAGGATGGTCAAGGATTTTAGAAAGTAAGAAATTCAAAAAGCTCCATCTTTTCACTACAAGAGCAGAGCATGAGGTAAAATATAGTAGCTCTCTTCTGCTCTGGTTCACACTTCATGCAGAAATTATTTGATGGAATGCCAAGTCTTTCGGCATGTCTGCAAAGAGCTATTGTGCGATGTATGGCCATACCATTTAAAGATTGGAAGTGAATCGGTCCTATTCTTATTCATACGTGCCCCTATAAAACAATTAGTTAAAATTAAATTTAACTGAGGCAAGTGGAATACCTATGAACTATAAGGTGTCGGAGATTGCGAGGTCTTTACCTGCCCTGAAAAGACTGCAGTGGCAACCTTGCTAAGGTAGAAAAATCTATGATGATTTGTGAGAATCAGAAATGGATGTATTCACCAAAAAATTTTTTGTGGTTTGGCAAACATTTTGTTGAAGGCCCTCTTAAAATCAATTACGCAGGAACTAGTTATGTGATCTATATTAGATTTGATAGGCTTAAATCCAGCCTATTTCGGTGTTGGAGTTAACATTATTTTCTCAGATATTATTCTTCAAATTATTTGTGCGATTATCTTAATTGTCCTGCATAGCAAAGTGAATCCACGCCAATCGTTCGGGTTCCTGAGATCTTTTTTCTTTGGAATGTTAAATATAATTCCTTTCGAGAAGAGTTCTCATTTAGCTCCAAACATTAGACTCATTGTATTGCCACATGCCATTCAATTGAAAGGGGACACTGTTAGGAGATCTTCTAGTCCAAGTTATTCAAGACGTTTGAAAGGAATCTTATGGGTGCCTAAACTATATTTATTTATTAATTAGAATACAATTACAAATTATATTTAATTATATACGAGCTGAGTAACTTCGACCATACGCTCCGTGTAGTGTAACCCACCAGACTATAAGGGCACCCTGCCTAAGCTTTATATCCTCAGCAAATATTTTGCTACTGAACAGCAATTTTACCGCCATGAAATAAATGAGAAAAATATATTATACATTTTTAACTAACTTTTGCATTACTCTGTAGTTGTTCTTTGAGTTTTTTAAATTCTTCTGTAAATTCATTGTTTAACAACAATTTCAATTGCAAAAAACCAAACAAAAAAGGAAAATAAAAATGTTTAATTGCTGATGACCAAACCAAAGGCTTAAAAGGCTGCTCCTTAATAAATCACCATAAATCATGTAATTGTTCTTAAATTATTATGCTTCTCTTAAATAATTCGTTTGGAAAACATTTTTTATTTTATTTTTAAATTATTTTCTTAATTGCTGTTGTAATTTTAAGTAAAAGATTTATTTCTTTATTAAAACTATTATCAGTGTCTGTAATCTAAATATTAAACAATTTAAATTCATACGTTTTTTTCAGTTTGTCTATCTGTCTGTCCGTAAATTGTTTAATTCTTTAAACATCCGGTGTGTTAAATTTCATACAATAAATTTAAAATTTATCGTTTTTGTACAATCCCTTGTAAATTTTGTGCATAATATGCAGAAACATTTTAAATTGAATTTAAAATTTTGTTAAACTAGTTTTTGAAAATACAGGAAAAAACTAAAATCGTATAATATACTAGGGACAGTACAGGAATTTGAAATGGAAGATTTGAGAACATAAGCTCACATCGAAGGAAACAACGAATCTTTTATTCTAATATCAATTTTATTATAATTTCACTAGCCAAATACAATGCTAGACAGTGTTCATTGACAAACCAAAATGCAATAAATTTCAAAATGTATTCAGTTCATCTTCAATCTAACTCTATGACATTGGCGCCTAATATTCAAATTATTTCTCCTTTATGGAGGGCTACTTAGGTCATTATTTTCATCAAATTGTATTGGATCCCTAAATGTGGTTTTGCATTAAAGAAAAATGAAGGGTCCGGGTATATGGAATTTCAAATGACAATGAGATTTTTTTTCCTTCTACTGTATTTCAATCTGGTATCCTCCAAGCCTATTGCTCTGACAAATTTCAGGATGTTACTCGGTATCAACTTCTGGGCTCATCAGGGGCGTGGAATTTTGCCTCCTTGCAGGCTCATCATGACCTGAGACCCAGTACACGGTAAACTAATTTTCCCAAATTAGCCGAGTCAGCTATTCCAGACAGTCGCACGTTATCATCACTCTAACCTTATAAGGGCCAAATGCTTGAATGGCGGCCTACGTCCTGCCTTTTGTACCTCCTATCCAATTGAGAAGACACCCACGAGTTTCCCCAAGGGCTTGGAATATTTCATTTTAGGACCGAGTGCTTCTGTTCCAAGATACACTCTTGATCCATCTCTATACCACAAAAAGTTCCTCTTTTGAAAAGGTAAACAGCTAATAGACTACTTAAAAAGGAATAAGTCTCTACGTGTCTACGTGTATTTCTTAAACTATATTTAAAGTAATTCCAAAAATTTTTTCAGTGCACCTCGTATATAGTTTGGAATTTCATCAACTATTCAAAAATATGATTTATTTATTTACATTTTGGGGAATTGTTTAGCCTTTTAAATACTATACATACATATGTATGTACATGCGTCCATACGTTGTCATATACATTCATTCATAAATACATTAAAAACAAAAAAAAAATTGTACAACCAGAATGCTTAACAATGTTGTTTTTGTTTTTGCTGCTACTGTTGTTAGCAATTTGTAATAGTCAAGCATTACATGCCATAGAAAACTGTACAACATGATGTATGTATGTATTTGCACTTCGAGGGATGGATGCCAGACGGGAAATATAGCTGCCTGGTGTAGGTTTCGGAATGTATAGTGTAGACATCAATACCAACACAACCAAGTTATCTCTCTCTATCTTTCTGTTGGTTCATTAAAGATGTAAGTGGTCTGGCATTGCCATAATGAAACACAATACATACTCTCTCTCTCTTAACTCTCTCGAGTTAACTATTGGCAGAGGAGATCAGCTTTAATCGGTTTACCGGGTTGTAAAAGCGCATAATGCAGAGCTCCCTTACAATTCCATCAGACTTTTCAACAATGTTCTTGAAGTCGCCGTAGTCTAGTAGGTAGTGTGTTGGCTTATTAGACGTAAAGCCAGGGTTCGAGCCCCAGACCAGACATCAAAACAAAATACAAGAAGTATTTCTTCGGCGACTTTCTCTCAGCAGACTTCTGGCAAAAACTCTGAGAGTAAATAAAATTTCAATGAAAAGTTTCTCAAAAATCTGTCGTTCGGAGTCGACTTTAAACTGTAGGTCCCACCACTCATGTATAAAATTAACACACACAACATAAGTGGTGTGAGAAACTAGGTCGTAATCCTGACTGAAGGGTTGTAATGACCAATTATGTATGTATGTCTTGGGAACACAGTGAAACTTAAATTATTAGCTCTCAAACAAGTTACAGTGTTACCTGAGGTAATTTGTGTTACCAACAATTAGTAACCGAACTTTTGGGAACATCAATAATACAGAATACCAGGCACTAATTGCCTTCTTGTAGACAGTGTTTGCACTAGTCTGGTGTCTAGCTTCTAATTTGTGATGTAAGAATTTACTTTTTTTTTTAATGGTTTTCTGACCTTTTTTTACATGAACTCTGTGACATTTGTGGCTTGTTATTATTATTGTTTTTATTTATATATTTCTGCGTTGAATTTATTTGTTTTCTTTTTTTGTTAATTTTAAATTTGTATCCGACTGGTTATTACAATTTATTATTTTGTTTTTATATTTTTGTTGCTGCTGCTGTTCTTGTTGTTGTTGTTTTCAACTCATATCCGCATAAAATTATTATGCAGATTTTTGTATTACAGAAAATTAAAATTCTTTTCGATACCACATACAAATTTACACACCCTACACCCGGCCTATGTTTGTGTGTTAAGGTTCTTTAATTATTACAAGTGCTGTTTGGAAATCCGTCCCTCTATAACCGGTGATAACGTTTGTTTAGGATAAATCCGGAAATGCTTCTACAAAATTTGACAGCCAGGACTTATTCTAACACTTAATAAACCGAATGATATTTTGGAAAACGGCATTTGATTCATTACCATTGTGCGATTCATAACACAAGATCCTGTTTAAGAATGAGAACTTGACTTTGAGAATTAAAAGTGGTAGCTGGGATGGGAGTGAGTGGAAGCACTGTGATACCACATGAAGCGATGCCTTAGATCCAATTGTCAAGTTTTGCTTAAACATTTAAAGAACAGACCCCTCAGAATTAAGACGAAAACCAGCATGAAAGTTTAATGAATTAAGCAATTTATTCGACATCTAGTAGTGTTAGCTTCAATAGCCCATCAAGAAACTGTGTGCCACATATGAGAGACTTTGTCGAGTCAGATATAAAGGGTGTTTTTTATAGAGGTATATAACTTTAAGTTGCAGTAAAACAACGATGGATTATTCGATTGACATGAATTTTATTTATCCGAAAGATAATCTTGTGGCATTACATTTTAAATATGATTTCTGGCATATGACCGCCACGGCTGGCTCGGATGTAGTCCAATCTGGACGTCCAATTTTCGATGACTTTTTCCAACATTTTTGGCCGTATATCGGCAATAAGACGGCGAATGTTGTCTTCAAGCGTTTGTGGCTTTACCGCATAGACCAATGACTTTACATAGCCCCACAGAAAGTAGTCTAGCGGTGTTAAATCACAAGATCTTGGAGGCCAATTCACAGGTCCAAAACGTGAAATTAGGCGGTCACCAAACGTGTCTTTCAATAAATCTATTGTGGCACGAGCTGTGTGACATGTTGCGCCGTCTTGTTGAAACCACATCTCCTGGACATCATGGTTATTCAATTCAGGAATGAAAAAGTTAGTAATCATGGCTCTATACCGATCACCATTGACTGTAACGTTCTGGCCACCATCGTTTTTGAAAAAGTACGGACCAATGATTCCACCAGCCCATAAAGCGCACCAAACAGTCAGTTTTTCTGGATGTAACGGTGTTTCCACATACACTTGAGGATTACCTTCACTCCAAATGCGGCAGTTTTGTTTGTTGACGTAGCCATTCAACCAGAAGTGCGCTTCATCGCTAAACAAAATTCGCTTATGAAAATCAGGAACAACGGTAATCTCGTTTTGGGCCCATTCGACGAATCTACGCCTTACTTGATGATCGTTTGGCTTCAAATCTTGCACGAGTTGGATTTTGTAAGCACGCAAACCAAGATCCTTCCGCAAAATCTTCCATAAAGTGGATGGACACAGATCCAATTCCTGTGCTCGATGGCGGATGGACTCATTCGGGTCTTCCTCAATGCTACGCTCTACAGCAGCAATAGCTTCTTCTGTACGCACCGTACAGCGTCTCTGGGGATGCGAGTTATCAATAAGAGTAAACGTGGTGCGAAAACGTTCCATGGTTAATCGAATTAACTGCTCTGATGGACGATTTTGTCGACGATAAAATGGACGTAGTGCGCGATACGTTTTCCGCACAGAACCATTATTTTCGAAATAAAATTGCACTATTTGCAAGCGTTGTTCAGGCGTGAGTCTAATCATGATGAATTGCCAAACCAAACTGAGAATAAATCACTTGACAGCTGTTAAATCGGTCGCCATTTTGAAAAGTAATGCCAACTTAAGGTTCTATACCTCTATAAAAAACACCCTTTATAAAGTGAACGAAAATCTTTCTTACCAAACGGTCTGTAACACCAACAAATGTAATTTTCAGTTAAGCGAAGTCTCTCCGCATACCTATTCATTACTCAATGACTTATGAGAATAGATACAGAGAGATCTGTGTCTAACGATAAAGCATGATTCTTGACCCTTAGCTTTGGCTTTTGTTAGCGGACCATATAGTAGGTAATAACAGAGGTAAGAGGTGTACATCTGTGGTATGTTCGCGTGTGGATTGGTTTTTCGTAGGAATATCAAATGCTTGCTCTAGGAAGTTCATCAGCCACACAATTAACCGAAATATCACAGGGACTGCTGCGAAAGACGATCGAGGAAGTCGCAGAATACTCCAACCAGTTTAGATTTGAAGATTGCACCCAGAATAGACAGATAGATAGGCTCCTTAGTCAGATTCAGTTTTATAAGATGGTTTATCTCGGCCCGGTACATATTACAGTAGTTAGACAGATATTTCCATAGACTAACTTCACATATCTTTCTATAGCCCAACTTATTCTAAAGTTTAGACCAGACTTCCATTACTTTGAAGCAAAGTTTGAACACCATCAGATAGAATAGAGAAATGCCCAAAGGTAATAATGTGCCAGCATGACAGCGCAGTAAATTGCATTGAGTTAAGTGCCGCATGTTGTCTGGCATATAATATAGAAGCGCCTGACAAAATATTTGCGTGACCTACGCTGGCCTCAGAACATCACTTTCTTTGTAGTTTATTTACACAAAGTTTTAGTATTTTTTCTAATCCAATCTAATATTATGAAAATTAAAATTTTTTTAAATTAAAATGTTGTTGTTGTTTTTGTTTTATTTTAAAATTCATCTAAATTCTAAATACTGTATGTATGTACGTATGTATGCCTGTCTGCTGGTGTGCACAAATGTCATAAGCATTTAATTTTTATGAAAATTATTTAATTTTTGTATGTAAATGTGGTAACATTGTCAGCAAAAAAAAAAACAAAATAGGAAAATAATTTTTTTGTAACAAAGAAAAACTAATAAAACTTGAACTTCCGTTTCCTTAACGCACGCACGCACACACTCTTATTGTGGTGAATACTTCTAGCAAAAGAAAACAAATTTCAATTACTGGTTATGTTAAAAGGAGGAGGGGTTAGTGTTGCTAGTATATCCCAGAGCAGCATAAGATGACTCACACGTTTTTTGTAAGTTCACGTAAAGCGAACAAGTTACTGTTCCGTAACACAGCAAGTAACTATTGCAGAAGATAAATAAATAATTTGTTTATTAATTACAATACAAATACAATTGAAGTCGCCGTAGTCTAGTAGGTAGTATGTTATCTTATTAGACCTAAAGCCCGGGTTCGTGTCCCAGACCGGACATCAAAACAAAATACAAAAAGTATTTCTTCGGCGGCTTCCTCTCAGCAGATTTCTGGCAAAAACTCTGAGACTAAGTAAAAAAAAATGCCATGAAAAGTTTCTCAAAAATCTGTCGTTCGGAGTCGACTTTAAACTGTAGGTCCCACCACTCATGTATAAAAATTAACACAAACATCATAAGTGGTGTGAGAAGGTTGTAATCCTGACTGAAGGGTTGTAGTTACCAATTATGTATGTATGTAGTGGTTTCACAACTGCCCATCTGGTAAGGCTTTTAGCTGTACAATGAATATCTTTCACATGAAGTGTCAATTCTTTAGTCAAAGTTTTTCATTGCTTAACAAGCGAAAAATTTATAAAATTTCCAATTTGACAGTTTTACAGCAGTAAGGGCTGATTAAGGCAAGATTATAACGAAATTTAAAGATGCTGGCTGCGTTACAGATGCTGTCAATTTGCTTCATGACAATGGTCGTTCTATTGAAAATATCGCTTCTGTTAGAGCACGAATAAGCAGGATTTTGACGACTTAACAGTGACTGCTCTCAGCAATTGAGCTTATCATACAAATTTGTCTTCAGGAATGAAGTTCATTCTTCAACAAACAAAATTCTTGTACGAGAGAATATGCAGCTCGTAGTATCCAAAAGTGGTTGTGCTGTATTACATGACCTAATTTGTTGACTTTAAAATACCAAAAAAAAGTCAAATAAAAAATATTTTTATTACCAACATCAACACCATTTCCCATTTGCCAATAACAACATTTACCTGATAGTTGGTGAAGTTGTCAAAAGTTGAAATCAAGCCAGCAAATATTCTGTGAGTGTGGCTGTTGTATTGATACGATTGAAGACAAGCAAGCCACTTTGTTGCTGTTGACACATTTACATTAAAAGCCGATTGTCAAAGGACAAATGTTGTAAGACACACACACACATATTCATTCATACACACCTGCACTAACGTGAGCTGGGTTTATGACAATAGAGTGCATTTTTGTACTCATTCACACATACACACACGTATCAGAAAGTTTTGCTAGTTTTTTCTGTTATTTTTATGTAAGCAAGTGTCTAAATTGTGGTCAATTTTATTTGCCTTTTTATTGCTGAGATTTAAAAAAAAGAAAAGTGACGGAAGTGCATAAAAAATATCGTGAATTGTTAAAAAAGGAACTGTCGCTAGATAATTACAACAGTTTACTGAATAGATTAGCTGTTAAAGAAGAGTTCTAACAATTTATCTTAAGATCTCTCAGTATTTATTACTAATTACTTGGCATATGCTGTTTGAATATATGTGCCTGAGGACAAGTAACTGTTCTTTGTCTAAATCATTCACACCATGGAACAACCAAATACTGTATTAAATCACTTGCAAAGGGAAAAGTACAAAAACAAATACATTTTTTAATGCTTAAACATGCCAGAAGTACTTGTTAAAATTGAAACCAAAAACGTTTCTAGGAAATGGCATTTCAATAGCATTTTGACAATAATATCAGCGGCAGCGTATGTTGCGCAATGAAAATATTTTTGTAAATGAAAAGCAAAACTAAAACACATAGTATATATCCCTAAGTATGGGTTATCATAAGTGATTATTTTTATCTGTATTTGTCCTTCATTTGTATATGAAGTTGCCGTATGTGTTGGCTTATTACACGTGAGGCCACGGTTCAAACCCCAGATCAAAAATCTCGAGATATCTCCAACTAAACGAAATATGGATAAATATTTCCTCGGCAGTTTTCTGGCAAAAATTCTAAGCTTAATTAAAATTGCAATGAAAAGTTTGTCAAAAATCTGTCGTTCGGTATCTTGAAACTGCAGGTCTCGCTATTCATGTATAAAATTAATACACACTCGTGGGTGATATAACAAGCTGGATAGTAATGCTGACTGAAGGGTTGTAATGACCAATTATGTGTGTATATACTAGACGTGTGCACAAGACATCTTGCTAGCTTACCCTTCACTAAATGCAATACTGAAATGTTCTCTTTTTTGTTGGTCTTGATTATACGAGTACACTGAAATGTGAATTTCTCTTTTATTCAAAGTATACAACAGCACTCATTTATCTGTGAAGTAATGGATATATGCTTTGTGTTCTAAGAGCATATTTCACTACTGAAACTAAATTTTCAGTATTGTCAAATGAATTTCAGTAGTGTCAACGTTGAAAAATATGCGTACATAAGTGTTTCTATACATTCTTTGCTTCTGCCATGAACTCTTCCAACAACAATCTCTCTTCAAATTGCTATGTTAATATTCGTTGATGTTCGTGTCCTATGTGTGTAAAAAGCCGAAGATGTTCGGCCCCCGAGGCTATTGGTGCCGACGTCTGCTATTGAATAAATACTCTTTCTTTATTCTGAAAAAAAAGAAAAAAACATTTTTTCTTTCCCACTTACTGCAAAAAGAAATGCACGTTGTGACACTATGAAGTGTACAATATTTTTGCTGTACTCTTCACACAACTCTCTTTTGTATTGTTGTACAATGGTTTATGAGTGCAGTTGTTTTTTTGTTCTCTATCTTTGCTTCACTCTTATTTATATTTGCAGCTACAGTAAATATTCGCTCATGAGAAAAATACAATACTGTACAATTTTATATGTCTTGTGCACACGTTTAGTATATACGTATGTGTGTATATCCGTCCTTTACATTTTCCCTTTGTATATAAAGAATAGTTGAAGGTGAGCTTGGTAAGATAAGCTGATTTGTACTACGCATTGCGTGTTGAAATAGCTATTGCTTGTGAGTTCCAGGATAAGGCTATTCAAAGTCAAATTTTCAAGATATTCTTAACTAAGCAATCTCCCAAATATGAGCTACCTATTCGAGTTATATAGGCCCACTTCTTTTTGAAAAATAATCTCGGATTCACTTCAGAAATTTCAAAAACGGTTTTATTTTAAGACAATTTCCTCGAAATCCACAAACAGTTGAATATTTTGTTTTAGTTTTCTTTCTCAATTAAAACACTTAATTTTAATAAAACCTACTGTACGTATAAGTACAGTTCATCTGTCAACAATCAATTCGTTAAACATACGTTCAGGTAAACTAGTAACAACAAGAATTTTTAAAGTAAATACAACAAATACTGATGAAGAGTTTATTTTTAAAAAGTTTTCTGTATTTCTTTTCATCATTTAATTTTGCTTTACTTTTTGATTACTTTTTCTTTTGAGAAATCTTTTCCGAAAACCTTTGAAAATCACACTCTCCAACAAAAGAACTTCGTAACGAAAGTTTTATTGTCCAATAAATATTGGCCAAAAAACGTTGGCATAACTTTTTAAAAGCTTTCATTTCTTTGGTGCTGAATGCTGGTGTTGATGGTTTCGCTTATTGACTTCATAAATTTTTATTAAAGAAATCCAAAGAAGACGAAAACTCTTGTAAGAATTTGTGCAAAATATTATGGCCAGTAAAAGTTTCGTTCTTTAGTAAAACTCATATTTCAATAAGGAAAAGAAAAACAATAATAAGACCAATACAATCTCCTATAAATATAACACTGCACTACTATTATATGTATGTACATGTATACAAATAAACAACAACAACAACAATGTCAATAATATTGTAAAACAACAGGCTGTTGGCAAAGTTTTTAAACAACAATTCATTTCCGTTACCCCAAAACACTTGTTGTTTTCTTTATTCCTCATGTCTGATATTGTTTAGCACTAGTTTTGTATTTTCAAAGTGTTGCTGTTCCTTCCTCTCACTCTCTCTCTCTCTCTCTGCCTTTCTAATTCTTGTTCTCACTAACTGTGTTGAGTTGTTTTGTTTTGGTGTCATTGCAAGAGTATTTTAATAAACATTAATGTTCGTAAGTTATTTTGATTTGTTCATTTGTTTGTTGTTGTTTATTATCTTCTAAGAGATGGAAATAAATGAGAGGGTGAATCAAAGAATTATAGAGTATTTGAGTGTATTTGCTACTGTTACACTGAAAGAAATTTCCCAGTGAAGTTCTCAAGTATGTGTGACTTGACTATTGACTCCAATGTTTTAAGAGTTGCTGGTTCGTTGTCTTAAGCTGATGATTTAACAGTGCCTCATAAAATGTAATTGTGGGGATTTAATTCGCTTGTCGAAGTCAGTGATCAAGACCACTTTTGCAAATAAAGTTGATATTGCATTAAATCGTGTGTTAGCACAATGTATGCTATGTAGAAGTCGCCGTAGTCCAGTGGTAGGTAGTGTGTTGGCTTATTAGACGAAAAGCCAGGGTTCGAGCCCCAGGCCAGACATCAAAATAAAATACAAAAAGTATTTCTTCGGCGACTTCCTCTCAGCAGATTTCTGGCAAAAACTCTGAGAGTAAATAAAATTGCCATGAAAAGTTTCTCAAAAATCTGTCGTTTGGAGTCGACTTTAAACTATAGGTCCCGCCACTCATGTATAAAATTAACACACGTAACATAAGTGGTGTGAGAAGCTAGGCCGTAATCCTGACTGAAGGGTTGTAATGGCCAATTATGTATGTATGTATGCTATATCAAGTGACGCAGCCATGTTGATTATTAGCTGTTCTGTATTCTCTCTTGATTAAGTCGTATGTATCTAGTCTGCGTAAAATACGTCTAGTGAACTATTGACCAGCACTTTATTTACCACTCGATTGGTTTCAAAGGTTGGTTTGCAGCCAAAAATCTTCTTTGATGCACGCCGTTTTTCGGTAAATCTGTCGCACTTTAAAGTTTAATTCAGGCGCACAGTTTGGTTGCATAGGGCTGTTGTTAGCTTAAATCGGTAAAAGTTTTGTCAAAAGCATCCATGACAGGTCAAAATGTGTGTAAGGTAATAATCATTTTACCATACGGTCTTCTAAACCACATTTCGACACAAGGTACAGAAACATTTGTCCCATCTAATGCCTCCACCTTTGCTGTCATGAAGCACACGGAAGATAGAAAGAATTACAATAACAAATCAACAGTAAGGTTCTAGAAGTTGCCAGACTGAAAATAAATGAAAAAGAAATTAAGTAAGGAATAACGCTCCCTATCATATATTGAGGGTACTGAAATTGATTTTATGGTATCCAACATTATGCTTCAATTTCTCTCTGTATTTAATAAAGGGTGTTTTTTATAGAGGTACAGAACTTTAAGTTGGCATTACTTTTCAAGATGGCGACCGATTTAACAACTGTCAAGTGATTTATTCTCAGTTTGGTTTGGCAATTCATCATGAATAGACTCACGCCTGAACAACGCTTGCAAATAGTGCAATACTATTTCGGAAATAAATGGACAAAATCGTCCATCAGAGCAGTTAATTCCATTAACCATGGAACGTTTTCGCACCACGTTTACTCTTATTGATAACTCGCATCCCCAGAGACGCTGTACGGTGCGTACAGAAGAAGCTATTGCTGCTGTAGAGCGTAGCATTGAGGAAGACCCGAATGAGTACATCCGCCATCGAGCACAGGAATTGGATCTGTGTCCATCCACTTTATGGAAGATTTTGCAGAAGGATCTTGGTTTGCGTGCTTACAAAATCCAACTCGTGCAAGATTTGAAGCCAAACGATCATCAAGTACGGCGTAGATTCGTCGAATGGGCTCAAAACGAGATTACCGTTGTTCCCGATTTTCATAAGCGAATTTTGTTTAGCGATGAAGCGCACTTCTGGTTGAATGGCTACGTCAACAAACAAAACTGCCGCATTTGGAGTGAAGGTAATCCTCAAGTGTATGTGGAAACACCGTTACATCCAGAAAAACTGACTGTTTGGTGCGCTTTATGGGCTGGTGGAATCATTGGTCCGTACTTTTTCAAAAACGATGGTGGCCAGAACGTTACAGTCAATGGTGATCGGTATAGAGCCATGATTACTAACTTTTTCATTCCTGAATTGAATAACCATGATGTCCAGGAGATGTGGTTTCAACAAGACGGCGCAACATGTCACACAGCTCGTGCCACAATAGATTTATTGAAAGACACGTTTGGTGACCGCCTAATTTCACGTTTTGGACCTGTGAATTGGCCTCCAAGATCTTGTGATTTAACACCGCTAGACTACTTTCTGTGGGGCTATGTAAAGTCATTGGTCTATGCGGTAAAGCCACAAACGCTTGACCATTTGGAAGACAACATTCGCCGTATTATTGCCGATATACGGCCACAAAAGTTGGAAAAAGTCATCGAAAATTGGACGTCCAGATTGGACTACAACCGCGCCAGCCGTGGCGGTCATATGCCAGAAATCATATTTAAAATGAAATGCCACAAGATTATCTTTCGGATAAATAAAATTCATGTCAATCGAATAATCCATCGTTGTTTTATTGCAACTTAAAGTTCTATACCTCTATAAAAAACACCCTTTATTTTGTTTTCTATTTGAGCCCCCAAAAACTTTTCCAATATACGAAACAATTTTACTACTCTAAACGGCAAATGAATGTTTGTGCAACAAAATGTTGAAAGAAAAGCATACAACAAGTTTTTATAAAAAAAAAAACAAAACTTTTCCTGGTTAAGTTTACTTTTAAACTTATAGCCAGTCGCCAAAAATTATTTTCTGGCTTCTTGTTGTCTGGGTCCCTGGCAACGCATTTCACAAGTTCTTCAAAAATTTAAAGGAAAACCCAAAGACATGACAAAATAAAAAATTAAAGACCAGCAAGCAGTCTTAAGCAATTCAAAATTAATTTTTCTTATTTCTTTTATTGACTTTTGAAGAAAAATGAAAAAAAATTGCATTTAAATTTGTTTCCGTTTTAAAACAAGAATTACATGCCATGGCATTCATTTCATTTGATTTTTTGTTTTATTTTTTTGCTTAAATCCCTTAAGTCAAGTATTTTGTAACCAAAAATGTATGCAATATTTATGACAGACAGATTAAAATGACATATTGAAACATTTAATCGCCGTATTACAGCTTTTATTAGGGGTTGCATTAAAAAGTTTTTATTTTTCTTTCAATCTTTTGCAATGGAAATGATGTCAAAGCCAAAAATGAATAGAAAGAAACACATTCAAGCAATAGAACGGAGCGTAAAAGTGTGCCATTTAATCTTTTTTAGATTTGGAGATTGATTTTTAAGTTGAATTGGGGGAAAATACCAAAATTGTCATGCTGCTGTCATGTTATGAAGAGATTTTCAACAAGTTTGTATGGTATATTCACCTACTTAAATGCTTATTACAACCCTTTAGTTAGGATTACAACCTAGTTTCTCACACCACTTATGTTGTGTGTGTTAATTTTATCGCTGGGTGATGGGACCGCAACTTACAGTTTAAAGTCTAACAACAAATTTTTGAGAAACTTTACAAGGGAAACCATTTATCATTTATTCTATAAAGTTTTCTCTTTTTATTTTATTTTTATTTAACCACTGAAATCAAAAAGTTTTCTAAAGATTTTTATTTTCTTTGTAAGTATGTAATAACGCATTTAATTTACATACATTCTCGTGCCATTAAGAAAAATCAACTTTTTCCTATAAGTAACCCGATAAAATTCGTATGTTTTCCTCTTTAGAGATCCCTTAAAATTGGAAACTTAAAACAAACTTTATCTTATGGAGTACATTAGTTGGATAATGCATAATAAAGCATATTCTTTACTTGACTTTATCAAGAAAAGGAAGAAAAATAATAGAAGAAAAGTTTTTAAAACAACAAATGAAAAATCAGAAATGGGTGGGAAATTATTTCTTAAGTTGAAAATTGGTTACCAAAGCACTTGTTTTGGTAGATAGAGAGGGTTAAAGAAAGTCGTGTTAACAAACATTTCTGTCATTCGGAATCGACTTTAAACTGTAGGTCCCACCACTCATGTATAAAATTAACACACACAACATAAGTGGTGTGAGAAACTAGGACGTTGTACAATGGGTCAATTCGACCTCCGGGTACTGTACTTGTCTTAATTGACAAGTACACGTCCTCTAATTTTACCTAACCTAACAAATACTTTAAATACTCTTATGAAGCAACAAATAGCCTTATGTTGTCACCGTAGTCTAGTAGGTAGTGTGTTGGCTTATTAGACGTGAGACCACGCCTCAAACCCCAGGTCAGACATCTCCAACAAAGCGAAATATCGAAAAAGTAATTCTTCGGCTACTGTCGCTCAGCAGATTTGTGACAAAAACTCTGAGAATAAATAAAATTGCCATGAAAAAGATTCTCAAACAATTTGTCGTTGGGAGTCGACTTTAAACTGTAGGTCCCACCACTCATGTATAAAATTAATACACACAACATACAAGGTTTGAGAAACTAGGTGGTAATCCTGGTGGTGATCCTGGCTAAAGGGTTGTAATGACCAATAATGTACAGTATTCCTTCGATTTACATCGCCTCGACTAACGTTGTTTCGATTTACGTCGTCAAATTTTTTGTTCCCTCTAACTTCAATTTTCGTCGTCATTCCATTTACGTCGTTCTTTTTTGGAACCAACTGCGACGTAAATCGAGGGATTACTGTAACTTTTTTAAGCTCCTTGTTTAAAACATACGACTTTGTAGTATGAGCAATATGAAATTCGATTTACGTCGTTTCGATTTACGTCGCCTTTTTTTGGAACCAATTTCGACGTAAATCGAGGGATTACTGTATGTATGTGATCCAAAAATGCTGTACCTTTTAATGATTGCATCTATTCAGAATATATTCCAAGAAGATATAACTTATAACTATAGCACCTCAACCTAAACATATTTTTAAGGGTCTGAAGAAAAAAATATGCAGGAGTATTGGTTTTCGCAACAACAGTAGTGGCGAATCATACAAAGCCTTTTGAGCATTTTATGGGAATGCTGGCGTTCATGACAGGGGGTTCAGAACTGCTTTAAATAAGGCATTTTTTTACTATCCTTAGCTGTCAAATAATCGATGTCAAGCATTCTATTTGGGAGTCTCCCAATTGGCAACCGGTGAGAGCAATGATGCTCATTAAACAGTAGAGTATCCAACTCTCTTGGTTCATTGAAGTACAGCCAGAATGTGGCTTGTGCTTTACTGTCTTAATTACTCAATTGCTCAGTAATTAATTAATTACGTAATTCCCATTTAGTCAGGATTACAGGGTGGCTGATATATAATGCAACAAAGTAAAGCGCTATTTTTTTTAATTTTTTTTTTAATTTTATTGTTCAAAAGCAAAAAATGTTGGAAATAACATCAAATTTTATAATCAGTTTAGATTTGTTCGAATTGGCCACCTTTGGCCGACAAAGCCATCACAGGCTGCACGAAAGAGGCTCTGCGGTATTTTGGCCCATTCCCGGCGAAGCGCCGTCTTAAGATGATCGACACTTTGGTATTTTTTTTAGTGAGAACCTTACTCTCCAAAATGCCCCAGGCGCAAAAGTCAAACGGATTGAGATCCGGAGATTTTGGTGGCCATTGTGCGGTAGAAATGAAGCGAGGAACCTTGTTTTTAAGCCATTCTTGGTTGACGCGTGCTGAATGCGGTGGTGCTGAGTCCTGTTGGAATGTCCATGGTCTGCGGCCGAAATGTTTGTCTGTCCAGGGCTTCAGTACTGTCTTTAAGACATTTTCCCTATAATATTCGGCATTTATTTTGACTCCACGGTCGATGAATACGAGCGCGGAGCGACCATCGGCCGTTACGGCGGCCCACACCATTACCATCGGCGGCGCTTGAGTTCTGGTGGCCAATAGCAGATGTAAATTTTCAGCTGACCTCTTTGGCAAGTAAACCCGATCATTTTATTTGTTCACAAACTGCTCAATTTGGAATGGCTTCTCATCGGAGAAAACCAAATTCGGTAACTGGCCACTTTACTTGGCTCTTTCCAGTCTAACTTTTTTTGTCCATCGGTGAGCTCTTGCACTTTTTGGAACTTCAATGGCTTTAGCCCAAGCTCATTTTTCAATATGTGTTGCATCCGTTCTCGCGATATGTTCAGCTCACGAGCAATTTTTCTACCACTGCGGCGTGGATTTCGATCAAATCTGGCCTTCACTTTTCGAATCATTTCTGGTGTTGTTACCGTTTTTTTTTCGTCCACTTTTTGGACGCGATGCAACACTGCCAGTATCACGGTAACGAACAATGGTACGAGAAACAAAAGATTTATTCACATTTAAATGCTGGAGGACTCTAACGATAGCCACCTGTGGTTTTCCGGCCAAATATAAAGCAATCACACTATCACGCTTGAATTCCATCACGAATAACTTTTTTTCTGAATGCAATAGATCAATATGCTTTTGTAAGCTTGTAAATAATAAAATGAACTGTCACTGGAATAAATCTGTCAGCTGTCAGACGAGCGGTTTACAAATGATAACAACCTGAACTTGGTTGCAATACATATCAGCCACCCTGTACAACCTAGTTTATTACACCATCCCTGTTGTGTGTGTTAATTTTACCCATGACTAGCGGGACATACAGTTTAAAGTCGACTCCGAATGACAAATTTTTGAGAAACTTTTCGTTGCAATTTTATTTACTCCCAGAGAGTAAAGCCTTCCTCTTAGAAGACTACTGAGAGGAAACGTGCCGACAATAATTTTTTAAAAATTTAGTTCTGTTCGAGATTGGTTTTTAACTACGGACTCGCTTCTAATACGTCAACACATTACTTGCTAGATTACAGTTTTAAAATGGGTTAACTTAACACCTGATAAGCCTTCAATTATAATATTGCTTATATTGATACAATTCCCCACCCTTCTATATATATGCATATATGGCATACTAAAAACACTTTAAAGCCCTTCTAAAATGTCTTTAAGTATTGGTTTTAAAATGCAAATAAAATAAAGCAACATCAACTTGAACACCATATTGTTTACAAGCATATGCACTCCGATAAATGAAACAAACTTTTAAAATCAATTTCCAAAAATAATTCGTTTATGGAAATTAAATTAAAGTTGACAAGTTCTTGTATGGGGGATTACAGCATCTCTACGGCAACTAAGTCTGTATATTCGGTTTCAAATAAAAATTATTTTTAGATTCTCCTTCAACCTCTACTCTAACGGATTACAAGTTTTTGTCACGGCATAAAAATAAACCTGAAGAAAAAAAAAACGAAAAAAGAAAGCAAAAAACTTGAAACTTTATATCCACTGAGTCAATTACAAATTCCTGATACAAGATAAACTAAAACTCGAAAAGAATCTGAACGAAAAACACCAAAGAAAAAGAGGAAGAAAAACTAAAGAAAACTGAAAAGAAAACTTTTGGCCCAAATTGGTTTCATACGGAGATCAAAGCAAAGAAAAACCAAGAACATGCAAAGCTTTTGGTAAAATCAAACAATAACAGGCACAAAAAGTAACAAAAACAAACTATTTACCTGTTAAACTATATTGTTGATACAGCGAACACCAACAGCAAACACCCTGTTACTGTGGCACGACAATTTAAAATCCAACGAAACATTCCATAGCTCTTTTTCACTCTCTCTCTCTCTCTCTCTCTCTCTCTCTATGCGTACCTCTCTCTCTTGGTTTCTTTACGAAGAATTTAAGCAATTTCTTTAATGTTTTTCCTTGTTGTTGTTGTTTGTATTGCTGCTTTTATTGCATTTTCTCCAGAAAAATTCTTAAGATACAGTACCAGCCTCTGACTATGCCATGAATAAAGGCATTTCTGCCAAATTTAAGATTTCCAGTTTAAGCAGGGAAATGTTTACAGCTTGTAAAGACACGTGAAGGGAAAAGTTTCCTTTCGTTTTGCTTCATAGAAATGTTGTACAAATCAACTGGCATTCAATAATTCTATCTCTAGCAATGTGATAAGTCCTTATTCCCAATAATCACTCAATTGTTGTCTTTTAAAATGTGAAGAAAAAAACTTTGATTATGAAATATTCAAGACGACGCACTATGTGGCATTTTGCCTGAAAACCTGGCCAAAATTAATGGAAGTGTTTTATGAGTTAATGGCTGGAATTTTTTGATAGTGTTAGTGATACTTAGGCCCAAGGATGAACCCAACTGGTTTTGGTTCAAATCGGTCCGTGATTTCGCCTAGCCCCCATACAAATTCCCCTCAAAATTGCACTTATTTACACATAATTATGGTAATTATGCAACAATCATGATAAAATTTAGCACGGATTAGTTCTGTGTACTAAGGAATCATGGTATAAAGTTTGGTGAAAATCGGATCACATTTGACCCTGGTCTCCATATAAAGTCCTCTTTAGAAATTCACGTTTGCGCTTATAAATGGCTTAAAAACATCGGTATCGTGATGAAATTCGGTATGAACGTATATTTTGTAAATCTAAATCATATTACCAAATTTTGTTATGGTCGGTCCATAATTGCCCCTTGGTCCAAAATAGGGCCCCTTAAGAAAATATGTTTAGCAATTATAATTGGCTTAAAAATTTTATTACCTCGATGAAATTCGACATGAACATGTTTAATATGAATGTGAATCATTTATGATCACATTTTATTATGATCGGATCATAAGTGCCCTTAGGTACCATATTGTTATAATGGTCGATATACATTTATTTATTTATTTATTTATTTATTTATTATTAATCATAGCACAACAAGATAATAATCTTATAAATGAAAGTGCTATGGGAGTACATCAAAGAGGAAAAAGTAATAACAAATCATTGATTATATGAGTAATGAAATGTTTGAAGTACATTATGAATAAAAATTAATAATAATAAGAACATGTTTTAACCTCAGGAAATAGCAATCGATACAACAAAATTAGGATAAGAAAATGAGTATATGTAAAAAACTAAATTAGGAAAGATACAAATATAAAGAAAAATACAAACAAAGAAATATATATACATATAATGAGATACAATGAAACTTAAATAATAAATTAGAAAAATGAAAATAATTAATCACTAATAAAAATGAAGAGTAAAAATGTATAAAACAATCAAAATATGTTACAAACTACTTAAACAGATTGTATAACTCCTTTTTGAACTTAGTTGCATTGCCTATGTTCTGAATATAATTAGGTAGTGCATTCCAAAGACTGATGGTGTGTATAAAGAACTGTCGTTTCGACAAAAGAGTCCTATGCCTTAATTGGATAATTTTCCTACCGCGGTTGGATCTAGCAAATCTAATCCTGCTAAATAAGTATACTGGCTGTTCCAAAGTAATAATCTTATGGAGGAGAATTAGGCACTTAATATTCAATAGATTATCAAAATGAATACCACATATCTGGTAAGAAAATTGTGATATATGGTCCCGACGTCCCTTAATAAATACATATCTGGCTATGTTATTATAAGCCAAGTTGAGTTTCCGCCTATCATCCGCATCACAGTTTGCGAAAATTTCCGATCCATATAAAAGAACAGGAATCAAAAACGTTTTTGCCAGTTGCAGGCGTATAGCAAAAGGAGTCGAATCTATAACAGCCCATAAGTTCCTAAGCATACCATAAACTTTACCAACGATGACATTAATGTGGCTAGACCACGTTAGCCGACCATTAAAGATAACACCCAGATTAGATGCCGATTCAACAAAATCAATTTTATTCCCCCTGATAATAATTTCCGGCACGTCAAACGCTCTCTTAGACCTGGAGAGCAATAAACATTTCGATTTAGAGGGATTAATACAAAGTCCATTAGCACTAGCCCAGTTGTCAATTTTCCGTAAATCATCGTTAATCGTATCTACACATAGTCGGATATTATCAATACAAGCGCTCCTATAGAGCTGAACGTCATCAGCGTACATATGTACGCTACAATTATCCAAAACATCAGGTAGGTCGTTAATATATATACAGAACAAAAGTGGCCCTAGAATTGATCCCTGAGGAATACCTCTTCCAACGTGTACCGAATTCGAGATGTTGCCGTTTAGGTAAACTCGTTGAGATCTGTTAATGAGATAGGAACGTATAAGGCTGCAAGCTGAATTAGAAAAATGAAAGAGGGTCTGTAGCTTTCTCAATAATATTCTGTGATCAACTGTATCAAAAGCCTTAGTGTGATCCAAAAGAACCAGAAACGCTATGTAATTTTCATCCAGCTTCAACCTAAGGTCATCAACTACTTTGACTAAAGCAGTAGTGCAGCTCCTAGCTTTCATAAATCCCGACTGTTTATCAGATAAAAAATTATTACTCGTGAGATAATCGTTCATTTGTCTAGCTATGAGGTTTTCCATAACTTTGGACAGGAACGGAAGAATGGCAATTGGCCTGAATTCATTGTTAGATTTAGGAATTGGGATGATTTTTGACCATTTCCATTCATCAGGGAAAGAGGACATAGTTAAGACTGAATTGAATACATGAGTAAAATACGGTAAAAGTCTAGGTGACAAAGCTTTTAAAAACAGAGGATCTAAGTCATCAGAACCAATCGCATTCGATTTCACAGAAGATAAGCATTCCAAAACCTCGAGCTGACTAACACAACGAAAACTAAAGGGGTTTTCTAGCGGAACAAAACAAAGGTCATCATAAAGTTCATGACCACACGCTTTTTTTTAACTGTAGCTTCAGTTTAATTTTGGTTCGCCTTATTATTCAAATTTTGGCTGGAGTCAACTGACAGATGCCTGTTAACAGGAACAGTGCTGTGCTTCAAATTCAGAGACCGGATTGTTTAAAAGTTGAGTTAATAAGCTTTCTATTCCATCAAACTGTGAATACCCCTTTTTAAAAAGTATTCCATGTGTGTGAAGTTTGTGCCTGTCGTGTAGCTTTGCATGAAAATTTTTTGACTTTCAAGTGATGAAAGTTTTCAAAGTCCCTTAAGTGCTGTGCTGAAGAAAATATTTTCAATACTCGCTTATATCCTTTCATTTTCTTGTTTTTTTGTTGTTGTTGTAGCTGAAGTACATGTTGTCATACCTTTGCAACAAAATATTTCAGCTCTATTAGCACCATTTCTCTCTATTGCTCTTCTAACGTCTTTAGATTTCTAAATGTCATGCTCTATTCTCACACATTCACATACACACATGTATGCTCATCTATTCATGTTTGCATACGTGTATTAATAATTGTATGGCAACTTTCAATATGTTTGTACCTTTTTTTTTCCATGAAGCTAAGGCCAAGAATGTGTTGCATAAAAACTAAAAACTGAAAATATGTAGCATACTTCTAGGGTAATAGAGCACTATAGCAGTCTACAAAAACGAATCGTGTGTGGGGGGGGGGGTTAAAATAGTTAAAAGATAAATTTTTTATGCGAGGTGGAGAGTGGAGCAGAGCATTACAAAGACTAGGGAAAATTGTTTAAATTTTAGCAAAATTTATAGCATATGGGCAGGGGTTTGTAGCTGCGTGTGGGTGGAGGGGCCAAATAGTTGAGTTAACGAACTCATTTTCAGTTTAAGTTTTGCATATTTATGACTCTATGGAATTTTTAATGGAAATTGAAAGTGTGTATATGAGTTTTTTTAAATTATTAAATTAAAAGAAAAGAGAGAGCAAAAAAATATGTTGTTAAGGAGAAAGTATTTGGCAACAATTACGTTAAATCTTGTTGTTTTTATTATTAAATTATTAATTAACTTTAGTTTTTGTTGTTGTTGTTCTTTTAGTGGTAAAAAATGTGTTTTTAATTTTCTACATAGATTTATCGCTTTTCCTTTATCATGTTACACTTTTTCTGTGGCATATTTTTCAGAGCAGTAAAAAATAATTCTATAGAGTGTGGAGTATTTATAGTGTGTGTAGAATATAAAGTGATTTCTTCGCTGAGATTTAAATTCGATTATGATATTAAACGGAACCAGAGAAATGTGATGTGAAGATTTAAGCATGAATAAAATAAAAAAATTGCAAAATTCGGGAAAAGAATCCTTTATAATGCTCTAGTAAATGGACACAACCACTAGTGGTGGTAGTCTTTAAGGCGTTGAACAGTAAAGATCAGTCGTGTTTGACAGCTTTTTCTGGTTTTGAAGTGGTTAGGGCAATTGCTAGAACGTTGTGCAACAGCCTCCTTTTTCTAGACTTCTCTGATTTATGGAAGTAGACTAACGACAAACCCTAAAGAAAATGTTGGCTAATCAATTGGCCTATAATGTGAAAGTGAGTCGCTGTATTCTACTAGGTAGTGTGTTGGCTTATTATACATGAGCCCGTGATTCAAACCATAGCTCAGAAATCACGCGTATAATATGAAAAAGCCGTTTTCTGGCAAAAATCCTGAGAGAAAAAAATTTCTATGAAATGTTTCTAAAAAATCTTTCTTTCGGAGTCGGCATTAAATTGTGGGTACCCCGTTACTCATGGATTAAATCGCCACAAGCCACACGAGTGGTATGAGAAGCTAGGTTGTAATCTTGTCTACAGGGTTGTAGTGATCGATTAAGTTAGTAAGTATTTCGTAAATAACGCTTTGAATATCGACTTTCAGGTGTTCAATTGTCTCTGGTTTATCGACGTAGACAAGCGACTTTACATAACACAAAAAAATTTAATGGGACTTAAGGGCCAATTGATTGAACTGTAATGTCCTGACATCCTGACATGGAATTTCCATCGAAGCGCTCTCAACTTGATATATGCTCGGATAATCCCATAATAAAGTTTTTGAAAAATAAAGTTTATTGCTGATCCATCAGCAATTTTGTTGCTGCCCATAGCGTAAAAGACAACAACATTGTTCACGGCAACGAGTTGTTGACGATTATTACTGGACTCCCTGACCTGTCGCGATTTCATTGAATACGAAGTCAAAATCTAAGCGCGGTTTGCGTATCCTTGAATTATATTATGTGTGAACAACTGATGGGCTCGCTCATAGGTCCATAGGTACGGACACTATGTATATTTAATTCACACCTGGACCACTACAGGTGTATGAGAATAACACGAGAAAAAAACCCATTCTTACGATCAGGAAATATAAAATCTGTTTGTCTATTTTCTTAATACGAAAACCCACACCAACTGTAATATTCGTATGCACTGGATCTTTTATTGAAAATTGAGGAGGGAGCTTAGTGGTTATTATTTTTGAGAATTGATCGGCGGTTTTCCTTATTAATGAATCATAGATAGTTACCACCTTAGAAATGCAGAGGATCCTACATGTCCCATATAGGAAAGTTCTTTCGATCCATCTGAAGTTCCTTTCAGTGGATAATAAAAGGATTCCTAGTGCTTTTAAACCATTCTAACTAATGGGTCCGCTATCTAACGTTTTTTTTTTCAACTAGTGCTTATTTCGTGAATGGTAACACTTAGCTCATGTCTGATTTGACAGATAATTAGTTTTATCCTTCCGCTGAACGAATATGGACCATCCAATGCGTTTTCGCTTCGCTAAGTGGGCCTGCGATCGACTTACAGAAGATGCCGATTTTGGAAAAAAAAATCATTTTTCCAGATGAAGCTCATTTTGATCTTGGCGGGTATGTAAACAAGCAAAATTGTCGCATTTGGGGCACAGAAAACCCGCACGCATACATTGAAAAGCCGACGCACCCAAAACGAGTCACTGTTTTGTGCGGATTTTGGTCCAGAGGCATAATTGGGACATTTTTCTTCGAAAATGAGCAAGGAGTGGCCGTTACAGTGAATTTTTGTTCACAAAAATTGAAGAGGAGGATATTGGCAACATTTGGTTTCAACAGGACGGCGCTATGTGCCACACAGCCGAAGCTACAATCGATGTTTTGCGCCCTGTTTTTGAAGATCGCATTATCAGCCGCAGAGCTGATGTCGTTTGCCCACCTCGGAGCTGCGATTTGGCACCGTTGGACTATTATTTCTGGGGAGCCGTCAAAGATAAGTGTTACGCCGACAAGCCAGAGACAATTGACGCTTTAAAGGACAATATTCGTGAAGCCATTGGTGAAATACAGTTGCACACAATCGATAGTGTGCTTAGAAATTGGACCGATCGTGTAGGCTACTACATGGCCAGCCGAGGCATCCATTTGAATGAAATTATTTTCCATTATTAACCGGAAGGATTGTACTTTCAAATAAAAAAAGAAATTTGAGAAAATATTCAGTAGTTTTTTTTTAAAGCATTTTCAAAAGAAAAAAATTATCTGGCGGACCCTTTACATTATGTGCTATAAAGTCCCAGTATTACTGGGTCTTTTAAATACCAGCACATTTCTCATTTCTCTTGCCACAAAATCTCTTTGATTGTGCTCATTTTTGGCTTAAGCATGACATAAATAGTAATACAATATAATTATTATACGTACGTTATCATATTTTAAATATTTAATACACTTCCTTCTTTGAAAATAAACTGGCAATAATTATTGAAATTAATTCCAGAAAATTCCCATACAAATTCCAACAAATAACGATAAAGAAATAAAGCAATCGAATCTGAAATTATTATCGAAAAAAATAAAATTTTAAAACGTAACGTAAATTCATATTGAAATTCCACAAGCCTTGCTTGGCAATGGTGGTGGTTGATAGTGCGATTAAATGCGGAAATGAGTCAACGATGCCCCACAATAATGAAGTTGCGACAGCAACTATAACAATAGCAAGTACAATGGCCAACGACAACGACAATCATTTGTTTTATTGGTTAAAATTATAATTAAAATTGTTATTGTTGTTGTAATTCTTTATGCCATCAGTATGTTGAATATTTATTATTGGTTTTGCCGGCATCTTTATTTTCATGTTTATAAATGTAAGCGATGAGCTACGGGAGATCGTTTGAGCCTGGGGATATTGGTATGGAAATAATAATGGAGATTAAAAAAAGATCGTTTCGGTTATATATAGTATAAAAAGAGATCTCCAAGTCCCCAATTGAATACCAATACTAACTATATTGTTTAGTTATCGGTATGTGAGACGTAGCGAAAACACAAACTCATATTGGTATTGGACATCAATGCAGTTCAATCAAAACGAATCGACTTCGAATTATGCAGGGAGTTCACGCAATTTAGTACTTTTAATCTCCTGCGGAGCACATGATTATTTGCAAACTACTTAACTACGAATTCTGTTGTGAATTCAGTAATTCTTTCACTAGTTGGCGTTTCCAACCATGCTAACCTACTACATTGCGGATTCTACTTATTATCTTTCCTAGTGAAACTATCTTTTACCTTATTTAGTGGCAGACCAATTTAACTTCAACTTTCGTTGCTGAGTTTATCGTTAGGTTAGGTTAGGTTAGAGGACGTGTACTTGGCAATTAAGACAAGTACAGTACCCGGAGGTCAAATTGACCCATTGTACAACGTCCTAGTTTCTCACACCAATTATGTTGTGTGTGTTAATTTTATACATGAGTGGTGGGACCTACAGTTTAAAGTCGACTCCGAACAACAGATGTTTGAGAAACTTTTTATAGCAATTTTTTTTACTCTCAGAGTTTTTGCCAGAAAACTGCTGAGGGGAAGTCACCGAAGAAATACTTTTTGTATTTTGTTTTGATGTCTGGCCTGGGGCTCGCACCCTGGCTTTACGTCTAATAAGCCAACACACTACCTACTAGACTACGGCGACTTCAATATCAGAATCTTTAATAAATAAGCCACAGCCCAACCTGTCACCCTGTCATCAGTATAAGCCTCAAAGGTCCCACTGTCAACCTCCTGATCTTTAGATTAGAAGTCTCTTGTTGAAACTCAAAAATCGAATGTTCTTTTCAAAAAGTTATAAGAACGATATGATCCACTACATGTGTCTTTGAATTGCTAAAATAGTAGCATGTTCATAGACCAGGTTGGGAAAGTTTTACATTAAGTTTTGCAGTCAACTACTCAGTCCTCTGCTTTACGAATGAGTATAGCAAATAATGATGTGGTTGGAGTATAACAGTTGACTGCCAGCGTACTCTGTCTAACAATCGCTAGTGACATTGGTGTTTGCACACCGTCCACTATAAAGTAAGCTTGGTGCTACCACTTTCCGATGGCGCCAGTATGTGATGATTGGTCTGAGACTTATTGGTTTTTTATTGTTCATTTTAAATTAAAGAATAGCCTAAGAAATAATATCCTCTCCTGTTACAAATTTGTCCAAAAAATTTTATCACTTGTCCGAATTATGTAGGGACCGTATAACGTTAATAGCTCTGAACATTTAAACAACACATGAGAATTCCCCTGAAGCCGTTTTATTTTAAATATTCACAGCAATTTTAACATTTAAACCGCTATTGATATAACGAATTGTCTTTTGTTGTTGTTGTTTTCGTTTTTCAATATTTAATTTCAATGGACCACACACTCAATGAGACAATATTTCCACCCATATTTTGAGGCCAATTAAGTGATGGCAGATGATAATGAGCTGCATATGAACGGGTGGAAAAAAATAAGAATTTTTTTCTGCCATCGTTTAAAGCCGATTTAACAGAGATAGGTGGTGTTTTATGGCATCTGTATGCGAGAGTAATGCAAGCAGATTTCATTTGAAATAATTTTAAGGATTTCAAATTAAATTTCGAAATTATTTTCAATTTCCTTGACAAACGTTGTGCAATTTCAGTTTTAATTTGCCTTGTAAATCTAAAAAGATGAATGTTTTTACTTCTCTTCCTCCTTCTCCTTGGCATATTTTTTTCTTTTTCGCTAGCTGTTGATGTCGTCGTTGACACAATTTATTTTAAATGCAATTAGACGTTAAATTTTCATTTGCAAAAATTTTTCCACTTTTTCTTGCTTCAATGAGCGCCAGGTAGACGAATCAACGCAAATGTTATGCCTTATGCTGCAGTTGCTGGTGCTCGTGCTGTTACTGTGTGGGTTGGTGTTGAGTTTCATTAAATCTCGGATTACACAAGCAACACATATACAGTGACAAATCTTAATACACAAATACAGTGGTAAGAACTGATCTAATGGGATATTAAAAAGCTAATTCACCTTAGGAACCTATGGTTTTGCGTACGCACTCATCTACTGAGCACTTAGCATGGATAAGATTAACAAGAAAGTCAAGCAGCGCAATCACCAATATAACAACTCAAGGCTACACCCAATACGACAACCCAATGCATGTCCACAGCGAACATGCAATACATGTTCTTAAAAACGACAGATGGCAACTCTGTTATACTAGAACCTGCTAAAGTAGACCAAATACCTGTTTTTCTTAACACGTTGACTGCCGACTACGAGATAACTCGTAGATTGTGTTCCCTTCTAGGGTGCCAACTACGAGTTATCACGAGGGATAAAATGATAAAAATTGGCACAAGCGGATGTTGCTTATAGGGTTCCTTCACCAGTTATTGTGGAGTTTGGTTGTTTTTTTGTTTTTGTTGAAGAAACTGCCTGAGGCAGAAGAGAGTTTCTTTCTGGCATTATTCAAAAAGGTCTTGAGATTGCAATGCGGTGGTGCATGTTAGTGTCGTTAAGAATAAACACGGGCAAAATCACAGTAGCATTATTAACTAGTGTTAGAAAACTTCCTAAATGGAAGAATATTCGACTCTTGGGTGGAGGATATAACACGGAAAATGGAGCCAAAGTATTTCAGAATGCAATTGGATACCATACTGATAGATATACAGGGAACTCGCAGAATAATTTTGAGTGTTCAATCCAAGAATTATGCACTGGAGGTATATTATGATGGTCATGACCTTTGCGAAAGAAGAACGAAGTGTAATGTCATGTCTTCATATAAAATGGAGGCTCTATTAAGTCCATTGCGAGTAGAATTGAGAACTGAAGCTTTGAAGACTCTAGTTGGTATAATGGAAAACAAGTCTGACATGATATTCATCCGGGGGCAGAGTAACCTGAGTATCTGAGCATATTAAATCAGATAGAAAAATAAAGTAAACCTCTGCTCTATGCCAGGTCATGTCATGTGAAAATTCACGGCATTAACAGGCAAACATACTTGCAAGGAGGGGAGTTTCCAAGTCACTGATAGGGTTTAAATTTTGCTATGAAGTTGAGAGGGATATGTTCGGCGAAAGACAAATTGGAGAGATTCGGAGACTCTTCCCCGCTAAATGGTTTGTGACAATTGAAACTTTTGTGCCATATATCCAGAAGTAGTACGACGTTTTACCCATGCTCTATAGATTCAGAACAGGGACATGTGCAGTGTAAATACATCTCAGAAGGCAGGGAGTTGCCCTTACCGACACTAACAATATCCTGAAGTTTAACAGGCCAATAGTATTGGCAGAGGCTTTATGCGGATACTCTATATATATTAAGGATAACAGGATAGGATCAAA
The DNA here is from genome assembly GCA_958299815.1 of Sarcophaga carnaria. Lineage (NCBI taxonomy): Eukaryota > Metazoa > Arthropoda > Insecta > Diptera > Sarcophagidae > Sarcophaga > Sarcophaga carnaria. The sequence goes on from OY283152.1 coordinate 21,899,847, forward strand.
TGATTACAAATACTCTGGTAATCCTTCACGATAATACTGAAAAGGAAGGCTTGCAATTTCTACTCTTGCTCTTGCACTAATAGATAGAAGGCAATAACTACTCTTAGTCTCTGGAAACCGCATATGTGCAACTCAGAAGCTGACATAATCGTGCAGGCATTATTATCGTTATATGACAATCATTTTGTAAGTGGCTTATACTATGTTCAGATATGCATTTTTATTTAGTCAATATTCGGTTAATTGAGTACAATATTTTAAGTGTTCAGGCATAATAATATACGCAATTCTGCTGATTACTCAATATTCATTTGACAGCTGGTAAACAAATCAGTTGGTTGTTTCAACAAGATTTTTTTTTTTTTTTTTTTTTGTTTTTTTTTTTTTTGTTTGACGTTGTTGACATTTGGGTTGTCAAATATCAACAGAAAGTGTTCGGTTAATTGTAATATGCTCACTAAACACACTTATGACAGTGCTGCATTTTAAGTCTTACTCAATATTATAACAATTTTCTTATTTATTGCTCAATTATTAATTGAAACTTTATATGAAATATAGAGCCTAATATGTAATGGTGTTTATTGCGATTTACGCAATAAAGGTGCATATCTGAACACCGTATTAGGCTTTCAAAATTGTTTCTCTTTACTACGATGCACCACTGTGTGTCAGTTTTAATTCTCTATAAATTATAAAATTTTAAATTAAAATATACAGTTTTGTATTTCAAATTATTGTTGTTGTTGTTTGTTGTTGTTGCATTTATACAGGAAATTAAGACACAGTAAAAATCCTTTTCAAATGCAAGAATCGAGTTTAAAAACTAGAAAAGAAAGAGAAATAGAAACGAAATAAATTTGTGATGAAATAGTTTTACAATTTTGTTCTTTTCCTTTCATACGATATTATTAAGACTGTCTTTTGATAATTTGTTTTCGAATAGACAAGCTCTGAGTATTTTTCAATTAAGATTTAACGACACAGCGATGCAAACAGATTATTTACATTTAGGGGGGGGGGGGGTTATTTCTTAATATGCAGCGATAATTGAAATTATTTCTTAAAAAGTTTTTTTAAGATTTTTTAAGAGCTATAGGAAAATTTTTCAAAAAAAAAACACAAAATTCAGAAAAATTCATGAAATCTTTATTTGAATCGATAGTACGGTCCATATAATTTAATGTTTGAAGATTATTTCATGCAAATGTTGACTGCGACTGCACCTCAAATGGTCCATCCGCTTAGTCCAATTTTGGCATACTCTTTCCAACATTTCGGCCGGTATCTTACGAATAAATGCTTCAATGTTGCCTTCCAATGCGTCAATTGAAGCGGGATTGTCTGTATAGACATGAGCTTTAACATAGCCCCACAAAAAATAGTCTAAAGGCGTTAAATCGCACAATCTAGGTGGCCAATTGACCGGTTCCGAACGTGAAATAAAATGTTTACCGAACTCGCCTCTCAATAAGTCCATTTTTACGCATGCTGTGTGGTATGTGGCACCGTCTTGTTGAAACCACATGTCATGCAAGTCAAGCTCTTGCATTTTGGGCAAAAAAAGTTGGATATCATCTCGTGGTAGTGCTCACCATTCACAGTTACGTTACGATTTGCAGCATCTTTGAAGAAGTACGGTCCAATGATGCCACCAACCCATAAACCGCACCAAACTGTGACTTTTCCTGGATGCATTGGTAGCTTTTGCAATGCTTCTGACTGATCTTCACTCCAAAATCCACAATTCTGCTTATTTACGTATCCATTGAACCAAAAATGAGCTTCGTCACTGAACACAATTTTTCGATAAAGAAGTGGATCTTCGGCCAACTTTCCAAGAGCCCATTCACTAAAAATTCTGCGTTGCGGTAGGTCGTTCGACTTCAATTCTTGCACCAGCTGTATTTTGAAAGGCTTCACACCTAAATCCTTCCGCAAAATTTTCCACGTTGTTGAGTAACAGAGGCCCAATTGCTGCGAACGGCGACGAATCTATAATTGATGGTCATCATTAACACTGGCCGATACAGCTGCGATATTTTCTTCAGTTCGCACTCTACGTAAGCGTGTTGGTGGTTTAATGTCCAACAATGTAAATTTGGTGCGAAATTTAGTCACAATAGCCCGAATAGCCGCTTCAGTGAGTCGATTAAACTGACCATAAAATGGAAGAAGCGCGCGTTGAACTTTCTTAACATAGCACGCATTTTGATATAAAATTCAATGATTTGCAAGCGTTGTTCGTTGTTGTAAGACGATTCATGGTTAAATTATAGACCAAGACTGAAGATGTTTGACAGTGAAACAAAACATGAAACGGGCGTGAGCTGTTTAAACCAGTGTTGCCAAAACGATAATAGCTAAAAAATCACCCGTTATATGCGAACATGATGTCTTAATCTATATGATAGGCTTTGTTAAGTGTTACACACCTTTTACATTTATTTCTAAAGCAAGATTTGTTATTGGCATACTTCCCCCGCCCCTACTGTTAACGATGTATTCAAATGTAACAAATTTCTGTCACAATTTATTAAAAACAAATATTCTTCATTATATTCTGGCATATGATGTCAACAAACTTTTTTGTCTCATCAAAATTCATTCATTCATTCCGTTATTCATTGTTGGTGTTGGTAACAACAAAAATAATGCAAATGATTCATTAAAAAAAAGTTCCCAACATTATGCCAGAATTATATTGTTGGTTGTACTAATACACCTTTTGCCCAGCAGACCATTTGTCAGTGTGTGTGACACAATGATGAATAATTTTCCATATGAAATGGAATTTTTTGTTTTGTTTTGTTACACTAAACTGTGGCATAATTATGAAGCCATACATATGAGGTCCCATATTGCAAGGAAACTTTTTTCTATAATCACTAGCTAGAAAGAAAAATAAAAACGGCTGGGAATTAAAACAATTTTTCAATTCATCATCATGCGACTTCATGCGAGACAGTTTTAAAAATTATTTCAACTGATTACAGTGATAACGATAACGATTACGATGATGTTAAAGAGAAAAACTTCATTTTAAACTATTTTGAAAATTTTTTTATTTCACACCAACAACAACAATAACAACAATAAACAGTTTGCTTTTGTTAATTTATATAAATATCTGTGCGAGTGTGTCAAGATGTCAAAATATTTCTTCGATTAATTTTTTCCTGCCTGTAAGATGCAAAATGATTGTTGAGATGATGAAGAATGTAAATACGAGGGGGAGGGGGTGTTAAAAAATATGTGGAGTATTAAACTATTGAAAGTATTATCCCCAAGAATAAAAAATCGTTTTACATTATTTCTTAGGCTCTTCTTGAATTTAAAATGATTATTAAAAAACCAATAAGTCTCAGACCAACCATCACATACTGGCTCTATCAGAAAGTGGTAGCACCAAGCTTACTTTTTTTTGCGGGAAGGAGGGAAAATGCTTTATGCATTCATGAAGATCGCCACCATACATGGTATGTCGGATTCTCCCACTGGGTATACCGACTAAAAACCCGCCTTGTCTCCTCATCGGGGTATCATTACACCTCGGAACCCCGGTTGTATCACTTCGACGTGGACCCCTTTTTGGCACCTGTTCTAGTTCCATAGTTGTCAGCCTGCGTACAGATTCCGCTCTTTTCCTATTATACTGTGTCTAGGTAATATGTTTTCCTTCACAGGACATAGTGCACAAATTGTTTTACTGCGTTCCAGTTTTCTCCGCTGTTTGTCATTTTCAGCACGACGTTTGTAACACTAATAATGCCGATTTCAGCCTCGAGACCCTGACGTCTTTCGGCCCAGCGACTGCAGTCGAAGAAAGTGTGTTCGGCATCGTCTCACATTTCCTCCTCTTCGTAGATGCAGAATGGCGAGCAACATTTCCCCATGCGATGCAGGTACTCTCTGAAATATACATGACCGGTTAGCATCTGGATTGTATAGTAGTCTACTTAGCCGTTTTTTCTGTTTTTCCACACTTGCAATTCGGGAATCAGTTTATCTGTCCACTTAACATGCCGTTCATTTTCCCAGCGATTTAAGAAGACTTATTGCTGTATCGTTTCTATGCTCTGCGACTGAGTTGTGTTCTGTGTAGCGTTGAAAATTATCTGCAGCTCAATTGCTTGAAGGTCTATGGGAAACCTTATTTATAGCGGACGATGTACAAACACCAATGTCTCTATCGATTGGTAGACATAGTACGCTAGAAGTCAACTGTCCTGATCACCAGAGTGCTCTGCTCTACTTCAACCAAGGCATTATTTGCTACAGCCATTCGTAAGGTCGAGGACTCAGTAGGTGACAGTAAAAATTAATGCAGTCAAGACCTGGCCCAACTTGGCCTAGGACATGCTAGTATTTTGGCAACTCAAAGCCACTTGCAGTGGATCATATCGTTCTTATAACTTTTTTGAAAGAACATTCGATTTTTAAATTTCAGACAAGAGACTTCTGATCTAAAAATCAGGAGGGTTTAATGGGACCCTCGAGGTTTATACTGATGGGTCTAAGATGTGGGTCTGGTTGCGCCATGGTTTATTTATTAAGGATTCTGATATTGAACTTTCTTATAGGCTGCCTGAACACTGTTGTTGTAGTGTTCTTCAAGCATAGGTTATGGCTATTTTCCTTGAAAATCTTTTGAGTTACTCGTACAGCTAGGCTGCGATTAAGTCTTTAACAAACGTAGTTTCCGACCTTGTCCATGAATGCTGATGTTTTTTAGGGAAATTTAGAACAATTCAAGGTAAACTTTTATATGAGTTCCGAGACTTAGGGATATCGTCGGAAATTGCATGGCTGATTAGCTGGCCAGGGCCTCTACGGAGCTGGGAATCTCAAACATGTTACAGGGCGTAAAAAGATTTATTCGCCAACTGAAGAGAAGCCAGAAGAAGTCGCCGTAGTCTAGTAGGTAGTGCGTTGGCTTATTAGACGTAAAGCCAGGGTTCCAGCCCCAGGCCAGACATCAAGACAAAAAACAAAAAGTATTTCTTCGGCGACTTCCTCTCAGCAGATTTTTGGCAAAAGCTCTGAGAGTAAATAAAATTGCCATGAAATAAAAGTTTCTCAAAAATCTGTCGTTCGGAGTCGACTTTAAACTGTAGGTCCTACCACCACAACATAAGTGGTGTGAGAAACTAGGACGTTGTACAATGGGTCAATTCGACCTCCGGGTACCGTACTTGTCTTAATTGACAAGTACACGTCCTCTAACCTAGCCTAACCTACAGGGCGTAAGTATTGCACTCTTTTTACAGGAAGTTTCAATGTCGTTGGCTGCAGGGAGGTATGTGCATTATTTCTGAACTTTGTTGGGTACATAGCTAAGATTTTGATGAAACTTTTATTTCATTAAAATGCTTGAACCGTGCTGCCAGAGGGTATGAAAAATGTGACCTCATTTAGTTTTCGAACACAGGTAGTTTTCGAATACGTTTTCGGAATTGAAAAATTATGATTATCCAGCTTACTTTCTCTAATAGAAGTGGGAATTTCGGCAGTGTGTGCATAAGACTCAATTCCTTGGTCGATTATGACATTAAAATAGCACCTCTAAGAGGTCCTGTTTCATAGTTGACCACTAATTGTATAACCTCGTACTTCAATAATATAATTTGAATTGAATTGTATTTTAAGTGACGAGATAAAATATGTTTTTTTTTGTTTCCACAGTTAAATGGACAATTTGTCAAATGATGAATAAAACATTTCAATTTCAATTTCATTTGCAAATAATTGCGTATCTTTAAAATTGTAATGGAAATATTAATAATTTATTTGCCAATTATTTTGATTGCGTTGATAAAAATGATGTCAGAAAATCAATTAAAATATTCCAATTCTGCTCGGTTTGTTTGTGTGTGTTTGTGTGCGTTTCGATAATTCTTAAAGTCCCTAAGGCTGTTACAAATAATATTTCAGAGTCTGATGTTCTAAATAAACTTTCTGCATAATTAAGCATTTTTAATGATTCTGGTGCATGCAACAATTAATTACAATAACAAATTAAAAGAAAACAAACAAACAACATCAACTTCTTGAATACTTTCAACATAAATTTTCTTCTCTGCAGAAGAAAAAAAATTTTCTTTGAAAACTATTTCCTGGAGTTTTGGCGGGTGGTGATGGTTTCCCTTCTTCTATTTTAGGTAGACATTAAACGAATCTTAAATTATAAATCATTAACTTCGGTTGTAGGAAACTAAACAAATTTCAGCAAATATTTATGCGTTAAAGAAACGCATTCAGGCAGAATTTATTGAACCACCAAACATACATGCAAACAAATTGCAGCATCAATCAAATACACTTTCTCTAATGTGAAAAAGAACAAAATAGGTATGAACGCCTTTTTTATTTAAGAAAACCCCACATAGTTTTCCTTTCTTCACATGATTTGAAAGCATTAAGCCCTCATTAATTGCGATGTTGATGAAGTTTAATGCTTTATTAACCACTTAAAAAGAAATATTACATTAATAACGGGTGATTTTTTAGCTATTATCGTTTTGGCAACACTGGTTTAAACAGCTCTCGCACATTTCGTGTTTTGTTTCACTGTCAAACATCTTCAGTTTGGTCTATAATTTAACCATGAATCGTCTTACAAACGAACAACGCTTGCAAATCATTGAATTTTATTATCAAAATGCGTGCTCTGTTAAGAAAGTTCATCGCGCGCTTCTTCCATTTTATGGCCAGTTTAATCGACCCACTGAAGCGGCTATTCGGGCTATTGTGACTAAATGTCGCACCAAATTTACATTGCTGGACATTAAACCACCAACACGCTTTCGTAGAGTGCGAACTGAAGAAAATATCGCAGCTGTATCGGTCAGTGTTAATGATGACCATCAATTATCGATTCGTCGCCGTTCGCAGCAATTGGGCCTCTGTTACTCAACAACGTGGAAAATTTTGCGGAAGGATTTAGGTGTGAAGCCTTTCAAAATACAGCTGGTGCAAGAATTAAAGATGAACGACCTACCGCAACGCAGAATTTTTGATGAATGGGATCTTGGAAAGTTGGCCGAAGATCCACTTCTTTATCGAAAAATTGTGTTCAGCGACGAAGCTCAGGTTTGGCTCAATGGATACGTAAATAAGCAGAATTGTCGATTTTGGAGTGAAGATCAGCCAGAAGCATTGCTAAAGCTAGCAATGCATCCAGAAAAAGTCACAGTTTGGTGCGGCTTATGGGCTGGTGGCATCACTGGATCGTACTTCTTCAAAGATGCTGCGAATCGTAACGTAAATGTGAATAGTGAGCGCTACCGTGAGATGATATCCAACTTTTTTTGTCCAAAATGCAAGAGCTTGACTTGCTTGACATGTGGTTTCAACAAGACAGTACTCGTAACAATGGACTTATTGAGAGGCGAGTTCGGTGAACATTTTATTTCACGTTCGGGACCGGTCAATTGGCCGCCTAGATCGTGCGATTTAACGCCTATAGACTATTTTTTGTGGGGTTATGTTAAAGCTCATGTCTATACAGACAAGCCCGCTTCAATTGACGCATTAGAAGAGAACATTGAACCACTTATTCGTGAGATACCGGCCGGAATGTTATAAAGAGTATGCCAAAATTGGACTAAGCGGATGGACCATTTGAGGTGCAATCGCGGTCAACATTTGCTTGAAATAATCTTCAAACATGAAATTATATGGACCGTACTATCGATTCAAATAAAGATTTCATGCATTTTTCTGAATTTTGTGTTTTTTTTTTGAAAAATTTTCCTATAGCTCTTAAAAAATCACCTATTATTAGATGTACCAAAAAGAAATTCCTATATTTGAAATTAACTTTATTAAACCCATACTTACTTACGTATTTAATCGGATCATTACAACTCTTTAGTCAGGATCACAACCTAGCTTGTCATAATATCACCCATGTTATGTGTGTACGGTTTAACGTCGACTCCGAACGGCATTTCTTTTCATGGCAACTTTATTTTACTCTCAGAGTTCTTTAGCAGCAGAGGCCTGAGGGGGAAGAAAGAAATAACTTTTTAATGTTGCGCTTTGTTCGAGATTCCTGAGTTAAAGTTTGAACTACGATGCTCCGTCCAATAAGCCAAGACACTATCTGCTAGTCTACGATGACTTTAAAAACCAATACGTTGGGTTTTCTTAGTGAAAAACTCTGTTTATTGCAGGTCTTTACGGAATTTAAGTTTGCACTGTTAAGCAAGGAATAGTTTTTCAATTAAATGCATCAAGTCTTTCTAACCAAAATCTCTTAGGTTTTGAAAAACTTTGTGTGATCTGACATTATTATGATGGACGAGTACAAATTTTCTGATGTTGAATTGTGAATTGAATTATTGAGGTCAACTCCTCTTCAAGAAACGTTACTACTAATCATGCTCCCGCCCCATATACTGCATCTTGCCTTCAATACGCAATGTCCCTTAACGAACGAATGAAAGAGATACTCTGCAATCTCTTCTGTTTTATTAAAAAAAAATTCCACTCTTCGTCTCATCACCTCATCGATCAAGCCGAGGAATTGTCCCAGGAAGTTCAAACCTACCAAACCATCAAGTCCACATCCTTCGTCGCTTCTTCTCTTGTCTGCAGCTTCATTACCCCACACATCACAACGTCCCTGAAATCAACACAGTATCATCGTGTTACTGTGTTTCAGAAAGGACAGTGAGGGTCTTCAGCAGACTGCAATGAATCTCGACCGAACATTGTCTGAATATTTGACTGCATTAAGCCGCCATAAAATACTCACAAGCTCCGGTTATAGCCTGCAAATGGCTACCAATGACGTTCTGTTTGGAAAACCCATTGACGGCAGTCTGTTGACATCATATACCCTGAACTTATTGACTTAAAACTGCAGAGTCCATATGTCCAAATTGATAACCATCAAAATCTTCGCCCTAGCTCCCCTATCCTAGCAAGACTTCCTTTAAATAAATTTGAAGAATAGCATGTTTCGTGTTTGTTTTACAGTTTTGGCCTCACTCAGCTTGTACTGCTGTTAACTCAGAAACAATATGAAACTATCTGGGCTAACTGAATAAACTAGACAATGGAAATATGGTCACCCTCTGCTAGATCCCAGATCATGTGAGAGTTCAAGGCAATGAACAGCCAGATCAGCTTGCTAGGAGAGGAACTGGAATGCAGCTGATAGGCCAAGAATAATTCTGTGAAATAGGAAGAGTTAAAAAGGAGACGATTTTTTCAAGCCAAGTGGGTTGCTATAATGCGTTGAGATTTCAGTCATGCATCAAACTGTCCAAGAGTTGTCTGAAGAGAGTAATCCGACAAACAAATTTTATTATTTTTAAGTTCTTTACATTTTTTCCATTTCTAGAGAATTCAAATTCAAAATTTTTATTAAAAAAAAATTATTTTTAGAAACCGGGCGACTTAACATTACAAGACAAGTCCTTTACAAACCCATATACTTAGAGTTTTATAACAAGGACAACTTGAAAGAGAAAACATTCTGTCCACTTCTGTTTTCCCATGAAAGTTAATGCAAGTGTCATGACATTTCATTCTCAACGACACCATTACCATTTAAGTATGCTAGCCATTCTCTCTATACCTTTTACTTTCTCTCTCTATCATTGTCTCTATCTCTCTAGCCATTTTGTTTTCCTTAAAGCAATCACCGTAATAGTCAATTTTTAATGTTTGTCCTTTTTAAGTGTCCTTTTTTGTATTTTTATTTGCGTTTTTTTTATTGCAGTTAAGGTTGTTATTATTGCACTTGCTTGTTTAATATACTAGATTGCAGAACATACCATACATATATGGGTCATTTCGCATTTAAAATTGCATTGCAAATAATACACGAACTAAAGTGTTACCGTGTGACATGTTCTCAAGTACATTTTGCTTTTCTTTTTTCCTTTTTTCTTTTTGCTTTATTGTCCTTTTAAGTACACTCAACAATAAACACGTTTAATGTCCTTTTTTTTACATCTCCTTTAGCAACTTTTAGTTTTCCCCCTTTTTGTTACAGCTGCCACAGTGCAACTTTTTAACTCTCAAGGCATTTGTCTGAGAGGGTGTAAATTCCTTTCCTTTCCTGGCCAATTTCTTTAGCCACAACGTTTTTAGATTTTTTTTCTCTTGACTCTCAAATGGTCGTGGTGGGGGGGGGGGAAGTGTAATGTTTGTGCTACTTGTGTTGATAAACTATAATGATGTTCATTTATTTCCCCTCTTGATTAACTTGAGGAAAAATGATGAGCATAAAAGCTTATTTACTCAGCAACTCAAGTACTTTCATCACTTTAATGTCGTTAGGTTACGTTTTTATGTGCCTGTCACATGTAAAATGTTTAAAAGTCATGTGACCTTCTTTGTGTCGTGGTCATTCGATGATGACAGGATATCATCATTGTTTTTTTTTATATCTTTTTCGGTTAAGGATTTCACAAATTGGGGCAAATAATCTGTGTTGCTTAAAGCAGTTTACGGCAGCCGTAAAGCATTGTCATTGTTTTAATATTTGTCTGGCTAGTTACTACAGCATGTTCTATGATAATGGTATTGTTGTTGACTCGCAGTGCTCTTTTCCAAGACATGGCGATGTTCTTTGTTGATGTTATCCTCCTTAGATGAATAATTTTTAAATTTTAAAATTCAAAATGACCGTGGGATGCTAAAATTAAAAGGCAAGTCAACAACTACCCCACGCTGCGTCTAATCTGTATACAGATATGTGATAATTGGTCGTAAAAAACAATTTATTTATTTATACACTTCGGAGAGAACGAAAAGCCTCAAATATTCTCTCAGAGTGTTTATACACCTTTCAACCTATTTTCCTAAACCTGCACAATGCACTGCATGAGTAGGGGCCATCCCCTGAGTGCTGGTTTTACAAAAAAAAAACAATTATTGTTCCGCACCGACAAGATACTCTTCCAAAAATCTAATTGCAACAGCACAGATAGTGCAAGGTAACCGGTTGATCTAAATGATGGACCACTTATATCCACGATCACAGCATTGTGCCAGAGACTGGGAATCACTAGTGAAGGAGCAATGATAGGTAAGAGAACATATCAACAGGAGCAGTTGATAATTCAAAGGACTCAGTGGAGCAGGCAGGATGCAGATGGTGCCCAGGGTACCTGGAGAAGGGAAAACCCCTAAGGAAGCTCGCATAAAGACCGTAACTCATTAACGGATGGACAAAAGAGCAGGCAAACTCATAACGCTGTCTCAAATAATCTTAACTAAAAGGTGGCAACATCAGGCCAGTTCTACCAAGAGATCGGGGAAAAGAACAGATGGCCAGAAAAGAAGAACTGCCGAAAGAATAGGAAGTCAACTTAAGTTAGGTTAGAGGACGTGTACTTGTAAATTAAGATAAGTACAGTACCCGGAGGTCGAATTGACCCAGTGTACAACGTCCTAGTTTCCCACACCACTTATGTTGTGTGTGTTAATTTTATACATGAGTGGTGGGACTGCGAACGACAGATTTTTGAAAAACTTTTTCATGGCAATTTTATTGTACTCTCAGAGTTTTTGTCAGAAATTGCTGAGAGCAAGTGGCCGAAGAAATACTTTTTGTATTTCGTCTTGATGCCTGGCCTGGGGCTCAAACCCTGGCTTTACGTCTAATAAGCCAACATACTACCTACTAAACTACGGCGAATTCAACTTGATATCCTAAGCTCTAACTGCTAACTCGAGGCAATACTTTGCAAAGTAGCTAACGGATGCATTGATCCCAGGTCATGAGTGCATTCATAGCAATCAGTAGGTAGATGAGCTTTCGAAAAGGGGAATTTTCACTTCGCTAATAGAGCCTCAACAATATTGTGGAGTAGAAAGAAAAGTTTGCAAGGATATTGGCGAAGGGAAAGATAGAGAGAAGCGGAGACTCTTATCAAGCCAAGAGGGCTTAAGGCAAATTAAACTTTTGTTCGGTAATTACAATGAGAATTAGAAATAGTTTCAGGAACAATTTGTAAATTTTAGATTGAATTTTCAAGGCAACCAATATTAGATTGGAAGGTAGGTTGAAAGAGAGGAGATCATACAAGGGTCTCATGCAAACTGAAGGCTTGTTGAGCGCTCAACTTTCTTTGTACAGGAAATCTGTCTTTTATACAGACTTCCTTAACTTCCTCCAGTCCATGTCTGTGGGATGAGTTATGTCTGGTATAGTGTCAACGCCGATCTCCAGATTACGAAAGCTGATGATGACACAAAAAGTACTCCATCATTTCGATGTCTTCACCGAATGCCTTGAATGAGGTTAATATGTACCAAGTTCAAGAAATTTTGCGAGTCAATATTTTCATCAGCCATCAAGTGTTTTTGAAAATACTTTGGACTTTGTTTACTTCATGCTTGCAGGCTTTTGACATTTAACAACCTTGAATATTAAATAATCCAGAAAACTTTTAAAAATTCAAAAGCTTTTACATCTACAGCAACAGCAATTGATACAAAAATATTCTCTTCATATAAAATTTTAAACATTCCAGGAGCTGATAATACAACTGAAACTGAACGCAGCTTAGGAAAATCCTTTAAAATGTTGCCAACAAATATTTGAACAAAAATATTTAAAGGCATAACAACAGCTACAACAACATTAAAAGGTAATAAAGACTGCATTGCCTGTAAATGTTGCTCTGGCTTGCAAAATCCAAAAAAAAAATTGTTTCTGCCATTAAGAGGTAAAAACTCTTGTTAATACCGTGTTTAAGCAAAATATTTCTGATGATGTTTTCTCTTTCTTTTTTTAATATCTTGTTTTTTAATTCTCCATTCTTGGGATTTTATTTTGTTTAATTTGAGCTAATTGTTGTTGTTGTTTTTCATTAAGTTGCCAGCCAGTTTGGCTGTTAAACTCATTGCTTGAATGGTTGGCTACTACAGTATCAATGACTTCATTGTTGTCACGTTGCCTTGAATAGAATTACCGAAAAAAAAGCAAAATTAATTAATGGAGCTATAACGGTAATAACAATAACAACAATAACAAATAATTATGTAAAGCCAAAGAGCTTAAAATTTATAACTGTTGTCGTAATGGACGACCATTCTTTACAGGATGATCTTTAGTGGATTATGTTGATACTTGAAAAATATGTTTTGGGACGGCAAAAGAAAGTGAAATTGTTTTTGGAAATAAGTCTAGAAGTGGTTATAAACGTAAGTGACAGAAAAGACTTTTCCAAAGAGATTATTTTATACATTGCCATGTTAACAGTCTCAGTTGATTCCTGGATTGTCTGATGCTGGACACAGATCTTGTCTTCTTATAGTTTCCCAATAAAAGTTTCGATTGTCTCAAGTGCACTTATTTTGAGAAGAACATTTGATTCTCTTTATCTTCCCATTCGTTGAGCATATCTTTCCAATTATCCACTTTTACTTGACAGAAGGGTTATGGTTCCATCAGCGGCATGGAAACTTTCTTTTTACTGCGTAGCAATCAGTATGTAGATGAGCTTTCGAAAAGAGGAATTTCACTTCGCTAATAGAGCCTCAACCTTGTTGTGGAGTAGAAAAAGAAGTTTTCAAGGATATTGGCGAAAGGAAAGAGAAGGGGAGACTCTTATCAAGCCAAGAGGGCTTAAGGCAAGTTAAACTTTTGTTAGGTAATGTAATTACTTGTTGTAAACAAGACCACCAATATTAGGTACGTATAGGTAGGTTGAAAGAGAGCAGATCAACCATCTATCTAAGCTTCTACAAACAGTCCTAATTTTTTTCGGCGTAACCTTATAAGAGTCGAGTGAGTGCTCAACTAGTGGTCTGACCAGGATACAGTTAAGGAGCTCTGTCAGCCAATCGCTTCCTCAGATTCTTAAATTCTCTACTAAATTTCATGTTAGATTTGTCTCACATTAATCTAGGTTAGGTTAGGTTAAACTTTCAGGCTCAGATTCCTTGGATCCTAAAAAGTCTCGTTGTAATGCCGATATTAGCTACTCCGTCATATCATTACAGCATCTGGTTGGCATTCCTCAGCCATTCCGAGAGTCTAGTCAAGGTGTAGGTTTAATTTTTAAATCGATTTTGGCAGGGTTAGTGACAATACAATTCTGGATGCCCTAAAATTCATTTTCTTACGTTCCCAAGCGTCGGACTATGTCCTAACCATAGGCTCTAAAGCTTTGATGTTTACTATCGTGTGGCAGCAAGCATAAAACAGAACTTTCAGCGCCGTTGTATAGTCCTGGTTATATGGCAGCCTCTGTATATGGTTCAACTCGTTCTATAACAGACCCTTTAAACTCCATTTTTAAATTTCTTTACAATACAAACGGATTTTTTTAATTTCATAAAGAACTTCCATCTCTGCAAACATTTATTTCCGTTTTGTATTTACTCGCGTATGTATTGTATTTTTTCATTTTTCCTTGTTTGTTGTTTAAAAAAGAGCAATAAAAAGGGAAAGGAAACAAAACAAACACAAAAAAAACTTCATTTTTAACACAAATACAAATACCAGCATACATGCAGACACACGCTACACACTCATAAGCAAATAGATAAATTTTAATTTCCCTATAAACTTACACAAAAGAAGAATACAAACAAATAAAGAATAAAAGAACTGATGAAAACAAAATGAAAACAAATGAAAAAAAACGAAGCAAAACAAAACAATTGGGGTTTTGTAGCCAAATTTAATATCCTTATCGCGTGTGTTAATAACACGTGCTTCGAACAGAGAGAAATAAGCAATGGAAACTTAAAAAGAGAGAAAATAAAAATGCCTGTAAATAAAAGACAGAGAAAGAGAGTAAGAGAACATCAATACAAATACACTAAAGCGCATAATCTGCTGCACTGTTAAATGAAAGTCTCTTTAACATTAACCTCTTAAGGATAGTTTCAAGCAAATGATTTTATTTTCCGGGGTAGTTAGTTAGGCTTCAGGTATACGAATATGAAGACCTGAGCGACTATGGTTATCCATGTATTAAAATGCTTGCCTATAAACACAAGCATATCCAAGTTCGAAGCAGAGATTTTCATAATATTTTCGAATTTTAAAAAATTCGGATTTAATTCTCAAAATAATCCATTGTGGAAGCCCTTAGACTTGATCCAGTAAAATCAACACCAAATATTATATATAGAAAATTCCTGCAGCAGGACTAAGTGAGACAATTTTCATGCAATTTCCTCAATATCCCAAGCAATAAATCAAATAATTTTCACAAAACTCATTGTTTCTAGGCAACGATCATTCAAGAATTTGCTACAGTAAACCAATCTATCACTAGCATAGTGGGATAAATTTGATGAATGGAACTGCAAACAAATTTTTATTGCTTTCCAATAGGCGGCTTTACGATTTCATACTTAATATGCACTTCATTCTTGATGAAGTCAGTGGCTTTTAAACTGTTTTCTTGTTCAAATCCATCATTTGCTTGACATTTAAATATTCTGTTATATGTAGCTGTTAACAGAGTAAATTTAACAGTGCTGGTACTTTTGACAAGTAAGTATCATTCAAAACCATTACGTTACAGTTGTAAAGGGTCCGCCAAATAACTTTTTTTTTGAAAATGCTTTAAAAAAAACTACTGTATATTTTGTCATATTTCTTTTTTTATTTGAAAGTACAATCCTTCCGGTTAATAATGGAAAATAATTTCATTCAAATGGATGCCTCGGCTGGCCATGCAGTAGCCTACGCGATCGGTCCAATTTTTAAGCACATTATCGATTGTGTGCAGCTGTATTTCACCAATGGCTTCACGAACATTGTCCTTTAAAGCGTCAATTGTCTCTGGATTGTCTTCGTGACACTTATCTTTGACGGCACCCTACAAATAATAGTCCAACGGTGTCAAATCGCAGCTCCGAGATGGCCAAACGACATCAGCTCTGCGGCTGATAATGCGATCTTCAAACACAGGGCGCAAAACATCGAGTGTAGCTTCGGCTGTGTGGTATGTAGCGCCGTCCTGTTGAAACCAAATGTTGCCAATATCCTACTCTTCAATTTTTGTGAACAAAAATTCGTTCAACATGGCCCGATAACGATCGCCATTGACTGTAACGGCCACTACTTGCTCATTTTCGAAGAAAAATGGCGCAATTATGCCTCTGGACCAAAATCCGCACCAAACAGTGACTCGTTTTGGGTGCGTCGGCTTTTCAATGTATGCGTGCGGGTTTTCTGTGCCCCAAATGCGACAATTTTGCTTGTTTACATACCCGCCAAGATCAAAATGAGCTTCATCTGAAAAGATGATTTTTCGGCATCTTCTGGTGTAGGCTACTGCATTGCCAGCCGAGGCAGCCATTTGAATGAAATTATTTTCCATTATTAGCCGGAAGGATTGTACTTTCAAATAAAAAAGAAATTTGAGAAAATATTCAGTAGATTTTTTTTAAAGCATTTTCAAAAAAAAAAGTTATTTGGCTTACCCTTTAGTATCAATATCGTTGCAACGATTATCTTGTCATTAAATGTTTCTCTATTTCAGTCATAAAGAGTTGTTTATACTTCACGCCACTACTACTACTACTGCGTAGCCAATTAATTTCTTACTTAATTGGTTATTTCAACCCGTTGGTGAGAATTACATCCTAGCTTCTCATATCACCCATGTTGTGTGTGTTAATTTTATCCATGAGTAGTGGGGACCTACAGTTTAGAGACGACGGTGTGAGGTAAACCCCCTTGTTACGATCAGTTAGTGGCGGATTTGAACCACCCCGAGCTCTGGATGAAACCGGCCAGTTCCCTTAGTGGCACGTTCGCCACCATGCCCAGATCTTCAAACGTTCTGTAACTCAAAAACCGAAGACGTCTCTTCTGAAGTGCAGCACACACGCATAAAAGCTATGGTACCGATTGACGATTCCTTCAAATCAATGCAGTAATCCTGGTGGAGCTGACAGAGCACAGCAGCAAAACTGCCAATAGTGCAGTTTGCTGTTAGAATTCTTGTTAGAATGCGAACCATTCTCTTGGTTTCGGGTACAGAGCTTGAGTTAGTCGATTTTGCCCCTCAATAATATCCCCATTTTGTACTTCTTGTTGCGATTCACCCTCTTCCTTAAATGCTCCCTTGTTTAATATTGGATTTCTTCGTTTTGTTGTTATTTTTTGTAAATTCCTTTTGTTTCATTAAAAATTGCAAGAGTATCTGCCTATGTTCTTGCGTTTTAGCAATTAAGCGTTATTGTTTTTTTTTTGTTGCTTTTACTGCCACCACTTCCACTGTTGAAGCCACAGTCTAGTCGTTGTTGCTATTCTTCGTAATATTGTTGACAGCAGAAGTTTCTATTTTTTGTTTTGTTTTGTGAACGGAATTCTTTTGTTCATTTAAATAGTTTTCCCAACTATTTTTTGTCGTCATCGGTTGTTGTTGTTGTGTTTTAATGGTTTTGTTTTCTTTGAAAATTAACTTCTTCATGGACAAATGGGTGGCAAATTTTGAAACATTAAATCGATATGAACTTTTACAACAAAGAAATTTTAAGGCAAAAGAATTTGAAGGGGAAAACAACAGCGTTTTCTTAATTAGCAAATTAATCTTAATGGAGCCATAATCCATTTCAAAATCTACTCTCCAAATCATTAGGAAATTTTGTTTTTTAATGTAGAGAAGTTTTCTTGTTCTCAACTGTTCTACTTTGGTATTCCAAATCGAAATTATCATTTTCGTTTAGAAACAATTTTTATATTCTAGAATTACAACCACAGCAGACAGAACGACAATAAAAAAAAAACGTTTCATTTATTACTGACCCATAAAGGAATTGCTTTAAATTGTAAAAAGTAACAGGAAAATACTCACATAATGTTATTAACATGAATATAGAAAATTTGCTCCATCTCCTGCCCTGTACATTAAGAACAGTATTATCAATACAAGCGACTAGTGATGCTATTAAGCGAATTAAGCTGAAAATTTCCAAAATTTCACATAAGACCTAGTGATTTTGATCATCATTAAACAATTGCGTTATGTTAAAGGTCTGGCATCGCCCCTTGTTCATAACGAGTATATGGCAACTTTAGTATCCTGAAACCTGCTGCAGCAGACCAATCACTTGCTTAACTTGACAAAGCCAAATAAATAATTGGTTTCTCACGCACTGCATCCATTACATAACAAATGAATTTATTTCCACTTGGGGTGTTGTTTCTAGGCAAAAATATGTGGCAACTCTAGCATCCGGAAACCTGCTACATTAGACCAATCACTTGCTTAACTCGATAAAGACAAATAAATATTGAGAAGATGGGGTAGATGCTTTGAGTCAACCTCAAAGCAATGAAATTTTTGGCCATAACAACCCGTTTAACGGATTTCGGCCTGCCGCAACACATCCTGCCAGGCGCCTCTGCGCGCCTACGCCAGTTGGTCACACCAATCGATGACAGGGCTTCTTCGATTTGGTCCTTCCAACGGATGCAAGGACGTCCTCTTCGCCGACTTCCGCAGATTCCCGCATCAAATACCCGTCTCGCCGGAGCCTTCTCCTCGATTCGAACGACATGGCCGAGCCAGCGCAGCCGCTGGATATTAATACGCTGTACAACGTCTATGTCGTTGAGGAGCTCATACAGCTCACTGTTGTATCGGATACGGAAATCATCGCCAACACGCACTGGGCCGAAGATCTTGCGTAGTACTTTTCTGTCGAACACTCTCAAGGCCGCTGCATCTGTACTTAATATGGTCCATGCATCTGCGCCATAAAGAAGCACGGGTAGGATGAGTGTCCTGTAAAGTGTTAGTTTTGTCGCACGAGAGAGGTCTCTGCTACTCAATTGCCTATTCAGACCATAGTAGCACCTGTTAGCAAAAGTGATCTTGCGCTTGATCTCCAGACTGACATCATTTTTGGTGGTAGCGGCGGAGCCAAGATAGATGAATTCCTTGACCGTATAGTTATCGGCCGTAATCTGAGAATCAATACGCCGTGCGTATCTACTTGTCGATAACATACACTTTGTTTTGCCCTCATTTACTGCCAGACCCATCTTACTAGACTCCCGTTCAATAGCACTGTATGCAGCAGTAACATCTCGCTTGGTACGCCCTATGATGTCAACGTCTTCAGCGTACGCAAGCAATAAGTACGGTTTTAAAAATCTTGTACGTTATCGTTTAACTCATTCAAAATAGTTTATAATTACACGGTGATTTTTTAAATTGTGTGGAGAATCTGTTCTACTTTTAACTAAACATACAATATTTCTTTCATATTTCATGCTTTTCATCTGCTGATGAAGGTATTCACGCTATTTTTGAGTTCTAATAGTTGACATCACTTGGTATTGCTGCTCACTTTACATGAAACCTCTCTTAATATTACTGTGCGAACTAAAGGAAATGTTGAAAAGCTGAGAGAGCTGCTTTTAAAAGAAAATTTCTTCAACATTTTTCTTGTTCTCTTTTGCCCTCTTTACAATCAGTTGTTGTTGTTTTGTTGTAATCCATTGTTAAATTCAGTCCTTTGCCATCATCTTAAAGCATTACAACGTGTTTCAGTGTCATATTCTCTCTTCTTGCTGGTTCTGAAATATAAATTTCATAGAATTTTCGTAAATAAAAGAAACAACAACGGCTAGCGGCTATGCGATGTATTAAGAAATAAAAAGGGATTTCTTTTTGCTGCAGAAAAAAGATATGCGGTTCAAGATGTTCCTGTTTCCGTTCATTTCGGTGCATCAGTTTCGCATCAGAATTTTTTTAGTAATGCTGGAACGTTGCTAATGTAAAGGCAATCCGCACAAAGAATCACAGGCGGGTTGAAAGTTGTGACTGAAGGCAGTCCAGTTTTCTACGGGATCGCACTGTACATCTGTTTGTGGGTTTGTTTGTCTATAGACGGCTAAACGGCTGGACCGATTTTCTCGAAATTTTCACAGTATCTTCCTGTATGTCTGGAAGGAGTTATAGGCTACTTTTTATTTTAAAATTCCAAGTAGGCGAAGTGTCACCCCCACATACCCAATAAGTATTTAATGTAGCATATCTCATAAACTGTAACAGCTAGAGTCCTAAAATTTTGTATGGACGACTTTGACGTATATGTGAACACAATGGGCGGATTGGCTATAGTGGGCGTGTCACCTCCCATAGTCTATATATATAAAAATGAATGTTTGTTTGTATATACCTTATAAAATCGTAAACTATGCATTTGATCATGTTATGATTTTAGCAAAGTTGTTGCGCATGAGCTGACGAAGGTTTCTAAATTGGTATGACAAATATCCGACAGGTGGTGCCAGCGAAAATTACTCAAAATGAATTAAATCGTAAACTGTGCATTCTTTAACAAAGCTATTGTGCATGAGTCGACGGAGGTTGGTGCGTTTAATTTCCGAAGGATGGCGTCACTGAAAATTATTCAAAATGAATGACAAGCAATTCAAGCTCGGAAGAAAAGAGCATTACGAGCCTCAGAATCAGACTTTCATTGATACTGAAAAATCTTTGAGTATATGCCGCTGAGACCCATTCGCTTGAATCACTTGAACAACGAGATGTGAGATAAGAAACTAAGCGAATGCGTACTACTCAGGCCCGTTCATCTGAATCATCAGGACAACGGGAAACAAAATCAATAAAATGATTCAAAATTAATTGGACATTTGTGTAATGTCTTTCCTTCAAATTTATTTTAGTAGGTGGCGCAGTAACACGCGCAGGGTACAGCTAGTGTTGTTATAAATGGGATACAATCACTTGAGTTTCTATAGGCAGTGCCCAAATGACTTCAATAGAATAGAATCAATTTTTACACGTACATTAGCCAATGTTGATGGTTGACTCTATAGTGTCTATAAGCGAGGATAGTGTCAGGGGCTTTTGATATCCTGGACATGAAAATCCAAAGCGTTTTTCTCTGGAACCTGCATATCTTTCAAGTGTTGAAGGAGAAACACTATAATTAATCTAATTTCTTTACTCTCTGGCAGTAAACTAATTTCCATGAGAAAGCTTCTTCAATTTGTCTTTAGGATGCGACGTTAAACCCTAAATGCGACTATTTATGGATAAAGGCTGCATTTAAAAAGGGTGTGCTGGGCCATAATCCTAGCTAAGGTGTTGTAATGGACAATGAGGTGTGCGAGTATTTTTTTTGTTTGTTCAAGCTCTCAGTCTAGGTTAGGTTAGGTTAGGTTAGAGGACGTGTACTTGTCAATTAAGACAAGTACAGTACCCGGAGGTCGAATTGACCCATTGTACAACGTCCTAGTTTCTCACACCACTTATGTTGTGTCTGTTAATTTTATACATGAGTGGTGGCACCTACAATTAAAAGTCGACTCCGAACAACAGATTTTTTATTTATTGAGAAACTTTTTATGGCAATTTTTATTTACTCTCAGAGTTTTTGCCAGAAATCTGCTGCGAGGAAGTCGCCGAAAAAATACTTTTTGTATTTTGTCTTTGATGCCTGGCCTGGGGCTCGAACCCAGGCTTTTGCGTCTAATAAGTCAACACCCTACCTACTAGACCACGACGACTTCTCAGTCTAACAAGAGTTGAAAATGTAGAATTTTGAACGATTTTTTTCTCCTGCGGTTCAGGTACTTTGGAACTGTGACAATAAACTCCCTTCCCCTTCCCTTTAGGAACTGTTTTGGGTATTATCCCGGCAGAAGAAGCGACACACCCGTACAGTTGTTGATCTCTTCACAATTAGAAATTTATTTTTTGCCTTAGCACGAATTTCCCAAGTTGGAGCTTTCCCGCGAATTTCCCAAGTTGTAGCTCATTTTTCAAATTCATGGAGGAAGACTCTGTTGCTAGCCTCCGTAAGCAGTTGCCTTCTGTTTGGGAGAGGTTCTTCGGCATTTACCTCTAACATACTTAATTGCGTCCTTATCTTAGCGGCTTTCCACGTTGCATTTTCAAAAAGCTGCGAGAGGTTATCTTTGAATTTCGTCTAACCGTGAGATATTTAAGCAAAGGTTTAGTTGGGATAACTAAGTCACCTATACGCATTCCTATCTCGATTAGAATATGTTATCTAGCCAGCAAGAGCAGTTTTATTTATTACATAGTCATCTGGAGACCATAGAAATGCAGTCTAATATACGTTGGACATCCTTTTTGTTCCTGACGTTGATGAATGCGGCATCTGGTATTTCTATCCTAAATGTATCATCAAGTCTTGCTCAAGAAATACAAAACATTCTTCTCGACTACGAGCAGAACTCGAGCCTTAAAGGGGCCCATTATAATATTGATCAGTTACACTGAAACATTGAAAATCGACGCTAGGACTTGTATGCCAAACCTCCACTTCAAAATTTTTAATGTTTGTAATGAGTTATAATCTATCGTTGATAGTTATTTTCAGAAGCTAAGCAGGGTATTGAAGTTATGATATTCTAGTACGACCCTCGTTATATCATGTATGTATACAGTAAATAGATATAGAAAAGTATATTTATTTTCAATATCATACAAGTAATTTTCATTTCAAGGCTTATTTACATTCTATAAGTGGCTTTTCATTTACAATTTGAGATTTTTTTTTTATTTTATTTCTAAGAATACTTCACTGATTGAATAGCAGCTGTAACATATAGAATGTGAAAACGTATTTCAATTATCTTCATTTTATAATAATTTAATTAATTTAAAAGAAAAGCAAAAAAAAAACATGTTAAAAAAAGTTTTTTTTTCCCAACTCACATTGGACGCATTAAGCGCGCGTTTTGTATTTCCCAGCTCTTGTTAAGCGAACAAAAGAAGTTTGTATTTCAAAAGAAAAAGTTACTGACTGAATGCAGAAATTATATCATCAGCAGAGTAACATCAACATCAGCATCAGGATTAACTGCGAACTTGTAAACTTAAGGGCACTTGTGTGTACAGGAGGAAATGTGTGTCAGTCTATTAAGGACTTGACTTGAATGACTTGTATTAAATTTTATAGGAAAATAATATAATTTTAATGAAAGCTAAGGAAATTTTGAAGTAAGATGCATGCGTACAAAAGTATTTAAATTCATGGCGGAGCTTAAAGTTATATTGGGAAGTTAAAGCTTAAAACACTTCATATATTTTTGAAGCAAATAAAGAGTAGAATTTCAAGGTATTTTATTTTCAAACCGTGGTTTCCATTTAAGTCAACTCTGTTTAAAGACCACATTTTATTATCACTCCTTTAAACCATTTATACCAACTTGTAGACATGAAATTACTTTTCACTCAGTTTACACTTCATTTATTTTCGTTTAGTCAACTTCTAGAACTTTACTGTTGATTTGTTATTGTAATTTTTACTTTTCCATCTTTCTATGTGGATTTGTTATTGTATTTGATCTTTACATCTATTCTCTTAATTTTAAATCAATCTCGTGATCAATATAAAGAAACCCAAGTACATCACATTGCGATACTCAATGAATTGTGTGGATTGTTACGGGCTATATTAAATAGGCATGTCACAGATAGAGCTTGAAACAATCAGTTGTTTGTAGGAGAGGTATATCTTTAAATATCCGCAAAAAAGAGTTTCAACTCATCATCATTGCCAGAAACATATTTTCTCAAAAATAAACCTTGTTAATGAACGCGAAAGTTGAGTGGCGGTTAAGGATCCAGTATAAGTATTTAATAAGAAATAGAACAAGGTATTATAGGTACCCCCAACATACTTACTTAATTGATGTCTGGCCTGGGGCTCGAACCCTGGCTTTACGTCTAATACGCCAACACACTACCTACTAGACTACGGCGACTTCAATAAAAGTTTCTATTGCCTCAAATCCATTTGCCTTGAGAAGAGTTTTCCCGTCTTTTTATCTTCCCCTTCGTTACTTCCACTACACGAAAGGGTTCTTATCTCATACACATACATATATACATTGTTGGTCCTTGCAACCCTTTAGTCAGGGGCTTTGTACACCCATTATGTTGTGTGTATTAATTTTATTCATAAGTGGCGGAACCTACAGTTTAAAATCGATTCCGAACGACAGTAGAATTGAATATTTCCATTAATTGCGTATTACAATCATTTAGTCAGGATTACGACCTAGCTTCTTACATCACCCACGTGGTGTGTGTTAGTTTTATATATAATTGGCAGTACCCACAGTTTGCAGTCAACTCCGAAAGACAGATTTTTTGCCAGAAGACTGCTGAGTATAAGTCGCTGAAGCAATATATTTTCATTATTCGTTTTATTTGAGATGTCTGAGCTGGGATTTGAACCACTGGGTTGCGTCTAATAAAATAACACTGACTTCGAATGTAACCCACAATGTAATGTAAAATACGGATGTCAATTGCAATAAGTGTTGCTTGAACAAAGGCTATAAAATCTAATCTGCATGTCTAGTATATCAATGTAAATTGCCTCGTCCAAAAGAGTGCACGATGTAACAACACGCCTAGGTAGTAATACGGCTAATGTGGATAGGAGGAGCGAAGAGCCATGTATAATTGTAAAGCAAATCTCAATTATCGTTCATATAGTTGCACACGTCTTAATAGATCTTGAAGGGGAAATCCATGTAAATATAGCTTTCGCAGCACTGGAGGCGGTTGTCGTTAGGAGGACTAGAGATTTGTGTTTGATTGAAAAAAAGATTTCAGTAAACGTTCATTTAATTTCAGACACCATAAAATATCTTAAAGTTTTTTTAGTTTTCCTAACTGCATTGACTGTTTTGTAGTATTCTCTCAATTTCAATGAAAACTGTATTGGAGTTCTTGATTCCCAGCCCACTATTTCCCCCATAAGTCCATTTACAACCGATTTAGCCCCATTTATACAGAATACTTTTTGTTGTTCATTTTGAGGAAACAAATAGCTTCGTCGCCTATATCTCTGGATACAAGTATCGCTCGACCACGAGGAAAGCTGTTTTAGAATCCTTGATACCATGAGTATATGGTGGGATACCTGCGCAAGTTCCATTTTTCCACAATATAGATCATCCTTCCCAACATCCTTCAAAACAATTTGCGAATTACCAGAGAAGTTGTTCCACTCAGGAATGTATGGAATATAATTTTGAAGGAATGTAATCGATATTAAATGCTCCATTATAGTATATTATGGTGATTTCTTCCATGACCATTTTTTGTATCTTCTGTTAAAACACTTAACATTATTCGTTGGACTTTAACATTGGATCTGTTAAAATTTTTGGTTTCTGTCTTTGCTGGTTAAATTTGAATTTATGTTCACACACATAAAAATAATAACCGAATAACTTTTTATTTGAAAATGCTTAAAAAAAAAACTACTGAATATCTTCTCAAATTTCTTTTTTTATTTGAAAGTACAATACTTCCGGTTAATAATGGAAAATAATTTCATTCAAATGGCTGCCTCGGCTGGCCATGCAGTAGCCTTCACGATCGGTCCAATTTTTAAGCACATTATCGATTGTGTGCAGCTGTATTTCACCAATGGCTTCACGAATATTGTCCTTTAAAGCGTCAATTGCCTCTGGCTTGTCGGCGTAACACTTATCTTTGACGACACCCCACAAATAATAGTCCAACGGTGTCAAATCGCAGTTCCGATGTGGCCAAACGACATCAGCTCTGCGGCTGATAATGTGATCTTCAAAAACAGGGCGCAAAACATCGAGTGTAGCTTCGGCTGAGTGGCACGTAGCGCCGTCCTGTAGAAACCAAATGTTGCCAATATCCTCCTCTTCAATTTTTGTGAACAAACATTCGTTCAACATGACCCGATAACGATCGCCATTGATTGTAACGGCCACTCATTGCTCATTTTCGAAGAAAAATGGCCCAATTATGCCTCTGGACCAAAATCTGCATCAAACAGTGACTCGTTTTGGGTGCGTCGGCTTTTCAATATATGCGTGCGGGTTTTCTGTGCCCCAAATGCGACAATTTTGTTTGTTTAAATACCCGCCAAGATCAAAATGAGCTTCATCTGAAAAGATGATTTTTTTTGCCAAAATCGGCATCTTCTGGTGTAGGCTACTACTGCATGGCTAGCCGAGGCAGCCATTTGAATGAAATTATTTTCCATTATTAACCGGAAGGATTATACTTTCAAATAAAAAAAAAATTTGAGAAAATATTCAGTAGTTTTTTTTTTTTAAAGCATTTTCAAAAAAAAAAGTTATTTGGCGGACCCTTTACCAAAAACTTTCGTATATGTTTTTGACTTTCGTTCTTGTACGCAGATTAATGCTGCCGTGTGAATACATATACTTTCCTTTCATTTTCTATTGCAGTTTCTTACATTGTTTTTTGAATTTAAAACTTAAACTTTATTGTTTCATTCGTTCTTTGTGCCTCCTGATTTTCTATTTTTCAATTTTAGATTGCATTTTCAAATTGTAGGGCATTTATTTTCCTTTTATTAAGATTTCTTTTAAAATAAAATATTTCTAGGATTAAAAAAGAAAATCTTAAATTTTTTTTGGAAATTATGAGCAAAACTAAGCAACGGCATCATAATACTGATGATAATAATCATCTAATACAACTATGGCAACCCGCATCCGTATCGTTGCTGTTGTTGTTGTTCCTGTTGTCATTGTCGTAGTCCACCATGCCAGTTACATCCATTCATTGTTCGTGCTGTAGCAGTATAAACTTACAGCTTAACACCACAAAAGATGATTAAGGCCATTATAAGCTTAAAATTTATTTTTATCCTTTCACACTCTTTCACTCACACTAACACCCGCACCCACACTCTCTTTGCTGTTTATTTATTCTCTTTTCAAGCATTAAACAGCAAATGTGAATAGAAGAGAAGCAAAAAATATATGTTTTTGGCCTCTCTCATGCCGCTTGAAAGCTAGATTTCAAAAAGAAAAGGTAGAGTCAGACAGCCAGTGAATGCATAACGATTTATATCAGAGATTTAAATTTTCCACACAAGCGTATGTGTGAAATTTATATGACTTTACTAGCAACATACTAATGGACGGAAACAATGTTGCCGAAACATATTTAAATTCCATGCAGAAAATACCTCACAACAGCTGTGGAATTTTGTTTGTAAACCAAAATGAGTTACAAAATAATTCAGTGCACTTTGTATTGAAATATGAAGAGTAAGGAATTCTTAATAAAATGTACAAGAATTTTAAGGGATTTATTTTTTTGTATACACTCGTCTGGGATTGAGATTGCATCAGAGAGAAGAGCACAATCCCTTTCTCTTAGGTCTAGTTTTTAAAAACAGGAGATTTTATGGATTTCAAAATACTGTAAAAGGGTTAACCATCATACAATGGATGGGTAGTCAGATCTTCTTTTGTTGTAGTTTTTCTGATGTATGCTGATGACGTTAAATTATTTTATACTTTTGATGATGATCACGGTCAGACTGTTCTTCAGGGAAATATGGATTTGTTTGTAACTTGGTGCAGAATTAATTTAATGGATCTTAACTTGAAAAAAATGTAAATGCATGGTTTTCTCTCGCGGGGGCGTAATTTCGTCCACTTATGTGATTGATTCTTGCCCTTTGGAAACTGTGACTAGATTTCTTGATTTGGGAGTATTATTAGATATGAAATTGTCTTTTATTGATCATATTATTATGTTAATTGGCAAGGCTCGGGCTGTTCTTGGTATTGTGAAAAGATGGGCTAGGGAATTCATTGATCCTTATATAACAAGACTGCTATACATTTCACTTGTTAGACCTATTTTGGAGTATGCGTCTATTATTTGGAATCCATACTATCGTTGTAATAGTGATTCAATAGAGTCTGTGCAGAAGCAGTTTTTATTATTCTGTTTACGTGGCTTAGGATGGGATTGTGCCAATGGGTTTCCGTCATATGATGCTAGATTAGGTTTGCTAAAACTTCCAACTTTAGAATGTAGAAGGGCTGTTCTAGGGGTTTGTTTTGTTTTTAATCTGGTTAAAGGTGATATCGATTCTGAGTTTTTGCTTTGTAACCTGAATTTCAGTATTCCAGCAAGATTTTCACGGCACTATCGTTCTCTTTCTTTAGATTTTTATAGAACGAACTATGGACGTAATTTTCCTTTTTGTAGATTATGTAATGATTTTAACTTATATTATGATTTTATTGATTTTAATTGTAGTGTTTGTAATATAAAACGTAGCTTATGTGCTGTCATTAATTTGTAAATTATTATATAAAAATGTATTTTCGTTCTTGTCATAGGTAGTTCCTGTTTATTGTTACTTTATTCAGCTTGTGATTAAGTTCTGTAGCTGATTTATGTTCTCGTTGCCATTACTTTTCCCTTACCCGCTACAGTCCGGACTGTAGTGTGTATGTGTCCCTACGTAATGCGGACGAGCCCTCCGCGGTTGGGTGAGGGTGGGTTAGTGTGAGGCCGGGGACGTTCGGAAAAAAATTTTCGATTAAATCCACTTAGCTTGAGAAAAGTTTTAACCTCCTTTTATTTTCCCCTTCGTTACTTAAAATACACGAAAGGATTCTGATCTCATACACATCTGTACATAATTGTCCATCATACAGTGGATATACCAGGTTATTCCTGTGCAGTCAAATCCTCTCTTGTTGTAGTTTTTCAATAAAGGTTTCGATTGCATTAAATCCACTTGGCTCGAGAAGAGTTTTCCCGTCCTTTTATCTTTCCCTTCGTGACTTCCACTACACGAAAGGTTCTATCATATGATCTCATACACACACATATATACGTAATTTGTCACTACAACACTTCAGTCAGAATTACAACCTAGCGTCTCACACCTCTTAAGTTGTGTGTATTAATTTTATTCATTAGTGATGGGACCTACAGTTTAAAATCGATTCCGAACGACAGTAGAATTAAATATTTCTATTAAATATTGCCTAAAAGAAACCGAACCCTATAAATTGATCACCCTTTATACCCAAATACATGTACCTAATGCCGCCAAGTTTTACGAAGCTGGTAGAAGATGCAAAATATGCGATAAATTATGTACAGCAGCTGAGGAATACAAAATGAAAGCGTTAAGAAAATAATGCACTACAGTCCTTAGGCCTTAGCTACCCCACTCTTAAATTACTTTACGCTTATGCAATACAAGCCAGAGAGCATTATTTCGGTGTTTCAAAGTGACTCCATTAATAGTGATGATATTTTTTTTTAAGTTGTTACGGTAATAGGTACAGACGAGTGTGTTTGTATGTCTCTTGTAAATATTTTTACAAACGTATGGGAATGAAATTTCTCTACTTTGGGCTGACTTTGGTTGCTTTGGCTAGAGTAAAATGGTAGAAAAAAAGAAAAATTTCAGGAAAATTAGCACAATAGGTTGCAAAAATTAAGGTGTCATGCTTTGTATAAGAATTTATGGCATTTGCATTACTCTTGTACCATTCAGGACAACAACTGTTTGTTGTTAGAGAAAGAAAAGTGAAATATTGTTGCAAAAGATTTGTGTTTTACTTAGACTCGGATGGTGTAAAATAGGGAATGTGATATTGTAGACACCTCTTCCAGCATTTCGTTTGGACTTCAACAAGACAGTAATCGCATCGAGTACAATTGATTCACGATGGAGCTCCTAGCGTAGAGAACTTAACCGAATGTTTGCTAGTTGTACCGTACATAGCCAATTCATGCACTGTGCACTTGAAGATGTGCAAACTGTAGATCTCTGCTATCTCGTTAAGGGGCTGAAAGCGGTCATAGTACGTCTTAGAAATCGTTAAATAAAGACACAGTGCCTTCACAGCTTCCTTTCTTACCCGAAACTAAAGTAAACTTCCTGTCAAGCATTCATTGGGATTTTTTTCTTCACAGCCATGCGGCAGTAAAATGTTTTTCGAAGGATGCTACATGATTCAGCACCAAGCCTCGAGTATTGTTCCAAGTTGCTTCGTTGTAGTGTGCAATAAGCTCGATTAAAAACGATAAAGGATACTGGGAATTAATAATAATGAATTGTATCTTCTAAGGGTACGATACTAATTTCCTGTTTTATGGAAAATAATTCTTTTCCTTGACCATTTTCTTTTTATTTATGGCGGCAATTATAAAAGACAATCGCCACAAACAAATGGCGTGTAGAAGTATTATTTTTTTGTTGCTTATGAAGCAAATTTTTTTTTTTTGAGCACAATAAAAATTCTTGTACAATGGAAAATGCTTTCAAAGCAATTCATTTAATGCCACCACAAACAATGGTCACCAAAAGCAACTGCTGCCGCCACGATTACCCGAAGACCAAAATTAAGAGCCACAATTAATAATGGCCGACGGGAAAATAATTTGAGGCTGCTGCTGCTAAAGGCAAAAAAGGCAACATGCAACAGGAGAAGGTTTTAGAATTTGCTAGTGTCAAGAGTAGCCCTTGGTTATTCAAATTCTTTTGCGAAAGCTGCATTGTTTCTATTGCTTTTGTAAAAGAATAAAATTTAATTTAATTTAATTCTCTTGATAGAGGACTGGATTTATGTGGAGAATTATAAAATGGAAATCCTTTTAACTTTTAGCCAAACAATGATGCGAATTTTTAAAAGGAAACATTGAGAGTATATACCGACCTTGAAGGGAGAAACGCAATTAAATGCAAGCGATTTCACATTGACAACTATGAGGATGATCCAATATGTCCCTCAGCTTCTTTCATTTCCCGCTTCTCAACCGACAGACATTTGCCAGTTGACTTCTGTTAAAATTTAAATAAGCTAAGTCGTATGGCTTGTGTTTTGCCCTTTCACATCCATAAAGGAAGAGTGTCACATGGATGTCCTCATACATTTAATTAATTTTTGTAATATTTTTTGCTGAGTAATTTTATAAGTTTTTGTTAAAGTTTTCTACACTCAAATTCAAATTTTTGCACTTTCATGTAAACGTTCTCTTAAACCTATTGAAGTAATAGAAAAAATTATAAAAAAAATCATAAAAATTAAGCTTCTAACAGAGAATAGTTTTTATTTATATGAGGGGTTTTTATATCTTTTCAAACAAACCCGGGAAATATGCTCCGCTTTTTTATATAAAAAGCATACAAACACTATTAAAAACAAAAAGAAAACAAACAATCAAATACAGAGAGGGATTGAGTAATACAATAACAAATCCAACAACAACAAAATATAGAACATAAACATGTAACATGCTGCAGCATTATTATTACCATCACTGTGAAGCATTTTATGCAGCAGACTGATTTCACACTATCAATACACACACACACTCTCATACAACATATAAAAACAACAATAGCAAGACACGACCACTCTTTATCTCTCTTCTGTTGGATTTTGTTAAAAAACGAATTCATTCGTTTATCTTGTTTGTATTTGTGTCAAACACTTTTAGTTGCGTATATTGTGCATCTTGTTTACAAGAGAATGAGAGGATCGGCTTCATTACTGTGGCTTTACTGTCTCTTTGAGTGCTGTAATGCAAAATTTCTCAACAGATTTGTTTTACTTGCGATAAAAGTAACACAAATATTTCTGCATATTAAGGCTAATGGTAGAGTGAAAGAGAGAGAGGGAGAGAAATTTTTAGTTGTTATCTTTAAAAATTTTTATGTTGTTGTTTTGAATTCCAATGTATAAATGCTTCAGTTTTGAAACGGTTGCGTTTAACTGTGTGAGTTTGTGTAAAGATTGGCGCATACAATTTTGTTTGCTTTTGACGCAGATTAGGAAAGGGAAGAAATCGTTTCAGTGTACAAAATAAATGCAATTTAAAATAGGCCCGTGCTTGTGAATGATTGTATTGTGTTTTTACGAAATTTCTGTTGAAAATTGAATGCTGCTAAGGAAATTTGAGTTTAACCCTTTCATGCCCGAATTTTTTGGGCCAGAGCTAAAATTTTTTTAAGGACATGTGTTTGTTAGTCATGGCCTAAATATGAAGTGATATTAAATTCAGACTCCTACGTATTCTGGTTTTACACGTTTTTAACCAAGCTTGTTTGCAAAAAAAAACTTTTAAAAAAATTAAATATTACGGAATTTATGAACAAAAATGTACAAATGTTGCCTATAGGCAACATCGGGCATGAAAGGGTTAAAAAGACGGTGCTGTAATAAGAAATATAGTAGTGCAATTTTCCCTGTGATAAGATGCATTTCGATCTATCAATCACTAGAAATTTCGATGAAGTCGTGGATATTGATAGGGAACTAGACATTTATTTTCAAACAGCTCTCAACAGAGAAGTTCAGTGTGTGGTTGCTTAGGGTTTCAGATCAATCGGTTGGGGTTAAGACTTGCCGCAAGACCGATAAAATTTAGGGGAAACTCTAAAATTTAAGTTTCTTGATTTATAACTTCAAAAATATTAATTTTATTGAAAAATGTTGTAAGAGGAAGATGTTTGCTGTAAAGTTTTAAACGTTTTTTTCCCTTTGACAACTTTTTTCTTAATCCTATATTTAACAAAATAAAGGCAATATTTTAAAAAATCCTTTGACAATATAATTTTTTTTTGACAATATTCACCAAAAAAAAAAAAATATTCCCTATAGCTAAGAGTCACCCTAGTGTTTGCTACATGAACTAGCAGCGAAAACTTGTAAGGCATTGCATTTCCATTTACGACTCACTGCTAAAACGAAAGCAAATCGTATAATTTCTGAATCGCATAATTGTGGGCTAGGAAAAGTGAATCACGTACAATAATAAAGTGGGAAAAAGGTTATGAAGGTGAAGATACGCAGCACAAAAGAAGTAATGCTGTGTGTCTGTTGGCATTGGAATCTGGTTAAAAGATTGATTCTGATCTCTATAGTCAACAATTATCGCGACTGAAGCAAGCAGTTCAATTAAAATAGTCAGAATTGATCTACAGAAAAGGTGTTGTGTTTCATCATAACAATGTCAGACATGGAAGTCTACATTGAACGAATATAGGCTTTACCACAAAAAAAGCAATATGTTTTCAATCATAAACGGCACATATTTAGTTTAATAATAATGGTTTCAAATATTGTGGAACAAAAAATATTTCACATCAAATCAGCAACAGAATTTCTTTGGGTACCCAATATTTCCTTCAACTCATCACTAGATAGTTTCTTTTGGTGGCATCGGTACTTTAATTTTTATAAGCCTTAACGAAGTTCAGTGTAGGAAACCCATAACCATGTTGAATTTTTTCTTTATCAATAATTTGACTACAATTTGATCAACAATTAACGTTTAATTGATGCAATTTTTCATTTGGCACAGAAGCAAAATGCCATAAAAAATGTATTTGATATTGAATTAATGAAGTTTCATTCATTTTATTTCAACTTTTTCGTTTTTCTTAAAAACACTCCCTTTTTTTGACAAAACGAAAACAGAACCTCGAATTTATTTGATGTCAACACTGAAAGCATAATAAATCGAATAAAATATAGTTAAAAAATTGCTTCGAAATTATTTTAAGGGACGTTAATTAAATGATGAATAAATTGACATTTTTTTGTCTTTAATTAAACGTGTACTAAAATAAATTGCAATTGATTATGACGAAAAGTAAAAATAAAATTGAATTTAAAACGATAATTAAAAAGCACTTTGAAAATCAATTAAAATGTATTACACTGCAGTTATGTTATGCAGGAAAATAAACCCATGGTTGTAACCTTCTAATAAATGGAAGACTAGACGACTTCTGGGTGAGGTAATATCACAGAAAATGGAGGCCAAATATTTGGGAATTTTAGTGGCTAGTAAGCAGACATAGAAGGCTTTTCTATATAAGCGTTTCAAGGAGAGGAAAGCATATCATAGTGATGTGCAGAAAATCTTAGAAGAGTAACCCAAGAATTAAGCTTTGGATGTAAACCATTTAGTCGCTGTGTGTATACCGTAGTTGGTAACGAGAGTCCGCGGTTTAACCCCTGGCTCAGACATCTCTACGGGAAATACTATAAAATGACCAGCAATAGAATTAATGCTACAGTTTGGGGTTGCATACTGTTTGAAAAGAGTGTATACAGATCAGTCAACAGCAGTTAGCAGTGATACTATAGTAGAGTCAGTTCATCTCAAAGAAAAATAGAGGGTGTCTCAGAGATGTCGATGTCTTCACAGCGGAAGTGTATGTCATAGGAAGATGAGCTTAATTCAACTTGAAAAGGATATAAAAGGAATGAGGCACAGCAATACCCGGCTCATATGAGGTTGACTTAAGTTACTTAAGTTAATCTGTACTGGATCCCAGACATTATATGAGTATTCACGGCAATTAGCATGCAGATGATCTAGTGTGTGTAGAGCATCAAGAGAAGCTTTGAAGGATAAACTCGACGAAAGGGAAATGTAGACAGGCTCAAAGTCTTCTCATGCCAAAAGGATTTGAGACAATATATTGGGCGTTTAAAATGAGGAGAGATTTGAGTTATGTAGAATTGGTGTGAGGATAGTTAATGGTTTTCTGACCGGGCATTGTAGGCTCAAAGAATACTTGTTTAGAGTGCAACACTTAAAGTCCAATATAAAGTTTCATTGATGAGGGAAATTAATAACAAGAATACATACTGCACCTCAGAAGGCAGAACGTGGATACTTTTGAAATTATTGATCGGCAGTTATTCTTATTAAAACCCGATATAATAGTTATACCCCTATATACATAGATGGAGGACAATTAATCGCTTGGCCGCACACCTACACGTCAATGACGATAATAATTCATTAAGACAATGCATCTGTTCAGACAGTCCGATTGCGATGGCTGAATTCAATGAATTAGAATTTGAATTGCTTCTTCAATCAGGTTTACAAGCATTTTGTAAAATTAAGAGAAAGTTGACAACGAAAATGAAGAAGAGTATAGGGTTGAACATGGTATGAAGACGATTATGTTGGGACTTAAAGAAAATTTATATCCAAGTTGTGGTTGTCTTTGTTAGGTCGGCTAATTTAGGTGTGGCTTGTATGAAATGAAGTATTTTTTCTAAATATTTTTTTTTAATTTCTAAATAATATTTTAAATTTATTTTTTTTAAGTTGCAATATTTCTCTTTCAGATGCAATTTAATTTTCTAAATTTATTTGGCACTTTCCATAATTTATAGGCCAGTTTTACAGTTTTTTTTTATAACTTTTATTTACTTTTTTTGTTTTATGGATTCTTAAATGAATTATAATTCTTAAATGAATTGATATTTTAAGAGGATTTTATTTAAAATTTATTTTTCATTTTTATAAAATATTTTTTTCAAAATTTCTCACAAAAAATATTTTATTGACTTAATTTAATTAAATTTATTGATGATTTCTTGCAATAAAAAAAATAAAAGAAATATTTTACAATGAGTTGTTGAAATAAGCTGATATTGTTAAACATACAATACATTTTATTTAGAGAACATTGTTCTTTTTCATTTCTCTTATTGGATTTTGTAGTTTTATTTTGTATTTTCAAAATATTTTTAATTTATTGAACTTCTAATAAAAATAATCTATTTTTTTGTTTTATTTCAGTATCATAAATTTACTTGGTGTAAACGAAAAAAAAGGTAAGAATACCTCAATACTTTTCAATAAAATATTTATCTTATGATTTAAAATCAGAAAAAATATTATTCTAAACACACTTCAATGTGTTGCTTTCTCACAAATACTTCCTTAAAAATATTGCTGTCATATACATTATTTAAAAAATATTCATATTGGGTGGTATGCAAAGTATTTGAGGTTCTTTGAAAAATTACAAAAAAAAAATGTTTTTTTATAATAAATTTTAATTCTGTACCCATTTATTGCTATTATTTTCATTTTTTTAAGCGTATGAACTTTGAAAATTTAAAAAGACTTAGAAATTTTGTAAAGTCGCCATAGTCTAGTAGTCTGGCTTGAACAAAAAAGAAAAACTAAAGGTGAACTCTAGTTTTAATAAGTTCTGAATATTTATAGACTTCTTAGTAAGTGATCTCCAAATAGTCTAGGGTGCAACCAAAGAACACGCTTCTATCATTGCTAAGCAATGACACACACTTTCTATTCGTCTTTACTACAAGTTCGTGACATTTGCTTAAAAAAATTGTCTGCTGAAGAGGAGACATAACATGCCTTCCAAGCAGGCCTGAGTTATCGTTGCTGTTTGTTGAATATGTCATGAGTCTTGATATGGCAACAGTTTAGCATGTAGTGTGCTTTGTTATTAGACGAGAGCCCGTGGTTCAAACCACAGCTTAAAAATTTCCAACAAAACGAATTATAAACAGACCTCGGCACCAATGTCCCTCAGGGGAAGAACATCTTCGAATTTTTACACACATAGGACACGAACATCAACAATGTTCGTTAAAAAGAGCTTAAAACTGTATTCAGTTGCTTGTCAGCTTTTAAAGAAGAAGGTTCATGTCGCTTTTTTTCAGACTTCAATTATACACCCAAAGAAATATTACAGTAGAATTCACTAATATTAATGACAAATGATTTCGATTTTTGGAAGAATACTTGCCAACTTAAATACGGTGTCTTTAGGGATTTAGCGCAGTACAATTTTTCTATATTTTCCGCTCACATATACATATTATTGGGTCAATAAGTAGACTTGAAAATATTACTAACAATTTTCCTCTGGGTTAACACATACTTCTCACAAAACACTCACGTTTTTATCATGTTCTCTTTGTGCCAACGTCTGATTATAAAAATGAATTGCTTTCGCCCACTTCCTCTCAACAGTCTTCCGGAGTCGACGTTAAACTGTAGATGCCGTCTACACGTCTCTACGTCTGAGTGGTGTGAGAAGCCAGGTTGTAAACCTGACTATAATTATTTGGGGCGTTAAATGAGAGAATCTCATACACTTTTTAAAGATATTTGTACATTAGTAAGCTCCAATTTCTGGCATTGATTTTCTCACATTCCGGTCGTTGTCTCATCAATGTTAGTTGTAGCATTGTGTTCGCAACGCAGAATTGGGGCCAACTTGTCCTTGTACACAAGTTCCAACAATTTAATGAGGATTACAATCTAACTTCCCACACAACCCATGGTGTGTGTGCTAATTTTATCCATGTTTGACAAGACCAACAGTTTAAAGTCAATGTCGTACGATAGATTTTTCAGAATTGTGTTGCTCGGTCTGCTGGATTGACAACATCTAAAAAAAACACCACATATACCTCTTATAACACCCAATACATGAAACTGTTGCATATGATTGTTGTCTAAACATAGACATTTTAATGTGCTTTTTCATCTTCGGACAGTAATAAATTCCTGGACAATAGATACGAATGTATATTATTTGTTGTTTTTATTTTTGCTAGTGTTTCAGACCTTAATATAATGTGGGCAATTAAGACAACAAATGCTTACAAATTTTTTTTAATTTTACAAAATAAGTCAGCAGGTTTCGTTTTTATTTATAATTTTCATTTCCTTTATAAGTAGGCAAATGGAAATACAAATAATTTCTCCGTTTCGCTTACTTCATTCACCACACTCTTACCCATACATCTACACACTCCTATACACGTACTCATTTACTCATTTACACTTTAGCAGTCGTCGTTGTATTTCGCATTCATGCTGAAAAATAATTTTGTGTTCCTCCATTATTGTTGTGGTTGGTATTGTCTCTCCGCTATTTTTTCGATGAAAAAAAATGTATTCAGAGAGTGGAGGTAATGAGTGCTTAGTGTTGGAGAGCATAATCACGTTTTATATGGTTTTGTGTGTATGTGTGGGGGAGAGTGCGTGTCTATGTTGTGTTGTGTTTTTAATGATGGTGGGCTCTTGTTATTTTGTAAACATTAGTTGTGGTTGCAGTGGTGTTTGGTAGCCAATGTTTGTCATGTTTTTTTAATGGCACATTAACTCTCTAAATATTTTATTATAACTTCACACACACACACACAAGCACAAGCAAACATATATAACTAATACATAGACTTACATTTATTGCCTTTGGCCATATTGGCTGTAATTTTGGCTATTTTTCGAATTTCAATAATTTTAATGGAAATTTCAATGGAAAATTGATGGAAATAAATGAGCAAATTCTGTATGGGATGTTTAATTT
This sequence comes from Sarcophaga carnaria, assembly GCA_958299815.1. Taxonomy (NCBI): domain Eukaryota; kingdom Metazoa; phylum Arthropoda; class Insecta; order Diptera; family Sarcophagidae; genus Sarcophaga; species Sarcophaga carnaria. The sequence goes on from OY283152.1 coordinate 21,937,755, forward strand.
TCAATGAGAAATTTTCAATTGAAAATTTAATTTTTAATTGACTTTTTCATTTCACCATCAGGTCTAATTTATGTGGTTTAAGTCATGTGTAGATTTAAAATGATTGGGCAGTCCAAACTCTAACAATAACAAATCAACAGCAACAGTTCTAGAAGTTGACACACCACAATTTAATGGAGTTTAAATAAATCGAAGCTAGTTAGTGCGTTGGCTTACTAGACGAGAGCACGCGGTTTAATGCCTAGCTCACCGTATCCAAAACGAAATATGAAAAAATAAATTTTAGGCGACTTCCTCTTAGCAATCTTTTGGCAAAAATTCTGAGAGGAAATAAAATTGTCATGAAAACGTTCTCAAAAATCTGTCATCCTGAGCAGAATGTAAACTGTAGTCGCCGCCACTCATGTATAAAATTAAAATAATATTAACAACATAAGTGATGTTAGAAGCTAGGTTGTAATCCTGACTAAAGACTTGTAATGACCAATTTTGTAAAAAAATTGTGAAGGTCTGTAGTCTGCTGGTTAAAGCTGGTATCAAAGAACAGAATTCATATCCGTTTTGTAGGAGCCGGTTTACGTTTGAATTCTATGTTCTGAGTTTTTCTGAGTGATAAAGGAATGAAGGCCCATATTTTTTGAAGTTGGGGGAGTGTACTCCTCTAGTCTAATTTTTTGGCACCTATTTTCTCACCACACTCTGTGTTAAAGATGTTAACAATTATTTGCCAATGCTTAAGTGCTTAAATTAATTGGGTTTGTACGAGTTTTTAAACAAAAGAAAGATAAGGAAAGAAAACAGTACATGTTGATGGAGTTTATGTATAAATGTGTGTGTCTGCTTAGCCTCTACATAAATGGTAATGGTAGTGGTAATGGCAAGACAATATTTTCCAATAAACAAATTTTCCCAAAAAAAAAAAAAAAACTATCAGCCAGCTTCTGTAACCATTACGATGCAAACTTAAAATTATATTTAAGGAACTGAAATCAAAATTAAAAGAAATTGTCCTTCCTTTGACAAAATATTGCTCAAGACTTACACTGGCCTCCTTAGTTGGTGGCTTCTGTATCATTTTGATGAAAAGCTCACGTTTCATTGAACATTTATTAGCTTGAAAGCCTGAAACCTAATGGAATTTTAGTGTCGTATTCGTTATTTCTATATGAAGTTGTTGTTGTTTGTTGTTGAGATTATTAGCTAAATAGGAGCACAGACTAAACTATAATGTGGTTGGAAATTTGTTTGGTTACTACGATTTCATGAATTACTTTTAACGTTTATAAGTAGACAAGTATGATAAAGAACTGTAGAACTATATACGTATCAATACACATGACTTTCTTAAATACAGTGTTTTAAAGATAAGATTTGTGGCCTAGTGGGTGTAGCCTAGTTCGTGAACACAATATATATGAAGGAAGGTTACAGAGCGCATTGCACTTGAGATAGTTTCATACAAATTGTACTTCGTAGAATGAAGTCCATAGCAGGGCAAGTTGTAAATGCTACACCAAGCATACATACATCCTGATGGTCACGTAAATAAGCAGAACCCTCACTATTTGGATCTAATGAATCTGAAAAGCAAGCTTATGAAGCTTATTCATTCGCCTAAAAAGGCGATATGGGTCCTTATGGTTGAAAACATAAGGTGAACTGCAGTTTTAATGAATTCGGAGCATTCGAAGACAGCTTAGTAAGTGAACTCCCAAACAGTCTTGGATAGAACCATAGAACACGGTTCTATCATTGCGAAGCAGTGACCTACACTTGCTAAAGGGTCCGCCAAATAACTTTTTTTTTTGAAAATGCTTAAAAAAAACTACTGAATATTTTCTCGAATTTCTTTTTTTATTTGAAAGTACAATACTTCCGGTTAATAATGGAAAATAATTTCATTCAAATGGCTGCCTCGGCTGGCCATGCAGTAGCCTACACCAGAAGATGCCGATTTTGGCACAAAAAATCATCTTTTCAGATGAAGCTCATTTTGATCTTGGCGGGTATATAAACAGGCAAAATTGTCGGATTTGGGGCACAGATACGCGGCACGCATACATTAAAAAGCCGACGCACCCAAAACGAGTCACAGTTTGGTGCGGATTTTGGTCCAGAGGCATAATTGGGCCATTTTTCTTCGAAAATGAGCAAGGAGTGGCCGTTACAGTCAATGGCGATCGTAATCGGGCCATGTTGAACGAATTTTTGCTCACAAAAATTGAAGAGGAAGATATTGGCAACATTTGGTTTCAACAGGACGGCGCTACGTGCCACACAGGCGAAGCTATACTCGATGTTTTGCGACCTGTTTTTAAAGATCGCATTATCAGCCGCAGAGACTGCGTTCACCTGTGGCATCACAATGGGCCTGCTCAAGTGAGCTTTGTGATAACAGAGCTACCACTCCGACCTAACCTAACCTATTATCAGCCGCAGAGCTGATGTCGTTTGGTAACCTCGGAGCTGCGATTTGACACCGTTGAACTATTATTTGTGGGGTGCCGTCAAAGATAAGTGTTACGTCGACAAGCCAGAGACAATTTACGCTTTAAAGGACAATATTCGTGAAGCCATTGGTGAAATACAGCTGCGCACAATCGACAATGCGCTTAAAAATTGGACCGATCGTGTAGCCTACTGCATGACCAGCCGAGGCAGCCATTTGAATGAAATTATTTTCCATTATTAACCGGAAGGATTGTACTTTCAATTAAAAAAAGGAATTTGAGAAAATATTCAGTAGTTTTTTTTTTAAGTATTCTCAAAAAAAAAAGTTATTTGGCGGACCCTTTCGTTGTCTTTGCTGTGAGTACGTGAAATTTGTTTAAAAAATCTATCTGCAGAAAAGGACTCATAATGTGGCTTCCATTTTGAAAATGGCATGAAACGTGGTGCCAGCGTAGTTTAGGAGTGTGTTGGCCATGGCTCAAACCTTAGCTGAGACATCTCGAACAAAATGAAATATGAAAAGAAAATATTTCATCTGGCGACTTCCTCTAAGCAGTCTTTTGGCGAAAACCTTGAGAATAAATAAAATTGTCAAGAAAGTTTCTTAAAAATCTGACGTGCAGAGTCGACTTTAAGCTGTAGGTCCTGCCACTCATGTATACAATTAATACACACAACATAAGTGATGTGAGAAACTAGGTCGTAATCCTGACTAAAGAGTTGTAATAGCCAATTATGCTCTGTTGAGTTAATATTCACCTCCGAATGTTACAATATTACTCATGATCCATACTGGATTTCTCAATAAAATCACGAAAACTAGAAAACCTGCACATGGAAAACTAGTTTAGCATTGTTAAAGGCTGCTTCACGCTACTTAAGATTCTTTAGAATGTTTAAATAAATTTAAAAGCGAATAAAGTTCAAGGGAGTTCAATTGCAAGAATGAATTTCACTTGCAGGAAAATCATTTAAATTCCCTCTTCTGTTTTATTATATCCCCTCTCCCCCCCTCTCTCCCTCTCTCTCTTTCTGTCGCTTTTGTCTGTTAGTAACTGTATTTACACTCACAACCTTCAATATAATTTATATTCCTACGCTTTGTGCGAATGCATGCATACGTTTGAGTTACACAACAAGAAACCTTTTGAAGCGGAAGTGAAAATCAAGTGAGAAAACGTCGTTATGCACCTTTAAGTTACAGAAATTGGAGGCGTATTTAAAGGAAAAGGAAACGAATGTCAGAATTTATTTTTCTCTCTTTTTTTCCTTTGTGTTTTTCACTTTCTTTAACAAAATAAACGTTTCCTTTGCTTTTATAACCTGCTTAACGTAATTTGTTGCCAACGTGGGCTTTCAATGAACATTGAAGCAGTAAGTGGGGCAGAACATAAAGGCTGGGTGGATTGATTGTATGACGAAATCGTAAATATTTTTAATGAAAATGAAATAATTTTTTGTAAATGTTAATACATGCGAGCTTTAATTTTAAATGTCAATATTATTTGAAGAAATATTTTTCCATGTTTTTTATTTCACTCCGCTGGTATTTAATTGAATAATTGTGGTGAGAAAACGAAATTTAATTTGTGAATGAATATCAACGAAGTGCTTTAGAATAGAATCAATCGATGAAGGCAAATTTTAAATTCCAATAACAAATCAACAGCAAGTTCTAGAAGTTGACACAAAGAAAATAAATGGAATATAAATAAAGTAAAGTCGTCGTAATTTAGTAGTCAGTGTTTTGAGGATCGTCTACGCTCGATGTTCAACCCCTAGCCTAGACATCGTCAACAAAACGAAATATGAAAAAATATTTCTTTGGCGACTTCCTCTCAGCAGTCTTCTGGCATAAATTCTGAATAAAAAATAAAATTTGCCGTGAAATGTTGCTTAAATCTGTCGTTCGGAATCGACTTTAAACTGTAGGTCCTGCCGCTCATGAAGGAAATTACCACACACACAACATGGCTAGTGTGAGAATCTACGTTGTTGTCCTTCCTACACAATTTCTTTATTTAAAAATTCCCAGGAAATCTTCGTAAGGTAAAGTAAAAAATAAAGTGAAAATAAAGAGTTGTTTCGTTGTAACTGAGAAGCAAACGATGGAGAAGGAGCGAGGTATGAGAAAAATACAATTTTTCTTTTCTCTTTTTTCTTTTTATTTCGTTTGACAATTGTTTTCCCTTTCTAGTTTTCCCTTTCTAGTTTTCCCTTTCTAGTGGTATTTTTATTGTTATTATTGATTTAAAGGATTAATACAACAACAACAACTTAGTTAAACTTTAGAAGATAATAATATAATACGAGGATATCAAGTTATGTTTGTCTGTGTTGTAAGGGAGAACATAATCTACTCACATGTCTCTCACAAGTACATAAAATGTCATATTATATGATGAAATTACAGGGAAATAAAACATGGAATATAAACTTACACTCGCTTATAAATATTTATAATGTGAAGTGTACATACATATATGTATACTTATAACTGGCATAACCATTTAATGCAAAGTCCTCTATTTAAAATAAAACTGCGGGGGTTTATCTCGACATAGTCTAGTGGGTAGTTTGTTGACTTATTAGACGTGAGTCCATGGTTGGCGTAACGAGAGTCTCGGTGGCTTCCTCTCAGCAGATTTCTGTCATGAAAGTTTCTCAAAAATCTGTCGTTCGGAGTCGACTTTAAACTGTAGGTCCCGCCCGTCATTTAAAGGGTCCGCCAAATAACTTTTTTTTTTTGAAAATGCTTAAAAAAACTACTGAATATTTTCTCAAATTTCTTTTTTTATTTGAAAGTACAGTCCTTCCGGTTAATAATAAAAAAATAATTTCATTCAAATGGCTGCCTCGGCTGGCCATGCAGTAGCCTACACGATCGGTCCAATTTTTAAGCACATTATCGATTGTGTGCAGCTGTATTTCACTAATGGCTTCACGAATATTGTCCTTTAAAGTGTCAATTGTCTCTGGCTTGTCGGCGTAACACTTATCTTTGACGGCACCCCACAAATAATAGTCCAACGGTTTCAAATCGCAGCTCCGAGTTGGCCAAACGACATCAGCTCTGCGGCTGATAATGCGATCTTCAAAAACAGGGCGCAAAACATCGAGTGTAGCTTCGGCTGTGTGGCACATAGCGCCATCCTGTTGAAACCAAATGTTGCCAATATCCTCCTCTTCAATTTTTGTGAACAAAAATTCGTTCAACATGGCCCGAAAACGATCGCCATTGAATGTAACGGCCACTCCTTGCTCATTTTCGAAGAAAAATTGCCTAATTATGCCTCTGGACCAAAATCCGCACCAAACAGTGACTCGTTTTGGGTGCGTCGGCTTTTCAATATATGCGTGCGAGGTTTCTGTGCCCCAAATGCGACAATTTTGCTTGTTTACTTACCCGCCAAGATCAAAATGAGCTTGATCTGAAAAGATGATTTTTTTTTGCCAAAATCGGCATCTTCTGGTGTAGGCTACTGCATGGTCAGCCGAGGTAGTTTGTTGACTTATTAGACGTGAGTCCACGGTTGAAAGCCTAGGTCGGATATCGGCAACAAAACGAAATATGAAGAAATATTTCCTCGGTGGCTTCCTCTCAGCATATTTCTGGCATAAATGTTTCTCACAAATTTGTCTTTCGGAGTTCACTTTAATCTGTAGGTCCCGCCAGTCATTTATAAAAGTAACACACACAACAAATGTAAGTGGTGTGAGAAACTAGGTTGCAATCCTGTCTGGAGGACTGTAATGACCTTTAGCTTCGGTCAAACCAGGGACCACAGACACATTATTTTTTCCATTGTCTGTTACAACATAACGTTAGTTTGTCTATTGTCATGTCGGGTACAAATAATTAAATTTTTTCTAAAATTATAAGTTAAACGTAGTTTTGAAGTCGCCGTAGTCTAGTAGGTAGTGTGTTGGCTTATTAGACGCAAAAGCCTGGGTTCGAGCCCCAGGCCAGGCATCAAAGACAAAATACAAAAAGTATTTTTTCGGCGACTTCCTCTCAGTAGATTTCTGCCAAAAACTCTGAGATTAAATAAAAATTGCCATGAAAAGTTTCTCAATAAATAAAAAATCTGTCGTTCGGAGTCGACTTTAAACTGTAGGTCCCACCACTCATGTATAAAATTAACACACAGAACATAAGTGGTGTGAGAAACTAGGACGTTGTACAATGGGTCAATTCGACCTCCGGGTACTGTACTTGTCTTAATTGACAAGTACACGTCCTCTAACCTAACCTAACCTAGCCTCATGAGTTCATATTCAAAAACTTGTCGAGTGTTTTTATTTTAACAACTTGAAATTGAAAGCAATGCAACTGCTGCTTTGAGGAAAACTATTTGCAATAGAACAACAGTAAATAGTGAGTATGAAAACACAATGAAACTTAAAGAAAATCAACAACTTTTTCTATGTAAGAAGTTTTGCTGTTTTGCTTTACTAAGGTAAAGAAAATGTTGCTTTAGTTACACTCTCACCTCTCGTTTTTTTAGTGATGTTGTTGAGAACATGTTGTAATAGAAGTCAAATGCTAACAGACTTGATGTAATTTTTTTTTCATCCACTTATTCATATATAGGTATACTAATACATTCATACATACATCAAAAGAAAACCGATTCTTTAAGCGATCCCTAAATCTTGTGGTGTTTGTATTTTAAAAATTGATGGGGGTATGGGACGATGAATGGATATACTTGTGGACGATTAAACAGAACAGTTTGCACATTGAAGCACATTCCTCCTTAAAATCAACAAAATAGTTGAGAATAAACAATATAGCGACCGATGATCTAATAAAACAAACATATTCACTTCATTCAATTGCTTTTGACTGACTATAATTTGCTTATATATACAGTATACTGGTTGGTTTTGTTTACTTATTAAGGTTACTTAAGCGAAGTCACCGTAGTCTAGTAGGTAGTGTGTTGGCTCATTAGACGTGAGGCTTCGGTTCAAACCCCAGGTCAAGACATCTCCAACAAAACGAAATATGAGAAGATATTTCTTCGGCGACTGCCTCTAAGCAGATTTCTGACAAAAACTCTGAGAGTAAAATAAAATAGCCATGAAAAGTTGCTCAAAAATCTGTAGTTCGGAATCGACTTTAAACTGTATGAAATCAACATACACAGCATAGTGGTGTTTTTTTTTAACGAGGTGAAAAAATCTTCGAAAGACACTGTTGCCACTGCAAGAGTAGTATGAGACTTTAACCCACTAAATACCACGTCTACGATTCGAACCTATTTGTCCTACGGTACTACCGTTAAGTATTTCATCACAGGACGAGTTCCAGCCTGTTGACTGCTACTATTGCTTTCCATCCCTTTCAATCCTACGAATTCTCTCTATCCTTCTCAATTCCTGCATCACATATTGCCAAACCTCAACAGACCGCAGCATATTCGGAACTATATTGTCTGGTGTCACTATTTCATCTATCATCGTCTCTAACAACTCGCGTTCCAATCTAAATCTATCGCAATAAAAGAAAATATGCTCAGCATTTTCAATTTCATTATTGCAGAAGGAGCAAGATACCTCATTGTCGTGGCCGTATTTACAGAGATATTCCCTGAAGCAGCCATGCCCTGTCAATAACTGTGTCATGCAAAAGTCAACATGACCGTGTCTCCTTTCAACCCAACTTTGTACATTTCTGCTAAGCCTATGTATCCATCGCCCTTTCGTCGCAGTATCCCATTGAATCTGCCATTCGTCTAAACTCTTTTGTCTTTCCTTCCTTCGTTCTTCCGTAGTTAATTTTCTACCAACAATACTAACTCTATCGTATATCCTTTTCAGTTCCATAGCCATAACATCAGGGGGAGTTATACCAGATATGACACTAATAGCCTCATATGAAATTGTGCGGAAACCACTAGCAACCCTAAGGGCGCTTAGACGAAATAAAGACCTTGCACTCCTAGCGTAGGTTCTAATACCCAACGCCGATCCACACACAGGTGCTGCTTACATCATTATCGACTGAGTAACCCTTGCCAGCATAAGTGGTGTGAGAAGCTAAGTATATATGTGTATTGGGTTACTTAGGCGTTCAGGTTTAGGTTAGAGGACGTGTACTTGTCAAATGAGACAAGTACAGTAACTGAAAGTCAAGTTGCCTCATTGTACAAACGTCCTTGAGATAAGGGGATAATAGAGGGGATAGGAAAAAGGAGAGGAAGTAGGAAAGCAAGAAAGTGTTCATATAAATAAGAAATCTATTTATGAGATGAACATTTCGGTTTAAACCTATGTCATCACTTCTTCTCTTTCTTCTGTTCACATTTTCTGTTTTTTGTTGGTGTTTTAATTTGTTTTCCTAATGAAGGAAAAGTATATTTAACTCAGCGTTTTATTCAAATACTTTCTGTTAATAAAGTTCATTTTTTTTGCTTCTTTAACAAAGTTTTCCTTTCGCACTCAGGAAGTCGAGTTTGTTTTTTAATTTCCTACGAAATTTATTGCGTTGCATTTGAGAACAGCAAAAACTTTAAACAAATATTTGCCTTGTTTTGCTCGTTTTATTAATTAATTTATTATTTTAATTAAATTTTTTGAACTTCTCTTAACTGAGTAAACAGTGTTAGTTCATCAAAAGAAATTCTCTCTGGGGAATTGGTATTTTTCTAAGGAGTACTCAAGGCATAGGAATGGAAAACTCAGTGCTTTAATATGAGTTTAGAAAAATAATCATGATTTTAAATTACAATTAAAATTGTACTCATATATGTAATATGTTGTTATTATTGTTTTTTTTCTTTTTAATGCCACTGTATTAAGCAAACATGTTGCACTGGATTTGTCCATTCAGATTAAAACCATATTTTCAATATGACATTTGCCAGTTTGCGGTTGAGATCTGGTATATAAAACCATTCACCACATTGAAAACTGTTGCAAAAAAAAAAGAAAAATTCTCTTCACAAATACAATCGAAAATAATTGCTCGCTAAAACACATGCATACATACATATACACCCATGTAACAAGAGAGTCATAAATAAAGACATTAACAGTTCAAAAATGTACTCGTATGTTCGTAGTAGTATACACCCATGACAAGCAAAAGTGAAATTTTGTAGGAACACTACCTTCAAAATGGTAGCAACTGGTGTAGGAATATGCCACAAAATGACTGCCGAATACACACACACACACACAAAGTTTAAACACAATGCTGAAAGAGGTAGAAGATCAATGACAGCGTCATGACAACAAGCTGTTGATGAAAGAATCAAAAACTCCACGATTGTGATGGACTAAAGCAGCAATTTCTCTGCTCCATTTGTCCACAGCAATAGATGCTTGAAGTATAAATAGCCAGTTGAATAACCAGTAGCTTGAAAAGACAGGTGCGAGTAAAAACGATTTGGAGAATAATTTAATAAAGAAAGATACAAAAGCCGCCATTTTGAATAAATGTGCTCTGAGTCTATAGTGCGCTGCCAAAAGGCCGGTTACCAACCAGAGGTTATTTCTGAATAGCCTGGTGCATAGCTCTGATCTCCTTTTATTGTTATTTCCCAACAAAAGTTTAGATTGCTTCAAACCCCTTTGTTTTTACTTTCAGCAGCGTGGAACTTCCCATTCTCCTAACTGGGACCCAGTAGATTGTAACCTTATTTCGCCTACCTATCTAGCCGATTCAGCTTCTGCACATAGTCCCATACAGGGTGGCTGATATATAATGCAACAAAGTAAAGCGCTATATTTTTAAAATTTTTTTTAAATTTTATTGTTCAAAAGCAAAAAATGTTGGAAATAACATCAAATTTTAGAATCAGTTTAGATTTGTTCGAAATGGCCACCTTTGGTACAAATTATGGCCTTCAAACGGCCGACAAAGCCATCATAGGCTACACGAAAATGGCTCTGCGATATTTTGGCCCATTCCCGGCGGAGCGCCGTCTTGAGATGATCGACACTTTGGTATTTTTTAGTGAGAGCCTTACTCTCCAAAATGCCACAGGCACAAAAGTCCAACGGATTGAGATCCGGAGATTTTGGTGGCCATTGTGTGGTAGAAATGAAGCGAGGAACCTCCTTTTTAAGCCATTCTTGGTTGACGCGTGCTGAGTGCGGTGGTGCTGAGTCCTGTTTGAATGTCTATGGTCCACACCATTACCATCGGCGGCGCTTGAGTTCTGGTGGCCAATCGCAGGTGTAAATTTTCAGCTGACCTCTTTGGCAAGTAAACCCCATCATTTTGTTTGTTCACAAACTGCTCAATTTGGAATGGCTTCTCATCGGAGAAAACCAAATTCGGTAACTGGCCACTTTCGTGCAAGCGAAGTAACACCTTGGCTCTTTCCAGTCTAACTTTTTTTTGTCCATCGGTGACCTCTTGCACTTTTCGGAATTTCAATGGCTTTAGTCCAAGCTCATTTTTCAATATGTGTTGCATCCGTTCCGGAATAAATCTGTCAGCTGTTAGACGAGTGGTTTACAAATGATAACAACCTGAAGTTGGTTGCAATACATATCAGCCACCCTGTACTATCTTCGATTTAATCCCATAAGAACCAAGTGTTTGAATGTCGACCTAACTGTCAGATATTTTTGCTATGTCGTGACTTTTGTACCTCTTTACTCATGCAGTGCATTCTGTTGAAGCCAGCACAATGGGTTACAGGAGTGCGGAATGCGGGAGTAGTACTTATGGACCTTAGATTTCTGCAGAAAAAGCTTTTCACCTCCTAAGAAGTGCGTGCGTCTGTGATTTTTATTGGTCAATCGACAATGAATGGAGGTGTTCTATATGTTCCATGTGGTTCTACTGTTGAGTAATATTTGGTCCGTTGTATTATCGGAATTCTAATGCCTCCATAGGATTACGACAGTTACTTATCTCTCACTTTCCACAGTCACAAATACTATACCACTCTAGGGCAAAATCCCAGACAAAAGGACACAAATAAACGTGGTCCTTATAAATATTTAATCGGTTTGATAGAAAATCTGCCTCCATGAGTTTATAAATCAATTGAAAAACTCTCTCCAATGATTGAAAATTCCTATCCTTCTATAGATAGTGTTTAGCCTAAACAGGTGTCATTCACTTTAGCACCACTATGCGGAAGGAAAACATCCTTTTAGGAACAAACAAATCTAGAAATATGTCACCACGATACCACGGTGACATACGGTGTTCAGATATGCACTTATATTGAGTAAATCGCAATAAACGCCATTATTGAGCTCAATATTTCATATAAAGTTTCAATTAATTATTGCGCAATAAATACTCAAATTGTTATAATATTGAGTAAAACTTAAAATACTGCACTGCCATAAGTATGTTCAGTGAGCATATTACATTTATTCGAAATCTTTCTGTTTAAATTTGACAACTCAAATGTCAACAACGACAAAGAAAAAAAAAACAACAAAACAAAATAAAAACAATGTTGTTGAAACAACCAGCCATTTTGTTTACCAGCTGTCAAATGTATATTGAATAAGCAACTAAAACTGCGTATATTATTATGTCTGAACACTTAAAATATTGTACTCAATAAACCGAATATTGACTCAATAAAAGTGCATATCTGAACATAGAGTCAAATTATCAATTTAATATTTCACTAGTCATGTCAATACTCAATCAATTTCAATGCTTATGGTTTTCGTTTATAAAATCAAAACATAATCCATATTGAAGAAAATCATTTTTAATATCAAATTAAAGGTTTTGTGTGGAGGTTGGTTTTGGTTTTGGTTGTGGTTATGGCTTAATCGTTTTGATTTTGACCAAAACGTAAATGGAGTCATAAACTATTTCATAATTTCAACAGCATCAGGCAACAGTTGTTTCTAATGTCCTCATTCTGGCTAAGTATGTGGCATTCCACATAATTATTCAACCGTTATAGTTATTGTTAGTGGCAGTGGCGGTGAAAACTCTATTTGCCAGTGTTATTAAATACAAAGAATAATTGAAACAAAAGAAATTCTTTAAACAAATTCAAATCTGCTTTTGATTTGAAGTAAAATTTAAAAACTATTACATGCATACATACATAATTGGCCATTACAACCCTTCAGTCAGGATTACGACCTAGTCTCTCACACCACTTATGTTGTGTTCGTTAATTTTTATACATGAGTGGCGGGACCTACAGTTTAAAGACGACTCCGAACGACAGATTTTTGAGAAAATTTTTCAAGGCAATTTTATTTACTCTCAGAGTTTTTGCCAGAAATCTGCACAGAAATCTGAGGAATTTCGTTTTGATGTCTGACCTGGGGTTGGAACCGTGGCCTTACATCTAATAAGCCAACACACTACCTATTAGACTACGGCGACTATTAAATACTGTTTATCCTTAAGAACCTTTATCAATCTACAAGAGTTCCGGCTGTGATGTAAAAGATTTATTGAAGCTATTTCCACTTGCATCTTTACAACCCTTTAGTCAGGATTACAACCTAGCTTCGCACAACACCCATGTTGTGTGCTTTTGAGAAGCTTGCTTTGTCCCTCGAACTCTGAAAGTGGAAAGTAGCGTTAAACAGTTATTGTCCATTAAACTTTATTGTTATTATCGTGATTGTTGTTGTAGTTTCAATTTCAATTTGTAGTCAATTTCACTAACAACATATAAATCACATGTAACATCAGCAACATCAATAAAGATTTTTACTTTTATTTGCCTGAAGTGAAGTGCTTAAACAGAAAGCGTTGTTTCCCAAAAACCAACAAACCAAGCAACGAAGCAGGATAATCCATTTGGTGGATATCACAAAATAGAACATAAAAACGCATGTGGACAAAAATATCCTTGTACGACAAAAATTTGTACATCCTTTCGTAGTGCATTTTTACGCACTGTGTAAAAATGTGTTTGCACTGTGTTGGCTGGTTTAATGGTTGCTTGTTTCGGTTGTTGGTCGTATGTTGCAGGTTCGATTGCAGCCGTATTGCTTGGGAAATTTATTGTAAATCAAGTATTCAATTGAACAAAGATGAATCACTTCAGAAATGAAATTTCATTTGAAATGGTTGTCCTTTTCTTTCTCCTTTTTTCTGTGGGGAATAGACACAAAAAAAAAATCGCGGAGTTTCTTATGAAGTCATTTGCGTTCCCAATAGTCACCCTTAAAAGTCCAAGCAATTTTTTGTTCTGTTACATTACGCTGACATTATACCCAAGAGATACACAACAACTTTCTTCTCTTTCTCTCCACACATCTCCTGCAGAAACCCCTATCCGAAGCCATTCACGCGGTGTTTACGACATCAATTACGGCATTTCAATTCTAAACTGACATATTCCTAACATGGTTTTCAGTGTAGAGAACTCTCCCAAAAGTTTGATGTTTCTGTCACAACTCGTCAATTCATCCGCTTTGCAATTTCCCTAGGAATTTATTATGCCCCAGTATCCACGTATCCACTACCTCATTTAGAGCCTCACGGCAACCGCCTTATTATCTGGAAATATTGTAGAAGTCGCCGTAGTCCAGTACGTTAAACGAGAGCTCATGGTTCAAATCCCAGCTCAGACATCTAGAACAGAACAAAATATGACAAATTATTTCTTTCAACGGTTTCCTCTAAGCAGACCTCTAGTAAAAACTGTGAAAGTAAATGAAAATTTCCACGAAAATTACCTCAAAAACCTGTCGTTCAGAATCGACATTAAACGGTAGGTCCCGCTACTCATGGATCATATTAACACAACATGGGTGGTGCAGGAAGCTAGGTTGTAAATTTTAATATTTTTTACCAAACTTATTGCCATCTTTACTGACTATCACCCCAGCCCGTGTGACCAATACTTGGGCTTAAGTTATATTAAGATAGGTAAGCCCTTCACAGCTGAGTTCACACGGTGGTCCGTATGACAAATTGTGTTAGGTAAGGTAAGCAGAAAATTGGGCTTGAAAGATGCCGCAATCATCCGGTATTCTTATCGATTAAGCTATACCGGCTGACTCCGAAAAATTACTTTCACCAACTGCTCCATTCGAATCATGCGTGGAGATTTGTTTGGACGTATATCACACTGTTTCCTTTCTATCTGGAACATATCCTCAGGGCTTCCCCAAGGAATAATTGTATCGCTCATCTACATTCCTGTAGTTTCCCAATTCTGCCCAGATTCATGAGTGACTGATATTCGATCCGTGTCACTGCCCAGTCGCTCATACCGCACTTCAAATAAATTTTTTCTGTTTTTTTTTTATCGATTTAAGAGGTGAAGTGTTATCAATAAATTGTTCAGCATTTCAAAAACTGAAGGATGTCTGATGTTAGAAGCACTGTTGCGATATTAGTTGGGAAAATTGAAATTCAAAATTTCAACGAATTATTAACTTACCCTCGTATACTCGTATATGATAATTTTGCAACATCATATCCATATTTTATAAAATACTCGTGTTGCTGATTTCTTTTCACTTTGCATCAGCCATACCTTAACTTCCAGTTGCCTAAAAAAATTTCTTCTGAAAACAATGTTCACCCATAACTTTTTCTTTATAAAAGTGCGCAATTCATTGTATTTCCCCATTTAAAACATGTCATTGACACAAGAGTGCCCCATTTTTATGGGAGTTTTTCTCCAAGTATTTGATTTAAAATATTCGAGAAAAAACAAAGGAATCCTGTTCTGTAAAATGATGCTCCTGCTCAGCACCAAAAATTGTGGCCCACACACAATAAAAAAGAAAGGGACCTCGGATAGCATTCAAAGTTGTAGAGAGAGAATGAGAGTGAAACAATAAAATGGAAACATTTCAATTGACATTATTAAACAAAAGGCCAGGCATTAAACAAAAAGAAAAAAACTGCAAACGGAAGAGGAAGTAACTAAAAAAGGATTACTTCTTTACTTTTTATGGGATCATACCATTTGGGTACATGCTGCAAAGGAAATGCAGAAACTCAATTCCTTTTGTAATGAAAAACCAAGTGGACACAAGACGAAAATAATAAAAAAAAGTAAACAAATTTCGATAACTTGCTTTTTTGTCGATGCCTTGCATTTTTTTTCGTCGATGACATGCATTTTTTTCTTTTTTGGTCCATGATTTATATTTGTAGGCTTCTTTGTCGATGAATTTCATTTTTATGACTTGCATTTTAGTGTGTCGATGACTTGCATTTTTTGGTCGATGACTTGAATTTTTTGCTCGATGACTTGCCTTTTTTTTTTTATCGATAACTTGCATTTTTTAGTTGATGATTTTTATGTTTTGGTCGATGACTGTAATTTTTTTGGTCGATAACTTGTTTTTGTCTGTCAATGACTTGCATTTTTGTCGAAGTCTTGCATATTCGATAACTTCATTATTTTAGCCGATCACTTGCATTTTTTGTTAGGTGTAGTGAAGAATGCTTTAGGTGCAGTTATAGTGGAAGTGCCTGTTATACTCATAATATCCTTAATGTGCCAGAACTGTAGTTGATTATTTCGTTGGTCAGGGCATAGCTACTGATAAATTATTTAAAGTGGGGAGTGAATCCTCTTCACTATTGGATTTTATAGTTAAGAATCTTAACCACAATTGTTCATCGATTAGTTCAACAAATAATTTTAAAATTACGTTTTTCCATTAAGTTTTACACAACATTTGTTTCCTATTCACTTCTAAGCTGTGGCAATTATCTGAAACTCATCAATCACAGTGTTAAACATTTGAAAACTATAAATGACTCCCAGTTGTTGTGTCGCCTTTTAACAAGACAATAAATATGTTGCACCACAACTCAGTAAAAGAAGGAAAAAAAAGAAGGGAAAGAAAAACTTGGCAAATAACATAACATGTAAAATGTATTGTTTACATTGTTAATTGTTGTAAAAAAAAAAGATCTATGTTTACATAAACACACACACACACACACGTCTGTGTATAAACACAAATCGTATAAAGAATGCACCATTTGACAACATCTCTAGCAGACACTTCCTACACCCTTTATGCAACCAACAGAATTCTCTAAAGGATTTTAAATAATAAAACTTTCCAACACACACACACACAAATGTCTATGTATAGTATGTACATGTATTTGTGTCGAGAAATGAGAGAGTGTTACTTACAGTAACAACCCTTGGACAACTTAGTTGATGCCCGGAAACTAAAAATAAAAAATTTTCATTTATTTACCGTCTATGGTCCATGGTCTATGGACATATGGTTTCCTTTTTTCCTTGTCTGATATTTTTGTTCTCTCTTCTCTTTTGTTGTTGTTGTTGTTGTTGTTATTTGATGAACAATTTTTGTTGTATTTACAATAGTAGTGTGTGGTGTGTGGCGTTAGAATAGAGAGTAGCAGCAACAGCAATTGTGTTCTTAAATTCTTAGTCTATTGGAGTCTATTTGTAGCCTTTGCTGTTGTTCGTGTTGTTGTTGTGGTTTTTATTATACTGTAGACCAGCAACATTTTAACAGACAATTGCCTTAAACTGTAGTCCCCTTAAGAGAGTTAAGAATTGTGAGAAAACAATGAAATTATTCACTGTCCTCTAGTAAATTTTGGGATTGTGTTTTAAGGATTTAAGGTCAGAGGTTAAAGGATATAAAATCATTGAATGAAAGAAGTCAATTTGAGGGGAGAGCACTTGAAAGGTATTTTTTTTTTATTAAATTAAAAGGTACTTAACGGTAATATTTTGAAATTTCCACATATCGCACTATGACACCAAGTCAAATAGATGGGTATCTTTCTGGAATGGTAGACGTAAAGAAACTATAAAAACAATAATTTTGAAAACATAAATATATGGAGGAGTAGTAGGATCACTTTAAACAGTTATAACATGGAGTTGAGAAAATCCACAAGGGTATCTTGGCGTATAGCCTTTGGTAGTACAACCAAGGTTCGACAGAGTAATGGACTGCATATGGCTCTAGGTAAAGAATATTTGTACTGTGATATTACTTTAAGAAAACTAAATGGAACCTTGCCGTAGTAGTCCGTGGTTCAAATCTCAGCTCAGACATTATAAACAAAACGAATTAAGAAAAAATATTTCTACGGCGACTTCTCTTCAATAGTCTTCTGGTAAAATCTTTGAGTCTAAAGTAAAATTGTCATGCAAAGCTTTTAAGTCTGTCATTCGGAGTCGACATTAAACTGCCGGTTGCGCTTCTCTTGAATACAATTAACACACACAACATGGGTGGCGGGAGAACCTAGGTTGTAATCCTGACTAAATGGTTGTAGTGACCAATTAAATAAGTAAGTAAGATAGATCTTCCACTAGAAATAGAAAGGATACACCGTAATAATGCCATTAAATGATAAGTTTCATTGCGATCAAGTGGTGCAGTTTGCATTGATCTTTTCTCAAGATATGGATAAATCGGCTACTTGGCTCTTTGAGTCCTTTTAAAGCGCTCCGAGAAAGTGACATCATATCTATACTACTGGAAAGAGGTCAAGATGTATTGTTAGAATCTCTTGTGAGACTTTAAGAATAGCTTTAGCAAGTATACATAGGCTGGGTTAAGACGACGTAAGGAGAATTGCGAATAAAGACGTGTTTCGAAACCGAATCGATTTTGATAAAAGCCAAAGAAAAAAGCAAAAGTCAAGATGGAGTATTGTCTCTACTGTTGTAGTCCTTAGTCATTGACTATTTTCTTACACGGCAGATTTGAGGACAATAAGATATTCTGATCATCTTGCATTGATGGTAACGAGCGGGTTTGACAGATGTTTGACAGGGTGAGGTTACTATTTCACCATACACTTCGTTCAACTATCCTATCAGGGAAGTGAGCGGCAATAAAACAACTAAAAATATCATGAAGAAATCTCATCAAGAGAAGTCGCCGTAGTCTAGTAGGTAGTGTGTTGGCTTATTAGATGTAAAGCCAGGGTTCGAGCTCCAGGCCAGACATCAAGACAAAAATACAAAAAGTATTTCTTCAGTGACTTCCTCTCAGTAGATTTCTGGCAAAAACTCAGAGAAAAATCTGTCGTTCGGAGTCAACTTTAAACTGTAGGTCCCACCACTCATGTATAAAATGAACACACACCATAAGCGGTGTGAGAAACTAGGTCGTAATCCTGACAGAAGGGTTGTAATGACCAATTATGTATGTATCTATGTAATCTCGTCAAGATATTTGATACTGTTGGAAAGGGAAAAAACTGATGTTAAACTGAGCGAAACTTAAACCCTATTATGGTGATTATTTTATTCCCCATTCTTCAGTACATTTTGCTGCTTAAAGAGAATCTTTTGATCATATTCATGATCACTGTGTTTATTTAGTTATTCAGTTTATCAGTTAGTTATTCAGGACATTCGCTTCCACTGTACTCTGCATGGCGACTGCCACTGTACCCTTCTAAACATAGGTGATATTGTGATTATTATTATACAAAAATGATTCGATTGCACATTTCAATTTCCAGCCATCAGCCAACAGCGCATGGCAGAAAACTCTGCAGTAAAATAGTCAAATTGGCTCAATTGTTTAAAACTCTCATACGAGTGGTGTGGGTGTTGCTATTGTATAAAAGTTGATTAATTAATCTGCTATTGCCACATCATGGAATTATAAATAAATTATTGCATTGCATTATATATTGTATTTGTTAAATATCGTCAATTAATTGTTAATCTTATTCAATATTTATTCTACAACAACAAACGACGTGTGTACACGTTCATACAACATTTTAATTTTTATGACACTTTCATTTTTAACTTTTATTAATGACTTCTTATTGTATTCCCTTTATTTTGTATTTTTTTTTTCAATTTTTATTGTTTTAATTTGATTGTCATGCCATAAATGGCGGTTATGAAGATTGCACATGTGTGTGCCTTAATAACCCAAAATTTATTTGCGCAATCATTAAATATTATTCTCATCATCATTAATAAAATGTTGGAAATGATGATTTTGACATTTTTATTGTCAATTTTCTATCGTCACATGGGCGTCTTTTTATGGTGAAATCTAGGCACGGAGACAAAGAAATCATTATGCTTGAAAAGAAAGAGAATTTTAATGATAAATACACAGTGTATCCTTTCTTTCAAAAATCAACAAAAGAAACAATCAATGCCTCTACGTCTCAGTTAGTAAATTCAGTTTTCTGGAGTCTATATGACTTAAGTTTGGATGGATAGATATGTAGATGTCTGCACAATATATCGGGTCCGCCATCTAACATTTTTTTTCAACTACTACTTATTTCGTGAATGGTAACACTTCGCTCATGTCTTATTTGACAGATAATTAGTTTTATCCTTCCGCTGAACGAATATGGTTGTGTATACGCTTGAACAACGCTGGGGAATATTGCGACATTGCTTTGAAAATCATGGTAATGTTGCAGAATGTGTGCAAAAATTGCGTACGGATTTTGAAAGAAGAGAAGTACCATCAGCTCCGTATGTTCGTTATCTTGTGAAAAAAGTGAAAGAAACTGGCATCCTCATCGATAAACCAAAGCGTGAAAAGCCAAACACAGTGCGTACACCCGAGAATATTGCTGCTG
Organism: Sarcophaga carnaria; assembly: GCA_958299815.1. Lineage (NCBI taxonomy): Eukaryota > Metazoa > Arthropoda > Insecta > Diptera > Sarcophagidae > Sarcophaga > Sarcophaga carnaria. The sequence goes on from OY283152.1 coordinate 21,957,703, forward strand.
TGGCAGAAAGTGTGCGTGAAGCGCCATCAACATCAATTCACCGTCGTTCTCAACAATTGAACATTTCAGAGACATCATTGAGACGAATTTTGTATAAAGACCTTAGCATGACGCCATACAAAGTCCAATTGGTTCTGGAGTTGAAGCCAATTGACCATCCAATGCGTTTTCGCTTCGCTAAGTGGGCCTGCGATCGACTTACAGAAGATGCCGATTTTGGCAAAAAAAAAAAATCATCTTTTCAAATGAAACTGATTTTGATCTTGGCGGGTATGTAAACACTCAAAATTGTCGCATTTGGGGCACAGAAAACCCCCACGCATACATTGAAAAGCCGACGCACCCAAAACGAATCACTGTTTGGTGCGGATTTTGGTCCAGCGGCATAATTGAGCCATTTTTCTTCGAAAATGAGCAAGGAGTGGCCGTTACAGTCAATGGCGATCGTTATCGGGCCATGTTGAACGAATTTTTGTTCACAAAAATGGAAGAGGAGGATATTGGCAACATTTGGTTTCAACAGGACGGCGCTACGTGCCACACAGCCGAATCTACACTCGATGTTTTGCGCCCTGTTTTTGAAGATCGCATTATCAGCCGCAGAGCTAATGCGTTTGGCCACCTCGGAGCTGCGATTTGACACCGTTGGACAATTTTTTTTGTGGGGTGCCGTCAAAGATAAGTGTTGCGCCGACAAGCCAGGGACAATTGACGCTTTAAAGGACAATATTCGAGAAGCCATTGGTGAAATACAGCTGCACACAATCGATAATGTGCTTAAAAATTGGACCGATCGTGTAGGCTACTGCATGGCCAGCCGAGGCAGCCGTGTGAATTAAATTATTTTCCATTATTAACCGGAAGGCTTGTACTTTCAAATAAAAAAAAGAAATTTGAGAAAATATTCAGTAGTATTTATTTTTAAAGCATTTTCAAAAAAAAAGTTATTTGGCGGACCCTTTAGATGTCCAATGACCAATTTTTATGTAGCAGACTATTTTCCCTGTAACAGTCGAAGAGCCCAACTCAACACATCAGCTCGACAATCGCCGTAGTCTACCAGGTAGTATGTTGGCTTAATAGACGTGAGGTCACGGTTCAAACCCCAGGTCACACATCTCTAACGAAATATGAAAAAATATATCCTCGGCCACTTCCTCTCAGCAGATTTCTGACAAAAAATTTTAATAAATAAAATTGCCGTGAAAAGTTTCTCAAATATCAATGGTCGCGACGATTTTAAACTGAAGGTCCCGCCAGACGTGTATAAAATTAAATCCCACAACATAAGTAGAGTGAGAATCTAGGTTGTAATCCTGACTAAAGGGTTGTATTGATCAATTAAGTAAGTAAGTATTAGAATTGTTTATTAGTATGAGACGAACTTAATTTGAAAATAAAAGTTGTCAACACAAATACATTAAGTGTGAATATAGCCATTACTGATCTATTCATCAGTGATCTATACATCCAGATAGATGTCGACAACAAATTGTATGGCATTATATAGCAGCGCATCCAGCGAAGACATTCACCTTTGAAGACATAAAGATTGGCAGAGTTTTGGCCATTTTAAAATCGTATATAAATCGGTTCATCTGTTCAAGCGTGTAACTTAACTTACTTATTTAATTAATTGGTCACACTTTAGTGAGGTTTGCAACCTAGCTTCTCACACCAGACATGTTGTGTGTGTTATTGGAATACATGAGTGGCGGGATTTATAGGTTAACGTTGATTCCAAACGACAGATTTGAGATATTTTTCATGGCATAAGGGAATGGCTTGGCAGCCGGCTTTCACACATTCGGAGACTGTAATTTGGAGTAGAAACAGCCATGCTGAGTATAAGCAGGAAAGAGATAAGATATTGTGTACTTATGGTTTAATGGATCATTGGAATAAGAAGTTTTAATAAATTCCCATTAGTGTGTAGGTGCGTCTAATAAAATATCATGCTACAGCATAGTAGGGCTTCAAATAGATCACCTTAACTGCGTAAACATTCTTTCCCACTTTTAAGTTCCATAAAATTGTTATTTCCGCTGCTGCATTTCCTCTACCCATTTCGCTCCCTCCCGTTATACGTTCATCTCATTGTAAAGTTAACAGCGTAAATATGTTTGCTTTTTGTACGTTGACCCTTTTTCTCTTAATTACTCTCGAGTAAGTGAATGACTTCGTTTGTTTAGTGGTGTATTTGTATTTGTTGTAGTAAGTGTATCTGTATCTGTATGTGTACGTGTAATGTTTGAATTTCTGTTCCGTTTTTGTATTTCCTTCTTTTTCTAGTCGTTTACTAACATTTTGTTTCATTTTTTTATTGTTGCAACTTCTTTTTTTTATTTTTCATTTGTTTCCGCAATAAATTAAGGACGCAATAAATCATTTTATTTAATGTGACAGTTCCTGCTGCATATACCAGCCATACACTGCGTACGAAGAGCTACAGTTGTTGTGGAACTGACAAAGGAGTTGGAGAAACGGATGTCAGCAGTAAAAATTATAATCACATAGAAAATACAATAAAGTGAAGAGAAATTATATTAAAATTAAACAACAACAACAAATTAAAGGGAAAGAACAAGCAAAACGGAAGATAATGAAATGAAGTGGAAACATTAGAAATATTTCATGCAATTAAAGGCAATTGCATGCATTGTTTTTGTAAGGTGAGAGTGATTTAATGAAGTTACAAAGTATTTTCCAACAAAAGGTGGCAATATCAACAGTTGGTTATACCCACATACGCTATAGCTAAAGGGCAACAATTATTGAAGATTTTCTTGTAAAGACATTCAACAGAGGTCTGTAGCACAGTATAAGCTTTGTTACTTAATACTTAAGACACTGAAATCTTCCTATTAGAAATGGATTTAGCTTTAGAATGTCTGATTCCAGTTTGATTCTCTCTCAGAGAGAGTTTCAGCATATTCGGAAACCAGAATTTGAAGAGAAATAAACTTCAAATAAGCCAACGAAAGATTATCCTTTGGTAGTTAGTTTACTTATTACAAACATGTGCTTACAGGAACCTATGTGGGTGGAAGTAAGAACAGATATCCATTCCCTCTCGAGTCACAGAATTTTATAGAGAAATTAATCGACAAAAACCCATAATATATAGCACAGTTGCACAATACTATAGAGTAACATATAAAATTAACTAATAGTGCTCTAACTACAGCACCTAGAGAGCTAGTTCTCTAGGGATATCATATTTGAGATGCTCATTCAGTTTCAAACAGAGACATTAATGAGACCAACAAGGTCATATAATTTATCAAAACTGTGCTGTATGAAGGCCTATAAAAATCGTAATTCGAAAAATCTAGTCTTCTAGATAGAGTATCGAAGACTCTGTAGCCTGTAATCAATATTCAGATCACACCTATTACCCGATTTATGGAGCCAATAGATCTATCGTATTATATAATTTTGATTTGATAGCCGTTTTATTTCGGGTTTTTCTGGAAGATTCAAAATTGACAGATAACACAGCCCTGCATGGGTTTTGCAAATAAGAAGGCTCCAGTTGTTTCCGAAGGCATTTTGCGAATCTGGGTTCAAAGCCTTTCCATCACATCAGGTTTTCGAGAAAGGGGAGGTTGAAACCCCTAAAAATAGCGTTTTTGGCTATTTTTGAAAATTGTAGAGCTAAACGCTGACGTGATAGAACCATCGCTATCGTCAGAAATTAACAATTGATCTTTTCTCTTTAAAATGAGCCCAAAGCCAAATTGTTTGCATGTACCCTTAAAGTAGGGGGTGGGTCAAGGGGTGCAATAGAAAAAGAAACACCTTTAACATTAATCAGATTTACTTGAAAATTGTTACTCAGGGGATTTTGGGGTTGCTGATTACAGATCTTCATTCAGATTTATAAAATTCAAAATGGCGGATCCATTATGGCGGTCGAGTAAATCTGATTAATTTTTATAAACCTCGACCGCCTTTTTCTTGAAAACCTGACGTGATGGAAAATGCCTTCGGAAACACCTGGAGCCATCTTATTTGCACAAAATAGTCCAAATTTGTAGGGCTGTGTAATCAACTAAATGCGCCCCTTTTTAATTTTGAAGAGCTTGCAAACATATCTTTATGATAATAACATGACATTGTATTCACTACTGAATCTGGTTAAATCGTTTCAAAGAAGTTTTAAGCTTATGTTGTGAATTAATGGCAAATTCGTGACTGTCCACATGCATGCACATACATACATACATTATTGATTATTACAACCCTTTAGTCAGGATTACGACCTTACTTTTTACACCACTTATATGCGTTGTCCGTGTTAATTTTAATACATGAGTGAGAGGCTAGGCCTACAGTTTAAACTCGATTCCGAACGACAGGTTTTTAAGAAACTTTTCATGGCAATTGTACTTACTCTCAGAGTTTTTGCCAGAAATCTACTAAGAGGAAGTTGGCGAAGAAATATTTTTTCATATTTCATTTCGGTGCAGATGTCTGATCTGGGGTTTGAACTGTGGCCTTACGGCTAATAAGCCAACGCACTACCTACTAGACTATAGCGACTTCGAGATTGTGTACATAAATTAGCTAAATTCCCTAAATTGCCTACTACTTCTTATATTATTCGCAGATCACCAGCACTATCCACAATTTGCCGTCAGACCTTATAGAACTCAGTATATCTTAACCACCTAGTAAAGCCGTTGTATAATATGCTTAACATATGACACCTTCCTGCCACCACAGAGTAGAATGCCCTACGTTTCATTTTCTCTTTAATGGGTGAAAAACAGAGATCAGCAATGAGTATTCAAAAAGATGAGTAGATTCGAATCATATTCATAATTTCTGATACTTATACGCATTCATACTTATTTTAATGTCATACTCATACTACTCATATTCAAAGTTCGAAGTACTCATCGTACTCTTCTTTACTCAACATTTGCAATAATCACAAAATAAATATGATTCGCGTACTAACCCTACAATACTCACTAGAAGATTGTGTGTTTGCTTTGCTTGCTGTCTTTGTCTTTTTCTTTCTTCTTGTTTTGTAAATGCAACAACTGAGACTGTTAATTTTGATGAATGATTCGAGTCGCTCGAATCATTTATAAGTATTATAAGTATTTTATTTATAAGTTATGAATCTGAATGCGTAGGCTTATGAATCAAACATACATAGTTCGAATGTTATGAGTTTGATGTCAACGTTGAACTCATACTCATTACAACCTGTACTTATAAATCAATGTTGTAGTGAGTACGAATGAATCAGAGTAATTGAATTTAATACTTTTGACTCACTCATACTCAAAATGTCATGAGTAGCAAAAAAACTATTCATTGCTGATCTCTGGTGGGAAACGAACCTCAAAGTACTTAACTGTAGGAATTCTATGAGAATTTATTTTATTTTGAATGAATTCTTCAATCTTAAGAAATTTGAAAGCTAACAAATGAAAGTTTTGTAATCCAAAAATTATAGATGTGATCCTCATATATGCATGCGAGCATATAATACCACAAAATTTATAATTTCATTAACTATTCGAAATGAAACCAAAAATATAAAAATGATTTATTTTCGTTCGGCTCTAGTTTAGCCTTTTTGAGTACTATTTTTACATAAAGTTGCACACACCCACACATACATAAACACAAATACACACACAAGCATATGCATTTAGAAAATGTTACAACAATAATGTAAAGAAAAATATTGTTATTGCTGTTGTTATTGCTTTAGTGGTAGTGTTAGTAATTTGTTATACTCGGATATTACATGTTTTACTAGCAACCATGCTGTCTTAAAATCTCATCTGTATGGGTGAGTATTTATTTCCGTTTGAAATTCTAACAAATTATTGCATGAGAGCGGGTGTATGCATATGTGTGGGTTTGGAAGAGCCAATGTATAGGATTTTAATTTATGATTTTGACATTTTGGTTTAGTATTGCTGTTGTTGTTGCTGCTGCTGCTTTTCTCCATTGTATGACTGTGATTTTATTGCTGTGTTGAAAATGTAAAATTTATTATCCGTTAATTATGTTTATTTTCTGTAAAAAATTCAATTTTGTTACGCATAAGTTTGTGAAATTTTTAATTTAAACTCTTTTCAAATTTCTCTAAATTAAGTTTTAAATAAAAATTTTCTGTTCTTAAATTCTAATTTCATTTAAACGTTATTTCTTTGTTGAATATTTCACAAGTGGCATACATACATATGTACATTGGTTTTCATGTGTATATGTCAGTGTGGTATGTAAGTGACATAAACATTTCATTTAAAATATGAAAATTATTTAATTTGTTTATGGAAATATGTATGATAACAATAACTAAAGAAAACAAAAATCAAACCGAAACTAAAACAGTTTTTTAAAAGAGACCCAAAAAAAATATGAGAAATGAAATCTAAAACTGAACTTCCGTTTCCGTTTGTCACATGCACTCACTCTCTCGCATTTATACATATAAAGACACTACAACAACAAAATTCATAATAAAACCATAAAATCAAATGACATTTTTGTTTTAAATGGATATCTTCAGGTTGTTGTTGTTTTTCTTATTTGTTGTTGCTTTGTTTGTTGATATTTTGACTTCTGGTTTCTTATTGTTTATTTCAATTCAGATTTGTTTTAGTTTTGCACTCTCTTAAACTCTCATCCGTCTGTTACTTACACGTACCCACAGAAGCTAGCAAGTAAGACTATAAGTGTTGCCATCGTTTTGTTTTAATAACATATTTGAGCCTTTGTTTCTTTTCATTTAATGCGGGAAGTACAATGAGGAAATCATAATGAAATTATGATGGCTCGGAGCTAACTGATAAGCTGTGTTAGACTCCCGAGAAACGGTCAATTCAATGAGAAAATCGAGCCAGAGACGAACATTAAAAAATAAAGTGAACTCTTTTCTTCTCAACCGATCTACCAGAACTACAGAAGGCACATACAGATTACGTGAGATTAGCTGTATTGACAAAAGTGTCTCTAGGATCCAGGTAAAGTAGGTGACAGATGTCAGCAATGAGTATTCAAAACGATGAGTAGATTCGAATCATACTTATAATTTCTGATACTTATACGCATTCATACTTATTTTAATGTCATACTTATACTACTTATATTCAAAGTTTGAAATACTCATGGTACTCATACTTAACAATACGCATGATGTTATTAATTTTGACTCTCCATGACTCATCGTATACACGAATCACAAAATAAGTATGATTCGCGTACGTACACTACATACTCACAAGAAGGTTGTGTGTTTGCTCTGCTGGCTGTCCTTTTCTTTTTTGTTTATGTGTCTTTCTTCTTTACTACGACTGTAAATTTTGATGAATGATTCGAGTGATTCGTATTTTTCTAAATTTATGAATCTGAATGAGTAGGCGTATGAATCAAACATATTTCGAATGTTATGAGTTTGATGTCAACGTTGTACTCATACTCATTGCAACTTGTACCTATAAATCACTGTTGTACTGAGTACGAATGAATCAGAGTAGTTGGATTTCAATACTGTTGACTCTCTTATACTCAAAATTTCATGAGTACTTCTGAGTAGCGAAAAAGCGATTCATTGCTGATCTCTGGTACGTGATCGGAAGTCTTTCTATCCGCATTGAGCAATTAAGCAGACCAGAGGCCAAATAAATACATTTGGTTATTGGACAGCCTTAAGAAATTTAGAGAAATACTTATTTTTGAATGCACATTCTAAATCTGTAGAAATGTGGATGTTCTACCCGGTATATACTTTCTCAACGAAACCATATTAAATGGTCAAAAAACTGGCATACAAATTGATCAAAGTAGATTAATCCTGTTAAGATAAGTATCGCTTTGAGAAACTTGTTCAGATCGGATCGACAGTTGGGATCTGTTTGCTATACTTAACGATCTTATATATAAAAATGAATGTGTGTTTATTTGTTTGCGGGTTTGTTTGTTTGAAGTCTATAGACGGCTAAACGGCTGGACCGATTTTCTTGAAATGTTAACAGTACCTTCTTGTATGTCTGGAAGCAACTAAAGGCTACTTTTTATTTTAAAATTTCAAGTAGGCGAGGTGCCACGCCCACATACCCAATAAGTATTTAATGTCGCATATCTCATAAACTGCAACAGCTAGAGTCCTCATTTTGTATGAACGATTTTGACATATATGTATATATGAAGAAAATGGCCGGATTGGCTATAGTAGGCATGTCTCCTCCCATAGTCTACATATATAGAAACGAATGTTTGTTTGTATGTACCTTATAGATTACATTTGATCATATTATGATCTTTAGCAAAGTTGTTGCGCATGAGCCGGGGAAGGTTTCTAAGTTGGTATGACTAATTTCCGGCAGGTGGCGCCACAGAAAATGAATTAAATCCATTAAATCGTAAACTGTGCGTTCTTTAACAAAGTTGTTGCGCATGAGTCGACGGAGGTTGGTGCGATTAATTTCCGATAGATGGCGTCGCTGAAAACTATTCAAAATTAATGACAAGCAATTGGTCGACCTACACCTCAAGCACGGAAGAAAGGAGCATTACGAGTCTCAGAGTCAGGCGAGCATTGAGACTGGAAAATCTTCGAGTATATGCCGCTGAAACCCGTTCGCTTGAACCACTTGAGCAACGGAAGTGATATTAGAAACTGATCGAATGCGTACTACTCAGGGCCGTTCATCTGAATCATCAGAACAACGGGAAACAAAATCAATAAAATGATTCAAAATTAATTGGACATTTGTGTAATGTCTTTCCTTCAAATTTATTTTAGTTGGTGGCGCAGGGTACAGTTTTCTATAAAAAGGGTCCAAACAAAAATGCTCCAAAATAATTTTAATATTTGTACAGGCTTACAGGTGTCCACTCTAAATAAAATAAGTATTTATAAACCAAATTACCTTTCGAGAATAGATAAGTTTTGGATGCCCTAGCACAGAGTTTCGCTTCGAAATTTTATTTGAACCTTTAGTTTATGCTGCGTATAATCACTAGTAATAAACCTTCTTATGCAAATTTTTATAAAAAATTTTCGTTAACTGGCTTCCACATTACTTCAAAGGACTATAAACATACTTTAAGTAAATTTGGTGAAATTACTAAATGGCAACACTTTCCCATATGCTTGTATTCTAACATAGCAAATCAACAAAAAAAAATCTGATTTAATACCTGTACATATACACATACACGTACCAACTTAAATTTGAATATCTTCTCAATGTTTTTTTATTCCCTTAAAATGTACTTACACTCACACACACATGTAAATGATTTTCATTTCGACCGCAAAAAGAAAAAGCGACAACGTCACGAACTAATAAAGGGTGAATCTTTTTCTTGTTTTTCTTTTTAAATGAAAGGATTTTAGTAAAAGAAAAGAAAGATTCGTGACATGTGGCAATGAAAAAAAACTCAATTAGGTTCGCAATTTGACCATAAACAGACTAATAAGCGAACAACGCTGGCAAAACATCGAATTTTTCAATGAAAATTCGTGCAGAGTTTTTTCAGTTTTATTAATTTAAACCCTTTAAAAAGATCACCCGTTATAATATAAAGTTTTTTCTGTATTAATGTCTAAAACTATGCATGTGTTGGTGAATTTTCACTTGCTTTGTATGCAATAGAGTGTGCTTAGCCAGTATGCATGTTTGCATATGCGGTGCAGAGATGCTGCATGTGACAGTTTCGGTATGTGATGTAAATAAGAATGAGAATTACATTCTGTATGAGAGTGTGTATGTGCATATATTACATGTAGTTTGCATACTTACAAGTGTTAGATGGGGAGTATGTGCAATGGATAGTTTAAATACGTGTTTTTATACGTTTTATATAAAAATATTTCTACTTTGTATAGTTTTATGAAATATTTGTTTCGCATTTGCGAAAATTGGTCTATTTGAAAATCAACTACAGAATGCTGACAATGAATATGTATATGTATATGTATGTCATTCACTAGATTTTCTATTTGCAAAGATTTTGTTTTGAGTGATCTATGATCCTTTATTCCTGAATTAAATGCTCATTGGAACACACCAAACCCTACGGCACATAACTTTAGAGTATCCTATTGCTGTAATTGCTTCTCCTCTGGCTGTTTCTTTTCTAGCCATTGAATAGAACAATTTCTGACTAAATTTCTGTCAAAAAGTTTTTCGATTTGACAAATATTTGTTGTATTTTCCATCATTTGAATCCATTTTTTTTTTGTTTATTGTCATTTGAAATTATTGAAAACGATTATATGTTGTTTTGTCATTTCAATAGGCCATCACACATGCCCATTGTGAAACCATAATCAATATTTAGCACGGGAATCAAACATTGTCTAGAGAAAACCAATCCGAATTCACAATAAATCTTGTTATAATGTTTAGTGAGAAGTAAGATACATACATACATATTTAATTGGTCGCTACAACCTTTCAGTCAGGATTACGACCTAGCTTCTCACATCACTTATGTTGTATGTGTTAATTTTATCCATGAGTGGAGGGCCCTACTAAAGGGTGTTTTTTATAGAGGTATAGAACTTAAAGTTGCAATAAAACAACGATGGATTATTCGATTGACATGAATTTTATTTATCCGAAAGATAATCTTGTGGCATTACATTTTAAATATGATTTCTGGCATATGATCGCCACGGCTGGCGCGGATGTAGTCCAATCTGGACGTCCAATTTTCGATGACTTTTTCCAACATTTGTGGCCGTATATCGGCAATAATACGGCGAATGTTGTCTTCCAAATGGTCAAGCGTTTGTGGCTTTACCGCATAGACCAATGACTTTACATAGCCCCACAGAAAGTAGTCTAGCGGTGTTAAATCACAAGATCTTGGAGGCCAATTCACAGGTCCAAAACGTGAAATTAGGCGGTCACCAAACGTGTCTTTCAATAAATCTATTGTGGCACGAGCTGTGTGACATGTTGCGCCGTCTTGTTGAAACCACATCTCCTGGACATCATGGTTATTCAATTCAGGAATGAAAAAGTTAGTAATCATGGCTCTATACCGATCACCATTGACTGTAACGTTCTGGCCACCATCGTTTTTGAAAAAGTACGGACCAATGATTCCACCAGTCCATAAAGCGGACCAAACAGTCAGATTTTCTGGATGTAACGGTGTTTCCACATACACTTGAGGACCTTCACTCCAAATGCGTCAGTTTTGTTTGTTGACGTAGCCATTCAACCAGAAGTGCGCTTCATCGCTAAACAAAATTCGTTTATGAAAATCGGGAACAACGGTAATCTCGTTTTGGGCCCATTCGACGAATCTACGCCTTACTTGATGATCGTTTGGCTTCAAATCTTGCACGAATTGGTTTTTGTAAGCACGCAAACCAAGATCCTTCCGCAAAATCTTCCATAAAGTGGATGGACACAGATCCAATTCCTGTGCTCGATGGCGGATGGACTCATTCGGGTCTTCCTCAATGCTACGCTCTACAGCAGCAATAGCTTCTTCTGTACGCACCGTACAGCGTCTCTGGGGATGCGAGTTATCAATAAGAGTAAACGTGGTGCGAAAACGTTCCATGGTTAATCGAATTAACTGCTCTGATGGACGATTTTGTCGACGATAAAATGGATGTAGTGCGCGATACGTTTTCCGCACAGAACCATTATTTTCGAAATAAAATTGCACTATTTGCAAGCGTTGTTCAGGCGTGAGTCTATTCATGATGAATTGCCAAAGCAAACTGAGAATAAATCACTTGACAGCTGTTAAATCGGTCGCCATCTTCAAAAGTAATGCCAACTTAAAGTTCTCTACCTCTATAAAAAACACCCTTTATCTAAAATCGACTCCGACCGATAGATTTTTGAGAAACTTTTCACGAAAATTTGATTTACTTTTAGAGTTTTTGCCAGAAATCTGCTGACAGATAGTCGCCGAAGAAATATTTTTCATATTTCGTATCGTTGGTGATGTCTGAGCTGGGGCTTGATCTGTGGCCTCACGTCTAATAAGCCAGCACCCTACCTACTGCACTACGCTGAACTCCAAGATAAGTAGAAGCAAGATATCTTTGTTTTTAATAACAAAAGCAGGACACCGACACATGAGGTGAAACATAATCTTCTCCTCCTTTTCAAGTAAACTGCTCTTGCAGAAAGCATTTGCTATAATACCCAGGCTTGCGGCATGGCTACCAATAGGAGAGTGGCTTGTAAGAATCGCTATTGTGTGATGAATACCCATGCGATTTAAGAATGAAAGAGAGACGTTCCTTTCCTTATGCAAGCGTGTCCAACATTGTCTAACAATATTGCACTTACCCTCCTGTTACTAACGAGTTTGAGCCTCTCCGAAAAACCTGTGGATAATATCCAAATTTACTGAGGCAATCGGAATACCTATGATCTGTAACATGTCGGACATTGGGCCATGTCCAACGCTCATCAGCATGCATTTTCCAACGATATCCCTTTGACCCTACACCCATATATGTGTAGGTTTTGAACGACCCAAAATTTGCCACAAAAATTTTTAGCATTCATGAAGAAAGGCGTTCGTTAAGTTGAAGTCATATGGTCTTCTTCTATCTGGTAATTGTACCATGCCACTGCCTTCTTCTTCTATTCAACATGTTTATATATTTCAGTGCCAATGTGTCAATAAAATTAAACGTAATATGTTTCACATCAAGTCTTTAAGCTCCCTGCAGTTGTAGTAAAACCGAAACATTTAATTGTCTCACTACGAACCCGTACCATCATCCATTTATTGTTTCCTAATATGTTTCCATTTAAAATTTAATAATTACTTCAATGGAAACATATTTTACTTGGAAAAACATTTTCATTTACAAAATATGGTCATTAAATGGGAAAATAAAAAAAAACTTTCGTTTAAAAACTTTTTCCAAAAACATTTTCAATATTCTGTTACACATACATTCACACACATGCATGTGTATATACTACAATTTCAAACATTTCAATGTATGTATGTATGCATGAAGTTACTTAAATACTCTATGATTTAATGAAGCAATTATTTGTTTTGACAACAAACACCAGCACCAACACCAACACCAACAATAAAGTCAAATTAAAATATTTTTGTAACCAAAAAATCAACACCATTTCCCAAACTGGCAGTCAGTCACTCACTCAGTTAGTTAGTTAGCTTGTGAAAATCAAAATAATTGGCAGGATTAAGGAGCACTTTGTTGCTGCTGACACATTAACATTAAAAGCCGATTATCGAATGACACATATTGACACTTTCACACTTATACACTTTCAACAAAAGCGTACACATACACACACACACTCAAACTGTAACATTAAAAACACCTTTACCGCAAGGTTTATAACAACACATAGAAATTCTCTCACTCTCTTTCTCTTTCTGATGTTCTCATGCTCTCTTCCTTGTGTATACACATTCAAATACAAGTGAATGAATGTGACAGTATTTTGTTTTTGTATTATTTGCTTGCATGTATTAAAATTGTGGTCAATTTTAGAGCAGCACAATCATGCTGAGCAGCACCAAAAAAAGTGACAATAAGAACCTGAAAAGCTGGCAGGCATTATAACGAATAAAATGAGAAAAACTAGAGGGTTTTGAAAGCATGAAACTATTGGTTGTGTCGGGTGTTTTATTCTTATGAGATTGAGAACTTAATATTAAAACAGAAATTTTGTTGGAATGCAATTCTTTTATCGTTATCTCCGATTTAAAATCGCCACGGTTTTGCATTACATGATCCATTCATACATAATTGGTCATTACAACCCTTCAGTCAGTATTACGACCTAGCTTTTCACACCACTTATGTTGTGTGCGTTAATTTTATGCATGAGTGGCAGCACCTACAGTTGAAAGTCGAATCCGAACGACAGATTTTTGAGAAACTCTTCATGGCAATTTTATTTACTCTTAGAGTTTTTGCCAGAAATCTGCTGAGAGGAAGTCGCCGAAGAAATATTTTTTTTCATATTTTCGTTTTTATGTCTGTCTTGTGGTTTGAACCATGGCCTTCAATTTCAGTTCAATTTCTGACTACTTTTTCCAATAAATTTGGCTTCAAGACTTTTCTGATTTGTTGGCTTAAATTACTGATTAAACAAAGTTCCGTAAAAAGTAATTCAAAGGCGAGTAAGAATACGCTCCTTTAATGGAGTATATCGATTGATAAGCCTACTGTATAACGTATAATCTGTCTTGTTGGATTCAAATATTGTTTAGCTGAATAGCTTTTGGCATTTGGCAGCGTTTTCCCACATGATGTTACGGTGAACAGCAGCACCATGCCTAATTCGAAGTAAAAATTGATAAAGGGTCCGCCAAATAACTTTTTTTTTTTGAAAATGCTTTAAAAAAACTATTGAATATTTTCTCAAATTTCTTTTTTTATTTGAAAGTACAATCCTTCCGGTTAATAATGGAAACTGATTTCATTCAAATGGATGCCTCGGCTGGCCATGCAGTAGCCTACACCAGAAGATGCCGATTTTGGCAAAAAAAAATCATCTTTTCAGATGAAGTTCATTTTGATCTTGGCGGGTATGTAAACAAGCAAAATTGTCGCATTTGGGGCACAGAAAACCCCCACAAATACATTGAAAAGCCGACGCAACCAAAACGAGTCACTGTTTGGTGCGGATTTTGGTCCAGAGGCATAATTGGGCCATTTTTCTTCGAAAAAGAGCAAGGAGTGGCCGTTACCATGTTGCCATGTTGAACGAATTTTTGTTCACAAAAATTGAAGAGGAGGATATTGGCAACATTTGGTTTCAACAGGATGGTCCTGCGTGCCACACAGCCGAAGCTACACTCGATGTTTTGCGCCCTGTGCTTGAAGATCGCATTATCAGCCGCAGAGCTGATGTCGTTGGCCACCTCGGAGCTGCGATTTGACACCGTTGGACTATTATTTGTGGGGTGCCGTCAAAGATAAGTGTTACGCCGACAAGCCAGAGAGAATTGACGCTTTAATGGACAATATTCGTGAAGCCATTGGAGGAATACAGTTGCCATTCGAATGAAATTATTTTCCATTATTAACGGGAAGGATTATACTTTCAAATAAAAAAAAAAATTTGAGAAAATATTCAGTGGTTTTTTTTAAAGCATTTTCAAAAAAAAGTTTTTTGGCGGACCCTTTAGAAGATTCAGCCACATCAAGCCGTTAATATTCTTCATTAACTGGCGCTTTGCTGACTGGCGCAGCTATAAAGTTTCACAAATCTGTTGTTCAGAGTCGATATTAAACAGTAGGCCCCGCCAAGAATGTATAAAATTTACACACACAAAATAAGTGGTGTGAGAAGCTGGGGTTGTAATCTTGACTACAGAGTTGTAATGGCTGATAAAGTATGGTGAGCTTTTGTTAGACCAGAGATTTTGAAATTGTTTTGTGAAAAAATGTTCATGTTTTCTATCATACATATATTCAATGTATTGTAACGTATTTTTATGCCGCTATACTCTGAAAAGTTTTATGAAATGAAGGAGCTTAGAGAGAGAGAGAATGAGAGAGAGAGAGAGAGAATGAGAAAGAGAGAGAGGGAGAGAAGAAAGAAAGAGAATTTCCTTTAAAGGTAACAGAGAAATTTCGTTTAAATGCATTAAACATAGAAGAACAAAAATTTTTTTTCTGAAAATTGAATTTCAACAGGAAATAGTAACCGGAAACTGTGGCACAATTATGTCGTCGCTGCTTGTCCTTTAAACCACACATAATAGAAAATAACAAATCAGCAGTTCTGTATGAAGGAAATAGAATTTATATTTTTACTACAGGCTTTAAAAGATAACTAAAGACGGAAAGAAAGAAAGCAAAATAATTAAATATTAGAATTGAATTTTAAAACTGTTTGCCGGCCACTATCAATTGAAGAAGACTTATGCTTCTGCAGGACGGAAGTGAATTCCAGATTTAAACGGAAATAAAAAATTTTGTTTGGTTTTTATAAAACAAAAGCCCTGTAATTGCTTTTCAATGAAATTTAAAAATATTGAGAAAAAAGTTTAAAAATCTGGCTTTCGAAGGCCACGTTAAACTGTAGCTCCCGCCACTCATGGATAAAATTAACACACTCGACATGGGTAGTGGGAGAAGCTAGGTTGAAATCTTGACTAAAGTATTACAACGTCAAGTTAAGTAAGAAGTGTGGAATCCTCTCTATTTATTAAACAATTTTAATATAATTTCTGTGGTATTTCTAATAAATTTAAAGCGCTTTCAAGCTATTCACTTTACTATCTCTATACCAATGCACTATTGAGCTCTATTTGTTCAATACAGCAAAAAAAAAACCAAAAAAATATTCTCATAATCGCTACCATTTTCTTTTCAAAATGCGATATTTTGCTCTTGTATTATACACCCAAACCTTTTTTTACACGGTAGATACGTTCCAGTGGTTACCGTGTAAAAAAAAAACGCGTAAAAAAAGTCAAATATTATGTATGTATGTAAGTGTATAAACAAACTGAAAAAATATACATAGGATTGATGCAGCAGCCTACATATGCCTCTAAAATTGAATAACTTTATAAAAACGCACAGATTTAGTTGAATAGTATACACAGAGTTTTTATTTTATTAAACGATTTTATCCGTATAAAAAGGAGCGAACAAAAAAAATGGTAAATTTGTTAAAAAAAAAAACCGTGTTATTTCAAATTCGCGTAAAAAAAAACCGTGTAAAAACAGGTTTGGGTGTACAACAAAAACGCTCTATAAGAGCATGAGAACGAGTTCAAGTTGTTTTAATTTTAAATAAATTTTTTTATTCCTGTTTTAAAAGATTCTAAAGCTGTTACTATTGAGTGTCCTGCTCCATAAGAGCCTGAGTGTTTAACTGAAAACAAAAAAGAAGAAAACTTTGTTACATTAATTCTATCATTCGTTTTATAAAGACAGTTTCTTTGGCATTTATTCTCTCGATTTAGTCAACAGAGACAAATAAATGTTGGATTATTTAATTTATTTTTGCTTCGTTTTTGTCTCACAAATATAGAAACGAGAAATATTTCCAAAGCAGATGCTTTTAAGGCCAACATAAATGTGAAAAGCAGTCACAGTAGCATTCAAACTCTTTATTACTTTGCTAGTGAAAAATTTAATTCCAAAGCGCTAAATTACTGCAAGAAACAAATGAGAACAAATGATTTAAAAATTTTTGATTTAAAAAAATTCTCGGCCGCTGGACAATTTTTCTATCAGTTCTCTGCAAGAGCATTATGATACAAACTATCAATTACCAAGCCTGTTGTCAAACATTCCCTGCAGAAATCTATCCTGACTGCTATTGCATTAAACCCTATGAAATGGTCGCTGATACATAAGGTGGAAGATAGTCTCATCTTCTTTCTCAGATTCACATCAGCTGCCGAAGTCATTCTTATAGATATGAAGGAGCGAAGACAATCACTTCTCCTCTTATACTTGTCAGCAATACTGCACATTAAGTCATGCTGTGAAGGAAGTTGAGCCTTCCACAGGAACTGCAGTTAGTAATCGAAACATCTATGCCCTGCAACTGGGCGGAAATGGTACCAGCTTTGGACAGATCATCTGTAAAGCAATTTCTAAAGACATTAATATCGTGTTTTGGAACCCGTTTAAGATTTACATTTCAATGATCGGAGAATTCATCGAAATTGATAGGCAAAGACGACGGTGATAACGTTCATGAGACTTAATAGCAGCTTAGCTATGCGAGAAAATATCGCTGTCCAACAAGTATTGCGTCTTTTTAATGTTTCCAAGAACCCTGCCTGGAAAACATTGCAGCCTGAGCTGTGCAGTCTGTATGAAAGTCTCTTCAATTACTACGTATTTCTTTGTTTGTGTAATTTCGTTTACCGTACGATGTGTGTATTTTGTTGTTATCTGTTTATCTTGTTTGCTTATTTAGCTTGTCAACAATGTATATACCAATATTTGTCCAATATTTTGGTAGATTTTTTTAAGAGAAAATCAGCAGATTTCCAAGGAAAATATCATTGTCCAACAAGTATTGCGTCTTATTTAATATGGCCAAGAACCCTGCCTGGAAAGCATTGCAGCCTGAGTTGTGCAGCCTGTATGAAAGTCTCTTCAATTACTACGTATTTGTTTTTTGTAATTCCGTTTACCGTACGATGTGTGTATTTTGTTGTTGTCTGTTTATCCTGTTTGCTTATTTAGTTTGTGTTTGTCCGCGCAACAATGTAGGGTGGCTGATATGTAATGCAACAAAGTAAAGCGCTATATTTTTTAATTTTATTGTTAAAAAGCAAAAAATGTTGGAAATAACATCAAATTTTAGAATCAGTTTAGATTTGTTCGAATTGGCCACCTTTGGTACGAATTATGGCCTTCAAACGGCCGAGAAAGCCAAGACAGGCTGCACGAAAGTGGCTCTGCGGTATTTTGGCCCATTCCCGGCGAAGCGCCGTCACCATCGGTGAGATCTTGCACTTTTTGGAACTTCAATGGCTTTAGTCCAAGCTCATTTTTCAATATGTGTTGCATCCGTTCTCGCGATATGTTCAGCTCACGAGCAATTTTTCTACCACTGCGGCGTGGATTTCGATCAAATCTGGCCTTCACTTTTGTTGTTACCGTTTTTTTGTCCACTTTTTGGATGCGATGCAACACTGCCAGTATCACGGTAAAGAGCAATGGGACGAGAAACAAACGATTTATTCACATTTAAATGCTGGAGGGCTCTAATGATAGCCACCTGTGGTTTTCCGGCCAAATATAAAACTATCACACTATCACGCTTGAATTCCATCACGAATAACTTTTTTTCTGAATGCAATAGATCAAAATGCTTTTGTAAGCTTGTAAATAATAAAATGAACTGTCACTGGAATAAATCTGTCAGCTGTCAGACGAGCGGTTTACAAATGATAACAACCTGAAGTTGGTTGCAATACATATCAGCCACCCTGTATATTCCAACTTTAGTCTAATATTTTGGTAAATTTTTTAAGGTCTTACCAGGTTCCATCGAATGTCAGATGAAAACTAACTAGTCGGCATTTGAAAATCAAATCTCCTAACGAGAAAATTATAAGGAACGATATAGTCAAAACGAATGTAGCCATGGCTTTCCAGTACTGTAACATTTCTACAGTCCAAGTAGAATCAGAAATTAATTGTATTGAACCTCTGATACAATAATAGGTCAGAAAGGACACCTTTGCAAATTACGAATAACTCCTCAATTGTAGTGTAAAAAATTTCACTGGGGTTTAGCACAGCTGGCTAGTATACGGCCTCATTTAAACGCCGCCATCCAATATTTTATAGCCGTAAACAAAGATTCAGATTCCATTTGATTAGAATATAGTTTTGCTACTACCCTCGTACAACTATTAAAGGAAAATTACAGAACCACAACCAAAATGGCTGTGACATAAAAAGGGTTGTAAGGAATGCATTTAAAATTTGAATATTTTTTTTGCAAAATAAGCAGAAAACACCACAAAAATACAAATAAAAAAACAAAACTTTTATTATCTACAAAACTATTAAAGAAAACTACAATATTTTTTTGTTGTATTGTAAAGACGATTTTGTATCGTGCTGCTGGTGATCCAAAATATTGTAAAAATCCACTCAAATTTCTATACACACTTCAAATAATTTCGTTGCTTATTTTGTAAAGCAAAGTTATGTTTTTTTTCTTATTTTTTAAGCAAATGTCATCATTTTATTTCAACAAAAACACAAAACGATTTGGTTTGTTTAGTTGCACAAATGCCATCTTCACAAAAACGAAAGAAAGAAACCAGAACTCCAAAGGTCTCTTCAAAATCAGTGACACAAAAAAACAAGAAACGTTGTTGCTTAGCATTGTCGGTACTTCAAATGCCACTGGTAGGTACATACTCCTCTGCAGCTGCTGCTGCTGTTGTGCTAAATTCTAAAGATAAAGAATCTTCTTCTCATACAACAGGGAACAAACACTTGGTTTTTCTTCTGGTTGATGTGATAGAACACGAATCTGATATTCAATGGAGTTTGAAAACATGCCGTTTCATTCAATTCATATTCCTTTAAAGGTTACAAGGTTTTTTTTGGCTTAAAAGACAGAAAATTTTGTATTTTTTTTTTAACAAAATTTGGTTTTAATTGCGTCTGATATTTAAATCTCCTCCTTCTATTGTTTTACCTTGGTTTGTTGATTTTTAAAATAGTTTTTCTCTTCAGTACCAGAAGTAAATTTTTTTTCTAAGCCTTGCCATACAATACATATACTCTAGATAAACCTGCAGATAAAGTTGATTTAAAAGTTTTATTTTCTTTTATTATTGTTTAGAAGAAAACATAGTATTTTGCATACGTTTTACCCACTTTATCTGGGTACTTTTGAAAAGTACCTTTAATGGGGTAGCTCATGCAAATTTAATGCGTTACTATGCGTTACCATGGAAGTAAAAAGTTTTTTAAAAGGAAGAAAACTTTTATTTGTTTTTAAATTGCAAATGCATTTATTGCAGTGGTTGCTTAAATGCTATTTCTATATGGAAATTTTGCAGTTTTTCGTGAGAAATATTCTGTTTTCCCAAATGTGCGAGGTTGGTCCCAAAAGTAGGTGACCAATATTTTACTGCATAATTTTGAGATAAGAGGGTATTAGAGGCTGTCAACAAAAGAGGGGATAGGTACACTTAGGCCAGGCTAGCCTATTCAGAAGGCATAGTCTTTCTTTCCCTTAGTACTGAAACTATCATGAGTTTCTGATCAATTCGTTGTCAGATTAGTTAGATTATAATTATAGAATCCAAGGTATTTTTTTCCTTTACTGACTCCCACAAGCGTTTTCTTTTCGTGCTTAAGCAGATTTTGCGTTTGTTTTTCATTCAGAGTTATCCAGTTTGAAGTCGTCGTAGTCTAGTAGGTTGTATGTTGGCTTACTCATGGCTAACTCATGGCCGCTCATGTACAAAATTAACACACGCAACACATCAGTAGTGTAAGAAGCCGAGTCGTAGTCTGACTAAAAGGTTGTAATGACCAACTATTTTATGTATGTTGTCCAGTTTAGTGCGTTAACTTGCCTTCTACTATTTTAAATCCTAAGCTTGCAATTGTAAAAACTCAGTCGAGAATTCGATCACGGCAATGAATTCTGTTTGGAATATTACTGACGACCGTAAACTGCCTTTTTAATTTTAAAATTGTAGGTTTTTAATGGGGTTACGAATGCTGATTGTTCACCGAAAGTTCGATGGTTGCTCCATGTCTAACCAATTCAGCTGGTCTGTAGTATTTTTATTCCCACGTAACTTTGGTGGATCTACGTTTTCGCCGTATTAGATAACATAATTGGTCATTACAACCCTTTAGTCAGGATTACGACCTAGTTTCTTACACCACTTCTGTTGTGTGTGTTAATTTTATACATGAGTGGCTGGACCTGCATTTTTAAAGTCGACTCCGAACGACAGCTTTTTGGGAAACTTTTCATGGTAATTTTTTATATACTCTCAGAGTTTTTGCCAGAAATCTGCTGCGAGGAAGTAGCCGAAGAAATACTTTCTTGTATTTCGTTTTGATGTCTGACCTGGGGTTTGAACCCAGCTTTATGTCTAATAAGCCAACACACTACCTACTAGTCCCGCCACTCATGTATAAAATTAACACACACAACATAAGTGGTGTGAGAGACTAGGTCGTAATCCTGACTGAAGTGTTGTAATGACCAATTATGTATGTATGTATGTGTACTACCTACTAGACTACGGCGACACACCGTATTACATATTCTAATTTAGGTTGGCTTTATAGATTCAGTGAGGCATTCTATATGCGAAATTCGATTGTCTTTTCAAACACAATACACTAAACGTAGAGAACAATGAAGGAGAAGAGACCAACTAGGCGCCACGGTGAGCCTTCTCTGTTGTGTATAAATTACTTAATTGACTATAACAGCCCTATAGGTAGAGTTATAATGTAGTTTCTCACACCACCTATTGTGTTAGACCTTTCCATAAACCTTAGAGGAACCTACAGTTTAAGTTGGACTCCAAACGTCAGATTTAAGAAGCTTTTCATAGCAATTAATTTGTTCTCACAACATTTGCCACAAAAGTGCAGACAAGAGGGCGCCGGAAGAAAAATATGTTTTTAATTTTTTTGCCTTTTGAGACATCAGAGCTGAGGTTCGAACTCACCGGCTCTCGTCGAGTAAGCTAACACACTATTTACTAGACTACGCCCTCTAATGTACGTATTAGAGTATGTAAATAACTTCAGAGAAGTTGCATTAACTGAGAAAATTAAGTCTTAAGCAGCGTTTATGTGAAGTGCTGTCAAATCACTCCAGAACAACTAACAGCGTTACCAGACCAATGGTTTTCAAACCATTAAATATTCTATCCCCTAAACATTATGAACTAAAGTATAATATATGGCTGCCTTCCAAAATAATGTATCAATACAAAGTTTGTATGCAGTTCTAATACTGTATATAAACTATGTAGACATGCAAAGTTACCAAACAATGCATCAACTATAATCCGATGCCTGATTGCTTTTTGACTGCGTTAAATATTCACATTGACGACGTTTTGAAATAGAATACATTGTATACATTTTGTACAGCGACATTATGAAACACGATACCTTGTTCAAACACAAAGCAACTAACATTTTGGAAGGCAGCCTATGTCTGTACCTTCCATGCATCATTTCAAATAAATTTTTATCTGCCTCTTTAAAATTGTGTGGATTTAAATAAAATTCATTTAATTTCTAAAATGATGATTTGCCTTAAACTCTTAAATCAATTGTGGTTAAATTTTTAACAAGACAAGACAAACAAAAAAGAAAAAAACCGAATGATGCTTTAATTTCTAATCAATTTTAATAGACGTCAACAAATTATGGTTTCTCTGGGAAAATCAACAAACATCTGCTCCCCTATGAAGAAAGTGTTTAAAATCGAATTTGAAAGAAAAAGTAATTCGTTTATGGCAACCTAATTGAAGATGACATGTTTTTTTTTTGCTATGTAAACCCACAATGTTGCATGTGCATGCGCATTTGTGTATGTGTGTGTGATATTTACTTCCGAAAATATACGGTATTTAAATACTTTTTCCTTTACTCTTTCCCTCTCCCGCTCTCTCTAAGTTATTGCAAGTTTACGTCAAGATATAAAAGTAAACTTAAGAAAAATGTTCACACCCAATGGGTCAATTGCGAATATCTGGAGCATAACGAATTAAACAAGATGGATGGAGAGCGAGAGAGAAAAATTACAACAACAAGATAAACTTTTGATCAAAAATTATTTTATATTTGCACTGAAACAAAAACCTGAACATAGTTTAACATGGCAATAAAGCCAGAAAAAAATCGTAGGTCGTGGTCAAATTTGATTATAAGATTACCTGTGGGTAGGTAGTACTGGCTGTCTATCCAAAATGTTTGAATAGATCCATCGTGATGCCACAGTTTAACATTTCCCCTCAGGACCTCAGAAGCATTTGGGCTTCTAATGAAGCGACATAGTCCATCACGTCCATCATTTTTCTCCTCGGACATAGTGCTCGGCATGTGCCTAGTAGGTAAAGTACAGTTTCCTCCTCTTCCTTATCTCTGCAGCTCCTACAGAAGTCATTTTCCATGTGTCCAAGACCGCCACAAGGATTACCTATAACAACTTGAACTTTTTGTCATAGTGCTGGGCATGTGCCTAATATCTGAAGAACAGTTTCCTCCTCTTCCTTATCTCTGCTGCTCCTACAGAAGTCATTTTCCTTGGACCGCCCCAAAGATTACCTATAACAACTTGAACTTTTTGTCATACCAGGAAATAGCCTATGTACCCTGCCTATGGCAATCGCAGTTCTACACTGCAATCCCAAATATGTGTCCACCTGACATATAGCTGCAGATACAGAAAATATTACACGGATGAGCTGCCAATGTAAACACAGTAGTGATCGCACAATTTTGTTGTAAACTTCAGAAGAAGTCCACCAAATGGAAGCAAATGATCGTCGTCTGATGGTGCATGGCTTAGATAAGACAATAAGGATTTCGTAAAGTGCTATGCGTTGCATAACATGGAGCTACATGGGCTCACGCTATGGTCACACTGTCTGGGCAGATAAATGGAATTTGAATAAAGGTTTTATGGAGTAGGAAGGGATACAGAGACTGGCATGCGTTGGTATGCATAATGGAGGCTCTATTGGTTTACATTGCTTAGGAAAGTAAATCAACAGAATACATACTTGAAATCTGTGTTTGGTTAATGCATCACATAAGGAAACATTTGCTTTCGTATATGGTGCTGGGCAGAGAGTAGTCCTCAGCAGACATTATAAGATACTCTTCGGAAAAAAACAAAAATAAATCCTATAAAAGAGGATGTCTTCCCACTTAATTATCTTCAGTGCATCATTGCAAATACCGGCGGTTTACCTCAAGATGTGAAAAACAAACGAGACAAAGCAAGACAGGCATTTTGGTATTCTTAAGCTTGCGTGGCGTTTCTTGTCTCCGTGTAACAATAATCTCCTTAACTTTATTTTTTGTTTTTTTTTTGTTTGTTAATTATTTATTTAATTCGCCTTTCTGAAGAGGATACATTTTTAGTATTTATTTTAATTTTTTTATTACATGACAATAATTTCTTTCCCCTACTCTTTGATGTCCAAACAAAATTGTAAAACGAATAAGTTTAACTCAATTGTTGATAGGTGTGTGTGTGTGTGTGTGTATGTGCATCTCAATATTAAATTCTATTGTTTATACGGTTGTACCTGGGGGGGAAAGGGTATTGTATAGAGTGATTTATACTCTTGTATGAGTATTTCGATTCAATTAGAAGTGGTTAAAGTGTCAACAACATACGATACCGAGCTCACGGAGTGCTTTATTACGCTCACAATTGTAGCACAATTTTGAAATTTAATGCGATTCGCAATCAAAAAAAGGCCGCGACTCTGTTGTAAGTACAGCAGTACCGCATCAGAGATCAGAGTTACGGAGTTCTATAAATTTTTTGTTTAAAATTTGCGAATTTTATTACAAACTACAACCGGTTATATGTACCAAGTAGTTCTTGTAGATTCAGTGGAAAAAATTTGGGAGTCCTTAGACCTCAATAAGATGATTTGATACTACTCCCCATGGAGTCATTAATAGGAAACAACCTGTAGTTGCCCACATGGTAGAATCCTTACATCATTAATGTGCAGCTTGATTGTGGAAGAAGTTTTGATGGAATTATCTGAAGCGAGCATTGACAAGACTAAGCTTCTTCTGACAGCAACACGTTCTTGGTAATTTAATTCCAAGGGGTCTTGACTAAGAGAACGTTAGTAGGGTTGAAGATAAATCGCAGTAAAATCAGAGTAATTCTGCTTACGAGAAGGAGAAAAAATATTTCACTCATGGATGAGGTAACTCACATATGGCGAAATGACACAGATTGACACCGTAAAGCCAGTTAGAGAGCCTTTCAAAGAGTGTCAAGCTTGCCATAATGAAATATAGAAATAGTTTGGGAGCGAAATCCAATAATAATGCATGTATCACGACCTATGGAGCCATTGTTTGCGTAGGCAGAACGAATTTTACAACAGGTCTGATGAAGTAGAGTGAAACTGGCATAGAGGCTAGTATCATGGGAAGCACTCTATGTTCTCAGCAGCCTTGAGAGTATTCGAGAGAAAAGTCATACGTAAGTTCTTCGGTCCAATGTGTGTTGGCGATGATTTCCGCATCCGATCCAACAGTGAGCTGTATGAGCTCATCAACCACATGGACGTTGTGCAGCGTATTAACATCCAGTGGCTGTGTTGGCTCGGCCATGTCGTTCGAATGAAGGAGCATGATCCAGTGAGATGGGTATTTGATGAGGGGATTTGCAGAATTCGGCGAAGAGGACTACCTTGTTTGCTTTGGAAGGACCAAATCGAGAAAGTCCTGTAATCGATTGATGTGACTAACTGGAGTAGGCGTCTGGAAGGATGTTTTAAGGCAGACCGAAATCCGTTAATCGGGTTGTTAATGTAAGTAAGTACGATAAGGTTAGGTTAGGTTAGAGGACGTGTACTTGTCAATTAAGACAAGTGCAGTACCCGGAGGTCGAATTGACCCATTGTACAACGTCCTAGTTTCTTGTGTGTGTTAATTTTATACATGAGTAGTGGGAACTACAGTTTAAAGTCGACTCCGAACGACAGATTTTTGAGAAACTTTTTCATGGCAATTTTATTTACTCTCAGAGTTTGTGCCAGAAATCTGCTGAGAGGAAGTCGCCGAAGAAATATTTTTTGTATTTTGTTTTGATGTCTGGCCTGGAGCTCGAACCCTGGCTTTACGTAAGCCAACACACTACCTACTAGACTACGGCGGGTTGTTAATGTAAGTAAGTGTGATAAAGGGTTGCGTGATGTGGTGCTCGGTACCAGATTCAAAACTCATAGAGAAGCTCGTGTGTTCCTTTCAAATGGAAAACTACGGTATCGGAAGATATGCTGAATTTAACTCGGATTGAAAGCACAAAGGGCAGTATAACATAGGATTGGTTTTATTTAAACCTGTTGGTCTAAGCCCTATTAAAGCGCTTCAGTATTAAAAAAAAACGGTGGCTTTCAATTCAGTTGATTTTAACCAAATGTCACTGGCCCTTTTGTTAACTTATAAAAAACATTGCTATTATTATTAACAACACTGTAGTACGTAGAGTTTTATACATTGTAATACAAAGAGAGCAGCAGCTATAACAAGAACATCCACTAACAGTGATGACTGGCTGAAAAGTGTACAATTTTAAAGGATACACTCTCTGATGCTACTGTCACTAACAGTTTGAAATTGAAACGTTTAATTTGTATAGCAAGTGAGTGTATGTGTGTGTGTGTCCGTGTTTGTAACGATTAAACAATGCCACAAATATTAAATGTCAATATGACAGTTGATGAATGGGTTTTCGGTTGTATTGTTTTCAAAATAAATTGCTTGATTCGATTGCTTGATGCCAAAAGAAAAAAAAACTATAAAAAGTGACAAGAAATTTTAATTTGAAAATACCGGAGTTGGAGCTGGAGCAGGAGCCAAAGCAATGGCAGCAGAAACGTTATGGAAAATGAAAATTAATAAACTTTTGCAGTGTGATTAATTAAATCAATTACACTTTAAAGTCATATGGAATAAACGAAAGGGTCTTTGCTGTTGTTGTCGTTTTACTATATGAAATCACACTTGAATTGTTAAATTTATTTTATAAAGAAAGTCCATGTCATGACAGGCTTAAAGTGATTGATGAAGTCAATCATTTTAGCATTTAAAATTATGAAAAGAAAGCTTTTGACTGCAAAGCAGAAAATTTCTTCTTTTAAATTTTAAAATTTTTCAAATTCATTTCAAATAATTGATTTTCTTGCCATCATCATCAGAAGCATCTGAAGAAATATTTCCTTATTATTGTTTTATCTAATTAATTAGACATCCTCGAAAGCAATTAAGGTGATGGTAATTCATTTGAAATTCCTCTCTCTTCAGTTCAACTTTGCTTTCGTAATTATTTTTATAGAAAACGAATTCATAATGGACTCTTCCAACCACTTTAAATCGCCATTTCTGCTTTAAGAATCATTAGACTGGTCAGTACAGCATGTTGAACTGCAGAAATGCTGCTGATGCACATGACTACCATTTTTTTTTGTGTTTTCTGATTATCATAGAGAAAAAAGGAAAAGTTTTTAATGAATGTTCAATTGATGAATTTGATAAGCAAGGAGAGAAAATTATATTGCCAGGGACGGCTTTTAAAGTAGCTACGGTTTCTTTAACACAATTGTCCGAATTCACCTTCCTTTACGGCAATTCAAAAAAATCATACTCTTGTAGGATCTTTCTAATAATCTGATGTCCTAAGCAATTGAAAAACTGGCAGATCCCTTCTCAAATGTTCTCTGTATTGGGAAGTACTTCGCAACGAGCCTTAGTAACAAAAATCACTGGAGTAGTCTGTAAGCTGTATACTCTCTTAAAAGAGGGACTAGTTTTTATTACATGGATGAACCCAAAAAAAATTTTGGAACAGAAGCGTAAGTTTTTTATTGCAGGATGAAAAGAGCGGAACACTTGGGGAAATTCGAGCTTATCTTCCAAACAGAAGATTAAGCCTTTGAAAGATTATTCTCAATTCAATTTGGATAGGAAGTAGAAAACACTGGAGGTAAAAATCCTAACCTTTAACAGCCATTCAAGCGCTCGGTTCTTATGATGGTAAATCTAAGATAGTATGGGAAGTCACCGTTGTCTAGTAAAGGGTCCGCCAAATAACTTTTTTTTTTGAAAATGCTTTAAAAAAAAAAAACTACTGAATATTTTCTCAAATTTCTTTTTTTATTTGAAAGTACAATCCTTCCGGTTAATAATGGAAAATAATTTCATTCAAATGGCTGCCTCGGCTGGCCATGCAGTAGCCTACACCAGAAGATGCCGATTTTGGCAAAAAAAATTATCTTTTCAGATGAAGCTCATTTTGATCTTGGCGGATATGTAAACAAGCAATTTGTCGCACTTGGGGCACAGAAAACCCGCACGCATACATTGAAAAGCCGACGCACCCAAAACGAGTCACTGTTTGGTGCGGACTTTGGTCCAGAGGCATAATTGGGCCATTTTTCTTCGAAAATGAGCAAGGGGTGGCCTTTACAGTCAATGGCGATCGTTATCGGGCCATGTTGAACGAATTTTTGTTCACAAAAATTGAAGAGGAGGATATTGGCAACATTTGGTTTCAACAGGACGGCGCTACGTGCCACACAGCCGAAGCTACACTCGATGTTTTGCCCCCTGTTTTTGAAGATCGCATTATCAGCCGCAGAGCTGATGTCGTTTGGCCACCTCGGAGCTGCGATTTGACACCGTTGGACTATTATTTGTGGGGTGCCGTCAAAGATAAGTGTTACGCCGACAAGCCAGAGACAATTGACGCTTTAAAGGACAATATTCGTGAAGCCATTGGTGAAATACAGCTGCACACAATCGATAATGTGCTTCAAAATTGGACCGATCGTGTAGGCTACTGCATGGCCAGCCGAGGCAGCCATTTGAATGAAATTATTTTCCATTATTAACCGGAAGGATTGTACTTTCAAATAAAAAAAGAAATTTGAGAAAATATTCAGTAGTTTTTTTTAAAGCATTTTCAAAAAAAAGTTATTTGGTGGACCCTTTAGATAATAAGTTGACTTGTTAGACGTGAGACTTCGATGCAAAACGCAGGTCACGATATCGCCAACAAAACGAAATACAAAAAAATATTTCTTCGGCGACTTCCTCTCAGCAGATTTCTGGCAAAAACTCTGAAAATAAATAAAATTGCCATGAAAAAATTTCTCAAAAAAAAAATCTGTCGCTCGCAGTCGACTTTAAGCTGTAGGTCCACTCCACTCATGTATAAAATTTACTCACACAACATAAGGCGTGTGAGAAGCTAGGTCGTAATCGTGACCAAAGGGTTGTAATGACCAATTATATTAAGTATGTATCACAAATAAATTAAAATTAAATTCGTAATCTAGTTTAAGCCCTTTAAGGCTACATTAAACTCATTTTTGTATATGTTTCCCTATTTTAAAAATCTCTGTGGAATACCTCAACCACAATTGCCATGTAATAGTAGCGCAATTTAACATAAAAAAATAATAAAAAAAGAATTTAAAATAAATGATTGAAATTTAAAATTCAATTACAAAACGCTTGTACCTTTGCTCTCTCTCCCTATCCCATTTCAACATGTGCAACATGTTACAGTTTTTTTCTTCTTATTTTTTTCTTTTGTGTTGCTGGTGTTTTAATACCTTTTGTTCAACTTTGACATGATGATGCACCATTTACCGGGTAACTACGTAAAGAGTTACGGCAGCAACAATTTTAAAAGCAGGGCAATAAAGAATGAGAAAAAATAAGCGCAACCAGTAGTAGCCAATATTTTTTTCACAATTACTGCATGAAAGGAATAAAGAAGAGCAAAAAAAAGGAGAGAAAAGGGAGTATAATTATAACAGCAGCAACAACCACAAATTAACAGCAACAACAACAACAATAACGAAATTGAAAAGTTATAGAAAACAACAACAACATGTTATTGGTTGTAGATGAATGAAAAAATATGAAAAAATTTAAAACTTGAACGAACATAATTTCTCTTCTTTTTATGCACATGTACTTACACATGCATATATACATACATATAGTACAGAGAATAACGATGCAACATGGAAGATAAATTACTCCACTAACACACATATTCTCCACCATCCATATGCTGCTGCTCCTGCTGCTTGTACTCTTAAAAAAACACTCCTGCAGGCAACCGTAAAAACATGTCACGACAACTTTTACTCTCATTTTGCGCGCACACACACACCACACGTACACAATTACTCTCGAGTGCGTATAGTTTCCATGAAGTTACAGTGGCTAAGAATATCGTTTCGTTGATCTACAGGTTGTATGAGTGATTTTGATTTGTTCATCATACGAGCATGTATTCTGTATTTGTCATGATGTTTGTAATGGGTGATTTTTTAAGAACTATAGGAAAATTTTTCATAAAAAAAGCACATAAAATTCAGAAAAATGCATGAAATCTTTATTTGAATCGATAGTACGGTCCATATAATTTAATGTTTGAAGATTATTTCATGCAAATGTTGACCGCGACTGCGCCTCAAACGGTCCATCCGTTTAGTCCAATTTTTGCATACTTTTTCCAACATTTCGGCCGGTATCTCACGAATAAATGCTTCAATGTTGTCTTCCAATGCGTCAATTGAAGCGGGCTTGTCTGTATAGACATGCGCTTTAACATAGCCTCCCAAAAAGTAGTCTAAAGGCGTTAAATCGCACGATCTAGGCGGCCAATTGACCGGTCCCGAACGTGAAATAAAATGTTCATCGAACTCGCCTCTCAATAAGTCCAGTGTTACGCGTGCTGTGTGGCATGTGTCAATGCCTTGTTGAAACAACATGTCATGCAAGTCAATCTCTTGGATTTTGGGCAAAAAAGTTGGATATCATCTCACGGTAGCGCCCACCAGTTACGTTACGATTCGCAGCATCTTTGAAGAAGTATGGTCCAATGATGCCACCAGCCCATAAACCGCACCAAACTGACTTTTTCTGGATGCATTGCCAGCATTTGCAATGCTTCTGGCTGATCTTCACTCCAAAATCGACAATTCTGCTTATTTACGTATCCATTGAGCCAAAAATGAGCTTCGTCGCTGAACACAATTTTTCGATAAAGAAGTGGATCCACGGCCAACTTTCCAAGAGCCCATTCACCCAAAATTCTGCGTTGCGGTAGGTCGTTCGGCTTCAATTCATGCACCAGCTATATTTTGAAAGGCTTCACGTCTAAATCCTTCCGCAAAATTTTCCACGTTGTTAAGTAACAGCGGCCCAATTGCTGCGAACGGCGACGAATCGATAATTAATGGTCATCATTAACACTGGCCGATACAGCTGCGATATTATCTTCAGTTCGGGCTCTACGTAAGCGTGTTGGTGGCTTAATGCCCAACAATGTAAATTTGGTGCGAAATTTAGTCACAATAGCCCGAATAGCCACTTCAGTGACCATAAAATGGAAGAAGCGCGCGATGAACTTTCTTAACAGAGCACGCATTTTGATAATAAAATTCAATGATTTGCAAGCGTGGTTCGTTTGTAAGACGATTCATGGTTAAATTATAGACCAAACTGAAGATGTTTGACAGTGGAATAAAACACGAAACGTGCGTGAGCTGTTGAAACTAGTGTTGCCAAAAAGATAATAGCTAAAAAATCACCCGAATTCCTAGAACACAAAGGCCAGCGAAAATTGCTATTTCCAGTGCATTATACTCCAAGGTTTATGTTGCTTGAGTTTCTGTGGTCTAGTATTGAGTGTGTTGGCTTCTTGGACAGGAAACCGGAGACATACCGAAAAAAAATTATATATGAAAACTCTCAACAGTCTTCTGGCAAAAACTTTGAAATTAAAAAAAGCTCTTCTGGCGTTCAGAGCCGATTTTTCGCTGTAGGACCCGCCACTCACACATACATACATAATTAGTCATTACAACCCTTTAGTCAGGATTACAACCTAGTTTCTCACACCACTTTGTTGTGTGTGTTAATTTTATTCATAAGTGGTGGGACTAGCAGTTTAAAGTCGCCGCCGAACGCCAGATTTTTGAGAAACGTTTTCATGGCAATTTTATTTACTCTCAGAGTTTCTGCCAGAAATCTGTTGAGAGGAAGTTGTCGAAGAAATATTCTCTTATATTTCGTTTTGTTGGAGATGTCTTGACCTGGGGCTTAAACCTAGGACTCACGTCTAATAAGCCTACACACTACCCAATAGTGTAGGTAGACTGTAGAACCCGCCACTTGGGGATAAAATTAACACACATTTTGTGGGTGGTGTGAGAAAGTAGGGTGTAATCTTAACTAAAGGGTTGTAATGAACAATTGAATGAAGTGAGTATGGTTATGGTATATGCGCCATTTAGATTTAGATCTGGTTGCCATAGGCTCTTTCCCTCCCTCTTTTTATCTCCTCAAACTGTATGCGTGGTAGACTACATCAGGATTTTTTTTTTGGGATCTTACTAAAGAGCATTAAAAATCAGTGAACAGGTGATAAAAAGCAGCCTGAGAACTATAAAATTAGCAGCATAAAACCCAAATAGAACACCACAGAAGTGCATACACACATGCTCATACCAGGCTCCAGGATAACAACATTTTGTATGCACGAGTCCCTACCTCTTCAACCATAGAAGAGAAAATTAAATGAAATTTTTTTCAATTTTGTTTGCTTGTATTGTGTGGTGCTCCACTAACAAAAGGAGGAGAATAGAAATCTAAAGGTAGAACAGGAGGAAAAAAAATCCATTACTTAACCACAGTGTTAAAGTAGCTGCCGGTGTACTTGTTGTTGTGCTAGTAGTTTTACCTTTTATTTGAGTTTTTTATTGTTGTTGTTGTTGTTGTAACATCTAATAAAAAAACTGCATAAAACATAATAAAACATAAAAGAAGTTATTTAACAAACAAACAAACAACAACAATATTACCACCGCCTACAACCTACATCTCACAGCCACCGCCAGTCTCCGTCAAAGGGAAAACAGAGATTGTAAAACACACACACACAGTATTTAACAGCAAATTTTTTTTCAATTTTTTGTTTCTCTCAGGATTTTTTCGATTCCTTTAGAGCTGCTGCTATGATGCTGGTGATGAAAAAAATTCTTGCCTTTTAGTGGCTTCATTATTTACAATCACTTGGTCACAGAAACACAGCGACCAAGGGGATTTTGTCGTAACGTTAATAAAACCAAGAGAAAAAAACAACCGTTTTTCTGTAAAATCGACAGGCAGCAATGGTGTAGGAGGGGGGATGGGTGGTGTGAATGAAGTTTGTCGTAAACAAATTAGAGTTTCATCAAGTAAAGCAGAAGCTGCTGTTTTGTGTAATTGTCGTTAAATTGTCGAATGGTTTTGCTTCTCCTTTTTATGGTTTTTCGTTTTGTTTTTCGTTTTGTTTCGCAAGAGTTGAAAGAGATTCAACGGTCAGATATTTTTAATGGCACTTAAGTTAGAGAAAGCGTTTTAGCTTATAAGAGATTAAAATTTTTTTTTATTAAGATTATTAGCTAGGCAGCCGCTTGCATCAGTGGTCGCGCTGCTCTATTCTGTTTAAGAGTCCCCAGACTCTTGAGTGAATTTGACTAAACCACGTCTGAACCTGGTTTTGAAGAGTTTTCGTACAACAATTTCAAGCAGTGAAGAAAGTATAGGCAGACGGTTCGAAATTTGATAATAAGATCGGCTGTAGAATTTCTTCTGTAAGGCTTGATAAGAGAATATCTCTCTGCCAACCTGATTATCTTGCTGTACTTTAGGCTGAGGTCGAATGGATTAAACAACGCTGAGAATATTATTTCTCCGCACCGATTATTTTTCTGTATTTTAAGCTGAGGTGCTGAGGAGCTTATAATTAAGAATGCAGGCATCGTGTCCATCAACAACTGATAGGCCGTTTCGAACGCTGGAAAAACGGGGCAGAAAATCTGGCCAAAATTGGGTGAAGCGTCCATAGAAACACACGCAGTATGGTTGTTGGTTCCATTACAGGGTATGTCAAGCCATATTAGCCTTCAATACCTTGCTAATGAATTCTACAGCGTTTACAGAAATGAGGAAGAAGAAGAGACTGTTCGTCGCCTACTGGGTTCATGGCCTGCACTATGTCGGAGGAGGAAAAGGCTTTTGGAGGAACTGTCACACACTGGCATAGGCAGTCTGAGTTGCTTCATTTGAGGCTCAAAGTGGTTCTGGGACCAGGGGATAACAGAAAACTGTGTCGATGTGACCTAAGTGTGTACATTCAACTTCCTTGACCTTCCTTCACCTTCACCACCGTGAAACTAATTCAGCCTCATCTCATAGCCAAGCCGTAATTATAACTCTTGCGGGTACAAACTTCAAGTTTTAAACTGATAAGTATGTGCCGGCACTACTTTTATTGACTATATTGTGTCAACCTGATGTGGATTCCGGGACACTGGAATATATCCTATAACTGTGTAGTTGATCAACTCGCTTCAGCTGCCATACTCCTACCGAATTACGATCAACAATTATTGCCTACGTTTGGCTATCTCTTCTGCTGATAAATTCGAGGCTGAAGAAGAATGGCGGTTAGAACAGGTTGTAAACTATCTTCTCACACCATCCATGCTGTGTGTTAATGTTTTTCCAAGAGTGCCAGGACATACTTTTTGATGATGACTTTAAAATCATATTTTCGTGAAGACCGATATCGTAATCAGAGAGTGTTTCTAATAGAATCGTTTCTTAAACTTATTAAACGATTTTCCATTTGCGATTGTTAACAACAATTTTCATTGGTATACTGTCCCCTCCTCAAGTTGATATGTCTGCTGACTATTTGTCATAATTTATTAAAATTTTAGTTCTCATTACTACGTTCTCCACTTGTCTGATGTGATGGCATACGTCGCTGTAACAAACCATGTAATCTACTCCATCAACATTTTTCTGTCCATTGTTGTGTTACATTAACGAACAAAAAAAAAAACGAATGAAAAATTATGCAGATGATCTATTAAAACAATTCCCATCATTATATGGCCACAGAATATGCAAAAAAAAAACAAAAAAACTTTTCGTCTAACGAAACCAAAACATTTGTCAGCTGTTTGTCAGACTCTCTTCACTGATTTATTGTACGGTGGCGCACTGCGAAACAATGCTGAATAATTTTCCATTCAAATTGTTTTCACTTTAAATTCCCTGTGCCATATGCCATTTGCTAAACTGTCCCATAATTGTGAACCCACATTTATATGCCAGGCAGCGGTACCACTTGCATAATTTGATGATAAAATTGGACGCAAAAAAATGTTTTTTTTTTAATCAAAATTTAAATTATTGTGTATCATTATTATTTAATTGATGTTAAATTTTCCACTGAAGCCCTTTTCATCATGAAACTGAAATACATATTAAAATAAAACATTATTTCAACACTTTTTTACATGAAAATAAAATGCAAATATTCCAATGAAGTATTCTAAACGACAGTACACTTATGAATGCTCGCTGAGCAATATCACTCTGTCTGCCCCATCAAGAGGCTGTTTAGTAAATGCACAGGTCAAGCAAGTTTTCACTATTGGATGCTGAAAATGTGATGGTAAATGAAAATAAAAAAAATCTTCTGCTTAAGCGACTCAAACGGTCTATGCCAGTTTGGCCAGATTTTCTGCGCCGTTTTGCCAGTGTTCGAAACGGCCCCTCAGTTGTTGCTGGATACGATGACTACATTCTTAATTATAAGCTCGCAGGTCTTTAGAGAGATTTTCAAAGTCGAGAGTTCTTCGGAGAGTTAAATGGCTCTGTCAGTTTATCCGCTTTACAATTACCTGTAATGTTACAGTTACTTGTACTCATATTGTATGGTCGTCATATCGTGTTGCTGCCTCCTTCAGATATCCGTTTCGGAGTTCGTCGCATTCGAATTCAGTGCTGCTTTGATAGTCGCCTGGTTCTCGAAAATTATGGTAACATCTCTCGTGGGAATATTTGCGCCCCCTAATAATTTTAGCCGCAGCCAGTATTCCAACACTTCTACCTGAAACACGGCGCAGTAATTCGGCAGCCCAATAGACTGAGCTTTTACGATTGATTCCGAAATAATTTCGCCCTCAACACTTTCATTCAATTTGGAGCCATCGGTGAAGACTTGCATAGATTCACGTACAAGTAGTGATTCGTCAGGCTTATAGACTTCACTTTTGCGATTGATTCCGATCTCAACACCTTCATTAAATTTGGAGCCATCGGTGAAGACTTGCATAGAGTCATATACAAGAAGCGCTGCACTATTCTTCCAGACCTTGTTATGCCGAATTGATGTCTTGTATCTCATTGAGAAGTTAAAAGGCTGTATCGTGTAGTCCTTGCTCCCGATAGTTCTAAATTCTCTTAGTATCCTTGTGAGACCAGCATATGATCTCTGCTATTGTCCCGTCGCCCAGAGACGCCTACTAAATATAGCTGTCAAGCCCCTACATCAAGCAGAAGGTGGCTTAAAATTATATCGAGTGCCAATGTAGATGCAGAGAGACCATTTTAATCTGATGCGGCTTCAAGTTAATTGTCCTAACGAGGACTTTCCACCAAACTATGCATCCGTATGCTGAGTATATTGTTAACACACAGAGAAAACAGTGAAGATTTAAATGGATCGGCTATACAATCTGCAAGTCTCTCAACTTGTTATACTGCGCAGGCCACAGGGTACATTGTGCCAATGATCTTGATCTTCCTTGGACAAGAATCATTCTTAGTAAAGAAGGGAAGACATTAATACGATAGACGATTAATTTAGACACACCACAATTACAGTAAGGAATGGTTTAATATCCCCGAGCCTAGGGTTAAAACCCCAGCTCAGACATCTCAAACATCAACCATTCCTCTCAACAGTCTTCTGTCCAAAAACCTCAGAGCAAAATAAAATTTTCCGTGAAAAGTATCTCAAAAATCTGCCTTTCGCTCTCCCATCACTGATGGGTAAAACAAACCGACAAGATCGGTTGTAGTCCTGACTAAAGGGTTGTAATGAAAAAAATATAATTTATTGATCAATGTTCCTCACCGGAGGTTTGTTTTTCTAGACAAATGGTATACCATCATATCCTTGGACCTGTTATAATAGATTAATTACCTGCTTCAGTGGAAAAATCTAGACTAATGGAAAAAGCTTCAAGTCAAACTTGAAAGTGTGAATTATTGAATGTCTAAACCCCTTCTTTTCTTAAAGTCTATGGATTTAAATAATTTATTTGAAAACTGTTTCCATTTAAGGAAAATTTGAAAAAAAAAACGAATTTAATTTCCGATGTATGCCTGACTACTGGTCCATGTTGGTCGTCTGTCTGTATGGCTGCTCCAATTTCATTTTGCATGTTATTCTGCTGCTTTTCATAAGCAAAACTTCATGCATTATTAAGCACTTTTAATGAATTCCCTCCCTCACTTACCATCTCTCTTTGACGTATAACACTCGACAATCAACAATGACAACAACATTAACAATAAAAACAACAAAGTTTTGCTTAATTTCGGAAATAATCATCATCAGACTACATTTTCTGTTTTCTACCTAAATGTCTTCATCAATAAATATTCTTTGGAAGGCAGCAAGAGAGATGGGGGGGGGGGTCATGAGAATAATTTTCTTCGGTTTCAAAGGCAAAGCTGAAGATGAAGTTTTCCCTCCTCCAGTTGCTTGACAAACAAATGAAACAAATATCGGGTTATAAATTATTATGGGAGTTCATTTGGAGAAAATTAAGCAAATTTAGCAAATATTTTACAACACAAGGTAAACTAAACACACAGGTACAGGTACAGTCTCCATACACAGGTGTATGGAACGCAGTAGAATGAACAGACAGGCATGTTGTACATAGTTATGCAAGCAAACAATTTACGCCATCAATCAACACAGTAGAAGAAGAAGAAGAAGAAGCTTTAATGTGTGCAAATTATTTTTTGTCTTCTTTTCTTTTTTTTTTCTTCTTCTGCGAAAACATTTTAAGGAAAAGTCTTAAATAACGACGTATATATATATATATACATACATACGTATGTCATTTTTACCTTTTAAAAGCCAGCTAATTGCGAATCAGTCAGTTAGTCAACTCTCACAGGATAATAAAGCCAAAGGCAACGTTTTCATACATTGAAGGCAAACAAACAGGATTAATTGATGAGACTTCATAAATCCATATTCACAGATGCCTTGGAGAGAGAGAGCGAGAGAGAGAGAGAACGGCAAATGGCTGCAACACTTGATTAACGATCCAAACGCATGACTTGAAAGGAAACTTCAATCGTTTATTTCTATTTTCTTTTTTAAATCGATTACTTTCCATATTTTTTCTATAATTTCCTTTAATACAATATAACATTGAAGCTATACGAGGTGACTTTTCAATTTTTTTATCCATATTTTGGCTTAAATTTGGGATGAAGCATTTCTTTTATTGAAATTTATTGTTGCCCTTATTATTCACTTTCTTTTAACATTGTTCAGGTAGCTTCACATTACCAATGCTAAACAAATTCTATGCTTCATTAGCAAAAAACTGAGACATCATCATCTACTATTAATAAACTTATGACAGTCACATTGTGCACGGTTCGATAAAATTGATTTTCTATAAAAAAAACTTATCGAAAAAATTGATTTTCCATATAAACCTTATCGATAACATTGATTTCCTATAAAACATTTTCTATGTAACATTGATTTTATGTAGAAAGCTTATCGATAACATTGATTTTCTGTAGACAACTTTTCGATAACATTGATTTTCTGTAGAAAACTTATCGATAACATTGATTTTCTATAGAAAATTTATCTATAAAATTGATTTTCTATGGAAAACTTATCGATATCATTGATTTTCTATATAAAACTTATCGATAAAATTGATTTACTATAAAAAATTTGTCGATAACATTGATTTTCTGTAGAAAACTTTTCGATAGCATTGATTTTATTAAGAAAAATTAACGATAACATTGATTTTTTATAGAAAATATATCAAGAACAATGATTTTCTGTAGAATGTTTTTCTGAAACAATGATTTTCTGCAGAAGTTCTATTGTCGTTAAATAATTTCCTACAGAAAAATTAACGATAAATAATTTTCCATTGAAATTTTATCGATAACATTTAGTTTATATAGAAATTTTATCGCTAGCAAATTATTCTATAGAAATTTTATTGACAATTTCTATAATAATTTTATCGATAACATTAATTTCGGTAATATTAATTTTCTATAAAAAAATTTATCGATAGGGTTAATTGTCTATTAAAAGTTTATGGATAACATTAATTATGGATAACATTAATTTTCTATAGAAAATTTATCGATAACATTAATTTTTTGTAAAAGAAAAACAAAAAATAATTTTTTATAGAAAATCTATCGATAACAACAATTTTCTATAAACAATTTATAGAAAATTTTTCGATAACAACAATTTTCTATAAACAATTTATAGAAAGTTTATCGATAACAACAATTGCCTATAAACAATTTATAGACAGTTTATCGATAACAACCATTTTCTATAAACAATTTGTAGAAAATGTACCGATAGCAACAATTTTCTATAAACAAATTGTTTGTAGAAAATTTATCGATAACAACCATTTTCTATAAATTGTTTATAGAATTTATAGAAAATGTATCGATAACAACAATTTTCTGTAAACAATTTATAGAAAATGTATCGATAACAATCATTTTCTATAAACAATTTTTTATAGAAAATGTATCGATAACAATCATTTTCTATAAACAAATTGTTTATAGAAAATTTATCGATAACAACCATTTTCTATAAACAATTTATAGAAAATGTATCGATAACAACAAATTTCTATAAACAATTTATAGAAAATGTATCGATAACAATCATTTTCTATAAACAAAATTTATCGATAACAACCATTTTCTATAAACAGTTTTTA
Organism: Sarcophaga carnaria; assembly: GCA_958299815.1. Classification (NCBI taxonomy): domain Eukaryota; kingdom Metazoa; phylum Arthropoda; class Insecta; order Diptera; family Sarcophagidae; genus Sarcophaga; species Sarcophaga carnaria. The sequence goes on from OY283152.1 coordinate 21,997,804, forward strand.
GAAATTCACCGATAACAATCATTTTCTATAAACAGTTTATCGATAACAAAATTTTTGACAACAATTATTATATAAGAAAATTTGGCTTTTGTGATTGTGCTGTTATAACTTTTATAAATTTTGAAATTTTCAGATAACAAAAATTTTAAATATAATTTAATTTTTTAATTATCGATTACTTTTAACAATTTTTTATAAACCATTGCCTTTCAATCAAAAAACAAGAAAATTTAAAAAATCTTTTCAAAATATTGATTATCGATAAATAATTATTTATTTTCAACGATTATGACTAAATAATTAGGCCACTTATCAAGTAATTTTCCCACATTAAAAAAATAAAATCGATTAATGCAGTTGCAAATTCCATGACAATATTTTTTGTTTTTGATTTTTCGGTTTCACCTCCAACACTTACGAATAATGACCTCCAAGTGCAGGTTGTCGCTTAACAAAATGTCCTTGAATGTAATTGACTTCAATTTTATAGGGACTAAAAAAACAACAGCAACAACAACAACAACAAGCATTAAATAACAACTTTATTTTCATTTAAACATTTCAAGGCATAGTAGCACTCACTGGACTCTTCCTATTGAAGCATTATAAACGGAGAATGGGAAAAAAGTTGTAAAAACTTTTGAAAAGTTGCCGCCAAATATTTAAAGTCAACAACGAAAATGACAAAAACAACAACAACAGTAACAACATCTTTAAGGAGCGGTTGTATTTGTTGATACAGCTTGTAAAACATAAAAAAGGTCGCCGCTATTAAGTGGTACGACTACTTGCAACGTGTTTTAGTAGCAATAAAGGGCTTAAAATGTTATTTTGTTGTTGATCTGTTACAAGACGAGAAAATAAAAAAATTTACTTGATTTTGAAATTATTCTGCTTGTTATTGTTGTTGTTTTAAACAATTTTTACAAAAGATTTCATTTGTTTGTTTATCTTGTTTTTGCTTTTTTTTTGGCAAACTTGTCAGTCAGCTTGGCTGCTGACTTGTTGTAACAGTGGCTTCATTATTCTGCGTTTTTGTTGTTGTTATTGGCTTAAATGCCATTTTACATTATGTTAAGCAAGTAATAACAACAATTACAATTACAATAACAACAACAACGCCAAGAGGTAAAACATGATCATCAAGTACTAGAATAACACAAAAAATTACAAACGATTTAAAGATTTACGCAGATATACAGCCAGAAACACAGAAATACTTGTCGACGGCAATTACAAGTATTTTGTCGATTCTATAGACGGGTTTTTGTCTCTAAAGCCGCAAATAGATAGACAGTCAAACAGCCAGATACAGGCAGTTGTATGGAATGCCTTTGGGACAGACAAGCAATAGAGCCTAAATACTTAAATAGTTACGTTAACTGAATCAATACAAGACAAATACAATGTTTGTATTGCAATTGTAGGTAGGGCAGGTGAGATACGCTACAGTAGATAATTGTGTACTACAGAGTAGGCATACAGAAGCAATTCTTTGCATTTAACTGGAATCAAGCACAGTAAGCCCATATTTTCTCTGTCCAGCTGATTTGCAAACTCAGTGGTCTTTAGTGGAAAAACTTTTTATTGAATGCGTTCAAGTCTTTTGGATTTCTAACAAGAGTAGAGCTGCACCCAAAATAACATATTAAAGGGTCCGCCAAATACCTTTTTTTTTTGAAAATGCTTTAAAAAAAACTACGGAATATTTTCTCAAATTTCTTTTTTTATTTGAAAGTACAATCCTTCCGGTTAATAATGGAAACTAATTTCATTCAAATGGCTGCCTCAGCTGGCCATGCAGTAGCCTACACGATCGGTCCAATTTTTAAGCACATTATCGATTGTGTGCAGCTGTATTTCTCCAATGGCTTCACGAATATTGTCCTTTAAAGCGTCAATTGTCTCTATCTATGACGGCACCCCACAAATAATAGTCCAACGGTGTTAAATCGCAGCTCCGAGGTGGCCAAACGACATCAGCTCTGCGGCTGATAATGCGATCTTCAAAAACAGGGCGCAAAACATCGAGTGTAGCTTCGGCTGTGTGGCACGTAGCGCCGTCCTGTTGAAACCAAATGTTGCCAATATCCTCCTCTTCAATTTTTGTGAACAAAAATTCGTTCAACTTGGCCCGATAACGATCGCCATTGACTGTAACGGCCACTCCTTGCTCATTTTCGAAGAAAAATGGCCCAATTATGCCGCTGGACCAAAATCCGCACCAAACAGTGACTCGTTTTGGGTGCGTCGGCTTTTCAATGCATGCGTGCGAGTTTTCTGTGCCCCAAATGCGATAATTTTGCTTGTTTACATACCCGCCAAGATCAAAATGAGCTTCATCTGAAAAGACGATTTTTTTTGCCAAAATCGGCATCTTCTGTAAGTCGATCGCAGGCCCATTTAGCGAAGCGAAAACGCATTGGATGGTCAATTGGCTTCAACTCCTCAACCAATTGGACTTTGTATGGCGTCATACCAAGGTCTTTATGCAAAATTCGTCTCAATGATGTCTCCGAAATGTTCAATTGTTGAGGATGACGGTGAATTGATGTTGATGGCGCTTTACGCACACATTCTGTCACAGCAGCAATATTCTCGCGTGTACGCACTGTTTTTGGCTTTTCACGCTTTGGTTTATTGACGCGGATGCCAGTTTCTTGCACTTTTTTCACAAGATAACGAACATTCGGAGCTGATGGTGCTTCTCTTCTTCCAAAATCCGTACGCAATTTTCTCACATATTCTGCAACATTATCATAATTTTCAAAGCAATGTCGCAATATTTCTTAGCGTTGTTCAAGCCTATACACAACCATATTCGTTCAGCGGAAGGATAAAACTAATTATCTGTCAAATCAGACATGAGCTAAGTGTTACCATTCACGAAATAAGCACTAGTTGAAAAAAAAACGTTAGATGGCGGACCCATTAGAACAACTAATTAGCCTTAAAAGCAATTACTGTCTCAATTTTTATTTAAAATATTGACTGAGTTATTAACGATCGACTTTGTAGTGTACTTTAGCTAACCCAACAAACTTAATTTTAAATTTGCAGAGACAATTAGGTTGTCTTCTGTAAATTTAACTTTTAAAGTCAAAAAATTCTTTTAAAGTCATGTGGGTTACGAAAAAACAAAAAACCATCTGTCCAGGCATCTACCATATACCGACCATATACGCATTAAATGAAATGAAAAACTATTTTATTATACCCCCCCCCCCCCATTACAGAAACTTTAGGCCACTAAAGCACAAGAAATCTGTTTGGTTTTTAGAAAGCCAAAAAAAAAAACAAACCATAGAGAGAGACAATCAGCCCGCATTTATACAAAAAACATGTTTTTCTTCCTTTTTTTTCTATCAAAAAAACTTAAAATGGAAATCGAAAAACTCTGTTGTGGGCTATTTGGGTTTTTAATTTTTAAACAGCTTTTGCACCCTTTTCTTGTCTTCTTTTAGAACTTTTTTTTTGTGCATTTTTGATTTGATTTGAACGACCCAATCAATAATTGGATTTCGTTGTCAGGTTTTTTTTTTTTTTTTTTTTTTTTTTGAAGAAAATTTTATTCTTTAGTTTTGTGGTCAAAAGTCTTTTTGTTTTAATGTTATAAAGCGTGTTTTTTATAGAGGTATAGAACTTTAAGTTGCAATAAAACAACGATGGATTATTCGATTGACATGAATTTTATTTATCCGAAAGATAATCTTGTGGCATTACATTTTAAATATGAATTCTGGCATATGACCGCCACGGCTGGCGCGGATGTAGTCCAATCTGGACGTTCAATTTTCGATGACTTTTTCCAACATTTGTGGCCGTATATCGGCAATAATACGGCGAATGTTGTCTTCCAAATGGTCAAGCGTTTGTGGCTTTACCGCATAGACCAATGAATTAAATCACAAGATCTGGGAGGCCAATTCACAGGTCCAAAACGTGAAATTAGGCGGTCACCAAACGTGTCTTTCAATAAATCTATTGTGGCACGAGCTGTGTGACATGTTGCGCCGTCTTGTTGAAACCACATCTCCTGGACATCATGGTTATTCAATTCAGGAATGAAAAAGTTAGTAATCATGGCTCTATACCGCTCACCATTGACTGTAACGTTCTGGCCACCATCGTTTTTGAAAAAATACGGTCCAATGATTCCACCAGCCCATAAAGCGCACCAAACAGTCAGTTTTCCTGGATGTAACGACGCGAGTTATCAATAAGAGTAAATGTGGTGCGAAAACGTTCCATGGTTAATCGAATTAACTGCTCTGATGGACGATTTTGTCGACGATAAAATGGACGTAGTGCGCGATACGTTTTCCGCACAGAACCATTATTTTCGAAATAAAATTGCACTATTTGCAAGCGTTGTTCTAGGCGTGAGTCTATTCATGATGAATTGCCAAACCAAACTGAGAATAAATCACTTGGCAGCTGTTAAATCGGTCGCCATCTTGAAAAGTAATGCCAACTTAAAGTTCTATACCTCTGTAAAAAAACACCCTTTACTATGAACATAAGAAAAAAATAGATACTCAATACAGTCAATTTTCTTTAATATGTATGGGTCTTAAGATACATACATACATACATAATTGGTCATTACAACCCTTCAATCAGGATAACAACCTAGCTTCTCACATCACTTATGTTTTGTGATTTAATTTTATTTATAAGTGGCGGGATCTATAATTTAAAGGCGATTTCGAACGACATTTTTTTTTTAAACTTTTCATGGCAATTTTATTTTACTCTCAGAGTTTCTGCCAGAAATCTGCTGAGAACAAATCGCCGAAAAATTTTTTTTTTTATTTTTCATTTTGTTGGATATATCTGAGCTGGGGTTTGAACCGAGGCCTCATGTCTAACAAGCCAACACACTGCTTACGACTTCGAAATAGAATATATTGACCGAATAAAGCGCATATTGAACGAGAAGGTGAAAGAAAGATTGTAGATTGAATACTGCAATGCGGCAATTAAGGATTTGATCTGGAGCTTGTGATTTGATTGTCAACTGAAATTCATTTTTATTGATTTTTTTCAAAAATGTGGCTAAGTGTGGTGGTCAAGGCATTTGGGTACAAACACAATCTTTATAGTTTCAAATCCAGAAACAAAGTATTTTGATCATGGTTTTCTCATTTGAAAACTTGAGCGACTTCAATCGCTTTCTGCAGTGTATTTCAGGCGGAGTTCGGAAAGATATTGTAAGTCGTTCAGAATTTTTTGTGCGAAGCAATTTTCTGTAGTGAATCTCCTATTTTACTCGAATATTCGCAGTTACCACCAAAAATGATGTCAGTCTGGAGGTCAAGCTCAGGATCACTCTTGCCAACGGGTGCTACTATGGTCTCAATAGGCAATTGAGTAGCAGAGACCTCTCGACAAAACTAACACTCTACAAGACACTCTTCCTATCCGTGCTCCTTTATGGCGCAGAGGCATGGGCCCTATTAAGCACTGATGCAGCAGCCTTGAGAGTGTTCGAGAGAAAGGTCCTACGAAAGATCTTCGGTCCAGTGCGAGTTGCCGATAATTTCCGCATCCGATCCAACAGTGAGCTGTAAGAGCTCCTCAACGACATAGACGTGGTGCAGCGTATTAACATCCAGCGGCTGCGCTGGCTCGGCCATGCCTTTCGAATGAAGGAGGATTCTTCGGCGAGACGTGTATTTGATGCGGGAATCTGCGGAAGTCGGCGAAGAGAACGAACTTGTATCCATTGGAAGGACCAAGCCTAGGAAAACCCGTCATCGATTGGTGTGACCAACTGGCGCAAGAAGCCTGGAAGGAAGTGTTGAGGTTGACCGAAATCCCTTAAACGGGTGGGTATGGCCAATTAAGTAAGTAAGTAATGAAGGAAAGGCAATAAATAGAAGTATAATTGCTGGTAAAATAGTTCAGATAATTTCAATAGTTTGTCCATGTAAAAGATATCGATTTACATATTGTCTTGAACAGAACTTACAATTTCGAACATGTTGCTGAGCACATGTCTTCCGATTGCCTTAGTAAAACTGAGTGTTCATAATGTTAGACTCGGCATTGCCTTGGAATAACTTATGCAGGAGCTGAGGATGTATGGAAAAGGAAGAGAAAAATACCTTCGACCTCAAGAATCAGTATCCAGTTCTTAAAGAGATTACTCCACGGGGACAGTTTTATCCCCATGTTGAATACAATTTAAAATTTCTATCCTTTTTATTTTTTCCCTTATAAAGTGGATTAAATCTCAACTGCAATAGTATTTTGCTGCAATTATCAGTTTTTTTTTCTTAATAAATTTGTTCTATTAAAACTAAAAAAATTTAAAACTTTTAAATCATCATACACACACAACTTCCATCTCTGTTAACATTTATTTCCATATTGTTTGTGCACATTTCTACTGTATTTTATTGTATTTGTAACGCAATAAAACATTTCTTTTAACACATTACCATTCTAACCATTCTCTCTTAAACACTCTCTTTCATACAATCATACTCGCATGTGTGTGTGTGTGTGTGTCTGTAAATAAACCACACATAAACAAGCCAATAAAGTTGCATTTCCCTATAAACCTACAGAGGAAAAGTGTAACAAAACACAGAAAATAAAAAATAAAAAAAAAACAAAACAAATGAAAACATAAACAAGAAAAACGAAATCAAAATATAGAGAACAACAACAACAACAACATTTGCCGATTTACAGTCACATTTAATATCCTTAAAGCGTCTGATTTTAACACGTGCTCGCCATGAGAGAGTTGATGTGTGTGGGAGAAAAAACAGTTGAAAGGCGCAGGTCTCTCTCTCTTTAATGCGAAAGAAACTAATAAACAAAGAGAGTTGAATATTCTTTTAACTGTTAAATAAGAGAATTTTTTTAACTTTCTTTGGAAATAGTTTTAACGTTAGACCAGAGGAATATGAATAAAGAGTTTAAATAATCCACTTAACCTTTAAGGAGAAAATGTGGTGGAATAAAAGGTTACCAGCTTGCTTACGAAGTAGGCTGCATACTTCTCCACAGAAGAATGCTGGCCCCTCCTCATAAGCCCTTAGCTTGCAGCTTGTTGTCTAGAATTCCCACATGACCTGTGACCCAAGAGACTGTAACCTTATGCTTCCGACCTAACTGATTCAGCTCCTTCAGATAGGTTCCAGAGGTCAGCAACATCATACATAATTGGTCATTATAACTCACACCACTTATGTTGTGTGTGTTAATTTTATAAATGAGTGGCGGGACCTACAGTTTAAAGTCGACTCCGAACGACAGATTTTTTGAGAAACTTTTCATGGCAATTTTATTTAATCTCAGAGTTTTTGCCAGAAATCTGCTGAGAGGAAGTCGCCGAAGAAATAATTTTTGTATTTTATTTTCATGTCTGGCCTGGGGCTCGAACCCTGGCTTTTCGTCTAATAGACTACGGCGACTTCAGAGGTCAGTAATGAGTATTCAAAACGATGAGGTGATTCGAATCATACTTATAATTTCTGATACTTATACGCATTCATACTTATTTTAATGTCGTATTCATACTACTCATACTCAAAGTTTGAAATACTCAGGGTACTCATACTTAACAATACGACTCTCCATGACACGAATCACAAAATTAGTATGATTCACGTACGAACACTACATACTCACAAGAAGGTTGTGTGTTTGCTCTGCTTGCTGTCTTTTTCTTTTTTGTTTATGTGTCTTTCTTCTTTCTTTGTAAATACAACAACAACTAGGACTGTAAATTTTGACGAATGATTCGAATCACTCGAATCATTTATGAATATTAAAATTATTTTTCTAAATTTATGAATCTGAATGAGTAGGCGTATGAATCAAACATAGTTCGAATGTTATGAGTTTGATGTCAGCGTTGTACTCATACTCATTGCAACTTGTACTTATAAATCAATGTTGTACTGAGTACGAATGAATCAGTGTAGTTGGATTTCAATACTGTTGACTCACTCATACTCATAATTTTATGAGTACTTATGAGTAGCGAAAAAGCGATTCATTGCTGATCTCTGATAGGTTTATACTGTCTTCGATTTAACTTCACAAGAGCCAAGGGCTTTAATGGAGACCTGACTTTCAAATAGTATTGCTATGTCCTGTCGGTTGTACTTCCTTTCGATTGTATAGGCTTTCGCTTGGAAGATACGTACGAGTTTCCCATTTTGCTCGGAGTATTTCATTGTGAAATGAAAAATTTCTGCTTCTGTTCCAAGATCGGTTCTTAACCCATTTCTATAATACGAAATAATCCCTCTTTTAAGAAAGTATGCAGTTTCCAGATTACTCCATGCATTTTCGTTACCAAGTCTCGTTGCGAAGCACTTTCTAAAATCATAAATTCTACAGATTCTCACCAATTAAAGACGGAACTCCTTTCGTTCCAAAATCCATTAACGAATTTCTTAGCTTTGCTGTGCGCTACCATATGCAGTCGACTTAAATCTAACAGAGAGAGACATACGATCATAATTACCCCATTATTCCAAGTCAAATTGCATAAAATTAACCTGAATTGAGTTTTAAGAAATCTAATCTGGTCACACTATTTTAAAAAAGCATAGAAAATGATAAATTCCACACTTATTTCAATGCTCTTTAATGGTTTAACGTAGCAGTGGTTGTAAAACTGTTTTAAAATAAAATTCATTGCTACGTCTCTCTTAATATGTGTGAGAAACATATGTAAAGTTTACATAGAATGTTAGAAAATGAAAACAAAATGTTCAGTTACATGGCTTACAACAGTACTTTATTAACATTAAAGAAAACTGACCTTTCTTGTGCTGTGGTTGATGACAGTCGTTGGTTTACATAGAAACACTCTAGTCAACCATCATAATAATGTTCACACACACAACTTCAGTATGCTGTTATTAATAGTACTCAGGATTTTTCATGCTTTCTGTTTAAGTGTTTTAATACAGGGTTTAGTTGTAGTTGTATGAGTATTTCTTTTTGATTAAATATTTTCTTCTCATACTCTCTCTGTTGTTTTTCTCTTCCATGGTGACTCTCTCTAAAAAAGTAAATCTCTGTAAATGTGTATGTGTTGGTTACTTAATGTTAATCTTGTTTTTATTAGATGCTGATGTATGTGCCTGTGTGTATATTTTTAAATCCTACTCTCGCTGCTGTTAATAACTATGACAACAGAAATGTTTTTTTCTTTCGTGTCTTAATAACATAAGAATTCTTTTGTTTTATTTTAAATTGTTTTCCTCAACTTAATCTTTTTTTTATGGATTTCGTTATTTCAGCTTTTTGTAATTTTTGTTATTGTTTCTTCGATAATTAACTTCTTCGTGGTCAAATTAGTGGCCAATTTTAATGATTAAAACAAACAGAACTTTTAATATGAGAACGCTTTTGTCTGTTGTTGTTGCTGTTGTTGTTAGTTTTTGTTTCAATTTTAAAATAAAATCCAGATTCTAAAAGGTTTTTAAACTCAAATTTGTTTTCAGATAAAAAACAAATTGAAAACAATTTTATTTAATTTGTCTTGTTTTAAGTTTAACGCAGGGGCCTTATGTAGTCATAATATGGGTTTAAATAAAATGCAAACACTTTAGAAGTAAAGCAAATGGCTAGTAATTGCATTGCTGGGAAATTACTCTGTAAACAAGCTTCTTCTTCAAGCTTCCCACTTAGGCCAGCATTTAGGGCCATTGTGATACCACAATCAATATTCAACCCGAAAATTAAACATTCTCTAGAGAACCCGAGTCCGAAATAAATGTCTCTATTACAGTAATCCTTATATTAGAGAGCTCGGTCAAGGATGTCAGAAAGTAGGAGGTCAAAAACACCGTATTTTCATGACAAGAACAGGCTACTGACACATGACCTGAAAGACAGTATTTTTGTCGTCAACAGACTCACAGTTCCTGCCAGAATGCCAAGTTTTTCGGCATTCCATCCACATAGGACACTGGCCCGTCTGAATAACAATTGTGGCATGAGTCGTCATGCGATTTAAGGACAGAAGTGATTCGGTTCTCTTCTTAACCATACGTGTCTAGCAGAGTCTAGCAATGTTGCAGGTACTCTCCTGCTGTCAACGAAATTGAGCCTCCTTGCTTGAGTGACAATAACCAATTTAACTGAGGTAATCGGAATACCTATGCCTTGTAACATATCGTAGATTGCGAACTCCATAATGGCCCTGGTCAGCTTATTAGAATTGCAATTTCCAATGATCCTATCCTATGTTCGAAACCCATATAAGAGTTACCGTTTATTTATCCAAAATTTCTGTAAGAAATCCTCGGCATTCATAGACAAGAATGGAAGATAAAGATACGTTCGTTAGGGACTTATTCACAGCCTGGCTGTACAACAATTGGGCTGCTTTCAAAATGGCCATGCACTCCGTCTGGAAAACGCAGCAGCGTTTAGACAGCTTATGAGAATGAATGTTTAATAACACAACCCTACAGAAAGTCGCAATCTTTCTTTGGATGGAAGTGATCCTTTTCGCAGTGAATGTATTGTATTGTTGAGGCCTGTGCATCATAAACAGGCCTGACCGCTTCTGTAAAGCTTACAGTGTTTTCAAATTTCTTTATAATCTTGCCAATTCGATTATGACAGCCTTAATCACTCCATAATATTTGTAAAGTGGCTGGATTTGAATTACCATTTTTGTAAATAATCTTCGCCACTTTTACGAGCCTAACAGACAGCCTTGCCAGACCGGAGGTCTAGATAACCCGGTTCTTTCTTTCTGACAAGAAGTATCAGCTTCGCGTTGAAAGACATGCTAAGAAATTATTGCAGACAGCCTTGCCAAACCGGAGATCTGGATAACCCGGTTCTTTCTTTCTGATGCGAAGTATCATATCCGTGATGAAAGGCTTGCGAAGCAATTATTGCTGCGGATGACTATTTTAAAGAAGGTATCAAGCTTTTTGAAAATTAAGAAGAATATAAAATTTTTACTGAAATTATTGTGTTTTTGTTGTTAGGCGGCTAATTTCCATATACGTATTTATTATTTGAAATACCTTTAATGTCCCACAAACATTTTTATATTCTCTGTCATCAAAAAAAAAACAGAATTTTGCACATTGTTTTCATTCTTTCCCTTTAAAACCGCCAATAAATGCCAAAAGAAAAAAGAAAATTACCAGACAAAAAACCTAAACGTCTTCACTTCCGCTAATCATTTTAATTTTGGGAAAAACTTTTTCACAAAAAGAAAAAAAAATACCCAGAAGAAGTTTTCATTGTTTTTTTTTTTGAATTTTTCTGTCGCTCTTCTTATAAAGAATGAATGGAACACGAAATATTCTTGAATTTTATTATTGTTTGTGGTTTTAAATGTAAAAACAACAAAAAAAGACTTCCTCGAGTGCTTATTCTAACGCTAAAACCACAATTGCAAACTTGGCCAAGGAAAAACGTTAAAGAAACAAACAAACAATGGTTTTGAGTTACACACGCCAACAAACAAATGCAGAATCAAGAAAAAGAAGCAGAAGTAGATGTGCAAGAAGAAGAAAATTGATCATTAATAATGGAAAAACTAAGAAAGAAGAAATAAACGTTTTAATAAATAAATTAAAAAACAAAAACAAAAACAGAAAATTGTGGCATAAAATAAATAGAAAAATAATGAAAAACAAACATATGTACGAGTGAGCGAGCGAGCGAGAGTAGGAAAAAAATAAAAATAGCCGGCCACGCATGCGCAAATCATTGAAATGCTTCAACAATTGCAATCAACGAACCAGAAACGCTTAGTTTTTCTTCTTCTTTTTCCAATTCAACCGACGTCTTTAAGCAGAAATCAAAAGAAATCAAAGGAAAGAAAATAAAATAAAATAAAATAAAATAAAATAAAATGATGAAACATTTAATCAAAATAAAATAAAAAAAAATCAAATCAAATTCAAATTCAAAATAAAATAAAAAAGAATAAAAAGCAAAAAAAAAATTAAAACAGATTTATTAAAAGGGCTGCTTATTATTCACAATGTTCAGCCATTCCCTGTGGTTGAAAATCGCAGCCATAGTCCAATTGAAATATAATTTCTTCAGCTTGAATGGAGATGGTTTGAGCATAAAATGCAAGAGCTCCATATCGATAAACTCATACTTAAAAATGGCAATAATTAAAAATAGAGAAGTCAGTAGTAGTAGTAGTAGGCGCTTATTAGTGGTTCAAACCCCAGCTGTATCAGGCAAGACAAAATATGAAAAAAAATATTTCTTCAACAAATTCCTACTGAGCAGTCTTCTGACAAAATTTCTAAAAGAAAATAAAATAAACATGAAAAGTTTCTCAAATCAATTGCTTGGAGTCTACGATAAATTGTAGATCCCACCACTCATGGATAAAATTAACACACACAAGATGGCTAGTGTAAGAAGCTAGGCTGTAATCCTGACTAAAGGGTTGTAATGACCAATTAAGTTAGTTAGTAAGGAAGGAAACGTTATAAATGTGGTCGAACCTATTGTACCATTGCAATCTTCAAATCAGATCAGCAATGAATCGCTTTTTCGTTACTTATAAGTACTCATGACATTTTGAGTATGAGTGAGTGAACAGTATTGAAATCCAACTACACTGATTCATTCGTACTCAGAACAACATTGATTTATAGGTATAGGTTGCAATGAGTATGAGTACAACGTTGACATCAAACTCATAACATTCGAAACATGTTTGATTCATACGCCTACTCATTCAGACTCATAAATTTAGAAAAATACTTTTAATACTCATAAATGATTCGAATCATTCGTCAAAATTTACAGCCTTAGTTGTTATTGCATTTACAAAGAAAAAAGAGAGACACATAAACAAAAAAGACAAAGACAACAAGCAAAGCAAACACACAACCTTCTTGTGAGTATACATACTTATTTTGTGATTCGTGTATACAAAGAGTCATGGAGAGTCGAAATCAATAACATCATGCGTATTGTTAAGTATGAGTACCCTGAGTATTTCAAACTTTGAATATGAGTAGTATAAGTATGACATTAAAATAAGTATGAATGCGTATGAGTATCAGAAATTATAAGTATAATTCGAATCTACTCATCGTTTTGAATACTCATTGCTGGCCTCTGGTGCGGATTGCCGAAAATATTACATTTGTGGTGAATAATTCGAATTTATCAATTCCATGACGTTTTCAGCAATTGGGCTTCTCTTAAAGCTCATTTTGATTTTCAATTCCCGGAATAATCAAAGCCAATGGACCGTTTACAATGTCGTAAATACGCTGTTTGGTTAGCACCCAAGGAAGAGGCTTTTAATGCTAATTCTGCGATCGAAATTAAGCTCATTTCTTAAGCGAGGACTCCATCATATGTCGCATTAGGGTTTTGGAGAACCTAGAAGTTATAGTGGATAAGTCATTGCCTCTGAAAAAAGATACTGTTGGAAGGATGCTATGATAGCATTACAAGCGACTTTCTTTGATTTGCGATTGAAGATAATGTGGTTCTAACAAAATGGTACTACCAGCTATACAATACAATCGATTTTGGCTTTAAGGCATGGGATAGAAAAATAATACTGAATAAACTATATATGTATGGAATAAGAGGAATCGAGCTAGATTGGTTCAAATCGTACCTGAAAAGAAGAATGCAAACGACAAAATTAAATGACATAGAATCTGATGAAATAATAAATAACTTCGGAGTGCCACAAGGTTCCATTTTGGGAGCGTTGTTGTTCATAATTTATATAAATGACATGCCAAGTATTTTAGAAAAATGTAAAATTGTACTGTACGCTGATGACACTCTGATATATACTATAGCAGATAGTGATGAGGAATGTCGCGAAAATATCAAGTATGATGTGAAAAAAATTGACGGATGGTTGAAAATGAATAAACTCAAACTAAATGAAAATAAGCCAAAAATAATGGAAATAAACTTAAATTCAGAAGAAATATTTAAAATAAATGACACAGTAATTGAAAGAGTCGAATATATAAAATACCTTGGTTTTATAATCGATAAAAAATTGAATTTCAATGAACAAATAGATTACTTATGCAGAAAAGTTGGTAAAAAAAATTACTTTTTTGAAAAGAATAAGAAGCAAAATATCCAAGTCTACAGCGATAAATATATACAACACGATAATAAAACTACACTTTGAATATGGTTCCACTATTTTATTCACATGCAGCAGCACAATTCAATTAGCAAGGATGCAGAAACTGCAAAATGGAGCTGTGAGGGCAATATTAAAATGCGATCGTTACACACATACATATAAATACAATGTTAACAAATCTAAAATGGATGAGCATAGCACAACGGCTCCAATTTAACACATTAAGGTTTATTAGAAAATTGCAACGAGGAGACGCCCCGAAATATCTATGTGATCAAATACGTTATGTGGGAGACAGCCAACCATATCAACTAAGAAATGTATGCGACTTTAGGATCTAAAGAGTGAGGTCAGCACAAATGTAGAAAACGCTATTCTACGAAGGTCTACAGCTGTTTAACTCATTGCCAAACAACATTAAGAATGAAATAAATGAAAATGTCTTTAGACGAAAGTGTATAAATTTTGTATTATTTAGTAATAATTTGTAATATATACATTTATTGTAAATTTGTTGAGAATTTAAAGTATTTTTGATACTAATAATAACAATAAAAAAAAATAAAAAAAAATAAAAAGTTTACAGGGAAAGTAATTTCACGTTTTGTCGCTGACAATTAGCCATTTTTATGACGAGGTTTTATGTCGTTAAAACGCGTCCAACGCAAAGCCGCCATAGTCTAGTAGGTAGTGTGTTCACTTATCAGACATGACAACTCTGTTCAAGCCACAGGTCAGACATCTCCAACAAAAACGAATCAAAAAAATATTTCTTCGGCGACTTTCGCTCAGCAAAATTTCTCAGCATGAAAAAGTTTCTTAAAAATTTGTCGTTCGGAATCGACTTTAAACTGTAGGACCCGCCATTCATGTGTAAAATTAACACAGACAACAGAAGAGGTGTGAGAAGCTACGTCATAATCCTGATTAAAGGGTTGTAATGATCAATTATGTACATATGTCTGTATATATGTATGTAGAACGCGTCCATGCTTACGATCCCCTAACATTAGGCGAATATTTATTAAAAGTATCGCTGATGTATCGTTCGAAATATGCAGAAAAATGATCGAAAACTTTCTTAATTGGATTAACTATCGCTACCACATCAGAGACAATCATTTAACACTGTTTTCAGTTCATAATAGTAATAGGTCCATGCATTATAATGAACTTAAAATGTCATTGGAATCATAGCTTTATATGTGTTCCAATTTGCTTTATTTTTAGAACCGAAAAAATTGATAAAAAAAAAGAAAAAAAATTTAAACATTCCATATTGTTCCATATTCTTAACAAGTTTTACTGTAATATCTTATTAGAATAAATGCCGGAGGAAAAAAAACAAAAACAAAAACAATAAACCAGCTATTGAGATTATTTAATTCTGGCCTATTAAGAAAAGTGGAATAACAAACATTACATACATATGTACATACATATCATTCTATAAATAATGCCAAACAACATTTAACAGTCTGCACAAGTTTAAATACAAGTTTAACACCAAAAATGCTCTCAAAATATTATTAACATAAGCAAATAAATCACAATTCATGTTAATATTGTAACATAACAATAAAACTGATGTTAAGCATAAACTCTTACTCTTTTAATGTTTAAAAAGTCTTTTAAATTCACTCTCCTTATGTTAAACATTCATGACAAACATTGTAAACATTTAAGTAGCAGCACTGTTATGAGTTTCTTTACTTTCAGCCACTGTTAAATACAAACACAGCCTGTAAGTACATTTGGCCAATCAGTTAATATGTGTGTGTGTTTGTGCCATTTTGGTGAGTGTAACGCTATTTTCTTTAAAGATATCAGGCATGTTTTTTCTTGTTGGCCAGTTGTTAAATTCAGTCACCTGCAAAGGTTCAAACGCGCCACAACGTCTTCCGTTGTTTTATACGCTCCGACTTGGTTTACGAATGAAAATTCAAAAAAATTTATTTTTAACCCACAAAAGAAAAGCCCCCACAATCCGGCCGTAGTGTGGCTTTCTAATAAACAAAAGAAAATTTGTTTTATTTTAAGTTTTTTATTTAATTTTTCTAAAAACAATTTTTGTTCTCATTTTTTAAATTTTTTTCTTTGAATTGTTTTTGTTGGTTAATTGTGTTAAAAGTTTGATATGATTTAACAAGAGAAAGAAAGAAAAATATTTTATTTGTAATAAATTGGAGTTTTTTTTAATTAAATTAAAACAAAAATAAATTAAAAAAAAAATAATTTCAAAAAAAGTGCTAAAAATTATCAGTGATTTCTTGGAATATCAAAAAAAAAAAATTAAATTAAAATAACGGTGCGTAAAACCCTTTTTGTTTGTGTATTATAATACGGGTATCATTACTAATTAAAATGTGAAACTGTCTTGACATGTTTGTATATTGAGTGTGTTGGTTTCTTTGTTTTTTTTTTTTGCTCTCTTAAAAACAATGCCTACAACATTAACTTAGCGATGTTAGAATATCATTATTCATGTGCCACTCACTCACTCTCTTGCTTATTAATTCAACAACAAGTTGTAGCGAATGTTTCCATTATTTATAACAGCAACAACAACAACAACAATTATTCTTGGCTTCTTTAAATACAGCATTCTTAAGCATAAAAACAAAAATAACAAAAAACAAAAATAACAAAAAACAAAAATAACAATGAATGAACACTTGCTTACCCACATACATACACACACGTATGCATACAAACCAAAACCCACATTTTGTTTATGTTTTCACACACTCTTAACTCTAAATATTGTACAAGAAGAAAAAAAAGAAAGAGAGCTCTCTAGTACGTGTGTGTGTGTGTGCGTGTGTGTAATATGCCTATTTAAACAGCCAGCAAAGTAACCAATATTTGAAAACAATCTAAACAACCTGTTTTAGAATAATAATATAAACAACAACAACAAAAAAAACTAACAATAACAACCACAACAAGTTCCTTACAGTTTTATATGAAATATATTTTTCCTCTCTCTGCCTTTCTCTCTCTCTCACTCACTCACTCACACTCAGCCTCTCACTACTTTTCTTCTTAGCCAAACAGTGTGTAAATGAGTGTTTTACAGGCAGGTGCCAGTGTATTTTATAAGTGTATGTGTGCCTTTAGAAGAAAAAACAAAAAAAAAAAAAACAAAAATGTGTTAAAACAACAAAAACAAAAAGAAGTGGAAAAAAAGAAAAGAAAAAAAAATATGAAAGAATGAAAAAACGCGGTCAATTCGCTTGATTCGCCTTAAACAATTTAAAACTCCATAAACAGCAACAACAATAACAATAAAAAGATGAAAAAAAGAAAAAGAAAAACTCTGAAATGAAAGTCTGGTTTTGTTTTGTTTTGTTTTTCCAATACCCTACACCAGATGAAGTGGTGATGTATTGTAGTGAGTGAATGATTAAACCGATTGCCCATTAATTACTTCCCTTAGGGTTTATTCAGATAGAAATTAAAAAAAAAAATTCGCTGCAATTTGTCTAATTTGCTTGTATTTTCGTTTTATAACGCTGTTTAGCGACTTTATTTAGAAATGTTTCACGATTTCGAATGCATAACATGGTATTGTCGAAATTAATTGATTCAGCAACACTTTCTAAGTAAAATCACACATGTAAACCAATTCGTCCACTAAAAATTAATATTTTTCGACGAGTTGTAGGCCAACAATTTCCAACTCAAGACTCGAAATTAAATCATTCAGCAACGCTTTCTAAGTTAATATAGTTCTACAAGTCTCATGCGTTGTGGCGTGGTACAGGACAAGTTCCATAGTATCACCAGAAAAGATCTTTTAACCCCACAACTCGTACTTACTTAAATTGGCATTACAACCCTTTAGTAAGGATTACAACTTAGCTTCTCACACCATCCATGTTGTGTGTGTTAATTTTATCCTTGAGTAGCAGGGCCTACAGAAAGATTTTCTTTGATAAACTCTTCATCGCAATTTTATTTTACTCTTAGAGTTCTGACCAGAAGACTTCTGAAAGGAAGTCGCAGTAAAAAATACTTTTGATTCAAAAGGTCTGAGTCGAGTGTTGAACCATGGTTTCTCTTCTAATAAGCCACTACCTACTAAACTTACGGATATCAATAACCGCTTCCAGAATGCTGTTAAACATTTAGTCGTTTAGGACTAACATTTCTGGGTGCAATCCAATCCTCTAAGTTTAAAGGGCGAAATATTGATGGAAATTCATAGAAAATCATAGGACGACATCACAAGAAATGCCATGAGGGCAATCCAAGAAGGAGAATGCCGACACCTTCAGAAAAACAGCAAATTGAGGTAGAAATAAAACAATTCACATGTCCTGGGGAAAAATAAGGACAATAATCGAACATAAAATTCTGTTCATATTATTTGCTGAGACCATATCGAAATGGTTTATTTGCTTGAAAGGCCTATCGATTTTATTATTGTGTGGAATATAATAGCGTTACGACCTAGTTTCTAGGTCGTAATCCTGACTGAAGGGTTGTAATGACCAATTATGTATATAATAGTGCTCAAATGCCTGCCAGTTTTTGGAGTATTCTGAGCTAATCTTTCGCTATTCTTCAGTTAATACTGTTTGAAGCATTTTTGTTCACGTAGATTTTGTGTTTTCCGTTCCAATAAAATTCCAACAATGCTCCATGAGCTTGAGGGCGTCTGGTTAAATTCAGAGTTCTTTTTTTCTTATTGATTTCGTACAATGTAGGAATGTACATCAACCCAAGCCTTGTATTTAAGCAGTATGCTTTGGTTCATTGTCTTTTTGAAATATCTAAACGTCCTACGTCGCCGTAGTCTAGTAGGTAGTATGTTGGCTTATTAGACGTAAAGCCAGGGTTCAAACTCCAGGCCAGATATCAAAACAAAAAACAAAAAGTATTTCTTCGGCGACTTCCTCTCAGCAGATTTCTGGCAAAAACTCTGAGAATAAATAAAATTGCCATGAAAAGTTTCTCAAAAATCTGTCATTCGGAGTCGACTTTAAACTGTAGGTCTCACCATTCATGTATAAAATAAACACACATAGGATGAGTGGTGTGAGAAACTAGGTCGTAATCCTGACTAAAGGGTTGTAATGATCAATTATGTATGTACATATGTAAACGTCATTAATTGTCCATATTCGATGAGATTCTTTTTTACAATGTCTAAATAGATCCTGAGGTCTGCTTTCGTTGATATAAAGCTCTGAATTATTCACTCCTCATTTGCCAGACACCTATATGCCATTATGCAATCACTTCAGTGTTTAGGTGTTGCCTTTAAATTTTTTGTAACTGAAGGCTGTAAAAGGTTTCAGAGAAACAAGTACACGATCTTTTATGCCAAAAACTGGAGTATTTGCTTGCATTCCGAAGCAGAATTTTTTTTTTGGAACTCTGTAGCTTCGTTTATGTATCCTTTAGCATAAGTATTCAATTTTTTACAATAAACGAATGGCACTCGCGGCTTTCTCCTAGTCACATGGCTTCTAAGGTTTGCGTTTTTCAAAATTCTGTGTACAGTGCGTTGAATACATTTTTTTTTTGGATTATGAATTTATGTTTTCAACAATTTTTGATCCTGATAATATGGGGGTTTTTTAGGGGCTTTCACAAACTTTTTCATACGCAAAAAATACCTCCATTGTTTATAAGTTCTTA
Source organism: Sarcophaga carnaria (assembly GCA_958299815.1). Taxonomy (NCBI): domain Eukaryota; kingdom Metazoa; phylum Arthropoda; class Insecta; order Diptera; family Sarcophagidae; genus Sarcophaga; species Sarcophaga carnaria. Next base: position 22,017,557 of record OY283152.1, read on the forward strand.
AGTGTTTCCAAGCTTTGCAAATGCCAAAAGAAAGTACCAAACATAACTTTAAAAATTAACATCAAAGAATAAAAGTCTTGGTCGATGTGTATGGAGAAGGAGTGTTGAAAGTACGCCAGTGCCAGAACTGGTTCGCTAAATTTCGATCCGGCAATTTTGATGTCGAAGATACACCACGTTCTGGAAGGCCGGTTGAACCTGATAAAGACGCAAAAAAGGTATTAGTTGATGCGATCCGGCGAATAGCAACAATTGTGATCGGATTGAGGTTAAATTTATCAAATTCAACAGTTTATGACCACTTGATTGATATTATAGGAAAACTGTCTTTCATTTCCACAGAAAAAAAGAAACGAATTTACTTTCCGAACAACCCAATATTTTTTTATTTTTAATTTAAATTTATTTTTTTAATATTTTAGCCATGTAAACAAAATTGAATCTTTTTTACTCATCTGATAAGTTCCTTTTAAAATATGTTTCAATTGTCTTTAGAAAACCGTATGCATATTTAAGTTTAAAAACCTATTTTTAAAAATCTCTTCTAAAAGCTCGTATTATTTCTATTCTCCCATTAATTTCATACAAAACCATTAAGAATAGCCTCCAAACGATATAAGGTGCCATGGAAATACGAAAAACAAGTTCTATTCACTCATTATTTTTGCTCAGTTGTGTGGTATTAATGTCTGCAGTCTACAATTTAATTACCGTTAGTGGAGTGTAACAATTTATTAAAAGTTGAGATTCAATTTTACTTCTCCGTCTTATTTTTGTTGTTGTTTGTTTTCTTGATTGCCAGTGGTCTGTTTCTTATATTTTTTTCTTTGCCTTTTCTTTAAAGCCATTGTGTTTATTCTTTTTCATACTCTCACTATTAAGGAGTAAGTTTTTCTTGTTGTTTTTGTTTGTGTTCTTTTATTGAAAGAGATTTACAATAACAAAGCCCGCATAATTGTTCTTATTAACAGTTATTTTGCGAGTAGTTTTTTTCATTTTTTTATTTTCGGTAATAACTACTCAAATTCGTGAGTAATGATTATTTATTTTCATATTTAATGATTTATTATTAGACTTGTTGCTGTTTTTGTTGTTGTTAAGTTATATGAAATTTGTAATTTGAAGTTTTCAATCGCGTTAGTATAGTATTGCTTGCTGCTGCTTCTTATTTTCATTATTAATTAACACATTAACGGAGGATTTAAAACAACAACAACAGCCATAAGAATTTGTTTCATCTTATTTTTCGTCTTCACGAAACTATGTTCGTTCTTTTAATCACTACTACTGAGAGTGTTTGTTGTTTTTCTCTTGTGTTACTGGTGTGTTGGTACTGTTTCTTTCTGCTTCTTTTTCTTCATTTCATTTCTTATTAGAGTTTTTTTTGGAAAGTGTGTCTGACTGGTTTAGTAGTGCTCTAATAAATCATAAAATATTTTCGTTTAAAATTTTAGTGTTTTACGTTGTTTTTGTTGTGTTTGTAATATAAAAACAATTAAATTTTTCGTAAATAATAAAATAATTACATAGTTATTGTTGTTGTTTGGTGTTAAATATCAAAATAATGAAAAAAGTGTTACAAAAATAAAATAATACCCAGTGTTTTTGGGGAAAAAAGTAATGCAAAGAAAAGAAAAGCAACAAAATTTTAAGCAGAGCGAAAGAGTGAGTACGAGAGTATACAGTCATAGGCATATGTTGTATTACAGTAGGTGTTTTTTTTAAATAAAGATTGGTTTTGATTTAATTAAAAAAAATTTAAATAAAAAAATAATACGATTATTTATTAGCATTGAAAATTAAATAAAACTTAAATATATAAATATTATTGAAGTTTGTTATTGAATGGTGTTTGTAAAAAAATATAAAGAACATAGGTTTTGTATGAAAATTCATTTAAAATTATAAAAAAGTTTTAAAACCTGAGATTTTCTGGATTCACCCTTGTTACTAATAAACGGAAATATTATATCTGTTAAGGCGTTTGCGAGATTTTGTGGATTCACCCTTGTTACTAATAAATCAAGGCGTTTGAGTTACCAAACCGCAATCAGAGTTGCATGATTTTCTCTTTTAAGTTGTAATTTGTCTCCTCTTTTCGTAAAGTTTATTTGTAAGGCTTTTCTATAAGTTTTCTAGGGGATTGAAATCTAGACTACATATTAGCCATGGAATATTCAATATTTTTGGAAGACAACCATACTTTACTTTCTTTTGTAATACATATGTTGAAAACCAATGGTCGTAATGAAGCAAACAAGAAGCTTAAATTATAAAACAAATGCACACTTTATTATTATTATTATTATTTATTCATATAAATCTTTAATTTAATTTAATTTTCCTTAGATTGCACAACGCTTTCTTGGTCCAGATCACACCAACAGCTTACTTATTTAATTGGTCATTGCAATTCTGGATTACAATCTAGGTTTTCAGACTAGCCATGTTGCCTGTGTCTAGTAGGTAGTGTGTTGGCTTATTAGACGAAAAGCCTGGGTTCGAGCCCCAGGCCAGACATCAAAATAAAATACAAAAAATATTTCTTCGGCGACTTCCTCTCAGCAGATTTCTGGCAAAAACTCTGAGAGTAAATAAAATTGCAATGAAAAGTTTCTCAAAAATTTGTCATTCGGAGTCGAGTTTAAACTGTAGGTCCCGCCACTCATGTATAAAATTAACACACACAACATAAATGGTGTGAGAAACTAGGTCGTAATCCTGACTGAAGGGTTGTAATGACCAATTATGTATGTATGTATGCATGTTGCCTGTGTTTATGTTACACAAAGTGGCGGAACCCGCAGTTAAGTGTTGACTCCGAATGACAGATTTGAGAAGCTTTTCATGGCAATTTTATTTACTCTGAGATTTTGCCAGAAGACTTGTCGTAGGAAGTTGCAGAAAGAAATATTTTTTATTTTTCATTTTGTTGAAGATCCTTGAGCTATTCCTTGAGTTAAAGACTTTCGTCTAATAAGCACATAAACACCTGCTGCCAACAACAATAAATGTGGAAGTTTGGATCATTAGAATTATACTCTGTTGGTAGAAATAAAAATAACTTATTTTTATTCATAACATCAGGAGGTCAGCTTTGGTAAGGTGGCGGACCTAGACGAAACCAACGCCATTCCAAAATAAATGTGGCTATTACTGCAGTCTTTATACTCGAGTGAGAAAATAAGAGATCAGCAATCTCCATTTCTATTTTCAGCAAGAGCAGGGTACTGACACATGCAGTAAAGGAAAATCTCTTGGCTTTCCTAGATCTACAGCTTCTGAAGAAGTCTTTTGGCATTCCTACCAAAAGAACTGTGGCTATTGCTATTTTGTAATGCATGGCCATAGGATTAAAGGAAAGAAGTGAGTCGATCGTCTTCTTATTCATACGTGTGTAGCAGGGTCCAACAATATTGTAAATACTGTCCTGCTTTCAAAGAGTTTGAGCTTTTCCTTAAAATGAGGGTTTAGACAAATACCAAATGTAGTGTCATTGTGTAACTTAGTTCGGCATGGCTAAGGCTTAATTTTTTTACATTTAATCAATGGAGTAGTATTTATAAAAAGGGCCACATAGATCTCGTATTAATTGGAAGATTCCATACATACATACTTGGTTGGTCATTACAACCCTTCAGTCAGGATTACGACCTAGTTTCTCACACAACTTATGTTGTGTGTGTGTTAATTTTATACATGAGTGGTGGGACCTACAGTTTAAAGTCGACTCCGAACGACAGATTTTTGAGAAACTTCTTCATGGCAATTTTCATTTACTCTCAGAGTTTTTTTTGTCAGAAATCTGCTGAGAGGAAGTCGCCGAAGAAATACTTTTTGTGTTTTGGTTTGATGTCTGGCCTGGGGCTCGAACCCTGGCTTTTCGTCTAATAAGCCAACACACTACCTACTAGACCACGGCGACTACTGATTGGAAGATTAAGGTAAACCATTCTTAAAGGCCTGGAATTAGGTTTCATTGAATCTTTTATTCTGTAGTTTTGCCTAGATTTCGATAATTTCTTATCACTTATCAACTTATTGACCATAAAGATCATCCCTTTCGCTTTTCTGTGCCCATTACCGTACAGTTTACTTTCATTTCTCTGTAATTTATTACATTTTTATTGAAAATTTTCAATTTCATTGAGAAAACTTAAGTCGAATGACACAAATTAATGGAGTTTTTGACTACGGCGTTAAAGCGAATAGAATGTCATTTCATTCATAATTTTTATTGTTCTGTTTACTAAGTTTAATAAATAAAATAAAAATAAATAAAAAAAGAAAACACACAAATCGAATTAACTGTTACAACAATAAATTAAAGGAAATAAATTTTAAAAATGACAAATCAAGTGCGGTCATACAATTGTCTGTGACTGTATTATGTTGGCCATTAAATATGCAGGTTCTCTTGTTCTTATTGTTAAGTAAACTGGTTATTTTGGTTACAAACATCCATACGTACATATCTGGGTTTGTTATTGTTGTTGTCGTTGTTGTTGTAATTGTAATTCATTACACACTTGTTTTGCATGTTTTGTATGTTAACACAATTAACCTCTTGACTGGCTGTGAAATTTGAGATTTTTTAATGGAGAAATTCAAAAAAAAAGGAAATTATTTTTACTACACCCAATAATGTTAATTCGCTTCGCTTCTAATCTATTTTCAAAACATACATACATATTTTCGTTTGATTTTTATCTCATTTTCCCCAAAAAAAATTCAAAAGGGGATGGTTTTTAATCTTTCTTTGCTTCTTCTTTGGCTGCATTTTTATAGAATTTTAATTTTTTTTATTTTGGATAAAAGAACGTAAGAATATTTTTTTTTTTATTTTGATTTTCCCTTGTAAACTCCATGACATTTTGTTTCCTTCTTTGCTTGATGTTCGTATGTGTATGTCTATGGCTGTTGTTGTTGTTGTTGCTTTGGCTTAAAACCAAATTGCCTTCAAAATTCTCTTACCCTGGCGGCCAAAGTAACCTAAAAAATGTTGTTTTTTTTGTTTCTCTTACAGATTGAGAAAGATTTTTAATAGACGATAAAAAAAACATAGAAAAATAACAACAACAACAAAAGGAAAACAAAAAAAAAGAAAAAGGAAAATAGAAAAAAAAATTTCAAAAATTTCTTTGTTGGTTATAAAATAGCGACAACAACAATGACAACCACAGTAAAATAACAATTTCCTGTTTAGTTTGTTTTTGTTGCCGGTGTCGTTGTTGTTGTTGTTATTATTAATCAATAAATAATTTATTCTAATCATTATAAAAGCAACCTATAACAACAACAACAACAACAACACCAACAACAAAAAAGTGGTTTTTATTTTTATTTTTAAATATTTAAACCAAAGAAAACTTGTCATGACAAAAGATTGTTTGGAAGGAGAGATAGGGAAAGAGAGTGTGTATAGGAAATTATTATGTTAGAGACACATATTCATACACACACATACACATACACATAATTTTATTATAACTTCTATGGGAGCTGTTATCTGTGCCATGGAAATTATTAATTTGTTTCGGTGTTATTTTCATTCTTTTTTTTCATTCTTATTTTTAATAAAAATAAAGTGTTAAAAAGAGCAGGATTAAATATTAGAAAGTTGTTGGAATTTCTATACGTTACACCTGCACAAGTATTATGATTTTTCCTATTAACTTGGTTAATGTTTTATTGGATTACATGGTAGCCACTTTGTTAAAACTAGGGGTCTGATTTTGTATTCCGTACACTTCTGTTTGAATCTGTAACTAACCTGCTCTACCGCTTTTGGTGTCTGCTGTCCTTATACGTAATTGCCTCCCACAATCTCTCTCAATCCAAACATATGTACATATATGTCTAGTTTGTTATACTTGAAAATTTGAGCAACGCATGAACTAAAGACTGACTGGAGCCTTTTGCATGCCTAAGCCTTATTGAGAATAGTAAGGAGTGCTGTAGAGCTCTGGACCTATGTATATGTATACGGTTTCATGGATGTCATATCCTATTGTCATCACCGCTAGCTTCCGTATTCAGCATATTGAAATCATCGTACCTCTTCCAATTTTCACTACACAGCGTCGTTGCCATTGATATATACTTTTCCGTCAGATACATAATGTCCTCACGTTATACTATCATACTATTGCCGTCATCTCCATCAGGGATGCCAAGAATTAAGTTCACACTACTCTGATACATTCCTTCTCCTAGTACCAACTCCTACAGAAATTGTGCGAAAGCGCGTCTAGACGGTTTGGTCATGCTTCTCTATTAGACAGGAACTTATTTTTACTCCACCCAATAATGTTAACTTCTACACTACTAATCTATTTTTAAAACATATTTTCCTGTTTGCCTAGCTCAACGAGTAGCATAGAGTAGATCAGGTCATGTTCCTTTAATGAATAGCCATTTAATCGCCTTGGAGATAGTCATGAATTCCACCTAAAGGGTCCGCCAAATAACTTTTTTTTTTGAAAATGTTTTAAAGAAAAACTACTGAATATTTTCTCAAATTTCATTTTTTTATTTGAAAGTACAATCCTTCCGATTAATAATGGAAAATAATTTCATTCAAATGGCTGTCTCGGCTGGCCATGCAGTAGCCTACACATTATCGATTGTGTGCAGCTGTATTTCACCAATGCCTTCACGAATATTGTCCTTTAAAGCGTCAATTGTCTCTGGCTTGTCGGCGTAACAGTTATCTTTGACGGCACCCCACAAATAACAGTCCAACGGTGTCAAATCGCAACTCCGAGGTATCCAAACGACATCAGCTTTGCGACTGATAATGCGATGTTTAAAAACAGGGCGCAAAACATCGAGTGTATCTTCGGCTGTGTGGCACGTAGCGCCGTCCTGTTGAAACCAAATGTTGCCAATATCCTCCTCTTCAATTTTTGTGAACAAAAATTCGTTCAACATGGCCCGATAACGATCGCCATTGACTGTAAAGGCCACTCCTTGCTCATTTTCGAAGAAAAATGGCCCAATTATGCCTCTGGACCAAAATCCGCACCAAACAGTGACTCGTTTTGGGTGCGTCGGCTTTTCAATGTATGCGTGCGGGTTTTCTGTGCCCCAAATGCGACAATTTTGCTTGTTTACATACCCTCGAAGATCAAAATGAGCTTCATCTGAAAAGATGATTTTTTTTTTTGCCAAAATCGGCATCTTCTGTAAGTCGATCGCAGGCCCACTTAGCGAACCGAAAACGCATTGGATGGTCAATTCGCTTCAACTCCAGAACCAATTGGACTTTGTATGGCGTCATACTAAGGTCTTTATGCAAAATTCGTCCCAATGATGTCTCCGAAATGTTTAATTGTTGAGAACGACGGTGAATTGATGTTGATGGCGCTTCACGCACACTTTCTGCCACAGCAGCAATATTCTCGGGTGTACGCACTGTTTTTGGCTTTTCACGCTTTGGTTTATCGATGAGGATGCCAGTTTCTTTCACTTTTTTCACAAGATAACGAACATACGGAGCTGACGGTGTTTCTTTTCTTCCAAAATCCGTACGCAATTTTCGCACACATTCTGCAACATTGCCATGATTTTCAAAGGAATGTCGCAATATTTCCTAGCATTGTTCAAGCGTATACACAACCATATTCGTTCAGCGGAAAGATAAAACTAATTATTTGTCAAATCAGACATGAGCTAAGTGTTACCATTCACGAAATAAGTAGTAGTTGAAAAAAAAAAACATTGGATGGCGGTCCCGAAAGTTCGCTATGCAGTAGTCCAGTAACCCTTCAGGAGAATCCATTTTATCTCGCCTTAAAATGTATTAGCTGGTATTGCCTTCATGTCACTAGTAATAAATATAGGAGATGAGTATGGCCATCAGAATTCGGCATTTCCATTGTCTCGCAGTTGCTTCGCACCAGAGACCGACTATTTCCCTAAGTCTAAGCGTTTACAATCAATTGAGGAGAATAAACAAGCCTTAGTAGCCTCTAATCTGGGTGTGGTTGATTGTCGGGTTCTAATATTTCTCAATGAACAGCATAAGCTTGGCCTTTTATGGATTTACTCAACAACCGATTCCAATTAGAGAATATTGCGAAAGCAATTTCACATTCTTTAAACGGTTTTCTCTTTATTTGAGGAGCATTTCAATATCGGATTTATTTTTTTTTTGCTTGTAGATATTCTTTTAGCCTCTGTAGTGTGACCTTTTCACCCATTTTATGTATATTTTTTTTAAGTAATGCTATATTAGAGGCTTGGCTTAGTTATATTAAACAAGTTTTTTCCCCTTTTTAAGTATTTTTCATAAAAATTTTCGGTTATTCTCTCCATTTTAATTAAATTTAATTAAGTGTCCCTATTATTTCCTCCATGCGAATTATATTTTGTGGTTATATTTCGCTAATTAAATTATAATTTAAAGTAAACAAATTTCATACAGAATATGGAATTAAAATTGGAAGTCGCCGTAGTCTAGTAGGAAGTGTATTGGCTTATTAGACGTAAGGCCACGGTTCAAACCCCAAGTCAGACATTTCCAACAAAACGAAAATATGAAAAAATATTTCTTCGGCGACTTCCTCTCAGTAGATTTCTGGCAAAAACTCTGAGAATAAATAAAATTGCCATGAAAGGTTTCTCAAAAATCTGTTGTTCGGAGTCGTCTTTAAACTGTAGGTCCCGCCACTCATGTATAGAATTAACACACACAACATGAGTGGTGTGAAAAGTTAGGCCGTAATCCTGACTGAAGGGTTGTAATGGCCAAATTATGCATATGTATATATGTATGTATATGAATTTAAATTTTTTTTTTATAATTTTGTGACATATTCTTGAAAAACAAAAGCTGTACTTATTATTTCTTTCAACACTGTATATGTATATATATATCACAACATTAAAAATTTAATAAAATTCTTTCTCTCTCTCTCTCTCTCTTTGTTAACAGGTACAACAACCACCACGAAATCAAGAGTTTAAATTTCCAAAAAAAATCGATACAAAAGGAATAAAAAATAAAATAAAAAGTGAAAAAAGAAAAACGCCGGCCGGTCAATAATTTTAATCCCCAATGAAACAAAGAAATCTGCTTTAAAAAAAGGTACCCAAAAGAGAAAAAACGACATAGTAACACCTTTAAGAAGTAGAAAGAAATTCTCAAGCATTCCCTTAAATAAGAATTAAGTCCCCCCCCTTAAAAAAAGCAGATAAAAAGACAAGACCAAAGGTGACCAAAAAAAAAGAAATTTTTTTTTAGTTTTTTCTTAAACGCGTTCATTTAATCATTATTTCGACAAAAACAAAAACAAAAAATAAAAATAAAGGAAGAAACGACAACAATAACAACAACAACAACAACAAATTTAAAAGGTAAGTGAACAACAAATAAATTTTTTAAAATTAAAATCCATTTTAGTGGGTAAGTAAATAAGAGGGGCGGGGGGTAATGACAAAGGATAAATACTTTAAGGCTAAGACAACAATAGACTTGTAAGACGTTTTAGGCCACATTAAATATCTTAAGCACGTGTATCTTATGCAAACAAGATCTTTCGCAACGATAATGAAATCTAAAATTCAAAATATTTAAACGAAGAATAATGCTTAGCAAGTCAGGCATGTCTGGCTGTGCTGATATTAACGATTAAAGGACAGAAGACAGAAAAGGAAATTTAAATTAATTTTTTTTTTGCTTTTCCTATCTTCTGTTTTTCGCTTAATAGATAATAAACAAAAATTGTATTGTATTTAGAAAATGCATTATAATAACTTGGGGGAAAAAAATAAACACCAGCGTGGGTCCTCCTCAACTGTCAGTTACAAATGGCATTTGCAGGCTTGGGTTTCAAATTAAAAAGCAGCGGAGAAGTCTGTTCGTTTTTTTAAATTTTTCTTTACAAAAAGACTTAAATTAGTGCGTAGTTTTGTTTTTCTAACTCGCAATACAATAGATAATGGCATTACGCTGGCAATAAACGGATGCTTGTGTTTGTTTGCCCCGAAGGGGACAATCTAGGGGCCATAACACTACTTCTTCATTTAAATTTATGTTTTAAAGCGTTACCAACCGTTATATCCTTTCTTGGTATTTTAATGTATTCTTGAAAAAAAGTACTTCTTCATCTTGTTTATCACAAACTACTTTAAGGTAGCCTAAGGAAAAGTACCAACTAAACTTTACTAGTTTGTAAGTCAGGTTAGGTTAGGTCTGAGTGGTAACTCTGATTTCACAAAGCTCACTTGAGCACGCATAGCGGCCCGTTGTGATGCCACGGGTGATCGCAGTCCCTGTACTGACCAAGTTCCACCAAAATCAGTGAAGAGGAAGAAGTTGGTCAGCGCAAGGGCTGCATATCAAAAGCACGACTACCCCATACTGGAAAACCAGTCAGAAAGTTTTATGAACGAAGCTATATCCTTGATATCAATAAATGATAGCTCCGTCAAGCTGACAAGAAATGGAGAGCCAAATAGCCTATATCTACACCTAGCAAGAGACGGGCACTGACAAAGGAAGTGGATAACAGTCTCCTCTTCCTCAGCGGATCTGCATCCACGGCAGAAGTCGTTAAATGGGAGCCTCATTCTCTTCGCGTGTCTACCTTTAATGCAAGTCACATCGCTGTAATTGGGGTTTAAGTTAGAATAGGTTAAGTGGCGGACCCTCCCCTTTGGCCCGAGTTTAGGCCAACTGTGATGCTGCAGTTAATAATCAACACAGGCATCAAATATTCCGTATAGAAGACCATTTCGACTACAAAATAAGTCTGAATACTGCATTGATATTATGTATTGGAGAGTTCAGTCAAGGATGACAGAGATCAAGAAACTTCATATCTTCATGGTAGGAATAGGGGGCCCTGAAGTAAAAGATGGTCTCTGCTCCTGCTTAGACCCAGATCTGCAGCTCAAGTCATTTGCGGGAATGCCAAGTCTATAGGCATGCCTGTCCATAGAACAATAGCCCCTAAGAATAGGAAGTTTGCGATATATGGCCATCAGATTAATGGGCAGAAGGCAAATAGTCCTCTTCTTATTAATGCAAGTCCAACAGTGTCTAGCAATGTTATTTCGAGTTTACATACATACATACATACATAATTGGTCATTACAACCCTTCAGTCAGGATTACGACGTAGTTTCTCACACCACTTATGTTGTGTGTGTGTTAATTTTATACATGAATGGCGGGACCTACAGTTTAAAGTCAACTTCGAACGACAGATTTTTTTGAGAAACTTTTCATGGCAATTTTTATTTACTCTCAGAGTTTTTGCCGGAAATCTGCTGAGAGGAAGTCGCCGAAGAAATACTTTTTGTATTTTGTTTTGATGTCTGGCCTGGGGCTCGAACCCTGGCTTTGCGTCTAATAAGCCAACACACTACCTACTAGACTACGGCGACTTTCGAGTTTACTTTTACAAAAAAAAAAAGTCGGATAGAATTTTTGAAAGCAAAACAGTCATTATTATAGAAGTCTATACGAGGGTGTATTGATAATTCCTTGGTTTTTTGATTCAAAAATAAAAAAAGAAAAAATTTTTTTTTTCTTGATTTTCGTATTAAGAGGCTAGCACTACCTCTTGCGAGAGATTAATGCGGAATAAACAATGTTTTCTTCTCACTACATACAATACACGTTCATTAAGGGTGTTCTTTCTAGGTAACAATAAATGGAAATTCCATAATTCTAGGATCGGTTAAAGTATACCATTTCGCTGTTGTTCTGGTAGAGACTTGATTAATGAGGCTGAAAAAAATATGGGGAAGATAGTCCTGTGTTGCTTAAAGGAACACAACAAAATATGCTAACGAGCGACGACATTTCGTTTGCTTTTGACGGCCATTAATGACAGACTACCACGTAATTTGTGGAGCAGTTGAAACCTACTAAGGTACAGTGATATGAAAAATAATAAGGACAGTGCCCACCCAAACTTACATTATATTTAAAACCGAATAAAAACTCGAAAATTCCTTCATGTTTAAAAACTTATTTTTGCCATGGTAGAAAAAAGTTTAAAAACAAAATTTTTTGCCATTCCTATAATAATATTTTGATTTTTTTTGTGATTTTGTATGAATGTATGTAGTTTAAGGTGTGAAAAAAATAAGGACACTTCATGAAATCTTAAAGCTATAACTAACCTAAGAAAAACTAAATATGTAGATATTTATGCTGAATATTGTTGCATGAAGCCTTAGTGCCACATTAGTATACTTTGTTGTGCATCCTTTGTTATCCAGAACAGCAGCACAGGTTCTAGGCATTGAGTCGACCAAATTTTGACATTCTATGCATCCTCTATAACATTCCAAAGGTCGCCGCAGTTTGTTGGACACTTTCCCCTGATTGTCCTTTTAACTTCGTTCCACAAATTTTCTATTGGCTTCGAATCAGGGGACTGTGTTGGCCATTCTAAAACATTAATTTGTTTGTCCTGGACCACTTCTTTGTGTACTTTGCCGTATGCTTTGGGTCATTATCCTGCTGGAAGACCCCTTTGAGTGGCGTATTTTCTTAGGCATACGGCAGCATTGTATTTTTCTAAATTTCGGTGTAATCAGCCGATTCCATTACATTCTGGATACGATATAGAGGACCCACACCACAATAAGAGAATGACACCAATACCTTAATGCTACCACCACCCTGTTTTACTGTCTTTAAATTATATTTTGGTTTGAATTTTTGATGGATAGAACTTCTTACATGGTAAGATGTAAGAATTAAATCCAAAATATAATTTAAAGACGGTAAAACAGGGTGGTGGTAGTAGCATCATGGCATGAGTGTCATTCTCAAGGCTTGGTTTTTCTTGATATTTGTAAACTTCTACATAGTAATTGTAATCGTTCGAGTGTCTTTTTTTCCGTTAAGCCTTCTATTCTAAATTTCCTTGCATTTGACAACAACAAAACTACACAGAAAGCGCATGATTCTCGAAGTTACCATACGGAAAAGAAATGAAATATAAACAGAGTGGAAGGTAATGTTGGTAGTCAGCAGTTACGGGTAAAGAACGTTTACTTAAGTTCAGCTAATTTTGGAGACGCCCTCGTTTATTGTTCGCCATGAGTTTAGAAAATGTTCCTTTTTTTTTGTGTTCGTTTTCCCTTTCCTCCCCGAATCTAAGAAATTGTAGTTAAAAACCCATCAACTAAATATTTTCCTCTTACAACTGAGTTTAGATATTTATCGTCTTCTTCTTCTTCGTATTTGGCTGGATTAAAATCTATGCAGAAAATGCTAACAAAAAAAAAACGAAAAAGAAGACACAACGAAAAAAATGTTGATGATGCTGGGAAGACAAAAACCAGCATGATTTTTTTGGACATGGAACGGATCGAAAAAAAGAAAAAAAAACGTGTAAAAGAATCTTTAGACAGCTAAAACTCATCTAAAGGAATTGAACAAAGAACAAAAAAGAGAGAAAAGCAATACAGAATAGAAATACGATAATTCTGTTAAAATGAAGGAAATAAAAAAAATAGAAAAAATAGAAATGCTCTGGTAAAATAATATGAGCCAAAGAATATAGTTTTCATTGTCATTTCTGCTTACGAGTATACATGCATATGCAGCAGAACATCATAATTTCGTTGCAACTTCAGAGGAAAAAAAACGGATTTCTCTTTAGCAACAGAATTTTTATTTTGAAATGTTTTTTGGAAGGCGATATTTTTTTTTTATTCCTGCTTATGAGCAGAGTTTTAGCAAAAACAATCTGCTGCTGCTGCTGTTGGGTTTAGTTATAGAAAAGTTTTACCTAAAATTTCTTACGTTACCACCTGTGGCTCAAAGTATTTCTAATAATAATAGTTTCTCTTCACTCTCTCTATCTCTTTCTCTCTTTCTCTTTATTTTATCAACAAAATTTTGGTTTTTTAAAAATTTAAACCCTTAAACTACAAGGAAGCATTGTTAATGGAAGACTAAAATGTTTAAAACATGTAGAGAAACTTGTTAATATTTTGGGATCGTTGTTGTGCTTACATACCTTAACTTTCCCCAAAGGAAAGTATAATTAACAATTATTTTACTGTGTCCGTCCTGTATGAACCATGCAGCAGTACACACATAACAATTACGGCATGAATAATTTATACGAACATTTTCCTTTGAGTGTGTTAAAACAAACATAGATACTTTACACATGTGTTTGTTTAGTTGAAATGCTCTTGTTAATGTTGTTGTTGAAGGTTTGCGTGTATGATTTTAGCATTTAATGTTATTGTAATACCCTACAGTCTATGGTTTAAAAGATCGAATTGGGTTTGCACTGGGATTTGTAAGAGTTTTGAAGACTTAGGATGAGCTGTTTAGATCAGAATTGTTTCAGGATTTCTGTTGGCTTCCATTTGTATCTTTATGAGGGTTTTTAACATGAAAACTAGTCACTAGATTAGCCTCAATTACTTACTTATCTTAAGTGATCATTACAACCGTTTAGCCAGGATCAGAACCTAGCTTCTCGCTTCACTTATATTGTGTGTTAATTTTATCGAATGAGAACGACAGATTTGAGACAATTTTTCATGACAATTTTAAGCCTTTTAAGCTTCGATTTCGTAAAGTTCGAACGACAGATTTGAGAAAATTTTGATGACAATTTTAAGCCTTGATTGCTGCGAGATTATCCAAAAACATGTGGCATCCAAGGCTAAATATATTTCGGACTGCCAGATGAATTATTGTTGGATGACTAAAATAATGGACTTAAAAATCTTTAGGTCTTCAGATAAAATGTAAGCTTCCATTCGAGAAAATGCTTTAAAAAAAACTACTGAATATTTTCTCAAATTTCTTTTTTTATTTGAAAGTACAATCCTTCCGGTTAATAATGGAAAATAATTTCATTCAAATGGCTGCCTCGGCTGGCCATGCAGTAGCCTACACCAGAAGATGCCGATTTTGGCAAAAAAAAAATCATCTTTTCAGATGAAGCTCATTTTGATCTTGGCGGGTTTGTAAACAAGCAAAATTGTCGCATTTGGGGCACAGAAAACCTGCACGCATACATTGAAAAGCCGACGCACCCAAAACGAATCACTGTTTGGTGCGGATTTCGGTCCAGAGGCATAATTGGGCCATTTTTCTTCGAAAATGAGTAAGGATTGGCCGTTACAGTCAATGGCGATCGTTATCGGGCCATGTTGAACGAATTTTTGTTCACAAAAATTGAAGAGGAGGATATTGGCAACATTTGGTTTCAACAGGACGGCGCTACGTGCCACACAGCCAAAGCTACACTCGATGTTTTGCGCCCTGTTTTTGAAGATCGCATTATCAGCCGCAGAGCTGATGTCGTTTGGCCACCTCGGAGGTACGATTTGACACCGTTGGACTATTATTTGTGGAGTGCCGTCAAAGATAAGTGTTACGCCGACAAGCCAGAGACAATTGACGCTTTAAAGGACAATATAAGTGAAGCCATTGGTGAAATACAGCTGCACACAATCGATAATCTGCTTAAAAATTGAACCGATCGTGTAGGCTACTGCATGGCCAGCCAAGGCAGTCATTTGAATGAAATTATTTTCCATTATTAACCGGAAGGATTGTACTTTCAAATAAAAAAAGAAATTTTGAGAAAATATTCAGTAGTTTTTCTTGAAAGCATTTTCAAAAAAAAAAGTTATTTGGCGGAACCTTTATGTTCTCGAATTAGACCTAGAAATAGAACAACTTGTAGTTTTTAATTGCATTAGCAATTGGGAATTAAAACAATATACAACTCATAAATCTAAGATAATTCTCCAATCATTACTGACACTTTATACTGGGTACCCGGAACTATTCCGTCATGAAGTTATTGTTTTGTGGGGTATCATGCAGTCATGCGTGGCTGATTATAAATTGTTTACGGGTTTATTCGATTATCATAATGCATGTTTGAGTTTTGAGTGGCTAATTTGGCAATTTTTTTCTTACAAAATTTAGCGCTTTTTCAACATAAATTGGCAGTACAGAATTTTTTTTTTTTAAATTTAAGAGGATTAGATCTGGGAAAGTTTCCTTCTACTATTGCTTACTTACTTACTTAGTTGGTTGTTACAATACTTTAGTCTGGATTATAACCTAGCTTCTCTCACCAGCCCATGTAACGTGTGTTAATTTTATACATGAGTGGCGGGACCTACAGTTTAAAGTCGACTCCAAACGACAGATTTTTGAGAAATTTTTCATGGCAATTTTATTTTGTTTACTCTCAGAGTTTTCGCCAGAAATCTGCTGAGAGGAAGTCGCCGAAGAAATATTTTTTCATATTTCGTTTTGATATTTGACCTGGGGTTTGAGCCGCGGCCTTACGTTTAATAAGCCAACGCACTGCCTACTAGACTACGGCGACTTCTGAGAGGAAATTGCCGTAAGAAATAATGTCTGAGTAGGTAATAATGTCTGGGGTTTGAACTATGAGATTTCGTCTAATAAGTAAACACACAACTAAAATCTAATCGTTATGTGTGTTTTTTTATATTTTTGTTCCTTTCCACCACCATAAACAAATTGAAAGTTACCAACACTGCTTGTTGTTTTCCAAAGCATTACTTATGCTGATAACGTTTGCTGTGGTTGTTGTTGTTGGTGTAGTGTTTGTTGCTCTCTCTGCTTAATATTTTGGAATTCGTAACAGTTTTGTATACTTAAGTCCACAGTCGTACGTCGTGGTATCCTCTCTCGCTCGTGCTCTAAAACTTTAAAAACATTCCAGGGGTCATTACTCCTCTCATGCATAGAAAATTCTCATACATACATACATACAATTTTATCTATGCTGTTGTAATTGTTGTTGTTTTTGTTACAGTATTAGTGTTGCATATTTGTTTCTTTATTTTGTTGCATTTAGTTGGTTATTGTTGGTTTTGTTGGTGCCTGTTTGCCTGATTACCCAGTGAACAATGATGATGTGCAACCATCATGGGTTTATATGGCCTTTAATAGGAGAATAAAAAGGGATTTCTATGGGCTTTTGATTGCTTTCAGAAAACAAGATTTAGATCGGGATCCGTCGTTGGTGTTTTTCTATTTAGAATCTGTGCTATTTTTCAACAATAGAAAACCAAAATACTAAGGTAATGTTATGAAGATTTACTAGAGATATTTAATGCTCCATACATACATAACATAATTGGTCATTACAACCCTTCAGTCAGGATTACAACGTAGTTCCTCACACCACTTATGTTGTGTGTGTTAATTTTATACATGAGTGATGGGACCTACAGTTTAAAGTCGACTCCGAACGACAAATTTTTGAGAAACTTTTCATGGCAATTTTATTTACACGCAGAGTTTTTGCCAGAAATCTACTGTGGAGGAAGTCTCCGAAGAAATATTTTTTGTATTTTGTCCTGATGTCTGGCCTGGGGCTCGAACCCTGGCTTTCCGTCTAATAAGCCAACACACTACCTACTAGAGTACGGCTCCACGATTTCCAAAAAAACCTTTGTTTCCTTTTAATCGGTCTCTTTACTCAACCATCGAGTAGGATCCTGAAACTTTGTCAGGCCAATAGGCTTGGAGAAGATATTATAGGGATTCCCTATAAATTTGGAGGGGACTTCGAGAGATCGTATGGTCTTAGTATTAAGTTACCTCTTCGAGACAATAATAATCCTTCCTACAGGAGTTCCAGAAATAAAATTTTGATCGCTTTAAACTGAAAATGATCATTGGGTAGCTTCGTCAGTCTATTTTAGGGACATAAAAGACAACCCAACACTAAGTGAAGCGTTTTTCTATTTCCTTTTTTTTTGCCAACATAATCATTATAAGTGGGTTCACTTTGTTGTTGTTGTTGTTGATTTTTTGAATTTCTTTTAGAATTTTATGAGTCGAGTGGCGTTATGCTTGTTTGTTGGTTTATTCAAACCCCCTCTCAATGTTCTTTTAAACATTTTTGACTAAATGTAGTGTAATGCTGGCCATTTATGCTTTTAACAGCCATAATTATTAACACAGCCAAAAATAATAGCATAAAACAGTAATAGCAACAACAACATCAGCAACAAAAGCAGCAAAAAGAACAAGAATATTTAAATCAAAA
This sequence comes from Sarcophaga carnaria, assembly GCA_958299815.1. Lineage (NCBI taxonomy): Eukaryota > Metazoa > Arthropoda > Insecta > Diptera > Sarcophagidae > Sarcophaga > Sarcophaga carnaria. The sequence continues at coordinate 22,035,598 of OY283152.1, forward strand.
TCAACAACATATACTACTGCATGGATGAGAGGGGAAATAACTTGAAGAAGGGGGGGGCTGAAAAAATATGGAACAGGATAAAAAGTTGATGGGATTTAGAGAAGAGCCCTTTTGAATCAATTGAATTGGAGCAAATGATAATGAGGATGAAGATGATGATGATGCTTTAAAGGAATGCTTCGGATACGAAGTAAGAGTTTTAAGGGCCAGTTTAACAATTCAAAGGGAAAAGATTAAATTATTTAAGGAATAAAAAGATTATTTATAACACAGAAGAATATTTTTGATCAAGAGACTAAGAATCGCAAATAAAGTCTGGCATACGATATGCAGAAAAGTTGCAGGATATCCAAGATGTCTGCCACTAGATCTGTACTAGTTGTGATGTAAGAGGCCAACGTTTGAGCAAACAGAATGGATTTGAAAGCATATAAGGTAGAGTTGGTTAAGGTACATAGTTGGATTTATGTTGGTATAATCGGAGCAACTTGAACTTGTGCCACATCGACTCAGGGTTCCGTTTATATACATATAAGGCCTTTGCATGCTAACCATGCAAGGCCTTTGGTAATGCTAACCATAGCTATTGGGTTCAATTGGTAGGATAAAAAGGAGAAAATGCTGACAAGAGATTCATTAGTAAGCATCGCGATCTGTCAAATAAATTTTTAACTGTTCTCTGGACAGAATCATACAAATTTATGATATTGGGAGAAAGTTCGGCGGACCATTCTGGACAGATGATGGAACAGTGGAACGATACCACAGTGAAATGTTCAGAACCCATATGGTAAGTCTCCAATATCTTCCAAACTGAAGTCTACACCATCGAAAAATATTTCCTTACTTAATTGATCATTATCTGTGGCGTTACAACGGGCCGCTTTGTGTGCTCATGTGAGCTTTGGTAGAGGGAGCTATCACTCACAGCTATTGGCAACACTGGTTTAAGCAGCTCACACACGTTTCGTGTTTTGCTTCACTGTCAAAAATCTTCAGTTTGTTCTATAATTTAACCATGAATCGTCTTACAAACGAACAACGCTTGCAAATCATTGAATTTTATTATCAAAATGCGTGCTCTGTTAAGAAAGTTCATCGCGCGCTTCTTCCATTGTATGGTCACGCTTACGTAGAGTGCGAACTGAAGAAAATATCGCAGCTGTATCGGCCAGTGTTAATGATGACCATCACTTATCGATTCGTCGCAATTGGGCCTCTGTTACTCAACAACGTGGACAATTTTGCGGAAGGATTTAGGTGTGAAGCCTTTCAAAATACAGCTGGTGCAAGAATTGAAGCCGAACGCCCTACCGCAACGCAGAATTTTTGGTGAATGGGCTCTTGGAAAGTTGGCCGAAGATCCACTTCTTTATCGAAAAATTGTGTTCAGCGACGAAGCTCATTTTTGGCTCAATGGATACGTAAATAAGCAGAATTGTCGATTTTGGAATGAAGATCAGCCAGAAGCATTGCAAAAGCTACCAAGGCATCTAGAAAAAGTCACAGTTTGGTGCGGTTTATGGGCTGGTGGCATCATTGGTGGCATTCGTGAGATATCGGCCGAAATGTTGGAAAGATTATGCCAAAATTGGACTATGCAGATGGACCATTTGAGGCGCAGTCGCGGTCAACATTTGCATGAAAAATCTTCAAACATTAAATTATATGGACCGTACTATCGATTCATATAAAGATTTCATGAATTTTTCTGAATTTTATATTTTTTTTTTTTAAATTGATCATTACAACCCTTTAGTCAAGATAACAACCTAGCTTCTCACACCACCCATGTTGTGTGTATCCGAACGATAGATTTTTAAGAAACCTTTAATGGCAATTTTTTTTTACTCTCAGAGTTTTTGTCAGAAATCTGCTGAGAGGAAGTCGCTGGAGAAATATGTTTTCATATTTTGTTTTGTTCAAGATGTACATATGAGTTGGGGCTTGAACCACACTATCTACTGGACTAAGGGGACAAGGGTAGAGTCAAAGCTTACATGTTTTCCTTGTATTGCAATCGATTTGAATTTTCTTGCAATTATAACTGGGGTATCTTATCTGCCTTTGATTCGATATAATATGCCTGTCCATTGTAGTTTGATTATTATCTCAATTTTTTTCACCAAATCCAAGCACTTGCAAAAGAGTGGGTGAGTTTATGTTATTCATACGTTTTTTTTTATTTTTTGTGGTTTTTTCTTTCTTAAAGTAAAGTCTTAACAAAAATTCAGGTCAAATCAAATTTTATTTTATGCTGCTTTTTTTCTGCTGTTTTACTAGCATTTTTTTCTTCTTTATTTTCTAATTTAATTGAATCTTGGAGATTCAATTCACTTTTACGATAATAAAAAAAGAAAAAACAACGAAATCAAACAAGATAGAAAAGAAAATAAAAAGTAGAGAAGAAGAAACAAAAAAAAAATCTCAAAGCTAAAGAACGTTGTTCAAAATATGGAACGAACACTTTTGTAACGTCTTTTACTGAGCACTCAAGTGCCAATTGAAATTTTATGCTCGTTTTTTTTCTTGCATTTTTTTTCTGTGCATAAAATTCTTTTTAAATGCTTTTCTTTCTTTCGTTTTTCAGAAATTTATTTTATAGACAATTTTTTTTATTTATTTTTTCTCTTTTTTCTATAATCTCCTCTAGTATGCATAGATACAGTCATGTTAACATTAAAGATTTCACTTCGTCATTTTGAAAATGATTCGCTTTTTTTTAATATCGTTTTTTTTAATATCGTTGATAAAAAATCAAATAAATTTTGGAATAAAACGATGAAAAATAGATTGAAAATTTTATATTAAAAATCGTTAAAAATTTAACATATGAACCGACCGACAGACACACTTTAAACACAAATTTAAAGAGCCACCCATGTAACGTTAAATTAAAAATTGAAAAAGAACTCGTATTATAAAATTAAATAAAATAAAAAAAATTATAAAAAATGCAGTTTTTTAGTCATACTTATGAATTCATTTAAAAAAAATTTTATTTCATTTCATTTAAAATTTAAAATATTTTAAAACTTACTCTGGCAACTTGTGTGCGATAAATGCCAAGATGTCTTGTAGTTTTTTAATTTCATCTGCCACTAGTTTTGTTAGTGTTACAAAGTTTTTGTTTTTAATATTTAAAATTAATAAACTAACCCACGTTTTAATTGATTAACTTGTAAATTTCATATATTTTTTCTTGTTAAAAATATCTAATAATTATTTAAATACGTAGGCGTTGGCCAGTAAAATATGTTTAGAAAGTTGAAGATTGTCAAAACATTTTGAATTTAAATTAGAGGTGCAGTGTGTTGGCTTATTAAACGTGAGGCCACAGTTCAAAACAGAAACAGATTTCTGGCAAAAACTCTGAGAGAAAATAATAAAATTGTCATGAAAAGTTTCTCAAAAATCTCCTTTCAAAAAATCGTTTTCCTCGCCGTAGTCTAGTAGGTAGTTTGTTGGCTTATTAGACGTATTGAACATCACGCCATAAAATCACTTTGAGTGGGTGTATCTTCTTTCGATCCCCCCAGAAAGCTGGGCCTCGTCGCTAATGATAACTTTCTCTCTTCTGTTGTCGAGCTACAGAATGGCGGCTGTGTGGATAAGAAGTGCAAGGTAGTTTACGGTTAGCAACTGATGTACTGTCTGTGCTTTGCAATTGAACATCTTCACTTTCAAAATTCTTTGAAAAGATCAAAAATTTATGCCTAATTGTATGACACGCCACCTGGTTGATATTATAAAGTATTCTGCTATATCTCCAGCCGCTTGGGCAATATTTCCAGCACAACGACTGCTCCGGTACGGCCACTCAGGTACGGCAGCATGTAGGCAAGTAACTAAACTCGGAAGAATTTGCTCATGTGTATTTTAGCCACCCTTACGAAACTGTATCTAAAGGGTCCGCCAAATAACATTTTTTTTGAAAATGCTTTAAAAAAAAACTACTGAATATTTTCTCAAATTTCCTTTTTTTATTTGGAAGTACAATCCTTCCGGTTAATAATGGAAAATAATTTCATTCAAATGGCTGCCTCGGCTGGTCATGCAGTAGCCTACACGATCGGTCCAATTTTTAAGCACATTATCGATTGTGTGCAGCTGTATTTCACCAATGGCTTCACGAATATTGTTCTTTAAAGCGTCAATTGTCACTGGCTTGTCGGCGTAACACTTATCTTTGACGGCACCCCACAAATAATACACCAACGGTGTCAAATCGCAGCTCCGAGGTGGCCAAACGACATCAGCTCTGCGGCTGATAATGCGAACTTCAAAAACAAGGCGCAAAACATCGAGTGTAGCTTCGGCTGTGTGGCACGTAGCGCCGTCCTGTTGAAGCCAAATGTTGCCAATATCCTCCTCTTCAATTTTTGTGAACAAAAATTCGTTCAACATGGCCCGATAACGATCGCCATTGACTATAACGGCCACTCCTTGCTCATTTCCGAAGAAAAATGGCCCAATTATGCCTCTGGACCAAAATCCGCACCAAACAGTGACTCGTTTTGGGTGCGTCGGCTTTTCAATGTCTGCGTGCGGAGTTTCTGTGCCCCAAATGCGACAATTTTGCTTGTTTACATACCCGCCAACATCAAAATGAGCTTCATCTGAAGAAATGATTTTTTTTGCCAAAATTGGCATCTTCTGGGGTAGGCTACTGCATGGCCAGCCGAAATGAAATTATTTTCCATTATTAACCGGAAGGATTGTACTTTCAAATAAGAAAAAAGAAATTTGAGAAAATATTCAGTAGTTTTTTTTTAAAGCATTTTAAAAAAAAAGTTATTTGATGGACCCTTTATGAATGAGTAAGAAATATCGACTTTAGTCGACTCCGAGCGGCAGATTTTTGAGAAAAATTTTTCATGGCAATTTTTTTTGCTCTTAGAGTTTTTGCCAGAAATCTGCTGTAAGGAAATCACCAAAGAAATATTTTTCTTGTGTATCGTTTTAATGGAAACGTCTGACCTGAACCAAGGCCTTACGCCTAATAAACCAACACACTACGTACTAGACTACGGTGAATTCAACAAATGTGTTCTTTATTTTTTTTGCATACGAAATTTAAATTATCGATAAATTCCATGATAAATTTTCACATTTAAAAATGACATTTACATGGCATTTAAATTTTATGAGAATCAGAATGCAATTCATTTTGATGCTACAGTTTTCAGTGGCCCAAATGTAGCCATGAATTTCAAATAGAATTGCCTTACATGAGTCTTCTATTTTTTAAACCTCAGTAACAGATGTTCAACAATTTAAATTTTCCTAAAGGGGGGAGGGGGAAGAAGTTTTTATCTTTCTTTCTTTTTTGTCTATTCATAAGGAATTTAAATTGTTTCAAAAGGTTATACAAACTTTTGTTCAATCTAATAAATACAAAAATAGAGTACTTCTGGCATAGTTACAGTATGAATTCCACAAAGAAAATATTAAAAAAAAACAAAAATAAAAAATAAATATTTTAAGGTCACTTACCACTTGAGCTGAGAGTGTAAGTAGCAGGTGAAAGGCTGGGGTTAAAAAATTTATAACATTTTTGCCCATATTTATGCAATTCATATTTTTATTTGCAAACTTAAGTTTTCAAATATTTTTTTAAAGGTTAAGCTTTAAAGAGATTTATTTTTAATTATCGAATATAAATGAAAAATTGATATTAAAAGGAGAGTTTTACTAAGGCTTATCCTTTACACAAAATGCTTCATGTAAAAAAAAAATTAAATTTCATGTGAATAAATATGTTTTGAGTTTTATTTTTATATTCTGGTATTTCTTTTTCTATGTTTTTTTTTTAATAAAAATTAAATTCATATACAGGATCCTTAATAAACTGAAACACATTCTCTCTTTCTCCCACACAACAACTGTACTTAAGTTTACAAGAGTTTACATTGAATGCTGATGGCAAAAAGTTTCAGTAACTTTTTCTTTGTCTTTTACAAAACCAGAAACAAAAAAAAATTCTTCTTTTGTTTGGCTAATAAGAGGTGAATTAGATGTAATTTAAAAGCATTTAATACAAACCCAATGTGGCTTAGGTCTTATAACAGATGATTATTTTTTATGAATTTTTTTGTTTTTTAATGAATGGGAAAATATTACATAATGAATATAATGAATATTAGTATACATACAAATTATTATTACATACTTGCATATATTCATACAGCTCTATTCAACAAGTGAAGTAGTCGTATGAATACTCTCTTCAAAAAAAGATGGAAATTTTATTTCTTTTTTCTAGCCATGTTTACGCAACTTAAAGTTTCAACAAAAACAGTAAAAAACTTAAGAATTCCCAGGCTGATATGTGCTATTTAATATAGAAATTCTTATAATTGATGGCAAATATTTATGCTTACTTGTGTAGCTATTTGTTAGACATGAGTTTGAAATGATAATAAAACGATAACATTAGTTTTCAATTGAATATGTAACGATAACAATAATTTTCTTGTTTAGCAATAATTTAAATTTGTTTTAGACAATTCTGCGATAACTATAATAAGAAATTTGTATAAAAATGAAACGATAACCTTAATGTTATCGATAACGATAACAATTACCAATCTAACTTAATTAGTCACGGAGGCGTGATGATGCCTGATGATAATGATGATGGCAAATATTTATGCTTACTTGTGTAACTGTTTGTTAAACATGAGTTTGAAATGATAATAAAACGATAACATTAGTTTTCAAAAGAATATGTAACGATAACAAAAGTTTTCTTTATCAACAATGAGTTCAATTTGTTTTAGACAATTCTGCGATAACTATAATAAGAATTTTCTATAAAAATGCAACGATAACATTAATGTTATCGATAATGATAACAATTGCCAATCTAATTTAATTAGTTACGACGGCGTGATGATGCCTGCCTTTTCTATAAAAATGCAACGATAACATTAATGTTATCGATAACGATAACAATTGCCAATCTAACTTAATTAGTCACGGAGGCGTGATGATGCCTGATGATGATGATGATGGCAAATATTTATGCTTACTTGTGTAACTGTTTGTTAAACATGAGTTTGAAATGATAATAAAACGATAACATTAGTTTTCAAAAGAACATGTAACGATAACAAAAGTTTTCTTTATCAACAATGAGTTCAATTTGTTTTAGACAATTCTGCGATAACTATAATAATAATTTTCTATAAAAATGCAACGATAACATTAATATTATCGATAACGATAACAATTGCCAACCAAACTTAATTAGTTACGAGGGCGTGATGATGCCTGCCTTCCATGACGGGGTTAAATTAGCGATTCAGTGACGATTCAGCAGGCCCTAATGGCCTGCCCTCTCAGTTACCGGCTTATAAACCGAATAATAATCCTGCTAGAGATAGAATTATAGAAGTTGATCAACAATTTCAACCTCAGTGGGCCAGTTCTGTACTGCAAGCAGTACAAGCCTGTCGCATATAAGATTCTTACAAACGTTGGTTTAGATTGGAGGATTAGAAGGGACACTGGCATAAAAAATTATCCTGCATTTCCTCTTCTCCATATATAGAGCCTACACCATGATAGGCTATGCTTAAAGGATCCATGCCCCCGTTAGTGCTCTCATCATCCGCTCAGCATTAGTTGTGTTCCTCTAGGATTGAGCTTTGACCATAAGACTCCTGCATTCCTACACTTTTTTCTACATCCCCATGTACGGTTTACAAGTGCATCGAATTTTGCCTCAATAATCCTAATGAAGAAGCTTATTGGTGGTATCTCCGACTTCCCTATTGTTGTAGTCTTCAATGGGGAACCTGTTTTTGCTAATTTATAAAAAAATTCGCTGGCTTCAAAGACCAGGCACCCAACATAATGCAGCCTTATAATGTGACCTAAGGTTGCCTAAACCATGCGACCTAAAAACACGTTCTCTCAATACCTTTAGTGTTGCCTGATTATCCAAATGCTTTCTAACTAGTGGCTTTAACGAACGCCAGAACCTCTGCCAACACTATACCACGTCGAAAGCCTGCATGAATTCCAGAAATTTGTTACAAAAATGAAGACCCTGCATTTGGGCTCCTCACAGACATATACAGTGGTGGCCTTAGAATTATAAACGACGTAGCAACATGTATGTTTGTTAATTTGATTTACAGTTTTCACTGTGTACCTGGGATCAAAGGCTTGTTTGGAGGCCGTCTTACATACATTTTTCCATCAGATTGGGACAAATTAAACTTAGATTCGTCACTCCAGAGAACTCTGTTCCAGAAACATCGTTTCTAATTAAAAGGCCACCACTGTATGTTGTCAACAAGTAGAGACGTGCGGTGTATCGGATCACAAATAACGTTCGTTGACAATACTTTCAACACTGCTAATGAATATTGGCTCAGCCGTTACCAGTGATGTCAGTCTGAATATGAAGGCTGGGACTACTCTTCCCAACAGCTGTTATTGTGGTCATAATTAGGTACCAGGCCCCTGTCTTTTTTGCAATGAAATTGATGTTTTGCTCGTCGCTTACTTTTGCATGTGCTTCTCTATGCCGCGTATGCATGGACACTGTTACGCAAAAGGTTTTCTGGCTGGTTATTGTGCTTACCCTTGTGGAGAGGACTAGTCTTGAATACTCTGGCGTCATCGTTTTCAATAGGTTATGGATTCATAAAGAAGAGCCAAAGACGATAGAAGATATCTTATGTGTTCTGCTTTCGATTTCAGATGCTTAGACAGGACGTAATGCCATGGGTTTTAGTGATGTAAGGGAATTAGCGTTTATCAGGGTTTCTGTCATCTCGTAAATTTGCTTGTAAACGAATTCGATCCCTAAATTCTCTTTTTTTATCATCGTTTTGTTAATCATTTCTCTTCTTTTCTTTTTGCCAGCTATTTTCGAATTCAATTTCGGCTTAAAGTTTCTGTTATTCATACATGAACTGTGACCTGTACCCTACAAATCGATCAAACCTGGAAACATTTAAAAGTACTCTTAATATTCTAAAAAGAATTCTTTCCTTTTTTCTTCATTAACTTTGTACTTTTTGAAGTTTTTAACATTAATTTGACGATAACTTTAAATCTTTTTAAACTTTCCACACACTGCCTTCCTTAACATGCTGCTGCTGCTGACTCTGGCAATAAATATTGGTTGAACGATAAAAAATTTTTGTTGCAATTTTTCACGATTTTATTTTATTACTTCGGTTTTAATCTTTTTATTCTTTAGTTTTAATGGCCATAATATTACATCAGCATAGTCAGTTGTCTTCGTTATTATCATCCTCATCATTATCATCATCATTATAGTTTATTATGCCATTATAACATACCAAAAAGGATAAATTAACCAGCCATCCAAGCAACCAACCAACTGATAAAACAACAATAAAAATTACAACAATAATGCCAACATAACACAATACTCGTACACAACATAATACACCGCCGCAATACTTAATGCCGGCAACAACGCTATCGCATTATTGTTGTCCTCCTGCCGTCGCGTAGTATATCAATGCGACGGCGAAGTGTATAAAATAAGCGAAAAGCGAAAAACGAAATTATTTTAACGCACCCAATACACAACGCACAGCACAATGCACGAGAGCAATAAATGGAATTCTTAAGTAAGCATTAACCCCGTATATCATGCGAAAGTGGTGTGCGTACCCAGTAAACCAAAGTTATCGAAACAAATTAGGTTTTTTTTTAAGAAAATAATTGTTTTCTGTTGTTAATTTTCTTTTTTGATATTGTTTTCTTACTGTTATCGATTCTTTTTATCGATTACCAGCATTTATCGATTTGTTTTTGGAAATATTTCATAGTAATCGAAAATTTTTTATAGGCAATTGGAAGCAAATAATAATTGTCAGATCAAATAGCCAAAGTTATCGAAAATATTTTTCAATAGAAAATTCAAATAACATATCGAAAATATCGGATCTTCCAACAGGGAGTTCCGAATTTTGAAGCTTATGTTTATATTGTTTAGCCAAATTACCATGGACGAACCTAGACAGCGATGTGTGTTTGCTAAATGGGATCTGAAGTCGATGTCAACTGTTTTTAATTTTCATCGATAAATTGTCTTTAGCAATGAGTCCGATTTCTGTATAAATAGGTGCCTGAACAGACAAAATTCCCGAATTTAGAACAAAACCAACAGCCACATCAGATCCAAGAGTATATAATACATTCCAAAAAAAAAATCACTCTTTGGCATAGACTTTTGGCTGGCGAAGTCATCGCCCTATATTTATTTGAGAACACCGTCGGCCAGACCATCACTGTCAACGGCGAGCAGTATAGCTCGATCATTACCAGTTTCTTGTGACCTAAATTAAATGATATGAACATCAATGATCTGAGGTTTCAATAGTAAGGTGCTACCTGCTACACATCTTATGCCACATTTGGTATTCTGCACGAGCAGTTAAAGAGATTGGTTATCTCACATGAAGGCGATGTGCATTGACCATCGAGATCATGCGATTTGACCCCATTAGACTCTTTCTTGTGGGGGTTTCTTACTTCGCCGATCTATTGGAAAAAACTGAAAACCACAGCGGTGCTCACGGTCAACAGAACCCAGACCAATGGTCATATTGAGCCTGATTTATGCGCCAGAGTAATGGAAAATTTGAAATTTCGGATAAGAACCATATAGAAAAGCCGTGGCGGACATCTGAACGATGTTGTATTCCACCAGTAATGGCATGAAGTGACTGTATTATACTAGGTAGCGTGTTGGCTTATTAGACGTGAAGACGTGGTTCAAACTCCAGTCCAGATAGCTTGAACAAAACAAAATATGAAGAAAAATTTCTTCGGTAACTACTTCCCTTCTGACAAAAACTCTGAGAGTAAATAAATTTGATATGAAAAATTTCTCAAAAAACTGTTGTTGGGAGACGACTTTAAACTGTAGGTTCCGCCACTTATGGATAAAGAAATACACACTATATGGTTAGTGTGAGAAGCTAGGCTTTAATCCTGACTAAGGAGTTGTAATGACCAAATTAAGTAAGTAAAGCTGTCAGTAGGCCTTTAAAACGATAAAAAAATCGATAATATCTCACACTCAAAACTTAGTTATTGAAATACTTTCTGTTTAACTTACAAGTAATCGAAAAATTTTAATCGAAAAAAAATTTTATCAACGCAAAAATTTCTATTGAAAGATATTTTTTTACATTTTTTTATAATAAAAATTATTTGTATTGTACACGTTAATTATTAAACGATTACCTTTCGATAACTTTTTATTATTTTATTCTCTTTTCAATTTCATAACCAAATTTTCTGTTGGTTTTGCAAGCAGAATTAAGTGTAAAATAATCATTAAAAAATATTCGTTTCTTTTGTTTTATTTCGCTTTGATTACTTTACACTGAGTTAAGCTGAAGAAGCACAGCAACGACAACGTCTCGTATTTTTTTTTCGTATTTTCATTCTTTTTTACTCCACATTTCAACCACCCCCCCGGCAGCAGTAATCCTTTTTCAAGTTATCGAGTGTTAAGCGAATAGTTTTGCGAAACATGGAAATAAAACGTAGTCATGCATGTTTACAACGATAATAACGTGTGTTTGTGGTTGGTTGTCTGTATGCCGTGTTGTTGCACGTTGCTTTCATTATGAAGCAGCAATTGAGTTTTTCTTGTTATCTTTTTGTGCTACAAAAAGAATGATCTCAGAGAGAGAGAGAGAGAGAGAGAGTAAGAGAGTGAAGTTAGCTGTAGTTTACAATAGGCCCTGCATGTATGACCTGTAAAAACATTTTATTTAATGTTTAATGATATGGACAGACAGACAGCCATCAAGTAACAAAGCGTTCCTAACAATGCGACTCCAATTATAATGAATTTTACACCCACTTCATCTCATCATAATCATGTTTATTATCTCTCTGGTATCATCATCATCATTAGCATAATGATTATTATTTGCTGATAATTTTTCTTTTGTATTGTAATCCAACACAACAAAAACAACAGTTTTCCTGAATAGATAAGGATTTCAAACGTAAAAAGAATCTCCAAATAAACACAGAAAGATAGAGCGAGAGAGAGAGAGATTTTTATTTCATTAACGTAAATAGTTCGTATGAGTAAAGCAAGTTGAAATGAGGGAGTCTATTATTTTTCTTTCAATTTTTTTGTTAAAGTTGCACACAGATTGTGTTACTTTTTGTTTCGTGTTTCTGTTTTATTTTTTCTTTCTTTCTTTCATTCTTTTTTCTCTAATTTTTCTACTGATTACTTGCACTTTAAACAATCAGCAACAGCACAGCACACAAAGCGCTCAAGTACAAGTCTTTTGCCTTCTTTTTATATTAGAGACTCACATTAACTAACAATCCCGTTTCATTCCCGTTCTTTTCCCAAAATTTTATATGGCCTGGGAAATGATAACAATTGCCTGCTTGCCTGTCTGTCTTGTCTTAGTTTAAATCGTAACAAAGGGGGTCGAAGTGCAACATTCGATGTTGCCTGTATTGTTGCTTTAAAATTACGAAAATGGATTCAAATACAAATGTTTTTCAACACTGCTCCCGTCACTCCCGTCGCCCCTTATGTTATTAAGTTGGTGTTGTTCATAAAAAATTCTTTTGTATTTTTATCAACAGAAAGATGGATGCACTGAAAGAAAAAAACTTCCATTGAATTTTCATAATTCGTTGAGTTCATTAAAAATGTTCTTTGGCTGGAAAATATTCACGTGAATTTTTAAGAAGAAGAAAAAATTTTCTTATAACTTTTATAAAGGTTTGCTAAATAAAAATGAAATCTATTGTGTTTGTTTTCTAATTAATAAGTAGCACAGTTAGAGACGGAGAATATATGTTATTGAAAAATTTTCTATTCAAAATTCTTAGTTATTAAATATGTTTGTTAAAAAAATTTTTTAGTTATCGATATATTTGATAATCTCAGTTTTTGAAAAATTTGCAATTAAATACCCCTCTACAGAATTTTCTACAATAGCAAAGTTTTATTATAAACACTTATAGTTATCGAAATTGTTTTTTTTATAAAAAATGTTAGTTATCGAAAATTTTTCATTATACATTTTTAGTTGTCGAAAAACTTTTCATAAGAAATAGTTATATAAATTATTTATACATAATTTTTAACTATCGAACAGTATTTTATATAAATTATTAGTTATCGAAAATATTTTTATAGAAAACTATTTGTTATCGAAATTTTTTTAGAGAAAATTATTATTTGTTATCGAAAAATTGTCCATAGAAAATTCTTTATTATCGAAAAATTGTCTATAGAAAATTATTTGTTATTGTTATATTTCTATAGAAAATTTGACGGAAAAAATTTATCGAAAAATTTTGTATAGAAAACATTTTTCTATAGAAAATTGTTATCGATTGTTTTATAGAAAATTGTTAGTTATCAATTTTTTCAATATCCAAGAATTTTCTATAGAAAACTTTTCGATAACCAATAATTTTCTATAGAAAATTGTGAGTTATCGAGAAATATTGAAAAGTTTTCTATAGAAAATTGTTAGTTATCAAGTTTATCGCCATCCAAGAATTTTCTATAGAACACTTTTCGATAACCAATAATTTTCTGCAGAAAACTTTTCGATAACGAATAATTTTCTAGAGAAAATTGTGAGTTATCGAGAAATATCGAAAAGTTTTCTATAGGAAATTGTTAATTATCAAGTTTTTCGATATCCAAGAATTTTCTATAGAACACTTTTCGATAATCAATAATTTTCTGCAGAAAACTTTTCGATCACCAATAATTTTCTACGGAAAACTGTGAGTTATCGAGAAAAATCGAAAAGTTTTCTTTAGAAAATTGTTAGTTATCAAGTTTTTCGATATCCAAGAATTTTCTATAGAACACTTTTCGATAATCAATAATTTTCTGCAGAAAGCTTTTCGATAACCAATAATTTTCTACGGAAAACTGTGAGTTATCGAGAAAAATCGAAAAGTTTTCTTTAGAAAATTGTTAGTTATTAAGTTTTTCGATATCCAAGAATTTTCTATAGAACACTTTTCGATAATCAATAATTTTCTGTAGAAAGCTTTTCGATAACCAATAATTTTCTAGAGAAAATTGTGAGTTATCGAGAAAAATCGAAAAGTTTTCTATAGAATATTATTGGTTATCGAAAAGGTTTCTAGAGAAAATTATTGGTTATCGAAAAGTTTTCTACAGAAAATTATTGGTTATCGAAAAGTTTTCTGTAGAAAATTATTGGATATCGAAAAATTTTCTATAGAAAATTATTGGTTATCGAAAAATATTCTATAAAAAATAATTTTTTTATTTTTATGATTTTTGTAACTAAAAATTTAATAATTGATAATAAGAAATTTTGGATAGACATCCAGGTTTTTATGATATTACATAAGAAATTTGGTGCTTTACAATTGTGCTTTGGTACCTTCTTTTATTTAATTCACCTTCTTCACCAGAGCTGTGAAATATGAATCGTTGTGATTTTGGGTTTTATTTTTTACATTTTCAAGATTTTATTCCTTTTAATAACTTTTCTATCCAACCAACACTAATAATGAAAGCAATGACGTTGATTATAATAATGACAATAATAGCGATGGTGATGATGATGATGTTGGTAAATGCTATTCAAATCATAGTTTTACACTTTATAATGGAATTATAAGCTGTTGGTATGTGTGAATGTATGTGTGTAAGAATGAAAGCATTAAAACTAAGCCAAAGCTTAGCAACAACAGCTCGTTTTTCACCAGCATCACAATAATGATCATCCATCACCATAGCAACCATTAGCAATGGCATACATAGCACCACAGTCATTACCATCCTCAATGCTGTTGTCGTTGTCGTCGCCCTCATCATCCGTTTCATTTCTGTTAAGAGTCGTCGTGTTCGTGTGGCAGTCCAACCTCACAGCTTAACGCCACAAAAGATGATTAAGACCATTTTTATAAGCTTAAAATTTATTTTTATCCTCTTCTCGCACTGTTTTTCTTTTTTTGCGTTTTACTTTTTGCGTTTATTACAATATTTATGCTCCTTTTCAAACATTATAAACTATGTACAGCAAATAAAAAGAAAATCATAAAAGAAAAGGAAAAACAAAAACAGAAAAAAAACAGAAAAAGAAAAAGAAAGAGAAAAGAAAACAAAAGTAGGAATTGTGTGGAGAATTTTTAAAGAAGAGAATAAAAATCTTCCAGTCTGTTGCAATTGAACTGAACTGCTGCTGTTGTATGTATGAAAGGCAAGAAGAACAAAACTCTCTAGAACTTCACATAGGCAGTCAACAACTACTCCGACTAGTTTAGTTAGTCAGTCTATGGGTCGTTTGTTTCAATAGTAGA
Source organism: Sarcophaga carnaria (assembly GCA_958299815.1). Taxonomy (NCBI): domain Eukaryota; kingdom Metazoa; phylum Arthropoda; class Insecta; order Diptera; family Sarcophagidae; genus Sarcophaga; species Sarcophaga carnaria. Next base: position 22,050,940 of record OY283152.1, read on the forward strand.
ATGATGCCAGATTTTATGGTTCACACAAGCGTATGAAAAATGTATGCAATGCCACTAGCAACACATGCATGTAAACAATGTTGCTGGAACACACTCTAACGCCACTCAACAAGAGGCAACAATAGCTGTGGAGTTTTATTATACATATAAAAAAACCAAGAAAAAGAAGACATACATACAATATCTCTCCTTTTTTCAAGCTTTTGTATTAACAACTAAAGAATGAAGAATTTTGTTTTGTGTTTTTTTTTCTGTCGTGAAAAGCTATTTCAATACACTCCACTACACAGTTGAGAAGCATATAATGGAGCACTAGACTCTATTTTAAACAACTGAAACTCATAATAAAAATATACTGAATAATGAATGTGTTTAACAGTAATAACAAGAACAACAAGTAAGATTAACTAAAGTTACAAATATAGAGTGCACTTTGAAAGGGAGTCATTTATAATAATTCTTTGGCTAGGCACTTAGGCGTTTCTGCCTGGAATGCATTAATGTTCCACACCTTACAAGAATGTATTCTGATGATTCGTTCTCATTGTCACAGAATCTATATGTTGGCCTCAAAATAACACCCGTTCTGAATAAATGCACCCTGACTCTACAGTGCCATGTCAAAAGATCGGTTATCGACCTCAGGTTATTGACGTTTAATTTTCATTCATTCTTTCTTTTTCATTTCTAATTTTGTGACATCCCTTCTTCGCCTGTTCTTCCTTTTCGTTTTTCTTATTATTCTAATAATAATCACAGTGGGTGAATTCAAGAACCTATTAATACCTTTCCAACCTAACTAAACTCATCTTAAATCTTGACGGTCCGATGACTGAATCAGATCTCCTTTTGTTATAATTTTCCAACAAAAGTTTTTAATTGCCTCAAACCCATATGATTTGAAAAGAGTCTCTACCTCTTTTTATCTTCCTTTTTGTTAAGCATACATTTCCAAACAACCTTCCCCACTACTCATCTGCCTTCTCAATGCCGAGATTTCCCATATGACCAAGGACTTTATTCTGCCTAACTATACAATTCAGCTTCTCCATTTCACTCTCTTCGATTTAACATCATTGGAGCCGAGAGCTCGAATGGCAGCCTGACTTGACAGATGGTATGGTTATGTTCTACTTTTTGTAATGTGTGTGAAGATAGATTTTAAAATCTAAAGGGTCCGCCAAATAACTTTTTTTTTGAAAATGCTTTAAAAAAAATCTCCTGAATATTTTCTCAAATTTCTTTTTTTATTTGAAAGTACAATCCTTCCGGTTAATAATGGAAAATAATTTCATTCAAATGGCTGCCTCGGCTGGCCATGAAGTAGCCAACACGATCGGTCCAATTTTTAAGCACATTATCGATTGTGTGCAGCTGTATTTCACCAATGGCTTCAAGCGTCAATTGCCTCTGGCTTGTCGGCGTAACACTTATCTTTGACGGCACCCCACAAATAATAGTCCAAACGTGTCAAATCGCAGCTCCGAGGTGGCCAAACGACATCAGCTCAGCGGCTGATAATGCGATCTTCAAAAACAGGGCGCAAAACATCGAGTGTAGCTTCGGCTGTGTGGCACGTAGCGCCGTCCTGTTGAAACCAAATATTGCCAATATCCTCCTCTTAAATTTTTGTGAACAAAAATTCGTTGAACATGGCCCGATAACGATCGCCATTGACTGTAACGGCCAATCCTTGCTCATTTTCGAAAAAAATGGCCCAATTATGCCTCTGGACCAAAATCCGCACCAAACAGTGACTCGTTTTGGATGCGTCGGCTTTTCAATGTATGCTTGCGGGTTTTCTGTGCCCCAAATGCGACAATTTTGCTTGTTTACATACCCGCCAAGATCAAAATGAGCTTCATCTGAAAAGATGATTTTTTTTGCCAAAATCGGCATCTTCTGGTGTAGGCTACTGCATGCCCAGCCGGGGCAGCTATTTGAATGAAATTATTTTCCATTATTAACTGGAAGGATTGTATTTTCAAATCCAAAAAGAAATTTGAGAAAATATTCAGTAGTTTTTTTAAAGCATTAAAAAAAGTTGTTTGGCGGACCCTTTAGATTTAAAATCTATCTCCCCAGACGCAAACCAAGTCAGTTAACAGAGCTCTCTTATTTTACTAACATAACTCTGTAAAACACTTAATTTAAGGCTGGGAAAGGAAAACAGGAAAAATTAATTAAATTCCTTTTCCAGTCTTAAATTAAGTGTTTTACAGAGTTATGTTAGTAACATAACAGAGCTATGTTTACTGACTTGGTTTGCGTCTGGGGAGATAGATTTTAAAATCTATTTTCACACACATCCTTTTGTACCTCCTAACCAAATTGACTTGAGCATATCTTTCGATGACATCGACTTGCGCTTGAAGGATACCAATTCAATTTTAAGTTAATTACTAAAGGATCAACCACTCTACTTCAAATTGGGTTATTTTAAATACACTAGAATGATGGCAATCATGAATAAATTGCCAAAAACAACACAAAGTTATGTTACGTAGACGTGTTAGGTCTATTATTTGTGCAACTGCCGGTTAATAATGGGTATACAACTGACAGCATTACCAAAACACAGCCAAATACAACAAAATGGCAAAGGGAGATGGAGATGGAGCTGGTTGGAACACATACCGAAAAAGCAAAACACATTAAGAGTTTAACAACATTTTTTCGCTTGCTTTAAGCGAAAATCCGTGCAAAAAAAAGAACTCCTACTGCTGCAGAAGTACTATTTTGGTGTTTAAGCCTTCTTAGAAAAGCTGCTGCTACTGCTGCTGCTGTTGGTTTATTTATTATGATGAGAGTTTTCTTAGCTTTTTCCGCCTTAAGATACGACATTGTGTGAGTGAATGTATGGAAAGAGTCTTCCATTGTAAATGTTATTACAATGTTCTCGGTATATGCAATAATGTGTTCGTGTGCGAATGTTGGAATAAAATTTATCTACTTTTGACCAACTTTACCAGTAACAAAGTAAAGTAGACAAGCCAAAAAGAAAAGAACGAAAAAAGCGCCTGAGAAGAAGACAAATTAGCACAATAGGCTTGAAACTTAAAGGTGTCATCATTTAAATATGAATTTATAGCATTTGGCGTTTATGTTGCGTTGCGTTACGTTACGTTTCTTTTGTGCCACCAAAAGCACAGATTGTTCTCTGGGGACAATAAGTGAAAAATGATTGGTACGTTCTAACGTTCTTTTCTCCCTCCTTCCCACAAAAAAAAAGAGATTAATTGTCCTACAAAAGTGAAGATTTAAATTACCTGAAAGCATTCAATGCTTTGAAACATATTTTTGTCATTTGAAAAGAAGTTTAACACGCTATTTTATCCCAAAATATAAAATATTAGTCAGTTAAAGCATTTTAAAGCACCACAAGTGGGTATTTCTTCAAAATATTTTTTTTTGGCAAAACTTCAAATGAACATTTGCCGAAAGTACTGAAGTCGCCTTAGTCTAGTAGGCAGTGTGCTGGCTTATTGGATGTGAGGCCGCAATTCAAACCCCAGGTGGGATATCTTCAACAAAACGAAATATAAAAAAATATTTCTTGGGCGACTTCCTCTCAGCAGGTTTCTGGGGCAAAAACTCTGAGAGTTAATAAAATTGCCAACGAAAAGTTTCCCAAAAATCTGTCGCTCGAAGATGACTTTAAACTGTAGGACCCCGCCAAACATAAAATAAAATTAACACACACACACACACACAATATGAGTGGTGTGAGAAACTAGGTCGTAATCCAGATAAAAGGGTTATAATGACCAATTATGTTTAAGTATATAAAAAGTACTTTTTAATTTTCGAGAACTTTCCTGTGATGGAGCCAGTTACACTCCTCTTTAGGTCATTGAGATGACCTGCATAGTACAAGCCAGCAATGAGTATTCAAAACGATGAGTAGATTCGAATCATACTCATAATTTCTGATACTTATACGCATTCATACTTATTTTAATGTCATACTCATACTACTTATATTCAAAGTCTGAAATACTCATGGTACTCATACTTAACAATACGCATGATGTTATTGATTTCGACTCTACACGACTCATCATATACACGAATCACAAAATAAGTATGATTTGCGTACGAACACTACAATACTCACAAGAAAGTTGTGTGTTTGCTTCTTCTCTCTTAGTAAATGCAACAACAACTAAGACTGTAAATTTTGACGAATGTTTCGAATCACTCAAATCATTTATGAGTATTAAAAGTATTTTTCTAAATTTATGAATCTGAATGAGTAGGCGTATGAATCAAACATAGTTCGAATGTTATGAGTTTGATGTCAACGTTGTACTCATACTCATTGCGACTTGTACTTATAAATCAATGTTTCACTGAGTACGAATGAATCAGAGTAATTGGATTTCAATACTGTTGACTCACTCATACTCAAATTTTCATGAGTAGCGAAAAAGCGATTCATTGATGATCTCTGGTACAAGCCCGGCTGCTTCCTTCTGCTACGACATCACATGTTTTCAGTAGCTGAAGTCCACTTTTCTCATTTTTCTCGTATCTGCATTTAATTTTTCATGCAAGTTCTTATGTACTCAGATTGCAATATTTTTTTGAAGTTTAAACAGAACTTTCGTTCACTCTCTACCTAACCTTGGCCTAACCTTTGGATCTTACCATGCGCCTTCAAGGTTATGGTTGGTTAAAGAAATCCGCAATGTAGAGGAATTTCGATCTGTAAACATCTGTAAATAAAGGACAAAACAGACATAGAAAAGGGACAACGAATTAGTTTTGATTCGGGTTAGGAAGCAGTACGAGCTTCACATTAGGCCGCCTTAGAACGTCATTGGCAGTTCGAACACCAGCCACTCGTACTATAGAATCGGAGCCGATGTACATGCGAGAGATACGACCGAGCTTCCATTCGTTTGGAGGTAAGTTATCATGCCGAATAACCACAAAATGGTCAATCGCGAAATCGCGTTGGGGACATTTCCATTTGTTGCGCTTATAGAGTTCAACCAAGTACTCGTCCTTCCAGCGACGCGCAAACAAATGGTGAAGAACCTTTAATTTTCGCCACCTATTAACGTAGTTGAGGGATGCCATCCAGAAATCAGGTTCAGGTGGTGAGAGGAAACGCACTTCCCACAAGGAAATGATCTGGAGTCAAGGGGTTAATATCCGAGGGGTTATCCGTTATGGGACAAAGAGGACGAGAGTTCTATTCTTGGCAGCATAGTAGCGAACTCTTCAAAAGTAAATTTTTGAGCATTTGATATCTTCCGCAAATGGGTCTTGAAGCTTTTAACACCGGCCTTCCCGATTGAAAAATGTTTTCCGACACAACCTTATGGCTTAGTAAGGAACTTTGTCTGGTCCTTTTTCATTATATTGGCGGCGCCAACGAAAGCGGTTCCATTGTCCGAATAGTTATGTGCGGGGCAACCTCGTCTAGAGGAAAAACGAGTAAACGCTGCCAAAAAACAGTCCGTCGATATTTCATTGCAAATGAACTGCCTTTGTAGCAAAGCATACGAACACTAGCACATGTCCTTTAGCGAGTTGGCAACCACGTTCAATATACGATTTACCAGCGAAATCTAGACCAGTGTGGGTGAAAGGAAGAGTTAACGTGGTTCTTTCCGGAGGTAGCGCAGCCATAATCGAAATCGGTGACTTGAAGTTCTTGGTCGATAACTAGCATTTTGTAAGATGACGATTTGAAGAAAGCAATTAGTTTCGGCGTCTATATCTCTGGTTCCAAGTAATGCCCGAACGTAAGGAAAATTGTTTTGGAATCCTTGATATCATAGACATATATTGGGATACCTGCAGCAAGTACCATTTTTCACAATATCAATCATTCTCCCCAGGCATTGTTAAAACAAATAAATTTTTTTGACTAATTTTTTAAATTTTCAATACAATTAACGAATTACCAGAGAAGCTGGCTGTTCCACTCAGGAATATGTGGAGTTTAATTTTAAGGAAATGGAATCAATATTTATTTTGCTGATATCGTATATTTGGATCAGTGTTGAAAAATTCAGTACTTTAGTACTTTTTTTTCGTTACTTTTCCATTTCAAAAATACCGCAGTACCCCCACCACACTTTCCGTACTTTTTTATTATGACATATTTTATGTCTTGCGCTTTTCAACTATTAATGCATTCGCAACATGTTCAACGTAATGCTAAAGGTGGAATTAGACTTTAGCTCCGGTTAGCCAAACGGAACGCACGTTAGTTTTGCTATTCCACATTTCGTAAGTGTATTAAGTTAGTACCATTTCAAAGTTTCAGTTTTGCAACACTGAAATGGGTGATTTCATCTTATACACTGAGCGCCAAAAGTGAGTAAACACCACTGAAATAATTCATTTTCTTAGGATAGCGAGAAAAGTAAATGAGAATAGTCGAATAAATTTCCAAAAATAAAAACGTTTATTTATTACTTATAAAATGTTACAACAAAAACAACAATTCATGATAAAGGAACTTTTTTTATACTTAAGAACAAAACTGTTTTATACTTAAGAACAAAAGTGTTGACCCACTTATGGCGTTCAGTGTATTTTCTATAAAACATTTAGCATTGCTCTGTTAACTTTAACATTGGCTCTGTTAAAATTTTTGGTTTTTATCTTTGCCAGTTAAATTCGAATTTATCTTCTCACATATGGCCGAGAGCGTTGTGCTCAAAATGGCTACAAATTTAACATTTCCTAACCCAACGGACGGACAATATGCAACATTACATTACATTACATTACATTACATAATTGATCATTACAAGCCTTCAGTCAGGATTACGACCTAGTTTCTCACACCACTTATGTTGTGTTCGTTAATTTTATACATGAGCGGTGGGACCTACAGTTTAAAGGCAAGTCCGAACGACAGATTGAGAAACTTTTTCATGGCAATTTTATTTACTCTCAGAGTTTTTGCTGGAAATCTGCTGAGACGAAGACGCCGAATAAATACTTGTTGTATTTTGTCTTGATGTCTGGCCTGGGGCTCGAACCCTGACTTTTCGTCTAATAAGCCAACACACTACCTACTAGACCACGGCGACTTCTACAATATGCAACACTTCCATGTAAAAGCATGGCTTAAAACACCATTTCAATCAACCATAAAGCCCAAGTGAAACCGATTAACCTCTAGTGTAAGCCTACTAATCGCTGATAGTCTTAGCGTCACTAATTTTATTGTTGCCACAATCGATTGTATTTAAATTACCATAAGAAATGGATCCACAAAATCAATATCCAATAATATCATTAAAAAAGTATTAACAAATCGACATTCTCTTCCCTCTTTCTCTCATCACATCAGTGCCAGTGCCATAGCCAAAGCCATAGCGCCAAATGACAGTAAAAGTAATCACAATGAAAACTTAAACAAACAAACTGAAGGCAAATAACGATGATGACTGTGTCTGTGCAACTATTTCGTAACATTTCACACTCGAAAATCGTGAAACTGATGAAAAGTATCAATGAACCATACGGACAGACGGACACACAACAGACAAACAAACGTATAGAAATTGTCAATTATTTAAGTAAATAACGAACAACAATAACAATAACAAACAACATGACGTGATGAACATTATTTGTCAAAAAGTTTAAAGACCAACAATATGCAACACAGCGCCAGCTCACGATATGATGGCATATGATGGCGCAAGTATGATGAGCAGGAAAAAAAATGATTTTTTTTGTTAGTTTTGGCTTTAAAAACGATTACATTTGATGTCAATTGTTAACAAAAGAGGAACAAAAATTTTTTTTATTCTTTTGTTTTGTATTCTGAATTTGCCATGTGGATACTGTGTGCTTTTCGTATACCAAATGACGCGTCTTTTCTATTACAGTGTCAGTCAATAAACATTTTTTTTGTTTTTTGCTTTACTCCAAAGGAGATTCCAAGGGAGAGACAAGTTTATCGTAATTTTTTTTATAGGTGGGGGACACTATTTCTGAATCCAATTTAAGTTCGAAAGACAGTGAAGTAAAAAGTGAAACTTATTATTGAAAAGTCAACAAGAATTAGAATTAAAATTAAGCGATCGATTTATAAAAAAAAATTACTATAAAAAGCTTCTTAAATCTTGCTTTTGAAATCGACGTTAAACTATAGGAACTGCCACTCATGGATAAAATTAATATTTAGTACTTGGGTGGTGTGAGAAGCTAGGTTGTAATCCTGACTAAGAAGTTGTAATGTGTTATTAAGTAAGTAACACACACATAAAACTGTGATTATGATGAACTTTTTACTTCATTCTCATGCTCACACCTTGTCATCATTTGAATGATCGTGACTGGATTGAATTTTTAGTATATTTCGGCCATTATGTAGGCGATAAATTGAAGAACGTAGCGGATTATCTGCTTAGTTTATTTGACTCTTGACGTACATACATACCAGAGGTCAGCAATGAGTATTCAAAACGATGAGTAGATTCGAATCATACTCATAATTTCTGATACTTATACGCATTCATACTTATTTTAATGTCATACTCATACTACTCATATTAAAAGTTTGAAATACTCATCGTACTCATACTTAACAATACGCATGATGTTATTGATTTCGACTCTCCATGACTCATCGTATACACGAATTACAAAATAATTATGATTCGCGTACGAACACTACATACTCACAAGAAGGTTGTGTGTTTGCTCTGCATGCTGTCTTTTTCTTTTTTGTTTATGTGTCTTTCTTCTTTCTTTGCAACAACAACTAAGACTGTAAATTTTGACGAATGTTTCGAATCACTCGAATCATTTATGAGTATTATAAGTGTTTTTCTAAATTTATGAATCTGAATGAGTAGGCGTATGAATCAAACATAGTTCGAATGTTATGGGTTTGATGTCAACGTTGTACTCATACTCATTGCAACTTGTGCTTATAAAGCAATGTTGGAGTGAGTACGAATGAATCAGAGTAGATGGATTTCAATACTGTTGACTCACTCATACTCAAAATTGCATGAGTACTTATGAGTAGCGAAAAAGCGATTCATTGCTGATCTCTGATACATACATACAACATAATTTGTCATTACAACCCTTCAGTCAGGATTACGACCTAGCTTCTCACACCACTTATGTTGTGTGTTAATTTTATTTTATGAATGGCGGGGACCTACATTTTAAAGTCAACACTGAACGACAGATTTTTGAGCAACTTTTCATGGTAAAAAAAAAGGCGAAAGATTTATTCGACAACTGAAGAGAAGCCAGATTAAAGTCACCGTAGTCTAGTAGGTAGTGTGTTGGCTTATTAGACGCAAAAGCCTGGGTTCGAGCCCCAGGCCAGGCATCAAAGACAAAATACAAAAAAAGTATTTCTTCGGCGACTTCCTCACAGTAGATTTCTGGCAAAAAATCTGAGAGTAAATAAAAATTGCCATGAAAAGTTTCTCAAAATTCTGTCGTTCGGAGTCGACTTTAAACTGTAGGTCCCATCACTCATGTATAAAATTAACACACACAACATAAGTGGTGTGAGAAACTAGGACGTTGTACAATGGGTCAATTCGACCTCCGGGTACTGTACTTGTCTTAATTGACAAGTACACGTCCTCTAACCTAACCTACATACATACATACATACATACATACATACATAAATAATTTGTCATTACAACCCTTCAGTCAGGATTACGAACTAGCTTCTCGCACCACTCATGTTGTTTGCGTGTTAATTCTATTTTATGAATGGCGGGGATCTACAGTTTAAAGTCGACTCTGTGTGACAGATTTATGAGAAACTTTTCATGGTAAATTTATTTACTTTCAGTGTTTTTGCCAGAAATCTGCTGAGAGGAAATCGCGGAAGAAATATTTTTTTTCATATTTCGTTCTGATGTCTGACCTGGGATACGAACCCGGGCTTTACGTCTAATAAGCCTACACACTATCCACTAGACTACTATATTTTTCATATTTTCCTTTTAATGTCTGACCAAGGTTTTGAACCGTGGGCTTATGTCTAATAAGCCGACATACTACCAACTAGAATACGGCGACTTTTCACTACACTTTTGGCATAACCTCACAAAAAGTCTAACAGATTCAAATCAAATCACATGATTTTGATGACCAATTGAAGTCGCCAGAACGTGAAACTATTGTTTCTGTAAACTTCTCATGCAATAGAGCCATAATTGAACGAGTAGTATAGGTCGTGGCAACATCTTGTTGAAACCGCACATACAATCCATCAATCATCATACATCATAATCATACAACCACAGTGTAATGTATTGATGGTAACGTTGCCATTTTCGAAAAATATTGCCTAATACGCCTACACATCAAATGCGCACAAAACAGACACTTTTTCTGAATGTAAAGGGTTTTCCAAAATCGCTTCTAGGTTCTCCGAGCGGAATCACTGAGCTAGAAATGGGTTTCAATGTTTTGCACCCAATTCGCATATCTACGGCATTTTGAGTGTTCAGCTGGCCTTACTTGTTGCGTGAGTGCAAATCTAACCACTTCTGTTCTGTTAAAAATCTGTCTTATCTGAGCGAAAAACGGTTTTAATTGCGTTTTGTTAACCTCTATGGAACTTAAATTTACACCAACTGGAAGGAGAGTACACCAAAATTTGGATTTGTCATGATGTACACATCGTTTCTGTTGATCAATTTTGGAGATCAGAATCAATCGTTTGACCAACTTGTGGGAGGTCATAATGAACAATTCCCTTCAAGTTCCATCCGCCATAAAGTTTTACCTTTTCTGGTTTCTGCAAAACTTCACCTTACCCCGGCTATGGTCTCTTTTAGTTTTTTCCATGATTTCATAGACTTCTTAGTCCGCCAGCTTGGAAAGATCAAACAATTTCGCTGGTATTTTTCTAGTTACAGTATCGTTTGACAAATCTTTTCGGCTGCCTGAGACTTCTACTAAACTTTTCTATCATAGAAAAATCAAAATATGCCACGATAATGATCCGAATTTTCACTCAAAATTTTAAATTCCCATAAGTTTTCTCAGAGTTATGCGTGTGCCTTCTAAAAACTTAACCTTAAATTACAAACAATCTACAGTGCTGTCCAAAGATTTACAGCCATGTTAACCAACTTTCTCAGGAGCCCTATGCACACTTTTCAATTTAATTCCTTTTTTTTACGAAGAGAAAAGCTTCACTAGAGTAAGAGTTTTGTAGGTGTTGAAGCTTGGCTTTAATATTGCCGAGTCAATGATCTTCGAAATGATGTTGAAGAAAAATTTTTTGTGAGTGTAAAGCGTATGTATGTCTCTTAGAAAATTTCTTGGGTTGGTTTTTCAAAAAAAAAAAAAAAGTGCAAATGCCACATTCCATGTTGCAAGTGTTGGAATTCAAAAAGAGAGGAGTGTTTGCAAAAGCAATTGCCACATGCACTTTAAAACGACTTCTTGTGCTTCTTGCTGTTCCTAACTCGTAACCCAATTGACTTTGCTTGTCAGTTGCGCTGTCAATCAATTGTGGTGGTGTTGTTGCACAGCAAGTGTCACAAAAAACCGGTGCTTAAGGCATTATTTACGTAAACATTGTATGTGAAACTAATAACGTCGAACGTTTTATTCGATTAGACGTCTATTTTTTTCTTTTCTATAAAATTTCATTTATTTTTCTTTAGAAGAACTTAAAATGCTTTATGTTTGGACGCATAAATTATTTTTTTTTTTTTTTGTTTTTGTTTTTGTTTTTTGCAATCTTTCAGAGAAAGTTAAGAAAAATTTACATTTTTTGTTTATGATGTATGGCAGGCAGTGTGGCATTAGAGAGTAAAGACAACATGATCATAATTGATGTCTAAGACAACAACAACAACAACATCAACAGCAGCAAAAGCAATAACAGCAATAACAATAAAGTTGAAGTTAAAACAACCAGACAGCACTACTGCAGCATCAGTTGTTGTGTTGTGTGATAGCAACTGCTGGAGTTTAATGAAAATGTCACCTGTTAAGCTGCTGAAGATTCAACCAACAAAAGTGAATGGCAGACTTATTTTAAAGCATAAATATTGCAAATTGTTGTTGTTGCTGTTGTTGTTGTTTATGATGACGGTTGTTATTATTGCCATAATGCCATAAACTAAGATTGCTAACGAAAAAAAAGGGGGGAAAAACCACAGAAAAAAAAAATGAAAGTCAATGGAGCAGTAGTGCAGTGCTGCAGTGCTGCTACTTATTTATGCATATGCAGGGAAATTTAAACTGAAAATCGGCAAAAAAAAATCATATGCAGGCGTATTTAAAATTTTTAGTAAAGCCCCTTAGGTGTGTTTCATATGAATCTCTAATCCTTAATTGCTGTGGTTATTAAAACACCCATGACTTACTTTACTTTACTTTTTATTATTAAACATTTTTTTGTTGTTGTTGAGTTTTTTTTCTTCTCCTGGATTTTAAATTAATTATTTTTGTTGTTGTAGCTTTTCATTTTAATTGCATTCGTTTTGGCATTCATTTGTTGGATTTTTTTTGGTTTAAATTTTTGAAATTATCTGGGATTTAATTAATTATTTACAATGTGTTGTTGTAAAGTTTGATTTTATCATTCAACTTTTACACTTTGACTGCGTTGCCCGTTTAATGGTTTTTTTATTTTATTTTAGTTTTGATTTTAAATTAAAATTTTTATTTGAATTTATTTTAATGCACAGTTTAATATTTATTTATTGGTATGCATTTATTGTTGGCTGCCAAAAAGAAATACTTTTTACACTGTAGGAAATAGTTATAGGGACTGTGTAAAATATATGTATGTTTACTTCACAATATAAAAAGGGAACATTAAAGAAATTTTTGAAACTAACAAAAAAAATTAAAAAAAGTTCAATAAATTCCTTACTTTTCTCTCTAATGTTACTTATTTAATAATTATTTTTCTTATTTTTCTCTTTACAGGTACTAAACTTACTAAACGCTTTTGATTTTATAGCAGGTAACTTAATTAAGTTTTTTTTTTTTTGCAAAGAAAATAGTTTTTTTTTCTTTCTTGCTTAATTGGTCATTACAACCCTTTAGTGAAGATTACGACCTAGCTTCACACACTACCCATGTTGTATGTCTTAATTTTATCCATGAGCGGTGGGATCTACATTTTAAAATCGCGTCCGAGCAAGATTTTTGAGAAACCTTTTCATCGCAATTTTATTTTACTCTCAAAGTTTTTGCCAGAAGACTGCTGAGAGGAAGCCGCCTACGAAATTTTTTTCATATTTCGTTTTGTTTAAGCTGCCTGAGCCAGGGGTTGAACAACGTCTACGTCTAATATGTCAATAGACTACCTATTAGGCAACGGCGATTTCTAATTGTTTTCTTTCATTCATTAAAAATTTTGAAAAATCATATGAAACCATTATGAACCATCAATCCTTCCTTCTACTAAACAATTTTTTTATTTTTTTTTTTCGCCGAGGAGGGGTAAATGTACCTAACCGCACCATAGAGGAAGTCGTCATATCCTCCCTGTGTGGGGCCCTCACCCACTTAATCCCCCCCCACCCGTCTTGTGGACTTGTCTGTGCCCTCTCCGGAACTACGGTGGTATTACTTCGGAGTGGAGTCCTTTTGGCCCTTTGGCCTCTTCATGTTTATATCCGTGTCCGGATTGCGAATCGAAAGTTGAGGAGTCATCTAAGCATCTCCACTAATCCTTTCGTCTAAATCATCGTCTCAGTCACGCTTGGCACGTGTGACAATATGCCGACATGGTTACTCGTTCTCCAGCCTCAAGATCTCTCTTCTTCCGTCTGAGAATGCGCTCTATGTAATTCACTACCGAGGTCGTCTACTAAACAATAGAACTATAGAACCCATGTTAAGTTAGGTAAGGTGGTGTATCTCCTTTTAAAGGAAGGGCTACCAATTAATCCAGCATTTAGGCCCAGTGTGATGCCATAATAAATTTTATTTGGGTATAAGCCATTACCTAGAAGAAATCATGCTTGTCATTGCAGCCATCTCTATACATATTAGAGAGCCCAGTTAAAGATGTCAGAAAGTTGGAGGCCAAGAGCCTGCGTCTTGTCATGACAAGAGCAGAGCACTGACACATAAGATGAAAGACAGTATTTTCCTCCTCCTTAGACTCACTGCTCCTGCAGAAGTCATTTGCCGGAATGTTGAATCCTATCAAATGGACAGTGGACCGTAAATATCTCTATTGTGCGATGGCTATGCGATTTAAGGATAGAAGGGAATCGGGACGCTTCTCATGCATATGTGTACAGCAAAATCTAACAATATTACATGTAACCTCTTCCTGAGCTTCCCTGTAAAAAGGATGGTTAATATCCAAAGTAACTGAGGCAATTGTAATTCCTATGCCCTGCAAAATGCCAGAGATTGCGAGCTACAACGATATCCCTTAGCTTCGAAGCCATTATAATTATTATCTTTGAATAATCAGAAATTTCTGCGATAGAACGTAGCCATCCATGGACAAGGACGGACGTTGAAGCTGCGTTTCTTAAGGACTTAATCCCAGCCTAGTTGGGCTACTGTACTAGTAAATGAAGAATTTTTCAGGGAAAATCCCATCAACCAACAAGCATTAAGCCGCTTTGAAAGTTGCCAAGGACTTTGCTTGGAAAACACTGCAGTGGTCGGGCAGGCTATAAGGCAGTATATAATATTAGAACCCTAAATAAATACCTCACAGTTCACCATGTTATACATCTTTGAGCCATCAGGATAATGAATGTGTCTCTATCTGCCCAGAATAGTCCGGGTTGGGCCAGGACAGTATAAACCTCAAGGGTCTCATTTGTATCCCATCCGGATCTTCAGGCCAGAGGTCCCTGGTTGGATTTCAAAATTTAAAGCTCGATTTAGAAGATCATAATTAATCATGTAATCAATTTGAATGTGCCTCCATCTGCCCAGAATGGTTCAGGTTGGACCAGGACTGAAATCTTGTGTTGGTTCAAATACTGACTAAGACATGTAGAACATAACGAAATATGAAAAAATATTCCTCAGCAGTCTTCTGCAACTATTCTGAAATCTGTCGACCAGAGTCAACATTGAACGGAAGGTTCCCAGCACTCATGGAAAAAATTAACACACTTAACATGAGTGGTGTAAGAAGCTAGGTTGTTATCCTGACTAACAGGGTTGTAATCGTCAATTAAATAAGTAAGTAGGTTGTTGTCTACTAAGTGCAGGGCTTCATTGGACGTTTTATGCTCTTTACACTTTGATGGGTAATAATTTCTCCCTCACCCCTGTGTCTGCTTAATTAAAGGGCTTTCGAAAAGCCTCCAATTCTTTTGACTCTTAAAACTTTGCTTTCATCATTTCTGTTATGAAGTCTTTTTTTAATTATTATTGGAAAATTATAATTGATGGGTACCTGCTTACAAAGATAATAGAAAAAAGTGAAATAAATTAACGAACTTTTGTAGAGTCATTAACAGTTTGAGTTTAACTGAAATGAAATTCAATTCGTTTATATTTTTTTTTAGTTTTTTTTTCTAGTGTGGACTCTACTATTTTAATTGCTGCACACAGAAGTCACTCAAACTATTTCAAAACTTTCAAAGTACAATTATGCATACGTTAGCCATATGAGTGAAGACTAACGTACTATGTAACAGGCATACATATGAATGTAATACATCTATTACATGCATGTATTTATGTATGTATGTACATGCATGTGCATGCAAATATGTATTAAATTGTAATTATAATTTCTATAATTTGTTATGGAAATATTTTTGTTTAAAAACTTTTCTATAAAAAAAAAACAAAAAACAACAAAAAAGTGCAGAAAAAAGCAGCAAAAATAATTATATTTACTGTCCATCATTTATAGCCAATTAAAAAAGTTTTTGCTACTGACTGTGTGTGTGTTATTGGTGGTCAAATAGCTATGCTATGCTCTGCTATGCTGTACCACAATTCCATTTAAGTGCTCCGCTTTATTACAAGTACATGAGGAATAGTAGCAAACAGCAGCCGCTTTGGGTACTTATTACTCGTGCCTGGTGCTCCTCTTACTCCTACTCGTATTGGTACTTTAATTCTATTATTGGCTTTTGCTCTCTCTCTCTCTCTCTCTCGCTCTCTTCTATTAGAGTTTAACAAATACTGGCATAATTGATGCAAACAAAAGTTGTTGGCTCTGCTGATGATGGTCGTGGTAAAATAATTATCATTTTAAAGTCATCATCAGCATCATCAACATGTTTCTATACGTACATATGCACATCGTCATCGTCAATAATTTCAGTAATAGTTGCAGAGCAGAGTGGCAGCAACATAAGCAGTGGCAGCCAGCAAGCAGTCTCATGAACTATTAAATGAAATTAATTTTACAAAACTTTATGGGATATTAACATAATTTGTTTGATTGAACTGACACAGGCATGCAAATGAATAAATTTTTAAACAATTTACAGAAGAGACAGAGAGAAGAGAGAAGAGAGAGAAATACACTGAAAGAAAAATTAAAAAGTCTATTGCGGTTCTATTTTGAAAGGGTTCAGTGAAAGATGAGAAGAGGAATGTCAATAACCACCATCTCTTCATGGCATAAGTTGAAATTTAGTCTGTTCCTCCTTCTTAGACTCACAGCTACTGCAGAAGTCATTTGCCGGAATGCTGAGTTCTACCAAAAGGACAGTGGCCCGTAAGAATCTCTACTGTACTATGACTATGCGATTTAAGGATAGAAGAGAGTCGGTCCTCTTGTTGTCAATACGTGTCCTGTCTATACGATCTAGCAATATTACATGTACTCTGTTGCTGCTTACGAGATTGAGCTTGTAAACACAAAGTCCATCGTCATGCTTTCTAAAAGGGCAGTGAACTCTGGCTATGGATTCAAGGAAAGTCGACAATTGGTCGTCTTCTTATCGATAATAGACCACCAGATCCTAGTAACATTTGACGTGTTCTCATGCTGTAAAGGAAGTTGAGCCCTCCAAAAAAAAACGATTGGAGAATAACCAATTAAACTGAGGCAATTGAGACACCTATACCTTGCAATATGTCGAAGATTTTGAGCTTCGTGCCGGCCCTGGCCAGTTCACCAGTAATTTTCAACGATTTCGGTTCTTATGTCGTGTAAGATATAACCATACTCCCTCAAAGGGACTTCCATTGAATATTATTTCATGAAGAATTGATTAGCCGTAGTACTATTTAATCCCAAGCTTTGTCAATGCTTCTGCAGTTATTTCATTTAATTTCTCAACTCAAAATTTCACTGCGAAGCTAGCATCACAAGAATCCATGTCACAGGGCTGCCTGAATCTAAAGCAGGTGAATAATATATGCTAAGTATCTTCATTTACACAGGGTAAACATTTATGGGATTCATTGAGTCAAAATCTTTGTGGATTTTTTTCAAAAGGAGCCATTACCAGTCGATAATTGGTGTTGTTTCACTGTTCAAGGGGCTATATCAAGGTACTATATTCATTTGGTTTAAATATTGCGAAAATATATTCACAGCAAAGACGCCTTAGTCTAGTAGGTAGTGCATTGGCTTAGTAGACGAAAGTCCATAGTTCAAAACCCAGCTCAGATTTCTCGAACAAAACGAAATGTGAAAAATATTTCATCGGAGACTTTCTCTCAGCAGTCTTCTAAGACTTCAAAGACTCTGAAAATAAAATAAAATTGCCATGAAAAGTTTCTTAAAAATCTGTCATTTGGAGTTGGCTTAAGACTCAGGGTATACTTATTCACAATAGGGGTTGCCTTGAGCACAACATGTGGATTCTATCATGTTGAGAATAATTCACCAGAAAACATTATTTTTATCTGTGGGGGCATTAATGCATCCCATAAGGAAATATTTAAGTACACACCAGAGATCAGCAATGAGTATTCAAAAAGATGAGTATTTTCGAATCATACTCATAATTTCTGATACTTATACGAATTCATACTTATTTTAATGTCATACTCATACTACTCATATTCAAATTTTGAAATACTCATCGTACTCATACTTAACAATACGCATGATGTTGTTGATTTCGACTCTCCACGACTCATCGTATACACGAATCACAAAATAAGTATAATTCGCGTACGAACACTAAAATACTCACTAGAAGGTTGTGTGTTTCCTCGGATCACTCGAATCATTCATAAGTATTGAAAGTATTTTTCTCAATTTATGAATCTGAATGAATAGGCGTATGCATCAAACATAGTTCGAATGTTATGAGTTTGATGTCAACGTTGTACGCATACTCATTGCAACCTGTACTTATAAATCAATGTTGTAGTGAGTACGAATGAATCAGAGTAGTTGAATTTCAATATTATTGACTCACTTATATTAAAATTTCATGAGTACTTATGAGTAGCAAAAAAACGATTCATTGCTGATCTCTGGTACACACCAAGTGCTGGGCAGGGAATTGGCATTGTTGTTACCGAGCAGCAACCTGAAATTTGTCAGGGCAGTAGACCAGGAGTAGACATTATAGACATAATCAATGAAATTGGAGGGGAGTACAATAGATTGCATAGCCGTAGTGATAAGTCACATGTTCTCGATAATAAAAATAAGAATAGTGACGCATTCGTTTGTCTCTGTATGAAATGAAATGTAAAAGAATAAAATTGTCTTACTTGATGTCCTTCTTTAATAGGGATTTTTCATCCCTTTGCACTCGGCACCGTTTCGGACTTTACCTACCAGCAACTCCACGCCACTTTTTAACGAAAACGTACATCCTGGAAACGTGATATTATACAGTATAATCTTAGAACCAAGTAAGGAATTGTAATGAAATTTGTTTTATATACAAAAAAAAATATCAAAAATTTTTTCTATTCGACGCTTTAGTACGAATTGAGATCTTGTATATTTTTTCTCTCGGTTATCGGATTTCTTTCTTATCGTATCAAGTTTCCCACAACATTGAGCCACATAGTTGTAGCTTTGGACGCCTATTCGACTATATCTACAATTTGCTCAACGAATCAGAGAAGTGTACTGCCCGTCGTGAACGCACTTCGTACGTTCCTTTTCGACGTGTAGAACGGACGATTTATTTATCATGCATCCTGTTAAATTTATCACATTTCGATCAATTTTTTTGTGGCATTTTAACAGAAACCTATAAGAGAACACGTGTTTCTTGAAATATTGCTGTGGAGTAATTTCATTATCCGTAATCGCTAACAAACTGTCATGTCCCTTCAGAGGGGACAACCGAGTGATATGCTAGACTTACGTTGTCCCCTCAGAGGAGACAGTCGAGTGCAAAGGGTTAATTTCAAATCTTTTATTTCTCCAAGTGCCGGCCATAAATTGTTAATAAATCAGTCACAAAACAACTTGTCACATGCATGCGCACATACACTCAGTCTCACCCACCCACACTCCAAACATTGTGTGTGTCTGTGTTAATATTATTGTAATAACACTCTTAAATGTTTCAATGTATTTGTTAATTTATCTGTAAGTGAGTGCATAAGTATATGAATGTGTGTTTTTGTGTGTGTGTGTGTGTGTGTTTATTTATGTTTTTAATTAATTTTTTATTTGACCACAATATTGTCAGGGTAAATGTTACAAATAATAATAATCATAATAACACAACAACAACAACAACAAATACATAAACGATTTATAATAATAACAACTATAATAACAATTATTATATACAAAAATACAAAATATTATATGTATCATGTTCTATCATATTATAATAATTTATTTTATTTTATTTAAAATGAAAGAAGATCCGTATCCAATGGACGGTAAGGCGTATCAAATTTTCCACACAAATGATTATTTTATTTGCATTTCTTTCTTTTGTTGTTATTGTTGTGATTATTGTTGTAATTGTGGTTGTTGACTTCTACTTGTTTTTTTAATTATTTTTCACAATTGATCGATTGTAATTGTCAGAAGGCTTATATCAAACGGGTTTTGCCTTTAAGAGCCTTTGTCGGCTTCACAATAAATTTTAAATTAAATTTTGAAATCACAAATCGTTGCATGATGGATTTCAAGTGTACGGTTTAATAACTGCAATCCAGTACTCATGCACGCACTTGTAATATGAACCTCCTTGAGATCTAGAGAAGAGGAAAGTGAATTTTATTTTGTAATTAAAATAATTTTAAAATTAAAATTTTATGCTTAAAAGTAACTTAAAAGCCATGAAAATTTTTTAATTTTTATATTAATTTTTATATAAATTTACAGCGCAAAAAAGTATTAAGAAAGTACCAGAAAAGTACGAAAAAAGTACCATTACCAAAGTACCAGAATAGTACGAAAAAAAGTACCATTGCTAATGTAGAAAAATTATACATTTTACATATAGACATATAAACGTCAAAGAAATTATGAATTGATTTTTAAGCAATAAACTTGAAAAGGTACGCAAAAAGTACCAAAAGTTTACCAAAATTGTACCCAAAAAGTACCAAAATGGTACCAAAATTGTACCAAAAAAAAGTACCATTTATATAGATTTAAGACAGGAATTTTCTTTATGAAAGAAACAATGCAACTGAATTTTAAAAGCTTAACAATTCTTGTTGAGTGGCGGGAATTTCCTCAGACAGCCCGTCTAACAAACGTAGTTTCAACACCCTATCTTACCCATTCATGCCGAGGATTCCTCAGGGAGATTTCGCATCATTCAAAGGTAACTATTATAGAGGTTCCGTGATATTAGACTATCGTTGAAAGTAGCATTGCTGATGAGCGGGCTAGGGGCGGTACGAAATAGGGGAGTTCGAAATCGCTGACATGTTACAGGGTAAAGGTATTTCGATTGCCTCAGTTAATTTTGATATTATCCAACCGTTTTAAAGAGAGGCACAACCTGATTGGCAGCAGAAGGGTACATACAGCATTTATAGGCTGTGCTGGACACATATGGATGAGAACAGGACTCACTCACCCTTGTCCTTAAATCGCACAATAACGATTCTCAGGTTCCACTGTTCTTTTCGTATGTACTTATGTCGAAAGACTTAACATTCCGCCAAATGGCCTCTGCAAAAGCTAGGGGTCTGGAAAGGAGGAAGAGATAGTCTTTCACCTCATTTGCCCTGCTTTTATCATGGAAGGACAGAAGTTTTTGAGCCTTGACTGTCTGACACCCTTAACCGAGCTCTCTAATGTATAGGTTGCTACAATTATAAGATTTATTTTGTACACGTGCTAGTTTCCTCTAGGTAATGTTTAATCTCCGGCTACAATATTAATTCAGGTATCGCAATGGGCCTAAATACTGGCCTAAATCATTATCCTCCATTTAGGAGGGTCCTACAATAAGAAGAGATCTGGATCATGAATCAGATTATCTAGGAATAATCTGAGATTAGTTGCAAGTCTTTCAACAGGGCACTGTAGACTCATTGTACACTAATTCAGAATAGGGCACAACGCATGTATAGTCTGTGACGATGAAAATGAATAATTGGAACATATTCTTGGAACTTGTAGGGCATTAATGCATTCGAAGCAGAAACATCTGCATGTAAAGGGTGTTTTTTATAGAGGTATAGAACGTTAAGTTGCAATAAAACAACGATGGATTATTCGATTGACATGAATTTTATTTATCCGAAAGATAATCTTGTGGCATTACATTTTAAATATGATTTCTGGCATATGACCGCCACGGCTGGCGCGGATGTAGTCCAATCTGGACGTCCAATTTTCGATGACTTTTTCCAACATTTGTGGCCGTATATCGGCAATAATACGGCGAATGTTGTCTTCCAAATGGTCAAGCGTTTGTGGCTTTACCGCATACACCAATGACTTTACATAGCCCCACAGAAAGTAGTCTAGCGGTGTTAAATCACAAGATCTTGGAGGCCAATTCACAGGTCCAAAACGTGAAATTAGGCGGTCTTTCGTGTCTTTCAATAAATCTATTGTGGCACGAGCTTGTTGAAACCACATCTCCTGGACATCATGGTTATTCAATTCAGGAATGAAAACGTTAGTAATCATGGCTCTATACCGATCACCATTGACTGTAACGTTCTGGCCACCATCGTTTTTGTAAAAGTACGGACCAATGATTCCACCAGCCCATAAAGCGCACCAAACAGTCAGTTTTTCTGGATGTAACGGTGTTTCCACATACACTTGAGGATTACCTTCACTCCAAATGCGGCAGTTTTGTTTGTTGACGTAGCCATTCAACCAGAAGTGCACTTCATCGCTAAACAAAATTCGCTTATGAAAATCGGGAACAACGGTAATCTCGTTTTGGGCCCATTCGACCAATCTACGCCTTACTTGATGATCGTTTGGCTTCAAATCTTGCACGAGTTGGATTTTGTAAGCACGCAAACCAAGATCCTTCCGCAAAATCTTCCATAACGTGGATGGACACAGATCCAAATTCCTGTGCTCGATGGCGGATGGACTCATTTGGGTCTTCCTCAATGCTACGCTGTACAGCAGCAATAGCTTCTTCTGTACGCACCGTAAAGCGTCTCTGGGGATGCGAGTTATCAATAAGAGTAAACGTGGTTCGAAAACGTTCCATGGTTAATCGAATTAACTGCTCTGATGGACGATTTTATCGACGATAAAATGGACGTAGTGCGCGATACGTTTTCCGCACAGAACCATTATTTTCGAAATAAAATTGCACTATTTGCAAGCGTTGTTCAGGCGTGAGTCTATTCATGATGAATTGCCAAACCAAACTGAGAATAAATCACTTGACAGCTGTTAAATCGGTCGCCATCTTGAAAAGTAATGCCAACTCAAAGTTCTATACCACTATAAAAATTTATATCAAGTGCTAGGCAGGGAATTGTGATTGTTAATACCGAGCAGCATTCCAAATATTTGTAGTGTTTGGAGTAGCCATTATACGGACAACCAAAAAGGCTTTGAGGGAGGTTCAATAGATCATATGGCCGCAGTACTAAGGCATTTCTGCAATCTATAAAAGTTATTAAATTTTTCCCTTTAAAATTTCATTTTCAATGGCATTTTTAAATACTTCTTCTGCTGCTATCAAGTGCTCGCGTAACAGTATGCGTGCTTGTATATGTATCCGGGTATATTTTTAAGCTGTTTAAGTAACAAAACCATTATAAATCATCGTTTTAAATATGACAGTTACGCCACAAAAGTACTTAAATACACTCAACTACACACACACACAGTCACACACTCTTAGACACAATCAAGCCATTCTCTACAACATGTACTCGTATGTGTGTGTGGCAAATAATGCTTTAGGATTCGCATACAAACAAACGGAAAGAATGCATTTAAAGAGAAAAATAAAATTTTTATATCTTTTACTACCCACACTACCAGCACCGCCACCACCTACTAAAGCAAAAGCGTATCTCTCGTTTGCTGTTTCTGCTAGAGCCTTGAAGAGATTTTTGTCTTATTCTTGTATAAATGAGTACGAGAGAGAGAGAGATGGAAAGCAAAAAATAAGTAACGGGGTACTTAACAATTGTCATTATTGCCATTGTACCTTTTGTTCGCTAAAGAGTACGTATTTTTGTGTGTGTTTTTCTCCTTCTCTTATTTTAATTGCTATACTTCTGCTTCTCTTATTGCAATCTTTTAGTACTTTTGGTACTTTTTTCTTTTCACATCTTCTTACAATTACTGTGTGTTTAAATATTTTTTCTTTTATTTTTTTGTTGTGAAACACTTATACTTTTATAGGCGGTTTTAAAGCTCAATTTTTCACTTTTTCTTCGTTTTGTCTTTTTGGATAATAATTTACCTCAAATAAAATGGTGGAAATTGCTGTTTAGTTAAGAGAAAAATATTTTATTTTACACTCAAAGGAAAATTTAGAAAAATTTCAAAAATTTTCTAATTTTCTATTAAAAGAAAACAAATAACAAACTTGATTAAAATAAAGTACCAGTTAGTAAGTTTCTTTAAACTAAATTTCTTTAAACTTCTTAAAATTACTTCAAAAAGTACTTTTATAATTTTGCAAAAGTACCAAAGTCACTTTCTAGTACTATTTACAATTGAAAAATCTGTTTATTAAGTTTGTAATGAAAAAGTATGATTAAAATAAAGAAGATGAAATATATATACCTCACTCTCTAAAACAAAAAGTATGTAAAGCAGCACCCTTTCTATAAAAAGTACCTTCTAAGAAAATATTTTTATGAAAAGTGCACTTTAAAGAAAAAATACTTTAAGAATCATAACCTTTCGAGAGAAAGTAAAATAAAAATGTGCTTTTAATGAAAACTTGTTTTTAAAAAGTACTTTTTACCAGTAATATCCTGTAGTTTTTAAAAAGTACCTTTTCAAGAAATGTATCCATTAGAGAAAAACTATCTTCAAAAATATGGTCTTTAAAGAAACATAACGAATAAAAAACATATGTATCTTTAAACATATACTATAAATACAAAATAGTACCTTTTAACGAAAAAGTACCTTTAAAAAAGTACCCTTAAAAAGAAGGTTTTTTTCAACTTCGTCTTTAAATGCCGGGTATTTAGCGGAGAAATTTCACAATCTAAGAAAGTACTTTTTAAAAATAATTTCCTGTAGTTTTAAAAAGTACCTTTTTAAGAAATTTTTCCATTAAAGAAAAAGTATTTTTCAAAAAGATGCTCTTTCAAAAAACAATGCCAATAGAAAACATGTACAATTCGTAGTAAAAATAGTACCTCTTAAAGAAAAAGTACCTTTAAAAAAGTACCTTTAAAAATAAGGTTTTGTCAGCTTCGCCCATGAATGCCGGGTATTTAGCGGAGAAATTTCACATTAAGAAAGTACTTTTTAAAAATAGTTTCCTGTACTTTTAAAAAGTACCTTTTTCAAGAAATGTGTCCGTTAAAGAAAAAGTATCTTCAAGAAGATTGTCTTTAAAGAAACAATACCAATAGAAAACTATTTTTAAATACCTTCAACAAATACAATTCCTTGTAAAAATAGTACCTTTTAAAGAAAAAGTACCTTTAAAAAAGTATCCTTAAAAGTAACGTTTATTTTTTCAACTTCTTCCATAAATGTTGGGTATTTTGTGGAGAAATTTCACAATCTAAGACATTTTACAGGGTGTAGGTATTTGGATTGCCTCAGTAAAACTTGGTGTTCCTACTCGCAGATTGTACTTTGCTAGGATTATGAAGGCACGCGCAATATTGGTGTGCAGTGATAGAAGAGAATGTCTTTTTCCCTTAAAATACAAAGCCTTTGACTGCACAAATCTTGTTTTTATGAGGCAAGAATGGCATTGGCATTTGTGGATGCTATAGATCTGATAGATACGACAACACATTACTTACTACACTTCCCCGCAATTATAATTCTCCTCTTTGAATTACCAACATTTTTCTTTGGCTGTAATCTCTACGCATATTTTTTAGATATTAAATGATAAACTGTTCGTTGCTTTATTCCTTTCTTTAATGACACACCGTAAAACTGATTCAATTTTATTTTATTTGTTTAACGAAAACAACAACAACAACATCAACAACACAAAATTTCCATAAAGGAAAATCTGAAAACCTCCTGTTGCTTTTGGGTCACCCCAAATCCTTTTTTTTTTTTGTTTGTTCTTTTGGATCTTTTATTGTGGGTCACATTATTAATTTGAATCGTTGGGGTGCCATTGAAGGAACTTTTGTGCCATAAATTGGTCCCCCATTTTGTATT
This sequence comes from Sarcophaga carnaria, assembly GCA_958299815.1. Classification (NCBI taxonomy): domain Eukaryota; kingdom Metazoa; phylum Arthropoda; class Insecta; order Diptera; family Sarcophagidae; genus Sarcophaga; species Sarcophaga carnaria. The sequence goes on from OY283152.1 coordinate 22,076,573, forward strand.
GTTTGTATTGTTCACAAATTTCTTGTTTTAATTTGCTTAATAATCACCTTAGGAATTACACCGGTTGGTTGGTTGGTTGGTTGGTTGGCAGGCTAATGGTTAAAGCGTCTAAAAAACAACGGAAATAAAGCATAACAAAAAAGGAAAACAATATGATAGTAACCTTGTGTGTTTGCTTTTGTTGTGAAAACAGGATTTTTAATGTCCTACGTGTATGGCATTTGGATTTCTAAGGGCAATTGTTTAATAATGACGGCCATAAATTCAACAAAGTGGTAAATTATTGGCCCCAAAATAAAAAAAAAATTAAAAATTTATAAAGAATTATTACAAAAGGTTTGCTGGGTAAGAGAGAGAAAAAAACACTAGGTATTGTTAGGAAATAAAGAAACACCTGAATGGTGTTAAGTGGAATTTAAATAATTTGCTGTTTTAAGCAGATTTAGGCTCTACAGAAAAAGCAGGCAATTGTTGTCAGAGCATTATTTAATTTAAATTTCAAAATTGTATGCAAATAAGACCTCTGAGGCACAGAAATATTGAAACAAACACTCATTGGAGATAACATCAAGATAAGGAAAATTGAAAGTGTTATATTTTGAAAAAATTGGTCTTATCTTGCGATACGTTATGATCGATTTTGCATTTGGCAAAGGCAGAGAGTAACTGCGGCTGACCACTAACAACATAGCAGATATGCTGATTGGGATCATATGGCAATGGACTTGCAGATGCAGATTTTCCCAAACAAAATTTCCTCTAACGTGATGCGTATATCCAACATTGTGGTTAGATCAACACCATTTACACGTTTATATCCGGAAAAAGTGACTGTTTGGTGTGCATTATGATGGTCTGGAGGTGTTATTGGGACGTAGATTTTCGAAAAAGTCCTAAAAGAACCATTACCGTCAATCCACCTTCCTATAACCTATTTTCCTAAACCTGCACAATGCACTGCATGAGTAGGGGCCATCCCCTGAGCGCTGATTTTACAAAAAAAAGCCCTATGCTCGTCTAAAAACCGAAGTTTATATCCGTTACGCGTTTACATACATACATACATACGGAATTGGTCATTACAACCCTTCAGTCAGGATTACGACCTAGTTTCTCACACCACTTATGTTGTGTGCGTTAATTTTATACATCAGGGGTGGGACCTACAGTTTTATAGTCGACTCCGAGCGACAGATTTTTGAGAATCTTTTCATGGCAATTTTTATTTACTCTCAGAGTTTTTGCCAGAAATCTGCTGAGAGAAAGTCGCCGAAGCAATACTTTTTGTATTTTGTTTTGATGTCTGGCCTGGGGCTCGAACCCTGGCTTTACGTCTAATAAGCCAACACACTACCTACTAGACTACGGCGACGATTACATCACGTTACACGTTTACATCTGGAAAAAGTGACTGTTCGGTGCACATTACGATGCGGAATTATTTTCAAAAAGGTCCTAAAAGAATCATTACCGTCAATTCAAAGCTCTATGGTCGTCTAAAATCCGAAGTTTATATCCGATACACGTTTTCATCCGGAAAAAGTGACTGTTTGGTGCGCATTATTATGTGGAATTATTTTCAAAGAACCACTAACGTCAATTCAAAGTACTATGGTCGTCTATTTTGGCTTACAATTGAAGATTGTGATCTAAACGGCAGGGCGCGGCATATGTTTTTAACAATATGAACCACAAGTCGTGTAACGTTAGCAATTTTTAACGACTTTATTGCTTGAGAAGCTTCCCGAAAGATTAATTTCTTATTCTGGTAAAGTCATTTGGCCAACATGATCACGCGATTGGCCAGTTTTTGTAGGGCTACGTCAAAAACCCATGGCTACGCGAATAATCTCCTTATGTTGAAGCATTTGGAAACCAAAAGTCGTCAATTTATCGCCCAGAAACTGCAGGAAAAGTGTAAAAAGGTGGTCGAAAACCACGTGAAAGTAGTCGATTACCGTAATCAAAAACAAGCTGATTGATTCATAGGCCAAGCACTGTACAAAATTCCTTAAGTTTCGGTCTGGTAAGCATTTCCTACAATTTCTTACATCAAGCTTTGAGAGATTTTCCTCAATGCTATCTTTACTTTCAAACTTTAGACACTCGCACTCTTTTGCTAATTACCTGGGATCACTTTCAAAACCTTCTATTGCTAGAGTATCTTGGCTCATCCGCACGAGATATTTTAGTTAAACTATCTGTCATACGTTATGGCGTATGCTTTGAGGGTAGTCTTCGCTGTTTGGTTTACATTTTTCCATTTTAATTTCAATTTTAATTAATGATCTAGAAATAAATGTTTAATTTCCAACAATCCTACATAAAAACAGTACCATTTATTGTTATTTTAAGCATTAAAGTACTATTTTTTATTACGACGCCCTCAAACAAACACCACAACCCCCCTCCCATATCTTTAAAACATTACTCTTGACTCATGTATTTTCCTGTTATAAATCCACAGACTTGTGTACTTCAGATATGCTTTTATCTCTGGCTAGAATGCTTATAATGGAGTAAGCAAGTGTACTATACGTGTGTGCATGAGAGAGAGAGAGAACATCATAGTAGAGATGATTTATATTTTAAACGCAATTAATTTTCGTATTATTAAGGCAGTAAAAATTGTCATTTTATAACCCTTTTTACATTACATTAGCACTACACAACACTTGCTTGTCCTTACGTATACACACTCTCTTTGATTTCCTTTTTAAAAACACTCTCACTTCCCTATACATTAACTAATACAATTACATATACGAGTATTTGTATGTATATAACCATGTTGTTGTGTTTATAAATGTAAACAATAAATAAATCATTGTGGGTGACTGAGAGAAGAGTAGGAGAGGAAGTGAACTTTTGTTGTTCCGTTTTATTGCTTTAAAGTCCATGGAACATGGAAATAAAAGCAAATATATTTACCAAACAGAAAGGATAATAATAAAATTTTATAATAATAATAATAACAACAACAACAATAATAATAATGACTTTTGTTGTTAAACACATCATCACATTATTGCAGTTGTTAATCGTATTATTGTAGTTGGTATTGTGCTCGTCGTACGTACATATTTTCACTGTGGGCCACTGTATAGTTTGTTAAGGTACTTTGGCTTCAAGCTAATGTTTGAAACACTGGGTTTATAATTTCTACTTTTCAAAGCTAGCTTAACTTAGGTTAGGTAGGAAACCTTCCTTAAATGGTAAGGCAACAGATTAGGGCCACTTTATTACAACAAATCAATATCCAACCTATGAAACAAACTGTTCTTATATGAAACCATCACTCCAAAATACATACATTCCAGAAAGTACATTGTTACGCGTGCTGTGTGGCATGTGGCACCGTCTTGTTGAAACCACATGTCATGCAAGTCAAGCTCTTGCATTTTGGACAAAGAAAAAAGTTGGATATCATCTCACGGTAGCACTCACCATTCACAGTTACGTTACGATTCGCAGCATCTTTGAAGAAGTACGGTGCAATGATGCCACCAGCCAATAAACAGCATCAAACTGTGACTTTTTCTGGATGCATTGGTAGCTTTTGCAATGCTTCTGGCTGATCTTCACTCCAAAATCGACAATTCTGCTTATTTACGTATTCATTGAGCCAAAAATGAGCTTCGCCGCTGAACACAATTATTCGATAAAGAAGTGGATCTTCGGCCAACTTTCCAAGAGCTCATTCACCAAAAATTCTGCGTTGCGGTAGGTCGTTCGGCTTCAATTCATGCACCAGCTGTATTTTGAAAGGCTTCACACCTAAATCCTTCCGCAAATTTTTCGATAATTGATGGTCATCATTAACACTGGCCGATACAGCTGCGATATTTTCTTCAGTTCTCACTCTACGTAAGTGTGTTGGTGGTTTAATGTCCAACAATGTGAATTTGGTGCGACATTTAGTCACAATAGCCCGAATAGCCGCTTCAGTGGGTCGATTAAACTGAGCATAAAATGGAAGAAGCGCCCGATGAAGTTTCTTAACAGAGCACGCATTTTGATAATAAAATTCAATGATTTGCAAGCGTTATTCGTTTGTAAGACGATTCGTGGTTAAATTATAGACGAAACTGAAGATGTTTGACAGTGAAACAAAACACGAAACGGGCGTGAGCTGTTTAAACCAGTGTTGCCAAAGGGATAATAGCTAAAAAATCACCCTTATTAATCCTTTTATAGAATAGTTTAGTCAAACATGACTGTAAATAAGACATTGAAAATCTTTGTGTCTACATAGCAAGAGTCAGGGAATATAGTATGCCTTCATTGCATGTCAGAGACCTTTAAGAAATACAATAGTATGGTAAATGGTCCAATTACTTAAGGAAAGAAAACTATAGGCCCTCATCTTATCCACATCAGTTCAACTGAACTGCTATCAGATTTCTTGTCATGAAAAATGTTGGAGATTTTTATCTCTTACAAGATAATACTCCTGTGGGACTAGCTATCCAAGTACATCAGGAGACTTAAAGAGAAAATTCCATCACCCAACAAGCATTGTGCCGACGAAGATTGATTTTTTTATGACACATTAAGGTATGCCCTGTCACTATTAGTAGATTAAAACCCAAGACATTATTTTCAGCTACGACGATCATTTTTAGGTCATCAACAAACATAATTTGCTGAAATTGGTTTGAAAGGCAGTCTAAAGCAGTTCTAGAGGTGCCAAGGCACTTTTAAAGTCATACGGCTTGCTGGAGTTTGTCTGTCAGTGGCATCATTCCATCGTACTTCTTCTTCAAGAGCGATGAAACTCGTAACTCGTTATAGTCAAGGTAATACGAAACCCTGTACAATGGGTCAATTCGACCTCCGGGTACTGTACTTGTCTTAAATGACAAGTACACGTCCTCTAACCTAATACGAAACCCTTGATTTTTTCTTGTACAAATGCAAGCAGAATGATTGGCGTTCAGGAAGGTGGCCCTAAATACCACACGATATGCGATACCATGGACTTATTTATAGGCGAGTCTGGTAAGCATTTAATCTCATGTTTGGCAGCAGTTCATTGGCCACCTACTTTTTGTAATATGACCCAATTAAACTGTTTTTTGTAGGGATAAGTGATATTATACATCCTTACATCCTACAAACTTAATTTTAATAGGAGGTTACGTATTTGGATTCCATGTAAGAAAAGCTAGCTCTGCGATGGTCAGCTCCGGTGATTCAGTGAAAGTCGGTACAGCTACCTCTAAACGAGATGTGAAATTTTCTCAAAAGTCCTTCACCTTATTGTTTCTCTAACTACTGTAGTAGGTTTCAGAACAAAGTAACGGCCACAAATGAGATGCTGTTCCAAAATAAGGCGCCAAGCGGGTGCAACCTTCCGGTTTAAACTTGCTGGCATATGTCACGAATCCTTTTATCGATTGTCGAGGTAAATTTTTGTTAATTTAATATGGATTACGTACTTGCAAACGACCTTTGCAGAGATTGTAGATTGGTTGAGAAGGAACAGAGTATTTCTGTCTCTGGCTCGAAGCAGACTTTTCCCATTTGGTCCAGTCTTATGCGAGCCAAACTAGCGAGCTTTCAAGGCGATTTTCAGCAAGATACCTAGAGAGGTAGGCATGATACAAATGCGAAGCTCTGATGCTGATTGCCGATTAGTTTCGAATTGTCCTTAAGATCTGGAGTAACACTTCACGTGAGCTTTGATTGAACGAAGCTAGCACTGTCTCCTAGCTTATCCTGCGTTAAGTTTCTCGTGTGCAGGGACACTTTCACCTCTAGAAGATAATATCAGCTGAAATGCTATAAAAAATGTAATAAAATTGGAGCTTATGCACCTATACTATGCACATAGATTGCCTTCACATACTTTAGCGCATCAAATTGTCGTTCTCTGTCAACCATTATTTCCTGTCCTATTGTAGTTTTTTATGTGCTACTTACCCATGCATGCTTTACTATTCTCAGAGAGAGAGAGGGAGAGAGAGAGAGAGAGAGAGAGAGAGAGAGAGAGAGAGAGAGAGAGGGAGAGTGTGTGTGTGTATTTGAGTGTCTCTTTATGGTTTCTGCACCCCTCCTTTAATGATAATATTTTTTATATCACACACTCAGAATTTTTGTTTGTTTGTTTGTGTTTATGCTGTTAGTGTGTGTGTGTGTGTGTGTGTGTGTATATGTGTGTATATTAAATAATACTTAATGCGTGATATTATAAGACCCATAATTCAGTTTTTATTTCCATATAAAACTGTAACTGACTCTGAAACTCTATTAAAGTCAGCAAAAGAAAAACTACTGAATAGCTGAATACTGGTTGGATGGTTGGTATGATGGTGGCATTAAAAAGGCATTTTGTATACTAAACGTAGACAAATGTTTATGGCTTAAGAGTGATAAAAAATAAACCACAATAACAACAACAGATAAATAGGAAAAAAAGTGAAAAGTAAGGCAAAGATGATCTACGAAATATGCTACGAAATATAAATCAAAGGAAGGGCTATTATGACACTAAGTTCAGCACTAGCTTTGTAATGGATCTTGTTTTATTGGTTTAGTAAACCATTTTCATGCTGAGTGTTTATTGTAATTTTTCTCATATTTTTGTAGGCTTTGTTACAGTGCTTTTCCCCTTTTCTAGGGTAATTTTAGTATCATATTGCCTATCGCCTGTGCATGTTTACAACTTGTATTGTGTAATGCCGGTAAAATTTGTCATTTTACTTTTAAAAGATACTGGCTGACTGAGTAACCAGTTTTTATGCGTTTTTTCTTTAATGTTTGTTTTTTTATGGCATTTTAATATGGCCTCATAATCATAACAAGTGTGTAAAGAAATGTTTGTTTCTGTTTTCCCGCTCCAACAATGATTTTTATTGTTCAACATACAGATTATTTGTTGAAACACAAGTGGAAATGGACAAAAATAGAAAACGGCTGGTATTAGAAATATTTGCGGATGTGAAAATGTCTATTTCCGGTTGACAGTCTACAACGGAGTTGCCAAAAGTAAATTAAAAGTGTTAAAGAAACCAAATATGGTGCCGACATCCAAAATGGGTAGTGCAATGTTTTATTCTGTTTACATTACTGCAATACAGACTTAACGAAATCATGATGTTTTCCATATTTGAGTCTTACCACTGCCCATAGCGTGTTGCTCTTACGTGCCTTTCGAATGTCCAGAAATTCTCAGTTTAATGCGCATAAAACTTTTAAAAACCTTCCTTAGAGTTCAAAACACTTGTAGACCTTGTGTTCCGAGATGTAATTGTTTTTATTGGCCATCGTTAAACGATTTAATATCCCTTCCCAGCATTTCGTTGGTATAGCTTCCACATTTTCTTATCGTAAGTACCTCCTACGCCTCCTACTAGATAGAGGCATAGGCAAGTTTTTGGTTCTGCAATATAAACAGCCAGATCTAGTCCTATGCCCAATGTTTAAATTTGATTAGAAGCACTCGCATTGTAAAGACTGTAGTAGAATGGAATGACTTCCATGGCTATTCGAATTTAATTAAAATTCTTATGAAAGAAGTCGCCGTAGTCAAGTAGGTAGTGTGTTGGCTTATTAGACGTAAAGCCCGGGTTCGTATCACAGGTCAGGCATCAAAACGAAATATGAAAAAAAAATTTCTTCGGCGATTTTCTCTCAGCAGTTCTGGCAAAAACTCTGAGAGTAAATAAACCTGCCATGAAAAAGTTTCTCAAAAATCTGTCATTCGGAGTCGACGTTAAACTGAAGGTTCCGCCACTCACGTATAAAATTAACACGCACAACATGAGTGGTGTGAGATGCTAGGCCGTAATCCTGACTGAAGGGTTGTAATGGCCAATTATGTATGTATGTATGTCTCATGAAAATAGAAACCCAATCTCTCTGCAATTCTAAATATTTCAACCTTAATTCGTTCAGATATTAAGAGAAATCTTCTGGAAAAGAAAACAGAACATAAAACGACATCGAAATTATAAGCACAGGGTAAAGCAGAAATCCAATTATGATAGAGGATAGACAGCAAAGAAAAAAAATACAATGACAATTCAACAATAAGTTCTAGAAGTTGTCAGGCCAAAGACGGATATAGTTTAATGGAGGGTAAACGATTATGTTTCACTGGGTATAATCTTCTATAGCCATTACACTGAAAATTAAGCAAGCGAGATCATGTAGTTTCTCATTCGTGGTCAAAGTTGTTCCAAGAAATATGAAAACCTGCTACGTGTGATATAATGTTGGCTTCTCTAACAATTTGGGTTGCAAATTTAATCCAAAAAGAAAAATTTTTTCTTATATTTCAAAGGTGATTTCTTAAACCAAATATGCATTGTTGTGATCGATTATAATGGCGTTTATCATGTCTCTACAATAATTTAATTTATGCATTTAAGGCAGGCCTACAGAGATCGAAACAAAACATAGCCTGAGATTACATTATATGCACTGTAAGAGTTTTCTTTTTGAAAACAATCTACGGACAAAGTTTTTTTAAATGAAATTCAGTGTTTCAGAGCAATCAATCTACAGCTAACTTCAATTTGACAATTACTAGTTAGAAAATGGAAAGGAATTCCCGCGTACATGCAAGGTTGTTTTCTACAAGAAAACCTTGTTAATGTGACCTTGTTGAAGTCGCCGAAGTATGTATAGTAGGTAGTGTGCCAGGTCCGACATTTCTAAGAAAACGAACTATGAAAAAATATTTCTTCGGCGACTTCCTCTCAGCAGATTTCTGGCAAAAACTCTTAAAATAAAAAAAATTGCAATTAAAAGTTTCTCCAAAAATCTGTCGTTCGGAATCGACTTTAAACTGTAGGTGCCGCCACTCATGTATAAAATTAACACACACAACATAAGTGGTGTGAGAAGCTACGTCATAATCCTGACCGAATGGTTGTTATGACCAATTATGTACGTATGTATGTAATGTGAACCAAAACTAAATGCTTTTATTTTTATTCCGAACAACTAATCCAATGGCAACACTGGCCTCTAAAAACTTGTTTTATTTCCGTTTTTATTTCACAGCTTCTGAAGCAATCTTTTTAATGTAAAATCATATACAATTGTTGTTATTGTTTTTGTTCATTTCAATTGTTTTTGGTAAAAACTTCTTTAAAAAATTTAAAAAAATAACATTTTTTTTGTTGTTAAAATATTTTCAAATATGTAATCTTTCTTCAATTTGTTGTAACTGTTGTTGTTGTTGTCTTTTTAGTTTTATTCAATGAATTTCTTTTACTTTCACATGAATTCATTTCAGTATTTCATGAATTGTTATGCGTTTTTACAATAAATTATGCTCTGCTCTGCTCTGCTGTTTTATTTGGTTTTTAGCTCAAAGTTATTCTGATTATTTTCATTGTGTGTGTGTGTGTAATAAATTTTCAAACTTAAATTAGAGTTTTTTTTTGTAAAGCAAAAAAGGAAGTTTCTTAGACTCATTCAAGTGCATGTGTAATATATTTTACGAGAGAATGTTTCTTTTATGTGTGGGCTTATGTGTGTGTGAGAGTGTTTGCATATGCTAAAACGCATATTTGCAAATCTACACTAATAATACGCAAACATGCATTTGTTTTCTCTCTCACTCTTTCTCTTTTCATGCCATAAAAGGAGGGAAAATGTAGAAAAACAAGCTTATGCAGCACATTAATTTTATTTACTTGGGTGGTGCAGAGTGTGTTTTTGTTTGTTTACACACTTCCTAGCACTGTTTGTCATTCTTCTTTATTTCTCTTTCTCTCTCTCTTTCCCAACCAAAGACGGAAAGTATGTTTTTTGTTTTTACTGTCTCTCCTAATACAGCAAATATTTGTGTAAAGAAATAACGGTTGTCTAAATTTTAAACAAACGACAAAAGACGACAACGAGAGAGAGAGAGAATTTTTAAATGAAAAAAAAAACTCGAAACTGTTACAAAAATATGCAGCATCATCAACGCCACCATCATCATTATGATGCATTTGCATGCAGCAGACTCTGATTTACTACAGTTACACACCACAGCAAATGCTTCAAATGTTTTCGCAACTGCAATAAGAACATGTGACTGTTTTATTGTTGTTTTATTTTCGTCTTTGCTGTGTTTGCTTTATGTGTGTCCATTTGTTCATTCGTTTGATATTTTTTATGTGTGTGTTGGTGTGTGCTTGTCAAATATTTTAAGAGTTGCGTATACGCCACAATGGCTGTATTGAATGCCTGCTTTTATACTACTTCTCCATACGTATACTCACTTTTAGAAAAATAGTGTATGTGTGTGCGAGAATTTTTATTGTTGCACTGATGAACATTTCTAAGATATCTTCCGGTTTTTATTTTGTTTTTTAAAACGCAAGAGTGTGTGTTTTGTATGCGGAAGAGCTGTTCTTTGTTATTTACTGGGACTATAATGCTTTCTTGTTGCACATTTGAATACCCTACTGTAGCATTGAAACAATTTATCAAATTTGTTCCAAAGATGGGTTTTTTTACTTAACGATCTTATAAAATTATTGCTGTTAGAATTTGTCGCCGATGTCGGTTACTTCTTATATGAATATTGATTCGGTAGAACTCATTACTTAGTTAATTTTTCAGTAAAACCCTTTAATCAGGATTTTTTTCCGTCGAGGTGGAGTAACTGTACATAACCGCACCATAGAGGAAGCCGTCACACCCTCCGTATGTGGGGCCCTCACCCACTAAAACCCCTCTCCCCTTGTGGACTTGTTTGTGTACACTCCGAAACTACGGGTGAATTACTGCGGAGTTGAGTCCTTTTGGCTCTTTGGCCTCTCCCTTTATAACCGCGTCCGGATTGCGTATCGAAAGTTGAGGAGACATCTAAGCGTCTCCACTATTCCTTTCGTCTAAATCATCGTTTCGGTTTCGCTTGGCACGTGTGACAGTATCACCGACAGTATGCCGACATGCTTACTTGTTCTGCAGCCTCAAGATCTCTCTTCTTCCGTCTCAGAATGCGCTCTACGTAATTCACCACCGAGGTCCAATTTTCACTACTCGCAATCATAACCCCGACAAGCGGCTGTGATCATTCTAACTATTTAAGTCAGTACAGAGCGAAAGCTCTGCCAGCGTACACACTCGAAAACAGTGTCCTATGAGTCATCAATTGCCCTTTAATCAGGATTACAACTTAGCTTATTACACAGTCCACTACAGTCGAAGATAGAATAGCTTTTGATCAAAGCCTTTAAAATTTTGAAAATTTAAGAGATATCATTTACTCTTCAAATAAGGCCATCCAAAAGGCCATTGTCAGTAACTCCCCATAAAAAAGATCAAAAGAACCTAAAGAAACGTTAATTCTTGGGAGAGAGTAAGGCTTACTACACAAAAAATTCCTTATCGGAATTCCTTACGAAAACAGTCAATAAACAACACAGTACAGTTCCATAGATGGCTTTGTTTCCAGCCATCAAAATGGTAGATGGCAACCCTACCATTCTAAAATTTACTACAATATATCAATCACTCGCTTATATGGAGTAATTTGTTCAAATAAATTGGAACAAGACAACCACATAATGAATAGAGAAATAGCTTTAAATTCTGTAGAGTTTTCTATAGTCGTACTAGTAATACAGTTACTGTTTGCATTTCCTCTTTGCAAAAACTATTTGAGATTTGTATTTCACTTTATATGTGAGTGAGCATTTATGCGTGATAGCATAAAACCAAATATTTTTTTAGATGCAGAACTATAAGAGAGTTAAATCATTGCATTCAAAAATGTTATATGTTCGCTATTATTGTTATTATTGTTGTGTGGAAGATCTTTCTTGAACTGTATACAGTTTCCCTGTAATGTCTCTCTCAGCTACGTTGGCCTGATAAACCTTAGAGTGCTAGCTTATGAATAAATTCTTTATCTTTGAATATAGGCTCCCGTTTAAAAATTATAAATTAAGGGAGTTTGTGGAGGGTTAATGAGAAAATAAATTCATTGTCAGCCATGAATTAATTCCTTACAATCTCTGCATTTATATGCCTTAATATTACACAAAAGGCAGTGAATTGTATGTTCTCTTATTCTTACAATTGTCATGTCTGTTCATAGCTTCTTTTTTTATCCAAAATTTTGTTTAATTAAGTTTCGTTAAATTTATGGCCAATTTTTATAAACATTTTCTAAAGATTTTTCGAATTTATTCACCAGTGGAAAGCTATAAATTATCCAAGATTTTATGTGAAATCATTTCAGTTTTTTTCTTTATTTTTCTTAGATAATGAAAATAAATTAAAACCCCCCAAAAAAATTTAGGAACAATTTACCAGATAAAATCCGCTTAAAAAAAGTACTTAAAAGTAGTCAAAAAAGAATTTAAAACGTTAAAGGGTTCTTTTGTTCATGAATAATTTGCATAATTTATTGTTATTATTTTTTTTATTGTTAAGCCTTAATCTATAAGATTAATTAATAATCTGCCTCGACATTATTAATTTATTACCTTTTTTTCTTCTTGTATATTTGCAGGTTAGTGTCTATGAAAAAATTTTTATTTCAAAAAAAGGTAAATATTTTCAAACCCGTATAATTAATGAAATCAGATTCAATCGCCGTGGTCTAAACACTTTAGTGTCTATTGTGGCTTCGTAGCCAAATAAGTTTTCAATTAAAAAATTTGAAAACACAATTTGCGGAGAACTTGTAAATCATTTATTGTAAATACTCGTTTGAGTATAAGATAAGTAAATTGTTAAAACAAAGTCAAGGCTCTTCAAATAATCTATCATACTTTATTCTTTAAGTTAAGGCTTTAAGTTTAAATCTTTCTTCTTTTATTGAATCTACACATACATAATTAGTCATTACAACCCTTCAGTCAGGATTACGACCTAGTTTCTCACACCATTTATGTTGTGTGTGTTAATTTTATACATGAGTATAAAGTTAGTAGCATATTTCTTTGTTTGATTACAATATAAATTTAAGTATCGACACCAAGCCATACATACATACATACATAATTGGTCATTGCAACCCTTCAGTGAGGATTACGACCTAGTTCCTCACACCACTTATGTTGTGTGTGTTAATTTTATACATCAGTGGCGGGACCTACAGTTTAAAGTCGACTCCGAACGACAGATTTTTGAGAAACTTTTGCATGGCAGGTTGTTTACTCTCAGAGTTTTTGCCAGAAATCTGCTGAGAGGAAGTCGCCGAAGAAATACTTTTTGTATGAAAAGGTATGAATACCACAGTGAATTTCTTTTAATACTAAACATGCATAGTACATATGCATACCCCTAATATATAAGCCATAGTATATGCACTGGCTTTATAAATTCTCCGCCAATTGTAGATTCAAATTTATTTGAAAATTATAATTTCTTAGTTTCCTTCTACTTCATGAATAAAAACAAATTAAATACAATGTTTTATATGTATTATAAAACGAATGGTTCGTTAATTTTTAATTGGTAAATATTTTTAGAAAATATTGTTACAAAAATTGTGTGTCTCCCCTTTTTAGAAATACTGCCAATATGATACACACCCTCAAAGATGTTTTACATTTGTTTCTAACATTTAATAACGAAGTAAAATAAAAATGGAAAACTAACAGCAACAATAACAAAATTTTAAAAAATAAAACATTTCGAAAAAATTTTTTTTTTAGAAAAATCAAAAAAAAAAATATCAAAAATTTTCTCCCTTTTGAAAATAAAAATAAATTGTTTGTTGTTTATTTAAATGTTTTCATTATTTCTAACACTATTTGTTGTTGCTGCTATTGTAGTATTTTTATGTTTTTTTTTTATTAAAATAAATGCTCAATATCACTTGATTTAAATGCTGCAAAAAAAACTGAAAAAAATAAATGAAAACAAAAAGGGAAGTTGGTCTTAAGCCTGTAGCTGACAATTGCAATAAATAAATTTTATTATGGATTTTTAATTTTTTTTATTTTTATTTGTTATGAACATTTTTATTTATTTTTATTTTCTCCGTTTATTTTTTTTTTTTATTTCATTTTTTTCGAAGTGGCAAAATGTAAATAAATGTTCAGCAAAATGTAAAAATTGTCGGTAAAAATTGTTTCTGTGCAATTTTTTTTATTCATTGTTTATTTAAATACTGAAAAATGCGAGGGATGTTTTGAAATTGCTGTTTAAATAGTTTTAAATTTTTCAAGTAGAATTTCTAAAATCTCATCCTTTATTTTTAAAGCCAAGAAATATAATGAAAATGTTGTGTAAACTTCTTTACTCACTACACGAGATATTGCAGATTGTATGACCCTCGTATTACAAGGTACTTTAAAATCTGCTTTTAACAATGGCTGTGTTAAATTTATTTAAACGGACATTTCCACTTTATTGAGCCTTTTTGGGGGTACTCTTCTGTTATGTACCCCCTTCAACAAAAAATACAAAAAAAAACGACTCTTTTTTCCTGAGCATAGCAAATAAGAGCAATGAATATGCTAAAAAGTTATGGCAACAAGCAATTGAGTTGTTGTTCAGTTGTTTTGACAAAAAGGCAATAAAAAAAATATTTTTTTTTTTATTTATTTGTTGTTTTTGCTTTTGCGTTTTTTCCATTTAAATAAATCACAAAAAGAACAAGTTTTTAATATTTTTTGATTGATTGTTGGATGTATGGCTGAGGTTTCATTTCTTTTTTACCTTATTTTATAGGTTTTTTTTTGAAATGGTGAGCAATGGAAGTCACAAACAGTTGCAATTGCTTCCGTAAATAGTTGGCAATTAGCGGCATATTTCTTCCATTGATGCAAATGGAAATGCCATAAATACATACATATATGTATGTATGTATTTGCCCTTGTATTCTGAAATTAACCTGATGAAATTTATATAAATTTACTTGTAGAATATATTATGTTTTGTTTTATTTTTTTCATATTAATTTTCCAAATAATTTATATGAATTCAAGTAGTGGAAAATTAAAAGCATTCCAATTATTTTTACTTGATTTTAATGATTTAATGCGTATTTATTGAATTTATAAATGAATTATTGAAATAAATAAGCATGAATCATAAATAATTAATGATTTTTAATAATTGTTAATGAACTCTAATACAAATAAATATGTTTACGTTCTTACTTTTTAAAAACGAGTATTTCCTGTGGAAGCGAAAATTGCAAGTTGTTTACTTTTGTCTTTAAACAAATTCAGTATTTATTTAAATTAGCAACACGCGCTATGTTTATAACGTTTTTGCGACGTAAAAGTAACTTTTCGGTTTATTTTGGTTAATATAAAGTCGGGCTTGGCAACTTCTAGAACCTTACTGTTGATTTGTTGTTGTAGTTCTTGTCTAACATAGTTTTTTCTTCATTTTCCTAGAATAAACTGTAGCAAGTCCAATAATGAAGAGGCGTCTTGTATGAAAGTGTATTTACTTAGGTTAGGTTAGGTTAGAAGACGTGTACTTGTCAAGTAAGACAAGTACAGTACCCGGAGGTCGAATTGACCCATTGTACAACGTCCTAGTTTCGCACACCACTTATGTTGTGTGTGTTGTCCTAAAAGAACCATTACTGTCAATCCAAAGCTCTATGATCGTCTAAAAACCGAAGTTTATATCTGTTACACGTTTACATACATACATACATACATAATTGGTCATTACAACCCTTCAGTCAGGATTATGAACCTAGTTTCTCACACCACTTATGTTGTGTGTGTTAATTGTATACATGAGTGGTGGGACCTACAGTTTTAAAGTCGACTCCGAACGACAGATTTCTGAATAACTTTTTCATGGCAATTTTTTTTACTCTCAGAATTTTTGCCAGAAATCTGCTGAGAGGAAGTCGCCGAAAAAATATTTTTTTTGTATTTTGTATTGATGTCTGGCCTGGGGCTCGAACCCTGGCTTTATGTCTAATAAGCCAATACATTATCTACTAGTCTACGGCGTATTCATGTACTTACTTGGTGGTGAGAAATTTTGCTTACTGACCCTCTTTCTTTTTAAAAGTTTTTACAGCCTGATGCTCATTGTTGATGTTGTCCTCTTTGGGGATTAGGGGAGACTATTTTAATCATTAGGGAAATCATATGTAGGGGTACTGAAGCCTAATAACCTAATAAGTAATAAGAGTTTAGTATGATGATGTCTAGTTCAATATTTCTTACTGACTTACTTACTTAATTGATCATTAAAACCATTTATTTAAGACAACAACCTCGCTTCTCAAACTGCCCATGCTGTGTGTGTTAATTTTCTTCATGAACGACGAGACAAATTAAGTTCCATGGCAATTTAATTTTACTCTCAGAGCCTTTGCCAGAAGACGGAGAAAAAGTCGTCAAGATGTCTGAGCCAGGGGTTAAACCACCTCCAAGCCTTAATGCACACCAAAACAGTTAGGCTGACTTTCAAAATGTATCAATAGAAAGTTTGTATGCAGTTCTACTACTGTATATAAATTATGCAGATATGCAAAGTTACCAAACAAAGCATCAACTATAAAGCCGATGCCCGATTACTTTTTGACTGCGTTAAAAATACACATAACCGATGTTTTGAAATAGTATACATTGTAAAAATTTTGTACAGCGGCTTTATGAAACACTATACTCTGTTCAAACACAAAGCAACTAACAATCTGGAAGTCAGCCTTATTTTTGTTGGATGCAATCGTTTTTTCACATTCAATTTCGTGTTGCCCGAGTCTCATAACCGAATATTTTGCATGTTGTCGTAGCCAACGAGTCAGGAATGAGGTTTATTTGCTGAAGAAAATTTTATTCGATTAAGCAATATTGAAAACCTGTTGGCCCAATCAGTATATCTACGGTGTTTTGAATGGTCCGTCAGCTATAATTTGGTTCAAGAAAGACTTTATGGTGTGTGGGTGAAGGTAAGAAACCTTGGGATTGGGCGTAATTGCTGAGAACGCTGCGAAATCGATAAATTTGGATTATTCATCACACATTCACTTACAGGAGCGATATTTTTGGTAGTGCTTGTAATATCGACGCCTCCATTCTATAACGTTCTAAGTGTACTTAGAACGTTTTTAATGTTCTTGCATTTTTGAATTCTACGTTCTCTGACTTAAATACTGTCGAAATTTGGTTAAGATCCGCCGATCCGTTCCGAAGTTATAGGGAAAAATTTACTTAGAATACGCATATAGTCGTATGTCGCGTGAAAACTTTGAGAGCTCATAACTCAAAACACACTTTTTCGACTTAGAATGTTATAGAACGGAGGCGTCGATATGATTTATAATCTTGTCAATGTCTTTCCAACCATAATCACCTCTTAATACTTGAAAACTGTCCGCATTTCAATCATCACTTCTATATGTAGTCTGTTTTAACTATTTTTAACCGTTTTTCTGTTGTTAAACAATGTCAAACCTTTCACTAAAAGAGGCATTTCAGATGGAAAATCTTATCAAATCGGTGGTTTGAACATCTCTAAACCAATAACAGTAGCAAAATTGGTCCACGTTCACTATTCTAGTCGTTATTAAAAGCGGTCAGTATTAGGTGCATTACATACATACATACATAATTGGTCATTACAACCCTTCAACTTCTCACACCACTTATCTTGTGTGTGTTAATTTTATACATAAGTGGCGAGACTCACATTTAAAAGTCGACTCCGAACGACATATTTCTGAGAAACTTTTCATGGCAATTTTTTTTTTATCCATCCTCTCGATGGAGTTATGAGAGGACACACTTAGGTCGCCCACAGGGTCCATTGTGATACCACAGTTCCTCATTTCCCCTATTCTAGGAACCATTCGGGGCTTCCGATGAATCGACTTAGACTGCCAATATCCATACATGACAGTTCATCTATATCCTCCATGTAGTAGGCACCCAGGTACCTCTTTCTCCTCCGACTAAGTGCCGGACATAGCACAATCGGTGAACAATAGTCTCATCTTCCTCTTCATCTCCACAGCTTCTGCAGATATCATTTGCAAGGTGTCCAAGACCAATATGCCTCCAATGCGTTCCTATAATGCAATGCCCCGTAATAACTCCGATAACAGTGCTGAGCCTACTTCTTTGGAGTTTATGCAGGGTCGCCGTGCGCCCCGGCCAGATTTTTTACGCCGCTCTGCCCTTATCTACCGAGATCTACGGTTGCATTGTCAATTATAAGTTTGCAGGTTGCCAAAGGGATCCCCAATGTAGAGAATTCATCAGAGAGTGCGATGGTCGTGCACCTTCTGGCCAGTTCAACCGCTCTGCAGTTGCCAGGAATTATGTCCCGGTAAACATGTGATACAAACATCACATCGGTTCGCCACCTCATTGAGATATCTGCGATAGTCGTACACCATCTTGGAGTTTATTACACTTGATAGCCGCTTGGCTATCGGAAGGTATGATGGTTTTCCGTCCATGAACATTTTTGTCTACAGTAATTTTCACCGCAGCCTGCATTGCTGACACCTCCGCCGCAATTTTTATTTACTCTCAGAGATTCTTCCAGAAATTTGATGAAAGGAAGTCGCCGGGGATATATTTTTTCATATTTCGTTTTTTTTTTTGGTTCGTTTTTCTAATAACCCAACACACTTACTAGAATACGCGCCTGCTACCGCAGGTGTATTAAAAACATTGTAAACATTTAAATACACTTCTTACTAGACTACGCGCCTACTACCGCAGATGTATTAAAAACATTGTTTAAAAATTTAAATTTTTAAACTTTTAATGCGAAAATTGAGTTTTCTTGTTTTTCATTTATTTTTAATAACAAATAATTTTTTTTATTTACTTTACTTTTGTTGAGTTTATTTACTTGTAATCAAATAACAACCTTTCGCCCGCATTGACTCTTAACAATAAATCAGTATTTAAACGAGAATTTTAATTTTATTTTTTAGTTTTTCTGTTGCTTTTTTTTGTCGTATTAATTTTATTTTTAATTTGATTTTTTTTAAATTGCTGGCATATTTTCACAGCATTTATTGTATAACAATTTATTCGTTTATTTATTTATGTTTTGTTTTACTTTTATTTTGCCCAGCATATAAATTTTTAATCCATGACTCTTTTTTTTCTTCATATTTAAATACGATTTGTTGTATAAAAAATTCAATAGAATGTTTTGCTAAAAATTTTTTTATTTTATTTTCCATTTTTTTTAATTTTTTCATTTCATTATAAATTGCTTTTATGCCCAGTTTTATTACCTATTATTTAATTTATAGTATTTATTTATAGTTTTGTTTATTTGTTATTGCTATTGTTGTAGTATTTTATTTAAATTTTTATCTGATGCCTGTAAATAGTTTTAGGGCAATAAAATAATACACTTTTATTCTCTTTTTTATATCACATTCGAAAAATTTACAAAAATTTTTGTTTCTTTTTATGCAAAAAAGAAAAGAAAGAAAAAAGAACAGAAATTAAAAATCATTTGCAAAAAAAGTCTGTAGAAATTTGTTTAAAAATTAAATTCATACTCATTGTTTAAACTAGACAAAGCCCGGTTTGCTTCGCTACTCCCAGCTCTATATAAGTAATTTAAATCAATTTGTTATCACTTCTACAGTGTTCGTATTCTAGACTTGAGCTCCCTCTAAGTATCTTAGTAAGAATTTTACTTTTTCTACTACTAATATAATAACTGCTGTACTTTATAAAATATTTAAAGGCATGCCGAAATTTTTTCTTGCGCACTCCTTAAATTATTTCTATAGCGTTGATTCCTTAGCCTGATTTCATTTGGTCGATAAATTTTCTTCAGGTAGATTCTTTTCCATTTGGGTGTTCTTATTTGTCTCATTTTCAAAGTCTGCGCATCCACATACTAAGCACTTGATGTTCGGTTGAATAGGTCTGCTGCTACCAACTGTCGCTGGAAATGTAGAGTAAATTTTTTTTTCACACATAAGCACATTATGCCCTGACCATCGTAATCGTATACTCTGGAACAACAAAAATGTTAGAATGTGTTGAATTACTTTCGGTTTGTTATGCGGCTGAAAGCATCATTTCTACAGAGCGTGATGAATAGTTCGTAACATCAATATCAGCACCTCTGGTAAATATATAATTACTTAGTTGATCATTATAAGTTTTTAGTCAGAATTAAAAAGTAGCTTCTCACACCACCCATGCTGTGTGACTTTATTTCATCCATGAGCGCCGGAACCTAGAGTTTACATACATAATTGGTCATTACAACTCTTCAGTCAGGATTACGACTTAGTTTCGGACACCACTTATGTTGTGTGTGTTATTTTTATACATGAGCGGTGGGACCTACAGTTTAAAATCGACTCCGAACGACAAATTTTTTATAAACTATTCATGGCAATTTTATTACTCTTAAAGTTTTTGCCAGAAATCTGTTGAGAGGAAGTCGCCGAAGAAATACTTTTTGTAGTTTGTTTTGATGTCTGGCCTGAGGCTCGAGCCCTGGCTTTACGTCTAATAAGCCAACACACTACCTACGAGACTACGCCGACTTCAAGAGCTTTTCATGGCAATTTTATTTCCTCTCAGTCGTTTTTGCAAGGAGACTAAGGGTGAGGAAGTCTTGGTTACACCCACAAAATCTGAAGAGGGTATCCATGGTACTTTTAAGACTTATTATTGCTTTTATTAATTGACACAAAGTATTTTATCTTCTTCATTTCTTATTCGGATTTCGTATTTGTTTTTTAAATGCTTTGTTTCAATTTCATTTATCAAGTTTTTTCATTTGTAGAAGATTCGGCGTTCAAAGGGTTTGACAGAATAAGCATTAAAGCGTATTCCTGAAAAACAACAACAGAAATTATGAATAATAAAACAGCAAAAAAAATTATGGTAAGAGCTATAAAAAATAATTAAATTGTATAATAACAGATCTGTATAAAAAAACAATGAATGATAGAACTAATGGGTGATTTTTTAAGAGCTATAGAAAAAATTTTCAAAAAAAAACACATAAAATTCAGAAAAATGAATGAAATCTTTATTTGAATCGATAGTACGATCCATATAATTTAATGTTTGAAGATTATTTCATGCAAATGTTGACCGCGACTGCGCCTCAAATAGTCCATCCGCTTAGTACAATTTTGCCATACTCTTTCCAACATTTCGGTCTGTATAGACATGAGCTTTAACATAGCCCCACAAAAAATAGTCTAAAGGCGTTAAATCGCACGATCTAGGCGGCCAATTGACCGGTCCCGAACGTGAAATAAAATGTTCACCGAACTCGCCTCTCAATAAGTCCATTGTTACGCGTGCTGTGTGGCATGTGGCACCGTCTTGTTGAAACCACATGTCATTCAAGTCAAGCTCTTGCATTTTGGGCAAAAAAAAGTAGCGCTCACCATTCACAGTTACGTTACGATTCGCAGCATCTGTGAAGAAGTACGGTCCAATGATGCCACCAGCCCATAAACCGCACCAAACTGTGACTTTTTCTGGATGCATTGGTAGCTTTTGCAATGCTTCTGGCTGATCTTCACTCCAAAATCGACAATTCTGCTATTTACGTATCCATTGAGCCAAAAATGAGCTTCGTCGCTGAACATAATTTTTCGATAAAGAAGTGGATCTTTGGCCAACTTTCCAAGAGCCCATTCACCAAAAATTCTCCGTTGCGGGAGGTCGTTCGGAAAAGGCTTCACACCTAAATCCTTCCACAAAATTTTCTACGTTGTTGAGTAACAGAGGCCCAATTGCTGCGAACGGCGACGAATCTATAATTGATGGTCATCATTAACACTGGCCGATATAGCTGCGATATTTTCTTCAGTTCGCATTCTACGTAAGCGTGTTGGTGGTTTAATGTCCAACAATGTAAATTTGGTGTGAAATTTAGTCACAATAGCCCGAATAGCCGCTTCAGTGGGTCGATTAAACTGACCATAAAATGGAAGAAGCGCCCGATGAACTTTCTTAACAGAGCACGCATTTTGATAATAAAATTCAATGATTTGCAAGCGTTGTTCGTTTGTAAGACGATTCATGGTCAAATTATAGACCAAACTGAAGATGTTTGACAGTGAAACAAAACACGAAACGTGCGTGAGCTGTTTAAACCAGTGTTGCCAAAAAGATAATAACTAAAAAATCACCCGTTACAATTAACAAAAACAAATCAACAATAAAGTTCTCGAAGTTGCCAGATTGAAAATTAATGAAGTTAATCTGCAAATTTTTCGACAATCGCTATTAGCAACAACTACAGCTGTATATAAGGCGAACAAACATACAGACAGAGACACTTCGTTTTATATTCACATGTAATACACATGACAGACATACTTGTTACACACCTGAACTTATAGAAGCAAAAAGCACAAGAGAATGTTTTCTTTTTTTTTTGGATTTTCCTATGCTCTGTGCATAAACATAAAAAACCTCTTGCAAATATGGCTTTAAATATGTATGAGAGTGTTGATTTTACATTGTAAAACTATTGCATAAATACAGGCATTTAAACCATATTTATTATGTATTCATGTGTGCAAAAAACCTTTCTTCATGAGGGTAATTTCATGCAAAAAAGCATGAACATCACTTTTGTAGGAAAATAATTTAATTAAATCTAAAATAATTGACTCAATTAGTTTGAAATGCTTTTTCCTCTATTTCATTTTCATTTTCAAACAGAATATGGTGTTAAAAATAAATAATAATTTTGAATTTCAATTTCTATTTTATTTCATTGGTTATCTTTGTGTTAAAAGGTCACAGTTCATAGTCACTTAACATACTTACTGACTTGCTTGCATTTGAAAATTAATATTCGTTTTTTTCTTGGAATTTTTCTTCATAAAAATAAACCTGAGAGTGTGTTGACTAATGCATACGTATGTATTTATTGCAAACATTTGACCTTAACCTTAACCTTTACGGTGAGCTTAATAGTGATATCCAGAAATTGATATTGTTGTTGAGTTTATTTAAAGAATTTTGATGGCTGCTTGTAATATTAGTTATTTTGTATGCAGAAAGTTCAAAGGTCACGTTACCAATATAAACATTTTATGAACATAAACAAAACAAATAAGGAATCTAATTGACCATACGTTAAATACACTCCATGATGACTTCAGTTAAACTCCAGTAGAGAGAAATTCACAAAGTAAACATTGAAGTGGAAGCCTCGCTCTCACATGAGGTGGATGGACTGACAAAAATGTTATCATAAGAAGGAAAATGAGATTAAGAACACAGCATATGATTTAACAAAGTTAGAGATTATTTTTCAAGGCCCTATGGATCTTATAAGATCTAAGGAGAATTTATCAAATTCCAGTCTGCCTTAATATTTCCCTTCAGGCTTCTCTATTTCGGTCGCCTCTACAATAGTTACAGGGACCAATAGGTGATATAGCTCTTGGAATTCTTGTAATGCTGACGTTCGCAGATCTCCGCCTGAAATACCCATGGGTATTGACTGGCTTTTCAAGTGTCTTCTCCAGGAATTTATCTAATTCCAGTCTGCCTTACTACTTCCTTCCAGGCTTCTCTACTTCGGTCGCCACTCCAATAGTTAGAATTCTTGTAATGCTGACGTTCAGAGATCTCCGCATAAAATACCCATGGGTATAGACTGGCTTTTCAAGTGTCTTCTCCAGGATTTGACGTGATGGTCTTACCAGGTTTGAAGCTAATCTCAAAAGGATAAAGTAGTGGTTTCAGTTGCTCACACATATGCTGGCAGGAAGCTTGTATGCGGTAGGATGAAAGTTTGCTTATGGAAGAGAACGTATCTCCTTTGTTCAAGACAGAACAGAGGACACTGATAATCCAACAGTTATAGGATGGAAGTTTGTAAACGGAAGAGAACGTATATCAAGACAGATCAGAGGACACTGTAATTTCACTAATTATGAACGCGCGCTGGAGCCTACACCCTGCTCGTTATCTTTGGTCTTAAACAACACAGCAGGCAGTCTACCAGGGCCATCAGGCTTGTTTTGTTTTAAGTTGCTGAAATGCGATTGAATTCTATGTAACATCTCTTATGGAGGATTTGCTATCGTTATCGCCTATGTAAGCAGACACCATTAACTTTATGTTCGCAGCCTGATGTTATTAATTGCTTGCAGTTTAAGACAGTAGTCCCCCTTCAAACCTTGTGATTACAATAGTTAGAATTCTTGCAATGCTGACGTGCGCAGATTTCCGCATGAAATACCCATGGGTATTGACTGGCTTTTCAAGTGTCTTCTCCAGGATTTGGCGTGATGGTCTTACATACCAGATTCGAATTATACTTATAATTTCTGATACTTATACGCATTCATACTTATTTTAATGTCATACTCATACTACTCATATTCAAAGTTTGAAATACTTATGGTACTCATACTTAGCAATACCCATGATGTTATTAATTTTCTACTCTCCATGACTCATCGTATACACGAATCACAAAATAAGTATAATGCGCGTACGAACACTACATACTCACAAGAAGGTTGTGTGTTTGCTCTGCTTGCTGTCTTTTTTCGTTTTTGTTTATGTGTCTTTCTTTTTTCGTTGGATTTCAATACTGTTGACTCACTCATACTCAAAATTTTATGAGTACTTATGAGTGCGAAAAAGCGATTCATTGCTGATCTCTGATACACACGCTGTCTATGTACACTATGCTAGAACCTATATCAACTGAAAGGATGTATCTCTTCCACACCATCATTGTGGACAATCAATTTTATTAACCTTATATACCAATATCTCTCCTTTAAATATTCCAAAAAATAATCGTAAAACAAAACTCAGTTTAGTTTGTGAAACACTCACTGCATATCCATTTCATCTATCGGCTTAAAAAAGTCATTGTCAGGATTTTAAGGATTTTATGGTATAAACAGGTGTTGAATGGGTTCAGTGGTTACCTACTGAGTATGATATACGAGCGATGCCAAATATTTTTCATAATTTTTGCATGAAAAAATTATTTTTAAGTTTCATTTGTATTTTGTGTTTTAAAAATATTCTCCTCTTCTCCCTTCCCCTGATTAATGTTTTCATTTTTGTTCTCCAATATTATTTCCATTTGTTTAGTAGTTGTTGGTGCTGTTTTAATCCTTGTCAATGTGTTCGTTTAATCCCGTTATTTGCAGCTATAAATAGTGGCTAAAACTATAAATAATTGTTTTCCAGCTATTTGGCCAAAATGTTGTTAAGTTCTGTTGTTGCTACAAAGCCATGATTTGTTTTATTTTTGTTTATTTGAATGGCTTATAAATGATCATCATTTTAACAACAACAACAACAATAAATAAATATTGACAGTGACCAATAATACACGAGCACACATACACATAAAAGATGGTTAAAGTAACACGTAGCATATAATCCTTTGAACAAGATTTTATTTGTATTTGCATTCACTCTCAAATACACTTACACTTATGCGCCAGTACATGTATGCCAGACAATGATAAATAAGTAACACACTCAGTGTTAAATTACTTCGCGTGTTTTATACACGAGCATACATTTAACACTCTGCAGATGTGCTGTATAAGCTCTTTCCTCTCTATTTTTATTATTTTTAAAGAATTTTCCTGGATTTCTTTCTGTTCGCCTCTGTTACTTTTGATTTTGATAGGCTCTATAAAGCGGTCACTTCAAAAGGACTTAAAACTTTGATTCATTCTCTTTTACGTATGTATTTCTTCTCATGTTCCTGTGGTGGTTGTATTTGGTTTTACTTTTCCGTACCATTCAGTCTTTACTTTGTTTTCCTATCGCATTTTGGCCTTCGCATTCAATGCCCACGTATGTGACTATTTTGTTTGCCCGCCATTTTGCTGGCCCTGCTTTCATATGCGAGTATTGTAAACATTTTTAGCTGCCAAATGTTGATGAGTAAACAAATCGAACAGTTCTTTCTGTTCTGCTACTCCGCACATACGGACAGACATGGCCGTATTTTATTTGCCAAAAAAAGAAGAGAAAAAAACGCCAAAGATATTGAATTGCAGGGAAAAGTGAAAAATAACTTGACTTTCAATTGTTATTTAAAGTGCAACAAACTGATACACTTAGTGGAATATAAAGGCGGTATTTAAAAGAAATTTAAAGAAAGACATTCAAGCAATCAACGCCTACAATTATTATTTTGCACACTTCAAAAGAGAAGCTAGGTCGTAATCCTAATTAAGGGGTTGTAGTGACCAAAATCATTAAATTACAAAAAAAAATACTTTTTTCAGTTGCTGCAGCTGCATTCTGCTTGTCACTCCATTGGCACATCTCGGTAATAAAACATTCAATCGTTGGATTGTAGAATTTGAGTGTTTCTCCTTCTTCTCCACCTATAATGCACGGCACATACATACATACATAAATGGTCATTACAACCTTTCAGTCAGATTTACGACCTAGCTTCTCACACCACTTATGTTGTGTGTGTTAATTTTATACATGAGTGACAGGACCTACAGTTTGAAGCCGACTTCGAACAAAATATTCTTGAGTAACTTTTTCATGGCAATTTTATTTACTCTCAGAGTTTTTGCAAGAAATCTAATGAGAGGAAGTTGCCGAAGAAATATGTTTTCAATTCCATTGGAGATGTCTGACCTGGGGTTTGATTCCAGGCCTCACGTCTAGTAAGCCAACATACTACACCCTAGATTACGGCGACATTCTTATCTAAATTTGAGAATTCGAAACACAGAATTATCTGCCACCATAAATCGGTTTAGGTATTGATGAAAGCCCTCTTGACTGGACAGGGTCTGTATGTATAAATCTAGTTCGTGGATTTCAACACTGTAATCCATATGTTGAAACAAAGTATAAAAGCACACATATAGTAAAGGGTCCGCCAAATAACTTTTTTTTTTTTGAAAATGCTTTAAAAAAAACTACTGAATATTTTCTCAAATTTCTTTTTTATTTGAAAGTACAATCCGTCCGGTTAATAATGGAAAATAATTTCATTCAAATGGCTGCCTCGGCTGGCGATGCAGTAGCCTACACGATCGGTCCAATTTTTAAGCACATTATCGATTGTGTGCAGCTGTATTTCACAAATGGCTTCACGAATATTGTCCTTTAAAGCGTCAATTGTCTCTGGCTTGTCGGCGTAACACTTATCTTTGACGGCACCCCACAAATAATAGTCCAACGGTGTCAAATCACAGCTCCGAGGTGGCCAAACGACATCAGCTCTGCGGCTGATAATGCGATTTTCAAAAACAGGGCGCAAAACATCAAGTGTAGCTTCGGCTGTGTGGCACGTAGCACCGCCCTGTTGAAGCCAAATGTTGCCAATATCCTCCTCTTCAATTTTTGTGAACAAAAATTCGTTCAACATGGCCCGATAACGATCGCCATTGACTGTAACGGCCGCTCCTTGCTCATTTTCGAAGAAAAAATGGCCCAATTATGCCTCTGGAGCAAAATCCGCACCAAACAGTGACTCGTTTTGGGTGCGTCGGCTTTTCAATGTATGCGTGCGGGTTTTCTGTGCCCCAAATGCAACAATTTTGCTTGTTGTTTTTTTTTTGTCAAAATCGGCATCTTCTGTAAGTCGATCGCAGGCCCGCTTAGCGAAGCGAAAACGCATTGGATGGTCCATATTCGTTCAGTGGAAGGATAAAACTAATTATCTGCCAAATCAGACATGAGCTAAGTGTTACCATTCACGATATAAGCACTAGTTGAAAAGAAACGTTAGATGGCGGACCCGATATATTGTGAGTGTCCTCTGATTTCCGACCCTACTATGGTGCTGCAACTTTCATATCTTCAAGCCGGCTAAATTCATTCACAAAGATATTCTCACATCGCCATATTTTCGGATACAAGAGCAAACGCCTCTTCCGATATTGAACTGTATGTACAGGAGAATTTAATGTGGAGAATATGCGCATAATGGTGCCGTATGAAGTGCGACGGAGTTTACAGTGACTGACAGAAGCCGACTTTTTTATTTCGAAAACCTTAAAAATACGGCATTAAACTTGATTGAGGTAAATAAGTAGATGACTTGGATTTAGACATGATGTCCCATAGATGTAGTGTAAGAACCTTTTGTCAAATATGCTACGGTGGTGGTCTAATGGTCTGCTTGTCTTCCATGTCGTTACAGTTGCGACAGTGATATTGCACAGTTGGGACACTGATATTGCCAGTGCCCAGTAAGGTTAACTACTAGCCTAGTTGTATGCCTATTATTCTACTTTGTAGGCATTCTAGACCATCTATTATCGTATTCGGATTAGGCACTCTTAGTTTATTGTTTATATTTCTGATTGCGAATGTAAGTCTGTGTTCACAATTGAAACAAAACCAATCAAAACCATGTTCCGAAATACATGGTGGTGTAGTGTACAATCTAATTACTGTTGACCTACGACGTGTTTGTTTTCACTTTTTTGTTTTGTTTTGGGTGATAAAAAGAACCATAAAAACTTTTTTTTTTACATTATTTTTATAGTCAAGCCAGCCAGCCAGCCAGTTAGGGAATATAATTTGGCTACTCTTCTGCATTTTATAAGTTTATTCAACTGTCACTTGAGCAAAACTTGACTATAAACTATATGGGGAGCCAACTGGGTAATAATTTTACAACCTGTCTCTTGGTCTCTTTATATTTTATTATTATTTTTTTCCTCCTCTTCCTCTTCTTCTTAATACTAATTTTGTTGTTTTGTTTGGTAAGTTTATGTCAAAATATTATTCAAACAACTAAAACCAAGTGTTTGAAACGTACTTGACCCACTGTTTGGCAAAGCTCTAAAAGAAAACTTATAGCGCTTAAACGTCTTTCTTTTCTTTCTTTGTTGATGATGAAAATGAAATGAACTGTGTGTGTGTGTATGAGAAAATAAATAGAATTTGCATATCAGGTCACTTTTTTCGTTTTTCTGCAGCAATTTTCTAATGGATTTGCAATCATCTCAAGAATAATATTTTTATGACCCACTTTTTTAACTCGAATTCATATTTTTTTTTTTCGTTAAAGAAGTGGAATTAAATCGAGTGTTAAATAATGAAATTTGAAATTTTATTTCAAAAAAAAAAAACTATTCAAGAAGAAAATTATTTTTGTGAAGAAAATATGTTGCATGCTTCATTGGTTGCCACAAAATTATTGCATTAATGCTAAGGCTTTTGAGGCAGCAGATGCAGAGGAGTACATAATATGAATTGATAATAAAAATACTGATTGTAATGAAAAGTGACATAAATACTCATGAATTTCCAAGACTTTTCATCATCATCATCAATCATCATCTTTAAATATTCAGTTGCTACTGACTGGCTACGAAGAGATAGCCCCTTGTTAATGCAGACTTCAAAATCTTAATAGGCTAGATAGCTAGGTAGGTAAATGTGGCTGTCAACTTAAGAGCTTAGATCCAATTAGAACACGTGTGGTTAATTGCGATATCACAGCTTTTCACTTCCCCTAACCATATGGACTTTCAGTATTCATTGTCGCCAGATCTGTAGAATTATCTGCATATTATCGGGTCCGCCATCTAACGTTTTATTTTCCAACTAGTGCTTATTTCGTGAATGGTAACACTTAGCTCATGTCTGATTTGACAGATGATTAGTTTTACCCTTCCGCTGAACGAATATGGACCATCCAATGCGTTTTCGCTTCGCTAAGTGGGCCTGCGATCGACTTACAGAAGATGCCGATTTTGGCTAAAAATTATCTTTTCAGATGAAGCTCATTTCGATCTTGGTCGCATTTGGGGCACAGAAAACCCCCATGCATACATTGAAAAGCCGACGCACCCAAAACGAGTCACTGTTTGGTGCGGATTTTGGTCCAGAGGCATAATTGTGCCATTTTTCTTCGAAAATGAGCAAGAAGTGGCCGTTACAGTCAATGGCGATCGTTATCGGGCCATGTTGAACGAAGTTTTGTTCACAAAAATTTAGGAAGAGGAGGATATTGGCAACATTTGGTTTCAACAGGACGGCGCTACGTGCCACACAGCCGAAACTACACTCGATGTTTTGCGCCCTGTTTCTGAAGATCGCATTATCAGCCGCAGAGCTGATGTCGTTTGGCCACCTCGGAGCTGCGATTTGACATCGTTGGACTATTATTTGTGGGGTGCCGTCAAAGATAAGTGTTACGCCGACAAGCCAGAGACAATTGACGCTTTAAAGGACAATATTCGTGAAGCCATTTGTGAAATACAGCTGCACACAATCGATAATGTGCTTAAAAATTGGACCGATCGATGTCCAGCCGAGGCAGCCATTTGAATGAAATTATTTTCCATTATTAACCGGAAGGATTGTACTTTCAATTAAAAAAAGAAATTTGAGAAAATATTCAGTAGTTTTGTTTTAAGCATTTTCAAAAAAAAAGAAGTTATTTGCCGGACCCTTTAGGAGCCTAATTTCTACAGCTCCTGCAGAAGTCATTAGCCACATAACCATGCCCAATTTGTCAATGTTTCAGAGTTTAAGCTAACTTTTCGTGCACGTTTTAACAAACTTTGGTCAAATTTGTTACACTATCTTTCCTGTTTCCGAAATACCTGCAGCGTTAACTCGAACCTACTACTGCCTTATCAATTCTAAGCTTACAAGTTCTCAGTGGAGTTCCCAATGTAAAGAAGTCATCCGGACAAATCATCTGCTTTTCAGCTTCCTATGCCGCTATCTAGCCGTACTATGTGAAGATTATTTTTACTACGCTGTCATTGCATTAAAAAGCTCTCGGCATCCATTAACCGTCTTAGATGTCATTGTGTTAAAACCCATACAGAAAATCTGTTAATAACCTTACATGAGACATTGTCACCCTAGGATTCAAGAGCACATCTTGTATGGCCTACACTTTCGGCTGAAAGATGCTGCAGTAGTCCAGTATCCTTATGGAATGAGCTATACCTGCGCTTTCGAAGAGATACCTCCATTTAGTTTTAAACTATCCATGAAGATTTGTGTGTAGTTGTTTACAATGTGCATCATAACATAACAAACCCCTTTTATCCCGAATGGACGTTTTGAATTTTCCCGATTAGTGGAAGTGTGGTATCGTGTTATCTGTATTATTGAAGGTTCTTAATTCAATTCGGATTCTTGAGTGAGAGATATTTGGTACGTACTAACCTCTAGTCGCCCATAGAAGCTCACTAGTCCTACCAACTGAGCCCTTACGGTAGAGGTTCATCTGGAAGAGGCGTAATTATCTACAGTGCCGACGTAGATGTGGTACATACATACATAAATGGCCATTACAACCCTTCAGTTAGGATTTCGGCCTAGCTTCTCACACCTCTCATGTTGTGTGTGATAATTTTTTTATACATGAGTGGCGGGACCTACAGTTTAAGGAAGTCGCTGAAGAAATTTTTTGTTTTCATATTTTCGTTTTGATGTCTGACCTGGGGTTTGAACCGTGGTCTTACGTCTAATGAGCCAACACACTACCTACTAGACTACGACGACACTAAAATTCAGGAGAACTTTTGTAACCACTTTGTCAAGTTAAGCTTTATTGTTCTGTTGAAGAATTCCTACCACATCAGGAACAGATCTAGTAAATCAGTCCCAGATACTATTTGTAACAGAAGCAAAGCAGTCCTTTTAATCGCTGTTACAAATATTCGACTTAGTTTTAATTGATCAAGTTTTAGCAGGTGATTGGATGCCTTCTTTAGAAGATTGACCTTTTTACGATGTTCGTTCGATGGTCTTTCATAAGTTCCCACTGCGAAAATTACCTAGTAAATCGGCTTTGACTGGATAAGTAATGTCAACTAATTCCGACTGCGAAAGAATCTTTCTCAAGTGCCCAGATGCCGAGATTTCCTCTTCCTTTTAGTCATTTCAGCCAGATTCGTTAATATCATTATAAAGGGTGTTTTTTACAGTGGTATAGAACTTTAAGTTGACATTACTTTTCAAGATGGCGACCGATTTAACAGCTGTCAAGTGATTTATTCTCAGTTTGGTTTGGCAATTCATCATGAATAGACTCACGCCTGAACAACGCTTGCAAATAGTGCAATTTTATTTCGAAAATAATGGTTCTGTGAGGAAAACGTATCGCGCACTACGTCCATTTTATCGTCGACAAAATCGTCCATCAGAGCAGTTAATTCGATTAACAATGGAACGTTTTCGTACCACGTTTACTCTTATTGATAACTCGCATCCCCATAGACGCTGTACGGTGCGTACAGAAGAAGCTATTGCTGCTGTAGAGCGTAGCATCGAGGAAGACCCGAATGAGTCCATCCGCCATCGAGCACAGGAATTGGATCTGTGTCCATCCACTTTATGGAAGATTTTGTGGAAGGATCTTGGTTTGCGTGCTTACAAAATCCAACTCCTCAAGTGTATGTGGAAACACCGTTACATCCAGAAAAACTCACTGTTTGGTGCGTTTTATGGGCTGGTGGAATCATTGGTCCGTACTTTTTCAAAAACGATGGTGGCCAGAACGTTACAGTCAATGGTGATCGGTATAGAGCCATGATTACAAACTTTTTCATTCCTGAATTGAATAACCATGATGTCCAGGAGATGTGGTTTCAACAAGACGGCGCAACATGTCACACAGCTCGTGCCACAATAGATTTATTGAAAGACACGTTTGGTGACCGCCTAATTTCACGTTTTGGACCTGTGAATTGGCCTCCAAGATCTTGTGATTTAACACCGCTAGACTACTTTCTGTGGGGCTATGTAAAGTCATTGGTCTATGCGGTAAAGCCACAAACGCTTGACCATTTGGAAGACAACATTCGCCGTATTATTGCCGATATACGGCCACAAATGTTGGAAAAAGTCATCGAAAATTGGACGTCCAGATTGGACTACATCCGCACCAGCCGTGGCGGTCATATGCCAGAAATCATATATAAAATGTAATGCCACAAGATTATCTTTCGGATAAATAAAATTCATGTCAATCGAATAATCCATCGTTGTTTTATTGCAACTTAAAGTTCTATACATCTATAAAAAACACCCTTTACATGAAAAGAATCTCGAGTATATGGCAATCCTAAAATCCCTTGAAATTCAGGCTTCAAACTAAAAATTTGTAGTTGACTCTGGAAAACTATTTCGCTTACTTTTAAGCTTAAAATGTTAAATTCCAAAAAAATAAAATTTAATCATAAATATAACATTCACTCTGCTCATCCTCCTGTCTACTTGGTTTCTCTCCTATTTTGTGAGTTTTATTTTCATCTCTCTTGAAATATTTTTGGTGACGTTATTGTGGTTGCACTAGAGAATTTATCCGTTGGCGAAAATTTTTAAGACTGATTTAAAATGGGGTTCATCTGCTCATCCTCTTAACGAATTTTTCACCTTAATTTCAGCTTTTTGAGTTTTCTTTACTCTTCTTTCTGGATGAAATAAAAAATTTACAATTTCCCTCTCGTCACATTATAACCTCCATTCCCCTCCCGCTCCCTAGTAATCCGACAAACTTCATCTTCCTTTAGTTTCTTGACTGGCACATACATAGAATTGGAGAGACAAGAAAATATTCCGGAATTCCTTGTAGAAGTGGCTGTTGAAAGCAAAAAATTTCAAATTTGCCACCGCACAGGCAACAACAACAACAGCAAAAAAAAAGAAGAGTGTCACAAAAAGCCGGAGAAAAGATGAGCAAAAAAACATCAAAACGTGGCACTAACATCAAGCCTGGCATAGAGTGCCAGCTAAATAATTGGCACTATGGCAACATGCTGCTCTTTCCATAGAGCACCCTTAGAGGTGTGTGTGTGTGTGTGTGTGTGCTGGTGGCGTGTAAGTCTGTTTATATTTCAAGAGACACAATATTTACAGAACGTCTTACACCAACAGGAATAACAGGAAGAAAGACGTGGAAACGAAAGTTTTTCCAAAAGTGAATAACTCCGTGCCAGTGTTTAAGTGGATGTGCGTATGAGTGCTTGTGTGTGCGTGTGTGTGTGCTTATAGAACACTTAGAATTTTGTCAACTGATTTTAGTGACTGGCAGTCAATTCGGTGTTCTTAAGAAATCAGTTTTAAGTTCATCTCTTTTTTTTATGGTGTATGGAGCTGGGGCTGTTAAAAACCTTAGATTAACACGTGAGATAACCAACCTAAACTGGTTGTGAATACAGTTTGCTTTAATGATGAAAGGGAATAAAACTTTTAATTGCTAAGGGAGATATTTTAATGTCCAGTAAGAGGAATACTTCACCTGAAGTCGGTGGAGTCTAGTAGATAGTGTTGTGTTCGCAAGTTAGTCTTGAGCTAATTGTTCAATCCCCAGGTCAGACATTTCAAACAAAACGAAATTTGAATATATATATGACATCCCGATTTCTGTTACAAACTCTGAGAGTAAAATAAAAATTGCCATGAAAAAGTTTCTCAAAAATCTGTTGTTCGGAGTCGACTTTAAACTGTAGGTCCCCCGCCACTCATGTATAAAACTGACACACACAACATAAGTGGAGTGAGCAGCTAGGTTGTAATTCTGACTAAGAGCTGACCACAGATTTCGCCTATTTTACTCGCTTTTTGTCGATACTTGATTTTGATTCGATCACTTTACTTCATGAAAATTTTTAATTTGATTTTAGTTTCATTCTAAAGGAGTTTCGCTTTAATGCCACGGCCTAATATCCTTATTTGCAAAACCGATTAATCATGACTTATCAGTTAGCTCTGGAGCATTGCTACATATGATATTTTTACGGACAACTAAAGGTGCTTAAGGGAGACCCCAGATTAAACACACTTTATTACTCCCTGTATTCACCGTAGGCTTATTAGACGTCAGGCCACGGTTCAAATTGCAGTTCAGGCATCTTCAATGTATATTTCTTCGTCGACTGCCTCTCAGCAGATTTCTGGTAAAAACTCTGAGAGTAAATAAAATTGCCATGAAAAGTTTCTCAAAATCCGTCATTCGGAGTCGACTTTAAACTGTAGGTCCCGCCACTCACGTATAAAATTAACACACACAACATAAGTGGCGTGAAAACTAGGTCGTAATACTGAGAAAATAAATAAAATTTCCATGAAAAAGTTTTTCTATCGTCAGGAGTCTGTTTAAACTGTAGGTCCCGCCACTCATGAATAAAATTACCACACACAACATAAGTGGTGTGACAAGCTAGGTCGTAATTCTGACTGAAGGATTGTAATGCGCAATTATGTATGTTAGTCCCTGCTATTTTATCCTATCTTCGCTGCACTAAAATCTTTAGTGTTCAGTGTCTTTAATTCTTGTAATCATCCTTCTATGCTGCTGTGTGATTTTCGTTCATAAATTGCTTTCGTATCTGCCCCAAAAGTTTTTTCACAGAATTTTGTTTAAATTTTATTTTTCCCTCTAAAAATAGAGACCAAGCCTGTAGCCTCTATTAAATAATTGAATTTCCATTTCCTTCGTTAGCTTTTAAAGCTGACAAAAACTTTAATTTCCTTGTCAGCCCTAAGAAATTTGAGATGTCATTAACTCTTCTTTAATACTTCGTCGTTTATTTGCTGTCATTTGAAGTTCAATTTTTGGAAATGTTTTTGCAACAAAACGTTCTTATGTAAACACTTACAGCAACTTATTGACTTGATTAAATAGTTTACAAAATAAACCTTTTTTTATTTCAAAAACAAACACTTTAAATGTGAATGGGGCGTTGACAAAACAGTCATGATTATAAAATTAATGAAATTTATCGATTACTGCTGCTGCTGCTGTGTGACTCACTAAAAATTGTCAATTAAATTAAGGCGACAGGAAAAACTCTCTCTCTCTCTCTGTCTGTAATTCCTTTTCCCCATCTCTTTGGATTTTCTAAAAATCGGTCTGTAATTAAACAAATTTGTTTAAGAATCACTGTCTGTGTGTCTGCCTTTCAGTATTTTGGCACCACACTCTCTTGTCTTGTCTTGTCTTCTAATGAAATTCTAAATTAAGATCTCAATTTACAAGTTACATGCTGCAAAACCTTAACCAAAATTACCAAGGCACATACAACATACATACAAAATTTTCTGGGAAAATGTTGCAATTTGTAAAGTGCTGAAGGTGGAGAGGGAATAGTGGCGGTTTTACCACAGTTAACAGTGTAAAGATTCATTCATCATTCACACCTTTTGAGAAAACTTCTTAAATTAAGTGGCTATGTTTTAATGGCGGAAGGGGGGGGGGGGGGGTTAGTAGAATGAAAGGAAGTTTTTGTTATGCGAATAATTAAAATAATTTTTGGCAAACTTAAAGACAACTTTATCAAGTCACTCAAGCAAATTATAAAAATCTTAAAGGGTTTTTACTTAAGGATTTCTGTTTTGAATGGAAAGTGAATTGAAAGAATCTTATAAATTATACAGTGTGTGGTTACGGAACGATTGATATACTATAATATGGAGCTTTTTTAAAGTTCCTTCATGGTATATAAGGCTGTCAGAAAGCATCTCAATTTTCTTAATTGATTTCCGTTTGCATTATTTCAGAGTCATTAAACAAGTTTTTGCAACTAAGCAGGGTA
The DNA here is from genome assembly GCA_958299815.1 of Sarcophaga carnaria. Taxonomy (NCBI): domain Eukaryota; kingdom Metazoa; phylum Arthropoda; class Insecta; order Diptera; family Sarcophagidae; genus Sarcophaga; species Sarcophaga carnaria. The sequence goes on from OY283152.1 coordinate 22,112,961, forward strand.
TTGGTCTATTATAATAGCAGGTTCTAAAGGGTGATTTTTTAGCTATTATCTTTTTGGTAACACTGGTTTAAACAGCTCACGCACGTTTCGTGTTTTGTTTCACTGTCAAACATCTTCAGTTTGGTCTATAATTTAACCATGAATCGTCTTACAAACGAACAACGCTTGCAAATCATTGAATTTTATTATCAAAATGCGTGCTCTGTTAATGTCATTTTATGGTCAGTTTAATCGACCCACTGAAGCGGAATTGCCCGAATAGCCCGAATTGTGACTAAATTTCACACCAAATTTACTTTGTTGGACATTAAACCACCAACACGCTTACGTAGAGTGCAAACTGAAGATAATATCGCATCTGTATCGGCCAGTGTTAATGATGACCATCAATTATCGATTCGTCGCCGTTCGCAGCAATTGGGCCGCTGTTACTCAGCAACGTGGAAAATTTTGCGGAAGGATTTAGGTGTGAAGCCTTTCAAAATACAGCTGGTGCAAGAATTGAAGCCGAACGACCTACCGCAACGCAGAATTTTTGGTGAATGGGCTCTTGGAAAGTTGGCCGAAGATCCACTTCTTTATCGAATAATTGTTTTCTGCGACGAAGCTCATTTTTAGCTCAATGGATACGTAAATAAGCAGAATTGTCGATTTTGGAGTGAAGATCAGCCAGAAGCATTGCAAAAGCTACCAATGCATCCAGAAAAAGTCACAGTTTGGTGCGGTTTATGGGCTGGTGGCATCATTGGACCGTACTTCTTCAAAGATGAATGGTGAGCGCTATCGTGAGATGATATCCAACTTTTTTTTGCCCAAAATTCAAGAGCTTGACTTGCATGACATGACAATGGACTTACTGAGAGGCGAGTTCGGTGAACATTTTATTTCACGTTCGGGACCGGTCAATTGGCCGCCTAGATCGTGCGATTTAACGCCTTTAGACTATTTTTTGTGGGGCTATGTTAAAGCTCATGTCTATACAGACAAGCCCGCTTCAATTGACGCATTGGAAGACAACATTGAAGCATATATTCGTGAGATACCGGCCGAAATGTTGGAAACAGTATGCCAAGATTGGACTAAGCAGATGGACCATTTGAGGCGCAGTCGCGATCAACATTTGCATGAAATAACCTTCAAACATTAAATAATATGGACCGTAATATCGATTCAAATAAAGATTTCATGCATTTTTCAGAATTTTATGTTTTTTTTTTTTGAAAAAATTTCCTATAGCTCTTAAAAAAATAACCCATTAGATTAATAGGGTTACCATCTCTCGTTGCCTAGGAATAACGAATTCTCTAAACGCTCATGGCCATCTGTGCCATTCTTTTATATGTTATCCTCTCTGGAGCGACTTAATTGATTAAAGGGGAGCGAAGTCTCCTAAAATTCAGAAAAACCATGTAATCGTACCTTAATACAGGACAGTCGAAAAATTCGTATCAACAATCCCAAACACCAAGCAGTGAGAGAATATCCAAGATTTCTTTTTTTATGTACGACTAACACTCAGGTTATGGCCGTTACCCTTACATATAGTTTCGTGTCTTACATACATACATAATTGGTCATTACCCTTATTATTACCTCATTAACCCTTTAGTCAGGATTACGACCTAGTTCCTCACACTACTTATGTTGTGTGCGTTAATTTTTATACATGAGTGGTGGGACCTACAGTTTAAAGTCGAATCCGAACGACAGATTTTTTGAGAAACCGCTGAGAGGAAGTCGCCGAAGAAATATTTTTTCATATTTCGTTTAGTTGTAGATGCCTGGCCTGAGGTTTGAACCGATGCCTCACGTCTAATAAGCCAACACACTACGTACTAGATCACAGCGACTTCAACAGTGCCGTGTGTTGGAACTCGGAAATATGTTATGGAAGGGGAGAGAGAGAGAGCGGCGTTTATGGATATTAGATTTGAATGTGTTTTTATGGAATTCCAGTCTGCTGCACGAACAGAGTTTCAGATATAATACATGGACTCTACGTGACGGAGTTATACTACCTGAAAATATGCGATTTTTTGGGAAGAAATTCCTTTATTTCCCTCGAGCACATTCCGTTGAACAAGTCAAATTGTGGTAGTGCTCTAGTGCATCATCAGAATTATTTAATAAGTATCACGATGTTGTTAAACGAACATAAGGGTTATCGCACTAGAAACCCTCCTATGTGATCTGCTCATAGGATTATCCTTGGCTAATAGAGGTTACTTGTTCGATGACTGAATCTTATCCCATGCAGGACGAATCAATTCATTTTTCTCTTCCGACTTGATATATCTCATAGGACACTGCCCGTCAGCTAACGAAACCTTCTAGTGAGATCGATCGTTAAGTAAATAAATCTGCGAGGTTTAGATCGGCAAGACTCTTCCTAATGGTGTACATTGTCATTTTTTATTTTAGTGAACTGTGGTAGCACAATGGCCCTGATATATTGGTTTAGGTGAGAGCTGCAAGTGTTTTAACACAACCTAAACCACTCTTAATTAAATCAATAAGTTCACAGTGTGCCTGATTGCAAGGGTGCCGATTGCGCGCTCATTTACCACCAGTGCCTGTGATTTTTTAAATGAAAGTCTGTGCTAAAGCTGTGGTTTATTGCAAAAAAACATTAGTAACCAAGGCTATGATGTATTCTACTATCTTTTTTTTCTCGTCCTACAGACAATTTTCTAAATTCCAACGTAATCCATTGCATGAATAGGTTTCATCCCCTGAGCATTGCTACCCTATCAAGTTTTCTTGTCACCTTTCAATGCAAGAATTTAAAACGCTCGGAAAAAAATTTCATTTCCTCTCGAAACTTTTTGACTACCATTGACAGCAGCCGAGTTGTTAAACAACAATAACAACAACAACTACCACTTCTGGGCTACTTTTGACGAGAGCATTATTAAACAGTGGAAGTGTGTTATAAGACGCTTGCACTTGACACCAGCCATCTAAAGAAAGAACAAAAAGAAAATTGTTTCGCAGATAAACTTTCTGTAATCAGTTCAAAACTTAAGCCTCTTCATAGATTCAGTTTCGCTTTGAATAGTTTCTCTGACCTGTTTTTCGTTATACCATTAGGCGTCACAGTGTGTTGTGGGTTCACAACAGAAATGCGTTTTCAATTGAAAGTTTTTTTTTCTATTTTTTTTTTTTTAATTTAAAAAAATATTTTTCAAGTCAAATAGCATTTGACATTTTCGTTTTACCGCTCTCTCTTCCGCTCTCTCTCTTTCTATTACGTTCTATCTGCTGAACAATGGCAAGAAATAAAGTTTTATTATGGCAAGGAACAACAACAACAACAACAAACTGTAACTAAATAGTTTATGAAAGAATAAATATTTATTTGAACGATAAACTTTATTTTTATGAATATTTCTTGAATTCTACTGCCTGCTGCTACTACCGACTGCTGCTGCCTGCTGCCTGCTGCAGCTATTCGTTACAGTATTCGTATCTGGTTGTCAAATTATTTTTAGTTCAACTCAAATACGTTATTTAATAACAGAAACAACTTGCACAGCAGCTTTATTTGCAATAACTGACTCACTCACTAACTGACTCACTGATTCTCACTGACTCTATAAATAAATCCGTATCTTTAGAAAACTACACCAACGAACAAGAAATTTTATAGACTGAGCGACTGAGACTGAGTGAGGGAGGCAGTAGAAACCTTTGAACTTTTAACATTTAACCAGAAAACAAAAACAAACACAAAAAACAATAACAATAACCATGTGACTGTACAAGTACGAGTACGTATGTATGTATATATGTCTGTTTTAATGTTTTGTATTCTTAGAATTTATTTTTAAGTTAAGTTTAGTTGCTAAATAAAGACTAAAATGGCCTTCGAAAGGTGACCAGTTCACTTTAAAATTCTATAAAAAGTTTCCATAAATTCCATGTTAAAAGTTAAAACCATGACCGTAGCAATCAGTGGGGAAAAGATAAAATGAAAGCGTAGAAAAGCAGCTGGCATGTCTATAGTGTTTGAAGTGCTTGGCCGAGTTGCGAATTGTCAATGTTTTTGAATACAAGGTTAGATTGCCTTTGATTAGGCAGATAGGCAATGAAACACTTGCAGTTGAAGAATAGAAACGCCTATGGCAGAACAATATGAATTAAAGGGTCCGCCAAATAATTTTTTTTGGAAAATGCTTTAAAAAAAAAACTACTGAATATTTTCTCAAATTTCTTTTTTTATTTGAAAGTACAATCCTTCCGGTTAATAATGGAAAATAATTTCATTCAAAAGGCTGCCACGGCTGGCCATGCAGTAGCTTATACCAGAAGATGCCGATTTTGGCAAAAAATCATCTTTTCAGATGAAGCCCATTTTAATCTTGGCGGGTATCTAAACAAGCAAAATTGTCACATTTGGGGCACAGCAAACCCGCACGCATACATTGAAAAGCCAACGCACCCAAATCGAGTCACTGCTTGGTACGGATTTTGGTCCAGAGGCATAATTGGGCCATTTTTCTTCGAAAATGAGCAAGGAGTGGCCGTTACAGTCAATGGCGATCGTTATCGGGCCATGTTGAACGAATTGTTGTTCACAAAAATTGAAGAGGAGGATATCGGCAACATTTGGTTTCAACAGGATGGCGCTACGTGCCACACAGCCGAAGCTACACTCGATGTTTTGGGCCCTGTTTTTGCAGATCGCATTATCAGCCGCAGAGCTGATGTCGTTTGGCTACCTCGGAGCTGCGATTTGACACCGTTGGACTATTATTTGTGGGGTGCCGTCAAAGATAAGTGTTACGCCGACAAGCCAGAGACAATTGACGCTTTAAAGGACAATATTCGTGAAGCGATTGGTGCAATACAGCTGCACACAATCGATAATGTGCTTAAAAATTGGACCGATCGTGTTGGCTACTGCATAGCCAGCCGAGGCAGCCATTTGAATGAAATTATTTTCCATTATTAACCGGAAGGATTGTACTTTCAAATAAAAAAAAATATTTGAGAATATATTCAGTAGTTTTTTTTTAAAGCATTTTCAAAAAAAAAGTTATTTGGCGGACCCATTAATTTAAAAAACGACAAGAAAAATAATAAACAGGAAGAGAGGAGAACCACGTCCAATAATCTTGAATATTTGTCTCTGCACACCAGGGCAAAGACACAGAATGTGTTCAATAGACTCTGACTCCCCAAATTCTGCGAAAAGAAGGCGTGCAATGTCCCGTCAAAAAATCTGCCACGATCCGAATAGATTCCTATTCCGTTCCAAATGCAACAAACCTATGCAACATTAGATATTATGTGATCTCTCTTGTTCTGCCATGAATAATCCACTCTCCGCCTGATCTTTTGGTCTATCACCATGATGAATTATCCCATTGGGATCTAATTCTTACCTTACGCTGTATCCTCTCCTATCAGCTTAACTGGCACCTCATTGCTTCACACATCGCAATGCCGAGGAACTTAACGCAGTACCTAACGCTGTACCTATGACTGAAACCAATTTCGAGCTAATATGGCGTCCACAAATTGCATTCGAGACAGCTTATCTCTCTGCATAGAAAAGCACCGTATTTCTCTGTAAAATTATATCCCTACCTCGGTGTTCTCAAACATATCAATCTGAAATACCCTGTACTTATTAAGGAGCCTATAGGACAGCTTCAAGTACTGTACTGGCTTCCTGACTTGCCTAAAGTGCACAACCAAGGCCATGCCAAATCCGATTGCATCCTTGACCAACTCTGTACTTACTTAATTGGTCATTACAGGATCATTTAGCCAAGATTAAAACCTAGCTGCTCATAGCACTTATATTGCGTGTGTTAATTTTATCAACAAGTGGCGGGATCTACAATTTAATGCCTCGACTCTGAACGACAGATTTTTAAGAATCTTTTCATGACAATTTTATTTTACTCCCAAAGCATTTGCCAAAAGACTTCTGACAGAGGAAGAAGCCGAACGAATCGAGATAACAAAATATGGACTTCAGCGGCGACCTCCGCATGTACTGAAAACCTGAACATTTGGTCACCTTTTTCTTTTGCGTTTCATGAAAATGTCACTTGACGAATAGAAAAAGTTTATTCTGTGTGCCGTTTTTCTCTCTTTCCCTATAAAAAGTTTATCTGCAAGCGAACAGCAACAAAATACATAAAAATAGACAACAACAAGAACAATGGCTACAACAACAACTACAACAACAACGAAAAAATAGTAAAAAAAACGTCATAAAACAAATGCAACTGACGTTTTAATGAACTTGACTTAGATTTTTTTTAGAAAATCTTGCAAAGATTTTTCTTTTTCATCCACTTTTGCTGTTTTTATTTATAAAAACTTTAGTGTTGTTTTTGTTGTTCTTATGTTGCTTCTGGGCTTTATTATATAAGAAAGAGAGGCAGTTTGTTTAAGCCTTAAAATAAAAATTGAAAACAATTTAATTAAAAGAATTTCCGTTTCTTTTTATTTACAGGATTTCATTAACGAGAACAGACGACCCCTTAAGTGATTCAAAAAAAAAAAAACACAAAAAAGGTGAGTTTTTTTAAGCGAACGAAAATATTTGCTCTCCTTAACAAACCTCTTTGATACACTAAGTTTGTTTGTTTGTTTGTGATTATTTTTTGTTTAAAAAATTCGTTTTTTCTACTTGCTGAGCTCATTTTAAGGTCTTGCCAATAAATTCACTGCATTTATGTGCCATACATATGCACATGTTGTGGTATGTATGTATATATGTTATGCGTATTTATGCTGCAAGTGCATATTTGCAGCCAATGCACTCTCATTTCAAGCAAAATGTTAAAAAAAAGAAAACAAAAACGCAAACAAAAATAGAAACAGCATCTGAAAGCCAAAAAAAAATCAAAGTGAATTGAAACAATCAACATCAAACACAAGCTTTGAAAACTATAAACCATTCACTTTATAAAGGCCATTAGCAGAGCCTTAAAAGTATTAATTAAACCAATGAACATTACATGAATGTGTAGAGTAAGTGGATTAATTCCCTTTTATTTTTTAAATAAAAAAATAAATAGTTGGATGCCTCGGTAGTCTAATAGGCAGTGGATTCGATTCTCACCATACTCCAAAGTATCAATCATTAGTTAGAAAAGGCAAGGGGACCTGATTTTCCATGCAGTAGCCTACACGATCGGTCCAATTTTTAAGCACATTATCGATTGTGTGCAGCTGTATTTCACCAATGGCTTCACAAATATTGTCCTTTAAAGCGTCAATTGTCTCTGGCTTGTCGGCGTAACACTTATCTTTGACGGCACCCCGCAAATAATAGTGCAACGGTGTCAAATCACAGCTCCGAGGTGGCCAAACGACATCAGCTCTGCGGCTGATAATGCAATCTTCAAAAACAGGGCGCAAAACATCGAGTGTAGCTTCGGCTGTGTGGCACGTAGCACCGTCCTGTTGAAACCAAATGTTGCCAATATCCTCCTCTTCAATTTTTGTGAACAAAAATTCGTTCAACATGGCCCGATAACGATCGCCATTGACTGTAACGGCCACTCCTTGCTCATTTTCGAAGACTTTAACTGTATGTGCCGCCACTCATGTATAAAATTAACACACACAACATAAGTGGTGTAAGCAACTAGGACGTTATCCTAATGAAGGATTTTAAGGGCCACTTATGGGGTCCGCCAAATAACTTTTTTTTTTTAAATGCTTTTAAAAAAAACTACTGAATATTTTCTCAAATTTCTTTTTTTATTTGAAAGTACAATCCTTCCGGTTAATAATGGAAAATAATTTCATTCAAATGGCTGCCTCGGCTGGCCATGCAGTAGCCTACACCAGAAGATGCCGATTTTGGCAAAAAATCATCTTTTCAGATGAAGCTCATTTTGATCTTGGCGGGTATGCAAACAAGCAAAATTCTTGCATTTGGGGCACAGAAAACCCGCACGCATACATTGAAAAGCCGACGCACCCAAAACGAGTCATTGTATGGTGCGGATTTTGGTCCAGAGGCATAATTGGGCCATTTTTCTTCGAAAATGAGCAAGGACTGGCCGTTACAGTCAATGGCGATCATTATCGGGTCATGTTGAACGAATTTTTGTTCACAAAAATTGAAGAGGAGGATATTAGCAACATTTGGTTTCAACAGGACGGCGCTACGTCCCACACAGCCGAAGCTACACTCGATGTTTTGCGCCCTATTTTTGAAGATCGCATTATCAGCCTCGGAGCTGCAATTTCACACCGTTGGACTATTATTTGTGGGGTGCCGTCAAAGATAAGTGTTACGCCGACAAGCCAGTGACAATTGACGCTTTAAAGGGCAATATTCGTGAAGCCATTGGTGAAATACAGCTGCACACAATCGATAATGTGCTTAAAAATTGGACCGATCGTGTAGGCTACTGCATGGCCAGCCGAGGCAGCCATTTGAATGAAATTATTTTCCATTATTAACCGGAAGGATTGTACTTTCAAATAAAAAAAGAAATTTGAGAAAATATTCAGTAGTTTTGTTTTTAAAGCATTTTCAAAAAAAAGTTATTTGGCGGACCCTTTAGAATACGACGACTTCTCCTTGAAGCGTTAGGCCTATTGTAATGCCAAAAATCCAGGTATCAAGCATTCCCTACAACAACATAATAAATCATGTTAGGGCAGTAAACTTTATTTTAAAGAGAGTTCAGTCAAATATGACAGCAAATGAAAAGTCAAGCAACAGTCCAGCACAGACAAGTGTCTTTCTCCTTAACTCCAAGCTATTGCAGGGAATGCCAATTATATCGGCATGTCTTTCAATTAAAAAAATTTTGTTAAATTTCCAAAGGAAAGATCGCATTCCTTTACATTTCAAACTGAAAAATACTCTCAGATTTAAATGAATGAACGTGTTTTACTCCTGTGTGTATTATTTTTTCATGTTTATTTGTAACAGAGCCTCCTCTACCATTAAATAGATTTACTCTCTACATATACGATTACATTGTATGGATTTTTATTTGAAAACAAATTTTTTTTCTTCTTCTTCTTCTTCTGTATATTTCTGTTGCTTTGGCTGCATGTATTGAGTTCATGCCACCACCCCTATATTTATGTGTAAATGCCTTCATGTATAATTTAGTTCAAAGCATTTGCTTTTGCTTTTTATTTTTCTACACGTAATTTTTTTTTATAAAATAAACGCTCGAAAAGCAAAACCGAAAAAAAAACTACAAACGTTTTGCACAAATAATTATAATTTTTTTTTATTTTTATTTTTTTTATTTTTCTTTCTAATATTCATAGTCTATATACTCCATATACGATATTAAAAGCGAAAGAAAAAAACAATACAAACTGCCAGACGTTGCATGAATGGTGGGAGGGAGGGAGGAGGAGGGGTCTGGTACATGGACAAATAAATGAATGGAAAGACAGTGTTTGCTTTTAGTTTTTTTTTTCTTAATTTATAAAGGAAAGAAGGAGGCTTCAAAAAAAAAATAAAATAAAATAAAATAAAATGAAAATAAAATTATAAACCAGCGTAGAAATAACAGACGATTTAGTAGTACAAGAAGAAAACTTTCTCTAACACAATGCAAAATGGATACAAAAAAAAATGAGAAAAAAAATCGAATCAAATCCATTGCAGTCTTGTTAAATTCATTAAACTAAAACAACAACAATAACAAAAAATAATAAAAAAATATGAAAAAATATTTTTCCAACAAATAAACAGAAAAACTGTTGCAGTTGCAAACACAGTATTGAACGAATTTAAAACAATTTTTTGAAATTTTTTTTTAATTTTTTTTATTTCATTAGAAAAGTTTTTCAATTTTCCCATTTAATAGCCGAAAAATAGCAAACATTTTCGTCAAATTACGACTTATTTGTTGGTGGAAAAATTGTTCAAAAATTTGTTGGAAACTATTATTCAGTATCTGAATGCACATTTGGCTCAGCTTGATTTTTTTTCATTTTTTTTCTTTTTGTAATTCATTTGTGGGTTATATTCGCATTTTCATTATTAAAGTTCTTTAAGCATTAAACCCACTGCCTGCCTTTGCCTAACCACTTCGTTTATGTTTTCGCTGTTTTTTCCTGTGTTTATGTTGTATTGCGCATGCGTAACCTTTTTGTGCCTTAAGCTGTCATTTGTAATGCAAAAAAAGTAAACTGCATGCATTTGTTGTTTATAATCAAATTGTAAAAATTACATAGAAAAACCAACAATAAGAAAAAATGAATACAAACTGGGTAGACAATGCCTTTAAGGTCGACTTGGTCTTAATTTGTTTCAGTTTTTTTTTTAAGACACACTTAAGAAAATTATGGCCTTAAAACAAACAAATTTAAATTAATTTCACTTAAAGACATTACATACGCTTCATGTAGTATATAAGGTTACTTACTAAGTGGTTTCAAAACTCCCAGTATGGTAAGGTTGAAGATACATTTATTTAGTGAAAGACCATTCTACGCTTGCTTTACATCCAAACAACGTGTAACAATAGTTTAAACTTTCCAAAAAAAATGTGATACGAACATGGTCATATTTTTAGTATTACAGGGAGACTATGGTCGTCATATAAGCCAACATAGACGACGGCGACTTCAAGCCATGTACTAAATTTAAATTTACATCATTTAACGAATTCTATAAAGATACATGGCCCGGTCTATATCAGAGGTCAGCAATGAGTATTCAAAACGATGAGTAGATTCGAATCATACTCATAATTTCTGATACTTATACGCATTCATACTTATTTTAATGTCATACTCATACTACTCATATTTAAAGTTTGAAATACTCATCGTACTCATACTTAACGATATGCATGATGTTATTGATTTCGATTCTCCATGACTCATCGTATATACGAATCACAAAATAAGTATGATACGCGTACGAACACTACAATACTCACAAGAAGGTTGTGTGTTTGCTCTGCTTGCTGTCTTTGTCTTTTTTGTTTATGTGTCTTTCTTCTTTCTTTGTAAATGCAACAACAACTATGCCTGTAAATTTTGATGAAAGATTTGAATCACTCGAAGTAAGCACTTTTCTAAATTTATGAATCTGAATGAATGAATCTAAAATTATGAATCAAATATATTTCGAATGGCATGAGTTTGATGTCAACGTTGTACTCATACTCATTGCAACTTGTGCTTATAAATCAATGTTGTAGTGAGTACGAATGAATCAGAGTAGTTGGATTGCAATACTGTTGACTCAATCATACTCAAAATTGCATGAGTACTCATGAGTAGCGAAAAAGCGATTCATTGCTGATCTCTGGTCTATATGACACAGTCGCCTTAGTCTAGTAGGTAATGTGTTTGCGTATTAGAGATGAGGCTACGGTTCAAACCCCAGGTCAGACATCTCCAACAAAACGAAGTATAAAAAAATATTTCTTCGACGACTTTCTCTCAGATTTCTGGCAAAAATTCTGAGAGTAAAAAGTTAAGAAAAAGTTTCTCAAAAATCTTTCTGTAAAACTAACAAACACACAACATAAGTGGCGTGAGAAGCTAGGTCGTAATCCTAACTGAAGGGTTGTAATGATGTTATGTTATGTTATATGTCAAATGCATTACAATCCAGTTGCTGTCGGCTAATTAAAGAAATGTGTGGTCGAGCGTTGGGTATAATGGATCAAATCTCATCGTGTAGCCTGTAGAAGTACAGAATGAACAATTCATTGCCAGACACAAACACAGAATTATCCTTCTTGGTATCAATAATGGTTTTGCCACCATTTACGTTCACGTTGCTTCCATTATATTATATTTTTCTGTACATTGTTGCCACATTTGACCCATTTTTCATTATCCGTCATCTTTCGCTTCAGAAATAGTTCGATTTCGTATAACTTTCACAGTTAATCACAAAGAAAACTTTTTAAACCAAATAGCACTTAAGTATTTAGGTTCTTAGTGTATCCAGCTTTCTTCCAAGAGATGATAACCGTGTATTCTGTATGACTGCCCAGTTCCTAACAACGTCCATACTTCTAAAGTGCCGATTTTTCTCAAATCCTTGCACGATTGCATCGACTCTTTTAGCGATTGATCGCACACATTGAAGTGCATCTTTAATATAAAAATTTCGAGACTGAAAACAAGCAAATAATTATGCTGCTGCATCCGTAAACTTCACGCAATTGTCACAGCCCGCGACACGTTTTTATCTATAAAAGAAAGCAGAATAGATCATCCCAGACCGGTCTGATATTACTCATATCAAACAAGATATAATATTGCCTGAGATATTACATTTTACAACCATATTCCTTCAATTCTTTACTAACCCTGTAGTCAGTATTACAATCTAGCTTCTCACACCACTCAACTTGTGTGTGTTAATTTTATCAATGAGTGCCGAGACCCACAGTTTGGTGTCGACTAAGCATTAAAGATTTTGGACAAACTTTTCATAGCAATTTTATTTTACTCTCAGAGTTTTTTCAGAAGACTGCTGAAAAATAGGCGCCGAAAGAAATATTTGTTTCATATTTCGCTTTTTTCGAGATGTGTGAGCTGGGGTTTGAACCAGGTTCGTGTCTAGAAAGGCAACATTAAACTACGACGACTTGTCTCAGTTTTATTTATAAAGGTTTTCCAGGTAATAAGCTGTTTAACCTTCTTTAGCAGGTTCTGGCATGATAGGGTTGCCACATTCTCGATGAAAACATTTTGTTTCAATTGTATTTTTTAATTTAAAAAGAAAATTAAATACACACGTCGACGAAAATAGAAAAAACACAAGATCTCATATAAACATTGCCTTCGGTTTTCCTCTTTTTAATTATTTTAACATTCTTTGCGGAATCCTTTGTTCATGTATTTAAGGGTTTAATTAGTTTGATGATTACATTTTCAGTAATTATTTCTTACAGCGTTTGTTGTATTTATTGTGTCAACATATGGTATTATTGCCACATGTTGCATAAAAACAAAAGACCACAAATTTATTTTCTTATTGTCCAACCCAATAAAATCACTTGCAATTGAGATTATCAAACAAAAACGATGTCAATAAAAGCCTACATTAAATGGCATTTTATGCAGCAACAACAACACATATATGCAATTGCAACAACATAAAAGACCAACTTTCAACAGCAAATAAAACAACAGCAGATGAAGAAGAAGAAACAAAAGAAGAAACTTTAATTACAAGAATTTTGTATTTGCCTCAAACGTTTAAGCATATGACGATGACGTTGCATACGTATGTTGAGCGTTTGCAACATTAAAATTTAAGCAATTCAATTGCATTTGTATTGTAATTATTATTATGCACTTTATAATTGTTGTTGTTGTTGCTGTTGTTGTTGCACGACTATTGTTTATAATTAAGTTGCAAACTTACGCATGTTGCCATTGTAATTATTTGCCACACATACTTACAGAAGCACTCATGTTGCATGCGAATGCCAATGTTGCAACAATGAAGTATTTGTTGTTGTTTTTTATTTTGATAAACGAATACCTTTTGCGAAAATGAATAGACAAATGTACACACAAACTAACAGACACAACACAAACTAACAGACACAACACAACACTGCCATGGGGCTTAGCTTCGGGCTACCATGGGGGTCAGTAGGTGGCGGATAACTGAACGGCCTATCCCAGGTAGGTTAGCTGCGAATAACCAATAAGCAGTCCCCGACCAAGAGCGGCAGATACGGAGGCGTACTACAAAAGGGTACAAGTGACCGAAGACGTTATCTGCGACATGGCGAATCGATGCCGCCATTAACTAGGCATCATCCCACAGGGGGTTCCCTCAAGAGATGGGAAAATAGGAGAGTAACGACTCCGTGGTTCCCTCAGTTCCACCAAAGCAGCGAACTACGACGCCCTTGATTGGGGCATTAGAACCGAGCCCGGTAAGGTTCTAATTATGGTATACCGGAAAATGAATTTGAATTGGCGATATTGGCTGACGATGGCAGTATTCCGGCACTTTAGTAGGCGGTGTGAAAGCTGGCCGAAATGGCTGTTGGGCTAATGCTGCCATTGCCTCCGCCCCGTTAAAACTATGGCAAGTCTGTCGGTACGTTCCTGATTTGTCACCGTTAAGTTGGTGTTGTAGGACCAGATGTGAATCCCTGGTTTACGTCGACCTGGCTCTGAACACATATTCCCATGAGGTTATGTGTCAACCCTCGCGTGGCCTCCCTGCTTATGCATAGATAACCACGGGGTCTTTCGTGACGACTACAACGATGGATTAGGATAACGGCCGAGAGTTGGGGCCCAAATTGAAATGATGAGCAAAAATAAAACAACAAATACAACAAATAAACCGACGAATTCATGTGAGATGAATGCTTTGGAGCTAAATGCTTTTGGGCAGAGCTCGAGAATACCGAGGTCTCCGGTGCGAAATCGGGAAATAAACCCGTTTGGACAGAGCACGAGAACTCCGAGATCCCCAGTTAACGGGAAAGATTCGGGATTAGTGGTCCTGGGATCAGAACCGTCACGAGGCGACATGGGGTCAGCGGCCAGCGGTGTTTTTGGTCAACTCGGCGACCAAATCAGAAGTCTGATTGATATGTTGGAGGATGGGAAAAGGAGGTCAATCCATCAGCCGATGAGGGATGCGATTGACTCTATCAAAACTCTATATGACCTGTACGCAAGCGAGCTGCAGGGACAAACTACCAAGGCGACTAACCGCAGCAGTTCTGCTACACAAACATCGCCATTGTTGAGGAACCAGGAGACGAAGAGGAAACATGAGGAGACCTCCGAAATTCCTGCGGCAAAGAGGAGAACTCCGAATCCTGCAGCAAGGGCTCCAGCGAGGGAAACTACAGATGTGACCTTGAGCCGGCAGGAGAATACCAAGGGAGTAAATGAGGAACCAGTGTGGCAGAAAGTCACGAAAAGAAAAAGGAGGAACAAGAAACCACAGGAGAGGAAAACGAAGCCAGATGCGATCGTGATTGCGACGAAGGATAACACGTCGTATGCCGACATTCTGAGGAGAGTCAAAACGGACCCTAAGCTTTGCGAATTAGGAGAAAACGTGACCAAAATTAGGAGAACCGCAAAGGGTGGTCTACTACTCCAACTCCGCAGGAGCGGGGAGCACACGGAGAACTTCAGGGGAGCCATTGGAGAGCTCTTAGGAGAAAACGCGTCCGTCCGCACTCTAAAGGATATGAGGACAATTGAGATCAAGGACATCGACGAGATCACGGAGAAGGAGGATGTATATGAGGCTATACGAAAGATCCCAGGCCTCGAGATTTTCGGTAAGCCCGACGTAGTTGCCCTTAGGAGGGCATATGGTGGGACGCAAACTGCCACAGTGAGCCTTGACGCAGACGCTGCAGCTATTCTCTTGAAGGAAAGTAGAATCAGGATCGGCTGGGTCATATGCAGGATTCGCGAGAGAAACATACCGACGAAATGCTTCCGGTGCTTGCAGTTTGGGCACATGGCTCGTCAGTACAGGAGTAAGGTTGACCGCTCGGGAACTTGCCGTAAGTGCGGACAGGAGGGGCATATTGCCAGAAATTGCGAAAGGGAACCTCTTTGCATGTTCTGTAAAGTGGACGACCCGAAATCCGCCAACCATATCGCGGGGAGCGGAAAGTGTCCGCAATTTCTTAGCGCTCTTAAATCACGTTCTAGGAGATGAAATTGATACAGATTAATCTGAACCATTGCGAAGCAGCCCAGGACCTATTGGTCCAGAGGGTAAAGGAGGAGAATATCGATGTCGCAATCATAAGCGAACCTTATAGGGTACCGAGGAATAGTACTTGGATCACGGACGGATCTAGTACTGCGGCTATATGGATTTGTGGTTCATTACCCTTCCAGCAAACCTATGCGCGGGACATTGGTTTCGTTATGGCCAGGATAAAGGGAGTTTTCGTCTACAGCTGTTACGCTCCCCCGAGGTGGTCAATGGATGACTTCCAACATATGCTGGAGAGGCTGGCGTCACACGTGCGCTTGAACACCCCCGTTATTATAGGAGGAGATTTCAACGCTTGGGCGACCGAATGGGGTAGTAGATATACTAACACCAGGGGTCGCTGCCTCTTGGAAACGTTCGCTTCCCTTCCTGTGGCGCTGATGAATGACGGAAGAGAAAGCACATTTAGGAGAGCTGGATCGAGCTCAATAATAGATTTGTCGTTTGTGAGCGATGGCCTTGTTTCGCGGACCGCGTGGAGGCTAACTGAGGACTTCACGAATAGTGACCATCAGGCAATCGTGATGACGGTTACTGGGCGCAACACGAGAGGAAACGGATTGCCGAAGTTTACGGGACCGAAATGGAAGGACTCCCGCTTTGACGAGGAGACGTATAGATTGATGTTGTCGTCTTTTCATACGACTGCCAGCACGGTCGATGAATTAGTGAGCGGCGTATACCAAATGCTCAACACTGCATGTGATGCTGCTATGCCTAGGAGAACTGTGTGTAGGGGACGTTCCCCCTGCTACTGGTGGAATGACGAAATTCGAAGACTGCGGTCGGCATGCTTTGGGGCGAGAAGACGGGCCCAGCGTACGAGAGGAAGACCGACATGGGAAGCCGAACGGGCTTCCTATGAGGATCTAAGGCATCAACTTAGAAGAGCCATTAAAAGGAGCAAGAAACTATCCTTTCAGCGGATATGCCAGGAAGCTGACATCAATCCTTTTGGGACGGCGTACAGAGTCGTCTGCAAGAGAATCGGTGCTCGAGAACAGCCTAAACTAGGTTGTCCAGTTTTGCTACGGGAGATCATTGGTACATTATTCCCACGGGGCCAGCCCTACACTTTTATAAGTAGGGAGCCGGAGGCCATTCATACCATACCCGAGGTAACAGGAGAGGAGGTACTCGCAGCATGCACTGGAATAGGAGATAGGAAGACACCGGGGCCAGACGGAATCCCAAATAGGGCACTTAAGGTGGCTATCCGGCTCAGACCGGATATGTTCGCCAAGGTGTTCCACAAGTGCTTCGTCGAGGGTGTTTTTCCACGTAGATGGAAGAAGCAGAAATTGGTTCTCATTCCAAAACCTGGCAAACCACCAGGGGAACCATCGTCGTATCGGCCCATCTGTCTACTTGACACGATGGGAAAAATATTGGAGAGGATTATATACAATCGACTACTGACGTGTGCCGAGGCAGGAGGAGCTCTCTCGGACCTGCAATACGGATTTAGGAAAGGACGATCCACTATTGACGCGATAAGAAGAGTGGTCGACATTGCAAGAGATGCAATAGACGGCGAAAGGTGGAGATTTGGCACCAAGGAATACTGCGCGGTTGTCACACTTGACGTTAGAAACGCGTTCAACTCAGCGAATTGGGGGCGGATTATGAGAGCCCTCTTTCACATGGCTACGCCGCCATACTTAATGGAGATACTGAACAATTACTTTCAGGACAGGAAGGTAATATACCTAACGGATGAAGGAGAGCAGGAATACGTAGTGACGGCGGGTGTCCCGCAGGGCTCTGTACTTGGGCCACTACTATGGAACATTATGTACGATGGAGTACTTCGATTGCGATTGCCGAACGGGACTACAATTGTGGGCTTTGCAGATGACATAGCCATAGTCTCGGTAGCTAAGACGGTAAGGGAAATAGAGGAGAAAACGAACACAGCGATTCGAAAGGTTGGAGCATGGCTGGATGAAGCAGGTTTGAAACTTGCTGCGCATAAAACAGAGGCCGTCTTGATAAGCGGCCGGAAGATAGTGGAGAAGATGGAAGTGACCGTTGGAGGCACAAGGATCGAATCGAAGAGGGCGATAAAATACCTGGGAGTGATTATCGACGACAGGTTGAACTTTAAGGAGCACGTGAAATACATCGGCGAAAAAGCATCTGTAACACAGGGAGCACTGGCGAGGATGATGCCAAATATTGGAGGACCAGGTCCATTCAAAAGGAGGATAATTTCGGCGGTAATAACGTCGATAATGCTGTATGCTTGCCCAATATGGTCGGAGGCACTCTCCGTGGGAACGACAAGGAGGATACTGTCCTCGGTGTATCGTCTAAGCGCGATTAGACGGATAAGCGGCTTCAGGACAGTGTCTGATGAAGCGGTATTGGTGTTGGCAAAGACAATACCAATAGATATATTGGCGGATGAGATGAGGAGGATATACCTTCGCCGTCTCGAGCACCCGGGACGAATAGCAGCTATAAAAGCGGAGGAACGAAGGACTTCCATGCAAAAGTGGCAGTCACGATGGGAAAGCAGTTTAAAGGGAAGATGGACATTTCGCCTTATCCCTGATGTAACCCTTTGGATGAATAACAAACATTGCGAGCTGAACTACTACGTGACTCAGTTCTTAACTGGTCATGGGTGCTTCAGGAAGTACCTGCACAGATTTGGTCATGACACTTCCCCTATATGCCCAAACTGTGTAGATGAGGAGGAAGATGCGGAGCATATTCTAATATGCTGTCCCAGATTTAGATGGCCCGGGGAAACGAGTTTAGAACCAAACCGGCTAATGGAAGAGCTGTTGAATCGTAGGATTCTATGGAGTCAATATAGCCAGAGAATGGCTGAAGTTTTGATAGTACTCCGAAGACTGGAGGAACGGAGGCGAAATTTGAATTAAGTGATTAAGCTTTCAAGCTAACCAGCTCTCCGCGAAGTAATACCTTACGGCAGTCCCGCGGAGGGAGAGTGGTTGAAGTGTGTAGGGGGTGGGTTTAGTACGTAGGCACCAGTGATGGTGAATCGTGCACTCTTTTGTTGGAACAAAAGTGTCTTTCGAAGATTCCCACCTCCGGCTCAAGACAAAAAAAAAAAAAAAAAAAACAACACAACACTGCACAGCACAGCGCAAGTCAAATAGAGTTGAGTACCCAGTGCACAATGTTCACAGTCAGTTGGAGGCATTTTTTGTTCGTTTGTTTTTTTTTTTTTTTTCTTTCAGCTTTTAAATGCTGCAAGTTGATCATTGTGCAACAATGATTATCACAAACAAACACAATTACAAAAGAGACACAAACACACACACACGTGCTTAACAAAACCCATTAAAAAACTTGGCTTAAAGCAAAATTTGTACATGAAGATAAAGAAAAGTCGCCGAGTAAAACATAGTAAAACTGGCCCATTGAAGAAAAACAATGAAATTTTATTTCTGTTTCGGTCTTTTTTCTTGAATTATTTTGAACCACACATTCAATCAATTATTTCCAACATGGTTAATAAAATCTTTAAGTATTTATTTTTAATTGTACATACATACATATGTACGTACTACGTACGTATGTACGATATGTATCCACATATTGTACTGCTCGTTGTCATATATTGCCTCTATTGCCCGGTATTTAGGCTAAAAGCTACAACGCTTTGTATTTCAATGAGCCGTAAAGTAATTTTAATGAACAACAAAAACAACAACAACAGCAAAGGCAAGCGTAACAATAGAATTTGTAATGGCTTTTATGCGTGTGCTTCAACAGTAAAATTTCTATTTATTGCTGACCCATAGTGCACCGAAGCAAATTGTCCATTAAAAGAAAAATACATTGTTATGGTGCGTATACTGTAAAAACTAATTTAAGTTATCTTGAATTAAAAGGTTTCATTATTTTAGGATCAGTTTTTAGTAAAGCTTTAAGGTTTCACAATGTTTCTGATGTCATAAGAAAACTGCCAGGATCACATTCAGCAATCTCCAACGAGGTCTACTCGAATTGTGTTCTCAGCAGTTCCCACGCACTAGCAAATGTAGACGTAATCGGGTCCAACTAATATATGTTAAAGGTTAAGGGAATCGGTACAACATACAAACATAATTGGTCATTACAACCCTTCAGTCAGGATTACGTCCTAGTTTCTCCCACCACTTATGTTGTGTGTGTTAATTTTATACATGAGTGATGGGACCTACAGTTTAAAGTCGACTCCGAGCAACAGATTTTTGAGAAACTTTTTCATGGCAATTTTATTTACTCTGAGATTTTTGTCAGCAATCTTCTGAGAGGAAGTCGCCGAAGAAATACTTTTTGCATTTTGTTTTGATGTCTGGTCTGGGGCTCGAACCCTGTCTTTACGTCTAATAAGCCAACACACTACCTACTTGACTACGGCGACTTCCATCGTTAGCATAAGCAACGAATTTTTTGTCCGATGAATCAAGCGGGTAAAGATTACTGAAAATTTGAGAGAGAACCCCTCCTTGCATTGTACCGCTTTTCATCATCCGCTGGCTTTCCCTGTCTCCAGCAGATAGATAAAATACAAAATGAAGTTCGATGAACTTTGTTTTAAAATGCAATGTTTTTCCAGTTACCATCTTTCGATTATTTTTTGATTGCCCAGAAGCTTAATATTGCAAAAACAATTGTAGGAATCACTTGCATAAGTCTGAATACAAAAAGTGTTCGATTTATCGGTCCTCCAATGGAAAACAGAATTTTCAGAATTTGCAAAAATTTCAGACCCAATGCTAGGTGGTTTTGTTGTGTAAGAAATTCTTAATTCTGGTCCTGTAAAACGTTGTTAAAGTGAGTGTGAGAGTGAAAATATTCCATTCCTAAGCAATTCTATTTCATTTAATTTTATTGATGCCTTTATACCCAAGCATTTTAATCATCTTTTTGGGATTATTTTCCTTCGGAAATAAATCTCCTATTTTGGTAATAAAATTTAAATAAAAAAAAAACTTTAAATAATTAAACATTTACCAGCAGCATTTAATTGACCGTGAAATAAATGAACCGAAAATTGCTTTATTTTCCCTCCTCTCCCCCACACATCAGCCGATAACAAAAAGGAAATAAAATGTTAAAACCATTTGCCCCCCAACGTTTTGTGATTCTTATTTTCATTTCGTTTTCATTGTTTTTAATGGCAAAAGGAACGAAGGAAACTAATTAAATTCGTGTATAATTGTTTGGGAATTTGTTTTATGGTCGTGTTGACATCATTTAATGTTGCATGCCACATTAAACATACAGAAGACATAAAATGGCTAAAGGAACAGAAAGGAGAGAACAAAAGGAAAACTCTAATTAACAGGAAGAAAACTTTTTACAACAAAATGCTCCACAACCCACCAAGCACTCCCACAATAACATTAAAAATCAGACAGAAACCAAAACGAAAGCGATAAAATGAACACCCGAACAACATTGCTATGCAAAGAAATGCAAAGAAAATAATCGAATTATAAGGCAATACATATCGGGATTCGGGAGATAGTAATGTTTAGCAGCTCATAGAATTGATGCTGATAACAAACAAAAAAAGAAGAAACACAAAATGTATGCCTTATTTTAAATTCATTGATGTGGTGTTTCCTTTCCTGTATGATATCCTTGTATCTTTTGTTGCCTTTTGTCGTATTGTAAATAAAATTGGAACAAGACAGGTAAAACGGTTCACATGCCATTGCCCAAGTTGAACTCTTAAGAGATACAACTGCAGTCTAAGAGCCACCAGGCAAAGTTGATTCAATTTCGTTATACGTTTGGAGACGTTATATGCATTGGAGAAGAGGACATAACTTACGAAGTTATATGTTATCAGTGGTTACGCACTACGCTCTACTGATCCCTTTATTGTTGTTTTGAACTGAACGCCATTGGATTTAGTAGATTCATCTGAAAAGTACTTCACAATAGTGAACACAGGTACCTTACATTATAGTCGTTATAATGCGCTTCAAAGTGCGTCAATGAATGTAGGAATGAAAAAACAATATTCCGGGAAATAATGGATCATGAGAACTACGTTCGTCAAGCAAGCAGCCAAACCATTGCGCAGTTTATCTCTCAAAAATTCTTGTAATCAAGAAGTCTGTAGCTGGAACAGACTTCTCACACCACATATATTGTGTGTGTGTGTTAATTATATACATGACTGGGGGACCTACGTTGTAAAGGGACAGCCAAATAACTTTTTTTTGAAAATCCTTTAAAAAAAAACTACTGAATATTTTCTCAAATTTCTTTTTTATTTTAAAGTACAATCCTTCCGGTTAATAATGGAAAATAATTTCATTCAAATGGCTGCCTCGGCTGGCCATGCAGTAGCCTACACCAGAAGATGCCAATTTTGGCAAAAAAAATCATCTTTTCAGATGAAGCTCATTTTGATCTTGGCGGGTATGTAAACCAGCTAAATTGTCGCATTTGGCGCACAAAAAGCACGCACGCATACATTGAAAAGCCGACGCACCCAAAACGAATCACTGTTTGGTGCGGATTTTGGTCCAGAGACATAATTGGGCCATTTTTCTTCGAAAATGAGCAAAGAGTGGCCATTACAGTCAATGGCGATCGTTATCGGGCCATGTTGAACGAATTTTTGTTCACAAAAATTGAAGATGAGGATATTGGCAACATTTGGTTTCAACAGGACGGCGCTACGTGCCACACAGCCGAAGCCACACTCGATTTGTCAAAGATAAGTGTTACGCCGACAAGCCAGAGACAATTGACGCTTTAAAGGACAATATTCGTGAAGCCATTGGTGAAATACAGCTGCACACAATCGATAATGTGCTTAAAAATTGGACCGATCGTGTAGGCTACTGCATGGCCAGCCGAGGCAGCCATTTGAATGAAATTATTTTCCATTATTAACCGGAAGGATTGTACTTTCAAATAAAAAAAGAAATTTTGGGAAAATATTCAGTAGTTTTTTATTAAAGCAATTTCCAAAAAAAAAGTTATTTGGTGGACCCTTTACAATGGGTCAATTTGACCTCCGGGTACTGTACTTGTCTTAATTTAATAGTACACGTCCTCTAACCTAACCTAACCTTTAAGCCGGTTTCAGCTTGCTTTCAGTGGAGTGCTGCTATATGCAACAGGCTTGGATCACGTTTGACATCAAGGTTGTAGGAAAGGAATTTATTTTTGCTTATAAAGTCGATAAATTCGAATCTATTCAAGCCTGTTTGTATGTTTTCTAAGTTTATAAATATAAAATGCAAAGATTTTCTCATCTCCTGGCCTTACATTGCTTACATTGAAGTATAGACCGCTTGCTCTTTATAAAATTGATTGTAAGAATTATGAGATGTTAGTCTATTGATCATAATCAGTTGAGATTAGCTTTTCAACATCATATTAAAGAACAAGTCCTTGCAAATGGGGAGGCCATCAAACCAGAGAAGACTACATCATTACAATGTATGAAAACTATTGATCTTCTTGATGGAACGATCAAACTTTATTATAAAAAATGTTCTTCTTTAACAAGTTCTTTACGATATTGCGACAAGAAAACTTGTGTTCGACTTTAATGCTTACCAGTATTTTTTTTGTATTCTTTATGGTCGTCTTCTTCTTCTATGCGGCTTGTATTTGCAATGCTTAGTTAATGTACGGCGTAAATATTGTATTATTTATTTTGTATCTTGATTAGGCAACTAAGCGGTTTTGATTGTTTAACCATATTTTATTTACTTTTTTGCGTGTTTTTTGTGTTTTTGTTTTTGTTGATTCCTTTTAACCAATTCTAGTTTTATGGTCATATTGCTATTGACCAATTGCTTTGCTCTTTTTGATGCAGTTGCAGGTGATCTTAATTTATATGGTTTTTATGCAATCATTGCAAACATATTTACACAAAATATGGCCAAAATCAAACTGTTTATGGTCAAAATGAAAATTGCAAAAAACCAACTGGTATGAGATTGTATTGATTATAAATATTAAAAAAAAATAAAAATAAAAATTAAAAATATTTTTAAAGGTTAAAATAACACACAAACAAAACATTGAAAGCCAGCCAGTCTGTAAAGCTTAATAAGACTGGTTTTGTTAAAACCAAAATATTTTTGGAGATATTCAAGCAACGTTTGCTTGTTCAATAGAATTGAGAAGTTTGATTTGAAAGAATTAAAAATACCATAGAATTGCTAACATTTTAAATTAATTAAACTGTAACGTTGTAGCTTTTGTTATTGTTGTTGTTGCCATTAACGAATTACAATTAACTTTTGAAAAAAAAAATTTTTTTTTGAAAAAAAAAGAATCCGATTTGAACGTGTTTTAATTAGTTTTCTAGCCAAAATTGTTGCTGCAGTTCATTAAAGTGAATTTAAATTAAAACGTTTCGTTTCTTTTTTTCTTAATAAAACCAAAAAAATTAAATTAAATGCCGTGTGTTGAAATCATCATCATCATTAATTCGGTTATTAAAAATCTGTGTGTATATGTGATGGCATCATGGTATGCAACAAAAGGCCCGAACTTACAAAATTCACGAAAAAAAAAAATCGCATTTCAAGCACCCAATCTAACTGTTTTAAAATTTATTTGTTTGCGTGTTTATAAAGTGTCCGAAATTTTTTTTGGTTGTTAAGGCCTTTTTCCTTTTTAAATTAACCATGTTCAGATGCATTTTTAGGCCATAATGTAATGTTTTTTTTGTAATTAAAATGGCAGAATGGTGATTTTAAATGGCGCATTTCTTGCTTTTGTTTTTTTTTTGTTTTAATTATACAAACAAACACTTTTAATTATTTAATTCTGTAAATGAATGTACTTTGTAGACAAATAAGCCTGTAAATAATTGAATACAACACATTCTCTACAATCTTAGCTTCACTCACTCATAGCATCCTTTGCAAATATTGTCGCTCGCTGTCTTTAACTTTATGTTTAATTCAGTATTAATGTTGCCTTCTGCAGGACTTATCAGGAATTTTTATTTTTTCGAAAATTTAAAAATTAATTGACTTTAATACCTCATGATGGGTCGGCACATTAGACATGAGGCCATGGTTCAAACACCAGGAGAGACAATCTACAGCAAAACGAAATATGACAAAATGTTTCTTCGGCGGCTTCCTTTCATTAGATTTCTGTCAAAAACTCTTAAATTTCACATGAAAAAGTTTCTCAACAAATCTGCCGTTTGGAATAGACTTTAAACTGAAGGTTGCCCGCCACTCATGTATAAAATTAACACACACAACATAAGTGGTGGGAGAAGCTAGGTCGCAATCCTGATTAAAGAATTGTAATGAAGCTTCCTGACTCTGCCTCCACCTCAGAAGGAAGAAATAAGGAATTTGGTAACAAAGCTTCCTCACAGCAACAGCGAGTACATCGTATACAAATTCATTGCTATAGAGCTTTTTTCTGGTCAACAATGGATGGCAACCCTATCATCTTAGAACATAAAGGGTCCGCCAAATAACTTTTTTTTGAAAATGTTTTAAAAAAAACTACTGAATATCTTCTCAAAGTTCTCTTTTTTATTTGAAAGTACAATCCTTCCGGTTAATAACGGAAAATAATTTCATTCAAATGGCTGCCTCGGTTGGCCATGCAGTAGCCTACACAATCGGTCCAATTTTTAAGCACATTATCGATTGTGTGCAGCTGTATTTCACCAATGGCTTCACGAATATTGTCCTTTAAAGCGTCATTTGTCTCTGGCTTGTCGGCGTCACACTTATCTTTGACGGCACTCCACAAATAATAGTCCAACGGTGTCAAATCGTAGCTCAGAGGTGGCCAAACGACATCAGCTCTGCGGCTGATAATGCGATCTTCAAAAACAGGGCGCAAAACATCGAGTGTAGCTTCTGCTGTGTGGCACGTAGCGCCGTCTTGTTGAAACCAAATGTTGCCAATATCCTCCTCTTCAATTTTTGTGAACAAAAATTCGTTCAACATGACCCGATAACGATCGCCATTGACTGTAACGGCCACTCCTTGCTCATTTTCGAAGAAAAATGGCCCAATTATGCCTCTGGACCAAAATCCGTACCAAACAGTGACTCGTTTTGGGTGCGTCGGCTTTCCAATGTATGCGTTCGGGTTTTCTGTGCCCCAAATGCGACAATTTTGCTTGTTTAAATACCCGCCAAGATCAAAATGAGCTTCATCTGAAAAGATGATTTTTTTGCCAAAATCGGCATCTTCTGGTGTAGGCTACTGCATGGCCAGCCGAGGCAGCCATTTGAATGAATGTAACAAAAAATTCTAGATAAGATAAGAAGGTTAAGTTAGGCAGTGTCACACCACATAATCACTTGTGGTCACAAGGAGAAATATATTGATAAACATCATAGCAATTGGGAACAGTTATCATGTTCAAAACAATTAAACTCTCACATATACCGGACAATGACCTCTAATCTAGGCCAGCATTTAGATCCATTTTGAATCCGTAAGTCAACCATTCACTAGAGAAAACCATCCCGAGTCCAAAATAAGTCTTGCTATTGCAGCAATCTTTATATTCGAGAGCTTGGTCAACGATATCAGAAAGTGAGGGGTAAGGAACCTTTGTTTTTTATTACAAGAGCAGGGCACCGATACGTGAGGTGAAAGACAATATTCTCCTCTTCCTTAGACAAATAGCTCCTGCATAAGTAATCCTTTGTTGGAATGCCGAGTCTTTAGGCATGCCTATCAAAAAGGCAATGACCCTCTAATCTAACTTCTGGTAGTTCCATCAGAAATATTAAAAGGGTGTAGCCAGTACTTTTGTAAGCATTTAAGCGAGTACTTCTGCAATGAAGTGCAAGGCGGCCTCTTTCTTCTCCGCTGAGTCTTCACTTTCGCAGAAATACTTGCTTATTAGACAATGACCCGTAACACAAGAAGGTTCCTATCAAGGAACTCTTAGTCATGAAGTGGAATCTAGTCCTGTTCTTTTCCTACACAATTTCCGCATATGTTCCTATGTATACATAAATAATTGGTCATTACAACCCTTCAGTCAGAATTACGACCTAGTTTCCAACACCACTTATGTTGTGTTTGTTTATTTTATACATGAGTGTCGGGGAACCTGTAGTTTAAAGTCTATTCCGAACGACAGATTTTTGAGAAACTTTTCATGGCAATTTTATTTTACTCTCAAAATTTTTTGCCAGAAATCTGCTGAGAGAAAGTCGCCGAAGAAATACTTTTTGTTTTTTTGTTTTGATGTCTGGCCTGGGGCTCGAACGCTGGCTTTACGTCTAATAAGCCAACACACTACCTTCTAGACTACGGCGACTTCCTATGTATGCCCAGACATTTATATATTAGAGGACTTAGAACAAACCAACAGAAATAGGCAACATTCAGTAAAACGATTGGATGTCGTTATGATATTCGGAAAGTATCTTATGGCCTTCATATCCAGGGTATGTCAGCATATTCTCATGAAACTCACTGCTACAGAACAACCAATTTATCGCCATGGATATGGCCATGAAATCTTCCTATAAAAGGCTACAGAAAAACGGTAATTGTGAATATTTCACTTTGAAAGCCACTCCAGGCACTTTATCTCTACTCGACCTATCCAGTTTACCAGAGACTGATGCCTGTCTTACAAGTGTTTTTAGCTTCGTAATGGTTTGATTCAATTTTATTACACAGTTACGTTAATTAAACAATCTCTACACTGTCAAAAAAATTTTTTGACTACTAACGAAAGATAAGATTTCTATGCCACACAACGTAAAGCAACTGTATTTCCTACATTCCTCTGTATTACTGCCTTAGATTTTTAGAAAAGCTTTCACTTTTCCTTTAGACGCCGCCTGAAAACTGTTTCCATTTCGTGAGGCCAATTAAAAAATTGTGTAATTAGCGAGCGCCAGGCATTAGAGATTAAAAAAAAAACATTAAAAATATTCTGCTCCTGATGTAATTTGCGTTTCTCATTAAATAACCGTTGCGAAGAGTAACAGCAATTGAATGGCACCGTTTGAACAAGTTACATGCGTTGCATTTCAAAATCAAGATCTAAAATTTGTTTTTTTTTGATTTGTGGCACAGTAAATAAACAAAAAAAACCATGAAAAGTATTACAAGAGAAGAACAAATAAAACCAGATGCAGCTGAGTTTAAATAACTGTACACAGTGTGGCATGGAAAACTAAATGTATGGCCAACAATAAATAAAGAAAACTACGGTGTTTGGTAAGAGAAAAATTAAAAAAAAATACAAATAAAATGGCATCATTATTACAGTTGTGACACCAGATATAATCACACACACACACTCACATGCAATTGTACAAACGGTGTTGCAAGTAATGTACTAGGTTGCTTGCAACAACATTCTAAACAGCGGCCACAGAAAACAGGCTTCTTTTTGCCGTCATCCATCCACACTCACTCTACACACAGCGTTTGCAAGGAAGCCTAGTCTAGTAGTAGAGGAGTCTAGAAAACCTGTGGTTTTTGCAATGATGAGACTCGTTTATCATGGTGATAATGAGGCTGAGGCTGATGCTGATGAAAGGCAACTGAAAAGAACGAACCAGAAATTTTTGTGTTTTACACACAAAGAATGCCTCGCTTTGGAAGATGCCACTCAAACGAACAAACAATTCCATTTTAATTGACATTACAAGTTGACTAAGCAAGCCAGCAATATAGCAACATTTTGTGGCAAATGCAATATTTACGAGAACCTGGTTTTTCATTCTAAACAAACTGTTTTTAAAAAATCGATGACACAAGACCAATGGTGGCTAAAACCACAACGTTTTAGATTCTGTTTCTGTTCATGTTCATGTTGATGTTGATGTTGTCTTTACAAAGCCGTTCTTGACCATTTGTGACCGTTATTGTATAGAGAAGAAGACAGCCGCCACCAATGCAACAGTTACACTTAACGTTTAAGTTTACGTTTCTAATTGTGTTTGTGTATCTCTCTCTATCTCGCTCACTCTCTCTGTCTCTCTGTGAGTGTCTTTTTTAAGATGCATGTGACATTTGTATTCTGTAAGACAGCATGCGAAACCAAACAGCATTTGCCTTTACAAAGCCAAGTTAATACAATAAAACATCCTACTGCTGCTGGTACTGCTGCCGTTGTCTTTGCTATACACGCTCGCCTATTTACACATGCTTACCTAATACGAGTGCCCATTTACAAAACCACATGTTATGGACCGACCATCCATAGTAACAAAAACGTTTGTAACCAAGTGGAGTTGCCACAGAACAAAAATAAAATAAAAAAAAACTGCAACTTGGCAGCAATAACAACAAAAGACAACTTTAGCTAGAGGAACCAGAACAAAAACTGGGGTTTAAAAAAGCGTTGAGGCAACAAACAAGTTGTATCCTCGATAACCTAAAAACAAACATGTTTAGAGTTAACACGTACGCGTACGCACACGTATAGAATGGTGGTCAAGCCATACACATATGTATGTATGTACGTTTACAAAAATATTTACACTTTCAACGAAATAACATCATGATGCTGAGTGTTCTCGCGCTCTCTCTCTCGTTGTCTGTCTGTCTGTCTGTTTGTCGTTTAAAAACTCGTACAAAATGCATTAATTTTAAACAGCCAACCAAATAGCAACCAGCATACATCATTCTTCTTATCAACGTTAGAAGGCACAGTGGGCTGAGGTAGGATAGAAATTTTGTAAAGAAATTAGGGCTGTGGAATGTATACTACGAGTCCTCCAAATGCATTGATAAGGTCAGCTGTGGAGGCTATAACACCCATTGCGAAGCTTCCAATGAGCTTCCCTTTTGGGATTTGCTTCACTCATAAATCGTGCATGGAGATGTAGAACGAACTCTAGGCAAAGCTCAATCCCATAGGAACGAAACTTATCATAAGCATGAGAGAAACTTATTCCTAGGTGGGTGAGAGGAGCTTTTATAGCAGATTAAACAGGGCATGGTCACTTCAGACACAGGATCAATAGATCGAATGGGATATCTTCGATTTCTGAAGGATATGCTAAGGAGCAGTGGAATCAGTGGATCATTATGCCACTGTCATTGTCTACAGTTGCTAAAGCAGAGATGGCTAGATAGCGGATTTGTTAATGAACTGGTAGACCTTAGAAACTACAGACCTAAAGATCTAATGAGGTTCCTAAAACAGATTGACTGGCTAAAAGGATTTATTTGTTGGGAAAATTTGTCCACGGATGCCATGACGGCTAGTTGTGGTTTCTGCTTTAGGTTAGGTTAGGTTAGAGGACGTGTACTTGTCAATTAAGACAAGTACAGTACCCGGAGGTCGAATTGACCTATTGTACAACGTCCTAGTTTCTCATACCACTTATGGTGTGTGTGTTAATTTTTATACATGAGTGGTGGGACCTACAGTTTAAAGTCAACTCCGAACGGCAGATTTTTGAGAAACTTTTTTATTTACTCTCAGAGTTTTTGCCTGAAATCTGCTGTGGAGGAAATCGCCGAATAAATACTTTTTTGTATTTTGTTTTGATGTCTGGCCTGGGGCTCGAACCCTGGCTATACGTCTAATAAGCCAACACACTACCTACTAGACTACGGCGACTTCTGTTTTTTGCTTTTCTTTCTTCGTTTTTCTTTTCTTATTTTTTCTTAATTTTTGTTCCCACCTTCTTCTCTTTTCTCTTGTCTTCAACATTTTCCTCATTCCTATGTGACGAATGCGCTGTTCGATCGAGCTTCTAACGATGATGAGTACTTGGCCCTGTATATTTGGGCGAATATCGGAATGAATGACTAGGTTGTCCATATTATTGTTATTGTAGGAGTAGTGGTCTAGTAGGTAGTGTGTTGCCTTATTAGACGTGAGGCCTCGGTTCAAACCCCAGGTCAGGCATCTCCAACAAAACGAAATATTTCTTCGGTGACTTCCTCTCAGCAGATTTCTGGCAAAAACTGTGAGAGTAAATAAAATTGCCATGAAAAGTTGCTCCAAAATCTGTCTTTCCGAGTCGACTTTAAACTTTTAAACTGGAGGTCCCACCACTCATGTATAAAATTAACACACACACAACATAAGTGGTGTGAGAAGCTACGTCATAATCCTGACCGAATGTCTGTAATGACCAATTATGTGTGTAGGATCAGTTAGGATGAGCAAGAGAGAGAGGAACCGGTGCAACTTTAGTGATCAATGCAATCCTTTACGCGTCTTCTGACAACACCTACGTTGTGAGTGTTTTAATATGATTCATGAGTGTGGGGGCTTACAGTTTAAAGTCCATTTTGAACAACAGGTTTTTGGGAAACTTTTCAAGACAATTTTATTTTATTTTTGTCAAATAACTGCTGAGAGGAAGTCGCCCAAAAATTATTTTTTCATTTTTCGTTTTTTTCGAAATGTCTGAGCTAGGGTTTAAGCCAAGGTCTCGCATCTAGGAAGTCAGCACACTACCAACTAGATTACGGCGACTACACGACTGCTTCTTACGTGTGTTATTTCCGGAAATTATACGATAAAACTTATTCACGTTATAAGTATTTTAGAAGTTGTCGTGCATACATACAAAACTAGACAAAGACATCAGAAGCTCGGATGCCTAGCAATAGTGTCATCGTCAAATGTGATAGGAATTAGAAAAAGAACTCATTGGTCCTTAGTGCAATTTTATTTCGAAAATAATGGTTCTGTGCGGAAAACGTATCGCGCACTACGTCCATTTTATCGTCGACAAAATCGTCCATCAGAGCAGTTAATTCGATTAACCATGGAACGTTTTCGTGAAGGTAATCCTCAAGTGTATGTGGAAACACCGTTACATCCAGAAAAACTGACTGTTTGGTGCGCTTTATGGGCTGGTGGAATCATTGGTCCGTACTTTTTCAAAAACGATGGTGGCCAGAACGTTACAGTCAATGGTGATCGGTATAGAGTCATGATTACTAACGTTTTCATTCCTGAATTGAATAACCATGATGTCCAGGAGATGTGGTTTCAACAAGACGGCGCAACATGTCACACAGCTCGTGCCACAATAGATTTATTGAAAGACACGTTTGGTGACCGCCTAATTTCACGTTTTGGACCTGTGAATTGGCCTCCAAGATCTTGTGATTTAACACCGCTAGACTACTTTCTGTGGGGCTATGTAAAGTCATTGGTCTATGCGGTAAAGGTAAAGGTATTATTGCCGATATACGGCCACAAATGTTGGAAAAAGTCATCGAAAATTGGACGTCCAGATTGGACTACATCCGCGCCAGCCGTGGCGGTCATATGCCAGAAATCATATATAAAATGTAATGCCACAAGATTATCTTTCGGATAAATAAAATTCATGTCAATCGAATAATCCATCGTTGTTTTATTGCAACTTAAAGTACTATACCTCTATAAAAAAACACCCTTTAGTTTGCGAAACATTTTTATATAGAAATTCTTGTTTTAACATTTTTTGACTTCGCATCTCTCTCTGTCCAACCCATTGTGCAATGATTGAGTGTCATATACGTTATCATGTGATTCTTAATGTTGTAAATGCGATGCATTAAACCCATGGATGACAAACCAGACTTAAGCGTAGTGTTATACCAGCACTACGGTTACTAAAATCACATAAACACGGCATACATAAACACTTAATCATACTCTCGCATACATACATATATGCATACATACATATGTACATGCTTACAAATAACACAACACTTATAAATATTTACGCTCTTTTACGTTTCTATCAACACATGCACACGCAGTCATAGTTTCACATGCATACACTTTCATGCACATGCATACTTATAATGGCAGTGGTGTATTACGCTCGCATAATGATGTATTGTTGTTGTCATTATTTTTACTATTACTGGGGTAAGTAAGGAAGTCAACAAAAACAAGAGGAAAAAATCAAAGAAAAAAACTCGTAAAAATTTATAAAAGCCTGTATGTAGAGTTGCGTGTGTGTGTGTGTGTGGATGTATGTTAGTGTTATAAATAAAATACCGTTGCATGTGCTCTATTTTAAGTAACAGAAGATAGAAAAAAACAACAACAACAACAAATTCCTGTTTAACACACAATATTCTGTTGCTGTTGTTGTGATTTATTATTAATGCAGGTTTTTTCTGCTGCTCTTTTTGTAATTGTACGAGTGTATGTGTGCTTTGGAGCCTGTCTTTGAATCATGGTACGTGTATTTGCATTAGATTTGTGTCACTTAATTTTCCATGATTTTTTATTCTCTTCTTAAAGGTCATTTACGAAACCACATTAAATAGCGGTTTTTAAGCACGTTCTCATTACGATCTTGGTTAAGAGAATGGTTCTCTTAGGTTTTCTTTTTTGGTTTTATCACAACCAAAACGATTTTAGTTTATTAGCCTCAAACACAACAGCTACATACATATGTACATTAGGTGGAGGCATTAAACAACGGCTATTGAATTTCATTAAAATTTTAGGCTGTTTTTCTGGTAATAAAAATAAAAATAATGCCCCAGCCGGCTAGCATTTAACGAAACGGAACATGATTTTCTGTTTTTTTTCATCACATAAACGTTGAACCAATAAAGAAAACAGAAGGTAAAGAACTGTTTTGAATTAATTATGCATTGTTTTCTCGGTTAAAGTAAATAAAAGTTAACAGAGGACTGCAAGGCAAAGATATTGAAAATATGTACGTTACAGAAAGCTGTCATATTTCTTTAATGTATCGTTTTCCACTCTACAAAAATTAGGAGGAGGAGAGGGTGGGCCGTATTAAATAATAATTAATTTGACGGAATCTATAGAGAATGTTTTAGGCTGTTATCTTCATATTGCAATTGTTTACATTTACAAGTCAAGAGAGCACAGTCAAATCTGTTACAAGGAATATTCTTTCCCGTAGGATATGCCTGCCATCAAAAAGGTGGAGTAAAAAATTTTTATATTTTTTTTCTCTTTATGATTGGCTTTTAGAAACAAGCATAAAATAGGACACAAAAATATGTGGAAAAGACTTCAAACATGAATTACAGAATATTTGTCGATGTCAGTAAGAATAATTCTAAAGGGTCCGCCAAATAACTTTTTTTTGAAAGTGCTTAAAAAAAACTACTGAATATTTTCCCAAATTTCTTTTTTTATTTGAAAGTACAATCCTTCCGGTTAATAATGGAAAATAATTTCATTCAAATGGCTGCCTCGACTGGCCATGCAGTAGCCTACACGATCGGTCCAATTTTTAAGCACATTATCGATTGTGTGCAGCTGTATTTCACCAATGGCTTCACGAATATTGTCCTTTAAAGCGTCAATTGTCTCCGGCTTGTCGGCTTAACACTTATCTTTGACAAATCGCAGCTCCGAGGTGGCCAAACGACATCAGCTCTGCAGCTGATAATGCGATCTTCAAAAACAGGGCGCAAAACATCGAGTGTAGTTTCGGCTGTGTGGCACGTAGCGCCGTCCTGTCGAAACCAAATGTTGCCAATATCCTCCTCTTAAATTTTTGTGAACATAAATTCGTTCAACATGGCCCGATAACGATAGCCATTGACTGTAACAGCCACTCCTTGCTCATTTTCGAAGAAAAATGGCGCAATTATGCCTCTGAACCAAAATCCGCACCAAACAGTGAATCGTTTTGGATGCGTCGGCTTTTCAATGTATGCGTGCGGGTGTTCTGTGCCCCAAATGCGACAATTTTGCTTGTTTACATACCCGCCTGAAAAGATGATTTTTTTTGCCAAAATCGGCATCTTCTGTTAGTCGATCACAGGCCCACTTAGCGAAGCGAAAACGCATTGGATGGTCCATATTCGTTCAGCGGAAGGATAAAACTAATTATCAGTCAAATCAGACATGAGCTAAGTGTTACCATTCACGAAATAATCACTAGTTGAAAAAAAAAACGTTAGATGGCGGACCCGATAGTACTGGATGCTTACCAAATCCATAAGTTTCATTTTAAAGTGCATTAATGCCGAATAGGTTAAAATGTGTCCTATTTATCACAGAATCTACGTATTGGGTCTGAAGTGAACTCTATTCAGAACAAGTATTCCTTGAGGCCACGGTTCAAACCCTAGCTCAGGCATTTCGAAGAAAATAAAATATGAAAAAATATTTCTTCGGCGACTTCCTCTCGACAGATTTTTTGACAAAAACTCTGAGAGTAAAATAAAATTGTCTTGAAAAGTTTCTCAAAAAAATCTGTCGTTCGGAGTAGACTCCACACTGTAGGTCCCGCCAATCATGTATAAATTTAAACCACACACCACCCACGTTGTGTGTCTTAATTTTATCCATGAATGGATAAATGGATCATTACCTTCATATGATGTTCGATATTGATGTTTACTCCTCTCCTGGGGTTCGGAATCTGGGGTCATGAGAGTGCATTATTTAAAGGCCTAATGAGTTCGTATAATTTCTTAAAATTCGAAACAACCATCATAAAAAGTTTTTTTTTTGTCTTTAGACATATTAGACCACAACACTACCTCAGTTAGCCATACATTATCCCTGTTTAGTATTCGTTTTGGGTGTAACATTAAAAACGTTTTTTAACTATAAATCGCTCAGCTCAACTATTCGACAATTTATGGCATGCCATGCCAAAACAACTGTGCCCTCATCTTGTCTGATGAAATTATTTTATTTAAAGAAAAACTCTCTCTCTTTCTCTCTCCCTCTCTCTGGGTGAATGAAAATTCAGTGCGTTGTACGAATACGAAAACATCGTATTGAGGAGGCAAAACTAACCAAAAAAAGGAAATTCCGTAAACGTATAAAACGTAACTATTCCCGTAAGTCAATAAAAAAAAAACTAAAGTTTCTCTCGATTTTAAATCTCAACACGTTAAAATAATAGAAATGGAAAGACAAAAAGAAAAACGGAGATGAAGAGATAGAAAGGAAAACCAAACCAAAACGAATTACAAATCGTCTACGGCAGGCAAAGAAGTGGAATTAAATTGAATAGAAGAACAGAAGAATAAAAATAAAAGGGAGCAGGCGGCAATGCATTCAAGTGAAATCATTTGAAGTGTAAGAAGCATTGATAAGAAGGTAGTCACACAGAGAGAGAGAGAGAGCACAACGTGCAAAAAAGAA
The DNA here is from genome assembly GCA_958299815.1 of Sarcophaga carnaria. Taxonomy (NCBI): domain Eukaryota; kingdom Metazoa; phylum Arthropoda; class Insecta; order Diptera; family Sarcophagidae; genus Sarcophaga; species Sarcophaga carnaria. The sequence goes on from OY283152.1 coordinate 22,148,690, forward strand.
TGAATGAATTAAAGATTTAAAGAAACTCTCTGAAGGTAAAACTGGTTAAGGAAATAAGTGATTACGGCTGCTGAATTTATTTAAAGGTAAAGCAAATGCAAACTTTTCTTTTACCACCAACCACCCATTAATTTTTCACATGCTTTGGCTCCTTCCAGAAGCCATTTTATTCCCTGTTCCATGAACATTTTATTTCTATTTTTCATTTCTATTTTTTTTTGTAACAAAATGATTACATTTGTCACAATTATGACACCTACAGATTGCGGTCACCTGAAGTCATTTGAACACAGAAATGTCTGAGCATTTGTGAAGGACGACATCCTGACAAATCGATATAAAAAAGGGATGAAGAAGCCTTCATGTTATGAAAAATTACCTGCTGAAACATTATAAAATAATTGGATTTTATAATTCAATTCAGGATAATAAAAAATGAAAACACAGAATAATTTTCTACAGGATAAATCGCATGAAATTGTTTTTAAAAGAGAAGGGAATTTAAAAAATATGGGAAAAGGGATTTCAAATCTTTTTTTCACGTGCAATTTGTAAAATAAAACTATTTCGGGCAACTTGTTATGCATTTTGAATTCACTTGAATTTTTTTTTAATATTTTGGATCATGAAACTTAAAAAAATTGCCACGAATCTGCTTTGGTTTTAGAGATGCTTCGTTGAGTACTACATCCAGAGCCCATAGAAAAGTTTGGAGATAAGAACTTAAGAAACAACTTTTTTATTCCTGCATACATACATACATAATTGGCCATTACAATCCTTCAGTCAGGATTACGGCCTAGCTTCTCACACCACTCATGTTGTGCGTTAATTTTATAAGTGAGTGGCGGGGCAGACAGTTTAACGTCGACTCCAAACGGCAGATTGTTGAGAAACTTTTTCATGGCAGGTTTATTTAGTCTCAGAGTTTTTACCAGAAATCTGCTGAGAGTAAGTCGCCGAAGATATATTTTTTCATGTTTCGTTTTGATGTTTGACCTCGGATACGAACCCGGGCTTTACGTCTAATAAGTCAACACACTACCTACTAGACTACGGCCACTTCAGAAAACTCGCATTGAAACCCAGTTCCCAACTCAAAAAAACTGGGATAATCGATTACGAAAAGCGTAATTTCATTAGCAAGGCGAATATTTCATTAGCAAACTAATTGGCCACAGAAGGAAACGATTGGCAATCACTTGTTGCCTAGTCTGGACATTAGAATCTCTCACATAAGAATCTCCCATAGGACTTTAGTCAGTTGCCTTAAGATGCATGTAATCTGGAGGTTGCTAACTAGTAATTCCCGCTTCGCAATAATTACAATTATGGGGATATATGTCTGTCCACAACCAATGTTGTGACTAATTCATCCCGAGATAGGCAGTTTCTCTCTTTATATGGATTCTCCAAATTTTCGGCTCTATTTGTGGAGTCTCCATTACGCCATTTACGGCGCAGTATTTCCATCTTAATTGGTGTTGTGGAACGCTGGTCGCCGTAGTCTAGTAGGTAGTTTGTTGGCTTATTAGACATAAGGCCTCGGTTCAACCCCAGGTCAGACATCAGAACGAAATATGAAAAAAAATATTTCTTCGGCGACTTCCTCTCAGCAGATATCTGGGAAAAAATGTTAAGAGAGTAAATAAAATTACCATTAAAAGTTTCTCAAAAATCTGTCGTTCGGAGTCAACATTAAACTATATGTCCCGCCACTCATTTATAAAATTAACGCACACAACATGAGTGGTGTGAGAAGCTAGGCGGTAATCCTGACTGAAAGGTTGTAATGGCCAATTATGTATGTATCGATCGCTGGTCAAAGTGTGGTGTTCTTCTGATGCAATACAATTCATTTTCTATTCATCAAAACTTTACGCTTTATAACGAATACTTTCCGGAGGCGATTCATATAAAGACAGTCGATTTAAGAGTTTGACTATAGGGTCAAGCATATTCCTCTGAATCTACAGTAAAATATTACTGAACATCAATCCTGGCTTGTTTTGATCACCATTTGCAATTTGCAAGCTTAGCGTAATTTGGGGAGTGTCAAGGTGTTATGATCAAAGAGCAATGCACAACCTAGGACCGAATCCGAGTAGGGATTAACAAATTCCCATTAATTTTTCAAATTGAAATGTTAAAGGGTTTAACTCCACTTCACTTAATTCAACCAGGAAGCCAGAAGCCTAAAGGGGAAAAACATCACAAAAAGGTCAGGCACCACCATTTGGTAAATAGAGGAAGAATCCTATGAATAAAATTGGTCTTCACTACACATATGTAACAACCAAAATCATTTTTGTAAAGAATGTTGTTTCTAAGCAACAATAGATGGCAACCCTATTACACTAGAACTTACTACAGTTGAGCAAACTTTCGTGGCGATTTAGAAATGGCTTGTAAATGGACACTGGCCGCATATACAGTGCGAGTTACAAAATATTGGAAAAAATAATGGACTGAATGAACAGGTTTAGCTAGAAGGCAGTGTAACAGTTGTTAGATTGTTCTGGCCATGCATTCTAACTCATAAGACGTTTGTCAAACTTGCCGGATTGTTTGAGAATGCACCACCCAAGACGTACCAGAAATCCCTTGTAATTTTTCTAAATGTTCAATAAATTATTGTTTATTTTATAAATAAAATATTATTGAATCTCTTAAAATATATACGAAATAAATCCATTATCAACACAATTAGAAATATCGATAGTGGGTGACCCTTATTTACTTTTTAAATACATTTCGCAAGTTTTTTATTTTTTTGAATGCGAAAACATTTAATTGCTTATTTACCTCTAGAGTAACTACTTGTCTGTTGGTTGTTCTGAACACGTATATAAATTTTTTATATGAAATTATTTCCTGTACCAGAGTGTGGAGGAGTAGGAGCAGTAGGTAAAGAAAAATTATCAAATTAAGTTAAACGGAAAGAATTTTCATACGTTTATTCATTACGCCCTACACTGTTAAAGGTGGCAGAGGTTTGTCATAAAACCATTGAAACACACTTGCTTGAATATTACAATATACATCGAATTCTTATTCATTCATTCAAGAGAATATCGGTTGACTCTTCGTATTCACAATATCTGCATCAAACATCATATATTGGGAGATGTTTTCCAATTAGAAACGGAATATATTCGATCTTATCGTGGCTTAACCATGTAAAGGACTTTAGTCTTCATTTTAAACAAGGCATGTATGGTACAGATTAAGGAGCTAAATGCCAAAACAAGCAAGTTAGTACAGAATACCAGTCACAACATATACAAATCTGAAGAAAATAAGTTATATCAGTCAATCAAGGCTAGAAGCATTGAATAAATCGATGCGATTCTCAGATGCCCAATTAAATTCGAATTCAGATCAGACTTTGTCTTTTGAATCATTCTCTTGATGCAGCTATACTCTAGTAAATCTAGGAAATGAAATATTTAAAGCCGTATTCCTTCAAATCTAACACAAAAGTGGGCTACCCTAGTATAAACAAATAAATTCTTGGTAGTTTTATTGAGAGAGAGTTTTAAGGAAAATTTCTTGGTGCATTATTCGAAGCATGATCCTTAATTATAAACTCATACGAGTGCCTTAAGCTGTAGAGCACAATTTAGTGAAACTTGACCGACAACATCCCACTTGCAGTTCTTTTATTTGTTCACCGTACTAAATAATAATTAAAATTCCAATTAAAATTGGTTGTTGGTCCTTTGAATCTTCTACTTATTTACCTGCTTTACATCATGTTAAATACGATTCGTAATCATACTGTTGTGCTACAGTCATTTATTTCAAGAGGGCATTGGTATTGGTATTGGTTTGCAGCAGCAGTAGCAGCAGCAACATTGGTTATTTGCTGTCTGCTGTTATTAATAATAATAACACTAACGGGAGCAACAGCAATATCAACAATAACAGCAGCAATAGCAACTAAACCAATGCTAGGTTATATAAATACTCTTACGTTTAGCATGTATATGTAGTTGTAGTTGTAATGCTATTTCTAATAATATTAGTGTTGTTGCTGTTGTTGTTATTTGAAAATGTTTTAGTGTTTCGGTAAGAAATTAAATGAACCGATTTATAACCACAAATACACAGCCAGCCAGTATACATGCATACTACAGAGACAAATACACTCTCCCGCAAATGCTTCAAATTGTATTCCGTTTTCAAACAACAACTTTTATTTGAACAACATCTTCGAAAGGAATGCTTATTTAAGAACTGAAATAGAGAGAGAGAGGAATTGAAAAGTATACCTGTTCCAATATAACCCAGTAAACCATTATTCCTTATTATTTAGGATCTGAAGAATACTTTATAACAAATGCTAAGCAGCTTTACTGTACGTCATGTGACATTTTTAAATATTTTGACTTCTTTTGATATGTGATAAGGCCTTCTATTCAAAGTAAGCTGTAGGTTCAACTACTCATGGAAAAAATTAATGCAAACACAACGTGGGTGGTGTGAGAAACTGGATTGTAGTCCTGACTAAAGCGTTATAATGACCAAGTAAGTAATACGGTGTTTAGATATGCACCTTTATTGCGTAAATCGCAATAAACGCCATTATTGAGCTCAATATTTCGTATAAAGTTTCAATTAATTATTGCGCAATAAATTCGCAAATTGTTATAATATTGAGTAAAACTTAAAACGTAACACTGTCATAAGTATGTTCAGTGAGCATATTACAATTATACGAAAGCTTTCAGTAGATATATGACAACCCAAAAGTCAACAACGACAAACAAAAAAACAAAATAAAAACAATGTTGTTGAAACAACCAACTGTTGTGTTTACCAGTTGTCAAATGAATATTGAATAAGCAGCTGAACTGCGTATATTATTATGTCTGAACACTTAAAATATTGTACTCAATAAACCGAATATTGACTCAATAATAGTGCATATCTGAACATAGTATAAGTTTGCAAAGGTGGACGATAATTACTGGCCTTCTGACCATACATTGTACACTCAAAGAATGTTTGTATGAATTGTTTTAAGCTCAATATACAGTCACAGAAAAAACTCTACATACAGCGGTGCATGTAGACAGCGGTATCTTTGACTGTAGATTTTGTGATTCGAATTCATCAGAACGCACTCTGGGAACTTGTGCACCAATAATCCATTTCAGATGACAATACCTAAGGGCTCATCAGATACTAGGCAACTAATACTTACAGACGCAGACCATCATCCTGAAATATAGTGGTGGCCTTATAACTAGAAACGACTTAGCAACATATATGTATGTTTGTTAATTTGTTTTACAGTTTTCACTGTGTACCTGGTATTAAAGGCTTTGTTTGGAGGACGTCTTACATATGTTTCTCTATCAGATTGGGACAAATGAAACTTAGATTCGTCACTCCAGAGAACTCTGTTCCAGAAACATTGTTTCTAATTATATGGCCACCACTGTATAGCTTGAGGTCGCTTCAATAGCTTGTTTAGTTGCTGCAGTTTGGTATCTTTGCCCGACTATGCTAGTAATAATGGAGGTACAATGCGAAATATTTTCTTTCCGCAGAGAAAGACAATCTTTAGTAACTTCTACGGTGAATGTTTACTGGGTTTCTTTTTTACAAATGCATCAGGGCATTTCCTAGTGTAAGAGTATTTGAAATATGAGTTCTCAAGTATGTGTGTGTATGTGTGAAGGACCATAATTCATGAGTATAATTGTAAAATAGTTGTTTGTGTACGTGTTTTTAATACAATCATTTATAAGTTCTCTCTCTCTTTTTCTCTCTCTCTTTCACACTTATCTCCATCTCACTCTATTTGAGAATGTGTACAAATGTATAATTATTGTATTATCGTTTCGCATAAGAAAAGTGCAGACATATGTGTAGCTACAGCACTTTATAACTAAATAGTAGAGAAAGCAATTTTTGTATTTTCAAAATAAAGTCCAGCCTCTGCCTTTGGTTTTTTAACTAAATTGAGTCAATTAAAGAAAAAAAAATTTATCCTTTGTTTGATCTATGAAGGAACTATTTAGAGAGTTTGAGAGAGATCAGCCATAACTATTTAACAAAGTTATGGGTATGTACTTTGTACATCAACTTAATTAGACTCCTGATTGTATTGCTGATTTTTGTTTTCATCTGCACTCGTTCATTCTCCCTCTCTCTAAACCTGTCACTACTTTTTAATTGTTTGTATTCATGCAGGTATGTTTTTCATGGTTATACTAGTTTAGATCTCCTTGTTGAAACACTAAAAGAATCCTCTTCCTGTTTTAGCCAAGTGGTGTATATCAAGTTTTTAAATTATATTTTCCACTCTGTCTTGTGTCAGTTATCCTTGTAGTTTTCTGTGTCTTACCTTGTGTTGTATCCTTCTGGTTCACACATTCTTCTTTCACAGTCAATGGATTTCTGTTACAAAGTGTTGCTAGAGAATCTTTTAATGTTTCCTTCCTTCCCTTTTGCTTACCTAGAGAAATCATACATTTTCACTCAATGTCTGCTTGTCTGTCCGTCTAACCGTCCGTCTGTCTGTCTGTCTGTCTGTCTGTCTGTTCGTTTGTTTATTTATTTTTCAAGTTTTCATGTTTCTTTATGAATGTGTTTTTGTTGTTGTTGTGGATTTGTTGTATGTTGCCTTGATACTATTTTCGTTTTTCCATTTTTCTTTGCTAAGATTTTTACGTCTACACGTCTAGTTCTCTTAATCTTATTGAAGTCAAAAAACATTTTTTTTTTCATATTTTCTTTACCTTGTTCTTCCATCTTTCAATGCCTTGTCTGTCTGTCTATCTGTGTATTTTTGTGTGCTTGTTTAATTTGATTTTCATTATCTTGAGGTGTTGCTTGCAATTAAAATCATTTTGAAAATTCTCCATTTCATTTTCATCTTCAGTAAACAACGTATAATACGATGAATTTTCATCTATTCGACTGTCTGTCTTTCTTTCTGTCTGTCTGTCTGTCTGTTTGTCTGAATGCAATGTTTGTGAAGTTTTCTAGTGAATGTTTTTAATATTAAACTTAACCTAGTAAATTTTGGTTCATTTGTAATACGAAATTAACACGAATTGCAATCTGCGCTTAAAATAGTTGGTATTCTCCATGTTTTTTATTTTTTTTATTATTTTACTCTCATACAACATCTTCAATTTGAAACGTTTGAAACTTCAAAACCATTAAAGACGATTAAAGTACAATTTTATGTCAAGTAAAATGAGTAAACTTTTTCAAATGAAAACTTATTTCAAGATATCTTTAAGCAATTCTAGGTTAAATTATGATTTGATTTGATGTTATTGTGGCTAAACTAGTTACTTTATATCCAATTTTATAGTTTCCTAAAACACAATTCATTCGCATTTGTATTTTTACATATGTTTTGTCAGATGACTTTTACAGAAGGAATCTTTATTTTATGTTTTATTTTGTAATTTGATTTTTCTAAAAGCATTTCGCTATGAATTATATATTTACATATGCTTTGTCAGATGACTTTTACAGAAGGTATGTTTTTAGCATTACTAAGAACTTTACTGGCACTGCTGTTATTATTAGATATTGCCTGATCAAATTATAATATGCTCTGAAATTCTATGCAAATCCTTTGTCAGATGACTTTTACACAAGCAAAATAGTAGTACTACACTACTTGTATTCATTTTACGGTGGCACATTTGACAAGTCAAAATACATGTCAAAATACATGTCATGTACGACAACCATAGCTGCCAGATTTGACGATTTATATCCTTATTTTGACGATTTTTGGAAATGAAAAATGTACATCAATTTTTCACTTTAGTACATTACAAGCCACTTTAAGCTTTGTATTTACTTTGCAATTGTTACTATTGGAAATTTATGTTAGTAATTACAAGGAGTAGAGTATTATATTTTTAAGTTACTTTCGAGTACCTGTGATGATTTTTCTGTATTTTATTCTTTTTTAACCCCTTAAAAGCCAAAAAATTTCAATAATTTATCAATTGTCGCTGCAGACAATTTTAAAAATTCGAGTATAGCTTCTAATATTACTGTCGGAAGAACAAAGGCAAGCGTCGTTATTTTGTTTCGTACGACCAACACTCAGGTGATTGATGGCATTGTGTCTGGAACTATGAAAATATTTTATAGGAAGAAGGAAAGAGAGAACAGTGTTTATGGACACTAGACTTGAATATTTTTATACCATAAGTATCAGGAAAGACCTCTGCAGGAATTGAGTTCCACATACTAATAATCCGACTAAAAAACGTATTTTTTCTGTAATGCAGTGTGTCATCCACTGGCCAATCGACCACATACCGGTGTGTTGGCCGGGAAAGACGTGTGATATTCGGGAACAAGTCCACTTATTTCGTTCGAGCAAAATCCTTTTGTAGTAGCGATAGAATAGTGAAACACAAACCTCATTGCTCCAATGATTCAATGGAGTTGGATACACTACCGTCACTAACGAGCTACTACGGTCTCTCCTGTACACGGTCGGTTATAAATGGCGTAAATAGTAAGATCAGATGATAAGATCTTAAGAAGGAACTGACGAAAATGTGTCGGTTGAAGCCAAGATTACACAGAATTTTCATGCTCAGAATGTCAAGAGCTTCTGACTCCTTAATATTTACACCAAGATGATGCAATATTATTGCTGCGCTTATGTGTCAATAAACAACACTGGCATAGATTGTTTAAACTTTAAAAACTTTTTCCCTGAATATGATATAAAATTTCCCCATTTTAGGAAAAAAATTAATAAATGAAGATAAGGGACGCTACCTTTTAATTTCTAAAAATTTTTTTTAAATGTTTTATTTTTGAACTCAGATATGTACATACATTGACTTTATATGTATGTTTTACTACAATAACAATAATTTTGGTTTTTAAAAACTTTTAATTTATTTATATATTTTTTCTGACGATTTCAACAAACGACTTTGACGATTTTGACGATTTTTTCTCAAATATTTGACGATTTGGTGCCTCATTTATCTGGCAGCTATGACGACAACCTTTAGTTAGATGAGATTAAACAAAATTGTCTACCAAAATTTTTCGAAAACTTAGAGTGAAGCCCTCAATTTATAGGGAGTTTGACGTAAATCATAAATCCATAATAGACAGTTTCCTCCACAAAGTTTCTTAATTAAATTCAATCACAGCCCTTGAGTTCGTTTATAGATGGCAGGATGTTTTCTTCTGTAATCCCTGTAAACCTTACAACCTCTATCTCCTTGGTAATGCATGACAAATTGAATTTTAATCGTTTCGTCTTCAGTTTAGTTTATCCATAAAACATACTCGTACATTGCCTTGGCAAGTATATCATGGTATGTGTTATGTTTGGTTACAGTTGAATAAAACAATCGTAGTAAGATGTTGAATTAAGGTATTCGGTTATGTTTTATATAAAAACTGTCCATGGATGAGCCATGAAGCTACAGCTTCTCAGCTGTGACAGAAGATCAGAAGAAGTCCGAAGAAGGTAGAAACAGTTCTATTGGCAGACAGAATCACATGGTTTGCTATTTAGGAAGCGAGGGACATAATTTTTATTGATTATTTTCAAAAGGAAAAGGGCCGCTATGTGCTTTGTAATCAAAGCTACCACTACGACCTAACCTAACCTCCAAAAGGAACCAAAAACTATGCCACACGTTTAAATAAAAATGCTTCATTTGTCGCCGTAGTCTAGTAGGTAGTGTGTTGGCTTATTAGACGTAAAGCCAGGGTTCGAGCCCCAGGCCAGACATCAAAACAAAATACAAAAAGTATTTTTTCGGCGACTTCCTCTCAGCAGATTTCTGGCAAAAACTCTGAGAGTAAATAAAATTACCATGAAAAAGTTTCTCAAAAATCTGTCGTTCGGAGCCGACTTTAAACTGTAGGTCCCACCACTCATGTATAAAATTAACACACACAACATAACTGGTGTGAGAAACTAGGTCGTAACCCTTACTGAAGGGTTATAATGACCAATTATGTACGTTTGTATGCTTCATTTGGCGAAACAAAGAGAATATTATCATCAAGGCAAAGCACCAGTTCACGCAACCATTATTACGACGTCAAAATCAGTTTTAGAGTCTCTAGATTATTTACTATTTCCAAATGTAGAGACATGACCCTTTAACAAAAAACTACCATTAAATCTTAGATCTTTACAAGAAAATTTTAATTTTCTGCGTATCTAATCGTTCTTAGCGAAAAATATATAGAACTTGAGGTGGGAGATTTTTTTTTAATTGGCCATTACAACTCTTCAGTCAGGGTTACGGCCTAACTTCTCACACCACTCATGTTGTGTGCGTTAATTTCATACGTGAGTGGCGGAACCTACAGTTTAACGTCGACTACGAATGACAGATTTTTGGGAAACTTCTTCATGGCAGGTTTATTTACTCTCAGAGTTTTTGCCAGAAATCTGCTGAGAGGAAGTCGCCGAAGAAATTTTTTTTTTGTATTTCGTTTTGATGTCTGACCTCAGATACGAACCCAGGCTTTACGTCTAATAAGCCAACACACTACCTACTAGACTACGGCGACTTCATAGAAGATTACGTTGAGCAACATAAAAAAGTCGCCTTAGATTAGGAAGTAGTGTGTTGACTTATTAGACCTGAGCCCATGGTTCAAACCCCAGCTCAGGTATCTCGAACAAAAAGAAAAATATGAAGAAAATATTTCTTCGGCGATTTCCTATCAGTAGTCTTGTGGCAAAAGCTGTGATAGAAAATTAAAATTACCCTGAAATGTTCGTCAAAATCTTTTGTTTGGAGTCGACATTAAACTGTAGGTCCGGCTACTCATGTATAAAATTAACACACACAACATAAGTGGTGTGAGAAGCTAGATTGTAATACTGACTGAAGGGTTGGAATGACCAATTATGTATGTGTATATTTATGTATGTATGTATATATTCTAGTAAAAACTTTTCAGCTCCCCTTTACTTTTACTAACAAAAACTTTTTTTATTTCCAGGTAAGCAATTTAAACAATTTAATGACCAGCTTATTGAGAAATTAATGCATGTAAGTAAATATAGTATTGCGAAAATAAACCATTCAATCCCATAATTGACAATGAAATTGAAGATGTTTTCAAATAAAAAATTCCTTATAAATTCTAAACAATTTCGAGAAAAACCTTTCAAAAAATATTAATAAAGTTGACCTCAATTCCTCTTCAACTAGCCTTCATCTACGGATTGATAAAAACAAATACTTGTGATTAAATTAGCATAGATTTTTAAGAAGAAAAAGTTAAAAAATTACAAAAATTTCCCACCTAATATTTGTAATCATATACACACGATGAATAAGAAATTTACGTTACACGTGTAATTTGTAATTTTGGTCTTGATTTTCGAATTCAATTGCAAAATTTCAATTGCCATGGCCAATAAAAATGATGTGATCATTGCTGTCATTGTTGTTATTATTGTTGTTTCTGTTATTATCTTAATTTAATATGAATGTTTTTCCCATTATCATTCACATGAGTTTAGAAGGAGAAGCATCAAAATCAAATATCAAATCACATATAAAAAGTTATTGCCTGTTTCCACACACAAAAAGCATTAGGGTGGTATTCAATATCAAATCCAAAACAAAAAATAAGAAAACATTTTCAATAACCAATCAAATTTGATTTAAATTTGTAACGAATTTCAAAATATATGTACCACCCTAATATTTTCCTTAGTATTTGTAACAAACATTACAAATAAACGCATTTGTAGTTGTAAGTTGCATGTAGTGTTTGTCTATTTTCAACGTCATGCTCACGTTTTCTATTGCATTTCTCTCTCTCTCTCTCTCTCTCTCTCTCTCTTTCAATAAAGTCAACATTTTCGAAATCACTGCTCTACACTCTATATTCTTACAGACACTTACCCACACTCTTATAGTTTCTAACGGTAGTGATTTTATTTGATTTGGCATGAGCAATAACGATAACTATCGTACACACACATACAAGAATGCATGCGATAGTATGCCTTGTCAGCAATGCCTGCCATGCTTGCAACGTGTGAAGAGTGTTACGAATATTGGTGAGGAAAATATCAATTTGGTTGAGTGACACACACAAAAATCGTTGATTTTTAATTTTTTTCTTCTTATTGTTGCCACTACAAAAAGCACATACACGCATACATACATACTTATATACAAGAAGATGTAATTTTTAAGGCAGTATTTGAAAGAATACATTCGTTAAATCGCCACTTTTTAGCATCCTAGTGGTGATGACTTTATTGTAAGTTGGAAGCAGTCGTCCTTGCTCCCAGACTAATGTGAAATGCAGGCTTAGAGGTTTAGCTATGGTTTCGATGTCAAACCGTAGAATTTTTGCTGATACTTCATCTTTACGTGCTGCTTTATTGTTTCTTAAACTCCCGGGGGCTACATTTATTTCACTTACACTGGTAGATCTAGATTGTGAATTCGCCGTGCTCGAGTAGGTAGTGTGTTGGCTTATTAGACTTGAGGGCTCGGTTCAATCCCCAGGCCAGGCATTTCCAACTGAACGAAACATGAAAAAATATTTCCTCGGCGACTTCCTCTCAGCAGATTTCTGCCAAAAACTCTGGGAGTAAAATAAAATTGCCATGAAACGTTTCTCAAAAATCTGTCGGCCGGAGTCGACTTTAAACTGTAGGTCCCGCCACACATGTATAAAAATTAACGCACACAACATAAGTGGTGTGAAAAACTAGGTTGTGAACCTGACTAAAGGGTTGTAATGACCAATTATGGTTGTATGTATGTACACTGGTAGATTTGCATGGTAGTCGTTCAGTACTTACATCTATGGCGACGTTATTGACCTCTTTGAAATGTTCTCTCCTTCTGTCTGCCTGTGTACAGTGATCTACTACAATTTCGCTTGCTGAGGCAATAGCAATTCAAGTTTTCATTTGAATCAATACATAGTAGGCCAACTCTGCTCCATTTATTTGCACCCATACCTACCTATTACGTTTGGAATCAATTGAAAGATGGTGTCTTTTTTTATTCAATTTTGATCGATTTGTACGAAAATTGAAATCGTGATACTTATGAAATAAGAATAGAAAACTTTCAAATTGATAGACACACACACGCACACATACTCTAAGCACACCGTGATGACTCGCCAATGTGGACTGGCACATGAACTCAAGACTAAAATATAATTGAATGAGTAACAATTATTTGCAGAAAAAGAAAAAGACAAGAAAGAAACATAGAGACTGTGAGATAAAACAGGCAATATTGTACAGAAGATGGCAGGCGAATATCTAATAATTCTTTGCAGCAAATACTCAACGAAATAAATTAAAAATAATTTAAATTTCAATTTTAAATTACGAAAAAGCACTCGTAAATAATTTAAGTTCTGTTCGAAAATCTTCAGAATTCTTTTATTATCCAAAAAAAAGTACAAAATTCTTGTCTAAAGTCCTTAACTACAATGTTTGTTTATTGTGCTCGCAAAATATTTACTATCGACTAACCTTGAAAATACCTTGAGTATTACTTTTTAAATGTTATTTATTTTCTACCCGCTAGTGGCCATCATTTAATCACATTGCCAAGCAATTATTTGAAAATGAAATTTTGAAATTAAATATCTTTAGAAAATATTTGTTTAATGAATTCGTCTTATTGTTACCAATTACTTGGAAATTCACTCAATTTATTAAATTAAAAGAAAACCAACACTCCTGCCAATTCATTGGCTTAAAGAAATGGAAATTTTAATGATATTTTATGTCCATAAATATAGATTATGGGGGGTGTAGATACCGTAGTTAAAGTGGTTGCTTGAAAGCTATCAACCTAGCTTCAAAGGAGGCTTCATTCCCTCTCGATATAAAATTTCAACGACACAATGAGCAAAATTCCCTAAAGAGGGAGTCATATTAGACGTCAATAGATGTAAATCCGATTACGTTTTTAACTGAAAAGATCTGAGTAATGAAATGGAAGCAAGCCAAAGATAAGACTCCAATAAATAACTCCTCTATGCTGCTCAAAGTTACCGTAGCCTAATAAGTAGTATGTTGGTTTACTAGACAAGAGACCACGGTTCAAACCGCAGATCAGAGAACTCCAACAAAAGGAAGTATGAAAAAATATTTCTCGGAAAAAGTCTGAGAATAAAAATTGCCATGAAAAAGTTATTCAAAAATCTGTAATTTGGAGTCGATTTTAAAGTGTAGATCGCGCCACTCATGTATAAAATAAACACACACAACATAAGTGGTATGAGAAGCTAGGTCGTAATCCTGAGAGAGAGTTGTAATGACCAAATATGTTATCTGTATGTAAGCCTATGCTGCTCAAAGAATCTAAAGTAACACTAACGTAAATGCTATCATTTCAATCTCACAGGAGAACAAATAACTTTTTGAGAGTGAATATGAATACTTGAATGAATTCCTTTCAAGCTGTAAACTTCGAATATGATAAATAGTCTCTACTTGTCTCTTCTCTCCCTCTAACCTTCTTAATGATAGATATCTACTGAAATTAACCGTTTAATATCTCTGCAGTCTTAGTTTACTTCATTACCTTATTTTTCTTCTGAGTTCTTGGCCTAAGCCTGCTTATAAGACATGATTTCCTTCTATAGGTTCCAATACTCATTGGATGTGTGATCAAATAAAACCAAATCATTTACGAGCACTATGCTTTGCATATCACCATACTTCAAATTACTTCATAGTGTAGTCAGTGGCCTGGCAGCTCTTCCATTATAATATGGACTGTGTGACGGCAATGATTACTATGCTTTGCATCCCGTCATGCTTAAAATTACTTCACAGTGTAGTCAGTCACCAGGCTAACTTTTTATTTAAAATATGGACTGTGTTACCGCAATGATCTTGCTGATCGCTATTTGTGCTGCTTCGTTAGAGGCTTTTATGAACTACTCTAACCAGTCTAAATTCCTCTTGTGCAGTTTCATCATGTCCATAGTATTGCCTATCACACATTCTCTTTAATCAAATCTCGTGTGTTTGTATACAACATGTCCTGCAGTTTGAGGACATTTTGATGAGATGTTGTGTGCGAAGCGATATAGATAACTTCCTTAACTGCAATATCCTGTAAGGAAGAGGGTCAGGTTATAGTTGACCAGTGCATAAATTTCATTAAATCATGTTGCAATATCTGGCATTACATTTTAAGGTTCAATGAGATGGCATTTACAAGTGCTACAAGCACTTGACTACAAAGCAAGTAATCCTAATCCGGAAAATGCTAAAATTATTGTCATTATTAAGAGGCTGTATTAATACGCTGCAAATAATCTAAATAAGGAAGCTTGCTGACACCAGCATTTGCTGAATTACAATGCATTTCTGGCTGGTTTTTTAGTGTAGGGTAGTCGTGCTTTTGATGTGCAGCCCTTGCGCTGACCAACTTCTTCCTCTTCCCTGATTTTCGTGGAACTTGGTCAGTACAGGGACTGCGTTCACCCGTGGCATCACAACGGGCCGCTATGCGTTCTCAAGTGGGCTTTGTGTATCAGAGCTACCACTCCGATCTAAACGCATCATGCATTTCAAAATTTTAATGCATGATCTACGTAACTTATAAAGTCAAATTATTACGAATGAACATTTCAAGCGCTACCTACAAGAAATTTCAGACTTAAGCGTACTAATTTAAAAAACCTAGAGCCAATCTTAAGCTCTGTGTCAAGAAAATAGTTCATTAAGAACTTTACACTTACTTTTCGAATTCCTCTAAAACTTTTTATTGTGGAAATCTAGTACCCGTTCGTCTAGAATCTAGTATCCGTACTTCAGTATACAGTATAGGTGTCTAGGTCTAGCTAAGTTTCTTGATCGGAGTCATCTATTTTCTGCTCATTCTTTTCTTTTCTTTACAACGTATTGTGTTTAAAAACATCTGAGAATATTTCAAAAATATTATGAAAAAACAATCGAAGATTTAAAGAAGCATTTATAATGACTCAGCCACGTTGAAGCGGTTTAAGATATTCTGGTGCAAAGATTTAATGCTTCTTTTATATTAACTGGACTTTGTTTATCGATAGTGGCCGCTTAGTTTTAAATTGTATCATGAAATTTATGGGCTGCCAAAATACACGTACATACATATATTCATACATAATTGGTCATTACGATCCTTCAGTCTGAATTACGACCAGAGGTCAGCAATGAGTATTCAAAACGATGAATAGATTCGTATTATACTTATAATTTCTGATACTAATACGCATTCATACTTATTTTAATGTTATACTCATACTACTCATATTCAAAGTTTGAAATACTCATGGTACTCATACTTAACAATACGCATGATGTTATTGATTACGACTCTCCATGACTCATCGTATACACGAATCACAAAATAAGTATGATTCGCGTACGAACACTACAATACTCACTTGAAGGTTGTGTGTTTGCTCTCCTTGTTGTCTTCGTTTTTTTTTGTTTATGTATCTTTCTTCTTTCTTTGCAATGCAACAACAACTAAGACTGTAAATTTTGACGAATGATTCGAATCACTCGAATCATTTATGAGTATTAAAAGTATTTTTCTAAATTTATGAATCTGAATGAGTAGGCGTATGAATCAAACATAGTTCGAATGTTATGAGTTTCATGTCAACGTTGTACTCATACTCATTGCAACTTTTACTTTTTAATCAATGTTGTACTGAGTACGAATGAATGAGAGTAGTTGGATTTCAATACTGTTGACTCACTCATACTCAAAATTTCATGAGTACTTATGAGTAGCGAAAAAACGATTCATTGCTGATCTCTAATTACGACCTAGCTTTTCAACACCACTTACGTGTTATTTTTATACATGAATGACGGAAGCTACAGTTTAAATCCGACTCCGGATGATAGATTTTTTTGAGAAACTGTTCATGGCAATTTTATTTGCTCTCAGTGTTTTTGCCAGAAATCTGCTGAAAGGAAGTGGCCGAGGAAATTATTTTTTATATTTCGTTTTGTGCTGATGTCTGATTTGGGGTTTTGAACCGTGGCCTTACATCTAAAAAGCCAACACACTACCTACTAGACTACGACGACAACAAAATATTTCCGTTTATTTTGATATCTCATTTGGTACCACCAGAAAAGGAAGCCTTCAGTTATAGATATTCAGAATGAATAAATAAATAAATACTGAATGGAGGTTTGTTAACGATACGATGGATATGTTTTATAAATAAATTTAAACAAATACATCTCATCTATTGATATAATATTACACAAACAGACCGGCTACAGACTTCTTGGCTCTTTATATATTATAAGCCGGCATATAAAGATATACACACAGTTACTAAATTATACATACGGTTAACAAATTTCAGAAATTTTTTAACCAAGACCGTCTTAAAATCGAGGAAAGTTGTCAGACAATTATAAAGATTTTCAACGAAAACGGATTGGTTAAAAAATTTGTGAAATTTGTTAACCATATGTATACTTTTGTGGCTGAGTGTATGTACAAACAAAAACATTGTATTGCATAATTGAGATAAGAAATTATAAAACACACATAGACGACATGCACAATAGGAAAGAGAAATAAATTGTCAACAAAAAGAAACATTTTCTGAATCAAATTTAAATTTAAATTTGAATTAAAAATTCTGCGCATTTGTTTTGTTAAGCCATGAACTTCAAAAGACTAATTTGCTGAGAACCCCATCAAATCAAACACGATTTCTGAATTAATCAAGACAACACATTAAGAGAATATTTATGGGTTCATACACCTGTGCCTTTTGTATAGATATATATACAAAATAAAATGATTTAGAAAACCTTAACAAGAAGTGTAGCAGTTTAGCATCCAATTTAAAAAAAAAAAACTGTCGGCCCCTTTCTACACTTCAAATTGGCTAATTTTGCCATCTTACATTGCCATTGAATTGCAAAGTAAGGTATAGGGGCAAATCGAGCCTGTACAACCAATTTTTTTTTGATTGTATTTCATTATCTGTCTTAGCTTTTTGGCATTTAACACAATACAACCCACATACTAGAAATACCTCTTCCTACTACGAGTACAACAAGCACTTTTTATTTAATTTGCTTTGTCTTGGGTTTTAATAAAGAATATAAATACATTTTAAATTTAATTTGGGGTATTCACACGGTCGTCATAAAGTCATATGTCATAAAATAATAACACGAAAAAATATGACTGCTGTGAGCAACCCTCATAAGTTAGTGTGCTATTTCAAATTTAAGTCAGCTGACAAAAGAAAAATACAATTATAAAAAATTACAAATATTTTTAATTAAAAATGCCAAAAACAAGTCAAAAAACTGAAATAATAACGGGTTTGTGCGAAAAATACATATTGGACATTATTATGGCTGATTCAAGTAAATATGAAAAAAATAATTACATGTTTACATTTAAATAAATCTCTTTCAAGGTGATGAAGACGATGAAGAAAAAATAAATGAAATGTTCTTAACAAACGTCGCTAGTTTGCTTATTAATCGCAGACGCATCCACATTGGAGTTCCAAAATCCAATAAGTGGAACCAAAACGTGTTAAAAATGTTTGACGACAGCCGGTTTAATCAAATGATTAGGGTTCGGCCAGAGGAATTTGTGAATATACTGAACTTGATTAAAGACGATGATGTGTTTAACACAAATCCAAAAACAGTACAGCTTCCAATTGATGTTCAGTTAAAAATCGTACTTTATCTGTTGGGATCCTCTGGCGATGGACTTTCAACACGAAAAGTAGCTACCCTCGTTGGAGTGGGTGACGGAGGCACAATACAAAAGGTCACAAAACGTGTTTTTAAAGCAATTTTAAATTTGAAAGAAAAATTCTTAAGCTGGCCTAATGCAGAAGAACGACAACAAATTCTGTTCGCAACTAAAGACGAAATGCCTGGTTGCGTAGGGTATAGAGACGGCTCTGAAATAAAATTATCTGAAGCACCTGTCAAACACCACGAGTTATTCTTTTCTCGAAAACGTCAATATGCCGTTAAAGTTCAAGCAGTTTGTGACTACAAATTAGGAATAAGACAACTAACAATAGGTTATCCAGGTAGCGTACATGACGCAAAAATTTTTTTAAACTCTCCACTAGCAAAACAGCCTGAACAATTTTTGTCGCCACCTCAACGAATTGCTGGTGATAGCGCTTATCCCCTAAAGTCATTTTTGTTGACGCCTTTTAGAGGAAACAGCATCGAACATTCCAAAGCTGAAAGGGATCTCTACAACAAACACTTTTCTAAATATCGAGTTCGCATTGAGAATTGCTTTGGTATTTTAAAGCAGAAATTTTTTGTTTAGTTATGACAAAACAATAAACACATCACAAAAGGTGTTATTATTTTACGACTTTTTTCCTTGAAGCACAACAACAGTTTTTTTAAACTATCATAAAATTTTAGTATTTTATGACAATAAGACTAGATAGAACACCGTGTGAATACCCCAATTGTTTATGCAAATCATTTAAATTTATTTTATTAAATAAAATAAAACAAAATTATTGTATAAGACAAGAATAAAAAGTTTAAAGAAATAAAATAAACAAAAAGCTAAAGAATCCGGTTTTTTTCTTTTTAACTTTGTTCAAATTAACGAACAACAACAGCAATAAATTGGTGTTTAACACAAAAAGTATTTATGTATTGTTGTTGTTGTTGTTTATAGATTTGTGTTTTTAAAAGAAATAAAAATAAAACTCGTTCTGTATTATTTATGATTTTATTTATTATTATTCTGCATTCTTTTTACTTACTTTATGACATGTCTTTTGGCATCCACAGTTTTTCATTTGTAATTTCATTGAATACTTGTTTTTGAAGTGTTTAAAAAAAGAGGAGGGAACTGCATACACTTTACTGTGATGTATACTATGTTTTATATGGTAATGTGGAAAGAGGTACAAATGCCACATGTATCTAATGCCGTACTATTGCCATCAATGTGGCACGTATTTGAAGATTACTCAGGTATCTCAATTTGCGATTTTAAAAATTTTAAAAAATTACAACAAATTTTCTAATAATAAAAACATCAAGTTTTCAGATGCAAATGTTAATAACTTTAAATCGTACTTACTAAACATACATATACTTACATACATAATTGGTCACTACAACCCTTCAGTCAGGATTACGACCTAGTTTCTCACACCACTTATGCTGTGGGTGTTTATTTTATACATGAGTGGTGGGACCTACAGTTTATAGTAGACTCCGAACGACAGATTTTTGAGAAACTTTTCATGGCAATTTTATTTACTCTCAGAGGGTTTGCCAGAAATCTGCTGAGAAGAAGTCGCCGAAGAAATGCTTGGATTTTGTATTTTGTTTTGATGTCTGGCCTGGGGCTCGAACCCTGGCTTTACGTCTAATAAGCCAACACACTACCTATTTCTTCATTATTTAAAAAACAAAAGTGCTATCGCAACGCTACGGTATGTTTTAAGGCGTGGTATTTGGTGGAGATATCCAAGAGGAGTAGGCTATTTCCACCCTTAGTCCTATCTCGTATGCCCCCGATATCTCTAGCAAATATCACACCTTCAAACAGACTGTAGCATTGAGTCGACGACAGAACCTATGTCGGAGTGGTAGCTCTGATATCACAAAGCTCACTTGAGCACGCATAGCGGCCCGTTGTGATGCCACGGGTGTACGCAGTCCCTGTACTGACCAAGTTCCACCAAAATAAGGGAAGGGGAAGAAGTTGGTCAGCGCAAGGGCTGTACACACGACAGCACTTGCACCACGCTTTTGTAGTCTGAAAATTTTTTTATGAGATCGATTTATCAGTTTTGAAATGGAAAAAAATTTTGTGGAAATTAAAATCGGTTTATATGGCGCCCAGAGGTTTGATTGCAATTTGTTTCTTACCATACCAAACTGTTGTTATTATCATAAGTGGCCAGAAATACTAGCATTACAGAAAATCTATGGTGTGGGCTTTCAGAAATGCAAGCGCAATCCTTCCACAAGTTAAGTGGAGCCAAGACAATGTTATCAAAGTAGTGAAGCTTATCTATACTCTGAGCTGTTGGCGTCACTCTCTCAAAATTGTCAGACGTTGGTCGCAGAGAGTTCAATTTATTTCATGTTGGTAACTTATGCTGGAATCGCCCTAAAAGATTTAAGTTTGCTATACTTGGCGAGACGAACTTATACGAGATTCCTCTGTTGGAGGTTAGCAAACATTTTACATGACGCTGAACGCCTCTTCTACGTTAAGCTGGAGTCACCCTTAAAGAACTCTGCTAAGAGATTTAAGTCTGCTACACTTAGTGAAACGAACTTATCCGAGATTTGTCTGTTAAAGGTTAGCAGGCGTTTGACATGACGCTGACTGCCTCTTTTATCTTAAAGAACTCCTCTAAGACATTTAAGTATAGTACTATACTAAGCGAGACTAACTTATTCGAGAATTCTCAGTTAGGGGTTAGTAGCCGTACGGCATGACGCTGTCGGCCTTCTCTACCAGTTGCTTAGTATTTCTTTCTGCAGATTTTTGTAAGTCTATGGAATTGCCTAAGGGTAAATATGGTAAAATTTGCAACTCATTTTGCCAGGTCATCTGTTGTCCTATTAATTTCATAGACCACATGTCCGAGATCCCAACCAGAATGTCATTATTCTCATAGCCTTCATGTCCTGAAAGCTAGTCCAATGTTACTGTGTTAAAGTTTGCTAGGTCTAGCCCACCACAGCGATTTTCAGGTGAACATATAAAGGGTGTTTTTTATAGAGGTATAGAACTTTAAGTTGCAATAAAGCAACGATGGATTATTCGATTGACATGAATTTTATTTATCCGAAAGATAATCTTGTGGCATTACATTTTAAATATAATTTCTGGCATATGACCGCCACGGCTGGCGCGGATGTAGTCCAATCTGGACGTCCAATTTTCGATGACTTTTTCCAACATTTGTGGCCGTATATCGACAATAATACGGCGAATGTTGTCTTCCAAATGGTCAAGCGTTTGTGGCTTTACCGCATAGACCAATGACTTTACATAGCCCAACAGAAAGTAGTCTAGCGGTGTTGAATCACAAGATCTTGGAGACCAATTCACAGGTCCAAAACGTGAAATTAGGCGGTCACCAAACGTGTCTTTCAATAAATCTATCGTGGCACGAGCTGTGTGACATGTTGCGCCGTCTTGTTGAACCACATCTCCTGGACATCATGGTTATTCAATTAAGGAATGAAAAAGTTAGTAATCATGGCTCTATACCGATCACCATTGACTGTAACTTTCTGGCCACCATCGTTTTTGAAAAAGTACGGACCAATGATTCCACCAGCCCATAAAGCGCACCAAACAGTCACTTTTTCTGGATGTAACGGTGTTTCCACATACACTTGAGGATTACCTTCACTCCAAATGCGGCAGTTTTGTTTGTTGACGTAGCCATTCAACCAGAAGTGCGCTTCATTGTTAAACAAAATTCGCTTATGAAATTCGGGAACAACGGTAATCTCGTTTTGGGCCCATTCGACGAATCTACGCCTTACTTGATGATCGTTTGGCTTCAATTCTTGCACGAGTTGGATTTTGTAAGCACGCAAACCAAGATCCTTCCGCAAAATTTTCCATAAAGTGGATGGACACAGAACCAATTCCTGTGCTCGATGGCGGATGGACTCATTCGGATTCAATGCTACGCTCTACAGCATCAATAGCTTCTTCTGTACGCACCGTACAGCGTCTCTAGGGATGCGAGTTATCAATAAGAGTAAACGTGGTGCGAAAACGTTCCATGGTTAATCGAATTAACTGCTCTGATGGACGATTTTGTCGACGATAAAATGGACGTGGTGCGCGATATGTTTTCCGCACAGAACAATTATTTTCGAAATAAAATTGCACTATTTGCAGGCGTTGTTCAGGCGTGAGTCTATTCATGATGAATTGCCAAACAAACTGAGAATAAATCACTTGACAGCTGTTAAATCGGTCGCCATCTTGAAAAGTAATGCCAACTTAAAGTTATATACCTCTATAAAAAACACCCTTTAGTTGCTTAACTATCTGAAATTCATTTGTATATGCGGCTACCTTTCAGTCCCCTACGAAAACATATTCTAATGAAATCGAATTTCTTTTATCTTTAGCCTCTACTCTACCATGTTTTTGTTTGGATCCGTCTTTATTCTATACTCTACAGCCCGAATCGTAGTTTTTGATGTCATCATGTCATTGCTTCCAAGGATCAAGATCTTCAATCGTCATCGTTATGTTAATCAGCATTTATTCCATCCAGTATGTTAATGATGATCCTGATATAGCTTTGCTCTTCTCGGAAAAAAGGCAAGAACTCGCTGTAATCTAGTGGGTACTTTGTTAGCTTATGTTGTTGGACGAAAGCCCGTGATTCACACTGCAGCTCAGGGATCTTGAATAAAATAAAATACGAAAAAAATATTTCTTCAGCGACTTCCTTGCTAAAATTGCCATGAAAAGTTACTCAAAAGTCTGTCATTCGAAGTTGACGTTAAATTGTAGGTCCCGCCACTCGTGATTTAAATGAATTATTAAATGGGTGTTGTAAGAAGAAAACCAGTCTAATGAAATTTTGTGAAGCCAATGAATTCATTTTTTCCCTTCTATCAATTGTTTACAATGCAAAGCAGTATAATTGTTAATAATTTCTTTCAGTGTATTTGATTATCTTGATACATTTTCAATAGCTTGTATACAGCCTATAAGCAACAAAAGCTACAACAACAAAAATGATTAAAATTAACCACCATTCATGGCCCAACTTGCTACCAAAACGAAACAGTACCCATAACAGGGTAGTATTTGGCAGACAAATAACTTTAAACGTCAAGGGGAAACTGTCAAAAATGTCTTTCTATTTGATTGGTGCCGCTGACTTTTCTAACAATTCGACTCTTTGTCTAACTGACACCATGACTCAAGAACCGTTTTTTTTTTTCTTTTTTCTTTTGTTGTTTATCAGTAAAGAAAAAGCGGAAGTACTTTATGAATATTGCTTGGCAATGTTCAAATAATGAGTTGGGGGAAGAATAAAATTTTTTTCTCCATTTTTTATGGGAAAAGTAACGGCTTGTATTTCATATTTTTGCTAATAAACCGTTATGTGTTTTTAAAATCAATTCCATTGAATATGATTCGTAATATTTTTTCAATTTTTTTTTCTTTTTTTTACTTAAAAAAAATTGGAAAAAAACATTCTCAATTCCTAATAAAAAATTTATTTTTTTTTATTATTTTTCGTCTTCTTTATTAAATAAATTTATCAAGAATAATAAACAAAAATAAATAAAAAAAGAGAAGTACGCAGTTGACATTTTAACCGAATTACATCATCATCATCACCACCACCATCATAGTCATCATCATTAAAACGCTAACAACCAACACCAATGAAACCATTTTAAATGATCATTAATGTCTCATTCATTATCATCTTTAAGCTTTAATTGTTGTTATACAATATAAACATAAACGTCTGCTATTACTTGTTATTGTTGTTGTTGTATTGGTTACGTTTACAGTCTATCCGTCTGTCTGTCTCGCTGTCTGTCTGTCCCCTCTGTTTTATCCGTTTATGTGTTGCTGTTTGTGGAAGCTGTGGTCTCTGGTAATGGAAGTGGCTTTGCAAGTGGTTTTCTGTTTCGGTTTATTACTGGCTGACTGGTTGACTGTTTGGCAACTTTGCTTTGCTTTACTTTGGCTTATCAATTGACATTTAAGAGAACTTTTCATGTCAGCCATTAAATATGGCCAAGATGACACAATCATGTCATTATTATGAGGCTTTAATGACAAAATGACTCGTTAATGACTTTTTGCTCGGCCAGCTGTTTAAATATTCTCCATCATCAACCAACTAACCAATATTAAAGGACACACAATCACATTCCAAAAGGGATTCAATAAATTTAAGCGTTTAATATCATATTGAATACAGGAATTTACATTTTTATTGGCTCTCTCTGAGGCATTTTTATTGATTTTTATATTTTTACATTTAAAATCAAAATCGAAATCGTTTTTTTTTTAAAGTAAAAAATCTCTTGTTTTTTTATAACCTTCATATGTAAGCGGTTACGTAAGGAATCTAAAACAACTTTCAGTTTTTGAAAAATACTACAACGCGGTTATCATCGACTGCATCATACCCTTCCTTACTTACTTAATTAGTCATTAACAACCCGATAAACGGATTTCGGCATTTCATACCCTTCCTATGCCACACAAATGTATAGTCTTGACGACAATTTGTTCAAACAACTGTTGCCTTATTACATGAGAGACCGTTGTTCAAAACTCAGCTCAGACATTTTGAATAAAACGAAAGATGAAAAAAATATTTGTTACGGCGACTTCCTCTCAGCTGTCTTCTTGCAAAAACCCTGGAAGTAAATAAAATTCCCATCAAAAATGTCACAAAAACCTGTTGCTTGGAATCGTCTTTAAACAGTAGTGGTGTGAGAAACTAGGTTGTAATCCTGACTAAATGGCTGTAATGACAAATTAAGTAAGTATCCTAACCACAATTGCCAAAGTCCTGGTCCTCACTAACCTAAGCAGCGTATTTAAATACAACAGAATTTTCAATGCCGCTGTGGGCCAGAGTTTCATTTCAGCACAACCTCCGAATCTCGTTCAACTTCATTTGAGATATTTTCAGATTTGTTTTGTGCGTCCAGTTTGGTTGTTGGTTATCTGACCATTACTGTTATGCTCTCTATATAAGCCTTCCATATCAATTTACTATCCAGTGACATACCAGATATTTTACCTCCTATACTTGTGATATTATTTCACACTGGAGTATAAGCCGCCATAGTCTATTAGGTAGTTTGGCATATTAGACGTGAGGTGTTGTTTCAAACCTCAGGTCAGACATGTCGATCAAAACTCTCTGAAACTTCCTCTCAATAGATTTCTGGCAAAAACTCTGGGAGTAAATAAAATTGGCATAAAAAAGTTTTTCAAAAATCTGTCGTTCGGAGTCGACTTTAAACTGTAGATCCCGCTACTCATGTATAAAATTAACTCACTCAACATAAATGGTGTGAGAAGCTAGGTTGTAATCTTGGTTAAATCTCTACTTAAGGGGTTTTCTTCCTCTTAAAGATATTTTGATTTCTGATGACTTTATCCTAAAGTCCACTGATGCGCCACATACACCATAGACTACAATCTTAAGACCTCTTTGAATGATGCGTCTTTAAATTTCCTCTTAGCCATCAGGACTAAGTCATATGCTTATTGCAATGGCAATCGATGTCCGCTTTAGAAATTAACAATACTTTCGATTATAGAATATTATTGTGTATCCTCGATAAGCCAACGAAAGAGCATGTCTCTTCAACATCAAGTAGAGTCATAGCTGCGAGATAGATGAGGCCCCAAATCGTCAAATATTTGAGAAAAAATCGTCAAAATCGTCAAAGACGTTTATTAAAATCGTCAAAAAATCGTCAGAAAAAATAGTAATTAATTTTTTTCAAAAAACGAAGATATTTTATATCATTTTCAGGAAAAAAATGTTTAAGGATTAAAAAATCTATCCCAGTGTTGTTTATTGACACATAAGCGAAGCAATAATATGGCATCATCTTAATCTATGGGTGGTGTAAATATTAAAGAGTCAGAAGCTCTTGACATTCTGAGCATGAAAATTCAGTGCAATGTTGGCTTCAACCGACACATTTTTCAGTTCCTTCAGTTCCTTCTTAAGATCTTATGATCTTACTATTTACACCATTTGTAACCGACCGAGACTAAAATACAACTCTCATGTATGGGTTGGTGCCTCAACGTATATTTTGAGGTTTCTCGATCGTGTACAGGAGAGGCCGTAGTAGCTCGTTAATGACGGTAACGTATCCAGCTCCATTGAATCATTGGAGCATCGTTGCAATGTGGTTTGTGTTTCACTGTTCTGTGGCTTCGACAAAAGGATTTTGCTCGAACGAATTAAGGGGACTTTTCCCAAAAATAATATATTCCTGCACAACGCTCGTCTTTCTCGGCCACCACTTCCTTATGGAGTCGATTGGCCAGTGGATAGCACACTGCATTACAGAAAAAATACGTTTTTTAGTCGGACTATTCGTTTGTGGAACTCAATTCCTGCAGAGGTTTTTCCTGTTATTTATGGTATAAAAATATACAAGCCTAGTGTCCATAAACACTGTTCTCTCTTTCCTTCTTCACATAACATATTTTCATAGTTCCTAAGTTCGATCCCCTGAGTGTTGGTCGTACGAAACAAAATAACGCCGCTTGCCTTTGTTCTTCCGACAGTAATATTAGAAGCTATACTCGAATTTTTAAAATTGTCTGCAGCGACAATTGATAAATTATTGCAATTTTTTGCCTTTTAAGTGGTTAAAAAAGAATAAAATACAGAAAAATCATCACAGGTACTCGAAAGTAACTTAAAAATATAATACTCTACTCCTTGTAATTACTAACATAAATTTCCAATAGTAACAATTGCAAAGTAAATACAAAGCTTAAAGTGGCTTTTAATATACTAAAGTAAAGAATATGATGTAAATTTTTAATTTCCAAAAATCGTCAAAATAAGGATATAAATCGTCAAATCGTCAAAATGATATTTTTGGAGCTCAAAATCGTCGTGTAGAGCTGAGATTGCTTATGATTGATGAATCCATACATTGCAGAGAAGGGTATTATGTAATCGTATTTGTCTGTAACCTTTTAAGCTTCTCATTAAATATAGGCCAACACAAAATTTAGTAGCTTAAAAACTTATTTCCCATTCCACCAGCTAATGATGGGAGATTAGGTTTTTTTTTTATTTTTTCGTTGTCTTAAATTGATTGCGGGCAGTTAAAATTGCCGAAAGCAAAATATTTCATCTTCTTCCAAAAATTATGTCATGCTTACAGTCTCTTACTCTGTCGTAATACAACTTTAAAGTCTTCTTTTCAACTTAAATTTGTTTTTTCTGAGATCTTCTTTAATTTTCATTGACAAATTGTGTGACTAAGTCAGATCATCTATGAAACGATATTAATTTTGCATAACAAATCCATCCATAAAAACGAAAAATAAATTATTCTGGCTTTTATTCTTCATGTTCTTCTGTTCTTACTGGAATTTAACACTTATTCGCTTTAACGACTTTATTCTTTATTCGTTCATTCATTCGTGATATAAAAGAATTTCGTCCCCTCCCCTCCTCCAGGCACAGTGGAAAGTGGTCATAAAATTTGTAGATTTTATTTAGTGTGTGGCTTAAATCATAAATCAAGTTTTAAGTTATTTCGGTCGGGGTAGGGGGTAATAAAATATAAATGTTTGTTTGCTTTTTTATTATCGCAATAACAATTCAAAAATCTCAAGTTCACTAAAAATCTTTTATTTAAGAAATCTTTCTCTCTTCTCCTCTCATCTCCTCTCATCTCTGTTTTTTTTTTCTTTCGATTTATTTTGGCCAAAACAAACCCAGTAGTAGAGTAGCTTACTATTCTCTTGTATTCATTTCTAAATTGGTTGTCTTAGCCTTGCCCCTCCCCGCTGTGTTGCAGACACTTATTTAAAAACTTATTTGCTTAACGCATACGATGCGATGATGGTGATGATGAGCCAAAAGTTTATAAATAAAATGCGAAAATTTAAATTTCAATTCATTTCATATTCATTTTATTATGTTCATCAAATACCAAATAACAACGACAACAACAACAAGATTATTATGAAAATGTAATGATGCTTATGATTAATGCAAACAAACAAACAAGTCTTTTAATATATAAGGTATAGTGAAAAGGAATCCATTATTTATTAATAAAAATTTATGCATTTAGGCAGTCGCCTTAGTCTAGTTGGTAGTGTGTTAGTTCAAACATGAAAAAATATTTCGCTCAGCGACTTTTTCTCCCGACTGTCTTTTAGCAAAAAATAACATTGCCATGAAAAGTTTCTCAAAAATCAATCTCTCAGAGTCTTCTATAAACAGTAGGTTCCACCACACATGGATAAAATTAACACACACAAATCACCGAAATAGTGAGGAGGAAGAAAAAGAGGCTCTTTAGCACTTCCTGTAAAGTTAGGATTGAAGTCGCCGTAGTCTAGTAGGTAGTGTGTTGGCTTATTAGACGCAAGGCCACGGTTCAAATCCCAGGTCTCAGACATCAAAACGAAATATGAAAAAATATTTCTTCGGCGACTTCCTCTCAGCAGATTTCTGTCAAAAACTCTGAGACTAAATAAAAAAATTATCATGAAAAGTTTCTCAAAAATCTGTCGTACGGAGTTGACTTTAAACAGTAGGACCCACCACCCATGGATAAAATTAACACACACAACATGAGTTTAAATATTTATGTCAGCATCTCTAAGGTAAAAACAGGCACAATCGAATTTTAAAATCCTCGGGCTTTTCATCACCCTTGGTGACATTGTCGAACTAAAAGGCATTAGTAGGTACATAAAACCCTTCGAACTATGTTTTTAGGTCTTATATTCGTATATCTAGGCTATTGCTATGAAGACCTGTTCACTACTACGTTTTAGGAAGCCGATCTGTATTTGCTGATAATGAAATGCAGGAGTAGGTTGAACACCTTATGTCTAAGGCAATCTTTGAATACCTGAATCTTATGATCTGATCAAATAGCCAGATGAATTGGGTTGAAAGATTACTGTTTAACTGAGTTTCATCGGGCCTTATTATCATTTTCGACTTCTGTTTTGGAAACACAACAGACTTTTGCAAGATTTCAAGGCAGATATCGTCCGAAATGGTGAGGAGGAAGACAAAAAGGCAATTCAGCACTTCATTTACAGTTATGATCTGGAGATCAAGCGCAGGATCACTCTTGGCAACAGGTGCTACTTCAATCTCAATGGGCATTTAAGTAGCAGAGACCTCTCTCGTACGACAAAACTAACACTCTACAAGACACTCATGCTACCCGTGCTTCTTTATGGCGCAGAAGCATGAACCCTATTAAGCACGGATGCAGCAGCTTTGAGTGTTCGAGAGAAAAGTACTGCGTAAGATCTTCGGTCCAGTACGAGTTGGCGATGATTTCCGCATCCGATACTACAGTGAGCTGTATGAGCTTCTCAACGACATGGACGTTGTACAGCGTACAGCGTAATATCCAGCGGCTACGCTGGCTCGGCCATGTCGTTTGCATGGAGGAGGATACTCCGGCGAGACGGGTATTTGATGCGGGAATCTGCGGAAGTCGGCGAAGTGGACGACCTTGTATCCGTTGGAAGGACCAAATCGAGGAAGCCCTGCCATCGATTGGTGTAAACAACTAGCGTAGGCGCGCAAGAAGCACAGCCGCCTGGAAGGATGTGTTGCGGCAGGCCGAAATCCGTTAAACGGGTTGTTATGGCCAATTAAATAAAAGAAAAAAATTATAGTTAGGATATGTAAAGTGGCGAAAAGTTAGGCTCATTGTGATACCAGAAGTGAATACACAACTCGAGATCAAAAAGTGTTTATAAGAAACTAACCCGCCCGCCTTAAAATACAGTTAAAGATGAAATAAGGCATACACAACCTTCCTCTTTTCATTGCATGAGCTAGGTACTAAAGATAGTCTCCTCCGTCTTCTCAGATCCACAGCTGAAGTAGGAATCATTCGAGACAATAACAAGTGTTTCAAAATGCCCTCTAATAGGGCATAGTGGTTTGTGAGAATGGTGGATGGCCATGCGAATCAGGCCATCAGTTCTTTTCTTGTCAAGATTAATCCAGCAAAACATGGCAATACTGCACTATCGGTGAATTTGTAACACGTTGACTGCCGACTACGAGATAACTCGTAGATTGTGTTCCCTTCTAGGGTGCCAACTACGAGTTATCACGTACTCACTAAACCTGCCATTTTTGTGTAGCTACGAATAAAATCCTATTATATCAGTGCTAGTATCGATAAATGGCTTCTGGGAAAAGAACAAAAAGTCAATGTTGGCTTGCTCGGCCAGTTTTCTGAAAATTACCGCGGCAGTCAACGTGTTAACTAAGACAAGTGATACAATTGTATCTTGTAGTAGCATATCGGCCCTGCCAAGTGCATCAACAATTCAATGTCCGACGCTTTTACTATTTTCTGAATCCCATATAAGAGTTGTCTTAAATAGTCCGAAATTCCGCTAGAAAAAAACCTCGGTATTTAAAGAAAATCCGGAAATCAACCTTACAATCGGTAACAACATAGCTATTAATTTAGAGTTTAGCTCTAGAAAAATATGCCCTTCTTTATTAGCTAAAAACTGACATAATCAAATTGCACAAGCTTCCAGGAACAGGCAGGCTGACAGGCTCGAACCAAGCCCCATTAGCTTCCGGTTCGACAACAATTCAGAGATGCAAAATCGGTCCATTAGTTTCTTGGAGAGATAGAAAATTCAAATCCAAATCCAATATATTGGCAACACTAATGGATTTATTTTTACTTCACCTTATATTTCAAATTTATCGTAACAATTTAATGTCAAAACTATAATGTTTGCATAAATAATTTCTTGGGTTTAAGAAATGATTTTTTTTTTTCCAATTTATTTCTTTGAAATTAAAGGTGCGGCTGGTTTGGTACGTGATTTATTTTCTGCACAAAATTATTTAAAAATGATTCACTCACACTTTATTTAAAAAAATGGTAATAAAACAGAAAAAAATTTATTAAAAAAAACTAAATCCTGCTATTGGTTAATATTTTATAATGAAATAAAAATTTTTCGATTTTTTTTTTAAAGAAAAGCAAAAAACGGTGTCGATGTCGTGATTTTAGCTTGAGGTGTTTTAATTAATGGCTTATTTTCGGCTTCAGTGTAGGTCAAATTGAAACAAAATCAACTTGTTTAAATAATTTTTTTTAATAACAAAATTTAAATAAAAATTAAAAAAAATATATAAAAAAAATTCATTTATTAGGAAATAAATATCGAGAGCAGTAGGTTTATGGTGTTATTATAACACTTTAAACTGGACCCCCTGTTGTCGAAGGCCTAAATTAAATTGAATTTAAAAAAAAAACAAACACTGGATAATAAAACAGAACATAGCGGCAACTTTAAAATAAAACGATGGTTTGTAATAAAATAGAGAGCTGGATTGAACTTACAATTTGTACGAATCAAAAGACTGTCCGGTCCATCATATATATTTGTTTGTTTGAACACTATAAACGGCTAAACGACAGTACCTTCCTGTATGTCTGAAAGGAACTATATGCTACTTTTTATATTAAAATTTCAAGTAGGCGAGGTGCTAGGCCCACATACAGTGGTGGCCTTATAATTAGAAACGATGTCTCTGGAACAGAGTTCTCTGTAGTGACGACTCTAAGTTTAATTTGTCCCAATCTGATGGAGAAACGTATGTAAGACGTCCTCCAAACAAAGCCTTTGATCCCAGGTACACAGTGAAAACTGTAAAACAAATTAACAAACATACATGTTGCTAAGTCGTTTCTAATTATAAGGCCACCACTGTACAAAAGAATGTTTGTTTGTATGTACTTTGTAGAATCGTAAACTGTGCATTCGATCATGTTATGATCTTTAGCAAAGTTGTTGCGCATGAGCCGTTGAAGGTTTCTAAGTTGGTATGACTAATTTCCGGCAGATGGCGCCACTGAAAATTACTTAAAATCAATTAAATCGTAAACTGTGCATTCGATCATGTTATGATCGTTAGCAAAGTTGTTGCGCATGAGCCGACGAAGGTTTCTAAGTTGGTATGACTAATTTCCGGCAGATGGCGCCACTGAAAATTACTTAAAATCAATTAAATCGTAAACTGTGCATTCGATCATGTTATGATCTTTAGCAAAGTTGTTGCACATGAGCCGACGAAGGTTTCTAAGTTGGTATGACTAATTTCCGGCAGATGGCGCCACTAAAAATTACTCAAAATTAATTAAATCGTAAACTGTGCAATCTTTAACAAAGTTGTTGCGCATGACGGAGGTTGATGCGATTAATTTCCGATGGATGGCGTCACTGAAAGTTATTCAAAATGATTGATAAGCGATTGGTCGACCTACACCTCAAGCACGGAAGAAAAGAGCCGTACGAGTCTCATAATCAGACGATCATTGAGACTGGAAAATCTTCGAGTATATATGTTCGCTTGAACCACTTAAACAACGAGAAGTGAGATTAGAAACTGAGCGAATGCGTACTGCTCAGGCTCGTTCATCTGAATTATCAGGACAACGGGAAACAAAATCAATAAAATGATTCAAAATTAATTGGAAATTTGTGTGATGTCTTTCCTTCAAATATATTTTAGTTGGTGGCGCAGCAAGATGCGCAGGGTACGTTCATTTATAAAATTTCTATTTTTTAATGGAAACATATTCTATTTTTAATTTTATTACAACGAATTCATCTCTTAAGGGAACCTCAACGTTTTTTAATTGAATTAATTAAATGTCCTTGAGTATCTTATACCCTTTGACACTCTGACATTCATGCTTTTCCTTACTAGGGATGAAAGATGAGAATTGATTTTGACATTTAATTAATTTATTTATAAAAAAAACAAAAACAAGAAAAACAGTTCTCATTAAACTTTCATCATTGAATGAAACTGATGAAAACGTATCTGTTGGTTGTCTCACAGCAGCTCTAATAAAAATCTTTGCAACAATATTTGATTGACTGTTAAAGATTGCGTAGTGAATGAGTTGAAAAGTTGATTTAAAGAAACCGAATTTTCAATAAAAGTTTACAAAACTGATGTAACAAGCTTAACAAATAGTTTTTAACAGGAAAACAAAAAAAAAATTTATGAATTATTCTGCTTTTAATTTTGCATACGCTTGCTGTGTTTTTCAGGCATGATATGTTTTTCAAACCTTAAATCCTATATCCACAAGCACGCTGTCCTTAATTTTTAAGTTTAAATATGTAACTACTGTCCATTGCCCCCATTTCCTACTCGTAGTCTTTAATTTCCTTTCTTTATCTCTTCACTCCCTAATCTTGTATAATGTCTTCTTTTATCTTTCCATTGTTGTATTCTCATTTTCTTTTTTTTTTTTTTTGTCTTCTTATCTTATATTTTCCCTACAATTTTGCAGTCAATCAATCAAAGAAACAAAGAAAAAAAATTTAAGAAAATAATCAATTTGTTCTTTTAATGGCTGGAATGTTTTAGAAACCAAAAACAAAAAACAAAAAAAGAAAAGAAAAGAAAAGCTGATGAAAAAGCGCTTGTATTTGTTAAATTAAGTGCCGTTTTAAGTGGCTTCCAGCCATCTTTTTTTATTGTGATTGATGCGTATTTAGTTTTCACTTTGAGTCACTTAACCAGCATTATTCCATTATTAATCCTTAAGACTACAAATGAAAAAAAAGTGTTTTTAAAGAAACTTAAAGAAATCAAAAGAATTTCAAATGTTTACTAAACGGTTTTTGGCGGAGTATAAAAATAAAAAAAAATAATTCATTGTCCTCTTCCCCTTGCAGAAGTGTTGCGATAGCTTTAGCAGTGATAGTAGCGGTAAGAACCAAATTTTTCTACTGCCATGGTTTTGCAAATAAAGTCAAGTTTAGAGTCTTGTTGCTGTCATAACGAGGCCATAGGGCTCATAAAATAGCACAGGTTGAGATTGTTCTCCATCTGTGCTGTGCACCCCTCTCCCTCATAGGAAATTTGCAGATTTCCCACCAATCATCGAACAGCAAACATTCGAATCTACATATCCATACACAATTGATCATTACAACCCTACAGTACAGATCGCAACCTAGTTTCTCACACCATTTATGCTGTGTGTATTAATTTTATACATGAGTGGCGGGCCCTACAGTTTAAGATCGACCCCAAACGACAGATTTTTGAGAAACTTTTCATTGCAATTTTATTTACTCTCAGAGTTTTTGCCAGAAATCTATTGAGGTAAAGGCGCCGAAGAAATATTTTTTCATATTTCTTTTTGTTGGAGAAGTCTGACCTGGGGCTTGAACCGTGGCCTCACGTCTAATAAGCCAGCACACTACCTACTAGACTACGGCGACTATCCGAATATACAGTGACAAATTCCACATCAATCGAGGCCTTCTTAGTCATTTTATTTCCACTCGCATTTCTAAGATTCTTTCGAATAAATAATTGGTCATTACAACCCTTCAGTCAGGATTACGACCTAGTTTCTCACACCACTTATGTGAAACCTAAAGTTTAAAGTCGACTCCGAACGACAGATTTTTGAGAAACTTTTCATGTCAATTTTATTTACTCTGAGAGTTTTTGCCAGAAATCTGCTGAGAGAAAGTCTCAGAAGAAATATTTTTTGTATTTTATTTTGATGTCTGGCCTGGGAACCTCGAACCCTGGCTTTACGTCTAATAAGCCAACTACCTACTAGACTACGGCGACTTCTAAGATCGAATAGCTACTAGGAAAATAAGCTCGAATCAAATAAAATTGCAAAGATTTTAGCTTGACTTACTCCGAGAGTTTTGCAGTAAGCACTAGACCCGCATCAGTTGTTATCAAGGATTATCAAGAATCCTTCACTATTTTCTTCCACGAATTCAGACAAATTCAGTTTATAGACGACTCTGTCCAGCTCAGTTAGTTCTGATAGTAAATTGAACCACTGACATTAAAAAGCTCGTCAGATTGCGTGCTATTGATGAAACTAAAGTAAAATGTTGTCGCCGTGGTCTAGTAGGTAGTGTGTTGGCTTATTAGACGAAAAGCCAGGATTCGAGCCCCAGGCCAGACATCAAAATAAAATACAAAAAGTATTTCTTCGGCGACTTCCTCTCAGCAGATTTCTGGCAAAAACTCTGAGAGTAAATAAAATTGCCATGAAAAGTTTCTCAAAAATCTGTCGTTCGGAGTCGACGTTAAACTGTAGGTCCCGCCACTCACGTATAAAATTAACACACACAACATGAGTGGTGTGAGAAGCTAGGCCGTAAGCCTGACTGAAGGGTTGTAATGGCCAATTATGTATGTATGTATGTAAAGTAAAATGGAGCCGAAGTTATTTCATATCAGCTTCTAATACTAATAATATTGATCGCAGACATCAGTGTTAAGTCAATACAGTTTGTTCCTTTTGCGGAATCTCCCGTCTAAAACAGCTGTCTCTGGGGAAGGTCCCTCAGGGAGTCTATAAAGATCAAGGCTTCAGCGTTGGAGTTATATGTAAGGACTAATATTTCAAAATAGTTGTTGGTTTTTTAATTTTCAGTATGTATAGCATGTATTAAAGGTGCTGTACCGCAGTACCAACGCACTGTCTGGCATTTACCCTTCTTTTGTTTTTATTCTGGCAAGTTCTGGAATCTTACTGTTGATTTGTTATTGTTATTCATTTTATCTGTTATGGTCTGTCTATGTAGTTTTGTTATTGCAGTTTTTTGTTGTAGTTGTCGTAATCTCGTCTTTACGTCTTACCGAACGACAGCTCAGTTAGTTTCTTTTAATTCAGTGTCTATGCCTATAACAGTTCGGTTTTTTTTAGCTCCCACTGTATATGGGCTATAAATAGCTCCACTTTAATGTACAATAATTTGGCTGTTAAATATTCTCTTCAAATGTTTGTAGACGCGCCTAAATCCATAAATGCTTGCACACAGAGGCAAACACCAGTAGTCGGCTGTTGTGTAAATGGCCATAAATGAGAATGACAGCAACAACAAATACACATTAAATAATCGAAAATGATGTAAAGAAAAATGAAAACCAAAAAATTCCCAAACAGAGGATGCTACGTACGTACACACGTACGTTAGTAATGATGATGGTAATGAGGAGGATGGATGATGGTGATGATAATAACGATGTTGACAGATTTTTAGCGTTGATGTTGACAATGATTGTGATGTGTTGCTGCTTTTAATGATGACTATCTGTGTGGATGCTGATGACACACACAATGATGTTGTTTTTCGGGGGGTGACAAAAATATATTTTTATCGCATCGTGTCTTTTTTTCTTTTTGATTTCAAAAATTGTTTTTCAAAAAAAGAAAGCAAGAAACTGTTTGTCAATATTGCAACACCAACAAGAATAATTTATTGTATGTATGAAGGCTAAGAACACTCCTCCTCTACTCGACTATACTCTACCCTACCCAAACGTATTATATTCCCCGAATATTAAAAGTGAGTGTTTTTTAATGTCATTTAATACATAAGCGTGGCAAATTTTTAAATTCAAAATCTTTTGTTGTTGTTTCTAATTTTATAAGACTGTTTTTTTACCATTCCCACCCCCCGCTAATGTTTTCTGTTAAGCGTTTTGAAAATTACTGCAGATTAGTAGCTGATACGGGCATAATCCTGTAATTAAAAGTGTCGTAAAATAAAAGGAACGCGAAGAAGAAAAGAAAAATCCGAAATATTTTATGAAACTCATTTAGGAATTAATTATTGAAACGGAGACATTTTATGTGAAGGAATATTTTGATTTTAATTTTTAAGGTTTTTATTTTCAAAATGGCAAAAGAGCACATGTGTTATGAATCGTATACATTAGGGAAACAAATGATGTTGAAAATCCAAAACACAACGCGATAGTATCTTCATTGTTAGATTAAATTTGTCCACAGTTCTTAAAAGAACCATAAAGGATATGTTGATTGCTGTCATGTTGCCGCCGATAGACGTTAATTAATAATCGTATTCGAACAGAGGGTATACCATACCTTCCTTAAATGTTAAACAATTGAAGAGCCTGTTATTTTGTTGGCAGTGTTCGTTCCTTCAGATCTCGCAACTATAAAGTACCACCTATTCTATGTATGTATATAGTATATACAGTGTAGGGTGGTTTTATCTCATAGGGTAGAAAAAAATATGTCAGAATTTGTTTGGGGGCACCCCTCTAAAATGTTTCTTTCTGTCAGATTTTAGGATTGCCAAAGTTTGAGCACAATTGGAAGATGTTAACCCGTGCCACTGGGGCCTCAAAGTTTTGAAAATCTCGATTTTTTGGCAGTTTTACGACTTCGGCCATCCATATCTCTGGAACGGCTAAAGCTATTTGCCCATGTCATACATCAAATTAAAGGCCATACTGTTTATAATATTTTGTATTCTACACAATAAATACGCAACTAGTACTGAAACCGAAAAATAGAGCCAATGTCCCTAAAAACGTGACTAAAACCTCAGAGCGTTATTTGTATTATTATTGGTTATTATGGACAAAAAAAAAAAAGTTTCGTTAACCGTCCACTTTCACATAAGCAACCTAGACTGGTTATTAAATTGGTATCCAGGCATTCATACAGACTTTATAAATGGACATTTGCATACCTAGTCGCTTTATATAAACACACACGTCCGCTTGTAGGTGCACCAACTGCCCATTGAGAAGGTAGAAATTCCGTGACAAACAAATTGAAAATGGGTTGAATATCCGGGATTCGCAGTAAGCCTTTATATCTAAAAGCCGTTCCCAAAGTGTCACAGGGTTACCTACAGATCGGTAACTTGAAAACCCCAATTCCGGACTGGTCTTCAAATGGCATTACAAATTTGAATCTTTGTGTTCCGTGAGATGTATATTAATCAACATATCTGTTCAGAGAAAGTGGTCGGACCTCTATTTGTTCAGCATTTCGACGCCTCCATTATATAACGTTCTAAGTATACTTAGAATGTTTTTAATGTTGTCGTATTTTTAAATTCTATGTTCTCTAACTTAAATACTGTCAAAATTTGGTTAAGATGTGCCGATCCGTTCCGAAGTTATAGGAAAAAATCTACTTAAAATACACATATAGTCGTCTATCGCGTGAAAACTTTGAGAGCTCATAACTCAAAACACACGTTTTCGACTTAGAATGTTATAGAACGGAGGCGTCGATATGATGTCGTTAGCAGTTTCACCTTTGATTGTTATTCCAACATTATTATGTTGTCGCCAAAGTATACTTTTACGGGGCATCTTTTACCACAACTGACTGTTTACGTTATCTTGAGCTTTTTTTATATTTCATAAATTTTCAAGCTGGCAACTTCTAGAGGACTTGCTGTTGATTTGTTGTTGTACTTCTTGCTTTTTTCAATCCTTTTTGGTTATTCAATACAATTTTATTATTGTGATCTTTGTTTGTCCCCATCCCTGGAATTTTTCTGCTGTTTTACTATATTTTCAGAATATACAGTCACAGAAAAAAGTCTACATACACCGCTATTTTTTTTTTTGTTTTTTTCTAATAATATCAAGATTCTATTTTTTATATTCGGGTTTGTCTTCAAATGTTCTTAATTGTAACTGCATTAAACAACGCTATAACATATGATATATAATTGGTCATTACAACCCCTCAATCTGGATTACGACCTAGTTTCTCACACCACTTATGTTGTGTGTGTTAATTTTATACATGAGTGACGGGACCTACAGTTTAAAGTCGACTCCGAACGACAGATTTTTGAGAAACTTTTCATAGTAATTTTATTTACTCTCAGAGTTTTTGCCAGAAATCTGCTGAGAGGAAGTCGCCGAAGGAATACTTTTTGTATTTTTATTTTGATGTCTTGCCTGGAGCTCGAACTCTGGCTTTTCATCTAATAAGCCAATACACTACCTACTAGACCACGGCGACTTCGCTATAATACCTTCGATATAACACCTTTTGATAAAAATCACCGGGAAAAAAGTCTACATATAGCAGTGTAAGTAGACTTTCTTCTTTGACTGTATATTGAGTGGACATAAGTTTTGAATTGAAGGGTAGAATTTTTTCAATTTATTTTCAAAACATTAAACCAGATACGTCAATTAACGTCAATTAATTTTACCCTCCAAGCTTTTCCCAGAAGAATGCTGAGAGGAGGGTGGTCACAGCCAGAGGCATTTGTTTTTTCACATTTTCATTTGGACTCTCAAGTTCTCGTTTAGTAAGCCCACTAGACTACAGTGACCCATATAAGAAAAACATTATAAACCCAAAGGAAATCAATTGGAAATCCGACTTCATTTAGAATCAAGTCCTTGGATTCCCTTGTCTTTGTTTCATGCAAGCGAATTTGTATAATTTGTGCTTCGCTTTACAATCTTCTCTAGTATATATTTTTTTGATGGGTTATAGCTTTTATTCTCCAAAAAGTCCGATTTCCCCCTACGAACTTTAAATATAAAAAAAAATTTAAAAGAAAAAAGATTCTTTTAAATCCAATTGAATGTCTGCTCAAAGAGAATTTTTATTTGGCAAATATCAAATGGAGTGTTGATTGCCACAATAAACCAATATTCTCACACAAAAAAATAAAAAAAAAAATTTTCCAATTTTTCAAATATTTTCCTTTTGTAGCATGGATGGCCATATAAAGTTAGTAACTCTGGCATATTTTCCAAAGCAATTTCCTCAAAAAGATATTTGAAAAATGATTTTTTCCAAAAAGCAAATATTCATACACAATTTTTCCGGTTTTAATCTGCAAATGACATTTAAATAATCTTGTTTCCTAATTTTTTTTTCCTTTTTTCCTTATGAGTACAATTTTTCTTTCCATTTTTTTATTTTTTTTTATTTTAGAAAAGAAAAAAAACGTTCCAATGATTTGTTAGATAAACATCCTCAAAATACCAGCAGATTGTTGTGCAATTTTATTCTCTAAGCAGCATAACTGATAAAGTAATGCCTGTGTGTTTGCAAATATTTGTAAGGAGATGACAGTGGATTTCGTTTATAACGAACTCCTTTAACGTTTTAAACACATTTTCAATTATATTTATTGCACTTTTATTTGATTCTATTAAATTTTAAAACCGTTTACTATGCTTTTTAACCAGTTTCGCCTGTCTGTTAAATTCATTTATGAGTTCTTTATAGCCGAACTCTATGGTATTCAGTAATATTTTTTTTTCTTAATGAACATCTGTATAGTACTTGTGTATTATGAAGTATTTCAAAACATTTATGCATGTAAATATACATCTGGGAAACTCTTAACGGCATAATTTTAAAAGATTAAGTTCGAACTGAGAGCCATAAAAATTCTATAAAAAAAGGAAGTAAAATATGCAGAGCATTTTTCAGAGTGTAATTGTTTTTTATAACATATTGCTCTTATCGAGCGTATCAATTTCACATACCTCACTGCTATTATATAACATACATACATAATATAAAGGGTCCGCCATATAACTTTTTTTTTTGAAAATGCTTAAAAAAACTACTGAATATTTTCTCAAATTTCTTTTTTTTATTTGAAAGTACAATCCTTCCGGTTAATAATGGAAAATAATTTCATTCAAATGGCTACCTCGGCTGGCCATGCAGTAGCCTACACGATCGGTCCAATTTATAAGCACATTATCGATTGTGTGCAGCTGCATTTCACC
The DNA here is from genome assembly GCA_958299815.1 of Sarcophaga carnaria. Lineage (NCBI taxonomy): Eukaryota > Metazoa > Arthropoda > Insecta > Diptera > Sarcophagidae > Sarcophaga > Sarcophaga carnaria. The sequence continues at coordinate 22,190,021 of OY283152.1, forward strand.
AATGGCTTCACGAATATTGTCCTTTAAAGCGTCAATTGTCTCTGGCGTGTCGGCGTAACACTTATCTTTGACGGCACCCCACAAATTATGGGCCAACGGTGTCAAATCACAGCTCCGAGGTGGCCAAACGACATCAGCTCTGCGGCTGATAATGCTATCTTCAAAAACAGGGTGCAAAACATCGAGTGTAGGTTCGGCTGTGTGGTACGTAGCGCCGTCCTGTTGAAACCAAAATGTTGCCAATATCCTTCTCTTCAATTTTTGTGAACAAAAATTCGTTCAACATGGCCCGATAACGATCGCCATTGACTGTAACGGCCACTCCTTGCTCATTTTCGAAGAAAACTGGCCCAATTATGCCTCTGGACCAAAATCCGCACCAAACAGTGACTCGTTTTGGGTGCGTCGGCTTTTCAGTGTATGCGTGCGGGTTTTCTGTGCCCCAAATGCGACAATTTTGCTTGTTTACATACCCGCCGAGATCAAAATGAGCTTCATCTGAAAAGATGATTTTTTTTACCAAAATCTGCATCTTCTGGTGTAGACTACTGCATGGCCAGCCGAGGCAGCCATTTGAATGAAATTATTTTCCATTATTAACCGGAAGAATTGTACTTTCAAATAAAAAAAGAAATTTGAGCATAATTAACAATGCAGTGATGGATTCTGTCAATGTCAATGTAGCAAATCCGGTCAAGTCTGGAAAGAAACCCTTTCTTAAATATTTTATTTATAAGCACCGTTTTGCCTTTCTTAGTTTGATGTCAAGGCAAAGAATGAAATCATTATGCTCGCCCTTGTCCATTACATTAACTGCAAATTCTTGCTTTCAAGATAAGTGAGAAGAGTTTCAATTCTATGGTGATTTTTAAGAAATCTCTTGCATGATATATGCTGGATCCCATAACCATAGAATTATTCACGGGTATCCCACGTCTTGAGTCTTCCTGTCTAGAAGGGTTTAGTCATTTAACGGAAAAATGGAAAATAGATTTGAGACAATCTTTACTTATGTTGGATAATTTTAAGTACAATGAGACAATATTTGAATCATGTAATAAGCTATCCAAAGGTAGGTAGGCTATAGGACGTGTATTTGTCAATTAAGACAAGTACAGTACCCAGTCGAATTGACCCATTGTACAACGTCCTAGTTTCTCACGCCACTTATTTTGTGTGTGTTAATTTTATGCATGAGTGGTGGGACCTACAGTTTAAAGACGACTCCGAACAACAGATTTTTTGAAATTTTTTTTGGAATTTTATTTACTCTCAGTGATTTTGCCAGAGAGGAAGTCGCCGAAGAAATACTTTTTGTATTTTGTTTTTATGTCTGGCCTGGGGCTCGAATCCTGGCTTTACGTCTAATAAGCCAACACACTACCTACTAGACTACGGCGACATCAAACTATCCAAAAGTGACCAGAGAACTTAAAGAAGACTTGTTTAGCATAACGATCATGTTAACATATGGATTTTGTAATAAAACGAATGAATCATCATAACACGTATTTGAAGTTTGAGCAGCAGTAGTACACCTCAAAAGGAAACATACGATTGTTTACTTATCAAGCACTTGGCAAGGAATTATCTTTATTAACGCCGAATAACATCTTGAAGTTGGTCATGACATCAGAATTTAGAGAGGCATTAAGGGGATACCTTATATTGATTATGGGCATAGAATAAAACTCTAACACCTTTGGAAGACAGTAATTATACTAAATAGCCGTACTTCGAGACTTTAGTTTAATTTATATCATTTCACATATAATTTATGAACAGTTATACACTTAAAGACGACCGCTCCACTCTTTTTGCACTTACGCTTAGCGCCGTGCCAATGAATCTGAGTAAAATATTAAAATATTACGACTTTCAAGGTATAATCTTTAGAATTAAAACTTTTATGACAAACACACAGACACAGGTACACACACAGACAAAACAGAAACAGATACATTACAAAACGTCAATTGAAAATGTATGTGTAAGTGAGAGTGAGTAAAAGAAAAAAGAAAAAATTTTTGAGTGAATACAACTGATGAATACAAGTGAGTGTTAAAAGTTACTTCATGTAATACTTTAAGTACATCCTAGAAATTTATGAAACGAAACGAAAAGAGAAGTAGAAAATGGATGTATGTACGACACCATCAGATACACTCACTCAATTTCACACAGGTGTAAGGAAGTGTTTAACATGCAGTCAAATAACTGTAACGACGTGCCTCTCTCTCTTGCTCTACCCTATATTCCTGTGGCCATAGCTTGGCAGCTGTATCCTTCAACGCAATATTTCCCGTGTATTCATACAAATTGTGAGAAATTTAAAAAACACAAGTCAAAGGCACAAACATTCAAGTAAAGAAAGAAAGAAGAAGAAACAACACTTGAAATGAATGGGAAAAAAAGAAAAAAAACAGAACAGAACAGAAAACCCAAGTGAGAAAATATCTTTATTTAATATTAAGAAAAGCAAAAGCAACAGAAAAAGGATTGGAAGGAAAAATCAAAAGGAAAAGCAAAATAACGACAGACGGATACGTATATGAAAAATGTAAAAAAAAAATTTAAAAACATTTTTTTTTTTGCTTTCCTTCTTATGATTCATTCTGTAACACCTGTAACTCAATTTGTGGCAAATGTTGCTTTCCTACTGTTGCAGTACACCACACAAAATAAGCAATACGATGTAGCGCATACGAAAGGGGGCGAAAAAGGGAAAGTGTTTTAAGCATGCATAATGAACTTGTAAATATTTTTAATTAAAAGGAAACAAATTTTTCCCTTTTATAAATGCCAGTGAAAGGATTTCGTCGAATTACCCTTTTTTGCATTATTTTTTATTTCATTTCATATCATTTTCTTCTTTTTTTCTTGCTTTTCTTTCTGAATTTCTTTTAATGAAAATTACAAAATTTTACGCTCATTTTTTTTCTTTCTTTTGACTTGTTTTCTGCTTGTTATTGCTTCATTCTCTCTCTCTACTCTTCTTCAGGCATTTGGCATTTAATTGAATATTTAATGCGTGCAATAAAAATCAACATGTGAAGCGTAGAAGAAGGAATCTCTGAATTATTATGTTAATTTAAGAACATAATTAATGTGATTTAAATTAATTAAAATAGAACAGAACGAACAGAAAAGATTAAAGATGAAGATGAAGATGAAGATGTATTTGCTTATGGCAGCATGATTAAATGGAAACCATACTGTACTGGAGCTGGAGCTGGATGAACAAAGCAGTAAATTTAGCAGATTTCGAAGCACTTAAGAAAATTACACAGGAAATACGTTTGATTTTGTAGCCTTTTAGAGGGTTTGATTATGCTGAAAGCATACTACAGTAGCTGTAGGGACAAAGCTAATCTTCATCTTAGATACTTACAAACAACTTCATCAGTAGATTTTATCAGATGCGATAAACAAATGAGAGTGTAACTTGATCTCACCTATCAAATTAAAGGGTTCTACCTGGTTAAACTGGGATCCGGTCGGTTAGGTTAGGTTAGGTCTGATTGGTAGCTCTGATTTCACAAAGCTCACTTGAGCACGCATAGCGGCCCGTTGTGATGCCACGGGTGAACGCAGTCCCTGTACTAACCAAGTTCCACCAAAATCAGGGAAGAGGAAGAAGTTGGTCAGCGCAAGGGCTGCACAAATCCGGTCGATGGCCTTTATCCATTTCCTACCGGGAGAAGATAATACCTTTGACTCACTATCATTGCACAATCTGCGAAACATCTGTTTTGCTGCTTTAATAGGTCTTACACTCGGCTAATGCGGCTAATAGATACACGTTCTTTATTACTACTCACACCAGCTACCACCTATCTACTCACAATAATCCAATATTCGTCTAAGTAATTTAATTTCGTAGACGTAGTCTAGTAGGTAGTGTGTTGGCTTATTTGACATCACCCCTCGGTTCAAAACCCAGGTCAGACGTCTCCATGAAATATGAAAAAATATTCCTTCGTGTACTTAATCTCAGCAGATTTCAGGCAAAAACTCTGAGTGTAAATAAAATTGCAATGAAAAAAGTTTCTCAAAATTCTGTCGTTTGGAGTCGACTTTAAGCTGTAGGTCCTGCCACTCATGTATAAAATTAACACAAACACAACATAAGTGGTGTGAGAAGCGAGGTCGTATTCCTGACTACAATTATGTATGTACATATAGTGGCTTACTGGGTTGTATTAAACCAGGTATACTTCTCTCTCTCTCACTTGTTAAATAAGCATTCCTTTCGAAGATATTGTTCAAATAAAAATTGTTTAAAAACGGAATACAATTATGCATGAAATTTTAATTTCTTGCTTTTTGTCCCCATTTTCGAACGATATTTGATACATGGCAGGGAAGACAATACTTAGTTCCTCTATCAAATACATTATCTAACGACGAAACACACACAGAGAGGGAGAGTGCTCTGTATGAGTAACAGCAACTTGCTAAGTGTTGACTGTAAATAAAAATCAATGCACTGCTGAGGTTAGTCTGATATCTCTAACAGATCTCTTCATACATTGATGCCTATTAGGACTTGAAATCGGGCATTAGTTTTCTTGTTGCCAAGTAAATTACTGTGACACGAATACCATACACACATAACATACATAATTGGTCATTACTACCTTTCAATCAGGATTACGACTTAGTTTCTCACACCACTTATGTTGTGTGCGTTAATTTTATACATGAGTGGCGGGATCTACAGTTTAAAGTCGACAGTTTTTTGAGAAACTTTTCATGGCAATTTTATTTTGTTTACTTAGTTTAAAGAGTTTTTGCTAGAAATCTGCTGAGAGGAAGTCGCCGAAGAAATACTTTTTGTATTTTGTTTTGATGTCTGGCCTGGGGCTCGAACTCTGGCTTTACGTCTAATAAGCCAACACACTACCTACTAGACTACGGCGACTTCCATACGATATAAAGGGTCGGCCAAATAACTTTTTTTTTTAAAGCTTTAAAAAAAACTACTGAATATTTTCTCAAATTTCTTTTTTTATTTGAAAATACAATCCTTCCGGTTAATAATGAAAGATAATTTCATTCAAATGGCTGCCTCGGCTGGCCATGCAGTAGCCTACACCAGAAGATGCCGATTTTGGCAAAAAATCATCTTTTCAGATGAAGCTCATTTTGATCTTGGCGGGTATGTATACAAGCAAAATTGTCGCATTTGGGGCACAGAAAACCCGCACGGATACATTGAAAAGCCGACGCACCCAAAACGAGCCACTGTTTGGTGGGGGTTTTGGTCCAGAGGCATGATTGGGCCATTTTTCTTCGAAAATGAGCAAGGAGTGGCCGTTACAGTAAATGGCGATCCTTATCAAGCCATGTTGAACGAATTTTTGTTCACAAAAATTGAAGAGGAGGATATTGGCAACATTTGGTATCAACAGGACCACACAGCTGAAGCTACACTCTATGTTTTGCGCCCTGTTTTTGAAAATCGCATTATCAGCCGCAGAGCTGATGTCGTTTGGCCACCTCGGTGCTGCGATTTGACACCGTTGGACTATTATTTGACAAGCCAGAGACAATTGACGCTTTAAAGGACAATATTCGTGAAGCCATTGGTGAAATACAGGTGCATACAATCGATAATATGCTTAAGAATTGGACCGATCGTGTAGGCGTACTACGGAAGGATTGTACTTTCAAATAAAAAAATAAATTTGAGAAAATATTCAGTAGCTTTTTTTTAAATAATTTAAACAAAAAAAGTTATTTGGCGGACTCTTTACAATACCATACGATATACAATACCGATATCCCAGTTGATTTGCAATTATTATGATGAGCCATTAGATAAATATGATCAACGAATTCCAAATAGAGCTTCACTATTTGTTTCCTTCAATACACAGTTTGACCGTAACAGAAATTATAGCTCAATATTGGCTTAACTTTACTTGTTTATTACAGTTCGAACTACTCGACTACGACGCTTACAAAATTTATTAAAGAATACTTTCCCGCAAGCTTTTTTTCAAAATTGAATAAATGATGCGAAATATATTCTGTCGATCGTTTAATAATGATGCGATAAGATTCCAAATATCAAATTTTTTATCGCATTTATCTTAACTAACATTGTACAGGAGTGTAGTTCGAATAAGTCATTCCAATTTTAAATGTGTCCTCTTTTTTAATTTAATTTCATTATAAAATTTAACAATTTTAAAATAATTATTTGTTCTCAATTATAAATAAATTTTTTAAGTAACAAAAACGCTTTAAATCTGTTTAATTTGAATAAAACAAAATGTGGTTAAAACATTTATGGCTCATTAAAGCAAAAAAACCTAAAAACCTAGAAACAAAAATAAACAAAAACTACTAAAACCAATGGAAACTAAATGAATTAAAAATAATAAAGAAAGAAAAAAAAACCAAAAACAAATTGCACTTTATGTAGGAGTTAAACAAATATTTGACAAATTCATTTTGTCTTCTTCTTTTTTCGTTTTTTGTTTTCCTCTACTTTATTTTGTTTAATAAAATTAATCTATTTTGTCAATAGTTTTATACATACATACACGGCTATTTATAATTTAAATAAATACACGCTCAGCTCATATGGTAACTTTTTTTTGTTTTTAACTAATAATCGCATTAATTTTTACACTTTATTGTTAATAAATAAATTAAACAAATACCATATGGATATCTCCTATCATACAATACAATGCATACAAACAAAAATAACAACAAATAAAATGGCAAATAGAGATGATACTCGTATTAGTATCTTATTAGTAAATTTATTCTCTCTCTCTCTCGCTATCACGCTTTATCTCTGTGTAAATAATCATGAAATTATATTTTTATTCCACAAAAAAAACACATACATACATACATATTGTCACACGTATATACATACACATGTACTTATGTATATAGATAGAGGCGATTATGAGAGAAAGAAAAAAACTTAGAAAAATATTCATACACCGTGAAAAAAAGGATAATATTGAGGGGGTAATAATATGTATATTGAAGTACAGTGTGGTCTTGATTCAAACCCTAGCTCAGACATCTTGAAGAAAACAGAAAAAATTTAAAAAAAATAATTCTTTCCATGTCTACCTCTCAGCGATCTTCTGGCAAAAACCTTGAGACACCATAAAATCAAATCTAGAGATCTGTGCCCACGTCAATCGAGATAATTCTTGACAAAGCATCAGAGAGGGCCATGTTGTTTGAAAATGCTGTCCATAAAACTATAAACTGTCTGATAAGATAGCTTCTCGGGATTTCCGATTGTATCCAGATTCAGTACAAAAGAAGTTGGAAGTTGGTCTTCACAGTGTTTGCTTGGCAAACTAAAAAGTGACTTTTTCCGGATGACTTGAATCCGAAAAATCATCTTGAAAGAGTTGTAATCTGTTTCTGCTTGTATCCAATTTTAGACCAAAAAAAGTTGGTAATCGAAAAGGACAATCAAATGAAATTGACAATGATGCTGTGTTGTGATGATGACAATGACGATAAGACGACAACGAGTTAAATACCATACAGCAGGTGGAGAAAGAGCGAACTCTGGCAGAGGAAAATGTCATCACAAAAAAGTAAAAGAGAGCATACATACATACATACATACATAATTGGCCATTACAACCCTTCAGTCAGGATTACGGCCTAGCTTCTCACACCACTCATGTTGTGTGCGTTAATTTTATACGTGAGTGGCGGGACCTACAGTTTAACGTCGACTCCGAACGACAGAATTTTGAGAAACTTTTTCATGGACGTTTATTTTACTCTCAGAGTTTTTGCCAGAAATCTGCTGAGAGGAAGTCGTCGAAGAAGATTTTTTTTTTTTTTTTTCATATTTCATTTTTTGATGTCTGACCTGGGATACGAACCCGGGCTTTACGAATAGTAAGCCAACACACTACCTACTACACCACGGCGACTTCAAAAGGATAGAAAAAAGAGAAAAAAGAGAGCATCCATTTCTTTATTTGTTTTACACAAACGTTTTCCCCGTGGAGTATAATATTTAACTCCCCTCCTCCCCTTCTTTCCCCCTGCTTTTATATTTCAAATTACTCGATTATCGGACATGAAGGGAACCCTTACAACTCTATAAATGGCCCCATCCTTATACCACCAACCTGTTTCTGCTTGTATCCAATTTTAGACCAAAAAAAGTTGGTAGTATTCGCCGTTGACAAGGGTTTTCGGGCCAACCAAACAGTGATTTTTTCAACATGTTTTGCTTCCAATGCAAGTCGCCGTAGTCAGTGTGTTGGCTTATTGACCCCAGGTCAAACATTGAAACGAAATATTTAAAAATATTTCTTCGGCGACTTCCTCTCAGCAGATTTCTGGTAAAAACTCTGAGAGTAAGTAAAAATGCCATGAAAAGTTTTTCAAAAATCTGTCGTTCAAAGTGGACTTCAAAGTGTAGATTCCGCCACATAAGGATAAAATGAACACATACAACATTGGTGGTGTGAGAAGCTAGGTTGTAACCTTAACTGAAGGGTTGTAATGACCAATTATGTATGTATGTATCTACGTATGTATGCAACGATAACAGCCTAGAAGCTATATTTTCCATATAAATGTATCGTTTACTACTTTCATGCCGCGAGTCTATATTTATAGCCTTCGTTTGAGGACAATGTTTCGGGACCATTGTTCGAACTATATTAATGCAACTTTTGCCACGAGTTCTGTCTTCCATAATTTGTGAAATATTATCTGAAATCTGAAGAGTTTCTCAAAAATCTGTCATTCAGAATCGACTTTAAATTGTAGGTGCCGCCAATCATGTATAAACTTAACACACACAACACAAGTGCTGTGAGAAACTAAGTCCATAATACTGACTGAAGGGTTGTAATGACCAATTATGTATGTATGTATGTCATGTAGGTATTGGCTACAAAATGCTGGACAAACTTGACTGTAAAATATTTATTAAGGCTGTCTGACCACCTCAGTGTTTTTTCTGCGGAGGTCATAGTCATTTTGAAAACGGAGCCATGCTTCTTGGCTAGCGCGATTTTATCTGGAGATCCCCTGATTTACGCGGACAGCGTAAATTCTCTTCTTCTCTACATTCGTTCTCGTCTACGAATGTCGACGATTATTCAGGAAAAATTCTGATCGTTCAAAAGTATATCTTGGTTCTGGGATACATAGTAGGGAACTGCATTGCTGATGAACTGATCAGGTCTAGCCTGACTGCCTAGCTGATCATATCACAGGGAAACCCAATTTCGTTTAAATATTCTCTGAAAACCCCCTTGAGTTATTCGGCAAACCAGGCTGCGATTAAGTCGACAACAAATATCTATTCGATGTTCGTTCCATGAATGCCCAGAATTTTTTTCCAGAAAAATTCTGATCGTTTAAAGGTATATCTATGTTCCGAAATATATCGTCGGGAATTGCATTTCTGATGAACTGGGCTGGTCTGCTGCGTAGCTTATAAACGTTAAATTAGGCATTATTCTGTCGTTTCACAGTGAGGCTAAATTTCGTTGGCAGCGGTAAAGAGCATGCAATATTGCTAGGCTCTGTTGGACTCGTATGGATAAGAAGAAAGGATTCTTAAATCGCATGGCTAGAGTGTGGTGACCACGCTATACAAGACAGAAAACAGAGAAGTATTATCAGACTAACTAAGCACTCGCTCTTAAAATGTTTCTGAGGTGTTTCGAGGACTTGATTGTATGGTTGCGATCCTTCATTGTATATCAGCACAAGACTTCAATTAATTCAAATATTCTCTTTTTACTGGCTGTTCACTGTAATTGCTTTCATGCATTTCTGATCGAAATTAAAATAAAATTCTTCCAATCTCCCGCATATTTTCTTCAAGTGTATGGTCTCCATAAACGCTATGTTTTTTGTCTTTATAAAAATAACAACAAAACAAAAACAAAAAACAAAAAACTGCAACAAAATAAATGAATTATTTAAATAATTGATTTCCATTTACTTATTGTATTTATAATATGCGGCGCAAAACTAAAAGCATCAGCAGCCCAATTATTTTAACGAAATTAATACAACGCGGCCAAAATATTTTTAAAATTCAACCATTAAAGAGAATATTTAAATAGATTTTCATTGGAATAATACACACAAAAAAACAAAAATATATGCACTTAAATGCACTTAAAATACGCGTAAATTACAATCAAATATTTCATGTTTCAATTCAACATGGAAAAGAGGAAATTAAATTAAATTCCAAATAAAATTCAATCTTCTTTATGAGTTTAATTAACCAAATGCAACTGAGATTTCTTTGTCAAAGAAGGCATTTTTAATTCATACTGGCAATAAGAAATTAAATATTCATCACATGCAAATGCATTTTATTAATCCTTTTGGGTCCCCCTTTAGCCTTGTTAGATGCATGCAAGAAGAGGGAATTGGAAAGACGAGGGAGTGTTAAGAAATTGAATTGTTCAGAAGGGAATTGGAAAGACGAGGGAGTGTTAAGAAATTGAATTGTTCAGAAGTATGGAATGACCGAAGGCTCTCAAGCCAGGAATATCATCCTGCAAAGATGGTGACGTCTGTTTGGCTACAGGTTCGCAAGAGGTGCTCTGGTTATGGAAGCAACACTTCCTTACGTTATTATTAGGCAATGACAACGAGGGGATAATGTTTCGAAACCAATCCCCCAATGGCGTAGAGATTCCGAAGCCTAGCCATGACAAAGTCAAAGTCGTAATTCAAAGACTAAAAAACAACTTCTCTTTCACCCCTAATTTCTTATTTGCTCTTTTCTGTAAGACCAGAGGTGGCAGGTAGAGCGCATTCTCCAGCCTTTTTTTCAGAACATGATCAGAAGAAAATATGTCCATGGATTAGAATGTCAAAGTCCTCGGTCTTGTACAGAAAACGGGCGATCCTATGTTATGCACCAACTACAGGAGTATAATCCTTCAATTCTATAATTTTAGCGTTCTATCTTAAAGGCATTGATTGGACTTTATCTACTAGATTTCATACTATGTCCAATCGTCGGGAAAATCCCTGAAAACCCACACAACACACTCCTTCTTTAAAGCAGCATTCGACTATCATTTAAGAAATCGTAGGGTTGGCAGCGTTGTCAGAACTCGATATTCCTTCAAATCTGATAAAGCTGTGCAGTATGATATTGAACGTCTCCTGCAACTCCTGCAGCTTCTTCAAGAAAGGAAAGAACCTTTCAACACGTATGGAGATTTCAGACAAGAAGATTATTATACGATCTCTTTAACTTTATCAAGGAGAGTGTTTGGTTTAAGGAGTACATAGCATAGTGTAGGTTGCATAGTCTGCCATGCTGGACCTGGAATTAAATTGTGGCAACAAGAAGCTAATGTTATCGAAATATGGAACACCAAGCTACGGCCGACAACTATGACTTCGGCGTTGTGAAGGGCTCCACCATTAACATCGAAAATATGGCGATGAAGCGGCGGACAATTACTTTTGCCAACGGGTGCTATTATGGACTGAATAGGCAATTGAGTTGAGAAGATTTTCCCTTTTTGAAGAAACTAATGCTTCTCTGTGAAAGCCTGGATATTGTCATGCATCAATATAGTTACCTTGGAATTATTTGATAGAAAACTTCATCACAAGATTTCTGCTGCAGAGCGTGTTGACGATGATGTCCGCATACAAACCAGCAATGAACTGTATGAGCTCCTCAAACGTTTTATGGATGTTATGTAACGCATTAACTTTCAGCCACTACACAGGTTGGGTGTATGTCATTCAAATTGAATAGGATGAGATGGGAGTTTGATGCGACATTGGTGAAAAGAAGTCGCCGTAGTCTAGAAGGTAATGTGTTAGCTTATTTGACGTGAGTCCTCGGTTCAAAAACCAGGTCAGACGTCTCCAACAAAACGAAATATTAAAAAATATTTCTTCGGCGGCTTTCTCTCAGCAGATTTCTGATAAGAACTCTGAGTGCAAATAAAAAATTGGTATGAAAAAGTTTCTCAAAAATCCGTTTTCGAAGTCGCCGTAGTCTAGTAGGTAGTGTGTTGGCTTATTAGTATAAAACCAGGGTTCGAGCCCCAGGCCAGACATCAAGGCAAAATACAAAAAGTATTTTTCGGCGACTTCCTCTCAGCAGATTTCTGGCAAAAACTCTGGGAGTAAATAAAATTGCCATGAAAAGTTTCTCAAAATTTGTCGTTCGGAGTAGACTTTAAACTGTAGGTCCCACCACTCATGTATAAAATTAACACACGCAACATAAGTGATGTGAGAAACTAGGACGTTGTACAATGGGTCAATTCGACCTCCGGCTACTGTACTTGTCTTAATTGACAAGTACACGTCCTCTAACCTAACCTAACCTAACCTATCTGTCGTTCGAATTCGATATTAAACTGTAGGTCCCGCCACTCATGTATAAAATTAAAACACACAACATAGGTGGTGTGAGAAGCTAGGTCGTAATCCTGACTAAAGGGTTGTAATGACCTATTATGTACTATGTATGTATGGTGGACATTAGCGTAGAAGTTGACCTTGTCTACATTGGAGAGATCACGTCCTATCATCGATTGGTATGACCAATTTGTCTCGTTTGACAGTTAGGCAAGAATAATTATTTTATTTGCCAAGACATTTAACACATGCAGTGATTATTTCCATGTTGTATTATAAAGGGTGTTTTTTTATAGAGGTATAGAACTTTAAGTTGGCATTACTTTTCAAGATGGCGACCGATTTAACAGCTGTCAAGTGATTTATTCTCAGTTTGGTTTGGCAATTCATCATGAATAGACTCACGCCTGAACAACGCTTGCAAATAGTGCAATTTTATTTCGAAAATAATGGTTCTGTGCGGAAAACGTATCGCGCACTACGTCCATTTTATCGTCGACAAAATCGTCCATCAGAGCAGTTAATTCGATTAACCATGGAACGTTTTCGCACCACGTTTACTCTTATTGATAACTCGCATCCCCAGAGACGCTGGACGGTGCGTACAGAAGAAGCTATTGCTGCTGTAGAGCGTAGCATTGAGGAAGACCCGAATGAGTCCATCCGCCATCGAGCACAGGAATTGGATCTGTGTCCATCCACTTTATGGAAGATTTTGCGGAAGGATCTTGGTTTGCGTGCTTACAAAATCCAACTCGTGCAAGATTTGAAGCCAAACGATCATCAAGTAAGGCGTAGATTCGTCGAATGGGCCTAAAACGAGATTACCGTTGTTCCCGATTTTCATAAGCGAATTTTGTTTAGCGATGAAGCGCACTTCTGGTTGAATGGCTACGTCAACAAACAAAACTGCCGCATTTGGAGTGAAGGTAATCCTCAAGTGTATGTGGAAACGCCGTTACATCCAGAAAAAACTGACTGTTTGGTGCGCTTTATGGGCTGGTGGAATCATTGGTCCGTACTTTTTCAAAAACGATGGTGGCCAGAACGTTACAGTCAATGGTGATCGGTATAGAGCCATGATTACTAACTTTTTCATTCCTGAATTGAATAACCATGATGTCCAGGAGATGTGGTTTCAACAAGACGGCGCAACATGTCACACAGCTCGTGCCACAATAGATTTATTGAAAGACACGTTTGGTGACCGCCTAATTTCACGTTTTGGACCTGTGAATTGGCCTCCAAGATCTTGTGATTTAACACCGCTAGACTACTTTCTGTGGGGCTATGTAAAGTCATTGGTCTATGCGCTAATGCCACAAACGCTTGACCATTTGGAAAACAACATTCGCCGTATTATTGCCGATAAACTGCCACAAATGTTGGAAAAAGTCATCGAAAATTGGACGTCCAGATTGGACTACATCCGCGCCAGCCGTGGCGGTCATATGCCAGAAATCATATTAAAATGTAATGCCACAAGATTATCTTTCGGATAAATAAAATTCATGTCAATCGAGTAATCCATCGTTGTTTTATTGCAACTTAAAGTTCTATACCTCTGTAAAAAATACCCTTTATGTTTTGAGTTCTGAAAGGTAAAATCAGATTTTGGTTATTGGTTTACTCAATAGTTATTCGTCCTAGCAGAGCTACTTAACTCCTATGTATTACGTTCTGGGATATAAAATTGGTTTTCGGTACTTGATTACACAATAGTTACTCAGCCCACCAAGAGTACTTAATTTCGATGAGTCTGAATAGTAACAAATCAAGTTGAATCTTTTCTTTTAAGCTCATGCCATCGTTTGTAGCATTATTTGCTTCATTTTTAACTTATTTTTTACTACAATATTATTGAGTGATTCTTTTATTTAAAACCCGTTTCAATTTAAATTCCTTTTTTAATATTTTTTTACTTACTCTTGAACCTGCACGTAATGTAATGCAAGTAATTTTGTTCAACTTTTTAGAAAATATTTCGAAATTTTATTTAAAATTCCCTGAAAGTACTTTTAATTTCTTAATTTCTTCTTTTCTTAGAAAAAAGAAAACTTTTTTCTTCATTTTCTTTCTCGATTTTTTTTTCTTCTTTTCGATTACTCAACTAATTTTCTTCGTTTTTCTTTACAGTTCTGCCAACATTGCTGCTACACAAGGTAATAAAAAAAAAAGTTTTTTCGTTTTTATTTCCCGTGATATTTTAGCGTTTTACGGTTTTATTTGATAGTCGACTTGGGCAGTTGTTTTATTTTTAGAAGAACTTGTAAGTGTGTGTGTGTATTTATTTTAGCAAACTAACTGTAAAAGGAAAAGTTTATTTTTCCGCTTTTTTAAAGTGGTATTTTGTTTTACACACAATATCCTTTATCCTTTATCCTTTTTTTTTTTGGTATAAAAAAGTAAAAATGAAATCCTTTTCCTATTCAACTAAAAGAAAGAAAGGGAAAAAACAGACTCCTCTCTGTACACAGCAATATCGATACTAATCAAGAGAAAAGAAAACAAAAAAAACAACAACAAAAATAATCGAAAAGGACAATCAAATGAAATTGACAATGATGCTGTGTTGCGATGATGACAATGACGATGAGATGACAACGAGTTAAATACCATACCAGAGGAAAATGTCATCACAAAAAAAGTAAAAGAGAGCATCCATTTCTTTATTTGTTTTACACAAACGTTTTCCCCGTGGAGTATATTATTTAACTCCCCCTCCGCACCCTTCTTTCCCACTGTTTTTTTTTTATTTCAAATTACTCGGTTATCGGATTAACACAATGAATGACATGAAGGGAACCCTTATTACTCTATAAATAGCCCCCCACCCCTATACAACCAACCGTGTGCAATACATTCAATTGATACTTTCTCACATGTGAGAGCGTGAGAAAAATTCTTCTCTCAGACACCTATACAAATACAAATACAAAAATAAAAACAGTTCTAGAAATGCCATTAACGATTCGTATTGTTATGTGTGTATGTGTGAGCAGAGATGATGATGATGATTGTGTAATATTGCGGTTATAATGGTGCGGTAAACAGTTACAAAAGAAATAACGGATAAGGATACAAAACATTTACTTTCTTTTTTCGTTCATTTTCTTTTTTTTTATAAAAATAAACACGACAATACAAAGTAAATACGAATATGTTAGGGGTTAAACGCTCAAAGAAAAATGTTTGTAAAAGGTCCCATTGTACGTATGTACAATAATGCTTTGTGCATTTGCTTTACGGGTTCATAACTCTACTAAAACAATTGTAGAGTGTAGATTTTTCAAATGAGTTTCGTTTTTTTCTTTATTGTCTCTGTAAAACACATACTCATACTACGTGTTAATATTTATTTAAATACAGTGAATAAGTGGATTTGCACGACAATACAATACAATTTAATTTAATTTTTTTTCTTTTTCTTCCTTTTTTTCTGTTTAAACTCCTCTTTATAAAGTTTAAAGAAAAAACAGGGCAGAAAAAATACACAAAAAAAATTCTTGTTTTTCTTGTAAAAAAATAAATGGGGGTGTCAAAATCATTTGTAATATCCGCGAGACCTTTATATGGATTATCAATGTAACCGTGTTAAAAAGCTTTCCTTTAAATACATGAAAAAAAACATGTTTAAAGCTGAAGGGGATTTTGTGATTAAAAAAAGGAAGAAATTCTAAGAAGAAAACTTTTCTATACTCAAAGGAGACACACACTCACAATGTCTTTTTAATGGCGTTATCATTTAAGACATTGGAAAGGGAAAACGTCTTAATCGGAAATTTGTAAATGAAAGGAATTTGACTAAAGGGCCATAGAAAATTAATATCGTAATGTCATCTAGAATCAATAGATTGTAGATAGGCTAGGATAGGATATAAGCGCTGTTATCATATATGTTAAGGAGTTTCTTTTACATTTTCTTTACAGAAACTTAACTTAACGGAAAGATTATTCCATCTTTATTAAATTGAAGACAAAAATTTTGTTTGAGTTCCAGGTAAAACCTCTAAGATATTTATAGAAATGTATGTCACTTTTCTGTCGTCGAAATGTCAAACCAGTCTATTCTTATGCGATAACTGAAGTTAACAGTGAAAACGTATACACAGTTTAAAGTACATTCGTCCAGTTTTTCAAAGGTTTCTATCCGCGATATGTACCCTTTGGTCAGCTTGCAAACGAACTCTCGCTCAGTTTGTGTAATATGGTAGCGTGTTTGGATTCCAGTATCAGCGCAGATAAAGTGTCAACTTTCCTGATCGCCAGAGCACTCTAACAATTCACGCTGTATGAGCAATTGACTCTCATCTTATTGAAGTCGCTGTAGTCTATGTTGGATTATTAGACGAAGGCCAGAGTTCGAACCCCCAGGTTAGACATCAAAACAAAATAAAAAAGTATTTCTTCGGCGACTTCCTCTCCGCAGAGTTCTGGCAAAAACTCTGAGAGTAAATAAAAATTACAATGAAGACTTTCTGAAAAATCTGTCGTTCGGAGTCGACATGAAACTGTAGGTCCCGCCACTCATGTAAAAAAGTAACACGCACAGCATAAGTGGTGTGAGAAACTAGTTTGTAATCCTGACAGAAGGGTTGTAATGACCAATTATGTATGTATGTGACTCTCATCTGACCTTCTTTTGAAAGTGACTGTAAAGCTTAATGCAATTAAATCATTGTCTCGCATGTACTGTAGACAGGCAGCAATCCTTACTTACTTACTTAATTGGTCATTACAACCTTTCAGTCAGAATTACAGCCCAGCTTCTCACACCACCTACATATGTTGTGCGTGTTAAATTTATACATGGATGGTGGGACCTACAGTTCAAAAGTTTTTCATGGTAATTTTATTTTACTCTCGGAGTTTTTGCCAGGGATCTGTTGAGAGGAAGTCGCCAAAGAAATATTTTCATATTTTCGTTTTGATGTCTCACGTGGGGCTTGAACCATGGCCACACTTCTAATAAGCCAACACACTACCTGCTAGACTATACGGCGACTTCTAGGCGGCAATTCTGAGAAACCATATATAACGGGTTATCCATTTCGTGGTTTCAAAACTAAACGGAAATAAAACACATATAAAATATTTTTTCATGATATTTCTTTTTTATTGTAAAGTTTGAACGTTGACATTATGTGTGAAACACTAGATCATTTAAATGACCTCCACGCGAAGTGTTGTAACCTTTATTTCTTTTGAGGTAATTTTCGACCACTTTTTGACACATATTGGGCGGTATCTCAGCCATAACTTGATGAATGTTGGTTTTTAAGTGCTCAAGAGTTGAAGGTTTATCTGCATAAACATGGTCTTTCGCGTAGCCCCATAAAAAAAGTCTAATGGTGTCAAATCGCATGATCTTGGTGGCCAGTTGATATCGCTGCGACGAGAAATTACGCGGCCAGCAAATGTCTCTTGCAATAAAGCCATATTCGCTCGAGTTGTGTGGCATGTGGCACCGTCTTGTTGAAACCACATATTCTCCAAGTCGTATTCTTCAATAGCAGGAAAAAAAAGTCGGTTATCATATGATCATAACGCTCCGAATTGACGGTGACAGTCGTTCCATCGTCGTTTTCGAAGAAGTAAGGTCCAATCACACCTTCGGAACAAAGAGCGTACCAAACAGTGACTTTTTCTGGATGTAATGGTTTCTCTTCAATTACTTGAGGATTCTCAGAACCTCAAATACAACAATTTTGTTTATTAACATACCCACCGAATGTGCTTCATTGCTAAAGAAAATTCTGTTCGAATCACCATTTTTGTAGTAGGTTTTGATAATTTTTATGCGTTGTGTGATAGTTAAGCGATCCATTTTCGTCAATGTCAGACTTTCAACTGAAAAGAAAAAAATTGGTTTCACAACTTAGTTTGACAGATGTCGAATTCCAGTCCCATTCTTTTGAAACCACGAAATGGATAGCCCTTTACATTGGTGTCGACTCGGTGGTTATAAATTTCGCGATAGAAGATTTCATATTAAAATTCCAAATAATCCAAAAAGGTATGACTGAGTGTGCTGTGGGCTATAGTCTCGAACATATAGCAGGCGGCGCAGTGCTTTTTTTTCCTAAAAATCTCTTAATTTTATACGGCCAACCAGACTTTAACTAAGATTCTCACAAACGTTACCTCAAGCTCGGTCTCCGTTCTTTGAGAAGTAAGTCTTCTATTAAGTCAACGACATTGGGATATCATTTAAAATTGCATTGCTGGGGAACTGGTCTGAAGTAGTGCAGAGTTCACAGTTCGCGACATGTTCTACGGAATCTCTGCTGAGAGTAATTGTCTGCTTTCTTCAAATTGCATGACCCATCTATCGCATTATTGCGGTCCTCAAAGGCCGCTGTCCTATTAGAAGGCATGCTGATAGACTCATAAAGAGATGCTTTTTATTTAAATTTCCCTCCTCCCTCCTCCTGTTACAAAATCTACCACATAACTTTCAAATCCACCATAAAGTAGTTCCCATATCTAACATACTTTCTTATATTGTAAGAGTTTCATTCCCTTTCGCAACCAACAACCTACATATTCCTTTCACATAAATTCTCTCTACATACATACGTACTTTAAAATAACCACCGCTATTAACAGTTCATTTTCAATTCATTTTAGAATTCGTTTCGCCTTTAGAACTTGGCAAAAAGTCATGCGACTTTATTTGAACCTCATATCCCACTATTACAATCCATTGAATAATAATTTTGCCTGAAATATGCGATAGGCAGACAGACAGACAGACACTGCTGTGGCATATTTTTTAACCGCATACCTACCAGCCCTTATTGTCATTGATCAATATGTATGTATGTATTGATACATTGAAGTGCGTCTTGAAGAAATTTTTATTTTTTTCTTTTTTTTTTTTTAAAAACATACTCTGGGGAACAAAACTGTTTTCCCAAACAAGTAGTATTTTGTGGCAAAAGGGAAAAAAGCAGCAGAAACCACACAATAAACACAGTGGGGGGAAAAGAACAATTGAGGGACAAAGTTGTGCAGAAAGTTAGAAAAGAAAATAGTAATAATAACAGTTACAATGATGATTACAGTTATTTGGTTTGAGATGTTTGTTGGTAAGCTTCTAGCATCCAGGCAGACAACACATTGGCAAAGAAATTAAATGTGCACTGAAAGAAATATGCTAGGAATGAAACAGCAAGGATATCATTTTGGTTAAGGAATGCCAGGAATAGGAACTATCGGTATCAGAACGGGATCTCATAGGATCCAATTAAGCCTTGTTTTTATGAGGCGAATGCCAAAACCTAAATTGTGAATTGAAGTTGCCGTAGTTTAGAAGTAGCCGAGTAGGTAGTGTGTTAGCTTATTAGACGTAAAGCCAGGGTTCGAGCCCGAGGCCGAACATCAGAACAACATACAAAAAGTATTTCTTCAGCGACTTCCTCTCAGCAGTTTTCTGGCAAAAACTCTGAGAATAAATAAAATTGCCATGAAAAGTTTCTCAAAAATCTGTCATTCGGAGGCGACTTTAAACTGTTGGTCCCGCCACTCGTTAATAAAATTAACACACGCCACATAAGTGGCGTGAGAAGCTAAGTCGTAATCCTGACTGAAGGGTTGTAATGACCAATTATGTATGTATGTATGTGTATGCATGTAGTTTAGAAGGCAATGTGGTTTATTAGACACGAGTCTGTGGTGCAAACCCCAGTTTGTTCCTAACAAAATCTGTCGTGCGGAGTAGTGTAAGGAGCTAGGTTGTAATCCTAACTAAAGGGTTCTAATGACCAATCAAGTAAGAAAGTAAGTAAGATGAGTCTGGAAATAAATCCAGATTTCTCACTAATCCAGGATTTGTCAGCAGAATTTGCCCAATAGACAGCTTAAGAGAGCTATGAGGTTTACCTACATATTATCTTATAAGGATTTGTAGTCGATAATAGTGTGCCTACTCTAGCGAATTTATTAGGCAATTACCCGGGGTGTCTCTGACAGAAAATTGCCGCGAAAGTAGATCAAGGTTGCTCTATAACTGTTGAGGCCTGAAGGTTACACCCGAGAGAGAGAGAAAGCTGATTACCGCCTGGCTGGCAAAGAGAATAAGCATACATACCGACATAGTTGGTCATTACAACTCTGCAGTCAAGATTACGACCTAGCTTTTCACACCACTTATGTTGTATGTGTTAATTTTATTAACGAGTGGCGGGACCTCTTATGTAGTTGGACTTCGTACTACAGATTTTTGAGAAACTTTTCATGGCAACTCCTATTTACTCTCAGAGTTTTTGCCAGAAATCTGTTAAGAAGTCGCCGAAGAAATATTTGTTCATGTTTCGTTTTGATGTCTGACCTGGGGCTTGAACCGTGGCCTTACCATCAATAAGCCTACTAGTCTACGGCAATGTGAGTAAGCGAATAAGTATGTATGTAAGTAAGCCCAAATTTTTTCGTGCCTACTCCTCATACAATTAGTTCTGACAGACGTGCTAATTTTGCTTAAAAATTCTAAAATTTCTTAACTTTAAGGCACAAATCCTCCTCTAATGTTTACTTTAAAAGATAATCGACTTTTTACTCACTTTACTCTTCTTATCCTTTATTCCTTTGATGAATGTATCCTCTCTATCACAATTTTAGTCTTTCTTTCTTTTTATTTCTGTTCTATATTAAAACAAAACAAAAAAAAAGAAATCCAATTGAAAATCCTTTACAACAATGTGTCATATTTCAAGTGCATAATAAATTTTCTATCATTTACTCTTCACATTCCGTACACATACATACACCACTCTCTGTGTCCTGTGTCCCTTTTTCTCTTTCTTTCATTCTGCCTAACGATAACGATATTCTCTCATAAAATAGAAAAGAAGAGAATAGAATAGAAAAAATGGAATGAAATTTACCATGAATTTACCATATGAATAGATAAATATGATGGTGACAAGCAATATTGAGCAATTGTTTAAATGACAATAAAAAAAATAAGAAAAAATTTGTTTCAAATGAGCACAAGAACTTAAATGGCAATAAAAAAAGGAAAATAATAATAACAGGGAAAATTCAATAGAAGTATATATGAAATGTGATAGAGATTGAGAGAGTATCTCTCTCTCTACATTATATTGTAGAGCATAAGGAAATAAATTATTTTCCACAAAAAAGCAAAACCAAAACAAAAGAGGAATGCTAAAAACTAGAACAGTAGACCAGTTAAAATAATACAATTTTAAAACACATACACACTTAGTCACATATGTACACATACATACATTTAAACCAACATAAATGCCACAAAGTAAAACATTTACAGTTACATTCTATACCCAGTAAAAATATGGCAGAGAAATATAACAAAAAAACTTTATCCATTGTAAACTTTATTCTAATATTGGCATATTGTCACATCTACAAGAATACATACATACATACTTATTCAAATCCAAATGCATCACATTATACATATGAGTGTGTGTAAAAGAATTTAAAATTTAAATATCCTCACACTCTTTACTTCTCTTTTTCTCTCTATACCGCTGCTTCTCATCTCTATACTTTCCATATGGCAACAGAGATCCTTTTGTCATTATTCATCCGATTTCTGTTTGAATTATCCTACAAATATACATACACACAGGCACACACTCACATAATTGTAGTACATGCAGGAAGTAGCCTATATAACCAATCATATAACCACATACACAATATATATATGTACATACGAGTGTGGCATAAACATTATGGCATAAACGTTATGAAAGTTCATAACCGCAGTTATACTTGCAACAATAACTGCAACAAAATTATTTACAACCAAAAAAAAAAAAATGAGAGATTTTTAGTTGACAACACTTTTAAATGATGTCTAATACTGTACTATAGGCATGAACACATTTCTGTACCCCGATATATTTCGATATTTAGGATTCGAGCCTTCTGCTAAAAAATTTTCCTATATGTAGGCACTCTACAGGAGACTGTAAAGAGACTCTAAGGTTAGGTTAGGTTAGGTTAGAGGACATGTACTTGTCAATTAAGGCAAGTACAGTACCCGGAGGTCGAATTGACCCATTGTACAACGTCCTAGTTTCTCACACAACTTATGTTGTGTGTGTTAATTTTATATATGAGTAGTGGGACCTAAAGTCGACTCCGAAGGACAGATTTTTGAGAAACTTTTTCATGGCAATTTTATTTACTCTCAGAGTTTTTGCCAGAAATCTGCTGAGAGGAAGTCGCCGAAGAACACACTACCTACTAGACTACGGCGACTTCTTAAAGAGACTCTAAACTAATTTAAAACTTAAAATGCAACATGCGCAATATGATTTCAATAATGGTAGTTGGTATTGACATGCTTCTTGGCCCTAAGTTAAGATTTTGTTACATGCTGATACAACAACGCAATCAGGAACTTTGCCTTTTTGAAGATCGATAAATTTATTTGATGGTTACTGAACCTAATCTACTTCATACGGTTATCTTCTGGTAAACCTGATAGAACCTAATCTTCTTTATACCGTTGTCTTCTGGTAGACTGTCCCCTCAATTAAAATTGTAGTGTGAAACGTCTTGGTACAGTAACAAAATGTGTTGCGATACCCATTATAGGTGCGTTAGGTACTGTCCCTAAAAAGTCCTTTTTATTATGCTTCATTTACTTCCATTCATATTACTTGCCAGATAACATGCGGCATTTATTGTAATGCAGCTTAATGCTTTGTAATGCTGCCACATTATTCCCTTCGGACCAACTTCAATACTGTCTGGGCTCTGTTTAAAATTGACAACATCGCCTCTGAACCAAATACATATGGGAACTTTCTCATTTAAATTCTAACCAGAGAAGACTGGTCCTAAGACATGGTCACCTCTAGGGATTCTACGAACGCACAGGCGCTTCGAAACTTGAAAATAAAATAGACTGTTTGATATTAGCATACCTCTTCGCCTTCCTGACTACATTCATACATACATAATTGGTCATTACAACTCTTCAGTCAGGATTACGACCTAGTTTCTCACACCACCTATGTTGTGTGTTAATTTTATACATGAGTGGCGGCTTCTATAGTTTAAAGTCGACTCTGAACAGATTTGTGAGAAACTTATTCATGGCAATTTCATTTATTCTCAGAGTTTATGCCAGAAATCTGCTTAAAGGCAATATTTTTTCATATTTCAGTTAGTTGGAGATGTCTGATCTGGGGTTTGAACCAAGGCCTCACGTCTAATAAGCCAACACACTACCTATTAGACCACGGCGACTACTAGCTACTTTGAGAAATTTTAAACCGAGATGACGATCGCGAAACTGATTCAACTTTCTATTCCGATAGTGAAGCAGCAATCAAATCTTTTCTACCTGCAACTTATACATTTTATTTCCGATGCGCTGTATATTCCTTTGCCTATTTTATAGATACTGGGCTGAGGAAGAATCTTACTTCATTGCTAGACCCACGTTCCTTATGTTACACAGAACGCGTAACGATCACCTGTTTATACTAGATCCTAGAGAAGTCTCTCACTCTTTATCTATTTTCACGGTTCATTGTGTAATGAATACGCTGCCAAAGATAGTTTCTTTACTTTGAAATTACTTTAGCAGAGATTGTAGATGTATTGAGACGCCAGTGTCTGAATTGACGAAAACTTTCCTTGTAGTTTACCTTTTCTCACTAATCTAATGGAACTATCGTTCACTAAAACGTCTAAGCAGCTTCTCAGTTCACCTCTACGAAACTCACGCTTTATTTAAATCATTAAAGCTGATTGTCGAGGCCATCTTATTAGCACTTGTTCGTTAGCTCATGTATATCACAAATAGCGGATATGTGTGCTCAATTGATATTTGATATTCACAAAGCTGTCATTCACTTTTAACCTAAGCTAAGGTATAGAATCTAGATAGCTTTTACAAAACGTCACCCTTATCCTCTTATTATTTCTTTGATTTGTTGCAGTTTCTTTAATCAATCTTATAAAGTAGCTGCTAAAATGAGAGGGTTTCCCTCTGTCAATGAATAAGAAAAATGTCGTCTATGAAAATGCATTGCGTTAGTGTATGATGAAATTTGCTTATTGGGTCTTATAGTTTCTCAAGCGGTGGTGCTTTCTATGAAGTTAGTTATTGTTATTATCCTTTCTGAAGGTCCGTATTTTAAAGTCTCAATAGATGAATTATTCGAAGGGCAATTGCAGCCTGTTCATTTTTAAAATTCTAAATCCATGATGAAAATTTTTTCATATTCTTCTCGATTCAGACCTGAATTGCTTGGAGATATTGTCAATAATTTTAGCCACTTATAACTGAAGTCAGGTTATGTTTTTAGTGGTTTTAAAACTCCCACCTGGCAAGGCTGTCAGCTGTTATTTATGTAAAAGGTCCGCCAAATAACTTTTTTTTTTTGAAAATGCTTTAAAAAAAATTCTGAATATTTTCTCAAATTTCTCTTTTTATTTGAAAGTACAATCCTTCCGGTTAATAATGGAAAATAATTTCATTCAAATGGCAGCCTCGGCTGGCCATGCAGTAGCCTACACGACCGGTCCAATTTTTAAGCACATTATCGATTGTGTGCAGCTGTATTTCACCAATGGCTTCACGAATATTGTCCTTTAAAGCGTCAATTGTCTCTGGCTTGTCGGCGTAACACCTACCTTTGACGGCACCCCACAAATAATAGTCCAACGGTGTCAAGTCGTAGCTCCGAGGTGGCCAAACGACATCAGCTCTGCGGCTGATAATGCGATCTTCAAAAACAGGACGCAAAACATCGAGTGTAGCTTCGGCTGTGTGGCACGTAGCGCCGTCCTGATGAAACCAAATGTTGCCAATATCCTCCTCTTCAATTTTTGTGAACAAAAATTCGTTCAACATGGCCCGATAACGATCGCCATTGACTGTAATGGCCACTCCTGCTCATTTTCGAAGAAAAATGGCCCAATTATGCCTCTGAACCAAAATCCGCACCAAACAGTGAGTCGTTTTGGGTGCGTCGTCAATGTATGCGTGCAGGTTTTCTGTGCCCCAAATGCGACAATTTTGCTTGTTTACATACCCGACAAGATCAAAATGAACTTCATCTGAAAAGATGATTTTTTTGCCAAAATCGGCATCTTCTGGTGTAGGCTACTGCATGGCCAGCCGAGGCAGCCATTTGAATGAAATTATTTTCCATTATTAAACGGAAGGATTGTACTTTCAAATAAAAAAAGAAATTTGAGAAAATATTCAGTAGTTTTTTTTTAAAGCATTTAAAAAAAAAAGTTATTTGGTGGATCCTTTACAAGTACGGACTTTTTAACAACCGACAACCGACAGCCGCTATTTGAGGATTACAAAGTGGTCATCGTTATTGAGGTATTATTGAAGAAGTTGGCAAAGATATAAAAAAATTCGTAGAGTCTGGAACAGTGCAATTGTAAAGAAATTTTATAGCAAACTATTCCGTGTACCGCCTTTAACATCAAAAATCTCAATTTGTTACTGTTGAAGAAAATCAAAAAAATAAAAATTTGAATAGAGTTCAGTTTATCTCTGTTTGTCACCTTCAAACATTTACATGCACATATGCACATGCATACATACGACCACATGTAATTCCCAATTTAAAAACGACAACAATTGCTGCTGACATTATCATTATCAGCCGCAAGGATATCTTGTAACAGCAATAGAAACCAACAATAACTACAACAAAAAAAAAACAAAAAAAAACGAAATCATTTAAATGACAATCTGTATGCAACAATAACAACAGAAGCCAAGCATTTGAAAAAAAAAAACAGATTTAAAGGAAATGAGGGAATAAAACTCATTCACACACTCACTCACTCACTCATACACTCGAAACTCTCTCTCCATTAACAAACTATTTAAAATTGCATTGACTCCTGCTACTATGTCATCTCATCATAATCGATGTTGCACAGTTCTCTACCTCTCTGCAGTCTTGTTTTGCATCAATGAACGATGACTGAATGGTTGCTTACATTGTTGGATTTCTGCCTCAGGTTGTTTAATTTCGTTTTCTTTTATAGCGATAAGGTTAGGAGCCCTTTTCTATTTCATCAGTAAGTTTCCATAGGGAGAATGTAACTTCTGTTACTGTTTTTGTGGTTTTAAACTACCATTGTTGCAGGTAAGCTATGGTCTCTCTTAGAACCAGTGTTCCACATTTGTATGAATAAGAAAAAATGTTGATGTCATCACCTCCTATACAAAATATACTCATAGAGGGTACCCATCCCCAAAATGTCTATGTCACAGCAGCATTTGTATGTCTTTATTGTGTAAATGTTGTTACTTTTTTTCTGTTACGCTTTATTTATGCTTCTGCCACTGTAGCTCTGTGTATGGGCATGTGTGGGTGTATGTGTGGGTTTGCATGTGCTTATGACAGATATTTGGTGGCATATACCTGCTGTTTCCTGTTTACAACTACAAGTCAAGTGTTTCAGACACTTTATTGAGACTTCATTCCTATCCAAGGAATTTTCCCCCTTTTTGCTTATTGGTATGGCAGCATGTCCTAAATTTAGAATTTTGTAAAGATTTATGCGGGTATTTGACATATGTCTGTTAGGTGTGTATGTATGTACAAGAAAGAGAGAGTGAGAGAGAGAGAGAGAGAGATACATTGGTTTTGTTTACCATACTTCACATACCACAAACTGGCAAATGTCATATTGAAAATATGGTTTTTGCTTCAATGGTCCGTCCAGTCAAGCTTCAGTCAGGCCATCTGTGTTACAACACATATTTTGCATTTGCTGGCCACAATTCAATTGTTGGCAACAAATAAGTTTTTAATGCTTAAATCATCTCCTTGTTTTTAATGCTGAAGAAGCATTAAAGTCTTTAGCAAATGGTGCAAAATAAATCTATAAAACCCAAGACAAAATCGATTAAAATTTTGTGGTGCCTGTCAATTAAATTCACTTAATTTAAAAAAAAAACCCTCTTGATAAGGCCTGAATAGAGTAAATTTGGTTTTTGCCAATCCAAATAGGAAAATGTTGTTTCAGTACTCTAGGACAACTTCAACCACTTCACATTTACATTCAAACCGTTCGAAACTCTGGATAATTTCATTAAAAATGCATTACAGTCCTCTTTTCATTTTCATAGAGATTTGTAAGTAGCAGCCCTACACTCTTAAATATCAACAACAACTACAGCAATCTTCGTTATAGAACTGACACTGTCTTTTGTCTTCCTAGTGCAGCCCTTGCGCTGACCAACTTCTTCCTCTTCCCTGATTTGGGTGGAACTTGGTTAGTACAGGGACTGCGTTCACCCGTGGCATCACAACGGGCCACTATGTGTGCTCAAGTGAGCTTTGTGATATATCAGAGCTACCACTCCGACCTAATGGCCTCTGTTGTCTTCCTATCACTGTCGGTCGTACAATCAGTTTAATGAATGATGACATTCCCTCTTACTTACTGACTTAATTGGTTATTACAACCCTTGAGTCAGGACTACAACCTAGCTCCTCACACCAATTGTGTGTTAATTTTATCCATGTGTTGCGTCATCTACTCGCAGATCTTTTGCTAGAATACTACTGAGAGAAATCGTTCTGTTTAAGATACCTGATCTGGGGTTTGAACCACGCCCTCATCTAATAAGTCGACACACCACCTACTGGACTATGGCATGGTGACTTCTTCTTCAAAAACTTCGACAACAAACAACGTAAGAAACCTCTTCGGCCATATCCTTAAGTAAATTTTAAAATATTTCTAGTGTTTCGATATGTTCTGCTAGGCATTACAAAGACTCCTGAACTTCAGTATTAACATGAGGTTGTTATTAAAAAAGATTCGTATTCTTTTCGGACGCAACAATGAAAGAAATTCAGTTTTTATTGTAACCAAGGCAGCAACATCAAAGTACCATCCTTAAGAACGGTTTGAATACCAGTCCCCATAGTTGTCTGTCTCTTGTTACCAAAATGAGTTCCCAATCTGTTTACCCAAGAGCCAGGTTCATCGAATTAGCGCTTAGCGCTCTGGCAAGCTGCTTTGCAAAGACCCTCTACCATAAAAAGTTCTGTATGGTGACTTTTCTTTGACATCAGATGACCTGCTGTTGTTCCATGGAAGAAAAAACTTACGATTGTGTCATCTAGTCTGTTTGTGCTATTCTCAATAGGAGATCAAAATTATAAACTATTTGCAATGCCAAGATTATGATGAAGGAACTCTTCAGGTGTGCTATATGCATACCTACTTATAAAGCTTCCGGAACGCTTTTGGAGCAATTCAACTTTGCTTTCGAAATCCTTTCTAAGCAGGGCGGTGAAAACGGTCTAGGAATTAAGCCATAAAATAAATAAAACGGCTCACTAGGAAATAAAGACGCCGAGAGTCAGTGCTGCAAGACTGCAAGACTACAAGATTTAAAGTTGCTTCTCCTCTACGATTAAATCTCTGGAATCTTTTATTCTAAACTCCTGGGGAGACAATATAGCCTCGAGAGGATCCGAAAAGTTTACACAGTGCTCTTTATCTCTAAACAGGCAATTGTTAAAAAAAAGGGGATTCAAACCCTCATTACATTCTCCTTTAAATTTTGTGGTCATATACAACAATCGCTCGAATTTAGACGGGAGAACGATTATATCGACACAAAGCTTTTCCATGAACATTGTCTATTTGTCCGAGAAATTGCAGATTACAACAGTACTTGATCGACACTTAAACTTAACACTGATGCAATCGTTCTTTAGTTGTGCGTAGTGTTCCATGGAATCAAGCCCACCTTTACCTCTCTTACTTACCATAATAATTATGGAAATTATTAAAGAAAATTACAACATTTTCTAACTGATCCCCATAATTAAAGTCTGCCTCACCTATTTTAATATTTATTTTAAATTCATTTCTCAACTTTAGAGAGTAGCTTTCTTGATATCAACTTGCGTAGAAACGTAATCCAAACTCCGCACCCCAGTTTGCTTATTATTATTATTCATAAAAGACTAAAATTTATTCAATTGTTTACTACGGAATTAAATCCCACAATTATTTCGATTATCACCGCCCCACACTACCATAAAAGAAACCATTTGACATCAGTCAACAACACCTCTTAGGCGGAGTTACCTTGTCTTGTTGGAAAACAACAACAAAAGTGGCGGTAGTTACAGACAAACAATGTGTAATTAAAACTTGTGATTAACTTGACAATTAAAAAAGATCCACAACGAATAAAAGATGAAGAAAAAAACGAATAAATTTATTGAAATTAAACCTTGACATTCCATTATACTTATCGTTTTATATGATGATCATGATCATCATCGTTATTTTTTTGACTGCGATGCGGAAAACCTACTCAAATCTCAGGCGCATTAAAATTGTGAACGAATTCAGACAAAACATGCAGGTTCATAATGACAATAGAAATTTTGTTAAGAAAAAATGTGTGATTTTTGTTAGTTTTTAATGTATTAATATTAATAATGATTATTTAATAAACAAAAGCAGAAAAGGGAAGTATACCTAAAGCCACAATAGGAGGCATTAATGTAGTCACAATAGTTGCATACAGTGCAGGCAAGTAAATACTTTTTATTATTTTTGTTTTTGTACCATATAAAGCCATAACTACAGGAGACAAAATAAAATACACCGAACCAACGACCATCGCTCATAGTCTAGCACACTACCTAATAGACTACAAAGCACTCTGTTTTGTAAAGTAGAACCGTGAACATTTACTATTCTGTCTTCTTAACAATATATCTGTGGTTTCAAGCTCTTTTAACTTCGTGTATAACTATATCAGTGTTACTCTAAATTTTGGGAGTACACTCAGCCACAAAAGTATACATACGGATAACAAATTTCAGAAATTTCGATTTTAACCAATCCGTTTTCGTTGAAAATATTTATAATTGTCTGACATCTTTCTTCGATTTTAAGACGGTCTTTTGCATTGGTTCGGAAATTTGTAAATCGGATGCATACCTTTGTGGGCCTGTGCAGGGCCACAATTCAAATCAATTTCAGAAATTGTTTAACCAATGCAAAATAAACTATAAAGATATTCAACGAAAACAGATTAGTTAAAAAATTTCTGAAATTTTTTAACCGTATGTATACTTTAGTAACTGTGTGTATCAACAAGAATCATAGGAAATACGGCTGAAAGGAGTATATTAAGTCTTAAGGGCATGTAATAGATATCGCGGATAGTGACAGCAAATGAATTATTTCTATGCATATGGCATCAACGCAAAAAGACAAAATATATGAGCAGAGGATAAAGCAGTCCCAACAGTTGGTGAATTTTTAAACCAAATCGATATAATGAACGATCAATGAATAGAAATTCTGGAGAGAAAATCTATAATCTAAGCCAGAGATGGCTTGAAATCATTCGTACTCACTACAACATTGATTTATAAGTATAGGTTGCAATGAGTATGAGTACAACATTGAAATATGTTTGATTCATACGCCTACTCATTCAGATTCATAAATTTAGAAAAATACTTTTAATACTCATAAATGATTCGAGTGATTCGAATCATTCGTCAAAATTTTGCAGCCTTAGTTATTGTTGCATTTACAAAAAATAAGGAAGAAAAAGACAACGACAGCAAGCAAAGCAAACACACAACCTTCTTGTGAGCATTGTAGTGTTCGCACGCGAATCATACTTAGTTTGTGATTCGTGTATAAGTTGAGTAAAGGAGAGTCGAAGTCAACAACATCATGCGTATTGTTAAGTATGAATACGATGAGTTCTTCAAACTTTGAATATGAGTAGTATGAGTATGATTTTAAAATAAGTATGAATGCGTATAAGTATCAGAAAGTATGAGTATGATTCGAATCTACTCATCTTTTTGAATACTCATTGCTGATCTCTGGTGGGAATTCACGAACCTATCACGAAAACTCGGCTTCTGTAATTAAGGATAATGGCTAATGGCGGAGCCAGGCCAGACTATCGAAACAAAATACAAAAAGTATTTCTTCGGCGACTTCCTCGCAACAGATTTCTGGCAAAAACTCTGAGAGTAAATAAAAATTGCCATGAAAAGTTTCTCAAAAATCTGTCGTTCGGAGTCTGTAGGTCCCATTACTCATGTATAAAATTAACACACGCAACATAAATGGTGTGAAAAACTAGGTCGTAATCCTGACTGAAGGTTTGAAATGACCAATTATGTATGTATGTATGTATGACTAATGGCGGAGCAGCTAAAAGGTTGACTACACCGCTATAAAGTTCTGTAAAATGTGAGTCTGATTTGATGGAGTGAGTTAAGTTCAAATTTGTTCTTAAGCAGTCAAAGAAAAAAGTCTACATATACCACTGTAAGTCGACTTGAAAAAGGTGTTATAGAAATATATGGAAAAAGGTGTAGGCATTTACAATTAAAAATGTTTAAAGAAAAAGCGAATTTGAAAATAATATAACCCCTATAAATTATTAGAAAAAAACTTATAAAAATTATCATGAAAAAAATCTGCAGCCAGTGGTGTAAGTAGACTTTTTCTTTGACAGTAGATTGTTTCAACTATAAAAAGGTCAGTAACTCCCTAATAACGAATACTCATGCTCGAGTTCGTGGTTAAAATTTACTTTTCCTAAGCATTTACCACAAAGTTTGCTTATGGTAGTTGGGCGACATCACCAGATTGTAAAATGAATTTGTTTCCGATAGTCAAACTGCTGTCAGGGCTTTCAGCTTTAAAAATTCTACTTCATTTCTTTAATCAGAGCAAGAGATGAAACTCTTCACTCATGTATGTATGTATCTACCATTTCTTAAATCTAAGTTCCAAAGCACTGTGGATCTATTGGATATTTTGTGTTTTAATAAACAGCTCAAAGTGGCTGTGAACCTCTTTTCAGTATTCTTATGAAGGCCTATCTTTGGCCTATTTGGGTATGTATGTAGCTGTGGCACTATAATTCCAATTTTAATTAATCATGTTTTTGGCTTGGAATACCTTCCCCTCACATATTAAATGCACATGCCGTCATTTAATTAACTCTTATATAAATAACCGAAGTTTGCCAAAAAAAAAAACATAAAAAACAACAAATGCTCTCCTACATACTTGCGCTTTTAATAAAACACCCACGCACAGTGGAGCAAACTAATATTGAAATAAAAAAATTATAAAAAACAAAATTTCATAAATTGCACCAAACTTTTTAAATGCCGTATAAACGAGAAAAATAAATCAAACATATCTCTTCAATGAAGAGGAAACCGATATTTACCCCCCTCGCCACCAATTTTAAGCTGTTAATTTATGGCCAAAACTATTTTATTCATTAAAAAAAGTTCAAACTTTTGTTAAACAATTTAATTAAAATTATAGTTTAAAAGCAATAAAAATATAAAACTCACAACAACACCAACAACTAACATTATTAATTTTAAAAGTTTAATTTTTGTTTTCTGTGTGTTTTTATTTCCTGCAACTAAAAATCACTCTGAGAGTTCCATGAGAAAACTTTCATGTGGAGAGTAAAGAAATGAAAAAATTTTTTTATAATGAAATTTAAAAAAATAGAAACGAAATAAAAATAGAAATTCTTTAGTAGAGTTTGTTGTTGTTGTTGTTGTTATGTTGTATAAATCATATTAAAATAAATACCGTTTCTTCCCTTTTCTTCTTCGTTTTATCATATCAAACAATTTTTTTTTTATTTTATGTAACAAACAAATAAAGAAACAGACAAACACACACAGACAGTTGGAATGAAATAAAAATTATTTGAAATACAAACAAGTTCGGCAAGGTCAACTTTTTAACCCTCCGTACTATCATGTTCATGTTAACAACTCTAATTTTATCTTCTGGCAAAAGCAGAAGGATTGTTTCCGGTTAATAATGGAAAATAATTTCATTCATATGGCTGCCTCGGCTGGCCATGCAGTAGCCTACACCAGAAGATGCCGATTTTGGAAAAAAAAATCATCTTTTCAGATGAAGCTCATTTTGATCTTGGCGGGTATGTAAACAAGCAAAATTGTCGCATTTGGGGCACAGAAAACCGCACGCATACATTGAAAAGCTGACGCACCCAAAACGAGTCACTGTTTGGTGCGGATTTTGGTCCAGAGGCATAATTGGGCCATTTTTCTTCGAAAATGAGCAAGGAGTGGCCGTTACAGTCAATGGCGATGGTTATCGGGCCATGTTAAACGAATTTTTGTTCACAAAAATTGAAGACGAACATTTGGTTTCAATAGGACGGCGCTACGTGCCACACAGCCGAAGCTACACTCGATGTTTTGCGCCCTGTTTTTGAAGATCATATTATCAGCCGCAGAGCTAATGTCGTTTGGCCACCTCGGAACTGCGATTAGACACCGTTGGACTATTATTTGTGGGGTGCCGTCAAATATAAGTCTTATGCCGATAAGTCAGAGACAATTGACGCTTTAAAGGACAATATTCGTGAAGCCATTGGTGAAATACAGCTGCACACAATCGATAATGTGCTTAAAAATTGGACCGATCGTGTAGGCTACTGCATGGCCATCCGAGGCAGCCATTTGAATGAAATTATTTTCCATTATTAACCGGAAGGATTGTACTTTCAAATAAAAAAAGAAATTTGAGAAAATATTCAGTAATTTTTTTTTAAAGCATTTTCAACGTATATTTCAAAAAACGACCGGGTTAACAAGCCCCTCTAAGTGTAGGAATTGGTCCAAAAACCTCCTTGTTTTTACTGAGGTTTCATGCATGGTTAACGAAACGACCGAAACACTCATGCATATTGTAGTTGAACACCATTAAAGACTCTTGCAAACTCCCGCCACAGAATTACGTTTGTAGTCCATAACGAATCATTCATTATGAGATAAGTTTAATTACGTTTATCTTTAGCTAGTGATACGTTATTCTCTATTTTTAGTGTGGGTCCTTTAAGGAGTACATCGTGATATACCTTATCCGGTACTTACTGTTAATCAAATAAGTTTAACATTCTGCAACGTTATCAAATTATCTTCAAAATTACACCTTCAACTTACTTTGAAATTGATTGTTTTATCAGAAGATAACCCATATTAGTATACATCCATCCTATACACCCTTCCCAGTTTAAAGTAATGTAGTCGATAGGGTATAAAAATTAAAAGTTGTTGCATCAGTTCTCAACTGAATTCCGAAACTCAAAAGAAATAAAAAAAACTGAAATTTTTCTTCGTTTAACTTTTGAGTAAATAGTAAGAATACAACAACAAATGGCAACAACAACAATAATAAAATAAAAATAACAACAAATATTCCAATAGCTGGAACAACAACAACCATTGCAATAACTTTAAATGTGTACTCAACAATGTTACTTTTACACTCAAAAAAATATATTCAATTTATTCGAACTTCACTGATTGGAAATTGTATGAACCAGGCAGGCAATGGTAAGGACCTGACAATTTCCGACCTGTTAAACTGAATATTCTCGGCTTACTTTACACAGAAGTTCAATTTCGTTGGCAGCTTGAGGGAATGTTTAAGCTCTGCTAGGCAGGGAAGAGGACTGGTTATTATCTTTCCTTAAATCCCATGGCCAACCATCGAAATTTTACAGTTCTCACGGGATAATGGCTTATTGGAAGCCATGGTGATAGACTTGACATTCCCTCAAATCATTCTTGAAGCAGCTATGGGTCTGAGAAGAAGGAAGAAATTATCTTTCACAACATATCTCAGTGCTCGACTCTTGCTATGAAGAGGATCTTGAGAGGGTCTTTAGAAAAAGTTCATTACAATAACCCACAAGAAGGAAATCCAACGTTGTTCGATAGAATAGAACATGTTCTACAATTTCTGGTTATGTACTGTGGAACATTTTTACAAACCAATTTTCTTGAGTGTAATTAGCTTCTAAAGAACTCACTACAGAGAATAAACACTAACACATGCTCTACAATTATATTTATTTATGCAACATATACCATCAAGAAAAACACTGCAAAAACTAACATTTTTCTCTCGCCTATTGTCTTCCTCTCTCGCTCTCTCTCTCTCCTCTCTCTCTCTCTCCCTCTCTTGCTTTCTGACAGTGCTTTTAAAAGGAAAACTTTATTCATTGAAAAAGTTGTGTTGTTTTCTTTTAAACGTCTGTAAGTATATTTCCTACAGTTTGTTACGTTCTTCTTCAACGGCAACATATTTCATGTGGCAGCAGGGGCATCACTACTTTTGTTGTATGTTGCAACAACTTACAGATGGAAAGTCAAAAATAAATAAAGAAAACAAACTGTTGCCCTCCCCCCTCTTAACTTATTGGCTCAGAAGTCGGCCTTAAGTTCAAAATTTTTAGAGAAAAAAGTTGCAACAACTTCTTCTTACTTTCCTTAAGTCAAAGTTGAGTTCATTTTATTGCAATTGTCGTTGTGATTGTTGTTGTTGTTGTTATTATTGTTGCTGGTGTTACCAATGATTTTGTGTTACTTTTGACCAAATCAAAAGTGTAAAGCCAATAAAAAGTAATAAAAAAACAACAACAACATACTCACATACTTATATATTCTCTTCAAATAAATATTGGAAATGAGAAACTCAAAAGAATAGACAGAGGAAAATAAGTGAAAATAAAAACTTATTGAAAATCTTTTTTAAAAAACTATTCAGAATGTATATAGGAAAACAAGTAAATAGAAATAGAAAAGCAAGAAGTAAGAAGAGATAAATCTACTATCAATGGCTGGGCTAATACAGACATGGATGCCATATACGAATGAAGCCAATAATCTAATCAAAAAGAATTTTTTGTTGTTTTCTTTTTTTTTGTTCATTTCACTTAAAGTACTTAAAAGTATTAAATTTCTTATAAAAAGAAAAATTAAATTAACTTCTTTTTTTTGTATATTTTCTTTAAAAACCCATTGAAAAACATGTTTGAATAAAAATTGTTTAATTTACTCTAAAAATTACGGTTGATTGAGATTATTTGTGAAAAAAAATGTATTGATTACCAGAAAATTATGTACAAAAACTAAATGGAATGAGAAATTTAGTTAAATGATTTATTTGAGACATAGTTACACATAGCCACAGAAATATATATACGGATAACAAATTTCAGAAATTTTTTAACTAATCCGTTTTCGTTGAAAATCTTTGTAATTGTCTGACAACTTTCCTCGATTTTAAGACGGTCTTGGTTAAAAATTTCTGAAATTTGTTAACTTTTGTGGGCCTGATGTACACTTTTGTGGGCCTACACAGGCCCATATTATATTTATAATTGTCTGACATCTTTATTCGATTTTAAGACGGTCTTTTCCTTTGGTTCAGAAATTTGTGAAATTTGTAAATCGGATGCATACCTTTGTGGGCCTGTGCAGGGCCACAATTCAGTTCAATTTCAGAAATTTTTTAACCAATGCAAAATACCGTCTTAACATCAAGGAAACTATAAAGATTTTCAACGAAAACGGATTAGTTAAAAAATTTCGGCAAATTTCTCATACTTTACAGGGTATTCCTACAAGAATTTCAATTTGCAGCTCAGTTCTTAGTATGCATGCTTCCAAGAATGTACTCCGATGTTTCATTTTCATGGTCAGAAAATCGACATATTGAGCTGAAAACAACCTCCATGCTAAATAAATGTACTCTGAGTGTACAGTGCCTGGTCAAAAAACCGGTTATCAACCACAGGTTATTTCTTAAGGGTCTGATGTCTACCTAAGGTCTCCTCTCCAACAAAAGTTTTGATTGCTTTAAAACCACTTGGTTTAAGAAGAGTCTTTGCCTCTCTTAAATTTTCATTTTGTTGCGCATCCTTTTCTACACATCCGCCTCCACATAACAGAAAGCTGCTGGTCACATCAACCGCATGGAAATTCCCCTCTTCGCAAGCTAGTATGTTTGCTCATTACCAAGAATTCCCACATGACCTGGAATCCATCTGCCTACCTACCTGGTTGAGCTTCTGCAGACAGTCCCATACTATTTTATATTTAACCTCATAAGAGCCAAGTGCTCGCATGGCTGCTATGTCCAATCTTTTGTAATTCCTATTCAAGTTGAATTGAGGACATCTTTTAATCACATTTGCTTGAAAGATACTCGCGAGATTCCCAATCAGCTCGGAACATTTCATTCGGACGCCAAAAACTCCTGCTCTTGTTCCAAGATCAGTCCTTGACGCATACGCATACCCCAAATTAGTCCCTATTTGTTAAGCCGCGTTCTTCGACGTAACTTTTACGTTAAGGTTTTGATTGACATTGATTCATTACATACATACATACATACGTACATAATTGATCATTACAACCATCCAGTCAGGATTACGACCAGAGGTCAGCAATAAGTATTCAAAACGATGAGTAGATTCAAATCATACTTATAATTTCTGCTACTTATACGCATTCATACTTATTTTAATGTCATACTCATACTAGTCATACTCAAAGTTTGAAATACTCATGGTACTCGTACTTAACAATACGCACGATGTTATTGATTTCGACTCTCCACGTCTCATCGTATACACGAATCACAAAATAAGTATGATTCGCGTACGAACACTACATACTCACTAGAAGGTTGTGTGTTTGCTTTGCTTGCTGTCTTTGTCTTTGTCTTTTTCTTTCTTTTTTTTTTTTGTAAATTCAACAACAACTAACACTGTAAATTTTGATGAAATATTCGAATCACTCAAATCATTTATGAGTATTAAAAGTATTTTTCTAAATTTATGAATCTGAATGAGTAGGCTTATGAATCAAACATATTTCGAATGGCATGAGTTTGATGTCAACGTTTTACTCATACTCATTGCAACTTGTACTTATAAATCAATGTTGTACTAAGTACGAATGAGTCAGAGTAGTTGGATTTCAATACTATTGACTCACTCATACACTCATACTACTAGACCACGGCGACTTCAGCTTGACGCAAACAAATTAGTCCCTATTTGTTAAGCCGATTGACATTGATTCATTACAACACTTTAATCTGAACTTCAAACTAACTTCTCACACCACCTGAAAGAAAACATGTTTCATATTTCGTTTAGTTTGAGCTATCTGAGCTGGGGTTTGAACTATGAGCTCTCATCTAACAAGCCAACACATTTTACTACTGGAATATGGAGACATTTGGTTTACTATACTTATATACATATAAGTAAACTTAACGACATACTCTTATATATATATATGTATATCCTTCTGCTTTATTCAAATGCACTCTTTAAAATCACAAGCTGTGTTCATTCCAGTCGTATATTTGATTTTAAATAATTTTTCCACGTTGTTTTATTAAAACTTAATTTATGGATGCATGCTTGCTTGACACTCTATACAGAGAGCTTTTTCATTAATGTCTCTTCCCAAATAATTTATAAGTGAATTTTATTAAAAATCCCAACAAAAAAAAAAACGAAACTAACACAATAAAAATCAAACAAAATGAAAAACTTGATAAAAAATAATTTATTTAGACAATATGTGTCGCTTTTATTGAGAAACTTATAACATATGAGTATATAGAGTACGTATACACCATATACTCGTAGACGATAGTAAACATCAGTGTATAGCAATTTTAATAACTCAAATACAAGATGAACAAAATCTGTGAAAATCTGTGCACTCCCCACTCCGCAGGAAAGGGAAAGTGAATGGTATCACAAGCAACTACAAATAGGATTCACCATAGTTACCATACCTGCGAGAATATTAGGGTCGTTGCATTTGTGTTTTTTTATACGAATATTAAGCATGCGAGTTGTATAGCAACTAAACTCTCAGTAGGATGTAGAAACATGTTAAAATTTTTTATATCATCTGAATTTAAGATAGTTATATTCGGATTTGATAGTTATCTTCTATAGGAACTTATACTTCATATTAATATGAACCACCTTATTTAGAATGTATTATAGGAATAAACAAAATAGACCAAGAGGTGTTTAAACACCTTATGTTAGGATTGATATCCGAGTTACTACAACTACTTTTGAAGCATTTAAATATGCGGTATTGAAAGCTTGTCATTGTCGAGTTTGGAACAGAAATTCTATTTGGACGGCACTCGTCATTTCCACTAAAGGCGTTAAGAACACTCGGTTGTATTTAGGCGTCACCAACATAATTAGGCCCATTGTATTACCCCATTTCATTTAAAAGGGACACCGTTAGGATGAGACTTCTTTCTCAAGCCACTCAGACTCTCATATATACCGGGACGCATTGCCCCCTAATTTTAAGCAGAGGTCAAAAACTGGGTTCCATGTATTTTCGTATGCTTTTGAGCGAAGAAGATGGTAATTATCGACTTATAGTTGCCATCGTTGACAGAGATTGTCTGGCCAACTTCGTTCTCAAAGAAATACGCACCAATCGAAAGTGGCATGAGATGTGTGGCAAGTTGCACCATGCTGTTGAAACCGAACAGCGTTTATATAAATAACTTGAAGAGCGGGTAAAAGAAATTGGTTATCATGGTGCGATAGGCGTAATGGTTGCGCCGTTCTCATTTTCAAAGAAAATGGGCCAATGATGCCTCCGCTGCACCAAACAGACAGTAACTCGTAATGGGTGCATTGGCAATTTTGTTTATTAACGTACCCACCAAGATGAATATAAACTTCAACCGAAAAGATGATTTTTTGGCAAAATCGATATCATCGTGGAGTTTCTCGTTGACCCATCTATTCCAATAAATCTCAGCGTTGCTCAAGCGTAAATCAATTCATTTCGTTCAGTGGAGATAATATACTGCATTTTGTGACAGAATAAAATGACATGCTTTTGAGCGAAGAAGTTAGTAATTATCAACTTATAGTGCCCACCGTTGACAGAGATTGTCTGGCCAACCTCGTTCTCAAAGAAATATGGACCAATGACGCCGCTAGTTCAAAATCCTTACAAATCTATTACTTTTTTAGGATGCATTTCACGGGCTTCCATATAAAGAGGATTGGTACCGTCCCATCGCTGAATAATGTCGCCTAAGTAATGTCGGTTGCAGTCTTTAATATTCATCCCCTAGTCACCAACGCTTGATGATACAACATTTATACATTCCACTAATAAATCTCCGCTTTAGGAATACTAAACAGTGATATAATATTTTAGTTTATTTTAGATTTATTTGGTTGTTGTTTTTCTTCTCTGCTTCTTCTTCTTCTTTTTATAAAATAATTTATTTTTTCTCATCATTCTTTGGGTTGTTGTTATAACAACCTGACAGTCTTAGTCAACGTTTGGCTAATAATATACAAGGCTTCTGTCACATATTGTAGTATAGACTGTAGCTTCAAACAGAAATGTTAAAGACTTGAATGCTGCTGTATAGCCGGACGGCTATGGATTGAAAATGCTGTTTAAAAAACATGTTGTTAGGTGCCGAATAAAGGCGGCTTAAATGGTTTAACTAAACTCGTCGAAAATGAAGACAATGGCTTTATTATTTAAGAAACTATTGCTTATTATTGATTGCAATCCTTTAAAGCTCTGCTTGTACGTCTTTGATCCTCTCTGTGTGTGTTTCGAAAAACGTTATTCTTCATACTCATGCAACATGCGAATATTTATTATAACAGGCGGTACGTAGTGAGTGGCTCGTACGTACATATTGTATCATAAAGTTTTCTACACTTGTGTCATGACATGACTGTATACATGACATGGCTAACAATTCTATGCGTACATACATACAACAAAATCTATACAATGTTATAGAAAAAAAAACGAACGAATATTTATTCAAAATTTATATCAAGTTTAAGAGCCATCTGAGTGAATTCTTAATGCAGCATAGTGTACTCTAGCGTATGTTGCAAAAGGAATTCTTGTATGTTGCACATGGTATGTTGTTATTGTGTTGCACAATTTTTTTTTTATAGAATTCCTCGTTGCTTGTTTAGAAATGGGAAATTTATGTTATTTATGAAAGAAATTCTTTAATAATTTGTTTAAAAAAAACATTATTTTTAGCCATTGGCATCACGACAACAAACACCTCTGTTTTAAGCCCCCCTTCATATTTTCTATAATCACACACGGTGTGTGTGTGTGTAGCAATTTTCTTTCTCACTAAATCACGGCGTATGGCATAATAAAATAATTTTGAAAATCTTTTAACAAGAAATTTTTCTTCCAGTTTAGAAAAAATGTGTGATAGAGGAAGGGGGCTGGTTACACAAGAAAAAAAATAATTTTAGCTTAGTAGAGTAGAGTAGAGTAGAGTGTTTAAAGAAAGCAATTCTGCAGGCAATTTCTTTTTTTAATTACACAACACTTTAGTTTTTTTTATTTTTTTTTTTTTTTTTTTGTCTTGAGCCGGAGGTGGGAATCTTCGAAAGACACTTTTGTTCCAACAAAAGAGTGTGCGATTCACCATCACTGGTGCCTACGTACTAAACCCAACCCCTACACACTTCAACCACTCTCCCCCCGCGGGACTGCCGTAAGGTATTACTTCGCGGAGGGCTGGTTAGCTTAAAAGCTTTATCACATTTATTCAAATTTCGCCTCCATTCCTCCAGTCTTCGGAGTACTATCATAACTTCAGCCATTCTCTGGCTATATTGACTCCATAGAATTCTACAGTTCAATAGCTCTTCCATTAGCCAGTTTGGTCCTAAATTCGTTTCTCCCGGCCATCTAAATCTGGGACAGCATGTTAGAATATGCTCCGCATCTTCCTCCTCATCTACACAGTTTGGGCATATAGGAGAAGTGTCATGACCAAATCTGTGCAGGTACTTCCTGAAGCACCAATGACCAGTTAGGAACTGGGTCACGTAGTAGTTCAACTCGCAATGTTCGTTTTTCATCCAAAGCGTTACATCAGGGACAAGACGAAATGTCCATCTTCCCTTTAGACTGCTCTCCTTCGTTCCTCCGCTTTTATAGCTGTTATTTGTCCCGGGTACTCGAGACGGCGAAGGTAGATCCTTCTCATCTCATCCGCCAGTATATCTATTGGTATTGTCTTTGCCAATACCAAAACTGCTTCATCAGACACTGTCCTGATGTTTAGTTTCATTGATGATGAATGCGTGCATATCAGAATAAATGAGGTTTCTACAGCAATGGCTAGTGCTGGTCTGATGAGACTTAAAAATGTAAATACTTTGCAGCTTCATTTCTGAAAAAAGTCGCCGTAATTGCTTGCTTGAAATCTTTAAATACATTCTCATACGATATTTTTAATAAGCCATGGTTTTTAGTGTTTCAGGGATTTCTGAAAGTTTTTCTCAAGTTTTTCTTTTTTTCATTCATTTTATGTTTATGAACGTGTAGCATTTTTCGCACATATGTATTGCAACAGACGTGTACAACGCATAAAAAGGAAATGGAATGGTTGCAAAAATGTAGCTGTTGTTTACACATATGTACACATCTCATGTGTATTAGTAACACTCTATTACAAAAACACGATTCACATAAATTTTGTTGAACAATTTCTACGTTTTTCTACTTCCTCTGCTTCTACTGCAGCGATATTAAAAGTTTTTGGTTTTAGATTTCTAAAATTTTGTTTCTCAATAAAACAAATGAAAGAAAACAAAACAAAGCAAAAAAAAATGAGGAAAACTTTTTAAACGAATATTTATGGAATGTGGTACATGCAACATTTATAAATCTCTCTCTCCCTCATGCTGCTTGCTGCTCTACTCTACCTATAACCCACACATGTTAATCATTAATACGAACAAGCAATTGGCTTTTCATGTGGCAAATATTACAAACAAAACGAGAAGTTTTTTTGGGTGGAGAAACTTTATTTAGCTTGTCATGATTACAAGTGTAGCAAGTGTAGTATTATTGGCAAAAAAAAGTTTTTCTTTCAAACTCTTTTACATTTAAGGATGCCACATATTGATATCACATCCAGCTACCTGCTTAGATTTGAGAATATTAAAACATTTTAAGAGGAGATATTTTTTCTTAATTTATGTTAAAGGGTGGGCCATCCAAAAGTTTTAAATTTAAAAATGCAATTTTTTTCTCAAGTTCAATTGTTCCGGTTAGAAATGAAATATTATTTCATTCACATGGCTGCCGCTGCTGGTCTCACAGTACCTCATTTCATCGAAACAATTTTCGTGCACTTCTTCTACTGTATGGAGTCGTATCTCTGCAATGGCAGCACGAGTGTTGGCCTTCAAATGCTTAATTGTCTCTGGTTTGTCGGCATAACACTTTTCTTTAACGGCGCCCCACAGAAAATAGTCCAACGGTGACAAATCGCAGTTTCTTGGCGGCCAATTAAACGGCCATCAAACGTTTGAGGCAATAAATCGATTGTGGCATGAGATGTGTGGCAAGTTGCACTATCCTGTTGTAACCAAACAGCGTTCATATATATATATCAGCTTCGAGTCGCTGACGGCTTCCGGCCCATCGACAACAGCTGAAGAAAGTGTGTTCGGAATCATCTAACGTTTCTTCCTCTTAATAGATACAGAATGGCGTTGCAGGTACTGTCTGAAATATCCGTGACCGGTCAGCATCTGGGTTATGTAGTAGTCTACTGCGCCGTTTTTTCTATTTTTCCACACTTGCAACTCGGGAATCAGTTTATATGTCCACCTTCCATGCTGTTCATTTTCCCAGCGAAATTGCCATTTTAGGAAGACTTCGTGCTTTATCGCTTCAATGCTCTGTGGTTGAGTTGTACTTTGCCTGGCGTTGAAGATCATCCGGCGCTCATATGCTTGTAGGTCTATGGGAACCATTCCGGCTATAACTAGGACAGCTTGTGTCAATACCGTGCGATATGAGGATGTCACTCGTAGAGCAGCTATTCTCTGCGCAGACAGATGTTTTCTAGCCCTGATCCGGGTTTCCAAAGTAGTCATATAAATACCATGAAGAGTGGGTAAAAAAAATTGGTTATCATGGTGCGATAGGAGTAATGGTTGAGGCGATCTCTTTTCAAAGAAATATGGGCCAATGATGGCTCCGCTCAAAAGCCGCAACAAACAGTCACTCGTAATGGATGCATTGGCTTTTGTAGGACCACGTATGGGTTTTCTGAGCCCCAAATACCGCAATTTTGCTTATTAACGCACCCACCAAGATGAAAATGAACTTTTTCCGAAAAGAAGATTTTTTTTGTGGCAAAATCGACATCATTGTGCAGTTTCTCGTTGGCCCATCTATTCAAGCGTAAATCAATTCATTTCGTTCATTGGAGATAATATACTGAATTTTGTGACAGAATAGAATGACATAAGTATTGCCAGATTCGAAATAACCGAAATAACTTTGTTATCAAGTTCCATTAAAGCAATATTAACCCATTAGTGCCCAGTGGCAACTTAAGTTGCCAGCAGAGGTTGCCTTATTTTTTATGCTCTGAGAGGAAATTGAGTGTAAAAAAACGGTAAACGTTAGAAGAAAAAAAGTAATTCGGGCATTAATGGGTTAATTTAACAAATGTATGCTTAGTAGCTCAGCAGTAAAAGAAGAACGATACCTACTACTTCAGTGTTTTATTGTTGCAA
Organism: Sarcophaga carnaria; assembly: GCA_958299815.1. Lineage (NCBI taxonomy): Eukaryota > Metazoa > Arthropoda > Insecta > Diptera > Sarcophagidae > Sarcophaga > Sarcophaga carnaria. The sequence continues at coordinate 22,234,869 of OY283152.1, forward strand.
AGACAGAATGGTAGACAGGATTCAATTGAAATTTTTAGTTTTATTTTTAAATAAAAATTTAATACACGAATATTTTTTTTCCATTTTTATTAATTTTTATTCCTTTTTCTCTTTACAGATCTTGAACACCATTTCACAATTTCTATGTAAGTTCATATCATAAGTTTAATAACATTTAAATGCCATTTTAAGGTATAAATTTCTTAAAATAAATACATACTCGTATTCATTAAATAAATACTATTCCAGACTGTTTTTGTTGTAAACCTTAACTCACTTAAATACCTCATGGAATGATACTTTTACTTAGTTTTTGTTTCTTTTTTTTGTTTCCTTTTGTTTCCTTTATTAAATTTGAGTAGAACTCAACTAGGCCACCAACCAACCGACTACTTTACCAAATTCTAAACATATTTAAAGAATAAAAACAAAAGGAGTCAGCCCCCATGAATAAATAGAACATGTAAATGCCCTAAAAACTTTGATACTATTTTTTCTATTTTTTCGTTTTTTTTTTGTTCTTTGTAACATGATAAGTACCAAAATAGTACCATAAGAGGATTTAAGATGTGTGTTTTGTTTTGCCACAAAATATTTTATGAACCAAAAAACACACACACACACACAGAAAAAAAATCACAAAAAAGAAACGTGACTTAAATGTTAATTATGGTTGAAAACTATTGTTGTTGTTCTTGGGTAAATGTTATAAAAGAATACGAATTTATTTCCTATGAAAAGATTTACTAAAGACTAGTAAATGTGGCTTAATATTATTAGGGGGTATAAAAATTCGGTTATGGGGTTATTTAAAGATTTTGGAAAAAAATTAAAACAAAACTTTTTATTTGATACCCTACCTAGTTTAATCAGGAGTTAAATCCGTGCTTAATGTAGGCTGTTTTTCAAGGGCTCCATTAACCAGACGTTGCTAAATCTAATGATTCTCTGCTCGTCTTTATCTAGAACCGTCGACAATGATTCCTTTTCCTAAACACATTTACTAAACATTTATTGGTGCATTCTTCATTACTTCATCTGTATTCAAGCCTCTATTTCTCTAGCCTGTACGGTTTATGAAATCGATTCCCACCAGAGAAAACAAAGAATAGGACACCACCTTTTAAGGAAACAGACCTACGTTCATAGTCATCAAGATAGAACTCAAAACCCATTAATTGTTTGAATCTGGGTGCATACACAATTGTTCGGCAAATGGGAACCTGAGATGGATTCTTGAGCAAAATCTATTTACAGAACATGAAGTCGCCGTAGTCTAGTACGTAGTGTACTGGCCTATTAGACCTAAAGCCTGGGTTCGAGCCCCAGGCCAGACATCAAAACAAAATACAAAAAGTATTTCTTCGACGACTTCCTCTCAGCAGATTTCTGGCAAAAACTCTTTGGGTAAATAAAATTTCCATGAAAAGTTTCTCAAAAATTCTGTCGTTCGGAGTGGTGTGAGAAACTAGGTCGTAATCCTGACTGAAGGGTTGTAATGACCAATTAGTATGTCTAGGCAAAGGTTATTTGGAAAAGAAACCATACTTTCAGGATTAATAAATGCCAGCCAAGAGTTACGTACTATCGGCGTTACAACTGGACCTTATAGTACCCAAATAAGCCACGCTTTATAACCTATCCTAGCATAATTAACCTTTTTCTAAGAAAAACTCTGCTAATTATTATTGAGTTCTAAATAAAGTAGCATCAAAGGTGATGACTCCACAAGTACCATCGACTCACATTCAACATTTTTTTTACATTTTTCTTATTATTATTATTATTAAGGGGTTAAAGTGTTTGTGTAAAAGCTACAGTAAACCTGGGGAGGAGAGAACAGGCAAAAGTTTCCATCACTATTTTTTTTTTGTCTTTTTACAATGAAGAGGCTTCAATTCCTTCAACACTGATGCCCATCAACATCACTGTTTACTTATGGCCTTAAAGCTCAAATCCCTACATAACAAACCTATTATCATACATTTTTTAAAAGATGAATACCATCCTTTTCATTTAGAAGAACAACTTGAACATTAGAAAAAACGAATCAGAAACGTTCTGGAGACTATCACTAGTCCCTATCGAACCTTGAGCGACTGTATGTCTGCCTTGCTGCAGTAACAGGTAGCGGAATTAGCGGATAAAGAAACAGACAGTCCAAGTAAATTTCCCCCTCTGTCATGAAACTAATCATGGAGCCTTCTAACTTTTTGATGAAGATATCTTAGCTGGAAGGTATTCTTCTAAAGTAGTCGGAATCGAATATAAATTCAGATACCACATGAGGTACAGAGCACGCTTAAATTAACGCTCCAGGTCATGCAATCTGACGTCGTCAGTGTTTATCTGTTGGACTGAAATGACAAACCTTTTCTCACACAAGTTTTACAAGGACTTTCCGTTTTAAGACCATAGTGAGATACAGCTATAAGGAAGTCGCCGTAGTCTAGTAGGTAGTGCGTTGTCTTATTAGATGTGGGGCCTCTGTTCAAACCCCAGCTCAGACATGTCCAAGAAAAAGGAAATACTAAAAAATATTTTTTCGGTAACTGTCTTCTCAGAAGATTTCTCGCAAAAACTCTGCTATGAAAATTTTCTCGAAAATCTGCCGTTCGCAATAGACTTTAAACTATAGGCCCCACCACTCATGCGTAAAATTAACACACACACAACATATGTGGTATGAGAAGCTAGGTTGTTATCCTGACTGAAGGATTGTAATGACCAATTATGTATGTATGTATGCATAACTATAAGATCGTCATTCATACAGATATTTTCCAGATATGGACTACTTTTCGGGTACCAATTCAATTGCTTTCTTAAAGCTTTTGTAATCTGGAAAGAATGGATTGGCAGCAAATGCCTATAATGGTTTGTGTCTATGATATTTTAAAATAGTTAAGAAAATTTAATGTTCAAAATAGCTACCTTGCAAAGGAGTGTGAAGATCTTAAGATAACTCGTAGTATATTGCATATTCAGATGTTGCAAACTAAATATTTCCACTCATTCAGTAGAGTCTTAAAGCAAAATGCCTCTACAAATCCTTTAATATCAAGAAAATGTAGCAATTCACCTCCGTTGTTTTTTTTTTTTGTTTTTCTTCATCATTTTACTTCCGTTGTAAGTACGCTTTAATATTCCCTCATAACCACATTAATCTTAATGTCTCTCCATTATGAAGGCTAAATTGTCAGAAGAAAAAAAAACCCAAACGAAAAAAAAACCTTCTTTTAGCCGGTGTTTATTGTCACATACATACAGGAGATAAAGAGCGAGAGAGAGAGAGAGAGAGAACAACATTCTGACATGTGCATTGGGGGTGCTAGAGACATGTAACGCTGTCCTTTAAGACACAAATGTGTACGTTTGTGTTGTTAACATAGAGAGATAATTCATCACTTGTGTGTCATTTATTATTACAACCGCCCCCTAATAAGTGACACATCAATTTCTAATTGGCTTAAATAGTGATGATGATGATGATGATCATCATCATCATTTAAGGCATATCAGGTTTGGTTATCGCAAAACTCATAAAGACTTTGTGATGAACTCATCACAAATTTTAAATTTCCTTCAAAAAGTGTGTTTAAAAAAATGTGATGCAAAAAAACAGGAAAAAAGGAAATAATGATGACGTAGAGAAAAACTGGTAATGGAATTATGAAAACACAAAAACATACGAATTTCTTATTGATCCTTTGAATGTTTTCCGGCAAAAAATGTGGCATCACTAATAACAGAATTTTAAAAAAAGAAACACAACGTTGTGTACTGTAAAGAACACTTACTAGGTGACACAACCTAATGATGTTTTAATGGGCTTTCGCTTGATTTATCAACACACTGCTTAGCATCAGAACTCTTTTTATAGCGGTTTTCAGTCTTTGTTGTATATTTAATACTCTAGTATATTTACTCGTACTTTCGACAACAAAGCGCGAGCATCTTTTTTTCATCTATTGTAAACTCACATGGTATAAGAAATATACCATGGTAAACTTATTTAAACAGCTGATTATTGATATTTTTTGTTATTATTTTGGCGGATAGACGATCAGCTGTTTAGTTTTATATTTACCAAGCTTATTTACTAGACCTTTTTTCATGGTAAATTTAACAGAGCGTTGTATATTTGAAATGAATGCATTTTGTTGTTGCGTTGATGTAAGTGTAGTATTTATACTATATCTACCATACTTACCAAACCTACAAGGGTACTTTACTACCAAGAGTGAAAACCCCTTATATTTCATTCTAGCAAGTTTTTGATGCTCCGCAACATGTTGCCGATCGTTATCATAAATATTGTCTGTACATGTCTCCTGCAGTAGTCTGGTTCGATTTTAGCAGTTCACAGTGGATTACACCCTTCTAATCACACCGAATACATAGCATTACCTTGGCGCAATTTGTTGCCTACATTTCATACATACATACATACATATATAATTGATCATTACAAATCTTCAGTTAGGATTACGACCTAGCTTCTCACCCTACTTATGTCGTGTGTATTAATTTTATACATGAGTGGCGGGATCTACAGTTTAAAGTCGACCCCGAACTACTGATTGAAAAAATTTTCATGGAGAGTTTTCACCAGAAATTTACTAGTACCGTTTTGGCGGAGATGTTTGACCTGGGGTTTAAACCGTAGCCTTACATCTAATAAGACAACAAACCTAAAAAAAGTCGCCGTAATCTAGTAGGTAGTGAGTGTTTGAATAGACGGCCAGGGTTCGAGTACCAGGCCAGACATCAAGACAAAATACAAAAAATATTTCTTCGGCGAGTTCCTCTCAGCGGGTTTCTGGCAAAAACTCTGAGAGTAAATGAAATTGCCATGAAAAAAGTTTCTCAAAAAATCTGTCGTTCGGAGTCGACTTTAAACTGTAGGTCCCACTACTCATGTATAAAATTAACACACAACATACATAAGTTGTGTGAGAAACTAGAACGTTGTACAATGGGTCAATTCGACCTCCGGGTACTGTACTTGTCTTAATTGACAAGTACACGTCCTCTAACCTAACCTAACCTACTAGACTACGGCGAGTTCAAATGATATCTTGCGCTTGTGATTGTCGTTAGAAAATTATCTTTTATCGCTAATGATAATTCGATACAAAAATTATTTCTTTTTTAAATTATCAAACAGCATTTCATTAGTACAAAATGGTCTTTCAATGTCTCTCAGTTTCAGTTTATTTGGCATCTTATTTCCTTCCTTTGAATGAATTCTGGTGTCTTAAACACTTGGATGTGGGTTGCTTGAGTCATGCCTAAAGATTATTCAAATTTTTCTTGGGTTTGACATGAATATTGATCGTGTAATGTTTTCAATTTGTCTTTGATGTCAAAATCACAATTTCTGAAACAGGCAAATCGCTCAATACACTGAGTTTTTGATAGAGCGTAGGTACCATATACTTCCACAAACAAACATGACTGGCACGTGCAGTTTTCTTTGTAAACAAAAGTAGCTCAACAAAACTTTTCATAGGAGCTGCTTTTTCGAAAGTTTGAAAGATTTTCCAACGTGGAAAAAAATTTATAATGTGTCCTACCAAATCAAACAATTTGGGCTGATCTCGGCCCTTGCTCTATCAAGTGATGTATAAAGGGTCCGCCAAATAACTTTTTTTTTTGAAAATGGTTTAAAAAAAACTACTGAATATTTTCTCAAATTTCTTTTTTTATTTGAAAGTACAACCCTTCCGGTTAATTATGGAAAATAATGTCATTCAAATGGCTCCCTCGGCTGGCTATGCAGTAGCCTACACGATCGGTCCAATTTTTAAGCACATTATCGATTGTGTGCAGCTGCATTTCACCAATGGCTTCAAGAATATTGTCCTTTAAAGCATGACTCGCACGTGCAGTTTTCATTGTAAAAAAGTGGCTCAACAAAACTTTTTATAGGAGCTGCTTTTTCGAAAGTTTGAAAGATTTTCCAACGTGGAAAAAGAAATTTATAATGTGTCAAATGAAACAATTTGGGCTGATCTCGGCCTTTTCTCTATCAAATGATGTATACATAGCGAGTGGTTCTATCAAACGTAAATAACTGTGCCCTCATTCCACCAATTAGAAGCAACTTTCTTTGGTCCACGATAAAAATTTTGCAATATTTTACCCCCTACCACCTTTCTGACTAACGGACTTATATCGTAGGCTTCAAAGTATTTTTTTTTTCTTTATTTGCTACACTTTTTTTTAAATTTTATTTTAATGGAATTTTGTTAATTTTTTTTTAACAAATTAATGGTATTAAAAGCCGTAAAGGAGAAGTAATAAATAATCTCCTGTATTATTTGTAGGTTTCAAATTATAAGAATTGAATTTAAAAAAAGTTCAGACTTTTTAATAAGAAGTTATGTGCAGCAGCTATTTTTGTCCTTCTGTGGCCTGTAAATAATCTTCATAATGAAAAATAATCGCCATAGAAATTCGAAAGCCCTAGAATTGAAAGCAAATTAGCATTTTAATTAAATATTATGCTTTGTTAACCCCCTCCCCCTCCCCTTTTTTAAAACTTATAAAGTTTTTTTGTTTTTTGTTTCTGTTTTTTTCAAAAACTTTGCCACTTTAAGTACCCAGCTTTTTTATAATGGCCAAGATTTTCAATTCTTTTGCCGTACATTTCAGTTTCACTAAAATTTCCATTCAATTTCGAATTCACTTTATGTGAGTGCAAGAGAGATAGATAGTGTATGGATGTATGTATGCATGTAACTGTATGAGTTGTGGCCACTTGAAAACTTAATTTGTCTATTTAACATTTTAACAAACTTTAATTGACCCCATTTTACATTATTAACTGAGTGTGAAAAAAAGCATCAGCATCAGCAGCAGTAGCAGCAGCAGTAGTAGCGTCACATAATCATGGTCAATGTTAAAAAAAAACCATTCCAATTAAAATACGAAAAAAACAACAAACCCACCATAACAAATTGCTTTAAATCTTCTTCTCGTGCCGCCGAAATATAAAAAAAAGAAAGAAAAACCTGAATAATTAGGAATTAAAAAAGATTTTAAGGAGTGAAGGCAAACGGGACGAACTCTTCTTGGCACACAAGAAAAAAATTTGTGTTCAGTGTCATCTCCTCCGTCCAAATGATTGATGGTCTTCAAATGAAAAACACGCACACAAGAGAAAAAAAAGTGAATGAAATGATTGGTTTGAGTGAATGTTAATTTGTTATTCGTCAAGAATGGCTTAAAACAATTGGGGAAAACCCTTAAAAAAAGTCATTCTGCCAGTTAAAGTGTACCAAACAGAGCAGGAAACAGGAGGCTGCATGTAGGAAATATCATTTCAATGGATTTTTTTCTGTCCAGGGTTAGAAAAAGAAATGTTTTAATTTAGCCAACACATTAAGAGGATTAAAATTTAAAAAATAATAGAATAAATCCTCAAAATATACTCGAATAGAGGAACGGTAGTTAGTTCCCTTAGAAAGACAACATTTTACAAAATTGCCATAATTTAGACACGTTCTGTCTTCAATTCTCGTTAGTTATCTTTCCCAATGACTAGCTACCTGTATTATTATTTGCCGTGATGAAGTGCCTTCATACTGCTACCCTACGATCTATTATACTCTCCTAAAATTTTATAGTATATCCTTATAATGCCTGCCTCTTGACCTGATAAATTTCTGGATGCAGCACGAAGTCGACAATCACAACTCCCTGTTTAGCACTTGATATGCACCCGGTTGCTTCTTCCTTGGTTGTATTAATACCCCATAGGTTTCAAGATTGTGTTCCAATGATTCATTCCAATCGCTACAAAATCTACATGTTGGGCTCGCAACAACTCCCATTGAAAATAAATGTACAATGCACTGTCCAAAGGACGGGTTATCAACTTCAGATTATTTCCTGATTGTCTGATTTAGATGATTCTTTTATTGTAATTTCCCAAAAATAGTTTTAATTGCCTAGAAAGAAGAAAGAATTTTTGCCTCTCTTTCGTTAAGCATCCCTATCCTGTTGTAGCTGCCGTAGTCTAGTAGGTAGTGTGTTGGCTTATAAAACGTGAGGCCACGATTCAAACCCCAGGTTAAATATCTCCAACAATAAGAAATCTGAAAAAAAATTCTTGGGCGACTGACGCTCATCAGATTTATAGCAAAAACTCTGGGGGTAAAGTAAAATTGCCATGAAAAGTTTCTCAAAAATCTGTCGTTCGTAGTCGACTTTAAACTGTAGGTCCCGCCACTCACGTATAAAATTAACACACACAACATAAGTGGTGTGAGAAGCTAGGTTGTAATCTTGACTGAAGGGTTGTAATGGCCAATTATGTATGTAAGTATGTATGTATTCCTACCTAAACATTCGCTCCCACCCCACAGAAGGGTTCTGGCCCCATAAAGGACGTGGAAGTTACCTTCCTCGCAAGCTCGTCTGCTTGCTCACTGCCGGCAATTACCACATGACTGGGCGCCAGCAGATGATAACCTTATTCTGTTAATTTAACTGATTCTGTTCCCTCAGGCAGTTCCATACTATCTTCGATTTCTGCTCATAAGAGTCGAGTGCTCAAATGGCAGCTAATCGACTGTCAGGTATGTTCAATTCAACTTGAACAAGAGGTACAGAAGACAGAACATATCTCACTGTAGACAAACTGTTATATTCTCGGAATTAAAACCTCGTGCTATTCCATGTTCCAAGATATGAAATATAAGGTAACTAATATTCAATTGTTTAATTCGATACATTTTTCTTAATTTAAACGTAAATTTTTTCCCAATTAAATGATCAAGTGTTGTTATTTAAGACAGTTATTGCTCTCTAAACAATACATTTAAAGATAATAACAGAAATGATAAGCCAGAGTCATGGCCAAAACAAAAAAAACTAACGCCATATGGTTAGTAAAGCATTAGGGTTTAACATTGTTGTTGTTGTTGTTAGTGTTTAACAGCCAACAGAAAGAGAAAAAAAAGACAAAAACAGAAGCACGAGTATTTTTAAATGAACTCCTCTTGAAAACAAAAGCGATTACGAAATTATCAACAAAAACACAGAGGGACAGAGGGACATGCAAGGAAGAAATGGAATTAAATACAGACTCAGTTGAAACCAAATGCCAACAACAACACGAAAAATAACTAAATTGTACAAACCAGCCACCAACAAACAGACATCAAGTCTTGACATTAATTGTTGCTGGTGGTGTAGAAGTGTTGGATTTGCGTGTCATGTAATTGAGATTTTTTTTCTAGTTTTTGTTTTTATTTTTAATTTTCAAAAAACAGAAAGCAAAGGAAAGAAACAAAATTAAACAGCAGCAGTAGCAGCAGCAACAACAGCAGTTAATAAAAAGTAGTTGATAATGTTTGGTGATGATGATGCTGGTTACCGCTTTGTTCACGCTTTAGTATTTGGCTGACATTATGGTCTCGTGTTTTTTTTTTTTTGCTTTGGTAAACTGAAAAGTTGTGGTTAAAATGTGGTTAAAAAGTACTTTTAATTAAATGCATTAAATGCACTAAGCAATACAAATTTAAGTAACCCTAGTGCAACACTGTCTTTAATATTAAAACTCCTTCCTACTATACTGTCATCGATAATAAATTAAAGAATCCATTAAGAAATTGCTTTCGTAAATATATGTATGTATGTATAAAGAAAATTAAGTTTTAACTGCTACAAATAATAACAATAATAACAAAATAATTATGTGGCATGCCGCATAATTGCACACACAGATCCACACAACATCCACCCACTCGCAAGCACTCACAATACCATCTAAATGAAGACATTAAACACAACTGTTGTGTGCTAATGCTGTTGAAATTAAACAATTTTATGACTTCATTTAAGGTGCCCCCATCCGCAACCGCAACATGCAAACCAATCAACCGAACCAAAGCAAACTGAACTGAACAGAACAGAACTGAACTGAACCAACTCACAACCATTCATTCAAACACCCAACCACCCACCTATGTATGTAGACAAGCGCTTAATTTCTTATGGAAAACAATTCATTTTAATTTCGAAAATTATATTTGAAATTAAATTTATTAGTTGTTGTTGCTGGTGTTGTTGTTCTTGTCGGGAAAACATCTTTAAAACAAATGCAGGAAAATGATGCAAAAACATGTTAAAAAGATTTAAAGCCAAATTAAATGAAATGAACCAAACAAACAAAGTGTAGCAAAATAATTTGTCTTGGAAATAATTTTTCAGCTCGTGGCCTTAAACATCAAGTCTCAATTGAAAAATACAGTGAAAAATGTAAAGATATCGATTACTTGTTAAATGGTAACGATACACAATATAATGATTTTCGCTTGTGGTTGCTGGCATGCAATGCAAGCAATGAATGGAAAATTAATTTTGAACGCGAAAGGTTATGAAGAGTATTGCATTACAGCAATTTCAACAGAGGCCATCAGGCGGAAGATCTAATTTTCTTTCATGTTCCCCTATTAAGCAAAGACCAGTAACCATCCAAATCCTCGGGTAGGGTAGCGTAACTACTTTTACTGTTTATCAGTTTACGGTCACGGTCCATCATGATCCTCAAACTACACATAGCCACAGAAGTATACATACGGATAACAAATTTCAGAAATTTTTTTAACTAATCCGTTTTAGTTGAAAATCTTTGTAAATGTCTGACAACTTTCCTCGATTTTAAGACGGTCTTGGTTAACTTTTGTGGGCCCTTTGGTTCAGAAATTTGTGAAATTTGTAAATCGGATGCATACCTTTGTGGGCCTGTGCAGGGCCACAATTCAGTTCAATTTCAGAAATTTGTTAACCAATGCAAAAGACCTTCTTAACATCAAGGAAACTATAAAGATTTTCAACGAAAACAGATTAGTTAAAAAATTTCGGCAATTTTTTAACCGTACGTATAATTTAGTAACTGTGTGTACATCAGGCAACCAGTTGTTGGTTGTAGTAGTCTAATGGATAGTGTGTTGACTTATCAAATTCCGATAAGAATCTGACATATTGAAACGAAACGAAAAGCATAGAAAAGTATATTTCCCTCAACGACACCCTCTCAGCAGTTTTTTGGCAACAGCTCTGAGAGAAACAACACAGTCTTCTCAAATCTATCAATCAGAGCTTACCGTAAACTATAGATCCAGGCAGCAGGTATATTAGCAACTGGATTACCTTCAATGCTTGCATTCGCCTGCATAGACTTCTTACTTACTTTTAAGACTGCCTACTGGTAAGGATCCAACAATTCGTAGCCTGTACTTAGTAACTTTGACTTCAAGCTTCAATTCTGAGATAACTTCGTAGCAGTGTTTGACGTTATTGAAGTGGGTTATTAATAAATTTGTTGGATCTGCTACAACACATTAGAACCCAAATAATGGGCGATTTTTTAAGAGCTATAGGAAAAATTTTCAAAAAAAATCACATAAAATTCAGAAGAATACATGAAATCTTTATTTGAATCGATAGTACGGTCCATATAATTTAATGTTTGAAGATTATTTCATGCAAATGTTGACCGCGACTGCGCCTCAAATGGTCCATCCGCTTAGTCCAATTTTGGCATACTCTTTCCAACATTTCGGCCGGTATCTCACGAATGCCTCCAATGATGCCACCAGCCCATAAACCGCACCAAAGTGTGACTTTTTCTGGATGTATTGGTAGCTTTTGCTATGCTTCTGGCTGACCTTCACTCCAAAATCGACAATTCTGCTTATTTACGTATCCATTGAGCTAAACATGAGCATCGTCGCTGAACACAATTTTTCGATAAAGAAGTGGATCTTCGGCTAACTTTCTAGGAGCCCATTCACCAAAAATTCTGCGTTGCGGTAGGTCGTTCGACTTCAATTCTTGCACCAGCTGTATTTTGAAAGGCTTCACACCTAAATTCTTCCGCAAAATTTTCCACGTTGTTGAGTAACAGAGGCCCAATTGCTGCGAACGGCGACGAATCGATAATTGATGGTCATCATTAACACTGGCCGATATACAGCTGCGATATTTTCTTCAGTTCGCACTCTACGTAAACGTGTTGGTGGTTTAATATCCAACAATGTAAATTTGGTGCGAAATTTAGTCACAATAGCCCGAATAGCCGCTTCAGTGGGTCGATTAAACTGACCATAAAATGGAAGAAGCGCGCGATGAACTTTCTTAACAGAGCACGCATTTTGTTCGTTTGTAACACGATTCATGGTTAAATTATAGACCAAACTGAAGATGTTTAACAGTGCAACAAAACACGAAACGTGCGTGAGCTGTTTAAACCAGTGTTACCAAAAAGATAATAGCTAAAAAATCAAGAAAGTATATTCTCGAAATGTATAGGAGCCAAAGAAGGCTAATGTGGTTTTGCTAGGCAATAAAGTCAAGACGTCTTTTTGTCAGAAAAGAAAACATTTTTGGAATGGATTTGGGCAGAGAAACATTGATCAAACCATATAGGGGCTATAAAGAGACTATTTTTGTCAGAAAAATAATTTTTTTGTAGAAAAATGTGGAAGTTAGTGTCACTTTTTATTTATTTTCCATCTCTCCCTTTCCAAAACAAACAATTTATGTTTTAAATAAAGTAGTCGCTCACTACATATCATTAGATTTATACTTTTACGCTATACTTCCCCTTTTCGTTTAAAGTTTAATGGCTTTTCTCATTGCAAATGTTGCATGTTTGTTGATTTGTTTGTATTTTTGATTGCAAATTTTTCTAAAGAAATTTTATTTCATTTGAATAAAATTTTCTAATTTTTTTTTTGTTTCTTTTGTTTTATTGGCATGACTTTGTGTTGCAAACAATCATACTGAAAACAAATAGTGTCAGCATCTTTAGCAGCAACAGCAACAGCAGCAGCAACAGTAAATTATCAAACAATTGCATACAATAATAATTGCTTATGATATTGAAACTTTTGTTGTTGTTTTTTTGTTGTTTTTTTTTTTTGTTTATTTGTTATTGAAATTTAAATTCCTTTAAATTGTAGCAGAGAAAGTTGAGCAATGAAAAAATAAATAAAATTTTCATATGGAAATATGTGTGGAAATAATAGTTTGTAATAAAAAAAATTAACTGTTAACATGTAAAAGATTTAAAATTATTAAATTATTGTTTAATTGTTATAAAAATTAATGAATAAAAACCCTAATATACTTGGGATTTCTAAGGTTCCGTCTTAATACCAACAGTTCCTATTCCATCATTAACTATAGCTCCAGGAAGACCTTGTTTAACAATCTTGATAGCTTTATCAAGGTTCGGATTTTATCCAAATTACCATTGACTAGACCTACTCCATCAATAGATTCTGGGCGCCCAAAGTCTGAGAACCTCAAGTACAGGACAATGATAGCGAAGATGTTTTGCGGCCTTCGTTTCCTACTCGTAATTACAATTTCTGCAGAAGTCATTACGAAATATTCCCAGATTTCAATCATGGGTAATCAGGAGGAAGTGTCCTCTTATAATTGCTATGACCTACCTATAACGCAAAATGGTTAGACTCTGCTTATACTGTTAGTATGTCTAGTCTCAATGAAAGTAGGTTCAGTATACCCTATCTTTAGCAAGTAAGTAAAGCTTCTGGTTTGCCCCTCAGTAAAGAGGCGTACGCAGGTGTTATAACCTTCTATGTCTCCGAGTCCAGGAACCTATTTAAGAGTAGTCTTGGATAATCTCTCTCACTCTCTAGAGATTTAATGATCACTTTGCTATCAGTAACTAATAGCTTACATCTTTAATCGATTTTCTCTGAAGGGAACACAGCGACTGCTTTTAAATCCATTATTGCGGCCTAAATAGTACTTCAGTCATCGGGTAGTGGAAAGAGCAGTTGAATTGAATTGGTCATTACAACTTTTTCGTCAGGATTACAACCTAGTTTCTCACACCATCCGTGTTACGCATCCATGACTGGCGAGATGTACAGTTTAAAACCGATTCCGAAAAAATTTTTTAGAAATTTTTCATGGGAATTTGTTTCATTCTCAGAGTTTTTGCCAGAAGACCACTTTCAGCAGTCTTCGATCGAAGAAGTCGATTCCGAACGACAAATTTTTGAGAAATTTTTCATGGGAATTTTTTCATACTCAGAGTTTTTGCCAGAAGATTGCTGAAAGTAAGTCGTTAAAGAAATTCTTTGTCATATTACGTTTTGTTCGATGTCTGGACTAGTGTTTGAACCACGGCTTCAAGCCTACGGCGACTTGAATTTTAGCACTGTTCTGTAAAGATTCCACATCCAATTTAATCAGTCATTGAATAATTGGATGACAGTCTACAGCTTGTTTCACCAACATATTTGGTAGTAATCAATTGAGAAAATAATTCCGTAGATAATGTAGTCCTAACAGGGTCCCAGCATCCTTATAACGGGCTCAAGACATATTTTATACCTTTTTTCCAATCCAATTACGAGCAGCATCGTAGTTTGATTATAATGTCGTACAGAAAAAAAATTTTCCCCAGTTTTCGCTATAAAGGACAATTGCCGCCATAATCAGTATGGATTGTATATTCATATATGCCAGCTACTCCGTTCTTAGTATGGGTATTGATAAAACAAATACTACGTGGCCATCAATCATTGCATACCGCACAATGAAATAGAGAACCAATATCATGCAAAATATATTCATTCATTCATTATCATTGAGTAAATATTCAACTTTGATTATTCTAAACAATAACATGCAGTTGCTCCCTTCACCCCCCTCCCATACTCTCCTGTTTTTACCATAATTTTTTTCCATCTCTTAAGAATTTCAAAATCTCGGGCTTTTTTCGCAAATTCATTAAAATGCAGAAATTTCAGTAAAATAATACAGCAGAAGTAAACCATTGAATATGAATTGATTTGTTGTTGTTTTTATTTCTTTTTTTAAAAAATTAAAATATTTTTCCATCGAAACGAATAGAAAAAAAATCTTGAAAAAATATTCCATAAAATATTCGTCTGTACGTAGAAGTATTTACTGAAAGCTGCCACCGCCTGCATTCACTCAATAAATATATATATGTGTGTGTGTGTAAACTGCATTCATTATGAATTTTAAGTACTTTTTATCAATAGAATTTGACTGAATGAAGAAACTAGTAGAAATTGATGAAAAACGAAAGACGAAAAACCGAAAGAAACAAGAGTAACAGAGAATAAAAGAATAAAAGAAATCGAAATAAAATCTATTCAGTACAATCGTTGCAATGATTTGCCATAAAAATCAGTCAATTGCGAAACCATCCAACACCAAAACCATAAATAAAATGAACAATAAACTGCGAATACATTAGGGATATTCACTTGAAATTTTTTTAAGAACCTTCTGTAATATTCTTGAAAAATTTGAAATTGAAAGTCATTGTTCTTGAAATGTTAGATTGGTGAAGTTACATTCCGTTCTATTTATATTTGATTTATTTTAGATTTGGCAACTTCTAGAAATTTACTGTTGATTTGTTATTGCTTTTATATTTTGCTGTCTTTCTCTGTGAGTTTTGTTATTACAATTTAATCTTAGTTTATTTTTGTTTTCGCAATCTCTTTGTTATTCTATCATTATCTCTTTTTCTTATTCTTTTCTGACTTCGTGACAGTTTTTAAAACATTAAGGTGTATAGGACTGTAGTCGTCATGAAAGTTTTATAAAACTTTTGTCATTTATTTACAAACTCCATCGTAGAAGATACTGAAAAACACTTGACGGGATTTCCATAATTTTGACTTGGGCTGGTGGGCTTCTTTAAATCCTGTTCTAAACTTCTTTTTCGTTTCGCAATTCTATTTAATTATCAGAATCAGTTCTTCGCTTTCGACCTTTTAAGGGTAATACTAAAACTGACCCTAGTGCACTGTATTAAATAATGAAAGTACATTCTTAAATAAGGGATGTGTAGATCGGAAGGAGAAAAATCTTTGGGTTGCTAATAGTGCGGACAGAGTGTATAATGCTTAGCCTTTGAAGTACACAAACGGAAGCCCATAAAATTCTTGTAATTGAAGATCACGATTATAAATTTATCTGCCCAGTATAGCCACACTTTTTTTGGAATTTTATGTAATTTTAATGAATCCTGAATACATACATACAGGTGGCTGATATGTATTACAACCAACTTCAGGTTGTTATCATTTGTAAACCGCTCGTCTGATAGCTGACAGGTTTATTCCAGTGACAGTTCATTTTATTATTTACAAGCTTACAAAAGCATTTTGATCTATTGCATTCGGTAAAAAAAAGTTATTCCTGATGGAATTCAAGCGTGATAGTGTGATTGCTTTATATTTGGCCGGAAAACCACAGGTGGCTATCGTTAGAGCTCTCCAGCATTTAAATGTGAAAAAATCTTTTGTTTCTCGTCCCATTGCTCGTTTCCGTGATACTGGCAGTGTTGCATCGCATCCAAAAAGTGGACGAAAAAAACGGTAACAACACCAGAAATGATCCGAAAAGTGAAGGCCAGATTTGATCGAAATCCACGCCGCAGTGGTAGAAAAATTGCTCGTGACCTGAACATATCGCGAGAACGGATGCAACACATATTGAAAAATGAGCTTGGACTAAAGCCATTGAAGTTCCAAAAAGTACAAGAGCTCACCGATGGACAAAAAAAGTTAGACTGGACAGAGCCAAGGTGTTACTTCGCTTGCACGAAAGTGGCCAGTTACCGAATTTGGTTTTCTCCGATGAGAAGCCATTCCAAATTGAGCAGTTTGTGAACAAACAGAATGATCTGGTTTACTTGCCAAAGAGGTCAGCTGAAAATTTACACCTGCGATTGGCCACCGGAACTCAAGCGCCGCCGATGGTAATGGTGTGGGCCGCCGTAACGGCCGATGGTCGCTCTTCGCTGGTATTCATTGACCGTGGGGTCAAAATAAATGCCGAATATTATCGGGAAAATGTCTTAAAGACAGTATTGAAACCCTGGGCAGACAAACATTTCGGCCGCAGACCATGGACATTCCGACAGGACTCAGCACTCAGCACGCGTCACTAAAATCTCCGGATCTCAATCCGTTGGACTTTTGCGCCTGGGGCATTTTGGAGAGTAAGGTTCTCACTAAAAAATACCAAAGTGTCGATCATCTCAAGACGGCGCTTCGCCGGGAGTGGGCCAAAATACCGCGGAGCCACTTTCGTGCAGCCTGTGATGGCTTTGTCGGCTGTTTGAAGGCAATAATTCGTACCAAAGGTGGTCAATTCGAACAAATCTAAACTGATTCTAAAATTTGATGTTATTTCCAACATTTTTTGCTTTTGGACAACAAACTTAAAAAAAAAATTAAAAAAATATAGCGCTTTACTTTGTTGCATTATATATCAGCCACCCGTAATTGGTCATTACAACCCTTCAGTCAGGATTACGACCTAGTTTCTCACACCAATTATGTCGTGTGTGTTAATTTTATACATGCGTAATGGGACCTACAGTTTAAAGTCAACTCCGAACGACAGATTTTTGAGAAACTTTTCATGGCAATTTTTACTTACTCAGAGTTTTTGCCAGAAATCTGCTGAGAGGAAGTCGCCGAAGAAATACTTTTTGTATTTTGTTTTGATGTCTGGCCTGGGGTTTGAACCCTGGCTTTACGTCTAATAAGTCACTCCCACTACCTACTAGATTACGGCGAATCCTGAATATCCCTACGAATTAATCTGCAATCCAAATTCATAAAATCGTTATGATTCACAAAATCTGTATTCAATGAAAGCGCTGTGCTCTTAAAAATTCTTATATCAAGAGCTGGAATTCGATTTTTTTCTAAAGACTAAATTATGCAGAAGAAAAAAAAAATTATGTGGTTTGCTGGAATAACAGCGTATGTGCAATTTTTTTTTTAAATTAACGCACATATTTCTTGTCTTGCATTTACATACATAATTCAGTCAGGCTTACGACCTAGCTTCTGAAACCACTTATTTTGTGTGCGTTAATTTTAAACATGAGTGGCGGGACCTACAATTTATAGTCGACTCCCAACGATAGAATTTTTTTTGAGAAACTTTTCATGACAATTTTATTTACTCCCAAAGTTTTTGCAAGAAATCTACTGACAGGAAGTTGCCGAAGAATTATTATTTCATATTTTGGTTTTGATGTCTGACCTGGGATTTGAACCCTGGCCTTACGTCTAATAAGCCGACACACTACTTACTAGACTACGGCGACTCCTGTCTTGCATTTAATGTCAATTATTTAACGGCTCGGCGGTAGCACACTTACTACCTCAATCACAGGGAACCTAAACTGAATACGATTAATTCGCTTGAAGCGAACATTACGATCCGTACGTAATACGATTTTAGATCCTAATATTCCAAAATTAGTCCACAATGTAGAGTCGCCGTGTAGTGGCTTATTAGACAAAAAGCCAGGGTTCGAGCCCCGGGCCAGACATCAAAATAAAATACAAAAAGTATTTCTTCGGCGACTTCCTCTCAGCAGATTTCTGGCAAAAACTCTGAGAGTAAATATAAATTGCCATGAAATAGTTTCTCAAAAAATCTGTCGTTCGGAGTCGACTTTAAACTGTAGGTCCCGCCACTCTTGCACAAAATTAACACGCACAATGTAAGTGGAGTGAGAAACTAGGTCGTAATCCTGACTGAAGGTTTGTAATGACCAATTATGTATGTATGTAATGTATTGCAAGACCATGTATTCAAAACCAATTAAAAAATTGGTGGCTGGGAAGTTTCTCCTCATCCACTTCTAACATAAACCTTATCCCGTCCATCTACCATTTCCTTCGTTTCAAAAGTGCCATGAAAGTCTCACAAAAAATCTATCGTTCGGAGTCGAATTTGAACTGTAGGTCCCACCACTCATGTATAAAAATTACCACTCACAACATAAGTAGTATGAGAAACTAGGTTGTAATCCTAACTGAAGGGTTGTAATCACCAATTACTATCACGGTAATCGTAGATTTGTGCATATTTTTCTATGCAAGCCATTGTAAAATATGGTAATTTGAAGTTGATTTGCATATTTTGCTGGTTGTCAAGAAAACAACGGAAGGAAATTTGCACCAAAAAAAATTTTTCAAATACATACTGGCAACATAATTTTCTGCTAAAACAATGATTGCAAAATCATTTTCTAATTAATTTTAAATTACAATATCACTATCAACACAAAGCACACACACTCGTACCCATTATAATTACAATTATAATCAGAGGCACATACCTAATAAAATAGCATCATAACATGGCATAGCATAGCATAGCATAGCTGGCATGGCAAAGCATAGCTTTAGTTATCATTGAAGCATTAGTAGTTAATGATAATGACGATGATAATGACGCCGCTACTGAAACTGAGATGCCAACGCTGATTTATGAAATGAAGTTGTTGTTGGCGGTTGGTTGTTTTTTGTGCTGTATCATGTCATGTAAATTGCGAATTTGCGAATTTACGAATTGTGAAATGTGAATACGTTGGTGTATCCGTATTGTAACTGTAAATGTCATGTGTATGTGTGTGTGTGTCGGGAACACATGCTGTTGAATAAACGCAGACGTTTATTATCTGGTTCGCTGGAATTTTCCGCCACCTTCTTCTAACGAGTGCAGCAGTTAAATATGTAGAGTTTCTGATTCCCTTTTTTTGTTTCTTCATTTTCATTTCAAAAGATATTTGCACGAGCAGTTGAAATTGTACAATAAATTTAATATTTAATCGCTTAACAATAATGTAATTAAACTTGTCATCAGCCAGCCAGCACACTGCTACCGCTACAACTACAGCCATATTAATGTCAGTCCATTAGAAACAAAAAAAAAACACAAAAACGTTGGCTTTAACTTTGATGGGCCAGCTATACATAGCATAGAACATATTGTGTGGCAACACATTGTGGCAACAATAGCATCAAATATTCATCTGCCGTCGTAACCCACTATGAGTCAGAAATTATTATACGAGCCTATGCACATCTAAATATACTCACGTTCAAAGGTTTTCAGACAGGCTAACAAAGCCTAACAGTGAGTAGTATCAGCATCAATTATTGTTTTAAATATCCAACAAAATCCGAGATAATTTTCATGCCGTTTATAAAGTAGGCCTCTTTATAATTTACTTAAATAAGACGATGAAAAAAAAACACTGTCAGTGTAATTCGGAAATCAGAAAAGATCGCTGCAGTATTATGAAGGCAATTGTGCAAGAGCTACCGAGATATGATACGATCCTAAAATAAATTTGGAAGCCTATAAAGACCCTGAAGTCGTCATAGTCTAGTAGGTAGTATGTGGACTTATTAGACGTTAGGTCACAGGTCAAACCCCAGGTCATACATCGCCAACAAAACGAAATATGAAAAAAATATTTCTTCGGCGACTTTCTCTCAGCAGATTTCTGGCAAAAACTCTGAGAGTAAATAAGAAAATTGCCATGAAAAGTTTCTCAAAAAATCTGTCGTTCGGAGTCGACTTTAAACTATAGATCCCGCCAGTCATGTATAAAATTAACACACACAATATAAGTGGTGTGCGAAACTAGGTCGTAATCCTGACTGAAGGGTTATAATGACCAATTATGTGTGTAAAGGTTGAATTTTCAAAAAAAATTAGCAAAAGAAAATTAACCCGAGTACTAACAGGATATCAGATAATATCGAAATTCATGGCGGTCATTAACATCAATTTACTATCATTCAACCTGAGACATATTTCATCTCCTTTTGCCATTCGGTAGTTTCCATTGTCTTACAGAAATTTTCGGAAGTCCAAAGCGCAGTTCTTCTTTGTCTTAAAAATGTACGGAACTAGACTGGCTACAGTAATCCCTCGATTTACGTCGCTGTTGGTTCTAAAAGAAAGCGACTTAAACGAATTTCATATTGCTTATACAAAAAAGTAGTATGTTTTTAACAAGGAACTTAAAAAAGTTACAGTAATCCCTCGATTTACGTCGCAGTTGGTTCTAAAATAACGCGATGTAAATCGAAAGACGACGCAAATTGAAGTTAGTGGGAACAAAAAATTTGACGACGTAAATCGAAACAACGTTAATCGAGGCGACGTAAATCGAAGGATTACTGTATTATGTTAGGTTAGCTGGCGAATCCTGCACGAAAGGTTTTGCTACTTAGGCCATTTATCATCCATATGATCATACCATCTTATCATTGTGATTTCAACGTATTAAAATAAGGATAGCAATAGCAAGATGACAAAAATTAGAAACCCAGAACCTCAGGCACTGAAAAATGAGACGAAAAGTAGCATATTCGTCCCCCAATTACTGCTCCTGCAGAAAACATTTGATGGAATGCAGAGTCTATCGGTATAACTTCTAATAAGGCAGTGACCTATGAGAACTGCAAGAGATCGGTAGGTAACCATGCTATTTAAAGAAAGAACACACAGTCCTTTACACATCCATATTAATCCTACAGAGCCTAGCAATACTGCACGTACTCTCCTGTTGCCTGTGGAATGAATAACCAATTTAACTGAAGGAAGTGAAACACCTATGCCTTGTAATATATCGGATATTGTGAACACCGCGCCAACAATATAATTTCCAGCCGTACCCCCGGGTTTTCCAACTTATATAAGGGTTATGTTTGAATGGTCTCCATGCAGTCATGGTCAAGGCAGAACATTAGATACTTGATCGCAGTCTGGCTATCCAAGTAAATTACAAGATTTTTAAGAAAAATCCCATCTCCAACAAGCACTGACCTGCTTTCAATATGGGTTGAAAATCCGCCTAGATATTCCTGCAGTGTGTAGTCTATATTAGTACCCATAATATATGTCCAATTGTGCAGAATTTTGAAACCTTCGTTATATGCTCTAAAGACCCTGCCGGGTACCTCCACATCGTCAGAGAGTAATTCTCTACTTGCAATCGTAAAATCATATTTCTAACAGCGAAAATGCTAAGGAATCCTTTGCAGTATTGCAGCATATGCAGATTAAGCCAGGATTGCATGGACCTTAGACCCTTATAGAATGTCAGACAAAAGCCAACTAAGTATAATTGGGGTGTGGAACAGTGCCAATTGCTGATTACGACAGCTGACTAGCAGAGCATCTAAAATCAAAACTAGCAAGAATGTAAAAACATTATCTATTTGAAGTAACTTATCAATGAGGCCACTCATGATAATCAGTAATAAACGTTAAAGTCAAGAGCCTTCTATGAAAATATTTCAACAGTAAAATAACAACAACAAGAGAAAAATATGTGAACCAGCAAAAAAAAAGGTAGAAAGGAAAAATGCATTTTGAAGCTGTTGAATAAATCGCATCAGAATGGTTTACAGGCGAAATTAAGCGTAATAACGTATTTAACAGGCATAACCATCAGTGAGTGAAACACTATAAATGTTTGAACAATAAGCAGCCTCAGAATGACGGCAATAGATAATGATGTTCATGATAATGATGATGAGGATAACCTTAATGCGATCACAGCATATTAATTGCATTTAAATGATAGATTTCTACACACACACAAACACTGGATGGTTGCCTGATGGAATGACAGACACATGGACTGAGTGAATGATGATTATTGGTTATTAGTCAGTCTATCATCATTTTGGCCCACTAATTGTACTGGATATGTTTAAAAATATGTATGCATGTACTCGTATGTGAGATAATAAAGGAACTTCAAAAACTGCAAGTCAAAGGAAGTAGTAGGTTATGAAGGTTGTATTGGTGCAAATATGCATCAAATAATGTTTATACAGCATATGTTTTCAAATGAAGTTCTTTAATGCATAAGCAGAAAGTCCGTTTAGTGAACTTTTCTAATATTTATCCATTTTGTTTCCAATACGATTACGATATTTAATTGCACGATATTCTTTAGAACCAACATAAAAACGTAACCTCTTTACGGTCTTGTAATGCAATTTCGACAAATGTGGCACAACATGCTAGAATACGTTCTACTTGCGGTACTTAATCTGCTGGGTTTTCCCACTTAGGCCATTTCATTAGGCCCATTGTGCAACCATGTTTTTTGCAGAGAGAAAGATACCGATGCCATCATTAAGGAGGAGTTGTCTGACATTAACCGTTTCGGTTCTCTTTCATCAGGGGTATCTTGAATGAGGTTCCCAGTACTCTTACAAATTTGCTGAAGTAACGGGCAGTGACATTTTTGGCGCTAAAAGGTCTCTTCCTGCTTCTCCAACGGGCCAACGGGTATGCATCTTCAGTAAGCAAAGAACCAATAGGATAAGGTTCAACATAGCGATCGAGTAGGTTCTCTTCTCTACCCTTGAAGCATTAACCTAGTTTCCAGCTTAATTGTGGTCAACAGAATCCGTATGATCGGCTCACATAGAAGGTTGTCGACCATTCTAACCAATTCATCTTAGTGGATCACTATGCCCAGGGAGCCAGATATAAATCGCCATTTTCAGAAGAAATAGGCGAAATTCAGCCTTTTAATCGCAAAGAAGATAATCATGAAATCCGTCTGGAATATACTGTTGAAGTCGCCGTACTCTAGTAGGTAGTATGTTGGCTTATTAGACATAAAGCCCGGGTTCGTATCCCAGGTCAGACATCAAAACGAAATATGAAAAAAAATATTTCTTCGGCGACTTCCTCTCAGCAGATTTCTGGCAAAACTCTGAGAGTAAATAAACCTGCCACGAAAAAGTTTCTCAAAAATCTGTCGTTCGGAGTCGACGTTAAACTGTAGATCCCGTCACTCACGTATAAAATTAATGCACACAACATGAGTGGTGTGAGAAGCTAGGCCGTAATCCTGACTGAAGGGTTGTAATGGCCAATTATGTATGTATATGTATGTATGATACAAATGTCTGCTATCCAAGTTTTCAATACATACAACGGAAATCGTTCTCCATCCAACCCCATTCAGCCAAAAGTATATGTGTTCACGAAATTTGGAGGAGGATTCAAGTTCCAGTGCTGTCTACTTGGTATAACCATGTTGAAGCAATGGTTATATAATTAGTTTTAGGGGACCCTATAATACTGAGGAAAAATAATCTTAGTTCCCGCCATATTCTATTAGCTGCTTATGTTAACAGTTTGCCGAATTCAGCCTGGGTGACGCAAGACTTGTCTGTTGCTACAGAAGAATCTTAGTAGGACGCCTTTTCAACATGGCGTAACCTATGGTGGGGGGCGTTATCCTTAAAGCACTAGTAACTAGGTTGGCAGATTTCCTTTCTCCTACCTTCTAGAATTTTGCAGTTACATTGTCTCCCAGCCAACATACATAACATAACATAATTGGTCATTACAACCCTTTAGTCAGGATTACGACCTAGTTTCTCACATCACTTATGTTGTGTGTGTTAATTTTATACATGAGTGGTGGGACCTACAGTTTAAAGTCGACTCCGAACGACAGATTTTTTAGAAACTTTTCATGGCAATTTTTATTTACTCTCAGAATTTTTGCCAGAAATCTGCTGAGAGAAAGTCGCCGATAAAAAATACTTTTTGTATTTGTTTAAATGTCTGGCCTGGGGCTCGATCCCTGGCTTTTTACGTCTAATAATCAAAAACACTACCTACTACACTACGGCGACTTCGTCTCCCAGCCAACTCAAATAAATAAAAAAAAGCCACATAAGCTTGTCAGTCTCTTTTTGTGGTGTTCGATCTCCCCAAGACTTTGAAAAGTAGGACTAAACGCTAGGCACTTCTCCTTAGACGAAAACTGAATGCAATTAACCCCAGTCTGGGAAAGATAAATTCACGGCCCTTTAAATATCTTGTGAACAACACGAGCTTAGTCTTCTGGGGATTAACTGCAAGATCGTCGTACCGGCTTTAATTGCAACAGATTTTAGAAGCAAGGTTTTAGCGCTCTGCCAACTTCACAGTAAAACAAAAAGCACGCATTTGAAAAGGGGCTTTAATAATGAAAATTGCAGGCATCTACCGATTTAAAACACTTTTTAAATGAACTTAAAAATAAACGTATTCATCGGCTTAAGGGAACAACATCTCTCGTCCTTTTTTTGCTTAAAAACTGTCTGACAATATAAAACCTTTGTGTATTGAAAACTAATTTTAGAAATTCTATTAAATAATTACAAATCTATGTACGTGTATGTATTCTTCTTGGCATAGACAATATATTTCCATTAAAATAACAAAAACTAATCCTTTTATTAACTAATTATCCATATCTAGTGTTTAAGAGGTTGGAAGTCCGGAGGCCGGGGGAGAATCATGACTTGTAAATGAGATTAAATTTGAATTGTAAATAATTTTCATTGTTGAATAGTTAGTCCTCCTCATTATGATTCAAATTCGAAATTTATTTCCAAACATATCGTTTCATATTTAATTTAATTGCCTGCCTACCCCATATCTTCTTCTTAATGTTTACAAATTAGAGAAGAGAAGATTTTAAATGGGAAAATACAATTTCAAGAACTAACTTTTAATAAACGTTTGTCTATAAATTAATTAAAAATGTTTGTATATTTTAATATTAGCCTCATACACTTACTGGCAAATATTGAAAGTGTTTGTTGTTTTTGATTTTTAATTTAAAACAAATCCTGATAATTTTGGTCTACAAAATCTTTAGATTTACTTCTACCCTACGCCTCACTCATAAACACCCATAACTAAACGAAAACACATGCCAGGCAATTTTCATAACCCGGAGTATTTTACTAGGCTTGACTTTACAATATATTTCCCTCTGTTACATACTTACATACATAATAAGTATTGTAGTTTACGAACATCATCAATAAACTCCCAAATGCTTATTTTGTAATTTCGAAAAGCAGATAAACAAGACGATTTAAATGCTTTGGGCATTTCCTTGAGAATTTCTTAAACAGTTTTGTTTGCAATAAACAAAAACGATTTTGATTTTAGCTTTTGGCCAACATTTAACACAAACTTCTTAAGACACAGCCACCCATCGTCCCATCCTTCCTAAAATACTGTTAAGATAATAAGAATTAAAGGGAAATAAATCTATTTTCGAAACGTACATAAGTACATACGTACTTCAATGAGGTTTAATATTAAGCAAAGACAATAGAATTTAAAATAGTTTTGTAAGAAGATGCAAAAGTAATTGAAAATTTAAGAAGAAATTTTACAATGAAAATCTCATTAATTTTACAATAAGTACAGGGTTTCTTTACGTTAAACTGTAGAATTTCCGGCGCACAGGCATAGAATATATGTATGTAAACCAATAAGTTAATCAATTTTCTTCACAATTGTTATCGCATCTCTCAATGTTAAAATTTTATCGATACCAACTAATCGTACGAAAACTTGTTGGTACTGCTTGGTCGAGAAAGTTCGGTTAGAAATTCAACCAAGAAGAAAACAAGGTTTTCTTATATACAGTGTTGGAAAAAATAATAGCGACACTTGAAGTTTTTAATATATTCTGATATTTTTCTTTACTTTTCCATAAATATTACAAAGTATATAGTAGTAAATATTACAAGTATATAAAATAAAAATAAGTGACTAGTTCTGCCAAATTCTTAAAAAAATATAATATATTCGAAAAAGGCCTGTAAAAAATAATAGGGACACTTTATGATGTGCTAAAAATATGTACCTATATTTTGTTAAACATTACCATCATTTCCAGATATTATTTCAATATTTGGTTGAAGCATTATTTTTATTACCTACTGACAGCGACGATTCATAGATCGCACAAGATTCGCACAGACGTCAGGGGGAATTGAATACCATGTCCCCTGAATTTTTTCCCACAATTCCTGTTAATTTTTTGATTTAAAGTTGTCGATTTTATTTTTTAGGACTCCCCAGAGGTGTTCAATGGGGTTTAAGTCCGGTGATTGGGACGGTCACTCCATTACAGGCACCTCATTCTGTTGAAACCACAATTTGACGCTTCTAGCGGAATGCATCGGATCATTGTCTTGCATAAATTCCCATTTAAGTGGCATTTCGTCCTCGGCAAACGGAAGCATTTTATTCTACAGAAAATCTATGTAGTCAGCTGTACACTTTTTTCCCTGAATCCAAACAAATGGGGCCAACGCCAGATGCCGAAAAACACCCCCATGTTTGACTGTCTTTTTTGTATATTTTGGGTTAAATTACAGGAAAGTCCACCTCTATATAAGAATATATGGAAAAATTTAAGTGTCCCTATTATTTTTTCCAACACTGTATATAAGACGTCGCAGTCTAGTAGGTAGGTAGAGTATTGGCTTATTAGACATGACATATCGGTTCAAACCCCAGGTCAGACATCTCCAACAAAACGAAATACCGAAAAATATTTCTTAGGTGACTTCCCCTTAGAAACTCTAAGAGTAAATAAAATTGCCATGGAAAAATCTGTCGTTCGGAATCGACTTTAAACTGTAGGGCTCGCCATTCATGTACAAAATTAACCCACACAACATAAGGGCTGTGAGAAGCTATGTGGTAATCCTGACTGAAGGATTGTAATGAGCAATTATGTATGTAAGGCATTTCGTTTCAAAATACAGATGGCAACCCTGTCATTCTAGAACTTACTCTAGTAGAGCAAACTAAATCCCTTACATACATAATTGCTCATTACAATCCTTAAGTCAGGATTACGACCTAGCTTCTCACGCCACTTATGTTGTGTGGGTTAATTTCGTTTCAAAATACAGATGGGTACCCTGTCATTATAGAACTTACTATAGGAAAGCAAGCACTTGCTTAGCTGAAGAAGCTTGATTAATAAAACTGAATGAAAAAAACAAAAGAATTATAAGAATGATGAGCAAATTTGCTTTCTAACTTCTTTATGGTCCTTACGGAGACCAAAAGCAATAAAAAATACGTGTGATTCCACACTGAATCGTAACTAAAATTGTCTCCGCATGTTCAAAGTGAGTGTAAGCCTCGTTCTGGTCTAGATTCAAACCAAAATGGCAAATCAGGCAAAACATAATTTAACTGTCAGCTGTAAAATTACTGGACAGTTTTGTCCACTTGAAGATCCCTTTTTTATTTAGAATAGAAAAGATTCCAATATTTTTACAATTTTTCTTATCTTTCCGATAGTTTAAGTGCCACTACAAGCCCTAATAAAAAAAATTCAATTTTCTTTGAAACAAACCTGACGACTTTTTTTCTTTTGAAAGCCTTTTGAAACTGCATAAACATTTAAGACCAGAACTAAAACGTTTTTAATTATAAAATCAGGTTAAAATAAAACAAAAATAATTAAAAATTGAAACTATTTTAGACAGTTTGTATATACGCATCGTGTACATAGTACGTACGTATGTTTAATTAAAATACCAACTATTCTGCTAAGCATAATGAACGAATTAAATGGAAATGTTTTCTTTTCTTTTTCCATAAAAGAATTTTTTAAAAAAATTCACAATTGCAAATTAAGAAACATTTTTGTGACATTTACATGAGATTTGCATATAATTTACCCGCCCTTTTGTAACCTAAAAAAAATAGCTTATTCGGCTGCATATCATTGTCACACATCTTATCAAAGATTAGAAAAACGCACCCAAGTCTAAGAATTTTAATGACAGGCCGTTTAGAATTATGTATGTATGTATGTGGTACGTATGGCATGCAGTGAGCGGCGGTTTCTGTTAATTTTTTCATTTTTTCTTATAAAAATAAATTATAATACTGGCATGAAATTGTTGTTGTTGTTGTTGTCGTTGGTTGTTTAGATTTATATGTACTCGTATACTCGTACTTCTTCAATTTAATTAACGACACATAAAACGCATTAAGCATTCATTCGCTACTCACCTGCATCATCACCATAAGGAGAATAAGAAGAAGCAAAGAAAAAAACTTCATCGCGCTAATATTTATGCAGAAATTCTTGTCATACATACCCATAGCCACCATACCCATGCCCAGACCAAACCAAACACGTTTGCATACCGCATACGGATACCAAAACATGATGATGACACAAAACATGCCATCATGACATCATTCATTCAGTCATTCAGTCATTCATTTATTCATTCGTTCGCTCTTAATTCTTCTTTCGTTCGTTCACTCATTCAATCTTTGTCGTTGACGTCGTCGTCGTCGTCTTTTTGCTTTCTGCAGATTGGCAAATACAAGCGTCGCAGCAATAATTTATTTCGTTGGCTGGTTTAATGGTTATTCGCTTGGTTGAAAGTTGCATGTTGTTGTGCATTTTTGCTTTTCCACCCCCCACCAAACAAAAGTGATGGCATTACAATGTATGCAACAATGTATAGAATCGAATAAAGATGGATCGCCTTCAAGAACACCATTTCGAAGGAGAAAGTGCTTGTGTAGAATTATGCCACCGTTATGCTTAAGTGCAATTATGTACAGTAGTGGCACATGCAAGGCATTCAAAGTTGTTCCAGTAGCAAGAATAATTTCTGTAATAAAAGTTTGTTCCAATATGTTCTTTGATTACATGAGTGATTTTTTTTCACCGAGGAGGGCTAAATATACCTAACCGCACCATAGAGGAAGTCGTCACATCCTGCGTGTGTGGGGCCTTCACCCACTAAATCTCCCCCTCGTCTCCTGTGGACTTGTTTGTGCCCACTCCGGAGCTACGGTGGTATTACTTGGGTGTGGACTCCTTTTGGCTCTTTGGCCTCTTCATGTCTATATCCGCGTCCGGAATGCGAATCGAAAGTTGAGGTGTCATCTAAGGGTCTCCATTATTCCTTTCGTCAATATCATCGTCTCGGTTATGCTTGGCACGTGTGACAGTATCACCTATGCCGACATGCTTACTCGTTCTGCAGCCTCAAGATCTCTCTTCTTCCGTCTCAGAATGCGCTCTACGTAATTCACTACCGGGGTCCAATTTTCACTACTTGCAGTCATAACCCCGACAATATTAGCGGCTGTGATCGTGCCAATTATTGACGTCAGTACAGAGCGATAGCTCTGCCAGCGTGCACACTCGAAAACAGTGTGCTCTGCGTCATCAATTACATTCCCTTCCTCGTACAGGCAGTAAGGGGAGGCGGCCTTGCCCATTCTGAGCAGATATTTCCTAAAATATCCGTGACCCGATAGCATCTGTGTAACGTAGTAATTTACCTCTCCAAATTTCCGACCAATCCATGGTCTTATGTCCGGGATAAGTCTCGCCGTCCATCTTCCTCTATCTTCCTCGTTCCATCGTTGTTGCCATTTTGAAATGGTGTTTTCCCTGAAGTAACCGGTTATGTGATTTCCAGCCGATTTCGCCTTATAAATCTCCATCCGCTTTGCTGCCAGCAGATCCACATGAGTGATAAGATCTATCTTCTATCCTGAGAGTGCTAATGAGGGCACGAAGCATTAACTAGCCCCTCCTGCACGTACCTTCCTGTTACCAGCGAAGTTAAGGCTCCCTGTCAACGTGGCAATCGAAACATCTATGGCCTGTAACATGTCGAAGAATGTGAGGCAGGCGCACGTCGAGGTGGCGATCGTTGGTGTCCTAAAAGCAGTCGGGCTGTATGAATAAATTAAGGGATTTTAAGTGAAAATCCCACCCATTAACAAGCATCGTGCCGTCCATCAAAATAGCCTCCTATTACTTGCTTTCACTACTGCTAACACTGTGCAATACTTATTCACTTATTTTTAGCATTCGCAGTTTATTGTTGGTAAGATTTAAACCTTTTTTTCTTAATTCCTAACATTACGAAGAAGTCGCAACTACAAAAACTTTATTATCATTCACTTTGTTATCATCCAATCAAAAAAGTTTCAAACTTGTTCTGGCACAAAGCCGGAAACAGTGTTAATTTGAATGACTTAAAAAATTCCCTCTCCAATAAGGAGCATCAAGCGAAACTGATCCCAAATTTTAAAAGTTTTCTCTTGAACAATGTCCTCCTCGTCAATCATTACCACACAGTTATTAGTCATTTAATGCAACCATCACTACAGAACTATCTCTACAACTACAAATGATTCCTAAAAAATAGAGAGCGTAAGAGAGAGAGAGAGAAGAGACTAAATTATACACAAAATCTTGCTGCAGAGCAGTTGTTCATTGAACAAGTACTCCATCAACTCTAGAGCTGTACAATGGTCGAAGAGCTGCAGAGCCAAAAGCATGTGATTGTGTGACCATCTGACAAAGATGAAGTTTCTTGAGGCATTCAATGACTGTTTTGGACAAAATGCCATGACATTTCTAGCAAGTAATCGCATGATAAGAGCAGAGTAAATTCTATATATGGTCACCTAAAATGCAAAGTAAATTAAAACGAAAAAAAGGCATTCACAAGCGCCTTCCACTATCCACAAAGCTTGGTAATACTCAGTTGTGCTTACTTTGGTGATGGACAATCTCCTTCACAGGGGCCATGAGTAATATTGTCTTTTTGTCCTTTGTTTATGCTACTTCTTATTTGAAGTGACGATATGTAGTAAGTAATGTATTAAACGTATAAAAACTCCCTCAAAAGCATAAATTGCAGCTGCATTATGATGCTGAACAAAAAAAAAAAAAGTTTAATTCTGTGTTGAAATTTATTCATAAAATCCAAGTTATGCCATTGCAATGGGAGACTGAAAGGAAGGGAAGCATCCTTAATAAACCACCACTTGAAAATGAAAATAATCATGATGATAATGATGATGATGACACACAAAATAATGGCCGACTACAATGATGTTGACATTATAAACGATTTTCCTGTTTTTTTTTATCACGAGTACGAGTATTTTTATAACTTTTGGTGCTCTTTTGCTCTTTACTGCCATAGTTTTACTGCCTTGCAGTAAATTCCTTGGAAACGGATAAGAGACTTAACAACTCAAACTAGTGAATTGAAAAAATAGAAAAATAATGGAGTTAGCCAAGCCATAAGAACGTAATTCGTGTTATGAAATATTTTTCCTTGTCCAGTGGCCAGCATTGCAAAGTTGCCCAGTGACCATGATATGAATGAATGGCATGACTTTTTCCCTTTCTGTATAGAAATGAATAATTCAAGATGGCTTTAATTCAATTCCTATGAACTTGGAAAAGGAATTGGCTAACCATAGTAGACTTTGACGAAGGACTACATGTGAGGCATTCGATTTTCGTGTTTGTAAAAATTATTCAGGAGTTTAATATTCCAAAAAAGTTAATTTTTAAAACAAATTTTATAATGGTAGGTCAATAACTAAGTGACAACGAAAAACCTGTGTTGTGGATAAAGAACCGGTTTTGTGGATAAATTCTATATACTTTGTCTATCCATAAAAATAGTCATCACCTTCCTTTGCCTAATAAGTTGGCATAATATTCGGCATTTGATGTTTAGTGTTTTGAAGATAGACATGTCGTTTATGAGCTACAACAGTTGCCACAATTTTATTGAATGCTTATGAGCAAACCCAAATGATACTTTAAAATTGAAACCACTGTACCCTGTCTTTGGTTTACATAATCTTTTGTACATTCAATCTTCGATAGGCTTACTTACTTAAATGATCATCATAACAGTTTAGTCAGGATTACAACCGAGCGTCTCACACCACTCATGTGTGTATCAGAGGTCAGCAATGAGTATTCAAAACGATGAGTAGATTCGAATCATACTTATAATTTCTGATGCTTATACGCATTCATACTTATTTTAATGTCATACTCTTACTACTCATATTCAAAGTTTGAAATACTCATGGTACTCATACTTAACAATACGCATAATGTTATTGATTTCGACCCTCCATGACTCATCATATACACGAATCACAAAATAAGTATGATTCGCGTACGAACACTACATACTCACAAGAAGGTTGTGTGTTTGCTCTGCTTGCTGTCTTTGTCTTTTTTGTTTATGTGTCTTTCTTCTTTCTTTGTAAATGCAACAACAACTAAGACTGTAAATTTTGATGAATGATTCGAATCACTCGAATCATTTTCTAAATTTATGAATCTGAATGAGTAGACGTATGAATCAAACATATTTCGAATGTTATGAGCTTGATGTCAACGTTGTACTCATACTCATTGCAACTTGTACTTATAAATCAATGTTGTACTGAGTACGAATGAATCAGAGTAGTTGGATTTCAATACTGTTGACTCACTAATACTCAGAATTTCATGAGTACTTATGAGTAGCGAAAAAGCGATTCATTGTTGATCTCTGGTATTATTAATTTTTGGCCATGAATAGGTAGGTTTAAAGAAAATGAGTTGCTCTTAGAGCTTTTGCGAGAAGATTGTGAGAAGTTGAGTATCGCCGAAAGAAATATTTTGTTCATAACCAGGGGCTGAAGCACGCAAACGCGTCTAATAAGACATCACACTTCATATTCTTATTATTTCTTTAGATTATTTCAGTTTTATTAATCCAATTTTTTCAAGCAAGCAAATGTTTAGTCTGCTGTAGCAGGATCTAGATTGATAGGGTTGCCATCTATCGCTACCTAGAAACTACTTCCTTTGTGAACATGTATTGATAGATTGTTTGAAAAATGATTAAAGAAGATTCTTAATTTGACAATCAGGGTTAAATTTTTTTCATTATCTCCTGGAATCGAACCCAACCAGCCGATCTACCAGACAACAAAAATCATTGGACAACCTATTAAGTTTAAAGCTTGTGTTGAATTTATTTAATACTATCTGAGAAGATCCAGGCATAGTAAAATTCTGTGTACCCTGGTTTTGACAGGAGATTTTAATCTTGAATTGTAACTAGAGAAGACTGGTCTGACTGACCACGTCAGTTTCGGGTATTCTGTGTAGGTAGACTAGGTCGTGAATTTTTTTCCTGGATAATCTTTTAGCCACCCTGGCAACTGTAGTGTGTTTCAAGCTGAGGCCATAAAAAGCACTACGTATCAAATTTTGTTTAAGGATCCTCAACTACTATCCTTTCTGAGAAAAAATAAATTATTTTGCACTTTAATTGTTACTGTACCGTTTTGGCTTGAGACGGGCTTCTCTGATTTGACTTACCGTTTGTCAATAGTCTAACGCAGTTCTCATTACTTTTACTAACATCCTCGGCCTCACACTAACCCATCCTCACCCGACCGCGGAGGACTCGTCCCCATTACGTAGGGACACGTACACACTACAGTCCGGACTGTAGTGGGTAAGGGAAAAGTAATGGCAACGAAAACATAAATCAGCTACAGAACTTAATCACAAGCTGAATAAAGTAACAATAAACAGGAACTACCTATGACAAGAACGAAAATACGTTTTTATATAATAATTTACAAATTAATGACAGCACATAAGCTACGTTTTATATTACAAACACTACAATTAAAATCAATAAAATCGTAATATAAGTTAAAATCATTACATAATCTACGAAAAGGAAAATTACATGCATAGTTCCGTGCCGTGAAAATCTTGCTGGAGTACTGAAATTCAGGTTACAAAGCAAAAACTCAGAATCGATATCACCTTTAACCAGATTAAAAACAAAACAAACCTCTAAAACAGCCCTTATACGTTCTAAAGTTGGAAGTGTTAGCAAACCTAATCTAGCCTCATATGACGGAAACCCATTGGCACAATCCCATCCTAAGCCACGTAAACAAAATAATAAAAACTGCTTCTGCACAGACTCTATTGGATCACTATGACAAAGGATAGTATGGATTCCAAATAATAGACGCATACTCCAAAATAGGTCTAACAAGTGAAATGTATACCAGTCTTGTTATACTAATATGATCAATAAAAGATAGTTTCATATCCAATAATACTCCCAAATCAAAAAATGTAGTCACAGTTTCCAAAGGGCAAGAATTAATCACATAAGTGGACGAAATTACGCCCCGCGAGAGAAAACCATGCATTTGCATTTTTTCAAGTTCAGATCCATTAAATTAATTCTGCACCAAGTTACAAACAAATCAATATTTCGCTGAAGAACAGCGTGACCATGATCATCATCAAAAGTAAAAAATAAGTTAACGTCGTCAGCATACACCAGAATATTACAATCAGAAATAGCACAAGGAAGATCATTAAGAAACAATAAAAACAGTAAAGGATATCAGATCGATCACTGAATTCATGAAATTTTAATTCCGATTGTCTGCAGCTTAATCCTAAGGGAGTCATGCTTTAAACGTAGAACCCTGATAGTGATTGGCAAGACCGGTTTTTGATTCTATTCTATTATATCTCGCGTCATTGCTATACAGAATTTAAGATATTTTAGTTTATCATGACCAACTATAACTTTTAAACCCAATTTACTGCGTTGTTGGCTACTAACCAAAAATTAAACGAATGCAACCAAAACCCTAGACTACAGTACAGAGAACATTAACGAAGACCGTGTCATTATATTTAGTAAGTATCGGCATATAGTATTTGAAATATTTGACCACGAAAGAAACAATATTTTTTATCATGCGTTGTTGGCTGGTGGCTAGAAATTTAAAAACAAAATGGGATAAAAAAATGGCTGCAGGAGTATGTATGTGTTATAAAAAAATAGTCTTTCATTTTTTATTTTATTTTTTACACTTTTACAATGGCAGACTGTATTAGTAACGCCTCTTGCATATTTGCAATATAAAGCATGGAATATGATGCTGTTTAAATTGTATTTTTCTAAATAACTTCAGACCCGAAGATAATTGATTTAAAATGTCATATTTTTTCTTATTCCCACATTTCTATTGAAATCAAATGAATATTAAAAAAAAATAATAGAGTTTAAGGCCAAGGAAAATACAACAATATGCTGGAATACTAGTTTGTCTGTATATGTAGTCTACGTACATACGTACGTCTAGTCATTGTCCAGCATTGTCAGTCAGAGACTTTGGCCTCTTTGGCTGTGTGTTGTTAAGGCAAGCAAAAGAAGCAGAAGTTAAAGATGTACGGAATATAGTATCGTTAGATCATAACAATGTTTGGGTGTAGAATAGAATAAACAGAAATTGACAATTCAGCCAAGTTTTAAGTCAATTTTTTTCCCCTTCCAAAAAGACGAAACAAAAAATATGCAATAAATTGCAGTTCTTTTTTGTGATTCTCTCCTCCTTTTCTTGTTGTTTGCAATTCTCTCTCCTGTGTTGTTAATATTTCTTTTTTTTTTTTGTATCTTTAAGGTATAGTTTTTTATTTATTGTTGTTCTCTGTTGTTGTTGTTGGTTTTCTTGTATATATAATTGCATTTTATTACGTTTAAAGACTTTTGGGGATCCCTCTTTCGGGCTTCGCATACTTAAGGTTATGAATTATTCAAAAAGTTGAAATGGTAAACTGTAAAGAAAAACAGGAAAAAATGTTTCATGACTTTTATAGCCCCCATGCTCCTTTTACTCCAATAGAGATTTTCCTGCCATCTGCCATTTTGTTGTTTTTGTTGCATAAAATCCATAAGAATTTTTATAAAAAAATTTTCTGCGACTGTTACTCTGCATTACATTTTATTTAATTTTTTTTTTGTTTTTTTTTTTTGTGGCCCAAACCATCTTTGTCATGACATTTAAACATTCTTTTTTATTTCTATACATTTATTGTTTAAACTTTTACTTGTTTTTTTTCTGTTTTCATCTCTTTTGGGGTAACGGAGGGGAGGGAGAAACAAACTTGTGAAGCTTTTATTGCATTTTATAGTCGTTGAAATAAATGCACTTTCAAAACAAATGATTTTTATTCACTGTTTGCCTGTAAAACTTGGAAAGGAAGTTTCCAAGCAAAAAAAGGAAACGAAGGCGAGTTGGGTAGGAATATTAACTCCCACACAAAAAACTTTAATTATTTTTTTGGTATTTAATTTTTCAAAGACAAGAAATTAACAAATTAGCGTCAGCCTTGATATGGTGAACGGGTATTATGAATATCAAGACACTTGAAAATTAAATAAATTCCAGAAAAAGAACGGTTCAGAACATTATGGAAATAAAGAGCCGTATTTATAAATTTCCTTTTAACAAGCATTTGTCAATTTGTGTCTGAAAGCCATTGATATGATTGATGTTTTTCTAGTTTTAAAAAAACTTGATTTCAAAAGAAGCAAAATGAAGTTTACAAAAAATAATTGATTGTTCGTTGTGAAAATAGGGGAAATATTAAATGGAAACATGAAATTGAAATTAACACAAGACGCGTAACAAAGTTTCTCTCCCACTATTTGCTTATGGAACTAATTTTAAGTACCTAAGTATAGACCTACACGATAAAGGAATATTTGAGGCTATACGTTCCTAAAGTCGCGGCT
Organism: Sarcophaga carnaria; assembly: GCA_958299815.1. NCBI lineage: Eukaryota > Metazoa > Arthropoda > Insecta > Diptera > Sarcophagidae > Sarcophaga > Sarcophaga carnaria. The sequence continues at coordinate 22,271,999 of OY283152.1, forward strand.
AAATAAAATAAAAAAAAATTTATACTAGACTGCTTCGTGACAAAAATAATTTCAAGTGGTCATTAATAATCATGGCTGCCATAGGAACTCAGCACATTGTTGTGAATTTCTCTGTAGCCAAGCAAGGAAGTTGAAGTCTGAAGCAAATGCAAATGGCGTTGGTGGCCCCTATAGGAGATTGAAAGAGCGAGAGATTGGGAAAGCCATAGGAAACTCACTAGCTGAAGTTTCGAGGTTTCGGCATAAAATGTTTCTTAAGTTTTATAAGTTGTCCCAAATTAAATTCTGGGTGTCAACCAGGGCAATTTTTAATACCTAATATGCACCCACGTACTTTTTATAAGACTAACACTCAGGAGATGGATCTCTATTCCTACAGTACACTGCATGTGTAAGTGAAGAGGTGCATTTTGACCACTAATAATATCTCATATCATTATATCACAATAGTTCACACGTCTCTCATATACAATTTATCATACAATTGTCATACAAATCAATTAACATTCACAAACACCCATTGCCCTAGTGAGAATCAAACCCTTGACCTGGATACTTGTGGTTTAATGTACTACCAACTAAACTATCAAAGCACCCTCTTCTACAGTTCTTCTTCTATGCATTTAGGCGTCACAGGTTCAAAGTTTTGACTGATTTTGATGATTCATTTACATCATTATATAATCGACAATATTGGGTTCGAGACTACCACACTCTTTGAGTCCACAATGCCTCTAACCACAAACATACATACATAATTGGCCATTAAAACCCTTCAGTCAGGATTACGACCTAGCTTCTCACACCACTCATGTTGTGTGCCATAATTTTATACGTGAGTGGCGAGACCTACAGTTTAACGTTGACTACGAACGACAGATTTTTTTGAGAAACTTTTTCATGGCAGGTTTATTTACTCTCAGAGTTTTTGTCAGAAATCGCTGAAGAAATATTTGTTCATATTTCGTTTTGATGTCTGACCTGAGGTTTGAATCGTGGCCTTATGTCTAATAAATCAACACACTACATACTAGACTACGGCGGCTTCGTTTAACGTACTGCCAACTAAACTATCAAAGCACCCTCTTCCACAGTCCTTCTACTATGCATTAAAGCATTACAGGTTCAGCTGATTCTGATGATTCATTCTCATCATTACAGAAACTACCACATTCTTTGAGTCCACATCCATGAGTGCCATGTCAAAAGTCCTCTAACTAACCTAAGTTTATTCCAATTGTATAAATTTAAAATTTCAGTCAATTGTATAGGAAAAGTCTTAAAAAACTCTTTCAAATCTTCGCTTTCCAACATTTCTTTACTGAAAAGTTCCGGATCCTCGCCAGCTCAACTGCTCTATTCATTGTGATAATTTTTCATTCATTTTGTTTTTTTATTTAAAAATCTGTGTTGCACTTACTTATTGGCCCGCCTTCGTACCTTATCTTTGAGATAAACTTTAGCGACTGAAACACTGAAACACAAAAGTGAACTGTCGTTTTCTAATAGGCGAAGTGATTATTATTTGTTTTGCTCACCTTTTCCTTGAGATGCACTCAGTGTAAAGCATTATAAGCAACATGAAGTTATGAAAGTGAAAATTCTGTGTTTAAGACTAAGTATCATACACAAACCTAATGGCCATCAACGTCCTGTTTTTAGGATTACGACCTGTCTTTACAGAAGGCACGAACACTTATTGATTGAAATACACTTCTAAACAATATTATGCACATGTTAAGCAATCAAATTTTTTTTCTTTTGTTATTCAATATTTGTTGTAAATTTGTTTGCAAATTAAGAATTTTTTTCGTTTATTAGTTATTTACATATGTACCTAACGTATCGCGTATTTTTTTTTGCCAAAATCGGCATCTTCTGGTGTAGGCTACTGCATGGCCAGCCGAGGCAGCCATTTGAATGAAATTATTTTCCATTATTAACCGGAAGGATTGTACTTTCAAATAAAAAAAGAAATTTGAGAAAATATTCAGTAGTTTTTTTTTGAAGCGTTTTCAAAAAAAAAGTTATTTGGAGGACCCTTTACTACATTTATGAATTCAATTGTTTGCTTTAATAACCGGAATCGAAACTATTGTTAACGTAAATATTTTCTTTCTTTTCTATTTGTTTTTTCAGATCGTTAGTTGTCTGCATTTAAACGTGTCTGCCTTCTACTTCTCTTCGAAAATAAACGAATAAAATATCATTTATGTTGGTAAGTCCATTTTTATTATTCATTTTCTTGATATCATTTTTAATACAACTTTTAAAAAAAAAGTATTTAATAACGCAACACTTTTCGAATAATTAAACAGTAGACAGAAACAGAAATTTTCTATTAAGAGCCTATTTTAAGAATTACAAACATATGAAGAAAACATTAATTGATGATAAACTGCATTACATAGACGCCTTTTGCACGTTCAAAGTACTTTGCAAAGAATTTTGACAAACTCTTGATATTTTGTTGTTGTGTATAAAAAAGTCGGTAGACGACGAACGAAGAGCAAAGCAACTTTGCGAGCACATCAAAGCGTGTACTTACCCCAGCTAGTTTTACCCTTCTCCCCAGCAAAGACTTTTCAAAGGACTTTGCAAAGCACTTTGAACGTGCAAAAGGCGTCACACATACATAATTGATCGATACAACACTTCAGTCAGGATTACGACCTAGTTTCTCACACCACTTATGTTGTGCGTGTAAATTTTTTTTATACATGAGTGGCGGGACCTACAGTTTAAAGTCGACTCCGAACGACAGATTTTTGAGAAACTTTTTCATGGCAATTTTATTTACACTCAGAGTTTTTGCCAGAAATTTGCTGAGAGGAAGTCGCCGAAGAAATATTTTTTCATATTTTCGTTTTGATGTCTGACCTGGGGTTTAAGCGGTGGCTTTACTTCTAATAAGCCAACACACTACCTACTAGACTACGGCGACTTCATTCTACTTCTCTTGTTAAAAATGAATCACCAACGATATCAACTATATGTAAGATCATGCCAATTTGGCTCCGATTTAATCACGATCACACACACATACATAATTAGTCATTACAACCCTTCAAGCATACATACATAATTAGTCATTACAAGCTAGCTTCTCTCACTGCTTATATTGTGTTTTAATTTTATACATGAGTGGCGGGAGCTTCAGTTTAAAGTCGACTCCGAGCGACAGATTTTTTTGGGAAACTTTTCATTTTTATTTTACTCTCAGAGTTTTTGTCAGAAGACTGATGAGAGGCATTCGACGAAGAAATATTTTTTTACATGTTTCGTTTCGTTCGAGATGTCTGACCTGGGGTTTAAGCGGTGGCTTAAATAAATAAAAAATAAAATATGTTCGACTTTTTAATTCGTAACCTATTAAATGAGCTGTTAGTGTTCGTCGTTTCCATGGGTATGGAGTAGGTTAACAGTAGGAATTTACTCGAAGACCATTATGGTTATTTTATCTAGAACTTATGGTAGGACCCCACGTCCTTGATGCAATCAGGATTTCGCAAGCAACTAGACTTTTAAGTAAATTTTCTTATTTCATATTGGTATGTGTATATATGTATATATTAACTTAAAATTTATAATCAAAGTATATTTACTATAAGAGGGCGTGCCAGTTTAAAGGCGTATTTTTTATTTTTCGATTTTCCCGAAATTAAAAAATAACATTTCGTTCTAATGTATATATGTAAACAACAAACAAATGCTTCCCTTAGCCTATAGCTTAACAATGCCCGCTTTATTTTTAAATTAATGCCCCCTTACGCCTGTGCTATTATTCATCCATGTCATTGACATGAAAGTGGCATTTTTTTTTTATTTTATTTCAAATAAATTGTAAACAATAAATGCAGAAAGAAAATCTAAAACAAAAGAATTGTTGGCCTGACAAAATGGCAAAATATAAACAACAAAAGAAAAAAAATATAAAAAAGTGTGTGTGCATTTTAAGTTAAAGGAAGTTATGACCCACAAGTAATATGAAAAGCAAAATAAAACTTTTTAAAAGGGATTTCTGCAACCCATATACATACACCCGCTAAAATGTGTATAAAAAATCAATAAAGTGAAAAAATAAAATGACAGAACAAAAGAACGGAACATTTCAATTGACAAAATTCAACAAAAGCCAGCATATTAAAGGGAAAAAAAGAAAAAGAAATTAAATCAAAAATAAAATAATTAAGGAAAGCAAAGGTACAGAAAAACTAAGTTTCTTTAGCAAATAAAATTACAAAAAAACTGGATAATAAAAGAGAGGCTACTTCTATGCCAAATGTAGACCTTTTTAGAGAATTTTCAAAATGGCAAGGTTATACCCGGAGTACTACTATTTTAACAGCAACAACGTAACATACTACATAATAGCTCTTTACAACCTTTCAGTCAAGATTATGCCCTAGCTTCTCACACCACTTATGTATATCGTAAGCTTTAATTTTATCCATGTGTGGCGGGACCTACTGCTTTAAAGTCGATTTCGAACGACATATTGTTGAAAAAATTTTCATGGCAATTTTATTTATTCTCAGAGTTGTTGCCAGAAGACTGCTGAAAGGGAGTCGCTGAAGGATTAGTTTTCATATTTCGTTTCGTTAGAGATGTTTGAACTGAGGTTTGAAGCTTGACCTCACAACTAATAAGTCTACAATATTCAAGTGGCGAAAGAGTCCTTCTTGTGAGGGTGCCAGAACTGCTTTACTCCATCTCATCTACTTACACTTTACAACGACAATCGAATACAACTCTTATGAATGCTTATGAAGGTTTCACCACCGCATATAGAAAAGGAGGAAGCTGCTTCTTAATACTAGCAATGTACCTTTGCATTTCACTGTTTTACCCCTAAGAAAAATGCTGGAAAGAAGCAAAGGTACTTGTTAACTTGTTAAAATCTCATATTTTTAGAACATATCCTTTTGTGGTCGTAAATTGCCGCAGTCTAGTAGGTAGTGTGTTGGCTTACTAAGGCCACGGTTCAAACCCCAGGTCAGACATCAGAACGAAATATGAGAAAATATTTCATTGGCGATTTCCTCTCAGCAAATTTCTGCCAAAAATAAATAAAATTGCCATGAAAAGTTTATCAAAAATCTGTCGTTCGGAGTCGACTTTAAAATATAGGTCCCGCCACTCATGTATAAAATTAACACACACAACACAGGTGGTGTGAGAAGCTAGGCCGTAATCCTGACTGAAGAGTTGTAATGGCCAATTATGTATGTATGTATGTTGATTGGTTTGCCCGCAATCAGTCTCCTTCTCCTTTTTTCTTTTGCTGTGCTTCTTTCAATCAAACATTTTTTGTATTATTTTCTAATAAAAATTATCTTTTTATTCCCTTCTATGCATTTTAAAACTTAATCCCATAAACAAATAAAAAGATTTTTATTCTTATAACATCCATGGCAATAAAAACTGCACATATTGTCTTAAAGAAAAAAAGGCTAGAAGAACTAACAACAAAATGGTATTTAAACAACTCTATTCTCCATGGCATTAAGGTTTTTTGCGGTTAAATTTTATGTGAAAAAAAATTTAAAACAAAAAAATATTGAAAAATGCAGGCCACAAAATTATAGGTTCTTACCCCCACTAGCGTGGTGGTATGATGAACATTTTCATAGAACTTGTGAAACAAAAGCATAAAAAAAAAATGCAGAAAGATTTCCGTGTATAAGAAATGAAATACTTGGAAACAAAAACATCAAAAAGAGTGCCACTGTATTTAGGTGGCTGTAGATTTTTTTTTCGTTTCATTTCGTTTGTTTTATTTTTCTTTTTTCTCTATGCCACAGGTAATTTTATTCTTTTTTATTTTTTATTTTTCATTTATTATAAGCAAAACGAACCACATACATAGAAATGTCTGCAAAACCTTCATTAGTTAAGCCTTCCTTTGAAACTCTCTTTGTTAAAATTTTTTAATTTTTTTTTTTCATTTTTTTATTCGCCTAAGCTTTGCCTGTCAGCTAGGTTAGCAGCCAAACAGCCACTCCTTCTTGCTATTTTTTTTCTGTTGTTTTGTACACTTTTTAGTAGGACTTCGTTATGCATTCCCTTAGTCTTTGGTAATTTAAAATATTTAACTTAAATTACTTCAAGTATTCCATGAGCCCTCACTCATTTTATGCTTTTTTTTCTCTTCTCTTTCTTGTTTTTGTTTTCGTTGTTGTTTTTCTGCCATAAATTGTTCCTATTCTAAAAGGAAACTACCTGCCTGGCAGCACAATAGCTTGGCATACTACTATTGTATATTAAATTGTAGGCATTTATGTTTGGATGTGTATGTGTATGTGTATGTGTGTATGATGGGTACCCACCAGCCCATCAAGATGCCACCGCTATAATACATTCCATACTCTTCTCTTCTCTGTTTTTGCTCCATTCGTTAGGGATTTTGTTATGCTGTAGCACGAAGCAAATGATATGACGTTCTGAGCAGTGACTGAAGGACTGACTGACTGCCTCTCGGTAGGAATATAAAATAATAATGGTTTATGGCGGATTTTTTTTTTTTTGTTTAAATACAATATAAAGAAGGAGGAAATATTTCTTTCTGCATTTTTCCTTTGTTCTTTTTCTTTACTTTTTCGCAAAACAATATAAAAACTAATGACAAAAAATTAATTTTACAAAAACAACGTAAAAGAAAAGAACAAAATTGTTGGAGCAAAAATTTCAATAAAAAAAAACCATTTTTTTTATTCAACTTTTGTTAGTGCGGGAATTAAGAGTATTTTGGTTTTGCCTTTCTAAATCTGGTGAGAATTTTTTTTTTTTTTTTAAATAAATAGCTTGCTTCCAATATGGGCAGGTTTCTTTCGTCTTCAGCTACCTTAAGTGTTCTGGTTAATTCCTGTGGTGAATACAAATGGTTTCAAAAGAAGAAACTTTTACTTCATAATAGGTATGCCATACCATCATCATCATTCAAATTACCGCCTCTGGATTGCTTACAGCACTTGATCTTTAGTTTTCGACTAGTTTTTTATACATTTCGGCCGGTATCTTAGCGAATGGTTTTCAAATACTCCAACTTTAAATAATCCTTCCAGTACACACAGTCGGTAGAGTAGCTCTAACGGCATCAGAATGCATGTTCGTAGTCCCCTAATAAGTATGTAAGTTGCCGTAGTCTAGTAGGTAGAGTGTTGGCTTATTAGACATGAAGCCTCCGTTTAAACCCCAGGTCAAACACCTCCAACTAAACGAAATATGAAAAAATATTTCTTCTGCGACTTCCCCTCAGCAGATTTCTGGCAAAAATTCTGAGAGTAATTAAAATTGCATTGAAAAGTTTCTCAAATATTTGTCGTTCGGAGTCGACTTTAAACTGTAGGTCTCCCGTCAATCATTGGTAATAAAATTAACACACACAACATAAATGTTGTGAGAAGCTAAGTTGTAGGTTGGTTCTGACTGAAGGGTTGTAATACAACGATAACAGCTTAGAAGCTATATTTTCCATATAAATGTACCGCCAGTCTATGTCTGTAGCCTGCGAACTAATAAGATTCTCTATTATATTCATTGGAATAGCTGACCACGCCTCATTTATAGCTTGATATAATTTATTTGGATCCCAATGTGCCGATTCCCGATTTACCTTTCTATTTACTATTTCCCATAAATTTTTTATAGGATTAAGGTCGGGTGACTGTGCAGGCCACTGCATGACATTAACGCCTTCTTGTTCCAAAAACCCTTTCACCAATTTGGATGTGTGTTTCGGGTCGTTGTCGTGTTGAAATATCCATTGGCGAGGCATTTTATCACGGGCATGTGGCAACATCTTCTCCAGCAATATATTTTTATACATTTGTTTGTCCATAATACCGTCGATTTTGTGTAAAGGTCCTAAGCTTTTCCCAGAAAAGCAACCCCACACCATAACATTGCCACCTCCATGCTTAACTGTTCCGGAACAATATTTCGGATTTAGTGTGCTACTGACTTCTCATTCTATCAGAATCCACAAAATTAAATTTGGATTCATCGGAAAACAAAACATTGTTCCATTGTCCAACTGTCCAGTTCAAGTGTTCTCGAGCAAATTTTAGGCGCGCCTTACGGTTTTTCTGTGATAACAATCAGTATTGTTTTCTCTGAAGTAGTATATAACAATTTTCTGTCCAATGTGTTTTGACCGGCACTGTACATATATGTTTCTTAAAAGACCGATGTACGCTTACTGCAATGACATTTCACTTTATCCCATAAAAAATAAATACTTGAACAAAGTTTTGAGATTAAGATACGAGTTAATTTTATTTTTGATTATATAAGTTAATAAATATTTATGTAATATCATATTGCGATAAATACATGTTTAAAAATTTAAAAATGTTTAAAATTTTACAAAACTTTCCTTAAAAAATGTTGAACTTTTTTTGAAACGAATTGTAAACAAATATTCTCTGTTGCCTTAAAGAAAGAATTCAGATTTGCGAACATTCATAAAACATTCACTTCCTAATTGAAATTCGTATTTAATTATTAAAAATTCTGTAATAAATCATTTTAGTATTAAAATTCATACCATGAACCTCTTAAAATTTAAAGGAATATCAAAGCACGTCTACCTACTCCAAAAATGTGGTATTCTCGGTAAATGCACCACATAAACGCAATTTTTCACCAGTAACTATGGCCCTTAAAAATTGTGGCATTATAGTCCTGTGATTGTGGTTTTCTTTCTCGCTGTCATCATTTTTCATAATCAAACCCTCACCCATACGTATAACATAATCCTTGCTGATCAACCTATCTTGCATATCTTTCTGGAATGAATTGATTAAATGTTGCTCTATGGTGACAGCAGCATCACCGCCTTCGTTGTTCACATTGAAAACTTTAGGCGTAAGTGAGCATAAGCCTTGATTCTTTAAAATCTCTTTAAACTTGTTCTGTAACTGTTTGACATCCACGTGAGCTATTTCCGGCATACGTTCAAAGCATTTATACTGATAGTATTGCAGCTCAAGTTGTTCGAATTTTTTCGTTATAGCCAAGGGATTGGGTAATTGCAAAACGTAATTGGTTTCGGTAGGACGTGATGTTAAAGGTGTACCCGGCACAATTTCTATATCGCGTGAGAATCTACTGAGATCAGCTAAGAGTTCCTCTAAAGAGTCGGAGAAGAGATCCAAAACTTCGGAATTAAGAAAAATGTTCTGAAAAAATGGAAGATTTAGAAGAATTTGAAGAATTTTTATTTTAAGATCTTAAAAAGCTTTCTTGTTGTACCTTCAATTTAAGAATACAACTGTGTAGCAGAGGCACTATAGTAAGGCCATAAATTTCGCCCAAATTACGAGACTCCAAATACTGCAAGATTTTATAAGCTTCATTGGTCTCATCGAACAAACGTTTCTAAAAGAAAAATATTTTAAAAAATACTCCACTGAAATACTCCAATCCTATATAAGTATATCCACCTGTCTGGCTATGGGCACTGGTTTAGCTTCTTCCCATACAGTTTTCCAAGTATTGCCTTCGGCACTCATGCGGGCACTAAGCTTATATTGCTTAATGCCATCCTCATCTTCATATTCCTCCCAATCGTTGGGACTGTACCAACGTATAAAATCCTCAAATTTGGCATTTGAATTAGCAGCCTTAAAAGCCTCAGCATCGGACTGCAGAGTGGAGCACATCATGGCCGTAACGTGGTCTAAAAGATAGGAAACGTATTATTTTTTCCCAAAATCTTTACATATCATCAACTTACCTGAACCAGAACCCAATTTCAGCATAACGTCAGCATCATCCTGTAGTTCATCTTCTGTCTTGGGCACCGGCTCTTGGGTAATGGGCACATACAAGTAATCTTCCGAATCCAGAAGCTTTAAATTACGCAAACGTTTCAAACGACCTTCCGAGTTCGAGGTGTCAACAACTTTCGCTGGTGAAGATGTACGACTACTACGACTGTTGGCAGCCTCATCGTCATCACAATCATAGAATTCTTCTTCTGTATCATTACCACCACCATCATCATCGGCCTCCTGCAGTTGCTCTTGCCATAACGGAGGCGACTTAACGCTTTGCTCTTGTTTTAAACGTCGCTGGATGCAAACATTTAACATTTGCAGCTTCTGGTGTAGAAGACAAGTACGGGTATCAGGATAACCTTCGGATATTCTATAAAAGAAATCATTTTCAAGTGAAATTAATTTCAAAAGTCTGTGAATGTATTGCAAGTGGTTTGTACTTAAGTGTTGCTATTTAAATGGATTTTTGTGATCTGTTACACAGGAATTTTTTTTGGAAATTTCAATTTAATTTGGTTTTCAACAATAACAACAATTCCAATGTTCCAGTTTATTTACAATTGAGGTTTATCCATCAACAAACTTTTTTATCTCTTTCTCTCTCGTTTTGTTTTTTTTTTTGTTTTTTTTTTGGTTAAAATATTTGGCAAATGAATTCGTTAACAATGTTACAAGTATTGACTTATTGGTTAAGAGTCTGTCTCAATGTATGTATATAAATTTGGTATTTTTATTGAGCCTGGTTTTTTTTTGTGTTGTCGTTGCAACATTTTCATTTATTCAATGATTGAACACAAATATTGTGGTAGCCAGAGAACCGATACAACAATTCTGTTCGAATTATTTTCACGGGTTTTTTTTTTCTTTATCATGTTTTCGAATTTTCACATTTTAATTTTATTTATTTTTTTCTTTATTTTTATTTGATTGTAACGCTGGAGTTTTTTTGTGCCATATATACACACACAGACAAGCAATCATCATCACCACCACTTGATAAACTATTGATTTTTATTACCAGCAATGAATACTCAACGATTGTTGAAATCCTACTTTATCTTCAACACCATCAACATTTTTATTGACCAAAAAACAAAAAAACAAAAGACAACAACTGCAGCAACAATAATAACAACAAGAACAACAACAAAGTAAAGAATTTATTTTAAAATATTTTAATTGTATTGAATACACATACAATATTTACAATTGATTGAAAATACTTTACATTCAACTGAGCCTGTGTGTGTGTGTGCTGTGTTCCGATAGGTTTTATGATGTGCATCTTTATAAACAAAAATCACTAGAACATGAAATGGAAATTATCCGGGATGACCAGATGTCCATCTAATAAATTTCGAATATCTGTGCTATCAAGTTAGTTGGGTTTCTGACGAAACAAATTCGTATTCGGTTTATATAGACACACGCCAGGGTTCGTGCCCCAGGCCAGACATCAAAATAAATACAAAAAGTATTTCTTCGGCGACTTCCTCTCAGCAGATTCTGGCAAAAACTCTGAGAGTAAATAAAATTGCCATGAAAACTTTCTCAAAAATCTGTCGTTCGGAGTCCACTTTAAACTGTAGGACCCGCCACTCATGTATAAAATTAACACACACAACATAAGTGGTGTGAGAAACTAGGTCGTAATCCTGACTGAAGGGTTGTAATGACCAATTCTGTATGTATGTACGTACATGAACGCTATGAAATGCTATATCAGCACTGTGTTTATAATTTCAAATAGTTACCGGATGCCTAGCTATTGCACAGAACTTTAAGTTTGTAAATCAACAACCGATCAATTTCAAACTAAATTTTTTTTCTAAGCCAAGCCAAACCTTGTTAGGTTAGCTAATGCAGCCGCCTTAAAAATTATATCTCCCTAGGGTCTTATATTGTCCTCTGTAATACCCACGTAATTGGTCATTACAGCACTTCAGTTAGAATTACGACCTAGCTTCTCACACCACTTATGCTATAAGTGTTAATTTTCTACATGAGCGGCGGGATCTACAGTTTAAAATCGACTCCGAACGTATTCCCACCCTCTAGGTGTATGTACACAAGGCTGAGTGGCCCGATAGAACTGCTATAGGATTCCTATGATGGACTCTGATTATGTTTAAAGCAAAGTTTGTTCTGCACACAGTTGTGGCCTTCTAATTAGAAACGATGTTTCTGGAACAGAGTTCTCTGGAGTGACGAATCTAAGTTTAATTTGTCCCAATCTGATGGAAAAACGTATGTAAGACGTCCTCCAAACAAAGCCTTTGATCCCTGGTACACAGTGAAAACTGTAAAACAAATTAACAGACATAGATGTTGCTAAGTCGTTTCTAATTATAAGGCCACCTCTGTATATCCAGAGCGAACTAGATCTACCTTGGTTTCTAGACAAGTGGGCTCATAATTTCATCCTTCAGTTGCAAAGGACTGAGTAAAGCTTGTTTGAGATCATCTGGAATGCTAATCTCACATAAGAATTTATTCGATTTTTCGGTGTCTTTGCAAATGTGGCAGATTTGTTGTTATGTCCAATGTCCTCTTGTCCAGAAACCTCGAATATCTCCCTTTCGCTTCCAAAGATACCCGAATCTGAATTAATTATTCCTAAATTTTTGCATGACTGCAGCTTCTAAACTTCCACGCTCTTGTGGCTCTCAGTCTCATTATGAGCAGCCAATTGTCTCGTCAACATATCTGGTGGTAGCTAGTTTATAATAAGAAATAATACTTTAGGTAATATAGTCGTCCAAAGCGCTTATTCGCCACCATCCTCATAATATGTGTTCAACCCGGTTTTGATGATTTTTTTTTATCCAAAGCCAACTATTAGACCATGACCCTTTAGTATAGAGGTGGTTTGTGTAGAAAATCGTACAGCCAGTGTGTATTTTTAGCATTGATGCCCTAGCTTGAGCCTATTGCAGTTGCCGCCTTAGTAATTATGGATTGGATATTTTCATTCCAGTTTACTTTGCTGTCCAATATGATTCCAAGATTATTTAGCTTTATTGGATAGAATAACGGCTACTCCTTTGATACTAGTAATAGAGAATTAAAGGATTTTGTGTCCCCTTGTCCTAAGTCCTCATTCCATGCACAATTTCTATAGTAAACTCAGGGATGATTCAAAAAATTCTAAAAATAAATTTCGATTTTTGACTGTAGTTGCCACTATAACGCTGCCTACATAAATGATAATCATGCAACATACTCCCTCCATGGGTTTTACCAGGTTATTTAGGTTATGATTCCATAACAAAGGTGAGAGTACACCTCTTTGTATTCAATATTGAAAATTATACGCCTATTTCGCACAGTATTATTACAATAATTGAGTTTATTTGACACTTTTTTTTTAGGAAGCTTAACGACTGGTCCCTTATTTATTTTTTTTGTTTATCTCGCACCCTATTCTTTAAACCAACACTAATAATGAACCGCAATCAATACATTTACATACAGTTTCGCCAACAATATTCCGCCAAATAAAATACGCATAAAAACTTGCTATTTAGGGCGCCTATATGTATTGTAACGGTGTGTATTTGTAACGTGTGTATTTTAAAAATTCGGAATTAACAAATACTCCGTCCGCCCTCCTGCCTCTCTACAATATGCAATAAATATTGGATTTTCACGCATAAAATACAATAAAAAAAAACAAAAAATGTTCTTAAAGCAAATAAAGGTTTTCCAAATATAAAGGGGAGCGAGCAGCGTATACAATCATAACCAGGCCTGCCAAAAACGGTGTTACCAGAACAGAGAATAGAGTGTATGTGGTGGGTTTTGTAAAATAGTGGGCAAAACAAAAACAAACAAAAAAATATTTTTGCAGGACTTTATATTGTGTACCCGGATGGGTCTTTTTTTTTGACCATTTCTTTACAATTTTTGTTTGTTTTTTTTTCTAGATGTTGCACAAACCATGCAACCGCATGCAAAACAATTAAAAACTAAAAATGAAACCAAAAAAAAAAAAATAAATTGAAATAAAAAATTCGAAAAATTGGAAACATTTTAAGTTTTCACGAATGTGTGATTGTTAGCGGAATTGCCAAAGTAGCTGAATTGCTTTTACAATTGAAAATAGGCAGGACGTAAAAGTTTGAATTGATTTTGTGGTACAATAACAGAAATGAGGAGAAATCCATTGCACAATTTAAAAGAGTTGGACTATTCGCAAACTTAATGACTAACACAGCTCCAAGAAGTAAGCCATAAATGTAGATTTTAGGATTTTTGTCAACCAGTTTGGACAGGAAAGATTGCACAGGAAAGAGATCTACATGGCTGTCATAACTCCCTTACTGACAGCCTCTTACACAGCGTAATTTATGACCATAATCAGGAACAACCTATAACTGTCAGACAAGTAAGAGCTCTTTAAAGCAAACTTTCGCTAAAACCCACAGTCTCAGTCTATTTTAGAGAACCACTCCTCTCGGCTTAAAATTCCAAAGTGAATTCTCCTATCAAGACTAGATTCAATCATATTCACTCTGATACTGGGGTTTCTCAGATAGGATAGAGAAGGGCCCAAAGGGATTAGAGTGAAAAACACATTTAGCCTTCGTAGGAGTAGTGCACAAAGCATTCGTGATCTTCGAAGTGACAAACACATTTAGCCTTCGTAGGAGTAGTGCACAAAGCATTCGTGATCTATGACGTCACAGATCCCCTTGCTTTGTCAAGGAGCTTCTAATTGAATTTTTAAAGAGGAGATTAAGAGAAAATTAGGTCCGATAAACACCTCAAAATGAAGTCCACATCTTGTACCAATTGCCCTACTACAGAAGCTTTACTAGAACCACCAATTAGGCAAAAAGTGTACAAACAAACATAAATTGTTTAAATAGCCAGTAGCATGTTGGTACTTTTTGTTTAAGGGTAACAAAAAAAAGGTACCTAAAGATACGTACTTTGCAACAATCTGTTGGAAACTGTCTGCTTAAAGCAACTATTCATTCTAGACTCTACTGTAACACGCACTTCCACATGCCATGTCTAAATTTCAAAAAACCCTTTTGGCACGCATTGCCAAGAAGAAGGAGAAAAAAACGCAAAAATTTCCAACACATCTGGTGTTTAAAAATGTTTAAATATGCGTCTGGTTTTTGTGGTCAAAACAAAAACACCCTCTAACCAGCCATCCAAAGAGTACACACACACACAGAGAGAGAGAGAGAGAGAGAGAGTGAAAAGACTTTATTTTCATCTCTAAACGGAAAACTACATATACAATCTACAGGCCTATAGATTTAGAAATTATTTTTCATTCTCCCATTTTCTTTTTTTTCGTTTTTATTTTTTGGCAAAACGAGTATAAAATTGGAAACACAATTTAAAATAAATTCCATGTAACCCAGTATTTTCAGTTTGTTACCAAGTAATTTAAATGTTAAAGCGAATTGAATACACTATTGTAGTAAGAGGCAGGAGGAGGATGTACTATGTAGGTGCAAGGAATACAGGACAATTTTTGAAACAAAATCCAAATGCACAATTGTTTGTATTTATAGTGTGTGAATAAACTTAGCAGAGTACACATACGTATAGACTTTAAGGCTTATAATATTAATATTCAATGAATAGGGAGAGGAAGACGGGCAACAACAAGAAATTATAAACGAGTGTCAAATAATGACGATACGTATGAACATTCACAATGGGCTGTTGTAGGTGGTAAGAAGGAAAAAATAATTTTGTTAAAGAATCTCATCTCAATTCTTTAAAGAAAAAAAGAAAAAAAAACAATAAATTGCCAGCAGAAAATTAGTCTTTCTGAATTCTAGCTTCTTTATTTTATTTGTAAAAATTGATAAATATGGCCAGAGGCCTTAGACAAACTTTAGAATTCCGCGAGTTAATTGCCTGATAACCGAAAAATGAAGGATCACATGACACCTAACCAAAGAACTCATATATTGGCTTAAAAATAGGAAGTAGGAAAGGCTCGTGGTCTGAAAAGTAAGCCAGGAGATTTGAAAGAAAATCACTAGCATATATCACTAGCATACCCGGGTCTTGCTCTTCAAATGTCGACAACAATTTAAATTCTTTAAACTCTTTATCCATGTCAATATACTGTGGCCTCTTCAGATTATTATTAAAAACTCTTTCAAATTCCTCTTTCGGTGCCGATTTAATTAGTAGATCCCACCAGTCATGCATAAAATTCATTCATTCATTCATTCATTCATAATTGATCATTACAACCCTTCAGTCAGGATTACATCCTAATTTCTCACACCACTTACACTGAGCGCCAAAAGTGAGTAAACACCACTGAAATAATTCATTTTCTTAGGATAATAAGAAAAGTAAATGAGAATAGTCGAATACATTTCCAAAAATAAAAACGTTTATTTATTACTTATAAAACTTTATTACTTATAAAAACAAAAACAACAATTCATGGTAAAGGAACTTTTTTTATACTTAAGAACAAAACTGTTTTATACTTAAGAGCAAAAGTGTTGACTCACTTATGGCGCTCGCTGTATGTAGTGTTGTTAAATTTATACAGGAGTGGCGGAACCTATAGTTTAAAGTCGATTCCGAACGACAGATTATCATGCATAAAATTAACACATACAAAATAGGTGGTGCGAGAGACTATTCGGTAGGAAACTTTGCCACATGTGTCTTAATGAACATAATCTTTGTGGGTCTTTCTATCCTAAAGAACACTTGTCAACTTAAATTTACTTAAAATGTACCTCCTCATCCTATCACCGACCTTAATTAACTCTGGTAGCATATTTAAATTCGTTTAGGTTAGGTACGGCCAATGGATAAACTTCTCACTTCTCCACTTAGGTTCAAATTCCCACGAATTAGCAGCGACTGTCTAAGACAAGAGCTTATCCATCAGTAGGTCACTAAACTGATGGCACCAATTATAAGTGCTAATGTTTGTATAAACGCAATAGATTGTTCAGTTCATCAATAACTGTCCTACACAGGAACCTCTTCCGTTCCCTAGACAATACAAATTAAATAAAGGGTCCGCCAAATAACTTTTTTTCTTTGGAAAATGCTTTAAAAAAAAACTACTGAATATTTTCTCAAATTTATTTTTTTTATTTGAAAGTACAATCCTTCCGGTTAATAATGGAAAATAATTTCATTCAAATGGCTGCCTCGGCTGGCCATGCAGTAGCCCACACCAGAAGATGCCAATTGTGGCAAAAAAAATCATGTTTTCAGATGAAGCTCATTTTTATCTTGGCAGGTATGTAAACAGCAAAATTGTCAACGCACCCAAAACAAGTCACTGTTTGGTGCGGATTTTGGTCCAGAGACATAATTGGGCCATTTTTCTTCGAAAATAAGCAAGGAGTGGCCGTTAGAGTCAATGGCGATCGTTATCGGGTCATGTTGAACGAATTTTTGTTCACAAAAATTGAAGAGGAGGATATTGCCAGCATTTGGTTTCAACAGGACGGCGCTACGTGCCACATAGCCGAAGCTACACTCGATATTTTGCGCCCGGTTTTTGAAGATCGCATTATCAGCCGCAGAGCTGATGTCGTTTGCCCACCTCGGAGCTGCGATTTGACACCGTTGGACTATTATTTGTGGGGTGCCGCCAAAGATAAGTGTTACGCCGACAAGCCAGAGACAATTGACTCTTTAAAGGACAATATTCGTGAAGCCATTGGTGAAATACAGCAGATGCACACAGTCGATAATGTGCTTAAAAATTGGACCGATCGTGTAGGCTACTGCATGGCCAGCCGTGGCAGTCATTTGAATGAAATTATTTTGCATTATTAAGCGGAAAGATTGTACCTTCAAATAAAAAAAGAAATTTGAGAAAATATTCGGTAGTTTTTTTTAAAGCATTTTCAAAAAAAAAATTATTTGGCGGACCCTTTACATCATTTCAAAACTATTCATCAGTATGATACAAAGTCGACGAAATAAATTAGGAAGCTCTAATGATCCTTAAAATCTTTTTAAATCAGCTACAGTCCTGGATAAGACATCCTCTATATCGTTAGAATTTCTACCCAAAATTGTATGCAGAAGATTCAATCTTTTCTCAGCTGGCTTTATTAAGAAATGTTAGTAAATAGCCTTTCTACAAAGGAAATGGTAACTCTTTTAGAAACTAGTCAGGGAAGAAGACATTTTACGATCACAAAAGGCCTACATCTGCATTGATATAGAGCAAGCAATTTCCATGTAATCTTGATTCAACCACCAGTTCCTATGAGACAATATTGTAAGAATAAAAGGAACACAGAGACTGCTGAACTATACTCAGCACTAAGAAAGAATTTTATTCTTACATGGCGATCCTGCCAGGAGACTGCTGAACTATACTTAGCACTCCAAAAGGAACACAGGAGACTGCTGAAGTATACTTAGCACTCCAAAAGGAACACAGGAGACTGCTGAACTATACTTAGCACTCCAAAAGGAACACAGGAGACTGCTGAAGTATACTTAGCACTCCAAAAGGAACACAGAGACTGCTGAACTACACTCAGCACTCCTAAGACTTTTATTCTTACAATATCCATGGCTGCTAAACTGTTGGCTATCTCTTTCAGCCCATAGTGCATTACCAACTTGGCCTATGCATTTAAATGTGTTTTTTTTATTATGATATATGAACGTGTGTTCGTGTTTTAGTGTTCAATTTAAGCCTAAATTCATGACATATGCCTCCACTATCGGATGAGTAACGAACCCCATACATACATTCTACCAGCATATGCCATATAAAATATCGCAAGTAATGTATAGTGAACCCGGCTGTGGTAGTCGTGGCAGTAGCAGTGGCAGTATTTAGAATTGTGGCGATGTGTTACGCATATTAATCATCATCGCTGTACTGTGTACAACGTACTAAGTAATCAAGCAAATATTGTATTGAATACAGTTATATTAACACACGACACAACAGTTACAGAGTCATAGGCATAGGCATTGGCATTGGGCTTGTATAAATGAGCAACACAGATGGCTGGCTGGATGGCTGGATAGACGGATGTATGGACGTCTGAATGAATGGTTGGTTGAATGGACGACGAGACACCCACAATTGAATGACTAAAAATGTCATCATTGAATTGAATAATTTTCTGCCAAATGGGTGTTGTTGGGCAGACAAAACATTTATGGCCTATAATATAAGGCTTTAAATGAGTGGCATGGCTTAGAAAGAAGAGAAGAAGAAGAACAACAACAACAACAATTTAACAAGCCCATAAAACAGATGGTCCAATGAAGTAACAATGAAGTGTTTTGTTTATTTATAAACAGATTTTGTTCAAGTTCAAAGAACCCAAGAACGATTGCCAAGAATGTATGTGTTTTACTGAATATGGCAAAAGGCATAAAAACTATTTAAAAAAAACAACAACTCTTTAGTAAATAAATAAATTCTATTAGTATTTTACATATGCAAAAGGTAGGGGGAGGTGTACATACATATGTATACACAAAAGAAATTAACACCTAAGCATGGGTTTACAAAAAAAAATTGTCTGCCAAATTACTTTCAAGTGCCTTAATGGGACTTTAACCAACTTTAAGAATTTCCGTTCATGATGCTATTTTTTTTCTTTTTTTTTCTTTAACTAATTTAAACATTAAATAATTTATTATCAAAAGCAACTGACTACTGACTGGCGTTTCCAAAGAAGAAAAAATTAAGCACAGTAAAGCCACGTTAAGTACAAACGGCATTAAGCGAAGAGAGAGACAGAATCTTATCATCTAATTGGATTAATTTAAAGTTTGTGTCTGTTTCCGAACAAAAAAACGACAGCAAAAAAATATAAAAAAGAATCCCAGTGTTAAGCATTTGGGGAAATGTGTTGATAATCACTCAAGACATTAAATGCTTTTAAAATTTTTGTTTTCGTTAATTTTTCACATTTGGTATCTTCTATCCACTGTCACAGTTTTGCGTTAAGCTAATTTGCTTAAAAGTATATTCAAATTACATTTTCGTTAATTATACACATACAACTCGCTTTTCTAAACGGACGGAAAGTGAACATTTCGGGTAATGGCGGAAACGGATATGACGTCATTACATTAGCACGCACAACAGCAGTCATGCCGGCTAAATGATATTTGTATAGACTTTTAACGAGATTCAAAAGATAAACTGTTTAGCTTTCGGCACTTTCCCCACTCCCTCGCGAATTATGAGAAATATGAGTAACCATGATTGCCAGAGTTCTTAGAATCGAAACAAAAAGAGAATGTATGGAAACAAAAGTGGTCTGTTTGCAATAATTGAATAAGAGAGGTAGATAGATAGAGAGAGAGACTCAATTAATTTAAAATTAACAGAGCATTTATTTATTTTGGGCATTCCTATCTTCGAGGCCTGTTGAAGTAAAATAAAAGACAATTGGCAATCAAAAATCAGTTTTCTATAGACAATTTTATGAAAAGCCAATTGAACCAATTTTGATTTTATAAAAACGCCATTTTCATCTATTATTCATCGCAGTCGCCGTGGTCTAGTAGGTAGTGTGTTGGCGGTTCAAACCTCAGGCCAGACATCTCCAACTAAACGAAATATGAAAAAATATTTTTTCGGCGACTTCCTCTCAGCAGATTTCTGGCAAAAACTCTGAGAGCAAATAAAATTGCCATGAGAGGTTTCTCGAAAATCTTTCGTTCGGAGTCGACTTTAAACTGTAGGTCCCGCCACTCATGTATAAAATTAACACCCGCAACATAAGTGATGTGAGAAACTACGTCGTAATCCTGACTGAAGGGTTGTAATGACCAATTATGTATGTATGTATCAGAGATCAGCAATGAATCGCTTTTTCGCTACTCATAAGTACTCATGAAATTTTGGGTATGAGTGAGTCAACAGTATTCAAATCCAACTACTTGGATTCATTCGTACTTAGTACTACATTGATTTATAAATACAAGTTGCAATGAGTATGAGAGTACAACGTTGACATCAAACTCATAACATTCGAAATATGTTCGATTCATACGCCTAGAAAAAGACAAAGGCAGCAAGCAGCAAGCAGCGCAAACACACAACCTTCTTGTGAGTATTGTAGTGTTCGTACGCGAATCATACTTATTTTGTGATTCGTGTATACGATGAGTCATGGAGAGTCGAAATCAATAACATCATGCGTATTGTTAAGTATGAGTACCATGAGTATTTCAAACTTTGAATATGCGTAGTATAAGTATGACATTAAAATAAGTATGAATGCGTACGAGTATCAGAAATTATAAGTATGATTCGAATCTACTCATCGTTTCGAATACTCATTGCTGACCTCTGGTATCTATGGATCTAAGATTGAAAGTGCAAGAGACTGTGGAAGCAATGCACATCTCGCTTAGATTTGTGTCTTCCCAATGGACCACAAAGGCAGTCTTTCGGCAACTTTGAAAGAGTGTTTGACGTTGTTCAATAACAAATTTGTACGAATGTATGGATCGTTTTGTAAACGCCAACAAAATGTAGATCAACTACAAGACACCAAAGACCAAATTGTAGTCAAAATGTAAGATTGTAGAGGAAAATCTGCCCCAAAAAAGAAATTGACTACGAATTGTGTCCTTATTTGAGGTATTGTCCGAATTTAGCAACGATGAAACCATCTGACAACAGGTCTATTGAAGCCTAAACTTTAACACTCCGCTAAGAGTAGCATTATAAGAAACTATGTTTGCATATTTGCATGATACTCAAAATATTTATCAGTTAAGAGAAAAAGAGACCTTTCTGAACCATTTACTACAAAAATAGATTTCAGACGTTTGACAGTTTATGGTACAATTGCATCAATAGCTTCAGTGAAATTGAAATTGAAATTGAAAAGTAGAACAATAAAGGGCGAATTTGTTTACTTGAACTAACAGCTCACATTATATTATATTCGTTGTACGAGTATGTTTTATTAGCAACTTAAAAACAGGACACTCTCTCGAAAGATGAAAAAAGTCTTATATTGATAATGGACGAACCAATGTACCCACAAGAAGAAAGTAAGTGGAATTCATTTATTAGTCAGGCAAATCGCCTAAATTTTGCGTTTTCGTTTTAAAAATGCCAAGCGGATGTTCTGGCGAACGCAAATCGCTAAAAATTTATTTATACGATTCGAAATCGCCAAATATGTAGGTGTTCTGGCAAACGTTTAACGCTGAAAATTTGCGATTTCAAATCACAAGAGTATATTGCAGTGAACTGATGAAATATTTAAAATTTTAACCATTTTTTGTGGCTTTTGTTTTATTTTCTGTATTTGTTAAATTTTGTTATATGAAACAATACTAAACTTTTTAATTTTTCTATTTTATTAATGAAAAATAATAATGAATTGCATTCAAATTTAAAGGGATTTTTAAGATAAATGTAAAAAGATTAAAAGCTTTGTTGCTTTATTTAATAAGTATGAAACGAACAGAGAAAAATTTGTCTGTAAGGATTAAAAATCACACATCTCCACATCAAAGTTCTACGAATCCTGTTTCCTATTTGAAATCTAAAAACTATAAAATTCCTTTCTGCAAAAATAAAGTTCAGAACACGACGGGGGTTTTACTATCCTCACATGGGTGCCGTCTAGCGATTCAATTACTTATAGAGTTTTAAACTTTTGATAGAAATGCATTTTTGACGCTTTCGTTTCTTCATCTGTCATGTCCAAATTGATCCAAAGAAGGCATTGTCTTTCTTCAAAAACATTAAGTACATTCCATAACATATTTCACAGTGTAGAACGTCCCATACTGAGATTTATGTCATTGGCAATCACGCCTTGGAGGGAACCGACCGCCAGATATCTTAAAGCGCTCAGCAAACGTATCGTGTCTGGATTAGTACTTTTGCATATACATATGCGCAGCAGTTTCTTCATGCAGTTTTATTCAGCCGGTAAAGCGCTATAAAACATAACATAAAATCTATATATACATTACTCCTTTATATGTAGATATGTTTATATTTACGCCTACTCGGAACGTCTAATGGGTTAGAATACGCCTTTTTAATTTTTCGTTTTCTGGATTGCAGCTTTTTTAAACAAATTGTGCTTAATAAAAAACCTGTAGGCATTTTTGCTCACTATTTTTTTAGTTTTGATGTTTTGATTTTTAATTGTAATGCTAATCCATATGTTTCATTTTTTCGTAAACGACTTCGAAAAATGGAAGATCACAAGTAAAACGCGTGAGTTTCAGAACACCCCGAAATAAATTTGGCGCTTTTAAAATCACTTGCGATTTTAAATCGTGCGATTGTCAGAACATGCCTGATAGATTTTATTGTTTAAATTTTCCAACTGATTTCCACTTAATCCTTTTGAAGTACTCCGGCCAATATATGTATACGAGACTTAATACGCAGGATTTTTTTTCGAAGAGTTTTTCAAAACTCCTTTCTATGTTCAACAAATTATTAATGAAGTAAAACGTTTAAATGTTTATTTATTGAAGAAATTCGGAAATTTTTAAATAATTCCTAAGCTTTTGGGTATCCCGGAGGTATATATAAGTATGTGTGTGTGTGTGTGCATAAACCATTTAAATTCTTTATTGGTTTTTTGTGAATAAATTCGTTTGGGCTAAAACTCTAATGCACAGTGGAGTCTAGATTATGTCGTTTACCTCATGCCACCATTAACTCACTCACTCTTACACTGTCTCTCTCTCTCTCTTTCTCTCCCGACCACAGCATGATTGTTGGAAATTGTTTTAAAATTTTTCCTTTTCTCTGTCGACGCTGTGTTTCCGTACATAGTACGGAGTATAGTCAGCCTTTAGCATGTCTAGGAACAGACCAATAAAATATTTATAGATTTTAGTTATCCCATGCCATGTATGTATGTATGTTCGTTTTCAAACTTTGTTAGCATTTAGCAGTTGGCTCGTTGTATTGCCTTTAACTCGTATTGACATCTGTTCGTGCAACATATTATTTGTGTGGCAATTTGGTATTCTTTACTACAACAGCAACAACAACAACAGCAACAACAAAAAGAAAATAAAAAGTTTTGTTTAACAATTTTATTAAACAAAAGAAAAAAAGAAACACAGAACGAGAACGAGAACGATAACGAGAAAGAGAAACATAGAAATTGAAATTGAAATGATGCCACAGTGGTAGTAGAGCCTATTGGGTCTAATATCGTATGGTTTAAATCTGGGCACATAAAGGTATACCAACGAGGTAATTGAAATGTACCTGTGTGTTATATTCTAATGGCTGAGATTGTGTTCGTTTGTATGCAGGCAGGCAGCAGCATTGAATTGTTGCAACTTTGGAAAAAGTTTTTCTTTTTTTTTCTCTTCTGTTTTTGTGTTGATTTTTGTGGTTGTTTTTTAAGCAAATGTTTTTAATTAATTTTGCAAATTTGTTTATTCTAATTGTTAAACACTTAAAATTAAATACGAAAACACTTTGTACAGTTTCACTTAAATTTCATCTCCTTTAAATGATTTCCTTTTTCACATTTTCTTGCTATATTTTGTCGTTGTCGTTGTTGTTTTGTGCCTTTTGTCTGGTCAGTGTAATGGTAGTAGCGACAACGCTAACGTAACGTTTCCATTTCAATGGCTTTAAGGGTATTACCCTTGACTGTTCACCGTCTTTTGTAATGGTCGTTGGTTATTTGCCGCCAATATGCTTTTCGTTTGCCCACAGCCAATGAGTGCAGTTTAAATGTATCAATTGGGGTTAAATGGAGTTCATGGAACAAAAAAGTGAAATCAATAAATTGCTTCTCTTTTTCTTCTTAATTTATACTTTAAGTAACGGGAAACATGAAATTAATTTAGCAGAAACAAACATTTTCATTTAAGAACAATAAAATAATTTTGAAAAAAAAATCAGCAGAAAGCCATGTACTCTGATTCAATAGTGGTGATACAGAAATATTTTTATTAATTCCATACGCTTCAACCGAATCGGTCTAATATAGAGTCTCATATACAGTAAGAAGAGTGAAAAAAAGGGATGAAACATTAAAAACCTGATGAATAAAGGTTTTAATTTGGATTCTCTACCCGAAAAGATTTTAAAAGGTAGACAGTAAGGACCAATACAGTTAACGCCTGTTCCAACCTGCAATATAAACACTGTAATACTGGCCGTAGTCTAGTAGGTAGTGTGTTGGCTTATTAGACGAAAAGCCAGGTTTCTAGCCCCAGGCCAGACATCAAAATAAATACAAAAAGTATTTGTTCGGCGACTTCCTCTCAGCAGATTTCTGGCAAAAACTCTGAGAGTAAATAAAATTGCCATGAAAAGTTTCTCAAAAATCTGTCGTTCGGAGTCGACTTTTTAAACTGTAAGTCCCACCACTCATGTATAAAATTAACACACACAACATAAGTGGTGTGAGAAACTAGGTCGTAATCCTGACTGAAGGGTTGTAATGACCAATTATGTATGTAATACTGGCCAACTATAGACACATTATCGATTTTGAAGATTCCACCTAGTAACCATTAAGCCAACTAGCCAGTGAGTTGCCTTATTAGACACGACCCTGTGGTTCAAATCCCTGCCCAGATATCTTGAATAAATCGAAATTGAAAAAATATACTGTAGGCTATAGAAATAGTCTTCTAGCAAAAGCTCGGAGAGTTAATAAAAATGCAAGGGAAAGTTCCTTAAAAAATCTGCCTTAAACTGTAGCACCCGCATCACTCATGCATAAAATTAACACACACAACATAAGTGATGTGAGAAGCTAAATCGGAATCGTGACTACAGGGTTGAAATGACCCATTAAGTTACTAAGACTTATTAGACATTAGAGTTCCATGTAATACAGTAATCCCTCGATTTATGTCGCAGTCGGTTTCAAAAAGGCGACGTAAATCGAGTGACGACGCAAATTGAAGTTAGAGGGAACAAAAAATTTGACGACGTAAATCGAAACAACGTTAATCGAGGCGACGTAAATCGAAGGATTACTGTACTTATTAGTTGATGGAATTTTCCCTGAAAATCAATTTACCCGGACAGAAAGGCAGCATTCAAACCTCTCACAAAATTCACCTCGACGTTCGTTTTTTTATGAATGCCGGGGCACAATTTATTTTGTAATCAGAATGCTTTCCTTTGGGTAATGTTTGACCCGTGCTCGGATAGTTTAGTTTAATCGTTCGCTATTAACAGGATCGTTGTTTTTTTGTCAGTTTCAAACCATAAGGCGAATGCATAAGAACCAACCAAATTGAGTAACTATTAGTGAGCATGGCCGAGGGCTTTAAGGCCTTTTGTTGCCTTCGAAGTTTCGAATTGTTAACAGTATAAATTCTAACATCGTTTCAAAGGCAGAATTATGGGTAAGAGAAGAAAATTGCCAATTCAGGTCCAATTAGAACTTAGAAAATAGATCTAAAACTACCATTTACTCAATAAACTACACTGTAATAAATACTGTATCGATTTTTCTCCTCGCTCATCCAAAGAAAGTTATTTATTACTTATACTTTAAAAACTAAACAAAAATAACAAATTTTTTATAATTGATACCACCAGCTATGCACGCACTGTCCCTTCAATTTATACTTTCAAAAGTATCATTTACACTTCTTGTGAAGCTCTTTTGTATCACTTATGTTTTATCATTATTAAACTGTGTGATATTTATCTTGAGATCATCAATCACTTTGTCAAATATCTTTAAAATACAAAAAAATAATAAAAAAAAGCTTGAATTATTTCTCATTTCTAGTGTAAACGAAAACAATAAAAAAAAGTTACAGAAGGACAGAGAAATAGGGGAGAAAAAAGTATAAAAAAAGGAAGAAATAAAATTGACAAATAAAACTAAAAATGTAAAATATTTGTTGTTAACATAGTTAATTTGTTGTAAAACATAGCAAAAACAAATAAAGTCCATACATACACTAACAAATATATGTATGTATGTATGTGCTGGCTGCATGCAGACAATCAACCAGAGCAGTGGGTAAATATTATAAAACACAACAATTGCTAGCCACTTCTATTAAAGAAAGCTTCAACGAATGTTGTTTGTACTTCTTTGCTTTGCTTTGCTTTGTTTTGTTTTGTTTTCCTTGTGCCTTGCTACTCTGCCCATTTAACAACAATTCTCTAAAGGCTTTAAATAACTCATATATTGTGAACCACTGTAACGACCCTTTGTTTGGGTTGGTATTCCCCTCCCCCCCCGAAAACATTTTTCATTTATTTATCGTTACAGCACACATGGTTTACCATTTGCCTTCTCTACTATAAAATATTCCTCAAATACGATTCTCTAGCATTTTTTCCATTTTTTTTTTTTTTTGTTTTTGTTCTCTTCTGTTGATGAACAATTTTGTTGCATTTAAAAATGGTTGTAGAAAAATAACGAGTAAAAACGAAAACAACAACAACAAAAAATGTTACTTAAATATTTAGTCTAGTTTATTTGTGCATAGTTGTTGTACATGTATGTTGTTGTTGGTTTTGCTGTTAAACTATCGACCAACTGGCTAAAGCCGAACTCCCTCATGACAGTTGTGAAAAAGTACTTTTTTTTTGTTGCTCTTCTTATTTAATACGTTTAACATTTGACAGAGTCAGAGTTGTTAGAGAATGAAATTAATGTCGCATTAATAAATGGAAGGTACTTGTTTCAAAAGCAGGACTTTAATAAAGGTACTTTTCAAAAGTATTAAAAATACTTCCTTAATATCGCTTTTATAAAAAAACCGGAATATTTTAAAATTGTAGCAAAAAAAGTACTTTTTTAAAGGTACTAAATGGCACATGTTTAGTACTACACAAAAAGTACTAAAGTATCTAAAATTTTAAATATTTTTAAGAGCAAAACTGCAAAATGATACGCGGTCTTGTAATAAGAACAATATCATAACGAGATATGTGGCTAGACACTACACGATTGTCCAGCATGCACGCTAGACGGAGAAAGAGGGGAAGGAAACACTACTAAAGTACTAAACAATACATGCTTAATATCACTTTTATAAAAAAAAACCGGACTATTTTAAAATTGTAGCAAAAAAAGTAATTTTTTTAAAGGTACTCAATGGCACATGTTTAATACTGCACAGAAAGTACTAAAGTATCTAAAATTGTTAAATATTTTTAAGAGCAAAACTGCAAAATTATACGCGGTCTTGTAATAAGGACAATACCATAACGAGATATGTGGCTGGACACTACACGATTGATGAGCCATGCACGCTAGACGGAAGAAGATAGGAAGGAAACACTATGTACTTTTAATTGTTCAAAAATTTTAAGTTTAAGTTTAAGATTTCAACATTTTCATACTCTGCTGGAAAGTGACAAATGGACAGTTGAAGTAGTAGTTGTTCCAGAAGCATGTGAAATTTTTATTCCATTTTTTTTCGAGCTCCCAAACAGTAATGGTGCATGTTACAACACGACTAAATGAACTTCCAACATCAACAATAATTTTTAGTTTCATTTTTCCCAAAAAGAGTAATGAAAACTTATGTTTTCTTTTTTTAATTCTTTTTTTTTATTTGAAACTATTTTTATCTCTTTTCCAAATACAATATTTTTTTCGTTTTTTTTTTTTTTGTTCAACGCCATTGCAAATATTCAACCAGAAACACATTGAAATACAATTTTGTTTCGTTTGCAGTCTCTTTCAAGGATTAATTGTTAGGGGAGTGGAAATAATTTAAAACGTAAATCGAAGTTATATTTTAGGTTGTAAGAAATACAATAAAATGTGTAGAATAGAAATTGTGTTTCAATTTCAAATGAAAACATTAATCAATAAAAATAGAATTTATTGCTGTTATCACTTGACACGATAAATCACTTTAACCTCACAAAGAAGTCGCCTTAGTCTAGTAGGTAGTGTGTTGGCGTAAAGCCAGGATTTGAGCCCCAGGCCAGACATCAAGACAAAATACAAAAAGTATTTCTTCGGCGACTTCCTCTCAGCAGATTTCTGACAAAAACTCTGAGAGTAAATAAAATTGCCATGAAAAATTTTTCTCAAAAATCTGTCGTTCGGAGTCGACTTTAAACTGTAATCCCCACCACTCATGTATAAAATTAACACACACAACATAAGTGGTGTGAGGAACTAGGACGTTGTACAATGGGGCAATTCGACCTCCGGGTACTGTACTTGTCTTAATTGACAAGTACACGTCCTCTAACCTAACCTAACCTATCAACCTCACAATCTAGCTTGCTAAACAATTGTGCACAATTGCTTTCTTCATGGTATGTCAATTTTTGACAGCAAAGGTCCGAATTACAAAGTGAATGCAATAAAGTATCCTGACAATTGCATCAAGACCAGAACTAAAACCTTTTAAT
Source organism: Sarcophaga carnaria (assembly GCA_958299815.1). NCBI lineage: Eukaryota > Metazoa > Arthropoda > Insecta > Diptera > Sarcophagidae > Sarcophaga > Sarcophaga carnaria. Next base: position 22,301,096 of record OY283152.1, read on the forward strand.
CACCAGTTATTGTTTGACTCCAATTGAACAGACTCACTTCATTGTTCTCTTGAATTTATAACTCACTTTGCCTCAACATTCCCTTTGTGCGTTTCAGCATTAATTCGTATTAAAAAAAAAATAATCAGTTCATTGAGACTTTTCATATCCAATCTGATTTAAGTGGTATCGAGTGTTCTATTTGTTGAATGCCTAAAATATTCCTTTTTATTATCGATATTTTCAGCCTTACAGAGTGTCAAAACATTCGAGGTCCCTTCATTCATAGATAAAATTAAAACACACAACATGTGTGGTGAGAGAAGTTACGTCATAATCCTGCCAAAGTATAACAGAAGCGCACTCACAAATCTGTTTGTTATTAAAAAAAGTTCGTAACATATTGACCGAGGGCGCGTCAATTACATCCGGGTAATTACAATTACAATACAATTACAAAGACCTGTCACTGTAGTCTAGAAAACACTTGTTTATAACGGGTGATTTTTTAGCTATTATCTTTTTGGCAACACTGGTTTAAACAGCTCTCGCACGTTTCGTGTTTTGTTTCACTGTCAAACATCTTCAGTTTGGTCTATAATTTAACCATGAATCGTCTTACAAACGAACAACGCTTGCAAATCATTGAATCTTATTATCAAAATGCGTGCTCTGTTAAGAGAGTTCATCGCGCGCTTCTTCCCTTTTATGGTCAGTTTAATCGACCCACTGAAGCGGCTATTCGCACCAAATTTACATTGTTGGACATTAAACCACCAACACGCTTACGTAGAGTGCGAACTGAAGAAAATATCGCAGCTGTATCGGCCAGTGTTAATGATGACCATCAATTATCGATTCGTCGCCGTTCGCAGCAATTGGGCCTCTGTTACTCAACAACGTGGAAAATTTTGCGGAAGGATTTAGGTGTGAATCCTTTTAAAATACAGCTGGTGCAAGAATTGAAGCCGAACGACCTACCGCAAAGCAGAATTTTTGGTGAATAGGCTCTTGGAAAGTTGGCCACTTCTTTATCGAAAAATTGTGTTCAGCGACGAAGCTCATTTTTGGCTCAATGAATACGTAAATAAGCAGAATTGTCGATTTTGGAGTGAAGATCAGCCAGAAGCATTGCAAAAGCTACCAATGCATCAAGAGAAAGTCACAGTTTGGTGCGGTTTATGGGCTGGTGGCATCATTGGACCGTACTTCTTCAAATATGCTGCGAATCGTAACGTAACTGTGAATGGTGAGCGCTACCGTAAGATGATATCCAACTTTTTTTTTTGCCCAAAATGCAAGAGCTTGACTTGCATGACATGTGGTTTAAACAAGACGGAGCCACATGCCACACAGCACGCGTAACAATGGACTTATTGAGAGGCGAGTTCGGTGAACAGTTTATTTCACGTTCGGGACCGGTCAATTGGCCGCCTAGATCGTGCGATTTAACGCCTTTAGACTATTTTTTGTGAGGCTATGTTAAAGCTCATGTCTATACAGACAGGCCCGCTTCAATTGACGCATTGGAAGACAACATTGAAGCATTTATTCGTGAGATACCGGCCGAAATGTTGGAAAGAGTATGCCAAAATTGGACTAAGCGGATGGACCATTTGAGGCGCAGTCGCGGTCAACATTTGCATGAAATAAACTTCAAACATTAAATTATATGGACCGTACTATCGATTCAAATAAAGATTTCATGCATTTTTCTGAATTTTATGTGTTTTTTTGTTGAAAAATTTTCCTATAGCTTTTAAAAAATCACCCATTATTAACTAACAGGCAGGGAGTTATCCTTACTGCCACCGAACAACATCCTGAACATTTGTAGGGGCAAGAGAATTGAAAGAGATATTAAAGGGACAGGTTTAAGATTAAGTTATCTAGCACCTCTACATCACATTAATAATATTAAACATAATAATTATACTGAAAACAATCACAATTATGATAAAGAATGAAAGGGTAACGATATCTGCTCAAACCAAGGTGAAGAAGTTTTATAGATCTTTTCAAACGAAATAATTTTTAATAATACTGTTGACCAATTACACCAAATGTATGTGTGTTTTAATTGTACGACATTTGAAATGAAGAACTAATATGTTGCACGTTTAAATATTTATCTCTATTGCCTTGCTTCTAAAGACATGATTTCAAATACATCTTTCATCCTTTGAGAGGAGAAAAAATAAAAAATAGCAATAAAAAACGTGATAAACTTAATCGCTTATGCATATCGATTTAAAACATTTTAACTTTTAAGTTGCATTCATAATTTCTTAACAATTTTGCTGTGAATAAGTAAACTCCTTAAGCTATTTGTGAACAATGCCACAGAAGAAATGCAACAAAATTCCCATGGAGAAAATGATAATTTCTATCAAATATCAATTTACAGACAAACGGCAATGACTTCTGCTGTCTGCTGTTACTGGTGGTGGTGGTGGCGCTGAAAAAACTTTTTCCTTTTCATATTGAAAAAAAAAATAAACAAAAAAAATAAATAAAACCCGAAAACTATTAAAATTATTTTTGTTCACTTTTGGAATTTTAGATTCTGGGTTTTTCCTCTTCTTCTTTTTCCGTGCTTCTGTGCTTTTTGTCAAATAAAACTGTCGTTGGAAAAAAAATTGAAAATTATAGTATCAAAGGATTTGTATTTTCGTCAGTCAGTCCATACGTCCTTTAGAGCAATGCTCACATACTTAATAATACATGAGGCTCTAAACACATGTAACCACCGTATGTACATTGTGTACATAAAAGAAAATATTGTGTGGTAAATTTAGTGTAATATAGAGTACCAGTAGGAGTAACTTGTCTAGAATCTATCGTTTGTTTTCTAATACTTTTTGGATTCACAGCAATATTTTGCCATATGAATTCTACGAAGAGAATATATGAGCATATAGTGACTATAGGTTTGTCAACACAATACATACTTAAGGAGTTTTCAATGGAATACCCAAGGAGAGAGAGAGAGAGTGAGAGAGATCAGCACTTAAGCACAGAGGTACAGTGGGTATACATTTTGAGAAATCTCTTAAAATCTTCCATAAAACTGCTATCAAAAAGCACTTTAATGTTATGCCACTGTGTTTTCTATTTCCTTTCGTTTTTTTTTTTTATAGGAAATAAAGTCAAGTTAAACTATAAACGACTGCTACTTTACATTTTTGCCTACTGGCATTATATTCATACATATGTATACCACATACATACCTACATACATACATATATAATATAATTCAAATACCATTTATGCATTATATTCATACAACACCACGTACATATATGCATATGTATGCATGTGATATAGATTTAAACGTGGCATTCATACACCACCATCCACACAATGGCTGAGAGTGTAACATGCAACATTTTTACTCGAAAATGATATTGAATCTATAATCATAAAACTGAAGAAGTCATAGAAAAAGTTGAATATGACTTGTAAACCCTTAAGGCAAGACAACAGTCACAGCAACAGCAACAACAAACTCTCTAACGCATATAGAGAGATAATAGATGATTGAGGCTGAACCGCACCGATAAACTCAAAAAGAAATATTCGAGACATGCATACATAGATAGAGTATAGGAGTAAGAGTAGAAAAACAAAAGAAAGTGTTTAAAATTCTATTGAAATCTATACAATAACAACAATATATAACGGAAAAAGAAACTTAACCTAAAAAAAAACATCACATATGAAAAGAAATAAAATACAGAAAAAACGAAAAAATTATATATTGATGGGGGGCGATGGGGATATGATAAAAAAATATATAAAAGGATTCCCTTTCAATAAATATTTGATAAAAAAAAAATCGTATTAAAATTATAAAAAAAGCAAAATATGGAAAAAACTAAAACGTTGCATATAAGAGACTAGAAAATATGATACATGTTTAGAAAAGTTTAGAAAATATACCGAAAATCCACACACTATTCTATTACAGAAAATTTTCTGTAAGTGGCTACAATGGCATAAGTCTGATGAAAATGGCTGTTCTGTAGCAGCATATTTCCAGAGATAACGAACTTTCTAGAAACGTAAAAACTTGTCCAGGAATGGTTGACTTTTCCGAGAAGTTGCATTGTTTTCGAAGATATGAAATCCTGGATCCCGAAAACTGTATTTAGAATGAATAATAGACCATATGTAGAGCACACCCAAAAGAGAATTGGAAATAAATTCCACTCCATAGCTAACAATTCAAAGGTTGAAGAGAGAACCTTCTCGGCCAAAAGGCTAAGTTAACCAATTTTTAATCCAAGGATGTACAATTTTTTCCTCAGTCACTACAATGATCTCCAATGAATTCCACTCCATAGCTAACAATTCCAAGGTTGAAGAGAGGACCTTCTTGACCACTACGCTAAGGTACCAAGGAGGTACATTTTTCTCCTCAATCACTACAATGATCTCTCTTACTACTGGACACTGACTGTTGCATAAGTTGCTAGTCAGAGTGTGGGAACCTCATGCTTAATGTCCCCACCGAAACTATCAGAAATGAGATTGAGGCCCATTGTCCGCTATATAAGGTAGTCAAAATGATTTGAACCAAACTATCCTTGACTATCCCATAAAATAAGGCTACGATTTGTTTCCTCATCTGTCTTATTCCTTGAATTTGATACCAAATACCTACGATATAATACCAAGGATATAGCTTCGTTCATCAAACGTTCTGGCTGGGTTTCCAGTGCGGGGTAGTCGTGCTTTTGTTGTGCAGCCCTTGCGCTGACCAACATCTTCCTTTTCCCTGATTTTGGTGGAACTTGGTTAGTACAGGGACTGCGTTCACCCGTGGCATCACAACGAGCCGCTATGCATGCTCAAGTGAGCTTTGTGATAACAGAGCTACCACTCCGACCTAACCTAACCTAATCTATGAGGGAGTAAACATTACTCAAATCCCGGATTTTTGCATTAATTTGTTCCATTTTTTTTTCTCAAATCACACTTTAATCTGCTATCATTGGCAGTGAAATACTGTACAAATAAATAACTGAAGCTGATTAGATCTTGACAAGAGTGAACACACAAATGCCTGGTAATGGGCGCAATATCTCTCATGCTCGTAACATTTTTCTGTGGAATATCCAAAGCAGCCGCAGAAGATGACTTTCAAGTAACAATTGGCGCCAACAATTAGATATGGAAACTTTAGACATATACAATCAGAAACCTATTGCAATAGCCATAAAAGGAATCAAATAATATCGTTGGGGCCAACAAGATCTTAAGGACATGTTCATTAGCCCTATCATAGCTAAAAGCTTTATTTCTACCACGAAATGTACTGGAAGCCTTTTATACACTCGATATAACAAAAAATCATATAAAAACACATTTTTAAACTCTTTTCAGCTTTCGAAGAGGCACATACATACACTTACAGAGCCATTATTAGTTTTAGTTTAAAGCTTAAGCCCTATAAAGTAAGAATGTAAGAGTAAATGCTGGCTGATTGCTTTATACTCTCCCTGAGATCTTATAGTGCAAAAGCTATTGTCCTCTCATGGTCAATTTATTTTCTGGCACACATACATACACACACACACACATTTAACCATAATATATTAAAGTACACCAAAAAAAAGCAAAAAAAAAGAGAAGAAAAAATAAGATTAGGAATAAGGATGGATAAAGAGAAATCTATTACATACACGAACATACATACATACATAAAAACATAGTTTATAGTAGCACTTGTCAATGGCTAAAATGCAACAGCAACAGCAGCAACAGCAGCAACAACAGCAACAACAGAAGGAGTAGATTTTAACAAGCAATATATTTTATGTGTCTATCGATTGGTAATAGCTATGACCTTAAATAATGCAGCTTGTGGTAAAGATGTGGCTGATGGTTTGTAAATGTCAACCGCACATACATTAAAATCCAATCCAATCATGAATATCTACTGATGCATTTCTCCTCTCATCAGGACATACAAGGAATGTTTAAAGCAAAAAAAAACCTTCTTTAATACGATATTTATGTTGTACAAGTGCTGCTGTGCATACCGCATGCGATAGAAACCGAAATAGTCTACTACTCTGATGGTGTTGATAATGTTTCGGATCAGCGCAGGAGAACGTTATCATTTTAAGAGATTTTTCATTCCGTACTTAATATTGTATCATGGCAAGGCAATATGTTTAGCTATAAAATATCTTTGCGCAGATACGCTATACGGAAGACGTGTTGGTGGTGGTGGCTGTATAAATGAAATTTTTCATGTTGCTGGAATGCCTCAAATCGACAGTGCTGGGAAAAAGTTTACAAACCAAAGCTAAGACAACACAAAAAACATATGAACACATTTTATTGAGTGTGAGGAGGTTATTTTAATTTAAAATCAATCAATTTTTTGTTTACAATTTTGGTGTTTAATTTTTATGTCGCAGTGTTTAACGGATTGATCAATATTACTCCGAAGAAATGTGTAAATTTGAGTACTCCCATGTTATGCTGGTTTAAAAATTTATAGCCGCAATAGGAAAAAGCAAAAAATTGTCGTAAACGTTTAGATACACACATAACCTGATGTACGCACTTAATTTTACGATGACAATATTTATGTTGTCTTAATGTTACATATTTTAAGAACACATTTTAAAAATTAAATTAAAAAATAAAAATAAACAGATTATAGGCAAAAAAGAAAGAAAAATAGAAATTATTTTGACAGCGAAAGTTAGTGGAGTATAGACATTTATCATCAAACGCTTGTCCAATGTAGGTCCAATCCATTTCCATTTTTTGCAAAAGATCTAATGCCGCCACCATATGCGTAATATGTATTCCAAAAAGCGACTTATAAAGACATGGATTTTGTGTGTATATTTGTCATCCTAATGTGGTCATTGTTTAGTGACATAACGGCTAAATCTGTTGTAATAAAATAAAAGCGCCTGAAGGTGTGCTCTCCCTTCTTGTAGATCATGTCCGTTCAGGGTCTATTAAGTAGCGAATTGTACAAGGTTTTACAAGACAGTTTTCGTTTTTAGTAGCATTATTCTCTTCCGGCATAAGTTTTTCCCGTCTCTTATAATGGAAATAAAACTTCCCTTCCACAAGATATTTTCCAAATGTGAGCTTAAAACGAAGTCGCGTAGCCTGGTAGGTAGTTAGTTGGCTTAATAGACGTGAGGCCACGGGTCAAGCCCCAGGTCAGATATCTCCAACAAAACGAAATATAAAACAATATTTCGTCGGCAACTTCCTCTCAGCAGATTTCTGGCAAAACTCTGAGTAAAAAAAATCGCAATGAAAAGTTTCCCAAAAAATCTGTCGTTCAGAATCGACTTTAAACTGTAGGCCCCCCCTCTCATGTATAAAATTAATAATTACAACATAAGCGGTGTGGGAAGCTAGGCCACAATCCTGACTGAAGGGTTGTGATGTCCAATTATGTATATATGCATGAGCTTAAAACTTTGTTTGAGTAAAGGCTCGCATTTAACGGGAATTCTAATAGGACACTACGCTATTGAAGATTTCGCTGTTCCACCAATATTCTGCAGCAGTAGCCATGATGTGGAGGAAACGGAATTGGTGCAACACCTTTTATGCGAGTCCCCAACACTTCAGGACAGACGTCATCAGTTTTTATGTGACAGATCGTTTGAAAATCTGGACATGGTAGCGAACGTGACACTAAGGGAACTGGCCGGTTTCATCCGAAGCTCGGGGAGGTTCAAACCAGAGATCAGCAATGAATCACTTTTTCGCTACTCATCAGCACTCATGCAATTTTGAGTATGAGTGAGTCAACGGTATTGAAATCCAAATACTCTGATTCATTCGTATTCTCTACACCATTGCTTTATAAGTATAAGTTGCAATTAGTATGAGTACAACGTTGACATCAAACTCATAACATTCGAAATATGTTTGATTCATACGCCTACTCATTCAGATTCATAAATTTAGAAAAATACTTTTAATACTCATAAATGATTCGAGTGATTCGAAACATTCGTCAAAATTTACAGTCTTAGTTGTTATTGCATTTACAAAGAAAGAACAAAGACACATAAACAAAAAAGACAAAGACAGCAAGGAGAGCAAACGCACAACCTTCATGTGAGTATTGTAGTGTTCGTACGCGAATCATACTTATTTTGTGATTCGTGTATGCGATGAGTCGTGGAGAGTCCAAATCAATACCATCGTGCGTATTGTTAAGTACGAGTACCATGAGTATTTCAAACTTTGAGTATGAATAGGATGGGTATGACATTTAAATAAGTATGAATGCGTATAAGTATCAGAAATTATAAGTATGATTAGAGTCTACTCATCGTTTTGAATACTCATTGCTGACCTCTGGTTCAAACCCACCACCAACGTTTCATGACAAGGGCGCTTATCTCACACTGGGTAACACAATGGGCCATGTGGCCACCGTGTGAACTTGCCTGTGACTTACAAGCTATCCGCTAACCTAACCCAAAGGTTATCCTTTAACTTAGAAAAACAAGAGAAATTTTTGAAAATTAATCGAAGCACCACCACACTTTGGGCTTGCGTATGACTGTTCTTCAGATATGGCCATACAGAGTGGTTTAAAGATTTTTATTTTATATTAAGGACCCTTAGAATTCGTTATTTATGCTATTGCTTCGAGGTTATTTGTTTTTTAAAGATTTTGATTGCAAAGGTAATCAATCACTCACTACTACCCATCCATGACATGTTTCGCAATAATTGATTTACTAAATGCATACAAATCTAACAAAATACCCCCACCCCTTATCAATGAGAAGAAGGGGAAAGAGAGAGAAGTATATTTTGTTTTATTTTTAAAACAAATGCTTATTAATAATTCGTAACATAATCAAGGTTGTAACATCTTTTGTATTCTGTTATGACTTGATTTATATTTACATTGTTTACATTTTTATATAAATTAGTTTCTGCTACTGCTCCTCTCTCTCTCTCTTCTTTTTTCTTCTTTGTTTTTGGTTTTTGTGTGTGTGAGTTGTGGGGGGGAAAACAACAATCCTTTTGTGTTTTTATCCGGCACCAATGCTTAATCATGTAAAAGCTGTCAATCATATTGTAACTGATTCCTTTAACTACATAAACATTCAGGCATCTACTCGATGTTGTATGTATGTATGTTCATAACCAATCATCTACAGCTATCGATAGCGGTAGCAGTGGCAGCAGCAGCAGTAACAGACACAACATCAGTTTTAATATCCATTCATATCAATCGTTAGTCGGTCATTCCTTCATTCTTCAATGAAGAGTAAACAAGTCGTAGGATGGCAATGGTCAAGCAAGTGTAATGGTCATACAACTAAAACCCTACTACAGACTGTTGTTTACTTTTTACTTGAATATTTAAAAGAATTCAATGTTTATTGAGCCTAGTGTAGGGTATCATATCCTCTTTTGTCTGTTTAAATATCAACTTGTTTGACTTTTTTTAATTCTATTTTGTTTATCACAGATTTTGTGATGTTTTTTCATTTTCTCTTTCCTTTTTCCCTCGTTATTGATTTGATGGATGGGGCCATGTCATATATTTTAGAGAGTGGTTTTAAATAGATTTGCTTTTAACATCAATAACTATTAACCAAAAAAAAAAAAAAGAGTTGTTATTGCTACTGTGTATTGTTTCCATTATTTTTGAAAACTTTAACTAAAGAAAAAAAAAACATGAATTACAATAAGAACATTAATAATGTATGATTTGCTGTGAACAAACAATACAAAATAGCAACGACAAGTTAATGGAATGCATATAATAATGTACAGTGAGGATTTCAAAAGGAAAATTAATGAATGGATTCAATAACAATTTACAATAGCAGCTAAAATTTTGCGATTGATTCTACAAAACTTCCGGTGGATGGACTTCTAAATTATAGGAAAAATTTTAACTTTTTCAAACTTAACTTTCAAGGTTAATCAAGCTCTGCATTTTGATTTGGTCGTTGCTAAACTGAAACTGCTAAACTAAGAGCTGGGAAACAATTTCCTCCGAAGATTTTGGAATTTAATTTAATATCGTAAAAAAAACTCGTATTGATATAAGCTGGTGATGCTAATCCCGAGTGAACTCCAAGAAACTAAATGATGTTACGAAACAGAAGCTATAGGTGGAGGAATGCTTTCGAAATCGGCGGGTGTAGCTCATTCAATATATCTCTACGAGATATGTATGCTACCACACTGTGTTATACATAGTTTGGCGGTTGTTATAGTCCTAGATTTTAGCATATCGACGTCATGTCATGACAGGGCGATACAATGTAAATAAAGGGTCCGCCAAATAACTTTTTTTTTTGAAAATGCTTTAAAAAAAAACTACTGAATATTTTCTCAAATTTCTTTTTTTATTTGAAAGTACAATCCTTCCGGTTAATAATGGAAAATAAATTCATTCTAATGGCTGCCTCGGCTGGCCATGCAGTAGCCTACACGATCGGTCCAATTTTTAAGCACATTATCGATTGTGTGCAGCTGTATTTCACCAATGGCTTCACGAATATTGTCCTTTAAAGCGTCAATTGTCTCTGGCTTGTCTGCGTAACACTTATCTTTGACGGCACCCCACAAATAATAGTCCAACGTTGTCAAATCACAGCTCCGAGGTGGCCAAACGACATCAGCTCTGCGGCTGATAATGCGATCTTCAAAAACAGGGCGCAAAACATCGAGTGTAGCTTCGGCTGTGTGGCACGTAGCGCCGTCCTGTTGAAACCAAATGTTGCCAATATCCTCCTCTTCAATTTTTGTGAACAAAAATGCGTTCAACATGGCCCGATAACGATCGCCATTGACTGTAACGGCCACTCCTTGCTCATTTTCGAAGAAAAATGGTCCAATTATGCCTCTGTACCATAATCCGCACCAAACAGTGAATCGTTTTGGGTGCGTCGGCTTTTCAATGTATGCGTGCGTGTTTTCTGTGCCCCAAATGCGACAATTTTGCTTGTTTTCATACCCGCCAAGATCAAAATGAGCTTCATCTGAAAAGATGATTTTTTTTGATTAAATCGGCATCTTCTGGGGTATTATTTTCCATTATTAACCGATAGGATTGTACTTTCAAATAAAAAAAGAAATTTGAGAAAACATTCAGTAGTTTTTTTTTAAAGCATTTTCAAAAAAAAAAGTTATTTGGCGGACCCTTTATAATGAGGATACCGGAAGGTAATGGTATTTCGCGAAGGTTCAAAGCGTATGAATCGGCCACATATTGTACAACCATTTGAAATTTCGGGAGAATTCTTTACATTGGGAATGTCATCGTGAACCTTATTGAGAACCTGCAACTTCAGATATGGACAAAATAGAGTAGCCAAATAAAGGATGGATGGATGGAAAGTTCCAAATCCAAAGAAGAAACCCTTAGTAAAGTATAGCAAATAACTAGACATAGCAAAATAAGTACCCATGTGAATTGTACTCGTGTGTGCAGCTACGGATACCAAGAAGATCGCCAGTGCAAATAAAGCTAGATAAATGGCACATGAAAAAGCTTACTTAAACTCCGTAAAAGAACTCTTAGCTTAGGTGCTGAAGTCATTACGGGGCATGTGGCCAATGTCTTCTGCAGAGACATCGAACAGAAGAAAACTGTCTTTCACCTACTAGGTACACCTACCTGGTACATGTTCAGCATTATGTCGTACTATGTAGATGATCTCAATAATCTGTCGATAATAGGCATTGGCAGTCTAGTTGACTTTATCAAAAATTTCGAATCGTTGGTAACACAATGGACAAAACATATACCAAATGTTTATCTCCTAGGGTAATGTCATCCACATATTTTTCAAAAGATTACACTGCCGAGCTTTCCGGTAAACTTAGGAGTTAATGTAAGGTGACAGTGGGTGACAGTGTATACTTGAATATATTTTGTGGAAAGGAATGATAACATTTGTTAAATTAATTTGTAACACAGCCCTGCATGGGTTTTGCAAATAAAATGGCTCCAGGTGTTTCCGAAGGGATTTTGGGCGCTGAACACGAATCTGGTTTCAAAAACCAGGGGGTTGAAACCCCTAAAAACAGCGTTGTTGGCCATTTTTGAAACATTGTAGAGCTAAACACTAACGTGCTAGAACCATCGCTATCGTTAGAAATTGACAACTGATTTTTGCTCTTTAAAATGAGCCCAAAGCCAAATTGTTTGCATGCACCCTTAAAGTAGGGGGTGGCTTTATGTCAAGGGGTGCAAGAGAAAAAGAAACACATTACGGAGGTCCTTAAAAATTAATCAGATTTACTGGAAAATTGTTACTCAGGGGATTTTGGGGTCACTGATTACAGATCTTCATTCAGATTTAAAAAATTCAAAATGGCGGATGCAATATGGTTTGATTAATTTTTATAAACCTCTACCGCCTTATTGGATCCACCATTTTGAATTTTTTAAATCTGAATGAAGATCTGTAATCAGCGATTGATCACAAGCTTAAGAATAAAATCGTTGAAGAAACAACAAACGAGCTCTGCAGCACAATTAAGTAATTAACCAAATAATAAAAGAATTTCGAAAGCAAAAAAATTTTTCAATTAAATTTCTAAAACTAAATTCCGTATGCGTAACAATAAGCCTTTAAAATGTAATACAAATACCTTGAAATTGTCCTGTATTAAATTTATGAAAACGATTACCAACCAATGCCATTTGCGTGCAGCACATGGTTTCGGTACACAACATGAAGGCCAGGAGAAAAGAAAATAATAAAACAGAAGAAGTAGAAGAAGAAACTATTAAAAGAAATCTACATTTAGCATCTTAATTTTCTTTATCTTTTCCACTTCTGTACTTTGGAGATTTAATGATACCACTTTTTTTTACCTTGTTTTCTTGCTTTTGGCTTTGGCTTGGATTATTGTTTTTCACCTGCTGCTGCTGTTGCTGCTGCTATTTGGACATACAATCGTTTCAGTTACGGATGGTCTGTCTTTAATAAAATAAATCTGTACGTACAGACATACATACATATGTATGTACGTGCATGTAGCAGCTATTATTTTTATTTTCTTTCCCCTATTTTTGTTGTTGTTATTTTTTGCCTTTAAAATGTTTTCTGCATTTATCTCTTCCACACAATTGCCTGGATGGGGTTTTTTTCTATACCGTTTTGTTAATACACGAAACGTATTGATGATGTACATGCTTACGGACATATCTGAGACTATGATTTGAACTTCTTAATGTTGTCTATGGTGTATATAAAATACATGCATACATATGTATGTATGTATGTATGTATGTACACATGGTACACTTACTACACCTATAAATTCATTTTTCTTTAGCCATTTCCTTTTGATTATTTTCTCAATTTGCAAAAAAAAAGAGGAAAAAAATAAGTAGAAAAACAAGCTTAAATCACAGCGCATTAATTGTTTGCCATTATTTAGGTCAAGTTTCATTGTCAGTGGGTCGGTCAGACAATGATTTTTCACAAAGTCATACATTCATTATGGTTTTGTAAACAAAAATACATATATCTCTGGAAATGGGGATCCAGATGGGGATGGGGATTTGAATGCTTATAACTAATAGATACCTCTTAGAATGTATGTATATATGTATGTAAACATGTTGTTTTTTATTTATGGGAGTGCCTACAATTAATATAAGGTGTTGTGAAAAGAAATTTATTATCGTTTTATTTTTAGAATAGAAGATGGCTTTAGTTATTTATACCTTAACCCATTTACGGTCGCTGTGCCAATTTGGGAACACTTAATTATTAAGGCTGTATAAAAAACTGTTCACTCTAGTTTATTTATTTTTGCATTATTGAATTGTGGAAAGTGCTCTGAATAAATATTAAATGAAACAATTTAACTACATTTATTGTTATTGTTGTAATAAACTATTAAACTTCATTAACAATACACATGTAGAGGTCGGTCAATGGTAATCAAAGTTATATTTTCTACCTAAAGCTTATAGTCGTTATTTGTATTATAATATTAAATTCAATAAACAGTGAAACATTGAAAAGCATTTTTAGTTTCATGCAACGAATGTATAAGATCTTAGAAAACATATAATAATGCTGTTTCAATTTGGGTACAATGGCCACAAGTATACTACTAACGACGCTGCAAAAACTAGTGACAAAATGTTTAAAGTACGTCAACTTGCTGATATTCTTATCAGAAAATTTAACCAATGGGGTGTTTTCCACGAACATATTTCTATCGACGAAAACATGGTGAAATATTACGGTCGCCAATCAGCAAAACAGTATATTCGAGATAAACCTATTCGGTTTGGTTATAAAAACTGGGTTGCAGCAAGTTCCTCTGGATATTGTTACTGCTTTGATATTTATTGTGGTAAATCAACTACACCTGTTTCTGAGCCATTGGGTACTAGGGTTGTGCAAATGCTGCTACAAAAATTGACCAGGAATCCTGCTAACCACAAAATCTTTTTTGATAATTTTTTTACGAGTTTTGAGTTACTCAAGCTTCCTAAGCGTGTGCGTGGTGTCATCTGCCACAATAGAAGCCGCTGGAGTTGCAAAAAATGCAAAAACACTCTGCGTTGAAAACTTTATTTTGCAAAATATCACTCATAAGTGGCCATTGTACCAATTTGGGTACACCCCTCTAATGTCCTGAACTTTGTTTTTTTTTACTTTTTTTTTTACGTATCTGTTTTTTTGCATTGTTAAAAATAAATAAACATTGAAATTCAAAAAATTTAACTTGTAGTTTTTGTTTGGCTGTAAGTGGGTTAAGTTGTAAAGGGTAATCCATTTTTCGGCTTTAAAAGTAAAGCCATAATGGCAACTTGACTTGGTTGCTTGCTTGCCACGTGTTGTGTACAAAATACAATGACACGTAAATTACAACCTCTGGTTTAGTTGAAACAGTCCTCTAGTTTTCTACCACTATTTTAAAAAATTCATGTGGTATCTCGGAACTTGACAAATAGTGATTTTCAAATGCTCCAACATTAGGGAATTATTCGCCTAGAAACGGTCTTTAACATAATTCTACCAGAAAAAATCAAAAAGCGTCAAATCAAGGGACCTTATGGTTCTTGCTAGAAACTTCTCATGCAATAAAACTAAAATTGTTCGACTTAAGGCAGCGTCTTGTTGAAACCACATACCGCCCAGTTCATAATCTTCAACTGCAGGCCAAAAAAGTAGGAGCTTACTTCTATGAATTAACGGTAAAAATTCTTTCAGGTTCAGTTTTGAAAAAATACAGCCTAATGCGCACCAAACAGTTATTGTTTTCAGAATACACAGTCGATTCTGGTTTCTTCGAATCCTATGGTTGCAGGCGTTTAAAAATTCGGCTTTATCGACGAGAAAAAATTTGTTCGAAAAACCAAAAGCCTGTTGCTCAGCATATCTCTGAGATTGTAAATGCTCAGGAGGTTTTAATATTGTTGCATAAATTCAATTTCCTATGGATGCAAAGCCAAATATGGCATAATGAGCCGAAATATAGACTCAAATGCTGAAAAACCAAGGAATAGACAAATTCGAGTTATTCGCCATCACAACTAAATACGGCTGAATAAACAAACACAATATCTCATGTTAAGCCGCCGTAGTCTAGTAGGTAGTGTGTTGTCTTATTAGACGTAAAACCAGGGTTCATATCCCATGTCAGGCATCTAAAAGAAATATGAAAAAAATATTTCTTTGGCGACTTCCTCTCAGCAGATTTCTGGAAAAACTCTGAGAGTAATTAAAATTGCCATGAAAAGTTTCTCAAAAAAGCTGTCGTTCGGAGTCGGCTTTAAACTGTAGGTCCTGCCAATCATGTATAAAAATTAACACACACGACGTGAGTGGTGTGAGAAGCTAGGCCGTAATCCTGACTGAAGGGTTGTAATGGCCAATTATGTATGTATGTATGTAATATCTCATGTTGCTACATATAAAGACGACATGGAACACCGAAGAATATGAACGAAAAGAAAAAGAAATTAGTTTTTAAAAGCACTCGTTACAACAGCAGAAAAACAAAATGAGCTACACCATCTGGAAACAAAATCCCCAATTGGCCTAATCGTCAGGACAGATAGGTGCTAAATCTAGTTTCAAAAAAGGCATGGGGGTTTTGAATATTTCACCACAACGTGTTATCCTTGTCCATGGTGTCTTTAGTTTCGTAAATATAATTCAATTGCAGAATAATTTTCGTTCCAGGCACACAATTCGAAGTATACCAAGGTGAAACGAATTCCTTATTTGCTGAAAATTAAGTAGAGCTTACGCTAATAAGTGATTATCAAGTTAATAACAGAAAAAGCTTTGGAAATCCGAAAAAGATCACAAAATAATATGATGTGCAGTTTGCTGTGACAACGATGCATCCTTAAAACCTATGCGAGATTAATAATTCCTATAAGAAGACGTCACAACCTCATTACCGATGGGACACTATCCATCAGCATCATAATTTTATTTATTTGCCCCAAACTAACAATATTAAAGGCTTTGAAAGCTTTTTTCGTTTTTCTTTGCTCAACACTTTGTTTTTGTCGCCATAAAAAAGTCTTTCGCTTTTGAATTCAGGGTCATTTGAAAGAATTTTTTTTTGTACACATTTCCAGAGGAGAAAAAAAAACTTCACCTGCTTTTTATGTATTTACTATAGTCTGTCTTTTTGTCTGTCTGTTACTATGTCTGCCCATTTGTCTAAATGGCAGCCAACAAAGCAGACAAAAACACACACACACACAAAATAAAATTGAAACACGTAAAACAGAAAAAAAAATTGGGGAGAGTAAAAACAGAAGAAGAAAAAAAACGAAATGGAAAGTGAAATTCATCCAATGTCGTTAACTTGATTAATTTGTTATTTGGCTTGTTAAAATTTTTTTCTTGTGTCTAAAGGCAAAAATGAAAATATACTGATGACAAAGTGCAAAAATACGACTACGACTGCGACTAAATGAATAATGTTTTCGCCAGTGACTCTCAAATAAAACTAGAAAAAAAAGTGGAAGAGAAAAAAGATCACAAAAATCGAAAAAAAGAGGAAAAATGTAATTCAATTTTACCTCAGCACGTTACTCTGCTGGAATAGAGTGCTATTAAAAACATCGAAAAAAAACAGATTTTTTGTTTACAGGACAAAAATATATATTCATTAAAGGGGGTCACAAAAATCAGAAGGCAAAAAACATTTTTTTACTCTTTTTTTAAGAAAATGTAATAAAGTTTGATTATGATTCTTTTATTTTTTATAGAAACAAGCTTCATTATAATTAAAGAGTAAATTCACACACAGAGAGAAAAATATTGGAATAAAAATATAAATTGTTTTAAATTTAAATTTGGACAAAAAAAAAATAATAATAATGCAGTGTAATACGGAAAGTTTCCCCTTCCCCTTATTATTCAATAAATATCGAACGTTTCCGTTAACTTTTATTTAATCTTACAAACTTTTAAAAGTTTTACAGAGATCTGTAAAGACTCGATTTTAGGAAATAGAATCGATGATAATGCAGTGTATGGTATAAAAATTTAAACAGCGCTCCCTTAGATTATATATATTATAATCAATATCTCTCATGCTTATTCTTATTTAATATAACGAACTATGCAGCTAGACTTCTAAAATGTGTTTTTTATAGAGGTATAGAACTTTAAGTTGCAATAAAACAACGATGGATTATTCGATTGACATGAATTTTATTTATCCGAAAGATAATCTTGTGGCATTACATTTTAAATATAATTTCTGGCATATGATCGCCACGGCTGGCGCGGATGTAGTCCAATCTGGACGTCCAATATTCGATGACTTTTTCCAACATTTGTGGCCGTATATCGGCAATAATACAGCGAATGTTGTCTTCCAAATGGTCAAGCGTTTGTGGCTTTACCGCATAGACCAATGACTTTAGATAGCCCCACAGAAAGTAGTCTAGCGGTGTTAAATCACAAGATCTTGAAGGCCAATTCACAGGTCCAAAACGTGAAATTAGGCGGTCACCAAACGTGTCTTTCAATAAATTTATTGTGGCACGAGCTGTGTGACATGTTGCGCCGTCTTGTTGATACCACATCTCCTGGACATCATGGTTATTCAATTCAGGAATGAAAAAGTTAGTAATCATGGCTCTATACCGATCACCATTGACTGTAACGTTCTGGCCACCATCGTTTTTGAAAAAGTACGGACCAATGATTCCACCAGCCCATAAAGCGCACCAAACAGTCAGTTTTTCTGGATGTAGCGGTGTTTCCACATACACTTGAGGATTACCTTCACTCCAAATGCGGCAGTTTTGTTTGTTGACGTAACCATTCAACCAGAAGTGCGCTTCATCGCTAAACAAAATTCGCTTATGAAAATCGGGAACAACGGTAATCTCGTTTTGGGCCCATTCGACGAATCTACGCCTTACTTGATGATCGTTTGGCTTCAAATCTTGCACGAGTTGGATTTTGTAAGCACGCAAACCAAGATCCTTATGCAAAATCTTCCATAAAGTGGATGGACACAGATCCAATTCCTGTGCTCGATGGCGGATGGACTCATTCGGATTCAATGCTACGCTTTACAGCAGCAATAGCTTCTTCTGTACGCACCGTACAGCGTCTCTGGGGATGCGAGTTATCAATAAGAGTAAACGTGGTGCGAAAACGTTCCATGGTTAATCGAATTAACTGCTCTGATGGACGATTTTGTCGACGATAAAATGGACGTAATGCGCGATACGTTTTCCGCACAGAACCATTATTTTCGAAATAAAATTGCACTATTCGCAAGCGTTGTTCAGGCGTGAGTCTATTCATGATGAATTGCCAAACCAAACTGAGAATAAATCACTTGACAGCTGTTAAATCGGTCGCCATCTTGAAAAGTAATGCCAACTTAAAGTTCTATACCTCTATAAAAAACCACCTTT
Organism: Sarcophaga carnaria; assembly: GCA_958299815.1. Lineage (NCBI taxonomy): Eukaryota > Metazoa > Arthropoda > Insecta > Diptera > Sarcophagidae > Sarcophaga > Sarcophaga carnaria. The sequence goes on from OY283152.1 coordinate 22,319,986, forward strand.
TGGAAACGTTGGCAAGGTATAGAAGTGGGCCACGTGTCCCACAACAGTCTTAACATTTTCCCTAACCCTGGTACCATCTGGACTTTCTGATGAAGCTATTAAAACTCCCAATGTCTGTCCTCAACAGATCATTAATCAGAATAAAAACCCAAGTACTTCATTTATCTACACTGTATATGTATTGTACCTTCCTCGTCTCTGTAGATGCTGCATATATCATATTGCCAAAACTAATGCGACTCACGTGAGTACCCAGAATGATATAATACCCTAGTGATGACTACGACAACTAAGCTAAGAGCGCAGTATAGGACTTTTAACAAACGTTCCGTAAGCCCTTTATCTTGCCCGTAATCGAACCCAATTACATGCTATTTGCTGAATCAATTTCTTCATTATCAATTCTGAGTTTGCAGGCTTTCAATGAAGGTTTTCAATGGGGTTTTCAATGAGGGTTCCCAATAAGAAAGTTAGATTGTTGTACCATATCTGAGCAATTCTTAAGATCAAGTCGAACAAAAGTCGAACTCACTTTACTGAGTCTGGTACATATACTTATCATTGTCTATACCACGATAAGATGACATTATGCGGCCCATGCCCGAATTGTTAATGTTAACGCACATGCAGTTTCCCGATAAAAATTAATTCGATGAGAGGATTGGTATTATTCAGGATGTCGTCCTGCCAATTCTACACAAGGCAATTCAAGAGGCGATCGATGTCCCATTGAATTCTTCCAATCTTCATGCATAACATAAGCACAAGCACATCAGAGTGAATTACAAATAAAAGTGCAGTACGTTTACTAAGACGAAGGGCTTTTAAAGTCGTCTAGGAGTAAAAAAGAGTAAAAACTGCTATTCCATGAAAGCTAACTATTATGAGTAACGGCTTTCAAATTTCTGACCAGAAAACAAAGTCTTTACAGGATGCCACTGTACCTTTGCAACGCATCTAAGCATCCAGATTATGATATTACCTTAAGGAATTTAATTTTTAATTTTATTAAAAAAAAACTGATTTCCCTTTTAAAAGAAAAGGAGTAACATTAACCACCTTCATTCAAATATACTTAAGTGCTTTATTAAATTATAAAATTAACATTCTTGGTCGAGCATAAAAATTCTTAAAATGCTGTCAAAATGCTTAAGACATGACTGACCCTCACGATTCTTTTGCGCTTATCGTAATCTTTTTCTCCTTTTTAGTCTTACTCAAGCTTAAGCCAGAAGAAATTTAAATAAAAACGTTAAAAATAAACGTTTCTTTCATTTAATTTTTTATTTTCTTCTTCTTATTCTTGTTTTATTTTAATTACAGACGCCAAGCCATCATCATATGCAACAAAGATGAAAATAAACCATAAGACGACGCACATTACACAACACAAGACACAACAGCAGAAACGGCAGCAGTACAACATGCACAAATCCATGCCCCAGCCGTATACAATGAATTTTAAAATGCAACGCACGACAGGGACAGGAATGATGACAACATTACCACAACTGTCCTTGTCAAATGGATGGCGACCGTGGTGGTTATTGACAGTGCTTTTGTGTTGCATGGCTACCACCATCACAACAGTTGAAGCACAATGCCCTTGGCAAAGAGAGATTCAAGATCTACAAACATCCTGTATATGTTCATATAACTTGGGCAGAGAACTATCGGTGCAATGTGATCAGGTAAGAGTATCCAAAACGTCTTATTTGAGTGGCCTATTAAAATATATTTTGTTTTCAGGTACACTTTCCCACTTTATTGGAGGCCTTAAATAAATATGCCAAACAGAAACCCATTGACTTGTTGTATGTCAACAATTCCACCGTGGGCCAATTGCCCGACGACATGTTTATCAATCTTAGTCTGCACAATGTGCAGCTATCCAGTTGTAAAATAGCCCAGATTAGTAATAATGCTTTCAAGGGTCAAGAATTGCAATTGAAAAATCTTAATTTACAAGACAATTTACTAGAGGAGGTGCCCGTTGCAGCCTTGAGAATATTAAGCATTTTAAATTTACTGGATTTATCCAAAAATCGTATCGTCTCTATACCCGATGAGGCTTTTAAAAGTTCTAGTAAATTGTCGACTTTGAAACTAAACGATAACAATGTAACCTTGTCGCCGGGAGCCTTTAGGGGTTTAGAGCAGAGTCTAAAGAATTTAAATCTAAAGGGCACCAGACAAAGACGTGTGCCGGAGTGTATAAGGGGTCTGAAGAGTTTGGCTTTCCTAGATTTGTCTCTGAACGGCATCAAAGAATTGCCGGGTGTGGGTGGCATACGCACTTTTGAGGGTTTGGATTCTCTGACCGCCTTGAATTTAGAGCGTAATTTAATACAAAGTCTGGGTGAATCATCGTTTGTGGGCGTGCGTAAAACCTTAAGTTCATTAAGTTTATTGAATAATCTGTTGGCCGAGTTTCCCGTTGGTGCTATACACGCTTTAAAGGAGTTAAGGGTCTTGGATATTGGTTTTAACTTATTGACCACTTTGCCAGAATCTGCTTTTCGTGGCAATCCGAGCATAACCTTATTGGCTTTGGATGGTAATCCATTGCCTACAGTACCTGAAAAAGCCTTTACACACTTGAATGCCACTCTACGAGGTCTGTCATTGGGTGGCCGTTTTCTACACTGTGATTGCAAGTTGCGTTGGGTGGCCGAATGGATACGTAATGGAGATTTGCAGGTGAGTTCTAATTTAAGCAACAGTTTTTAATAAATTTTCTAAAAATCATTCATTTTTACAGGTGACTTCCCGCGAACGTAATCCACAATTTTGTGGCACTCCCAATCGTTTTCGTGATCGTGGTTTTTATTCCATACAACCTGATGAGTTGACTTGTCACGACAGTGAGGCTGAACTTAATAATGGTCCTGTGGGTGTTATTGATACTTTGCAGCCGGTACAAAAGCCTACCATTGCACCCAGTATAGTGCCTTTAATAAGTAATCAAACACAGGCCGCTGCTGCGAATAATGTGCCCGCGGTATTGTCAACAACAACCACAAATGCACCGTCAACTACGCGAACAACAGCCACAACTACGGTGGCCACAACACCCACGACAACAACTAGGGCTTCAACTACCACAACAACTACAACCACGGTAAGTACTTTTCTATATAAAAATCGGTGGGGGTATATAAAAACTGTAAAACAAAAAAAAACTAATAAAGTTTGTGTGACAAACTAGCAAATGTAGTAATTTGTCACTGTAACAGGCACAGTGGGCTAAATCACAGAAAAAATAATTCGAATTAATTTAAGATCTCCTAAAGACTAAAATAATTGAAATTCAATATATTAAGAACATATACGCATGCTTAAGTTGTCTTAGCCTCGTTGAGAGTACAACTTTTTCCAATTTATTTGATTTAAATTTTCCATTTAATTCCCACTGTGCCAAAGGAAATTATTTAGTTTTCATTACTTTTTGTTTTACGTATTACTGCACAACAAACTATTAATTTCATTACAGACTAAAGCTCCAACCACACATGCTCCACCTGTCGCCGCCTCCCCACCTTCTTTAGCAACATCACCGCCATCATCATCATCTGCCGACGCGACTTTGTCGACTAGCAATAGCAATAGTAATTCTTCACAATTGCCCTTACAGCCAACAGTACAATCCACATCCGGCATTGGTTCTGCTTCACCAACAACAATAACAAATCCAAACGTAGTTAATAACAAACCTATACCATCTTGGCGCCAAAATTCATCCGGCAACGGTGCAACATCCGTCAATGGTACACCACATAAACAACAACGTCCGCCCTTAGTGTTGGGCTTCCCACCCCAACGTGGTACACGCATCGATGATGCCAACGAGGTGCAAGTAAAGAATGCATTCCGCCAAGACAGTTCGGTCATTATACAATGGGATTCTGATACAGCGAACATATTAGGTTTTCGTGTTGTCTATCGTCTATTTGGTGAGAAATCCTTTAAGCAGGGGCCACCTCTAGAGGCCAGCGAACGTGAGTTCAAAATTAAAAACGTTCCAGCTCAAGAGTGCATTATTGTGTGCGTCATATCATTGGAAGAATTGCATGTAACACCTGAAACGGTGCCGTATCAGCAATGTCGTGAGGTGCGCACTGTAGCGTCGCAAACATCAAACATGGATAAGATAACGATTGCAGCAAGTGCGGCTATTTGTGGCACCATTATTGTGGCTGTGATTGTTTTTATAGCTGCTAGTAGGTGAGTAAAATGCGAAACCCAAAACAAAACCAAAAAGAGAAACAGAAAGAACAAAACTTACAAAAAAAAAAAGAAGAAAAAGAAAAATGGAATCTAAACTGGACTTGAGCAATTTATTTATGTTTCAAATGTAACACTGAATACAAATGAGTCGTCACAACGTTATCGTTGTGATAAAGTGCTTTTCATAGTTTTTACGTGTGTAGTTTTCCTAACAACAACAGAGAACAAAAATTTGTAAAGAATTGCAGAACAAGAATACATTGTTTGTGTAATTTGTTCATCTGAGTAGAGGAGGACAATAAACGTTTGATTTATTTAGAAACCAATTTTAAACATGATGGAGCAGAAAATTTTGCCTGTATAGCAGAGAAATTAAGATATTTAACCCAATTTGGCGATTATAATCGGATAAATCGCATATGGTAGTATTTTAGTAGTAACATACATACATAATTGGTCATAACAACTCTTCAGTCAGGATTACGACCTAGTTTCTCACACCACTTGTGTTGTGTATGTTAATTTTATACATGAGAAGCGGGAGATCTACAGTTTAAAGTCGACTCCGAACGACAGATTTTTGAGAAGCTTTTTATGGCAATTTTATTTACTCTCAGAGTTTTTGCCAGTAAACTGCTGAGAGGAAGTCGCCGAAGTCAATTGGAGATGCCTGACCTGGTGTTTGAACTGAGGAATCAGGTCTAATAAGCCAACACAATACCTACTAGACCACGGCGACTTCATATGTTGGCTTAAAAATTGGAAGTAGGAAATGCTCGTGGTCTGAAAAGTGTACCAGGAGATTTGAAAGAAAATCGGTAGCATACATAACTAGCATACCCGGTTCTCGTTCTTCAAATGTCAAGGGCAATTCAAGTTCTTCTCAATTATTGCAACTATCTTTAAACTCTTTATCATTATCAATATACTGTAGCCTCTTCAGATTAACTTCTCACTTCTCCACTTAGGTTCTTACGAAATAGCTGCGACTGTCTAAGATAAAAGCTATACATCAATAAGTCACTAAACTGATGGCACCAATTATAAATGCTAATGTATCTATAAAGGCAATAGATTGTTCAGTTCATCAATAACTGTCCTACACAGGAACCTCTTCCGTTTCCTAGACAATACAGATTAATGGCGGTGAGACGGTGACAAATACATCATTTCTAAACTATTCATCAGTATGATACAAAACCGACGTAATAAATTAAGAAGTTCTAATGATCCTAAAAATATTTTTAGATCAGCTACAGTCCTGGATAAGACATCCTCTATATCGTTCGAATTTCTATCCAAAATCGCTGAAGAAATATTTTTTCATATTTTCGTTTTGATGCCTGACCTGGGGTTTGAACCGTGGCCTTACGTCTAATAAGCCAACACACTACCTACTAGACTACGGCGACTTTAGTAGGAACCCGACCGAAAATTTTCGAAAAATTTCCCTTATTCAATAGAGTACAGCTTGTCGGCTTCATCGGCTATATCTTCCTCCGGGCCCAAAGGTTACCTGATCGTAACGAAAACTGTTTTGGAATCCTTGATTCAGTAGCTATCCAGTCTACTGGATCCAAAAGCCCCAAAAATACTTGATTTTTCAAGTTTATTATCTCCAATAAGCAAATTTCTTTACTTTTCCAAATTTTTGAACTATGTTAACTTAACAGTCTCGGTTAACATAATATTCACTGTGAAACTGAATATAACTTTCGTAACTAACTTCATATTTACACAAATAATCCCCTGACAAGGAACTGCACGAAATAATAGAAAAAGTTTTCGAAAAGTAACTCAGAGGGATCGATTGCTACAATCAAGGCACAAAGGACATTGTTTTATCGAAATTATAGCTTTATGGTTGTTTTGAAACTTAAAATTTTTTTCTTTTCTTTGTGAGCACAAATTTAAAAGTTGAATTTAAAAGCTGTTTGAAATAGATACTAAAAACGTTGACATCTAAATATCAAGATTAATAGCACGCGTGTAGGAAACAATTTAAAAGATGTATTACCACTTTATTAACCACACTATGGCTATTATCGATCGAAATTAAAGAACTTTAATTGCATCTTAAAACTGAAAAACATATAAATTACCAGGAAATCTTCTACAAGTAAACATTGCCTGAAAAACACCTCCCCAAAAAGGCGTTCAGTTTTAAATATAAGTAATGGTCAGAAGACCAAAGTAAATATGAAGGATACACTTATTATTTATGACTTAAAAACCAATCAGTGTTATTATTTCCAATCAAACGTAGATAAAAAGAAAACCTAGAATTAATGCAATACCAAATGAATGGCAAATAAATGTTTAGAAATTAGGAAGTCTTAGCACAACACAAACACAGGAAGATGACGTGGACGATAATAATGATGATGATAAAACATGATTTAGTGTTTAGTTATTGGCAACTTTAATCTTAATAATTTGGCCCTAAACCCCATGTAATAACTAACAAATGGAGATAGAGTATTAGAAATAGTCTACACAAACGTTTATACTTATAAAAAAAAGGGGGGTGGCAAACAAAGAACAATTTTTATAGCATCACTATAGTATTGAACACATAAATTTTTACATTTACTCACAATTTGAAATATATTATAACAATGCTTTGGTATTTTTTTTTTCTTTCTGTTCTTTTGCTTTAATAGACGCTCTCGCAAACTGCAAACGACCCAACAAAAGAGTCCACTGCCAATTGGAGGTTTGCCCGTAAATTGTTGCGGTCCAGCCGGTTCGCCAGGACCACTTGGCTCAATAGCAACGCTTTCGGCATTCAATAATCACAAGGTAAGCAAAAAAATAAATGTGATACATAAATTTTACTATATGCTCTGCTTTGGCTCTCTGCACGTCGCGTATTACTTACATACATAGTATATAACAAGATATAAAAAGCTGAGAAAAAATCCAAAAAAAAATATAAGAAAAAAATGCTGCTGTTATACAAGCAAATCGTTAAGATTTATGTGCCTGACTATAAAGAAGACTTAAAAAGAAGCCACCACACATAGTACTTTAGCAGCCAAGCAGCCAGCCCTACCACCGCTTATTTCAAGACAATTTATATGAGATCCAATAAAAACTAAAAGTGAAACATATAAAAAAGAAATCTTAAATAAAAATTACAATATCAAAAACAACAAAACCAACAACAAGTAAGAACAGACAGATAAGCTTATAATTTAATTCAGACATGGTACTAGTTTTAGCAAATTTTATAAAGATTTGTTCATGTCTGTCCGCCTGTCTGTCTATCTGTTTGCCTTTTAAACAGTTTTCTTTTGGCAGAGAAAAAATTTAAAAAATATTAAACACAGGTTGCAATATTATTTCAATGCCTTTTCTTCTGCGTACTTCTTTGGTGAACAAGAATCATTTGGAAAAAATATGAAAGAAAAAAAATCACTATGAGGTAAAGAATTTACGTGAAGTAATGTTAATTACAGAAAAAACGCCTCAATTGAGAACAACAGACTAACCCTGTAGACCAATTGTACAGCCAGCCAGCCAGCTAGCCAACCATGCAACCAACCATTAAAATGCATCTACGCTCGGCTGCTAAATTTTATTGTTTCAGCGAAGGAAGGTGAAAAAAGTTTAAAAAAAGTTTTTTAAAAACTTAAAGCAAAAGTAACTTGTTGGCGTAAAAAAAAAGCAAAACTTAAAGAGGCTATTCTACTTAATAGTCAAGGCTAAAGGCATCATTAAGCCAATACATTACGCGCAGACCCTCACTACCTTTAGCCGACCATTAGTTAAGCGTTTACTTCTTTACCAGCCTTTTTCTATTAAATTTGTATTGGCCGGAGCAAACGAAAAAAAACTAGAAACTAAAGCGGAAAATTCAAATAAAAATTAAATAGAAAAATTACTAGCATTTAAAATGCAATAAAGAAATTATAAATGTAAACTAAAAAAGAACAAAAAAATCAGAATTAATTGCGGTATTCACTTCTTAACGTAAAAAAGTTGAAAACTTATAACGCCTGAGGCAATACAGAGCATAATTACCTCTCTGTTGTAGAGAGCGTAATCAAATGCCATCTTTTTCTCACTTTGTAGTACAATAAGGAGTTAGTTGATGCAATTTTGTAATAGTTAAGTGCATTAAAAAAAACCCTGAAACCTTTAAGGGTTGTCGTTTATGTTTGAATCGGTAATGTACCGATTCCCGTAATTGGCACTCAGTAAATTTCACTCTGGAAGTGCGCATTAAGTTGCCAAAACATTTACAAAATTTAATTTGTTTTTCAACTAAAAGTAATCTTTCATGGCTTAATTAATTACTTTTTTAATATTAAAACTAAAATATAACGTATTTTTATTTAAATTTATACCTTTCAGGAATGGGATCAAGTATCTGCATATAGTGGTCGTTCGATACCACGTCCTAGAATCTATCCCATGGATAATCAGGATGATATGCGTAGTCATTTTTCTGGCATGCCCGGCAAATTAGCCAAACCAAGGTAAGTAAAAAGCTTATGATCATTAAGAAAAAAAAAGGAAATTTATATACTGGGTATGAAAGAAGCTAAGAATTTAGCTTAAGGCAACACATAATGATGACATACAAACAACACAAGCCACTTATGTGTATTATTTTTTTATCGAAACATAATTTATTATTATTAATGTATTGTTTAATAAATTTTACGTTATTTAATTGTTTATTTATATATTCACATACATACATATATGTATTTATGTTTATTTGTGTTTTATTTTATTTAATCAAATCCAATATTTTCATTTTGCTTCCTCACCACCCACCAAACTCCCTATCATCACAATACCAAACAACCAACCAACCATTAAAACCAAAACCAAAAACCAAAAAAAAAAAAAAAAATCAAAACACTGACATACACTGGCCACAGATCCATTGCTGACGGTCAATCACAGCATAGCTTTTCAAATAATTCACATCGCGGCTATTTGGGCACAGCATTTCCATCGAATTTAGTGAATTCGCGACCGGAATTAAGACAATCACGACAATCTTTGGCGGCTGCTTCGGAAAGGATGTCACGTGCCTCATATGCCGGCTCTATACATGGCGCTGGGCCACAAAGCGTAGCAAGTAGTACACGTCGCTCAAGACCGCGTTCTAGATCACGCGATCAATTGAATGCCACGCACATGCATAATCATCGACCTGGAAGTCGGTAAGTAGGCTGACAAACTCAAATTTAATACAGTAACCCACACCCACCCCACTCACTCTCTTTCTCACTCTTACATATCGTACATACATACGCCCCATAAACCAAGCAAGAAAACAAGAACAGTGTTCAACAGTAAAACCAACAATGGCAATGACACACTAAATTTAAAATAGAAAAATTACAACCAAAAAAAAAAACAATAATTTCCTTGAATGTGTTTTACTTTTCAACATTAAATTTTACTTCTTAATGTTACTAACACACACACACACACATATTTATATATGCTGCAATACAATACCATTTATAATGATTTTGCCACATGCAACAGCCAACAAACAACAACAGCCTATCCTTTCCTTTTTGTTTTTTTTTTTTGTTTTTGTTTTAACATACACTCTGCTAAACTACTCTACATGTGTTCATATGCGTGTCATTTATTATATTCTTATGGGATAAGATGACTTTAATTAACGTCTCTAACAAGGTTCTTTGGTTTTATGGAGCAAACAAACAAAACAAAAATGAAAATATTGTTGCACACATTTGTAGAACGAAATTGTCTGTTTTTTTTTTGTTGTATTTTTGCAACGGAATACTGTTTCCATTTTTAAAGCCACACTAATTACAAATGAGATACATTTTTGCCACACATTTCATCACTACTTCTGCTACACAGAAAAGAAACAAAAAAAAACGAAAACATACACGCTCAATTGCATTAACATCAGAGCTGGAATTCACTCTTTCTTCCATCATCATGTTGGTCAAATTGATTATTCTGTTAAAGAACGAATATGGAAATTAGTTTTTGAATTTCAGTCCAACAATTTAAATACCCTACACTACTACACGAACGATATGATTGACGGTAATATACTGGGAGATAACAGGACAACAAATTATCTTGCACACTAAAATCTTTACAAACTCTAGATGAAACTGCTCAAAAATCCATTTGAAATCACTTGTATGAGTTTCACCGATCCATTTCGAAAACGAATGGTATATCAATGATTCCGAATAGTGAAAATTGTTTTAAACTTGCACCCTTAACCTTAAATTCGAACTTATAATGTCAACAATTGGCCTGTCTGAATTAAGAAGCTATGTCACTTACGTAGTGACAAGGAATTGAACTCCATGCGTATAGACAAAGGCCACACAAAGAAGTACCGACCCATCTAAAGCTGCGGCGCCTTGAAGTTCTTCTGCATGTATCCTTAAGACAGAACTGAACACCAAAGGATAACCAGTTATTGCTGTCTATAGTTCTGTCTTTTTATTGATGAAAAACTTAACAGCGATGAAGAATACCATCAATATGGCATCAAGTTAATAACTTACGACCTGATCTGTATAAAATTTTTAATTGGTCGTGATATAACCCCACTTTTTTCTTAAGAATAATTTACTAAACAAGTGATTGAGAAAACTGTTCATAAACTTTTCTAGCACGGCATCGAACTCCTTCAGCGTATTTATATTTTTAATTTATTTTTTAAAACTCTTTTTTACAGATACTCCACAGCTGGTTCCACCCATACTCTAAATAACTATTGCGATACTTCGGATAATTGGACTGATCATGATATGGATATATACATGGCTAGAAATCCAACTACACGCAATGGTTTAGTGCCATTATGAGGGCGGGTTATGCTATCCTGATATTTCGATGTTGTATTAAATTTAGATGAGATTTTCTGACAATACGTTACGCCTTCCACGGCTACAACAACAACAACAACAACAACAAATCGTTCAGCTAGGGAGGCGGCTAGTTCTAATTTAAATATACAACAGCAATTACAATTACAACAACACCAACAACAACAACAACAATTACAGCTACAATTACATTATGAACATCAGCAGCAACAGCAGCTGGAACAGCAACAAATACTACTACAACAACAACAGCAGCCATATCATTTAAATCAAAATCATTTAAATCGTTTAAGACGTACTACCACAACCACAACCACGACTACCACCTATCCACGTTGTACATCACCACCTGATGTAGTGCCAAGATTACATAAAATCAATAAGAATTCTCCAACAATACCCGAAGAATATGAACAGAATGGTATTGTTGTTGAGAATTATTTCAATGAATACGAACGCCAGGAAATTGTACATCATCATCATCACCATCATCATCAGCCAAAAAGGAAAACACAAAGAAATTCAAATACGAATACAAATACAAATACAAATACAAATACAGATACGGATACGGATACAAAATTAATTGCTAGTGATGAACAGCCAATATTACCATATCAGCAGCCTGGCAATATAGTAGTAGTATATCCAACAATACCACAACAACAACAACAACAACAACAGCAGCAGCAATTGCAGCAAAAGCAACAAAAATTTAACGATTCAACGACAAATTCGAATGCAACTAATAATTCTAATTGTAGCAATAATAACAATAATAATAATAGCAATAACATTAATAATATAAATATAAATATGAATAATAATAATAATAAAAATAGTTTTGATAAGGAAAACATCCAACAAAACCAGCAACAATAGTGATGATAACAGTAATAAAAAAAAATTATTATTTTGTAAAAAAAAACAGACAAGGAAAACAGAAAAACATTATCATTGCTATTGTTGAGCAAAAAAAAATTATAAAAAAACAAAAATTACAAAAAAAACAACAATTAAAATTAAAAAATACTATTTTAGGACAACGAAATTATCAATTTTCTTATTTTACATACAAACATAATAGAAAAAACTTCAAATGATTTCAAGCCGCAATTTATTTTTGATGGTTTAATTTTTTTTAAACCACACTAAGCTTGAAATCATTTGGACATTTTTTTTACATATATTTTTTGCTTTCTATTTCTTGATTTATTAAACTTTCAAACAAAAAAAAAAGAAACTAATGCATATAAAAAACAATACAAAACAAAACTATTTTCTAAATTGTAGTAATTCTTAAATTTAAGTCATTAATTATATCACTAATACTAATAATCTAAACTACCTAAGGCAACCATATGCAATATTAGATTTAGACTTCATCCATATACACAACACGCATCCAATCTAAAACTAAACTAAAGGTGCAATCTTTTTTAAGAATTTGGTTCAATATTTTGTACAAAAAAAATTTAATTAATTTAATTAATTTAATTAATTAATTAATTAATTTAATGCAAAGCAAGTTCTATTTTTTTCTTTCCGTTTTTAATTACTTTTTAATCATTGTTTCTTAATTCAGAATAAGAGAAAATGAAAAACATATTTGCAATAGTATTTGTTTTAAATGAAATTTTTATGATTAATAAATTAAGATTATAATTTTTATTTTTTAAAAATAATCATTTTGAATTTTGTTTTATTTCATTTAAAATATTGGTTTGTGTTTATTTTAATTTAATTTTGGAAGAACAATGTTCAAATAATTATTATTTGTATTATTTTACACAAATTTATCTTTACACATACAAAGAAATCTGCATTCCTTCAGAGAAAATATCAAAACACGTTTCTGTATTCATTGGCGAACCATCCAAGAAGACCGGGATAGTATTCTGCCTGATAACAGAGTTTGTAATTTGAATCATAATTGGTGACCTTAAGAACCGATGCAGATCGTTGTCTCTAGATCAGATTTAAGGAACTTTTGATGGCAATTTTATTTACTCTCAGAAGAGTAGAAGACTGCCAGAGTAAGTAGCCGAAAGAAATATCATTTTCATATTTCCTTTTTGTCGAGATGCCTGAGCTGGGGTTTGTCTATTAAGACAATACGTGACCTACTAGACAAAGACAACTTCAAGACCATAATGACCATTTAAAAAACAATGGAATCGAGAGAGTTTATTTAAAAATAACAAACAACAACAAACAGCTTCACCACTTTAGGAAAGAAAAAGTTTATAATGGGAACTGCATATAAACTTATATCCGACAGGATGGCTTTATGCGCTCTTGGAGTCTTCTATCAGAAAAAGCCTACAAGTTCTAAATTAAGCTTTCACCTTCAGGTAAAAGTTGCCTTAAATTCAGTAAATTCAGTTTTTTATCACTATCACAGTGGAATTGGTAGATAAAGGCTAAGATTATATAATCATCTTTTAAAAGCTGAAAAAGAATTAGCTCTGTGTAACAAAATCATATCCAATCAAATAGAGACTAAATAGTATTAAAACTCTTATCTAGAAAACAATGAACAAGCATTGAGAGTGACTGACTTTCTAGGGGAACGAAGAACCTATTACGTGAGGCAGTGTAATTTAGTTCTTATTAATATTTTCATTTCAAATGTTTAACAATTTTATTTGTTTTCAGATTTGTTTGAACCATTGAAGAATGAAAACGAATGATTATTTTTAACGAACAGTACTTTTGATAACTAAAAATATATTTTCCAAACTTTACTCTTACACACATAGATACGTACATATGTACATATTATATCAATTAGTCTAAATATATAAATTTATAGTTATGCTCTCTCTAACAGATGAAATGTAAAAATAACGTTAAGTAGTGAATGACATTGGAAAGCGCAGGCAGAACAAAAAAAAACTCAGAGAACAGAGCACAGAACACAGACCAGAGAACACATTAAAAGTTTTCATTGGAAGAATGTAATTTTTTGGTTTCGTATAGAAATTAATGTTTCAGCAATTTAGAAAACAATTTGGACAGCAACCAGAAAAACTGCGTGCGTATGCATGGCACAACAATTCCGGCTGCTAGTAACAGCCAAAATACAAAAACAGAAAGAAAAGAACTACAGACAGACAGACAAACCGACATATTCCAAACAAAAGTTTTTCTTCATTTCTATTCTCGTAGTATTTTAGAAAATTTCACATCACATCACACACATAAAATAATGGCAGCGAGAAATAAAAAATAAAACAATAAAAGAAATGAAACCTAAAAAGTTTCATTTAAACAAATAAATTTCCATTTTCAACTTCGAATCATAAATGAATGCTGCTGGCTGGTTGGTTGGTAGCTGATGGAAACACGCATAAAAATGAAACTTCGAACAAAAAAAGACAAAAAAATTCAACCAAAAAACTAAAATGTAATATTTTAAAACGCATTGTGCGGTAATAGTTCTGCAAACAGTAATAGTTTGTTGCAACACCACGAGCACGAGTGTGGACAGACAATTGGAAGGATGTATGTTGGGGATGGAATGATATAAAAAAAAACAATTTATAAAATAATTGCACTGGAGAATCTATAAAAATGCAGGAAACAAATAATTTTAACACCCACAGCAAAAGTTAAAATTTAGTTTTATTTTTTATTAAACGAAATTGTAAAACAAAGCAAGTAATGACTAAAGAAAATAATAGAAAAAGTTGTTCCTTTAACAAAGTCTCAAGGGTCTAACAAAATTTGAAAAATATGAATGTGGAAACGTTGAAAACTAACACGATTAGAACGATAAAATATTACAGCTCAACTATGAAAAAGAATTGATATATTGAGAAGTGTACAGAAGCATAGTAATTATGTTTTTTTTCGTGTAAAGAAATCATTTTCAGTACATCATAAATACTGTGCGAAAAAGTCTTAACAGATCTAGAACAAGCCTAACCTACAGTTAGATTACAAAGTGTCCAATCAGACACCAAAAAAGTCTATCGTGAGCTCCTTTATATTACGAATGTAACAGAGGCCAAAACTTTTCAACCCAGAACACAGGCACAGTATGAGCCTGACAATGTTAGACCTAACCGGCCAGTAAATTTTGGCAAATAATTTCTGCAAGAGCTGTTGCTCTTAAACCGCATGTTTCAGTGCTCTGCTCTTGTCATGAAAAGATGGATGTTTTTAATTTCTTGCTTTTTAACAGTTTTCTAGGGAATGGCCGGCTTGAATATTGATTGTGGGCTTAAATGCTGGCCTAAGTAGGATCTCTTTCCTTACCCAACCTAACCTAAAACTCTTCAACTGTCTATTATTTATTAACCATTTGAAGAAAGCTAAATACATAAAGAATCTTGATTTTTGATTGCCACATTAATTAACAACGAAAAGTTTAAAGGACCTAATATTTACATTTGTGATTCACGACTAAACAAAACGAAATCGAATCATTTCTATAGGCCACGTATGACAATAACACTTCAATTAGAACGGCTAGAATTGAGTTGTACCATCATGACAACCCCAGAGAACACACACATCTTTAATGATGTGGCAACAGATAGGAGAGAAAACAAACTGGGAAATTTTGATGTCTCCACTTCATAGCGCAGGCCTTGATTCTGAATGATTATGCTGATTCTTATTGGTTCGATTTCTGCAGAAATGTCTTGATGATGGAAATTGAATCGAATTTTTGGCTTAGAAAACCCGGAAGCAAAATATCAATCAAATAGGTTTGGTTTAAGAAATGTATGTAAGAAAATATGTATGTAAGAATATGTATGTAAGAAAATAATGTTTCTTTTGTGAACCAATTTGTCATCTAACTTTTTTGGACTTTCGGTACAATATTATTTAATTCAAGTGATTTAAAAGATTATAAAATTTTGAAACCAAATCATCTTCAAAATCAACTAAAACAGCACTTTTTTATTTTCAAAAAAATTTTTTTTGTTTTTTGGAACAGTTTTCATCTTTTATTTTATTTTAAATATTTATAAATCTCTTTTCAAAGAAACCCATTTCCCTGTGATCAAATAAATCTACTGGAAGGAATATAAAGAAGTTTAAGGTTAAGTCATATTATTTTTTTACAAATTTGTAAAAAAGTAGCCAAATTTATGAAATTTTATTTTCATCTTAAATCTATTTTTGTTCTTTTTTCATTCCTTACAGATATATTTAATTATTTATATTGTAAAAACAAATTTTTTTTTGCAAATGTACTTGTAAGTCTTTAGCATAAATAATATAGTTTTAGATTTAAAAATTTTAAATGTACGTACATAGAGTGGCTTTTAAAACAAAACCAAGAAGTTATGATCAGTTTACAGCCAGTTTTGTAATTTAAAAACAATTAAAGTAAGTAACTAAGGAATTTAATCTAAAGAAAGAAAACTGGCTTATAAAAAAGGCACACGCTTCAATATGCTAGTTTAGATAAATAGACATAAGGGAGTATAAAGAGGTTTCATTGTAAAATAAAAAAAATAATAAAAGTAAAAAAAGTTAATAAATAAATAAATACATATAAATTTAGAAATGCAATTAAAACGCCACAAACGTTAAGCGCAAGTATGAAATAATTTTTTGTTTTTGTTTTTATTAAATAATAATAATGAAAAAAATAAGTGAAAAACCAACATTTAAAACACAGTTGACAGTTAACAAATATTTAATATCATGACAAGAAAAACAAGCATTACAAAATAAAACATAAAATAAATAGTATAAAAAAATATTGAATAATAAAAAAATATATAAAAATTAATTGTGCTTGTCATTGATATTAAATGCAAACTTTAGATTTAGTGAGAAAATAAAAACAAACAAAAAAAAACAAAAGAAAAAACATTATTATTAGCATACAAAATATAATAAATTAAGTATAATTAAATTTAGATTAATTAGGAATTAATATCACAACAATAAACAAACAAAAACTGCTAAATTAAGTGGTAAAAACAACAACATAACTATGTATACTTAAACAATTAAACTAAACATAAACTATTTAAATAAAAACAAAATGCAAAAACATATACATATATACACACATATATAGTACATATAATATATTATAGTAAAATTAGTAAAAGGGAGCAATTAAATAAAATTAATCATATAAACACAATTACACAATTAATTAATTAAAACCACTTAAAAGAAAATTAAATAAAATGATAAGAAAAATAAAATGATAAGATTAATTGCAATTCAGTTTAAATTGTTAAAATATTTAATGCCAAAAAACTAAAAAATTAAAAAATATTTCCATTTTCATAAAAAAATAATAAAAAATTTATTAGAAAATGCGAGATTTTTTACAAATTGTGGGCCATTATAATTAAACAAATATGTAAATCATTGGCCATTATCAACTACAACCTTTCCTCATATTTTTTTATAGCTTTCAGAATTGGCGTAAAGAAAAAACTACCAAAATTTTTGAGACCTAGAACTAATCAAATCAATTTCATATACGGGGTGGTTTTGAAGTGAAGCGTATTTTTGTGAGAGTATTCGGCATCATACAAAACGTATGTCAGGCGAACGGGGAAAATCTGGACTGCAAGAAGGATATAGCAAATCTTCCCAGCCGAGATGGAATATTACAATTTTATCTCTGTTCGTTTATAACTAAACAATTGTGTTAGGGACAGGTTTTCTGCGGTTGCTTGATTTTAATAGTTTATAAAAGATGTTATCCATCAAATACAGAGCAATAGTTTGGCCGCTATGGGTACTCGACTGTGGATATTTGTTAAATCTTGATTTCTTGCATTTAATTTTTTAATTGTTCAATGCTAAAACCTATTTGTATGGCATTAAACGTCGCTCTTCTTCAACTTGTATAACCCTTTAGCAAATTCATACTCTGACTTCTCAGTATATTCCAGTCAAAGGCCGTGAACGCAATGTTAACCTGTGGTTTTCTTTGGGTATGGCCATAGGCTGTGACTTGCGGTAGTTTATGGGTTTTTATCGAAGATTCTAGTAGACTAAAACTCACATATTATTCTCCTCAAACAACAGTTTATAAAAACTTGAATTGCTTGAGGATATTTTCGCATGCTTTTAAGCCTGCAAAGGAAAGATGTGACTTTCACACGTTCTCGATCACGTACATGCGCCTTTAGTTAAACCACCAACAGTTTTTATGACACTAACAAGATAGCAGAATCTACGGTATAAATTGGTATATGCTCACATTAATACACAATCCGACTTGTGCATCTAATCGAGTTATGTATCGTTTAACATTCTAATTATATCTGACTGCTAATGAGCGTGGAGGTAGGTAGATGCTCCCATTAATACACAATCCGACTCGTGCATCTAGTTATGTATCGTTTAACATTCTAATTATATCTGAATGCTAATGAGCGTGGAGGTAGATGCCGCCAGCACAATCGAAATCGTCTAGGTTGCGATTTATTTTCCAGTGAAACTAGGGAATCTAGGTTTATCAAAAGCAGAAAAAAATGGATTCAGAGATATGAATGGTCGACTTGATAGAGCTACAAGAGATTTGTCTGACGTTTTTACTACTATCTCTTAACAAGAAGATGAGACATTTTACGCCGAGACTGGCTTAGGTTTTGACCTATGAGGATATCAGATCATAGAACACCATACTTGTTTCTTTTTAACTAATGAGAATCAAATTGAAATTAAACGACATTTGAAAATTGCAAGAAGTATTAAATTAAGTTTAAATAATGAAGAAAGCAATTATTAATAAAAAATAAAAAAACAAATACTGCCTTAACAAAAACACCATTATCAAAAAATAACACACAGCACATTTAAACATTTAAAGAAATTAAAAAAAAAAAGAATAAAAAATTAAATACAACCATAATACAAAAACCCCATAGATTTAATGTTAGAGTTATTAGAATTACAAAAATTAAGTAGAAATAAAATAAAAAATAAAATAATAGCAATAAGTATAATATATATAAAGAAAGAAAATGTGTATAGGCATTAACATTAGTGGCTTCACCTAACAATCTAGCATATTGTATATATGTACGATTAATATTAGATAATATAATTATATTAGCAAACACTTAATACAACAAGTTATGTATACATAGTACATACATACTTCATTAAACAATTTTATAGATTTAATGGCACGTAAAGCTAAACTTCAATTACATTAATACATATGTTTCAAACTAATGTAAATAAAATAGTACATCATATATACATACATATGTTGAATTTGTAATTCGTTAAAAAAAACTCAAAATAAAAACACAATACATTTAGCCAAATTATTTTAGCGTTAAGTACGAGTACTATAATATTATATAACATTTGTTTATAATATTTTGTGTATTAACAGGTTTTTTTAAGTTATTTATGTATAGAACACAGAAAAAAAATTTTAAACATTTTTGCCAAATAAAATTGCATACATATTTTTGTTAAAAAAAACATTGGGTTTGGGAGTTGTATTTTTAAATTGTATACATACATATATGTACACTATAGGATGTTCTTATATTGTAATGAAAGGAAAACTAAAGGCAAGTTAACTCATAAGTAAAATGTTCTAATACAGATATATTTTATTATATAACCAAAAATATGTACTAAATAACGTCCTTATGAATTCTGAGAACTTGTAAGCTAGTATTTATATCTTTAACCCATATGTGCTTATCGCCTCATTTTTAAAACACTTAGATATTGATCAAATGTGTGGTATGCCATATAGATTCAAATAAATACAAAAAATCCATGGTTTTACGAGAAAAAAACTTGGGTTAAAAAGAGAAATAAAAGTAGAAGCCCATATTGAGACGATATTTGTTCTCTTTTCTTTAAATTTTCTTGAAAATACTGAGTAAATTATTTCAAGGCTTACTAAATTTGCATTCGAGTAAAGCACTTCACAAAATTAGCAAAAATTTTCATTATCATGCCACCAATCAGGACCTTTGTTTTTAATCATTTTTAAAGCAAACCAAAAAAATTTGTTAAGTCAACTAATTCACCAACAGATTCACTTGATTTCGATCTACAGTTTATTTCTAAATAATTCCTGTTTATTCATCACATTTACACTCATACTCGTACTTGCAAAATAAAAATAATTGAGCCTCACAGAAAAATATAAAAATATCCTCGCTGAATATAGTACGGAGTACAATGGGTCAAATCGACCTCCGGGTACTGTACTTGTCTAAACTGACAAGTACACGTCCTCTAATCTAACCTAATATAGTACGAAAGCTAAATTCCTCTTTGTAGAACAACTTTAATGTAAAAAAATATAAGATATTGTGCAAAAGAAAACTTCTTTCGAAGATAAAAAGAGAAAAAGGCCCATATTTTACAGTTTTCCTTCGATAAAGTGAAAAACATAATTCAGGCAGGTAAAAGCTTGTGCAGGAGAAACTTCCACACAAGTATAGTGCGGCTAAATAAAAACGAATCAACTCGTAGTAGTAGCGATAGGACAGGGAGTTAAAAGCCACATTGCGATGGTTGTCTAGTAATTCAATAAAGTTGAGTATCCTCTCGTCATTAAAGGGCACGTTCACCGTTTTTTCCATGCGGTCAAGAATATCAAACTAGTCTTCGCGGTCGGAAATGTAAGCGATGTAAATGGAAAGAATACTAGACGGAGTGCAGTATTTTTGTACCTTGTCAAGAAACCGAGAAACTTGAATTGACGAAATCGGCAATTAAATAATGAATATTAGCGAATGAAACTATAATACAAGCAATCTTTGGATTGCCTAGGACTAAAATATTACACAATAAACAGAATACGAAAATAAGAACGATGTATGGCTAGTTACCACGCAAGTAAATGTAACACATCTAAAAGACCTTATTTCCATTAGTGGGTCACTGCTGAATCGCAACAATCATTCAGTTCCAGAAAAAGTAAAGTAAAAACAACCATAACCATAGTGAAAATGGAAAAATGCTCGTGATTGAATTGTGTGAGCCAATCAAAACAGAAATGCTGTGCAAGGAATCAACTATTCCCACCACTGTTTAAAGAAAGCAATCGGGCACAAGACCAGTGAGTTTGTACTACTGATAAAAAGGGACCTGGGTATTTCGTATGTACAAGACATGGAGTTCGTAGACAATTAATAAATTTATGAATTTAACCCTTTCATGCCCGAATTTTTAGGGGCAGAGCTTTTTTTAAGGACATGTGCTTTTTTTAAGGACATGTGTTTGTTAGTCATGGCCTAAATATGAAGTGATATTAAATTCAGAGTCCTACGTTATCTGATTTTACACGTTTTTAACCAAGCTTATTTGCAAAAACAAAATCATTTAAAAAATTAAAAATTACGGAATTTATGAACAAAAAAGTACAATGTTGCCTATAGGCAACATCGGGCATGAAAGGGTTAAAATAGAAAAATTAATCAAACATTATTTTTAATTCACTGTCCATAATATGTAAATTTAAATATAACATGTTTATATAGAAATCATCATAAATATAAATAAAGATTGTGTACTTCAATTTTAATTTAAAAAAAATTGTCAAAGAAAAATTTTTAATAAAATAATCATGGACTTACCCCGGAATAGGTATGCAGCAATCCCAATGTAAGCGTAATTCACGCGTAAAACTAGCCCACAACTGAGCCAAACCGCTCTTGCCACCAAAATGAGCAAAACAAGTTGCCAGTAGACAGCTTAAACGATGAACAAAAGAGTCAGCTTCGGCTGATTTAATACGATGAGGATCCTGAAATATAAAAATGTCAGAATAAATAAAAATTTTTTTTTATTAAAGCAAAATTCAAGTTTTAACCAACTCACCTTATTCGAAGAGTCTGTTTCATAAGGAAATAAGGCAGCATCTGAATGAAAATCTTCAAATAAATAGGACAACATTTGAATAAGTTCATGTTCATTCATAGGTCCAGGTAGTTTTTTATTTGCTGTAGCCTGGCTCTCATTATCTGAGTATTTGATTTGACGATATGTTTGAAGTTTGGTCAAATGGGGTTTTGTTAGTGAATCCAAAGGATTTGGAGCATCCGATGATAGAGTTGCACCCGAAAAATTACGTCCCACATAAGATTCGAGAGCGTTTTTTGCCATTATTAAATTGTGATAATATTTAATGCATGACGTCAAATATGAAGTGGCATGAACAACTTGTTGTATACCACCACAAGGTGCTTTGGAAGGTACAAATTGAGTTTGTATGGCCGAATCGATAACCATATTGTCAGTTAGTTCTGGCCACGTAAATACGGCAAACATTTCCGTTCGTGAATCAGGAAAGAAGCCATGAGGCAAAGCCGTAAAGTAAGAACAGCTTATAATAGTACGTTCTTCGTCTACACGTGGTGTTAGGCCAAATGGCACGTACATGGGTACACGTATATGCACAGGATCCAAAGAATACGTATTACGTACAGACACCAAAGCCGGCTGTTTGCAATGTTTAGGCAGCTTTTCCTTAAACATATTCAACAAACCCGATAGGTAGCAGTAATCTTGGGGTGGTTGTTCCAACGCAACCAAATCAAAAATGGTTCGCATATATGAAGTCATGCCTAGGCCTAAGAAGAAATTCCATTTCTGATCATAAATTTGCACAAATATAGGCACCGACGAACACACTTCGGCCGCCACTACCGATACGGCACTTAAATAAAAACTGAATTCGGATCTCTTCGTAATAAAACTATTTTGATCGCTACGAGGATTAAGGACCACAAAACGTCGTAGACCATAGAAACGAGACAACCAATGAACTTCTTTGGCTTTATCATCCAAAACTGCTGGTCCAAAAGTATTACCCAATGAAAGTAAATCCGCGTGCATAGCGGCCATACCTGGGAGGCTCTTGGCCTGGCTCTCCATAGTTTTAACGTGAGTATCAGTTTTCAAATCGGCTTTATAGTAAGCCACCAATACCTGGTTTCCTTTAACATCTAAAAGTTCCTCTTCAACTTTCCAATTGCATTGAAACAATTCACTGTTTCGAAAAGGACGACCCCAGTCATTGTTAGACAATTCCCACTTCTGGAACAATTCACAAAGTTGAGCGTTAAATATCTCCCAATCCGACTCGGCACTAAAATCTTCACGATAAAATCCATTATCATCGATTTCTTCCGCCATTTTACAACGGGACAAAATTGAAAAATTTCGCTTTTAAAACAACAAACGAGAATGAAAACAAAACACTTTTCAACACAGCTGATTGGAACTTTGTTGTGTTCTTCTTCTTATTCTCAAACAAATCTGTTAGAGGTGATAGCACGTATAAACTGCAACATGGTATGTTTCCTTTTGATATTAAAACCTCAATTTATTGCATTAAATTCAAACCCAAAAATTTGAATTATTAACTTAAAACTCAGCTCCAATGAACCCAATGGCTTAAATTAGCTACGTGATGAAATTTTTCTCTATTTCTTTCATACTAGAAGGTAATGCAGTTTTATTCTTCCCTATGATTTTATGTTGGCAATAATATTCAACTGCCTTTTCAGTGCATCCCTGTGAGTAGAACAACCATGTATTTTTTTATTGAATATAGAATAGAATTGTAGTACTATTTGCATATTTATTGAAAAGTGAATTTAATAAGAATTTCTGTGAAAAATCCCGATTGCTTTGCGTTGTGATTTTTATTATTTTAACCAAATAGCGCCAAAGACATGAAGTAAAGTGTTACGATTAAATGTAAATAGCTCAAATATTATTTTGGTAAGTTTGCTAGACAGCCCTCTACCAAAAGACGGAAAAAAAGAAAAAAGTGTTAGAACCCTTTTTCTGAAGGGGGCATGAAAGGAATTGAAAAAAGCATTTCTTGTTTAGCTATTGCTACTGCTGCTGTTGCTGCTGCAAATTTCTTTTTTTTTAATACAAAGTTGGGGAAAAAATAAAAGTGAAATTTCCGAAATTGGTCTATAAAAATAAAACAACAAAAGTAAAGAACAAAAGGAAAATGAAAATGAAGACGAACACATAAAGCAAAAGATAAGAAGGAATGGGGAAAAAAGTTGAGAAAAAAAATTTTTGAAAAAAAACCGTGGATGTGTTTTTAATTGTATGGTGTATGCGTGTGTGTATTGTTGTTGTCAGTGAATGAGCAAGTGTTTGTTGGACATTCTTATGAATGTGTGTGTGTGTGTTTTGTTACAGTCAGTCGGCCAAACAGCCAGCCAGGCAGGCAAGCAAGCAAGCCAGCCCAAGTATGAGTGCAGAGCAGACTGAGAAATGAGTGTCGTGGTCGTTGTTTGTGTTCGTCTGATGTGAATGATGATGTTGTTGTTGATGATGATGAAGATGGTTTGATGATGAAAATTGGTGGAGGCGGGGGTCCCACCTTCACAATCAACCACCACTACAACGGTCGTTTAATATTTTATTATTTTTTTTTTATTCATTTTGTCGTTGGTTGCTTCGCGTTTTTTATTGTTTTCTCATTGGGTGTGGGTCAGGGGGGTTCATACAATGATACAAATGCATGGGTGAAGAGAAGATGGTCGGACGGTTAGGCGGTTGGATGGACAGATAGTCCATTTTGTGTTGTTTTCTTATTTAGTAATAACGAAGAAATTGTAAAATAAAAAAAAACAAAAACAAAAAACGAAATTTTCTTTGGAAATCAAGTTGTCAAAAATATTCATTTTCTTGGTGGCAACTGCTACAAAGGAATTCTGTTTGGATTAATTTGTGAATTGATAATGAGTCGCCGTTTTAAAGGAATGTTTTCCTTAATAACAAATTTAAGACAAGGAGTTTTCATAAAATATAGCACACATGCTTAGTTATTTATAAAACACAGGTCTGTCAGTAAGCATTTTCCACAACTTTCTGTTTCTAGTTAAGCAAATTATAGGACTACAATTCCGGGGAAGGTAGCGAATCCATCTATAATAGACTAGACACAACGGCACCAAGTTTCACTAAATGAATACCACCTGTTTGTGGGTCTATAGCGAATAATTTAAATTGTCCCACGACTATTGTTAACACAGGCATTTACCTTTAACACAATAGGTTGTTAAACAACCGAATTCATATTTGACCTGAATTTCGATTGAGGATGCAGTAAAATTTTTATTTTATATTTTTATAGATTGCTACCAAATCTTCTACACAAAAACTTATCATCATCAATCCAACCTATTTTTATAGACAATATTTTTCAAGCATCTAATTTCACTTTCAAAAATATTAAATCAATTGATTATTTTCGATCCATGACTATGACTATAATATAACAAACATAATTCCTCAACTTTTGTATTGTAAAATAAGACAAAAAAAAACTCTTTAAACTAATATTTAAGCGAAAACATTTAAACTAACCCTTGAATCTAATTAAACGAATCTTCTTTTGATACTTTTTTGCATGCATTTAAAAAAAAACGAATAAAGGGTTCCTAAGCTCAAGGCCCATACTAACAACGCACTAACAACTGCGCCTAGCATACGCTTCTGTTGTTTAATAAAGTTTGTGTGAATTCCGACGACATGCTAAAATCTCCTTCCAATGCCCAGGAAATACGTTTATCACGATCCGAGCACAGCAGAGCCCAGTCGCCCGCCACCATGGACGCACTGAAGACATCGTTTTTGCCTAATCTAAGCATGGATCCCGCCATTGTAGCCACCACTCAATTTTGTCCAATGTGTGGTCAACAATTCGAGGGACCACAACAGGCCACCGAACACATGCACTTGTGCCATGGTGGTCTAAGTGTGGTAGCCGGAGTGGGTGGTGGTAGCATATTATTAGCGCCACATCATGTGTCCACTAGCGTGTCGGATTCAATGAAAATTGATTTTCCCTGCCATAGTTGTGATGAGAAATTTTCTTCGGAGCAGGACTTAGACGATCATCATCGTCTAGTCCATCAGGCGCCAGCTTTTTTGGCGCGTTGCCCGGCTTGCAGCATTTATGGCATCTCGGCTGCAGCCTTGCAGGAAGCCAATGAGTACAAATGCTTACATTGTGGATCCGTTTGTACAGCCTCCGCATTAGCAGCTAGTCAACCTGGTTACGATCCCCAGACGCCTGATAATATGCCATCAATGGCGCCGCACGATATAAAATTACCAAGTCATGAGTTGGCTCAACGGCAATATCAACAGCAGGTGGCGTTGGCTCAGCAACAGCAGCAACAACAACAGCAACAACAACAGCAACAACAACAACATCAACAACAACAGCAAACCCACCATCAGGATGACAGGCACGAAGATGTCGCACTAAAAGTACCGCCTCTAACAGTCAAACTGAATAAAAGTGTAAATGGTACTGCAACTGTGATGCACCCGCATGTGATAATCAAAACTGAACCGACCAATGGGGATGGCATCGATGGCTCACCCACCTCAGTGCCCGTCTATACCATCCAACAAACATCGGCAGCTGCAACTAGCGTTGTGGTTAGTGCAGCCCATGCCGCTGCTGCCGTCCTATCAAATAGTGGCGTCATTAACAATACCAATTCGATCACTACGACTGCGGTGATGGGTGGTATAAACAAAGTCCGCCACAAGTGTCCTGATTGCCCGAAGACATTTAAAACACCTGGTACATTGGCTATGCACCGTAAGGTGCATACTGGAGAAGCAGAGTAATGTTATATTTTTTATTAGCACTCTTGTATTAATTGTTGTAAAATATTGATGTTTCTTGAGTTGTTTATAAATTTTTCGATATTTGTTTAACGTAAAAGCGCATTAAGAAAGAAGTAGAATTTTTCGAAAAATTTATAAACAACTTATGTTTGTATGAATCATTATTTATTAGTATTTTATTCTTATTTTGTTTATTTTTTTATCCAACATTAGCCTTACGCCGAAAGAACGCCCCTACACATGCTCATATTGCGGCAAGTCTTTTACACAATCGAACACATTAAAGCAGCACACGCGCATACACACAGGTGAGAAACCCTTTAGATGTGGCTATTGTGGCAGGGCGTTCACAGTCAAGGACTACTTAAACAAACATTTAACAACTCACACGGGTGAGAGAAATATTTTTTCAAATGAAAATTCAGATAAATCCAATATATCAATCAGTCAGTCAAATCTCAAAACTCAGTTTCAATTTCAGTCAGTCAGTTTCAGTCAGTCAACAATCAACAAAATCAATCGAATTAAATAAAAAGCAAAAACAAATTTAAAATTTTTTATCAAAATTCTAAAACAACTCTCATCAAATTGCAATATTTTTATTAACTTAATAATGAGCACCGATTAATTTTAGTTTTTATTTTCTTGTCTACAATATATTTGGTATCGAATTTTTTTTGCCAATTGTTCTTGTTTATTTTCTTACTTAACTTTTCACCATGAAAATAAAACTGAAGTAAATCAAAAAAAAAAAAAAATAAAAAACGTACATACATATTCATCAATATCAAAAATTAACATTAAACAACCTAGACAGGATTATCGAATTCTCAGTTAAAATCAAGCTATGCAAACAAAATTGTTCATTAATAATTCAAATCAATTCAATGCAATTCAAAATCATTAACATTCATCTCTCTGTTACACACTCTACCATTTTTTCTTCTTCATGGCGTAGTTTGTATGTACATATGTTTTTATATATTTAATTAAGATACAATTTAAATTTGGTTTTCGTTTCGTTCTTTTTTGGCAAACAAAGTTAGTTATCATTTCTTTTTCTCATCTCTACAATTAAGCATGTGATAAATATTCTACGCAACATAATCCAGGAAAATAAAAACGATATTCAAAATTACCAGTGTGTATTGAAAAGAAATATTTCGATCTTAAAAATGGAATTTAATGGAATATTTATTCGCATCTCTCACCTAATCACCTCCACAACCACCACATCAAGCCTAATTTTAATATTTATATACATATATGTATACATATTCGTGTATACGTATATGAATAAGTACTTGAAACAATTTTCATTCATCTTTTATTAAAGCAGAGCATGTGTGAGTAAGGATCCAAATGACGAAGTTCAGTGTATGTATGTATGTTCGGTAAAAACTTGAAATTACCTTATGTAATGTGGCACAATATAACTTCCAAATTATTTAAAATCATGCTAATTAAAGCAGGAATTTACCTAAGTTGCTAAAAACTGAACTTTACATCCAAAGCCTAGAAAGATTTGAATGTTTTACGTATTTAAAAGAATGCTAAATATTAAAAAACAAAATTAAAAACTTTGTCACGTTAAATCCTTTCTCATCATGTTTATGGAAAAAAAAAACAATCTTGTTTAACATAAGTTCAAAATGTTAAACAAGCTTGTATATTGATACCTATAATCAGTCTTATTAAAATAATTGCCATATTATATTTGTATTTCAGGTGAGAAACCTTTTCAATGCACCTATTGCGAAAAGGCGTTTAGTGTTAAAGATTATTTAACCAAACATATACGCACACATACGGGTGAAAAACCGTATACATGCCCCTACTGTGAGAAACGATTTACACAACGCAGTGCTCTAACCGTACACACAACCAAATTGCATCCCCTCTAGGAAAGGCCTAACGGTACGGATCGTAGAGCTGCTGTAGGTATTGGAGGAGGTGGTGGAGGAGGCGTCGGGAGTGTGGGTGGCATGGGAATAGTAACAGTTACAATTGGAAGTGGAAGAAGTATACACGATGAATTAACAGTCAGCGGGCCTGCAGCAGATGACGATGATGAACCAGAACGACACTTGATAATGACTAATCAAACAACCATGGATAGTGAAACACAAACAACTTTATAAAACTAATGATTAAAGGGAAAATAGAAAACAAATTTGTAAAAAGAAAACATTACGTTGGTCATTGTTAGAGAAGAGATGGCGATGATGATGGAAGATATAGTGTAATATTTTGTATGTATTTAAAATGGAGGTAAAAGACGAAAGAAAATCAGAACAATTTTGTGAAAAAAGAGAGTAGTTTTAAATATCTTTAAACGCTTTTTTGTTAATTAGTCGAAGTTAATTAAAATCGATTCCCCTTCGTTAACTAAATCAATAAAAACAAAAACAAAACAAACAAAAATAATAAAAAAATAAACAAATAAACTACAACAATCATAGGGGGCTTCCTTTTTTCTTTTTATATATAAATATATATATATATTACGGAAGCCCCTTAATAATTTAGACTTCACTCGTATATAATAAGCATTATAAAAAAATCAATTAAAATGAAAAAAATTCGTTTATATTTTTCTCTTGATCTAGCTAAAAAAAAAAACAAACAAAAACAAATTTATAATGATATTTTTCTAACTCAAAGTTTACATAATTAATGTCTTATGATTTTGTTAAAAGAAAAGAAAAAAACATACACACACACAAAAGAAAATTCTGTTTAAATTCATAAGGTCTGAAACATTTTATTTGCCGATATTGTGTTTTGTAAATTATTTATAAAGTGTTGTTTACTAGTGTTTAAGTTGTTACAAATGTTCGTTTAGATTTTAGTTTAAATCATTGATCGAGTTTGTGTATTTTAATTGTAAATTATTTTATAAAATTTAGTTGAATTCTTTTTAATCATATTTTAATATTTACAATATTAAAAAAATAATTCTTGTTAAAGTGAAATCAAATACTCGATTAATTAATCATATAAAAGGAAATTTCTATGATATTATCTACAAACATAATATCGAAAGTATAAAATGTTTCAGGGCCTCGTAATACGTTTTAGATTTTTAAATTAATTTTTATTTTTGTTAAATTTTATTTTTTAATAGACTATTTTCTTTTTTTTTATTTATAATTGTTAAAAATTAATTTTTTATTGTAAATTATATTAAAAAAAAACAAAAAGAAAAAATATGTTGTTCACTATTTTGTTTCGTTTTATTTTGTTTCTTTTAATTTTTATTTTTTATTGTATTTTCTTAAAATACTTTAATTTATAATAATAATGAAACGAAAAAAAGATAAAAAAAAGAGAAACGTTCTTAAATGTTTTCGAAAAGTTGGAAATTGCTTTATTTTTTTAATTATTCTATACATATGAAAGTGTTAAGTCTCAACAGAGCAGGATCTCGGTTGGTTTTTACAACAACTTATTTTATTATTATTAAATTATACATACATATATTGAGAAATATATTTATTTGTGTTTATTAAAGCTTTTTATTATTATGAAAGTCTTTTGTAATTATTTATTATTTCTGTTAACTTTTAATTTTTTTTCTTTTGTTCTCTTAATCTTACTAAAAAAAAAAACATATAAACAAAAAACAATTATATACATATATAATATGTATATGGCTTCTTGTTATCTCTAAAAACTTAAATATTTTATTTACTAAAGCATGTTGTCTAAATTCTGTTTCCTTTAAGAACTTTTTCTTTATTTTTCATATTGTTAATAAATTTATAAAAAGTCTCAAAACGATTATAGACGAAAAGATATCAAAGTTATAATTATTATTGATAAATTCATTGCATTTTTTTGTATAAAACTTTTTAAATTTTAAGCTATTGTTTTATAATTTATTTTTTACAACAACTTATTATTTTTATTTCAATAAAATAAAAAACAACTTAACAGCTTTATAATACAATTAAAAAAAAACAACAAAATACACTATTTTTCGCTTCTATTAACAACAACAAAAAAAACGATAAAAAAAATTTAATATTTAAAAAATATGAATGCAAAGCAAACAAAAAAACTATAATTGAACAAATAATGATGAATATTTGAACAAATTTTGTTTAAGATCAAAAGTTTAAACTGTTCAAGGATCTGCAGTGATAATCAGGTGGTAATTAAGTAATGTTCCCAATTAATTTGAAAAAATACAAATTTATTTAGCATTCATTTAAGATAATTTAATCATTGATTTCTGAAAGCTCTTAGTATTTGGAGTTCAGAATTTAAACAGTTTTTAATTACAGCATTAATCATTTTCAATTAACGAAAAATAGATTCAATAAATTGCATAATGGATTGTATAGATAGGTTTTTCTTTGCAACAAGTTATACTTTCTAGAATGCTCTATTCATTGTGAACCTCTTGTATTATGAGGTCGAGAGTAAACATGATATTTTTTTATAATTACTGGATTTCATTTTTCATTATATGTTTAAGCACTTACAGCTTAACCGTCTTTGCATAAACAGCTTCGCCGCAATAACTTAGTGGCTGCACACTTTATGTGCCAAATATATTTCACTTTTTGAAGTGTTTTACGTCTGTAAAACACAAAACGCTTTGGCCGTAATTCATTTTTGGTCATTCATCATATATTTGTACTCCGAGGAGCAAGACAAGTAACTCCGGAAGAATTGGCGTAATCTGAGTATGTTATTGTATTTCGGCATAAGATGGCTATAAAAATATATTCCATCTTGGGCTCAATGTTTTTAGTTTTCCAGGTTGGAAGAGTGTCAAATTAAAAATCCTTTACCGGCAGGTTGTAATATTATTGTAAACGGAATTGTTTACAATTTTCTTTTAATAATTTGTGTTATGTAAACATACTTTGAACATTTGAAAATTTCTTTTTGACTCAATGAACAAATTAACTAAAGTGTACTATATTTAGCCTGATTACGATTTCTGAATCTTAGACGAATTTATAAAATTTTGTACAAGGCTACGCACAACATGAAGATTTTTGTTTTGTTCTGTTGAGGAATTCACCTACATTTCGATCATTGATCAATTTGTTAATAGAAGTCTAATCTTTCTATTTTTATCAACTGTTTTACGTAGGTTTTAATCTAAAAAAGTTGCGGCTAATTTTCTATATGTGAGAATACTTGATAATTAAAGTATTGCGGTATGTATTGAAAAATTTGTTTATAAAAATTTAAGAGTACAATCTGAATTTATTTAAAAAACCGTTTTGGCACTACTCTGTGGTGGTCCCACCTTAGCTATTTAGTTCCATGACTTTTTTCACACGTTTTATGAAAGTCAATGTTCTTTCTTCTCGGTAGCTTCTCACATGTTAGTTTACTTTGCCTTTATATATACTATAATAAGAAGTCGCCGTAGTCTAGTAGGTGGTGTGTTGGATTATTAGGCGTGACGCCAAGGTTCAAACCCCAGGTCAGACATCAAAACGAAAATATGAAAATATTTTTTTGGATATCTGGCAAAAACTCTGGGAGTAAAATAAAATTGCCATGAAAGGTTTCCAAAAAAAGGTGTGAGAAACTAGGTCCATAATCCTAACTGAAGAGTCGTAATGACCAATTATGTATGTTATATATAGTAAACAAAGAATTTCCTGACAGATCAAGAGATTTGCAAAAATGTTGAACTTTAACTAGCGACTTTCGTCTGTTTTAAGCGCACTTTTCAGCTTAGAAACTTTTTCAACTTATCTTTCATTAAAATTTATAATAGAGAAAATTATATATTTTTGAAAATCACATTTTAGCTTATTTTAGAAATTTCGAACTTATTTTCGAAAATTGTTTAAAACTACCAAATGATTGCATAGATGTTGTTAAAACCAAATAAGTTAAAAATGATCATATATTCCTGTATACAAACTAATTTCTGAGTATTCGAACATTAAAAGTATTGGAAGAAAATTTATTTTGTACCGTAAAAAGTTTAAAACTGCTGTCTGATTCACTTGTAGTAAATATTCGTAAACAAATTTTTTAATAATTTTTATTACAATTAAGTAATAATATACAGGGGCTCACAGTTTATTTATATAGTAAGTTGAAGTCCACATTTTTACAATAACAAATATAAATGAGTTTTTTGTTTCGTTACTACAGCAAATACAGTTTTAAAAATAAAAAAGATTTTTTTCGAACTAGACACAAAATAAACTACTTACTATAAGCCACTGTATAAAACATGATATGTGATATACAATTAAAATAAACATCATTACTTGTTCGATTAAATTCTTTTTAACTTTTACGAAATAATATAAAAACAAATAAATAATAAAAAATCATCAAAAAAGCAAACAACTCAAAAAAAAATTAAAACAAAGCACAAGACAATTTTTATACATACAATATTAATAATAATTATTAATAGATGCTGTTTAAATTAAAACAAACAAAATGAGGAATATAAAGAATTTTTTTAATATTTTTAAAATATTTTAATAAATAAAAAGAAAACCAAAAATAAAACGTACTCTAAAAATACTTAAGGTCTAATCATTTTTTTATTTTAACTAAAATCGATTCTATCAAAATAAATAAATAAACAAGGAAACAAACAGAGAAATACAAAAATATAATAATTATAAGTAATAAATAATTGATAAAATGAAAACAAATATTAAAAACATGTGCAAATATTTTTAAAATTACTAAAATACACTAGTGTAACTATAGACGATTTAGCAAGTATTTAATATAACATACAAATTATAATATTAAAAACAGAAAACCAAATACAAAATGAAATTATTATTAAAACTGTAGTTAAACATTATTATAGCTTTTCTTTAAAAAAAAGTAAGAAATTATAAACAAAGAAATATTTTTTTAAAAGAACTTATTTTACTTTTTTCTCTATAATTTTATTAAAAAAAAACTTAAAAACACCAATTATTATAGGCAAATATTGCAAAGAATTTTTTTAAAAAATAATAAGATATTATCTTTTTGCATATAAATACTATAACTATAATTAAATTAAAAAATAATAATAAAAAATAAAATAAAAATCTTAAATATTTTTTCCATCTAAAGTAGATGCAAAACTAAAACAAATTAAATAAAAAATTAAAAAGAAAATTAAAGCAAACAAATGCAATTGAAATGCCTAGAACTTAAACTAACTTTGCATTGTAATTATTAATTAATTAATTAAGTCTACGCCACACAAACCAATTAAATTTAAAAAATAAACTTTAATTAGCAATAAAAACAAGTCAAAACACTACCAAGCAAAGAATTAATATTTAAAAAATATGCAAATAATATTATAAAATAATATAAAAAAAAATTTAAAAAAAAAACAAAATGTCAGTAGCAATGAAAAAATATTAAAAAAATATATTTAAAAAAAAAGAAACAAAAATAATAAAACATATGACAACAAATACAATTTTGAGATTTCAATATTTATTTTTTAAAATTTTTGGTGGCATCTTAGGCTGATTATGTAAAGCGAATCCATAATATATATTAATTTAATTGATCTCACTAAAGCACAAGGAATATGTAACTATCACTAGTGGATAGGTATTTGGTATAAATATAGCTGAGCTGACAAGTTCATGAGCTACATAATTATTCGGAATGTCCCTTTACCTTTGGAGTCTTTATGAGATAAAAGAAGTCGAGGCAGATTCCAAAGAGTTTAGGCCTGAAGGTTGTATCCAGAAGAAATGTGATTAGTCGCCTCTCTATCGTAGAAGACAGAAATGCTAGTCAACGGCAATTTTATTTGCTCTCAGTGTTTTTGCCAGAACTCTGCTGAGAGGAAGTCGCCTAAGTTTTTTAATATTTGATGTTTTGATGTCTGACCTGGGATTTGAACCGTGGCCTTACGTCTAATAAGCCAACACACTACCTACTAGACTACGACGACTTCAACATTCCTAACATAAAGACCATCGGAAAATTATTACAGCCTACCTCATCCTCAAGCGTAAAACTACTTGAGTAGATTTTGACAGAATCCTCTTAACTGTCCTGCGTCTCTTCTTGAAATAGTAATGTAAAATTTTCTATCAATATTAGGTTTAGACTAAGTCTAGTTGACATTAATTAAGGCTTAGGAATCTCGAATTAATGTTTAGATTAATACATTAAATCATTAAAATAAAAGCAATGTTTGTTTTATTAATTGTAAATATTACCTGTAAGTCCATTAGATTTCAATTATTTTTCTTTAATAAAACAAATATTTCGTAATTCGTTTATATTGATGTTTTTATATTATTTATTACTTTATATATCATTAAAATTTTACTTATTTATACATTTTTAATGTTTTATTTATTTATTATAATTCTTTTTTTTCTTCTTGTTATTATTTTTTTACAACATTTTAAATTTGTTCCACATAGTCTACGTATATATATATAAATATTTAACTAATAAATGATTTATTTCATTTTTTTTGTAGTTTATTATTATAAAATAACTGAAAGATACTCAAGAGATTTTTTTACGAAAGTTATTTTATAATGAAATAGTGTAAACGAAAAAAAAATTATAAAAATAATTCAATCACAACAAATGTAAAAATAGATACAGGATGTCTTCAAATAAAATTTGTATTTGGTTAGCTTACGGCATGAATGGCAAAATTAATTTTTCGAAAATAATTAAGAACATCTGAAAAGGCAGAAACAATTTTGAGGAAACTAACATCTTTGATAATTAAGATAAGATAATTAAGCATGATAGAAAACATAGGTCTATCAATGGATTCAATTCGCATTGTTAGCGTGGGATACAGATCAATTTTAAATAGCGTGATGTACCCAAATGCAGAGAAGATTATGCTGCTAATACTGTAGATATCAGCATCACAATGACTGCACATACCAGTAAATTTGTAACTGATGAGATAAATTCCATTGAAGTATACGTTTCGAAATGGCCTGGTTTCTTTTACCAGATCTCAATTCAATAGCAAATCTATAGAAACTTGTAGATTGCAAAAGTACAACTCAAAAGGAGGAACTGTCTAACAGCCAGAGTATTACTGGACATAAAGATTTATCTGAAGTTGGGTAACCCAACGCTATAAAGCAGGCTACAAACGGACGGAAACGTCACATTGATTAAGAATTGCAAAGATACTCTAGGGCGGTCCTATTTGGAGGAAAACTATGAGTATATTAAGACTGACATACACTTACAGTGGTGGCCTTATAATTAGAAACGATGTTTCTGGAACAGAGTTCACTGGAGTGATGAATCTAAGTTTAATTTGTCTTAATCTGATTGAAAAAAGTATGTAATACGTCCTCCCAACAAAGCCTTTGATCCCAGGTACACAGTGAAAACTGTAAAACAAATTAACAAACATACATGTTGCTAAGTCATTTCTAATTATAAGGCCACCACTGCATGAGACTGACACATACAGCTGAACCCGACAGGACCGTTAAAACATGTGGTGGAACTTTGTGGACTTTGAAACGATAGAACACTTTTTGGGTATAACTCATCTCGGCGAATATAAAAAATTTAAAAAAAGAAATTAAAAAAATTAAGAATGTAAATAAAAAATTAAAAAACCAATATACAATGTATAAGTAAAAAATTATACAAATTGAACAATCCCTTGAGTATCACGAATAATTTTGAAGCATTTGTCGTATAAAAACATTGTTTTAATTAGTTTAGTTTTTACACAAAATCGTTTATTTTCTCATTTTTAGTTTATTTATTTAATAATTTTAAAACAATTATTTATTTAGTATATGTATGTATATATTTGCTTTCATCCTTTTATTATATATGTATGTATATAATGAATTATAACTATTATTATTATACTTTATATATTATATTTATATTATATTCTATGTATGGTAATGTAGTTTTGTATAATGGCATATTTCATATATGAAATGTTTTTTTTTTTATATAATTTTTATTTATACCTATAGAAATCATTCTTATTGAATTAAGTTTCCATTCTTTTTCATTTATATTTAATTCAACCTAAACTTTATAAATATTTCTTATATATTTTTATATTTTATTTTGTTTTCCAAGACAATTGTTGTATTATTGTACTTTAATTTTACTCAACAAGTGTATATATTTAAATTTTTTTTACGTACTTAATTTACTTATTTATTTATTTTCTTTTTTAGATTTGTTTTTTTTTATATTTTACACAAACATATTTTTTTTATTACTTTTTACGGTTTTAAATGCCACCATCATTAAAAAAATTTTAACGGAATGTGTATATAACTGTTAACGATTATTGAAATCGCATATCGTGTCGAACGTCTGTTGACAGTAGAGTTTAAAATTGCCTGCAGGTCACCTATCATACGATGAACCATATTCAACTTGAAACAGTTACTCCAACAAATAATATTTGTTTTTCTAGGGTTTCTATGCACTGAAGTACATAAGAATCATTACATCATTCCAAAGTAATAGTTTGGTGGTAATAATATAAACAAATAAATAAAGTTATTGGCTCTGAGTCTTTTAAGTATGAAAAACGAAACGAACCACTATCTGTGGTTACGTTAAACAAAATTTTTTATAAACAAATAAATATAGTAATAAAGTTATTGGCTCTGAGTCTTTTAGGCATGAAAAACTTGAAAATATTACTGTCCTTAGCACAAAACGAACGACAGTCTGTGGTTACGTTAAAAAAAAATTTGCTTCTCTATGGCCCATAAAAGCCACCTGAAATACATACCTACATAAGAATCATTGCATCACTCAACTAGTTGGAAGGATATTTATAGTAAAAGTTTCTTTTGCATTATTTACAGATGGAGCAATCGATCTGACAGCTTCTGTAACTACAGACTATTGAGAACTCTGACTTGGGGACCGAAAGATCTCTTAGCACAAGCTTTTCCCCTTTAGAGCATTACATTACAAAACCTTACACTGAAGATGAAGCAGGTCTGAATTCAGAATTTTCTCTAGTTCTATATTGTACTATAACTTTAAAAAATTCTGGCCAAATATTTTAATAAAATCGTTAACAGTTATTTTATAAATTCATACTCAAAATATACAAAAATTTTCAATGGAAATTAATTTTTATAATAATATTTGTTATAGATGACAGATATACATGCAGTTTGTTCGTACTATGTATCTATTGTTTGGAATTCTATCTAAAGTAATATCATTTGATTATAATAATATTTTGAATAGAAATAGTGGTATATAATTATGAAATTAAAATATATTTTAAAATAATTATGAAAAAAATTTAATTATAAAAAATTAAAAAATATTTTGCTTTAAAAACTTTATGCTTTAATTGGGCACGATGACCCACTTAAAATCGGAACGCATTATAGCTAAAATACAGTTCGTTTAACGGAAAATAGAGGCTTAAGTCGCTACCACAAACCTAAGCTTAAGTGAATTAAAGAAATCATGCCTTAAAGGAAAATCTTTATTGCATATACAAGTTTTTTTTGCCACACCTAGGACTTAAAGGTATGAATACTTTGTAATGGATTATAGCTGTAGAGTTGCTTATAATATGTTCTGATTTGAAATGGAATCATTTCGTTTGTTGTCACTTCTTATAGCAAAAAAACAATTTGCCGAACAAATTTATTGAGCAAGCTTTTTTAAGCAATTTAAAATGATTACCAATTATTATTATAATTTATTTTTGTCCTTTTAATAATCTACTTTAAAAATTTATTAGTTTTATTATTATGTACGCTTTTAATTTAATTATCAATCAACAATGAAATTTTGTTTTAGAAAATTGAAAATAATTTTCTATATCCATCCATAATATATATTTAGATAAAGTATATATGTATGTATGTAGGTGTACTTGCCTAATAAGCTCTAATTATACAACTTATTTCAAATTTTAATTAAGGCTTAAAATTCTCTTTTAATAACTATTAGTAGTCGATTAATATTTAAACACAATTTTAATTCTATGAAAATGTTACTGAGGTATTTAAAATTATATTTATAAAAACAAAATATTTATTAAAAAATTAAAATACAAAAACAAAATTATTATATATATTAAGATCATCTTGAAATTAATATTGTGTTTAAATATCTTATTTATATTTGAGTTTTTTATAACATAATCTATATGGCTTTTTTTTACTGTGTCTGTATGTATGTATTTAATAACAATTACTGCATTTAAGGTGATATTGTTTTACAAAAAGGAACTTAAAGTTGAATTAATTAAAGCAATTATCAATTAGACTTAATGTATTTAATATAACCACCACTATCGTAGCATCGTAACAACAGCGCTGATAGATAATATTCTAAAAGTTAAAAAAATTCTCGTTCGATAGGTACGTAGATAAAATTCATTATATTTTCTATAATAAGCAGTTTTGATCTACGGCAAGTTGTATTAGAAGAATAAGATTTTGTACTACAAAAAATTTCACAAAAAGTATGGAATAGCGCAAATTACGTTTCATTTAAAATGGTCACTATCAAAGGTAATATAAGCCATACACTGAGCGCCATAAGTGAGTCAACACTTTTGATCTTAAGTATAAAACAGTTTTGTTCTTAAGTATAAAAAAAGTTCCTTTATCATGAATTGTTGTTTTTGTTTTAACATTTTATAAGTAATAAATAAACGTTTTTATTTTTGGAAATTTATTCGACTATTCTCATTTACTTTTCTCGCTATCCTAAGAAAATGAATTATTTCAGTGGTGTTTACTCACTTTTGGCGCTCAGTGTATATTACGATACTATGGCTCTATGTTCCACTTACAAGTAAAAGGAATTTTACAGAAATAATTACGGACAAAAATTTGAACTTTAACGGCCATTCACTTGCAATTTTGGTTTCATCAATTCCGCTGCTGTTTTTGATAACACTGTCAAAGGCTAATCATCAAAAACGTCAATCGTCAAGTACCATCATCATGTAAGCTATGACGCAAAAGCTACGCATTGCACAAAAATCCTTCGGCTGACTACAAAAATAAGTTCGATATATGGGCCACAGATTATACAGTTTTGAAATTGGTTTACCTATGCCCGCGCCCTGGCGAAATAGGTTTTTTTTTCCTGAACACATAAGTAGATGTTATGGCACTGATATCTAGTCAAGTGAGACTCGACTACTAGACTTGTAAGACTACAACAATACAGTAGTCCAGTTAAGACCACAGTTAAGGGAAAAATTGGTTCGATGTATTGGACATAGAACTCTGGTCTAAAGCAGGCAAAATGGCTGATGAGAGCAGAAATTTGCGACACAGGGGAAATGCAATTATAAGTAAACGTATTAGGCTCTTAACAAACCTCTATTAACTGAAATGTCATCAGTTTAACCTCTAGTGGAAGTGAACATGCAAACTCTGTTAAAACGTTGCGTTTGTAAACAGTCAAAGATGATCGTTAAAGGATGAGCAAGTTCACCGAAGAGTTATTAAGAAACCATTGAAACCATTTCCAAAAGAGTTTCTAAATCGCAGGAACAGTTACCAGAACTAGTCATTGTAGCTTATGCGTGAGCGTTTTCTTAGATATTTTAACTTAACTTCTAATTTTTGCCAGCATATATATTTTAAGTCAAAATATCATAGCCAGCGTTTCTCCCAACTTAATAATAAAAACAATGTGTTCTTCAACAGTTAATAACACCTATTGGACAGGATCTATATGCCATGATGGCCAATAATTTAAATGAAATCGTTCTCCATCTGCATAGTTGGGAAAATTATGCCAAAATTGGAGGTATCTTTAAAAATTTAATGTCAGGTTTTCATTTATCGTTTCAGATAAATGTTTCATTCAGTTTCGCAAATTTTCTGTATTTTTTCAATATGAAAAACCCTAACGATTAAAAAATCACCCTTTATTACTATAAAATGTTATTTTTTCTTTGTCCGCTGCCAGTATACAAAATGGCGGTTATATTAATATTCGGTGTTTCCGAATTTATATTCTATAATTCTTCTACTTAATCTTCCTTAATGTTTTGTAAGAGATAGTTTGTCGTTAAATTATTTACTGTTTACATACAAATCTACGTATGACGTACATATGTATGTATTTGAATCGTTCTTTAACATTTTCACAAAAGGTGGGCTTTATACTATGTATTCTTCAAGTGTTTTAATTTCTTTCTTTTTGAATGTTCGTTAAATATGAATTTTAGCCGTTAATATCAATCGTTCTTAAATATACAATACAAAAATGTTTTTTATAATTATTTTTTTTTTGTAATTATTATAAATTGTTTTTATATCAAATTTTGTACAAATCATTATTCTTTTTTTTTTATAAGTATAATTAATATATTTTGTTTTTATTTTTAAAATAAAGTAATTATTTTTTCTGGCTTTCTTTCTTTTCTTTTCTGTTTTAGTTGCTATTTTTTGTTTTTTTTTTTTAATAGGATTTCTTTTTTCCAATTTCATTTCATTTCAACAAATATCATTTTTATAACTAAATTTTTAATATATTTTGTGTTTGTTTGCTTTTTTTTTCTTTCGGGTTTTCGGTTTTTAATAAAATATGTTTCATTGTTTAATATTTACAGATTAAAGTTTAAATGAAATTTTGAAATTTTCTTTACGATTATTTACTGTGTGAAACTATCGAGTGTGATACGGCCGAATGCGTTAACATTGAATGTGAAATACCTGATATTTCAGCATAAGTATCTGTGGGTCCTTCATTACTACACACTGAGTCTTCTGGTGTACGTGAGGGTTCAGCTTCTGTTATTTCCATATCCTGATGATGTTTATTGCTGCGATGTTTGGCACTTAACGCCTACAGATAGAGAGGGATGAAGTGAAGCAATAAAAACATAATGAAAATAAGTTTTCAATTTTATTTAATTTCTGAATAGTTCTAGTTATAGTACTACATTAGTAAACAGTAACATGCATTTCAGTGTATTATAGAAATATGTGGAATCAACAACATACTAAGTTTGCAACATAAGTATCCCTGGTTATGATTAAAATTTTTTTTTTTACTTTATAATTTTTTTTTTTTGTAAAATTCTTTGTAAATACGAATGTTACTGAGCTGTGATATTCTAAATATTTCTATAATATTTCTTACAAATACGTACATACATACATACATAGGAGTGACATAGTTCTATTAGGTAAGGGAAATATATAGACATCAGCAGGGAAAGTTAATAGAGTAGGCAGGGGAATAGTAGTAATAGACAGGTGAGAGAAAATACATTTAAGTTTTGTGTTCGATTGTCAGATAGGAGTTGATACGCTGTTTATTTTTTTTTTTTTTGGTAAACATTGTATACAAGGTAAGTGGATGTACATTTTATTAATTTATAAATAATTAGTTTAGTATGTTTAAAGGGGGTGCCATTACATAAACTCTTGATTTCTCTGAAATTATTTTATTTTAACACCTTACTTAGTTAAGGTTTTATAAAAAAAACACCGATTTTTTACACAAATTTACAGAGTTACACTTGAAAAAAAAGATACAGTGTTTAAATTATAATTGCAGTTATAGTTATAGTTGTAGAAGTGATTTATTATTTTTATTGTGTTTTTTTTAATTTTTTGTTTAATGTTGAAGTAATTAAGCTTACCTTATCCTTGCTTCCCTTTTTCTTTAATTTTATTATAGAAAACAACGGGGATTTTATATTCATTTTAACAATATGCGAAAACAGGTATTTTGTTTATTGTATGGTTTGTTTCAACGTTTTGATTTGATT
This sequence comes from Sarcophaga carnaria, assembly GCA_958299815.1. Lineage (NCBI taxonomy): Eukaryota > Metazoa > Arthropoda > Insecta > Diptera > Sarcophagidae > Sarcophaga > Sarcophaga carnaria. Next base: position 22,362,379 of record OY283152.1, read on the forward strand.
TGATGTTTGAGTGATAAAACATAGGAAATGTACAAATATGTAAGTATACCAAGAAAATAATGTATATACACCATAAGAAAAAGGTTATAATTTTTAATTATTTGATTTTTATTTTTCAATTTAATTTATAATATTCTAATTACTGTTGACTTTAAATAAATTTGTTTTTTTTTTAAATATTTTAACTATACATTGGCTTCTAAGGGACTTAGTTTATATAGATATACATGGGTTAAAATACAAATAACATATTTTATAATTTTAATATATGTATATATTTCCTCCAAAATGTTTACATAACTTAAAAACTTATTTTTAATTTATATTTACCTGTAGTGAAAATCTTCGGTGCCCAGCCTTACGGCCACCACGTCTTTTACTGATATGCGGATTATCCTGACGTAATGTTTTATTTTTCAATATCTCTAATTGGGTATACAGTCTGAAATAAAAAAAATTATTAAATTACAATCAAAAACTATACATATTCTTTACAGAACTTTTCACGAACAGTATTGTATAATTTCCAAATTTATCAATCAAATTTTAACGATGGAGGAAGGCCTCCTTCCATCAAAAGCACTGTATTTATAATAACATTTCGGGGGCAGGGGAGAAAAGGAATACTGATTATTCAGTCTAGATGGAAATCATTTCACATTCTAAGAGACAGAAAAGATTACATGCAGTACGGCTAAAGATCAAATTCTTCTTGTACGTTCTTGTGCAATCGACTGGTGAATCTATCAAAAGTGGATACGATTTTATAGAAATATAAAATCATCATACTGTCCAATATTAATGGAGTTCTATTTAATCAATACAATTAGATCCGCCACTGCCTTTAAAAAGCTCTTTTACCCTCTTCTGTATGCTGTGAAGAGAGCAGCATTCGATTTTTGGTATTGTATAGTCCATTTAAATAGTAAGTATGTCAGTAGCAATAAAGAATTTACGTGTGTTTTAAAGTATCGTCAGCTTATAATATACCATAACGCCTGACAACACACATTGATAGTGATTTGCCTAAAACTCGGGTAGGTTGGTGGATAAGTTTTTCTTGACCTGGCAATAGTCTACCATAACTACCACTTGATTTTATCTTTCGTGAATGATTTCAATAATAAAAAATTCGCCTTAATAGAAGCTTGTGAAAATCGGCATATCGAGTGAGATAGAGATGAGCGATATTTTCAAAACTGTGATTTAATCACGGTGACTGATAATTCACTGGTAACTGCAGTGATTGAAATTGCCAAATAACAGTTACTAATAATGTCGTTCTTTCAAAATTGTTACATACTCAAATTTATTTCATTTTATTTTGAGCGAGGCGGAATTACTATTAGATGATGCTGATTATTTACTTTTGTCTTTTATACATGAACTTTCTGTGAAAATTAATTGTCAAACTTCATATAAAAAAAAAATTACTTTAAAAATAATAACATTAATGACACCATTTTGTATTTGTTTAGTAGTCTTTTCGTAGTATGTATCTAGTTTGTCTCTTTCTTACGACTTAATAAAATACGTTATTGTCATTATTGTTTTCTTTTGGAATACTGTGATCACAATCACTGTCTTAAAGAATAGTGATTAACAAATCACGTTCACTGAGAACAGCGTTCTTCAAAAATCACTGGATCGCTCATCTCTAGAGTGAGATCTTGCTTACTATGTTAAATAAAAGAATGTTTCTTTATAATAGTAATGTACATACAAAAATACAAAGAACTCACCTTTTAAGTTCAGCACGTATATCCTCCGGACTCATTTCGGAAATAGTCAGCTCACCAATATCGGGATCACCCAGACAGAGACCAGCATAACCGCCACCCAAACGTTGGCCAGCATCATGAGAACCCTTGAAAGCATCCACAGGTAAACGTATTGATAGATCATGGGCAAGAGAACGGACCTGCAAGCTATGAAGATGCAACCAAAACACCGCAAACCACACAGAATAGGAAATAGGTAACAGAAAAGAAAAAAAGAAACAAAAACGAAGAAAACTCAAAACAAAAAAAACAAAAAAAAAAACTTTAAATCCAAAAACCTAAAATCAATTGCGTGAAAGAAATACTATGAATGTGTGTAGATATGTTGCTGTTGTAATGAATGATTTCTTAAGTTAATAATGAAATGGCCGTAAGCATTTAACTTTTTGTGAATAAGAAGTGCAACTTTTGAATTTATTGATTGTGATTGTGTCTGTGATGAGTGAGCTAAAATTATAAGAAAACAAATAAAAAATTAAATTAAAAATATAGTAATAAATCAACTGAAATGAAGTAAATGGAACTTAAGATCCTTGTAAGAACTTATATTGTAATAATAAAAAGTTGACATTTAGGATTTAAGTATAGTAGTTAAGTTGATATATTTTTTTAGTTTTAATATAGGAAACCGATTTTTGTCTAATTTAAAGGTTTAATAGCAAGAACGTTTACAGCAAGAAGTTATACAAAGAAGAAATGAAACATAGCGCGTAAGTAAAAAAAACAACATCTATACTTATAGTAATACACTGTTTCCAATTATATATATACATATTGTCAGCGCTTTAATTATTTCATTCAATGAGAATTATGTTGACATTAATAGCGGATGTCCTTTGTAATAAAAAATATCCAAAGAGCTTGAACTGTATTCATAAAGCTGATGAACAAAAAGTTGGAATAACTAAAAAACAATAAGCTTTGACTTGTTCTGATCTGATCACATGGTATTTCATTTGTAGCAACTCATTTACAAGAGAAATTTTTAAAGTATTCTTAAAGTAAAATCCAGGCTTGAATTAAATTCCCTATTTTGATAAATAAACCAGTAAAAGCTTATGATCAACTGAACAAATTGCTTTGAGGAAAATACAGTTGAAGATCATAGAAAATTGAAATAAAAGAATTGCGATGGAGTGAAGAGTCAGCTACGTAAGGATGAATGCACACCTCCCAGCCATCGATTTCTATTACAAACCTCAGAAGACCTTGAATATTTGCTCAAAATAGAGAATTCAAAACTACAAAGAAACATTCCTCTACCAAGAGTTGGATAATCAGAGAAGAGATGATCTATAATCTCAAACGCCTCCTTAACTCAACATAACCTGCAGACGTATGGCTGGAGTCTATTCCAGATCCCTGTCAACGACTTGACAGTGCAATGTGTCATAAGGATACCATCTACAAGTCTCACTTTGAGTCCCATTAGCAAGAAAGAACAATCCTGATTAATATATTGCTAAATTTTTCTAGTCATTCAAGCGACTCTGCTCTATTTTCTGAACTCATTTTCCGATGAGTCCATATCGGAGGATTAGGATCGATTATTATATGAAATTTTAATAACATTTTTCTCTTATAATTGTGGTTTTTAAAGGAAAATGGAAACAGTGTATAACATTTCTAATTAACTAACATGCAAAAATTTAATTTTAAGTTAAAAAGAAGATATTAAGCAAAGGTTTATTTGTTAGTATTCAGTTTGAGAGAAAGAGTACAATTAAAGCTAAAATTAAACTTTCAACTCAAAGAAAAATAAACAAAAAAATTAATTAATTAAAAACCCAAAAACAAAGTTAACAGAAATAAGGCCAGGCATTAAAAAGTAGGATAAAAAAGAATTTTTTTTTCATAATTTTTAACAAAAAATACATTTTACCAACAATCATACAGTAGAACTAAACTCACAACAATAACACAACACTTGCAGCAACTTCATAGCTCGTTTTTTGTTTTTACTTTTTGAATAAAATATAAAATTTTTTAGTTTTTCTTTTCTCGTTTATTTCAAACACAAAATATGTATAGAACTCCTAAAAAAGCATGTAATTTTATTTATTTTTTTGGTTTTTTGGTTTTTAATATACAACAATTTGTCACAAAAACCGTTTCCCGTATTCTTTTTAAATTAAATACAATTACTTGTTATTACTTAACGTTTTATTAATAACATGAAGACGATTTTTAAGCTTTATAAACTTTAGTTGTGTTTATAAAGCGTAAAAATGATCAAATATTATTTGTAATGAATATTTTTTTCTCTTTAAATTGAATTTATAATGAAATCTTTTAAAATTAAATCGTAAATAAAAAATATTCGAATTTAAACGAAAAAGGAAAATTTTTATTTTTTGAATCACAACAACATACCTGTTTGTGTTGATACCACAGTTTCGGCACAAATATTAGGCCCAATGCTATGGTATTGGTGAGTTGAGAACGTAAGAATAATGCCAAAAATATGGTACTGGGACTCATGGCAGGCAAATAGAAATAGCGTATTATATAAAACGTCAGCGATACAATATATTCGATTATCAAAGTGGACACCAGGAATTGTCGTTCCTAAAATAGAAATAATAATTAAATTACCACTTATATACTTGAATAAGAAACAAGAAATTATTAAAATAACTTCATATATCTCCTTCCACTTACCCTAAATTGTGTATTGGCATTACGGCTGGCATACGCTAAATGCAGACCAAAACAGAGTATCAATATTTCGCTGGCCTGTGTTACAAATTCCCATTTAAGTGGTTGGCACGTATTTGTGTTTACTTCACGCAAACTTTCAAGTTGTGCTGTCTCCAATAAATCTAGGGATGATGCCGTGAAGGCAGACATATAACAGACGACAGCAAATACCATTGTACCCAAGTACTTGAGCAAATCAACATCACGTAAAACCCATCGATGAGCTTTGCGTGTACGAAAATCAACCAAATGTCGATAGAGTTTTAGTATGATGGCACCATAACAAGTAATGAAGCCCAATTCACGCAGCCATGGCTCAATAAGACAACGTTCTGTGGAGGCGGGGAAAAAATGGATGGCAACCTTCAAAGAAAAAATATATTTTTAGGAAAAAAAATACTTCTTTTATTTATCTAAAGAATTGTAACATACCGATGCATAAAGTAAAACTATACCCAGTAATATGGTTTCTAAAACAGTCCACATACCAGAAGCAATGGCCTAAATATAATAAGCAAAGAGAATTAATAAAATTAAATAAATAAATTCTAATTAAATTCGTGTTAAGAGAGCAATGGAGAAATAACATATTTTCTTTTTTTTTTTTTTTGAATAAAAATAAAAAAGAATAAAAAATATAAATTTTAGCAAATAACTAAAATAAAAAAAACGTATTTTTAAAATATTTTAAAATATATACGAATTATCTCTTCAAATTGTATACGGTTTTATTGATATTTTAATATTCGAAATTAGAATATGGAATAAAAATTTCAAATTTTTATATTCTTGTAACATTTAAGCTATAGCGAACATTTTGATACATTTAAAAAAATTCTAACTTAATTTCGAATTTTCGAACATAGCCTAAATATTGTGTTTTCAATAAAATAAATATTTTTAAATGAATTGAAAATAAAATGTTTAAGTCTTTAAATGTAGAAATGTACATATGTATGTAAGCTAAAGAAAATTATTGATTTGTTATTCAAAGATTTAAGTAATTATTTATTATTTATTTATTTACTTATTCCTATATACTTGTTATTCAAACATTGAAGAAAGATTTTACTTTTTCGCACTTAAGTATGAGTTTTTTCATAGAGCTTAGAAACATTATCTTTCTATTAAAAATTTTTCGAAATTGAAACCATAAAAAGTGGTAATACATATATATTCAGAAAAAAGATATTGTTTATTTAGGTTCGCTATGCAAATTATATTCTTTTTAATGTATTTTGGTTTCAAAAATTGTTTCTCGATTGAAGGATTAATTGATCATACATACCTTACACTTTCTCTGCTGAAATACTATAACACTTAAGACGAGACAACATAATATACAGGCTCCTAGTACAGAACCAACTGATACTTTTAGTAAACTTTCTAATGACACCGCCTCCTGTAATTCACCGTATAAACATTCACCGGTTGAATCACAACTTGAACAACCAGCAGGACAGGGTATACACGAATAGTTATCATAGCCCTCAGACATTTCAACAATATCACCCACAAATCCCTGAAGCGAGGCGTTTGGCAAATAATAAGATTCTTTGCAGATACAAGTGTATACATCACGTGTAGCAGCGGGCTTATTTTTAGTTAACAAACAAAACGTAGTATTACGATCGCAGCTAAAAACGAAAGAATTTATTGCGTATTAGTGTTTAAAAAACTAAAAATCTGAAAAATACACTCCAGTATTGTATACAAACCCATGTTTTCGACCAAATATTTGTTCCAAACCATCGTTGCAAACATCTTCATCGGCGGCTATGAAAGCGGCTGCCACAATTCTATGTGAAAAAAAATATGAGCAACATAACTTAGTTTGTATAAGGCAATAAACCTACTTAAATTTTGATTCGGAATATGATATACGAAATGGCCATAACCAACGGCCAACAAGCAAATTACAATCACGAAATGGTGCTCCCCATTCTTGAGAACCATCCGTACTATTCCAGGCATAGCCTAATTCACGCCAATAGGAACCCAAAAAATTACGATTATGTACTTGGTCCAGAGGTATCTATAAAACAAAGATAATTTTATTCGTACATAACTTCTTATAAGGATTTTAATACACGTTTATCCCATAAAACATTTTTGTTAAACACACACAGCCACACACATTAGCGTATGAGTAATATTAATTTGTATTGTTTATGAAATTTTTTTATTACTCATACGTTTAGGTTTTATTCGTTCGTCGTCTTGAAAAAGCATGAGTAATATTTTATTTCACGCGTTTCCTTTATTAGTTTTAAGAATTAATAATCGACGCTTTAATGCCTTAATATACATTTTATGACCTGATTTAATACTTACCGTTACGTTTTCACGAAATTTAACAACCACCGTATGTATACTGGGTGCAGCCAAGGCAAATGCCAACAGATGTTCATCCTCATTAAGGGCATACGTTGCAATACCATTCGCTTTACGTCTAACTTCGTCACGTATTTGGTCTGTTATAGAAAGGGGTAAATTCGCTGAAAATTTATTGGCTAAAAAATCGGTGAATTGTCGAGCTGCATCCTCGGCAACATCAGAAAAATCATAATACTGAAAAAAATAAATGAAAAGATTTCCAGATGTGAGCTATTAATTATCATCGTTAATACAAAAATGGGACTCTTTTTGAGATCCGCAAAAGAAGAAGACAGACTGGAAAGGAGTTGTTAGCGATTGATGGTTATTGTTAAAATTCAATGGAAAATATTAATTGCTGTCTGGAATACACCAAGAATTAAAGGATTATATACACTAAATAATCAAGATTAAAGCAAGCAAGTTGCTTTACTTGTTTTAAGCAGCCTGTTATTGTAAAACGAATGATTTCACTCGTTCGCCTGTTTATATGGAATACACAAACAAAATTAAGTGTAAAATTTTAAATTTTATCATAAAGTCAGATTTCTTTAAATATATCTTTTAAATACTCGTTATCACTTTTAAAATTTTCAAAAAATTCTCATTCACCCCCATTCCGTATTGGCAACATGTTGCACTTATATTTCAACAGTTGAAGTTGATACGTTTTATCATCATTTTCTCATTTAAACAATTTCATAAAAATCAAATTTTAGTTCTTACGTATGACGTACACACATATGTACACATGCATATTTTTTCATTTTACTTTTTTAAGTTCATTACTTCATCCATGTATGTATGTATGTATGAATGTTGTGGGTGGATAGTTTGTATGACGTGGTTTGTAAATAAAAGTTATCTTGTTTGTCAACATAATCTTTTTAAGAATTTTTTTCTTTTCATTTTAAATGCCGAAAATTGATTTCTGATAGTGTGTATAGTATATGTGTGTATATGTGTGTCGCTACAAGCAGACTTTTTTTGCTTCTTGGCGCTCTTGATTATATTTTTTTCTATCATCAGAGTTTTTCTGGTTTTACTTTCACAACACAACATGTCCGTATGTGAGTGAACATATAAATGAAAGTGAATGTGTATGTAAAATGCATATTTTTATTTCAAATTGTTGTTCATTTTTGAAAGTGTTTGTTTGTGTGTAAAAGGAAATAGAGAAAAAAATGCTACAAAAAAATGAGATGCGAAAAAAAGCCACAGTTAACAACTTTAAGTTCAATTTTATTTTGCCAATAACCCAATTAAACTTTTTCTTTAAAATTTCATTTTGAAATTTTAAATTGAATTATTTTTTCAAAATTAAAATAAATAAAAAATTTAATGAAAGCAAGTAATGCTTACTTACTTAGTTATTAAAATGATTTAGTCAGGGTTACAACCTAACTTCTCACAGCACGTATGTTGTGTGTGTTAATTTTATCCGTGAGTGGCGGGACCAACAGTTTAAAGTCGATTCCGAATGACAGATTTTTAGGAAACTTTTCATGACAATTTTATTTACTCTCGGAGTTTTTGCCAGAAGAGTGCTGAGCAAAAGTCGATGAAATCGATGAATAATTTCCTCAATTTCCTAGCTTGGAAGTTTCTTTCAGACCATATTTTCATTTCTTATTCACCCGTATCAAATAATTACGCGGGAAAGGTTCTCACGCATCGACTGCCTCCCTATATTCTACTTTCCGTAGCCTAACATTTTTGGAGTGAATTATGGCTATCGATCTACTGTGCAAGGAACAGCAAGATTATAACGAAATTTGAACAAACGTGAGGCGTTACAAACATAGTCGAGCATGTATATCATCGCAATGTACACACTGTCAAAAATATCGTTTCTGTTAGAGAAAGTCTGGCGGCTAATCTGAATTTGTCTCAACTATTGGGGTTACCTTACACGGATCATTATGGAGTATTTTCGATTTGGAAAAAACTACCCATATAAAGTCGATCTTGCTGCCCATTCACATTGTCGTGGATATGCTTGCATTGTTGATCTTCTAAGCTAAATTTACTTCGGATATGGTGGTTACGACAAGAAAAATTCTAGGCCATGGCACTTGGTTGAGATGCTTGGTGGAGATGCATTCTAAATTAACTCCTGAAGAATTCAATTTAGCTCACTGTTGCCCTATGATCTGTTGGAAAACTATTGTTGCAGGTGCCGTGATTTCTGTTGTTTTTTTTTTTTAACAAAATTCTCCAGCTTCTATTAATGATAAGGTCAACTGGGTTACTTTGTAATGCTCTGGTGCGAGCGTGTGAGTGAGTGAGTGAGTGCGTGTGTATTGTAAACTTTGACATAAACAATAAATACAATATTAGCTCCGTGGGAGTTTCGTTGTTGCTGTTTGTAACTATTGATGTGGCATTTATGCTGTTGTCCTCCTTACTTACACTTTTGCTCAAATACACTCACACATGCATGCATGCATGCACTACACTATGTATGCATGAGTATATAGTATATACACAGATGACATGATGCCTAAAAACCATATAACCATGTAATATAGTACAAGTGCTGCTTTATACAATATGTGTTAGAAAGGAAAAGTGTGTGGGATGTGGCAATTTTTTTTTATTGTTTGTTTTGTTTTCTTTTCTTTTTCAGATTTAAGGGTATAAACTGGTAAGTGTTTGGGGTCTCTTCATTCAATTTTAGGCTAAATGCATTTGCCATTAACAACTAAAAAATTGAAAACGATGATAATGACGATTTTAAGATGAAAACAAAACAAAATTAGAAAAAAAAACTGTCAAGTACTTTTGAACTTTATTTTTAGGTGTTTTCTAACATACATTGATGGACGCGTTTAATATTTTCCTACATGTGTGTTGGTGTGTAACGGAAAATTGCTTAACGAAATTCGCAAGAAAAATCCCATGACACAGTTACTCATACAAGTTAAAACATTTTAAACTTTTTAAGGGGGATTTTTGAAAGCACTTTTAGTTTTTATTTCTTTCTTTCGTCATACAATATAGATTGTAAGAAACAACAACAAGAACAACAACAAAAAAAGAAAATGAAAGTGCACAATTTTGCGACAACAACAATGTGGCTAAAGAAAAAAGAATTTTTTTGAAAGGAAATTTTTCAGTTAAAATCAGAAAAACACTCAACTTTTCTTGGAAAAGAAAAACAATTTTATTTTTCATTTTTTATTGTATTCTTTTATAACAAATATGAAATTCTAGGGAAACAGTGAAATACTGCATACACATACACATTCGTACTGAAATAACACTTGGCCTCAAAAATGTAAAAAAAGGCAAAACGATTTGTGTCCATTTGCTCATTTTCTTAATTGAATACAGACATATTTACCGATTTTTAAGCATACTTATGTTCGAAACCTATTTTACGAGTCATAAAACATTATGCAATCAGTTTGAAATTTACAAAAGGAAACTTATTGGTTTGTTAATGGGTCACTACAACCAGAAATGTCCATTTCTCAATATCAAGCGCTGTTTGACATGGAATACTGTCTGTGCAAAGAGGAGAAGAAGACAACGTAGCATATTCTACATGAATACCAACGTTCTTTAAGCTTTTTATTGGGCCTATTTTCTGGTCATCAAGGATATTGTGATCTATATGATCTATATTCCTAATAATAATAATAAAAATTGTAATCAATATACAAATTAGGCGAGGCATATTTCGAGGCAAAAATACGGTTTTTTCAACACCCTAACTCGTTCTCAAATACTTATTTAACTAGATCTCTAAGTTATTACTTTCGAGCAATAAATTCAAAACTACACCAACATGGAGGCTTTGCAACGAAAATAGTAAACCGCTAATGACACAGGCACGTAAACAACACTCAAAATCGTAAATTGATATGTGTGCATGGGAAGGTGTTGATGTAGTAGTACCAAATAACAACAATACGCAAACTAAACACTAGGAGTACATCAGCAAATACAATGATCTTACAGAACTTATCAGAAGAAAATGAAGTGTTCCAAACACAAGATCAAATTCGATTATAACATCAAGTACCGTACTGGACTGTGGCCTTTGTTAATCTGTGTAGTTCTTCTATAATGTATTTAAGTATTTAGCTTAAGCGATTTATAAACAATTTTTGAGATGATTGTTAAAAACAAATGGAAAACCTTGTTTATAGTCTTTGGAAATTAGCTTAACAACACTGTTTGATAGTCTCAGAGGAATATGTTAAAATATTAACGATCTGTTGTGTTCTACTTTTTTGTGTCACTGTAAACATTTATAATTTTATTGTACACCCAAACCTTTTTTTACGCGGTAGATACGTTCCAGTGGATACCGTGTAAAAAAAAAACGCGTATAAAAAGACAAATATTATGTATGTATGTAAGTGTATAAACGAACTGAAAATATATACATAGGATTGATGCAGCAGCCTACACATGCCTATAAAATTGAATAACTTTATAAAAATGCACAGATTTAGTTCAATAGTATACACAGAGTTCTTATTTTATTTCATTTTATGATTATAAAAAAATAAAGAAAAAACTTAAAAATTCTCTTCCATTTATAAAAATAAAATTAGTTATCAAACTCTTAAGACAATTAGGAACGGAATTATTTTCAATAAAAAATTTTTTTTATTTTATTCGGAATCAGTTTCTGATAGCAAGCGCATTCTCTTTTGCTGGGGTGGCTCAATATCAGTCTCGTACTTATTACTTCTACATCTTCACAAGCTGCTTCTGGCACTGATTTATTTCTTTTAACAGCAAATTCTGTTATAGTGCGTTCCGATCCAACTTTGGAAAGCTCTTTATAGAGCTCTCTGTATCTAGCCATACATGTTTGTAGGTCTGATTGAAAACCGTGTTATTTCAAATTCGCGTAAAAAAAAACCGTGTAAAAACAGGTTTGGGTGTATTGTATTTTGTGTCGTGAAATTCAATATGATATAAATCAAAATTGGAACAATAAAATCGAATAAAAAATGATACTTAAACTGAAAATCGTATCTAAACTTTCTAAAGTCGTTGTCTGGGCCAAAACGAGGCAGTGCAATCATGCGAAATACATTGACGCCTGACCGTTTATCTAGGCACACGCACAGTTGTTATTTGTTCGCGTTTGTTTTTATTGTATTTTATGACAAATACATAAAACCTGTTATTTGTTGTTTCATATTATTTATGTATGTTTCTTTTTGTTTTTTTAATTATGACATCATAGTTGTTGTTGTTGTTATTATTATTATTGTTGATATTGTAGCAAAATAGAAACTCATCTAATGTTTAACAAATAGAACAATAATAAATTTATAAACTTGTTTGTATAGAATTTTTATATTGTTATTGTTTGGATTGTTTGCCCGTTTGCCCACGTGTGCATTTTCTATCTCTCTCTCTCTCTACCTTAATTTATCTGTCTCAGTTTCTTCGTGGTTAGAGCGGTATACACAATAAACGTTTATTCTTTGTGACACTCGTACGTATGATTAATATTTAATTAATATTGCTATTCCTTTTGTTATAACACTCATACGCCATGTGGTTTAAATGGCAAAACTATTCATAACAATAACAATAGTGTTGCCATGAAGTAAAAAGTACGTACGTAGACACTTAAGTAAATATTTATACAAGAAATTACGTGTACTATACGACAAAGCAAATCTATTCAAATTCATTTCTTCTGTCATATGATATCGGTTATGCAGAAGACGAAAATATTTTCGAATCTCCAAATCTAAATGATTGAACAAATTTATAATCCTTGTATCGGCAAGTACAGGGCTGATTCACTTATGACCTACATGCCTACAGACTTGACATTCCATCAAGTGACTTCTACAGAAGCTGTGCGCGAGAGGAAGAGAAAAAAAATAACTTTCACCTACCCTTTCTATGAAAAAGAGAAGATTCTTAACCTATAATTTTCTATCATCCTTGAACGAAGTCTCCAATATAAAGCAAAAATAGCAAAATGTATTCTGAAATCAGGTTGGTATCTTTTAGGAAGTGTTTGGTCCACGGGTTTTGGATATGAATTATGATATTGTAAAAAGTCTAAATGCTGGCCTAAGTGGGACTTTATCTAACCTTACCTAGCGTAACTTACACTAACGGATCCAGATCACGTCCCAGATACTATCCCTTACCCTACCCAATTTTTTTATACATTATTGGCTATTACAGCTCTTTTGTTAGAATTACGGTCTGGTTTCTCACGCCGCACATACTCGTATTTTATGCGTAAACTTTATATGAGTGGAATCTCAACAACAGATTTAGAAAGCTTTTATGTGACAATTAGCTTACGTTTGGAGCTTTTGCTAGTCAGTTGCAGAAGGGGTGTCACCGAAACAAACATTTTTCTTTTCATAATTCTTTTTTCGCACAATACAGAGTATATTTGACCTGAGTGAGAGAGCATTTTAACTATAAAGTCTTTGATGTCATGCAAAAATGGAATTATTATATCAACTTAATTGTATTTTAAACTTACCGGCTCAGCTGGTACTTCGTCTAAAACTTTTGGTTCACATTTCTCTTCACTGCTGGCAGTTGTGGTTGCTGTAGCTGATGTAGTGGTCGTGGTGGTTGTAGTAGAAGCCGTTGTTGTAGACGTGGGCGTAGTAGCCGGTGGAATAGGTTTTTTTGTGGCAGTACTTCTTTTCTTAGGCGTAACCATAGTGTCTAAAGTTGAGATAACATCTGCAGTGGGTAAAATATCATTAAAATCTATTTGTTGCTGCTGATGCTGTTGCAGGTGCTGTTTTTGTTGTTGTGATATTCCACTATTTCTTTTTGTATCACGCTCCTGATGATGATGACGTTGTTGTTGTTGTTGCTGTTGCTGTTCATATTGCTGTTGTTTTAGTCTTTGCAGACTTTGTTGTCTTTTCAGTTCCTCATGCTCTTTTTGCGCTTTCTTATAATAGGCCAACAGCTGCTGTTCATTACTATTAACATCGATATCTTCAACAATCATACCATCAGACTCCTCAATATCACTGCTACTATGAAGATATTTTATGGAGGAAGAAGAAGAGGGATTTTCATACGCAGCCACAGCACCAGCCACAAGTAATGATGATTGTGAAAGGGAGATTATCAACGTCGTCGTCGTCATTGTCATTATAGTTATGGATGGCATCGTAAGTGATCTATTCAATTGATTTAAGGGTGAAACCATACTTGGCCAATTCCATGTTATTAAATAGCCTAAGCATAGTAGTATAACTGACCATACACGCTTTAGCGTTATAGGCCTTTTGTTTAAATCCAATAATTTTAATTTATCGTAATTTGTTGTCTCTATTGGATTGTGATTTGTATTGGTGGTGGTTTTTCTTAAATTTAAATATTCTACAACCCTTTCCGTTTCCGTTTGTATCTGTGTCTGTGTCTGTATTTGCGTTTTATGTTTTGTTTTTGTTGATAGTTTTTGCCTCCGTTGCAGTTTATATTGGCCACTATGGAATTTATATAGTTTCTGTTGCCGATTTCGTTGCTGTTCATTTATTGTGTGTTGCTGCTGCTTTAATAATAGAAATTTTACAATTTTGAATTGTTTTTGTTGTTGATGTTGCTGTTGCTCATATTGATTTTGTTTTATTTGTTGTTTTAAATTTTTTCTTGTTGCCGCTATTTGTTGGCTCGATTGTCTATGATGACATTTTCGATGGGCTTGTTGTCGTTTTTGTAATTGCTGTAAAGCCAAATCGACACAAAATCTTTTTCTCACTCCCATATCACCGTTGGTATATTTATTTTGGAAAGTACTTTTTTATTTTTTATTGCAAAATTCTTTTAAAGCCAAAAACAAATGAAAATCAAAGGAAATTCTTTATACTTGTAGAAGTGTTTGAAGAAGATTTAAATTAGAATCGTATTAAAATTTATCATTTTCATTATAAGCTGCAAATAACCAAAAAGAGAAAATATATCGATTAATTAATTAGAAATTTTACAATAAAATAATTATAAATAAAGAGTCGTTTTAAGCAACTTTTAGCATTTCATTCAACAATTTTAACACTAAAGAACAAAAGTTTAGCATCTGACGGTTAGGCCTACATCCGAGCATTCAGCTAATTAAAGGTTGACTCTCTCTGGAACTGTTTGGGAACAAGTTTGGGCCAGGTCATGTGGCAGAAAGCAGACAAATGAACTTGCGAGGAGGGGGCTTCAACGGCGCTAATAGAACTTGAACCTCTCTGTGGAACTAAAAGAAAAGTTTAATAGATTTGAGACGGTCTAAAATTTAAGTACTACATCAGAATAATCGAAAATTGTCTTAGGATAGACCCGAACGATGCCCTGTAAGGTCTGAACAGGGCTCAATATATAGATTCTGTGATATGGATGGATAAACCGACTGAACACATACTTGGAACCTATGTAGCGTTCATGCATCTTACAACGAAACAGATCGAATCAATAATTTGGAATAATATCCGTAATTGATAGTTTTCTCCATATGAAGGTAGTTGATGTGCAACGCTAATAAGGGTTACCATGATTTTATGGGGTCTTTAGCGTCATATAAATCGATAAAATTCAATGAAATTTAAAAAGGTGCGGTTTTCGAACTTAGTGGACTTGGGACAGGAGATCTAACCGACGAAGCCAATTGTTTCCTTCCAAAACAGGTTTTTTACGGACGGGCTTTACTTGGGACATATAGGCAACGATACTATATTTTTGTCAAATTAGCACAAAAAAAAAGTATAAAGAGGTCAAAATGGAATAACAAATGGATTTGTGACGGAAGTGGACCTAGTGGGCTATATAGCCGTGGTATCATGGATTCCAGAACAGTTTTCCTTGGGTCGGGCGTTACTTGGGACCGGATATATAGGCGACGAAGCAAATTTCTTGTCAAGTTAGCAAAAAAAATAAGTATAAATAGGTCAAAATCGGATGAAAAATGGGCTTATGGCGGAAGTGTACCTAGTCGGGTTGACATGGTATCAATGTTTCCAAAACAGTTTTCCTTAGGATCGAGCTTTATTTGGAACCGAAGATATAGGCGACGAAGCTAACTTTTTGTATATATAAATCGGTTACTATATGTTAAAAAATGAAATTGTGGCGAAATTAACTTAAAAATTGCATTTCTTTGGTAGGGAATTTGCATTTTTTTGGACGATGACTTACATTTTTTAGGACGGTGACTTGCATTTTTTGGTCTATGAATTGCATGAATTTTTGTAGAATGACATGCACTTCCTTGTCTATGATTTGTAGTTTTTTGGAAGTTCACTTGCAGTTTTTTACTCAAGATGACTGGCATTTTTTTGTGCACGACTTGCATTTTTTTGCCGACTGCATTTTTTGGCCGATGACATGCATTTTTTATATAACGAACTTTTTTTTTGTTTATTTCAGAAAAACAATTAACCACGTCGCCTATATCTCCGGCCCCAACTAATGCCCGACCGTCTAAATTTTGTCCGATTTAGCCCGATTTATAGTGAGCATATTTTCTTGCTCTTTTAAAGAAAGCAATTTGCTTCGTCGACTAGATCTCCGGTCCCAAAGGTTACCCAACCATAATGAAATCTGTCTTGGAATCCTTCATCTACTAACTATCCAGTCCAGAAAGTCCGATTAATACAAACTTTGACAGCAATTGCAAGTACATATCAATAAAGTATTACGTATTTTGAAACATGTTTCTCTACCAACTGGTGTACATCAAACCTTATGGATTACTGCAAAATTTTAAGGGGGAAGAAAATAAAAGGATATAACAAAAACTAACTTAAATACTTATTATAATAAAAGTAGAAAAAGCAATAATTTTGTGATCCCATCTGTACACCACATGACATTAATTTCCTAAAATCTTTTCAACACTTGCTTAGAGATTTAGAATTTTATGGAGTGTTAAGGAGGTTAAAAACAAAACTTTCTAGGTCAGTATTTACATAAAAAAAATGTCGAAAACAGTATTGAAAATAAAAAAAAATAGAAGAATCGTAGTTTTGCAATAAAAATAGCTTGTTTTGTTCACTTTCTAAATAAATAATTGTTTCCTTTTTCAAGTGTTGTTTTCAAATCGAAATCTATATTTTTCAAACAAGTCCTTTCCTATGTCGAATATATACATATATATGGGTGTATGTACGAATTAAATACTTCACAATTTATAAAGTAGTGCTATATATGTATGTATAGATATATGTATGTATATACAATTTTATGCTTTTAGAGTATATAACCACAACAAAGTGCACTCAAGTGTAAATTAAATGCTTTCTGTGTGGTATGTTCTGTTCATATCAAGGATAACATTTGTTATATTCGATATCAACATCCGATTCAATCATAGTTTTTATAAAGAAAAGAGCATGCATAGCTAAGTAAAGAAATGGCTTAAAAACGATTCATTTAATTATTATTTCAATTATTTACATCAATTTATTTTATCACAATATGACATTGTAAAGATATTCATACTTAATTAAATATCTTATTAAATTGATAATTATTTTTAATAGTTTTTAATCTAGAAACTTCTTTTTACAGACTTCCAAATAGGATTAATTATCATAGTTACAAAAAACTTGGAATATTCTCTTACAGATTTTCTTTTTGCTTTGCCAATAAGGGCTTAATGGAATAATTACTTTGAAAATGGCAACAAGAAATGTAAAGAAATAATGTATATTTGTCCTGAATGAGATCATTCTCAACTATGCCAAATCAACCCTTCGATTTCATGTAGAAATAAAAGTTTATTTTTACTTCCTCTAGTATTGCCTGAAATAAAGGCTTTCGCCTTGCTTTTATAATTATTTGGTGTTGATGCCTTAATACGACGCAACACTAATTCTTTTGTGTAAATGTTTTGATTATGAACTCATGCAAGGCACTAAAATATTCATCATAGTTTTCGAGTTTAAAAAATAATATTAAATCCTATCCAAAATAATTTATACAGAAAATATCCTGTACCCTTAAGAAGTTTTAGTACCGAAAGGACGAGAATAAAAATTAACTCGCTCTGATCGGTTAGACCATGTGGAAGTGCAATCATTCTTTTTTTTGCAACTGATTGCACAAGACCGGCAGTCAAACTGTCCAGATAAATCTAAGGAATTAAACATCAAACAGTGACAGTTAGAAACCCTTCAGAACGACTGGTTATCCTAATGAGCTTCATATTTAGGTACAACATGAGTTAAAGCAAAGAAGTATTATTGATTAAATTACCCTCAAACTATTGAAATCCAACAGAAGCAACAAGCTTTTGATTCATTACAGGTAATAAAACAGATATCGAACATGAAAATATAAAGATACTTCAGAATCAGAGCCATCAACGACTTCCATCCCTGCAAACTTGATTTCATTGAAAGTTTGGTAATATGGAAATGTTATTATCAATTATGAACTGTTACACACATATATACATACATATTTGGTGATTAAAACCCTTCAGTGAGGAATACGACCTAGCTTCTCACACCACCCATATCGTGTGTGTTAATTTTATACATGAGTGGTGGGCCCACAGTTTAAAATCTTTTTCGAATGACAAATTTTTTTTGAGAAAATTTTTATCAAGACAGAGCTTTTGCTAGAAATCTGCTGAGAGAAAGTCGCCGCATAAATATTTTTTTCATATTTTCGTTTTGCTGGAAATATCGGACTTGGTGTCACGTCTAATAAGCCAACACAGTTCTTACTAGACTACGGCGACTTTCTTCATGGCATTCGAATTAAGTACAGACAACTGAAGAAGGAGAATAAGCAACATTGCAATCTCTTGATCAACGATGATCCATTACCCTACACTGACTTTTGTAAAAATCATTTCCAATTCCAATGAATCATAATAATGAGGAACTTAATATTTTTCCGTAAAAAATATCAGAGTTCACTGCAAACATAACCTAATTCACCCATTATTCGAAGACAAATGTGCCAATGTATTAGTATGTCTTGCAAATACATACGTATGAAGGTACGTTATCTTACAAATATTTGTTATAGTTTCTACTAAGAAGTAACACAGTATCAATCTACTGAATACATATACTTACGCATATATTAGCACACATAATGGCAAGAAAATCTATTTTTAATAATTCTATACAAACAACACACACAAACATATATTGCATGTATGTATAGGTAATTGCCATTACGAGTATTATTATTGAGGCACGTACGTACATCCATCCATAGATAGAGACTCCTATGTGGCTCTCTGACTTAGTCTATGTGCATTATAACTGTATAACTTGCTTGCATTCTAATAGGAATTATAATTACTATTCTGTTGTGTGTGTAAAAACATGTAAACAATATAAACGTGCACATACACACATATGTATATTCATACCCTGTTTAAAAGTTTATTAATATCCTTTCTCTTCCAACGATTATTTTCTTCATTGTTAGTATAAAAACAACTTCTTCAAATTTTTTTATACGTTTTTACCAATTCACATACGATTTATATACTCATTATATATTCTTTCATATACATATACATACATATGTAGGTATGTATGTATGTACATATATAGAGGTATGCGTATGTGAAATTGGTGTAATTTAGTAAACAATATTAAATATTTAATTTTTTTTCATCTTTGCAAAAAAGTTTTTTTATTCCTATATATATATATATATATATTCCTATATTTATTGCTTTATGCGTAAATATCTTTAGGTTTTAAGTATTCATGACTGATAAAAATCTTATTAATATTAATTGAATAACTTATACTTGCATACTTATTACATAATCTTTCAGATTTCGGTTTTTGTGTTCAATAGCCCAATTGTCCTTAATTATGGACAAAAGTAAGCAAAACTTCTAAATGAAACATAAAAATTCTTACACTCTTTAAAGAAGAGAGCCTGTTTGCCGCAAAAAAAATTTAAACTAAGTATGCAACATATCGCAATTATGTCCTAATGTTATAATAGGTTCATCAAACTCTTGGGACAATGTTTTTTAATGTTCACATAGATTCCGGTTAGTAACATTGTAGTATTAGTAAAATTACTTTTATTTAATGCGTAAACTTGCTGTATTATTAACACAGATTTGAGGTGAATGTAGCAAATTTATTACACAGACTCAAAGCATATTTTGTATAATGACTGTTCTGAGCATAGTACGTACTTTATTTATCCATGTGAATATTTACCGAAATGAAAACAATCAAAAAAATGTTTAATAAATCAGTTTTCATAAATTTAATAATCTATTGACAAAGAGAATATTAATTTTTAATTAATTTTTCAAAAGACTACCATTAGTTTACCAATAAACGATTTTAGTAATCTTTTGTATATTTCGTGTTGTATAAATACGATTACCGCGTGACTTTAATAAAAACATACATATTTCTATGCAGAGAAAACCACCATCTACAAACCAGTAAATGGCGTGGCGAAAAATAGTGCAAGGAAAAGTTGGAATGATCATGGAATGAGATTAAAGCATCTTATTGGTGGAATCAATTGAATCTCAACTTATCTCTTGCACTACCCGATTACTGTAGAACTATTCAGACTGAAATAATGGCTACAAAGACTGCTATTATGCAAATCCAGTATCAGAGTATATCAAGTGGACTTACATATCGATGGCTTAATATAAAAAAGTCCTAACTCAATTTTTTTCAAAATAAGGTTTTTTGTTTATTCTGGTAGACAAATGTCAGATGCACTAAAAAAATAAAAAAAAATTAAATGAGAGATTAAATGTGTTGCTGTTTCTTATTAAAAATTGTATTAAAATTTTGGTTGTATCTAAAATTTTAAGAATTTTATTAAGATTTTTCCTTCTCCTGTAAAGTAACCAAAAATCGAGTATATGCATTTTTATTGATAGTAAAACGGCCATAAGATCCGTATAGAGCTTGAGCACCATAGCTAACATTGTCTAAGGATTTCTGTGGAGGATATAGTAAAACATTCGACGGTCACCCTCACACATAGAAGGTAAGACCAAAGGTGGATGAATTCGATACATTGACATTCCTCTGCAGAATGACAAACAATTAATCTCAAACTTTAGGCATTTATCAAGGAAAGATGGGATAATAAACGCAAACAAATATGACCCTCTGTATGATATTCATCTTATAGAGATTATTACATAAATATTTTTGTCTATGATAGAAAAAATTCGATACTGGCCCGATTTTTTACTCATAAAAATGAAATCCTTTCTAATGCAAATATTATGGCATTAATTTCGAAATGAGAATAAGTTATCGAACTTTTTTGACCTGTATTGTTATATTCTAAGTATGCCTGTGATTTCAGGCAAAAATAATGAATTCCTTTTTACATGCGAATAGGAAAGGATGTTCAAAACTGTGGTCCTTAGGAACTCAATGTAAAAGACTTACTTTTTTTGTTTTTTGTAAATATGTATGTATTAAAAATGTATGTATGTATATGTTGTATACTTTAAATTTGTCAATAAATACAATTTGCATTACTTGTTGATTGTTTAAGAATCCATACAGTTCTGATTGTACTTCTGGACTCATTCAATACAGTATTTGACCATCAAAAGAGATCATAACACATTGCTTAACAATAACAACAATGACTACATATACATAGGCAGTGATAGAGACAGCAACATCCTATCTTTATGGTAGTTCTATAGAATTTTTTCTTTCTTTATATACAGCAGAAACACAAACCCCCTTACAAAACACCCACTAGATACAGATACAATAAATACACTCATACTACGACTATAACTACTATTCTGGTTAAAAGTAAAGGAAGAAAATAGAAAAATGGAAGAAGAAGAAAAAAGTTTTGCTGTCTTCTTCGATTTCGTTATTCATTTCTATTACGACAGACAACACCAACAACAACAACAATAATAACAATAATGATAATAGCAAAAACAACTAAAAAGACAATACGAAATAATGTCAATATCCATTGAATGACAATACACAAATCTTCAGAGTATATATGCCATGTCTTTGTGTATATATATGTACATATGTATGTTCTATGTATTCTCGAAATAGAAATAAAAAATATTAAACCATTATTTTCTTGTCTTGAATTTTAAAATGTAAGAAAATATGATTTGATTTCGTATTAAAAGCACAAAAAGTTAACAACAACAAGTAGAAGAGAAAGAAATACTATGAATATTTAAGCCACAATAGAAATGATAACAAACAAATACTACTGTGCAGAAAATAAAATTTATTGCATAAAAATTGATTTCATAATCCGAATATTGCATTTCATTTGTTATTAGAAATATTGTAGTAACAAAAAAACATTTTTTTTTTATAATTTTTTATGACAAAAAATAAAAGTTTTCATAACTTCTTATGAAAACACAAATAGAAGAACAAAAGTAGTTCCTTTTTTAATAATATTTTATTTAAGTCGCTTGCATTACAAAACTAACAAAAGTTATTTTTAACTTTGAACTAAAAATCTAAAACGAACAAAAAAATGGTAGAAAAATACTTTAACCAACTCGACCAAAAATTTTTTGTGGTTTTGTTCGAAAATCAAACGTTTTAATTTTTTTAAGAGCTTTTTAATTAATATTAAAATGTTGAAACAGTTCCATTTAAAATAACTATTTGGAAAAGTATTTTTTGGCTTTAAGAACAACGTTTAGGGTTAGGTCATGATCGATGTAGGAATGGGAATAAGTAGACAGACAAACAAAGGTATTGTAGTTAGGACAAGAAGTAGGAGAATAACATATGCAGGGAACAAATTTATGGCATTATTATAAGATCAATAAAGTTTTTATATGCTAATATAAGTTGAATAGGCAGCCGCGTCACTGTGCTCATATTCTAACATGAAATTAAAAGGAAAATGAAGAACAGGATCACAACCCAACATTTTAGTTCTCATTTTGAAGATGACAATATTATTTGGCATTCATATGCCTTTGATTATAAACCGAAAACCACATATCTAACCGCTATATCTATTATTACCGTAAAATGAAATGATTTGAACTAATTTTACTCTGATAAAGTAAACATCTACAGCGATGAAATTGTAAAACTATGCGAAAACAAAGTATAAAAATATTTATACACTAAAATATGTTTTAAATTTTATAACATTTTCATTTATTTAAATAATTTAATAGATTAAAAATATATTCTTTCATAACGTGAAACACATGTCAAGTTCCCAATATTAAAATTATCGTTTAAGTTTGGACGTATGCTTTACAGTGAATACGCCGAAATATATATTCTTTCAATAAAACATACATACATAAACCGCATACAAAACTTTAAATGCTAAAATTATTTTCACCAATTTAAGCTATTGAAAGGGACTGACAGTCGAGCATTGATAAATTGAATTGATAGAAAGAGTATTTTCTTGTTGTTCGTAATCTTTTTATGAAATGAAAATTTGTTTGCTTTCAAGCAAACAAGAGGCTCTCAATGAGAGCAGTACAACAAATGCATATCAGGACATAATGGCACGTCGGGAAACGGCAGAGCGGATGAGTTGGCCAAATATGGTACAAACATCAAACTATTGGTTGATTTTTCTACATAAAGAACTCTCAATTATCAAATGAAAAAATACAATGAGGCATTGATAAATTGAGGCGTTGGTAATTGGAAATATATATATACATATAACATATATAACATATGATATATATATATCATATATACATCATACATATATAACATATGATATATATTTACATAAATATATATCTGAATGTTATTACTACAAATTTATACATACAAATTCCTAAATGTACATATTCGAATAATATAAAAGCGAGAAACGTCATGCATAACTGAGTACTTATACCTACATTAACTTAATGGATATGGGAAATTTATTATGAGTATTTAGAAATTCAACAAATTCCTCAAACAGAAGAAAAATAAAAAATAGTTTCATAAATAAGAAAATCTATAAGAAACCAAAAAAAATAAAAATAATATGTATAGGGTTATCCACTTAGCGATTTCAAAACAGCCAATGTGGCAAGATTGTCAGTTGTTAAATACTCGCTCGTATCTTACATCTGAAGTGTCATTTATTTAGTAAAAGATTTACAAATATGGATCGCTTAACAACCAAAGATCGTAATTCATTTTTCAAACATTGAGGTGTGATTATGGACGTCATAATCGACCTACTGTGCAACGAATTGGAAAAGCTATAAAAAAAACTTGAAGATACTGAATGCGTTTGAGTTGTGGTCAGGCCTGTATATAATCGCGTTGCATGCACTAGCCAAAATATGGTTTTTGTTACTTAAAGTTTTGCGCTTAATTTAAGTTCCACGATTCCACAGCGTTCTCAGCAATTGATTATATATTACAACTCATTATGAAGTATTTGCATCCATATAAGGTCCAACTCACGCAACAATTAAAGCGTCCTGACCACCACTCACAACGTCATCAGGAAAAAGTGACTATTCTTACGCAAATATAACCATTTTCGTCAATTCAGAGGGCCATGACCAAATGATAACAAATTTTTCTCTCAATTAAAGATTATGAACTGGATGGTATGTGGTTTCACCAAGACAATGCCTCCAGCCACACAACATGACCGATTTTGACTTTATTGCATGAAAAGTTCACAGAAAGACTTATTTCACGTTTTGGCGACATCAATTGGCCATCAAGATTATGCGATTTAACCCCCTTAGACTTTTTTGTCAAATACCTTTTCTACGAGAAACATAGGCTGACGTTGAAAGCATTAGAAAACTAAAATTCGTAAAATTTTTTCCAAATGCCGCCCAAAATGTGGGAAAAAGTGGTCGAAAACTTTTTTAAAAGGATCGACTGCTACAACCAATCATTTTAGCCTTTTGAATGGCATTGTATTGCGTATATAAAAGCAATGTCTAAGCATTATGATGAAATAAACCATAGCTTTATGTAACTTTAGTTTTAATACCTAAAAATTAATAATCCTTTATAAGAAATATAAATTTTATTCTATTAAAAAAATAGTGAAAAGTAAAACGGTCTGCTTCAAATGTCCTTTTTTTATTGTTTAGAAAATGATTTTTATTAAAATCTTACCATATTTCATTTGACTTAAAATCGTTTATTTAAATTACTTCCATCTCCTTTATATTGAATATTTGTATTTCAAAGAATATTGAATCTCACTTTGAAATAGAAAATACTATTCTAAGAGAAAAATTTCAGCCTTAGGGAACATTTAATAATTCGAAAAATTGCTAAAAGGTAAAATGCTCAAGTCAAATGCAAACTGACAACAAAAAGCTCAAATAGAAAATAAAAACGGCGTTTTTATATTAAAAAAAAAAGCAAAAGAATAACCCAGAGACCTCTAACCTAAACCCAGAGATGGTTTATACATTTCTTTTGTATTTAAAAAAAAGGTTCTTTAGTATTTATTAAATTTATATATTATTTTAATTTATTAAAACATGTCTATCAACTGTTACTTCTCTACTTTTTACACACAAAAAATCATACATAAGTTTATTAACTTTGTTTTGATAAAAAAAAACATACAATTCATTAAAAATCTGTATTTGAGATAGTTTCCTTATGATAATTTGATAATGATAATTTGTTCATGATACTGCTTTTAACACTAATTATGTAGCAATCAATTGACTTGATCAATTTCTCAAAACTGCATCTAATCTCAGATTCTTTAAAGTATTTATTCTACTGCGATTTTTCAAAACGCCATCAAAGCTATTGAAACTAATATTATAGTCAACAGTAAATTTATTAATAACATACGATATACTAACGACACAACTACGACACACAGCTGATAACATGGAAAATCTTTAAGCACTAAAACAAGCCGTAACTAATCGAAGTAACAACTTTGGTTTAAATCTTGAACATTAAGTCAAATTCATGATGGTAAGTTGCTCAATAACATCGGACTAAACCACTACCCTCAATAACCAAGAGTAAAAATACCTGTTTAACTAGGATTTATGCCACATGCAGATTGGAACTTTAATACTGAAATAAAGAGGCGAATACGAATGATCATCATACAATAAGTTCCAAAAAGTTCTAACAAGTCCTAAAAACCAGAAACGTGACCAATAGACAAAACTGAAGTTCACGACATGTGATGTCATCGGAGCCTCTGAAAACGTACAAACGTAATAAATTTGCTTATTTGGAACACTTCGTGCGAGGAGAAAAATATCAAATTTTACAATTAACACGAGCAGAATGAATTGAAGAAGG
Source organism: Sarcophaga carnaria (assembly GCA_958299815.1). Lineage (NCBI taxonomy): Eukaryota > Metazoa > Arthropoda > Insecta > Diptera > Sarcophagidae > Sarcophaga > Sarcophaga carnaria. The sequence goes on from OY283152.1 coordinate 22,388,450, forward strand.
AAAAACTATGGAAAGAATGAAAATGCTTGTAATCCGGGAACTTTGTTATCACAAATGGAAGTGAATTGGTCATGCCCTCAGAAAGCCACAGGATGTAATCGCGACTGGACGACTGCAACCCATAACGAAGTCGCAGAAATGGAACACCGGCAAATGTGAGAAGACGAATAGTAATTGCAAAATTCGAAGAGAAATTCTATACATGGAAGTAAACAACTTAACCTTCAATTAACTTAAGCAAAATTAAATTTAATCCTGCCTAAAGGTTTCTAATGAGAGAGAAATTCTGTAAATGGAAGTAACAACTTAACCTTGAATTAACTTAAGCAAAATTAAATTTATCCTGTCAAAGGTTTCCAATTACCAATCAAGTAGGCATAGTCTTATCATAGTAGATATTGTTACGGTACTGTCTTCCTCTTATGAACTATAATTAAATGAATATTGTGAAAACTATTTATTATCATGTTTTCGTTTATAGACAAAAGCTCAATTTCCAGATCAATTTACTTAAATACTTTATTAATTATTAAACAATTTTCAGATGCCTTTTAAAAACAATTTGAATTTTTATATTACACGTTGAACACATTTTCAAATTTATAATTATTTTGTCAAAACAAACAACAACAAAATTCTCAGACCATTACAGATTTTGTTTGCAATTTCTATTTTTATTTTTAATTTTTTTTTTATTCACTTTTATAAAATTACTATTATTTATTCAAATAGTATGAGTATAATAATAACAGCTGCACGTATTGTATGTAGATAAACAGCAACGGTCACATTTTACGTTAACCGGTATTAAGTTTAACAGACGTGAGGTAGTCCATATACTAAATCTACAAACCTACAAAAGCAAATACAACTTTAAAAATGACTGCAAGGATATTATAGAAAACGATATAATATGAACATAAAATATAGTACATATACTTACATACGTACGACATAAGGAATAAAAGACGATGGATGAAAAAGTAACGGTTAGCCGCCCGTAATATATACAACCAACATAGACACATGCATTAGTAAATTGCAAACGAGCAAACAAGACAATGTCGACGTCAACACTGTATTTATACACCATATTTGTACGAAAAGGCAAATATAAAACGTCAATGTACTTCCTTATGATTATATTTCTTTTGCCTGTTTTAAAAGAGCTAAAGAGAAAGAGACTAAAGAGGATAGCAAAAAAAAAGGAAAATATACGAAAAAATAATCAGCGAATAAGGGAGTGTGTATTTAGAAGAGAGAGCTTTTAAAAAGCAAAGGCGCGTAAAAAAATCGAATGGAAAAAAACTATGAATAAAATTTATTTACAGCTGCTGTGAATTCTTAACGGCAGACAATCATACTTTCTGAAATATTTTCAACATAATACAAATACATTGATGGCCACAGAAGAAAGAAAAATAGGTCTTATGTGTTGCCAGATGAGGAAATGAAATTTGTGAGGTAATTTCAAGTATTTTTTTCAAAAATTTTTTTTTGAAATTTTACAATATTTAGAAGGCTTTTAACAATAAATTCGTCTATTCTCGTATAAATAAAGGGCAATATCGTGGGAAATACAATATAAAAAAGAAAACTCAATTATTTATTCAATAAACGGAATTGTATAAGTTGTATTGTATAACTGATAGCCGCCGTAGTCTCGTAGGTAGTGTGTTGGCTTATTAAACGTGAGATCAGAATCTCCAACAAAACGAAAATGAAACTTGGTGACTTCAGCTCAGCAGATTTCTGGCAAAAATTTTGAGAGTAAATAAAATTGCATGAAAAGTTTCTCAAAATTTCTTCGGAGTCGACCTTAAATTGTAGGTCCCACCACTCATGCATAAAATTAACACGCACAACACAAGTGGTGTGAGGAGTCATAATCCTAACTGAAGGGTTGTAATGACCAATTATATATGTATAAGTTGTGCAAAGGTTTAACAAGTATAAGTGCTCGGTTTGAAAATGGCCATAGTTCGCAGTTTTTCTGTCACACAACCCATAACTCAAGGTGCTAGTTCTGTAACAGCATCACACCATTTTAGCTTTCATAACTGTCAAGTCCAAATAACGACAAAAATAATGAAAATCGTTGAAATAAATGCACACAAAACCTTGACCTTGTGACTACATGAGTAACAAACAGGTAGTAAATATAAATATCTCTAAATCGAGCAATAACGAGACAATTCCAATGATAAAAAGGTATCACATACATACAGATGATTTTGTAGGAATAACAACCAAGCTCTTAAATCGATCCTGCACCGTCCACGAGTGAACTCTCTGAAAGAATTAATTGTCCATAAGTGTTTATATTTCGCCAACAGGAAATAAATTGCATTTTATCAGGACAACAATATGTCACACATCTCGATAGTGAATCGCCTGAAGATCCGGAAATTTTATTGTGAAACTATTATTCCTCTATAGTTTTCTTAAAACATAATTCATTTCATTAGGAATTCAACTGCACTGGTTAATTAATAGGGAATCTTAAATATTAAAAATTAAAGTTTAATGCCTTTGATATTCTGAATCAAAGTTAAAGACTTAAGATAAAATATTTAATTGTAAATGAAACAGTCGAACTAAAATAACTCGTATCTTTTAAGGTGACAAGATTATGTTCGAAAAATTCGGCTCTTTGTTTTCCAATGTAATAGCATCATGCTAGTTAAAGTGCCACAGACAATCGCAACATTCTAGCTATAAATTAAAAAAAAAACAAGAGAATATTGTTTGATTTATTATACGGCAGCATTGTACGAAAAGTAGGCAACAAAAAAAACCGACAGATACATGCAGACATTTCAACTATTTCTTCAGTGTTTGACCCGTAAATGTATGAATTTGTTTGGGTGTGCATACACATGAAGGTAGTAGGCAAAGATAAAAGTCCTGACACCGTAGAAAAAACTCCCAAAGTTATACAGCAAATACAGGTACGGTTTTATTTTGAATAGAAATTAAATATATTTTTAACTTTCTATTCTCTTCAATAAAAAGAAAATTAAAAAATAAAAAACTCACCTACAAAATACAAAAATATAGCACTTCTTTTTCTTTTCCTACTTTTTGGTGAAACACTCAAAAAAATGTTAAAACTGCGTGGTTTTCACAAAAAAAAAAAACTTTTCTCTAGCAAATATATGTACCCATATATATATTTTTCTGCTTGTACACAATTTTATTTTTAAATACTTTCACTTTTATTTCTTTTCTTTTTTTAATTTTAAAGATTATTAAAAATCTTCTAACAATAATTAATTTGCTTAAAATAAATTAATTTTTTTATTATGCATATACAATATATTTTAAATGGAATTTTTTTGTTAATATTTCTTGTAAATTTTTATGCATTTATGTATATAGGACTCTTTTTTTTCTTAAATTTTTGCTAACTTCATCGCACATTCTTTTACTTTATTTTATTGTCGTGTACTTTTTTTTAAGTTGATAACAACCATATTGCGGTATATCCTAAACTCAACTGACATTACAGTGTGAACATATACAATTGAGTCCATCAATTCAATTGTGAGAAAGCTTCATATAAATATGGGAGAGAGCTTACTGGTAAAAACAAGAGAGAAAGGAAATACAACAGGGTTGTTTTAGTTAGGCAGTAAAACTGACAAGTCATTCAACACAAAAGTATGTCGTTTATCCTTTTTTCAGTCAAACCATAACAGAGAGTTCTAAAGGGAAAAATAAACATTTCAATTCGAAACAATATTTTACTAAGACTAACCCACACGGGATATTATTTAAATTATTTAAACAATCCTCAAAAGAAATCAAAACTACAAAGAAAGTGTCTGTTTGTCTTACGCTAGCAAGATACAGAAATATTCAAATGCTAGTTGGACTATGTTTCTAAATCCCCACAATCCAGTCATATAAAATAGAACATTCCTGGTACATACCAAAAAATCGTGTAACCGGTATAGCTTTTTAAATTCAAAGTCGACGATTGAAGTAATCGAAATATGAGCCGAAATGTGATTGTGGGATTTAACCACTTCGAAATTTACAAACTATCGAGACATATCGAGACATGATTGAAGATCACATTAAATAAAAAATTTCCATCAACTAGAATTGCGAAAAAGCGACAAAAGTGTCAACAATGTTTAAATTTTTTTTAAATTGCAATCTTATGAATCAAAAGGCAAGATATAGAAATTGAAACCTTAAAGTTATTGCTGGAACAAAAAATAAATTTAAATAAGCAAATAAGAAGCTAATTTTTTCATTGAATTACATATATTCGAAATGTTACTATTAAATAATAATTTACCTGTTACAGTATTCCTTGTCGGTTCGCTTGCTTGAAAATATTGTAAAATTTTAACTTGAAATTTCTTGAGTAAATGATTTCGATTTCTTGATATCTAATAACAATAATAGAGAAATTTTAACAGATTAATATTTATTTATGTACACTTTATTTAATACAAGACATTTGCATGCACTCACATTTTATTTCCTTAAAAAATGCATACAAAATTCCATAGCTTGGCCGAAAGCGAATAGGGTTCACCGGCAGACCAAATTTAAATTATAATTGAAAATTATAAAGAATACTTTAATTTGTTTAATTGCTTTATAACAAATTTTATTACATTTAATGTATTGATTTAAATATGAACACTTCACCACATTCAACAAATTAGCTTAACAAAGAGAACAACAAAAGCCAAGACTGTAATCAGAATGTTGGATGTGTTCGTATGAAGTACGTATCATATTCTTTATCGATCCATTTAATTAATTTATCAACATTTTTAATTACGGTACTCTTTTTAGTAAGCGGCTCAAATACGGCATAAAGTTCATAAGTAGCCGTGGACCAAGCCAATATCACTTCGCTACTTTTAGCTTCAAATATTAATTTTAACGGTCTGGCCAAATGATGTACACGTTCTAAAAGATCACAGTAAATGGCCTCTAAACGTTCAAACTCTTCGATTGACGTATACGGCGGTTCCAGTTCAGAACACATAACTTGAGCTGTTGACTTGGGCTTATAAATAAAATGCCTCAATTCAGGAATGCCAATATTGTGGGGATTTAACTGATATTTCGGATTCGTTAATTGGGCTATGGATTCATTTATAGCTTCTAAACATTGCGAACGTTTTAATTTTTCCACTATAGCCTTTTTAGCAGTCGATAACGTAAAGAATTCATCACGATCGACAGTGAGCAATAGCAAACAGGCTGGACAATCATCGTCTAAGTATGAGACATGAGCATGTAAGTAACCATTCATATCGAATTTTGGCAAACAAATGGGTGTCCAATTTTCGGAAGTTTTAAACGATTCCGTACTATCAACCAGGTTAAATATTAATCTGAAAGAATCATAAGATTTTTTTATTAAGAAGTAATAACACAAATACAATTTACGAAATTTAACATTTATAATGAAATTTTTAATTTTTCTAAAAATAAATAAACGAATTGAGTCGTTGGAATATTCTCTTTTGAATAAATGCAAGAATGTTTATTTAAACATTATGGTGGGATAACTTAAATCGAATTAGTTTAAAATATATAAAACATGTAGAATGATTTATTTTATTTAATAAAAACTAAACTACATAAGGCAATCCGACTTATTGACATTATTAATCAAGAAAATTGTTTAACGAACTAGTTCGGAATAGTTCATTGTCTGTACTTACCTTAAATCCGACTGATGAATTGAATACTTTTTCAATCTCAGCAAGCATATTAGTCTATTTTTTGCAATCAATAATGCAAAAACTAAATCTTTAATCTTGCTACAATTATCCTTAATTGCACTAACAATACTCGAACGTACTGACGTTGACATAGGCAGACACCTTATCGAATTGGTAAGAAATGTAAAAACATTGTTAGTAACTTTTTTATTACTGCTATCGTTCAGCAATAGATTGTTAATCAAACGTTCACTGCCTTCCAATAATCTGCGTAAATCAAAATTCTTGCGATGTTGGAAAATTTTCGATAACTGCGTAAATGTGAGAGTCGAAAGGATTTGATTATGAACGTCACTGAATTTAAAAAAAAAAACGTAAATGAATAAAAGGACTTCAAATAAAACTATAAGATCAACTAACTTTAACTGCATTTGTAATTGTGTTACGCTCATATTTGTTCTGGAAGCAGCAACAAAAATTAAGTGGCTTTTAACCATGAAAACAAATTGTATGCCGCGCGCATGAATTGATGCCAATACATCTTGAGTATTTTCTACGAAACTTACTAAAGCTTGTATAATACCAAAAAGTATAGCTAACTTATCTTCACTGCCATGCAAAGAGTATATAGGTTTTCCAGCCTCACTTAAGATGAATATGTGTTTTTTATGACCTCGCCATAAGGGATCGTGCAATAAAGCACTTTCTGCACTACTCACAGAGCTAGGTGGTGTTGCTAAGGCCTTACTTAACGCAGATTTTTCTGTTATTGGCTCTAACAGGGATTCTTGTGATGATTCTAGTTCGATATCACACTCGGTTGAATGTACATTTTTCGAATGTTCTGTCTGAACAGCTTTATGAAAATAAATAAGAAAAGTTAAAATTTATAAATTAAAGCATTGACAATGACTTACATTCTGTTGCCTCAGTTAATTTTATATGTGAGCCTTCATTCGAGTCTGCTAAAATAAAATAAAAGAATACAAATGGTTTAATTCCGGTGGTATGGATGATGAATCATAGTTTTACCATCGAAATATAGGGATGTCTTTTTTAAAACTACTTCTTGGGTTCTTGCTAAATATGAACTTACGCTTGAACATTGTGACTGAATTGCTATAATAAAATATATTTAAGCGATTAATCAATGCTTGCGATGGTTCATTTTAAAATATCTTCTGCTTTACTTCTATTCTATTATTCCCTATATGGATTTTTTTAACATATACCAAGACACGAAATTTAACGTCCTGAGTGGTCATATACAACTTAATTGAAAAAAAATTTAAACCAACTTGAACCAAAAAGATCATTATATAAAATTAAAGCTAATAGATTTTTAGGCTCAAGGATAAAGTTATTTAAGCTTTTATCATGAGTCACATGTGTACATATTACAAAATAAAACGTACAAGGAATTATTAGTTGTACATATAGAAGCCAATTAATCAGAAAACAAATAAATGCTATACTCGTTATGACCTTAAAAACTGTTTGCAATCATAGGTTTGTTCTATACCTCAGCTCATAACTTAGCCAATATACATACTATAAATTATATTCAATAAGCAATGGTACAGCTAATGATAATATGACCTTTATAAATGTTTAAAATCAAAACTTTATTTACCTCCTAGTTTTTTCCGTTCTTCTTCTCTAGCCATTAGCTCCTGCAAGCTCCGGCCACATTTAGCACAAAAGTATTCATCATTTAATGATCCATCTTTCGTTATTTTAGTAGTTTCGATTTCTTTTAAAGTTTTGTAGGCGCAACATGACTCCTCAACATTGCTTTCAGCATCAAAATATTCCGCATTTACAGACTCCGCTGGTATTGTGGGAGTTTCCTTTGTGTGATGATTGGTGGCCATATTATATTGCTTTAATAATCCTTGATAAATTCCTTTAAATTTGATATTATGTTTTTCTACTATCTATATCTTTCATAATTTATTGTTTTGAAAATTTCTATTTATGTAAAAAGCAACTTCTTCAGAAAAAATTTGCAACAAAAAATATTGAAAAGAAATTTGTTTGTAAATTTACGAAAAACTGTCAAGACTAATATGGCAGCACTCTATATAAACAGCTGTGCAATGACAGGGACGTTACAAATAAGGGATGAAAGTATATTTTTTCATACCGCAGTATTGCATAAACATTCAAATTTTTATTGAATTGATCAAATTAAAAAAAAATTAAAATTTACCTCAGCGTCAATTGTATATTAATCTGTTATATCGCATTAGATATTCCAAATTAATCTAATTCGTCGAATGTTGCCAGTTTAATTTGTAACTTCACAGCACTGGTTTTTAGTAACAAACACATCTGGCAGCATCTATTATCATCTATTATTTTTGACAAATGTCAATTGAATAATAAGAGTGGCGAGCGAGTTGTAGAAGAAAGCAAAGAAAATTTTGAAAGATTTCATTAAAATGTTGGCCCGACCTTTAAGAAATGGTAAGTAATCACTTAAACATTGAATAGTTTTTATCACTTAATACAAATGTTGCGGTAATAGTTTGCAGATTAACTGTGCCACGCCTCACCCGAACACAAACCTCTGTAGCCGCCACAGAGGTGGCTGAACAACCTACACAGCCTGAAGATATTACAGTGATTGAACAACGTATTTCTAAACATCCGGATTATTTTCAAGTTCACAATTTATTTACTGTACGAGATCTTTTTAATGCCAGAGTTCACTATGGACATAAAGAAGGTTCTTTGGACGATCGTATGCGTCCCTATATATACGGCAGTCGTTTGGGCCATTTAATTTTCGACCTGGATAAAACAGCTGCCCATTTGCGTGATGCCTTAAACATTGCAGCCCATATGGCGTTTAGAGATGGCATTATATGCTTTTTTAATCGTAATGCTTTAAATGCTCACTTAGTAGAGAAGAAAGCTATGGAAGCCGGTGAATTTTCTCATACACGCTTCTGGCGGGGTGGTATATTTACAAATGCCAATGTGCAATTTGGGGCAGTAACTCGTCTGCCAGATTTGTGTATTTTTCTCAATACACAAAATAACGTGTTAAATCAGCATGTGGCCGTAAGAGATTCCGCCAAAATGGCTATACCCACAATAGGCATTGTAGATAGTAACTGTAATCCTAATTTAATAACATATCCTGTGCCGGGAAATGATGACTCACCAGTGGCCATAGAATTATATTGTGACCTATTTAAAGCTGCTATTTTAAGAGGAAAACAAAAACGACGTGAAATGTTGGGAGAAGCACCGATCCCCGGTAAAACGAAATAAGTGGTAATTTTTATCTTTTAAAAAGTTTACAAGTTGTTTATGTTAATTAAAGGATTATATAATATTTAGTCAAAATGAGTGGACTCTATTCACTTTATACAATTTTGTGGAAGTAATCCATAGGATGAAAAATATAACAAATCTTCCCATATTTGAGTATTTAAGTATTATCAGTGCAATAAGCTAAATCTGTTTTTTAATACCAACCAGCAAGTTATTTTGAATACATACTAAACTCTGTGAAGTTATCTAAACCAAACGTTTGATTGTGAGAGTTAATATTGTCCAGATATAGACCAGGCATAAATTTACCTCCAAATTATTTTCTTTAAATTTGCTAAATGAGAATTAATACTTAATTTATAATAAATTCAATCGTTTCATAATATTTCATACTAGATCAGACTTAAATTAGCAGATATTTATTTAGTTTTTTCTTTTTCCCAATTTTATTCCTTATTCTAAATCTAATACGATAGTTACTTTCTATACAGTTAATTTTTATTGTATCCGCTGAGTCGTACCATCTGATATGCCACCTGGCACATATCCTTTAAAACTGACGTACCCCCCTAGAATTTTTCGTCCCGATTCCACATCACTATTCTGATGACTTTTAGCATAGTTTTGATTTTCTTTTGGTTTTCCTTTTCCCACTTCCCAATCTTTCGAAGGGTATTTCTTTAGAACATATACTTCTCCTAGCTCACTAGATTTTTCCTCCGCTTTGACATAACCGGAATATTTCGCTCTTAAGCGAGCTTTATGTGCAGCCATTACTTCCCGGGCAGTGGCCAAACGAAGCAAGTCCTTTAGGTTTAACTTACTAGCATCCTTTTTACTAAGACGTTGAACTACACGTTTCGCATTGTAGAATTCACGGTTTTTAAACGGTTTCATAGCTTCTCGATACGCCCTCCATTGTTGCTTCTTCTCTTCTTTTGAAATATGAAGATTTTCTTGGGGTAGTTTTGGTTTACGTATAAATGCATTACCATCTTTTGAAGCATTGGGATTGGGCACATACACTTTAGGCTCTTCGCTTAATGCCCTTGTATTCTTTGTACTGATAATACTATTAGCATGTTGTGTAGAACTTTTTAAATTGTTTTGTTTATTTACCGGCGTTTTTTTATTTCTTTCATTATATCTGCTTTGAGCTCTTCCCAATTCTTGTAATAGATTTGTTGACCTCATATCGTTTTTAAATGGAATTGGTGGTAATGGCTTTTGCATCATATCCCTCTGGGGGTAAATATCGTCAGACGCGAAAAAGTCATCAGAAAAATTTCGACCATTTGACGAATAGTTGTTTAAGAAATTCTTTTGCCGATTATATTTCATTAAGCCGACATTAGTAGCGTTATAACCATATTTGCCGGTTACGGAAACATTTCCGTGCCCAATAAAATTATTTACACCATTGAAGGAATTTGGCATACTATTGTAACGGAGTGGAAAGCCTAGGGATGCTTGACCTTTACTATTTGTTCTAACATTTTTACCTTTTGTCTGTTTATTCACTGACTTGGATTTTGTTTCATTATCCTTCAATGTTTTCCAAACCTTGAATGTCAAAGATTTGGTCTCCGAAGCATTGGAATGTTTATTGGATGTTTCAGCAACTAAATTCTGATTAGAATCGTCAGGCATGATTTAAAACTAAATTGGAAATTATTGTTATTTTTATTATTGTTTTTCTTTCCTGTATACACTTGAAAAAAGTTTTTTTTTTTGGTAAACGAATAAAGTGGTGAAGTTAGCAGTAATTGGATTGTGACATAAAAGAGATGCCAACCTTGTGTGATTTTAAAAACGGGAAAATAATTTAGGATTGCGTTTTAAATTAGCCCGATTTAAATTAAAGATTATATTTAAAAAAAATGGATCGCTATGTTCGACATTTAAATCAAGAAACAAGTTTATATAAAATCGGGGCTAACTTAAAGTCGGATCCATAGGCCAAGCATTCAGAAATTGAAACCAATCTGTGGCATTAAATAATAGCTTAAGTCGAAATTTCGTGTTTAGAGATATTAAGGGGTTTGTCTAAAACAAATTATGTTTGGTAAATACAAATATATAAATAAAAACGTGTATAGTTTTATTAATAATGACATTTCATAAATGAAATTTAGCTGAGTGATAGATCTTGAAGAAGAAATAAGAATATGTAATAAAATGAAAAAACACTTACGTCAACTTAAGCCATTATCATTTATTGCCACAGAAACAGTCGTTGCTGATTTTTCCAGCACGCACGTGTGTTACTGCTCTAAAGGATGTGTTTCCAAACCAAATTTCTTCTTTTAAAAAAGATGTAGGCCGGAAGCGATATTTCTAATGCTTCCTCTCGCGCCGACATGTTACCGATACAAAGCGATAGAAGCTAAACTCTTGGATTTTGAAAAGAAAGTTTAAAATATCTAATTTGTTTAGATCCATTTTTGTCTACCTAATACACTTCTCCTATAGTTTTGGGTAATCTTCTGCATCTGCTTTCACAAACTCAAATAATTTCTTCGCTGGACTAATTCAATCCCAGCGGTAAGTCAATTCTACCATTGTCCTATGGATGCACAACTGATCCATTCTCCCAAAGCTTCAGCTTCCATATATATCTTCCAATAAGTTCATACAGGTAGCAGTTTGGAGGATAAGGGCCAAACAACAAGTAGCCCACAGAATGTGAACATAATCTGGCATGAGCAGCCATGTACAAAATTTAAATAACTGCGTTATGATTCTTCAGAGGAAAGGCAAATAAATTTTTATTTCATACAAAATAATAATTGTTGATTCAAAAAAAATGGTATTTATGTTTAGTTACAATTTAGTTCCGCGTAGACTAGATGAAGAAAATTACAAATACTCGTAATAAAATAATGAATCTAAATAAACGAAACGAAAAAAGATAGAAATTAAAATAAATAGAAGTAAAAAAAGAGATTAAAAGACATTAAGATGCAAAGAAATATTAATAAATTAAATTATCTATGTAAAAATGAATACTTTCTTTCATATTAGTCACATTTAAATTGTTTGTTTACTTTTAATAAATTATTTAAAAAACACAGCTTTTACAATATGTATATAATAAATAATTTTTTAGAAAAATACTAAAGAAAACATAAATCATGATTGTTTAAAAGCTGCATTTAATTGTTTTTTTTTTTCATTGTTAAAAAATGCAAAATAAATATTAAAAAAAAAGACAAATACTTTATACTTTATAAAAATAAAATACGTTAAAAGAAAATTTTAAACAATATAAATAAAAAAAATTATGAATACGGTCTTTTATTTTTGAAAAGCAAGAACAATTAATATCAATTTTAACATTTATAGACCTGTTTTAGCATTTAAAAACATTTAATATAAATAAACAAGTTTAGTAATTTCATTACAAAAACAATTATAGTTAAAGTTACTGAGTTCGTAGATTCTTAATATTTTTTTTTTTTCTAAATATATATACTAATCCAGTATTAAAAATGTTTTTAATACGTATATATATTCCTTTTAAAAATTTTTTTTTATATTTTGGTTTTACTTAGCCTAAATAATTTTTTTTATTGCAATTTGTTTCGTTATTAGCTTTCAAATGTTTATAGAAACTTTTCCTACTTCTAAAAGTCGAAACAACCAAAAAAAGTATTTTTGTTTTAATATTAATTTGGTTTTCAGTAATAGATTTCCTTTTTTATCCATTAGCTATTATGAAATGTCTAAACAATAATTAAAAATATTTATTCGTTTTCTTGAGTATCTCCATCAGTGGGGGTTTCGTCTGTGGCTGTTATATTACGCTTACTAGAGGATTTAACCAATTCCAAATATTTTTCACCATCAAAACGATTGCTTTCATCTTGTAGATCCTGTATAAAATAAATATATTGGCAAAATATTATTTTGAATATTATAATTACAAAAAAACATGGGAATGTATTAAATTATATGTAAACTAACAGAGAAGGTTAGATATGTTTTTGTGGGGAGTTATTATTCAGCAACATATAAATGTTATTCGACAAAAAATGGAATTTGTTTGAAGTTATAAAATTTATGTTTATAATTAATAACACAATAATAATTTATTTCTGAATATAAAACTATATTGTATGACTTGTCGATAAAATCTTTCTAAGCCAACTTGGCTCGGAAGAGCTTTCTGCTGTACTACAGAAATCCTTTCAGGATTTTTACTTTACTAATTAATTTTTCGAATACATTGGATCCATATCTTTTATTTACCCTAACTAACCAATTTCCTGCAAACTTTGTGTTTTTACGCTTACGTTTTTACTAGTTTCAAATATTCCTTATTTTAAGTGATCCAAAGTTCAAAAATAAAACATATCTAAAGCCACATTGTGGGCCGTACCGGAGTGTAATAACAAAACTAATTAAATATTTTTATAGATTTCACTATGATAAAAAATTATGATGAAATATGTTAGTGGTATTTAAAAATGCGATCTTAAGCTTGAAATAAATGTAATAATAAAAAGGTTAAAACTAATTTTGATTATTTATTCATACAAATCGAAATGTAATAAATGACAAGGTTTATAAAAACCTCAAACGATTTTAAAATTATAGACAATGAAATGACAAATAATGAATTAAAAATAAAGACTTAATTTTATAAATTTACCCAACCTCCCGTTGAATATAAATACAATAATGAATTTAATACATTCCACTTGCAATAGATTATAATTGAAGCTTACCTTACCACCAATATATGTTCAAATATTTTGTTTGTTTAAGTCTAGCATTGTTTTGAATTAATGACAAAGTATAAGCATACAAAATGTGAGTATTGAAATTCTCTTCCCAGTTGTTAAAATTATGTGTGCAGGTGGGTTAGTTACATTTTTTTTTTTGTTTAATATGCAAACAATAAAACAATGATGATCATGATTGTTATATAAGGAAACGAAAAATAAAACCATATGAATTAGCCACATGATTAATAAAAATATTGTATAATGAAGGTATTTCTTTTCTGTAAATAATGTTACTTATTATTTGACGCTTTAGGCGCTGCGCTGCATATTACCAAAGTAGCATGCCAAATCCAAATTAGCTGAACTATAAAATAATTTTGTACATAAGAAATTTACCACAAAAGCAGACTAAAAATAACCACAGATATACTTAAAAATAAATGATTTTTTATTTTTCTATTAATGATTTAAAAGTGTGGAAATCTATATTTCTTTCTTTTGTTTTTCGTTTACAAATTTATTTTGTTATTAAATCATATAAAAATGTTTTTCAAATACTTTCTTTTTTATATATTTTCATACATAAAAAGAAAACGAACTTTTTCAGTTAGTAAGTTATAATCACAAAAAAAGAAAAAAAATACATATAATTAATGAAGTACATAAAACATTGTAATATAGTTATAGTTTGTAGGTAGTAAGTTTAGTTATTAGGTATATAATTAATCATTCATTCATTTTACATAAAATACACATTTATGAAATAGTCTTCTCTTTGGTTATTTTAAGGAATGTATTATTATTTGGTTTCTATTTATCAAATGGTTTTCTTTTTATCTTTGTTTGCTAACATTTTCAAGTATTTTTAATACTTATTTATATAATATTTTTTGGTTTTAAGTTACTTTTTTGTTTTGTTTATACATGGAATTTTTTTTAAATTAAATTTAATCTGTTTCACAGCCAAAACACAGATTATATTAACTATAAATAATAATAAATAAAAAATTCAAAATTAATTTAGTTAAACGTTGTTCACAGTACACAGTTTGTTTTCGAAAAACAAATAAAATTTGATATATATGGGGGGTATATAAAAAACCGATATAGTATATTATTTGTTGAGATTTTCTTTTTGTTAATGAGATTTTATATTAATAGATAAGATTTAACCTTTTCTACACTTGAGTTTAGGTAAAATTTAAAAATGAAACAGACTTTTATTAAAAATATTTACCACTGGTGAAATTATATATATTGAAATTTCTGGTTTTTAAAACGAAAAAAAATGTTTATAATTCAGGAATTATTTATGTCAGTGTAACAACATAAATCGAAAGTGTTCAAAACATATACAATTCGTAAATTCAGATAATGTTTTTACGAACTTTAAAAGTTAATAATTAAAACGAATTCAACACAAAACTGGTCCTAAGTATTATCTGTTAATTTGTTGACAAAGAACAAAAATAAACTTTACAGTTTTGCTCTTAAAAAAGTGCTCTTTAAAAAAAAGAAATTGAAAAAAAAATTATTTCATATTTGTTTTTTCGTATAAAAAATGTTATTCACGTCGTAAGTGTTCAATCAAAAATGTGCTTTAAAATCATTTCGAATATCATAACATTTCTTTTTATGTAAGTTTTAATTTTACTTCTGATTTTTAAAGTTGTTGTTAAAAAAGGTAAATTTAAAAATTAAATGTTCTTTGTTTTCTTTTTCTTATATTAATCGTCTAATCGCATGTCGAATATGAACGAAAGTCATAGCTCAATTTAGGACGTACGTTTGTAGAATGCAAAGTAGATTTTACATTTTCTGCATCAGCTTCAGCTGTTGCAGTTGCAGTTGAAACTGCCACAATTTCGATATCATCATCGTTATCTATAGCAGTGCCGCCAGTACCATTATTATCACCAAAAGAAGGAGTTTTTTGATTGAGATTATCGCTAATGGATTTCAAATTTTCATTAGATTTATGGGCAGAACCATTTTTGCTACTTTCAACCATTATATCAGATATAATTTTAATTTGCTTATGCAATAGTTTCTGACGTGTATGAGCTGCCTCATTAGGTAAATAATCTGTATTTGTTACAGATGTTAAAGGTACTGCAGACATTGGTCCAGATCGTACCGAAGCTATGTGACGGTTCAAACCAGCACTGTTTATTCGACCACTGCCAGCAGTGACATTTGACATATTTGTATTGGGCGTAATATGTGTATGATGTATGGTTGTTGTATTACAAATGGAGTTTTGTGGCGGCAACTCAACGACAGGTGATGGCGTTTTCATAGAAGCCTCATACCCATCTTCATCAATACTATAGGTAAGCCGATTGAAAAATCCTTTACGTCTTATATTTAACGATAGGCTAGTATGTGAATTTAGTTTGTATGCTAAGGAATTATTAGCTGATTCTTGAAGCTTATTGCTACTGATGTTATTGGTATCATTGTAATAAGCCTGATTATAATAATTATTATTATTATTATTATTTTGATTGTTAAAAGTATAGTTTAAATTATTGTTATTACTATTACTACAGGAAGAAATATTAGTGACATTATTGATAGATGATGTTGTTGTTATTGGTATGTTATTATGAGTGATAGATGTTAAATTCGAATTAGAATTTAACGTCTTTATTAAGCTACTGTTAGTAGTAGTAACTGTATTGGTATTGGTGTTATAAAAGATGGAAGTGGTAGCTGTAGCCATATTTTGAATACAAGAAGTTGATGGTGCGGCATTATTGCAAGCAACACGTAGCGTTAATGAAGAAGCTTTTGTGAGAGTGTTTGAGGAATAGGAAGGATTTATTATAGAAGGAAGAGTAGTAGTAGTAATACTAGTAGTTGTAGCAACTGAAGAAGCATGCGTAGTTGTAATTGTAGTCGTTACCTTGTTACGTATGATGGCTGGAAATTTATCACAAATCTTTTGCCATTCAGAGGGTAAGGCCCAGGAATGAGGACTCTTGGCATAAAACAACAAATGCTCATATTGATGAACAATGCGTGCTGTGAGAAACATACAATGAACTTACTTTGTAAGAGATTTTAAAATTGCAAAAGCTTACTTGTTTCAGTATTTGTAGTGTTGCTATTACCAACTTCACTTTTCTGACGGACTATAGTTTGATTAGCGGTATTAGATACTGCCTCAGGTGTTGAATCTTTTCGAGAGAAATGACTTCTACGAGAACGCGATAAGCCATTGCTTTGAGATGCTGATTTAGCTAAAAAAAAGCAAAAAAAACATTTTAACATAACAATGCAACAGGAAGTAGACTTTTAAACATAAATTCCAATTTTTTATTTCAACGCATTAAAATGTATGTATATTGATATTATAATGATAAAATTTAAAGTTCCTCTGTATTTAATAAAAAAAAAGAAACAACTCACTGAGCTTTTAAGCTGAAAAATAATTTGAGTATAAATGAAAATTGTAAACTAAACAAGAAGAAATTGCAAATAGAAAAACGCTGATAAAGGGAGTTATATAAACTTACATAAATTATTGGAATCCACAAAAACATCATCATCAATCTCTTGACTATTGTTGTTGTTGACAGAAGACATATAATTAAGACCAATACCACTATCGGTAGCCAGAGGTGAGGCAGCATGTAGTGGCGTGCCCATAGCAAATTGAGGAGCTCCAGTCATAGGGGTGGTTGGTGTAGATATAGGACTAGCCATTGAACCATCAAAAGCTTGTCCCGCTTCTATAGAAGCTAAAAATTCGGCACTACTGAAGTGATCATCCAATACCAATTTTGCTATCTTTAAAGAGAGTAACACAAATATTCAATAATTTATATAATCTTCTATGCTTTTTCGAAGAATTTATGTAAATATGTATATAATACTTACCCTCACTAGTTCACAGCAGTCACCAGTGATCTTGATTACATGTTGACCAACATTGCAAGTGAATTTGTATTCACCTAAAGAAGCATCATTTGTAGAATATGAATGCAATAACATTTGCGAATGAGGACGTATAGCTTTACCTGCAGCAGCCGCTACTGCGGCATTAGCTACAGGTGTAGATGAGTTCATCGCCTGAATATTTGCCATATGCTGTTGTTGTTGTTGAACAATCTGTTGGGAAGCCGCAGTGGCAGTCATGAAATTTTGAGCCGAATTGAAACTCAAACGATTTGATAGGTTACTAGCAACAGGAGTGCGGGGTTGTACAGCCTCATCAGAGTTCGACGAAGCTAATGAAGAACAAGACCCTCCTCCACCAGCATGACTGCTTACCATAGCGGGATCTAAACGTACCGGTGATGCATTGCGTCGGATTGTGTCTTCAATCAATTGCTTAGCATAACTTTAAGAAATAAATAGAAATGTTTTAATATTACCAAGTGTAGTAAAATAAAAATTTAAGAAAAACTCACTTGATTTTGTCTTCGGCTGGACCTGTAATCTGTACCAGACGTTCTTTGGCACCTGGGTTCACTTTAGAAATTAAAAAGTTTATTTTTTTGGTTATTTGGCGTAGAATGTTTTGTTAAACATTTCAAATGAAAAATGGTATTAAACGTTAAAGTAACAAAGCATAAATAAATTATAAATGTTTTATTAAAAACTTTTTACAAAGAAAAATGTGGCTTGAAAATAAACCAAGTGCAATGTGATGGGAGATGATTATAAAAAAGAAAAAGAATTTCTTTTGTAAGTTAAAATTTTGAGATTATTTTAAAATGAAAATGGTTAATTAAATTGAGGTTAATACATGCTTTATTTAAGATTATACACTACTACATTTAGCTGAGTTCCAATGTAAAAATGATAGAAAAAACATTCAAATGCATTTCCAACCAATGAAAAAATAAAATAAGAAAAAAAGGGGATTTATTTTAATATAATTAATGCACCAGACAATGGTAGTTATTAAATGAATGGTTTGACGAGTTATTTGTTTGTTTGTTTGTATATGGTGGTTACCTCTTTGGAAGGATATAATAGTTTCACTGAGTTCCTCTATCATATGGACACGACGGCCTTTGATGCCCATTACTTAAAAATTTTAAAGACATAGTAACAGAAAGGAGAGCATCGTGGGAGAAATAATAACAATAATAATAAATGTATAGGTAAAAGATTTGTTTTCTTTTCTTTTGTTTTTTCAATTAAATCAAAAGATATAATAGCTTCGATACCAATACTAGTACAGTATTTATAAAATTGTATATTTAAAACAATAAACAATATTGCTTATTTTTGATTATCGACGATATAATAAATCACAAACACAATAAATACCTTTGCCAGAATCAGCATTACGTATAACAACTTCGTCCTTACAATACGTTTTACCAGGGATTTTCGTTGGTTTTGGAAATTTACCAGAATTACGTATAACTTCACCGGGGCTCAAGAGCAAATGTTGCTGATTAGCCGAACCAACTGAAGCGATTGCTGCTGCAGCGGCTGCCGCAGCTGCATTACTTCCAGAGTTTATACCACCAAATGTAGGGGAGGTGCTTAAAAATGCTGTTTGTGTGGGATCCACATGATTTGGGACATCATTTAACTAGAAATGGCACAAGTTGAAAAACATTAAATGCAATTCTAGTAGAAAAGTTCAATAAAAATTTTAATAAAAAGAAAAAGTAAATAAGTCACACTTACTTCAGCGTTTGTAGCCTGTTTAGTTTTATAATACGAATTAATTCCACTATCCTCCCAACCTTTGGCACGCAATTCTATCAATTCCAATAAATTGAGTCGAGTCATTATATTTAAGCGTTCATCCTGCGAAGCGTTACGAAATACAACAAAAGCTCGATCTAAGGTGTCTTTTGAAACCGTTTCCAATTGTGGACCATGTATACGCAAATTCTGCACCAATGTGGCCATAGGTTCTGTATTATTAATACCATTTTGCAATGAAATTGCAACATTCTCTATCAATTGTATTAGTTCTTCAATCAACATAAAATTATTTTTAAGCGACGAACGTGACTGTGATTTAAGTGGTCGAGGTGCCTCAACATTTTTCACGGATCTTCCAATATGTGCCATGATGTCTTCTTATTCTTATATGTAGTCCTTTTGCTTTTAGTTTTGTTTATAGAACTTTTGCTATGAAAGTAATCTGGAGTGATGAATTCTCTTTTTATGTATGGGAATAAAAAAGGTGATATGGTTCGTTGTAATGTCTAATAAGGATGAAGTTTTTTGTTTTTTACTCAGACTGCTTTCGTAGTCTTGAATTGAGTATCGATCGCTTCAAGTATAAAATATCGAAGAAAATATACAGACAAAACTGTTTCTTTGGTTTATCGTTCGCACCTCCCCCTGCAAGTAAAAAATGA
Source organism: Sarcophaga carnaria (assembly GCA_958299815.1). NCBI lineage: Eukaryota > Metazoa > Arthropoda > Insecta > Diptera > Sarcophagidae > Sarcophaga > Sarcophaga carnaria. Next base: position 22,408,505 of record OY283152.1, read on the forward strand.
GAACAAAATAGAAAACAAATCAATGACAAGATTTAAATAAAAAATCAATTTTTGCATTGAAAATGTTTGTTAAGTTGTTAATTGGTATTATACCAACTTGTTGTCAGACTAACAATTGGCATTTATTCGATATGTTACTTTTTTAGGGCAACTGTTAAAATTTTTTCTTTTCTATTTTCTTTATTATTTAGTTTCCTTGGAAATTCCTTTTTTTTTGTTTTTATTATTTAAATAATTTCACTGGTTTCTTAAACCAACTAATTGCGTTTTAGATAGAGCCATCAGAATGTATTCTTTATTAAAAAATATATATTAAATTTGTCTTAATTAAATGGCTGATAACAATATGAATAATTGCTTTAAATTGAATTTAAGTTATGGGTCAAACAACACACTACTATCTGCAATTTTTGAATAGTTAATGAATATCTTTCCACTAATGGAAACTCAAATATTGTATTTTGTTTTAGATTTTTGTATAACATCTTCTTATCATTTTACACTATTGCTAAATGATAAGATTTATTTTATCATTATCGTTGTGTCCACATTTCTACAAAATCTTTGTAACTTTTATGAACCATGCCATGTTATTAATTTGATTGTATATTCCCTTACGAATTTTATCTATTATCTATGATAAGTTTTAAATAAGACTTTGTTACATTTGAAAGAAAAGATAAAAATGGCCTCGCATCCTTCAACTGTACGGCAAAAGATTGATGGAAGGAAAAATCAGCACTACCGGAGTATTATAACAAGATCTTTTGGTCTACGCCAAAATATTTAAATCACACTGTTCGAGTTTCGCTCTTAAAACGTATAAAAATAATTCAAATGTACTACTAAGTATGTATATGGAATTTTGATATCGGCAATTCATGAAATTCTGAAAATTTTCAGGCTTTGTAATCGTCTATCTGAGACAGGAAGAAGAAAGTCTTATTCGGCTTTACAAAAATGGGAAGTTTTATATAAGTTAACATAATAAATTTACATTTAAAATTTTCAGAGCTTCGTTAACCTTTTATAAAACTCGTTACTAGACTTCCTTATAACCTTTAATATAATTTTTCGTCTATAAAGGAATTTGCTGAAACAAATCGAACAGGAAATAAGGGATAGCAGGGATTAAGCTCCATGCATTAATTAATTTTCGTTTAAATATTATATGTATGTATACAACTCTACATATAAGTAGAATCTAAACAATCAGCAAATAAGATAAATTTTTAGATATATCTTTAAAAAAAAGATTATAAAGATGAGGGGTCGATAGGCAAAGCGCCAAACTAAAAATTATTATTGCGCACTCTTTTTATTTGTTGTTCTTCTCAATAGGTTTCAACAAAAAACAGAAACGAATTAATCTTTCGCAATAAACAAAAAATGACTACAACAATAGCATGAAATATATTGACTTGCATATATGTACATATATGTAGGCAACTTCCGATCTTGACACACGCCTCAAATTATAAGCATTAAATAAGTAAATAATTAATCAAAAATTTTAAATTTAATATCATCTTGTTAAATGGGATAATATACTATAAAGAGTTAAAATATTTAAACAACTATAATGTTAGAGCAAAACATATCAGTAATTAAATTGTTTACACAGTGCACGAAATAATTATATGTTCAAAATAATTTTTATTGTCTATAGTAAAAACAAAGTTAATGTTATGTTCATGACTGGATGAATTTTAATTAGAATAACTTGAAATGTACATACATATAGACTTTATTGGCCATTACAACCCTATAATAAAATTTACGACCAAGCTTTACACACCACCTATATAAGTTGAATGTGTTAATGTTATAGATAAGTGGGAAGGCCCACAGCTTAACTTCGATATCGAACGATCGATTTGAGAGATACTTTTTCACGGTAATTAGTTAATGTCAAAGCATTTGACAGCGTATTGATAAGTTTTGAACACGGCACTACCTCTAGTCTACGGGGATATATATATGAGTTTTGAACACGGCACTACCTCTAGTCTACGGGGACGATGTGCGTTGTATATAAGCCAAGCTAATTATCATGATGTATAAGAATTCCTGGAAATCTTTTCAACATGATTCTTGCATCATGCTCTCGAATGTTAGGTTGAATAATTGTGGAAAATGGTTTTTTGAAATCGCAAGTTTTGTCCTGACAAAAACTACTTGCAGAAATGCAAAAATACTTGTTTTGAAGCTTGTACCTTAATTATTTTACGAATAGTATGAGGTAGAGTAGAGCAGTAGCCTAAGTGTTTGACTAAAACAATCAGAATAATTCAAGTTCAAACCCCGCAGTAAGCGAATAAATATTAAACATGGTTTTCGAATTTTAAAATAGTGGCATAAATCGTCTCCAAATAATCCATTCCAGAAATTCCATGAGCTGAGCCTTGTTCCTCGAAAAGAAAAGCATTAACAATGAACATCATAGGAAAACATAAACAGCGCCACCTCTTGAGAAAAGAGTAGGCTCAAATAGCACAGTTTCTCACCACTACTATTAAATATCGTTAAAGGCACAAAAGTTATTATAATGAAGTTATCTTATTAGATCATAATGTTCTGTTGTATTTATATTTAAAAAATAAAATAGAAGGATAAAATGAATTTCCTGTAAATTAAGTTTTACTATATAATTTGATTAGAATAATTCCGATCCCTATCGACCTCTTTTCAACAAAAGCAAAATGGCGGGATAAAGACAAAAACGCCAACAGTTTATTTGCCAATAATTCAAATCCAAAGGCAATTCCACCTGCAAATTGCTTAACATCAATCAATTAGATTTACAAATAATGGATTTATTCTTACTACACCTTAAACAATGCTAAACTTTGATCTATGTTGCAAACTTCCATGTCAGACATATTTAGCTAGTTCCCATACCTGTTTTATTCGATTGCAATACAAATACGATTACAATACGAAATATTCAATTCGTTTTTCCGTTTAAAAACTCACTGCTGCTTTAATTATATTGCCCACTATATATTAATGATCTAGAAATTTTAATTAATGAATTTTCACATACAACGCGAATATTTTGGAAATAATATTGTCTGATAGTTGACATTAGACCGAGTAGATATCATATCAATTTTCTTCGAGATGTCATAATGGAAATTTCTTTCAAAAATACAAAACGGGACATTCTAATTGGGCGTCTTCATTTTTTATTATTTTTATTTGTAATTATTACACTGCGATTTAGCCTCGTCATATTAACAAAAAAAATCAACCAACATACATTCGCTCGGAAGAGTGAAGCAACGCAACAAATATTGTATTTGCCTCGCCCTCCATACTTGCCGCCCTTCCAAAAATTGAATCATTTGTCGAGAATAGCAACAAAAAAGAAAAGACAACGATGAATACAGCAGAGTCAAGTCAGCTGCTCTGCCAGCAGCACAGCCATTAACCAAAAATTTTTTCACAAACGCACATTCAGTTCGCAATTTTTAATACACCTTTTTTGGTTGAAATATCACGAATATTTTCACGCTTTTTTTATTAATTTAATTTCAACTACACTTTTTCAATCTTTTCACAAAGTTTTCGTAGTTTTTGCATAAAAACTTACCAGAATTTTAACAAAAATTAACTTTTCACTTACGAAGAAAATCTAATCGTCGCAGACACACCAAAGCCGTTTGCACTGACATTTATTGACGCCGTTCTTATTGGATTTTTAGCACAGTTTGTTATTTTTAGTACCGAAATAAAATCATTGCCTGCTTCACAGTGTTGCAAAAATGAAATTTTGAAATAGTACTGAACTTTAACTGAAGGAGTACCTTTTTGCATGAAATGGTAGTTTTATAAAAATATATTTATATTATACTTACTGTACGGAATGGAATAGAAAAACTAACACATGTTTCTCATATACAAAACAAAAACAGTTGATTCGAAACTTAAGGTTTAGTAAAAAAATGTCGACGCAACGGTTCATTCAGCATTCTCATTGCTTTTCGTAATCTAAAATACATACTTTAGCCCCTGGCTAGCCGGGGCTTAAGACCTTTACCATTAGCCTGCCTAACCCATTTTTAAAATTTAATTATTTTTTGTAAATTTAATTTTTTAGAATTTTAAATAGAATGACACAATGGCAACATTGTTTTAATGCAGTAACCAGACAAATCGGTGAATGCCTCTACTAACAGATGTGAAAATTACTTATTCTAGACAAGCACCGTCCAAATCACAATATACAGTACATGGATTTATGGTAACACAATACCCATTTCGAATAACGGCATTTTGGTGAATTTCGATTTTATTCACCACACCGGATAAAATTCACCACATTTTGTGAAAAAAGCTCACCACAACCAGTGAATTTCACTACTTTTTTCTTTCCAACAAACAAATTTATTTTTTGTTTTCGTTTTGTCTGACCTGGGGTTTGAACAGTGACTTTTTTGAGCGTCTAATAAGGCTACTGTAACATGTAACTACCTATTATACAGACAGACCACCATAGTGCAGTGAACAAACGGGGTGTAATTTATACTTAATAAACCCGGAAACGGAAAAAGAATGTGCGAATATTTATTAAAATATATATTTATTTTTTGAATGAACAAAAACGAATTTGATGAAAAAAGTACTGACAGTTTGGTGGGGGTACTGCGGTATTTTTGAAATGAAAAAGTACTGAAAAAAATACAAAAGTACTGAATTTTTCAACACTGCTGCTTCATATAATTTATAATGAGAGAAAATATCAATACATTTTTTAGTTTTTATAATAAAAATTTTTATTGAAAATTTAGTAATAATTCATTTGTTTTAACAATGTATAGAAATTTTAATATCTATACAGAAAAATAAACAAGTTATAATTAACTGCAAGTTTCCTGATCGCCTTTACCAAAATTTAAAAAATATAAAATAAAATTTAAAATAATATTATTTTGAACAGGTATATTTTCGTTTTATAAATAATTAACATTATTTGCGTTAAAACATAGATTATTTTGTTTTGAATTAAATATTTGCGTGTTTAATTAAACGCTCGTAAATATTTTTGCGAACAAATATGAAAACAACAATAATCTGGCAACTTTATGCATTGTTCTTGGGTGGTCCATTGACGTCTCTTTTATCTGGCGGCTGTCATTATTAAAATTTCATTTTAGAAGATTTTTAATATTTTTGTTCAAATTGATTTAGTATTTTTCTGTTTTTCTAAACAATTTTATTTGATTTAAAGAAATAATTTGTTAAAATTAGTTTAATTTTTTAATTTTAATTATATTCTAAAATCTGAAAGTGTAAAATAATACGCAGAAATTTGTTTAAAATGAAAAGCATCGCCCAAAACCGCAACAATGGTTTATAGTAATAAAAATAAACAAAAACCTACATATAATTCATATATATTTTTTTAAATGTTTTCACCATCCGTTGGTGTGTTTTTATAAATTTAAAAAGTTAATTTTGTTTAAACTTTTGTTATTCACATTCTCAGCGTGCAACAATTTTAAAGTAATATGGAACCCTCAATGTAAGTATTAGAATATTTTGCTTTTGTCTGCCCACAGTGTATGTTAGTATGTAATGATGTTTTTCAAATCTCTAGTTATATGAAAGTATAAGAAAGCTACATTTAGATTCAAATTCCTTATAGACAAAAATTGTGACATGGAAAATTTTGTGGATGCACAAAGACGCTGTAAACCATTGTCACGAATTATTAAATGATTTGTGTGTTTTTGTGTACAGACCACCATTACTCCCGTATTGTTCAAGGCTTGTCAGTTTTGCAAAATAATCCTTTAGATATAAAATTTCTGACTGTACACGGCTTTGGCCATAGAGCAGCTAATAGTAGTGATATCCTCTCAGTTCCATCACGTGTATATGAATAAAATTTTAAATAGGCATTCGATGAACGTGAGGTTGGACCATTATATCGAGCATCTCTTTTTCTCTCGGATTTTTGTATAATTCTTTATCTCGACGGTTTTCAGTGCTCCTTCAGAATATTAACATTTTACCTATCAGGTCCGGACACCTTGACGGGAGGAGGTCAATAAAGTTAAAAGTACTCGTTAAGTACTGTCAAACAGTTCTTAGTCAAGCAATCAGAAAACTTCCAAAGAATCAAATCGCAGCTATACAATGCTAAACAAAGATTATGGTTGAAATAATTTAAGCAAAGTGGGACAAAATGCTTCATGTTTAAGCACGCCATACTTATTTTAATATTTAATGTATTTTTAATTTCATGACATTCATGACTAATCGTTACAACAGTTCCAGTTTTAAATTACAATTAAACATCTGGTATTAATAATTTTCACTTACAGGAACAAATGCAGACGTCAATTCTTATTAAAATGTTTCCTTATACTTACATCTGTCTTATGTATAAATGGTTCTTCATTGCCATTGGGTACTTTATTGACATCACCATCTGCTGTCGTTAATGCATTACCGACCACAGTACAAGCAATACTGGAACCCATAAACGGTACCCGAAATTTTCGTATTTATGGTGGCAAAAAGAATAAAGAAGAAAAACACTGGTTAGATGGTCGAGGTTTGGGTATGCAACATGTTCAGTGTGTACGTAAAGGCAATTGTGAAAAATTAAATTTCACAACATGCCTTGGAGCGACAATACCTTACAAATACACTAGTTTGGATTTAACAATATCCCACACACAAAGTGATGTTCAAGAGCGTTTAAATAAATACATGACTCTAAAGCATATGCCAAAATGTTGGACTGTTATTCAGGTTGGTATTGTACAAATTATTAAAATAAATATGAAACTATTAAAAAATAATAATTATTCTTTATTTTAAAAGCCTTTTTTATGTGCTGTTTTTACTCCAAAATGTGAACATGTAAATGGTGAAGATATGGTGTATTTACCATCCTTAGAAATGTGCCGCATTACTTTAGAGCCTTGTCGTATTTTATATAATACAACATATTTTCCCGAGTTTTTAAAGTGCAATGAAACACATTTTCCCTCGAAGTGCAACAATGATGTTAGAGAAATGAAATTTAATTTAACAGGTCAATGCTTGGAACCTTTGGTACCAGCTGAATCAAGTGCCAGTTATCATCCTGCCGTAGAAGGTTGTGGTGTTCGCTGTAAAGACCCATTATATACGGAAGATGAACATCGACAAATCCATAAGTTAATCGGTTGGGGAGCTACATTGTGTTTATTATCGAATCTATTCGTTGTTGCTACTTTTATAATTGACTGGGAAAATGCTAGCAAGTATCCGGCATTGATTGTTTTCTACATAAATATGTGCTTTATGATTGCCTGTATGGGGTATGTTAGTTTTAAATCGCTTTTTATTTGTATATTAATATGAAAATTGTCCTTTATAGGTGGTTGGCTCAATTTACACCAGGTTCTCGCGATGATATAGTTTGCCGCAAAGATGGAACATTAAGACATTCAGAACCCACAGCTGGAGAAAATCTTTCATGTGTTGTTATTTTTGTTGTTGTATATTATTTTCTTATCGCTGCTATGGTATGGTTTGTATTCCTTACCTATGCTTGGCACTTGAGAGCTGTTGGCAATGTACAAGATCGTATCGATAAGAAAGGTTCCTATTTCCACTTGGTTGCCTGGTCTTTACCTTTAGTGCTGACTATAACCACGTTGGCATTAAGTGAAGTGGATGGAAATAGTACAGTGGGTATATGTTTTGTGGGGTATCTCAATCATTCTATACGAGCCTGCCTACTACTGGGACCACTATTGGGAGTAATTTTAGTTGGAGGGTACTTTATTATACGTGGCATGATAATGCTGTTTGGTCTAAAACATTTTGCAAATGATATTAAATCAACATCTGCCAGTAATAAAATTCATTTAATTATAGTACGCATGGGTTTGTGTGCTTTATTTTCGTTGGTCTTCATATTGGTAGCAATAGCCTGCCATACTTATGAGTTTCGCCATGCTAATGAGTGGGCAGAAAGCCTTAAAGATTATATTATGTGAGCAAAAAACTTAAAATATTTAAATTTTTGCGGGAATAATATTATAATTTTTGTTTTAGTTGTCGCATATTCTCGCCATTTGACGAACATATCAAGTGTAAGATTGAAAACCGTCCGAGTGTTTCCATATTACAATTACATTTACTGTGTCTATTTGGTGCTGGTATTGTCATGTCGACTTGGTGTTGGACTCCTAGTTCGGTGGAAACATGGAAGCGTTATTTAAGAAAAAAGTGTGGCAAAGATATAAATGAAGAGGTTAAAATGCCAAAGCATAAGGTAATAGCTCAAACTTGGGCTAAACGCAAAGAGTTTGAAGATAAAGGGAGGCTCTCTATAACGCTTTACAATACTCATACCGATCCTGTGGGCCTTAATTTCGATGTAAATGACTTAAACTCTTCGGAGACAAATGAGATAAGCTCAACATGGGCCAATTATTTGCCCCAATTTGTAAAACGCCGAATGGCTTTAACCGGAGCAACTGGAGCAACTAATAGCTCAAGCCAAGGTCCGCGTAAGAACTCTTTAGATTCAGAGATTAGTTTTAGTGTAAGACACGTTTCTGTAGAATCACGCAGGAATTCTGTTGATTCACAAGTCTCTGTTAAAATTCAAGAAATGAAAACAAAAGTGGCTGCAAGATCAAGATCTGGTCACCACCATCACTCGAAGCATGCGGCCTCTTCTGGAAAACGTTCACAGCGGCGTAGAGATTTTATAACAACTACGGGACGCAAATACAGTGGCAGACGAGAAAGTAGTACATCTATAGAATCGCAAGTTATTGCTTTGAAAAAAACTACCTATCCAAACGCTAGTCATAAAGTCGGTTTATTTGCTCAAAGTACCAAAAAGCATAATTCAGCCAAAAGGAGATCAGCCAGTGCCGGCTTAGATCCTTCTGATATAACAGAATTTTTGGCCAAAAACGGCCAATTAATAATACCATTCCTACAGAACCAGGGAATGACAACCACTTCAGATGAGGAAACTTCAAGGGCATCATTTAAAATACAAGATTCTCGTCTTGATGTTGTGGTAAAACAAGACTTAAGTGATGACGATGATGATGATGATAATTTTGAACATAATCATTATATGCGTAATAATGGGCCTAGAATAGAAGAAATACATGATACGTTGGAAAATAATAAAAATAAAAAACAGGCTACGTATGAAACATTGCTTAAAAATATGCAGAAATCAAATGATTCAGCAAATAATAGAAATTCTAGAAATTCTACGCGAAGCAAACAATCAAGAAAGTCCCAAGCCGGTTGCTCATCAAGCCACAAAAAATCATTAAGACGCCATAATAACGCTACTTCAAATACTCAAAAACACAAGTCTTTCAATTCCAAATACGAATTAGATATTATTAACACATCTGATCTTAATTTACATCTAAAACGAGAACTTTCTCGAACCGGTAATAATGAAAATGAAAATAGTTTATGGGATGATTCGTATTCTTCGGTGGAATTAGATTTGCCTGTTAACATTATGCTAAATAGTTCGTATTCAGGTCTATCAACGGGCAAACCAAATTCACGCAACAGCAAAACTAGCTGTGATGTTGGCATACAAGCCAATGCATTCGAAATCTCTACACAAACGCTACAATCTTCCTATGCTGAGGGAGAATTTGAAAAGTGTATGCGTCAAATAAATAGTAAAAGTCAAAACCATAGCAGTAATCGTTACAATGACTGTAATATTGATAAAGATGGCATGGAAATGCATGCTTTATTGGGAGGCAAACACAATGAATCTGATGTTATATTAAGTGAGGCAGAAAAATTAAAAATGCTATTATTGCCGTCTAAATAGCAATAGAAAGCATTTAAGAATTTAAACTAAAAACTGCCTGGAAGTCTACTGTGTTTAGGCACTGAAGAAAACGTTTTCGAAAATTCATATTTAAAATGCGTTATTTCGAACGATATTCTTTTTAAATCCACAGTAGACCACCTGATTTTTTAAGGAAATACATAATCTGTGTATTTTTGTTAATTTTTTATACAATTTAGAGATTATTTTTTATATGTAATGTTAATGAGAAATATAGTTTTAGTTTTTTTTATTATTTTTTTATTCTAATGTCTGTATTATAAAAATATTCAAGATTTGCAACATATTTGATCCTTGTTGTAAAGGTGCAGTAAAAAGAAAGCATTGTATGAAATGTTATTTATTTAATACCGAATGCCATTTCACCTTAAAGATTCGTATTTTAAAATTATATTTATACAATTGAACGCCCATCATTTATAACTTAGCTTAACGATTAGTTATGAAATATGTAGCGTGATCAAATTATTACGCGGCAGCTATTTTGGCAAAAAACATATTTTATTTTATATAATTATAAGTATGTATGTATATTTTTTTTAATTGTCTAATTTGCTTGTATGCACAATTTATACTTAAAAAAATCGAATTGTATTAAAAAAGACTGTTAGTTTCTGTATAGAAAATATGTAGGTTATAAAGATATTGTCTTTTGATTATTAAAAAATGTTTGTACTATTTCAATCATCTTACAATTACAATCTGTAACTAAATATAAGATATATGCGAAATGCTTATAATTATGTGCCTTAAGAAAAACAAGATTACAAATAGAATTAATTTTAAATGATCAACGGCTTTGTGTGTTTTTATTTGTATTTATTTTAATTTGATAGTTTCTAAAATATAATATTAAAGGGGGCCTCGCTCGTTACGTTAAAACTTTTTCACCCTGAAACGCAGAAAAATTATTTCCAAAAAAATTAACAACAACGACTATTACATTCTCTAGTAAAATTTCTGAAATGTATATAATTCGTGAAGACTCTAAATTTAAAATTAAACAATATTTAATAGCTATGTAATTAATTTGGACATCTCAACTGACATTCCCTGCGCACTAATTCAAATTGCCATACGGCATTATTTAATATTTCTCCCAGCATATAAATAATGACCCCTTGTAGTAGGATACTGCCAAAATAGGAATACAATTCTTTACATTTTTTATCATTTAAGTAAGGATAAACCCAATAGCCACCAAAATATCGTATAATATGTAACCACAATATATAGGTTAGCATATACGATATAATTGTTATTAAACCAGTGCAAAATTCTGGATACTTGCGAAAAGAAAAGAACATTTCCATAAGCATTAATACGGTTACATTCGTGTGTAACATATGTAAATGCCATCTGTAAAGGAAGGTAAAAATTTTGTATAACAAAGTTTAAATAATATAATGTAACTTACTTCGGTATAACTTCCTGGAATGGTTGGGGAAAAAATTGTTCTCTATTCGTAAAATATAACACCCAGAAATTGATTGTTACAAAAAGAGCCAACGGAAATGCTAGACCACAGAAATAATTATTTTTAAACGTTTGTATAGTGTTAACTTCCTCGGGACAACTGGCATCGCCTTTGAAATCGCTTATAGCAGCAGTTAGGAAATACATAAATTGAATAAACTAAGAAATTGAATCGTAATTATATACAAATCCATTTTGAAGGAAACTCTTTACCATATTCTGTATTGATATGAATTTGAATTTGCCTCCCAAGCGATGATGCCATTGATAATCGGTTTCTGGAAATTGGATGTGTTTGAAATCGTAAAATATACCAAAACCTGTTGCAATTAGTGCCAAAATATGAAATAATAATAATAAAATCATTTTTTTTCACTTAGAATTTTGTTTTAAGTGTAAGATTTAATTTCAACGCTTAATTTTAATAATTTTGGATTTTTTAAAGCAACTTATTTTATTTTTTTAAATAAATAAAATTAAAATTTATCGATATCTTAGAAAAAGGAAACATGTTCATGTTTTTATGGCTGCATTAAAAAGTAGTGGAAGAAAAATACAATATTTATTCAAAAAATCTGTTATTCATATATAACGAGAAAAAAAAAATGCCAATTAAGAGAGTGCACTGGAATTAATAAGATGTGCTACCGATTTAAATTTGTTTGCTTAGTTTATATTAATAAGATGTGCTACCGATTTAAATTTTTTTTGCTTAGCTTATATTATAAAGAATTAGAATTTGAACTGACTTTAGTACGAATGATAGCGCCCTTCGTGAATATGGCCATGATATTCTTCTCGTTAAAAGGAATTTTGAATTGTTTTAATACTTCATTAGGTTAAACTCTGGATAATGTTTTAACAATTATTATAAAGGACAAATTTTTGTTAATTTAAAACATGTAGTGAACATTCAACGGCAGTTAGCGTTCAATACGACGATTTCTGTCACTACAACATCATGTATAATTAAATTCTATTAAATTTTACATCTAGTCCTCTTCATACTTACTTTCAATTCCAATATTCATAAATAGTTTCTCATTTTATAACAAGGCGAATTCATAGGAGGTGATGTTATTAGCCCAGCTGATTGCTTTTTTAAGTGCACGGGATTGTCAAATATTTTGTTTGCGTACAGTGAGCAAAAAAAAAACTAACACACACTACCTCGAAATAAATTTTAAACAAAAAATTTTCTATAAAAAGAAATTTATTGTCCTTAAGACTAAAAAAAGCTTAATAACTATTTTCTAAGACTACAAAAAGCTTAAAAACTATATTCTTATTATAAACATTTCTCTATTGGTTACGTATAAAGAAAATAATTGTCGAAACTAAGAAATTCCCACATCTTTAGGCAAAAAAGTGATGATTTTTTAACTATGGCTAACGGATTTTCTAGAAAGTCATCTTAAACAAAATCCTGTGGAATAATTTATTTAATAGTTTTTTACAATAAGTGTACACATTTTTTTGCTCACTGTATATACATTCATTGTTTATTTATTTTTTATTTCCTTTTATATTTGTATTCTACACAATTTATAATTTATTTAAATATTCTTCATGTCCTGGCACAACTTTTATTATAGAATCCGCTCTTATGCTTCCCAGAATCCCCCTGAAGGTCGTTATACCTTAGTGGTAGCGCAAATCAGCCCGTATTTTAAAAATTATTTTCTTTAAATTTGTTTTACAAAATTTTTTTTTATAAACAAAAAGAAACAAAAGAGAAATAATGACACAAAATAACAACTTTATGTCATTGTATGGATTCGCCTTTGTCGTTTCTGGCTTACGGCGAATTTCATTTGACATAACCGGGCACACAAAAACAACAGAAAATACATGTTGTTTTTGTTAAAAAAACACTGCGAATTGAGTTGTTGTACTACTGACACTACCTTATTGAATTTGCCTTGTTTTATAATCAATTTTTTTTTATTATTTTTATTCAATGTCATATTTGGTTTTAAGAACTTTTTAATTTATTCAAATTTGTTTTATTGTTGCAAAAACGTAAATAATTTTGTTTTTCTTTTGTTTGGTGCGTGTGATATGAGTTAAAAATATTATGTTTATTATTTTTTCAATTTTTTTTTGTTAGTTAATACAGGAAAATTTAATTTCAAACAACTATCACTAGAAATTAGTCACGTGTGTAAAATATTTAAATTAAATAAGTTGACTTGAGCCTTAAGAAATGAAGGCCATTTGATTTTTGGTTAATAATTTAACTCCTGCTCTAAAATTTAAATACCTACTAATTAATTTATTATTTTAAAATTATGTCACAAAGCTTTCAAAGTGTAGATTTAGAATTATCATAAGAACAATTTTGTTTTATTTGCTTTTATTTCGTAAACTATGAAGATTTCCTTTAAAAAGACCATTTTGTTGTAATGTAAAGAAAAGGCTACATTTGAATTCGTAAAATATTGACTAATGTACGATGCTTTACTTATGTTTACGTTGGGCCATTTTAAGTTCCTTTGACCACACAATATTATTCATTACTTCACCGAACATATACAAGGCTAAGGTGAATACCAGTGAGCCCACAAAGAAAACAATACGTTGGGGTAATTGTAAAACTTCCAAAACGGGATAAACCCAAACACCAGAGTAGTGTTTAACAACATGCAACCATACCAGATAGCACAGCATGAAAACAGAAAGACCAGCAATACCTTTAGGTCTGGAGGGATAGGCACGGAAAGAGATAAACATTTCCAAAACGATAAATACCACAATGTTTGTATGCATAATATGATTTAACCAGCTAAAAACAATTAAAGAAAGGAAAAGTCGTTAAAGAGGATAAAAATAATAAACACTTCCTAAACTCTTACCTAGGAAATACAGCATCTAACACCTTGGGGAAGACCAGTTCACGATCAACAGCATATAGACCCCAAAATGTTATTCCCACATTTAAAGCGATTGGAAAGGCAAATGTGGCCATCATATAATCTTTAATTTTGCGTATCAATGGCAATTTTTTCGGAGCTACTTCATTGCTGCCCACAAAATCATTTATCAATGAAATTGTAAAGTACAAGGCTTGTATAATCTGTAATAAAATAAAAATTACAAAACTTTTAGCAATTAATTTCCAAAGTATTAGTATTATTAGGTAACTCAGTCTGTTTTTAAGCCAATAACATTAAAATGCTACTTTTGCATAGGAAATTATAAAAAAAATATAGTTTCATATTAAATGTTTATGATGTAGGTAGGATACGCATAAAAAAGACGTAGCGTAAAAAAAGTAAAATAAATTTTTATTGTTGATTTCGAATTTTGAATTAAGAGACCTACATCCCTGAGAAAAATAAACCACTTAGGAAGCTCTCATGATAGATTTATATTAACAACGAACATTATAGGAAGGTCAGACCTGTCGCCTCTTGACTTGAGACTGGACTTGGGGTTGAACTTAAGATCTAAAGTTCCTCACCGTCCTACCCAATACATGTTTACGATAGGCCTAATTTTTAGGTAACAAACAAGGCATACCTTTGTCCAAGAACCTGCTTCTGGAGACCAACTACCCATTTCTGACGTAACGAATAACAAGTCTCTATCCTTTTCATAAGTGGTTCACTTAGATTTTTATTCAAATGGTTCAAAATTGCCCCTGAGCAATCTTTTTCTTTATAATTCTATAGAAATTCTCCACATTTGCAGCTATAGTACGTGTATATTATTTCTCAGCTCCCTACTGTTATATTTAAGAGTGAATTCTATCACCTTCTGTCATCAAATCCTGAACGACAAAAAATCTTTCCTCTTAGCTTTGCAACTGTCGAACAATGACTGGAAATCGTTTTGTAGGTCTCTGCCTCTGAACTTGTATACTTGGATGGCAGAGGCGTCGTTCGACTTTAAAATTAAAATGGTCAAGTCTACATTCCCATTACAATTATTATTACACACATCTTTTTTATTTCAATCATTAATACGCACGTATTGGAAAACCTTATATATATATGTTTTAAAACGGACAATTTATTTTAATAAAAAAATATACAAAACGCTAAATTTTTTTTACAAAATTAAATAAAATCCGTCAAAAGAGCATTACTTAGATTAGGTTTAAAAAAGACTATCCAGCAACAACAACAAACAATAACGATAAGATTAAAACAATTGTAGACTTTGACATCCATTCATTTTAAGTTAAACTTTCACCTGTTTTTGAGTAGAGATTTAATTTAGAAAAAATTTAAAACATACCGCATCTAAAAATGTTAAATATTTAAATTTGCCACCAAATGGATTGTGCATATTCTTATCAGACACCGGAAAATGTACGTAGGTATAATCATAATAAATGGAGTAGGAAAACTGTACAGCTGCCGTCAAATGTACTAAAATGCGTAAACTATTGTAAACTCCAGTATAGGCGGTTTGAGCAATTGTATTTCCTTTATTTTTTGCCATTATGCTTATATTAAATTCACTTTAAAAAACAAATTCTAAAATACCAAACCGCACAAAACGCACTGCTTATGAAAACTAATCAATTTTTTGCAGATTAAAAACACAACATGAAAAAACTAAAAAGAGAGGGAGAGATAGACCTAAAAAATTAAGAGAGTACCAGTATTGCCATGTTCTTGATTTATTATTAAGATTTGTTAGAACAATTTCGGGGCTGTTCACAAACAGAAAATAATAAAAAATAAGATGGCAAAAATTTTAAATGATTTAATTAATTAAATATATAAAAAACAATTTTTTTACATTTTTAAACAAAAGCAATTGATTGAGTTTATAAATTCAGAAGTTGGTAAAAAAAATTTTAAAATTTTTCAAATTATTTATTAAATAAATAAAATTCATAGATAGATAATCTACGCGATATATTAAACGATTCTTTATTGTTATATATTTTCATGACCTAGTTGCATAAAAATATTATGAAGCAAATCAGTTTTCAAATTAAGAAATTTAGAATATCTAATAATAATACATTATTTTTTAATCCATTAGATAGTAGGATACATTTTAGAACAAGTTAAGGATCTAAATTTATAATAGCAAAATTTTTTTCTGTATTGCAAAAATAGATATTAATTGAAGTGTTAACTGCGATACCTTCGATAATGTTACCTATAGCTTACTAACATTCTAATAATAATCTAAACACAATTGAAATATTGATTTTTAGTGGTTTATAAATTGTTTTATAGAAAACAAGTAATCCCAGGAAGAAGAGGAATGCAAACATTGTACAGGAAAATTGTTTTTCAACGCACATAGGACATGAGAAGGCAACAATTTAATCAATAAACAATTGAAATAAAAAATAAAAAGTTTTATTTAAGTATAAAACGACTCTTTGTCCATATTGTATGACCTTTTTTTGAAATTAGGGGTCAGTTTAATATCGATGGGATATGAATACATATAAATATTCATTCATAGTTTGTTAATTAAACTTAAGTATATTGGAGTATACTCTTAAAGAAAATCGATCGCTTCGTCGTTATATATGTAAGTGACAGATTGACAAAGAGTATGAACTCCGCACACTTCTACCTGTGCCATCAGTGGTAACATAATTCGTAGATACCATAAAAACTTATTTTTTCGAATTTCCTTGATCAAGGTGATAACAAAGTAAATAAACGGAAATGTTAGACTTTTTAAAATAATATCGATATTTCACATTCTATTATTTCTTTTGAAATTTCCGCTGGAAACTTATTATTAAAACTAACATACATAGTTGTGGGTTACAATGTTACTTGTTATTATAAATTTAACACATTCATTTTGTTTAATAAATCAATATTATATATTCTACTCCTTAGTTTCTTGTTCTTCATCATCGTCATCAGATGACGACTCCAACTTAATCTCTGTTAATTCTTGTTCTTCTTCATCTTTTGTATCAGCAACATCCGTCATGTCGGCAATTTCCTTTTTGTGCTGAGGAACAACCTTTTTTATATCTTCTGTTTCTTTTTCTCGGGCTGCTTGAGATGTCGAGGGCATTTCACCAAACATTGGATTATCGAATGCCTGTTCACGCACTCTACCGCTTTCGGGATCATAGGCCATAGTAAAACCTTGTTTCTTATTTACGTTTTCCGTATTTACAGTTAGTATGCTAGCTCTGGTATTGTCGAAGCGGGCAAAAACATTATTTGGTCGATTAACAAACGAACGCCAAATACGTGGGTCATAAATCCATCTTGGTATGTAATGTAGATAACGGTTATCAGGATAATAATAGGCAAATATGACTAGGGCCACTATTGAGACAAAAATTAAGCACAAGAAAATTAAAAGCATAGATCCAAACGTTATATTTGGATTATATGGCCTGCCTGAAAACTCAAATCCATATACACTGTTATGTAACAAATTTAAAGCTTCTAACCAGTTGGTGGTTTCATTAAGATATTTCATAAAGTCGACACTTTTTCCTGCATAACTATCACGATCTACTATGACGGCCTGCAAGAAATTGCCATAATTTTCAGAATTTACAAAGTTCACATAGAATTCTAACTCCTCTTGCAGAGATTTTTCCTTTAGACCTGTTTGAATAATATTCTTGAGCTTATGTAATTTATTTTCCTCACAGTATTCCACAGCAAATTTTAATGTAGTACCACAAATAGCACAGCAACTGCCATACGGAACTATGGGTACAAGACAATGTGGTCGTGGACAAGTATCGATGACATTGTGACATATGGGCTCCGTAAATGTATTGAAATCTTTATGGCAACCGCAAACATCGTTGTGATAGTATTCGATGTTAACACCAGCTTGGTTTTTAAAAAGATATTCACCTAAGTCTGTATACATTAGCTGTCTTAAATAATCCTTTGACAGTAAGGAACCAGCAAAACTAAGTTGACCTAGTCTTAAATAGGGTGTATATTCCAAATCAATAGCCAAAGGTCCATTACTTTTTATCACTACTGATTCATTGTTACAAGGCACTCTTTCCATATCTGGTATGGCTGTGTTTTCTTGTTGCTCTTTAGATGAACGCCATGTTTTGGGATCCAGCCATTTGTGTATAGTGGCAGGTTTTATATAGGCTTTACCTTTATCACAATCACGCTCTTGAGAATTACCGCCTAATGTCACAATTGAATCTTGTTGCAATAAAATCGCACCATCTTTAGGCAAAACAAATCCTCCAACATCTACGCTTTTGGGTAAAGGTAGCAAAGCCTGATACTCTTCGGGAAATATAACATTTTCGCGTGCACACGGTAAATAGTCATCAATCCATGCAGAAGGATCATTAAAGCCAGGATTATCGATTAACCATTTAGTAGATTGTGTTGATTTAATTAAAACTACTACGAACCAAAGAACTTTTTTCAATAAGTGGCCGTACATGTTTATTTAAGGCGAGTTTGGAAACTGAACTGAACTAAATATCAAATAGACAGAAAAGCAACAATAAGGTCTGGCGAAATATTTAGGGGCGTATCGGTTTTGTACTTGTATATCTATTTTAAATATTTTTTTTTGCATATGGTGATAACACACAGTGGAGTAGTAAGTAGTTCAATTAAGAATAACAAAAATTAAATTTTTGAAGAGATTTTTAAATTGTAAGAAGTTAAGTCTAAACTTAAAAAAAAAACTTATGTAAAGTGTTAAAAAATTAATTCTATCTGTGATAATCTCGTGTGATCCATTAGTGGCATACGGTGTGATCTTTGAGAGAAGCATGTACTACAATATGTAGAAATTTGATTATTTGTTTACAATGATTTCGCTTGCTTTTTATTGTACGCAATTGAAAAGTTACTGGACAACGGTTTTTCATAAGAGCAATCTATTTTCGATAGTATAAAATAAAAAATAGTAACGATGTTAGCCCAGGAAAAATGTTTCTCAATTCATTAAGAGCTTTTGACTTCCAAGTATTTGTGTTTACTCTTCAGCAATAAAACAAAACGAATAAATAAAATGCCTAGAGTAAATATAAAAAGTAAAATACATTTATATGTGCATATACGGTAAAATGTAGGACACTATAAAAAAATTTTTTTAAATAAATTTTACCTTTTAATGACAAATAAGCATTCTTGTTGCCTGGTGTAGTCGATGCCAAATGTTAAGGCGATAAAGATCAATTATGGTATGTTTTCTTTTTACAAGAGTTTATTTTTATTAAATTATTTCACACAATTAAAGACATCTTAATGGGTGGAAAATCTGTGTAAACACATTTTCATTTTATCATTTATAATGGAATGGAAACATTGTTTTTGTAATAAATTTATAATTTTTATACCACAAAGCGTGCATGCAAATGTATAAACATTTGGGTCAACGAGTAGCCTTATTTTGTTGCAAAGAAAAGAAATACATTTTGATTAATTTTCCTTTTGTATCATGTGTAATTTTAATTGTTTAAAAAAGAAAAGTTGAAAGAAATTATTGGTTTTTGCTATGGAAAATACAACAAAGAAATACGGTATACATACATACATACATATGTGTATAAACAAGTCAAAGACATTTCTTTTGATACAAAAAAGAGAAAATTCAAGGAAAAATATGGACCATATTGAAAAAAACGAAAAAACTTAATATTCTCTACTTTAGTTTAAAAAATGATTTTTTTGAATCATAAAATGTTTAAATGGTTGGATTTAAACAAATAAACAATAGATTTAATAGTTTCTTTCATTCCAAAGGCACTAAAACCCAATGACGAACAATGACGCTAGAGGTGTTATGGTATCAATCAGCAATATCGTAGTTTCAGCAAATAAATCAGTCATATAACATCGAATAAATATTGTGTTATATAGATATGCATATATGTATACTCTTAAAAAGAAATTGTTCATTAAAGAATGGCAAATGTTTAAATACTATTTTAACAATATAAATATACTGTCCATGAAGAACTACAAAATTTAGTAGGAAAGTTAAGTTAATTATTTATAAAATTAAATGTTGTAGATGTTACTTTATTAAACATTCCATATAAGAACCAATTCCAACGCACAAATAAATGTTGCTTTTGCAGTAACGATTATTTCCCTACTCATCCAGAGCTAGACAGTAACACATGAGGATAAAGACAATTTCCACCTTATCCTCAAATCCATCAGTTCCATCAAAGTTAATACATGAGAATACCAACTCTATAGTCATGCCCTACAATAGGACAGTATGCAGTAGTACGATAGACAGCCACAAATAAAAATAAAGACACACAGCCTAGTATATCCTAACACGCGCTCTCATGCTACCAAATGAACATTTTTTATTCCATTTAGCAGCTTTCGTAACTTCGAGTCCTCAATATTTTATGGATGATACAATACCAGACATAATTCATCAGAAAAGTGGACTGGAAGAAGTTAAATAACAGTTACAGACAGTTGTTTTTAGAACTGTAGGACTGTGTAGATTTACGACATTATCGCATATGGACAATGTTTAACAAAAAATAAATAAAAATTTTCTACGTAGCTAAAAAAATTATAAAGTGAAGAAATAAAATTGTTCTTAAACAATTTGTTTAAATTTTTATGTTAAAAAAAATAAGTGTTACAAACATGTGTAACTTTAAAAAATATTTCAAATAACACGGTGCGACAGTCAAAATACACCCAGACAATGAAATGGTGTAGGTTGTGAATTTTGTTGAGTAGAACTCAAAAATACTTTTTTTTATATTTCTCAAACCCTCCAAACTTGTTTTTTTTTTGACAAAAGCGGTATTTTTGATCTTTTCACACAAAACTATTGATTACCCAAATATTTTTTAACCTATTTTCAAAATCCAGAATTTTTTGAAAAAGGGACAGATGAGCCTTTAAAATGATATACATAAACAAGTGTTTGATCGGGTAAACTTGGAAAATATGAAATAAGTGATGACATTCTGATATTCGCTCAAACGCGAAATCGACACATTTTCTGATAAACAATCAAGATCCATCAAAAATTTCTGAAAAATTTTTGAACTAAAAGTTCATTTGAAAAAATATATATATAAAAAATATAACACGACTGTTATACTATTTAAATAATAACTACGGTAATTTTCGGTTAAATAATATATATAGTATGTATGTATATCGTTTCAAAGACCCATCCCACTCCTTTCTAATAAGGTTTAAATTTTAGACATCGGTTCAGAAAAGTTTGTGTAATCAACAAATTTGTGCGTAAAGTCCAAAAAAACAGTTTTTGTCACATAAAACAAGTTTGAAGGGTTCAAGAAATATAAAAATAATATTTTTGAGTTCTACTCAACAAAACTCACAACTTACACTATGTCATTCATTAGCTGGGTGTATTTCATTTTTTTTATTTTGTCGCATACTGTAATTAAATAGCATCAAATATATTTTTAGGAAATAATATAACAAATAATAACTTACCAAACACCAATATGTTAAAAACTGCAATTTTTTTTCCATTGAATCCGGTACCATTCTTCTGACTTCGGCATTTTGCAGCTTATAACTCCGCTGTGTTTCAAATTTATGAAAATAGAGCGCATAAACGAATTGACCCAGTGCTAATAAATGTATTATCGTAACGAATATACGCGATTTATATAATTCAACTTTCGTCATTTTGAATTTCTTTAATACTACTTAAAGTACGAAGTTCTTTTTTACTTTTTGCAGATAACCTAATTTGAAAAAAAAATATTTTAAAATTGCATAATAATAACTGATGTTTTTTTCTAAATGTTGCTTTAGTTCATCAATAAATAGCTTCAGAATTTTATGTGTAATAAATTTGTGTAACCAATTAAAATATGTTCAATTATAGAACGATAATCTAACAGACTATTAGCTATCTAACTGTATAAAGCGAAACCACAAATATATTCGCCAACTATTGTCTTTGGTAATTTAGGTCAACTGTATTACAGGCTTACTTCAAAGAAAATGCTATATAAGTCTTCACGTATGGAAAACTCAACAGATTTGATGTACCTGAACACACACATTAGAGATTGATATCTTACGCGTCACCGCATAGCATTGAATTCTGTCACCCTTTAAATTAAACCCTACTTTTGCTATACAGCCGTACCGATTACTAAAGCGAACTTAAATGACATAACCATAGCGAAAACACTTAGTTACGCACATAAATGAAATGAATAACTGTATGATTTAGTAGCAGAACTCCGAATATTAGGTATTATGTTTGCAAATATAATTAATAAATTTATCTAGAAAAAATGGAAGAGGTTGGGATATATGTATATATATATATATATGTATGGCGTGTGTACGTGGTTTACGTGTACAATATTTTTTAAAATGTATATCAAAATATTTGATAACGTTTTTACTTGATACCGATTATTATTTATAAATACTAGTACAAATTAATGTTTTAAAACATAGCACAAAGCATACATCTACAGTAGTGATCGGCGCCAATCGCACTCGGGGACCGAACATCTTCGGTTTTTTACACACATAGGACACTAACATCAGGAATGCTCGTAAAAAAGAGAGTAAAAGGGCATTCACTTGCTTGTCAAACATCTAACAAAGAAGGTTCATGTCACTTTTTTTCAAGTTTCAATTATACACCCCAAGAAATATTACGATAGGATTCACTAATATCAATGAGAAATTATCGCGATTTTTGGAAGAATATTTGTGAAGTTATATACGCTGTCTTTAGGGATTTAGTGCTGTACACATTTTCTATATTATCCACATACATAAATGAAACCTGAAAAAAAGCGACAGCGTTAGAAGCTGACAATCAACTGAATGCATTTTTACGAACATTGTTGATATTCGCGTCCTGTGTGTAAAAAACCGTAGATGTTTGATCCCAGGAGGCGGTTGGTGCCGACCACTGATCTACAGTCAATTAAGTTAAACAATACTTTTAATTGCAAAAACTCATGGAAATGCCCATAAATGTAGCTTACAGATGTATACTCATACGAAATATGTATGTATGAAGCCGGTCTTAGAAGTGTTCGTAAATAACTACCGACCGAGTGGGTGAGTGCGCTGAATGAATGGATGACAAATAAACAAACAAATAAAAAATTCATATAAACAAATAGATTTAATATAAAACATTATCTCATTTCAATCTCAATCATTCCCTTCTTCTTCACATTACATACTCGTACATACATATGTACACACATTCAGTACAATATTATTATAATACAGACAAAGTCGCATCAATTCTATTCTCATTTATTTAACAAATTTTATAATTTGAAGAAAAATAAAAAATTAAAAATGATTAGAGAATATTATAAAACTTATTGAAGCATTTCAATTTTACATGCTGCAACAAAAAATTCTACATTGACACTTAAAGAAAATTAAATCAATATTTGTCACACATAAAAAGTATGAAACTGGGACTGAAGACGACTGAAGACAGTGTGTGATTGTGTGTAATGATTTTAAATTTAAATATGAAACTTTTCAAGTGCTCGCTCTCCTTTTTATAACATTCTGATACACGAGATGTACTCTTATTTATATAATAAAGGATACATATATGTATATGTTAGTATGTATGTATGTATGTATGTATTTGTACATATTATATTTCCTTAAATAATCTGTATTTGTAGACATGTTATGATTTTTTTGGATTTTTTTATTTTTCGTTAATGTTTTATTACACTTGCTATTATATGAGGACGTCGTCCGTTATTCAAAATAATATTACCGCTACGACTGCACGATTTTAACTGTGAAATACTACTGCGGCAAACGAGTACAATGGAAATTGGTAAGCAAAACAAAATGTTGCTTTATGTACTCAATGCCGTATTATATGTACAGATATTTTTTCATACGCAAAAACAAAAAATATCAAAAAAATACATGTAGCATTAAATGAGTAAGAAGTAAGATCAGAGCTTCAAAGGAATTTATTTTATAACACATATCAAGTGGTTCCTTTTTGTCTCCTAAAGTGTTTATTGGACTATTATTAATTAAAATTTAAGATATATTTCTGAACTTTGTATAATTATTATTATTTTAGATGAGAAAAAATTCAACCTAGATGATCCAGGTGATTTCATTTATAATAGGAGAGATATTTACAAAAGGAACCAGGATATTTTTCTAAAAAGAATATCGTTGGCGTATAATTAATGGAATCAGGAAATTAGGCCTTTATATTATGTCGATACACAGCAGTTTTGGACCATAACACCAATGGAGAACAGCTTTCAGAGTAACTATAAAAGGTAGTTAACAACTTTCAAACTGGAGCGCATAGAATTCGTGGATACATACATACATAATTGGCCATTACAACCCTTCAGTCAGGATTACGGCCTAGCTTCTCACACCACTCATGTTGTGTGCGTTAATTTTATACGTGAGTGGCGGGACCTACAGTTTAAACGTCGACTCCGAACGACAGAATTTTGAGAAACTTTTCATGGCAGTTTATTTTACTCTCAGAGTTTTTGCCAGAAATCTGCTGAGAGGAAGTCACCGAAGAAATATTTTTTTTTCATATTTCATTTTTGATGTCTGACCTGGGATACGAACCCGGGCTTTACGAATAGTAAGCCAACACACTACCTACTACACCACGGCGACTACAATTCGTGGAATTCGTGGATAATAACTTATTATTTTTCATTTAGTCCGGGAATTTATCAGTCTTTTAAGCAACTGCTTGTATAAAGTAAACAACTACAAATGATGGAGAGAAGTTTTTTTAAAAATCCAAACTTTAATTTTGAGTTAAAAGCTTTAATGAGTGCGCATGACACTTAGCATGTTTGTAGTAAACATACCTTTACTTCAGGACCTAGGCAAGAAGTTTTATATTTCATAAATCTGATGTTGTTGTCGTATAACTCATATGTTGCGTGTAAATGCCCGAAAGTGATTAACCAGTAAACAAAACATTAAAAGCCATTCAACAGACACAGAAATTGTGTAAGTAGATAAATTCAAGAATTAGGGTTTAGTGAATAAAACTTCACTTAAAAATTAAAACCTTGAGCATCCTTTTAAATGTTTATTTTATATCGTATTGTATTTTATTTCCTTTCATGAGGAATCGGTGTTGACGTTTCAGAAAGTTTATACATAAGTCTATTTGTGAATTAAAGATAATGTTATCATTGTTATTAGTAACATTTACATACCTACAGATATACGTCTGTATGTATGTACAGTGGACAGCAAAAGTACGGCAATATGTTTTAGCAATTTCATGAATTTTAGCCAAAAGTTTGTATAAAAATTTGTAGTTTATATTTTTATTTTATAAATTTATTTCCGTCTTATTATAAAACAAACAATTTTTTAATGTTTTTATTTTTTGTACCCCAAAGAAGAACCCTGAGTAAATTTAAAATTCAAAGGCCTAATATATGAAAATATTATCCCTTGTATTTAGTAGAGTATCCCTTAAGGTCAAGCACTCCATTTAACCCATTTGGAAGTTTTATTTAGTGTTTTCTGGTGGCACCATGATCAAGTTTTTCGGTTGACTTTTGTTTGAGGTTTAGCGAATACGTAACCGTTCTTTCAAATGATCTCCTTGAAGTCATATCGGAACTTTGTGCAAGAGTAATTAAACCTCTGGGGATTTTTTTGTCAAAATATATTGCCGTACTACGACTTTTGCTGTCGACTGTATGTATATAAGTTTGTATACACAAATTTGTCAACGATTATCACATTATTTTTGTACAAAATTAGTATGTTAAAAATAAACTGCAACTTTATACATATATATGTATATGCTGTATGTACATATGGACGTAAGTACATACAGTTAGTAATACAATATATATGTACATTCTGATACACAATTTTGTTGATAATACTCGTACTTCTGACTTTTAGTATAAGTTTTTCATTAAGAAAGTCTTATGAAGAGATTGTTCATAAAACACAAGGCATTTCAAGTTCGTCTTTATTTATTCAAATACAAATTTAATACACACACATACAGAAAGAAATTTGTCATTCATATGCATATTTACACACATACATTATATATACATGCTTTTGGATCTATCTTTATAAATGACAAATGCTAGCACATGAACCCGCATATATATCGATTCTAATGTCATAATGAGGATAATTTGGCATTACTGAACCATATCTGAACCATACTCCAACACCAATAGGCGTTAAACTTGGAGATCTTAAATCTCAGTCTTTTTTTATTAATTCTAAGAAGTTCATTGTTTCGTGGGCTGCTTAGTTTGCCTCACTCATGAATATTGCTAAAACCAAATATCATATCATTATTAATTGATTAAAATAAAAGTTGTCAACATCGTAACCTATTTTCATATGACATATAGTTAGAAAATACCCTAGACCACATTGTGTTGCATTAAACAAATAGGTTCTCGTATAGATTAAAGAGAAAACTGTGTCTATGGACATGTATGCACATTTTCGGGTTTCACCAAAGTTCACCTTTCAATTTTTAACACACTACAGTTTTTATAAATGTACTCACAAATTCAAAAATTTGTGAAAGCTCTTTAAATTGTATATTAAAAAATCTTAAATCAAAGATACTTTACGGATAACAAATTAATTTTGAGAGATTTAGGTTTATAAGTGGATTACAGTGATTGAACATATGTATATTAAAGGAAATTATGATATTGTTATATGCAGTGCGAAAGAGATATTTATTTTATATACCTTCGAGGTAACAGCGCTTTTATAAAACCAGGCATATGTAGGTAATGTTAAGATTCATATTGGAGACAGCAAGCCTCACGAAAGTCAAGATTCCTTTGATAATTATTTCATACATTATGAAGTAAAACATAAAAGTAACAGAAGACAAAATACGTTCCCGCTGGGTGTTCTCAAAACGCCTCTCGTCTTCTTTTTACATTTTTTAATTCAAACAGCAATAATCTTCAGGAAACAATCATAAAATTGTGTATGCTATCATTTCACAGTGAATGTAAACGAAATAATAACAATAAAGTACTAAAGACCAGCTGTTTGATTTGTTTTTGTATAAGCGTAACCTCAACTTTTTTAATGGTTAAAAAATAATTTATGATATTTTAAAGAAAAAGACTAGTCAATACAAATATTAGGAAAAATTAATAACAGAATGTCTTTGGCTTCAAAAATTACATTAGCTGCATCTTTTGTCATAAGTGGTGGCATTATTGGTTATGTCCATTTTAAACAAACAAACGATAGGTAAAAAGCACAAAAGTACAAGATATTAATACCTTGATAAAAATGTATGAAATATGTAATTACAGAGAAAAATTGCATGAGGGAGTCGTTAGAGATATCGAGAGGCAACAAAGACGAAAAACAGAGAATACCTATGTACTGCAGCAACAAATTGATTTGACCAAGCAATTAAAACAAATGCAAGCCGCAGAAGAACCGGCAATAGTGCAACAACAAAGTTAAAAATATTTTGTTTTGTAATGTTTTGTTTATATAAAGCCCGTGATCTTTATTGATGCTTTTTAAAATAAACGTTTTGTTTGTGAATAATTAATTGTAAGGGGAGAACTTAATTTTAAGAAGATAGTGGTAATTTTTCAGTTATCATTGGAAATAGTAACGGTCGCCAATAAAGGTTACTCAGAAGATTTAATAGCGCCCTTTACGATTATCGCCGGCTGGACGTTCACGACTACGCGAACGACGACGATTTTCGCGGGAACGAGAGCGGCGACGTCTTGGCGAACGGGAACGAGAGCGTGTGCGACGTCTGCGGGAGTATAAATACCTAAAAGCGCCAAGTTAATCAAAATGTTTATTGGTCTATTTTTATATAAATTACCTTCTCAACTCTCGCGAAATGGGTTTCAAGTGCATGAAATTGCAAAAACCTGAACGTGTGCATTCGCCCATTTCATATTGACGACAGCATGCCTCACGAAAATCAGTTACTGGAGACAATTCCGAATAGACGGGTCGTCCACCAAACCATCTATTATTTAAATCATTCGCAGCCTTTTCAGCATCTGCCTCGTGTCGAAATTTTATATAGACATTACCAACCAAATGGTCGCCCAAGTTATCGCATACATTCATTTCTTCAATTTCACCATATTTATCCTCACATTCCACGAATACATCTTCAAAGAAATTATCATAATGTTCCTGCATTTCCTCATCAGAAACATTGGCTACCAAATGGGAGCCGTCAGCTGATTTGGCTGAATTTTGTGGATTTACATACAAGTTCTGCAGCAATACCGTCTGGGAAAATGTGGGCTTATTGTGGATCCTAGAACAACGATCGCCATGACGACAAGCTCCGATTTTAAAATAAAAAGAACAATTTACTCTGCAAAAAAAACGTACTTTTTTAATAACTATACAAAATACTTCCTCTGCTTATAGTACTTGTCTTTTTCAGTGCCAAAAATGGACGCCAAATATTCAGCCATGTTGTTGTTAAGAAAGCCACCTCAACAACAAAGGTTATGGTATATTTTTATGATAAAATTTTACAACTAGATATATGAAACAAATCTAAATAAATTATATCTTCATAAAAACTAAAATGTTAATTAAAAACTCGTAATATTTTTCTATTTTTGCACAAAAACTAAAGAAAACGCCGCTTGTTTTATTTCTTCACAAAATGCTTGTTCTTCTTTAACAAATGTCAAATATGTATTTAAAAATATGCACAGTTGCTAAAAGTGCACTCGACAATAAATAAAAATATTAAAGGGCTAAAATTATGCTGAATTTAATAGCTTATTGAATATTTTTAACAACAATTTTACTTATTAAATATATATCCCTTCCAATATATTATAATTTTATTTTTTATTGTGTTTCTTATTGAATATTTATAAATCTTTATAGCAAAGTTTATCCATTAATTTTCAAATTAAATAAACAGCTGTCATGACATCTCTGTTTTTTAATAACATTTTTAGCATCTATTATAGCACTTTTTGAATTTCTCGTGTATTTTCCTTGTACTTCTAGAAAAGTCCGTACAATTTATATAGAATAAAAGAGAATCTTCATTAAGAAGCCTACAATAAAATTTTTATTCCTCTGAGTTAAAAAGTGAAATTAATTAAGTCAAGTAATTGAATTACTCATTAAATAAATAAAATACATATATTATGGAAAAGGTAAAATAGAATTTAAAAGAAAAATAATAATTGATAAATTAATTTTTCTTCGATTTTTAAATGGTGGTAGGTAAATGAACTTAAGGAAAAAGGTAATAAAGCCCTAAATGCGGAAAATTATGATGAAGCTATTGCCGCATACACAGAAGCTATTGCTTTAGATGGTACAAATCATGTTTTATTTAGCAATCGCTCAGCTGCATATGCAAAGGCTGGAAAATTTGCTGAAGCTTTAGAAGATGCGGAAAAGACCATTACGCTGAATCCCTCTTGGCCCAAGGGGTATTCACGTAAAGGTGCAGCTGCCGCTGGTTTAGGAAACTTCATGAAGGCATTTGAGGCTTACAATGAGGGTGAGTTAATGTTGATTTCTATAATACTTGACATTGAAGAACCTAAACATCGATTTCCTATGAACTTGTAATTTTCCTGCATAAAAATTAAACATAACCTTAACTTTTTTGGTTGCGTTTTTCTTTTGTTGATGCAAAACAAGACTAGATGTTGCCAGATCTACCATAGTGTTTGCGGTTTTTATTTTATTAAAAAAAAAATTTTTTTAAATTTTAAATTCAAAGTTTAACCATTTTTTATGAAAAATAATATACGTATATGTATATAGATATATGTATACATATTCACCTGTATTACTCAGTGCGATAAAAACATAAAATAATTATACAAGCGTTTTTTTGAAATCTTAGAAATTCAGTTAGCATGACAAAAAATTTTCAACTTGGATGTGATGTCTCCAAACACTAGGTGTAGTAAAAGAATTGCAATTTTTGCATTAAATTAAATGCTTTATTAATCCTATTACGGTCAAACACAAAAGTAATTTAATTGGTCCTCATAGAAGTCTTCGCCTAGCAGCACAAAAAAAAGGAACATGTAGTAATAACATAGGGCTAGATACAGATTATGTTTTAAATGCATAAAACCCTTCAACCAAGCGCATAAAATTTATGGTTATCGAAATTTATGTCGGGATACTGTAAACCAAGAATATACATTCGAATTAAAAGGTTGGTCGTAGGGAAGCGTCTCACCGTATTCCCCTAGCCAAGCCCTACTGAAGTTAAATACGGAATTGACTGTGAGTTAACCACTACCTTTTCGCGTGGTTATGTGTGATATTTTTCATCACCAGTTATTATATTTTACATTCACAAGGTTTTAGTGTGATGGTCAGTTCCTTTGCTAATTAAATATATAATTATATTATAATAATAATATATATAATAATTTGTTTGGTTATTATAATAATTTGTTTCGTTATCACACTAAATATTCACACTTTGTGTTATCGACAAAGTGTTGACATATTATTGAGGGGAAGTACTAAATAAATTACAAAAAATACTAGTTAGTTCTTTATTGAAAACTAAAATTGGTAGTTATGGATTCGTTATAACTTTGTGTCAATGAAAATTGTCTATACTAATTCTATAGGATAAAAATGTACTCAGTCTAATAATATGGCAATGGATTTATTATCTCGAAATGTATATCTTTATATATTAATAGGCCTGAAATACGATCCAACAAATAATATACTGTTGCAAGGTCGTCAAGAGGTAACTGCTGCTGTTTTGCAGCACATGCAGGCGCAAGGTATGGGAACACCAATGGATGTTGATCCTCCAACAACTAGAACTAATACAACAAAGTCTGCAGAGAGCGCGCAGAAGCCAGAGCCACCCAAACCCGCTGAACCGAATTTAGAAGACATGACAGAGGAGGAACGTAAGAAGTATTTAGCTAGAAAAGAAAAAGAAGCTGGTAATGTGGCCTACAAAAAGAAAGATTTTGAAGTCGCTTTGAAACATTATAATGCCGCCCTAGAATTAGATCCTACAGATATAACATACTATAACAACATTGCCGCAGTACATTTTGAGCGTAAAAAGTATGAGGAATGTATTGAAGCCTGTGAAAAGGGCATTGAGATCGGCCGTGAAAATCGCGCCGATTTCAAGCTGATTGGCAAAGCTTTTGCCCGCATAGGTAATTCGTATAGAAAAATGGAAGACTATTATAAGGCAAAGACATACTATGAAAAAGCCATGTCTGAGCATCGTACGCCTGAGGTGAAAACTTCGTTGAGCGAAGTTGAAACTAAAATCAAAGAATTAGAACGTAAAGCCTATATTGATCCAGTTAAAGCAGAGGAAGAAAAAGAAAAGGGTAACGAGTTGTTTAAGAAAGGAGATTACAGCACTGCCGTTAAACACTACTCAGACGCTATACGTCGCAATCCAGATGATCCAAAGTTGTATAGTAATCGTGCAGCCTGTTATACCAAATTGGCTGCTTTTGATTTGGGTTTAAAAGACTGCGAAATGTGCATTAAATTGGATGAAAAGTTCATTAAAGGATATATACGTAAAGGAAAAATTTTGCAAGGTATGCAAAAGAATTCCAAAGCATCGGCGGCATTCCAAAAAGCCTTAGAATTGGATCCTAATAATGCTGAAGCCTTAGAAGGCTATCGTCAATGCGCTCTTAACCTGCAGCGTAATCCTCAAGAGGTCTTGAAAAATGCCATGGGCGATCCAGAGGTACAACAAATTCTTAAAGATCCCGCTATGCGCTTGATACTAGAACAAATGCAGAATGACCCAAATGCTGCTAAAGAGTAAGTTAAAGAATATTGATTGATAAAAATAGTTCATTTTAATAATTTTTGTCTTATTTCGTTATAGACATTTGCAAAACCCTGCGATAGCTGATAAGATTATGAAATTAATGGAATCGGGTGTTATACAAATTCATTAAAAGCCGATCAGAAATAACAACAATTACTTTCCAAAAAAAAAAAAGAAAAAAACAAATAGAAAAGAAAATAAAATAAAAGTAATCTGCAAACCTATACATGTAAACAGAACAAACACAAAAACGCTAATTGTATTTAAATTTTCCATTTTCCTAAATTCAGTATAAAGAATTTGTTTCAATTTGTTTATTTATTTTTTTTACCTCTAATTTTTATAAAATTTTTTAAATGGTTTATTCGACTTCCAATAGAAAAACCTAGCTTAGCAATTTATTAAGAATTTTATTATTTGGTTTAGAAGAGATTCAAATATACTTATATAATTTTTAAGGTCTTAAAGGATTTCTGTTTATATAATACAGATATTTATAACTACAAACAAAAGGAAATACTGCTTTAAACTTACCAACAAAAAACAAATCTACTTAATATTAAACTATTAACAATAAATCTATTGTTTTATTATAAATATACAAGAAAAGAATAAACTATTTCTCAACTGATATAATTTTGTTTACTAAATTTCTTTCGTACTCTTATTGACAATCCTAAACCAATAGAGGTTACTAAAATAAATTGTAAAATTTCGCGAAATGGCACATTTGGAAATGAATCTAGATCAGAATTGGTGGACAGTATGGGTAAGGGATAACACACGCTAGACTTATAAATCACTTGTCCGTGTGGAGGTTTATCTGGTAGTGTACTACAGTCACTGGCCGATATTTTTAGGGTGTGTTTGCTGTGCTTAAATATTTCGACCAGAACATGTGTGCCTCAGTAAACATATAGAAATTACAGTGAATGAAAACGTTTCCCACCCAAGGCCTATTTACAGAGTTGCAAGCATTTCAAAAACAATTTAATATTAAAACGCCAATTTATGAAAAAACATACTTATAAGTTGTTAATGCTATTTAAATTGCATTGGAAGCCTATTTATTATTATTTATAATCGTTAATAAAAATTCAAACGCTCTTAAATTAAATCTATTAATTCAAAAAAAAAAAAATAATTCAAGTACTAAATATTGCAACTGTTCATGACATCAAGGTATAAATATACGGCAACTTGTTTGAACAGCTGGTTAACAGAAATTGATTTTACTTTGTGCCACAACAACAAGTTTATTATTTTCTAACGACTGTCGCTTAATAAAAACTGTTATTGACTTACTATAAAACTAAATTCTTATGAAAAACAATATAATAAAATTGTTCTTAAATAATCACATATAAACTTTTCGGTAATAACAGTGTATACGTTTAGTTAGGTGTTAATGCATAAACAATTGAATTGAAAATGTGAATTACTTAAAGGCTATAAAAGGTAATGAATGGGAACCACCCCCACTTAACAAAAAGTAATGCCGGTCATTGTGGGCATGTTGTATTGTCCTATATCATACTATGTTTTTGAGAACAAATGAATTTATGGTGAATTTGTTTGTCCATTTTTGAAAATCGTATTAAATTTTCGTGAAATTGTCAATCAAAATAATACATGTTTTTCTACTTACTAATCGAGCATACTATTTGTTGGTATAGGGTGCAATCAATCATTTTTAAAGTGTTCTTGTTTTGCTATAACAAACATGTCAAATAGAGGAAGTGGTATAAACAAAGGCAGATAAAAATTCAATAAATAATGAAATTACATCTTTTATCTACAAATTTATAAAAATTCAAATAATTGTGATTGGTAACAAATTTCAGCTCGGATTCAAATACAAAATATTCATCAATTCTAAAAGGTATTAACAATAGCAACAGAAGTAAGCTTTTAACAAAATGGCTATTGTTTGGCGTGAATTGTTCCCCACTAAGTTAACATTTCTAATCTTCATATTGTATATGTCCTTGTTCATAGGACAAGGTAAGAAACTCTAATTTAATATTGAAACAAAATTTATATTTATTAAGTATATTTTTCTTTCAGGTATTTTTGTCACTGCTTCTCAGGAGTCGAATAATTCTTATAGTTATAATACGATAACAGTTGTGTTGTTAACAGAAGTCTTAAAACTTATCGTTTCCGCTACACTTTATTGCCGAGAGTAAGTTTTAAATAATTAACACGTACACAAAATTACTTCTTATCAGCATTAGCGGAAAAACACTAAATGCGCGTACTTGTATTTACTTTTAGAAATAACTTTACATCACTAATCAAAGATGTTCGGAAGGACTCCAAAGTTATGATGCTTTACTTTGTTCCAGCATTTTTATATTGTTTGTACAATAATTTAGCATTTGTAAACTTGTCAACATTTGATCCCACAACATATTATTTGTTATTGCAATTGCGAGTCGTTATCACTGGAATTTTATTTCAAGTAAGTGAGCAAGCAAGTAACCATTGATAAAAACCGCGCTTATCTTATTTAATGTTTCGGTTAAATAACATAAATAGCTTCTATTATTAATTTATGACGCAAATTTCTCTAATTTATTGACAATAATGATCGATTTAAAAACAACCATGTAAGAAATTTGAAGACTTGACAAAACCTATTTACAGTTTTTTGTTTTTTGCTTTAGAGTTCAATAACCGCTTCTTATTCAGTTGTGTAAGCGTTTAAGAATATAGTGCACATATATAAAAAACTATCGGACTTGTTTAAAATTTGATATTTCTAAAACGTTTCAATTATTATAGGATTATCGTTGCTTGTTGTTTTTTTCACTAGAACCATATATTCATCTTTAAAAAAATATTTTAATTTTTGTTTACAGATAATCTTTAAAAAATATCTCTCACAAAGACAATGGATATCTTTAGTACTTCTTACAGCCGGCTGTATGTTAAAGCAATTAAATTTTAATGGACTTTACGCCACAACCAGTGATGATACCGAGCAATCGATTACCAAAAATTCTAATCAGGATATTGCAGACGATGTGAAAGCTCATCCATTAACGTTTGAGAAAAACATGAGCGGCTTTGATTTCAGTCTGTCAGCCGTTTTGATTTTAGCCCAAACTATATGTTCATGCCTAGCGGGAGTCTATAATGAGTATCTACTTAAAGACAAAGGTTCCGAAGTAAACATATTTGTGCAAAATGTTTTTATGTATCTTGATTCTATTGTATGCAATGTAGTAATATTACTAATTAGTGGTGATTTTTGGTCAGCTTTTACCACGGATAGTTTATCAGCTATTTTCCGTTTTAAAGTAATTATTATAATAATTAACAATGCGGCCATAGGTATAGTAACAAGTTTCTTTTTAAAATATATGAATTCTATTTTAAAGACCTTTGCCAGTGCCTTGGAATTAATGTTTACAGCGGTCTTATGTTATTTCCTATTCTCCATACCAATTTATATCAATACAGCTTTAGCTATAGCCATTGTATCTTTCGCCATTTATTTGTATTCACAAAGTCCTGTTGTTAATTTAGGCAAGGTACGTCCTTTAAATAGTTTAAGTGAGGCTAACACTTCGAGTTCAACGTCACAAGAAAAACGTAAATTTTTAGATTCTGAAGGTGATACCGATTTGGAAATGGATATGGTGTAGTTAGAACATGTGATTTATGTACATATTACTATAATAATTTAAATATTTGTTGTTCATAATTTAACTCTTACTCTTATAAACTTATTTTGTATGTATGTATATCTTTTCTTTTATAATTTAAATATAATAAAAAAAACATAATTTTATTATGTAAATCTCATTAAAAAATTAACGGTACTGAATTTGTTATTAGTTTATATGCGATATTCAAAATATAATAAAATATAAATATTCTAAAATCATAGAATTAAGTATGATAAAATGTAGTACCAATAACGGTAAAAATTTTAATATATTATGAGTAAAACAAAATCTTGTGATACTCTATTGATTTAATCACAAGTTAAACATAAATATGTTTGGAAATACATCATCACCTAATTTTTTCAATGGCCAATATTTGAGTTTCAAATATTTTTATTGCTTTCCCAAAAGCACCAAATTTTATTCAAAACTTACACAGTCTTACAAAAGTTTACAAAGGTTTAATAAATTTAAATTTTCTTATAAATATTACAATATTTCTATGAGTTATTTAGTTGTTTTAATTCGAAATAAAATACATTTTTTAAATATTTGCATAAATTTGTATACCATAAAAAATTGATTTTGTAATTCGTTCCGGTGCAAACTTTTTCATTGTTCAATGCAGACCATTAGTAAAGTTTTACAATTCATATAATAAGCAAGTGATTTCGGAAACAAATAGGAAAATAATAATAATGATAATTAAATAAAAAAATCTCACGATACAAAAAATCTAACAGAAAGCTTCATATTCAAATTCTTTACGATAATAATCTGGAATACTCGTCGATATGAAAGCTCGAAATTTTTTGGAACATAATCTTCAAATATGGACGAACATCACATCATAATGAACGAATTTTTAATGAAGGAATATGTCTACTATGCAGAGAATCTGAAGTAATTGTCAGTGGTGGACATTGGCAGTCTGAGTCGCTTCATCAAAAGCTCTAAAGGTTTCTGAGACTTAGGGAAAATGGAAAATTTTGGTATTCAAATGGACCTCTTATTGCTGGATTGTGTCACCATTATATGGTAATTACGAATTGTAACTTAGTTCTTCAACTTTATTGTGTTAAGTTAAAAGTAGTGCAAAAAATAATAAGGTATCAAAAATTCTATAAACGATATTTCACTTTAAAAGCCAATGTATTTTAGAAGAATATGCATTTTGGTAAGGTATTTGAAATACGCTTAAGTTTTATGTTATTTTTATATGATAAGAACTCTGATTATTGCATAGACACTTAGGGTATTTATTCTTAAAACTATATACATTTTATATAATAAAAAAATGATAGGATACAAAAAAAATGGAATTTAATAGAAAAGATTATAAGAATTCATTCTGCTTCTGGGTTTAAGCCGGAACTATACATCTCGTTTAACAGATTTTGCTATTTCAACATATTTAGATTGATTAAAGAGAAAACAGTCCTTACAGCTTTGCAGATGTTCAGTCATTGTTCCAACAGGTACAAAATGTGTTGCATTGTAAATACATTGCTCCAAAGGCGGTCCACAATAATTTCTTCGACATTTAATAACATGAGCTGGCATTCGATATTGAATAATGCGATGACTCTTATTAAATGGACAAATTGAAAAGTCTTCATCCGGCATGTTTGTCTATGTTATTATTCTTTAATTTTATAGAAATAATAATTTGTTTAATCAATTGTGGTACAAACAAGTTGTTTATTCTCTTTTTAAAAGTGTGAAACTAAACAGTGATGCCACCCAAATTTTAAAGTGCTTATATAGAAATGATGGAACATATTGAAAAAATGGTATTAAATTTTTAATACTTTAAAGTTATTGTAGGATATATTTTTATAGAAATAGTATATATTGATCTACAACCGTAAAATACAATAATACTACTTAAAAACTAACAAAATTTAAGAATTTGGTTTTAAGAAGTTTTTTTTTCTTAACTTAGACCTATCTACTGTGTTTACGCTATTGTGATTGAGTAGTTCGCCATTTATAGCATTGGCAACACTGTTTTTTTATTGTTGACAATTCACATTGATTTTTTTGTGTGAGTTTCAACAAAAATCGACTTTTCTTGTCAAAAGTAATCAAAAGCGGTATTTTTTATTGAAGAGATTGTAAATTCCTCACGTTTTCCTACGGATTTTTGTTAACTAAATACATTGAGAGGTATGCCGGCAGTGTTATAACTGATTAATATTTTAACTTTTGTTTTTTATTTTCAACAAAATAGCACTATGGATAAAACTGATTCAGGACAGAATCAAAATTCCGTTCCGCCGTCTGAGCCGCTACATCAACAACAATCCAATGCAAATAGTAATACTACATCAACAACAAATAACATGCAGCAGAATAAGAAACCCAAAAGTGATTTAAATTCTCTACCCACGCGACAATATCTTGACCAGACAGTGGCGCCTATACTTTTACATGGCTTACAAACTTTGGCACGTGAACGACCACCAGATCCAATTAGCTTTTTGGCTTCATATCTGCTAAAGAATAAGAACCGTTGTGAGGAAGCCATACCAGAGAACGTCTGAACTAGACCTGAGGGTTAAAAAAATCATATTAGAAACTTGTAAACCTGCCCCGTGACTGGGATTTAAAGATGTCGGCGTCAGTGCGTGTTGGTTTCTGTCTACTACATATTTTTCTATTTTTGTAGTATTTTTAAGTTACATTTACAAAATTATTAGTTAAATAAGTTTGAGTATATTTTTTGAGAATAATTAAAAACTATCTGTATAAGTAAGATGAGTTTAATAATGAGGGCCAAAGATTCAGTCTTTGTGCATTAGTCCGTGAAAATGCAAAAACAAAATATTATATGGGAATTTTTAAAAAGATCCCATTATAATCAATGGAATCTTTATTTATGTTTTGAAGCATATATATATGTGTGAACTAAAAATATATATGTAATAATTTGTTTAGATTTGAAATGAAGCTTGTTTTTAAATTTCCTTATCACCCTTTGTTAAAATAGCTCATAAAATGGAAACAGTCTCATTTTTTTGTTTCATTGGATTGCCAAATTATGCAATACAATCATAGGAAAAACAATCATTACTAAAAACTAAGTAACAACTTGTGGGATTATTGGCTGCGTTAGATAATTTTTATTTGTTGAATTACGTAAACAAAGTTAAACATGGTCAACAACTTGAATTTTTTTTACATAATTATAGAAATGACATTGTGTTATAAAGGGAACCTCATTTAATAAAATAATCATTGTATTTTTATAGAGCACTTTATTAAACAATTACTGTTCTCAAATTACTTTCAAGTTGTAGAAACATTTTAATCGTCCGCTTCAACTTCACTTACACCAAACATTCCAGCCATTAGATAGCCATAGTTTAAAGCATTTGCTGCTGTGACTTCCATAGGCGGGGGTATAGGACCGTCATCGCTTTGATATACATAGGGAAGACGTAAAATCCAATAAGCACTTTGCGATAATTTAGGTGGTTCGGGAAGGCCTAAGACAAAATCTCTCTCGCCAGTACGAACTTTAGGATCCAAGGAAACATTAACCGGAGCCTTAGGCGTAACTACATGTACGCGCATTAACTGAGCCACATTAAAATTTTTAATTCGACAAGGACAGGGAAAATACAAGGGCATATTGTTGAAAACAACCTTGCTACCACTATCACGTAAAATACCTAAACGTAAAAAATATGTAATACAATAAATGCTACTTTTCTAGATATACTATTAACTTACCCGAACCGCCTCTTAAAATCTTATCTGGTGCCGACATCATAAATCTATGTCCACGTGGGCATTCATATTCAAAGCCTACAAATATTTTTAAAACGAAAACTTCACCCATTTTACGGTATCTAGTCTTTTCATATGCCCACTGGGCCGAATGCTCTAAACGTACTTGGACGTTCCAAGGTAATAGAAAATTAGAGCCCAACAGGAAACCTGATTGATAGTGTTCCTGCAGACCGTTGCTGTGACTGTAAATCGAACTGGAACCCAAACAGCACAAGGACCAACTGGGAAATTGAGGAAGTAAACCAATGGGACTTTCGGTATGAACCATACCTGGCAGATATTCAGTAGTAGATGGTTGCCTTATCATTATACGATCTTTGTCCTCTTCTTGTGAATCTTTGTCTTTCACTTTCAGGATCAACTCATTAAGTGCTTCTACTGAACTGTTAATGTCTTCGTTGTCTTGTTCATCCAAATTGTTTAAATTTTCCATAGAAACCGAAAGACTTAAATTTGTATGTGTGCCCTGAGAGGCGGTCAAGGGTTGTGAGTTGTTAAGGCCAAATTGTTCGTCGTTTGGTATGTTGGACACTAGATTTGTTTCACCATCATTTCCACCTTTAACCGGCAATTTTGGAAAACCAGCAGCAAAATCCGCAGCTCTTAAGAGATAATTTAGAATATATTAAACAATATTCCTTTTGAAGTTTAAATAAGTAATTTACTTAAAATCATTAATGGAGGGCTCGAATATGGGAAAATGTATTCGCTTGACTTTTGCACATAAATTGCAATTACTGGCCATGTACTCATAAAATTCATAATTTGCATGGCGTATGCTATATGGATCTTCACGACGTCCTTGCAATTTGCCACAATTACAAGCCGATATAAATATTAAACGACTTGTATGTTCAGTAGGATCCTTGGCGACATGTTTGGGTCTTTCACAAGGATTTCCTCTTAAACTAGGATATTCGCATTGTTCTTTGCCATTCTTCCAGCAGGCCTCACACATTTCCCGTAATTTTGCCTCATTTGTGGCCGTATCGGGGCCGCGTGCATATTCCATGTATAATGCAACTGCTTCTTCTACCTTTAGGAAAGAAAATATTCAAAATCAAACGAAGTTTTAGTAACAAGCGTAGAACTAACCAGTTGCTTGTGCTTTATGCCGCTATAGTACGTTAAGGTAGGACTGTTGTATTTAGAAAATGCTTTCTGGAGACCAAGATCACAACAAGCGTTAAAAAATCTAAAAAAATATATTTTGTTACTAGCCAAACATTATTGTTTAATATAAAAATTTACTCGCTATCATAATTAAGGATTTTATCAAAATTTTCCAAATATGCTTTCTGAAATTTGAAATATTAAGTGTTAAGAAAATTGTTTTAAATAAGTATAAAAAGGCTTTACATACATAATCTGGATCATTGGCTTCAAATGTTTTATTATCAGGATTTTCTATAAACAGTTTCTGCATCATTTTAAATGTTTCAAACCAGGATTTAAACGATAACAGCTGTAAAAAAAGTCAAATACTAAACATTTGTATTATATTCATAAAATATGTAGACTCTTACCACAAAGTGATTTTTGCCTTTAAATTTTGTGAGATTGTCGTTAAAGCCTACATCAAATGCTTGATCCACATGCTCTTTTAATAAGTCTTTAAATTTGTGGTTTTTAATATATAAATCCTCAAAACATTCCGATTTTGTTTCACAATTATTCAAGTTTAAAGGTTTTCCGAATCCCTAAAGAATTTTCTTAATTATTTGTTGTATCAATTTATTACTACATTTTTAAAACCTACCTTAAATGGTAATAAATCATCTAAATCATCATCATCTTGAGTAAAATTTGGTTTCTGTATTAGTTCATGCAGCATTTCTACCGATTTAAGTAAAGGATCTTCTCTTAATTTATCATTAAGATTGTAATAAACAAAACGTAAATTAGCTGGTATAGAAAATAGTGAGTTGTTGCTATTATTAAGCACTATA
This sequence comes from Sarcophaga carnaria, assembly GCA_958299815.1. Classification (NCBI taxonomy): domain Eukaryota; kingdom Metazoa; phylum Arthropoda; class Insecta; order Diptera; family Sarcophagidae; genus Sarcophaga; species Sarcophaga carnaria. Next base: position 22,450,012 of record OY283152.1, read on the forward strand.
AACTCATTTCGTAACATTTTATAAATATTATCCTCCAACTCGAATTCAGATTTTGAAATGGCCTCTTTAGTTTTTTCTATAATAAGTAATAAATAAAAGTGAAGCAAGAGTTAACGAACGTTTGTTTAAATCGTTGCAAGTATGTATTCATTAACCGAAAAAACAAAGATTATAACAATAAAAAAAAAATACTTACCATGACCATTTGGAAGATTTTCAAAAAGAAACAGTAGCCGAGGAGAACATAATCTGGCCGATTTACCCAACATAAAACCAGCGCTAGAATTTTTCATAAACTTCGGCAAGAACTTTAAAACATGGCGATCCCTTTTAGAAGAAAAAATATCTTATTAATTCAATTTGACATTTGTTGTCGCGAAATCCAAAACTAAACCTTATAATTTTTAGTGATTTAAAGACTCCCAGTAGTGAGGCATCAAATGTCACGCTCAGTTCCACAAACACTATCAAATGACATACTTGGGAAGCGAAAAGAAACATGCGGGCAAAACGATTACGCACTTTTTGATGGAATGTTAGAAACTGACCAAAAGTTTGTTGCTCCAATTCTTCGGCCAGCATTTTTTGCATACAAGCTGCATCGTAAGTAGTCTCAAAGTGTAGAAATAATATAGATTCCATTGGTTTATAATAAAATTGTATTTGACCCTTTAAACAATACAAATTTTAGTTATGTTGCTATTTTCTTAAAACTCAGTTAAATTACCTCCTTTGGTTCATGTTTTATTAAACTGGGATGCCGATCAAGCACTTCCAATCCCACCATTTTATTGCAGTCTGGAAAAGCCGATTTACCTATAACTCCGACAATAACCAACTTTTGGTCATTTTGCATCAATAATTTACTAAAATTTTCATAAATTGTAATTTTAAAATGAATAATAATAACAAATTTTACAAACTTGATTTCCTCTGGCATATCGGGATATTGCCAACGCATGTATTCCGGCATTTTTTATATTAGTAAACTTTTTTATGCTTTTTATTAATTTCTATATCCTTTTTATTTACTTATAAAAGAAAACACAAGTGAAAACTATTTAAAAAATTTTAAAACAATACTGTGCCCAGCTGATGTTTGTTTACTTTATGAAGCTCATGGTTATGAAAATCTCTTTTTTGTTTACACCAGAGATGGAAACCTGTTCGTAAATTAATTTTTTTCGTACGTAATGAATTTAATAGTAATTTTTAAAGGAAATATTACCGCAGTTAGATGTAACATAAATTAAATATATGAATTATGAAATTTATACCAACCACTGTACCACCAATAACATTTATAATATTTCTAAATAATAGATCGTTACAATTTTTTTAATTGAAACTATAGTATCCTAGCAATGCTTCAAATAAAACCAAGTTTAAGGATCCCAAGCAATAAAGCCTATGATTAAAACACATAATTTGTATATGTTGGTATAAAAAGTAATCAAGATCGCCATATAAAGTCCAAATTATTAAATTAATGCATTTTAAATAGACACATTTTGTAAGCAAAATTATTATTATACCGATCCTTTATTCATTTGTAATAAAACTCCACATTTTTCACAATTTCCAATTCAAGTAAATAATATATTTCCAATATTTTCACATATTTTTGCAATTTGTTCTTTGGACGCATGTTCTGCTGCCAAAATGGCATTTCCCACAGCTATGGTTTCACTAACTGTCTTAGCTTTAATCCATATGCGGCCATTAAGGCCCACAGCGATTTCAAAAGGCATTTCTTTTGTTAAAGCAGACAGCAGAGGACAATCTTCTCGCAAGATTAAACGAGCCAAATTTAAACTACAATTAAAAACAAAGCCATCGGAAAGCACTCCAAGTTTTCCCTTTTTACCCACAGAATTAACGCATACCAACTCAGGTTCAAAATCTTTACTGGCTACAATAAGGCGGGCATACACCAAGTCTCCGGTATTAACATCAGGTCTATTTTTCTTAGTGGCCTGTTCAAATGCCAAATAGGATAGGGAAGCCTGTTCGCACCCTCCAATATCGACCCGAAATATATCACCTGCTTTAGCCGTAACCACTCCTATAACAGCCTCACCACGAACTGGCACATATCTTCTTTGGTAACTTTCTACCCAAAATGTATTGGGTTCCTTGTGTTGTAAAGCTCCTGCTTTGCATGCTACAACTTGATCGTTTTGACGTCGCAGGCCGGGTCCTAAAATAACTTTTTTCGTTTTAGCCATTTCTTCAGCGGCTGTTATACGATCACCGGGCATTACAATTTCTGGCATTTTTATTAATATTTTATTTGAATTTTTCTTTTTTTATAAAACAAGTATATGAAAACTAAATACACGTGAAATAAACTAAAACAAAACAATAATTTAAGGTTGCCAGATTAATTAATAAAATAATTTTCTGCTTTGCCATATTTAAGTTCTGTAACGACAAATTGCATTATTTATACTTTTTTAACTATTTTATAATGAAAGAAGTTATTATGACAGTTTATTTCTAATTCTAATATATCAAGATTTTCGATTTTATTCACCACACCGGATAAATTCACCACATTTTGTAAAAACTCATCACACTAGAAACTCACCACAACTACAAAATTCACCATACTTCAAAGAAAAAAAATTTACAAAAATTTATTTTTACAAAAATTAAATTTTTTTTGCTTTTTTCCAACCAGCAGCGAGCAAACAAACACAACAACAAGAACATTCTACACAACATCCCTCTTTTTGGCGAGCGAACAACTACTACCTTTTTTACCTACAACATACACACACCTATTACGCCGTTGTTTTTTGTTTTCGTTTTGTCTGACCTGGGGTTTAAACAGTGGCGTCTAATTATTTATTAAAAAATATATTTATTTTTTGAACAAACGAAAACGAATTTGATGAAAAAAGTACTGAAAGCACCCTGCCAAGGGTACTGCGGTATTTTTGAATTGAAAAAGTATTGAAAAAAATACAAAAGTACTGAATTTTTCAACGCTGTAATAAAACAACAATAAAATTTACTCCATGATTCATGTCATAAGAGAAAAAAAAAAATATTACTTCAAACTTTTCTCTCTCTCTGGATATTTGAAATTTTACCGGCTGCATTCTTCCCCGTTCACCTTGCTCAAGGTCAATAACAAAAACAAACCCATCTCCCGCTGATAAACATTGATTGATTTTTTTTTTACAGAAAAGAAAAGGCCTAAATACAGAATTTTGCTCTCACGCAGTCAATTGTGTATAATTGTTTTCCTGACTTTATACTGTAGGACAAACCCAAAGAGGTAACTAACCATCAGTATTTTATATGCGCAAAGCCTAAGAGAAAGTTAATAAAAAGAACTACGATGATGGGGGCAAGTAGACTAATATTGAGAACAGCTGCTGCCAGCTCTGCTTATACTGCTAACAGCAGAGCAACAACAATTTTCCACACAAAAATTGGCGGCAGAAGCTCGACGACAAAGCTAGGAAAAGTATTGTATGTGATTACACGTAAATACTCATTATCAGTCGCTAAAGAGTCGTTGTTGGGTATAAAACAACTCAAGTTTAGTTCTGTCTCCAATTTACTACAAAAAAGATACAAGTAAGTGAAAAATTTTTATTACATTTTGTTTTCTGTGGATTGTTTTAAAATATTTTCGGCCGGTATTATTAATAATTTTTATTTTGTTTAAATTAAAAAAGAAAAACATTTTGTTGAAATTAACGAGTGGATTATAAGCCAAAAAGAAAGAGAAAAGCTAATTTGTTGGCGTATTACAATTGAAAGTAAAAGTGATGTTAGATAATAAAAAAAGAAAAAAGTTAAATATTTGTAATTTAATTTTGTTTTGTGCATTAATTGTATAAATTCCGTAATTATTAACTATTTATTTGTTTATCTAGTTTTCCTTACGATTGTTGAAATAAGTGTTTCATATGTATATTTGACCTCTAACGAAACTGTAGAGGTCGTTCGATTTATACATGATTTAGAAAGAGGCACTCTAAGGAAACTTTCGTTATTTTAATTATAGAAAATAAAAAGTATTTGAGAAAAGCAAAGGTATTTTTTGTGTTCGATTAAGTTAAAAAAATTTATTTTTTAAATAATTCATAAAATTTCTAGAAATTTTTTTTATGAATTGTACAAATTCCCACTTTGTAGTTGTTTTTTTGACTTTTTGCTCTTAATCACTCATTCATATTTTTCTCTTAAGTTTAATTTCCCCTATTCTTTCTCACTGTTTCTTTGGTAGTTTTTAATCTTTCGTTCTTGTTGCCTTTCAGTTATTTCATTTGCTTTTTATTCCACTTTACTGAAGGGGTAAAGGAAGTTTGAGTAGAATTGCATATGCAATGCATTTTTGACAATTCGAAAAGTGGGCTGTAGTGGCACAATAAGAATAAGTGTTGCCATATTTGTGGTATATATTTGGGATCGAAACGGTAGTTTTTAAATTGTCGGAGAAACCGTTAAACAGTAACAATATAGTATACATATATGTTTGCGATAACCAAATGACCAAAATGACTATGTGTACATGCGTATTGGTTTTAGTCAGTCCAAATATGATTATTTCTCTATATACAGAATTTACAGTTAGATTGGGGAGATATCAAATCTTTTTTTGGTTTTTGGTTCTATTTAGAATATTATATCTTATTAGATTTGTAAAATTTTTAGAAGTAAATTAGCCATAAAAAATTACATGAACGATCTTAAAATACGATTCTAAGTTGACATGATGCGCTGTGGTGGTTGGCAGCAATGTTTAGGGTTTAAATGGCAAGTAAGAAGTCTTTAGCTAAGAGCCAAGGTTAGCCGATATTCCATTTTATTGTCGATCTAATACTGTAAGAAAGAGAATATTTAAAAAGAAGGTACAAGGATACAAGATGAACACTTTAATTTCAGAGGAAAATAATCATTATACAGTGATCTATTATATATTTAATGTTAAATGTCTGAACTGCCCATCTGATAGCAAAACAACATAGGCCGTATAAAAATGATAACTTAGTAATCATTATGTTGCTCATTGTACAATGGCCTGCAAAAAACAACAATTTATAATCTTTCATTTGAGTAGGATAATTAAGAGAATAGTCGTATGTACATATGTATATCTTTAAATTCTCTATGACATTTTAAGGACAAATTTCCGCGTATAAATGTACAACAGCCTTTGCGCAGTTCACACTACAATTAACAGAAACTATGTGTAAAGAAAAGTAAAGAGTCTGAAACAAAGTCAAAGTACACAAAAAAAGGTTTAAGTTTGTACTACGTCATGGAAACGTTTATATAATCCTTAATACATTTTGTTTTTCTCTTTCGTTTTAATTGTATTGCTTTTAGTGAGTGATATTATCAAGCGTATGTTGCTATGTTGATAAGACTTGTGTTTTTGTTAAATATTTATATCCTTATTAATTTATTTGTTTATTACTTGTGCGTTTTATTGTAGGTGCAATATGCCAATCAAGACCATTCTTGCTCGTCAAATTTTCGATTCTCGTGGTAACCCCACCGTAGAAGTCGATCTAACCACTGAATTGGGTCTTTTCCGTGCTGCTGTACCATCTGGTGCCTCCACTGGTGTCCATGAAGCTTTGGAATTGCGTGATAATGACAAGAAGAACTATCACGGCAAGAGTGTATTGCAAGCCGTTGGTCATGTCAACAAAACTTTGGGCCCTGAACTCATCAAGGCCAACTTGGAAGTTACCGATCAAGAAGGCATCGATAACTTTATGTTGAAATTGGACGGTACCGAGAACAAGAGCAAATTCGGTGCCAACGCTATCTTGGGTATTTCTTTGGCTGTCTGCAAAGCTGGTGCTGCCAAGAAGGGTGTACCATTGTACAAACACATTGCTGACTTGGCCTGCAATAAGGATATCATTTTGCCTGTACCTGCTTTCAATGTCATCAACGGTGGCAGCCACGCTGGCAACAAATTGGCTATGCAAGAATTCATGATTTTGCCTACCGGTGCCACTAGCTTCACTGAAGCCATGAAAATTGGCTCTGAAGTCTACCATCACTTGAAGAAGGTCATCAAGGATAAATTCGGTTTGGATGCTACTGCTGTCGGTGATGAAGGTGGTTTTGCACCCAACATTCAATCCAACAAGGAAGCTTTGTGTCTCATCATCGATGCCATCGCCTTGGGCGGTTACACCGGCAAGGTAGAAATCGGTATGGATGTTGCCGCTTCTGAATTCTTCAAGGATGGTGCCTACGATTTGGACTTCAAGAACCCCAACAGCGACAAAACCCAATGGTTGGCCCCAGAAAAATTGGGTGATTTGTACCAAGAATTCATCAAGGATTTCCCCATTGTATCCATTGAAGATCCCTTCGATCAAGATCATTGGGATGCCTGGGCTAAACTTACTGCCGCTACCAGCATTCAAATCGTTGGTGATGATTTGACTGTCACCAACCCTAAACGTATTCAGACTGCCGTTGAAAAGAAGGCCTGCAACTGTTTGTTGTTGAAGGTCAACCAAATCGGTACCGTCACCGAATCCATCAAGGCTCATTTGTTGGCCAAACAAAACGGCTGGGGCACCATGGTATCTCATCGTTCCGGCGAAACTGAGGATTCCTTCATCGCCGATTTGGTCGTTGGTTTGTCGACTGGTCAAATTAAGACTGGCGCTCCATGCCGCTCTGAACGTTTGGCTAAATACAATCAAATTCTTCGCATCGAAGAAGAATTGGGCGCCAATGCCAAATTCGCCGGCAAATCTTTCAGAAAACCCCAATAAATTGTTAAATCAACACAAGCATAACTCATTGTTACTACACATCTATCTATCTATTCCAACATCAAAAAACAAGTTGAGCTTGATTATTTAAATAAAAATTAACAATTATACATTTTAATTTAATAAGGATTAGGATTACTATTACCTAGATTTCTCTTATTTTTTAAATAAAATTTAATTTAATGTAAACATTTAAAAAAAATTGGCAATTTTTCTTTTCAAAACTCACCACGTGTGTGTTTATGGCAAATGAGAGAAATTTATTTATAATCTGAAGCCTTTATAATGTTATCGTAACTATTCTTTATTGAAATTCACTACAAATATTACATATTTATCTAAATATAATTAAAACTATATGTAGTTTGTTGTTGTCAAAATCAGTACATTAACAGCAGAGTGAATACTTAAATTATATCCTTCAGGAGATAATTTAAGCTGTTCATTTTCATAATTACACACACGCATAAAATTTGTTAATTTTTAAACAATAGCCTTAAGTATTGGATTATCGTCATCTGATATACAGCAGGTGGATAATCCATTAATAAAAAAATTATAAAAAAATACATAATTAACTGTTGTTTACCTAGATCGACTAAGATAAAAAATAATCGATATTTACTTGCCGTGAAACTATTAAATATCGTGTTTAACATTTTTTCTAATAAGATCTTCAAGAGAGTTATTATTTCAGTTTTTTAAATCGTAATTCTTATTCAACTCATAAGTATTATGGCAACACTTTACGAAATTTATTTTATGTTGCTTTTGGCAACTCTGCAATTATCGGTTACTCTTAGATCTTTTTAAAAGATCTAAGTACCGTAAATCATTTTTAATTCATTCATCATTTCTTCAAAGTTAACTATTTGATGTCATGTATAACGATATATCGAAATAGTTATCTGAGGCGCTTTGGTTCCAATAGAAATACATTCTGAATGAAAGAAGACGATAATTTATCGAGATTTCGATTGTGGCTTTTAATAGATAGGCTCATAAGTTATTTTAAAAATACCTTAATTGGTATTCCCTTAATGAGATGGTGGGACCGTCATCTTTTTTATATAAAAATTATCATAAAAATGGTTTATCTCAACAAAAAAGTTATATTTAAAACAAAAAAGTATCAATTCTTCTGAAAACGTAATGAGATTTCATGAGTCTGTAAATAGGCCTTCAATTCAAAACCAATTTTTAGCAATTAAAAATCTATATTGACCAGCACAATATACTATGTATGTATGCTGGTGTATAAAATAAACACTAGATTATATAAATTATTTGCTATTAATTGATATTAAATCAGTTAAAAATAAAATTCATGGTCATTACACACCATTTCGTTAATAATTTAGGGCAGTTAAACGATTTTCAAAAAAATAATATTTCAGTACGTTTTCTATTCCGCGAGAGTTAAATGGTGATGAAAATAGATTAAAAAAAAACAAACAAAAAAATACAAAAAATGTTTTTTGATTTATTACAAGGATTATTTGACTTCCTTTGGGGCCTTTTGCCGTTTGGTAAGATCCGGAAAGAAAAACTATAAAATTTTATTGCTTTTAAGAAACTCTTATAAAATCCCATACAGGAGGTGGCGGTGGTGATGATGATGATGGTGGTTCTGAAGAATCATAACTAATAATAGACTGTATTTTATATGATCCAATCAAGTTTGCAAGAGTATAAAAAGTGGTGGTACTAAACAAATATTTCACCATAACCATTACAATAAAATGTTCAATATTTTCGAATTGTTATTTTTGCTTTTTCGAAACTTTATCAATATTTTAAAGGTCATCAGGGAACCACCAAGTGAGTGAATTAATAAAACTTCTGCTTTAAAAACTAAAATCTGATTATAAAATGTTTCCAATTAGCTTCCGGTGATGAGCCAGATTCTGATGAAGTTGAAACTATACCGATTTAAATTGTTTTTTGTTTTTGTTAAATTCAAATATATTTATTTATTTTTTTATTTATGCTTTAAATTTTAATATTTATATATATATGTATAATTACATATATAATTATAATAATATTTTAAATACAATTAAAAATAGTAAATAATAATTTTTACAGCTATGTTTGTTTTCTTTTAATATTTCTTTCTTTAATAAATTGTATTCTTTTGTGTGTATAAATTAAAAATAATAATAATAATAATAAATCATACATAAAATATGTGTAATAACGAATGTAATAAAAATTAAATTTTTATAATTTCTGAAAAAATTATGATTAAATTGTTGTTGTAGTTGTTGTTGAAACTATTGAAAGCTCTTTGCTTTAAAATAGTTTATGTTTCTTTTTTAATTCTTGTTTTTTCCATGCCGGCAATTCATCAAATTCCCAAAATGACATGTTGAATAGCGAAACAAAATCATCATGGGTTAAATGGACCTGAAATGTTAATAAAAGGGAATGAATTATAATTTAAGAAGCTCGGCAGTATTGTAAAATTAACCATTCACACAAGAAAAATAAAGATGTGAGATGTATTATCCTTCCATACTATGATTCCCTTCTCTTACAGTACTAGAAATAACGTGTTAAGTGCATTGGGTGTAATGATTTTGCTTGAAACACCTGAGATACCAGATTTAATAGACTGAAATTTTAGCTGAGGAAGTGGGTAAGAGCGAAGCTAAAACTGTGCTGTTGAATAGAAAATATAAGGTTTTACATTTCCCACCTGAATCTACCCTTAATTTAAATTCAAGCTACTCTTGCACTTCATGCATTTTAGGTGGACGATTAATTCAAGTTTTAAGGTTTTATTTCGTCTGAGAAATTGATTTAGAGTCTTCAAATGTGCATGCGCTCCGAGTTTTTATTTATAGTGGTGGGTAGCTTGTTACCTTTTAGAAGACCATAAACTACAACTACTACGAAAGGCTATTTGATTGATTCTTGATAATTTCGGACTGACTTGACTTCGATACTGGCTTGAAGACAAAAATAATGCTAAGATGTTGGCCAGTAGATCAAGTGGATAAATCTTCATACTTTATTTTAAGGCGAAAAGATTACTGACTTCTTTCCATCTTGATTACCTTATTGGCTAGTTAGGATTTTGAATTTGAGACTAAATGTTACAGAAATATGGACCAGCCGACCATATGGCTAAATCTCTTTTCTGGACGTCCGAGATTCAATTCTGAGGAGGAAAGATTGCTAATTTCGCCCTATTTATTTCGATACTCTTATCACTTGAAGGCGTAAATAGTAGTTAAGATACCTGTTATTGACACATTTCTTACCTCACGTTTCAAAGGATTGATTTCAGCGGGTAATAAATCGATTTCTTGTTGTAATACAGTTATGGGATATTTTTGATGTAAATCGAAATCCTTTTGATTATTCATTAGAGCAGGATTAACTTTACCATTAGTTTCGCCGTTTTGTGAATTACTACCATTGGAATTTGCGACCTCTGTAGGATTTGTTAACAATAAACGTTTCTTTTCATAGGTGATGAAATTCTAAAGATGAAATAAATAAATTCAATATAAATATTCGCATGAAGAAAATTTGCTGTAGACTTACATTCCATAGCTGATGATTCCAGTTTTCGAAGAAACCTTTAAATACATTTGGTTCGTCTTGTTGTCTCACCACGCCAATAGCCGTTGTGGGTCTTCTGGCTATGGGTATAGTCTCTAAATAACTTTGGGCCATACTAAGATATTTTTCTTTTTCACTGGGCGTGATATATTTGCCTAACCATACGTACGTTATAATGCCGGCATCTAAAATATAAACACATTCTGGTGAAAGATCGCTTTGTTCATAACCTAAAACTTCTTCGCTGTGGAATTTATTGCGTTGCAACCACACTAGGAAGAGTTGTGTTTGAAAACGTGGCCTGGTTATACTAGTGCTTGATGTGTATTGTTGTGGTGAGCTGCCATTGGTTGTGGGTGGTGAGATACAGCCGTTTGTACTGTTGGAACTGCCATTGTTGTTGCTACAGGAACTGTGTGAGTTATTGAAACCATTGGCAATAAGATTTTTATTCATGAGTGAGTTAATGGAACGCCAAAATTCTTTGGGTTCTTTACTCTCCAGCACTAAAGAACTTTCTCCCAAAAGGGCACCAATATTTTTGGCCACTTCACGAGCATCACCTGTAGATGATTGACCGCACCATACCCATACATGATGAGCCTTAACCACATAACATTCTTTGGAGGACATCGAGGAGAGTGGATATATTTCTATAGCTTTGGAATTGTATGAAGAGTCTCCATAGATTTTCAAAACTAAATTATTATTATTGGCACCACCACCATCAGTGGCACTGCCATTGGTTGTTGCCTGATTGTTATTTAAAGAATGCGGCATATTTTTATCGTTCAACAGAATTATTAATTTACCACCGAATATTTGCAGAAAGTGGGGAGTTTCATCGAATTCCATCATTTGGATTAACATGGATTTCTGATTGGATTTTTCGAATAAAGTTTTGGCAAAAACTTCTGCTTTAGCCATAACATCGACCGGAGCCTCGGAACCATTCCATTGGTAAATGACCTGTTTAACGCCCACATTTTCGCTATCCAATGGATTCATGGAACAGCACTGTTATTGAAATATCGCGGTAGTTAGTTACGATATTTTAAATATTTTGAATTGGTTGTTATAACTTACGGCCACAGTGTATTGAACCACATAAGATTGTTGTGTGGTAAAGAAAACCGCTTTGCTTTCGGGCATTTCCATGGCTTGATCCTTGGTAATGCGATATATTTTACGTTCTCCCGAACCATCATCAATCAGTTGGGTTTCCGCAGCCATTTTGGGTCTTTGGCATAGAGTCAAGGAATCAAATTTACCCAGTACCGTAGAAACTGGTTTAACTGAAGCTGAATTGTCATTACCATCCACATGCCAAGAGGGAAACAGTTTTTTGAATTCGATGGGTTCATGACCTTCAACAACTCTTATTACTGGCGTGCTGTAGGGATATTTTTTCTAAAGAAAAGATTTTACACAAATTATTTAAAGTAATATGATTTCAAGCCGCTTTTGTTTTACCTTCTTAACGAAAGCTCGACCATTACCCATAGCGCTGGTCTTGTCGGGTTGTGATGCCTGTGAGCCCACCCAGAGCCAGACACCTTGAGAAAAACCATCCAGTACATAGACCGTAGTGGAATCATTGAAATCATCTCGTGTCGGTATGACCACGTCCAATTGATCCAAATGCAAACGGTTGTTGCGATAACAACACTTGTAGACCTTCAATTTATTACATCCTGGTTTCTCTGGCTGCTGGGAGTTTTGCGATACCACTCTTTGATTCAAAGGCAAAAATGTGTTCCATTCATTTTTACGATTCTCCGGCATCGATTGTTCATAGCCATCATCTATTATGGTGATGTCAGTGTTATTCGTTTGCCATTTTTGTGCCAACTCAATGGCATTACGTCTCTCCACATTACTGCTGGAGCGTCCAATCCACACGTAGAGATGATTTGAGGTATGCAAAAGCATTACATAATCGGCACCAAAGTGTTCCCACAAAATATTCTTCATTTCAATGCAATGCAACCATTTGCGGCCATACACTTGATACAAACGATTGGGTTCATTTGAATTCACCAGAGCACCAGATTTAATACTGCAACAGAAATAATTATGAAAACATTTGGAATGAGAAAAGTAAATAAAACCAAGGAAAGCTAGCTTACGTGATGCCCTTTTTGAAGTACGATAAAAATCGAGCACTTTCATTATTTTGCGTCTCACGATACTCGGTTGCTACATTACCAAAATAAGAGTCCAGCTCTTGAATTTTATGAGCTACATTGGAACGTTTCTGTTCAGAGACATTTTCACCCAACCAAAAGTGAATGAAACGTTCTAAACTGGTAGAAGGTTTCACTTCACGGATCTGTAAAATAAATTAAAAAAATCACATCAAATTGAATTAAATTTAGACCCACAGAGCTATCAAAGGAGTTTCGGTTGAATTTATAATTAAGTGTACTAAATCCTGATCTCACGATTAGGTTACCAATTAAACCTGCAAACATACTAGCCGTATTTCAATATCGAACATCTTAATGTAAATACAGATGATCGAACACTACCTGTTGCTGATGTGTGTACGGTTTGAGAAGTTAAGTTTGAATGGTCAAAAATGTATTCCAGAAAATTTCCGTATATCTTAATCCCCCACATCTCATATCGCATATGTTCCAAAAATTCATTCTACTCATCACAGAATCTACATATTAGGCTCTAACAACCCTGAGTCTAACGTGCCCTGTCAAAGGACCAGTCCTCTCATTGAAGTTTCCCGACAAAATTTTCGATAAATTTCTAATAAATTTCATGTTTGACTTGTGAAAGATATTGCAGCGAGTAAGGGACTAAGATCTAACATGGGGATTGGATATACGCTTAGAAAACTTCAAAGCGATATGACTGGAACTGTTATTGAATGGAACCATAAGAAAGACGAAGACAAGTTAGACCATTCCTTATTAAATTATTAGCATCAGTCATAAATAAAAAGAATTTGTGATTGCCCCTTTGATTTAAGACAACTTAGTGGAAAATAAGTTTTTTTTTAAACAAACAATTTACTTACGATTGTATCCTGATTAACAAATGTACCAGTTGGTCCGCTGGCATAGAGTATGTAGGCACAATCGTCTATAAATGTGCCATATTGTGCTTTTGGTACGGCTTCTAAGCGATCCTCTTCAATTTTCCATACATGAAAACAGATGGCATTTTTCGGTATTCGACGAAAAGATGCGTCTACTTTAACATCAGCAATGGAATTCGGGCGAACTTCCTGAAAAAACAAAGTTGAAACGAGTTTAGAAAATGTGACTTAAAATTTTTAAGAGAAGATTAACATAAAGTTTAAAAATTTTAATCGTTTTAAGCCAATTTCTAATGCGCAGCCGCATCTGCTTATAAACGCTGACAGAATGTAATACAAACATAAAGTGAATGATACGTACATCACCACTTTATAATCATGGAAAGAAAATGATTTTCTTTTGTAAGTCATGATCTTGATCATGTTTTCGTGTTATAAACGCGCCTCTATTTCAACGTAAAGTTTAATTACGAATTTAAAATTTTTTTTATACAGCGTCAACCACATACCACATGAACAAGAAGTTCGATAAACAAAAATTATAAAATTATAGAGAAACTTAAAAATAATAAACATCAGCAGCAACAGCAACAATAACAAAAAAAATATGTGCAAAGATATGAACAAACAGTTGTGACGGCGGCGGAATTAATTGTTTGTCACTTGAAGCATGAATTTGTGTTTTTTTTTTGTTGTTCCATTTCATTTTAATTCGTTTATTGTAACTACAATTGTTGTTGGTGTTGGTTGGTCTCGTGTAAATGATGAAACAATATGTATAACAATGATAAAAAGCAATGCTACAATAGCAACAATATTAACAATAACGACAATTCTTGTCCCATTATGTGGCATGTAACGTAGACAGCGATACGGGAACAGAAACTGAAACATTTTAATTTGTTTTCCACAAAAATAATAATAATGATGGTTACACACTTAGAAACACGTTTTAGAACTTCCAAATATGCTCATGACCATTATTGGTTTTTGTACGTTGGTAATACAGGGTGTTGCAGCGGTAGATGATAATATTGTAAATAGAGAATCTTTTAATAATAGAATACCTTTATTTAAAATAGAATATGAAGTCACTGTAGTCTAGTAGGTAGTGTGTCGGCTTATTAGACGTGAGGCCTCAGTTCAAACACGATGTCAGACATCAAAACGAAATATGAAAATATTTCTTCGGCGACTTTCTCCCAACAGATTTCTGGCTAAAGCTCTGACAGTAAATGAAATTGCCATGAAAAGGTTCCCAAAAATCTGTCGTTCAGGATCGACATAAAACTGTAGGGTCCCGCCACTAATGTATAAAATTAACGCACACAACATAAGTAGTGTGAGAAGCTAGGTCGTAATCCTGACTGAAGTGTTGTAATGTCCAATTATGTTTTGTGAATATGTATGTTGCAGTTGAAGCAAATCTGAGCTCGTTGAGTTTCATGGAAGTTTATCCCAATGGTATGTAATTTGTCTCCTTCTGGCCAAGTCTAGGTCTAAAATAAGGATCTACTGTGAAGCTCAACAAGTGACGGGTTGCTGAACCAAAATTTTTCTATGATATGGTAAAGATATACATATATGTCGCCACAGGACATAAAGTGATGACTGTGACTATGGTTAATCCAATAGTGGCAAATTTGCAAACAGCTGGGATGGAGTTGGATAATATACAGACTGTTATGTGTTAGTGTGACCGAGCCTGTTATACATAGTAGTGAGGACCAGAGCTATGGAAACTATGGTTAGGATAACACAAGATTTATTCAGGGCATTCATACCTAATAAATTGAGTGGCTTACAGTTTCCTTACTAACTTGTCCCTTGAATTAGAAAAAAGCAAATTGAATCATATGAGCAGGGCGATAGATTTACTCTCTTTTGTTGGGTAATTACAATAAGAGGAGATTTGAAAATATGCATCAGACTATAAAGAAGTAGCCGGAGGATATTAATTGGCCTAGTACTAGGCAGGAAGTTATCCTTACAGGTATCGAACAGCATCCTAAAAAAGGTCGGGTCAACAGTATTGAGGGGGAATCATTATTGCCATACTCCATATAAGTTGAAAGCAGTACAATAGGTAAGTTCTTGTTATATCACCTCTTATTAGCGTACCCTGTAGACCTTTCCACTCCAATGTTTCCGTTTAAATATTTACCAGGAAATTTGTTTAGGGTGATGGCTATTTGGATGTTGATGATAAATTTTAAAGCGTAGATAATGTTTTTAATGGTTCTTTTGTCTTAATTAAATTGGCTCAAAAAAAGAGATTTTCAGTAGGATTACATTTATAGATTCTAGTGGTAAATGGTATTTGGCGGCTAAATTTCAGATTTGACCAAATAACTTTAATATTGAAATAATCGTCGTATGTACATACATATGTATGTATGCATGTAACATGTTTGTTTGTTTTAAAAGGAAATTGTTAACAATTTCGCTTAGTTACCATATACATATCTACGCGATGAAAGTATGGGACTACATTTTTATAAAATGGTTGCTTATGGTTTACATAAGCTTAAACGGAAATATGTATGTGTATACGTATGTACATATGTAATGGACAGTGGACAACATTATATTGTATATAGTTTAACAGCTATAAATACAAAACTTGTATTTCTGTGTTACTTTTCTACAACAAATCGGAATGCATAATGTGTGTGTGCTGCGGTGTTTAAACAAAATGAGTATAATTAGCCACTTTTATGGCCATTGAATTGATCCATTGTTTTTATTCGTCATTTTACTTTAATAGGTGAGTCGTGTCTTTAGTTTTTGATTGATTAAGGTATGTGTAACTGTCGGTTATTTAATTCAGTTAAATGTGCTGATACGTACCTATGTACATATATACATATGTAAGTGTGTGAGGCTGTTGTCAAATTTCAATAATACTTTATCTAATGACTTATTTTTTTTTTATTTTGTTTGGATTAAATAATCTCCAGTTGGTCATTATTGAAATGAATATTCTTATCAGTTACTTGTGATAAAACAGGTTTGAATGTTTAAGTGTTCCTAAAAACATTTCATTGAATACCTTTCATTCTATCATTCTACTTCATTAAAATAATCAAACGAAGTTGGAATAAATTTTAATTGTAATGAAGCCTCGCTTTGTATACAATGGAGTCAAAGCAAACAGCTACACGATGTCGATTAATTCGATGATGTAATATAGTTTTATGATCAATGTTTTGATGAGATTGACTTGAACCTCCATAGACTTATAGCAATTAGACTTCTAATTCTCTGGGTCTCAAAATTAATACACAAACGCCAAACTTATTTATTGGAGGAGATCAAATTGATGATATCAATCAAATATGTTAACTTGGGAGTGCCGTCCTCACTAAAAACGAAATACATATGCCAAAAAAAAAACCAAGTTCGTAACTCATTTCTTTTACTGCATAAAGTTCAGCGAACTATTTCGACGTTTCGCATAACTGCGAAAATTATAAACATTCGTTTTCGCAATTTTCTTTCCAAACTGAGCCATATGCAGGCAGCTAATGACGTTGGCCTATTGAGATGCAATATAGAAGAGTTGCGGATTGGAAACATTAAGATTTCGTGATGAAACTTTACTAACGGAATGACTGAATCCTCGGAGAGAACTAAATGCAAAAAATCAGGGTTTGTGCCGTAGTAGGTCGCAACGAGGAAAATTTCTATTCATTCATACGCAACACAATACATTGAAACAGAAGGTGTTGCTGTTAGACTATGTTTGTTAGGGTGTCCTATTATCCTGAAGTCGCCGTGGTCTAGTAGGTAGTGTGTTGGCTTATTAGACGAAAAGCCAGGCCAGACATCAAAATAAAATACAAAAAGAATTCCTTCGGCGACTTCCTCTCAGCAGATTTCTGGCACAAACTCTGAGAGTAAATAAAATTGCCATGAAAAGTTTCTCAAAAATCTGTCGTTCGGAGTCGACTGTAAACTGTAGGTCCCGCCTCGCATGTATAAAATTAACACACACAACTTGAGTGGTGTGAGAAACTAGGTCGTAATCCTGACTGAAGGGTTGTAATGACCAATTATGTATGTATGTATAATCCTAGGACCTACTATAGTATATTAACTGGACAAAAAGAAAAACTGCAACAAAGCAAAGAAGTAATAAAAAACATGGGAAAAGAGATATGTTTTGTGGCAGCTTCTATCTCCCAAGAATAAAAAAAATAAAATAAAAAAATTTTGACTTCATAAATATTAATAAATTAATATGTATTTTTTAACAAAATAATTAATAAAATATGCCCTCTATGAGTATACTAAACGTTGATAAATGCTGTAGGTTTAATGCACTGTTAAGTCTAAGTTTTATGTGGAAAAATTAAAATAAAATAAAACAAAATTAATTATTTTGTATTATTGTTGAAAATAAAAAGTAGTTAATAATTTTTAAAATTAACAACAATAACGAACGGACTCAATAATAACTGTATGAAATATTTAACCAAAATTTGAAAATAAACTTATTAATGCATGATATAAATTATGTGCATCATGCAACTTTACAAAGAAAAAAACAAAAAAAAAAACAACATGCCACACCACTTTCTAGCAGTGGCATTAACGAAAACAACAACTACAAAAATGTTAGTTAGAAAAAAATTAAAAAAAAACTTAAAAAAAAGAAAAAATTGAGTAAAATATTCAACAGTTTTCACTATCATTTGAACATTTTCAATGACGTTCAAATAATAATAAATGTGTGGCACTAACGAAATGCAATATGTTTATTGCAAAAACGAGCAAGGTTCGTTCGTTCGGTTCGATGGTTAGATGATTTAGCAAGCATTGCAACATGAGATGTGATCAAACGTAGCTGCTGCAAGAAATTGGACAATATTATCAGCAATAGTTGCAACATTGTACGTGTACAGTGTTGCCAATGAAATAATTATGACTTAAATAAAACAAAAATAAGTAAAAAAAAATATTTTTATACCTCCAGCTGTCATGCTGATGTTTTTTTTGTAACTAATTAGTTCAAAACGGGTCTTCAATTAAACTAATATGCGTCTATGTGGATATTTTTTATTCATTAGCAGACTAATTCAGATGTGAAGAGAATACAAATTGTATTAATCATGTAAACTATTAGACCTGCTTGAAAGACAATGATTGTGCTATCACACACGAGACTATTTTTTAAGCCGCACAATTCTTGTTCTTTCAGTCACACACGAGACTATTTCATCTGGCATAAAATTGTATACATGTACTCTGCTTTGTGTGTATTAGTTTAATTTTTCTTTTTTTAATTGGTTTTTTTTTAATTGGTTTTGTGTTGTTTATGTATTGGTTTGTGCGGGGTAGAAGCTGGTTGAAAAATTATGCCAACAAAAAACCACTCTCCTCACCTCTCTTGCCTACAAGCTGCCATTTTGTGCCAGCACAATTGTTCTCGTGTGTGATTGCCCATTGGGATAATCCTATTCTAACGCCTGCCTAGAAGAAATGTCACCGTAAGTACCATTACGCTCCTGGCTGGACAATAGACTCAATCAGTCATAAGTATTAAATAAAGGAAATAAATTTAAGTAGAAAAGTGGTGAATCCACTATATTTTTCATGCTTTCAAGAAATACTCCACAGCAAGACCCATTATATTTAAATTTTTTACTTAAAGACAATGCTGCTGTTTCAAACGTTCTATTGGCAACCCTAAATTGAACATGAATGTCTGTATACATTATTGTCTCTATTAAACTGATGTTCTGACTAATAGTAACGGTTTTTGTGTTTTTTTTTGCCATCTGCCTTTTTGCCACAAGTTGAAATGTGTCACAAAACCATTTTGAAAAATTACTTTGCACAGATCTTTTGTAGAAACCAATCAATACGATGGACCACTTTTGTTGTTGACAACACGGAGGCAAGAAAACAATTACAAAAAAGTAAAGAAATTAAATAGAAAAACAAGAAAAACAGTAAGATAGAAAAAACAAATTTAATTGGATCACTTGAGAAACAAGTGCATTTGTTATGACGCTCAAGTCTGGTTGAATTGATCACCCAATACCAATTGGCTTGACAGACGGCATAAAGCACAAACAAACCAACGTATACACTCTCAAGGATTTTCATTGAAAACCAAACCAATTATTTTCTTAAAAACACAGAAGACAGATTTCTTAGATTTGTAGTTACAACAACAAAAATACAACAAAAATTAAAAAATAATGAAATAATTACCGCTGAAGTGATCTCCATAATAAGAGGTTGGTGGTACTGGATGTCAGACTGTAGCTATTTTGATGCAAGTTTTCTTTTCCCAATAGTTCAAACAGTGGGTGTTTGCAGAGGTTTTGTTTGGCTTATTGACAGAAATTTTTAAATTTTTTTTGCCAACCAGCTAAGAGGTGTTACTCTTCAGTTTTTTTTTTAATGTTTTAGAAACTTGATTTTTTTTTAAACAATTTTCAGTAAAAGTTGTTGATTTTCTTACGACTTTTCCTTTTTTCTTTATTTATTTTTTATTAGCCGGTAATTAAATTTATAAAAGTACAGGCATATTTCCTATAAATTTTTCTTTTAACTAAATTGTATATTTTTAAATAAATTTTTTATGGAAAACTTTATTTTTTTTCTTTTTAATGACACTAAAAATTTTGGGTTTATAAAAATTTAAATGAAATGAAATGAAAAAACCCGAAACAATTTGAAAGGTTTTTATGAGGAGAGTTGCCCTTATTATGATGTTTTTTTTATTGATATTTAATTACACTTAAAAAAATAAACAAACAAACGGCAGTTACTTTTTTCTTTCTAATTAAATTGTATATGAAAACAAAAAATCTAAAAAAACGTATCTTTTAATCAAAGCCGTACGTCAGTCATGTTTCAACTCTCGAATCGAACTGTTTCAACATCAACTGAAAAAGTTGTTCAGTTAAGCGCTGCATTTAACCAACGTTGTTGTTTGCTTGCCTCTAATAACAACCACACAACCGTCATCTATAGTACAATGGCAACAACAACAACATTAGCAGCTACCATACAATGGTTTTGACTTTTCCATAAACACACTTACAACACCAGCTTCAGTAATTGTTTTAACTTTAATTTTGGATTTTATCTTCACCTCATCGTCTATGTGTGGCTCCTCTGACTGGAGCTGATTGCATGTGTGTGTGTGTGTGTGTGGAGTTCAAAACATTGGTTGCAACATAAAGAATGAAATGATGAAATGATGTAGATTTTTATGTTCGTTATCATCATAGAGGTGATAACCTAGACCCATGTATAATTATTACTTTCAAAGCATTTATTAACACTCAAAATCTATAAATCGAAAGGTGTTGTAAAAATAAATCCATTATTTTTCTAATATATACATACATACATACATAATCGGTCATTACAAGCCTTCAGTCAAGGATTACGACCTAGTTTCTCACACCACTTATGTTGTGTGTGTTAATTTTATACATGAGTGGCGGGACCTTCAGTTTAAAGTCGACTCCGAACGACAGATTTTTGAGAAACTTTTCATGGCAATTTTATTTACTCTCAGTTTTGTTGCCAGAAATCTGCTAAGAGGACGTCGCCGAAGAAATACTTTTTGTATTTTATTTTGATGTCTGGCCTGGGGCTCGAACCCTGGCTTTTTCGTCTAATAAGCCAACACACTACCTACTAGACCACGGTGACTTCCTTATATGGCTTTAGAAAATTATATCTTGAAATATACTGACAGGATTAACTACAGATACGGAATAGTATACACAGCCTAGATCTCACTTAATAAGGTTGCTGATCTTAGATTTTCTGTAAACATTCGGAGTGAATTCTGCTCAGATTAATATAAAACTCTTGGATTATAGGATGATAACTTCGAAATGATTATAACATTCAGTTTTGAAGCAGTGATGTGGGCCAGCAGAATATCTGGCCACTGGTGATGTAGACCACTGTACCGATACTGATTCTTCGCTCAAAACCCTAATGTTCCCCCACACCTAAGACAAGAAGGACCAGATATAGAGTGGTAATAAAAAATAGATTACTTGCGAAAGGTCAAGTAAATATTGGAGGTAGAACAGTGGTAAGCCGATGGCCAAGCCAAGAATAGAGGTTAGTGGATTCGTGTTTTGCAATGGGTTTTGCTAGTTGCTCCTTTACGGGAAAACTAAAGTCTTTATAATCAATAATTAATTTTTCTGAAGGAAGCAATAACCCTTAAGCGTTCAGTTCAATGACGAATGAATTTATCAGGACAATGTTAGGTTTCACACATCGATAGAACCGCTCCAGTTGGGATGGGTTCATTTCATTTAGAATTCGGCCCAAACTATCTATAGCGAATACGTCTGTTAGTGAATACAAGCTTATGAATGCCTATTGTTTCAGTTTTTTTGTGAGTAGGTTAGAGGGCTTATTTAGATTACCTTTAGGGCCATTATTACAACTTCCCTTTAAAGTTGGGTTTACTTAAAGGTAACTTTAGCTAAAGTGAACTTTAAATTCACCTTTAACTTCTTTTTGTTATTACAACCTAATGATAAAATAAAGTAAACTTTTTCAAAAATATGGCAGTGCCGGAGCAATGTCGATAACACTGCTCAATTTCTCTAAAGGTGGTCTAACTTTGTGTATTATGGATGGAAATATTTCTTTTCATATCACTTTTATGTAAAGATTCAATTCTTTTACAATTCTTCTTTATTGAAGTGCTGGAACCTATAGAAACTGTGCAACCCCCCCACTTTAATAAACATTATTATTAACAAATACCATTTTAAACAATTTTTAGTTTTAGTTCTTAATGTAGTACCCTATCATATGATAATTAGCATTCATTATTCATGTTAATGCCTCTTCTCGTTTTCGTCTATATTGCTGAAGATACCAAGCGTTTAATTCATTTTTTTATTATTGGGTTGTTTTGATTTGTCTTTAACTCAAGAAGCGACAGTGATTGACAGTTTTGCTTTTGATTAATTGATTTATGATCGTGTATTTATTAGAAAACATTTCTAACAGAATTATTAGAAAATTAATATAAAAAATTCTGGATTTTTTTTATTAGTTGCAACATATTTCATCTTTGATTAAAGAAATATGAAATATGTTGTTTGAAATATGTTGGTAGTTTAAAAACTACTTTCGAATTTATTTAAATTCTTATTACAATTTTCCAATTAAAACATATATGTATACATGAGGAAATGCATTAAGAAAACGCAATTAGCCGAAATTAAATTTTATTTTTTTTAAATTTAAATTAAAAATTACTTTTTAAAGCAAACAACAAAATAATTTCTTTATTGTTTTTAATCAAATTTGAAAGCATATTTAATTTTAAATAGAAAAAATCTTGTTTCATGTTCCAAAAAAATTTCTTCAAATGTAATGTTTTAGCCGAAACTAATCTAAATCTTAAACCATAAACGATCGTTTTTAATTTCTATATGTAATTGCGTTACAACCGGTATGGATCGATCGTGATCATTTTGGGAGAGATCTTGGCACGCTCATAAATTACTTCTCATTCATTGAGATAATCAAGGAAATGTTTAACTCAGTCGTCTTCTGAGGCTCGAAGATGAATATGAGTACAGGCTAAATTCTTCTTCTCTAAATTCCTATATCAATTACACCAATTAAATGCTGTTCTGTTAATTAGGAAGAAACCTAAGCTATGAGGTAGCGTAGAATCTAGAAGTAGTTTACTTCATTCAGTTTCGGAAATATCAATATCGATGTCGGCTTGAATCGAGACAAAACTAATCTAATAATGTATGTAGACAGTATAACATGTCACTGGTCTCTGAGTACACGCGCCCAGAAGCTGAAAATGCTTTTTAATGACTTCTGCAGAAGCTGTAGGGACGGGAAATGAACAGGAGACCATAGAATATGTTATTTGTCGTTGTCTGGCACTTGAAAATGTGGAAGGAAGGATTCTGGAAAACCCAGAATTTAATAACAGTATATGTCTTGCCAAGGGTGACTTGGATAGAATCCACACCTTCCCAAAACTATTGGGAAGGTTAAGAAATTCTGGCGAGGAGCTCTACTTTAATCATGGAATAGGTACAAACGGTTTATAATGGATATTACGGTGGCTGCCAAATTAATCTAACCGAACCTAGTGAAAAACTTTATTTATATTTTGCACCTAGAGGAGATACTACTATCCACTATTTGCTCTTCATTCTTTCTATTTTTTTTTGCAACCTAGGGATACCTAATATATGGAGATTCTCTTTAATGCAATTCTTCCATCTTATTCTTGGTCATTATGTTAGTCTAAAGCATATTATTCTCTATGGTTTGGAATGTTTTAAAAACGAAGTTTCTCTCCTACAGGAATCAACACAAAAAATTTTTGTTTGACTGGATTACTGTCACTGCGATGCAACTCAAAGACCAAAGAAATCGGATTCTATTTGGAGCGAACGTCGGAGAAAAGTATATAATATAAATGAAGATTAAGCGAAGACATACAAACAACTTTAAAGCCAACTTTACAGCAAACAAGGATGTAAAAGGAAACGATAAGACGGGCAATTATGGTTTATACAAGCAATAAAGAAAAAGGGATCAGCAACAGTTAACAGCAAGATATTAAGTTCCATTATTACAACGCAATGGTAAACAATTGGCCGATTGAGGAGTTGCTGAAAATAACTTGCACAGAAGTTATACTACTAGCTATACGAATTGGCGCCAAAGTACAATACCTATGTATATTTTATTAAAGCTCAGATAAGAAATTCCAAAATTTATCATAGAATAAGGGATACTTTTTATATGACCCAATATACAGGTGCATCATATACATACATATGTGTATGGCATAAATGTTTATCGTTATATTTTTTAAACCTTTTAAAAATGCGGGTTCAAATGATTAATATAAAAAAGTGCATTTTAGTGTAACCCCTCATCCATTTTTAGGTTTAAATAGTCAAATGGAAAGCAACTATTTAAGACACAACCAGTGAGTGTATGGAAAGATCGCATGAAAAATTAATAATTGAACCAAGCAAATATGCAATAAATTTGATTTATTTTAACAATAAAAAAAGCAACAATAAGCCACAAAAGCTAACAATGAAAAGCTTATAAACAAATAGTTTTGACATTTACACAACAAGTTTTTAAAGCCATTGTTCAAACTGGGAAAATTGGCTCAAACCATGAGAGTTCGATGCCGCTGCTAACAGTTTGCATACAGCACAAGTTGGTAATGTTTTTTGTTTTTAGGAGTATAAAGGAAAAAAAAAAGAAAGAAATATAAATAAATAATATAAAAAAAATAATAAGCCACAAAGTTATTAGGCGTTAATGCAACACAAAAAAAAGATTATTTCTTTCAACATAACAAAAACTGGCATTATTGTGGCATTTACCCGGGGTGATCGTAATTGATTGTTATTTGACTTGTGGTTGTTTGAAAATACAAAAAAAGTTATTGTTGTTTTACGCTTTCCTTTGTCAATTCATACACATATGAAAAATTATTTCATTTTAAAGAAATGAATTCACAATCATTTCTTTACATCTTTACACTTAAAGCTGTTTAGTTGCATTTTAACAACTTTATAAAAAGCCATTCAATTTTATTTTATCATAGGATTGTGTCATACAAATTTCTTTAACAATAATATTGTCCATCGAGTTTAAATAATCAAACTTCTTTTGGGTGCATATCATTAATATTTAAATTATGTGTGATAATTTAGATAAATAAAGATATGTTTGAAGTTATTTTTAATCGGTTTTTAAGTTTAAGTACCCATATATAGGGTTCCACAAAAGTAAGTGGTACATTATATTAATTGATATAACTCTTAAGAATTCAATCATAATGTAGCCTTTCTGGAGAAAGGTAAGGCTTTCGAAAAAGTATCAGACAGTTTAAAGTGATTGGTATTTTTAATTGCTTTTTAAGTTTATTTAAGAAGTTTGGGTTTAGAATTGGATTTCGTTTTTATCCTACTCTTTGCTTCAGTAGGTAGGAGATGGGTCTACTGTAGCAGGAGATGGAATTGTTATTTTAACTGTCATTGCCTAGAAACAATGCACTCTGTTCAAAGTATTGGGTTGTTGTATTAACTGCAGTGGTGAGGAACCCTACTAATTGAATCCTAGTCTTTCCTAAGATGTAATTTAGCCTCACTTTTCCAAGATGTTCGTTATTGATAACATTTTCTCTGCTGGTTCAAGGGGTTTCTAAATGGAGATTTATTTGGAGAAGTTAAGAATTTTTAATTGTTTGTCTTCCTTTGGCCGGACAACTAATCTCAATTTTATAAGACGGATACAAAGGTCCGACTGCATTATTAATACTGGTTCACTACGTATCAAACCAATAAAGGTCGGAGCTGGAGGTAAGTTTACACTTCCGCCCGGTGCAAGTCCTCAGCAGCGAATCTGGGAACTTGGAAACATTAACTAATATAGACGACATGCATAAGTTCAGAAAGTCCATTCTGAAGAGCACGTGAAGTACACCACGCAAATCTTTACGAATATTTCGATACAGGATGGAGGTATCTTTTCGATACCAGTGGGTAGTAGTAGCTTCGCCGTACGAAGTCGCCGTGTTCTAGTAGGTAATGTGTTGGCTTATTAGACGTAAAGCCAGGGTTCGAGCCCCAGGCCAGACATCAAAACGAAAATATCAAAATATTTCTTCGTTGACTTCCTCTCAACAGATTTCTGACAAAAACTCTATGAGTGAATAAAATTGCCATGAAAAGTTTCTCAAAAATCTGTAGTTCGGAGTCGACTATAAACTGTAGGTCCCACCACTCATGTATAAAATTAGCACACACAACATAAGTGGTGTGAGAAACTAGTTCGTAATCCTGACTGAAGGGTTGTAATGACCAATTATGTATGTATGGTTATGTATGTAGTGGCAGGCATTTGACTTGCGCTGATGATTATTACGTATTACCTTTATCAAGTCACAGCTTTCTAACATAATGACCTCTAGGGATGGTTTACAGCTGCTGAGATGCTCTCAAGGAGATGACAGACCTATTCAATTTCCATTTTATATGAGTACCGGGACAAAGTGGCATTACGGGAAACTGCAAAGCAGGTGAATTGCGCATATAGGGTGCAACCATGGAACTTGTGTCTGAGTTCTTTATACTGAGAAAGTTATTCAGAACCTACAGACTCAGATGGCAATTGATGTTTTCAAACAATATTGTTACATGAATGGAGCTCCCCTAATAATTTAATCGAAGACATCCTCTTACTTTTTCTTTTGTACAACAAATTATGTGTAACAATTTGATGATGATTGTTTTTTTTACAACTTATTACCAGTTAATAGAGCAATTTCTTAAAAAAAATAATGATAATAATGAAATAAACAATCAACTGTGTTGTACATATGTATATATTTAAAGCTTAAACAAACAGTTTTAAACAAAACATATTTCATTACAATTATGGTTGGCTTACAACCTGGATACGATGGTCTACTCCGAGTTATTCTTTCTATGGCTTGAATGTGGTTTGACTTACTTTTTGTAGATTGTTTAACAAGTTTTTTCTTTTGTTTCAAACTGAACAGATTAGAAAAACTTTTAAAGTCATTAAAATCAAAATCTTTTCACCTTTAATAGAAAAATTTTGAAAAAAACTGCTTTCAACATTTAGACACACTTTTTTCTTTGTTGATTTTTTTTTCTATTAAAATTTTGAAATAATTTTTAATAATGAAAGAAAGGTGTTTCATTTTATAATTTTTTTTATATGCATAACAAACATTGTAATAAACGCAATTAATGTTAAAGTGCGAAATGTTGAGCTTTATCTCTCTCGCCTTTGTATTTAAATCAAAAGGCTAAAAGCCTCTTATGAATTTCGCCGGCTTGTTAAATTGGTTATTTAAATATGGTAAAAAATGAAAAACAAAAATCGTTATTTTAAAATGCTTGCATTCATATTTTATTTAATCATGCAATAGCTTTATACATTTTTTCTGTTAATTAAATATAGTTTTTGCATATTTTTATGTAAAATCCCATCCCATCCCATCACATCACATCGTATCGCATCATGCCATTATCATATTCACTTTTCCATGCATTTAATGGATGGTTTTTTCAAACGTTATTTTCTTTAATTTTAATTAAAAATATTACAGCGATGGGAAGGTAAATTTTACTTTTTCGTTTAACTTTTACTCGAAACTAAAAGGAAAGTAATTTTATTCATATTCAAAATTTTATGAAACACTTTAGAAGTTGTGTTATCTTACAATCGGCCTCTAAGATACTCTCAACGAAGGACTGCTCTGAAAAAAAGATATATTGCAGTAACCTCAACCTACAGGTTTTCTGCATCAGCCCAAATAACTCCCCACCTTTAACTTGATAAGCAACCACCAGTTGTTTCGTACTGGCATTCATTTCAGCCGCATAGATTCAAAATGTGTGTTTAGTGATTCGTTCTTCTCCTCACAGAGTCTACATATTGGGTTTAAATCTATCCCTATTCTGGAACAAGTATTCTACTATGCTAGGTATAATCCCGTTTGCAGTCTTTAGACTACTTCTCGATAGTCTGATGCATAACTCAAATCATTTCTCATTGTAATTATCCGTTCGAGTTGAGAAGATCGATCGCCTGCGTGTCTTCATCTTTCCTTTCGCCAAGTTCAAGCCCCTCTTCCTACTCCACAGAAATGTTCCGGTCTCATCAAAGGGAAAGCTACCCTTCCCATAGGCACATCCGTCTGCGCAATACCGTTGTCTTATAGGAGTTGGTTGGAAATCGGATTGGCTGTCCGTCCAACTTCTTGTCCAAGTTGAACTAAGCACTCCTTTTAGTGTAAACTTTCGTTTGGAAGCAACTTTAAAATTATTTCTAGTTTTCTTCAAATACATATTTCACTTTCAAAATGCAACTTATCGACCTAAAAAATGCAAGTTATCGCTCAAAAAAATGCAATTCAACGATCAAAGAAGTCATTGTCCAAAAAAATGCAAGCCATCAACCGAAAACATGCCCAGTGATGCCAACTTAGCCCTTTTCGGGCTAGATTTAGCCCTTTTTGAAGTATTTTTAACGCGAAAAATTTTTTTTAGCCCTAAACTAAAAAACGCGCAATTTTAGCCCTTTTCAGTATTTTTGTTTAGCCCTTTTTGCCCGTTTTTCCTTTAATTCTGTATGGCAATATTATCTTATGCTTCTCTGGCAATGTCGAATTTTAATCCAGCGACAGCGCTTTTTTCTTCAATTTCTTGTTTTCTTCTTTGTCATTTACATAGAATTAACAAAATTACTGAGAAACACAAGCTTTGCTGAAAGTTAAAAATTGTATTTACTTACATTTTAATAAGTATATGAGTGTATAAGTCATAATTTAATATTCTTGGATGTTTCTTTAAAGTAAATGTTATGATGTTTAGATGGAGAGCTACACGCAAAGATATCGTAAAATTTGGGGAACAGATCCCCTTTTTAAGAAATGGATAAAGCCTTGTAAAGATGAATCTAAAGCAGTATGTATTTACTGCAACACGCACATCGCCGCTAAACACTATGACCTGGTCAGACATTCAGAAACGATTAAGAATAGTGGCGTTTTTATCTGAAAAGTCTATTTTAATTTTAGCCCCCTTTTTGCGCTTTTTTGAAAAACATGAAATTGTATTGTACTAAAAACGTATTTTTTTCAATTTAGCCCTTTTTTCATTTTTGTTCACGCGTTTGGTGTCCTAAGAGTTGGCATCACTGAACATGCCAGTCATCAACCACAAAGTGCAAGTTACCTACCAAAGAAATGCAACTTGCAAAAAATATGACATTTTGTTGGATGTATACAGCTGCGTGCAACTAATTAAGGACACGAAGCTTATATGTGAGCTTGAAGCAAAAAATACAAACGGTTGTATGATATTGTCAAAATTTGTTCAAGTTTAGTTAATTAAACTGTTAGTCGTAGAAAATAACTACTTATTGTGTCAAATAAATTATTATTTATAAAGCTGTGAGCCATTTTTTTAAAGAATATTGATTTCATTCGTGCATATAATTAAGGACACACCGTAAACTTTATGAAAAACATGTATTTATTAGAAAAAAAATCAATATTTTGTTGCAAAACCATTGTTGTCGATAACAGCTTGACATTTCAGAGGCATCGAGGTAACAAGACTTTCATATTCACTGGTTAGAATGGCCTCCCAAGCTTTCTTTGTTTCGGCGGCGAGATCTTCAAAATTGCTTATTTTTACTGAGCTTATTTTGGTTTTTACAACTTGCAATAAGCGGTGCAATATTTCAGACCTTCAATATTTCAACATTCGACAGCTGAAAAGGTGCCTCGTAAACAAAGAAACCGAATTACGACAGTTCGTGAAGATGCACTGATTGTCCGCGAGTCGAAAAAAAAATCCGCATAAATCAGTAAATGAAATTCGGATAGCAGTCTTTGGTGAAAATGGAGCAAAACCATCTGTAGACACAGTAAAACGTCGATTGCGAGCAGCTGGGCTTTTTAGAAGAATTTCCCGAATGAAACCATTTTTATCTGAGCGTAACCGGAAGAAGCGAATGGAGTTCGCAAAAATACCGCCATTGGAACGCTGTGGAATGGAAAAGAGTGTTATATTCGGACGAAACAAAAATTAATAGAGTCTCTCCCGATGGAAAAAAATATGTTCGCCGGCCAAAGTTAAAAGAATTTGATCCAAGATACACCCGGGTCACTTTACAGCATGGAGGAGGTTATATTATGATTTGGTGTGCTATGTCGTCACGCGGTGTTGGGCCGCTGCACAAAATTGACGGAAACATGAACAAGTTCCAATATGTAAGAATCCTAAACGATGCAATGATGCCGTATGCTGACGAGAATATGCTAGTAACATGGACATTTCAACAAGATAATGACCCGAAGCATACTGCTCATCATATCAAACAATGGTTTTTAAACAATTCGGTCGCTGTACTTGATTGGCTTTCATGCACTCCAGATCTCAACCCGATTGAGAATTTATGACAAGTTGTAAAAACCAAAGTAAGCTCAGTAAAAATAAGCAATTTTAAAGATCTCGCCGCCGAAACAAAGAAAGCTTGGGAGGCCATTCTAACCAGTGAATATGAAAGTCTTGTTACCTCGATGCCTCTGAAATGTCAAGCTGTTATCGACAACAATTGTTTTGCAACAAAATATTGATTTTTTTTCTAATAAATACATGTTTTTCATAAAGTTTACGGTGTGTCCTTAATTATATGCACGAATGAAATCAATATTCTTTAAAAAAATGGCTAACAGCTTTATAAATAATAATTTATTTGACACAATAAGTAGTTATTTTCTACGACTAACAGTTTAATTAACTAAACTTGAACAAATTTTGACAATATCATACAACCATTTGTATTTTTTGCTTCAAGCTCACATGTAAGCTTCGTGTCCTTAATTAGTTGCACGCAGCTGTATATACATATAAGTGCATATGAACTCAATGAGAATTATTAAAATTTTTAAGTTCATTTCAGCACAATTTCAGTTTTTATCCTATTTTGATTGATTTTTATATAAAGATAGTTAGCTTCGTCGCCTATATCTCCGGTTCCAAATAAGGAAAACTGTTTCGCAATTCTTGATACCATGGCTATCCGCCCTACTAGGTCCTTTTCCACCACAAGTCCATTTTTATCCGATTTTGATTGGATTGAGAACTTTTTGTTGCTTATTTGAAGAAAACAATTAGCTTTGTCGCCTATATCTTCAGTCCCAAGTAAAGTTAGATCGTAAGGAAAACTGTTTTGGAATTCTTGATAGCATGGCTATCTAGCCCACTAGGTCCATTTTTCTCATAACTCTATTTTTAATCCAAATTTGAATGGTTTATATAGAGGTATTTTCTTCTAAAAAAGTTTGCTTTGTCGCCTATATCTCCGGTCCCAAATAACGCCCGACCGTAAGGAAACCTGTTTTGGAATCCTTGATACTATGGCCCTTCAACATACTAGGTTCATTTCGCCCACAATTCCATTTTTATCAGATTTTGACCGATTTTTTTAATTTGATAAAGTGGTAGATTCGGCGGCTATATCTCCGGTCCCAAAGTTTTCCCGACCATAACTAAAACTGTTTTGTAATTCTTGATCCAATAGCTCTCTCAGTACTTCTCTAATATGATTGAATTTTGTCCGATTTATGGAGGACCAAGCGCTGCAAGTGACAGATACAAATTGCCTCCCTAACGTGGCTTGTGGGAGCAAACCAAACTTGAGTCGTAGATTAAATAAGAAATGCTACTCATTATCATGGTTTCTTTTGTCTTTTCAAAACTAATTACAATATTTATTACTGATCACAAAATTAGGTATTGTCTCATACCAGAACCAATTAATAATTCCAATTATTCCCAAACAAAACAGTTTCAATATCAAATACAAACAAATCGATTATTGTTAACATTTTATCTAAATTGCAATTAATATGCGTCGAAAATAGAATATGAACCATAAAATGTAAGCAACATATTCATGCTATTTTATCCCAAAACAAAGTTTGTTATTTATGACAAGATCATAAAACAGAAATTAATTAAAATATGATTTGCAATATGCTTCAAAAACGCAATTAGTCTAGAATGAATAGTAGAAAATTGCCTACATGAAAATATATTGCGTTACTATGGAGTTGAGACATCTGGCATAAGAAGAAGAGTTAGTCGCTATCAAAGACAAATTACGTCATATCTCATAGTTTCACTTCTAAAAAAAACGTAAGTCATGCTACTGATAAAGTGAATAATTTTGAATGCTCTTCTGGCAGAAGCCTAAAGATAACTAATTGTCACGAAAAAATATTGCACATTTCAACGCCTCCATTCTACAACGTTCTAAGCGTACTTAGAACGTTTTTAATGTTCTTGCATTTTTAAATTCTACGTTCTCTAACTTAAATACTGTCAAAATTTGGTTAAGATGCGCCGATCCTTTCCGAAGTTATAGGAAAAAATCTACTTAGAAAACATATATAGTCGTATGTCGCGTGAAAACTTTGAGAGCTCATAACTCAAAACACACTTTTTCGACTTAGAATGTTATAGAACGGAGGCGTCGATTTGTCAGTTGAAGTCCTTAAGTTATTTGGGAAAGGAAGATGAAGTAATGAACCCATTTGCAGAGACCCAGGCAGATATGGTCCAATATGTGCTGCACAAAATGTGCGTTAAATTTGACCAGAGTCGATCTTAAGAACGCCAACAACGGGAAATTGGTCTCGGGTGCACACGCCCGTGAATGGGAACACCTCCTAACTACTTTTGCGAAAGCAGAAGATGAGACTACAAAACATCAACTCCTCTGTCATTTTCCAGTACTAGAAACCTAGAACTCGCCGTAGTCTAGTAGGTAGTGTGTTGGCTTATTAGATCGAAAGGTCACGGTTCAAACCCCAGGTCAGACATCACGGACAAAATGAAATTTGAAAAAATACTTCTTCGACGACTTCCTCTCAGCAGATTTCTGGCAAAAACTCTGAGAGTAAATAAAATTGACATGAAAAGTTTCTCAAAAATTTATCGTTCGGAGTCGACTTTAAATTTTGGTCCCGCGACTCATGTACAAAATTTACACACACAACATGGATGGTGTGAGAAGCTAGGCTGTAATCCTGTCTGAAGGGTTCTAATGGCCAAATTATGTATTATGTATGTAGAAACCTAAAAAAGAATAATTTTAATTTACAATGCAGTAATTAATTCTGTCAACGTAGACAGCTCTGATAGTGCAAATCTGATCTGGACAGAGGTTGAATGCAAAATTAGCTCAATTTCAAAGAAGCACGCTTACTGTGATGGTTATAATCATTGCTGTACATTGGATTAGGGCGCTCGTGCGAGATAATTTGGTTTTTGACGTATGCCAAATGTAGGATCTATAGAGACGAGAAGTTGGAGGAAACTGTTTGTTATGTATTTCGTACATACAAAGTGGTAAGTCGTGAAAGGAGAAAGCAGTTTGTTTTCTACTATTAAAACGTTTTTATTGCTCTATCGAGAATGGATATTAAGAGTCGAAGTGACTTCATCAGAAGCTTGGGATAGTGTTATGACTAGGGGAAGGGAATAACTATGCTGTTATGTGTGTTAATTTTACACATGAGTGGCGGTGGGACCTACAATTTAAAGTCGATTAAGAACGACAGATTATTGAGAAACTTTTTCGCTTAAGCTTGTCTTAAAGCCATATTTTTTTTGTTTTTGATAAAACATACACAGAAATTTTTAAAGATTACTTTTCCCATAAAACTGCAGGTGATGGCTTTGTCTTGTTACTCGTTTACTCAAAAATTTTCAAATAATATGCAGCAACACATTATAAATATAAACTATGAGTTTGTAATTTTTAAAACAAAAGAAAGTGCCAGATAAACTTTATCTTAATTAAGGCCTTTTTCTTTGGAGTTACAACAATGTAATGGCCATAAAACACACATTAAGGCTTAAACATCACTATTACAGTGTTGCTAATGGGAAGTGAGTGCCCTTTCTAAATAGAAATTAAATAATATACGTACATACATAGGTATGTAAAATATAAAAAAAACTTTAACATGCAAGCGGTATAAAATAAAGAAATAAAAAAATATAGAATACGGTTCCGAAATTACTTCAAAAAATATAAAATAAAATGAAAAGCAGAAAACATAAAATCATTAAAACTAGCCACTGTTATTTGAATTTTTTTTTAACCAATCTTTTCTATTCTTTTCTTACATACAAACCCAATGCCCTCAATTTACTTTCAAATCTTAACAAGAAATAGAAGTAAAACGCAGTAGAAAATAACAAAAAGAAAAACAACATAAAATAATTTAACCACTTCCTCCTACCAAGTTCTAAAAACCAAATGGTTTTCAATGATTCATTGGTAAGAAACATTAGTTAAGACATGAAAAAAAGGGTTTTGAGAAAGAAAAAAAGATAAAAAACAAACAATTACTACTGTTTTCTGGCTTACTCTAGCAATCATTGGCATAATGGCAGGAAATAAAATAAAACCAACATCTCGAAATTGAAACTCATCAGATTGTATTTCCCACTAAACTTTCTTTTTAATATCGGTTTTTAAGGTGTATTCTGATACAAATAATCTAGAAAACTGAAAAACCAAAAAACAAAAAGAAAAAAATATTCAATTTCTCAAGAGTGGGCTAATGTTCAAGAGAGAAAAAAAAACTTTGAATTAATCACGTCTGACATTGAATTAATCTATTTTAAATGTGTGATGCTAAGCTTAAAATAAAATTATCTTTGGGTTTAAATTTTTTTTTTTTATTTAAGGTCTTCTTTTTCGAATTTCTTAATTAGAAAAGATCATCTATTTTTCTATGAAACTCATCAGTACTCATCTTAATTATACAACGTAAGAAAACGCTATGAAAAATTATAGTCGCTGAACTCGATTAGGAAATGGATTAGGAAAAGAAATTATTAAAGGTTACCAGGGTTCAATTAGAGAAAGTAGAGGATATTCCCATATGAAAGCATTCTGATATTTGGCAGCTTTACTTTAGGATTGCTTATATTATTAGAACTAGAAGGATACAAACTAACTGGATGACAATTAAATTGAGGTGGATTGAACCATCATTTCATTTTTGTTTCAAGACTAGGCTTAATTGGCAGTCACTACAAAACGCATTGCTTATAGACTATAGTCATTCGACTAAAACTTCACTCTGCCATTGCTCAACCATTCCGACAGTTTTATGATGGTATGGATACGATCCAAATTGCCTTTAACTAGACACGTTCTGTCTTGGGTAAGTGCCCGACAATGACAGAGAAGATGTTTTCTGATCTCTTGTTGTTCCTCCGCATTACAGTCGATATTTCCATCCTCTGGACATGTGCACCCACTAGGATGGTCTCTGCTTAGGTTTAATGTAATTTTTTTACTGCATATATCTACAGCGGGCGAGATTCGTTTGGTCTCTTTAGACCTCCTCCTACGAATCCCCTGATAAATGAGTTGCTAGAGGTGTTGGCACAAGCCTGTTGCATATGCAGATGACATATTTTATAAAATGTCGGGCAGATTTATAATGCTTACAAGGGACAGGACGCAACTCGATCTACGGAAAGTAAGCTAGTCGGCATCAGGTCGCGATTTGGTTGTGAATCCTGGCAAAACAGAAGTGGTATCTTTTACTCGAAGGTATAAACAAACCAGTTTTTCGCCCATTAAGGTTGTATGTATTGGACTCGAAGATGGGTCGCACTACTGGATGGAAAACTATCTTGGATATCTAATATACTTAGCCGTATGAACAAAACTCTCCATTGCCCTCTACGCTTGTAGCAGTATTATGGGGAAAAAATGAGTCGTCTACACTAACCTATGGATGCTTGACATCCTTCTTGAGTCTTGAATCTAAGAACAACGAACTTATACTTAATACTGCGGATATAAAGATTTTCCGGCAGCATTATTAGTTGTGCTTTGCTTACTACACCTAGATTAGCATTGAAGATAATTTTATCGCTGCACTTCTATTTTTTGGGCATATCTCCAGCGGAATTTCTGGAGATTTTACTGCTGGACCTTTATTGCAAGGGCTTAGCAGCTAGAACTGGGCGTTCCTGGGCGTCTGAACAATGGCACAGTGGCAAGAGTATTGATTACATGACGCCTCCCTATGACTTTTTAATGATTTCGTTAAGATTATTACTGATGATCCAAAACTGGATGGAACTCAGGGTTGTGACATATTTTGTCAACTCTATAGGCATACTTCGCTCCATAAGGCAAACAGTTAACTGCAGAGTCTTCCAGTATTGCCCCTACAAGCTGCAGTAAAGACGATTACTAAGGATGAAAATATATTTGAAAAGGATATCAACACAGTTTCTGAAAGCCAGAAAGGCTGTCTGACCTTTCCTTTGTTTTCTTTTTGTACTTGCACCCAAAGAGAAGCAATGTATGGTATAATACATTATTACTGATGCTTTGTTACTTTAATTGGGCACTTTATTTAAATATTTTTTTTAGATAAACACCATTTACTAAACTATCTACCAGTTTTAAAATATTTAAATAAAGTTCAAATATTTTTTTTTATTATTTAAAGACTTTCTTTTTTTATAATTATTTGCTTTGAATTATGCATTTGAATTTCTTTCACCGTTAACTGGAAATGGATGCGGTTTTATTGAAATATTTTTTAACTATCTTCCGCATTCGTTATGTTTTATGCATTTTTTAATTATGAAAGATAATTTAGAAAAGGAAAATTACAAAAAAAACAAATATTGAAATTAAAAAAGATATTACCAGAAAATATACGTACATACATACATACGAAAACTACATGCAAATTTTAATGGTGATGAGATACGACCAAAGAAATTAGAGAGTGAATGAATTTGAAAAGTGGAGTTAAATGAACTTGAGGTGCTAAAATTGTCCATAATTATCATGATGTAACCTTTTTGCTAAAAACAAAAAAAGCGATTGCCACAACCAGCCAACAATAACAACTACAAACACATATTCGTACATACATTGTGGCATAAATACATTGTTGTTGCCTCTTACGAGATAAACAAATTAAATGGTTTCTTTCTTTTTTATTTTACAATTTTTAACAATCCAAAGCGATTGTTTTGTGTTTTCTTTTTGTTAAAAAATAAAAGCAAAAATAAACAAAATTTTGTTAAATCCCACACTGTCAGTTAAAAAAAAAAATTGTAAAATAAACGGAAAAATTTAAATTGTTTTTTGGTAATTTAAATTTTCTTAAGAAAAGGGGGGAGAAAATGTGAAAATTTTATTTCTCCATACAATTGAAATTCATAAAGTCAAGATTTAAATAAAATTACAAATAATAAAATAAAAACAAAAACAAAAAAAAAAACGTAGATAAAAAGTATAATTTAAATATCAAACTACCGTTAAAGGTGGTCTAAGAAAATTTCCATTTCCAAACCAAACCATCTTAGAAGAAATGGTTGATGATGCTTCAAACGTACACACACCACATAATTTACAGAAGCCATTATAATTTCTCATCAGCGGGTGAATAATATTTTCTTTAGTTTATGGCTCAAATTAAGTGGCTGGCTTGGTTGACTCAGTCGAAGTATGGAAGTAATGTTTACCAACAATCAGTGAAACATTAATCAAAACGTTAATTTAAAAAGAGAGGAGAAGAGCTTAAAAGCAGCTTTGAAATGACAGAGGTTTTCTTTTCATAGAATTGGAAGTTGTTAAAATGTGATCACTTAATTAACATACCAAATCTTGAATGAGATTTAAGTCTGTTTTACTGTCTAAGCCAACAAAAATGATGGCGCATATTGAGTTCTTATTTAAGCTTGTAACGCTGCTAAATAAAAAGTCGTTTTAAAATGGAAATTTACCATAGGAAAATCTTTCTTTTTTTTAATGACGAATATATTATTTTTTAATATTATGCTGCATCACACTGCATGTTTTTAATCGTGGAAGATGGCATGCAAAACACCCTCAAGTGTTTAGAAATGACTGTTTTTGAAGAATTTTGATTAATTTCTGTATTATATACAAATACAGGTTAAGAAAGCATCCCAATCAACGGGCGGCGTTGCCTGACCTACGAATAATGTTCATTGTTCCGGACTTCGCCATTGAAAAACATTTTTGTCTGGCTTGTTGCACCATATTTTCCATTTCATAACCATTAATATTCATAACTACGGTCATAGCGCTCTGAGTTAACGGTAAGGGCCCAATGGCACAGTCAAACGATAATGCTCACCAAACATTAATTTTTCTCGTATAATCTCTACTGAGTTTTCCGAAAAATTATCGTTGAAAGCCTGTTGCTCCAGTCCCTAACCAATCAATATATACGGCGTTGTGAATGATCAGACGGCTTTAATTGTTGCGGTGGTGGTGGTGCCACAAATAAAGAGATCCTCAAAAAGCAAAAGAATCTCAACGATTGCGAAGAAAAAAGGTTCTTCATGTCTTTACCAAGAAAATTTTGAGGCGGGAAACGTTGCGAAATTGATGCAATCTTACATTGCTGGATCGAATATTAGTGACTACAAACCAAAACAAAAGCCCCTTACATGGGATTACTCTGACTAATCAATTAGGCTCATAGTTCTGAAGGTAGTCGGAACGCATGGAATACGCATATAATGGCTGTTGTAATTGCTAGGCGATTAAATGTCCTAAGCATATCATGCATGTATTTTATATTTCATATTCCATCATCGATTAATAATTTATTATATTAATAATAATTAATAATAAATTTATAGAATTTGTTTGCTTATTCACTTACCTGTTTAATAAAATTAAATTGTAATGCCTTGGTTGCCATTTCAGGTGCGTTAGAAATTTCCAAATGTAGTATTAATTCAATTAATTATTCTTTTCATAAGCACGCATAAATCAAATAAAAATTAATATGGAAATTTGTGTTAATTAAACGGGTTTGTTACTCTTTATTTCTATTATTCACTTTTCTTTTAAACACTTTTAGTATCTGTCACTTTTACCAATTGTCTTCTTGCTCTGTATTATTTGAGAATAATAATTTACTCAAAATCCGTTATATTTTAAAAACAGAAGAGAACATAAATATGACTTGCACTCCCTTTTGCGTGCACAACTTACACAGGCAGTATGTTTGTATTTGTTGTAAATAGTTGTTGTTTACAAAAATAATTGTTGTTGGGAAATTAAAATGTCAACATTATAAAAATAGTTCAACTCTTGTTTACTTTTTTCGCCATTTCCTAATAGGACGAGCGGAAAAGAGTTTTATTTGCAATTTTCCTTTAAATTGTTTGATTATTTCTGATTTTGTTTGTGAGTTTTCTTTTATTTTCTTTTTTTGTATAATCTTCCACCACTTGTTGATTGGTTTTTGCGCTAAAATTCTTCCTTAAATTTTTGTGTTTCGTTTTGGTATTACAATTTCAATTTTGTATGACCACCACGCTTCAATTTGTATTTAAAACTAAATTGTTAAAAACAAAAAAAACTTTGTTGATGGTTTTGTCCGAAGGTATTTTTTTGTTTTATTTTCTTTCTTTTTTTACTCTGTTTTAATTTTTTTCGTACTTTTTCCAACTTCATGTTAAATAATCAGTCGAGTCTCTGTTCTGTTTTTAATATTGTCGGTTGGTTAGTTTTTATTTACATACAAACGTCTAGTTAGAGTTGTTGTTGTGGATAATTTTTGTCATTGTAATTGTTGTTGTTGTTTGTGTTGCCATTTAGTGTAATACAGTGTGGGGATGACCAAAATTAAAGTAATTTTTTCTCTCTCTCTCTGTTTATGTCTACTTTTCCACCATTTAGCATTATAATAACGTTTGTATCAGGTAAATAATTTTTGCATACTTTATGCTCCCTACACTTGTATGAGTGTTGTATACACTTCTTTGTATAGGTTAGTAACAAAATAATTATCTTGGAATGTCAAATAAAATGAGGGGCAAGGCAAGTTTAGGCAAAGTATCCAGTTTAGTTGTCAAGAAAGTAATTATCTCCAAGACTAACATTATATAGGTTGGAAAGAGTGCTGCCTTGGTAAACGTAAATCGAAAACGATCATTGTAGAATTGTAGTACTTACGCGGTCAAATTTCGTGTGGTATCTCACCGATAACTTGACGAATGTCGGTTAACGAATGGTCCAACGTTAGGAGATTACACACGTAAACTAAAATTGTTACGTAACTACTCGAAAAAGTCTTATATCTCAAATCTTATGATCTCATATACGTAAAATTAGTGTTTCTGGAAACTTCTTATGCAATAAAGCCAAAAGTGGTCGTGCTGTCGGTTATCATACGGCCGTAGCACTCTGAATTGAAGGTAACGATTCTTTTAGATCAATTTTTGAAAAAATACAACACACATGTACACATACTAACACACGCGTTCGTTTGTTCCTGGGTGTGTAAAAGCTTTAATTGCTTCCACCAATTTGAGTTTGTTTTGGCCAATTTTTAATGTTTCACCGGAAAAATAATTATTTAGCCATTATTATTCATATTCTTTTGTTTATTTTTGTTCATTCATTCATAATTTTTGTTCTTTTACTTCATTCTATGATACCAGTAGTAATAGAAACTGATCGAAATGAAAGAAAAAAATATTGTATTAACGAAAATTAAAGAAAGACTGGCAACATAAAAACACAATTAAATATCATTAACATTGTTGGCAGTCATTGTGTCTACGTTACTCCAGGTTAGTCAATGCGTCTTGATGGCTGTTTAATGCTTGCTTGTCTCATGTAACTTTAGTTTTTTATGCTGTCTTCCGTTTCGTATTTGTTTTCTTTTTGGATTAAAAAAAAATTCTTTATGCATTTTATAGTTTTTCATTAAGAAGTGTTTCTTCGTTGGCTTAAAGCCAATGAATTCTTTCTGAAGAGAAATTGTTTGGAGTGCACGACCCTAATAGTTTACATTGAATTTAGTTCAAGCTAAAAATGACGAAATAAACATACATTTACATACAGCTGTTGGCCACTCATGCGTAAATCCCCATTCAAAATAAATGTGTACCTACAACATAGCCGACAACAGCAAACTCTTGTGTGTAGTAGCAACAGGTGACCTTTTCTGTGCTTCTAAGTGAATAGTTTTGTTATAAAGTTCATTGAAATTATTTCTATACATAAAATTAAATAATTTTGAGAATAACCCTTGAAAACCGATTCTGTTATACAAATATTATAAAATTTTCTTAAGTGAATTACGAACGGTTAAGGTCAATTGATCATTTTTTAACTTCCGAGCTGATCATGATTAAAGTTTGAAGGATTCGGAATGAAGGTGTATTAAGCAACGGCAAAAGAAAGTGAAACTCTTATTTCTTGTCTAGCGGTCTGAAAATATCTTGGGTGCCCACAATGTAGAATAACGTTTGAATTTCAGTTTGGTCAAAGAGAGGAAGGACGTCAAGGAGAAAATATGACTTGCAATACTCGCACTATCGCTTATTTATAAAAGGAAGCTGAAGGAGTTAGTTCCGTGTCTGTAAAGATGCAATTATCAATATGGTCTGACTGCAATGCTGACTTTACTGGTAAAACTAGAATCGAGATCAGTACAGTCCGTCCAAAAGAAATCCCGCTCAGAGGACTTTACGTAAGTTAAAGAATGGCAAGTTATCGATTGCGAAACAAATCAACCAGGAACTGATACAGCTCATCAATGCAATTCTATCATAAAAGGCAACTGAAAGACCAATATTATACTATGTTGTACTTGCGCATATCTCCTAATAGCTTAGTACTGCGACTGGTTGCGTAAAAATCACATCTTAATTGAAGGACAGATGCAAAATTAAACCCCAAAAAAACTACAGGAATTAATATGAGGTATAAGAATGAAAACTCTACCCAAACACAAAAAAAAAATTCGTTGATTAACCAGCTTATAGCGCAACGCCTAGTTTATTTCTTGTCTTAACAATAACAAAATAATATATACGACCTAATGCAACATTTTTAGATTACCTTTCTCATTTTTACAAAAAATATCCAACATTTAATAAAGCTAAACGAATTATTTTTCATTATCATGGCCTCTAGTCTGACGCATTTGTCAATTACTCAATTTAGCCTTTTCCAATTCCTCATTGGCCACTGATTCACCACATTCATAACGCTGATAATCGATGATGGACAATTTGTTTTCTTGCAATACTTCTCCCACAGTTTTATCATCATCAATTAAATATTCTTGATGAATCAAACACGTTTCATCATCCTTATTGGGATTGGGCTTATCCTTGTCAGCTTCACCGACTTTCTTGGGATTCATACCGACAATATGTTGACACAGATTCTTTTGTAATTCCTCATCAACATTATTGCCACGGAATGCAACAATTGCACCATATTTCCCAACTTGAGTGACATTCTGTAACGTCTCCTGTGATGTTGCCTG
This sequence comes from Sarcophaga carnaria, assembly GCA_958299815.1. Taxonomy (NCBI): domain Eukaryota; kingdom Metazoa; phylum Arthropoda; class Insecta; order Diptera; family Sarcophagidae; genus Sarcophaga; species Sarcophaga carnaria. The sequence goes on from OY283152.1 coordinate 22,492,343, forward strand.
GGGATGAGCATAACCGGAAAGTTTTAAATCATTATTGACCTTGAAACAAATAGCACGCTTAATAGATGCATTCTCTCCCACAGTACCAATCAATAAAGCCAAGTGATCAGCTAAACTTTTGCCATCCGCTGATTTAAGATTTTTCAAAGCCTCAGATTCAAAACCGGACTGAAAGTAAAGATTTAAGATTATTAAAAATTAAATAGTTTATATACAATTTAGTATACCTTCCACAAATCTCCGTCAAATTGCGTCAATTCGGTGTATTGAGCACATACTCGTGATACATGATCTACAAAATTTTTGAAATTTTCATTTCGGGCCACAAAATCTGTTTCACAATTAACTTCGACCATAGCGCCAATGTTGCCCTTTATTAGTACACCGACTAAGCCTTGAGCTGTAGCTCTTTCGGCCAACTTGGTAGCCTTGGACCAGCCAAGACTTTGGGCTTGTTCATTTAACCACTTTTCAGCCTGAAAATAAAGAAGAAACATATTATTTTCAAAATTCAAAGGAGAATATAAAAAACTCTTAAAAAATGAGGTTGGGGGTGTTCCGGCATTAATCTGACCTATGCGCTCCCTGATAACTCTAGTGCATTCTAGACAAAGTTGTTTGCGTTTACCAAGGCTAGTCTGGGAATATGTTTTAACGAGGGATACTGTGGTCATTTGGCTGGGCACTATCTTATCTCGAAATTGATTGCAAGACCATTTTCCCCTCTTTTTCGCTTTGAGATTACTCACCCTTTGTATGCTCTATCGTTTCTCTTCTTTTGGTTTGACCCAAATTTCTGATGATAACCATAGTGGACCGTTTCTGGTCTTCGTGTGGAGGTATATTCTCAACTTAATAGTCTTTTAAAGATTGCATTTCATATATTTCTTACAACATGAATCATATACTTCGAAATCTTCACATTGTCAAATTTTCATTGTGAAAGCGGAACTAAATTGTTCTCTAAGAGTAGCATGTTGAATTCATTGTTTATAAAACAATTTAAATGATTTTGTTTAAATATTTTTCTTTTTACTTACCAAATTAATGTCATTATTGTGCATTTCCAAAGCCTTTTTACAGTTGGCAAATGTATAGCCGGTCTTTTTCCTCAATGCAGCCAATGCACTTTTCTCAGCGCCGGCATAAACAATACGTGTGGTATGCAGGAATCTTGTAAAATGCTGGAAAATCATGGTGTATTACTTTGGTTACTGGCTGAAGTTGATAAACTTGTTGCTCTCTGCTTAAATGTTTAACTTAAATGCAGCTGTTACAGAATTATCGCCCGGCAATTTTCCTTGGAAACCGAATGAAAATAGAAATAAATGTTTTTGTTTACGAAATGACAATAAGAATTTCAAAAAGAGGAAAATTCAAACAAAAATTTTCCATTTGTCATGCAGTTGGAAAAATAATCAATATCAAATAAACAGTCTTACTGAAAGGACGATTAGTTTTTCTTTTAAATAAAAAAATATAAAAAATCAATTGATAGAAAAAACAAGAATTTTTTTCGACGATCAATAATCGACGATATCTTTAAGATTTTCAATATATTTTTAATGATTTTACAACAATGAAACGTTATTCCGATGAAGGTATGGTTTTGTGTTAAAATGAAACGGAATTTAATTGAAAATTTTTAAAAATAAAAACGAAAAATATCAAAATTACTTTTTGCACGACGAATATGAGGAAAAATCAGTTGCACAATATGTCAAAAAGAAAAAAATGAATTTGACATACAGCACGTTGACATTACAAAAGAGAGTAAGAGACAAGTAAAAAAGAGAAAATAGAATGACAAAACAAGCTGTCAAAAGAAAAATTAAAAAAACGGCATTAAAAATTCAGTGTTGGAAAACAAAATAATATTTCTAAACGGTGGTTATTAAATAAGCAAAGTACAAATAAGAAGCAAAGAATAAAGTGATGATAAAAACTATATCACAATACAAAAATAGAACAAGTTTATGTAATGAAGAAACTTTCATTATATTTGGGATATGTTTAAAGTATTTTGGGATTCTATAGTCTAAAGTGTGTACCGAAGTACTGTATTATAATATTTGTTTACAATTTCCCAGTGTTGTATAGCGTTACTAAAATATGTGTAAGCTGTTAAATTTAAACATTGACATATAATTTTCTCTCTCAGCTGTTTAAATGACTGTTAATTTTGTTTACATCCTACTATAGTGCTGTATAACGTTATTAAATCTACATAAAGTTTCGTTCAAATATTATTAATATTAAACAAATTAAAACTACAATTATAAGCAATAACTTTAATTTTGCGATATTTAACGTGCTGTTCTTTTAGTATTTTAAAAAAGTATACTTTTGTGTTTCTGCTCTCTATACAACTCAAACACCTGCGCAGCAAGTAGTGTTTAATTGTGGTGAATTTTGTATGCATACTTTGCTGTATGTTTTCTAACAGTTCCCTGGCCTTAACATCCCTTAAAAACTCGTCCTGAAAAATAATACATTCCGCTGAAAGACTCTATGATACCCTGATATTGGTGCCCTCATTTAAAACAAGAACGACATTTAGAATCGCCTGATGTGTGGCTCTATCTATAAGTTTTAACGTTCTTAATTAATCCCTAGAAACTCATTATAAACCCATCAGGACAGATCCCTCAGTGCCGATTTCATGACCTCACAAACCGTCACTACGGCTACTACGTCGTTAGCATAGGTTACAATGTTCCTTCGAATTGTCTGAACACAACATTAAACGCAAGAATCCAAAGTAATAGTAAGGGAACTATTTTTTGTGGTATTCACCGAATAACCAGTTTCCTAGCTCTTACTTCCATCGTTAGCATAGGTTACAATGTTCCTTCGAATAGTCTGAACACAATATTAAACGCAAGAATCCAAAGTAATAGTAAGGGAACCATTTTTTGTGGTATTCACCGAATAACCAGTTTCCTAGCTCTTACTTCCCCCCCATATCGATTCGAAACTCTACTGCTGGACTTCAAGTGATTCTATTGTCATTACCAGAATGTCTGAATAATATCCTTGAATTTAAATATGAATTAATTGGGTCGGCAACGGTTGTGATTTGGAAGGTAGTTCTATAAAACTCCATTTGTTTAAACCATTGCTGTTTGTACTACAAAATGGTATTAAGAAAGATACCAGAGAGCTACAAAATAGCAAACCATAGTCGGCTATCGAATGAGTTACTTAACACGTAGCAATTTAGTTTAAAGTTTTCCTCTCTAATCCTTCATTTTAAATTTCTTGCAGCCTCACGTAATCAATATCAAACTAAAAGTTCAAGCAGTGGTGGAGCAACATCCATTAACAGACCATGTTCGAAACAGAAATTCGTCTACAATCGTCCCAAACCGGATACATTGCAAAGCATACTGCGGTCGAAAGCAAATCCCGAATACAATTCACGACGACTCTGGTATGAATTAAATATGCCCGAATGTACAAGTGAAATATTAGACGGTCGTATGCTATCAAACACCATACCTGATAGTCTTCTATGCCACACCAAAGAAATGCGTTCCAAACGTAGGAGAACAACGAAGAAGAAGGAAAGTAAGTAGGAGTGTGATTACAATTTGTTACACATGATTACACATTAATGGCATTCTGTGTTATTTGTTTCCATTCATCTTCATTGTTCTTGCCAAACATATAACAACCAATATATGTATGTAACTGTGTATACCGATGAATCTATATGTGTATGTATTGTATATAGAGCGACCTTCTTACATGCAAATGCGTTTGGAACGAGAAAACTTTCGTAAAAAGTTAGTCGAATTAATTGCCCGTAAAGACGATGATGATGGTTCTGCTGTTTCTGTTAACGATTTGGATGCTGAATTTCCCAATAAAGAAGAAAAGGAAGTTTTACGTTATTACTATTACATTAAACATGGCATCGATACTATACACGTATCGCCTATGAGTAAAAAAGTATTAAATAGGTGGGTGGATGGATGTTTAGAAGACATTGGCAAACTTTTTAATTTTCTTTTCAATTTTGGTTTCATTTTTTTTAAATAGAATTAAAGCAGAAATCCCAGCTGTTTTAAATAAATGGAACACTGCTCTTAATGAAAATATCGATGAAATAAAGTCTGATTATGTTTTTGCCATGAAAAAGGCTGTCATTGATTTTGTCTTGCAAAACTCATTAACTAACTTGAAAAAGGCTGGGAAACTGGAAATAACACCAGAGAGAAAGGAAGCCAATAAAATGTTCAACAGATGGCGTTATCGGTAAGTTAATGAAAGCTTCTAATATTCATTTGTGCTGGAGAAAGACGGAACCCTATAGTTTGTGTCCAATGAAATATAATATTTTCCTGAGTAAAGGATCTCCAACTACGACTATTCTTAAATTTGATGCCCTTATGGTGATTATCAAGACCGGTTAATGAATACTAATAAGTTAGTTTTGGGGTATTTTTTCATGTGATCACAATGTCTGCTATAAGTGTTCAACTGAACTTTGATTTAAAAAATCTACAACTCCCTTCCCACAGATTGGAATAGATTCGCGTGCTTGAGGGACTTTATATGTTATCCTTCCTACAGTCATTGTTGATAAGTCAATTTAACTGACTGGCAGAAGTGAGAAAAATTTAGTACTCCATTCACTTCGCATATAGCAGAGGTTGGCATTGGAATGAATGATCACAGATCTGACTTTTCTATGATGGAAAATGCTCTTCGGAATTAATTCGCTGTTCGAGATCCCATCTACATGATCTAGGTGAATAGCAATAAAAACTTAAGACAGGGGAAGAGAACTATCGCTGTTTTTGTTAAGGACTATGGAAAGGTTATGGATATTACGTAGGGTTAAACGTCGATAGACGACTTAATAGATTCGTGAAAACTACAGTAGTAAATTTCTCTACTAATGCTGATCCCGTTTCGTACTGACCTACCTAAGCTATTTGATATTTAGATATAGAAATCGTTTAGAAAAACATGATGAAATCTAGCATAATATATTATGCCTAGTTTCCAAAGATTTAATCCAGCGATGCCAAACAAGCAAAGAGTAGTCCTTCATGTTTTTCTCGTGGATCCATATTACTTCAGAATTATGTTTCATGTCTTCGCATTATCCGCATATGTTCTTGAGTGTTAATAAAATGTGCTTGTAAAAATATTTCATAAAAATTGCTTATAAATAAGTAAACAAAAGCAACTTGACTTTATCACAAATATTATTTGCCATAAAAATAAGCACTTAACAGGATAGAAAATATGCATTTATGGTGAGCCACCATCTCTCAGAAAAAATGACAGCCATGAAGACAAAAATATGAAAAGGAATATGTATTATTTTTTTAATAAAGGCACGCCAAAAGAACAACAGCATTATTAAAAAAAGAATTTTAAATTCCACCATAATTCTCATTTTTTACTTATGCATAAACGAGGGTTCTCTGATAAGTTTATGTAAAATTGTTTATGTCCAAAATTGCTTCTAAATTTCTTTTCTTATAATTCCTAAAGAACTTTTGTTCCAATCCTCGTATTTAATTTTAACTGATACTGATTTATGCATGATTTTTCATTTTTATTATACCACGTAGCAAAAAAAATTCTTCTATAGATAAAAATCAAAAATGTCTTGTGAAATATTGCGAAGGTATGAAATTGAATTGAAATTGAAAAAATGGAAAATCAAATTTTCTTCTTATACAGTAAGCCATGCATATCTTATTAGGACCTTTGTGCTTAGGGTATACTAGTGTTAAAAGAAGAATTTTAGGAAACGAATAACTGATTCGAGTACTTATATTGCAGCCTGTATAGTTATGAGCTCTTGCTAATGCATTTTCACATAAGGCTTTGCTTTTAGGCAACTTAAGATGGAAACCTTATCCTTCTAGGACCTGCTATAGTAGACTAATCGCCTGCTCAGATGTCAATTTTGATTAATGAAAACAAAACAATGTAACGAAAAAAAAGGTAACTGAATAAGGAGATGGAAATGGCCAAAGAGAGTACAGTGTCCGTACCGAATTGGACCTCGGTAGTGAATTACATAGAGCGCATTCTGAGACGGAAGAAGATAGATCTTGAAGCTGCAGAACGAGTAAACATGTCGGCATAGGTAATACTGTCACACGTGCCGGGCGTAACCGAGACGATGATCTAGACGAAAGGAATAGTGGAGACGCTTAGATGACTCCTCAACTTTCGATTCGCAATCCGGACGCGGATATGAACATGAAGGGGCCAAAGGGCCAAAAGGACTCCACTCCGAAGTAATACCACCGTAGTTCCGGAGTGGGCACAAACAAGTCCACAGGAGACGAGGGGGGGATTTAGTGGGTGAGGGCCCCACACACGGAGGATGTGACGACTTCCTCTATGGTGCGGTTAGGTACATTTACCCCTCCTCGGCGAAAAAAAAGGAGAAAGAACCTGGATAGAAATACTCGAGAGACTAATTTTTCCTTTAACGAAATCCATATGGTTAAGAGAATCAGAATTGAGCGAGAAACATGATTTTGTTTGGTTTGACTTTGGTTTGTCTGAAACGATTTTAAAGCTTGAATTTAACTTCAACGAAGAGAGAAATCCGACAAAAATCTGAAATCTGAATCTAATTTTAAAACAACTACCACCGACAGGAGTTTGATAAACGTCAGCATGTCCATGTTGTTCTGATTAAAAATTTAAATTTCTATTCTTTAAATTCCACCTCCACTATTTACAATACCCTCTTGAAAGCAAATAAAAGTCACATCGTAAAAGGAAAAGTCGCTACGAATTTCTCTGTTTATTTCGATTCACTCCAAAAGAAATTCTTGAATTTTTATGCTGGCAATGTAATGTAGAGACATAATAGGTGGGGGAGTTATGACAAAAAAGAAAAACAACAACAACAACAATAATAATAAATAAAGAAAATGGAAAATACATATATACAAACACACATACATACATATATGTATACTGTATATACTTATTTATTTTTTAAAATACATAAATCCCGTATGAAAAGAAATACGCAGAATATGTTTGAAAAACTTTTGAAAATAGCTAAGGAAGCATAAAGCGTAGAATATAAATTTAAGCGTTAGGAAAAAAAATGAAAAGAAAAAGAGAAAGAAAGAAAAGTTAACCGCACATTGACTTATAGTAACACTAAAAAGGTTTTCGGCATGCTAAATCCAATAGTAAGTATTTGAGCGGTTTATACCAGTAAACAATCAAAGTACTCTACTTCAGATTCATGCTCCGGATTCGAACCTGGGATGGGTCTACAACTACTTTAATACCTGGGTCTACTTTTATCAATGCTATTCTGAATCCTCCAGAGCCTTTCAATAAGTACTTTTTGACAAAGTCTTTAAATTTTACTTTCTTTCGCGGATCTCTTAAGCGGAAAAAGTTGCAAATGTCTTTGGCAGTTGTACCAGAATTTAATGAGTGAAAGCAAGGATATAATAGGGACGTGAAAGTTACAAATTGCTTTATTATTTGGTATGTCCTAAGGGTGTTTCTGTTAAGGGGTTACAATTCATAGATAGGCAGGTAGGGATAAACACAAAAAGAAGATCATGAGAGTCATTGTGTTTGTCCTTGTGGTAAGAATTGAAATAAAGGAATCGGGAAATAGAGAGCGAAGGTTATAGAATACACACAAATTTGGTCATTACAACCCAACAACAACAGGATTACGTCCTAGTTTCTCACACCACTTATGTTGTGTGCGTTAATTTTTATACATGAGTGGTGGGACCTACAGTTTAAAGTCGACTCCGAACGACAGATTTTTGAGAAGCTTTTCATGGCAATTTTTATTTACTCTCAGAGTTTTTGCCAGAAATCTGCTGAAGAAATATTTCTTTTATATTTCGTTTAGTTGGAGATGCCTGACTTGGGGTTTGAACCGTGGCTTACGGTCTAATAATCCAACACAATACCTACTAGACCACGGCGACTTAAGGATATAGAATATAAGGTTATAGAATAGTGCAGAAAATAAAGCAGAGAGGTTAGGTTAGGTTAGAGGACGTGTACTTGTCAATTAAGACAAGTACAGTACCCGGAGGTCGAATTGACCCATTGTACAACGTTCTAGTTTCTCACACCACTTATGTTGTGTGTGTTAATTTTATACATGAGTGGTGGGACCTACAGTTTAAAGTCGACTCCGAACGACAGATTTTTATTTATTGAGATACTTTTCATGGCAATTTTTATTTACTCTCAGAGTTTTTGCCAGAAATCTACTGAGAGGAAGTCGCCGAAAAAAATACTTTTTGTATTTTGTCTTTGATGCCTGGCCTGGGGCTCGAACCCAGGCTTTTGCGTCTAATAAGCCAACACACTACCTACTAGACTGAGGCGACTTCAAGCAGAGAGGTTAACTAAGCTAAGATATATGTTATACACCTTAGCTAGCGTTATTCCATAATAAACAGAAGAGTAGCCTGAAAATCATGGCCTAGGGAGTTTAAACCCTCTCCCACTGTAGACAACATTCTCCTACGAAGAGTCGGTCATTGTGGGGATACTCTATCGTTCACAACATCTCTTCATATCTACATAATCTAGAGAAATCCGGTTGAGATCTGACTTAGATTCCTGTCGACGACGTGATATCATAGTCTCACGAGTCAAACAGTCATTCATAGCAGGAATGCTTTATCGTTCCCAACATCTCCTCATATCTAAGCACCCTAGAGAAATCCGGTTGAGGTTAGTCTCAGATTACTGTCAATGGCTTGACATCACAATGTCCCCCAAAAAACCCAATCAACAGTCTCACGTTGGACTCATTGAATCAGAACCGCGAGCTAGTTCTAACACCGCCAATAAATTTCCAAAGACTCTTAGCCTCTCAACGTCTCTTTCTTGAGCCCATCTCACGCTGTGTCCGTAGGATTTGCAATGTGTAGCAATTTGACAACCGCGTCTTGTACAATTTGGCTGTAGCGCATCTGTTCTACGTGCCATACTGAGTGTTTTATTACATGAAAGTTTTTCTTTGTCTGAAATGTTTATACAGCTGTGGGCAAAATATAAATAATGCCTCAAAAAAAAAAAACCAGGTCTGAGTCAATTTAAAGAAAGAAAATGGAAAAATAAAATAAAAATTGGAAAAACACTTTTTTTTTGAATGTGGAACAAAAGTCATTTGTTTGCAGGACTTGTTTTTGACACTTTTGCCTAAACAAATCATCACATACATTCTGTATAAAAAAAAATCATGTGTTTGCGCCTGAAATTCCGGGGGTGTAACTTATGAATCCATTAGTATTTACACCACCACATACACACCCAATTTAAAAAATAAAAATAATTTTTTTTTCAACAACGTTTCTTTACAACTTGATTTTTATTTTGCACTTTTTTCTTCTGCTTTTTTTTTAATAAGAAAAGAAAGTCCTTTTTTGCAAAGAATAAATAATAAAGTTTCACATACCGTAACAAATTTAAAGGAGATTTTGAAAAAAAAATGTGTAACTAACGACTATGAAGGATGTTAAACGTTGGCTTAAAGTTTCCTTTTTTTTGTATAATAAAGACCCTGCTTAACTGTAGTAAACGCAATTCAAAATGCTGGGATGCATGGAAATATTCGAATTTTACATTTTAAAAGTTCTAAACTATAACGAGAGTCGGGGATTACTTTCTAATTTCTATGAGTTTGTTTTAATGGTACAGTAATTCCTCGATTTACGTCGCAGTTGGTTCCAAAAAAAAGGCGACGTAAACCGATTGACGACGCAAATTGAAGTTAGAGGGAACACATAATTGACGACGTAAATCGAAACAACGTTAATAGAGGCGACGTAAATCGAAGGATTACTGTATAAATCAAGAAAGCTTGTGATGCCAGACTGTTCAACTGGATCTCCCTAGAGTATCTCCGGTTGAATGCAGTACTCCTCTTTATGTACACTCACACCACTTATGTTGTGTGTGTAAATTTTATACATGATGGTGGGACCTACAGTTTAAAGTCGACTCCGAACGACAGATTTTTAATGATTGAGAAACTTTTCATGGCAATTTTTATTTACTCTCAGAGTTTTTGCCCGAAATCTACTTAGAGGAAGTCGCCGAAAAAATACTTTTTGTATTTTGTGTTTGATGCCTGGCCTGGGGCTCGAACCCAGGCTTTTGCGTCTAATAAGCCAACACACTACCTAGTAGACTACGGCGACTTTCAACCTAACCTAATCTATATTTGAAGCAAACTCCAAGTATAGGCAAGGCTTTCTCGCGCTTGGATATATCATTCTGGGTACGCCTCAAAATACGACCAATCTAGCTCTAGTTCTCCGTAAAACGAACCAGCTTAACTGAGCCAAACAATTACGAGCTAAAAAAAGACAGAGGTTGTGAGCTTCATACCAGCCCTGGCCAGTAACGCAATTTCCAACAGTATGCCTATGTCTTGGAAATCATATAAAAGCTACCTCTGAATTATTCCAAATTTCCCTTAGAAATTCCCGATATTCAGGCTATCCGAGTACCTTATTAAGAGATTTTCAGGATCAAGAACAAGCATTATGTAGCGTTCAATATGGCCACGATCTTCGTCTGGAGAACACTGTAGAGGTTTGCACTTCCTTCATCAGACCAGAAATCCATAGTTGGAATCCTAAAATCAAACCTCCTATCCTACGTTTTTTTTTCTGATTAATAATTGAATTTTCTTTCTTAAAAAAAATATTTTTTGATTGGAGGCCTATTTATTTATTTTTATTTATTTTATTTATTATTTTACTTGCAACAGATTCGATGAAAATCGTTGCCGTCTGAAGAAAACTTTATTTTGTATACACCGTTCTGTGGCCAATATTTTGGAACTGTGGAATATGAAGTACAAAGCCCTTACATTGGTCGATGCCAAGGAACTATCAAAAGTGGAAACACCCTTTGAGTTGTTCGATTTTGCGGTAAGCAATTCAAAATACATTTCAAATCAATCGGTATATAAATTATTTTGTTTTTTTGGTTAAAAATAGTATATAGTGGGGAAACAAGTGGAAAATACGAAAACTCTATTGGAAACCCAATGGTATGGTGAAATCCATAGTATTCTACTAAAGGCCAGTGCTAAAAATTTACTACCCGATGTAAGAAAACTGAAACTTATACAACGTTTCTATAATTGTGTGGCGGCTCTAATGACCCAGCAACTGGAGGACATGTGTATTAGGAGTCTGAAAACATTTGCCGATTTTATATGTGATTATGGGGTAAGTCCCTCGCTGTAGACATTTGTAAAACTATTTCGAAATTTCCTTTCGTTTATTTTTTCCTTTTTTTATGTAGAAAACGAATCCGGGATTTAAAATCTCCTTAATGCTAGAAGATGAAGATGTTATCGTTTTCAATCCGAATTTTTCGAAAATCCAAGGCGAACTCATACGTATTATCGACTCTATAGTCATGGCTATACATCATTTGCCTCGCATTGAGTCTAAGCTTTATACGGACTTGCATATTTTTGATAAAACCTTTCTTACACCCGCAATACCCGAGTCCATTATATCGGATACACGTAATCGCATTTGTGCCTTACTGGAAGAGCAAAGAATAGGTCCTGAGTTAAGATTACAGGATTTCGATAAATATATTGATCTTATGAATGGTAAAGATTCTGAAAAAATATCGACATTTATGCAGCAGGATCCACCATTTGAGGCATTTTGCGATATGGTCTATCACTATCGTGAGAAGGAGGATCAAATCGCCAAAGATGTTTGGGGTGTTATACGCATGGGTCTTTATGAGTTTCATCGTGAGAATTTCATTTTAAATTTGGAAACTTTTGGTCGTTTCATGCAAGAACAATTGCTCACACGCATGGTCAGTGATCAACAGACCAAGATCACGAAACTAGGCAAAGAATATGAGGTCATAGCGAAAAAAGCCTTAACGGTACCCAAAGATACTGCTGAGCTAATGAGTTTGAAGGCCTATGTCATCAATACCGAAGAAAATGTGGTGCCTGAAATGGAGCAAAGGCTGCGTGTTAATATGGGCCATATATTGTGGTTAATGGATAACACCTTGTATTCCCCTTTGGAAATTAAAAACAATAGCAACACGTTCCAATGGTATTTGAAACTGCCTTCGATATTTGATGAGCATAGAATTATTATTGCCGATAAAACTATTGAATATCAAGAGCTGCTGAAGAAGCGCATAGAGGCCTTTAGACGTGAGCTACAGAACTATTATGAGCAGGTGCAAACTTATAACGAATGGGGTGACATAAAGCAATTATCCAAATACAAACGTAAGGCTCAAATATTGGATAATCGTTTGGTCATCGCTATGGATACGATCGATCGCATTAATGAAGAGGAAACAGCCTATGGCTGGGATTTGTCTCAATATCCCATAAGGAAAAAGGCACATGATCAATTGAAACCCTATAAGACCCTATTCGATGCGGGTCAGGAGTTTATGGATAAATACGATTTATGGATGAATTCCCAGGTGGGAAGTTTTGATCCCGATGAAATCGATAATGATGTGGCTACGGTCTACCGGATTATACAAAAATTGGAAAAGCAAATGGGTGATCATCCCACTACCATGATATTGATTAAGGATGTACGTATGATTAATTTCAAATTGATTATATAATTGTGGACTTATGATTATCCTTGCTTGTATGCTTACAGATAAAAGATCAAATTGAGGCCTTTCGACAAAATATGCCTATTATTAGTACTTTGGGTAATCCGGGCATGAAGGTGCGCCATTGGGAATTGGTTTCGGAAATTATTGGCTTCCCCATTAAGGTTTCACCTGATTTGACTTTGGCCCGTATAATTGAGTATGGTTTGGAGGATTATGTACCCAAATTTGAGGCAATTTCAGAGAGTGCCACTAAAGAAAATAATCTCGAGAGAGCCATGTCCAAAATGGTTTTGGAATGGGAGGATATATCGTTTACCGTATCACCCTATAGGTAAGAAGTTAGCAAATTAGGTTGTAAGCAAATCTAATACGGATTAAACTGCCTGCCATCTTTATTTTAGGGACTCTGGCACCTTTAAATTGGCTGCTGTGGATGATATACAAATTCTCTTAGACGATCAGATTATCAAGACCCAAACCATGAAGAGCTCGCCCTATATTAAACCATTTGAAAAGGATATACTGTAAGTTTGAATTGGGGAAAGGTCTCAGGAGCGTTCAGAGTTATGCTTTATATATCCGTGATTAGGTCCCTTGATTTAAATAATTTTGTCCTTTCAGCAAATGGGAGGCGAAATTAATTTTATTACAAGACATTTTGGACGACTGGCTAAAGGTTCAAGCTACTTGGATGTATTTGGAGCCTATATTCTCAAGTCCCGATATCCAGCAACAAATGCCCGAGGAAGGTAGACGTTTTAGTGCCGTGGATAAGGTATATGAAAAGCTTGTAACACTATTTTAATACGTTTCTAAAGTAAAACCTTTATACCCAGATCTGGAAAGAGCTTATGAAACAGGTTAACGGTGATCCACGGGTAATGACAGTGGTGGAGATTCCTAAGATGTCGGAGAATTTGAAAAAGGCCTACAATCTATTGGAAATTATACAGAAGGGTCTAAATGCGGTATTTTCTAAAGATTACTCACAAATATTTTTTCATTCTTCAATATTTTTGTTTTGCTCGATTTCAGTACCTCGAAAAGAAACGCTTATACTTCCCACGCTTCTTCTTCTTATCCAATGATGAACTTTTGGAAATTCTATCCGAAACTAAAGATCCTACACGTGTACAACCACATCTTAAGAAATGTTTCGAAGGCATAGCCACTTTGAAATTTACCGAAGAATTGGAAGTTACCATAATGCGTTCCTCTGAACGTGAAGAGGTTATATTGGTGGACATTATTTCCACGGCTAAGGCCAGAGGTCAAGTGGAGAAATGGCTTTTGGAATTGGAAATTGATATGAAAAAGAGTATCCATAAGAAAATGAGTGAAGCCTTCTATAGTTATCCACAAAGTGTTCGACATGAATGGGTGCTAGTGTGGCCAGGACAATGTGTTCAATCGATTTCCTTAACCTATTGGACTTACTACATAACCGAGAGTTTTCTATCAGAAAATCCACTTAAAAGCTTAAAAGACTATTTGCAAACGAATGTAGTGCAAATAGCCAGAATAGTTGATTTGGTTAGAGGCGATTTAAGCAGTCAGAATCGTATAACTTTGGGCGCCTTAGTGGTATTGGATGTACATGCTCGAGATGTGTTGGCGGAAATAGTGGAGAAGGAAGTATCAGAATTAAATGATTTCCAATGGTTGTGCCAGGTATCTGAAGCTAAGAAATAAAAGTAAGTTTTCCTCTCTTAACATATTCCATTACAGTTACGTTACTATTGGGAGGAAAACAATTTGGATACCCGCATGATTAACTGTTCCCTGAAGTATGGCTATGAGTATTTGGGCAACACTACACGTTTGGTGGTAACGCCACTAACAGATCGCTGTTATCGCACTTTGTTTAGTGCTTTGCATTTGCATTTAGGCGGTGCCCCTGAGGGCCCTGCTGGTACTGGTAAAACGGAAACAACCAAGGATTTAGCCAAAGCAGTAGCCAAACAGTGTGTGGTGTTTAATTGCTCAGATGGTTTAGATTACTTGGCCCTGGGCAAGTTCTTTAAAGGTTTGGCATCTTGTGGTGCCTGGTCCTGTTTCGATGAGTTCAATCGCATTGATTTGGAGGTATTGTCTGTAGTGGCCCAACAGATTTTAACTATACAGCGCGGCATTAATTCTGGTAGTCCCACTTTGGTATTTGAAGGCACTACTCTTACGTTGGATCCCACCTGTGCGGTATTTATTACCATGAATCCCGGTTACGCTGGTCGTTCAGAGTTGCCTGATAATTTAAAGGCCTTATTCCGTTCGGTGGCTATGATGGTGCCGGATTATGCTTTAATCTCTGAAATTGAATTGTATTCATGTGGCTTTTTAACCGCCAAACCTTTGTCCGTGAAAATTGTTGCCACCTATCGTTTGTGCTCGGAACAGTTGAGTACCCAGTGTCATTATGATTATGGCATGAGAGCAGTTAAGTCAGTGTTAAAGGCTGCCGGTGCTTTAAAACTACGTTATCGTGATGAAAATGAAGATATTTTGGTATTGCGTTCTATAAAGGATGTCAATTTGCCGAAATTTCTTAATCAGGATGTTCCCTTATTCCATGGCATTACCTCGGATTTGTTTCCGGGCACTGTTTTACCCGAATCTGATTATGAGGTACTCAACGATTGTTGTCGCTTGGCTTGTGAAAAGAATAACAAACAATGTACCGACTTCTTTTTGGAAAAAGTTCAACAAGTGAGTTTCATTATGATCTTAAAATGTATTAAAGATTCTCATCAAATTTCTTTTCTTTCTCTTCAAGCTTTACGAAATGATTGTGGTGCGGCATGGCCTTATGTTGGTAGGTTTACCGTTTGGTGGCAAGACCACCTGCTATCGTATATTGGCTGAAACTTTGGAATGCATGGAAAAAAGGGTAAGTTATTAGGATTCCTATCCCATTATATTAAGATTTTAATTTTTTTTTGCAGAATGCTGGAGAAAATCGCGCCATATACACGATTATTAATCCCAAAGCTATTACCATGGGCCAGCTGTATGGTCAATTTGATGCCGTATCCCATGAGTGGAGTGATGGTGTATTAGCTGTCAGCTATCGCCAGTTTGCTGTTTCGGAAACACCCGATCGTAAATGGTTAATATTTGATGGTCCAGTCGATGCAATTTGGATTGAAAACATGAACACCGTACTGGATGACAATAAGAAATTGTGTCTTATGTCGGGTGAAATTATTCAGCTGTCGCCCACCACCAATTTAATATTTGAACCCATGGATTTGGAAGTAGCTTCGCCAGCCACTGTATCACGTTGTGGCATGATATACATGGAGCCCACTTCATTGGGCTGGGAACCTTTGGTGAAGTCTTGGAGGAATAAATTACCACACAGTTTTCATCAGGTGGCTAAACAATTGATTTCTTCTTTGGTCCATCGTTTCTGTCCAATCCTACTGTACATAGTAAGGAAAACTAATCTGTTTGAAATTGCTCCCACATCGGATGCAAATCTAATGATGTCCTTAATGAATATATTCGATTGCTTCCTGGATGACTTCAAAGATGAAAAATACATGCAAAATCTATCAGATTTGGATATGCGAGCCCAAATCGAGGGCGTGTTTTTATTTTCCTGTATATGGGCTTTAGGTGGTTCATTGGATTCGAATAGTAGAGACAAGTTTAATATTGTTTTTCGTGCTTTAATGGAGAAAAATTTCCCCGAAAGCTTATATGAAACATATGGTGTTCCAGAGGAGTTTCATGTGCCCGTATTGGCTAAGCCTTTTATCTTTCCTATACCCAAACAGGGTTCAGTATTTGATTATAGATTTATTAAGGAGGGCAAGGGTAAATGGCGTGCTTGGCAAGATGATGTTGCTGCTGCACCACCTATACCGCGTGATATACCCGTCAATCAAATTATCATAACCACCAATGAGAATGTCAGAATGACCATGTTATTGGATATTCTGGTCAGACATTCGAAGCCGGTTATGTTTGTGGGCCCCACCGGCACAGGCAAGAGTTGCTATATTATAGACTATATGCTCAAGAAAATGGATTTGACTGTATTCAAGCCTTTGCTTATAAATTTCTCTGCCCAAACATCGGCCAATCAAACTCAAGATATTGTCATGTCCAAGTTGGATAAACGGCGTAAAGGTGTATTTGGTCCACCGCTTAATAAGAAATTCGTTATATTTGTGGATGATATTTCAATGCCTTTGAAGGAGAACTATGGCGCCCAACCACCCATTGAACTGTTGCGTATGATGTTGGATCATTGGATGTGGTATGATCGTAAAACCATATTACCCATGAAATTAATTGATTTGCAAATGATATGCGCAATGGGTCCGCCATCGACAGGCAACACTGTAACGCCACGTTTCCAAAGGCACTTTAATGTCTTGGCTATTGATGAGTTCAATGATGACATCTTAAAGACCATTTTCAGTAAAATTGTTTTATGGCATTTGGACACCAGGTATGTACAAGTACAATAATCATGTCATTGTCCAACACATACGTTCTCCATAAAGAAAGAAGAAAAATATTAAGAATTTGGAGAAATCTTAAGTACATTTTAAGACATTTAAGTTTCATGCCAATGGGTAGGAGTTAACACGTACTGGTCCTTTATTAAATCTAATAAAATAAAAAATAAAAGCCCCGGCTTGTTATTGCCAATGAAGTGAAACTCTCATACCAGTTAATTGCGTTACCTTACGTCACGTACTCAGTTGCGAAAGAGTGCGTGACAAGAAACGTAAAATCACAGTTTGAATACAAAAAAAAAAGAAAGTGACCAAAATAGTGTTGAAAAATGTTTTCTAATGTTCACTTTAATTTTCTTTTTGTTGTCGATTTTTCTTTTAGAGGCTTTTCCAAAGAATTCGATCCTTGTATAGATGAAATTGTGGATGCAACCTTGAAAATCTATAATCGTGCCAAATTAAATCTTTTACCTACACCCGCCAAGTCACATTATCTCTTCAATTTAAGAGATTTTGCCAGGGTAATACAAGGCGTTTTACTTTCGGTGCCAGAAGCCACTGAGGATATGAACTCAATGCGTCGCTTATGGGTACATGAAGTCCAAAGAGTTTATGGTGATCGTTTAGTTGAAGACGCAGATCGCACTTGGCTGTTTACGGCGCTATGCCAGCAAATGAAAGAAAGTTTTGAAATTTCACCGGAAGATCTATTTGAACGTTTAGTAGAGAAAGGTGAACGTTTAACAGAAGCTGATTTTAGACGTTTGATTTACTGTGATTTCACCAATCCAAAAGCGGATACGAAAAATTATATAGAAGTGCACGACTTGGAGGAGTTGCGTAGTGTGGTTGAGGCCTATTTGGTTGAGTACAACAATATGTCGAAGAAGCCTATGAACTTGGTACTCTTTCGTTTTGCCGTGGAACATTTATCGAGAATATGTCGCATTATAAAGCAGCCACGTAGTCATGCTCTACTGATAGGGGTCGGCGGCTCCGGACGTCAGAGCTTAACACGTTTGGCTTCGCATATATGTGACTATGAATTGTTTCAAGTTGAAATCACTCGATTATATGGACCCAATGAATGGCACGAAGATGTCAAGGTTATATTACGTAAAATCAGTTCATCCGAAATGCATGGCGTTTTTCTATTCACCGATGTGCAGGTAAGAACCAACCATACACCCTGTATACATATACGAAGGAGCAGTAAAATAAATTTTAATTTAAATTTCTAAAAATAGATCAAAGATGAATCATTTTTGGAGGACATTAATAACCTACTAAACTCGGGTGAAGTGCCTAATTTGTTTAGTAATGAAGAGAAAATCGAAGTGGTTGAGAAAATGGCCCAAATTGATAAACAACGTGATAAGGCCGTACAAACTGATGGCAGTCCCGTGGCGTTGTTCAATTTCTTTGTGACCGTAAGTGTTTAATTGTATGAAAAAAGTTTTGGAAAATGATTTCTTGGTTTCTTGTTTCAGACCTGCAAAGATCAATTACACATTGTCTTGGCCATGTCGCCCATTGGTGAGGCTTTGCGCGTGCGTATACGTAAATTCCCCTCCATTGTTAATTGCTGCACAATAGATTGGTTTCAAGCTTGGCCTGAAGATGCTCTATTAGCCGTCTCGACTCGTTTTCTAGAAAAAGAAGACCTGACAGTATTGGAAAGAAATGCTTCTATCGATATGTGTATGGAATTCCATACTTCTACGCAAGCCTTATCGGAAGCATTCTATTCGAGATTGAAGAGACACAATTATGTTACGCCCACCTCATATTTGGAACTTATACAGACCTTTAAGACTTTACTAAATAGAAAGCGAACGTAAGTAGAGTACATATGCTCTTTAATTTTATTGTAAAATTTAATTTTTATTTTTAAAATTTCAGTTCCATTATGATGAATAAAAATCGTTATCTGACTGGAATCTCTCAACTGGATATTGCTGCGCAACAGGTGAGTGTTATGCAAGAACAACTGGAAGCTTTAGAGCCGAAATTAAAAGCCGCCTCCGAAACGGTTGCCATACAAGTGGCAAAAGTTACCGAAGATAGTCTTAAAGCCCAAGAACAACGGGAATTGGTGAAAAAAGATGAAGCCATTGCTCAGGAACAAGCTGCAGTTGCGGCGGCTATAAAAGAAGAATGTGATGCTAAATTGGGTGAGGCCTTACCCATATTGAATGATGCCTTAGCGGCTTTAAATACCTTAACAACTGCTGATATTGCTGTGGTGAAGACCATGAAAAGTCCTCCCATTGGTGTGCGCATTGTTATGGAAGCCGTATGTATATTGAAAGAAGTTAAACCCGAACGTATACAAAATCCAAGTGGTGTGGGTATGATTGAAGATTATTGGGGTCCTTCGAAGAAGGTTTTAAGTGACATTAAATTCTTGGATAGTTTATTGAATTACGACAAAGATAATATACCGCCAGCTGTTATGCAAAAGCTGCAGCAGCGTGTTTTAAGCAATGAAGCTTTTGATCCGGAAAAAATTCGATCAGCTTCCACGGCTTGTGAGGGCTTATGTCGCTGGGTTATAGCCTTAAGCAAATATGATGTTGTTGCAAAAGTGGTGGCACCCAAGAAAATTGCCTTAGCCGAGGCTCAAGCAACTTTTGATGTAAGTTGGTAGAAAATAAATTGTAGCGGATTGAGTAATAATATTACAATTCATTCAAGCTTGCACAAAAAACTTTAAATGAGAAATTGGCTCAATTGGACAAAGTCGAAGCTAATCTGGCTGCTATACAGAAAGTATTGGAGAGGCAAATGAAAGAATATGGGTAAGTAAAATCTACTTTCCTTTACCGTTATTTATTAACCTATAAAAATCACTTTAGAATACTGCAAGCCGAACATGAAGCTTGTACGAAAAAATTACAACGAGCTCAAGAATTGATATCCGGTTTGGGTGGTGAACGTACCCGATGGTCTGAAACTGCTAAGCAATTGGGACGCATTTATAATACCTTAACAGGTGATGTTTTAATTTCCTCGGGTGTGGTGGCTTATTTGGGACCCTTTACTATTGAATATCGTGTCGATCAGATACGCAAATGGGCTGAAAAATGTGCCTCATTTGGCATTGTGTGCAGTCAAGATTTCCAATTGGTTAATGTTTTGGGCGAACCTGTAGAGATACGTAATTGGAATATATGTGGTTTGCCAACGGATTCATTTTCGGTTGAAAGTGCCATAATGATGCAGTAAGTACTATAAAAAAATTCAACTTAATTTAGAAAATTAAATTATTATTTAATTTATACAAAAAAATACTCATCTTTTTAAATGGGTTTCCTTGCTGAAACTATTCCCCGTACTGTATGACAAAGAAAAACTGCTTAAATGTTTGCCATCATCGTTTAATTAAATGAGTTGCGTTTTTTTCTCTCTCTCCTTGTTTTTAACGTTAAACGAAATTAATTACGTTTACATTACATAACATTACAGGATATTTTAATTACAAAAAAGCGTCTTTCTTGTAATTGCGTAAAACTTTAGAAAAAGTAAAAAAACACTTCAAAAGCAGTGAAAGTACCAACCAACGTTTATGCTGATACTACACTACACTACACTGAGTGAGCATATTCCTCTATTAGATATTGTTGTTGTAGTTGCTGCTGTTGTTGTGTTTATTCCCTTAAGTCCTTTTTTATATTATCTAAACAGAGCGAAAAACTCTGTTAAAATATCAGAATTACATAAAAATTAAAAACGTTCAGAAAATGTTACAAAAAAGTTACAGTAATACCGCGTTATAATGGCACTTTACAAATTAAGAAACAGTGTTCGGTAATTTCCATCTATAATTGAGGTTTAAGTCGGGAAAATTCTGAAACAGCTATTTAAATAATGTGTTCAATTTCTACTTAAACCTGGCTTTTATAAATATGTTTGACAAACCAGATTGGCTAATAATAATAATCATTAAGGTTAAAATTAAAATTCGACTAAATGAGGGATTAAACCAAATTCGACATCTATAAACAGTATTGGGTTATGTACCCTTTGCCCTGGGGCCCAAATACGAGATTACTCGGATAATAATAGGCGACTCGGAGAAGATTGGATTTCGTTATGATGTTCGCAAAGAACTTTATTGCGGCCTAGATGCCCTTGGTCCTGACCCCCCGGTCTGTAACCTGTACGGCCTCATCAATGGATGGGTCAGGGAGGAAGAGCAGAGGCGATAGGGGAACGGATCGGATTGTTTTGTCTCTAGATGTCTATGGCCTGCTGTGGACAATAGGAGAACAGGTTGCCTGCTGGGCTTGGATAAGGTCAGCTTAAGGTTGGTTGTCGGTTTTATCACGGGGCACTGCGAGATTAGATCGCTGACGGGGATCTGGAACAGATTCCAGCCGGACTATCGCAGGGCATGTTGCGATGAGGAGGAGTTGGAGACTATCGAACACCTCCTCTGTAACTGCCCAGGCAAGGCCTTCTTTGAGAGTTTGAATTCTATGTGGAGAGCCGACATCAAGGCTCTCCACAGATTCATTAGTGGCTTAGGCTGGTTGAGAGGCGCTAGGGCTTCATCAGTGTAGTTGCGTCTTATCTGTGTAATTCCTCCACTTCCCATTCTCCCCTTTCCTACATCCTCTCCTTTTTATCCCTCTATTATCCTTCTCTCTGTAAGGACGTTGTACAATGGATCACTTCGACATCCGGGTACTGTACTTGTCTTTATTGACAAGTACACATCCTCTAACCTAACCTAACCTAGATGCCCAAGTATATCAATGTATTCTCATGGAAATTTATTGCTGAATAGCCAATTCATCGCCATGAGGGGACCTATGACTACCGTTTTGAAGACATTGCAGTGATCCAGGAGATAGGATGTTTTCTTAACATACTAGCCCTCGATCACCTGCCTTTCTATTTAACTCCGGGTCATTTACTCAATTTGTCAATCGCTATCTAGAAACAAGAGGCCGCAAGTATTACCTACTGTTCCAAGAGAAATTCGATGGGAAATTAATTTTGAAATAGGGCAGATTGCCTTCTCACGCATTCTAGAATCCTGCAGTTACATTGCTTTCCAACTGTCACCCACTAGATAGGTTACACATTACTTTAATAAAATATACAGGCATTGGTCTCAATAAGGCGTAACGACCCACAAAGTATCTTGTTGAAGGCTTAAGTCGGTTCTACTTAGGGAAAGCAAGTTACCCGAGATTTCAGTGTTGTATGCAACGAAATACTTTTCCCTTCAATTTATAAGTATTTCGTTTTTTGACATTCTAAAAGGACATAAAATGGTTCAAGGCCCATTATGAACAAATCCGCAATCGCAATACAGTGATGTCTAGGATCATAGTCTAATATAACGTTATTTAAATCCCCTAACGTGTCGAGAAGTACTAGGTACTATGTACCATAGTACAATCGCTTGAAAAGCTTTGAGAGTAACTTTTGCTTTGTATGAAAAGACTACTGTACTGTTATTATAACGAGGTTTTACTGTATAAACGTGATGACATTAGATGGATATAAAACAACACTCAAATTAAATGCGTAACGGTAATTATGGAAAAAAATACTTTGAAAAATATAAATTCTATTTTAAGAGTTTTAAGATACAAGGTTGAGGGTAATTTAGGGGAAGGAAAAATATTTTAATTTTCCTCATTGCCATGGCATAAACAACAATAAAATAAAATGAAAGTATTTGTCGAAAATTTCATTTAATTACAAAGAATTACAAGCAACACAGAATTAGAAAGAATAATAAAAACTTTTATATTAACAATCAAACTTTTAGTATACTATATCAGAAGGAGGAGTGTGCAGGAAAAAATTTCAAGATTTTAAGAATCTTATGTTTTGTTAAAATTTTATATTCAAACATTTGATTCATGGATTTAAATGCTGGATTTAATTTCTTTTTGTTAATAAAAGCTGCAAATTTATTTGTGTACACTCCTTATTTTACTTTAGTTGGCATGTACATACGTTTGTATGTATGTACGCTTGTAAATTCATATTAAAGATGAAGAAATTACAACCTATACGAGTACAATTTGCGACTGTTACCACTACCACCATTACAACTGCCATATTAAATGTCACTTTTATGTGTTTTTTGTTACACACAAGAACCAGGAGGAATAAATGTTCGGGGGAATGGGCCAGGATGCTAGGATACATGAACATAAGTTTGGTGGGTTGTTAGGGGAGGGGTGAATAATATGATTAAAGGGTGTAGAAGTAATGTTTGGGCTAAAGTACCAAATACCATACATTTGAAATTTTATACATCTGATGTTGATGTTTCGTCGTTTGATATTAAATTGAACACACACAACACAGGATGAAAACGAAGGGCGAAAAAAAGGAAGAAAAAAGAACATGAAAATTAAAGAACGGATGCTGCGTGTAGAGTTGATGCCTGTTAGTGAAATGTGTGCGGCATGCCAAATGAAAGGGTGACTTTTTTCCTTTAACATTTGTGTACTATTATAACATTGTTGTTGTTGTTGTTATTATTATTTTGTATATGGAAACAAACGTATTTTTTTCCAGCGATTTTGGCAATGTGTTAAACACAATAAGGCGTTAAAGCAGAAAACATGATAATAAAAAATATTCAAATAACTGATTCGGAAAAAAGTTTTTCTGTAACTTACAATTTGTGGGGACGAAAAGCATAAAAGCGGGAATTTTTTAGTACCTTTTTAGGATGGTACGTTAAATAAGTTTGAAGAATTCCAGTTAAATGGGGTACTGGTTGTGTTAGATACATACCTTTCCAGACCAACCACTACTTCGGTTTGTGAACCACGATTAAAATTGTGATCTTACTCGGTTTGTGAGTACCGTTGATTATTGCTGAAAGTGTTTGGCCAGAAAATCTTGTGGCCTAGACTCAGATATCATACATACATAATGGGTCATTACAATGCTTTAGTCAGGATTACGGCCTAGTTTCTTACACCACTTATGTTGTGTTCGTTAGTTTTATACATGAGTGGGGGGCCATACAGATACCGAACGACAGATTTCATTAAGAAACTTTTCGTGGCAATTTCATTTTACTCTCACAGTTTTTGCCAGAAATCTGCTGAGAGGAAGTCGCCGAAGAATAATCGTTTCGTTTAGTTGGAGATGTCAAATAAGTGTACGCGTATATTTTTATGGAGTATGGCGTGTGCTTTGCTTAACCCAATAAGCAATTTAATTAGAGAACAGAGTATGATCTGTAGGAAGTCGCTTTAGTCTAGTAGGTAAAATGCTGGCTTATTCGACGTTAAAATTCCAGGTCAGACATCTCCAACAAAACGAAATATGAACTGATATTTCTTCGGCGACTTCCTCTCATCAGATGTCTGGCAAAAACTCTGATTGTAAATAAAATTGACATGAAAAGTTTCTCAAAAAAATCTGTCGACTTTAAACTATAGGTCCCGCCACTTATGGATAAATTTAACTCACACTACAGAAGTGGTGTGAGAAACTAAGGCGTAATCCTAACTGAAGGGTTGTAATGCCCAATTATGTAACGTATGTTCTGTAAGGCAAACGTATAACCAGATGGCGATGATTTAAGAGAGTCCTACACTCTTAAAGTAACTGAAAAAAGATTTGCAATTTTAGCGAAGCAATGAACATTTTTTGTCTCACAAATATTCACTGGGTTATCTTTATCACACAAAGAGTCCTTCATACAAATAAAACCCATACAAACACACATACTTAAACAAAAATACAGAAATAAATTAAGAAAACGCATCTGTTTTGCTGTACCAATTTTCCCGTAAGGTGGTAAATACTGTTATTTGTGCGGCCCGTTACTTTGTTGTTGTTGTTGTTCTTGTTCCATAACAACCTTAACATCAACAATGACTACTGCTACCACAGCCAGAACTACTTACTAGAAAGTTGGTAACGATAAATATATGTATGTATGTATGTATTGGAAACAAAGAACATACAGCAGCATACCTACCTATCTATCTACCTACAGCAGCATAACGCATAGTCATTAGTAGCAGTAGCCAGTCTTATAAAGCATTTTATACGCACTCAAATACACACACGCACACACACACAAAAACACCCACAGTTTGCTATAGGAAAAGGAAAGAAAAACAAAAACAAAAAATATAAAAAATTGATTAATGGTGCTCTACGCCAGATTAAAGCACATTTGCTATTAAAAAGAGAACAACAACATCAACAACAACAAAATGTTCCTTCATATGTATAAGGATACAACAAATTGAAACAGGGAGAGCAACTTTAACTTCGTACGTCAACTACGATTGTGATGACTATGCGACTACGACTGCGACTACGATTACGACTACTTCCACTTTTATTTCTGACGTTTTATAAAAATTCTCGATTGATGTTGTCGTTGTTGTTGTTGTTATGTGTAGTGCTGTTTGAGATGATATGGGTGTATAATTCCTTGCATGCAGCATCATTGTTTAACGCAAATATATGAGAATACATTTGTATGTGAAATAATTTTAAGGGATTTTTTGTTTTGTTTGTTTTTTTATATTAAAAGAAATTTCTCATTTTTCATTATTGAAACCAACAGAAATAACAGCAACAACAACAACAATTCATCAGTTAAAGTGGCAAAATTTAAAGATAATATATTGGGTCGTCTAAAAAATATTCGCGGTTGTTTTTTTTCTTTTGTTTAGAATACGTGTCCCAAACGTGATATTGCAGGTTATTTTTTTATATGAAACAAGCGTTATAAATCGCTGCTATTGTGTAATGTATAGAAAATTTCAGACATATAGTTGCACCACCGAAAGGCCTGTTACTGGAGAAATGATTGAAATCTGTAAACTGCTGCAGAAAGACCAACCAACAAACTTTCAGTACATAACGTAGGCTCTATATAGCAACCAATTCTGGTATCTACTGCTTAGGACTCGACTGTTTGAACAAAGCAATCAAGAGAACAGTAGAAACGAGAAAATATCATAAACATAATTGGTCTGCCCTAGGCTATCCGACTAATATTTGATGCAGTGTTTGCATAATTCGCTTCTTGGACAATTGACAGTCTGAAGAATATTAGATCATCTAGGTTTTTTGTCGTTATCAATTCCTTTATCTCCCGCTAGATCACAGGTACTTAATGTAGGCATCTCTATGACAGCCTAACAGAGATATTATGTATGCCTATACCCATGTGTGGATAGGTATTTGATATGACCGTACCTGCTCTAGCAAGTTCAACAACTACACAATTATTTGAATGACAGAAAACTGCATCGAGAGCGGACCATACATACATATATACATAATTAGTCATTACAACCCTTCAGTCAGGATTACGACCTAGTTTCTCACACCACTTATGTTGTGTGTGTTAATTTTATACATGAGTGGCGGGACCTACAATTTAAAGTCGACTCCGAACGACAGATTTTGGAGAAAGTTTACATAGCAATTTCCATTTACTCTCAGAGTTTTTGCCAGAAGTCTGCTGTGAGGAAGTCGCCGAAGAAATACTTTTTTTATTTTATTTTGATGTCTGGCCTGGGGCTCGAACTCTGGCTTTTCGTTAAATAAACCAACACACTACCTACTAGACTACGGCTATTCATGGTCCGAGAGCGGACCATATTCCATACAAATTAGACCGGAAAGTTTCCCCCGAAAGGGGTGCCACATGGCCCTCAGAGGAAAGTGGATAGATACCCTAGAGTTAAGACCTTGGGAGAAAACTTCAAATCCTACTATATTCTCAAGTTCGGAACCATCCAAATAGCTTTCTACATTCACTAATGGGTTTAGACGGGAAGTGCTAAGAAGGATATTACAGCGTAACAGGGCATTAAATCGCATATTTTTTAAGCATAACAGAAAGGGTTTTTGTAGGGATAGTCCGATTTAATCTGTATCAAAATAGATCTCCTTAATGTATCGAGGAACTTCACATTGCAATATTTATTGAGTGCAGTCCATCAGAAGACAAATCCTTAAGGAAGATAATTTTCCATAGCCAGCGAATATCTTGCGCTATATGCGATACTAAATTTCAGAATAAACGTCCAAATCCATTTCTACACGCATTTTTACACGCTAAAGTATAAAAACCTAGAGAATAATTTAATTTCCTTAACTGCCTCTCAGTGTTTGCTAATATTTCTGTTTAATTTCACATTAAATTTCGAAGGCACTCACATGAAAGAAATATTTATTAAACGATTAAAATAGTAGAAATCATCGCATAGAATAGAATCATTTATTTTCACAGTCACTCCAATCCAGGCAGCCAGTTAGTCTATCATTCATTTTTCAACATTCAATCATTTGGTATGAGTTTATGCATGCAATCATGCATTCATTCATTCATTCATTTTCACCATCAACATCAGTTGTTGTCGTTTGTATGTATGTAGTATGTACCTTTGTCTGTCTGTTTGCTACAGATACGATTAAATTCATTTCAATTTCAATTTAATCATGATTTTTTTCTTATTTCTATGCGCTACACTTACAAAGAGGTTATTAGGCGACAATTAGTTTAACTTTTAGGCGGTTATCCCGTCTCTGGAGGGCTTATATAATGAGGTCTTGACCTCTTAATTTTTGTCGTCTTTAACTCAACGCCCCAAAGATATGTATTTCGTAGTCGTAATCATCTAGTCGCCGTAGTCTAGTAGGTAGTGTGTTGGGTTATTAGAAGTGAGGACACGGGTCAAACCCCAACAATACGACTTCGTCAGCGACTTCTCCTCCGATTTCTGGCAAAAATTCTGAGAGTAAATTAAATTGTCATGAAAAAATCTGTCATTCGAAGTCGACTTTAAACTATAGGCCCCGCCACTCTTTTATAAAATTAACACACACACACTACATAAGTGGTATGAGAAGCTAGGTCGTAATGCTGACTAAAGGGTTGTAATGACCAATTATACTCGTATATGTATGTGAATAGTGTTCTATAGGGGCTGTTTAATCCTCTCGTAGAATTTTGATTTGAGGTCTCTTAACGAGACTAACAGAAGTCTTACACTTCACGGCGTGCCCGCTAACTTAACCTAAGATTATTGCGGCGAATTCAATCTCTATTTACTCTTGATTCACAGACATTCCATCATAACTTCTACGGTAGCGCATAATATTGATCGTTATTGATTGCTTGTAACGCTGTTAATGTTCTTTGTAGGTGTATGTGTCTGTAGGTATAAGTGTGTGTGCGTATGTATGTGTATGTAAAAATTAATTTGAGAATTTTATCATATGGTTCATTTCAAACCCACATACACGAATATTTCTTAATACGAAGGATTTATTTGAAATTCGTAATGGAATTTGTAACTGCGTTTGTATATGTGTCTTCCTATGTGTTTGTATAGGTAACATGTGCGTTATTTTCCTTGGATTATATCGAGTAAATTAGTTCTTTTATTTTAATAAAAAAATAAAAAAAAAATTTTTTTATTTCATTTTCTTGTTTTTATTTTTCGCTTTTCATTCATTTGGCCCGATAATCTCTTCTCTTCAATGCCGAAAGGTTTATTAAGCCCTTACATACCCACAAACGTACGTTTATCTACATGAGATAAATTTCGTTTCCCTTGTGCTGCTGCTGTTGCTGCTGATGAATCAGCACATTCGTTTTATCCGTTATAATTTATTACAACATTTCGGTTTTCCCATTACTAATGCATGCGGAACAAATTATGTTTTTGTCATACCGAATTAACGTAATCGTTCGTTCGTTCGGTTGGTCGTTTGCTTTCGTCCTTTCGTTCGCTTTCGTCCTTCTTTTATTGTATATTGATTGAAATTATAGCTGCATAGTGTGCTGCTTATGAAAACCTAACGAAGGCATATCGAAATTTATTAAAACATTTTCGTTATTTATTACAAAAATATAGGAATGATTGTTTGTTGTTATATGTTGTTGTTGGTGTTGTACGTTGAAACTAATTGAAATTGGCTGACGCTGGCATTACCGTATGTCATAATTTTTAGATTTTTTTTGTTGTTGTTGTTTTGTTTCTCATTTGAAATAATTTCATTTTTAATGCATCACTTCAGCTGAACATGATGATCGAAATAAAACCAATCGAAATGACAACATTTGTTCGAAACTAATTTGTTGTTGTATTGTAAGAAAATGTCAAGAATTTTTTTTGAATATTTCTTGCATTTCTTTTAACTTCTGAGTATATTTCCCAGTTAACATAATGTCCTTTTGTGAAGTCGCCGTAATCTAGTAGGTAGTGCGTTGGCTTATTAGACGTTAAGCCAGGGTCCGAGCCACAGGCCAGACATCAAGGCAAAATTCAAAAAAGTATTTCTTCGGCGACTTCCTCTCAGCAGATTTCTGGCAAAAACTCAGAGTAAATAAAATTGCCATGAAAAAGTTTCTCAAAAATCTGTCGTTCGGAGTCGACTTTAAACTGTAGGTCCCATCACTCATGTATAAAATTAATACACACAACATAAGTGGTGTGAGAAACTAGGACGTTGTACAATGGGTCAATTCGACCTCCGGGTAGTGTACACGTCCTCTAACCTAATGTCCTTTTAAATATTTCGATTTCAAAGCTCCAGAATCCTCTGAAGCTTTCAGGCACGCTTGAGACATCTGTTTAGAAGGGTCAGCTGAAAACTTGTACGGCTAGCAGCTCTTCCGTTGGCCAATTATTCTTTGTTTGTTAAATCAGTACGCTTTTGAGCACACATAGCAGCCAGTAATTATACATGATGTGATGCTTCAGATAAAACTGACAAGTTCTGTTCAACTGGCTTCAACAATTAACAGCAGGGCATCGCATCTAAAGTATAACTTCCTTAAAAAAAAACAGCCTCAAATTTTAATGAATCGATCTGATATACAGTGAGGCGAAAGCTCGTTAAGGTGAGACAAATAAGGAAAGTCTTCGAGTCAGTGTTGGACCGTGGCAAAAGAGTGGAGAATAATACACTCCTTCCTCTCAACCAATCTACAGACTCTGCATAACTCATTTTCAAGTAAGCGAAGTCTCTCCGCATACCGACAGTCCATATGAGCCAATTTACAATTTAGGTCTAGAGAGTCTGTCCCATAACAAACTCCAGGGCTTATCAGCCATTATCCCCAATACAACTGTGATCAGGTTTACATTCTCACAAACCTGCAACTGGAATCGGTTAAGGGGACTGTGGCATTCCAAAATACTTAGACCTGAAGGTTGCACCCGAAAGTGATGTGATTGGCCCTTGGCTCTTGAAGAGATCAATTACTCAATAACAGTTCCGCAGCGTGATTTGTGGTCATTACCTTGTCCACTGGTCAGGGAAGTGGACAGATATCCCTCAAAATTCCTCTCGAATTCAGTATGGTCCCTGTAGAGTTTTACAGAATTTGTTGAGTTGACCATATCAGAAGGCCAGTAGTAGAGACTACTTCGAATTGATGTGTGAAATCTTCTATCAAAATTACGTTCAGATGTAGGGGTACTCATGTGGTACTTAAACATAGTTTTGTCCTAGATAGTCAGACTTTTTTAAATGAATCTGTCATGTCATTGATGCATAGTGCCTATGTTATCTCCTGACAGTTTGAGTGCTAATCTTGTTTCTCAAATTGCAATATCCTATCCACCTTCTTAGTGAAGGCCCGCCAGAGTGAGATGCAACTCTGGCTTTGAAATTTTAGTAATAAAATCAAGCAAATCACTTTTCGGACCGTGAATTACATACAGAATTCTCTCAGTACACTTTAAAAAACTTTCAGCATCTTTCAGGACTAATTCGCTTGCTAAATTCTTTTTAGAAATGCCCGCCGTTGGCCTTTAATGATTGATCCCCAAGGGCAAGCGAATAAATGGATTAAAAACCTGGAGAAGAATAATCGTTTGTGTGTCATAAGATTAAATCAACCAGATTATACCAGAGTCCTCGAGAATGCCATACAATTTGGCCTGCCCGTATTGCTGGAGAATATAGGAGAAGAATTAGATCCTCTACTGGAATCGATTCTCCTCAAACAACTATTTAAACAGGGTGGTGCATTATGTATTAAACTGGGCGATTCCGTCATTGAATACAATCACAGTTTTAAGTAAGTCATGAGAAATTAAAAGATGTTTTCATAAATAGAATTATTTTTAAAATGCTTTCAGATTTTATATGACCACCAAGCTACGTAATCCACACTATTTACCTGAAGTGGCTGTTAAGGTAACTCTACTGAATTTCATGATTACCACACAAGGTTTACAAGATCAATTGCTGGGCATTACTGTGGCTCGCGAACGGCCGGATTTGGAAGCCGAAAAGAACACTTTAATCGTACAGGGTGCTGAAAATAAGCGGATGTTAAAAGAAACTGAAGATCAAATATTGGAAGTTTTGTCATCAGCTGAAAATATTCTAGAGGATGAAACTGCCGTACAAATACTTAGCTCTTCGAAGGCCTTAGCGAATGATATCAATGAGAAGCAGATTATAACCGAAGCCACGGAAAAGCAAATCGATATTGCACGCTTAAGTTATGTGCCAATAGCAGAGCATTCTACGATATTATTTTTTACAATCGGTAAGTTAATTAAGAATTGAAATTAAGGGCGTATATATTTGAATAAACTTGTGATGTATTGATATATTGGGTAGGAGAAAAACTACTTATGGAGTACCATTTCTCTAAAAAATATCGAATTAAATTGAGAGTAACTTAGTCAAGCCTGATACGGCCTGTTTTTAAGTGAAATATTTGCCATTTATAAAGTCTAATCGTTTAATAGAAATTTAGCAGTCGTATAAATAGTAAAAACAACAAGAGCTAGCTGTGCGACCCCAAAGGCTTTTGCTCAGTGCTTTGCTTTTGCTGCTGTCAGACTGAGATTTAAGCAACAATTTTACATCAAAGGAAGATCAGTAGAGACCGCTCTAGAGTAATACCTCGATTTACGTCGCAGTTGGTTCCAAAAAAAGGCGACGTAAATCGAAACGACGTAAAATCAATTTCATATTGCTCATACTACAATGTAGTGTTTTTAACAAGGAACTTAAAAAAGTTACAGTAATCCCTCGATTTACGTCGCAGTTGGTTCCAAAAAAGGCGAAGTAAATCGAATGACGACGCAAATTGAAACAACGTTAATCGAGGCGACGTAAATCGAAGGATTACTGCACACGAAATCACTAACTACCTAAAGAGGTCCCTAGATGACAGAGTATATTCTTTCGAAGTATGCATTGACATTGAGGAAGCTTTATTTATGTTCTGATCGACACAATAATCGAATCTTCAGACGACTTTCAGATATACCGGGTACTGATTAAATTGTTTTACCATATGCTAAGGAATAAATGGATAAAATGCGGTGCATATATCATAACAATAAGAGCTAGTGCGAATGGGGAAACCTCCAGGGAGGTATACTTTTTCATCTCATGTGGATGACCACTATTCGTAGTCTCTGATAACTGACGAAGGGCTTGTATTAATAACTCTGAGGAGAAGAGGTCTAAATTTAAACCCATATAAAAAAGAAAAATGAAAGATGAAGATCGCTCATTATGATAGTCCTAGTTTTCTAAATGAAGAGGTTAGGATATCGAACCAGGTGAAATACTTGGGTATTATCCTGGGTGAGCGATTGAAATAGAGGCAGCATCTGGAGGATAGAGCAGCAAAAGTCCACATATGGTGGTTCATATGTAGAATAAACATGGGTTGGAAATCGGACAACATACTGGGTCTACAGAAGCGTAACTAGAGCCACATTAACTTATTCTTCTGTGTTGTGGTGAACATAGTAGATAGGAAGTGTCAAATGAGAATAATTTAGAAGATTCATTCAACCAATTGCAATAGATTATACCGGAATGGATCAAATGGAGCTACAAATCGTATCTCCAGAGTTTAATTGGGATACAGGAAGGATACTTTCTTAACGCTTTTTAATCTGACAGAATGCCTAACA
This sequence comes from Sarcophaga carnaria, assembly GCA_958299815.1. NCBI lineage: Eukaryota > Metazoa > Arthropoda > Insecta > Diptera > Sarcophagidae > Sarcophaga > Sarcophaga carnaria. The sequence continues at coordinate 22,525,356 of OY283152.1, forward strand.
TATCACTCCCAACCAATTGCATTACTAGGTTAACTTTCTTGGTCAATCGAATCTTTTGCGCGGATGTTCGTGGTCCAAATGCATGTCCGCAAACAGACAGAGCAAGGCACTGGGCATATATTGTCTCCGACTAACGAACCATAATACGAGCATGGGACCCTTGGTGGGTCTCTTGTCTTTCAGCTTACTTGCTAAAACTACTACAAAAGTGGTGATTAAAATGCTGCAACTTTCGACCATTGCATGATGTTTTGGTCCTTATAATCGACCTCAGAAAAATGTAGTAACAGTATACAGAAATTTAAAGAGACTGAAAGCGTTACAAAGGTGGTACTGTCTGTGCATCATGCATCATCGCTTTAAATTCTGAATAGAAAAGTATTGAATTGATTTTTAAACCACCCAATGATTGAAATTTAATTAAATCGTTTGTAAAATCACACACTGCTAAAAACATACATTCAAACTAATCAAACATTTACATTGCACAACTAATGTTTAGTTATTAGAAATGTTAGGTTAGATTCGTTTATTTTAACACGACCCTTAACTATAGCTGGACAGGAATGTGCGGCGAGGGTTGACGTAATGTCACTATATTGGCATTTCTCAGACATCCAGACAAATTTAGGATTTTATATGTATTCTATCCCAATCATCTTTAGCTGGACAGGTACTGTCGATAAATTGCTAGTGCCTAAATATCTGTTGTCTTTGATTGTAAAGTGCCTGACAATAACAGGCACGATATTCGATTGGATTCCGGGTAAATTTGGTGCAAACTGTGTGTTATGTAAAGGGCCTGATTTATCTGGTATCCCTCCAAGTGGGGTACATTTTCTCATTCTTCCCTTTAAGGATTACTAAGAGAGAATAACCAAACTCGAGTTTAAATTTATTCAAAAGCACAATTAAAGATTCTTTGCACGTTACGTTACGAATTTATAAATTCAAAATGAAATTTAACAACCCTATCTAATAAATAAGCCTCAACTGTTTACATTATTTCCATTTAATTCTATATCTGTGTGTGAGTGCGTATTAACTTAAAAACTAATATCCGGGATTTTATACGCTATTATTTCTTATTTTTTGTTGTTGTTTCTGTTTCTGTTGTTACTGTTGTTATGGTTATTTCAACTCCATTTTGTAGCCCGAAAAGGTCTTTGTATAACTCTGTTTATAGTTTTAATTTTCGTTTAGTATTGTGGTAATGAAAAATTGAATTTCTGTTGCTACGGTGTGAGTGTGTACGTGTATTATTCAACCACCGGATGGATGGCTACACCAAATTAAACTTTACGTGTCAAGCATTTGTTAGCAAAATTAGAAAAATTTTTACAAATAAAAAATTTTTCATTCAAAACCAGTTAAAAAAGAAGTGAAATGGTAACAATTTGTTTAGCAAGACGAATTTAGACCACAACAACACTACGGTGAATATGTAAACAGAGTGCGTATCCTTACGTTCGTACATAATTATTGACGAGATTATTTCAGGAGCAAAGCAAAGTCCTATGCCTTCGTTGATCTGTTTTAGTTTTAGTTAATCTTGCCGTTCTAGCGAGATTACTGTATAGCGGCAGATTCTAGAATGTTAGGGTTGCCATGTATAGTTGCCTGTGAACAACGTGCTCTGTGAAAATAAATGGAGTTATTGCATTGGGTGTAGTGGTATTAAATCTTTCTCTCTGAGGCCTACTCTTTCCAAACACGCCCTACACTGCGCTATCTGTCGATTATGGGTTTTTTGCTCTTAATGGCTCTGGGCAGTCAGAAAACTTCTGGATGGATTACTTTGTGATGAAATAAGGCCTCTTTATTTTATAAAATTCGACCAAATATATTAAAAATTGTTTAGGTTCAGCTGTATCTCATAAGCTGGATTGCTGGTATTTGTATTCCCTCATATTAATCTCCACACCACGCTTCTCTTCATAAACTTCGCTATGTTTCTGGCGATTTACCAGACTACCTTGGCGTTGCAAGGTAGTAGTTTTTATTGAACTCATTGACATCAACATTCTAGTCAAATTGCAATGTAGCGCCACATTTAGAGATGCCTAATATTTTCTGATCGAGACAGATATCGTGTAAACTGTCTTTAAGAATTTCAAAGGAGCCGGGCAATCTGCAATGATTCAAGCCATAATACCTTACCTCATAATACTTAAGTCAGCTTACAGGCCTATCAGTACAGATACTTTGGCTTGAAATACACTGCAATCATCTCTAGAGCGTCCTTAATGCTTCACCAACTTTAATTTTAAGAATTGATAGAGAAACACCAGCCAGCGGGTCAAGGTATGCTTAGTTCCACTTGGTTAGGAGTGTGCGGCACCTATAAGGTTAATGTTGCTGTATCCCAGCGCATATGGAAATTTAAGGTCACAAGTGGATCGTAGAGCTTGCAATGAGAGGAGCTTTCATGCTGCTAATGGTAACAGAAACTTTCTATGGAGTGGGAAGAATTGTTTGGAAGGGTATCCTCAGCGAAAGGAAAAGTACACAGATGTGGAGGCTTTTCTCAAGCTTAATGGGTTTGATAAAATCTAAACTTTTGAGCAAAGGTTTGACTCATATATCCAGAACTAGCTTGGGAATTGTAACCGCTTTTTTGACAGAGCAATATATTGCTGAGGAACATTTTTTCAGACTAGGGATCCCATCAAGCCCAATATTATGATTGATTGATTGATAGATGAGGAGAATAAATCATTAAAAGTGAGCGGCAATAATGCATCTTAGAACAAAGCACAAGGAGGCATATTCAACTACTGCACTGGGAGTTACCCTTACTGAGACTGAATAAAATCTTAAAATTTTTAAAAGTGACACGATTGAGACAGTCGTTATAGGAATGCTGTATATAGATTGAGAACGACAGTACGGTAGATCCTTTAGATCATTTTCTAGTATCTCTACATGGGGACGCCAACTTATCCTGGGGTAATTGGGAATCCTGCTCCACTGCCACACTCTCTTGGCCCTTGATGGATAGAAGGCATTTGATCGTAATATTTTCTCGATCACAGTGGCCATGCTTACAAGTCATTGCGTTGTGGGAAGACAAGCAGGAAGTATGCAGCTCTCATCTAACGGCTTCTGCTGTGGATGTAAATCTGCTGAGGAGGAGGAAACTGTTATCCACTTTCTTTGTCAATGCCCACCTGCAAGGTGCAGTTATAGGTTATTTGGCTCTCCACTTCTTGTCAGCTAAAGAGAGTTATCGTCCATTGATGTAAAGGATATTGCTTCGTTTATTAAACTTTCAGACTGGTTTTCCAGCGTATGGTAGTCGTGCTTTTAATATGCAGCCCTTGCGCTGACTAACTTCTTCCCTAGTTTGGTGGAATTCGGCCAGTACAATGACTGTGTTTACTTGTAACGTCACAACAGACAGCTAAGCCTGTCCAAGTGAGCTTTTTTAATCAAAGCTGCCACTTCGACCTAACCTAACCTAACATATCTCTACATGACAATATAATAAAGAATTAATCACATGTAGGGTACATAAAGGGTCCGCCAAATAAATTTTTTTTTGAAAATGCTTTAAAAAAACTACTGAATATTTTCTCAAATTTCTTTTTTTTTATTTGAAAGTACAATCCTTCCGGTTAATAATGGAAAATAATTTCATTCAAATGGCTGCCTCGGCTGGCCATGTAGTAGCCTACACGATCGGTCCAATTTTTAAGCACATTGTAGATTGTGTGCAGCTGTATTTCACCAATGGCTTCACGAATATTGTCCTTTAAAGCGTCATTGTCTCTGGCTTGTCGGCGTAACACTTATCTTTTTTGACGGCACCCCACAAATAATAGTCCAACGGTGTCAAATCGCAGCTCCGAGGTGGCCAAACGACATCAGCTTTGCGGCTGATAGTGCGATCTTCAAAAACAGGGCGCAAAACATCGAGTGTAGTTTCGGCTGTGTGGCACGTAGCGCCGTCCCGTTGAAACCAAATGTTGCCAATATTCTTCTCTTCAATTTTTGTGAACAAAAATTCGTTCAACATGACCCGATAACGATCGCCATTGACTGTAACGGCCACTACTTGCTCATTTTCGAAGAAAAATGGCCCAATTATGCCTCTGGACCAAAATCCGCACCAAACAGTGACTCGTTTTGGATGCGTCGGCTTTTCAATGTATGCGTACGGGTTTTCTGTGCCCCAAATGCGACAATTTTGCTTGTTTACATACCCGCCAAGATCAAATGATCATCTTTTCAGATGAAAGATGATTTTTTTTTGCCAAAATCGGCATCTGTAAGTCGATCGCAGGCCCACTTAGCGAAGCGAAAACGCATCGGATGGTCCATATTCGTTCAGCGGAAGGATAAAACTAATTATCTGTCAAATCAGACATGAGGTAAGTGTTACCATTCACGAAATAAGCACTAGGTGAAAAAAAAATCGTTAGATGGCGGACCCGATATAAATCTGTATATATTTTGATTTGCCATAAATCGTAAGTCTATTATTAGATTTAAATCTAAATTTTCAACAGCGGGTACTCCATATTTTTCATAATGATGTACGAACAACACACAGTTATTATAAGTATGTCTGCGGTTTGTTAATTAATAACAACGAAATTCTTTCCAGCTAATAATATAATGAAAAAAAAAAAAAAACAAAAATCATAAATAAATACCACATAAAAACACTTCCTTATTTACTAAATATGAGTATGTATTGCCATGGAAATAATTTTAAAACAACATTTTTTATTAAAATGCAACAAAAAAATTGATAGAAAATCTCATTAATTTTCATTACAGTTGTATTGGCCAACATTGATCCCATGTATCAATATAGTTTAGCCTGGTTTGTGGCATTGTTCACGGCATCCATTGATAATACGGAAAAAGTCGATGACATAGAAGAACGCCTAAGCGATTTGCGAGCACATTTCACATACAGTCTCTATGTGAATATCTGTCGCAGTCTATTTGAACGAGTGAGTATGAATGAAACTTTTTCCATTAATTTTGCAATTCTTTAGCGGAATATGCCATGCTGCCATGCTACCATACTGCCATGGGGGTTAAAGCGATTATTTTTTTTTGTTTCGTTTCCCTTTTTTGCTTTTAAACGACGTTAATTAACATTGAATTGAAATTAATGATTTTCTTTTTAATGGAGCAAAAAAGGGGTTCCTTTTGTCTTTTATCTTCCATTTTTTTCCACTCAATTTTCGTTTTTTAATGGTTTTGGTTTTTCGCCGTAAGCTAGTAATAAAATGCCATGACAATTTTATTTTAAATTTAAATTTATGTATTGCAGATGAACTTTTTTTTTTGTTGAGTGGTGTTGTGTTGGCTTAATTTATGTTTTGACAGAATTCTATGAAAAATAAAATCCTGCAATTTAATTAAAAACTTTCTTTTTGTTTCAACTACAGATACATACGCATTAGAGATATAAAATATTGTATAATTTTTTTTTAGGTTATGCTACGGTAGAAAGCATAGTCTTTTAGGTTTTTCTTTTGAGCTTTAATACCTGTTTTGAATTATCCAATGAATTATTTTGAATGGTGCGAGCTGCCAGTCATCATGCATCGTACCTTAATTTCGAACCTTCTTGTATAGGTAATGCTAAGGACACCGATTTCTGTGTATAAACTCAGTTAGGAAACTCAGGCCCGCAAATAGAACGATTGAAATAATTAGTCTGTATAACACCAAAAAAGTGTTTGATAAGGTTCTGTTGATCTACCACTTATTGATGGGACGATAGTTTCTGCTGAATGAATTGACCTCATTGAAACGCCTTTAATACTTGAACGTTTTTTGATCAACTCAATTAGTGTGTCAACTAGAGTACAGTAGAGCTGTATGCAGGACAAGAAAAACTGTGTATATTAACGTAGACCAAAACCAAGGTAGGTAGGTAGGTAGAAGTGGCTGTCCCCTCGATGGAGTCATGAGCGGACACACTTAAGCCGCACACAGGGCCCATTGTGATACCACAGTTTCACATTCTCTCCTATTCCAGGAGCCACTCTGAGATTCCGATAAAGCGACTCAGACAGCCAATATACATGCATGACCGTTCATCTAGGTCCTCCATGTAGTAGGTACCCAGGTGTCTCTTTCTCCTCTGACCAATGGCCGGGCATGTGCACAGTAGGTGAAGAATAGTTTCATCCTTCTCCTCATCTCCACAGCTTCTGCAGAAATCATTCGCGAGGTGTCGTAGACCAATACGCCTCGCATGCGTTCCTATAATACAATGCCCCGTAATAACCCCGATAACAGCGCTGAGCCTGCTTCTTTGGAGCTTAAGCAGAGTCGCTGTGCGCCTCCTATTCAGCCTTGGCCAGGTTTTTTGCGCCGTTCTGCCCTTATCCGAAGCTGCCCACCTACTGTTGACAAGGTCCACGATTGCATTGTCAATTATAAACCTGCAGGTATCCAAAGGGATCCCCAATGTAGAGAATTAATCAGAGAGTTCGATGGTCGTGCCCCTTCTGGCCAAATGATCCGCTCTGCAGTTGCCGGAAGACCAAAACCAAACAAATATACGTTCTTCAGACCCAGAGAATCTCGACTAAAATAGTATGTATGTATATGTGTGAATTCAATAGTTACAAAGCTGATTGCATATCAGAACCTTAACCATGCTCGGACAATATACAAATTCTATTGAACCTCACAAGGCCTTTTAACTCCAACTGTAACTTGAGGTTTTATCCAGAAAGCATTGCTCATCACAGTCTCACTCATTCTTAAATTCATTTAGAAATTCTCATAAACCCATGCGGCCCACTATGAGACAATTATTTACCCATTTTTACATTATCATTGAGGACTGCAATTTCCATAAGTACGTCGCCGTGGTCTAGTAGGTAGGTTGTTGGCTTATTAGACGAAAAGCCAGGGGTCGAGCCCCAGGCCAGACAATAAAATGAAATACAAAAAGTATTTATTCGGCGACTTCCTCTCAGCAGATTTCTGGCAAAAACTCTGGGAGTAAATAAAATTGCCATGAAAAGTTTCTCAAAAATCTGTCGTTCGGAGTCGAAACTTTAAACTGCAGGTCCCGCCACTCATGTATAAAATTAACACACACAACATAAGTGGTGTGAGAAACTAGGTCATAATCCTGACTGAAGGGCCAGTCAGACCAATTATGTATGTATGTATGTAATTTAATAAGGCTTTGCAGATTTCATTCGCTTTTTATTTCTGTTCTTCCCATTAACATGAATTTGATGATCGTTTTCAACAGCACAGTGCTTCAGAAAATTTACGGACAGTAATATCTACCAAACAATCACATTTTCCGGACGCAATAGATTTTCCACAATCATTTATAGGCCCTCCTCTGTTATAATTTGCTTGTTAACGTATTACACGAGTGAGGAAGATAGGCAAAATTGCTGAGAGCGACTTGGAATTATAAGATTCGGGTAAACAATGCATTTCGCCTTGTCCCTGATATAACCCCTTGGATGGAGAACAAACATTGCGAGCTAAATTACTACGTGACCTAGTTCCTAACTCGTCATGGGTGCTTCAGTAAGTACCTGCACAGACTTGGGCATGATATATGCCTAAACTGCGTAGATGAGTAGGAAGATGCGGGTCATATTCTAACATGCTGCCCCAGATTTGGATGGCCCGGGGAAACGAGTTTTGGACCAAATCGACTTATGGTGGTGAGAGGTGTTGAATTCTAGGATCCTATGGAGCCAACACAGCCAGAGAATGGCTGAAGTTATGCTAGAACACCGAAGGCTGGAGGAACGGCGGCGAAATTTGATTTAGTGTGATAAAGCTTTAAAGCTAACCAGCCCTCCGCGAAGTAATACCCTACGGCAGTCCCGCGGAGGGAGAGTGGTTGAAGAATAAAAGGGGTGGGTTTACGTTTAGTACGTAGGCACCAGTGATGGTGAATCGTCCACTCTTTTGTTGGAACAAAAGTGTCTTTCGGAGATTTCCACCTCCGGACCAAGACAAAAAAAATCCTTGCGCAGTAGGTCGATTATAACAGCCAGAGTCTCCCCCTAATGTTCGAAAAGTGATAATTTTTCAATCGAAAAGAAATTATGCTTCAGATAAAATATATTTAACAACTCATAGCTTTGACAGACTGGCGGTTTGAAAACCACTAAAGGAATAACCTGATACATAACGTCCTTATTCTTTCTTCATTTTATTTTATATGCGGGTCTGTACTGTTACCATTTGGACCACTTCAATAAGGAAAATGTTTCAAATCGGGCAGCTTTTCCCGCATGCGTTGTGTTCTACCAAGACAATGACAGTTCCAAGTCATTTGTAGATCCAGGAGCTTGGAGGAGCAACCAACTATTTCTGTCTAAGACTTATTATAGATAAAGTTTAGTAACGAAATGATTACCAACCGAAAATCTATTTCGCATAAATGCACAAAGAATTGTATCATGGGTGTTAAAAAATTCAGCAATTTTTAGGAATATCAGTAAAACTGTAAACGATTGAATTACGATTTTTATTTAAATTTTTAGTGAACGAAAATTCAAATTCAATACCAAACCAAGTCTAACACATCTCGGTGTTGTTATACAAAACCACCATAATTTATACCAGAAGCAAAAAAAGCAAAAAAAAGCAAACGAAAAACATTCAATTTAAAGTATACTCGCGTACGTACCTTTATCTAATCACATTCGCATTCACACGCCTTAACGAACCGTAATGCATACATTTATAAAAGGCATGAAAGCCTAGCTACAGGAGCCTTGTGTTCTTGTATTTGTTTATCTCTGTACAGGAACAAATATTGGTCTTTGGACCAAAAATATTAACGTGGCTTTGACAGTCAAATACATTTGTGTAGAGAGAATGACTATTTCCACGTTGTTTATTTCATATTCAGCTGGTGGTAAACAAGACAAAATACGTACCAGCAGATATGTATCCAAAATGCTTTTAACAAATAGCAGCAGCAGTGTCGCTAGAAACAGTCGAACAGAAGAAGTACAAATAACAGTCGGCAGACAGACATCAACCAACCGTATGAAAAAATTATACACACAGTATGGTGGGCTGGCTGTCAATGTGGTAAATGTTGGTAAATTTATTTCTAGTTTTTCTTTTTTTTTTTCTTACACCTATACAGAGGCATATTATGTGGCAGAGTCAGATTGTATATCGCAATCAGAAATTCTAAACAGCATAATACCCAGTTCCAACTGGAATAGTAAATGGTAACGGGTTGGTTGAAGATTACTGCCTACTGAAGTAATTTGTAGGTTATCAGAGTTTCATAGGAGTTTCAAGTACATACAGGGTTTTTAAGTTCGAATTGCTTTTCGCAGATTGAAATGGGATTGAATTAATTTATTTTGTGAAATAAGTGGGTATTTTTGTTTGGCCGCTCTAAATATTTTACTACAAATACACTCAATTCTTTATTTAAGGCAACGCTATGTTTGTATGCGAATACAGTTACTGGCAACTAATTAGATCTGGTATAAATTATAAATTCAAATTAAATTCAAGATAAAAACCAAAAGGAAAATCAATTTTCATGTCGAGATCAGTTCTCTAGGGGATATTTTCTAATTCTGCGCCAAAAAGTACTCTGATGGAATAATGGAACCTGTTTCTGTAAATCTCATCTTTCTACACAGTACATGTTATTCTCGTATGCAATACCTATTTGAGGTTGATAGGCCAGTGATCGTTCACTGCTGAACAGGGAGAGCGACAGATGTATGCTCTTTAATTGTGTTGTTCAAGCTGAAAAAATTTTATCGGCCGGAATTGATGATCATAAGGGCCGTTTTATGACTTTTTCCATTACTCTTTCAGATCTTTCGGTGTCAGGTTTCCTTGAGGCCTTCAAAAGTTTAAAACTTGTTGACATAGGCTCGTAACTTAAACAAACACCACAAAAAGAAGTCTAGAACGGTTTAACTACCAGTGTTCATCATTAGACAACTTCAACAGAATTTCGGTTTTAGGTCAAACAGTATGCCCTGTTGCTTCGTTCTGTTCGAAATACATGTTCTCCAGCTCCAATTCATATAGTTAAGGAAGGTGTAATAGCTCTTCGTGTGTTATACGCAGACTCTTGATGCCTCAGAACTAATAACACTGCTTATTTACGTATCCATAGAGAAGAAAATTGGCCTAGATGCTCATAATGAATTCCGATGAATAGTTGTCCTCATGTCCACAGAAGTCGCCGTATTCTAGTACGTAGTGTGTTGGCTTATTAGACATCAAAACCAAATACAAAAAGTATTTCTTCGGCGACTTCCTCTCAGCAGATTTCTGGCAAAAACTCTGAGAGCAAATAAAATTGCCATGAAAAGTTTCTCAAAAATCTGTCGTTCGGAGTCGACTTTAAACAGTAGGTCCCAGCACTCATGTATAAAAATTAACACACACAACATAAGTGGTGTGAGAAACTAGGCCGTAATCCTGACTGAACGGTTGTAATGACCAATTATGTTATGTATGTAGTTTTCCTCATTGCGGATGAGAATTAGGTTCGCTTATGCGTCGGTAGATCCTTTAGTCTTGTCTTAAAATCCTATATAAAGACCACCGATTGCTGTCTAATTACCTGGCACTTTGTCTGATAGATTACTGATTAGCCTTTTGCGACATTCTTAACTACAACAGACCTGACTGCATCTCATGTTGTTCCATATTTTTATAGATACTGTTGCAATGTATACCCAGTGGGTATTGGAAATCTGCGCCTAAATAGACGCTGTGTCAATAACATCAACGACACAATCATTCCGAATTTTTGTGGTGATTATAGCGTATTGTAATGACGTTTATTTCCAATCTATTTTCTTCATAAGTGTCAAAGCGGACCCGTTGTCTAGTTGTGTTCGTGGTATCGATCTAAGTGCTCTATATTGTTCGCTTAAGTTATCCCCTTCAATCAATCTGATCTGAATCCATCAACTTAAATCTCCTTAAGTAATTTAGTTTGACCATGTATTGCTTAAAAAACGTTTTTACTTACATCCTGGTACTTGACTCACGCACAAATTTTGAGACAATACCGTATAGTTTTGATTCCCTATATTTCGAGATCTAATATAGCATTGCGAGCATATGCAATAGTCTACGCAATAGTCCTCCTAATGGTCTCTAAGTTTACCTTTTAATTAGGACAGTCTATCGAACTAACATAATAACTTCACAGTGAAAATTAATTTTAAATAATTTCCCTAAGCTGTACAATTACTCATGTACATACATACATGGTGTTGAAACACACATCATCTAAGCACTATTTTTCAACATTTGTACGTTGGTGATTTTGTTGTGTGTGTACATGTATTAGTTTTTGTATCTCTATTCATGAATTTTTGTTATTCTTGTCGTTGTTTTTATTCTTTTTATTGTAACAACAACTGTTATTACTGTAGTGGTAGTTGTAGTAGTAGTAGTAGTTGCTGTCTCTCCACTTTTCACATTTTCATTTTGCATTATTATGAGGAGGCGTTCAAAACGGATGTGCGCCATTTTATGCACTTTAAAGTCTTAATTGCAGCAAATGATGTTAACGGTTACTTTGGCGTATAAGTGGTTTTAATGGAAACATTATCAACGTAAACGTACACATAGGCATGAGTATACTTTTGTATAAAATGTGTGTGAATGCACGAGTGAGTATTCAAAAAGTTTTACTCTCTTTTCATATACTCGTACATTTTGTTGGATTCGTTTGTATGCCGTTACATTTTATTTTATTTTATTTTATTTTACTGAGTATCTGTGTCTTCTGTCTATACATTTTGTATTTTGAATGAGTTTATGCTGCTGTTGGTTTCTGTAGACTGCAAATGTCTATGACTTCTTCTTTTTCGTGTTTTTTTTTTAAATTTAAATTTTCATGTGATGAAAAATTTTTGAAATAAAATTGCGACACATTATTTTAAGGCGGACAAATGGAAGAAAATAATTTTCAAAAACATAATTGAAAAAGTTAAAGAATGAAATATTTTAGAAATCGTTAAAAGTTCATGGTGTAAAAGAGAGGGGGGCGAGGGAAAGAGTTTCGAAATCAATAATTTGAATCTGGTGTTCATGTGTTATATGGTACTTCAGAAGCTATGAGTCAGCTTGTATCATGCATCCATTGAAATAGAAATGGGCAAGGTTCCTCATGATAATTTTGGATCGAAGGTTGTTGAGATTTAGAGCGGTTTGGTGTAAAGAATTCTCAAATTTCTTTTTTTATTTGAAAGTATAGTCCTTCCGGTTAATAATGGAAAATAATTTCATTCAAATGGCTGCCTCGGCTGGCCATGCGGTAGCCTACACGATCGGTCCAATTTTTAAGCACATTATCGATTGTGTGCAGCTGTATTTCACCAATGGCTTCACGAATATTGTCCTTTAAAGCGTCAATTGTCTCTGGATTGTCGGCGTAACACTTATCTTTGACGGCACCCCACAAATAATAGTCCAACGGTGTCAAATCGAATGTCCGAGCTGGCCAAACGAAATCAGCTCTGCGGCTAATAATGCGATCTTCAAAAACAGGGCGCAAAACATCGAGTGTAGCTTCGGCTGTGTGGCACGTAGCGCCGTCCTGTAGAAACCAAATGTTGCCAATATCCTCCTCTTCAATTTTTGTGAACATGGCCCGAAAACGATCGCCGTTGACTGTAACGGCCACCCCTTGCTCATTTTCGAAGAAAAAATGGCCCAATTATGCCTCTGGACCAAAATCCGCACCAAACAGAGACTCGTTTTGGGTGCGTCGGTTTTTCAATGTATGCGTGCGGGTTTTCTGTGCCCCAAATGCGACAATTTTGCTTGTTTACATACTCGCCAAGATCAAAATGAGCTTCATCTGAAAAGATGATTTTTTTTGCCAAAATCGGCATCTGTAAGTCGATCGCAGGCCCACTTATCGAAGCGAAAACGCATTGGATGGTCCATATTCGTTCAGCGGACGGATAAAACTAATTATCTGTCAAATCAGACATGAGCTAAGTGTTACCATTCACGAAATAAGCACTAGTTGAAATAAAAACGTTAGATGGCGGAACCGATACATATGTCCTCAGCAAAATGACACGTTTCCTTCAAACAACATTTCATTTCTTCAACAATATATTGTATAGTCCGCAACCGTAATAGTCTTCCCCTCTAATATCTCTCCGACCTTGTTGGCCTAAAAAGCTCAGGATGCTGTTTGGTGTTAATAAGGATATCTTTCTGCCTAGGGCATGGGTTAGAGTTCGACCATCTTAAAAGCTTTGGTGCCACTATATTTCAAATATGTTTTCTAATAATTCGGGTACTCATCATAGCATCTGCATAATGGGCCCGAAGTAATTTCTATTCTTTAATAATGGATTTTGGATCTACAAGGCCTGCTCACAGGGTTGACTATTTCTGAACAGTCAGTTAAGAGGAACCTCTGGTTATCTGTCTCTAATTTTTTCACCGAGTATACCTTATGAATTGTCGCCGTAGTCTAGTAGGTAGTGTGTTGGCTTATTAGACGTAAAGCCAGGGTTCGAGCCCCAGGCCAGACATTAAAACAAAATACAAAAAAATATTTCTTCGGCGACTTTCTCTCAGTAGATTTCTGGCGAAAACTCTGAGAGTAAATAAAATTGCCATGAAAAGTTTCTCAAAAATCTGTCATTCGGAGTCGACTTTAAACTGTAGGTCCCACCACTCATGTATAAAATTAACACACACAACATAAGTGGTGTGAGAAACTAGGTCGTAATCCTAACTGAAGGGTTGTAATCATCAATTATGTATATATGTATGTATATCTTATAAAACACTTCTTTCCATTTCACAAAAAGATTCGAGCAGACTCCATAAATTTCCACATGACCTGTGATACCCAACAAAGTCGTCTTTTCTCTGTTAAGCTGATTCCGGTTGCCTAGACAAATCTCTCTAGTGAATTTTATGAGAGCTAAGTACTTAAATGTCGACCTGATTGCCAGGTAGTATTGCTTGTGCACATTCTCCAATGATCGAAAATACATTCGAGTTTTCCCATAGAATCCAAAATTTTATATGAGGCACGAACACCATTGATGCTGTACTACCACCCATCTTTGAAACCCATCCGCATAATGCAAAATTGTCCCTGTAACTTTCAGATTGCTTCATCCACTTCTATTACTCAGTCTCGTTTGCAAATTATTTCCTAAACTCTAGCATTTTTGTGAAGATGACATGGAACATCATGTAAAGATGTTATCCCTTCTGGAGGTCAGGAGGTAATTGTGGTAATCGATTACGCCTCTCAGAGGATGTCATTCAAATATACACTGACGGAATCATTTTAGTACTGTTGAGTCTTATGTTATTCCGATTGCTGTAGTACTATTCAGGGTGAGTCTGTCTTAGAATCTAATAGCAATGATAACGAGGGTCTGGCCTCTGGTGTTTACTTCAGGAGGCTAGTATTACATCACAAGGAAGAACTTCTTCTCTGTTATCGCTCGTCATTGGGACATCCTGGTCTTCCTGGATGGATGATTTGACTGTAACATCTTAGTATTTAAAATTCGAAGGTCATTGTGAGTGCTTGTAAGCCATCTTATGTGTGAGTAGGTTTGTTTAGAGCAATACGCCTGAAAACTTAAAGTGAAAATGTTGGTTGATGTACTTTATTGGATCAGTCAATCCAGTCAGTCAATCTTTCGAATATATTTTGATTTTATTAATCAGCTTTGAAGTTTAAGAAGCCTTATTACAGATCTATAAATGCTCCTAAATGTCATCACATACATACCTACATGTGATATCATACTGTGCGTGATAATAGTCTTTGAATGTTTTTTCTTTTTTTTTTGTCCAATGTCATCTTGGTGTGGTGTGCTAAGAAAGCAGAAAATTAAAAAGATTTATTATTTCATGTGGAGTGAAGTAGAGTAGAGTAGAGTAGAGTGGAGTGAAGTAACAAGATAAATCTCTTTGAATTTATTTTTATAAAAATAAAGCGAAAACACACACACACAAAAAAACACATCGGAGAAAAGCAAATGAATCTTAAAAATAAATCGAAATTCCATGGATTGACATTTTTATAGAAGGAAGATATCATTCATTCATTCATTCTGCTGCGAATAGGAAGTTATTCATTATTTTTGTCTATTTTTATCATCTACAACCTATGGATTCCAATATATTCTGTTACGCTCGCTTACATAAAAACATCCTTTTTCTCTTTTGGTTGTTGTTATTTTATTTCTTTCTTTTTCTTTTTGTATTTATTTCGCATGAAATAAGTATTTTAATAAGAAAAAGTTTTTCTTGGTTTTTCTTTCCACAAAAGGAAATCTCCATAAACAACTAAAAGGCAATGAAGTATAAAATGATGGCTTTTTCTTTGCGTTGATAAATTCCTTTTAAAAAAGGAAAGATATATTCGTTGTTGTTGTATATTTTTTTACCTTTTTAGCTGTTTTCTTTATTCATTCGTTTCTTCATGTGGCATCATTTATTGCTTAAGATTTATGGCATGAAAAGTTTTAGAAGAATTTTAATTGTATTCTGGCAGTTTCATAATATAATACACCCGGAGAAATAGTATGATTGTGGTCAACATAATGGCTGCCTTCCAAAATGTATCAATACAAAGTTTGTATGCAGTTCTACTACTGTATACATATAAACTATGTAGATATGCAAAGTAACCAAACGATGCATCAATTATAAATCCGATGCCTGATTGCTTTTTGACTGCGTTAAAAATACACATTGACGACTTTTTGATATAGAATACATTGTATATATTTTGTACAGCGGCAATTTGGAACACGATACTTTGTTCAAACGCAAAGCAACTAACATTTTGGAAGACAGCCAATCATTTCATAGATAAAATTCATCTGTTTTAATGCATAACAATAATGCTTTAATCGATTCTAATATCCAGTGTCTCAGTATATATGAATGTGAAATGGCTATTGCTAAGAGCGAGTCTGGCAAGATGGCAGTAGCTCGAATGCTCAAAGCTCGAATTATTTGCAACCTATTGATGACCGTATGAAAAGCATATGATTGTATGCAGTTAGCTCTCATTAAAGAACACGAAAGGTCGACTTCAAATTACAATAGTTGCAGAGTGTATTTGCTTTTATCTTTACTTGCTTAATTGGTCATTATAATTCTTTAGTCAGGATTACGACCAAGTTTCTCACCCCACCCATGTTGTGTGTGTTAATTTTATTTATGAATGATGCGACCTAGAGTTAACCTCGGACTCTGAACTTCAGATTTTTAAGAAAATTTTCATGACGATTTCATCATTTATTATCAGAGTTTTTGCCAGAATCCAACTGATATTTTTTCATACCTCGTTTTGTTCGATATGTTTGAGTTGGGATTTGAACTACAGGATTGCGTCTAATTAGTCAACTCACTATATACTAGGCTAAGATTGTTATCTACAGCAGTAAACGTGTATTTAACCAGAACCGAATATCGGGCGAAATCTATGCATTCAACTCGCGAATTTTGAGCACGATTTGCATAGCATCTCTACGTAGTTATGGAACAGATGTTCTAATTCAACCTACAAGTTCTACTAACTCTCACAGATCTTCTAACTCCCGTAGTTTTGCTAAGCCCCATAGGTTTATTCAGTTATTTGGACCCGTTCTGATACCACGTACTGTTCTGATATTCGGTTCTGACATTTAGGATCAGAATTTTAAGTATTTAAGTACAATTACTTTTATCGTCATTGGTAGGCATTTGACCAAATAATTTGGGAATCCATGGCCCCCATAGGTTTACTCAGTTATTTGGACCCGTTCTGATACCACGTACTGTTCTGATATTAAGTTCTGACATTCAGTATCAGAATTTTAAGTATTTAAAGTACAATTACTTTTATCTTCATTGGTAGGCATTTGACAAAATAATCCATGGAAATACAAGGAACCTATTTAAGAACCTGTTAATATGGCAGACGGTGTTCCGTAAGGTGATGTATAAGTTGCTGAAACGTCGATATAGCGTAAAATAGAGAAGGCCTTAGCAACTGTATAAACAGGGAACATCAGAAGGATTTGGTATAAGGTCTTAATCAAAGAAGGTGAGGTTAGGTTGGATTGGTAGTTACCTAAAAAAATAATACCTTATTTGGGTCCTATAAGGTTCTTTACCGAGAGTATGTATTCCATCATTTAACTACGATTACTGCTTCGAATTTCTCAGCCATTTTGAGAGTTTAAAGAAGGTGTGGCGATTTTATAGCCATTAAATATGTCCGCATATTTCTTGTTTGAATGGTCATGTATCGACATGCCGTGGAAATCTTTACATAATTTTTCGTTTCGAAACCAAAAAGGTTTCGCTCTATAGGACGTCCCAAAGGGATTTTTTTTGAACCAACATTTTTTCTGCGTGTAGCTATGTTTAGGAGAATAGAAAAAAAGAAAACGAAAGAAAAAAGAATGAAAATTTTTGCGGTCTCATTATTTTTCTTTATTAAAAAAAAAAAATAAAAATAAATGATGAGGGTTAATGGGAAATAAAACTTTTCGGAATTTTATGAACCATGTTTTAAAAGTGCCTTTCTTTAATGTCAAGGAATTTTTTTTAAACTAAATTGAATTGCTTATTAAAAATAAGCCATTGCACGGGGATGGACTAAAATGGAGAATAATTTTTAGTTTTTTCTTAAGAATTTTAAATATTCAGTACAAAGACGTACAATGTTTGATTTAATAACTGTATAAAATAGTGTCATGGTCTGTTTTTATATCATGATCGAAATTTAAGCCAATACATCCAGAGTATGTGGCTCAATGTGACGCTATGTTCGCACCAACATCGGGATTTATATCGAAAATATATGAATAAATCGAATTATGATAATCGATTACTCCTCTCAGACGACGTCATTCAAATATACACTGACGGAATGATTTTAGTACTGTTGAGTCTTAGGTTGTTCCGATTGCTGTGGTACTATTTAGAGTGAGTCTGTCTTAGAATCTAATAGCAGTGATAACGAGGGTCTGGCCTCTGGTGTTTACTTCAGAAGGCTGGGATTACATCACAAGGACTACCACAGAAGCTATAATGAAAGATGAGGAGATCTTCTTCTCTGTTATCGCTGGGCATTGGGACATCTTGGGTACCCAGAATTTATTGGCAAATGGTCTAGTCTTAAGATAGGATAGGATGGAATAGGATAGGATGGGATAGGATAGGATAGGATAGGATGGGACAGAATAGGAGAGGATAGGATAGGACAGGATTCACATTTTTAATAAATTTTTGGAATGGTATAGAAATGCGTTTAAGGAGTTGTAGTTATATAAGGGCGGAGTAGATACAGTCGGTATTACAGCGGGACTTTGTAGAGCTCAAGAAAGGCGGCTGCGAATTTAACCTATATCTTACTAGGCTTTGTATACAATGTTTGATAGAGGCTGCAGCAACATCACTAAGTGCGAAGAACAAGAAGAAAACAGAAATCTCAGTTACTGAGAGGCTGCTTTCTTGCATCATTAACAAAGTGTGATATAAGAACTATATTAAGGGCGTTGCTATAATGCTCTACATATATAAGCCACAGATTCTTCGTCAGTTCATGTCCTAATTGCTCAAAATTAGTGCAATGATCTTGTATGGTAAAGGCTGCCTTCCAAAATGTATCAATACAAAGTTTGTATGCAGTTTTACTACTGTATATAAACTATGTAGATATGCAACGTAACCAAACAATGCATCAACTATAAATCCGATGCCGGATTGCTTTTTGACTGCGTTAAAAATACACATTGACGACGTTTTGAAATAGAATACATTGTATATATTTTGTACAGCGGCATTATGAAACACGATACTTTGTTCAAACACAAAGCAACTAACATTTTAGAAGGTGGCCAAAGTAATGAGTGATTTTCAAATAATGATGTTCGGTTTACCTCTCCAGTATTCTCGATATGTAATGGACTAGAGAGTTGAAGCTAGAAATAAAATCCATTATTTATGTGCTAGGGCCTCAATATAAATTTAGTTTTAATGACGACTTAAATACCACTTAAACCATCCATTTTCTTTATTTCTTCTTTATTCCACTACAGTTAAATATTGTAAAGATTATCTCTTTTAAATTTCCCAGGACTTAATACTTTAAGCATCTTACGATTATATGTAGATAGGGAAAAATAGTTTTCCTTCTCCTTATTTCTGTTACAATTTCTATTTCTATTGATGGTAATTTCTTCAATCAATAAATAAAAAGGGTGGTGAAATGGAAATTTAATATGTCAATAGCAGCTGTTGGAACTTAAACTGTTTATCACTCACTGGCAAATGTAATCCTTTTATGGCTTTACAATTCTGTTGAACACGAAACCTTTTATTTCGTTCTTTAACATTTGAAAACTAAAGCCCTTACACGCGTGCAGCAGCAGCCTTAAGACATCACATATTATTATCTATCATCTCAAGTGTAAATATTTAAACAAAAATTTATTTGGAATTTTGTTTTTATTTTGCAGGATAAACTTCTGTTCTCTTTAATATTGAACATCAATCTTATGAAAGCCGATAATAAAATCGATAATACGGAATGGATGTTTTTGCTAACGGGCGGCATTGGCCTAGACAATCCCCATAAGAATCCCGCCAAATGGTTGGGTGTACAGAGCTGGAATGAAATTTGTCGTCTATCGGAATTGCCCAATTTTAAAGGTTTGCGTGAAAGTGTTGTCAAGGACTTGGCTAAATGGAAATTGTTATTTGATGCCACTACTCCCCAGGATAATCATGCCATACCAGCAGAATGGCAGGATAGGTTATCTTTATTTCAAAAGCTGCTCATACTGCGTGTCTTTAGGCCTGACAAGTTAGTGCCCGGCATATTGGGCTTTGTGGCTGAGGAAATGGGTAAAAAATTTGTGGATCCACCACAATTTGATTTGGCTGCCTCGTTTGCCGATTCTCATTGCTGTGTGCCTTTGATATTTATATTAACGCCTGGTTCGGATCCTACTGCAACTCTACTGAAATTTGCTGATGAGCAGGGCTTTGGTACCAACCGCTTATTCTCCCTGTCATTGGGCCAAGGTCAAGGTCCCATAGCGGTGAAAATGATTGATGAGGGCGTGAAATTGGGCAATTGGGTGGTTTTGCAGAATTGCCATTTGGCCAAGAGTTTTATGCCTCAACTGGAAAAAACTTGTGAAACCTTGGTACCCGATTCCACCCATCCCGATTTTCGTTTATGGCTTACTTCCTATCCGGCTGAACATTTCCCTGTGGTGGTCTTACAGAACGGCATTAAAATGACCAATGAACCACCCAAAGGCTTAAGATCGAATATCATACGTTCCATGCTCTCCGATCCTATATCGGATCCGGAGTGGTATGAGTCCTGTAAACAGAATCAAACTTTTAAACAATTAATCTATTCGCTGTGCTTTTTCCATGCTGTCATACAAGAGCGTCGCTATTTTGGTCCCATTGGTTGGAATATACCCTATGAGTTCAATGAAACCGATTTACGCATCAGTTTAATGCAATTGAAAATGTTTCTGGATCAATATGAGGGTGTTAACTACGATGCTTTAAGATATTTAACCGGCGAATGTAATTATGGTGGCCGTGTAACTGATGATTGGGATCGCCGTACCCTAAAGACAATTTTGAATAGATACTATTGCCCAGAAGTGTTGGATTTGGAGAAACCATTTTATTTCGATGATAAGCAAATTTATTACATACCGGTCTTCAAGGAGGCCGAAAATTATATGGGCTATACACGTGAGTTGCCGCAGCAAACGGTGCCGGCCATATTTGGTTTTCATGCGAACGCCGATATTATGAAGGATCAACAGGAAACGGATATGCTGCTTAATCATACGCTACTAACACAGGTAATTTAACTCGTATTTTTTGTTAATTTTTTATTTTCATTTGTAGACAATTTGCAATTTTTGTATTCTTGTTTTGGTTTACATTGTTATACTGCCAGCTGCTGTAATATTTGTTCTAAAGACCTAAGGGTTAAGTTAGAAACGACGGTTAGAAGTGGAAGGCTGGCAATCGCATGCTCTCTACTTGAGCATAATCAGCTTGAGGAAGTAATCCGCTGTTATGTAGGTTCCTAACGGTTCAGTAATCTCAACCTGGCTTAATTCCAGTATACGCTCTCAAGAATTTTTGTAATGCTGCCTACTATGGCACAGAATGGCGGCATGATCCCCTAACGCTAAATAGATCAATGTATCCAGAGAGATTCACCCTTTCTTCAGTATCTGATTGAACATCAAAAGCCCTAATCACTCTCAATCCATTTTCAAGTTCTAACGAGCCTGTAAAACTTGCCTGATGCCAGTTCAACAGACTCAAAGCACATGAATATCAATATTTTTGGATAATAAAGGCAACCACCGACGAAGGGATTACGGAATGATAGTGTCAGTTTTGTTCGAATCTGCTGCACATTTTAGGTTATCGAAGGCGATTTGAGTCAAGCTGCAGTCAGGCGTGAAAAATGATAAGAGACTGGAGTTCTGCTGGAAGGATAAGAATTTTATCCGAGATAGTCAAACTGCTGTCAGGATTTTGGTGTCGCCTAGTAGAAATTCAATCTTAGTTTTCCGATGTTATGAAGGAATTAAGCTCTTCAGTACCACATTCTGAAGTTTCATGAAGTCGCTGTAGTCTAGAAGGTAGTGTGTTGGCTTATTTGACGTAAAGCCAGGGTTCGAGACCTAGGCCAGACATCACGACAAAATACAAAAAGTATTTTTTTGGCGACTTCCTCTCAGCCGATTTCTGGCAAAAACTTTGAGAGTAAATAAAATTGGCATAAAAAAAAGTTTCTCAAAAATCTGTCGTTCGGAGTCGACTTTAAACTGTAGGTCCCACCACTCATGTATAAAATTAACACACACAACATAAGTGGTGTGAGAAACTAGATCGTAATCCTGACTGAAGGGTTGTAATGACCAATGATGTATGTATGTATGTAGTACATGTACATGTACATGCAATAAACGTGCAACCCTTCTTCCATAGTTTGGTGAAATTCGTTCAGTTTAGGGATTGCGCTTACTTCTGGCGTCACAACGAGCCGCTATGCATGTCCAAGTTAGCTTTGGTAATCAAAGCTACCACTTCGACCTAACCTAACGATTCAGTAACAATTTTAATTTCCTTCAGCATATTTTGGTTGACTTCATTAATAAAAAACTTTTTTAAATATTTTCCTTGCCAACCAGGATCGTGTGGTAAGTACTTAGAGTTACAAAATGTTTTCTTTCATTTTTTATGATTTTATTAACACCCTCTCCCCTTAATAAAATTTAAGGATTTACATGAAAAGCGGGTAAGTGTTTCCTCTAATGAAAAAAGTTTCACATGTTGTATGCTGTATTAATGGTATTTGTTCTTGTTATGCCTTCCAACTGTACTTGTCCAAACACACTAACACACACACATGAGTAGTTATTGTTAAAATCCCAAGTCTATTACCAAGAAGTGCTTTCCAAACGTTATCCTGAAAACCTTAACCTTCCCACCTATCCCACATGTCCTGAATTTGTTTCCCTCTATTATTCTCACAAGGATACATCAGCCTCGGCCGATGATAGCGAAGAAGGCGGTGGAGAACGTCTGACCCCTGAGGAAGTCGTCATTAATGTGGCCACAGATATTTTACAGCGTTTACCCAAAGATTTTGATCGTGATGCTGCCTTATATCGTTATCCGACCAGTTACCATCAGAGCATGAATACAGTGTTGGTACAGGAAATGGTGCGTTTCAATGTCTTACTCTCTACCATACGTTCCAGTTTGATAACATTGCGCAAAGCCATTAAGGGTAAGTGATACAATTATTTGAAAAATATAAACATCTGTGTTATATTTATTATTTATATAAGTAAACTCTCTCAAGAAATATATTGAAAAAAAAAGAATAAAATTTTAATAAAAAAAAAAAGAAAAGAAAAAAGAAAGTAAGTGTGACTGTAAGTCAATCAAATCAATCGAATCATTTTGGTTCTTCTGGTTTTTTTGCTTTTTTTTCTGTTTTCTTATTCTGTTCGTATGAGCGTGAACCTTCTTCCTCACCAGTGTCCGAGCTGCTTTCTAGAGCAATCAATAAATGATCGGAGAAACGTAGGCTTAATTTCTTGTCGATTTCTATAATATTATGATCCGATTGTACTGGTACTGAATATTCTAATTCGGGATCGTAGACGAAGTTAACTTCCATAAAACCGCCTTCATCATGCTCCGCCTCTTCTTGGTCCATAGAACTAGGCAATTCTGTAGAAATATGTTTTTCAAATCGTACCTCTCTTGCTTCTACCATTTGTGGTTTTTTTTTCTTTAGTTTTTCTCTTGATTTTGTTTTCTCTGGTGGTGGCTGCTGCGAGTATATTTCTTCTTCCATTACTTCCATAAATTCGCTTGATGATGCCTCCGTTTCGGCTTCTATAATTTCTTGCCTCATTTCCTCCTCTTCTTCTGTCACCTCTGTCTTCTCTTCTACCCCTATTTCTTCCTCTTCGTATTGTTGCTCTTCCTCCTCAGCCAACAGACGTGCCAATAACTCTTCCGAGGAAGTCTGAGCAAAAACAGGCATTTTCTTAAAGTCAAAAACACTGCTTATGTCATGTGTACTGGGTATAATATGTACTTGTTGTGGTTCTTCTTTTGGTTCAGGTTCTACATATTCATCCATACCCATTAGGGTCTTATCAATTGACAGTTTATCGGGATCGGGAAGTAGCAAGCGCTCTGCATCGTCTAAACTCTTGGTAATATCGTCTTGTACGACTGCCGGCGTAGTAGTTATACACCTAAGCTCTACTTCTCTTTTTTTACTTGTAACTTCAAATAAATTCTTTAAGACAATGTCATGTTCCCGACATACTAAATCGGTGTGGGCGTCATGAGTCGGAACTTCAGGAGCCTCCGGCATATCGACTTCGATAATGTCTCCTTTAGGTATAACCGTTTCGAAAACATCATCCAATACATCACGTATATTTTCAAAAGCAACACGTTCATCGGGGGTAAGCCAACGTCTGCCGGGAACAGCATAACGTATAGCCTTTCGAATAATAGCCATGGCTTCCACTTTGCCTCGAGTGCAGAAGCAAAAGGCGCCACAGTCACAGTCAGAACTGCAATCCGGTGAATCCAAATAAATATCATTGTCTATAATGCGATCCACCAAATCACTGACAAAGCTAAACGATACATCATAGGCTTCTAGTCCTTTGTAAACACGACAGAGGATTACTTTATTGATTGTATAGTCGATGATCTTATCTCTCTCCACCCTGTACAAGATCTGCTCTATATCGGGCATAACAATATCCTTGAGAGCATATCTTAAGTTTTCATAGTTAAGAGGATTTTGTACTTGCCGGAAGGTATCCAACCAATCGCTAATTTCCTTATCTAGTTCTCTAGCCAGAATGGTAACATATTCCTCAGCCTCTTGCTCGGCGTAATCTTTGATGTCCGAATCTAAAATTTCTTTTAAAAATTTGGCAGCAGGTTCTTGATTCATTTGATCACATTCCTCGTACAGCTTTTCATAGGTTTGACGCATGCAATTTTCCTTTTGTCTTAAACCAGCTTCGGCTGCCTCACGACGCCATCTTTCGAGTTTGATGATCATAGTGTACATATGGAGCTTACGTTGCTCTTTCACACGAGTCATTTCCTCGGTAAAGTAGCGCATGAGCCAACCACCAGTTCTGCCTTCATACGAGATAATTAATGTCTCCAGTTCTTCTCGCTGCATTTCATTTTGAAGTCTCCTTAATTCTTCTCGCTCGGCTTGCTTCTGACGGCCCAACTCTTCTAAGGAGAATTCCACCCTGGCTTCTTCTGATCTTCTAATCGAAGAGCTATCCGTGCCAACCTCAGATGATTCATCAGATGATGTAAGGAAATGCAAAGTTGGGTGTATGGGTTCCTTTTCTATCTTCTGCTCTTTAGTAGATGCTGTGCTTATATCTTTCTCCTTTAAGCATAAAGGTGCGTATCTCTGTTTTCTAGATGATTCCCTCAAAGTCTGAAACGTTTAAAACATTAAGGCAAGCAATTAAAAACATTTTATAGGCCTTACTTACCCTTAAGCTTTCATACAATCTCTTAAGATTTTCATCCGAGCAGAAATTCTGTTCCACTTCCTGCAAAACTTCCTTTGGCTTGGACCACTCCTTGAGCTTGGCAAATGGACATTTCAAGTGTTTGAAATCCATTTTCACAGCTCGCTTTTCTAAATCATCCATGCGCATATCGAAACCTTTACGCAAGGCATTATAATGCCTTCTATTCGGATTGACACCGTAACGCATTTTTGGAGCATAAAATTCGGAACTTGGATTACCCAAACCTTGTGAGATATGCTCTTTACGCCATACTCTAGATTGCTTTGTTTGTGTCATTTCCAGACGTCTTAAGGCACGCTGGTATTCGATTTCATTCTTCTTCAAAGCAGCTACACGCTTGGCTTCGATCACTTCGCAACTCATTTGTATACGCTTTTGCGAAGCTGTGTGCATTTCACGTTCCCTCTTATCGAACATTCGTATTAAGATTTCCAGTCGCATCATTTGACACTCTTGTATGTACTCCTCGCGTTCAATCCAATGTTCCCACTCGAATGCTTCAAGGACATGATGATGTTTGTCCAACTTCAATTTTTCTTTGGCCTTTTCGATTTGTTTGCGGAAATTATCCTTAAGAGCTTTAGCGAAAGCCCAACGTTTACGGGCTCTCTCTAAGACTTCGACTTCGTAAAGACCTGGTGGTTTATCGCCCGGTAGTATGGTGGGTAATTTGAATACTTCCATAGTCTCCAATACGACGGGATCATTCGAAACACCCGGTAAATAGGGTAATGTTTGGGCTGACGATTCTCTGCGGAGAAAAGAATGAACATTTTAAGGTACTCGGTATGTGAAAAGAAGTCGAATGACAGTTGTGCTGAAATCAAAGCTCGATTGATCACACATAGCGGCCTATTGGGATACAGTTTTGACAATCAGTTTCAAAGCTTCTTCTTAAAGCATGACTTCCTTTAGAATGAAGCTGAAAACCACACCAAAAGTTTAATGATTTAGTGATCGAGTTGGGGTTAAGGGAATTGTGGCAGTTACTAATCAATTTAGAGTAGAGAGCCGATTGCAGATTGACTGTCAGAGAAAATAGATTTACTAGTAAATCATTACCAATACGTCGACATAAAACAATCTACAGTAGTCAGAAACGTTTTAGGGTTAAGATTTTTGCCTGTCTTGTTCTCTAGCTTAGAACTATCCATGTAAACTCTCCATCATCATCTCTACTCGGAACTCTGTTGTAAAAACTTTTATTCAGATTCGCTATGTGAGAGATATTGTTAATGTAATACAGAGATGGGATGGGGGAGTGCCCAGATGAAATAATATGTCAGAGTGACAGGGCAGTTAGTCTCTTTTGCAACAAGTGAGGGTTATTGTCTGTCAAGTAGTACAGATAGAAATCAAGCACTACAAGTATTAAAGGACTTTTGAAAAGGTAATGCCTAACAGACTTGTAGGGTGTATTGAGGCAGATCACATGACTTTATCAAGGTGACATAAAACATCTGAAAAGCTCTGTTTAGCTATGTTAACACTCCAGCTTAACTTGTAGTCAAAAATTGAACCCATGTATAACCTTGGTTTTTAAATCAGGTAGTAGAGTGTAGTGTTGTGTGTTAGCTTATTAGACAAGAGCCCATGGTTTAATCCCTGGTTCAGACATCTTGAAAAAAAAGAAATACGAAAAAATGTTTCTTTTGGCGAATACCTTTAAGAAGATTTTTGGCATTCTGAGAGTAAATAAAATTGCCGTGAAAAGTTTCTCTAAAATCTTCCGTTCAAAGTTGACATTAAACAGTGGGTCTCGCCATTTATGGCTAAAATTAGCACACGCAACATGAGTGTTGTGAGAAGCTAGGTTGTAACCCTGACTAAAGGTCTGTAATGATCAATTGAGTAATTTCTTGAACCAAGTCCGTTTAGTGTAGTTGGATACAATGGTTAGGGCGTTGTTTGAAGTGGAAAACTGGTTTGGTGGTCGACAGATAGACAAATGATTCTCGATGTTATTGATTTTGGTGTTGTCAAGAGTGTGCTCGGAGATTGTATTCAAGTTAACGCTTCACTAACACTTTCTAGGACTCATTCTGGATAGGAAGCTGTCTTGGAAATCGAATATCATCAACAGAACTAAAAAGGCTTTCATTGCCCTGTATGCTTGAGATATCGTATGGGTACCGGGACACAGTGGTATTCCTGGCAACTGTAGAGCTGATGAACTTGCCAGGCGGGGCACGACTATCGAGCTCACCGCTGAGTTCTCGAATCTGGGCATACCAATGAGGACCTGCAAGCTCATAATTGATAATGCGATCGTCGATTCCGTCAACGACAGGTGGGCGGCCTCGGACACGGGTAGAACGGCTCGTAAAATCTGGCCAAGGCTGGATGAGGGGCGCACAATGAGTCTACTTAAACTCCAAAGAGGCGCGCTCAGTGTAGTTGTCGGTGTCATTACGGGGCATTGCATTATGGGTACGCATGCGAGGCGCATTGGACTTGGACACCTTGCTAACGACTTCTGTAGAAGCTGCAGAGACGAGGAAGAAGAGGAGACTGTCCCTCACCTGCAGGGTACATGCCCGGCTCTATGCCAAAGGAGAAGGAAGTACTTGGGTACTTACTACATGGATGATCTGGAGGAATTGTCAGGGATTGACATTGGCAGCCTAAATCGCTTCATCAGGAGCTCCGACTGGTTTCGAGACTAGGGGACAACGGATGACTGTGGTAGCACAATGGGCCCAATGCGGCCTAAGTGTGTCCATCACCAAGAAAATTTTTCTTGGATGGGCAGCCACCTCTACCTAGTGACCTAACGCTTCACTAGGTACATTAGACAAACGAAATTGTAGTATTTAGCTCAGCATTGGACGCTCTTTTGATTGTTACGTGTTTTATTTTTAAAACTTGAAAGTTTCCTTTGATAGTGAATTTAATTTTTGATTCCAAATTTATTGCAAAGTACGAAAATCCATGACAATTTTTAAATTTTATATTCTTCTGCTTTAAAACACTTATTTTCTTGGCATGTTGCAAAAGTATAAAAAGGTATCCGAGTGTATATGTACATGCTATAGGCATTAAAAGATTATTTATCTTTTTATCCTTACATAACAAAAAGAAAAATTGCCAACTATTTAGAAAATCCTGTCAGGTTTGGTCCTCTAAAAACAAACTAGAAAAACCATATCTAATCTCATTAGAAATAAGCCTAAAAAGAATAAGGATAACTACCTACGCATTCGATTACATATCCTAAATAATCTACAGTGACAACCTTTCTTGTCCATGGGTAAATAAGAATTGAAGTCCTTTCCTTTTGTTTAATTTTAAATTGTCCTTAAAAGAAAGGAAAACATCTACGACTCGTATCAAAATCACCATCTTTCAGCATCTACACAATGATTGCATTCCTCAATAGTTTTGACTACGGTTTTTTGTTTTTGTTTTTTGTTTTTTTGTGATAAGGATAGCCATTAAACTTAAAAATAATAGCAAAAATAACAACAACAACAACAACAATAACAGTATATAAAAATGTTAAATGAAGCTGGGTAATTACCCAAATAAATAATCGTATAAAATATATACGAGTATTCTATACAATATACAGCAAAATTAATGACTGAATGAATGACTGAATGACTGACTGACTAATGCTTCCTTTTTAGTAACTGCTCATCATCATCATCATCATCTGATGATGATGTTGATAACCATGTTAATGATGATTTTGGAAGATGGTAATGGCGATGGTAATGGTAATGGCCCAAGTAAATAACCAGTCAAGTGGAAATTATTCTTAAAAAAAAAACAAAATGAATGAATGAATGAATGAAAGATAAATGGAAGATTGTAAATCACAAAGACTCCATTAAACGAAAATGTATTGTATTCAGTTTAATTCGCATAACAAAATAAGTGAGTCGATAAAAATTGTCCCCTTCTTTTAAATTTAATTCAATTCCAATGTAAATTTCTATTTAATCCGAAATAGAGATTATGTGCCTAGAGGGTACATATCATAGGCTCTTAACAAAGTTGTTTTGATGATTTTATACCTCTCCAACTATATCCTGTTTCCAGTGCCCCTAATTTTACAAGTCCATTCCAGACTGATGACAATCGCAGTGTGAAATAAGGCAACCTATTCTCCATCTTACATTTATTCATTCCAGAGTGATGACAATCGCAGTGTGAAATAAGGCAACCTATTCTCCATCTTACATTAGATGATAAACGATTGATGAACTAGCACACTACTCTGCACTTCCTAGGCAGCCATTTTCTTTGTAATGCCAAACTATTGCTTTCTTTAAATAAATTTTTATTTTATCAACAAAAAAAAAAAAAAATTGAAAAAACAAAAACTTTCCCTGGCTTATGACTTTAACATCTGACGGCATTAAGCCCTGTGCACATCACCTCCCACCCCTAAAACTTTCCACAGCGTAGACACCAAACAATTCATTTCATATCTATCATCAGCAGATTAAAAATATTTCAAATTTGTTAAAAGCATTAAGAAGGAAATATAAAACCTGCGCCTGCCCCTTCTTCCTCTAGCGGATTTTTGCCGTTAATACCAAAATCATACATCAAACGGCAACTTCCGTTTGCTTACTGCATACAATTTAAACTGTGTTTACATTGTTGTTGGTTTTGTTAATGTTTTTTTTTTGTATTTTATTTAATCATCGATTTGAATAATAAAATAGACTCACCGATACAGTGTCTGTGTGGCACGTGTTCTATTCTTTTCTATGCGTGGTTTTTTCTGTCGAGGCAGCACGCGCTTCATTTCACAATCATCAGATTCAACTTTCGATTCTTTTTCGTTCAATTGCATGACGATAACATTTACTTGCGTCTTTGGATCTAAATGTTCAAGACCAACGGCTTTTACTTTACACTCACTCGGCGATAGAATTAATTTCTCTTTATCGCGACGATTTACACCTGTTTAGAGAAGAAAGAAAAGAAAGTTGATTTTAAAATTTTAATTTGAAAAAATAAAATTTTGTAGGTCCCGCTACTCGTGTATAAAATTAGGCTGTTCACAATAATGTGTCTAATCTATATGGAAAACTGTTGGTTATCGAAAATTTTGCGAACGATAAAATAGTTGTGAACATCGCAATTTAAAAATAAATTTATTTCGCTGGCAAAATTATCATTATATCATATTTCTAGCAGATAGTTTTTCATGAAATTTTTTTTTAAATATTTTTCGATAACTGTGTTTTTAAAAATTTTTTTTTTCGATAACAGTAAATATTTTTTTTATATGTTAGAATTTTTTTCGATAACTATCTATTATTTAAATTAATAGATATTAATATTTATTTATAAAATATAAAATTATTATTTTCTGTATATCTGTTAGTTATCGAAAAATTTTTTTTTTCAAAAAATAACTAGAAATATTTTATATATCGATATATACTGTATATATAAAGTTATAAAAAAAATTTAAGTTCATTTTATCATTAATTATCAAAAGAATATTAATTGAAAATTTCTAGTTATCGATAATTTGTATATGAGATTAAATAATAATTTGTATTTCAGTTATCTCTGTACAAATATTTTTGATAAATAGCAACTGTACAAAATTTTAAAAAAAGTAGATATCGATAATTTTGTGTAGAAAATAATTAAATAATTGTTATCGATAATTTTATATGTACATAAGTTCTTCAAAATTTAGAAAAAAAATTTAACAAAACCTTAGACTAATCGTACATTTTCCAGTTAAAGAAAAATTACTGTAAAAAGTCTAGAGTTATCCAACAATTTTGAATAAAATGTTTACAGTTATTGGAAAAATATTCATAAATAAACCTAAACATGGAAAACATTATCGTACATTTACGTATATGTAAATAAAATTCTTGTTCCTTGTTTCGAAATAGAAATTCATGACTACGATGTCGTCTATAACAGTATAAAGAGGGAATAAATTTCCTTTAAAATCTTACCTCCGGATAATCTCCCACCATTGTACGAATCCAAATCATAACCACTATATACACTCATGCTTTCTTCTATGTTGTAACCATTTTTAAGATTCTCATGTGCCATATACTGAATGGATTGCGACATATTGCTAGGATGTGTAGAATATACTTGGTCCATTGAGGGAGTAGCTTCCAAAAACATTTCATTTGAATTTACATGAGTATTTGAAGATTTCATTGATGTAGTTGGGTGTCTGGAAGACGTGTTGAACAAGTCAGATTTATTGCTGTTCCGTATTGATTCACGCGACAGACTAGAGGGAGTTCGAAGATAATTGACATCCCTAAAGGATCTTTTTGAATTGGTTCTTAAAGTCATTACAAATCTGTTTTCTTTGTTTTTTCCTTTCGATTTTTTTTATTTGATTTTTTATGTGAGATTTTCTTTATGTGAGTTGTAGCACTAGTTTCATTGGCTTTTCCAATGACCTTAATTTTGCAAATATTTGTTTGATTCGTGAACTGATTTTTTATTCTTTTTTTTTGTGTTTTTGTTTTGTTTGAATTGAATATTTAATTTTCAATTTATTTTAATGACACATTCTCTGGCCTGGTTTGCCTTTTTCTGTTTATCTTTCTTCGTTTATTGTCATTTCACTTTTGAATTGTTAATTTTCAAATTCGTTTCTATTTTCAGTTATTTTTGCCTTATCGATAACTGTTTTTCGTTTAACCCTCTTTTTTCTGTGTCGTTAATATTTTATTTAAGTTTATAAATGTTTTTCTTTTTCTAGGTTTGGTTGTAATGTCAGCTGCTTTTGAGGCTGTTTACAAATCGATTTTAATCAGTAAAATACCAGCCATGTGGGCATCCAAATCCTATCCCAGTTTAAAGCCTTTGGGTGCTTATATCACTGATTTCCTGCGACGTTTAGAATTTTTACAGGTAATGTAACACTAATGTATTTTCACAGGAAAGAAAGTTTCCTTTTTTTTCGTATGCGTTACTAAGGTTACATTTTTATTTAGAAAATGGGTTAATATAGGGAGCTCATACCTTTGCTCGTTTTGCTTACAAGGGTACATGACCTTTTTCTAAAATGACTTGAATTTGGCTAATAAAACTAAAGAAAAAGGGAAATTAAATAAAAAAAGTATAAAAAAGTAGGGCATCCAATCGATAAATCTTATAAAATTCTAATCTTTATTTGAATAATGCATAAATAGGTTAGGTTAGGTTAACTTGCGGATCCTCCATAAAGAATAAGGTTCTAATTAGTACAAGCATTAGGACCATTGAAGTCGCCGTAGCTTAAAAGGTAGTCTAGTAAGTACTCCGTTGGCTTATTAGGTTCAAACCCCAGATCAGACATCTAGAACAAAACGAAATATGAAAAAATATTTCTTCGGCGACTTCCTCTCAGCAGATTTCTGGGAAAACTCTGAAAGTAAATTAAATTGGCATGAAAAAGTTTATCAAACCTCTGTCTTTCGGAGTCGATTTTAAACTGAAGGTCGCACCACTGGTATATAAAATTAACACAGGATTCATGTGAAAAACCAGGTCGTAATCCTGACTAAAGGGTTGTGATGACCGATTAACTACGGATTGGATTAGCTATAAGAAATCTCCGACATTGATGGAAAAAGAAGGACGTCAGGATAACGTTTATAAGAAACTTGATCGCAGTTTATCTGGCCGAATAAATTAAGAGATATCTCCACCCAGAAAGCCGTTTTCAATATGGCCATGACCTTTGTCGAAGTCGCCGTAGTCTAGTAGGTAGTGTGTTGGCTTATTAGAAGTAAAGCCAGGGTTCGAGCCCCAGGCCAGACATCAAGACAAAATACAAAAAGTATTTCTTCGGCAACTTCCTCTCAGCAGATTTCTGGCAAAAACTCTGAGAGTAAATAAAATTGCCATGTAAAAGTTTCTCAAAAATCTGTCGTTCGGAGTCGACTTTAAACTGTAGGTCCCGCCACTCATGTATAAAATTAACAAACACAACATAAGTGATGTGAGAAACTAGGACGTTGTACAATGGGTCAATTCGACCTCCGAGTACTGTACTTGTCTTAATTGACAGGTACACGTCCTCAAACCTAACCTCTGTCAAAATTTTAGATGTTTGGATCCAATATCTACAATTGTAATTCCAACAAAATAATATTCAATTATTTTCTACTTGCAGAAATGGTATGAAGAAGGACCACCCTCAACCTTTTGGCTTTCGGGATT
This sequence comes from Sarcophaga carnaria, assembly GCA_958299815.1. NCBI lineage: Eukaryota > Metazoa > Arthropoda > Insecta > Diptera > Sarcophagidae > Sarcophaga > Sarcophaga carnaria. Next base: position 22,558,631 of record OY283152.1, read on the forward strand.
TTTCTTTACCCAAGCTTTTCTCACCGGTGCTCAACAGAATTTCGCACGTAAATATGTCATACCAATCGATTTGCTTGTTTTTGACTATGAAGTATTACGCATCGAAGAGGATCAAGTAGCAGGTGTAGAAGCCCCCGAAGATGGTGTCTACGTCTATGGAATATTTCTAGAGGGAGCTCGTTGGGATCGTGTAGAAAATTGTTTGGCCGAATCACATCCACGTGAACTGTTCGATCGTATGCCGTTGATATGGATGAAACCTGTTAAGAGATCTGATTTAAAACCGCGTCATATCTATGTCTGTCCACTGTATAAAACGGCTGAGAGGAGAGGCGTACTTTCGACAACCGGTCACAGTACAAATTTTGTGGTTGGCATGCTGTTGGAGTGCAATCCGAAAACTGAAACATCACATTGGATTATAAGAGGCACTGCTCTACTGTGTCAATTGAGTTTTTAATTGTATTTTTAAATCGTTTTTTTGCTTTGCTTTTATATTTTTTTAAGAATTTTATTTTTGAAATAAATTTTTATTGATTTTCTCTTTGTAAATACGAATGTGTATGTATGTAGATGTACTTGTATTCAGGCTATGGACTCTTATGTAAAATACTTTTATGGTATAGTTGAGTGTTTCTTTTTTTTTACCTACACTCGTACACATGCAAATATAGGATATGCAAGCATTACTGAGAATTTATCAAAACCATCAAAATCAAACATTTCTGTTGACATTTCACTATTTCAATATTTGCATGCAATTAATTTTCCCAAAAACAACGATTTTTCCTTTGAACCCATTTCGAAAAGTTCACAAGAATATTACGACATAATATTTGTGGGTATTTGATGGTTATCTGAATGCCCTACATAAGCATTTAAAATAGAATTATTGCGTGACGCATTGGAAGCTCTCTACTCCAACTACTTGTATGGCGAACATTTGCTGCTGAGAAATGACCATTCCTTGCATAGATAGCAGTTAAGACATTATAGAGGGCAAATAATGTGTCGCGGAAAATTCTAGCCAATAGTACAAAGTAATGCTTACATTCTGTTTAAAAATGCAACGACGAAGGAAATGTACAAACGGCGTAGATATCAACTAAAAGCCCTATTGGGGTCAAGGGAAGGGCAGATGGCAAAATATCCACCAACCTAATAGAATTATCGTCTTGTAAGACGAACGAAGATTTAAAAGATTTCCATAATAGTTCTAGTGGAGGCCATCTTGGAGTATCCGTTAATAATCTGAAAAAAAAACAGAAACGAAGATTCTATTGGACTGGATGACAAGCAAGCTGTTCCCGATTGGATAGCATACAGAGCATTGCAACAAAACTTCAGTAAGATGAATCTCCATTCGAACGGATATCGATGGAAGTACTACACCTTTTTCTTGTTGTTTTTCCTGGAACGCCGGTAATCGTTATATTCTTATCGTACTGGTCTACTTCAGTAAACTAAGTGTGAAGTAAATGTAGTAAGAAGTCCAGCATACAGAAGGGTTACAAATGGATCTTTAAACAATAGCATCAATCCCAGCATGAAATATTCCGAATCCTTGGTATTCTCAAATTCTTTTATGCTATCGAAAGATGTGTTCTATTCAACTTGGATAGAAGGTATTAAAACAGGACATAGCAATACAGTTAGGCTGCCATCCGAGCACTTGGCTTTTAAGGATTTAAATCGAAGATAGTATGAGACAGTCTGTAGAAACTGAGTTGGCTAGGTAGGCAAAATAAGGTTACACAGGTCATGTGGGAATTTTCGGCAATGAGCAAGCAGACAAGATTGCAGTAACGGGAGCTAGAACGTTGCTAGTGGGACGAGAACCCCTTTGTGGTGTGGAAGCGGATGTTTGGAAAGATATACTCAATAATGCGGAAAATAATGAAAAAGGCAAAGACGCTTCTCAATCAAGTGGATATAAGGCATCGTAACTTTTATTGGGAAATTACAAGAAGAGGAGGTCTGAGTCATGCATCAAATTATCCAGGAATAACTTCAGGGTATACTTATAGAGCAACTAGGTCGTAATCCTGACTAAAGAATTGTAATGACCAATTATGAATATATGTATGTATGACCGTATACTTATGTAGAACAGAGTTGTATTGAGCTCAACATGTGGATTCTGGTATGATCAGAATGAGTCATTGGAAATATTCAGGAATAAACACATGGATGTATATCAAGTGCTAGGCAGTAAATTGTCACTATTGCTACAGAGCAGCATATTGAAATTTGTGAAAGCAATAGACTTGGAGGCTTATTAGAAGTGAGGCCACGGTTCAAACCCCAGGTCAAACTTCTCCATCTACACGAAATCAGAAAAAATATTTCATCGACGACTTCCTCTCAGCATATTTCTGGCAAAAGCTCTGAAAGTAAAATAAAATTGCCATGAAAATTTTCTCAAAAACCTGTCGTTCGGAGTCGACTTCTAACTGTAGGTCCCGCCATTCATGTGTACAAATAACACTCAACATGAGTGGTGTGAGAAGCTAGATCGTAATACAGATAGTGGTAGTCGTGGAGGATACATGGAGATAGTTTAGATTGCCCTATAGAGTTAGGGTGGCGTGCAGAGGAAAGTTTGTTTAAAATATAGACTTCCTGTAGAAACTATGGTAGTGAAGCCTTTGGTTGGTCTCCTCTTTGCGGAACCACCTGCTTCTCTACAATTCAATACTAATGAATTTTCAGGAATATTAAACAAATTTATGCAATTCCATCGATTTCTCTAAAAAACATCTTGTAAAAGTAAAAATTTTATTTTTAGTAAAAAACCTCACCTTCATGTTGAAAATATTCAAGGAAATGGATTTTGAATAACAATTTCAAAGGAAATTTATTAAAAAATGTAAAGTTGAGAAGACCTTCATATGTAAAGTAGACAATTTTAAATGGAAATAGCTCAGGCATGCAATTTACATTCGAATATTTGTTCATTTTGTTGTATACTTTTGGCTGAGTTAAATTGTAATAATGCTGTTACGTAGAGTGTGTGTCAGTACCAACAAAACTGTCTTTAACAATATTGAAATTTATGTTGAAATAACAGAAAAGTGACAAGAACTACGATAATAACGTTGTTTGCTGTAAAGGATACCAAAAACACTCACTCACACGGGATGAAATCAAAATGGAAAAAAAACGAAATGAAATGAAATGCTTGTGATTGCTGCTGGCTGACTCTATGGGTTTGGTATACTCTTGTGCACTGTGGTTGTTGTTGATCTGGCATTTCCCCATGAGAGAGAGAGAGAGAGAGTTGACAAAATAATTCACAGTAATAAAAAGGTATTATACGTACTTGTGTTTATCTTTGTAGCCGAATTTGGTGGGTGGTGGGAGTAGGTTGCCTGCCTGCCTGCCTCTATGGTTTGGATACACTTTTTGTCATATCGAAGCGAAATATGCAAACATTTCAAAGTTTTTCTTTCTTGTTCGTGTTTTTCTCTTTTCATTTCATTTTTGTTTTTTGATGATTCGTTCGTTTGAGTGGAAATTTAATTGTACTACTGTGGAGGTGTATGGCTCCTTGGGTATTTGAATGTTTGGATTGGAGTTTTTGAATTTTTATCCAACAACTTTATATTTAATTTGTTACCGTTATTTTTATTTTTTTTCCATTAAATTTCTGCTTACTTTACGCGTTTTCATATTTATTTTTTAATTAAATTTCAATTTTTTTTTTAAATTTTTTCATAAACAAAAAGAAGTAGAGAACGAATTAAATGGTTTAAGTTTAGCAGGAGTAATGAACATTAGCAAGTGCTTTCTATTTTTTTTTAAGCTTAAAAATTAATTACGCCTGTTAGCGTATACTTATGATCTGTGAGAAAATTTATGGGAAAATTTTCTGCTGCAACAGCTCACCCAAAAGTCAGCAGTTTTTTAATTGGATCTTATTGACCTGCTTCGTTTATGGCCTAAATAGTTAAAAGGCTTTCACTTATTATTTAGACGAGTAGGAAATTATGTATAAGGTTTTATAAACACCATATTAAATTAAAAAAGCAATGAAAAACTAAATTAAAAGAAATTTTGTTGCCTAAGGCGTTAAACCTGTAGTTACCATGGATCTGAAAATTGTGTGAAATCCTTAATTATGGAAATTATGTGCAGCAAATTATTGGCTTTTGGGTTGGAAATAATCACAATGCTGAGTTTTTCGTTGGAACATGTAATAAATCTCTTGATTTGATTATTTTTTCAATGAAATATATCATATAATCCCTTACTTTATCATTCTAATGTTACTGTTTAAAAAAAATAAATTTATATGACCTTTTAAGGAGTGCACAAGTAGGGAGCATTAGTTTTAAATTACATTTTATTTTCCCACACTTTAGTCCAGACAGCAATGTCAGCATTTGCTTAGAAAACTTAAGGTATTTAAATATTAAAAATATAGAAATAGTTTAGTCTTAAGATCAAAGTAAATAAAGTGAGTACTCTTTAGAGTAAAACAAAAAAACTAAAAAAATAAAACCGAAGTTTTATTAAAACGTAAGTCACATGCACAAATTTGTTTGGTTTTTGGCAATATTTCTTTAATGCTGTTTCACTTCTAATGCATAAAAAATATTCTTTCTTACTTAATTGCTTATTACATCCATTTAGTCAGGCTTACAACCTATCATACCTCCGCAAACAAGAGTGGCGGATCGTACGTCGACTTCGAGCAGCAGATTTGAGAAACGTTTCGTAGCATATTTATTTACTCTCAGCATTTTTACCAGAAGACTGCTGCGAGGATGTCGCTGAAATTAATATCCTTTTCATATTTGGTCTTCTTCGATTCGATTTAAACTAGGGTTTGAACCAAGGAATGTCGTATAATAAGCCAGCCCACTTCCAATTAGACTACGGCAACTTCAGAATATTCAGTTTCAAATATTGGCAGTATAACTGATTATTTTTATTGGAAATTACCGCTTCGTTAAGATAGTTTTCTGAAAGAAAATGTATTTCAAAGCATTGTTTAAAGCAAACTACCATTTTTTTCCATCGTTTTAGCAATTTATGGATTTCATGCCAAACAACCGCTCCTTATTTTGCGACCAAGAATGAGCCGGGACAAGGTTTGAATCCCAGCTCTGAAGCGAAGCGTATTTAAAAACAATGGGTAGTTAGAAGAGGCCGTAGTCTAGTAGGTAGTGTGTTGGCTTATTAGACTTAAAGCCAGGGTTCGAGCCCCAGGCCAGACATCAAGACAAAATACAAAAAATATTTCTTCGGTGACTTCCTCTTAGCAGATTTCTGGCAAAAACTCTGAGAGTAAATAAAATTGCCATGCAAAAGTTTCTCAAAAATCTGTCGTTCGGAGTCGACTTTAAACAGTAGGTCCCACCACTAATGTATAAAATTAACACACACAATGGGTCAAATAATCTCTGCAATAAATGTGACCGTTTCAACTCCACTTACTCACGTACACAATATACTCACGTACAAAATATAATTCTTAAAAACGCTTGAATATAAAAATTTATGTAGTAACACTGAAAAATGAATGTTCACTCAAGTCCCCACCTACATATTATTGTATAATTCGCATATGCATTTTACGATCTTTGGTACAGCATTCGCAGTATGATTGCCGTGTTTCAATCAATTACACGTTTGGACACTTGTTCTTAGACCAGAGAACTTTATCCTTATTTACTTAAAAAACATGTAAAACCTTTTAATCCACAATCTCTTGCGTTGTACAAGAGATAAATAATTTACGATGCTTGTTCGAAAATTAATATGACATTTTATTTTTCTTAAGAGAATTGTATTTCAACATAGGAATTGCCACTTATCTCGGCAAAATTGGCCATTAGGCAACAATTCTTTCGGGACGCCACCTATTCGGGACAAAAGAGCTTCGTTCATGGAACTTTCAGGCTGGTTTCCAGCTTAGGGGAGTGGTACCTTTTGTGTGCAGCTCTCGAGTTAACCAATTTCCTCTATGAGTTCGGTGGAGTAGTCCATTTGAAGAAAACAATTAGTCTGATGACCGACTGTAGGGAAAATTGTTTCGGAATGGCTAGGTACCATGGCTATACAGCGTACTAGGTCCATTTTACAAAGAAGTCTATTTCTATCTGATTTAGTCCCATTTGTTGGTCATTAGAAGAACACAGTACCCAGTCCGTAATGAAAACTGTTTTGTTTAAGAGGTCCTCCATTTTAAATTTTAACTAATTTTACTCGATTTATGGAGGTCATATCTGGTAAGAATACTTAAGTTTTATAATATTATCTCCAAATAATTATTTTATTTTCTTTTATTTTATTTTTCTTTTTTTTAATTATAAACGTTGTATATTTTTTTAACTTTCTCTCCAATCTATAGTTTTTTTTGATTTGGCGATTTTGATGATTTTCTATAGATAGTATGACGATGACGAATATGACGCACAACCTGGAAACCGTGTTTCATTCGCATATTAAAGTGTACCCACACACATTCCTAATATGATCGTTTGTACTGAAAAATTCTCCACACGCTTATTTTCTTTTTACGTTTTTTCTAGTTTAAAAGGGAAAAATTTAAGTAAGGTTTGAGCGCCGAATTGTGGATTGTGCCGTGTTTATGGATGGATGGATGGATGGATGGATGGATGGATGGATGGATGGATGGATGGATGGATGAAAGAAGAAGAATAAGAATAAGAAGAATAAGAAGAAGAAGATTCGTTGATTGATTTCGTTGATGATTTCCTTTTAAAGTGATCAAACAGTATTTCAGTCGTTTAAAAATTGTCTTTTAACGCCTACAGGCTTCAGTTCAGCAAAGGATAAATTGCACGTATCATTGTCTTCGGCAGTCAATATCGATCAATCAGTATAGCTAGCCCTCTCTGTTCGATCTATCGCCTTCGGGAAAAACCCTTTATTAAGAGCTCATTATTTAAACGGAGAAATCATTGTTGTACTCAGAAATCAAAAGCGTAATAGCAGTGTGATTTGGCACAGTGGTCAGAGCCATTTTATTTATTCAAACTCACGTAGCTTGTTTGATTTTAATTTCAAAAGTCGTTTTAAATTAAAAAAATTACAATAAAATGAAATGAACAAATTGTTATCAAGCCTTTGGAGAAAACGGATTGTATAACAAATATTTACGGTCGTGAGTAAATCTTCAAACATAAATTTAAATTAAATTCATTGAAATTAAACAAACAAACGCCGAAAAATATGAAAACAATTTGAATTTCGTTTTGTAATTTATTTTTCATTCCTTTAGAAGGGCATTAGAATAATCAAATCAGATTGCTGATATACATAAGCAGGACTTTGTGTTATTCAATGTGTACCAGTGAACTATCTCCATAGGATTCATTTGAATTTCTTCTTCTTTTTTGAATTAATAAATGCAAATTGAATAAAAAAGCGAGCAAACACCATAAAAAATAGAAAATATGGACATAACATACGTGAATAAAAGGACCACCACGTCCTACCATCTTTACTTTCATACAAAAGCTGAGCAAATATTCACTCACATAGAAAATATTTACATTTGCAGCTTCGCATTATTCATACATTCATTCAAATGCCAGGCTTTTTTTGTGTGTCTGTGTGAACGAACATGCGAGCTTGCCTTTTGGCTGAAAATCCACCAACAAGTAGAACAATCGAATGTAAGTACGACTGACTGAATGCATGCATTAAAAAAGAAAACAGGATAGAGAGAATGGCTTCATCAAAAATGTTAATAAATGCCGAATGATTAATGGTCTAATGGTGAGACTGGACCTCGAGTGACTCTAGTCAAAAATCTTTTTGAATTTAACAACAAAAAAACAACAACATATTCGTAGTGAATAGGAAAAAAATAGCCTCAGACAATAGCACGCGTTTAGTGCGTGTCCTTTGTGTTGTATTAAAAGCACAGTTGCCTTTATTTTTTTGTTTGATGCCACAACGAATGAAGTTTTTTTCGATGATTAAATTCAGTTCCTGTGTACCTTTTTTTTCTCTTCCGTACAATCCGTTGGTAAACAATGGTCTTACCAAACCAAAAATCTCTTTTGAACATGAACAAATTTTGTTTTCATTTGAGATTTTAAAATGTAAAGAACAAAAACGGCAAAAAATTATGAAAATTTAAATGAAATTTCTACTTGAATTCGGCTTATTTCGCTGGACATTGGAAAAAAGTAACACTCGAAAAATTATGGTTGGTAAAATACTAAAGGCTTTCACGTTATGCGAACGTATATAAAGTTCATTGTTCCATATGAAGCAGGCGCTTCAAGCCTTTTAAGAAATTATCAATTGACTATACGCCACAGTCAAAACTCTGAAGAGAATATTTAGTCATCTCATGTGAAAATGAATTGCACTTTAAGCATAAGAGATACCGACTTAAAATAATCCTCTCTTCCTCCTGGAGTTTCATTGCCTCGAAACCACATTCGGACTGTTTCGAGGTTGATCAGACTGTGGCTCTCCATCTCTAGTACTTTTTCCGATTGTAGACAAACCCGCTTTTCATGTTCTTTTACCTGTATATCCAACTGAGAAAGCTCTGTTGCAACTATTTCAAAGTATCATCATAGCTGGTGGTCCAGAGATCTGTCTTTGCGCATTCCCCAGCATGAACTGCGTATGTCTGGTACCCTGACTAGTAGGTTAGGTTAGGTTAGAGGACGTGTACTTGTCAATTAAGACAAGTACAGTACCCGGAGGTCGAATTGACCCATTGTACAAACGTCCTAGTTTCTCACATCACTTATGTTGTGTGTGTTACATGAGTGGCGGGACCTACAGTTTAAAGTCGACTCCGAACGACAAATTTTTGAGAAACTTTTTCATGGCAATTTTTATTTACTCTCAGTAAATATACTTTTTGTATTTTATTTTGATGTCTGGCCTGTGGCTCGAACCCTGGCTTTACGTCTAATAAGCCAACACAGTACCTACTAGACTACGGCGACTTCACCCTGACTAGTAACTTATAGTAGACTCCAGTCTCGGATTTATGCCCTTATCATCGTCATCAGTTCGTACGGTACGTTGAAGTTTTCCTTTAGTGCTCGCAGTACATCTGACCACCTTAGGCTGTTAAAAACTGTTGACTTTGAGCATTTCGAAGTAAATGAACGGCGTATTACGGTGGTTCTGCACTCCAACTTTCAGTACAAAGTAACTGTCCAGCTTAGCCAGTATGTATTACATCCTCTCGATTCGGGCATTTTATTAACAGCTGCCTGCGGTGTATTTTGGGAATATTCTGATCACAGATTACACGAAAAAGTATGAGAAGGAAATTAAAATGTTTTACCAACATTTTTTCTCCAGTGTAGACTTACAATTTGCATCGAGCAGAATGAAGAGCAAAAAAATATTGTTTTTTAACGGCCCTTTTTATTTCTTTTGAATGAATTGTAAATGAACGTTTGTACTTTATGGACATGGTGATCTTAAATTGAATCATCCCCCGGGAATATGCCACGCATAAACTTAATCATTCACTGTTTCACTTCTTCATGCAGTCATTCATTCAGTCATTCATTCATTCATTCATTCGTTCATACTTCTGTTGTGCGTCCATTCAGTTCGACACCACTTCAGTGAGTCACAATGGCAACCGTTTCTTTTTTTATTATAATTTTAAATGATGGACTTTGCTTTTGTTGTTGTTGTAGTTGTTCAAGAAATTTTATTACAATTTTCTTTTTATGGCCATCATTTTTGTGTTGTTGTTTTTATTATTAATAATAAAATATTTCGGAAGAAAAAAAAAACCTGAATAAATAATGAAAATGAACAAAAAAAAAATGAAAAAAAAAATAATAAAACCTGTTTTGATTTTAATCGTATGCAGGATTTGCCATTTTTTTTCTTTTTTGAAAGTGTAATTTTTCTACGCACTTCAATTGTTATTTTTCCATTTTATTGTTGTTGTCGCAATCATAAAAATTATTTTATAATCAAAGCAAAAATTTTTTTATGATTACCACAAATGAAATGTAAAAAATGCAAAAGATGAAGCATAAAATCATGTTAAAATTGGTATAAAAAAAATTACAATAAAAATTTAATTGAAAATTTGTGTTGTACAGGCTATATTGACAGATATACGGTCCTTTATTAAGGGCTTCCGGTCTCCCTATATACGTACGTTATAATTTAATGGTTATGAAAATAACAACGGATTTCGTTTCTGAATATCTTTATGTCTGTTTCATTTAAATAAAATCCTTAGGAAAACAAGGCAACAATCAAGCAACAAATACTGCATTTATTACAGTGAAATTTAGTATTTCGAATTGAAATTTTCAATGACAATCGTGTCTAATATTGAAAAGTCCTTTTGATAAGCTTTTTTACATCATGTTTCAGGAGTCAGTTCAGGAGCCTTTTATAGTGTGGAAAATCCAGATGATATCCTGAGTAACATCAAAGTTATTTGCAACTGCACTAGACTAACTAAGCTTAAAAGGAGCACCATTCTCTCGCCTCATATTAATATGGCTTCAGGGGATCATATAGCAACACAGCCACTGCTCTGAGTAAAATAATCGCACACAAGTTAATGATCCAAACCAACAAATCGAACTCGATTTTGACAAAGGATGTCCCGCTATAATTGCCGCTGTTGTCACAGTAATTTCCGCATTTGCCGCTGTCATTGCCGCTGTAGCCACTGTATATGCCATTATTGCCACTGTTGCCATTCTTGTGACTGTAATTGCCACTGTAGCCATTGCAATTACACTAATACCCTGGTTTGCGACGCCTCGTTCTGCGTCTACTTCGAAGTTGCGTCTTTTTAAAATTTCTGTGATTTCGAAGTTGCATCGTTTTTATTTCTGTTTGCTTCGCATGTTTCGATGTTGCGTCGTTAATACGAAAATGTTTGTTCAAGCTAAAACAGAAAAAGGGGATTTCCCGTTTAAGTCTAATGTAAAAAAATTAAATATTTTTGATTGAAAAATCTATTTTTTCAGCTAAAATTATGGATCTCGGAACCGATTAAATGAAAATCAATACAAATGTAAGGAAAATAGTGCTTCGTTTTACGTCATTTCGGTTTGCGTCGCGTTTCTTCAGGCCCTATTAGCGACGCAAACCGGGGTATTAGTGTACCAACTTCTTTTGTAGAATTCAGAGCAATGGCTGTGTACTGTCACCTATCTTCCTTTACATACAGGCCTTGACCTGTGCTCCGAAGAATGTTAATGCCGCTTACTGTTCCATTTACTCATTAAATGAGGACATACGAATGCTATGAAGTCATATTCTGATGATTAGGGACCCCACAATTTTAGCCGCAGTTTTTGATAACCCCCTTACTTCTTCTCCTTAGCATATGTAAACCAAAAAGTGTTAACTCGGAAGAGAGTTCGATGAGAACTTGCAGAATTATCTTGAAGTACAGATGAGAAGACTTGCGAAACAATAGATAAGACTTTTGGGCCTTTTTTACAACTGTACTGCTCTTGTCTAGACACCTTTTTTTTAGCGATATACATCGTCGAATGTTTGGTAGGCTCCAATGCGATCCAAATAACGATCGAGTGTGTAAGAATGCATCGCTAGTGGATGACTTACACTATTGGAGACCAAGATGTTGTCTCTCAGGTAACATAACGTAGTGTTAACCAGACAATACTTTTTGATATTTCACCTGCATACATCTCGACGCACTCGATAGATGTTTCATCAGATTAATGACGTCACACTGCTTGACTACGGCTGATTGCCTTGCATTTTTCAGCGGCCACTGTAGCCGATGCAATACAGTATTAAATGATAGTGAGTGGAAACTGTATAGTCGAACATGATTCTGCCTGGCACAGTTGAGATCTGATTGATTCCGAATTCTAAACTGCTACCGCGAGATAACTTTTCCAGATACCGTCAATCGCCTTCACGACCTGGTAAATTTATTCAACTGTTCCATCAAGTCTATTGCCTTGCGTCCGTTTCATTGGTGAACGATTCAGAATCAGTATCGTGTGAATTGCCAGTGGCTCAATACCATTAAAAGTTTTTCGACAGAATCAGGTCAATCTCCGGTCGATTGCGGGGCATAGTGATATTCCTGGAACGAGAAAACTGACGTACTTGTGAAGTTGGGCTTTTAAACGATTGCTGATCTTCCGATTTGCTATCCTAATGGACTCGCCAGGAAGTAAATAGAAGGCACAGACTGTCTATGCAGATAGATCTGGGTGTTACGTAGCTAGGAGTCTTATATAATCTATTGACGGTGGTAGATCGTAATCATTGTCGTGACTCAATAAGCCCAACATGAAAGTAGTGATTAGGTTTCTTAAGGGACATTGTGATGCCAGGTCATTAATGGTGATGTGGAATCCATCCTAGACGGATTTCTGCAGAGTATATAGTTAGGAGGAATATTGTGACTATCGGGCTCTTTGTAGCGGAAGCTATAATTTTATGACAGAGAAATTTTTTTTAATGTTTTGAACTTTCTGTTGGGAGCCAATATTCCCCTGAGAGTTATAATGGGATTAAGCAGGCTGAGGTGAGTACCATTACCCTTGTTTTGGTACATACTTTTGTTTCGGTTTTGAACATTGCATTAATTCTCTCTATTTCGTTTCTTTTACTTCACTTCTTTCCTGTTTCTAGGCTGAACACAATGGGTCATATAATCTCAAAATGATTTTGTATTTCCTACCTTGTCTAAGCACGTCCTCAAACCAATACACAATTTGAAAGCAATAAGCAATTAATTTACAAATAGTTTCTAGCAAACATTCCATTTGCTTACATGGTATTGAAGAACTATTTAATGAGTTATTAGGATTTGACAAATATAACCACAATCATTTGGTCAAATTTTATAATCCATTACGAGTACTTTAACATTGTTAAGTTTCTAAAATAAAAATAATTGATAAAAGAATTCCTTTTTTACTTAAAAATCTGCTTATGTATGTACATATGTGTGCCCAAAAGTATGCTTTACTATTTTGTTTTAATTAAATGCCTATAAATATGCAATAAAACAATGCATTGCCAAATTTACAATCTATAAGCAATTGTACGGTTGTTTGCTTGTTTGTTTGTGGTTTGAGTATTAATTATCGGAAAACATTTAATGAAAACATAAATTGTAGTTGTTGTAGTTGTAATAGTATAAGTACTTTCATTACCTGGTTCAACATTAATTCATGACAACAGTAATAATAATGATGATGATGTGATGATTACTATGATGATGATGATAATAATGATGCCTTGGAAACATGAAACGATAGAACTTGAGAACCCAACTCTCTACTACTAGTCAATAAGAAATTTTTCTCTACATATGTATGTATGTGTGTACGCAAGTGTAAGGAATGTGGTTCTGTGTGTAGATGTGTGTGTTTTAATAATAACACATAATGTACGTTATAATCCATGGCAACTTATATTTACCAGGTTATATCCTTGTAAAACCACCTGCACATTTTAAGAAATTGCTTTTCGAATACAACAAATACGAGTACAGAGAACAATGCATTTAATAAATTGATGTTGCAACATCATGACGTTCGTTGTTTTTGCGTGCGTAGGTGTGTGAGTACGTTGTACACAAGTTTGCATGTTGCATACTACCAACCAACACTTTCAACTTGCTGGCCTTTGCCACACACACACACACAGAGACCAACACCCACATCCACATCCCCATAGCATTCTCAGTCATACTTTCATTTCGTATTCCATTGAATGGATTTCTATGGTTTCCATTTTCTCTCTCTCTCTCTCTCTCTCTCTCTCATTTTCTCATTGCTATTGTCGTTGTCAGTGGCAACATAAAAAAAATATTAAATTTTATTTAATGAAGAGTGGAAGAGTGGAATAATGTTTTACAAATGATGGTTATTCTTTATTGTTTTCTTCTGCAATTTTTTTTTATTTATTTTTAGCGTTGAAAAATTTATTTTTGCTGGATATTGCGCGTGCAACTTAATATTTGATTTTAACGATTCTCTTTCAATTTATATTTATGAATTAAATTCTACTCGAAATGTAATAAATTCTTAAAAATTATTCGAAATAAAAAAATATTATTGTAAATAAATAAAGGGTTATGCAATTCTAAGTTCATTATTACTTTATTTACCATGCTTAACCTTGCCATCATGTAAGAAATACAAACTCATTTGAATTAGATGTAGCAGCCACTCTTTCACTCTTATCGGGCGGTATGTCATCGAAAATTTGTTGGTTTTTAAATGGTCCAACGTTAGGGAAGTATTCACGTAGACACAGTCCTTGACATAGCCTCACAAAAAATGTTTCATTTACTTGCTTAGGTTAGGTTAGGTTAGGTTAGAGGACGTGTACTTGTCAATTAAAACAAGTACAGTACCCGGAGGTCGAATTGACCCATTGTACAACGTCCTAGTTTCTCACACCACTTATGTTGTGTGTGTTAATTCTATACATGAGTGGCGGGACCTACAGTTTAAAGTCGACTCCGAACGACAGATTTTTATTTATTGAGAAACTTTTCATGGCAATTTTTATTTACTCTCAGAGTTTTTGCCAGAAATCTACTGAGAGGAAGTCGCCGAAAAATACTTTTTGTATTTTGTCTTTGATGCCTGGCCTGGGGCTCGAACCCAGGCTTTTGCGTCTAATAAGCCAACACACTACCTACTAGACTACGGCGACTTGCTTAATTAATCATTACAATCCCTCTAGTCACGATTACAATCCACCATCTTACACCACCCATGTTGTGTGTGATAATTTTATCCATAAGTACGGTAGTTAAAAATTGACTTCGAACGACAAATTGTTTTATTTTATTTACTCTCACAGTTCTTGCCAGAATACTACTGAGATTTAGATTAAGATGTCTAAGCTGGGGTTTGAACCAGGGACTCGCGTTTAATAACCCAATGCAACACCTACTGAACTAAGGCTACTTGAAAAAACAAAAAATGTCCAACGGCGTCAAATCGCATTATCTTAACGACTAACTGACATCATTTGAACATGAAATTACTCTTTCTGGAGACTAATGAAGCCAAAATCGTTCAGATACTACACCGTCCAGTCATAATTTTCAGTTGCGTAACAAAAAAAAGTTGATTATCATAAGACCCACGCGCTCTAAATTGACAGTAAACGACTTTTCGTGGGTTATTTTTTTGAAAAAATACTGCCCAAGGTTAGCTACGGACCGTAATGCAAAAATATTTATTTATTCAATATTCATAATGGGTTCTTTCAGCCTCTTATACGACAATTTTGTTTGCTGTTGTAACCACCAAGTAAGAAATGAGCTTCACTGCTGAAGAAAATTGATTTCAAAAAATCTGCCTTTACGACAACCAACATATCCACGTCATTGTGAATGGTCAGACAGCTCTAATTGTTGTATGAGCTTTACTTTATGTGGGTGGCGCGATGCATTCCAAATGCAAAATACATACATACATACATAATTGGTCATTACAACCCTTCAGTCAGGATTACGACCTAGTTTCTCACACCATTTATGTTGTGTGTGTTAATTTTATACATGAGTGGCGGGACGTACAGTTTTATAGTCGATTCTGAACGACAGAATTTTGAGCGATTTTTATTTACTCTCAGAGTTTTTGCCAGAAATCTCCTGAGAGGAAGTCGCCGAAGAAATATTTTTTCAAATTTTGATTTGATGGCTGACCTAAGGTTTGAACCGCGGCCGTCTAATAAGCCAACACATTACCTACTAGACTACGGCGACTTCCAAATGCAAAATACTTCATAATAAACAGTAAAATCGTTCCAATTGCTGAGAACGCCTAGGATTCGACAAATTTGCTTTAACCGTCATACTGCCTCTAACAAATGTTCCCTACAGTCTCCCCAATTTTTTTTATAATCATGTCAAATCCTTGCATTCTATTTTAACCTTTTAAGAGGCAAAGTCTTCGTGTAAGTCTTGATGTCTTGATGAGTTCCAGTACGACAGTCTTTAATACATTGCGCGACTGTCAGGTTTGAAAATAATGCTCGATTTCGTTCATTAACCATAGTATTTCGAATGTGTGCGGATAAGGGCTGGAATTTTTTTTCTAGACGTAAACCTATGAAAACCTTTAGCATTAGACAAATCCCAAAAGCTTTCAAAATAAGCCTTGATTTTATAAATATTTAAATAAGGCAACGCATAGCTTTGTTGTGGTGCAGGATGATATTCATTAAAGTTAATTTACGTTTATTATAGTCATTCACAAAAGAATATCATATTGTGGATTATATTTTCTCCTCCCCCCCACCACTTCCGTTTTATCTTTTCTGTAAATTTCTTGCTTTAATCTCCGAATTTTTTTTGTAACCACAAACAGTACTGCCTGTTACATGGTGTGTGTTAGTTAATATGTATGTATGTGTGGTTCGATGGTAAATAGTATATGTATTCATATGCAAATTTCCATAGAATTCGATTATTTAAGAAACAAATATTTGGAAATTATATTGAATTATTTGCACAAGTATGTTATGGTCTTGTACTAAAGAAAAGAAAAACAAGAAGAAAATATAATAAATAAAATCTAACATACTTATGTACATTCAAATATACATACATACATATTTTCCATTTACGATGTATATATTCATATATACATATATTCATATAGATATATACATATATAAATACATATATACATACATACATATATACATATAATGCATATTCATATGTATGTGCTTTATATATATATGCATATATTATATACATCTTAGCTAAATGGCATACGAGGTGGGTGTAATAAGTTTAAGCAATATTCGCCGTAATCTAGTAGGCAGTGTGTTGGCTTATTAGACGTGGGGCCACGGTTAAAACCCCAGGTCAGATATCAAAACGAAAATATGAAAAAATATTTCTTCGGTGACTTCATCTTAGCAGATTTCTAGCAAAAAACGCTGAGAGTAAATAAAATTGACATGAAAAGTTTCTCAAAAATCTGTTCTTTGTAAAGGGTCCGCCAAATAACTTTTTTTTTTTGAAAATGCTTTAAAAAAAAACTACTGAATATTTTCTCAAATTTCTTTTTTTATTTGAAAGTACAATCTTTCCCGTTAATAATGGAAAATAATTTCATTCAAATGGCTGCCTCGGCTGGCCATGCAGTAGCCTACACGATCGGTCCAATTTTTAAGCACATTATCGATTGTGTGCAGCTGTATTTCACCAATAGCTTCACGAATATTGTCCTTTAAAGCGTCAATTGTCTCTGGCTTGTCAGCGTAACACTTATCTTTGACGGCACCCCACAAATAATAGTCCAACGGTGTCAAATCGCAGCTTCGAGCTCTGCGGCTGATAATGCGATCTTCAAAAACAGGGCGCAAAACATCGAGTGTAGCTTCGGCTGCGTGGCACGTAGCGCCGTCCTGTTGAAACCAAATGTTGCCAATATCCTCCTCTTCAATTTTTGTGAACATTGCCCGATAACGATCGCCATTGACTGTAATGGAAGAAAAATGGCCCAATTATGCCTCTGGACCTAAATCCGCACCAAACAGTGACTCGTTTTGGGTGCGTCGGCTTTTCAATGTATGCGTGAGGGTTTTCTGTGCCCCAAATGCGACAATTTTGCTTATTTACATACCCGCCAAGATCAAAATGAGCTTCATCTGAAAAGATGATTTTTTACCAAAAATCGGCATCTTCTGGTGTAGGCTACTGCATGGCCAGCCGAGGCAGCCATTTGAATGAAATTATTTTCCATTATTAACCGGAAGGATTGTACTTTCAAATAAAAAAAATTATTTGAGAAAATATTCCGAAGTTTTTTTAAGCGTTTAAAAAAAATATTTGGCGGACCCTTTAGTAGACTTTAAACTGTAGGTCCTGAAACTGATGGATACAATTAACACACATGACATGGGTGCTGTGAGAAGCTCGGTTGTAATCCTGGCTGAAGGGTTGCAATGGTTAATTAGGTATGTATGTATTTAAGTATTGTCTTGCTAAGCTACACATTTTATGTCCTGGGCCTACATTCAAAGTTTTAGAAACTTTTGCTTTTACTTTAACTGACCCTCGTTGAAGATACATATTTAGCCAGAAAATATTATGTTGTAGGTGTATGTGTAGGACTCTTTTTTGCTGTTGTTTCTTTTGACAAAAAGTAAAATATGTTTTAATAAAGATTCTCTTTATTACATTTCTTGAGATTTAATATTACAAAAGTCTTTTGAAAATAAAAACAAAAAATAAAAGCCAAAAAAGAAACTTGAATTCATAAAATAAACAACCACAAACAATTACTTCGTACTTGTATAAGTAAAATATTTAATTAAAGTTCAAAAGCACTCCTAATGAATGAACACACAATGAAACAACAGAAGAAAATTAATATGAATGGTAGGGAAGGAAGTAAAATAAATTAATTTCAATAAACAAAGAAAATATTTCTTCATAATTAAACAAAATTTCATTATTAAACATTTGCAAACAGCAATATAATGCCTAATTAAGAGGAGTTAAACTCTCACATACTACATATCTGTGTACATAAATGGTGTGTATAGGCAAATAGAAAATGTTTTGATTGATAGATAAACGATATTTGACGTACATATTGATATATTGAAATATTAATATGATGTACTGTAGCACTATTGTTTCATTTCAATTCATTCAAATCGAATTAATTGCAAAGAAATTAAATACAGTAGTGTTCGGTTATTGCGAATAAATTGTTTTATGCGATAATAGTATTGCGTTGTGTGTTAGCAGTTAGTTAGTGAAAGGGTTTCACTAGAGCTCTAATGAGTTACACTTCAAAACTGAAAGTAACGAGTCGTTAGTAACACATTTGCCGGGAGTAAAGGAAAAGCTTTCATAAAGAAGTAGATGCGCTTTATGGATATTTGTGGAAGCAAGACAGCTCATTCTACAGATAAAAAATTCAAAATTTTATGTCTTTAAGTTTACATAATTTTTACATAATTGGCCATTACAACCCTTCAGTCAGGATTACGACATAGCTTCTCGCATCACTTATGTTGTGTGCGTTAATTTTATTTATGAGCGGTGAGACCTACAGTTTAAAGTCGATTCCGAACGACAAATTTTTGAGAAACAATTTATATTCACTCTCAGAGTTTTTGCCAGAAATCTGCTGAGAGGAAGTCGCCGAAGAAATATTTACTGAGACTTCCTCTCAGCAGATTTCTGGCAAAAACTCTGAGAGTAAATAAAATTGCCATGAAAAGTTTCTTAAAAATCTGTCGTTCGGAGTCGACTTTAAACTGTAGGTCCCACCACTCGTGTATATAATTAACACACACAACATAAGTGGTGTGAGAAACTAGGTCGTAATCCTGACTGAAGGGTTGTAATGACCAAATATGTATGTATGTGTCTTAGTTTTTGATCTGGCCTGAGTCTGCTTCAAGAGATTTCTATTTACTATACTTATATAAAAAGGTAGCTAAGAAAAGCAACAATTCTGGGTAGTGTCTAACGCTATGAGAAATTTAAGAAAAATTCCTAATGCCCTACACTTTAGACTAAGTATTCCACGAGACTATATACAACACATTTCTTTTGTTGCTTTCTTAACAGCCTATTTTAATTTTATTTTCATTTCTGAATTCATAATTAGTAGAATATTTAATTTAAAATTAAATTATATATGAAATTATAATTTTAATTACTGCCCAGTTATTAATAACTTTTCTAAGAATTTTCTGAAATAATTCTCATAATAATTAACGTCAATACAAATACGAAATCAAAAATGAAATCAAAAAATAAACAAATTTACACAGAATAATAATAAAATATTTAATTACGTTGGTTGGTTATTATGTGGTTATTAAAACAAAAAATATTTTCAATAATAATTTAAGAAAAAAAAAGTAGAAAATGAAAACAGAAATTACATGTTCATAAATGTGTATGAAAATTAATTTAAATGTAAATATGAGCACTACTCCTACGCATAACACACATATGGAGTTAAAAATATACGTTACAATGCAAAAAAAGGAAAAATTGCAAAATAATGCGCATTATGTAAATGACAGGCAGAAAATTACATTTCATGGGTTAAGACGACTTTAAATGGTAATTCGTAGCTTTTTTGTAACATTAAAATTTTTAAATTCTGCTTGAGAATGTAATATTCAGGAAGCATGTCATCTATCACTTCTAGGGCTTGATTGCTTTCAGTGCACATATCTATGTGTCGACGTACAATAATCGGACGGTCTGACACATGTCAATGAACGTATGTGGGATGAGACAAATCGTAGATATAGCCAAGGTCTCCTAGGCATATTGTCGTATAATTTGATCAAGATTTTCATCAATTATTTCATAATTTTTCATACCATGAGTCTGATATTTCTGTTCCATCATAAAATGTATTCATTTTTAAAGGACTTGCGGTCCTGACAGCAACTAAAAAATTTATAATAGTTTCAGTTTCATATCACAGACCTTTTGGCTAAAGTGCTTGGATATATAAACCCAAGCATTTCAATTCAAACAAAATTTTTCTCATATTTTTTTCGAATTTATAAAAATTTTAGGAGCTTCATTTCCCCTGCAAATAATCTATTCTGAAGCCCACTACCAGAGAGGGTAACATCATGGCAGAGGCATAGCTTTGTCTTAAACACTACGGCCCCTTTCCTTCCTTCTACAAGCTGTTTGCCTACTACAATGCAGTATATTAGTAGGAGCCATCCTCAGAGTGTTGGTTGTGTATTAAAAAAAGACAGCGCCACTTAAGTCACTTGCTTAAGACTTAAAGAGTAAGCTTGTTTACTAACAACCCGTTGTTTGTAGATATATGGCAACCCTACCATTCTAGCACCCAATACAGCAGATCAATCAACAGCTTTATGGATGAAAACATAATGAAACTGAAACAAGGAATCGAAAAAGTCCAAATTTATGTTGCACTTTGTTACTTTTTTGCTTTATTGTGCAACGAGTAGTAAATGTTGCTCCTCCACAGGAACTAAATGCTAAGAAACTGAGAAAAATGGGCCTCTCTTTCCTACCTCTTCTTCTTTCCCAATTTCTCTATCTTTTTCACTATCATCTCTCTCTTCTAGGACGTAATTACAATGGGTCATTTTGACCTCTGACTACTTGTACTTGTCCCAATGACAAGTACATGTCCTCAAACCTAACCTAACCTAAAGATAATGGATTCTAACTTAATGGTTAATAAATTTTATTGTATTTTATCCTTCTTCAGGTATTTATTGGTTCATGAGTGCCTCAGCTTTAGTAGCAACACAAAAGACGTTTCACATGGTCTTGGTGGTCAATTGTCCTGGCCCTAAATGTGAAAGTGTTCCTTCACTTTTCCATATGCTACTAAAATTGAACGTGTTGTTGTGCAGCTCATGAGACTGTTAAATCACATATTCTCCAGTTCATAATCTTCAAATGCAGATCAGAAAAATTCGGTTATTATGCGGCCATAGTGTGCTCATTTGACTGTAACGCTTCTTTCAAAGGCATTTTTTAAAAAGTACGACACATTGAAGTCTCCAAGTCATAATGATCATGACCAAATAATCAGTTTTTTCGGCTTTCCCTCAATCACTTTTGGGTTCTGCAAGGCTTACAAGCGAAAAATTTTCGTGTTATTGGCCAATAGTACGTATATAACCTGCAACAATCCTCTTAACAAACTTAAAATACTGATCCTGTAGTAGCATGAATACATTGTATTACAAATAAAAGTACTGCCAGAGGGATTAATTAATAAAATGTTGTAAAATATATTGCATATCCGATTGGGGTTTAATACTCTTCCCTCATTTTAATGTATCTGCAGATGAAAATGTTGGAAAATCATAAATACGGAGAAAAAAACGAGATTAATACCCTTCCATACATTATGAATTTATTTTCATTATTAATGCACAAAAAAAAAAGAAGAAAAATTGAATAAGAATATCCAGGATAAATATTTATTTTCACTTTTCTTTTCTTAGCATCAATATTTATCAAAAAAAGAAAAAAAAACGAATAAAAATCATAATAAAAATATAAACAAAAGGGTATGAAAAAAAATTAAAAAAAAAACATAAAAAGAAAAGCAACAAACCTGAAACATAATTTTTAGCAGAGAGAAAAAAAATTGCTGATCCCAGAAGTACTCTTCAGAGTCTAATATTGTATTACATTTTGTTTTTCTACACTCCTACGAAATTTTCACCCCAAACCAACAAAATAGAGTGTGTGGTATGGTGGCAGTATGTGAAAGAGAATAATTCTTACGTCCTTATGTGTAGAAAAGTATTGTGTTGACGATTCCCTATTCCAGTAGGAATTTGTTGGGTAATCAGACATCAGGAAGTGGTTCAAACCCTAGAAATATGAAACAATATTTCTTCGGCGAATTCCTTTCAGCGGTCTACTGACAAAAATTAAAAATAATTAATCATCACAACCCTTCAGTTAGGCTTACGACCTAGCTTCCTACACCACTTATGTTGTGTGTGTAAATTTTTTATACATGAGTGGCGGTACCTACAGTTTAAAGTCGATTCCGAACGACAGATTTCTTGAGATAGGATGACAGATATTTGAAAAACCTTTCATTGCAATTCAAATATCGCCGAAGAAATATTTTTTCAGATTTCGTTTTGGTGAAAATGTCTAACTTGGAGTTGAAACCGATGATGTCTAATAAGTCAACACACAATGAGTCATATTCTGTCTGAAGGTACAGCTTTGCCTGGCCATCCTATGACGTTCGATGTTGACTTAATGGTTGCATTATTTGCGAGGTGGAATGTGGTCTCTTGACTTTTCTTATTCAGATTTGTAGCCAAGCATTTAACTACAACTCCACGTAGTCTCTAAGAAATAAAGACGATACAAATGTAGAACTGCGTATGCTTGCTTTATTAGGTTTCAAAACATTTGCGCCTTTCTCAGGTTATATAATCGAAGGAAGGAAGTAATAAAGGATATCCAATGGCTTGATGGAATTTTCTTATGTGATTTGGAAGATGCTGATGATAGACAGACGGAGAAAAAGATCGGTGGAAATTGTTAACCCTACATCGGCATTGTTTTTAATACATCGACATTAATTTGTTTTCTGAAGGAACTGTCTGAATGACGACAAGCTAACTGAATTACTCGGAAATGAATGGTACTACCTATCAGAGAGTGGTTAATATTTTCCTGATCCTCATAGGAACACCTCCGGTTCCTCAGATCAAAACTCCCTAGCTGGAATACTAAAATCGAATGTTCTATTTTATAAGGAATTATATTATCGGTTCTAGCGTGTATAGGTCTTCCCAGAATAGCAGCATGTCCGTACTTAGTCCACGAACTCAGCCCTCTATCTCGATAAGAGATCGTAAGGGGGCCAGTTAAGTATAGCAAATAATACCTTGGTTCAGTAACCAACTTCGTTATAGACTCCCTAACATTACGCTTATTAAAGGCTTGCCTTCTTACTTGTTAGGTCGCCCTAACAACAGCCTCCGAATGGACATTGATGAAACGCTTCACATCAATGAGAGCAGTCAGATAGTAAAGTTTTTAGGCCAGAGCTTTCTCAATGTTCTCCACGAGGGAGCTTAGTACAGTTTCAGTGGACCTGCCTCTGATGTAAGTGTGGTCATCACTACTGCCAAGTGTGGGAAAGTGGTTGAGTCTTTTTGTCCCGCCTCCACCATTGACTGCCTCAGACACCTATTAAATGGAGAGGAGCCCTCGTACGGCATGCAGCAGGATAATATCCATAAGGGTCTGACCCCAGGGCGGTTGGAGCTTATCGCAATCTCCACTATATAAGCATTGGAACGCCAGGAGGAACGACAAGCGTATATCCCTTTATATTAAGTACGCAAACCTTGTCCCTGTAGACCCATGGTTCTTGCATCAGAATTATGTCTTCCCCCCATTAAAGAGTCGAAGAAGAAGTGTAGCCGACGAAGGAGCTTTCGAGCAATGAAGGTTAATCTGAATTGCCTTCATGGTCCTTGGCTGCAACGACCGTCGTGTCTATCTATTCATCGAACAGAGGCTTTCATCAAGGTGTTCCGGCCACATGGTCGCAAACTTCTGATGAAAGTCTGAAGAGCACTGCGAGGGTGCCTTTATGGAAGCATCTTCTACAGGAGGATGTTACTTTGAAAAATACTTTCAGAAATTTTAGATGTTTTGATTGGTTTTTTTTTTGCTTCAAATTGTTTGAATTATTGCCTTTCACTCTGTTCGTGTTAGGTTATCCCACTTCTTCTATTCATCACATAACCAGCCAATTTTTTATGGTACTTTTCCTTTCTTTGTTTTCTTTTCCAGCTTTTAGCATTCATCGCTTTAGCAAGAAGCCATTACAAGTTATACGAAGAATTTTGAATCTTTAGGTTGTTGCCATTTAAAAGCGAATGAGTTCTATTAATGGTATCACAATATTTTCCTTTTTTCTCTAATACTCTCGCATATACTCTCTAGAGAGTTTTTAATAAAATAAGCATAAGTACCCTTAAAATATTTTTTGGCAAATTTTTATTTTATTTTTCCAAGGAGTTTTTTTTTTTATGAAAGTGTTAATGTGCAAAGCCTGTCTGCCTGTATGTTTAACTAGCTTTTCCTTCATTCAGCCTGGCATCTTTCCGTTCTTGTATTAAATGTTTCAAACTTACTTGCCTTTCATCTCAAAGTTGTATTGTTTTATGGGTTTTACGTGCAACTTTTGTACGAATTCGTAAAGTTTTATATTTTCAATATGTTGTTGTTCTTATTGTTGTTGTTTAAAACAATAACGTTGAGTCAATTTCCAGAATAATTTATGAGAATTGAAATACTTATTTCAATACACGTAACACTTGTACGCTGGTTTTTGTTTTGAAACTCTTTTTAAAAGAATTTTTTATTGGCTTGTTCGGTTGGGTTGTGAGTGTATCGAGAAAAGTACCGAAAAAAGTTAATTTTGAACAAGTTTTGTAAGAAAGTTTGAACACGAAAAATGAAACACCGATAAAAGGTTTGCTATTACAACAACATTTGAGAGTGAGCGAAAAATGGTTTGTGGATGATTGTTGTCAAAATAAAAAAAAAACTTCGATTTGCTTTCACAGGAATGTGCCTGAATGTACAGATTTTTTAATGCCTTTAACTCTTTAAATACTTCTTTAATTGCAATAATTAAGCAAAATATCATTTCCATTAGATTCGTCGTAATACGGAATACTTATTTTATTAATATGGCCTTTATTGGTGGCCAATAGACAATGTAAAGAATTTAAAATGTAAAGGGTCCGCCAAATAACTATTATTTTTGCAAATGCTTTAAAAAAAAAACTACTGAATATTTTCTCAAATTTCTTTTTTTGTTTGAAAGTACAATCCTTTCGGTTAATAATGGAAAATAATTTCATTCAAATGGCTGCCTCGGCTGGCCATGCAGTAGCCTACACGATCGGTCCAATTTTTAAGCACATTATCGATTGTGTGCAGCTGTATTTCACCAATGGCTTCACGAATATTGTCCTTTAAAGCGTCAATTGTCTCTGGATTGTCGGCGTAACACTTATCTTTGACGGCACCCCACAAATAATAGTCCAACGGTGTCAAATCGCAGTCCGAGGTGGCCAAACAACATCAACTCTGCGGCTGAAAATGCGATCTTCAAAAACAGGGCGCAAAACATCGAGTGTAGCTTCGGATGTGTGCCACGTAGCGCCGTCCTGTTGAAACCAAATGTTGCCAATATCCTCCTCTTCAATTTGTGTGAACAAAAATTCGTTCAACATGGCCCGATAACGATCGCCATTGACTGTAATGGAAGAAAAATGGCCCAATTATGCCTCTGGACCAAAATCCGCACCAAACAGTGACTCGTTGCGTCGGCTTTTCAATGTATGCCTGAGGGGTTTTTGTGCCCCAAATGCGACAATTTTGCTTGTTTACGTACCCGCCAAGATCAAAATGAGCTTCAGCTGAAAAGATGATTTTTTTGGCCAAAAACGTCATCTTCTGGTGTAGGCTACTGCATGGCCAGCCGAGGGAGCCATTTGAATGAAATTATTTTCCATTATTAACCCGAAGGATTGTACTTTCAAATAAAAAAAGAAATTTGAGAAAATATTCAGTAGTTTTTTTTTAAAGCATTTTCAAAAAAAAAGTTGTTTGGCGGAAAATAGGCTTTTCAGCCTTGCAATACCAAAGTTTTATTGCACGAAAGGCCAGTTTACACGACAAGGGCTCACGTTACGTAAAGTTAGAGAGAAAATATTACAGAATTCCATACGTATTGTAAAAATGGCAGTCAAAATCTTACGATAGCTCCTATTGCGTCCACACGATTTGTATAACGTCAAACCAAAGTAAAGTAAAATAGATGCATCCTTAATCTAATGAAGAAGATCCATTTTTTCTCTCAATTTCGTTTGCTCTTATTACATATTGAGCTTACAAGCTACTATCCGCTGTTTTCTATACAAAATATTGACTTGTTGTACGACTTGTGTGATCGTTTAAATTCTTCTTAATAGTCTGGCGAGGCAATCATTTGAATTGCCATTTATTTACGTTAAGGTTTACCATTTACAACTACGTACCGATTAACAATCGAAGGACGTGTAAAAATATTTGACCATGTTTCGAGAAATACAGGAATTGTTCCATTAACATGGCCTCCGAATTAATTAATTAATTTGCGTAGTGGTTAAAGCGCTTATCTGCAATAACAACCCAGGCAGTGAAGAATGGAATACGGGAGAAGACAGAACAAATTTTCTAGCATGGATATTAAAAATTAAGAACTAAAGAGTCTTCATTACCATTCTGATTTGTGGCTTATTCGCATACACTTGCGATTTAAGAAAACCCTAAAAGAAAATGTCTAACGTGGTAAAATCGGACGATACCGGTAGACAGTCCACATGAGGTGACCATGCCAATGTATCTTGAGTTGTATGGCACAGAGCGCCATTCTGTTAAAATCATACGTCGGCCAACTTCATTTTCAAAGAATTATGAACCGATGACGCCGTCAGCCTAACATCCACAACAAACAGTGACTTTTTCGAAATGGATAGGATAGCCTTGGATTAGTATCGTATCCCACAAGAAAATGTCTAACGTGTCTAACGTGTCTAACGGTGGACAGTCCACATGAGAGGACCATGCCAATGTATCTTGAGTTGTGTGGCACATAGCGCCATTCTGTTAAAATCATACGTCGGCCAACTTCATTTTCAAAGAATAATGGACCGATGACGCCACCAGCCAAAATCTACATCAAACAGTGACTTTTTCGGAATAAATTGGATAGTCTTGGGTTAGTATCGTCTTACATTCAACAATTTTGTTTGTTTAAAAACTCTTACATCCAGAAATAGGTGAGTTTTTGGTGAAATTTGGTTTCAGTAGTCAACTACTCCAGAGCCTACTCAACAGACACACAACGTTCTCTATAGTTCCCCCTGCAGATTTGGCAAAAAGACTAATTAAATTACTACTAAGTTGACATATATACACACAGTTACTAAAGTATACATACGGTTAACAAATTTCAGAAATTTTTTAACTAATCCGTTTTCGTTGAAAATCTTTATAGTTTACTTGATTTTAAGACGGTCTTTTGGGTTGGTTAAAAAATTTCTGAAATTTAACTGAATTGTGGCCCTGCACAGGTCCAAAAAGTATGCATCCGATTAACAAATTTTAAAAATTTCTAAACCAATGCAAAAGGCCGTCTTAACATCAAGGAAACTATAAAGATTTTCAACGAAAACGGATTGATTAAAAAATTTCTGAAATTTGTTAACCGTATGTATACTTTTGTGGCTGAGTGTACCTTCCACAAGATGGCCGTTATCACCTGTCAAAGACTTTGTTGCAAGGCCCTGAATATCTATAAAAAAGATTGATCTTTCAGAGAGGATAAAAACAACAATGACAGCGGAATCTCTGGAAAATTTGTTTGAGTTCATAAGCATAGTTCGTCACCAGCACAGCCAACACAATTTTACAGAGAGCGACAGTTGACAACCCTACCAGTACAGAACCGGCTTCTTGTTACTGTTATTCCGTTCTCCCTCCCTTGTTTAAAACACCCTTGAAATTGTTATGGTTATGGTACATGGTAAAGTTCTTTTTAATTAAATCTCAGCTTTACATATTTTTTTATTTCTTTATTTTATTTGCTTATTTATCCTCTTGTTACGGGCCGGTCATAAAAATATGAAACATGTCATCCTTAATTTCTACATTCATACATCCAACCATCCGGCCATCCATCTATCCATAGCCTCTTGTTTGTGTAGAAAAAAAATAACCATCATTTATCACGTTTCATATTTTATTACTCAATCAAAATTTTTCACAATTCTAGTCTACTTGTTTTGTTTTTTTTTGTCTTTTGGTATCGCATAGATATGATGCATGATTTGTAAAATTTAATAAATGTTAAAAAAAAAATAAATTTTTAATAAATATTGCTGGAAACAACAAAAACAAAAAACAAATCAGTTTTTATAAAAAAAAAACAAACAAACACACATAAATTCTGTCTCTCTGTGTTAGGTTTCTATGGACACCATACCTCATACCATCATCATAATGATGCCAGAGTGTATCCAAGTATATTTCGTAATTTGCCATGGCAAATCTATGTTCAGAGACCTTTAACATATTTTGCTTTATGCCCCCACCTCCCTGCCTTAATTCGGAAGTTAGTTTAGTTACCCTTGACAATACAGCAGAGAGATAACCACCAATCCATCCACCCACCAACAATATTGCATATTTTGAAGCAATCATATGGGGGGCCGTAAACCTGCTTCGTTTTTGCTAGCCGTGCCTTCTTTTTTTATATTATTTGCTAATGCTGTTGTTGTTAAAATTGTTTGCAAAAATTGCGTTTATTAAACTAGGAATGTAAGTAATTTTTATTTCATATCTTTCGCTTGTTTAAAATATTTTCATGTTCTGCACATTTCTAACCGTTTTGGCCTGTTTTTTCCTTTTTTTATTCTAATGATTCAGGAAAAAAACCAAGGGACTTTGGATGAGATTTTATTATACAAAATATACTGCATCACATACATTCATATATACAACATGTATGCTGTACATCCCTTCTAGCATATGGCTTTCTAATATGACTGTGCTAATAACAAAGTGCTATTGCCGTTGTTGTTTTAATTTTGGAAGTGATAGGACCGTTAAATTGTTGAGTGTTGCTTTTTCGTTTCTTTTTTTGAAATAGAAATTACTTTTTAAAACTTGAATGTAGTAAATGATGTAAAACTCATTATATTTGTATGTAATTGAGAAACTAGGTCGTAATCCTGACTGAAGGTTTGTAATGACCAACTATGTATGTAATTAAAGGCTTCGGGAAACTGCAGAGCCGACAAGCTAGCCAAAGCTGGCGCACTAATTCCGGAATCCTCTTCAATCAGCCTGGTAACGCCACTTACATCGTTCAAACTGGCCATCGCGCGGAAATTCTTCCGTGACACCAACCTATCCTGGATCAATGAAGAGTCCTGCTCCACCGCTAGGCTCACTTGGCCCTCAATGGATAGAAGGCGCATCAACCAGTTACTTGGACTTGGTCGTAACATCATCTCGATCACAGTGTCCATGCTGACAGGTCACTGTGTTATGGGGTAGATACGCGGAAAGAATGCGGCCCCCATTTAACGACTTCTGCCATGGGTGCAGATCCCCTGAGGAAGAGGAGATTGTTATCTACTTTCCTTGTCAGTGCCCATCTCTTGCGAGGTGCAGATATAGGTTATTTGGCTCTCCAACCCTTGTCAGCTTGACGGAGCTATCATCTACTGATATCAAGGATATAGCTTCGTTTATCAAGCTTTCTGGCTGGTTTTCCATCGTGCTTCTGATGAGCAGCCCTTGTGCTGACGATGAAGCGCTTGAAACACCGGCGACATTCCCTAACGATCCTGGAGTTATTCACAAAACCCGAAAGAGATCATGTGGCGGCCTGACTGTCGAAGAAGACCGAGACGAGGGTGAAAGGAGCACCGTTGACGAGGATTCATTGAGCGGCCCGGTAAATGGCCATCACCTCCGCCTGAAACACGCTACAGTAGTTCGGCAGCCGTAGAGTAATGTTTAGGTACAGTTTCCCAGAGTAGATTCCGCTTTCAACACCATTGTCAAGCTTTGAGCCGTCGGTGTACATATCAAGGTGTTCCGGGTGCACGACCAAACGAATAAGACTACATAATTGGACATTACAACCTTTCAGCCAGGATTACGACCTAGATTCTCACACTCCTTATGTTGTGGGTGTTAATTTTATACATGGCGAGTGGGACCTACAATTTAAAGTCGACTCCGAATGACAGATTTTTGAGAAACATTTCATGGCAATTTTATTTTACTCTCAGAGTTTTCAGTGAAAAGCTGAAAAGAAATCTCCGAAGAAATATTTTTTCATATTTCGTTCTGTTGTAGATGTCTGACTTGGGGTTCAAAACTTGGCCTCACGTCTAATAAGCCAACAAGCTACCTAGTAGACTACCGCGACTTGAAACGAGTAAGAGCTGACTGAAAAATCAATCGAAATAAAGTTTATGGCAGGCAAAGTTCAGAGACGTGGAAAGAAAAAAAAAAACACGTGATGTTAATGTACGTCTACTTATGTAGGCGGATCATACTAGGAACCCTGATAAATATTGCAAAATGAACAGAGTTAGTGGATATTCCCGATCTTCTAATTTTCCATCAGTCAAACCAAAGGCGTTTACAGGAAATAATTGCTTTACGTTGGAAGTCTTAGACTAGCCACTATCAATATTTATTGTTTGGTAATATCATTAAGCCTGGCCCATTGGCTACACCTGACCATTTGTACGTTATTGCTTAATTCAGCTGCTTACTTAGAGTTTGATTGTGTAGGAATACTTTACAGACAATAAATTCTTAGAAACTCCAGCAAACATACAGTACAACTTTCCAAATCTTTAATCATGTCTTGGCCAGCTTTTCGCAACACGATTACACTTTTCCCATGCAGCTGTCGTAAAGAATTCCCTTTTTTCACCACAACATAGAACGATTTTGTTGTTTTACCAATTATGTATGTAGGTATGGTACTGTCTGTAGAAGCTGTATCGACCAGATATGGAAAATAAGGCAACTTTCTTGAGGGGACCAGTTTATGTGGGCATTTTAGACAATGAGCTAGCAGACGAGATTGCAAGAAGGGAAGTTGCCATGCTAGAACCCTTTAGAGGAGTGTGAACGGATGTTTGGAAAGATAAACCTAACAAAAGCGAAGATGAAGTGAGACAAAAATCTCTTCTCAAGCCAAATGTGTTTGAGGCAATCGAAACTTCTGTTGAAAAACTATAATAAGAGGATATCTAAGTCATGCATGAGACTATCCAGGACTAATGTGAGGCTGGTAACCGGTTTTTTGAGAGGGAACATGTGGGGCTTTAATGCATTCCAGAAATAAATACAGGGAATTATTATTGGTGAAATTGGAGTAGCTTCCTTGAATGTATGTTCTCCTCACTAAGGCAATAACAATCGGTTTCAGTACATGACTTGATGTGACTCCCTTAATATTATGAATTCATTTTTATCAAGAGCCACTATCCTATTCTGAAACGAGTTTCAGCTAGGATGGACATTTCGTAGGATCCTTATATATAATTTACTATAAAATCTAGACTTATTCTTGCTGCAAAGCAATAATTGGAAGGCTTAACTGTAATTTTTTTGTGAATATGAGCGGTTATGTGGTCATCGTTTGTAAAGTCGGATAATTAGAAGAAAGTCTAGGCTATACTAAGTGTTCAAGCGATAGTCGTTCGAATAAAATACCTGACCGTTTCGAAGTGATCAGGAGTTATATATAGCAGCCGTATTAAATAAATAAATTTATATTTAAATACTAAAAAGCAAGAGAAACTTAAATGCAAATATTTTAATTTTTATTCCTAGAAATAGTCGTACCAATTAAAAGTCCTGTAAAGGAGTGATTTTTCAAAATTTCAGTTGAAATTTCATTCAAAGTTCTTAGAATATCTGGATTTATTTTTCTTGCCATACTTTTCAAATACATTTTAATGGCTTCGTAACCCCAGTAATCCCACTGTTCTCTCTCCCTACGCCATAATCAAGCAATCTTCTTTCTCGGTAAGCATTTGCTGTTTTAATATTCTTATTGTTGTTGTTGTTATTGTTGTTGTTATCTATCCATCTCTAATAGTCTTTAGTATTTTGTAGAAAATACTGTTGTTGCTGTTGTTATTTGACTCATACTAAATACCGGGGCTAATTATATTTACTACATGCAGTGAATGAATGAATATTGTATGGTTGGTTACCCATTTTGCCATAATATCCACTTTGAAATCCTCCCTCCCATACACTGTTACAGCATTCCGGTTCTCTCATAGAAAAGATAAAAACACAGATTAGATTATATGTAACACACACATACATACATACATACATATACATACAAGCATGCATACATATGCAGCCATATGTTGAAATTCAACGAATTTTTTTTTGATTTTTTTATTCTGCATCAGAGAAAAAATTATTCGAGTTCAACATTGAAATCCTGGTGGCAAGATAGTTGATAAGGAAGGAGAGAGAGAGAGAGAAAGAGAATTTTTACATACATTCAGAGTTTCAAATAACATGTGCATGTATGTATGTAGTATGTATGAGTAGGTAGCAGATATGAAAATGTATGAGTTGCGTTTGTATGTATGTATGTACGAGTAAGCAATGTGTACCGTTTTTTTTTGTTTCGAATGTATTTCAGCGGTTTTTACCCCACTAATCAAAAGTTGACTTCAACTTTATTTTATACTTGAATATAACTTACAGTGCTTAAATTTATCCATGGTTATACGAGGGTGGTTAACGAAATTTATAAAATTTCTTTCCTTTCTTTCTATTTAAAGATGTATCGAAAACAATTTGTTGAGAAGTTACCTCTACGGATTTTGGAAAGCCTGTTTAACTCTCAAGCTCCATATGGGACTGTCTGTAGAAGTAAGAAAAATAAGGTTACCAGGTAACAGGCCATGATGGGTTCCACTTCATGTGGGAATTTTTAGGCAATGAGCAAGTAGACGAGCCTACAAGGATGTTAGCTGTCACGCCGCTGATAGAAACAGAATCCTTCTATGGAGTGATGCACGGTGTTTGGAAAGGTAGGATAAAGATGGCAAAGACTTTTCTCAAACCAAGTGGGTTTGAGCAAATACAATTTTTTATTGGGAAACTACAATAAGAAGATATCCGAGTTGTGCATCAGACTATCCAGGAACAACTTGAGGTTGGTAATCAATGTCTTAACAAGAAACTGTAGTAAACTTTTGCAATATGGCAGTTATTTCCGGTCCAACCTGTGAATTCTGTGGCGATGAGAATGAATCATTATTTCACCAGATCCCCAACACCAATATCGAAACTAAATAGAATGGAACTACTTTTTAATCGTGCACATCGAGGACATAATTGATTGATGATTATTGCAGTACAATTAAAGATTTTTAATTTTTAAACATTGGTAATGGTTTCCTTGGGTAGTGGGCTCCTTTCATGCTGTGAATTATTTTGGAATAAATAAAATGTTTATGGGGAGAAGTAAGAGAGGGTTGTTGTTGTTGTTGTAACAGTTCTGATGTTGTCTCCGGAAGTATCTCCCTTGGGAAAAAACTTCCGGTTGATACAGCTTTCGCTGGGTTGACAATCCTTGGCTGATGATGAGTCGGGTCGTTCCGGAGCGAAGATTCGATTGTCGTGGGAACGAGTAAGAGAGGATTGTTTTAACTGATATTAGATTTGAATCTGTTTATATTGTAACTCTGTATTGTAACAAACTTCTGTAGCAAGAGAGTTCCATATACGCATAGTGTGATTTACGGACGAAATCTCTCTGTAAGGATTTGTGAAATTCCTTAGTCAATCGACTATGAGTGCATGTGCTTCGTATTGCAGAAGTGTATTACGGGTTTCCTTTGTTTTCCATGAGCACATTGGATACGCTACTGTCACCCTCTTCTGTAGGCAATTGGCAAGTATGAAAACACATTAAGGCATTGATCAAGAAATACAAGCATATTTGTGAGATTAGGTTAGGTTAGGTTAGAGGACGTGTACTTGTCAATTAAGACAAGTACACTACCCGGAGGTCGAATTGACCCATTGTACAACGTCCTAGTTTCTCACACCACTTATGTTGTGTGTGTTAATTTTATACATGAGTGGTGGGACCTACAATTTAAAGTCGACTCTGAATGACAGATTTTTATTTATTAAGAAACTTTTCATGGCAATTTTTATTTACTCTCAGAGTTTTTGCCAGAAATCTACTGAGAGGAAGTCGCCGACGAAATACTTTTTGTATTTTGTTTTGATGTCTGGCCAGGGGCTCGAACCCTGGCTTTGCGTCCAATAAGCCAACACACTACCTACTAGACTACGGCGACTTCAAAAGGAGATTAAATGAAGTGAACTATTTCTTGCAACGTTTTAAGAAACTGCGGGAAAAAGACGCTTCTCTCGATCAAATATGTACACATTAGAGCGAGCATCGCATTTAAGATTCTTGCTTAGAATATCGGGTACTTCTGGCTACAAATCCTGCGCTTATTAGTCAATAAGTTACTATAAGCATTGGAAATAGAACAGACCTTGTGATACCGCTGAATTTAAACTGAACTTATCTTTATTTACTGAATTTGTCTGCAAGCACTTTAATCCCTACCAACCACTCCCACCTTTCTTACTCGGAAAATTACTGAAATTTTAGTGTGAGTTCGTGTCCCATCGAGATACGTTCAAACTATTGCTTTCCTATTATTATGTAACCATCCTCGTAAATATAATTTTTCACAACAAAATATTTAAGTTTTCTAAGTTTTCCCTTCATTTTACACTAAAAACTTAAAGAGAAAGAGAGAGAAAATTTGTTGTTGTTGTTGCTGTTTCATATGCATATTACTTTGTTGTTGTTTTTTTTCGTTTTAGATGGTGTTGAACTTTTATACTCTTGGATGGAGCAGATATCCTTACGGATCGTTTGCTGTTTTTGACTGCTCGAGGCAATTGCTTTATTAAGAGTTTCTGCTTCGTTTGCATTTGCTGTGCTGTGATTCAAAAAAGCCCAGCTCGTTTCCTGTTTTAGTTGTTGTTGTTGTTGTTGTTGCTACACTTTTAGTTTCTTTTTTCTAATGGATTTCAACCAAAAAAAAGAAAAGAAAATTATAAAAAATATTTTAAAGAGAAGTAGAAATCAAAATATACTACTCCTGCTTAGAAAGAGAGATGTTGTACGAGTACAATGCGAATGTAAAAATTTTAACTTGATTTTCATATTAGAAATACAGGGTGGTGTTACACACACTGTCACATACTATGTATGGTATGTAAGTGTATCCATGTATGGCAGGCCATAAATACTGAGATATTAAAATGATATACCCTCGTAACGTACAGATAACTAAAGCAGAGGGCGTTGATGGTCGTGGTTGAATTCAGGAATTTGTTAGCGAAACGGCTGTGTATGCTTTCGAAAAAAAACAGGACTCGTGGTTTTTTTATATTAAAACTTATTTGCTTATTTTGTTGCATTCTTTCTGTTGCTGTTGTTGTTGTTGCGAGTTGAAATTTAAATTAAATTTTATACCTGACCGAGCTTGGTGTTAAGGGATCCGTGTACTGTACTAAGCCAGGAGGCAGAGAGAGAGAGAGAGTGTTACACCACCCCTGACTGATTATGTCATGTGTGCCATTTTTCTGATGCTGGCCATTCATTATTTATGGCATTACATATGTACATATGTACATACATGTGTATGCAATGTTTTGGATTTTACATTGAAATCTATTTCTATTTCTATTTCGATCTTAATTTCGATTTTTTTTTTGAATCTGCATTTACTGTTGAAATGCATGTGGGAATTATTAATCCTTAGCGCATGTATGTAGTATTCTTTTGTTCTCTCTGTGTGTGTGTGTGTGTGTGTTTCTGTAAATCCTTATTGATTTAAAATTTTATTTTGTTCTGCTGCCTTTAATGCCATGGCAACTTTTTTCTCTCTCGTTTTCTGTTTTTTGTGTATTTCAACAATGAAGCTCTTATAACTGAAAGGAGATCATATTTTCATAGTAACTCTGTTGTATCGTGTAGATTATTTTCATTTTTCATATTCGTTTGTAATTTGTTTTTAATTTTTCCTCTTCTTTTTATTGAGTTGTACAGTTTTGTGGAAATTCTTATTGAATTTTATGGTAGAAAGCCTAATATTTTAGGAGTTTCTTTGAAATTGTGTTGAACGAAATATGGTTTTTAGGTCATATCTATTGCCGTAGTCTGGAGGGTAGTGTGTGGGCTTATTAGACAAGAAGCTGTGGTTCAAGCCCTGACTCAGATATCGAGAACAAATCGACTTCCTCTAAGTAGCCTTCTGGCAAATAGTCTGAGTGCAAGTAAAATTGCCATGAAGTGTTCCTTAAAAATCTGTCGTTCGGAGTCGACTTTAACCTGTAGGTCTCACCACAAATGGATGAAATTATCCCACATAACATGGGTGGTGTGAGAAGCTAGGTCGTACTCCGGATTGTAACCAAGTATGTATGTATGTTATGTAGTCTAGTAGGTAGTGTATTGGTTGCCGCGCTTCAAACCCCGACTCAGCCAACTCCAACTAAACGAAAAATGAAAACAAATTCTTCCGGTGAATTCATTCCAGCGGCCTTCTGACAAATACTCTGAGAGTAATAATAATACTAATGAGAGTAATGAAAAGTTTCTCAAAAGTCAGTCGTTCGGAGTTGACATTAAACCGTAAGTCCCATCACTCATTTACAAAATACACAGCATAAGTAGTGTCAGAAGCTACATTGTAATCTTGACTAAAGGGTTGTAAGTAAGGTTGTGGCTTAACTAAAGGGTCCGCCAAATAACTTTTTTTTTGAAAATGCTTTAAAAAAAAAACTACTGAATATTTTCTCGAATTTCTTTTTTTATTTGAAAGTACAATCCTTCCGGTTAATAATGGAAAATAAGTTCATTCAAATGGCTGCCTCGGCTGGCCATGCAGTAGCCTACACCAGAAGATGCCGATTTTGGCAAAAAATCATCTTTTCAGATGAAGCTCATTTTGATCTTAGCGGGTATGTAAACAAGCAAACTTGTCGCATTTGGGGCACAGACCCCCCAAACGCATACTTTGAAAAGCCGACGCACCCAAAACGAGTCACTGTTTGGTGCGGATTTTGGTCCAGAAGCATAATTGGGCCATTTTTTTTCGAAAATGTGCAAGGAGTGGCCGTTACGGTCAATGGCGATCGTTATCAGGCCATGTTGAACGAATTTTTGTTCACAAAAATTGAAGAGGAGGATATTGGCAACATTTGATATCAACAGGACGGCGCTACGTGCCAAACAGCCGAAGCTACACTCGATGTTTTGCGCCCTGTTTTTGAAATTCGCATTATCAGACGCAGAGCTGATGTCGTTTGGTCACCTCGGAGCTGCGATTTAACACCGTTGGACTATTATTTGTGGGGTGCCGTCAAAGATAAGTGTTACGCCGACAAGCCAGATACAATTGACGCTTTAAAGGACAATATTCGTGAAGCCATTGGTGAAGTACAGCTGCACACAATCGATAATGTGCTTAAAAATTAGACCGATCGTGAAGGCTACTGCATGGCCAGCCGAGGCAGCCATTTGAATGAAATTATTTTCCATTATTAACCGGAAAGATTGTACTTTCAAATAAAAATAGAAATTTGAGAAAATATTCAGTAGTTTTTTTTAAAGCATTTTCAAAACAAAAGTTATTTGGCGGACCCTTTATAAATGGGACTCTATTCCTCGCTATGAATACAAAGCCTTTCCAATCATTGATAGGTGACAGTAATATTTGCAGGCAATTTCCGAAACAGTTTGGTGGAACAGGATCAATTTTAATATGCCAAGGACACAATATTATTTTATTAGGAATTCAAAAGCTTTTGATGTTCTGAGTTAGAAAATTCTCTGTAACGAGCATATTTTTCAAGTCCCCCAATAATAAAAATCAAAATTTTTATTTTTTTACAATTTAAATGGAAATCATTCCCACACCTAAACCTACGTATGCATATTTTGAATTGATTGACTTTTTATTTCGTTTGATTTTAATTTTAATTTTATTTTCTGCAAGTACATTGGAATTTTATTGATGTGGTGCGGTGATGATGGTGGTGATGGCAGGTCATTGCGGTTGACAGCAGTTTCTAATTAAAATGTATTTAAATTTCCAATGACATTGAAAACCACACAGCAACAATAAGAAGAAAATTAATATGAAAATGAATTGTTCTTTTAAATTTAAATGGTTATTCTGTGTGAATACCATTCTTTATTTATGAAAAGTTGACAATTAAAAAAAGAATTCTTTTGAAAGTTTTCTCAAAATCAATACAATTAAAGTAAAGTGCGGAATGGTCCAATTACGTTTTACAGACCAACGTAACTGCGTGAGATGAATAAATTTCTCCTACAGGCAGAAAAGTATTATTTTAACGAGTTTCTTGGCAATTGAAAAACGTAATTTTTCCCCTTCTTATCTTATCAATTAACTGCTTTCTATTAAACTTAAAAACAATTTTCTTTAAAAGGAAAAAATCCTTAAAAACAATTCAATGAACTGTTATTAATTGTTCAAAAAGGAAATTGTTCATCAACAGATGTCTTCAACAATTCCGCAACAATTTGTGCGAATTTTTGAAATGTTCAAGAGTTTTTAAAAGGGGGATGTTAAAAAAGTTTTTCGAAGAAAGAAAAACTAAAAATGCATGCAAAAAAATATTATGACATATTACAACACAGTAAATTTTAATTAATATTGAAGCAAGTATACAAAGAAATTTTGCCTTAGATCGTTAGCAAAAGTGGCTTCAGTTCATGTGCATCCAATAAGGAGATCCTGATAACTGACGTCTGAGATTGTGTTATAACACGATACTGAATAAGCGATATTTAAGACGAGACGTAAATCTGGTGTTGGTTTTACTTCCAAACAGTTTACCGGCAAGAATTTCCTTGATTCACTGCACTACACTACGTTAATAACAAACTTACAACAAAAAAAAGCATTTCTTGATCGTTACTCAAGCCAAGGTTGTTTTGATGAGAATTTGAACTTCATGGAATACGTGGAGTAACGCTTAAAAAAGGAAAAGGAGTGCGAAGTCTCCAGCAAATTCGTAATTGGTCATTACAACCCTTCAGTCAGGATTACGGCCTAGCTTCTCACACCACTTATGTTGTGTGCGTTATTTTTTATACATGAGTGGTGGGACCTACAGTTTAAAGTGGACTCCGAACGACAGGTTTTTGAGAAACTTTTCATGGCAATTTTAGTTACACTCAGAGTTTTTGCCAGAAATCTACTGAGAAGAAGTCGCCAAAAAAATATTTTTTCATATTTCGTTTTAATGTCTGGTCTGGGGCTCGAACCCTGGCTTTACGTCTAATAAGACAACACACTACCTACTAGACTACGGCGACTTCAAAGTCTCCAGCAAATTCTTTAAAAGAGACTCGATGGTTCCACATACCAATTTTTCTCACTTCTTGTCACCATCATGACTTCGATAATAGAACGGTTCGCACTCTAACAAGATTTCTAACGGTACGGCTATTGGCAATTTCGCTGTCAATCTCGGCCTGCTCCACCAGGATTACTGCAGAAGCTGCCATGATGTAGAGGAAGCGGAATCCAGTACAATACCTTTTATGCGAGTGCCCTGCACTTCAGAACAGATGTCATCGTGAGAAGACGTTTGAAGATCTGGGCATGGTGCCAATGAACTGGCCGGTTTCATTCGAAGGAGAGGGGGTGTTTTAAACCCACCGTTAATGGATCATGACAAGGTAGCTTACCTCACATTAGGTAACACAATGGCCCATATGGCCACCGAGTGAACTTGCCTGTGAATGGCAAGCTACCCTCACACCTAACCTAGACAATCATCATCATCATCATTATTATGGCTTGTTTGGCCATTTCTGAGATGCTCTATATATTAGCTCTTTATGTTAATTAACTATTCAGTATTATTCTCTGGCATTTAACCTCCATTTTTTTTACCAAAGACATCATTCTTTGGTATTATCTCACTCAGGAGTCCAATATTATTTTATAGTTTTCTCTTTCTTGTAAATAATAGTATTGTGAACTTGCCCAGGTTTATACTCAAACCCGCTGACATGCGTCAAAGACTTACAATCCTAAGATCCTTTTAATTGATGTGGCAAAGAATATCTTCAAATGTTTCTTCAGCCATCAGGACTATGTTATGTGCATATCCTTGTCAAACGATGCCAGCCTCAGATGGTTTTGCCAGGTATTCATCCGTAACCAGACATCACGTTAGTGATGAAAAGACTCCACTCTGTGAGTATCCCTTAGTTGTCGGGACTGTTATTAGCTCATTTCCTGTGTATGTTTCCACAGTTCGTGGGTACAGTAATCTCTCGATTTACGTCGCAGTTGGTTCCAAAAAAAGGAAACATAAATCGAATGACGACGCCAATTGAAGTTAAAGGGAACAAAAAATTTGACGACGTAAATCGAAACAACGTTAATCGAGGCGACGTAAACCGAAGGATTACTGTATAAGATCTATGCCATAAATTTGTATGTTAAAGTTTCTATACCTTTCCTATCCAATAACCTACACACATACGGCTAACTCCTGGTTTCCACTAAAATCTACAAGAGCTGTCTCTGTAGATTTGTTAGCTCTACAGGCATGTTTTTTCAGGGCTGCTAATATCCTCTCAAATATCCCACATCTTACATAGTTGTGCACAACTCTCTCAAGCGTTTTCTAGCAGAATATTAATGCGAATATTAAGCATTAAATTTTAAATATTATTCGCCTTTAATTTTAACAACCCACTCCACTTTAATTTTCCTAAGAACCCATTCCATCTCTTTACCCCTGTACATGTACATTCAATTATTCCTCCATTAA
Organism: Sarcophaga carnaria; assembly: GCA_958299815.1. NCBI lineage: Eukaryota > Metazoa > Arthropoda > Insecta > Diptera > Sarcophagidae > Sarcophaga > Sarcophaga carnaria. The sequence goes on from OY283152.1 coordinate 22,599,603, forward strand.
TATAAATTCTTTTTTTTTTTAGCAAATGATTGAAATGAAATATAATTTCCAAGAATTATTGAAAAGCACTTTCAGCAGAAATCTTTAAGAACAAATTATTGCAATATTTCTCACTCATTTCAAATGAAATCAAATTCAATGTGTATGGCAATATTGCGAAAATAAAATGAAAAAAAAAGGAAATAACAAATTGGTACAAAACAGGGTTTCCAGTATGATTCGATATGAAATTATTTTCCATTTTTTGTTGTTCCTTTTTTTACTGTTCATTTCAACCTCGACCCCTTGCCCTTCTTATGCTATTCACAATCTCATGCTCTTGCACATTTTATTTTAGTATTGATGCCTTTGAAGTACAACAATATTTTTTAATTAAATCCAAAGGCAATAATGATACAACAACAACGACAACGACAACATAATAACAACAATTACATAACGTGCCGTTGTCGTATATACAGACCTTTAACTGGATGTGTGTAAGTGTGTGCGTGAATAACTGATAAAAGGATCTGAGTGAGTATGAGTTTGAGTGAATGCGTGAAATGTTAAAAGAATTTATTTTTGAATGCCTAGGCGAAGCGTTAAAGCGATTCGTGAATTGAAACCAATTAAATTGATTGCCTCAAGTCCTTGTTACAACTATTATCCTGTATTCTCTGCATAACAATAGATGAACGTCAAGGGGTGCCTGTCTTAAACAGGTAGAATTAGTGGAGATTTGGGGATTTATTAAAGAACATATAAAGGGGATCACCAAATACTCAGAATTTTCTTTAGATTTCTTTAATTTCATTAGTTCTTTACACAAGGTGGCATAGGTAGTGTAGTAAGTATTGCTGCGAAGACAAATTAAACACTTACTATGATTTCTGGAAGCATGAGGAGGAAACAACAGAAGCACGTTAAAAAAGCACAACAAAGAAAATTATTAGAATATACTAGAAGAGAAACACGCAAAGAAATATTAAATAACAATAACAAATCAACAGCTTCTGTTCTGGAAGTTGCCAGAATAAAAGTAAATCAGGTATAAATGGAGAAAAAGATATAGTTTGGCATGGAAATCGTAAAATAAGTTGAGTTGTATATTCTACTGAAGCTGGACTATGTATATACTGCAATACTGCGAACCATGTAAGTTTCTTGTAATTCCTTCTGCTGACTTTAGTTTTCCATCTATAGACTTTTCATGTAATGATACAAAGGTGTCTGGTAATGCTATTGAGGTGCACACCAATGTCCCCATACTACTGTGGTATTCATTAAGACTTTTAACATTAGAATTAATTAATAAAGGCACAGTGCTTGTTGGGTGAAAAGAGTTTACCTGAAAATTTCCTGACTTACGTGGACAGTTAAACTGCAATTCAGTTCCTTAGATACGTGCTGCCTTCAGCCATAACTGCCGTGAATTTCGTTGAGAAATTTCGGATCATAAGAGATCGACTTTTATATGAATTCGTGGACATTTGGACATCATCTGAAAATTTATTGCTGACTGAACAGACCGAAGCTGCAAAATAACTCACAAACTCTAAATTGTTACAGGATACAGATGTTGCGATTGCCCCAGTTAAACTGGATATTCTGTGATCATTGTACAGAAAACCTCAACATCGTTTGCAGCATAAGGGACACGCCCAATACTGCTATGTTCTGCTGGACTGATATGGATTAGAAGAGGACTGACAGTCTGTTTTGATTTTAATGTTCTTAGAGGACACCACCCTATTAAAAGCCACATTGAAAGTTTTGGTGATGGAATGCCTTCAGGAGATGGGAGCCTGTGGAGGACGAAGAGTGTTTGACACTTATTATGAAGAGACTTCATATTTTGTTTGAGCTCTCCATACTAAAGTTCAGTGTAATAACGAGTTGTGGGGACTGTTTGATTCCTGGGTTGAATATTGATTTGTGTTATCACAGTGGGCCGAATCTCTAGCATAAGTGATACCATATTTCTCAAAGAGCATCCGCCATCTAACTTTGCTTCCACTGAGAATTGAACTTACATTAAAACAAAATCATTAGCCATAAATATTTGACAGAAGTCATGTCGTTTGGTTATACTTAAATATCGGATGCACTTAGGTTGTTAACGCAAACACTGGAGCCGGAACTAGTGAAGATTAAAGGTTACATACATACATACATAATTGGTCATTACAACCCTTCAGTCAGGATTACGACTTAGTTTCTCACACCACTTATGTTGTGTGTGTTAATTTTATACATGAGTGGTGGCACCTACAGTTTAAAGTCGACTCCGAACGACAGATTTTTGAGAAACTTTTCATGGCAATTTTTATTTACTCTCAGAGTTTTTGCCAGAAATCTGCTGAGAGAAAGTCGCCGAAGAAATACTTTTTGTATTTTGTTTTGATGTCTGACATGGGGCTCGAACCCTGGCTTTACATCTAATAAGCCAACACACTACCTACTAGACTATGGCGCCTACGAAGATTAAAGGTTATTCCCCAATTATTCGGTTCTGTTTTTAAATCTTTTGTGGTTAAAGTTTTATTTTGTGAAGTTTCATGTGTTCCATACAATAAATTTCTCAACTCATGATTACATAGTTTTACAGAACTGCTCGTGAAATTATAGTGTAGAGTACAGTACAGTATATACAATATGGGTATAGAAGTTATGTGCGAATTGAAAAGGGAAAGGAATGAAAGAGCATTCTCGGTATGTGATGCTAATTAAAGTTCACTGTTTCTGCTTTAGGACCAGAAATAAATGTACACGACTGTGTAACTGTCTGTCTGTCTGTCTGTTGTGCTCTGTGCAAGTATGCGAATTTATTTCAATTATTTTTTTTAATTCTTTTCAGTTTAATTTTTTTTACTTTTTTGTGTTGGAATTAAAATAAAAAATTAAATTTATTTTCCTACTACAACAAAAAAAGAACAACGTTATGTACTCTCGCGTATTGAAACAAAAAAAAAACGAAAAAAGCCTCAAATAAAACTTGGAACGTGCAAATTAGCATCGAATACAACGGAATGATGATGATGATGCATGCAAGCAGTGCAGAGGATGTTGAACAGGCAAATGAAATTTTTGTAAGCCAATTAGATATGCTAATGAAATTTGGAAGTATTTTTTTTTTAGAAATTTCTGTTAAAATGCAAATACTTGACAGTTTGGTACTCCTACAAAACACTACAAAGAGGAGTGAGTGTTGCCAGCTGAGGTTATGAATTTAATGTCAAATCAAATCATATCAAAAAAACGACAACATAAAACAAATAATTTTTTAAATTAAACAAATACTTGTTTAATGTGCTACGCTACCATAAGTAGAAGTGATGGCTGTGCTCATTGAGTTTCATAAAAAGTTTTCATTTTTTTTGCATAAATTTGAAAACAACTTCAATTCCATCTGTTAGATGTGTTGACACATTTAAGTACCGCTTGAGATTTCAGGCAAATGTTGCCATTGTGCGTGAGTTTATTTTATTCAAATCCAAAACAAAAATAATAAAAAACAACAACAACAAAAAAATAAGCAAAAAAAAGTTGTTAAAAACTTTTTATTTTCGTTGTGTATTGTATTTGTTTTTCGGAATTGTTTTTTTGAATGCCTGAAAGTAAGTTTTTTCTTTGTTGTAAATCCCATAAACATAGAAAAACAAAACGAAAAACTTGTAAAACCACCATTAAAAATGGAAACACAAGGAACAAATTTATAATAGAATCGGGGGTGTAGTAAAAAGAAATCCATGTATTCTAAATTTTATTGCGCTTATCTCTTATACATGCTTAAAGTGTTTACAAAACTCCTTTATATTAAATTGAATTTTTCACCTCCATATACAGAAACAAGCGGTAATCACTAGGCACTAGCTCTGCATGATAATAATCAAGTTAGGTTCGGTTAGGTTAGCGTGGTAGCTTTAATTTGCCAAAAAGCTCACTTGAGCACGCATAGCGGCCCGTTGTGATGCCACAGGTGAACGCAGCGTCTGTACTGACCAAGTTTATCCGATCCAAGGAGGGGGAAATTGGTCAGCGCAAGGGCTGCACTAATAATCAAGTGGATGCCTAAGCATTTTTCAATCAAGCTGCAATATTGCTATTTGAGGGCCATTCTTCAGTTGAAACTTTAGATCCTATTTGAGAGACTCAAGAAGAAGAAGAAGCGTAGGACATGCAAGCATGTCACTATTAAAAAAAAAAACAAGACTACGACCCGTCAGTAAATTGCTGAATTTGAAAATTACTGTCAAAGAAATTTTGTGAATTTTCCTTTAAAATCAAATGCCTTAAGTCGTCTCCAGACGACCCTGAGGTTTGAACAGTGGACTCATGTCTAATAAGCCAACACCCTACCTACTAGACTACGGTGACTAGTATATGCCTTCTACAAAGAATTTCCGTCCAAAGAGTATACATATGCTTTTAGGCCATCAAACCTTTTCATCAAAGTTCTTATGTAGTTTCTTACACCACCCATGCTGCGTATAGTAATTTTATCTGTGAATGGCGGAATCCACAGTTAAATGTTGTCTCCAAAATATAGATTTGGGAAATTCTTATCATGTCCATTACATACTCTCAAAGCTTTTACCAGGAGACAACTGAGTGGGAGTAGTCGAATGATATATTTTGCTTATCGTTGTTTAGTAAGTCAACACTTGCCATGGGAAGCCATATTATTTTTTTCTTCGAGTGTTGTGGGCCTCCAGCTGTTTTTTGCCATCCGCAGCAATTCTTGTTCCTAGTAATAGCATGATCACTCCATTTTTACATTCTGCGTTTCCTTTCTTTCAGTATGGGCTCCTTATTATGTTCCAGTGACAAATGCGTGCGAGCTATAATTCGATTGCACACATAACATAACATAATTGACCTTTACAAACCTTCAGTCAAGATTACGACCTAGTTTCTCTCACCAGTTATGTTGTGTTTGTTAATTTAATACATAAGAGGTGGGATCTACAGTTTAAAGTCCGATGACCGATCAACTTTTCATGGCAATTTTTTATTTACTTTCGGAGTGTTTGCCAGAAATCTGCTGAGAGGAAGTTGGCGAAGAAATATTTTTTCATATTTCGTTTTGTTCGAGTTGACTGACCTGAGGTTTGAACACACTATCTACTAGACTATGGTGACTTTTGTAATTCAACTATTCCACTCTATTCGACTACTATTCACAACTGGTCGGGTTTCACTTCAGTGCAGCAGAATTTTGCTCGTGCGTGGTTTATTCTAAGCTTGGTTTCTCTCGATAAAGTTTGAGTTTTTCCATACCAACCGTAATCAATCGAACGCCCACGCCTTGTTGAGCCTGGTGTTAGCACTTGCTTCTCCTTTGCCATTCATCGCTATTATACTGCATATGTAGTAGCAGCCATTTATTTATGCGACTAGTTGGACTTGTACAATAATGGATTCCGTTTGCCTCTAAGCTTTCCTTGTTAAAGAACTTGTGAGAGGATAGACAAATACAATATTATCTGCATAATCACAACACTCGAGGGAAACATAAGAACTCTGTCTGTGAATCTCATAGTTTAACTAAACACTTGCCATTCCCGTAAAGAATTCAAGTGGGACCCTTTCGCTTGATGTTGGTTTTCTTTAGAAAAGTATATGATATGGGCTTGTGAAAGGCTTCGAACCTAGTATACTAGGCTTTGCATTTGTCAAATAAGTTAATCTCACCATATCCTACACAGAAGTTATCCTTACAATAATCTTAAGTTTTTAAACTCACCAATTATTCATAAAAATTTTTTTATTATAAATTCGTACTCCTTCTGCACGAAAACCAATAAATATTGAAAAAGAACAAGAGTAAAAATGTCAAAAATGTCAAAACAATAACATTAACAAAACAAAACAAAAAAAAATAGTGCTCGAATACTTGTATCAATAAAATACTCATAAAAAAATTACTCAAACATCACGTACTTGATACAGCCGATAGTAAAAATTCGAAAATTTTTTTTATTCACAGAAACGTATTCGTTTTGTTTGGTTGTTTGTATTTCAATAAAATTTTAATTAAATTTTTATTTTTATTAACAAGTATTTGTTGTCATTTAATTTTTATTGAAAATGTCACGTATGTAGTACGCAAATAAACACTGAACTACTAATGGATGTACAGAGGCGTATAATATTTAAAAAAAAGAATCCTGAAATGTTTTAAAAGCCTTAAATTGTTTTTTTTTGTTTTGAAATGTATTTTTTAAATAAATATCGGACGTTAGAAGTGATTTCAAGAGGATTAGCTTGAGCCAGTAATAAAATGCAAAAAAAATTCTAATGTTTCCTCAGCTTAAGTGCACGGTATCGTGAACAATACTGGAAATTTAGTCTTTGATAGGCTAAATAAACCTGATGCTTAACTGCCTTATTAGAATTTTGATGAAAGGTTTTGTAGCCATTTTTTTCACTTAAAACTGAGGTAAATTGTGCCCTGTTAACGGTGGAGTAGATAACAAAGGCCTAGAAATCTACGCATTATATCAATAATTATGGGTCACTGTCTCATCGGTGTTCTTAGCGGAGGAAATATAGCCAAGAAACAGCAAAATACCCTCTTTACAGTTACTCTCACGTACTCACGTCTGTGGGTGCCGGTATGAATATTAAACATTAAAAAAGATTTAAGCGTAATGAGGGTTAATGGTTCAATGCTTTTAGCCTACACCTTGAATTTTTGTCAAGAAATTTATTACAACTCGTGCTTGAAAGCAACGCTGTAAGTGAGATTGTTTAGATTAACTCATGCCTGTACTACAGCCACTATGGGTCTGTTTTTGGCACCCAATGGTTTGAGTAGGAATATGACTTTGAGCAACCTGTAGATAAATCCTGTAATGGTTTCACTCCTGTACAACAGAGTAGACTTTGTCGGAACATGGATTATACTAAGCTTAGTTCATCTGTTTATTTTTGAGATTCTCTATTCGGGTGTCCTTGCTTTGTTGAGCCTAAATGGCATGAGCTATTTATGTAGTCGACTAGTAGGACTTATAGCCGTAGATCGAGCTTTTTATCAAAAATGATACATTTCAATTTTCAAGACGATATAACTTTAATTCAGAAAAAGTTGGATGCCTGATATTTTTATAATTCGTTAGTATTATTATCGCCATTATTTTAAATGAAATAAAATAAGAAAATTTCAAACAGGGGTTACAAAATTCAAAATCATTTTTGATACATACGACTTTCCTAGAAATTTTTTGGTGTCGTGAATGTAATTTATTTAAGATTTCAAAGATTTTGTGAAGTTTTATCGTAAATAATACATTATTTATGTTATTTGAGAAGGAATTGAAATAAATTTATATTCTTGATATATTCTTGATATTGATTGAAGTAGTCGTAGTCTAGTATGTAGCGTGTTACCTTATTAGACGTCAGACCAAGGTTCAAACCTCAGATCAGACATTTCCAATTTATAACGAAAGGTTCTAAAGACCGATTATATATTAATTATATATTTAATATTCCTGCTGCTAAAGACTTTGAAAAAGAAGAAAATATAAGCTCGTCTTATGAACAGGAGAAAGTATTGACAGCAACAAACATGACAACAGGATGTTTATCGCCAAAGATGTTACTATTTAAAACACAACAAACTGCGTTTAGTAGTTTGGGATGAAAAAATCTAGTAGTTTCTTACTGCTCTTCTCATATTTATCTCACGTGACAGACAACTATTAGAAGAATGTGTTTCGTCCCATGTTTTATTACAGATCATAATATTTCGGTCAACTACTTACGTATGAGATAACAGAATCATTCGCTTTGATAATATATATTTACATCTATTACGCCTTTTCGAAAAATGAGCTGAAAGTCTTGCAAACTTTAATAATCATGCTTGAAGCCTTTTTTGAAATTCGAATGAAAATGATTTTTTTTCTAAAAAAAATTTATATTTGTCTTAATTTTTTGTTAGAAAATTTTAACCATTTTCATAAAACTTTTATCCCACAACTTGTAGTTTTATGTAATAAATAATACTGTATAAATAGTTTGGGATTATCTATTATACTTTCAGAGCAGCCCATATATCCTTTTTTAAGATTTTTAAAAATTTAATTTTTTCTTCGTCTAAAAGGTAAGAAAATTAATGAAAATATATTTAAATAATGATGCTTATGTTTTATGCTCCTTTTTGGTATATTTTCATCTCAAACTAAATTTTTTCAAAAACTTTTTAGTTTTATTGTGGAAAATGAAAATTACCTCAAGCGATTTTAATAGAAATTTGATACTTAATGGTGGAATACTTACAGTGATTGTTAGGGAAATTAATTTAAGGATATTTGTATATATAAATCAAGCTTCATAAAGAGATTTACGGAGTAATGCTTGGTATTGATTTATGTTTTCTTTCCTTTTGTTTTGTTTTATCACCTTTTCAACTCATATTTAATTTTGTCCCTGTAGATTAGTAACTAATTGAATTTGATGGTCGTTATAAATTTCGTGGTCCACCGAAGTCGAATTGGCAGTTTTAGATTCAAGTACATGCTACGTGAGTAGCAACTACCTACAGCAGTATTTGGGGAAACCCGTATCCGGGAAACCAGAGGGGAATCAAAAAGAGAAAATTGTTATTGACATAATCGATGTTCTATTGCAACGTTGACAACAAATATTTCTAACGAATCACAAGAATGGTTTGTACCATCGGGTTTCAGCCAGCCCTCAACTGAGAGTGTTACTGATGCGAGTGACAATAAGCTGTCCTATCTAAGCAATTGGAAAATTATAAATCGCCACAAAGCAGGGTGCTAGACGTCAAATTATTACCATTTAGAAAGAAATGAAACCAAGTATAGACATGAAGTGCTTGATTTTTATGTAAAAAATCATGCCAATGTCTATACATACATAATTGGTCATTACAACCCTTCAGTCAGGATTACGACCTAGTTTCTCACACCATTTATGTTGTGTGTGTTAACTTGTATACATGAGTAGCGGGACCTACAGTTTAAAGTCGACTCCGGAGAACAGATTTTTGAGAAACTTTTCATGGCAATTTTATTTGCTCTCAGAGTTTTTGCCAGAAATCTCCTGAGAGGAAGTCGCCGAAGAAATACTTTTTGTATTTTATTTTGATGTCTGGCCTGGGGCTCGAACCCTGGCTTTTCGTCTAATAAGCTAACACACTACCTACTAGACCACGGCGACTTGCCATGCCAATGTTCATCATGTCATAAATTTTGGCACAAATTTCATAAAAGTGATAATAATAATGTAAATAAATAATAAATAAATAGTTTTATTAAAATGAATTAAAATATTAAAATTTTTTAACAAAATCTATCAATAATCGTGACAATTCCATGTACTACAAGTGTGTATCAAAAGTGATACATAAGCTAGAATTATGAAGTTTTTTTAAGGCTCGATCTAGAGAGTGATGTTCTCGATAGAGTGATGTTCTTCGTGTTTACATTGTTTATCCTCATGACTTTTGTTTTTCTCTAAACTTTCCAGATTTTTTAGTTTTACTATCATGTTAGACATCTCGAGTGGGCGTTAAAGGCTTCATCTGATTCCGTTTTTCCCAGAAAGAAACAGTAGGACGGTAAGCAATTGGGTGGAAGATATTATCATTGTTTTATTCTGTTGTTACGGTTGATAGGTATTCCTATTATGAACTTATCTATCTGGGACATATTCTCCTAACTAGTGAAGATTATATACTAGGACCTGCTTCAGTGGGATAATCATATGGTTAGCTGAGGAATTCTGTTTAATGAAACCGAAACAAAGCAAAAAACAAAATTCGAATACCAATATAAAGGGTCCGCCAAATAACTTTTTTTTTTGAAAATGCTTTAAAAAAAAACTACTGAATATTTTCTCAAATTTCTTTTTTTATTTTAAAGTACAATCCTTCCGGTTAATAATGGAAAATAATTTCATTCAAATGGCTGCTTCGGCTGGCCATGCAGTAGCCTACACCAGAAGATGCCGATTTTAGCAAAAAAATCATCTTTTCATATGAAGCTCATTTTGATCTTGGCGGGTATGTAAACAAGGAAAATTGTCGCATTTGGGGCACAGAAAACCCGCACGCATACATTGAAAAGCCGACGCACCCAAAACGAGTCTCTGTTTGGTGCGGATTTTGGTTCAGAGGCGTGATTTGGCCATTTTTCTTCGAAAATGAGTAAGGAATGGCGATCGTTATCGGGCCATGTTGAACGAATTTTTGTTCACAAAAATTGAAGAGGAGGATATTGGCAACATTTGGTTTCACGGCGCTATGTGCCCCACAGCCGAAGCTACACTCGATGTTTTGCGCCCTGTTTTTGAAGATCGCATTATCAGCCGCAGAGCTGATGTCGTTTGGCCACCTCGTAGCTGCGATTTGACACCGTTGGACTGTTTTTTGGGGGTTGCCGTCAAAGATAAGTGTTACGCCGACAAGCCAGAGACAATTGACGCTTTAAAGGACATTATTCGTGAAGCCATTGGTGAAATACAGCTGCACACAATCGATAATGTGCTTAAAAATTGGACCGATCGTGTAGGCTACCGCATGGCCAGCAGAGGCAGCCATTTGAATGAAATTATTTTCCATTATTAACGGGAAGGATTGTACTTTCAAATAAAAAAAGAAATTTGAAAAAATATTCAGTAGTTTTTTTTTTAAAGCATTTTCAAAAAAAAGTTATTTGGCAAACCCTTTATTTGGTGTCTAATTTACTTCACTAGGAGTACAAATTGTAAAGTATTCTGGCCACAAGATCTTCTGCAATTATTTGGTTTGTGGGAAGATGTTTGTTACTACCCTATGAGGATTTATTTTGGAAGAAAGAAAGCTTTAGAAAACTGTTTTCTTTTCCACATGCCATAAAATGAAATCTATTTTCCTTAACGCCTACAAACTGAAGTAAAACTTAATGAATATTTCCTTAACAGAAAAAAATAGATAATCGAACTAAAATCTAACAAGACTTAAAAGTTGTCTTGAAAGTTTAAAAAAAGTTTAAGAGATAAATCCTTAATAAATAATCGATTTCTCTTGAATAAGGAAATTATCATTAAAAAAGGAAAAAATCTCTATGTGAAGTGCTATCATTTTAAACTTTTTAAATAAAGTTTAGAAAGCAAACAAAATATTTCTCTTTTTATATTTTTTATTTGTTTGTTTGTGTATGTCTAAGGAAAGCAGGATTTCTTTGCTGTGCTTAAGGAACATCTGTTACATTTCGTTTCGTTTGGCTCTAAAGGATTTTTTAGGATATTTCTATGGCTCTGTGATAAAAAAAGGAAATGGAATTAAATTCACTTGAATATGAGAAGTGGTAACGACTGAACAAATATTTTCTTAAAGAACAATTTTTTTTATGCATTCCTTTTTCTATGCTCTAAACTTTTCTCTGTATTTTATTACATTTTATACAGTACAGATAAATAGAATAATTACACTCCTTAGATTCAAAAACTTTTTCTTAAACTAAAAAGTCTTTTAAAATCACTGAAATTATTTTCCTATCTCATCCTATCAAGTCAGTTCAGAAAATATTATATTAGTAGACTTATTTATATAAACCACACTGTTTTTTTATATTTGTTTGTATTAGTTATAGTCTACTTAAAGGCGTTTGCTTAGAACATAGCAATATTGCACTGTGTTTGTATGTGTGGGTGGATGGATTTCTTTATGTTTTCAGTTGAACTCGTTTAGTATGCATGTATGCTTCGTAAAGAAAAACTTAAAGGATCAGTAAAGTATGTACATGCAACAACAAGTAACAACAACAACAACAAACCAGAACTTTAGCAAAGAATAACACACCCACAACATTCATACATATATATATATATATACATGGATATTAGGGAATCGTATACTTTCAATAGAAAATTTTTTAAAAAAGGAAAGAATGGGGCTGGTAGGTTAGGTTAGGTTAGAGGACGTGTACTTGTCAAATAAGACAAGTACACTGACCGGAGATCCAATTAACACATTGTACAACGTCCTTAAAGAGGGAAGGACAATAGAGGGATAAAAAGGAGATGATGTAGGAAAAGGGAGAATGGGAAGTGGAGAAATTACACAGATGAGACGCGACCAACCGATGTAGCCATAGCGCCTCTCAACCAGCCTAAGCCACTAATGAATCTGTGTAGAGCCTTGATGTCGGCTCTCGACACAGAATTCAAACTATCAAAGAAAGCCCTAACAAGGGTCCTCAACTTCAAACTACCAAGGGCTGGGCAGTTACAGAGGAGGTGTTCGATAGTCTCCAACTCTTCCTCATCGCAACATGCCCTGCGATAGTCCGTCTTGGATCTGTTCCAGATCCTCGTCAGCGACATAATCTCGCACTGCCCCGTGATAAAACCTACAACCAACCTTAAGCTGGCCTTATCCAAGCCCAGCAGCCAACCTGTTCTCCTATTGTCCACAGCAAGCCATAGACATCTAGAGACAAAACAACCCGATCCGTTCCCCCCACGCCTCTGCTCTTCCTCCCTAACCCATCCATTGATGAGGCTGTAGAGGTGACAGACGGGGAGGTCAGGACCAACAATCAAATCGCCCTCAGAAAGCGAACCTAACCTAGCGAGGGCATCCACCGTCTCATTGCCCAGTATTCCGCTAAGACCCGGAACCCAGCATAGACGGATACGGTCTAGTTCAAAAGTCCTCAACCACTCCTTGCACTCGCGAACGAGCCGTGATTTGCACCAGACCGCCGCAATGGCCCTAAGGGCAGCCTGACTGTCAACGAAGATCATGTAAGATTCCGAATCCGAATCTGGGCCACCAGCTATGGCCTCAATAGCCTTCAATATTGCGAAAATCTCCGCCTGAAAAACGCTGCAGTCATCATTCAACCTGAAGTAGAGTTCAAGACCGAGCTCCCTACAGAAAACCCCAGCACCTGTAAGCATGGGGCTGTTAAAGACTGCATTAGACAGGATATTCTCCCCAGAATGGAGGCATTGATTTCTAGGTAAAACCACAGATTTTATACAGGGCCCGAGTCGAATTTTTCTTCTTGGGTTAGTGCTGTAGATGTGGAGAGTACTCCAGAGCAGAAAAATATGCGCGTCTTCACTGATGGGTTGAAATTCCCGTAAAGATCTTGCACTTGAGCTTCAATTTGGGTTAAAAGATGACGGTAGCGTCTTTCAGGGACATATTTTTGCTGTCTTAAAGGCTCTTGAAGCCGTAGTTAGTGCAGTCACTTCAGATTCAGAATTTTATTTTATTCGCTGACGGTCGGTCTGCCCTAACGACCTTTGCTTCGATCTGGTATAAATCACGAATGGGCCTTATTTGTAAGGAGTCTATAAAAACTTTGGCAGTTGATATGTTCTGTCTCTGCTGGGTTCTGGGATATAACGAGATCGAGACAGTGGATGATCTTGCTAGATTAGGTTCATTTTCTAAAGGCCATAAATTTTGTTGGTCCTTAGGAAGATGGGTCTGAGAGAAGGAGTAGAAGCTTTGGTGGATGTTTGTTATGTGTCTGGGAGCCTCTAATATTCAATGGACAGTGTTAGAATATGTTTGCAGCTGTATTTCGATAAAACCACCAAGAGACTGGTTACAGAATATGAAAAATATTGTGTATAAAATAATTTTCCACAATCAGATGTACCCTAATATATTAAAATACTCAAAGAATATTCTCCTTCCTTACTCTATGGCCGGAACATACGAATACGAACAAACACAATTTGAAATAACGAAGTAAGGCTAAAGAGATTTCATCTTTTTGTTGTTATTTTTTATTGCTTTTATTATAAAATTTTTGTAGTTTTTAGTTGTAGTTTTTAGTTGTAGTAGTTGTTGTTCTTCTTTTTCTTTTTGCTGTCGAAAGATAAAGGCTTTGCATACACACAAACGTAACAACAACAACAACAACTGACACTATAATTCAATGTATTTAAGAGTCAAAAACATAAAATGGAAACTATAAGAGCAGTAATGAAGATAATCGAGAACACTAAAGAGAACAGAGAACATAGAAGAGCAAAAAGAGATTATGAGAGATGCAATTTTCATTATCAAAGAAAATGCAATTAATTTAGACTGTGAAATGTAATCATAATTATTTATATTAACTATGAGTGATGATGATTATGATTTATAAACAATTGAGAAATAATAAACAGATTAAGGAATCTAGATAAACAGATTAAAGGTGATATACACAGAAGATCAAGGTCACTGGTAGATGTATTGTAAAGGATTGTCTCAATATAATTTAATATGCGAAGAAGAAGGATTTTTTTGAGCTTGCTATTGAGATCTAAGGAGATATCGCCATAATACACTCCAATATTACCCCTTCCCTGAACTAATTATAATACACACAGCTTTTCCCCACGACAAAGTCATCTGCGTTTGTTTATTAGTCTGTAGCTAAGGCTTTTGAAATGATTTTTCTCAGAAACGATTACGTTTCAATTTGCTGAAACCAATGTTTTTATTAGCAATTCACTGAGATAAACATTTCAATTAAGAGAAAATTATTCGCCATGAACAAGAATAGTCAGAAATCAATTCCTTATTGTATCAAGTCACTCTTTCGTTTATGCTCATCTCTAACAACTTGCGTTCCAACTCAAATCATAGGCAATTAAAAAAATCTGGTCTACATTCTCATCATCATCATCATGATCTTGCTAGATTCGGTTCTTGCACTTGAGCTTCAATTTTGGTTAGAGGATGACTGTAGCGTCTTTCAAGCAGATATTTTTGCTATCTTAAAGGCTCTTGAAGTCGTAGCTAGAGTGGTCACTTCAGATTCAGAATTTCATGTAATCTTCGCTGACAGTCGGTCTGTCCTAAGGACCTGCGTCTGTCTGGTATAAATCACAAATGGGCTCTATTTGTAAGGAGTGTATAAGAACCTTGGCACTTGATATATTCTGCCTCGTTTCGGGTTTCGGGATATAACGAGAAGGAGAGATAAATGCTTGAGAAACTTTTACATGGCAATATTTCTTAATATTTCGTTCTGTCAGGGATGTCTGAGCTTTGCCTCGAACCGTGGCCTCACGTTTAAGAAGCCAACATACTACCTTTTAGACCATGGCGGCTACTACTTGCATTCTTTGTTACTTCGACTTAATTTGGCACTGCACTCGTATGTGTCCTTTGTCTGAAAATTAGATAAGTTTTCGAAATAATGATCATACTTACAGAGATATTCTCTGAAAAAGTCATATCCTGTCTGAAACTTCGTCTCGTCACTCATGTATAAAAATTAACACACATAATATAAGTGGTGTGAGAAGCAAGGTCGTAATCCTGACTGAAGGGTTGTAATGACCTAATTTTGTATGTATCTAAGTGATAGCTGAGATGAGTGTAATGCATTTAATTTTCTTACTGCTTATTATCAAAACAGCTTCAGTATTTTGCCCAGCTAGTAAAAGATTTGCTGCTGTAAGGCAATTCTTTAGTTCATTGTTATACAGGCAGCCTCAATTTGATACAACTCCATCGCTAATATTGTCAATGCTGATTCATCAGCATAACTATTTGCATAGGAGTGTACTTGCCTGAAGAAGTCCTGAAGAATCGCCATTGATTTTGTATTTCCTATCACCTTTATCCGTGTTATAGAGTACAATTTTCCCTGACAGAAAGCTGCTACTGACACGAATCGGATGCGTCGGTGTCTGAAAAGTCTGTAAAGCTTGTATAACGTAGCAGTTAAAAGCATTTTCAACAACAATCATCTTGGTTCCATCAATTTCATTGCATCTGTTGTTGAGTATCCCCTGCGAAATCAAGATTGATTGAAACATAGACATTTGGCTCTTCCCAACATGTTATGCCAAACGGTTACTGACAAATCGTTCGAAAATATTTTAAATGACACATACGAAGCAAAGGTCAGCAATGAGTATTCAAAACGATGAGTAGATTCGAATCATACTTATAATTTCTGATACTTATATGCATTCATACTTATTTTAATGTCATACGGATGATGTTATTGTTTTCGACTATCCATGACTCATCCTATACACGAATCACAAAATAAGTATGATTCCCGTACGAACACTAAAATACTCACAAGAAGGTTGTATGTTTGCTCTCCTTGCTGTCTTTGTCTTTTTTGTTTATGTGTCTTTTTTTCTTTGCAAATGCAACAACAACTAAGACTGTAAATTTTGACGAATGATTCGAATCACTCGAATCATTTATGAGTATTATAAGTATTTTTCTAAATTTATGAATCTGAATGAGTAGGCGTATGAATCAAACATATTTCGAATGTTATGAGTTTGATGTCAACGTTGTACTCATACTCATTGCAACTTGTACTTATAAATCAATGTTGTACTGAGTACGAATGAATCAGAGTAGTTGGATTTCAATACTGTTGACTCACTCATACTCAAAATTTCATGAGTACTTAAGAGTAGCGAAAAAGCGATTCATTGCTGATCTCTGATACGAAGTTCGATGGGAACTTGTATTTCACAACAGTTTTCCTGGTCTTGTTTTGAATACCAATCTTTGAATCTTAATATCTTGAATTAAATCTTAAGTTAATATGTAGGTAGATATTTAGGTTGAAGAACAGCAGACCAACCAAGGTATACATGCCTATTAGTATATGCTTAAGCCATCAAATAGGCGTTTTATGCGGTCACCATAAGGGGTATAAAGAATAATTTCTACAGAAAGCCTGTATTTTATACGTACTGATCATTGGTCATTACAAACCTTCCGTCAGGATTACGAACTAGCTTCTCACACCACTTATGATGTGTGTGTTAATTTCATACAAGAGTGGTGGGATCTACAGTTTAAAGTCGACTTCGAACGACAGATTTTTTTGAGAAACTTTTTCATGGCAATTTTATTTTACATTCAGAGTTTTTGCTGAAATTTGCTGAGATGAGTCACCGAAGAAATATTTTTTATATATTTCGTTCTGTTGGGGATGTCTGACCTCGAGTTCGAACCGTGACCTCATGTCTAATAAATAAACACACTACCTACTAGTCTACTGTAACTTTAGTAGTTCAACTATTCCTCTCTATTCGACTACTATTCACTATTCTGTTGGAGATATCTGACATCGGGTTCGCCAACATACTACCTGCTACCGGCTGCTACTTGCATTCTTTGTTACTTCGACTTAATTTGGCTCTACACTCGTATGTGCTCTTAGTCTGAAAATTACATAAGTTTTCGAAATGATGACAGTTGAGAGACACTTAAGTAGAAGAACTTTAAATGTTGATGTTGATTTTAATAAAATAACAACAACAACAAAAAAAGATGAAATACTTTCAATATTCAAATTCCTCTTCTTTTTCACTCTCTCTCTCTCTTTGTGTCTCTGTGTTTGTTATTGAGAGAATGTGAATGTAAAGAAATCCTTTTATGAACATTTTTTGTTATTTTCTAATTTAAATGGAATTTTATTTACAAATATTATTACACAGACGAACATAAATTTCTTTTAAAAGTAAATATTTGCGAATATATTTCACAAACAAAGAAATGAGAAAAAGAAAAAAAAATCAAAATTTTGCAAATAAACTGGCTAAAGAGTATAACCAAGAATGGTATGAAGGACCATAATAATGGCACAGCGTCTCATAAATGCTGACGAATATTTTCAAATGTGAACCTTAAATGTGCCATGAAATGAGAAAACAAGAGATTTTATGTTTGAAAATAAAAATTTTCATTTTTTCTTTAAATTTCTTGAGGAAAATTTATTTATTTTTTGGATTAAAAACTACTCTGCGTGTATGTACTCATATCTCATAGTGACTGGCAGTTGTTTAAAACTTTTCTTAAGAATTAAAAAAAAAACGAAATTAAAAGCAAGAAAATGTAGAAGAAAAACTGTAAAGAAACTTTCTCATTTCATTTGTGTGTGTGTGTGTGTGTGCCTGTTTTCTTGTGACAATAATTTACCATAAAACAAGTGTTTCAACAAAACTTTGACAGATGGAAGAAGAAGAAGTATGACTTCTTTTTTGCTTCTTCTTCTTATTTTTTTTGTTTTTATTTTTATTGTTGACACTTGGGAGCTGTTGTTTCAAAAGAAAAAATGATTAATTATAGAGAAATACTTGTAAATGAAATGAAATGAAATGACAAATACGATAAACTTTTACTTCTGTGTGAAATGTAAGTTGTTTTTGTTTTTGTTGCTTTATTTTTAAATAGAAATTGTCACTGTGATGTTTAATTAAATGTAATTAAAGACTTACACTGTTTCCATGAGTGTAAAATTTAGAGATTTAAATGCAAATTATTTAACATCCATTTTAACATCGAGAGAAATGAACGTGCAAGGTCCAGACTATAGGGTGGATGCATTAAAACTTTAACCCTGTTAAGTTGTGATGGAACGCAATGCTGCCATTATGGCCATTGGTTTTTTCGTCGTGTACCTCAAATGGATTGACAGATTTGAGAAATTCGTATTATAGCGTATAACATAAGCTAACGTTACATATATCAACAGGTTATGGGAATTGAAGATTTGTCAGAGTGTGAAACACTGCTAAGGGACTTTATGTCAGAATATCAAATTAATTGATTATGCTGGGTACGTGGTCCAAGAGGCTTCATTTTTAGAATTATTAAGGATTAGCTCGATTCATTCGTAAGCATTGCATAGGGTTAGGTCAGGTTAGGTTAGGTTAGGTTAGCGTGGTAGCTTTAATTTACCAAAAAGCTCACTTGAGCACGCATAGCAGCCCGTTGTGATGCCACAGGTGAACGCAGCCTCTGTAGTGACCACGTTCCTCCGATCCAAGGAGGGGGAAGTTGGTTTGCGCAAGGGCTGCACATTTTCAAAAAGCACGACTACCCCACGCTGGAAAGCTAGCCAGAAAGTTTGATAAACGAGGCTATGTCCTTGATATCAATGGACGATAGCTCCGTCAAGCTGAGAAGGGTTGGAGAGCCAAATAACCTATATCTGCACCCCGCAACGGATGGGCATTGGCAGAAGAGGTGGATGACAGCCTCCTCCTCCTCCTCCGATAGGAACGAAAATAATCCTAAGCTTGAGTAGGCGGGAGATGAGAGCCGTTATAGTACTCACGAACCAAACATACATATACGTTTACATAATTGGTCATTATAACCTTTCAGTCTGGATTCCGACCTAGTTTCTTACACCACTTATGTTGTGTGTGTTAATTTCATACATGAGTGGTGGGATCTACAGTTTAAAGTCTACTTCGAATAAACTTTTTCATGGCAATTTTTTATTTACTCTTAGAGTTTTTTCCAGAAATCTGCTTAGAGGAAGTCGCCGAAGAAATTGTGGCCTCACGTCTAGTAAGCGAACACACTACCTCTTAGACCACGGCGAATACAAGAGATTTATACCAAATCATAATCAGGTGAACGAAAATAAATCTAAGCTTGAATATGCGGGAGATGACAGCCACTATAGGAGTACTAACGGGGCAAGATTCCTTAAAGCATCGGATTAGCAGATGGAATAGGGATATGACTGGTTTCCGTAGGCTAATTGAAGAAGCAGAGGAAGGTTAGGTTAGGTTAGATTTGAGGACGTGTACTTGTCAATTAAGACAAGTACAGTACCCGGAGGTCTAATTGACCCATTGTATAACGTTCTTACAGAGAGAAGGATAATAGAGGGAATAGAATAAAAACGAGAGGATGTAGGAAAGAGCTGTACCAAGGGCTGGGCAGTTACAGAGGTGGTGTTCAGAGTAGGAAACTGTGTATAATTTTTATGTCAATGCCCCTGTTTGCATGTACAAAGAAAGAGATGGCTAGATAATCGATTTATTGAAGAACTGCTGGATTTGAACGACTACAAATTTGAGGACCTAAAATGATTTATAAGCGGGATTAATTGCCAAAGAGGATATCCTTAGAAGGATAATTTATCTACGGGTGCAAAACGTCAAATTTTTATTTTTACCTTTACCTTCTTGCTCTTGTTCTTCATGATTTTATTCTCCTTCTTCCTTTTCCATTTTTTTTCTTTTTTGCTTTTCTTCATTTTGCAAAGGGTCTCTTTCTTTGTGCTCCTTTATTTCGCCTTCTTTTTTTCTTATCCTTTTTCACTCTTCCTTTTTCTCATCCTTATCTTTATCCTCTATGAAGCGTCACAATGACCCAAAGGGTCTCTGAGTTAAGGCCTGGAACTTTGGATACAATACTGCGTCACCTTTTCTAACTAACCAAACCTAACCTAAAATATTTCTGTTTCTTGGTTAAGTAAATCTTCCCTGCTTTCTGCAATATCTTGTTTCTTATTTGGTTTCCAGCAGTTAAAATCAAAATTTTTCTGTCTATATAACTTGCAGCTCAGTCTCCTTTTCTTTCTGTACTTGTCTGTGTTAACTTCCTCTTTTCTTACTGTATAACTAAATTGATCCATAAAATTATACAGGGCTTTGCAAAAACACTTGTTAATAGAGGGTTCAGGTGCATTTGATGGCTTTAAAGTTTTATTGCAGACAGTAAAAGTAAGTGCAAAAGCATTAAAATTTCGAAGAAGAAGAAACCATTTCCGCCTTTAAAATCAACAAAAGCCGGTTTTTTTAAACATGCGGCGTTTTCTGGTTCATTGCTCATCGCCCAAATGAATGAAGTCATAAAAGTGTTTTAAAGTGTTTCTCTACACAGCAATTGGAATAATTATCGTCCATTAGTAGCGTTGTGTGATGCTGGACTTTTGTTTTAAAATCCATGCCAGTATTTGTAAAACAATTAAATTTTTCCACCTTTTTTTTAAAGCAAAGTTTACATCATATTTACATGTGTATGCACTCGTATGTGTAAAAATACAATTGAATTGCATGTAAATATTACACTGTAATGACTGTGTAAAGTTTTCTTTATTGTTGTATCACAACAAAAACAAAAAAAAAACCAAAAAAAATATTTAATAAACGAACAAGAAAAAACAATTTATCTGTATAAATAAATGGCAAAAAAGAAAAGAAAAACAAACAAGTTTAAAATAATAAAATATAAATAAAAATACTAAACCAACAACAAGACGAAAACAAAAATAATTGAAAATGGAATATGAAGGCTTTACCGCATAATTGGTATGAGGCTGTAATAATTAAAATAAACATTTAATGCTTTAACGAGAGACAATACACGTACATATGTATGTATGTATGTACATTACGATGACAATACGTTACTATAGTTGCTCCATCATCACTTAAGAGTAGAGGTATTCGTTTGAGAGCAAGTATTTAAATGAAAATGGATTCGATTTTCCAACAAAGATTGGATTTAACTTCGCTGCATATGGTAGTGGAAACGAAAGGTTTAGAGGCAAGTGAAATGAAATTCGGTTGGGGACTTTGTTACCTAAAAAACCGATTAATGCCGCCGTAGTCTAGTAAGTAGTGGATTGGATTTTTAGACTTGAGTTCTCGGTTCATACACCAGGTCAGACATGTCCACCTAACGAAATATGAAGAAAATATTTCTCCAGCGGCTTCCTGTCAGCAGATTTCTGGCAAAACATGTGAGAGTAAATAAAATTGCCATGAAAAGTTTCTCAAAAAGGTCTGTCTCTCAGACTCGACTTTAAACTGTGTGTCCCGACACTCATGTATAAAATTGAAACACACAACATAAGTGGTGTGAGAAGTTAGAATGACCAATTATGTATGTATGTATGTATGGTTTTTTATAGCTTTACGATCTAAAGGCTGGTAATCTTCAAAAGACATTGGTAGCCCGGCCTACCCAATGTGCACGATTCGCTTGCTGAGCGAATACGTACTAAACCCAACTTTGTTCGTTACACTTTCAACCAGTCGCCCCCCTGTGGCCGCAATTCGGCGAATGTTGCCTTCCAATTCTTCTGACCTTGCTCTCTCAGCAAATCTTTGCTACATCACTACCTTCCTTGTGAAAACACATGCTGCGTTACAATTATCATATGGGGTTAACATCAGGTTAACTACATTATCGGGCGTTACCTGGTATCCTATTGTCCTCTCCAGGCAATTTCGTTGATCATCGTATCGTGGGCAAATAAAAAAAAAATATGCTCCGCCGTTTCCCTTTCATTCCGTTTTTCAGGACATGCTTCATCTATGTCATGACCATACTTATAGCGATATGCTCTATAACATCCATGGTCGATTAGCAACTGTGTCTGGTGGAAGTTCACCTGACCGTGTTTCCTTTTGGTCCGTTCGCCTATACTCGGTATGAGTCTGTAGATCTATCTTCCCTTAGTGGAATTGGACCAGACTTGCTGTCATTCATAGCATCATTCACTAATTTAACAGGATTCGAAAGATCTGTTCCCCTCCTTGTCTCATGCTTCCTCCTCTCGACGTCCACTACTGGCTTCAGGGGCTTCATCCCAGCAATCACCAATTCTGCATCAGTAAACACCGTGCGGAAGGCAAAAATTACCCTTAGAGCTGATCAATTGTAGACCGCTTTTATTCCTGCTCTATAGTTCCTTTGATCCATAGCACCGGCCCATAAAGGCCTGCATATATAGCGATCGATGTCACTACCTTCATCAGTAACCGTCTCTTCTCCTGTTTTGGGCCCCCTAGGTTAGCCATTATTCGGGCAAGTCCACTGACACCGACCTCCATAACTATCTCTTGAACAGAACCAGTATACTACTTTTTTAAAAGTCCCATTTTGTGGTCTACAAATGGATTAAGAACTGATCTAGGAACAGTAGCAGAAATTTTTGGTCTCATAATAAAATATTTTGAGCCCATGAAGGACACTGACGGATATATTTTTAGAGCAAGTGTATAAAATCGAAAGATATGTTCAGTTTATCTTGAATAGGAGATACAAAAAACGAAATAAGACCCAGCAAAACTTTACGACGGTCAGGCCGCCATGCAAGCACTCGGCTCTTATAAGGTTAAATCGAAGATAAGATGAGGCTGTCTGGAGAAGCTAAATCGTCTAGGTATGTAAAATTATGTTTCCCTCTGCTGGGATTCCTGGTTATGTGGGAACTTGAGGGGGAAGCCTTCTGTGGATAATAATACATCCGTTAACAATGAAATATCAGGTAGCGTTATGTTTTGAGAAACAGTAGAACTTAGTCAGTAAGGCAATGCAACAACTCAATGCATTTTCAGAAAGGATGCTGTCTCTAGACTAAGATACGTGGTAAACGTATCATTCTATGACCTGCTACGGCATACCAAATGTCACCCAATTAGTGAAAAAATAACGATACTGAAGCAAAGTTATAATACGATGGGGGATATGATCTGAGATAGGCTCGTGTTCCTTAAAGAAGCAAAAATGTAAAATAAAATAAAAACGAACTACATTTAGTTACACCTTTTAAGTGAATGCCCTTAATATTCATTCTTTCAGCGTTTTACAATGAGAATTTTTATTGTTGACGATATTGGTGGCCAGTCAGTTTTTGTTTTTTCTTGTTTTCTTTTTTTAATTTTACAAGCACTTGAAATGGTTTTTGTTTGTATTTTTTTTGTTGTTTTGTGTTTTTGTTTATATCTTTTATTGCTTTTATTGTTGTTGCTGTTTGTTTATATATTCTATACTTTTTTTTTGTTATTGTACAATATCCTGTATTTTATTTTCACTTTTTGTATTGTTTTTGTTTTGTACAGTTATAAACAATGGTGTAGAAAAACAACAAAACAGAAACACAAAAACAAAAATATGGCCGGAGATAGATCGCCATTTTGTTTTTTAGTTTTGTATGCCTTCATTGTCGTTATCAATGGCTGGTGCTGTGTTTTTTTTTGTTTTGTTATGGATTTCTTGTATGGAAACACAGTCAGTTGAACATGTTGAAACACATTTTAATTGAATATATATGGAGTGTAGAGAGACAATAAACTATATTACAATGACGACAACAACAACAAATGAATACAAATACATATGCAGTTATACGTACGTTTGAGTAGAAGTGTTTTACAAACGGAAAAAAGCATATAATGAAAGTATGACAATAAAAAGTATGATGGTGGACAATACCAGAATAAAAAAATCGAAAAATAGAACGCAAATGCTAACAGAAAAATATTGTGCTTCTAACAAAAAAAAAAAAAAAAAAAAAAAAAAAAATAAAAGCTTTTAAACATGCTTATAAATTGTGTAACAACAACAATAAAGTTTTAAATACGAAAAACAAAAATAAATTGAAGGAACAGAAAAATATCTCAAAATTATTTTTTTAAACCCTACAACTGAATATTTTAAATATTAAAACGCGTTTTGATTATCCAAGCAGATCTGGTAATTAAAAATTAGAGATTTCAATACATAGGTAGGTTAGAGTGGTAGCTTTGATACAAAGGCTGACTTGAGCACGCATAGCAGCCCTTTGTGATAACACTGGTGGTGACCAAATTTCCCCAAATTCATCGATGAAGTTGGTCATATTAAGGCGCGACTCTCTTATGCTGGAAACTAGCGTACAAGTTTAATAAACGAAGCTATATCCTTGACATCAATGGAGGATTACTTCGTTAAGTTGATAAAGAATGGGGATCAATATGTAGGACATTACATAGGATGTTTCGTTTTCAAGTTTTTTCTGCAATGTACTAGATTGGTCCTAGAAGAATAGACTGAAGGAGCGGTAACGATTCAATTTATGTAGCTGATTATCTATACATACATACATACATAATTGGTCATTACAAGCCTTAAGTCAGCATTACGACCTAGTTTTCTCACACCACTTATGTTGTGTGTGTTAATTTTATACATGAGTGGTGGAACCTATAGTTTAAAGTCGACTCCGAAAGTAGTAATGTTTGCCAAACAGTTTTGTCTTAAAGGTTGTACCCTGAAAGATATCTGAATGCCGCTACTTACCGTGTTATGAGACGACAGCCACGGTTAACCACGGTTAAATCTTCGTTAAAATATTTCTTTCGGCAACTTCCCCTCAGTAGTTTTCTGGCAAAAAACTCTGAGGATGAAATAAAATACTGTTGTTCGGCGTCGGCATAAAACTGTAGGTCCCAGCTCTTATTGATATTGACAGGAATGGTGTGAGAAGCTCAGCTGTAGTCACAGGACTGATTTTGTTGGAATTATTCAAAAGCAGTGGTAAATATTAAGTGAAAGTAGGTGATGCTTTAAGACTTTTTAAATGGAAGGAAACAGTCTTTCTGGTCGTTATAAAGTGAAAACTCATAGGCTAACTTGTACTACAGTATTATCAGATCCGGGAGGAACTGCATTCTGGAAGAATATTTTTATTTCCGATTAATAAATACCGCCAGTGAGTGTTTTATATTTGCAGCATAATCTTTGGATACACACTGTACACTGTACAGCACCGATTAATACCATATGCAATGGTCCTTCTAATGGATCTCCCTTTCTGCAAAACTGAGGTCAGTACGAACTGTTGATCTCCAGAGGTCTCTGGAGTTAATTTACCCAATTAACGTGCATACAATACTCTTGTGGTTGACATCTGGCATAAAGCTGTAGTATTTTCACCACTGAGTTCAGCTGGGTAACCATTGTTAGGGAATCCTTTTCATGTATAATAGTGATGGATACTTTACTGTCACGTAGACTCTTTAATAGTTATGAAGCTGTGTGATCTAAATTCGAAAAGCAACTGCAAATATAATACAGACTCGTCTTAATCCCATACAAACAGTTTTAATTTTTCCCTGACGCTGTATAGGGTACACGGCATAGTTCAGTTTCATTGACTGTAACTGTCTTAGTTGTTATTGTGTGCGTATGTTTATTTAAGTTTTTATGGCTCTTTTTTTTGCTTTAACGGACATACATATATCTGCATGTGTGTGTGTTTGTACGTATATATGTATGCGAATATCTGTTTCTCTCTGTCTATTTGCGTTGTTTATATCGCATTTGGACTTGTTATTGACTTGCATTTGTTACGTGGTTTTTGGTTTCTTTCCAACTCTATTCAGTTGTTTTTCGAAAACAAAACTTTTTTTCTTTTATTTTTTTCTTTATCTCCTTTAAATTGCAGCGTAAATAAGATTTTTTGCTGAACTGAACTGAATTTTATTTATTAATTCATGGCTTTATTTTTCGTAATGGAGGAAAAACTTTTTTGTAAATAGTTTTTCGAGAATTTATTTGATTTCGTTTATAACGTAAACATACATTCCATGCGGTTACAATGCATGTCCTTGCAAAACTTGTAATTTAAATATGTTTAATGCAGTTACTCTTATTCGAAATAGGTTTTTCGTTTTATAATTTGTTTGGCTGAGAAGTTAATTTTTAAGGATTTGTTAGAGAAAATTTTTGTCACTATTTGGGATAAGTTAAGAATGTCGTGTAAAATTACGTTTGGAATTGAAGAAAGATCGCCTTTGGAATGAATGCTTAATCTAGAGTATGATGATGTGAGAAATAAGAAGTTTTTGGTTTTAAATAGCTGTTAAGCTGTTTTATTCTACGTTAAGAGTTTTCCAACTCTGAAGAGGCCTAAATGTTCATACAAATTTGTTTATGCTTGAAGCCTAATAGTTCCATTGTGGTTAGTATTATCAATTTCTTGTAAAGAAAACTGTATTGGCGAGTCATCGTTTGCTTGTGGAATTATACCATGAGAACGCTCTATCAGAACCCACATTGTATCGAGTATTTTACACGTTTCAAAGGCCATCCAACACAGCCATGAAAGTTTGAAGACCATAAATTGCAAAGATTGCTTAATCAAGATTCATATCAGATGCAAGAAGACCTTCTCGTGGCTCAAGCAACCGTTTTAAAGCATTTAAAAGCAACAGGATTCGTTGAAAAGTAATGACATTGGTTGCCACATGAACTGAGCTGTTGATTTCTTTCATTACTTTACATTACTTTCATTACAACCCTTCAGTCAGGATTACGACCTAGCGTCTCACACCACTTATGTTGTGCGCGTTAATTTTATACATGAGTAGCGGGACCTACAGTTTAAAGTCGACTCCGAACTACAAATTTTTAAGCAACTTTTCATGGCAATTTTATTTACTCTCAGAGTTTTTGCCAGAAATCTGCTGAGAGGAAGTCACCGAAGAAATATTTTTTTCATATTTTCGTTTTGATGTCTGACCTGGGATTGTGATCCATTATGAGCATCTGAAATCGTACCAAACTATCACGGGAGAACTGTACAGTTCGACTGAGGTGAGAGAATTAACTGACAAACGCATTGAATATACAATCAGATACAGGGCCATAATTTTACATCATGACAACGATCAGCAACATGCTACGAATACACACATATAAAATTGGTCAGTCAAAATTACGACCTAGCTTCTCACATCAGTTAAGTTGTGTTTGTTAATTTTATCATCCGTGGCGAGACCTACAGTTTAAAGCCGATTCCGGACTACAGGTTTTGAGAAACTTTCATTGCAATTTTATTTACTCTCAGAGTTTTTCAAGAAAACTGGTAGGAGGAAGTCGCCAAAGAAATATTTTCTTCATATTTCGTTTTGTTGGAGATGCCTGACCTGGTATTTGAATCGTGGCCTCAAGCCAGCATACTACCTTCTAGACTACGGCGACTACAACTAGACACAGCAGCATAATTTTCGATCATGACAACGCTTGGTTACATATCTTGGCGTCGGTCATAACTATTTGGAAAACAGTGGCTCTATTCTGATTGACAGCTTAAATTTTATTATCGCCAATGATTATAGACAATTGCAGTATTATCATCCTTCACAAACAACCCTCGCATATTTTATTAAACACAATTAATTTTGCGGTTTATCACCTTGATTCACCTTGATGATGAATGAATGAACGAATGATTTCAAATTTCAATTTTAATTAATGCCACTGGACGTATGATTAATAATTAATTTTTAAGTGAAACATTAATCATACGTTAATTGAACTCACAAACATACTGGCTGAGAGTACATACATACATACATATATTAAAAAGATAAAAACAAGAGAGAATTGAAATTCGGCCAACCTCTCTAGAGTACAGCTAAGAGTACAGATGCAAACATATTGAAATATTTGGTGGTATATTGAGATGTATTTATCAGAATCATTTTTCAGCTGAATTGCATAAAACTTCAAGAATATTTGAATATGAAAAAAAATAACCAGCAACTTTTCAATTACTCTGCACTATTCTACGTTTTTAAGGTTTTTTTTTATTTCAAAATTCTTTCTTGTGTCTTCTTAAAAATACGAATGCCTTTTAAGTAACAATGACGCGAATCCTATTCAACTTTAAAGGTTTCCTTTTGTGTATTTTTGTTGAATTTGAAGGAAATTGTTTTAAAAACTTAATGACTGCGACAATCCGCTTATTTTTCGTTTTCCTTTGTTCTTGCATTTCAAAAAACAATCATGAATTTTCTATGTAAAAAAGATGGCCGAAATAAATCCGTTAATAGTTTTAACAGGGCTAAAAAGAGAACTGAAAAAAAACTGTGCGTTTACCATTAAGCAAAACGATGGAAATAAAACTTCAGGCTGATAAAAGTCTTTAAATTTAATCTTTTAATGGACGAAATAAATTGACACGTCTTTACATTACCAAGCGCACATGCTGTCACACAAATATGCAGAGGTAAAGAAATTTAATTTAAAAAATCTATAAAAACTATTTTATTTAATAAAATTTTATTAACATTTTGAAAAAGTCCAACAATATCCATTAAATACTTTAATAATATTGAATCGGACTTATTTGTTTCGAATAAAATAAAAAAATAAAGTTTAATTTTGAATGACAAATCACTTGAGTTCCAAAATTATTCGCGTAAGCGATTGACAATAGTTTGCGAACCAAAATATTGGCCTAGTTTTAGAAAAGAAGCCTAATTTTTGGCTATGCAATTTTAAAGGTTGTAAGACCACTTAAACGCAATACGGTAATTGTCAACAAGAATAGCTGACTTCCAAAATGTTTCAATACAAAGTTTGTATACAGTTCTACTACGGTATATAAATTTTGTAGATATACAAAGTTACCAAACAATGCATCAACTATAAATCCGATGCCTGATTGCTTTTTGACTACGTTAAAAGTGCACATTGACTACGTTTTGAAATAGTATACATTGTAAACATTTTGTACTGCGGCTTTATGAAACTAGTATAGTTACTCTGTTCAAACACAAAGCAACTAACATTATGGAAGTCAGCCAATCTGATGACATCCTTTAAAATTTAAACAAGCTGTGTTACTTAGTTTGTGTTTTAAAGTCATTGGTAGCAGACTACCAGATGAATTGAAGGAAAAATTTTGGAAGTGACAAAAAATTACTCATGTCATGGCCACTTGGGGCTGAATCTGACAAATAAGGCGGATGAGAGAGTGTCTCTAAGAGTGCCAGTTTAACTGTGGCTGCTCACTGTCATGATGAAATTTTTGGGATTTCATGTTTGATCACATATTCCTCCATATTTGGACACATATCGCATCGAATTAATCAATTGTGTTCGGTAAATATACGCTGTATAGTCGCCGTAATCTAGTAAGTAATGTGTTGGCTTAATAGACAGTAGGTTACGATTCAAACCCCAGGCCGGACATCCCCTACAAACGAAATTTAAAAAAATATTTCTTCGCCGTCTTCCTCTCAGTAGATTTTGGCAAAAACTCTGAATAAAATAAAATTGTCATGAAA
This sequence comes from Sarcophaga carnaria, assembly GCA_958299815.1. Taxonomy (NCBI): domain Eukaryota; kingdom Metazoa; phylum Arthropoda; class Insecta; order Diptera; family Sarcophagidae; genus Sarcophaga; species Sarcophaga carnaria. Next base: position 22,629,186 of record OY283152.1, read on the forward strand.
AGCTTCTCAAAATCTGACATTAAACTGTAGGTCCCACCACTCATGTATAAAATTAACACAACACAACATAAGTTGTGTGAGAAGCTAAGTCGTAAGCCTGACTGAAGGGTTGTAATAGCCAATTATGTATGTGTGTATGATCACTTTGAATGAATCCATTGCGTTCGGTAAATAACCGCTGTGATCATCGTTAGGTTTGATTTGCGCAACACAAGAGATGATAAACTTTTGAGGCTAATATGTACAGAGCATGACTTAGGTGACATTGGTATACAGCTTTGACTTCATCTCGGCAAATTGAACGACTTCGAGTATTAAAGCCATTAATCACAGCAAGTTTGTAAAATTTTCATCATTTTATGACGATCATACAGCTTCATCGTACGTAATTGGTCATTACAACCCTTCAGTCAGGATTACGACCTAGTTTCTCACACCACTTATGTTGTGTGTGTTAATTTTATACATGAGTGGCGGGACCTACAGTTTAAAGTCGACTCCGAACGACAGGTTTTTGAGAAACTTTTCATGGCAATTTTATTTACTCTCAGAATTTTTGCCAGAAATCTGCTGAGAGGAAGTCGCCGAAGAAATAATTTTTGTATTTTATTTTGATATCTGGCCTGGGGCTCGAACCCTGGCTTTTCGTCTAATAAGCCAACAATTTGCGTAAATTTTTATTATTTTTTAATAAATTCTGCTGCTTGCAATTATTTTGAAATTCTTGTCTCAGTAAGTCTTAATAATGATTTTGCGAGTTTGATAATGCACTTCATGAAATGATATGAAATGATGCCTCCAATACATAACATTTGAACCTATCTGGACGTTAGCTTTTCTTATTAAAACGACTACTTAAGTGGCTTATATACAGAATAAGTTTTGGTGACCAAGCGAATGTGTATCAGATGCTTTGAAATTCGTTATTTTCATTGTAAGAAAACACTATTTCGTTCAATGAGAGAAGTGTAAATAAATGGCAAGTATTTAGTTTCGAAAATATCATGTAAAAGGTAAGCATTCTATTACAAATACCGCATTTATAAGTCATATTCCAATATCAGTTTCTATTTCATTTCTTTTTGACCATGGCTTCTGCAGGAAATGTGTATTGTGGACGCAATTTAATTTATCTGTAATACTCATACTGTGATAATTTTAGTTGTTCATGAAGTCCTTTGTTTCGTTTTTCCGGTTTCCGCTTTTGTTAACGGTATCATTACACATATCATGTCGTTCATATGTTTGTTGTTGTTGCAGAAACCCTTGTTTGGTCGCTGTTACTTTGAAGTGTTTCGTTCCAAAAGAGTGTGACCCACTGTAGCTTGACTTCTCACTTCTTTTTCTTGATTAAAAATCTCATTATTTTTGTGAAAATTTTTGCTATTTTTTAAGATAAGAACTCTATTTGCAAGCATTTTGTTTTGTTAAAGCATTTCTTGTTGCTCGTTGCTTTTTTTCATTCATTCTTTCATTTCCACATTCTTTCGAATTCTTTTGTCATTCCATTGTTGAAAGTTCATTTATTCAGTTTCCGTTTTTTCGTTTCTTTTTTGATTATTTTTATGCATTTTTTCTCCTCAATTTTTTGTTTTTGCTTTCTTTTGATTCAACTTTTATTTCAGTTGTAAGTTTTTCATTTCTATTTCCCTCTTTAGTTAAAGTTTTTCTATTTTCTCTTTATCTTTTTTCTTTTTCTTTTTGTATAGTTTTCCTTAACCATACATCTGCATGGTCTACCATTCATTATATTCAAAGTCCGTTTTATTGTTTATTCACCAGGATCTTTCTGTTCTCTGTATTCCTTTATCTCTTTATCTGTGTGTATTCATTTAGGAAATTGCAGTTCGTGTCTGCATGTGAATACAAAAGTCAGTGGCTGTTGGAAAGTGCGAAAAACTGTAATAAAATTTCTTTCATTTGCAAGTTCATCTGATTTCCTTAATGTTGGACGCAAGGGCAGTCAATTTATATGGCAAAATGAGTGTGTTATTTATCACACACACATACACACAACGAGAATTTTTATTTGTTCGGCAGAGAGGATAATTTTTTTTAAGTGAAATCTGTTGAGCTTTATGAAGACTGAAATAATTTTGTTTTCATAACATTTGTGTGGTTTTTTAATGCAAAAATTTTTGTCCTACCAAAGTTGCAGTTCAGTGTTCCAAGACTGTAAGAATGAATCAACGTCTCTGATCTGAAATCAGTTGTTTTTGAAAAATATATACCGACTGTTTGAATCACAATATTAAATCGTTGTGAACGATTTACTCCAAAGGCCAAAAATTTGAATTGTAAATGAAGTATTACTCCAAACAGTATAAACAGCATGTTAAGAACCTAAGCAATGGTATTAATATCGTAATACTACCATCCATAGGCATAATGGTTATAATAAATCATTTGAAGTCCAGTAAAACAGCAGGGTCTTTCAACATTCATTCAACACTAACTTTACTAAGTGGTTAATCGTTCAAGTCAATAGCCTGGTAGGTAGGCAGGTTAACGTGCCCTTCAACCCAAAGATGGATAGACAACCACAACCTTAAGGCACATAAGGTCCATTGTGATACCACAGTTATTCATTCGGGGCTTCTGATGACTCCACTGACACTGCCGATGTTCATCGTTTAGATCGTCTAAATGTTAGACAGCAAAATGTGCTGGGAATGTACCCAATAGTTGAAAACAGTATCCTACTCTGTCTCTGCAGAAGACTGTGCGTGCTACTTTGGAACTTAAGCAGACTTTTCGTGCACCTTCCATTCAGCTGTGTCCAGGTTTTCTGCTTCATTCTGCTAGTATCAAAAGCAGCCCATTAAGGGTGAATGGAATCCATGAGTAAAGAAATCATTGGAGATTTCGATGCCACACCTGACCAATTCACTCGCTCCATACATACATACATACATATCTGGTTATTACAACCCTTCAGTCAGGATTACGACCTAGCTTCTCATACCTCTTATGTTGTGTGTGTTAATTTTATACATCAGTGGCAGGACCTACAATTTAAAGTCGACTCCGAACGACAGATTCTTGAGAAACTTTACATTGCAATTTTTTATTTACCCTCAGAGTTTTTGCCAGAAATCTGCTGAGAAGAGGTCGCCGAAGAAATACTTTTCATATTTTCGTTTTGATGTCTGACCTGGGGATTGAACCCTGGCCTTACGTCTAATAAGTCGACACACTACCTACTAGACTACGGCAACTACAACCATAGTTATTCGGAATTTCACTGCATCCTCGTTGAGATATCAGTTCCAGCTGTACTTTAATTACACTTAAAGAGTCGCTGGACTCTCAGAAAGTATGATAATATCCCCCCTTTTTGAATGAATTGTGGGAGCTCATCTACTGATCGATAATAGTCTGGTGCAGAAGAGATTTTCATTTTCAATTACGCAAAAGTATGTGTACATTAAATTCACATGTGAGATATTCTTTTCCCCGAGCAGCATGGGACTTTGGAACTCAGAAAACGAAAAACCTTATTGACTCAAACTGGGAAATGGTATGTAACGTGGTGGAAGACCGATGGCATCACAAAGATTGTACTCAAGTGGAAGATTTGTAATGTATCCTGTAAAAAAGTTCCGAGTGAACGCTGAACTCAAGAGAATTTTACAAGTCTCAACAACAAATCAAGAAAATCAAAACAGTAAAACTGATGGATAGGCTTTACTCTTGTTGGCCGGTCGCAGTGAAAATGTATAAAATTTTACCATTTGCCAGATATTTTTATTTCTTTATTTAGTTTCGGTTTTGTTAATCAAGTTTTTCTTATTTATTGGAGGATTGTAGCAAGTTTTGTAATGATAGGGATGCCATATATTTCAGGCACTACAACAGAGACCTCTGTAAATTGATTGGAGTTCTTGCATTTGTTTTCAGTAAAAGAGAAGTTGTGTTTAGTGTGTAACCAAACAGAAGAACGAGAATGTTTCTTGCTGGTAAGAAAAAAAAATCCGAATGTGATTTCTGTATAAAAGGCAACCAACAGGATATTTATCGGCTACACGACAATAAAGAGAAGCTATTTTCGCAAAGAAATATGGTCAATAAAAAATCATTGTTTCTTACGAAAAATTTCTATACGATGGTCATAAATTTCATTTTTAAATAGTTTTTCTTTCTAATTTTCTTTTCTTAAAAAGGCATTGGACGCATATGGTCTTCATAGCCATACTTTACACCATTTTGACTTGAATGCTATGCGGCTTATAATGCTTGTGTTTTCACTTTTTCACAGAAACCGTCAAAAGGCCATTAGATTAACGTTTTCAATGTGTGTAAAAGCGTTCTTTTCTTTATTATTGTTTGGTTTTATTGTTGTTGGGCCAACAAACTTTTTCCCAAGTAAAGTTGATTGTTTATTAAAGAAATACCCGTTCTTGGTAAAAAACATTTGTTTTCCAATGCCACATACACATACATTCACATCTACTTTTCCATTGTTTTCTTTTATACTTGAAAAGTTTTTCCGTTTTTCTTCATTTCCATGATTTCACAGTGTGATGTATGCATGTATGTATGTGTGTGATGTTTTTTCTACTTTCTTCTTAGTTGATGAGGAGCCTTAATATTATGAGTCTGTCCTTGCAACTGTCTTTGGTTGTTTTTTTTGCCTGACAACACTGATGATGGATTCAAGTTTAGGTTTCGTTATGGTGTGGGTGGGCGGTTCGTTGTTTGACGTTGAAAAACTCCTTCCACAGCGTATACCATAAAAAGAAAGGAAATGGTTTTTAATTCCATTTCACTGTTTATATACTTGAGAGGACGATAATGATAATGGGTACTCCTAGTTATGTATTGTGTATACAAACAAACAATCTTTAACATCTTACCGATACATACACTTGCTCCCTCCCTCGTTATTTTCCCTTGGGACGTATAAGTTATTGTTGTTTTTAAGTTTAAGTGAAAATAAGTTTTTTTTCCTTTTATGGGGGCTGTGTATTGAAGGATCTCAAATTAAATGAAGTCTGTTAATGAATGCTTTTTCTTTTTTTTTTAGAAAGGAATTGGCCAAGATAAAAATCTTCTTTGTTTCAATATCTTTAACAGCCAATTCAATGGAAAGTTTTAAACAAAAAATTTCATTTTTTTTGTAGCAGGAAATATTAAATTTTGCTACAAGTCTAGGGAAAAGTGGGTGTGGAAATGCCATAAATTTCGATAACTACGAAAACTATGACTACGTAGTGTCGAGTCCCAAAAAAATGTTTTCATATTTTTTTATTAACCCATCCATCATCTGTTTTTTCTTTCGAAACTTTTATTATTTGATCCTAATTATGAACAACAACAACACCAAAAGATATAATTGAACATCAAATTCCAGATGTCTTCCATTTTCATAATTTTTAACAAAACATAACAAAGCATTCATTTCCTTTCAATCCCCCACCACTTGTGTCGCCATCCCATTTAAAATACATGCCACAAAGGGAACTGAAACTTATCAAGTTATACGAGCATGAATATATTTTCAAAACTGGCTTCATCATCTGTTAAGAAACTCTACTACTGATGCTCTCTCTCTCTCTCTCTCTCTTCATATTTATTTGCAAATACTTTCTAAGAAATAATTCCGCATGTTTTTTTTTTGTTCATAAAAGTCCTGTGTGTGTTTAACAATTAAAGTGGAGTGTGTATAAACAACATTAGAAAGAGCATAAGTACAGTGGGACTGAAGTTAGTATTTGCATATGTGAAGATTTAATTCTTTTTTTTTCTATTTTAACCAATACTATGGGTACTAAAAAATTAAATTTCTTGTTTCGCAACATGAGCTACTCACAGTTACTCACTGCATGAAATATGCTTTTAAAGATATCAAAGATATCACAAGCTTTGTCGTCCTATTGTAACTGTCGGCAGTTATGTAATTTGCTTGCAGATTTTTTTGCAACAACTTATTCTTATAAATCATTCAAAAATCAAGCTTTCTATCCTTATGATATATCCCAATCATCAAGTATTCATATTTCGTATATTGCTGTTGAAACTGTTCGAAAAAATCTCGTGTCAATACAAAGCTCACTTACCCCAGGTCCAGATGGGATACCTACTTGTATTCTTAGATATTGTCGAGAAAACCTTTCTGGCCCCCTAACGGCAATTTTCAATAAATCTATTGAACTGGGTTATTTTCCAACTGCTTGGAAAAAATCATTCATAATTCCATTGTTTAAAGCTGGCAATAAATTGGATGTTTCTAACTACAGAGGTATAGCGAAATTGAAAAAATTGTGACTGACTCTTTATATCATCAAATATCTTCAGTTTTAACCTCATATCAACATGGCTTTCGAAAACTATGTTCAACTTCTACTAATATATTGGAATTAACAACTAAAGTAAATGACGGGTTCATCAACAGGCAACAAACTGATGTTATCTATACAGACTTCAGTAAAGCATTTGATAGAGTCAACCATGATCTTTTGCTTTATAAACTATCTTGCATGGGTTTTAGTAACAATGCAGTACGTTGGCTGAAATCTTATCTTTCTAGTAGAACTCCTTCCGGAGTGCCTCAGGAAAGCCATCTTGGTCCAGTACTATTCACATTATTTATAAACGATTTGCCATCTGTTATTATTCATTCTAATATACTCATGTATGCTGATGATGTTAAAATTTTTAATTCGCTTGATAGCATATCTGGTCAATCAACTCATCAAAAGGATATTGATTATTTTTGTCAATGGTGTGAAGTCAACTTGTATATGCAAACATATGGCATTTCATCGTACATTTAAACTTGATACCTCTTATCATTTTAAAGACAAAATTTTGGATAAGGTTTTAAATATAACTGATCTTGGAATCTTGTTATATCATAAGCTTACGTTTTCTGAACTTACATATATCAATGATGGTGAACAAAGCAAATGGTGTTTTAGGATTTATAAAGCGCTGGTCAAAGGAATTTACTGATCCCTACGTAACAAAACAATTATATATATATATATATATATATATATATATTATATGGGATCCACATTATCTCATTTACATTAACCTAATTGAATCTGTACAGAGGAGCTTTCTGTTATTTTGCTTGAGAGGACTTGGATGGAACTCGTTTGTTCTCCCTTCGTATGAAAGTAGACTCGCTCTTATAAAGCTACCTACACTGAAAAGTCGAAGAATAATGCTAAGTGTCTCTTTTCTTCTGGGTTTAATACGTGGAGATGTCTATTCTGATTATTTGTTACGTAAAATTAATTTTAATGTTCCAATTGGACCTTATCGTAATTTTGATTTATTAAACTTACAATTTCACCGCTCAGTCTACGCTAACAACGACTCTTTTCGTCAAATATGTTTAAAGTTTAATAATCTGTATCATTTAATTGATCTTTCTGAAAGTAATTATTCTTTAAAGAGAAAAATTATATTGTACTTAGATCATTAAATATTAATTATATATGTATATTGTTTGTAAATTTAAATTCGACCTACCGTTCAAAGAATTGACAAGATTGTAAAGAAAATTGTAAGTTCTGGAAACGTGGCAGATGTAATCTGGCCGTAGCATAATCGTATTGAAAGCTGCGTCTTTTATTTACATGAAATAAACCTTGAAGATTAGATGGCCGATAATCATTTAACGCCGTAAACAGATATTTCATTCATACATACATACATACATACATACATACATAATTCGTCAGGATTACGACCTAGTTTCTCATACCACTTTTGTTGTGTTTGCAGGACCTACAGATATTTGAGATACTTTTCATGGCTATTTTATTTATTCTCAGAGTTTTTGCCAGAAAGCTGTGACCTAAGGTCTGAACCGTGGCCTCGCATCTAATAAGCCAGCACGCTACATACTAGTCTACGCAGAACCCAAATTGTTTAGAAAATCAGTCGGTATGTATAGAATACAGTGGGACTTTATAATGATTAATAGTGATCAACTTTGGAACACTTTGACCTTGTCCTTACCATGTTCCAAAACAAACGTTTTTCGCATTAAAACGTCAGTTATTAAGGAAATTCGTTCCATAGTTTCAAAATGAACGATTTTTTGTTGACAATTATTTTGCAAACGACCCCATTGTTCGTTGATTCAATACAAAAAACAACAACAACAATAATAGCAATAAAAAAAGAGAAGTAGAAGAAAGAGAAATGAAAACAAAGTTTTGCAACAATAAAAACAATAACAAAAAATGAAATGAAAAATCAAACGAAAGTAAACGAGTGAGGGAAATGAAAAGAAAACAACGAATGACTAAAACCCGAACCATAGAATACAGCATACAGTTAAGAAAGTAAAAACAGCAACAATAAAGAAAACAACAAAAAAAAAATTGCAAAAATAAAACAATATGAACCTAAATTGGTCACCCCATACATATGAGGTGGGCAAATAGAAACAAACAAAAAAAGAACATTTTTTTCAAAATAAAGTTGATGATGAGAGCAGGCAAGTAATGTATGGTTTGTGTTGTTGTTGTCGTTGTCGTTATCATTATTATTTTTATTATCATTGAGAATGAAGATTTACCATCAAGTGTGAGATGCTGTACCCTGTAAATGTAATAAAATTATGGATGAAAAACGTGTGCAAATGAAATACATATGCTGGCATATGGTAACCAAACACTAATACATATACACATACATACACGTATGTATGTGTATTGCACAAGTACACACTTATTAACTCATAAACGAACGCACAATTCACCAAATTCTCTATATTCACTCAGCACTTGAACAACATCCATTGGCAGCGTATCAAGAACAGTGGGACAACGGTTGGTTAATACTTACAAATAAAAAAATCATTATTAGACACAGTAGCGTTATGGTGAGCTTTGAATTGTACTGCAATTTACAAATGCAAAGAAACGAGAGGTATTATCAGGTCAGGCCTAAGACGTAGTGGGTTGTAGCCCTAGGAGGATAGGCCAGCCATCTGCTGTTGACATTGGGTTGTCGTATTGAGTGTTATCAGAAATCTTTCTTTCTATTTGAGTCCTACTGTTTTCCTGGCTATCCCTTCTACAATGTTCGTTATTTTTTTATTCACTGTGAGACGGCCGATTTATGTAGCTCTGGGCAAACTATTTGATGGGCAAAGCAATTCGAAAATTAGTGACACTATATCGCTTAGCTTCAATTGTATAAGAACCTGGAATGCTTGAAGGCATATCTGTCCTAGATTATCATAAGAAAATTTTATTTCCTTCGAAAAACTTTTCGTTTTAAACTCAAATTTTTACTAAATGTCCCACTGTACACTGGCAAAAAATACTACAAAGATTTCTTTATGAAAGTTGAACAAAAGCAACAACACAATTTTAAAGCAGTAGCAAATTTCGTGCAACAACACTGAACAACGAAACAGAGAAATAAATTCAAAAAAGTGAAGCAAAAGAATAAATAAATAAATGCCCGGGTATGTTTAGGTAAAAAGTTTAAAAGTACAGGCTTAAGGTATGCGACAACAACAACAATTACTCCCAAAAAAAAAGCAGCATCAACAAGAAACAAAAAAAAAAAAACAAAACAAATCAACAACATCTACTGTACAGATGGTGTAGAGTAAGAGGGTGATTTTAGGTAGAGGACTACGTAAAGAATGTACGAAATTTTTTAATCCAAAAACCAATAACATCACCAACCACCCTACACATATACTATATATTGTATATACATACATATACAAGTGGCTACTACACTCATACCCTTTGTTATCTATAAGGATTTAGTGAAAATATAAATTGTGACAGTAGACGTCCTACTTCTCGCATCCCTCAACCATCCTAAGGGTCATTTTTGTATCCGAAAAGAAAAAGAAACGGTATAATGGGGTGTTTGTATATTTTATACACAGACTCTCTTTTTGTTTTTGCCTCTCTCTCTCTCTCTCTCTCTTTCTCTGTGCTTATATTTTAATTGTTGCTGTTGTAGTTGTGCAGTGTGTGTGTGTGTGTGTTTTCGTTTCACTGTATTACGTGTAGTACAACACATCCATCCATACTGTTGATGGTAAGGTTAAGGATGCTGTTGTAAAATTATAGTGGGTGGTGGGTGATGTGTCTATAGGTGAGACATGGAGAGAGGAAGAGGAATGTGAACGTGTATGGAATATAAACGTATAATTTTTGAGTTTGGCCCGTAAGCCAACAATGTATAAAACCACCACACAGTGGTATGGATGGCAAATTAAATTTACCAATGTTAAGAGAGAATTGCTTGGACTTTCATAATATTTCACTAGGATTTATTAAAAAGCTGTCTATTATAATAAAGCAGATTAAAATTGGAAAGGTTCATCCTACTGTTTACAGAAGTAGGAAGTTTCTCAGAAATCTATCGTTCGGGGTCGACTTTAAACTGTAGGTCCCGCCACTCATATATAAAATTAACACACACAATATAATTGGTGTGAGAAGCTGGGTCGTTATCCTGACTGAAGGGTTATAATGACCAAATTATGTATGTGTAGGACTTTGTTGTCGTCGATGAAAGAACAAAGGCCTATGATAGCTTCGTCAGGCAACTAAGTATACCCAGAAGTTCTTCTCAGCCTCATTAGACGATTGCGCTAAGCTTTTGCTTTTGCTTTCGGTTGATGACATTTGTACATCCCTCCTGGTATTTCGCTTGGTATGTTTCTATATTAAAAAGGAGCCCGTGAAACGTTCTCATCATGGTCTTCCTAACCTTTAAGCATTCTTTCCTTCGGTCCCCCAGTGGTTTTAACTGATTCTGTTGGTTTTTTTCTTTCTAGGCGTGTTCTCATCACATTGACTTTTGAGGAAGTTTAGCAAAACAACAGTTGTTGCCACCACTGTTTACCATCTAAAGCATCTGTGGCATCGTTATTAGTGAGAGCATGTGTGGGTCTGTGTGTGTGTGTGTGAACAATACCTATTTACCTTTTCTCATAATGAACTCTAACATACACTCACTCATTCACAAAAACTCTACAAATACTTGCCACAACATTTTGAGAGAACTTTATTTTGGTAGTATAGGTGAATGTACGCCAGCATACATACAAATATCTTCTACTTTAGGGTGAAAATTATAATTGTTAACTCAATTTGAGTGTACAATTCATTTCCAATATGAGTTATTTTCTCACGATTTGAAATGCCTTCTTTGGTTTCACTTGAGCTTTAAGTCCAACCGTTTACCCTGGATATTTTACAGCGTTACATTCAGTATATACGGTTGTATTTAGTGTTATTTGCTGTAATTTCAACTTTTACTTCTTTTTCTACTTTTAATTCTTCCTGTTGCAGCTTCTTTTTCTATTTCATTTTCGTTATTAAAGGCCTTGTAAACGCACAAGCCTGCTCGTTACAACCGGACGAGGGTGTTGTGTGTGTGTCACAGGAAGCAGCAAGTGCCGTGCTTATAGGTTTTCATTTTATAAGCCTGTATTAGTATTACATTGAAAGCTCTTTTTCATTTCTTTACATTGCTTTCCTTTCTTTATTTCTTTTTTTATTGTAATTTGGTACCTAAAGGTAATTTAATGTCATGTTTATATATTCTTCTGCTACTTCGTTTGCTTCTTTGGTTTTTTGTCCCTTCGATTCGCACTCTTCATATACTTGTGCACTTTCCTCCTCTTATTTTAGATAAAAATGAGATTTTCGTAACCTACATTTTATAAATTACCTTCTTCTTTTTTTATTGTTATTGTTGTTGTTGTTGCTTTACATAGACCATCATTTCTTCAACGAGTTTTTTTTTTTTTTTTTAGAAAAAATCCAACTTAGAAGTTATATTTCTAGGCAAGGCTGTTACCACCAAGAATTTTTTATAGGATACCTTGAAGAAACTTAGAAAAAATAAAAAAAAAGTTTATATAAAGCATACTTATAGGGAAACACAGATGTCGATGTATGGTATTGCCTATCAATAGGCGTTAAAAAGCTTCTTTGAAGTGTTGCTGTGTAAATTGAAATTGTTTTGGTTCAATAATTACCATACAGGTGTAGAAAATAATTGAACGAAATTATATTCATGTAATGTGGTCTTATATTTGATGTTTGCCAAGCCTTAATTGTATCAATAGGTACATATATGCACCTTCATTTGAAGAAGCTCTTTAACATGAAAATCGTGATTTTATGGCAATTTTTTAAACCAATTCAAATTCGTCGTTTTTATAAAATGTCAACATGTTATATCATATCTTTTCCAAAGGTTCCATGAATGTGATCTTATGATTCAATCTGGTCGTCATAGAGTCTGTATCCTGAGTATATGTACCCTGAATCTACAGTGCCCTTCCAAAAGACAGGCTACTAACTTCAGGTTATTTCTAGGCAGTTAGATGCATGGCTTAGATATCCTCTTATAGTTTGACAATTGCTTAAAAACAACTTGGATTTGGAAGATTCTATGCCTCTCTTTATTTTCTCTTTTGTTGAGATTACTTATTGAAATATCCGCCCCCTGCTTTCCTCGCAAGTTGTCTCACATGATCTGTAACCCAGCGTTGGGTAACCTTATTTTCCCTGCCTATTCGCTTCAGTTTTACCGATTGTACCGTACTATCTTCGATTTAATCTTATAAAATCCGAGTTCCGATATGGTGGCTTGACTGTGAGATAATATTGCTATGTTCGTTCTTTTGTTTTTATTCCGTTGCAATGGTCCATAGAGCAAAACTTAAGTACCCTTAAATACTTATTATAAGAAACGTGTATCTCCAACGTATTTGCTTCTTTCAATGTTGTTCGTTGCTATGTTACGTTATGATAGGTGACGTATCCTTCTTGAAGAAAGAAGTCCTACTAATGCCAGCATTTAGACTTCTTGTGCTACCACAATCTATATTCAACTCTAGGATCAAACATTGATGAAATCACCCAGAATCCAAAATAAATGTTCCTATCCCAGCAATTACACTTGAGAGTTCGTTCAAGGATATCAGCAAGGTCCAAAACCTTCGCTTTTTTAACAGCGCACTGGCAAATTCTTCATTGGCGATCCCAAGCTCCTGCAGAAATCATTTGCCGTATGACAAGTCTTTAAGCATGCCTACTAAAACAATAGTGAGACCGCGAGAATAGCTATTGTGAATCGAAGAGTAAGATGCCATTGTAGTTTAGTAGCTAGTTTGAGTTAATTTGGCTTATTGGAAGTGATTTTTCTTTCGACTTCTTAGCAGTCTTCTGACAAAACCATTGAGTGTAAATAAAATTGCCATAAAAAGTTTCTCAGGTCTATCATACGGACCTAACAGTAAACAGGAGGACCTGCCAATTATGGATAAAATTAACCCACATGACATAAGAGGTGTGAGAAGCTAGGTCGTAATGACGACTGAAAGGTTGTAATGACCAATTATGTATGTATGTGTGTGTGTATGTGACTTTATCACTCTTAATCGTATTTGGTTGGCTTTTGTAATTACAGAGAATCATACAATTTGGTAAAATGCTGTTTTTCTGACCAAAAAAGGACTTTGTTTAAGACACAACAGTATGAACAAAGTTTACTATTGTGAAACCAAAACGTTTCTTAACTAATAAGCAATGAGTTGCAAGATTTGAGGATGTCCAAGCATCAGCTTTACATAGCTTTGGATTCGAAAAGTGAAACTCAATTCAAAAACATTATTTTAATGTTTAAAGATTTAAAATTAATACATTGTTAAGTTTAAAATAATTTTTGCACCATATTTTGTTACAATAAAAGGGCCATCACAATAATATTTCCTGTTCCATAAAGCCTTTAGCCTTTGCGAACATAAAATTCATTCTATTTAAATGCTTTGTAATATAATATAATGTGTTCTACGTATATAACACGATATCAGTAGCCAATTATTGTAGGCTCTATATTTCCTCTTCTTTTTCATTATTTTTTTGTTTTTTTTTTCGTTTAAAGTGTGAATTTAAGGTCAATGTAGCAAAAATTTAAGATAAAATATGAGTAAAAGACAAAAAAAAATTAAAATAATGAAACGGAACGGAATATAAAAAAAATCTATAGATTTCCTTTTTACATATACATAGTATCGCACACACACACTGAGAAAGAGAGAGAGATAGGGAGAGATACATACATATGTACGTACTCACTTTATGCCTGAGAGCACTTGTGTAACAACTGTAAAAAGGATAATGAGTGAAAATTGTTTTAAATTTGAAAATGTTGTTTTTGTTGCTTTTGTTTTTTTCATTGAAAAGAAAAAGAAGAAATTTTACAATAAAAAGCTCAAACAGGTCCCGGGCTAAGCTAAAAACCGGCCCGGGTAAAAATTTATAATAAAAACAGAAACAAAAATGAAAGAAAAAGAAAAATAATAATGTACAGAACAGAAATGCCGGTTGCCATAGAAATATGGTACAAAAGACGCAAAAGATAAATACAGCAACAGCTTTGCTTTGCTATCCTATGCCTTGCTGCTAGTAAGTATACTATACATAGGCATATGAAAATCTCTGGTGTATATAGAGAAATACACGCATACATATGCACACACATTTAAGTTATGGAGTGAGCACGCATTTATTCAAAAGAAAGAAAAAAAAACAAAAAAAAAAAGGTAAAAACAAAAACAATACACATGGAGAACAAGATGCTGGCAAGAGGACAAATGAGTGAGAGTATAACTGTTAGGGTATTAGGTGTAGGAGAATTAGCATAAAAGGAGAGAGTGAGTGTAAATGAGTTTGCAATTGTGAGAGAGAGTAAAAGTTTATTTTAAAAACATTTATACGTTCATATATGCACAGGCAATCATCTACAAAGGATGCTGGCTGCGTGAATTTTGTGTATAACAAAAATACTCTTTATCTAAATGTTGATATACATGAGAGCGAGAGGGTGGTGTACATAATACACAACATACATCTATGCGAGAGTATGAGTGTTAGTGTTTTGAGTATAAAGAAAATTGGTTTTAACTTGGCATGTGTTGTTTGTTGTTTTTTGCATAAGGGTTTGTAGATGTGGCGAGATTTACTGGGATGCTGTGCCGTACTGTGTTATGCTGTGGTTTAACAGTATGTGTGCGCCTTTTTATATACTCTATTAATTTCTCTGGTATATATGAGTTAATTTGTGAATGTCGTAGTGCCGCCATTTGAAATTACCGAAATTGGGGTTCGCTACAACAAACGTTATTCGTAGTAGACGTTTAGGCGTCAACTAGTGCGCTTGGTGCGCTTAAATATAACGGCTGTGCGCCGTCGAGGACGTCATACATATAACCAGTATCGTTTCTTATACCTGACATCACAACAGCATCTCTATTTTACTTCTTTTTTTTTTGCTACACACTATAAAAAAAGTTTAACAAAGAAAATATAAAAAATATGGAAAATTAAGTGTAAAATAAAAGAAAAAATGATCACAAATTGAAAAGAATAAAATGGAAAATAATACACACACAGTATAAAATACAATCAAAAATAAAGAAAATTAAAAATTATCACAGAAAGGAAAGTCAAAAAATCAGCTTTTGGGTGGAAACTAAAAGAAGGCAACAACAACGAAAACAGAAAAATAAAATAGAAAATGTACCATCTTTGGACGAGACAAAGAAATTAAATTTTTCAATTTTCAAAACCAAACGCAGCTTTGTCTACAAAACTATTTTCAAAAAAATAAATTAAAATAAAAGCATAGTTTTAGGTGATGGCTACAGCATAGATTATAGCATAGTAAAATGGGATACCATTTTTTAAATAAAATAAAATAATTAAATCAGGCAGAATATTTAATTTGAATTCATATTTAAATTTTTTAAAGTTGCGGTTGCATTTTTCTTTCGCTTCCAATAAAAGCTGATGTTCTTTCTTAATGACTATGAAACTTAATAACTAATCAAATCATAAATATATATAAAAATCGTTCAAGTGTCTAATACATATTAAAACTACGCTGATTGCTGTTGTTGAAAGTTGTGTAATGTTTAAAAAAGAAATTTAATTCAACAAAAATATATTTTTCTTTAACGTTAAAAATTATTTTTGTTCATACGTTTAACTGGGTATGTAATCGATGTTGTAATGCAGTATAATTGTAAAATATATTCGGTGTTGTGCTTGTAGTGTTTGGTGTCTATATGTGTAATTTTTTTCTTAAATGTATATTAGCAAAACTTATATAATTTTTTTTTTAAACTAAACTTTTTCACAAATAATATCATATCAATTGTACACTATAACACTTTTAAATACTAAACAAATCTAATTTTTTTCATTAATTTTTCTTCTCTTTAAACATTTTATGTAACATACTTGTAGGAGGTTATACCCTGATGATTTTTAAAGTATACTTGAGGGGTTTTCATTGACATTTATGATATTCTTTTGCATACATTGGGGGATAATATAATAATAGATATTTGGAACTAGTTTTAAGTAAAATTGTAACATATTTTTTGTTGTTCAAAATTACAATTGTAGGAAATAATTGAGAAGACAAATTTACAGAAATAATAAGGATAATATTTTAATTATTGTTTAATTTGATACGTTAAGGCCAAGTCATCATTACAATATAGTACTGATGGCAGAACTACAGTAAGATATTATGAAGCATAGATACTCCAGGAGGGAGTTTAAATATCTGACTACTCATTGAATAGAAAATGTGGTAGGCTAGAATTATTAATTTTAAAATATTTTAATTTTAATATTTTAAGTTAAAATTTGAACTGATTTAGGAAACTCTGTATATTGAAAATAAAATAATGAGCTCTTTGTAGTAACCGTAGTCCAGTAGATAGTGTGTTGGCTTATTTCAAACCCCAGGGTTCAAACCCCAGGCATCTCCAAATTTCCAATCAATAATTGGGTAATCAATTAATATCATAGGGCGTTTATGTCTTATGCCTTTCAATTTGTTATAGATTTTTGATGAATTAAGTTATTACATTTTTGCTTTTATTTACTAAATAGCGTTAAATACAATGGTTTTCTAATTTCCGACGGGTATTTAAAAGTTTACTACATACTTTTAGGGTCAGTCCTTTGGGAGCATACTAAGAGTAGTATATACATCTTTCTCTTTCATTTTTTGATGGACAATATCACTAAGTACACATAATTTGTGTGGCATACTTTTAGGTTAAGTATCCTTTTAGGCGCTTATGAAAATAATTTAAAAATTCAAAGACCATCAAACAAATATTCCAACAGTAAGAAACTCTTTTTTTGAAAGCTATTCTAAAATATTAAAAACATATGTATTAAAGAATAGTTTTAGGTACAGATGGGGCTATCGTTTGAGTTACCTTTTATAAAACCAGCTTAGCCCGCGTTCGATATCAACGTTAATACTTTATGGCATTACTAAATTACATTTTTTCCTTATAAATATGTGAAATATATTGCAAGGCATAATTTTTATTATTGTTATTTGCCTACTCTATGACTTAGTTACTATATATTTGAAATGTTCTGACTTTTATTTAAATAACATTTAAAATTTTTAACTAGATTTTCTTATAATTCTTCCACGTTATGAAATGTATATCTTAGTTCAGTAATTAGAATAAATTAACGAAAATAGATTAATGAAATTAAAGAAAGTCAATACAGTCTCTATTTTGAAGTCCTTAAACTAAACTCAACGACGCTTATACAAAAATATTAAACGCAATGCAATAGCATTTGATTACAAAAGTTAAACTCAACTGTTAGGTATGTTAGTTAGAATGACAGTAAAATCTTAAATATTGGTTAGCTTAGGGAAAGAAGCCTTGTTTTAGATAAAGGGTAACAATCAGCAGTTCTTATATTGTTAAGACTAATAACTATACTATGAATTCAAACACGTCTCCGTATTTGATGGTACGGTGAAATAATGTAGAACTGCTCCACTCATTTTTTCGTTATTAGGCTATAAAACTTATCACTTATTAAACTCATTTATCTAATTTTAAAACGAATCGGTATATATAAATTGTTTTAATTATTAAGTGCTATACCGACGCTGATTATCTGAAGATATAAACTGTCATTTTAGAAGTGTTTTAAGATGGAACGTCCACATGATACTTCAAGCTGTAATGCAGGTGTTTTGAAAATACAATTTCTACTCTGACAAACTAGTACTGATAGAGTGTCCTATACTGGTATAGTACACATTTAATTATTCACTTATTTCAAATTTACTTCGTCTTATGAAATTAAGATTTGAAAACCATATGAAGGTGAAGAAACAAGTCCCCTTGCTGATTCTTTAATGCAGGCAATTACCCGAGTGATGCAAAGTATAGTTTAGCAATCTAGATTATCTTTGAGAAATTATACTTACAGTCGTTTAAAAAAAACATATGACCTAAGTTTCAGTTTCTTCATGAAGCTCTCATTAACTGAGACCTACACTCAAGGGATGTCACCTAGTATTTTTGAAATTTAGTTACACAAGTTTGGAAAGTAGGAGTTGTATTCCATAAATTGATGTTGTTGTCATTAGACCAGAGACTCTTATATCAGCAGCTCTTAATGAGAAAAATAAATACATGGTATTGAGGATTTTAGCCTTTAAACCATCAAGGTACACAATTTATTTAATTATAATTAATTATATTTTATAGCATATTTTCCGGGTTTTAAAGGGGTTTTAAAGGTGCGTTTCTTTGAAGAAATCTATATGAAGTTATTCGGTGAAGTATTTTATTGCAGGATACCTAACCTGGTGCAATATAAAGACCCATAATATACGTGCATATTTTTAGGCGTTTACGATATTGAAAATAATCCAAGTACGTTTTTTAAGTATACCTTAACAAACCAGACCTGTAAAAGTAGACGGACTAGGCGCGTAGTCACGCAAAATAATTACATTCTTGTCATTTAGTCAAAATTTGATTACAAGCGTTTTTATTTTTATTTCATTGCATACTTTTAGGTGTATTATTACAGAAATGGCTTGGTATTATTTTTTTTAAATAAAATTATTTTTAAAGTTATTCGGTAAAGGATATTATGATAAGATAATATTGTAATAATTTGAAAATGTAACATATTTTAGGGGCATATTTATATCGAAAAGTTTACATAGCAGCTTATTTCAGTATGATTTAAAGGTGATACTTCTCAAAATACTGTGCAGAGAGTCAAAATATTTTCTTAATATTTTCGCAACATGGGCAAATAATCATTAATTTTTCCTTTTTTGTCTGGTAAATCAGGAGGATAAAATTTTTAAAATATGTTGCATATTTTTAGGAATTCTAATTAAGATTGTGAATATATGTAATTAATTGAAAGTTTTAATTATATTTATAATTTAATCCAGGGAAATTAGGAGAATTTTTTAAATTAAGAAGCAAACGTTAAAAGTCATTAATTTGAAACCCCCCTTGAAGAAGTTAATAAATCGCACACGTACTACCAACCACACACAGACAGTTGTAATAAATAATTCAAATACATTGCAAGAAAAGAGGAATTGAGATTGAGAAAGCATGGCAATAAAAAAAATATAATAAAACCGTATGCTTTTATACAGTGAATCAAAGTAAAGACTTTTACTTAAGTGAGACCGTGTGTTTAAATAAATAAGAAAGAAACAAAGAAAATGAAAAAAAGAAGAGAAAAAACAATTTATGAAGAAAGTGAGATGAGAAAAATTTCTACACACTGTTACAATACACAGACACACCCACACATATACACAAACTTACGCAAAATACACGCATTAAATTACAATATCAGAAGCAATGTGAAGGCATTATGGCCATACCGCCATACAATTTACAATATTTTGTTCACATATGAAATGTTTCGATTTATTTTTTTTGTTTTTTTTTTTATAACTGTATGTGTAATATATAGTATAAGTGCTTTAGATGCTGTATAAAAGAAAAAAAAACGAAAAAATATAACAAAAATAACAACAACAACAACAATAAAGTTATATGTATTGTATATAAAAATCTAACTTACGAAGCAGCCATCGAGAGTCATGCGTCGTCGTAAACGAAGTCAAGGACCGCACCCAAAATCAAATACATAAGCAATATGTCTTTATTTGTGTGTGTGAGAGCTTGTTGTCAATGTATTTGTGAAATATAGCATATTTAAGCTGCTACATTGTGTAGGTGTATGAATATAAATGTTCTTTTATAGATGTATTCATAAAAAAATTATGTATATATGTATGTGTGCTTGTGTATGTATTGGTTTCGTTTTTTTTTTGTTTTTTTTGTAATAATAAATCAGTAAAATGTGTATTTGAGTGAAAATGGCTACAAAAAACAAAACAAAATAAGTAAAAAAGAAATCTTGTCAAAACTACAACGAATACAATAAAAACTTACGTTTTTAATGGTTTCAACTCTACTGTAACTGTAAAAAATGATAATAAAATAAAAACCTTAACAATAACAACAACAATAAAAAATACAACAATGTTTCACAATCAATGTAATAAAAAATTGAGAGCCATAAATTTTTGAGAATTACAAACAGATGGCCTGATGCTGCTGTCACAACTACTGCATGTGTTCTTGGCTTGTGATTATGCTTGTGTGCTGTGTTTGTGCTCTTCGCCAATCTCAACGCTGTATTACACAAAGTGAGTGTAATTTGTTTGTTCATATTTTATAACTTTCATTTAAACAAACGTGTGTATGTATATGTAAAAACAAAAACAACAACAACACCAATCACGTATTCATTTTTATAGCATTTTTTGCAGGAGAACAATAAAAACCACAACTTTTACTATAAAAAAGCAAATTCATGTAATAAAACACTCACACATTCACCTAAACCCACACACTCAGAGAGTGACAGAGAGAGAGACAGAGAGCAATTTTATTTTACTAGATTTTTCTTGTGGCCATTTTTATTTTATAACAGTTTTGCTATTTACACTGCTTCACTTTAAAACCTAGCCTTTACACACCCATACATTTACGTTGTCATACACTCACTTACCATTCACTCGGAGAGCTGATTTGCACTTGAATCTTTTGTTTTAAATATTGTCCCCCCATTCCGTATTATTTTCTCTTCGTTCTGTTTTTTTGTTGCCTTCTTTCTTTTCAGTTCAATTTTACTCTCAATTTTTATATTTTCTACAGGCATAAAGAGGTATTATTACAGGGGCAAGTTTTTTTCTTTCCATTTATCATCGCTTTGAAAGACACTGAACTGACTTTTTCATTATTTTTTCTTGATTATGTTTTTTTTTCTGCTTCTGTTTTTTTTGTTCATCATGTCTGTGACAGGTTTCCTTTGTTTGCTTCATGTTATAAAAAATGTCTGGCTTTTATTATATTTTGTTGTGTGTACTGAATGAGGGTTAATGTTTTAATAAATTATTCAGCCACTTAAAAAAATCTGATGACGATGCCTGTAATGCTTTTCAAAAACCAAGTTGACAGAATAAAAGCGAAATAATTTTAATTTTAAGTCAGACGGATTTAAAGGGCTTGAATTTATGTTTTCAAATAAAGTGTAAAGTGTTCTTATACAAGTTTCTTTGATTTGTGTAAAATATTAAAGCTTCAGAAGCCTATAATAACAAAGTATTACAGCCAAATTTCAAATTTATGCACAAATTGGTGCATATTTTAAGGCTAAACAGCCCTATAATTTAGATCCAAAGCATATTTTAAGGTGCTATTCACAATCTGATAAGCAATGAGTAATTATTGCAATCTGTAGCATTTTTAGGGCGTTGCTCTTTGTATTTTGTAAAATAAAAAAATTTCCAAGCCACAAAACAAACTAAACTAATATGAAAAACTATTTTCTTAACTACACACAAACATGTACATATAATTGGTCTTTACTCCCTTCAGCCAGGATTACGACCTAGCTTCTAACACCATTTATGATGTGTGTGTTAATTTCATACATGAGTGACAGGACCTACAATTTAAAGTCGGCTTTAGAAACTTTTTTCATGGCAATTTTTACTCTCACAGTTTTTTCCAGAAATCTGCTGAGATTTTTTCGAGATGTCCAACCTGTGACTTGCACCGTGGCCTTACATCTAAGAAGGCAAAACATTACCTCCTAAACTACCACGGATTAACTAACTTAAAGCCTAAATTACTTAGCTTCTCCCACCACCCATGTTGTGTGTGTTAATTTTATACCTAAATGGTGCGATCTAAAGTTTAATATTTTAACCTCCCGACATATTTCTAAATTGGAAACGATGAAATCTTTAATAACTTCCTTCAATTCTTTCGACCCAGCAGTATAGGATCTGTATGCGGGCATTTTCTAATCTTATTTTCGGTTGACATCTGGATATTCCAACCCTAACATGTTTTCTATCAGATTAAAATCAATAAATTTTAGTTGGATTTCTATCCAACCTATATAAGTTTGAAGCTTTCGGTTTAACAGCATAATGTCATATTACTAACACGCTCAATTTAATAACATTCTGCAATGCTTCTTTAGTGATGCAGACCATATCTCACTTTCAAACGGCAGTATGGACTTAAGGTTGCTATTAAACATTCGAATCTCAAGCATACCACGTTAATCACTCCTTATGCATAATAATCTCTTTCGATATCCTGAGAGAAACAGCCTGTTTTCGAAATGAAGGAGCCAAAGTATTTAAAAGTCTCTACGTCTTCAATGAGATCATCGGATAGCATCTGGTAAACTGTTCTTCTTATATATTCTCATTGGATACAACAACAAATACTTTACTTTACGTAAGATTAGGCCGAACTAAATTAAATATTAAAAGAGATAACATGTAGTCCTGCATGAAATACTTTTATGCAGCAAACGTACATATAATCGAGTTGGTGCTCCTGTAGGACATGGCGTTTAGTTTCGATGTAAACGTAATTTTTTTACTCCTTTTGATTCTCATAGCAGGAGATGCTGTTTGCTTGCTTTATTTTAGTTTCATTAATCCGAGTTTTTCCAACTAAATAAGGAATCTACTCTAACCATCCACCATGTCCGAAGGGACTTTCTGGATTGATTATTTGAAAACATGTAATTTTTAAAATACTTTGATGAACATTATTTTATCTTCTGCCGTATTTCAAAACGATTTACACAAGTTTAGAGTCAAGCAATTAAATCAATGATGATGCGTTGATACTTATTCAGTGCTTTTTTCTCTGGAATATCGGGACATCTTAGTGTTATCTAGACAAAGTCCACGAATACTGAGTATACTGCTAAAATACCATTCAATAGATTGTTTCGCTATTATTCTCTTAAGATTTATAGTATAAAATTTCTTAATTATTTGTTGAATTTACTTCTGTACAGTTTTTGCCTTCTATTTCTGACACACTAATCTCATATTCTACTCATTTGATTTGTAATAAAGACAAGAGCACCCGGTAAATAGTTGACATTGTCATCAGTTGTGATGTGTGGTATTGAAACGTCAACAAAATATACGTTGTGTCAGCATTTCCATTTAATAATATTTTAAATATTGATTTTCCTCCACAATCTGTAATAGTTTTTCTTTTTTTTCGATTATAAAACATTTACATGCTGATGCTATGTATTGTCAGCAACTTTAAGATGCCATACAACCAGTAGCGGCCGTTGAATTTACTTAAGGGAGGGAGGATAATTTTAAGCAAAGTAAGTTTCTCTTCTGTAATCTATACATGGCCTCTTTCTTATTAGATGTTTTTATACTTTGCATATTAATAAGTTAAATAGCTTTTTACAAAAAAGTTTCATGAACCCTCCTTAGCATTATCTTATCATGGTACATTTGGATTGTAGTTAACAACAATTGTATGAAAAGTTAACTCCAGAATATAGATTTTTTCCTTATGTTGATTTTTGAAAAATTTTAAATGAAGCAGAAATACCCAAGTTTCGATTTAATATGGGATTCGCTATACTTTTAATATCTCATGGGCCACCTGGAAGACAGGATAATATTAGCCTTCCTTTCAACAGTCTTCTGGAAAAATAATTGCCATGACATGTTTCTCAAATCTTTCGTATGAAGTCGATATTATGTTGTAGGTCGGTTCTGCCATTCTTGGATAAAATTAACGCACACAACATAAGTAGTGTGATAAGCTAGGTCGTAATCCCTACTAAAGGGTTGTAATGACCAATTATATATGTAAGTAAATAATATTGGTTTCAGATCATATTATACATAACGAACGAGGTTGAAAACATCTCTGATAGATGCTCCTAAAAACCGTAATCGGAGATCCTAAAACGGCTTTGAGTAGATCAAGTAAATAGAGGTTAGTTTAGGTTAAGTTAGAGGACGTGTACTTGTCAATTAAGGTATGTACAGTACGCGGAGGTCGAATTGACCCATTGTTCAACGTTCTAGTTTCTCACACCACTTAACACAAGCTTGTTAGTCGCCATAGTTTAGTAGGCAACGTATTGGATTATTAGACATCAGGCCACGTTTCGAATCCCAGGTCATACATTTCGATCATATCGAAATACAAAAAGTATTTCTTCGGCGACTTTCTTTCAGCAGATTTCTGGCAAAAATTCTGAGTGTAAAATAAAATTGCCACGAAAATTTGCTCAAAAACCAAATAGGTCCCAATCCTGACTGAAGGGTTATAATTAACCAATTATTTATGTATGTATGTATGTATATATGTATGTATGCATGTATCTATGTATGTATGTATATATGTAATTAGGATAGTGTGTGAAGGCAATTGTTTGTTTATGATCCGGTATTAAAATTTATTGAACGACATCCGACTACTTTATCTGACTTTCAGTATCAATTTGGTTGAACTGCTAATAATGTTAATACCCAGAAATGACAAGCAAAGCATTTTGTGTACAAAGTAGCCAGTGGAGTAAATCATAACCTAGAAGATGAAATTCATCATATCACGAGATCCACCTCTCCTAGATTCTCCAACTAGGTTCACTCAAATAGCTTAATTATGCAGTTGCCGGCTAGAGTAACTGACTTCTTGTATCGATTTGGATGAAAAGTATTCTCTCCAGAGTTGCAAACTAGGTAGAGTATTCTAGCTAGGATAAGATATGCTGCTTTATGAAATTGCATTGAAATGAAGTAACGGTTTTTTTATTCAACATGCTATACCATGCCAATTATATATTTGTTAGAGTGTAACTTCCAATCAATTCTTTCAATTTTTTTTTTCAAATTCAAGTTATTTTCAAGAAATAGTTTCCATACCTTCGAGATGCAGAATATTGTGTTCGAATACACAAGAAATACCGTGCTTTTAAATATTCTTACATCTCTCTGGAGAAAAATAATTTAAAATTTTGTTTGAAAACTGTTTACAATGTTAAAAGAAAAACCTCCCCATTTCCTTATATCTTGAGGACGCACCTGATAACACGGATTCATATACATACTGTGTTATATACATATACACTGTGTATATGTATGTGCATATAAATATAAAATTTTTATTGATTTTCCATTTTTAAATGGAATTTATGGAAAAATAAAAAAATAAGAAGAAGAAAATAAACAATTGGGGCAGAATAATAATAAAAAATAAAAAAAAATAGCATCAGCAACAGCAGCCTTTATTTCTATGGTTCATTGAGCAAACTAACGAGGTTATATTATAATAATAACCTCACATGCATGAATATAATATTTTATATTTTTACACATGCTAACATACTACATTATGCATTTACATACATCTATATATATATTTATGTATGTATTGTATGTATAAAAGCTCCACTTTCATACATAAAAGCAAAAAGAAGGCTAAAAATTGTTCATAAACTTTGAGATTTTTATATTTTGTTCGTTGTTGTTTTGCTGTTGTTTTTTTGCAAGAAAATATTCCATAAAGTTTAAGGAAACATGTTACAGCATGTTTGTAATACAATATTATGTGTGTTGTTATATGGCCAAATACAAAGAAGATGAAGAAGAAAAATATAAGTAAATGAAAATATTGTTGCAAAATGTAATCAAAAAGGCTTAAGTCACGTTTTTTGCAAAATGATTTTATTGTTATTGTTGTCGCTGTTACAATGTTATAATTTTTTTTTATGCACAGATTTTCTTGTTAAGAATATTACTCGTATTTCAGTTATAATAACGATAAATGTATGATAAAACTAGTATTACGATTGGAATAATGAAAGACAATGATTTGTTCTCTCTCGGTTCTTAAGGAAAATAGTAAAATTTAACGAGATTTTTATATGTCATTATGTGTCAAAAATTTCTAGGTTAGGTTAGGTTAGGTTAGAGGACGTGTACTTGTCAATTGAGACAAGCACAGTACCCGGAGGTTGAATTTACCCATTGTACAACGTCCTAGTTTCTCACACCACTTATGTTGTGTGTGTTAATTTTATACATGAGTGACGGGACCTACAGTTTAAAGTCGACTTCGAACGACAGATTTTTGAGAAACCTTTTCATGGCAATTATATTTACTCTCAGAGTTTTTGCCAGAAATCTGCTGGGAGGAAGTAGCCGAAAAAATACTTTTTGTATTTTGTCTTAGATGTCTGGCCTGGGGCCCGAACCCTGGCTTTACGTCTAATAAGCCAACACACTACCTACTGGACTACGGCGGCTTCTAAAAAATATTCTTACGCTAAAAGACTTAAAATGATTTTACCTCCCGATTCTTAAGAAAAATTGTAAAATTTAATGAGATTTTTATGTGTCATTAGGTCTCAAACATTTCTACAAGAATCAGAAAAACCGTTGAAGTTTTAGGTTTCAGATTACTTACACAAATTTGAATTCAGTTTCCTTAAAAAACATTTTTATTGCGATTTATAATTTTTTCATCGTAATGAAGAATTTTTTATTTGTGCTGCTTAAACCTGGCTTAGATTCCACTCTGAGAAGCGTGTTTTATGTACAATAAGTAGTTCGAACAACATTGAAATAAAACTGTTACAGCTGACATCGGTTTTATTCGTGGTAATGAGTAATAAATAGATTATCCTTAACATACAAATCCGATAGTTTTTCGATTATTTTCAGTTGTTCGATTATGGCAACGTGTAAGAAAATAGGAAGATTCCTAGTAAATTTGAAGAGATGAAAGCGTTAAAGTTGTTGACTGAATTGTCCAACATTGCAATGCATATGCCGACTAAAATTTTGTTTCTGCTCTAGAGAAATGGTGGCGAATAATCCGAACTTGTCTATTCAACGATGTTCTCAGCCAATTTGTATTTGGTTTTGTAATTTCATAATGTTTAACACAAGCACCATTTCAACTCGGCCGACCACTTTCAACGACATAAATGATGCTGATTATGTAATAGAACAACTGCCTTTCAAACAATACAATCGACGGTTGACTTTCCATGGCAATTTTGTATTTACTCTCAGAGTTTTTGCCAGAAATCTGCTGAGAGGAAGTCGCCGAAGAAATACTCTTTGTATTTTGTTTTTATGTCTGGCCTGGGGCTCGAACCCTGGCTCTACGTGTAATAAGCCAACACACTACCTGCTAGACTACGGCGACTTTAATTTCAACAAATAAAATAAAAATAAAAAAAAATATTCAGTCATGAAGATCAGTTCTCAATCAGCGGTTACTTCAAGAAGTGACGGCATATTGTTCACATTACGGTTTGGATGTGTTATTTAGGTGCACAAATTTTTGTTAACCCTGAAAGGATCGTTAACAGCAAGTCAAAGAAAGCAATAGTCTTAAGATAGAATTGTTGGAATTATGACTTCGCCATCCCGCCGTAGTCTAGTTGATATTGTGTTGGCTTATTAGACGTGAGACCTAACCCTAAGGTTAGACATCTCCAGCAAAACGAAATATAAAAAAATATTTCTTCGGCGACTTCCTCTCAGCAGCTTTCTGATAAAAACTCTGAAAGTAAATACATTTGTCATGAAAAATTTGACAAAAATCCCGCTACTCATGTATAAAATTAAGTCACACAGCATAAATGTTGTGAGAAACTTGGTGGTAATCCTGACTGAATGGTTGTAATGACCAATTCTGTGTATGTGAGATAACATACGTTGCCATATGCAAGAGTTCGTTGTCATACAACGCTTTAACGTTAAATGTCTTTAATCTCTCGATATCGGCGAGTCGTAATTTTATCTTTATGAGCAGAGAGTTTAGTACACTTGATGCATTGGATGTAGTTTTCAGGAGCTTATGCTTATTAAGCCGATTTTTGGCAGCAAAGGGATTCGTACCGTCAAACAATATTTTGCCTTTTTTTAATTACAATAACTCACTATTATTTTCGATAATTCGATAAATTTTCATATTGTTCTTCAAATCAATGCTTAATTGCTTTAATCCAAATGAAAATTTTATAAATTTTATAAATGTTACTGCAGACATAGAAAAACTATAATAAACTCATAAAAGAAATATTCACTTCCTTTAATAATTAAACATAGAAAATCTCTCATTCACAAAAAGCAAAACGAGAAGAAAAAAATATTCTTCCTTTGAATTCATTATTTTCTTCCTTATCATCACTAGAATTGTTGTTTTATTAAATTGTTTATAATTTCATGCCTAAAATCAATCAGTTTCACTCACGGCATCTGTCGCACCGTACGACTCTATAAAACACAACAAAACAAAACAGCTGACGATTATTAGAGGCCAACAATAGCAAAAAAATCCAGACTCTATTCTGCTTTTGCCAGGTAGCCTTGACATTCTAATAAAGGACACAATTTACGATCACAACAATGCCTTAAAAAAGCAGAAAAAAAAATATAAAAAAGGATCATTTGGCTGTTCCTGTACAATCTGCTCTCATAAAATTGCTCTCACAAAACTCTATGCACACATACAAAGAACAATTACAAAGACACTGGTTAATGACCTTTCATAATGAAATCAGAGAAGGTTATCCTGAGCCAAGCATTTATTTGAGCGGGTAAAAACGAAAAAAATAAATCAAAACAACAACAACAAAAAATAATGTGTCACGGGACAAATCACTGCATTCCTGCTGTTTACCTTCGGATTTCTTTTCTTTTTTTCGTTTCTTTAGCTTCTATTTGATTAGAAAAGGTAAATCAGCTGCTCAGCTGCGTTTTCTAATGATCGCAGTTGAATTCGTACTAAACATCTGACTTTCTAATACAAAAACTTCATAAATTTGTGCTGATTTTTGTGTGTTTAATGGAGTAAAAATACAAAACAACTGTAATTATTGAAAAATTCGCCGTAAAACTGTCAATAGAGTATTCAAGTATTTCGATAAATGAGGGATAATTAAGGAAGCAAAAAATAGAACTTTTGTACCTAACAAATTGTGTGTAAAACCTAGTCCCAGTAATATAATTCACGTAGAATTTACGATTACGTAAAAATATAAAAAGTATCTGCATTTTTGTGGTAAAGTTTTTAAGCAATATTTCCTCCGATCCTGTTTTCGGTCGGAAGTCTTCAGAACTCGGAAATAAACGGTAGTCAGATGATGGAAGATCCGGACAGTACTTATGTACTTAATTATTTGGTTTTTTATAACCAAGCAAGTCTTCTGAACTGACTTTGATAAACAGATTTTTGAGAGACTTTTCATTGCATTTTTATTTAAATTTTTTTTTTAATTTTGTTTGTTCGAGATGTCTGGACTGGGGTTTAAGCCTACTACTAGACCGTGCTGTGACTATGGTTGCATCAAAATTTCCCAGGCAAATGCAAAATTCCATTTTTTTTAGTAACCGACACCGTTCTTCTCCCATCTTCGCAATATTTCTTTGCATAGTTTCACTTCCATTAATCAAGTTTTCCTATTTAAGCAAATAATTGTTCTACTGTAACAGATTCTAGAATGTTAGGGTTGCCCACTATTGTTACCGAGAAGCAACGTGTTCTGTAGAAATGTATTGGGTTGTTGCATTAGCTATAGAGTACATTGGAAGTCGCCGTAGTCTAGTAGGTAGTGTGTTGGCTTGTTAGACGCAAAGCCAGGGTTCGAGCCCCAGGGCAGACATCAAAACAAAATACAAAAAAAGTATTTCTTCGCCGACTTTCTCTCAGCAGATTTTTGGCAAATACTCTGAGAGAAAAATTAAATTGCCATGAAAAGTTTCTTAAAAATCTGTCGCTCGGAGTCGACTTTAAACTGCAGCTCCCACCACTCATGTATAAAATTAACGCACACGACATAAGTGGTGTGAGAAACTAGGTCGTAATCCTGACTGAAGCGTTGAAATGACCAGTTATGTATGTATGTTTTAAGTAACTCCCTTTTCTCCCTCTTCACAATATTTCTTTCCTTAGTTTCACTTCCATTAATCAAGTTTACCTAATTAAGCAAATAATTGGTCTAATGTAACAGTTTATAGAATGTTAGGGTTGCCCACTATCGTTACCAAGAAGCAACGTTTTCTGTAGAAATGTATTGGGTTGTTGCATTAGCTATAGGGTACATTGATTCTTACTTTTATACAGGAGGTTGCAAAAACTGTTATTCGTTGGTGGATATTCTCTCTTCTAGAGGTTAGAGTTCAATGAACACATCAGATGGGCCACTAGAGAACCTGAATTTTTTGAATTCTAGAACCGTTGAGAAGAAAATCTGAATGGCATGGGTTGTAGCCCAACAGTTTAGAAATAAATTTATATTTGAAAAAAAAAATATTGGTACCTTTTGAATGTTTATTTAACAAATATTTGATCTGATGAAAAGACCTAATGGAACACAAATATTGATGCCAATAGTATAATTTGAAAGCTAATTTTTCGAAACGTTGAAGGAATTGAAATCGAAAAATTTGCTATCGAAGCTGAAGGTTGATTACTTTATATTTATTATATAGTATCCTTTCAGGCATTAATGTATGTGTGTTTCTGTAGTTTTTTCTTTACCTGGTAATAAGTATGAGCACGCCTTTGGCCGTAATCCAACAAAAACCTTCTGCTTGCCCTCATTAGGTATGGTTTAGCTATTGTTCTTTACATTACCTAATTTTTAGAAAATTCTTCTTAAGAAATTTTAGTTTACGAAAAAACAGAACGGCCAGTAAAACTGAGATTTTATTTTAAAACTTAAAATCCTTATCCCTAGAATACCTAGCCTTTATGTATCTTTTCTTTGTGTTATCTATCATGCTACTCGCTACTTTGTTTGTGTTACGAATGGCAAGCGGTATTAAGACCAACATTTGGTTTGTTACCGTGTCCGCGTAAACATGACCGTTGACGTAGTCGCACAAAGAAAATATAACGGCGTCAAATCGACGTGGCGAAATTGCTCTTTCTGGAAACTTTTCAAGCAATAAATCCAAAATAGGTCACATTGTGGCTTGTCGAAACCACATACCGTTCAATTCATAATCTTCCATTGCATGCCAAAAAAAGGAGATTATTATACGATCTTAGCGCTGTAAATTGACGGTAATGGGTCTACCATGGTCCAAGAACAACTTCATTTTTCATCGCTGAAGAAAGCTAGTTACTCTAGCAGCTGTCTGATCAGTCGTCTTTCATTAAAGTATGATTTGGTCTTATAATGGATGAACATGTCATAATAAACCGTAAAACACACCCGATTGCTGAGAACGGAGTGGAATCAACACATTCGAGTTATCCGTCACATGCTCTCTAAAAATGTTGGCTGATTAGTGGTTATGGGCATTTAAAAGAAGCATAGGATGTACAACTGATAAATACATTATTTGCATGCATACGTACATTCATACATAATTGGTCATAACAATCCTTTAGTCAGGATTATGGACCTAATTTCTTACACCACTTATGTTGTGTGTGTTAATTTTATACATGAGTGGCGGGACCTACAGTTTAAAGTCGACTCCGAACGATAGATTTTTGAGTTTTTGCCAGAAATCTGTAGAGAGGATGTCGAAGAAATATTTTTTTAAAATGTTGGAGTTTGAAACGAGGGCTCACTAGATCAACTGCATGAGTACATGCATTCGTTTCAAAACTGCTTAGTGGTCAAGACATTTGTCGATTAGAATTCATTAGTGTTTGTGTGTTGATATGTTGTTATCGATATATAGAGTCTGAAAGAATAATTATTTTCAGTTCAAATGATTGAATTTATTGAAATTAAATTTTAAATTTGTCTATTTTTTAAATCTTAATTATGCAGGTATTTGTCGTCATCATAGATTTATTTTGAAATTCTCAGAAATTTTAACAAATTTAGAAAATACCGGCTTAAATAAGACGCTGATACGTTTTGGTATATTTTGCAGGATTTGTGAACGAACCTACAATATATTTTGGTGGCATTTATTACCTACAACTATAGCAGCTTACAGTGTATAATTTTCTATAATAAAAAGGATATTTCTTAAGCATTTTCTTTTTGTAGTTTTTCCAAAAAAAAAAACTATAAAAGAAAAACAATATTGAGAATTATTTGTAAATGTCAATAATGCAAAAACAAAAACAAAATAAATAAATAAATAAAATCGACAAACAACAAAAGACATGTTCAATCCGTAATACAAATAATAAACAATAACAAATATACCTTTGAAAGGACAATAGAGAGCAATACAATAGAGAGAGAAAGAGCGAAAAACAGAAAATAAATCTTTGGTGGTGGTGGCAGCTGCTGCACCCTGTTACGATTAAAACAAAACAGGATTTATGCACACGAAAACAAAAAAAAAAATAAATTTTTATTTACCTAAAAAGGACCAAAAGACAGACATACATTGATTCGCAAAATTCATACCCACTTATATATACGAGTATACACACGGGTTAAAAATTGGGAGAAAACAAAAGTGAATCACGTTACATGAAAAGAGTTTAAAGCATACAATTGAGAGCAGGATCTTTTAAAAAGAAAACCTCCCTTAAAGGTAAGCATTTGAAGAATGTATTGCAATAATAAGAGAGCTATGGGAGAGTCTTAATACATAAAAAGGATCTCTACGTCTCTGGTTTTATGGTCATGCACAGCAGCATTTGATTACAGTATGATCGCGAAAGCGCATGCAATAACAACGTTCGTCATGATTTAAAAAAAATAATTTTTTGTGATTAAAAAATGTGTTTTAAAGTTAAAAGAAAAAAAATTTCATTACAAATTCCTGTATAATAATAATAAAAGTGTTCTCCAAAAGTGAAAAAATACTCCTTAAAAAAGCTTAAAGCTACGAAAAGTGTTACAGCGTGTATTGTGTTCATCGTTATACGTTTTTCTCCTGGTATCCACTGTAGGCCTCTATGTATTTTGATCATAAGGCACGCGGTGAATGCCAAGAGCGAACGGAATTCAACTTTAACTTCAAAAAAATAAAAATTATGATTCCATGGATTAAATATATAAACAATTTCTACTGTTCTTGAAGGTAAAGGATATGATAAATATATAAAACTGTTCCAGCAACTGGAATATAACCAAGAAATTTTTTGTGTCAATAGTTTTACGGGTCATAAAATACTGGACATATTTTTTTGTATGGTTTTATGTGCTAACTTAAGATTTTTTAGACAGTAATTAAATTTTTCTTGTTTGTGAAGTGGGTTTTAGGTGATTATCATCAATCTCTAGTAATAAAAATAATCCATTAAGGCAACATTGTATTTTCTTTCGTTTTATGCTTCTCGACGAGTGATTCAAAATAAAAATTTTCCCGCGTAAATAAAAATTTTCTTCAAAAAATTGTGTTTGCACTACCGTATGCACTAAAAGTCCTTGTCTTTATGTGTGTCTTTAATCTCTCGATATCGGCGAGTCGCAGTTTTACCTTTATGCGCAGACAATCTAGGACACTTGATGTATTGGATATAGTGGATGAGGAGCTTATGCTTATTAAGCCATTCTCTTGTAATTTAAGTAGCAAAGGGAAATAATAGAATTTTTTTCAAAAAATTGTTTTTGGATTACCGTATGCACTAAGAATCCTTGTTTTATAAACTAAATGTTCTTAAAATATGAATCAAAAAAGTATACATACTTGTGTTGGCACATTACCTAGTGTAGTAAACGAAGGAACTGATTTTCTAAAGCAGAACTCACACTAGTCGTAGTCTAGTAGGTAGTGTTTTGGTTTATTAGACATGAGGGTACGGTTCAGTCGTCAGGTCAGACATCACCAACAAAAAAATATTTCTTTGTAGACTTCCTCTCAGCAGATTATTTGCAAACAAAATTACAATGAAAAAGTTTCTCAAAAATTTGTCGCTCGGAGTTGATTTTAAACTGTAGGTCCCAACCAGTGTTGCCAGTAATTTTTTTTAAAATTTTTTTTTTCTGGGAAAAAAACTTTTTTTTACAAAAAAACTTGATTTCTACAAAAGTATCAACATTTTTAAAGGAAACACCGGAGAATGGTGTCCTCTACTGGGGTTTCTTTGCTACTTATGCCCGGGACGAATAAAATACACAATATTTTATATAAAAATGTAAATATTTCGTGTTATTGTTGAATTTATTGAAATTTTGAATTTTTTGAAAAAACTTGTTTTGTTAGAAAACAATTTTAAAGAAAACTTTTTCGCATTTCAAATAGCTTGGAAAAAAAGGGAAAACTTGGCAAATGGCAACGCTGGTCCCAACACTCATGTATAAAATTAACACACACACCTTGAGTGGTATGAGAAGTTAGGTCATAATCCTGACTGAAGGATTGTAATCACCAATTATGTATTTATGTATGTAAAACTCGTACACAAGAGCTCTCAAAAGAATGTACTGAATAACATAGCGGTTAACGTTTTGGAAAGTTTCAAATATTTGAAAGCATACAATATATAAGTATCAGGCTATCTATTTTACATGTTTATTCTCTACTCTTTTCAGTTTTAAAACTACTTAGAAAGCAGTTAGTTTTACTACACGATAATCATAAACTAATCATAGCTCTTTGAAATATAGGAAAAATGGTTTGTCATTGATTTGCTCACTGCAGTTTTTTGGCCAGAGCTCTGGGAGTAACTGATTGCTACAAGAACTGTAATTTTTTCAGTCTGTTTTTTTTTTGGAATCGACGTTTAACTGTAGGTTTCCTCAATCATTAATAACATAAACGCATACAGCATGGATGATGTGAGAAGCTAGGTTGCAATCCTAACTAAATGGTTGTAATGGTCAGTACTTGTATTCAAAGATTGCCTGCAATCGCTTATTACGTTTCCATCATTTTGACACCGCTATTTTGCTGATAACACATACATAATTGGTCATTACAACCCTTCAGTCACCAAAAAAAAAATATTCAACTGGAGATAATCATCTTAAGAAAACTCGTATTTACAAACCTTCAGTCAGGATTACGACCTAGTTTCTCACACTACTTATGGCGTGTGTGTTAATTTTATACATGAGTGGCAGGACCTACAGTTTAAAGTCGACTCCGAACGACAGATTTTTGAGAAACTTTTTCATGGCAATTTTATTTTTACTCTCAGAGTTTTTGCCAGAAATCTGCGGAGAGAAAGTTGCTGAAGAAGTAATTTTTGTATTTTGTTTTGATGTCTGGCCTGGGGCTTGAACCCTGGTTTTACGTCTAATAAACCAACACACTACCTACTAGACTAGGGCGACTTTTTGCTGATAACGCTTAAAATATTACCATAATCGATTATGTTTCATTTGCAGATTTATTTATCACTTCATGTACTTTTTGTTGTTGTTGTTGTGTAATTTTTCTTTACATAGTCTGTTGTACACTGTTTCATAATTGTAAGGTCAACTTGTTTATTTTCGTTTTAATGAAGCAAAAATAAATTTTCTGTTACAAATGATTTCTGCATAAGCTTCAGGTCTGAGGAGGAGGAAGAGACCGTCTTTCTTTCAAGTGTTAGTACCCTGCTCTTATTGCAAAGACATCTTTTTGACATCTTTAGTCCAACTCTCTAATATAAAGATTGCCGAAAGTGAAAGATTTGTTTTGGATTCGGATTGATTTCCTAGGGAAAGATTGATTCCCGGTTAGAATTGTTTGTGGTATCACAATAGACTTAAATACTGGCTTAAGTAGGATTTCTTCCTTACCTTAACTGTAGTGAATGTTAGGAGTCGATAAATTTATGTAATAGTGGACTGTTTCTAAAAGTGTTTGAGTTTACATGATTAACGTTAAAATTTGCTGTAAAGTTCCGATTTTTATATCCGTCTTCACTCACTGAAATGCAAAGACGTGCCTTGCAAAATATATGTATATTAAGACCCTTCAGAGGCCTATAAGCGAATGCTATCTGATGAATTCTACGCGTACGTTATCTAATATATTCCGTTGTGCTCACTCTATCCGTTTGAGATTTGAGTCATGCATTAGACTATACAGGAATAATTTGAGGTTGATAACCATTTGAGGTTATTTCGCAAGGGTGTTGAATTAAGCTCGACATATATATTCCGTACAGAAGAAAAGGCATCAACGGAATACATTCTTGATATCAGTGGGGTCCTAAAGATTTTCAGGAAGAAACAACCGGGTGCATATAAGCAGTTAAGCGATGAATTTAAATTGTTAAGAATTCTGGAATTTATAAGAACAATTGTTTTGAAGAAGACATTACAGGGATACCCTGTCAAGTTTAAAGGGGAGTACAATAGATCTTAAGGTCGCAGTATGAAATCACAACTTCACGACAATAATAGTAACAGTACTTGGCCTCCCCTCTACACTTACTCACATATGTTATAGTTGTTGACGATGGTTTTGAAAATTACGTTACAAAACAAATACAATACGCTTGTAGAAGGTGATTGTTTCTGCTATCTGGATAGCATACTGGACAAGTGTGGTGGCTCTAAATGTTGTATCACTAGGCTCTTAAATAAAGACTATGTCCCAATGATACCAGTCTGGAACTCATACTACATGCCATGATGAACGAAGACGAAGATAACACGAATTACAATAATTGTTTAATAAGTGTTTAAATGTAACCAAATTGAACTATTTTAAAAGGGAATCATTGTGGCGATATCTATACATATATAATTTGGTCATAGCAACTCTTCAGTTCAGGATTGCGACATAGATTCTCAGCTCACTTATTTTATGTGTGCCAATTTTATCCATAAATAGAGGGACCTACAGTTTGAAGTCGACTCCGAACGACAGATTTTTTTGAGAAACATTTCATGGCAATTCTTACTTACTCCAAGAGATTTTGCCAGAAATCTGCTAAGAAGAAGTCGCAGAAGAAATACTTTTTTTATATTTCGCTTTGACCAAGATATCAGACCTGGGGTTTATTGGCGTGGCCTCACGTCTAATAAGCCAATACACTACGGCTGTATGAATGAGATTAAAAGAAAATGTCATTGTCAAAACGTAGATATAAAACCTGAATTGACGGACATGCATGGTTAGGCTGACTGTATAGTGGCATTGTAACAGAATTATGTCCTATGATCTGTCCCACAATTCAATGAAATGATTCATTCTTATCTTTAAAGCTTGTAACTTGAACATTTTACTGAAGTGAAGCATTGCATTAAGAATATTTTACCTTAAGTCGGCAAAAGAAGAATTGTTATAGTTTAGCATAATATTTCCAGGTTAAATACAACTGTGATGAGTTATTAAAAATTGACTGAACTTGGCTGGAAAGCATGGAGTAACCAGTGTTGACAATTATGACGTTTGAAAAACGCAGCAGCCTTATCCAGTATAAGTTTTACGTCTGGTAGACAGAACAAGCTTTTAGCGACATAAATTCCACATGTCATCCTAAAGTATTTACCACACAGTGGAGCTAAGGTCTCGTGGTTGAGAATATTTGGTTTTGTCAACGTTAGCCTACAAAATTTTTAGCCCCACTGTTAACGTATCGGGCAGTTCTATTGGGTAGAATACTTAACGCAAACCTTTCCTAAGTTTCCCTCTCTTGCAATCAAATAGCGTCACTGTATACGTCGCTACTCGATTCGTTGCTTTTTTAAAAGCTTTCTTATATAATCTGTTATATTAGAAACGGCATTTCTTTCAAATGTTTGTCACTTTCTGGCATCTTTAATCGAACTCTCTAATACACAGATTGCTGCAATAGCAGGATGTATTTTGGACTTGGGTCGGTTTGGCTGGCGTCACTGTTGCGGCCCTGCTTGCGTAGCTGCTCGGTGTCAGACCTCCAATTTCCCAATGACAAATTTCTGAGAAGCTTTTCATGACTATTTTAGTTTGCCGTCAGAGTTTTTGCCAGAAGAATGCTGATAGCAAATCGCCGAAAGAAATGTGTTTTCATGTTCCGTTTTGATGTTTCGCTTCGCGATATATGACCTGCGGTTTGAACCGTGGGCTCACCTCTAATAAACCAACGCATTACTTACTAGACTACGGCGACTACATGTTTGCATACATTCAAATTAAACCAACGTAGTAGTGGTCAAGACATTTGTCGATTCTCGTCGATATCTGTCCCATCTAAACGCACGGCCTACTAAACTATGGCAACTTCTGTCCGCTGCCAGTTTTAAATATTTCTTCCTACTTTGAAATATGATAGGACTGTGGCAATATATCTTTTCTTACTCGAATTATGTCACCAATTTGTATTTCTTAGTTGCCTTGTTTCAACGAAGAATTTAGCAGGTTATTGATCTGCTGTAATAAGCCCCATGATGATATGGTTGCCGTCAGTCGTTGTCCAGACAAAGCGGTCTAAGAAAATGCATCAGGTTTTGTTAGTTCTGTAGAAAATTGCTGAATATATTCGACTTTGTTTCAAGAGAAGTGAAGTTAGTGAAGTGAGAGTCACGTGCTTTCTGAGTATAATATTTGCAGAAAGAAAGAAGCCCTGAACTTAAGTTTTATTTATCTTTAGTACGTCACGCTTACTCTCATTTCTTCATGGAAACCATATTTATATCCAGAATTTTCGAAAAATCTTTGAGGACCTTTGATTGAACCAATCTGGTTATTGTTCCACCGTATTGTGGGCGTCATTACATTTTTGATTTTAGCAATTTCGGTACAGTGTGTTCTTTTTTCGTGTTTTATTTCTCAATTTTCATATACGCAGTACACTGTTACAGTTTCTCTACATGCATGTATCCTATGACCTGAAGTTTTAATGATTTTTTCTGATGATGGAAAATTTTGTTGTTCCCTGAACAAAAACTACTTTTTTGTTTCCCAGAATAATGAATTTCTTGAACACGAACTGAAATCCCAAAACCATTAAATTCAAAACGAACAACAACAACAGAAACAACAACATTTTGCATCCAAAAAATCATGTGGCTAAGGTAGGGAGGTGCTTGCACAGCAGCCACCCACCCATTATCCATTTTAAATCTAAATTTTGTTGTGTTTAGCGTCAATTCAAAGCGATAGTTAGGAAAGCTGGCAGGATGTTTGCTAGTCAGTCCGCCAGTCACTTACAGCTTAAAAATGTGGTTTATGGTTTAGGCAGCGCAAAATTCTATAAAATTGCTTTGAAGTGGTGTGTGCGGTTTTAACATTAAACCCCAAACCCTACAATTTAACAGCGGGTGCAGAATGAAATCTTCTAAAAGGAAGAAATTTTTGCGTTGTTTTTTTTTTGTTTTGGTGGTTGGGAGATAAATGACATGGTGTGGTGTTGGTTTTCGTTGCAAACATTTAGCAGAACTTAAAAGCTACAGGAAAAGTGGAAAGAAAGAAAAAGAATGGAAATATTTTTACATGTAAAGTTTTATGGAAATGTGATGAACGCAGATACTTCCACTGGCAACACATAATGGTTTACGTTAAGCGCCCAAAATGCACAATCAGAGAGAGAGAGAGAGGGGATGGATGGTATGGATGTGAAGCTGTTTACAATGGAGAAGGGTTACAAAGTGCAAATGTCACATCTCAGTGGACGTTTTTTCTCTTCTTTTTTTGCTGGCAAAGAATAGTAAAAAGAAAACAAATTAAATATTTACAGAAGGTAGTGGCCGTTTAAGTGAGCGCCTACATTAGAGTGTGCTTTTGGAAACCATCAGTTAAACATGGAACCATAGGGATCAAATCATATAGATTTAGGTACTAAAACTTAATTTTATAATGGCTGGATGGGAGGGCTTACAAAAATTCTATTCAAACTCAAGGAATACCCTCTCCTTAGTGGTTGGAGCCATTACAGGTCATTCCATTGTCCAGTTATAGGAAATTCCGCCTTAGAGTATATTCCATACGACTTTTGCAGGAGATTTAGAAACCGAGGAAGACGAGGAAACTTTTCTTTACCTATTGGTTACAAAACCAGCACTTTATCGGGCATATTTTGGTTTCTACGTTGAATACGTTCGAACTGATCGATTAAAAATGGTTAGCAGGACTTAGTTCCAAGACAAGGAAAAATGGACAACTGTGGTATGACAATTATAGCATAAGTGGCTTAGGTGTGTTTATAATAGTATCTGCTTGAGTTACAAGCATCATCTACCTATTATCTTGCTATGTAGACCATTTCTTACTTACTTACTTAATTGGCCATAACAACCCGATTAATTCGGAATTCGGAATTGGTCACACCAATCGATGACAGGGCTTCCTCGATTTGGTCCTTCAAACGGATACAAGGTCGTCATCTTCGCCGACTTCCGCAGATCCCCGCATCAAATACCCGTCTCGCTGGAGCATCCTCCTCCATTCGAACGACATGACCGAGCCAGCGCAGCCGTTGGATGTTAATACGCTGTACAACGTCCATGTCGTTGAGGAGCTCATACAGCTCACTGTTGTATCGGATGCGGCAATCATTGCCAACTCCTACTGGACCGAAGATCTTACGCAGTACTTTTCTTTCGAATACTCTCAAGGCTGCTGCATCAGTACTTAATAGGGTCCATACCTCTGCGCCATAAAGAAGCACGGATAGGATGAGTGTCTTGTAGAGTGTTAGTTTTGTCGTACGAGAGAGGTCTCTGCTACACAATTGCCTATTGAGACCATAGTAGCACCTGTTGGCAAGAGTGATCCTGCGCTTGATCTCCAGACTGACATCATTTGTGGTGGTAACGGCGGAGCCAAGATAAATAAATTCCATGACTGTTTCAAAAGTTTAGTTATCGGCCGTAATCTGAGAATCAATAAGCCGCACGTCTCTACTTGTCGATAACATATACTTTGTTTTGCCCTCATTTACTGCCAAACCCAAATTAGTAGACTCGCGTTCAATAGCGCTAAAGGCAGCAGTAACATCTCGACCATTTCATTTGATTTACAGTAGTTCTGAAACTGGGTGAGTTATTCGTGCAGTACTCTGCGTTTTTTGACTTACCAGAAAGCTATAAATGGACTGACTTACATTGAAGTTTTTGTTTTATTGCGCGATTAGTGGTTAACCCCTCTTGGAAATCTTTAGGGATTAAATACGATGGAATGACAAGTAGTAGTGTGGTCCAAGCATAAACCAAAGGCCTTTTCTTGGCTTAAAAACAACAGCCTGCTAGAATATACAACCGATTAGCTAAACGACATTCTCAGTTCGATTTGAATTAATTCTTTTTATTTGTTTAAAATCATTAAAAAATTTACATGCCTGCTATCACCGTGTAGGGTATAAAAAGTAAATTTAAGAAAACCTGAAAATTTTATGGAAATATTATGAAAATTAGAAATGACAGGCCTTAATGACAACTTAAAAGGGACAGTTTTTTTCCAGGTTTTTCTTTTTTAATACGAAACTAAAATAAATTTATTTATCTTTTTTAGGAAGCAGCCACA
The DNA here is from genome assembly GCA_958299815.1 of Sarcophaga carnaria. Classification (NCBI taxonomy): domain Eukaryota; kingdom Metazoa; phylum Arthropoda; class Insecta; order Diptera; family Sarcophagidae; genus Sarcophaga; species Sarcophaga carnaria. The sequence continues at coordinate 22,670,706 of OY283152.1, forward strand.
ACCACTTTTTTGTTGTTTTTGACAAGAAACAATTTTATAAAGAATTTGACAATTTAATGGCCAGAAATTATAGGTCAAGCATAATTTGGTTAAAAGCAAAAAATGTTTTTAAAATAATTAGAATCACAACTGAAATGAAGGAAATCATAATCGGTGGAATAATATTCATTATTTTGTTATAAAAATTAATTTTTGTTACTGGGTCTCGTTGCGAAGCACTTGCTAAAATAATTCAGTCTTTTGATTACATTCAGGGAACAGTTAAGAAGACGCTAAGAGTTAAACATATAATTTGGCGCCATGGAAACCCAAGATTTTGGTGGAACTTGGTCAGTACAGGGACTGCGTTCACCCGTGGCATCACAACGGGCCGCTATGCGTGCTCAAGTGAGCTTTGTGATATCAGAGCTACCACTCCGACCTAAACTGACCTAAACCCATGATGGCATATGATAGTTATGTTCTTAGCACTTTGTTTAGTTAGTTTTCTAAATTTTCTATTTTAAACTCATGATACGTAAGAATACAATGTCCTCTAAAATATCTCAATAAACCTGGGTATTTATTGAAAGGGCAGAAATATCGGAAGGGATGCTTAAATCTTGCCAAAAAATATTTAACTGGAGATAAACATTTTAAGAAAACTCGTTATTTGGTCTTTACAAGCATTCCAGTCAGCATTACGACCTTGCTTCTCAAACAGCATAAGCCATTTTATACATCAGTGTCGAGACCTACAGTTTAAAGTCAACTCCGAAAGACAAATTTTTGAGAAGTATTTTCAGAACAATTTTATTTACTTTCAGAGTTTTTGCTAAAAATCTGGTCGCCGAAGAAATATTTTTTATATTTCGTGGATATCAGACGTGGGGTTTGAACCAAGCCCTCAGGTCTAATAGGCCAACACACTACCTACTACTAGACTACAGCGACTTACACAACCATGTAATTATCCTTGAACTCATTCTACATGTAAATAATTTGAGGAGTGCCGATAAGTTGCTCGTGCATAACGCAACCTGATTGAAATCTATATTTATAGTAACAGTTTCAAGGGTGATAAATATTTCACTGTGGATGTCCGCCAAGAAAATCAGAACGGATCTGTCCATTACAAACTTATATTAGGTAGGTAAGTAGGTAGAGGTGGCTGTCCATCCAAGAAAATTGGATGGACACATTGGGTCCATTGTGTTACCACAGTTATCCGCTATCCCCTAGTCTCGAAACCACTCGGAGCTCCTGATGAAGCGATTTAAGCTGCCAATGTCAATCCTTGACAGTTCCTCCAGGTCATCCATGTAGTAAGCACCCAGGTACTTCTTTCTCCTTTGGCAAAGATCCGGGCATGTACCCAGCAGGTGAGGGACAGTCTCCTCCTCTTCCTCATCTCTGCAGCTTCTGCAGAAATCGTTAGCAAGGTGTCCAAGTCCAATGCGTCTCGCATGCGTACCCATACACCATACCCGACCCGACAACCACACTGAGCGCGCCTCTTTGGAATTTAAGTAGACTTATTGTGCGCCCCTTCATCCAGCCTTGGCCAGATTTTACGAACCTTTTTACCCATGTCCGAGGCCGCGCACCTGTCGTTGACGGAATCTACGATCGCATTATCAATTATGAGCCTGCAGGTCCTCCAGATTCGTGAACTCATCGGAGAGTTCGATGGTCGTGCCTCGCATGGCAAGTTCATCAGCTCTGCAGTTACCCGGAATACCACTGTGCCCCGGTACCCATACGATATGGATGTCATATCGTTGCGCTATCCCGTCGAGATATCTGCGACAGTTGCACAGAAAGAATTTTTTTCTTCTTGCCATCTTTTTTAAGGTAATTCGTTACCTTCTCTTTTTAAAGAAGTTTTAGTTGTAATTAAGTCACGCTATCAAGCTACCACTAGCTTACACGCTTATCTTCTTTTTATTTTTCGAATTAAGGGCAGAATATAAGGGAAGAGTTTTCAAATAATGAATCTGGGTTGGTCCCCTAGAGGACAAAGCGTCAACAGCGAACATAAAAAGCTTCTATAGCTCATACATACATACATACACATAATTGGTCATTACAACCCTTCAGTCTGGATTACGACCTAGCTTATCACACCACTTATGTTGTGTGTGTTAATTTTATATATGAGTGGTGGGACCTACAGTTTAAAGTCGACTCCTAACGACAGATTTTTGACAAACTTTTCATGGCAATTTTATGAAGTCACAGAGTTTTTGTCAGAAATCTGCTGAGAGGCAGTCGCCGAAGAATTATTCTTTAATATTTCGTTTCTCTGGCGAAGTCTGATATGGGGTTTGGAACGTGGCTTCACATGTAGTAAACCAACACACAACCTACTAGACTATAATGGAAATGACCACCGCGGTTCCTCTAAGAAAATTAGCTCGATTGCATGAGTTATGTTGAATTTGATTAGTCGGCTATGGTGGGACCTACAGTTTAAAGTCGACTCCGAACGACAGATTTTTGAGAAACTTTTCATGGCAATTTTATTTACTTTCAGAGTTTTTGCCAGAAATCTGCTGAGAGGAAGTCGCCGAAGAAATATATTTTCATATTTCGTTTTGATATCTGACCTGGGGTTTGAACCCTGGCTTTACGTCTAATAAGCCAACGCACTACTTGCTATGGCGACTTCTATAGCTCATACAACTGATTTAAAAGGGAACATTCCAAATAAAGGAGGACCAAAGACACTGATGTGAATAATAATATCGAGGGCCCTAACAAAGATATTCTTTTCCAACATTGGGTTGGAAGCGTACTTCGTGAAGAGTACAATGAAAAAATTCTGGTCAATGTTAGGCCATTAGGCGATTAGACTCATACGCGTTTTTAGAACAACATACAGTAATCCCTCAATTTACGTCGCAGTTTGTTCCAAAAAAAAGGCGACGTAAATCGAAACGACGTAAATCGAATTTCATATTGCTCATAGTACAAAGTAGTATGTTTTTAATAAGTAACTTAAAAAATTTACAGTAATCTCTCGATTTACGTCGCAGTTGGTTCCAAAAAAAAAAAGGAGACGTAAATCGAAGGACGACATAAATTGAAGTTAGAGGGAACAAAAAATTTGACGACGTAAATCGAAACAACAATAATCGAGGCGACGTAAATCGAAGGATTACTGTACTATAAAGCGGCACCTGTAACAGCGAAAACAAAATTCACAAAGTTTTCATTCGACGTTTTGGAGACCCAGGAGAAGCCACAGCTGGACTTTATTCAAACTTACTTGATGTAAGTATAACGTTGTATATGAATTTGTGATTCAGAGATTTGTGTTGAAAACTTTATAAAGCAAGAGCGTAGTCCTAACAATCAGTAACCGTGATAGTAAACCAAATTTGTCACCATATTTTATAATATTTTTTAATTAAACTAAAAGCTTTTAATTTCCATTAAACAGCCCTTTAACAGCAAAAAAAAAATGAAACGTTTAAAAATAATACCGCAAACGTTGCACTTCTTAATTTAACTGTTCGGCCATTTGGACATTTTCTTTGTCCATTTTGCAGACAGCAGCCGCTGTAATAAAAACCATCCGCAATATTATTATACCATCTCTATATTATTATTATTATGGTCTTTTAAGTATTTTCTCTCCTTGTTTTTTTTCGTCGATGTTTTCGTTTTTTTTCCAATCTAAAGTAACATTTTTATTGGAATTGTGCTATAAAATGGTGATGCGAAAATGCGAATTCCTGGTTATGCTGGCATGCAAACATGACAAACTGATAAATTCTGTAAAATTCAAACCATTAATGCACGATATGCAGCCATGAATAAATTATTTCCATTTCAATTTTCATTCTAAAACAACAACAACAACAATGACAGCTGCAATTGCAACAACTATATTTGCGTACAGATCTATTTACTATTATTGCACACGTCGAGCATTTACTTGGATCTGGATCTGTTAGTGGATCTGGAGCAATTCAAAACAATTGTTTGAATAAATAAATGTAATGCTTGGCTGGCTACATGTGTGTGTGTATTGTGTTTGTGTGTGTGTGTGTAATTTTCCAATAAGCATTAAAGGACCAAAAAAAGAAAGAAAAATAAAAAGAAAATTTGCATGATTTGAAAAGAAAAATTTTATAAAAAACGGAAGAAAGAAAAAAAAAGTGGAACAAAAACAAGAACAAAAAATATTTATTGTACGCAAAATGCCTGAATGAGCAGCAGTTCCAGTACCACTACCACTACCACTACCTCCTCTACCAACACCAGCACTAGCACCATCAGATGAATTGAAGAAATAAAGGAAAATAAAGAAAATGAAACGAAGAATGTTTAGGCAAGAAAATTTATGCATCATCAGCATTTCATTTATTTGTAATATTTTTACAATTGTCCTACACGTAGAAGGAAAATCTTTCAATGTTCTTACGCGTTATATACTATACATTACAGTCAACATTTTACAAGAAAGAGACACAAATCGAGGACGTGTAGAATAGCATAACAAATCTAGAAAGCTAAGATACAGTGATTGAAAGAGTTAAGGAAATCGAAGTGAAGTCGCCGTAGTGTGTTGGCTTATTAGACGTAAAACCAGAGTTCGAGCCCCAGGCCAGACATCAAGACAAAATACAAAAAAGTATTTCTTCGGCGACTTCCTCTCAGCAGATTTCTGGCAATAACTCGGAGAGTAAATAAAATTGCCATGAAAAAGTTTCTCAAAAATCTGTCGTTCCGAGTCGACTTCAAGCTGTAGGTTCCACCACTCATGTATAAATTTAACACACACAACATAAGTGGTGTGGAAAACTAGGACGTTGTACAGTCTCAATTCGACCTCCGGGTACTGTACATGTCTTAATTGATACGTCCTCTAACTTAACCTAACCTAAGAAATCGAAAATTTCAAATTGAAATCATTAAGGGAGAAACACAACTTTAAACACACAGCAAAGGTAAGATAGCGTAGCGTAGTGGTTAAATTTCTTGAATGAAAACTCCAGCAATACCGACTAAAGCTGTGGTTTTGGAACCACCATTAGCTTTGTAACCTAAAGTGGATAACATCCAGCGACTAAAATCATAAAAGGATATGACACATCCATCGAGAAACAAGTTGGTCACAATCAGAGTTTTTTTGATAGGTAAGATAGGTAAGAAGAAGTATTATGCCTTAGTTATGCGGGATATTAGAAATGCATGTAACTCACCACGCTGGAAGTAAATCATGCCGAAACTTCGGAGACTAAGAGTTCTAAATTCCATATTATGGAACTATTTCTCAGAGAGAAATTTTTATTTTAGTACCGATGAAGATCAAGACATATATACTGCTCCTGCATGGTATAATGGATCATTTATCTTTAAATTAAACAAAGTGTGTGTAAGATTCCATTGGCAATTGATGCTAGTACATGTGCAATACATACATCAGTCATTACAACCCTTCAGTAAGGATTACGACCTCGCTTTTCACACCACTTGTGTTGTGTGTATTAATTTTATACAGGAGTACGAGAACGAACGACAGATTTTTGAGAAACTTTTCATGGCAATTTTATGAAGTCACAGATTTTTTGCCAGAAATCTTCTGACTGGCAGTCACCGAAGAAATATTCTTTAATATTTCGTTTCTCTGGCGATGTCTGATATGGGGTTTGAAACGTGACCTCACGTGTAATAAACCAACACACAACCTACTAGACTATAATGAAAATGACCACCTCGGTTTCTCTAAGAAAATTAGCTCGATTGCATGAGTTATGTTGAATTTGATTAGTGGGGCGTAATTTGTGGCTTATTCGCATGCACCTACTACTTACGAAAGCAACCCCACTAGAAAAAGTCAACGGGATTAAATCGCATGATGTCGGTGGAAGGTTCACCTCTCCTCCATCTGAGATGATCATGCTCTCAAATCGCTCATATAGAAAATTCAATGTGGCATTAGGTGTGTATCAGGTAGCACCGTCCTATTGAAAACACATGACGTTGAGATTAACCGATTCAGTCCAAAAGATGGGTGCCCTGTTAGTCTAGTGGGTAGTGTGCTAGACTATTAGCGTGAGGGACCAGAGACTCTGGTCTGTTACACTACACTGAGCATATAGTCAAGTTACTCAGCTCGTATATAATTAGAAGATAATTTGTAATTATATTGTAATTAATAAATAAATATTATCCGCTTATAGTGCTCGCCGTTGACTGTGATGGCTTAGCCAATGTTGTTCTTAAAGAAATATGGATCGATTATGCCGTTAGTAAAAAATCTACACTTTTTCAGAATGTGTTGACCATACGATCTATTGCAGTCTCCTCACACTCTTTAGGGTATTAGGAAATTGTTCCTTATAAGCCTCAGTTGAGAAGCCTCAGGTTGCTGCTCGCTGTCAACAATGACAATTCCCTGCCCAGCATCTGACATATATTCAGGTGTTTCCTTCTAGGCTGCAGAATAGATTAGATTATTTCTTGATAGTCTGATGCGTGTATTAGATCTCCTCTCAAAGTAATTTCCTAACAAAAGTTTTGATTGCCTTAAACCTAGTTAGTGTGAGAAGAGTCTTTGCCTCTCTTTATCTTCCATTTCGTTAAGCATATTTTTCCAAATATATTAGAAAATTTTAACCATTTTCATAAAACTTTTATCACACAACTTGTAGTTTTATGTAAGGAATAATACTGTATAAATAGTTTGCGATTAGCTATCATACTTTCAGAGCAGCCTATATATCCTTTTTTGAGATTTTGAAAAATTTAATTTTTTGTTCGCCTAAAAGGTAAGAAAATTAAAGAAAATATTTTTAAATAATGATGCCTATGTTTTTATGTTCCTTTTTAGTATTATTTCATCTCAAATTAAAGTTTTTTAGCAACAGAATTTAAAAACTTTTTACTTTTATTGTGGAAAATGAAAATTATCTCCAGCGATTTTAATTGAAATTTGATACTTAATGATGGAATACTTACAGTGATTGTTAGGGAAATTAATTTAAGGATATTTATTTATATATATCAAGCTTCATAAAGAGATTTACGGAGTAATGCTTGGTATTGATTTATGTTTTCTTTCCTTTTGTTTTGTTTTATTACCTTTTCAACTCATATTTAATTTTGTCGCTGTAGATTAGTAACTAATTGAATTTGATGGCTGTTACAAATTTGGTGGTCCACCGAATTTGAATTGGCAGTTTTAGATTCCAGTGCATGCTACGTGGGTAACAACTACTTACAGCAGTATATGGGGAAACCCGTATCCGGTAAACCAGAGAGGAATCAAAGAGAGAAAATTGTTATTGTTATTGTTAAATCGATGTTCTATTGCAAGGGGAAACTTTTTTACCTCACATGACGTTGACAACAAAGGGTATTACTGATGTGAGTGACAATAAGCTGTCCTATCTAAGCAATTGGAAACTTATAAATCGCCACAAAGCAGGGTGCTAGACGTCAAATTATTATCATTTAGAAAGATATAAAACCAAGCTGACATCATCATGTCAAAAATTATGGCGCAAATTTCATAAAAGTGATAAAAAAATATAATATGTAGTAAATAAATTGTTTTATTAAAACGAATTAAAATATTAAATTTTTTTAACAAAATCTATCAATAATCGTGACAATTCCATGTACTACAAATGTGTATCAAAAGTGATACCTAAGCTAGAATTATGAAGTTTTGTTAAGGCTCGATCTACGGTTAAGAGAGTACGTAGCTTCCAGATGATTCCAATAATTTTTCTTAATAAGTCCCGTTGCGAAGCACTTTCCAAACTCATAGGGTCTACTGGTTCTGTTCAGGGAGTAAAGGACTTAAAAAATTGTTTTTCTTCTTGAATTTTCTCAAATATTTTCTCAGTGTACTTCAATTGTGTTTGTGTCTCTTGTCTTCCTGTCTCTTGTGTACATATTTTTATGCATTTTTATTATATTGAAAATGGTAACAGTATTTTCTCAAAGTATTTTCTTTTTTCCTCCATTTTTTCATTTCATTTCCTTTTTTTGCTCTCATATAAGAAAAGAAAATTGAAAATTCTCAGTATCCATAAAAAGTAACAACAATTGCGAATCAGTTGTAGTAGTAGAAGCAGCAGCAAAAAAAAAAACAAACGTAAGAAAAATAGGAAAATTTATTATGCGTTGCCATGTTTTCCATCACACACATACAATATTAAATGTGTGTGACTTTCTCGTTTGTAGGAAAATGAAATGAAATTCACTATTTGCACAGATCCAATGACAACACCAACAACTACAATAGCAACTACTACTGCATTATCATTTTTTAATATTAAATTTCTTGAATAAAATCAAAAATAGAAAAAAAGGAAACAAAATTTAGAAAAAAGTTTTTGTTGCAGAGGAGTTAGGTTTTTTTCTTTTTGTTCATCATTTAGGAAGAAAACTTAATTCGACTCTAGGGTTCAAGAGGAAATTCAAAATTGGATTTTGAATTTGGAATATTTATTTGAAAAAAAAAGAAATTTTGTGTTGGATTTTAAAACAAATAGTCGATGTTTTGAGTAGGTGTAGGTGCGGTGTAGGTACTCTTCAATTTTATTTCATCCTTCCAAATAATAGGTCATCAAAATAAATGTGTTTGGATGATAATTTATTGTCGGAGTCAAATCTCTGCAGTAGTCACTCGGTGCTAAATTGGAAGAATTGTGCGGATAAGCAAGCAATTCGTAGCCACTTGATGGTAAATCTATAGAATAAAGTAGGTAATCGAGCAATTCATAGTTTATTTCACGAGTTTTCATCATTATTGTATAAAATTGACTTTTTCCCAACTACTCGGCAAATTACGAAGTAGTCGGCGTTCAATGGCATTAAGGCGTTTGGCACTTTCTCGATTGATTACTTGATGGATTTGTCTTCTACGGGGTTTGAGTTCGAAATTGCTTAGGTTTGTACCAGAGCTTCTTAACAACTTCTAACCATGGCGCCTTTTGGATGACTTCCTGTTCATTTCCACTTATCTGTGCCTCTATACGTGAGATCAGTTCTAGGTACAGGGTTTTCACGATTTCACAAGGAGATTTTCTTTCTTTCGTTGGTTTTTAAAAGTCGATATGCGATATCTTATACTAAATTAACCACACTTGGCGCATCCTTAAGACGATCCATATTATGCATCGGATATGCTCCAGAGTATGCACCAAAGGTCTTTAGTTTAAGTTTCCTTGACAACGTCTGCAATTGCCATAACATATGCAAGCCATTCCAGCTTACGCTAAAAGATACGAGGATCAGTAATTACTTTCATTTGAAATATTATCGATTCACCCCAAAGAGATAAATGAGTCTTTGTCTTTTCTATTGAGAGACAAAAGCAACGTAATTTTGAATTACTGCAAGTGGTTCTATTGATGACATCAACCCACTTAATTTTTTTCTTGCTCAATGCCCATCCATCTATAAAACTCGACTGCATAACTAAACCTGATGTATGCATCCCTATATCAGGACCCCCAGGACGACCCTCAATCAGTACAGTTTTCATCATTCGGATGCTCGATTTTTAATTCCATATCAGTTCGACGTATCTGGAAAGCTAACGTTCGCTCTTACTACATTGGAGTTGAGAATTTCATGCTGTTAGATACCCTCAGCTAATCCTTCGGATGCCCATATTTTATTTATTTATTAATTACAATACAATTACAAATTATATTCTAATTCTATACGAGCGGTGTAGTGTCACAGATCAGAGTCTCTGGTGGGAATCGAACCCACGACCCTCACGCTAATAGTCTAGCACACTACCCACTAGACTACCAGGGCACCCTCCCATATTTTAATTCCATATTAGTTCGATGTTGTCGGCTAAGCTAGACCAGTGATTAAATGGAGCTGAGAAAACACTTCGCTTTCATTACTCTTAACTCCAATGAGAATGCAATGCGGTTAGATATGGTCAGCCCAAAATTTGGAATTTAAATTCTTGGTAAACACTGTTATTATTGAGTAATCTAAGAGAAATGGAAATGAAAAATTCACAGCATAAATAGCTGATCAGGGATCCTTCTCAGTCTTTGAGCCCAACAGCAAAGACTGACATCACTTCCTCTAAGAATGGATTTGGAAGAGTAATTTTCAATTCTAATTTAATTTTAATTTTAAGTCCTGAGTAGGACCCACACATTTCCCATAGGATGATGCCGTGACCAATGCAAGAGTGCTTTAGTGCTGCTAAATCTTGATGTTGACTACGCAGAGATCTGTTAGTTAGATTGACCTGAGGAGTGTAACTAATGGATCCGATAATGATAAAACAGAGTTCATTTCTTTTGGCCATTTTACATACCTAAATACATACATAATTGGTCATTACAACCCTTCAGTTAGGATTACGACCTAGCTTCTCACACCACTCATGTTGTGTGTGTTAATTTTATACATGAGTGGCGGGACCTACAGTTTAAAGTCGATTTTTGAGAAACTTTTCATGGCAATTTTATTTTGCTCTTAGAGTATTTGCCAGAATTCTACTGAGACGAAGTCGCCGCAGCAAAATTTCTTCCCCCTGACATGGGGGTTTAAACCGTGAACACACTACCTACTAGGCATTTTGCTTACATATAATGTGTAATATTTTATACGAAGCTTTTGGATTGCTGTGGGTAAGGGCTTTCACAAATATCTCCTTGCCGCTTGGATGTCTATATAATGGAGTGAAATCCGGATCTAGTTTATTTCTTCTGTGTGATGTTTTGTCACTTTCAGCCGTTAGACTCATACCATCAGTTGTATGGATAGTAAATTAGATGGAATAGAGGACTTTAAGCTAAAGACAGATGATGATTAAGAAAATTAAGAAATTGAGTTGGAATTTATGCTGAACTCTTCTAGAAGGATTATTATGAGCTAATTATCGCTACGATTGTATTTGTTCATTATTTTTAAGCACTTTAAAAATCAATTGATATTGATGCTTTAAAATCATGCGTGAAACCGCTAATGAATGGGTTCCCGGTTAATAGAGAGACATATTAACAATCAACATTATAACCACATCTCGGTTTACCTAAATTACGCTCTTAAAGCAATTTTTAAATTCTTTTGTAAGGATAAATTGCTTTGTTGTTCCTAGAAAACAAATTAATTTCCCATTTGAAAGCATACGAATCATTACAAATAAATTACGATACGTTACACATGCATTCTTACATTCTCATCTCACATATCGTTTGAAGTATGGAAAAAAACAGAAAAAGAAGGCAATAAAAGCGTTTCTCAATTATTTGACACCTATTTTTAGAACGAAAAATAAAAAAAACGAAATCAAAATTGCCAAAACTTGTTCGTACGTAAAACTCATTAAAAACAAGTTAAAATTGCTTCTAAAAATCGTTGTAATTTTAATGCTTATTTCCCCTCTTCTTTGGGGATCTCTTTGTTCAGCACTTTAATCTTTTTTTTGATCATATTTTCATTTGATATGAAAAAAAAATAATCAAAAAGAAACGAATGAAAAAAAATTTTAAAAACCATGCGAGTTTTAAGCCATAAAATACAGTATAAAACGAGTCATTATTATATGCGACATTAAAAAAAAACAGACAGAAAACATTTTAAAATATAAATTCATGCACTACCACTACGTACATAACTAAATACATAGATATGTTCGTTCATACATACATACATCTGCATTTATAGATACGGTTATCAACATATTAAAGCTGTATATGTGTGTGCGTGTGAGTGTATCTGCATTTGTACACACAATAAGAGACACTTAATAACAATGGAAACAACGAAAATAACAAATTTAATTAATTATAGACTTTATTTTTCTCTCTTTTTTGCTACACATTTTTTTATTGTTTCTCTTTTTCTATTTTTCTTTTTCTTTTTTAAAATAAACCGAAAAAGAAAAACACACACACACTCACACAAAAACAAAGAAGTTTCATTTTGCCAGAGAAGATACAAAATCATGCTGGAGGTGGTGCAATTTAAAATGTAACAAAAATCGTTAGAGTTGGAAATCTTGAGATTATTGGGTATTTTTGTTTACTAACGAAATGTAATCATCGCTACCATCAAGAACACATTTCGCGATATTAGCTTCGTCGCTACTCACCTGAGATATAATGGCTAATGGCTAGAAATACCAAAAGCCTGTTGACAATGTCCAAATTCTGTTGGAGTGGAATATTACTTTAAAAATCTAAACGGTCATCGTCTTGGCACTAAACCATCATCGGGAAAGAGTTCTCAATTGGGTTGAATTACAATTGATTTCTCCACGACTTCGAATGGGGATTTTGTTCATACGGCTACAACTTGATATCTCCTTAACTGTCCTCTGATTCGACTCAGTAGACTTTATGAATTTGGAAAATATTCCATAACGAGACAACAAACAAAATTTAATGGAATGATCCGGAAGCTTAAAAGAGGATCTATTTTGTGGTATACAGATCAGAGATCAGCAATGAGTATTCAAAACGATGAGTAGATTCGAATAATACTTATAATTTCTGATAATTATACGCATTCCTACTTATTTTAATGTCATACTCATACTACTTATATTCAAAGTTTGAAATACTCATGGTACTCATACTTAACAATACGCATGATGTTATTCATTTCGACTCTCCATGACTCATCGTATACACGAATCACAAAATAAGTATGATTCTTGTACGAAAAATACAATATTCACAAGAAGGTTATGTGTTTGCTCTGCTTGCTGTCTTTTTCTTTTTTGTTTATGTGTCTTTCTTCTTTCTTTGTAAATGCAACAACAACTAAGACTGTAAAGGCGGGTTCACCCACAAGTTTCTGAAACATTTTTGGTTCGGAAAAATTTCTTGTTTACTGAGAGTTTTCTGCAACATGATTCACCCATTTCAGAAACTTTGTTCGTAAAAACAGTGCCGCCATATTTAATTGAAAATGACGTAAATACATATGTGCATAACCTTAAGAAAGTTAATTATATTTGTGTCAAAATAAAGAAATAAAAAAATTTATATTTATAACAAAAAATAAACAGTATTTGTGGTGAATTATTTGGTAAGAATAAAAACATCTTGTTCTGCGATGGATAAAATGGATATAAATCATTTGCAACTCTTGTTCGCCATTGAAGTGACCAAAGTAAAATTACTTGCAAAATATATTTATGAAAAACGAAAATCAAAGATAAAAAAGAGGACGGCTGTAAGACCACTTTTGAAACAAAGAGAAGCCAAAGGGTATTTTCACTCACTAGTTCCCGAAATGCGTTTAAATGACGTAGATTCATTTATAAATTTTCATCGCATGGACCCTGGGACTTTCGATGAACTTCTGGAAATATTTGTGTATTGTATAAATTTCATATTGTGTGGCAACCTTTTCTAAAATGGTTCGGACCAAATTTAAAATTAATTTAATTCACACTGAGAGTTGTTCGCACAAAATAATTTCTCTCGCTCTCTGAGAGAAACGTCAAACTCCATATAAAAAAAATTTTGTGCGAACCAAAAATGTTTCAGAAACTTGTGGGTGAACCCGCCTTAAATGTTGACGAATGATTCGAATCAGTCGAATCATTTATGAGTATTATAAGTATTTTTCTAAATTTATGAATCTGAATGAGTAGGCGAATGGATCAAACCTATTTCGAATGTTATGAGTTTGATGTCAATGTTGTACTCATATTCATTGCAACTTGTACTTATAAAACAATGTTGTACTGAGTACGAATGAATCAGAGTAGTTGGATTTAAATACTGTTGACTCACCCATACTCAAAATTTCATGTGTACTTATGAGTAGCGAAAAAGCAATTCATTGCTGATCTCTGATACAGATGAAAGCGGGACAGATCGTGAAAAACGAGCAGGGCTTTTTAATCCCTTGGGGAAAACGCGCGGGTATCATTTCTGATGGGGTCATGTGCGGATTATTTGGTAATGAGCAAACAGATGAGTCGCCGTAGTCCAGTAGGTAGTGTGATGGCTTATTTGACGTAAGGCCAAGGTTAAAACCCCAGGTCAGACAGCAAGACAAAATATGAAAAAAAATATTTCTTCGGAGACTTCTTTTTTTCTGGGAAAAATTCTGAGAGTAAATAAAATTCCCATGAAAAAGCTTCTCAAAACTCTGTCGTTCGGAGTCGAATATAAACTGTAGCTCCTCCCACTCATGCATGAAATTAACACACACAACATGAGTGGTGTAAGAAGCTGGGCAGTAATCCTGACTGAAGTGTTGTAATGGCCAATTATGTATGTAAGCAGATGCGTTTGCGAGCATGGAAGTTTTCACTTGTTTGATGCGTCCAGAGTTCGAACGGATGTTTGGAAAAAGAGGCTCAAAAAAGGAAGATTAAGAAAGCAAAAAACTCTTCTCAAATCAAGCATGGTTTCCTTTCTAAGTCAGCTAAAGTTTGAAGCAAAATCCTTTAATACTGGATAATTAAATCTGTTCAGGACAGCTAAATCTAAGATTGTCTCTTGCACTACATAAGTAGTAAGTAGTATTAGATTGAAATAATGGCTCTAAGTGTTTACCCTGTACGAATTCAGGTACCAGAGTATATCAAATGGTGATATGCGGCCATTAGATCACTACAGTGATTAGATGTGTATGCCACATCTGATATGGTCTACGAATCGATATCTCAGAATGAGATAAAGACACATTCGGAGGTTAATTTGAATGTCTAGGCAAGCTGAATGGGCTAGGAAACCCTCTGTGGTTTCCAATATTATTATTCACATCCGCGATGCCCAATGTTTCTGTGGGGGCTGTGTTAACCATAAGATTTTGAGCACTGCATGATTTTTAATCGACTTTCCAAGGTAGGTAGAATTTTAAATAAATTTCAATTCCGCCACGTATTAAAGTATTTACAGTAGTAGAGAGAAAAGAAAAATAGAAAAATAATGACAAATAGATAAAAAAAAGCAAAAGCAACAACAACAACAACAGCACTACTATACACAAATATATTCTTATACACTTCAAATACCATCAGAATATTATTTAGATTTTGAATTTTTGTATTGTTGTTGTTGTTGCTTCTGTTGTAGATGTTAGATGTACGTACGTACCATTGCTGTTGCTTTAAATGATATACAGTGGGACACACTTAAAACGAATGAATTCGATTGAGATATTTCAGTTCAATTTGAAAATTTTTAACATTGGCTTACCCGTCTGAACTGAAGCTGTTCTCAAAGTTTGGTTTCTTTTCAAAATGTTTTGGTGACCATTTACCGGAGTAAAACCTTATTTATTAAGTCAAATCTAATTTAGTCGCATGAAGAAAATTTCTGAAAGCAACTCCGAATTTAAAAAATGTATCTACACAACTAAACTGGAATTTAAACTCTCAATCCCAAACGTTCTTAAACTGAGGCATACATACATAATTAGTCATTACAACCCTTCAGTCAGGATTACGACCTAGCTTCTCGCATCACTTATGTTGTGTGCGTTAATTTTATACATGAGTGGCGAGACCTACAGTTTAACAGCAACTCCGAACGATAGATTTTTGAGAAACTTTTCTTGGCGATATTTATTTACACTCAGAGTTTCTACCAGAAAACTGCTGAGAGTAAGTCGCCGAAGAAATACTTTTTGTATTTTGTTTTGATGTCTGGCCTGGGGTATGAACCCTGGCTGGCCTTAGATTTAATGAGCCGACACACTACCTACTAGACTACGGCGACTACAGGGCAGGGCATTCATCATTTAAATGCTTACTTGATGAACGACTTTGGAACGAAAGCAATTCTATTTCTATCAGGTCGCAGTTTATTGAATATCGCTACATAACAACCATACACTCATATATCAGCTATACAATCAGTTTCAAATACAGCAACAAGCCACAAACATAAAATATTGAGTACTGTTGGCTTGGACTTCCCAACTGACAGCAGGATATCTGAATATACTTTGGATACCAGTCACATATAAAATTATAAATTACCCATTAAACTGTTCACTTAAGCAGCCATTTATGAATAACAAAAGCAGCTTAAGAGTTAATTCAGTATCAGAGTCTTTAACGAGGTAAGGAGTACATATATTTAATGATACTAAAGCGACCATTAGACTCTTAGCGGATATGTAAAACACATTGAGGATTGTTCACAGATGTCAGATGCCTCTTGAGAAGCGAGTAACTCGATTAATGCTCACCCTCAGCTGGATTCCTGGACATGAGACAATGAAGGTAGCAAAGCTGCTACAACAGAAATTTTATGTGAGATTGGTACTACTCTACAGAAGTTAGGAAAAATAAAAGGAAAGGCGGTAAAACTCATTGTATAGATACCAGAAAATCGGATTCTTCGTGGATATAAGGAGGACACTACATACGTAATTGGTCATTACAACCCTTCAGTCAGGATTATGGACCTAGTTTCTCACACCACTTATGTTGTGTGTGTTAATTTTACATATGAGTGGCGGGACCTACAGTTTAAAGTCGACTCCGAACGAGAAACTTTTCATGGCAATTTTTTATTTACCCTCAGAGTTTTTGCCAGAAATCTGCTGAGAGGAAGTCGCCGAAGGAATACTTTTTTGTATTTCGTTTTGATGTCTGACTAGAAACAGTTTAAAGGCAATTCACAGCGATCTTAGTGGAACAATGATACCTGCTAATACATGATGAAAGATACAGCGACTTCTATCGGCAAACCGATCTAGATACAGAATGGCTGAATAACGCTAATCACGCACAACAGTATCACCCAGGAAATTTAATAGTACCCAAGTGAGCTTAGTTTAAGGCTACACTACCCCTAATTCAGCAGTAAAGCCATGCTTATGAATCATTTGGCTCCACTGTACAATGTTGCTGTTGCTGTTGTCGTTGTGGCTCAAACATTAATACATGCACAAAACATGTTGTTCTTGTTGCTGCTGCTGTTGCTGGTAATGGAAGAGTTGTTTGTTTGCGCGTATACAGTTATACACACGCTTGTGTATGCGAATATGTATGTATGTATGTACGGGAATGAGTGTGAGAGATTCATAGAGTGAGATAGAGAGAGAGAGAGAGTAAGAGTAAGTATTGGTTTTGTTGTGGATGAAAGCATAAAATTGGCAACAGTGCAATTTTTTTCCTTTAAACAGAATCCTGGCAGCCATGTTGAATATAAATTGTTGTTGTTGTTGTTGCTATTTTAACGTTTTACTCCAAAAACAGAAAACTAAAAAAGAAAAACAAAAAAAATTGTTTTTATTTATTTTGCTGCTCTTGTATTTGTTTCTGTTTTTTTGTTTTTGTATTTTGTTTTCTCTCTCTCTCTCTCTCTCTCTCTCTCTTTGTTTAAGCAGTGGGAGTATGGCAAAGGCATGGCAAGAAAGTTAATAAAAGTTTCTGTTTTTAAAGGGAGAAATTATTTCGATTTAAAATATCACACAAGGCTGGTAGCAATTCTGTGAATTTAAATTTTTGGGTGTGTTGGCCATAAAAATGTTGCAATTTTTTTAATTCTTCTTGTTTTTTTTTTGCTGCCTAAAAGGCGTTTAAGGAATTGATTTTTATTTTGTAATAAATTGAAATTGTTGATCAATTTTGCTTTATTCGTTGAAAGGAAATTTTCTCCAAAATTAAATTTTTCTGTTATGTAGAGAATTTAAATTGTTTTTGGAACAATACTCGAGGAAACATTTTTTAGAAAAATTACGATTCAAACCTGAATTGGTTGGTCATTTTGTATGAGCAGCAGGTTTATCATCAGCTCTAGCAACAATAACAAATCTACGTGAGTGTATAGGCATATAATAACAGACCCATCATTATCATCACTAAGAAGACAAAAACAATAACAATAACAACATCGTCATTATAAAAAAGTAAACGTAGAAGTTGTGGCAGCAAAGCAACAGCAACCGGTAAAAGCACTCAAGGATACTCAAGTATCCCCAATGCGTATAAAAATAACAACAGCAGCAATAACAATAACAACAGCAGGAAAAAATAGAAAAAACAACCAGAAATACACCAGCCAAGACAATATTTTTACTACAACTAAATTCTATAGAGAATCACACGCACACATGCATATACTAAACTTATACTCGCAAACACACACTAACACATGCAGATACGCTCTTTATCTCTGTATTTGGCATAAAAACACACGAGTTCTGAGAAAAATCTCTTAAATTTTAACACACACACACACATATATACCTACAAATGCAAAGAAAATAAGAGAAAA
This sequence comes from Sarcophaga carnaria, assembly GCA_958299815.1. NCBI lineage: Eukaryota > Metazoa > Arthropoda > Insecta > Diptera > Sarcophagidae > Sarcophaga > Sarcophaga carnaria. Next base: position 22,688,885 of record OY283152.1, read on the forward strand.
TAATACTCACACTCATATAATTATGAAGATGATGGTGGATAGTGTTTTTAAACACTGTAAATGGCAATGAAAATGATAGCAGTTCATATAAGAGTATAAGGTGTAGTAAAAAGAAATCTATGGGTCTTTCTGCATATGGCTTCAATCAGTTTTTTTCTTTTGATTTATAAGTGACATCAGGATTCAAGGATGAACTTCTCTCTGTGAATTTAAAAACGTAATATGGAGGGTGAAGAGGACCTCGTGGAGGTCCGGGAAGGAAATGGAAGAATCAAATGAAGCTAATAGACTTCTGGCGATATTACCTGTATTATATCGAATGAGGAGACTCTTAGAGTACTCTTTGAAGTATATTTTTCGGGTTAGTGTGAGCGTAGTTGTCACTATCATCGTTTGGAGATATCTACGCAGAGCGTTAACTTTAATTTGAATGTAGAGTTGCTGTCGTCTAGTGGGTAGTGTGTTGGCTCATTAGACGTGAGGCCACGGCTCAAAAAATATTTCTGCGGCGACTTCTTCTCAGCAGATTCTGGCAAAAACTCTGGGAGTAAATAAAATTGCCATGAAAAGTTGCTCAAAAAAATTTGTCGCTCGGAGTCGACTTTAAACTGTAGGTCTCGCCACTGATGTATAAAATTAACACGCACAACATAAGTAGTATGAGAAGCTAGGTCGCGATCCTGACTGAAGAGTTGAAATGACCAATTATGTATGTATGTAAGTAGACACGCTGCGGTGGATGTAAGATTTCTCCCGTATTTCGATAGGAACCAAATATATGTGTTTAAACAATATTAATAAACAAACACTTGCATTTTTTGTTTCACTGTGCAATATGGCTTGATGAGTGCTTATAGAAAAGAAAGAAATCCCCAAACATCACAATCAACATGATTATCATCATCAGCGTCGTCATCATCATCATCAGCATCATCATGCACATTATCATTATCATCGCCAGAAAAGTTGTTTTTGTTCATGTCGTTGTGGCTACAATAATGAAACAACAACAACAAAAAAACATTAAATTCATGTATTCTCTGGTCGTATGATAACTTTAACACAAGTTGCCTGCCATCAACTTTAATTCACAGAGAAATGCGAAAATAAAAACACAAATACACTTAACACACATATACATACATATACATACATATACAAACACAAATACACATCTCTACATATAGTTACACAAACACTCTTAAGCTTTTAACATCACCCACATAAAGAAACAGAAACGCCAAACGTACAAACATACAAACATTACTCCCATTATTAAGTATACTTGCTGTATATATGTAGGTGTGCGTATATGTGTGGTAGTATATCCTGTGTATGGATTTGTTATTCCCAGTTGCACACATTAGCACAGTTTGTTTATGTATTGGAAATTCTTTGCACAATTGTGAGCATCCGTTTTTGCTTTTTTTCCTTCTTCTTTTTCTTTCTTGTTCCTACTGTGGCTGTGTTCTCTTTAAACACAAATAAATTGAAGAAAGAGAAAAACAGTTTAAGTGTGTGTGTGTGTTTGTGTAAGTTTTGTACAAATTACACTCAAAGAGTACTGTTTTTGTATGCATAAAGAGAAAATAAATTATTTTTTAGCATCTCTCGGGAGAGTAAAAATGTTTTTAAGGGTATATTGAGTGAGTTTTTTTCAATGAATTTAAGATGTGGGTGTTATAGGCTGTCATTGGCACAGTGGGTTTAAAGCTTTTTGAAAACGAATCACAGTTTGTAAAATATTTACATACGTTGGCTACTTACACTAGAATTTACAGGTTTCTATGGAATTTAGATTTCTGCTATTATATCGCTTCTGTAGAGGTTCAAACAAATGATAACCTAAACATGCAAGATCTGAGTTATAATGTGAATGCGTCAAAACTATCTAGTCAATCGCCCTCAGTTTTTTTAGGACAATAAAAATTTAGATAATCTGACTTTCCATGAGACAACATGTTTCTGTTGACCATTTCTGTTATTTTTAATTGAATGGAATCTATAGATATTGACAGTAGAGATCAGATTTAATCACGACACGTTGTAGAAGCTCATAATGAATCATAGCCCTCCACACTCATCAGAATCACAGTATCTCCTTTCATGATGTCGATCCTTTTTAAAAATTTATTGTCTTACGTGATCCAATCTTCATCAACCGTAATCGCAAATGAAAATTTGTTATTTTAAATTAAAATTTTTATATATCGGGCCTTCCAACATGGACTTTTGAATTTGACGGTTGATAACGGCATCTTCTTGAAGCTACATCTGTCAAATTACATACTTTACTTACTTAATTGGCCATAACAACCCATTTAATGGATTTCGGCCTGCCGCAACACATACTTCCAGGCGCCTCTGCTTCTTGCGCGCCTACGCCAGTTTGTCACACCATTCGATGACAGGGCTTTCTCGATTTCGCAGATTCCCGCATCAATAACCCGTCTCGCCGGAGCATCCTCCTCCATTCGAACGACATGGCCGAGCTAGCGCAGCCGCTGGATATTAATACGCTGTACAACGTCAATATCGTTGAGGAGCTCATACAGCTCACTGTTGGATCGGATACGGAAATCATCGCCAACTCGCACAGGACCGAAGATCTTACACAGTACTTTTCTCTCGAACACTCTCAAGACCGCTGCATCAGTTCTTAATAGGGTCCATGCCTCTGCGCCATAAAAAAGCACGATTAGGATGAGTGTCTTGTAGAGTATTATTTTTGTCGTACGAGAGAGGTCTCTGCTACTCAATTGTCTATTGAGACCATAGTAGCACCTGTTGGCAAAAGTGATCCTGCGCTTGATCTCTAGACTGACATAATTTTTGGCGGTAACGGCGAAGCCAAGATAAATAAATTCCTTGACTGTATCAAAAGTATAGTTATCGGCCGTAATCAGAGAATCAATACGCCGCACGTCTTTACTTGTCAATAACATGTACTTTGTTTTGCCCTCATTTACTGCCATACCCATCTTGTAATTAATTCAGTCAGATTTGTCAAATCAGTATTGATGGATAAACATGGACTACAACGACATGTAAACGTCTAAACAAATTTGTCAAATTTGGAACGATACCATCCCACATGAGATCCAAATACGAAAAAGTCACTGTTTGGCGTGGATCCGGTCCATATTTATTTGCGAACTATGTTGGCCAGCACATCAATATCAACGGGGAGCACAATACGTCGTTGATTACCAATTGTTTTAACGACATTTTGTTTTAAAAGGTTGTCGCTAGGTGTCACATGGGCTATTCTGAGCAAGTTGTTTAAGAGCATGGTCATCTTCCGTGGAGGCGGTGTGCGGGATCTCGGTTATCCCGCAATGTGAATTGAATTTGAAGCCCTTAGACTTTTTCTTGTCTTTCTTAAGATATGTACGAATAAATCACTAAGTACAGCGATCCTCAAAGCATATACTATACAACCTATGCCATCAGTCGTATTCAGCCTATTTTATGTGGCCAAATTTATGAAGAATTTGACAGATTGAAGCGTTTCAGACAGAAAGCCGTGGCGGATCTTTGAACGACGATATAATGGCTTCAATAGGCCTATGAAACGAATTAAAACTTTGGATGACATCTTACACACACACGTACATAAGTATATAATTGGTCATTACAACTCTTCAGTCAGGATTACAACCTAGCTTCTCACACCGCTTATGTTGTGTGTGTTAATTTTATCCATGAATGGTGGAACCTACAGTTTAAAGTCGACTCCGAAAGACAGAATTTTGAGAAACTTTTTCATGGCAATTTTATTTACTCTCAGAGTTTTTGCCAGAAATCTGCTGAGAGGAAGTCGCCGAAGAAATACTTTCTGCATTTTGTCTTGATGTCTGGCCTGGGGTTTGTACCCTGGCTTTACGTCTAATAAGCCAACACACTACCTACTAGACTATGGCGACCTCGACACTTTTAAGGTTAATTTATTATTTTAGGTGGTGTAGTTGAAGTTCTTGAATATAAATCAAAGGAATCCAGATTCAAATCCACCCAGTAAGCTCTCTGGCACTCCAAAGAAGAAGAAAACAGCAACAAGAATTATTGTAGGCAAATCAAAAGGATCGACATCTTGAGAAAAAGTTAGACTCAGTAAGCAAGATTCGCTACTACAGGGATAGTATTGTTTTTAGGTACCGGAAGTTTGTAAACCTTTCATTATAAGACGTGCTGCTGTTAGGGAGCTACTGACTGGCTTATCTTTGAAAACATGATCGATGAATCTTGTCTCGTGTTTTTATGTTTACAACCGATTCCGTTTTTCTTTAGCCTTTAAGTTGCCATTTTAATAGAAAAAAAAAAATTACGGAAATTAAGTGAAGATCACATATTTTGTTTAAAATCATTTCAAAGTCCTTTATAACATACACTTCTACAAATATCATTTCTAGAAATAGAAAATCTCTTATGTGTTACAATTTCCTGTTTCAAGGACTTTGACATTCTACTGATAAAGCAATAAATTATTGTTATTGCGTTGTCTTGAACACATTCATCATCATTTGCCATTTCAATTCAATTCAATTCATTTCGTTTCGTTCTTGTTTTTGTCTTTCATTCTGCCCCATCTAAATCAATAAAATCCAGCTACTTTTGTAATATTTTTAAGCTTTTTGTTTTAAATAAAAACAAAAACAAAAAAAATACTTTTCGTAGTAAAAGCTTTTCATTTTATTGTTGTTTTTATTGTGTCATGTCAATTTTAACTCAAAAATTACTGAAGTTTACATTGCAAAAAAGCTTTTTCGTTACAATATCCAATGGAAGTTAATTCCCGTTTTTCTTTTTATTTTTAACAAACAACTCAATTGTGAGCTTTAAATTCCAGTTATTTGTGTGGTAACATTTAAAACGGCTTTTGAACCTGGAGTCTAAAATTACATGGTCTGTGGTTTTGTAGGAAAACGATATGGCCACTCGAATGTGTAGCTTTCGAAAACCGGTCTTTAACTACAGGGATTACAGGGCTTTACGCTATGATTTCCCTAGAAAGGTTAAAATGTCCATTCCAGGCAACAGAAAACCGTGTGATGCCCTTGTAAGCATCTCCATATAGATGTGAATGAAGCTATAAGTTGTTTTCGGGGTCAGTAGGCATACGGAGTCACTTAGCATAAGGGCTGTAGAACACCAGGAAATAAAAAAAACTATTTTAAGTCCTTGTAAACGACTCCGTACAGATGTTAACGAATGCGTCAGGATTGAATGAAGCTATAAGTAGAAGCATATTTTCGGGGTCAGTAGGCATACGGAGTCACTTAGCAGAAGGGTTGTAGAATACCTGAATTCTAGATTGTTCGATGCACTAAACAAAATACTTGTTGTAAAGATTGCCGCAATGCAAATGCGGTATTAATGGTAATACAAAACGACCATTAGATCTCTTGAGAGCTTTAATATCTCTTCGAAAATTGTCAAGAAATGTCGCCTTTATCGAAAGGAGATAGTAAATTGTTACTCGGTTATCCTCGTATGGGTTCCTAGACATGGGAACATTGAAAGTAACAGCAAACAAATCAACGAGATTCAAACGGCAACAGGAAAATTCAAATGAATTCATAGATAAGCTTTTCATTTCTCAACAGAAGCTTAAACAAATACTCTTCACATACACTTCATTTAAAAGAACGTCACTCTAAAAGGCAATGGTATTATGAAATTTCCTGCAGGGAGACTAGACAAATCTGGCCCGATATGGATATATGCATATATAATTGGCCATTACAACCCTTCAGTCAGGATTACGGCCTAGCTTCTCAAACCACTCGTGTTGTAAGTGTTAATTTTATACGTGAGTTGCGGTTAGATCCCGCCGAACGACAGATTTTTGAGAAACTTTTCATGGCAATTTTATTTACTCTCAGAGTTTTTGCTGGAAATCTGCTGAGAGGAAGTCGCCGAAGGAATACGTTTTGTATTTTGTTTTGATGTCTGGCCTGGGGCTCGAACCCTGGCTTTACGTCTAATAAGCCAACACACTACCTACTAGACTACGGAGACTTCTTATACCGGGGACACTGACTGATAATATCGACAATGACTTCTGCAGAAGTTGTTACATTGAGAACGTAGAAGAGACCATAGAACATCTTCTCTGTCATGCTCTGGCTCTGGGGAACCTAAGCAAGAAAGAACTCTTGGCTATTTTTAACAAAGCATCTCTAGCCATGTAGTCTAGTGTTAGCTAACTAGACGTGAGGCCACGGTTAAATTCCCAGGTCAGACAACTAGAGCATTATGAAATACGTAACGGAGACTTCTTTCAGCAGATTTCTGGCAAAGAACTCTGAGAGTAAATAAAAAATTGCCATGAAAAAGTTTCTCAACAAAATTTGTTTTTCGGAGTCAACTTTAAACTGTAGGTGCCTCTGCTATTGTATGAAAATAGCACAAACAACATAAGTGGTGTGAGAAGATAGTTTGTAATCCTGACTAAACTATTATAGTGTCCAATTATGTCTAGCTAGAGGTGATTTAAAATATATTGACACCTTCATAATGTTATTGGAATGGCATTAAGATATGTCAACCAGGAGATATAATTTTCTGACGGCATAGTTGCTATCGATATTACATTGGGACTTTATAGGATGCAAATATGCCATGTTCTGACGACTGGCAATTTGGCTTGGCTTGGCTTAATTGGTTCCAAGTGGCTGCTATTCATATGAGTTTTTTCTGTCATCAGTTTCAATTGAGATCAAATTAATCTAAATTTCTGATTTGCCCAAAAACCTTCAATTATTCTTAAATTCTTCTGTATAACAAATGTAACATGTGGTCTTGGTTGTTAGTTATAAAGAAATCGCATGTTGGTTAATGAAAACTAAAGAATTTGTTTGATTTTTAAAGACAAACTCCTCTATTGAGCAATTATATGGAAGAGATCAAAATAGTTTGTCAAACTTATTAAAAAATTCTCATTTCGTTTTTATTTTTTAATGCTGATATTCTAACCACTTTCCACATTCTGTTTTGGAAAACATTTTAACCAACAATTAATTGCTTTCATAAGAGCAATTATTTTCAAAATTCTTTTCAAACTTTATCTACCCTGCAGCTCAGAAACTGCTAAGAACTCGATTGGCATCTTTAAATTCTTTGCTAGATATGGAGTTTTTTTTTTGTTTTTGTTTTCTTAAATTCTACAAGTCTCTTCAGTGTTAAATGCTTAGCAATTAGAAATACTCTTTTGCTAATGATTATATTTAAGAACTACATGCCATACATACATACATACATATACATCCATGCTACTATTCTTCACGTAAATTATACTATAAAGAAGAGAAAAAGAGAAGAAGAGTTTTTTTTCTTCATCTTAAAAGTTTAATATCCTGCAACAATGTAGAGGACTAATGCTGCTGTTGATGCTACTTTAATACCACACCACACACAGAACTTGCTTGCCTCACTGCTGCTAACAAAAAGCATGTATTTGTTCTCCTATTGCTGTTATCTGAACTCCAGGAGAAACGCCAAACTGCCAAAAAATATTTATATTTTGAACCCTCACTCCCCCATTTAATACTGTTTGAGGTGGGGGGAGCAACGATTGCAATGTTTGAGAGGGAATTGTTTGGCTGGCAAAAAGTATATGAACCCGGGTTTTTTTTTGTGTTCAACAATAAGCCGAATTTTTTTATTTTTTTCTTTTTGTATTATTTTGTTAGTTTTCTTATTGCTGTTGCTCACTAAGCAGCCATATACGATAACAAAGTTGCAACAATTTTACTTTTAGAAATTCCCTTTTTTTTGGTTCACCAGTGGGTGGTTTACAACCAAAATATGTATGTGCGACTATAGAAAGTGTACAAAAGAAAAGAAAAGAGAAGCAAAAAAAAAATGGGAAAACTTTTTAATGACCGGCTTTTCCTGTAATATTTTATTTTGTAAAGTCAACGAGAGCAGCACCAGTAAAATTAATAGATTTTGTTTTTAATTTAAGCATTAAGTGTTAAGCAAATAATTTTGCAAAATAAAAACGCTTTAAAATCAAAATTAAATGTTCATGCTCCTGTTTGAAAATTTAATACAAAGGCTGGAATCATATTCAACCTCTTGCCACTTTTCAGAAAAAATTCCTGTTGGTTTTTCGCTGAAATGCATGGCCAATTGGTTTATCAATCGCAGCTGAAGATTGATACATTTTGATTGATGCAGCTAATATTGCCAGGTCCAATCGAGACCTAAAAGCATCTCAAACAAGTGCAATTAGTTATTGGATGGCCGTCTTGTAATTATTATATTGAAATACAACAGTTCCTCTCTCTTCAAATTCTGTCGCTTGCATCTGATTGTTGTAAGCATTACATGTCCGTTCATAATGTCTGTTCAAAGCTTACTCTTCAAATTTTTTCTTCAAGCAAGTTTCGAAAAAAAAACGTTGTTTTCTTGCAAAAGCAGGCTTTGGATTTCTGTTTTACACGTGATCAGACTCCTTCCCATAATTTTCACAGATTAAAGACCGATCACTCCAATATCGTTTCTTTGATTCATATGAAATCCACCTATTGTTCGTCTTTGAGCATGTAACCCTAAGTCAATCCAAACCATATTGTGGTTGGTGTTAACTTGATCTGTTACACTATTAAACTCCGTATAGCAGTCTTGATAATATACAAAAGAAAAGACTTACATACGTAAGATATTCTGTCTAGTACGAGTTCACGATGATATAAGCTCCTCATCGACGTGTGCGTTATGCAGCGCATTAACAACCAGCGGCTGCGATGACACGGCCATTCGTTCGGCTGGGATAGGATGTTCCAGCGAGACGCGTATTTGATGCGAGGATTAGGGGAAAAACGGCCTTGTCTGTCCTTGGTAGAAGCAAATTGCCATCGATTCGAAGTAGTGTGTTGGCTTATTAGACGTAAAGCCAGGGTTCGAGCCCCAGGCCAGACATCAAAACAAAATACAAAAAGTATTTCTTCGACGACTTTCTCTCAGCAGATTTCTGGCAAAAGCTCTGAGAGTAAAAATAAAATTGCCATGAAAAGTTTCTCAAAAATCTGTCGTTCGGAGTTGACTTTAAACTGTAGGTCCCAACACTCATGTATAAAATTAACACACACAACATGAGTGGTGTGAGAAACTAGGTCGTAATCCTGACTAAAGGGTTGTAATGACCAATTATGTATGTATGTATGTATTGTGATATTGATTGGTGTGTGCAACTGGCAAAGGCGAAAAAGAAGCAAAGACGCCTGGAAGAATGTATTGCAGGACGAAATCCGATGAACGTTTTGTTAATGGCCAATTAAGTGACTAAGTAAAGGCAAGTAAGTTTTCCACACACATACTTTCCGAACACAATTTGATGTATACTTGACATGAAGGTTTCCTCAACGGAATTAAATAAACCACCATTGGGTGTGTTATTCACGGATAGTGTTATCAAAGTAGATTTTTATCATAATTTTATCGTTTTCACTGCTACCATTGTTAATTTTCTGTTTATCCCCCTGTCAATCATGAACTTAGGATTCAACTTCAATTCAGTTTAGCGAGCATGCATGCGTTTAGTATCATTTATCTCCTACATTGCAGTGCTATACAGCTTGTCCTCAAGTTCTTCATCGAATTCACCTCTTCAAACCAGAATCTGAAGAATGTAGTTTTGAGTACATGCAGCCACATATTGCACACATAATGCAGACATAACGACCTGTAACTCTCTCTAAAAGTTTTTTTTGACTTTTTCTGTCCAAGTTCAAAGCAAAATCCCTCAATTGAACATTTTTTAGATTGGTCTTGGCCAATAATTTTATTCCATTATGTCCTTCTGATGGACATTGATCAACATCTTCTCCTTCCTAATATTCTTGTCGAAGGTTCCAATCAATATTCTCTGAGCCTCCGCTTGCCAAATTTATCTGATATTTCGTCTTTTTCGTGCCTGTCATACCCCAGTACTTTTGTAAGATAAATTAAATTCTAAGTACATAAATAAATTCTGTACATAACTTCTTAGAGCTTCGAGAACAGGTTTATTGTTTAAAAGTGCATGTATTCTTATTCCCATGTAGTTCTTGTGAATCGGATTCAAATATTACGAATATTTCCGTCAGAAAGTTTATGTTGTTCTGGCCAAATGTTATTACTAAGCGTGCTTTAGGTTCCATACTACTACTACAATCACCCCTGAAAGTAGGCATTACGATTTACGAAAATGTAACACCAGTTCATACAATAAAAACATCGCAAAGACGACATACATAGCGTATGAGTAATATTTTGAAAGTGTTTACTACTCATACGCTGAGATGTTTGTGTCTTGAATGTTCTTAAGGAAATTTTTAAAATAAAATTTTATCGTTGCTGCAAATATTACTTAAAAAAAATGAAATCAAATGTAATACTTTAAATCGGATATCATTACGTTTTAAAGCTTAACTGCCAAAATTGCATTTAAACATTACACAGTGGGTCAATTGTGTGAAATTTTGAAACGGATTATTTCAAACTTACATGATAATTTTTTTTAGATTTCAAAATCCAAACTGTTAAAACACAGTTGATAAAGGTCCCATAGCTCTAGTCCGCAAGCATGCAAGAAAGTGCTATAATCGGTACCATTGGTGAAGCAATACCAAAAAAAAAACAAATTCAGAAAGAAAAAGTGCAGTTAAATCGATAATGTTTCCTGAAGCTACAGAATAATACAATAATTATGTTATGTTATAGCATAATTTAGTTAAGTTAGGTTAAATTGGCAGCCGACTAAAAAAGCATATCTATTCCGTCATACACCTTTGGTTAGATCACTTCTATCAGCAAGTTCTGGGTGCTTAAGAACCTTTCGTCTCAGGTTTATAAATGCCGGGACAATGACAGAGAATATGTTCTGTTGCCGTGTCTTTTTCCTCATCATTACAGCTTATATAGGAGACGTTGTGAGACATTTCGAGCATTCTGACATGAGCATCTAGAGGCATGTGCTAAGTTATATCTGACATATCTTCTATGGGGTTCCTATCCCGTAGTCTAAGTCCATTGTAATTAATTTTTTTTATATATTTTGCAAGATAACTGCTGAGAGGGTTTTTTCCCCAAGATGTTAATGCTGAGGTTTGAACTGGGAGCTTTCGCGTAATAAACGAATACACTACCAACGAGCCTATGGCGGCTGGTTTCTGAGATTAAAATTTCTTATAGGCTGCAGTGATTTACAGTCAGAGGTCATGACTACTTTGAAATCAGCGCAAAACTTGTTGAGCGGCGGGATTTGCCCTTCAAATCTCTTAATTTACTTTAATAAATATAGTTTTAACGTCTGTTCATGTCTGTGAAGGCCAAGGATTACTCAGGGAAATTTCGAATCTTTCGAAGATGACTCTTATATGTGTTCCAGTGTATAGGAATGTCGTTGCAACTTACATTGCTGACGAGCTGGCCAAGTCCATTACGGATCTTACAATCTCTGACATGTTACTGGGCATAGATAAGCCGATTGTCGCATTTAAATGGAATATTGTTTCATGGAAACTCTGCATAACACGTACATATGAATAAAAAGAGGATCAACTCAGTTGAGGAGGAGAAGATTGTCGTCTCATGTGTGAGTGCATTTTGTTTTGCCACGTAAAGACGTATGTTTTTGAATTCACATTTCCTGACATCGCGCTCTATAACATAATAATTGCTGGAAGATGTATTTTGAACTCCCCTCTAGGGAATATTTGATCCCCTGGTTCAATATTGATTGTTGCATCACAATGGGTGTAAATGCCTGCATAAATAGAACCTCTTTCCTTAAGAAGGGTTCGCCACCTTACCTAATCTAATCTACCGTACCGATTTCCATTTGTATAATGGTTCTCTGATAGGACTGATTGGCTGTCTAAAGCACATGGATTTCATGTGCCATATTATTTTGAGGTTAAATTAGATTTTTAAATGCACATTTTCTACTGAACCATTGTGTATATTTTAAACGATTATTTCATTTTATGTATGAGCGCATTAGAGAAAAGTTTTACTCGATTTCCTAATGCGATATTTTTCTCTTTTCTTTTGGCAAACTAGAAAGAAAGAAAGAAAACGAACTTCTTACAAACTTATTAAGTTTCTCTTGCTACTTGCAACATATTGTGTGTCGTTAAATATTTGTACATTCTTTGCAACGATGATTGTTTGCATGTAGTATGGGGGAAGGTATGCCAAAAGCCATGCATCTCACAAACATTATTTTTAGATAAGGAAACCAGTCATCAGAATAGAATTATTCTATGAAAGCGTAGAAGAATTTTAAGAAGTTGTTTGGAATTCATATGATTCTGATTGGTTAACTTCATCCAGCATATAAATTTCTCATTTCACAGGAAAGAAAAACTAAAAATTTTCAAACAAAATGTATTGCATTCGGAATGCTAATGGATGGATGGATGGATGGATGGATGGATGGTTGAAAGAAATGAATGAAGGAGTGGTATGAAATAGAATGAAGCATTATTTATAGAGAAGGTAATAACAACTTTGTTTGGAATTAAATACAATATTATTACGCTCTCTCTCTCTCTCTCTCTCTCGTATATTTTCCTTTTTTTATAACAACAACAAAATACAGAAATACAAATGTTTCATAAGCAGCTTTTAATAATAGTCTTACGTACTGCGTTCACTACTTGGCGTATGCCATACAATAGGAAAGAAAAATTATAATTTCCCCAAAAGCTTAAAAATGCAAAAAGAAATATTCCAACAATTAATTTCTAAACTGTAATGGTTTTCAAACTCTCTTACCTATGAATCAACAACACAATCAACCTCTTAATGCAAATTTATGTTCATTCTACTCGTATACACTCGTACGTTGTAGTACGTTGTAATGAAATTTGTATGCCTATTTGGTTAACTTAAGAGCAGATTTTCTTTAATGATGAATTGCTTCTATTAAATCTTAAATGAGTTGTTTTTGCCAAAGGCTGGAAACGCCTTTAAGGTAGCAAATCTTATAATTAATATTAGAAGAGATAACCAAAGAAAAAGACATTTTGCTTTGGCAATTGGTTGGGAAAGTAAGTAAAACAGAGCAAAGCAAAGCAAACGTAACGAAAGCAATAAAATTATTATTTTCTATCAAACAGTGTTATTTGCGAGTGTGTGCCTGAGAGAGAGAAAGAGTGTTTGTGTGTTCTGCTTGAATTGCGTGTGTAATAAATAATTTAAATTATTTGTGTCCCTTTTATCTTTTTAATAGACCCACAAGCACACACAGAGAAATATAACATAAGTACGTGCAACTAGACATATACACGCATATGTACATATATATTCACAATGATGTTACACGCAAATGCTAAAAGTATAGCTAATGGCTATAATTTATTATAAAATTGTATAGAATTTATATACAGTGGCTGTAATAATTATAAGTACAATTGAAATCTTTATTATTGGAGTTATGATTACGTTATCAGTTCTGGAAGCATTCGTGTATTCGTTACAAAATTTTTGATGAACAACTTTCTTTACACAATACAGTACCAAAGTTTTTTTTTCAAGAGACTGTATATACAAACTTTTTAAACTTATTTCCTCTACTTGTCACCCATAAACACTTGATGGCTTGTGCTGTACTCTACCAATTAAACTAACAATGAAAAGCTTGACTAAGACCTCTGCATACATGTGGCCAAATAAAAACAAAGTCCCCATCCTACTCCTGACCGTTCTCTACGGTGTAGACTTCAGCTTTTCTGTTCTTTTACGGTAATATTGTTTCCATCATTTATGTTTATTTATTTTTTCTTTCGTTGAGAATATCTTTCTAAACATCAGCTCACTTGTTGGTCCCATCAATGTCCTTTTTCTCTTTTCGTAAGCTTGTCTGTTTGTTCTTTGCTGAATAATCCCACATGCCCCGGAACTCAGCAGAGGCTAATACGATTTTGCCTACCAAGCTGTTACAGCTTCCCCACAACAGTTCCATACTGGCCTGACTGTAAGATAGTAATGGTATGTCCTGTATTTCGATGGCATAAAATGCCGCTTAGAAGTTCCTCCATATGCTAGGAATATTTCGTTCTTGGACCAAAAAATTTGCTGCTATTCTAAGATCCGCTCTTGACCCATCTGTATACCACAAAATGCTCCGTAGTTTTAAAACGTATGCGGTATCCAGATTACATCATTCATTGTCTCTTTGCATTGATTGTTTCTGTCCAGGGAGGGAGCTCTAAGTCAATCGATTCCTTAGGAATTGTAATTTCCTTATACATTTCATGTTGGACTTTTCTCTATTTCACCTATCCATGGACTCAAAAGCTTTGGTCGCCACGTACAGTGGCACCACGTCCAGTGACACCACGTCCAGTGGCACCACGTCCAGTGACACCACCTCCAGTGGCACCACGTCCAGTGACACCACGTCCAGTGTCACTGTAGGGCAAGTTCGCATTGCCCTTGTTATGCTCCGTGCATCTTGTCCCACTCCATATGAGCTGTTATTCTATCTGCTTAGGCAATTACCCCATGCCCTACAATAGGTCTACATCTTGTGCATAATTTCTGGATTTCATTTCCAGTATTTCTCTGCAAGCCTTCTGCATACCACTATGGCGTGTCTGGCCTTTCCTGAAATGTTTTCTATATGAGCCTTCAATGTCAGTACTAAGGGTACTAAGTATAAATCCACGGTCTTTAACACCCATTAATGCTTCCGGAAGGATTCTGCCATACCACCACAAAGGAAAAGATTCCAGAATTGGCATCAGTAGGCGTGTAAGTTGCTAAATTGTGTATGAAACCGTTTTAACATGCATAACATCGCATAGGGAACGTGGCTTATAAGTGAGTCTCTAATAAGCTTGGCCAGGGCAAGGATCCCATTTGCTGGAATTACGAGTTCATTTCCAATGTACAGTTATGAAGTGGTGATGAAGCGGCCTCTAGTGTTAATATGGGTTTTGGTTTCTAATATTAATGTCTACACATACTGAAGCTAAATTCTTCTTGTGCTTATAATTATTTCATGCACTGTACAGATAAATTTAACAGTGTTATGGGTGAGAAAGTAAATTTATTTGTTTACACGTGTAGAGTTGTTTTATTTTAAATTTTATTTTTTTTCTGTCGTTTTTCTTTTTATTCTTTTTAATGCCATGGTTTTGTTTTACGATCTCACATTCGAGTGCTTGTAAATGCAAGTTGAGTACATGCAGCAGCATACGAGTGCATATTTATTATCTACTCTGTGTATGTGTACGTGTGTGAGCGTGTGTTGCCATAGTAATTTGTAGTTATACTCCTGTAGGAGTGGGCTTTCCTGTGTGTATTTAAATAAACGTTAACGTAACTACAATTTAAAACCTTGTGTGTGCGTGTATATACTCTTGTATTTCTAAAGTTCTTCCTATTTGTAATCATATACACATTTGTGTATGTGTATTTGAATGAGCATGTGTGTTAGTAACGTTATTGATTTGTATCATCATTATTTATCATTTAAAAATTCATTTCATGGAAATTTATATTCAACACTCTCTCTACTCTCCACTCCTCTATTTTATATTCTTCATTCGTTTTCATAGAAAATATTTTTTGTGTGGATTTGTTTGTATGCCTCCTCTTTGTTATTTTCGAGATCATTCAGGTAGACTGAGTATTTATTTTATTTGTTGTTTTTGTTGGTTATTTTTTAAATACAAATAAATACGTATTTGTATTTATATTCGAATACAAAGGTATTTTCAATAAAAATATTTGTACTTACAAATACAGATACATACATATACATGCATGCATATGCATACATATGTATATACATAAATACACTTTTAATGGCATTTAATAATTGTTGTTTTGGCTGTCAGGCATAAATATGTAGTCCTGAAATAAATTTTATTGAAAAATACCCCTTTTTTGTTGTTGTTGTTTTCTAGCAAATAATTGGATTTTATTTCATATTTATTTGATGTTTTTTGTTTTTCGTTTATCTTTATATACAAAATATTTTTTGTTTAAAATTTTTCAAATAGTTTTCAGTAATATTATTATTAAAGGGTTTTTAAGCATTTTATTTAAATAATTGCTTTAAAAATTGATTTTCCAAATTGTAATCATTTTATTTTAAAACTCCATTTTATTTTAACTAAATGGAGTGTTTACTTTAGAAACGTTTTATGAGGAACAAAAGGCCTACAATTGTTTCATTAAATGCTAGGTAATTAAAATTTAAATTTAGATTCACATTCAATGAAAAGGTTTTATTGATTTCAATGATTTTATAATGACGAATATAATGAAGTTGTTAGATTGTCAAGTAGTTCTACAACAAATCCGGAGGAGCATTATAGTTCCATTATAGAGATTAATAAAATAACTGCTTTCGCCATGAACTACAGACCTAGCACTTTAGTCTATAGAGACCTAGCTTTAGAGGGAAAAATAAAATCCATGATCATGTAATCAGTTTATGTATGCCTAGTTTTTATAGATTTTAAAAAAAGCATTTAAAACACTTGTGTTTCTAGCTAATTAGACATTTTCTTTATGTAAATATACAACCAAAATCTAAATACTCTATGAAAAGCACAGTAAGCATGTGTTACATGGCTATATGCTATCACTGTGCTTGTTTAATGCGTTCTTAAACGATTCATATTTTTAAATTGGAATCAAATAAAGTGTATGCGAGATATCACACAAACATATACAATTAGTCATTACAACCCTTCAGTCAGGATTACGACCTAGCTTCTCACACAACTTATGTTGTGTGTGTTAATTTTATACATGAGTGTTGGGGCCTACAGCTTAAAGTCGGCTTTGAACGACAGATTTATTATTTACTCACAGAAGTTTTACCAGAAGAATATATTCTTAATATTTCGTTTTGTTGGAGATGTCTGACTTGGGATTTTGAGTCATAGCCTCACTAGCTTTTAGGTTACGGCGACTTCAGATATGAAGAGATATCATCGACTATATTTTTTTTGTTTGAAAGACTTTTGATGCTATTAGGCGTAAAATATAACTTCGTTCATTTGAACGCCACCACTTTTCTAGGAGGAGGACATCCGAAATGTCGAATTGCCCATGAATCTGAACCATAAATCAGGCTGAATTTGACCAATGGCTTTAAGTATAGCTTTAAGTATAGCTTATAAACGTTGACGAGGAAGTCGCCGTAGTCTAGTAGGTAATGTGTTGGCTTATTAGACGGAAAGCCAGGGTTCGAGCCCCAGGCCAGACATCAAAACAAAATACAAAAAGTATTTCTTCGGTGACTGTCTCTCAGCAGATTTCTGGCAAAAACTCTGAGAGTAAATACAATTGCCATGAAGAGTTTCTCGAAAAATCTGTTGTTCGGAGTCGACTTTAAATTGTGGTGTGAGAAACTAGGTCGTAATCCTGACTGAAGGGTTGTAATGACCAATTATGTATGTATGCATGTATGTGAGATATCACACAAACATATATATACCCTTCAGTATTCAGGATTACGACCTATCTTCTCACACAAATTATGTTGTGATATACATGAGTGTTGGGGCCTACAGACCCAGAATTTTTGAGAAACTTTTTATAGTAATTTTATTTACTCACAGAATTTCTGTCAGAAGAATGGTGATAGGAAGTCGCCGCAGAAATATTTTCTTGATATTTCGTTTTGTTGGAGATGCCTGACCTGTGGTTTGAGGCATAGCCTCACTAGCTTTTAGATTACGGCGGCTTCAGATATCATGAAGAGATATCATCGACTATTTTTTATTTGTTTGAAAGGCATCGTTCAAATATACGCCACTACTTTTCTAGGAGAAGGACATCCGAAGTACCCAATTGCCCATGAATCTGAACCATAGGTTAGGTTAGGTTATGTTAGAGGACGTGTATTTGTCAATTAAGACAAGTACAGTACCCGGAGGTCGAATTGACCCATTGTACAGCGTCCTAGTTTCTCACACCACTTATGTTGTGTGTGTTAAATTTTATACATGAGTGGTGGGACCTACAGTTTAAAGTCGACTCCGAACGACAGATTTTTATTTATTGAGAAACTTTTCATGGCAATTTTTATTTACTCTCAGAGTTTTTGCCAGAAATCTACTGAGAGGAAGTCGCCGAAAAAATACTTTTTGTATTTTTGTCTTTGATGCCTGGCCTGGGGCTCGAACCCAGGCTTTTGTGTCTAATAAGCCAACACACTACCTACTAGACTACGGCGACGTCTATCAGGCTGAATTTAACCAATGGCGTGAGTTATGTTGGCTTTAAGTATAGCTGAAGTTCGTCGCTTATTCTCATATACCTGCGACTTAAGAAAATCCCAGAAATAAAAATCTAATGATGTGATGTTCGCATCATCTCCACGTGAGATGCATGATCATCTCGAATGGCTCGTGCAGAATATCGAATGTGGCGTGAGCCGTTTAAACCACTCCACTCCGTGAGCCGTTTAAACCACACCAAACAATGACTTCTTCAGCATGCATTGGAAAGTCGTGGGTCTCATGTGGTTTGCTATTTGCATGTGTACGTAAAAACTCTTCTAGAAAGAGGCTACTTAGCTGAAGATGGCTTTCTGTCGGACAATTTTGTTTTGTGTTGTCGAATGCTGCATCCGTCCATGATGATTTGACAAAACGAACAAAACACTTATGAGATATAATTTAATAGATTTAGCTTCAATAACATGAAAGACCTGATATAACTTTACATTCTTACCTATTTAATTGGCCATTAAAACTCTTTAGTCAAGATTACGACTAAATTTTATGAACTTAAAGTCGATTCCTAACGACAGATTTTTGAGAAACTTTTCATGGCAATTTTTATTTTCGCTCAGAGATTTGGCCAGAAAAATGCTGAAAGGAAAAATGACGCAAAAGAAACATTGTTTCGTACTTCGTTGTGTTCGAGATGTCTGAGCTGCGGTTTGAACTCCGGTCTGGCGGTCTGCATAAGCCAACACACTACCTACTTCCTTTACACTTGCTTTACTTTTGCAAATTTTTTGTATTTTAAGGTCCAAATGGTTAAAAAATTAACCGTCATTCTGTCTGTTATATTATGGCTGGAAAACTAGGGGTGTTGTATGCAGTAGTGTTAATGCCATCAAACATTCATAAACAAAAGTGTGAAACAAATTCTGCAGTTTTTCTGGTTCAACCTATTATCGAAAGTTGTGGTTTAAGCAACCAAACAGCTTTCGATTGCGAAATACAGAAGAGGAAATGGGATTTTATACATACATACATACATACATAATTGGCCATTACAACCTTTCATCCAGGATTATGGCCTAGCTTTTCACACCCCACATGTTGTGTGCGTTAATTTTATACGCGAGTGGCGGGACCTTTAACGTCGACTCCGAACGACAGATTTTTGAGAGACTTTTTCATGGCAGGTTTATTTACTCTCATAGTTTTTGTCAGAAATCTGCTGAGAGGAAGTCGCCGAAGAAATACTTTTTGTATTTCGTTTTGATGTCAGACCTGGTATACGAACCCTTTACGTCTAATAAGCCAACACACTACCTACTAGACTACAGCAACTCATTTTATATGACGCACAGAAACTGACATACTTTGCAATGCCATTGACTGTAACCCGTCATAAACTATAGGCAAACAAAAACCGGCTCATTATTAAGCATATTTCCTGGACAGCTATCACTTTCAATTATTAGCCGGCGAGACATACTAAAACATTTTAATTAAAAGGCAAATAAAAGAAACGTCATTAAAAAATTAAACCAAGGAATGCAATTTAAAACTTAATTTCAATTAAAGTTTCATTGTTTGTTTGCTTTGCTTTGAACAACAAGGTCTTAAGCCACATTAAATCATTTTTGTACACAAAAAAGATCTATGAAAACTTATTAAAATTGATGAGTGACAGTTTCTAATTACTGGTTTCATTAGATCCTGTTTCTATTATTTCGGCTTTCAGCATGACGCTAACATTGCGTTATTTTGCCAACCCTAGGTACAGTACTGTGCTGGTTTATCTTGTTAAAACTAAAGTAAAGAAAGACGCTTTTTTGGTGGTGGTTGTAATAAGAATTTAAATTGGAATTATTAAAATAACTTTCTAACGGGACACGATTACAAATGGGGATAAAAAAAAAATGCAAATGTTTAGCAATAACAAAGAGGAAAAACATTAGAAATGTTACATCACTTACCCTAAAAGATAAAAAGGGTTTCGTAATGTCCGGGAGAAAACGAAAAAAAAATGGAAATTTTTCAAACTTAAGCAAGCAAACATTCCCCTGGGGTTTATAAGGAAAATAAATCTTTTGCATTTTTTTCTTCTTCTTATTCTTTTTGAAATAAAATGAAATAATGACTTTGACAAATCTAAGTGTACTGTGTGTGTCTGTCTGTTTGTCTGTCCCACAAAAGTGCCATTAATCATGCCTTAAATTATAGCAACAGCAAGAAATCTACTTTACCTTCATAACCTTGTTTAGCAAACGAACTGACTGACCTGAAATTATTGCCTCGAGTATGTTTAGAGCAACATTTGCAGTTTTATTCATAATCATACAATTTAACTGGAAACGGAAGTACACTTTAACTGATAGTTACTACAACAAAACATTTATAATACAAAGAATATGGGGGTGTAGCACACATACACACACGCAATCACAAGTTTATCACGCATCATCTGTGTTTATCAATCTACTCTCATACTCTGATTTGTTGTTTTACTTTCTCTCATCCCTCACCAATACATTTTCGAAAATAAATTCATGACAATTTATTATTTATCCTCATCATCCAACGGCTTATTTATTGTTTTTATTCGATTTTCTTATTATTGCTTTGTTTTGCAATAAAAAAATAGAAAACTAAGAATAAATAATGTTTGATAAAGAGAGGCAGGGAAAGGAGACAAGAATTTGCCGAATTTACACTTTTTCTTGTCTTATAATTTTTTTCTGTTTTCCATCAATTTGGTATGGATATGGAATCCTTTTTCTCCCTCTCTATCTTATAAATGTATGCGTGCGTTCGTGTTTTATAGGAATTATTTTCTATTCATTCCATTCAATCAACACCATTGACACGTAATAATTTTTTGTATATGAATAGTTATTGAAATTCCATTTTATTCTCTCGCTTTTATTCAATCGCTTATCTTCTATTCCCCAAAATTAATTCGAATTCATAAAATGTTTGAATATTTTGTGGCATATTTATTGCAACACTGTGTTGCAATAGAAAAATGTGTTGAAAGATCCTTCAACAGTTTTAAGAAGTGCTGAAGCGTTTCCGTTCTACTCTAAGTGTTTATAGTTTCCCATGTTTCTACCATTTTTGAAGCGTAGCTACCAAAAGCAATCAATATTCATTACACATTTGTTGGGTTTTCTGTGCTAGGTCAGCTAATTTTGGCATGGCTTGTCTCGGACTCCTTTCATTTAACTCAACTTTTGTCGATAGTTTATCGAATACATTACTAGTTGATGCCACAACCAAATTCCGCTCAATAATACGGGATTGTGAAGTTCTCATATTAATCGTATTTTAATTTAGTGACCTCTGGAGTCAGGGATTAGTATACGAGTGCACACCCTACTTATGTTAGAACTCTTTGCCAGGAATGCTGGTTTAAGTCCATATGAACACGTGCTCTAATAGGTAGTGTGTTAGCTTATTAGACGTAACGCCACGATTCAAATCTCAGATCAGACATCTTGAACGAAATATGAAAAAAAAAAAATTCGTGGGCGACTTCCTCTTACCATTTTTCTGGTAAAAACTCTGTGAGTAAAAAAAATTGCCATGAAAAGTTTCTTAAAAATTTGTCACTCGGAGACGACATAAAACTGTAGGTCCCGCTACTCATGTATAAAATAAACACACAAAAGATAATTGGTGTGAGAAACTAGGTCGTAATCCTGACTGAAGGATGTCTATTTAACAATCAAAATAAAATGTCGTCAACGTTTATAAAAACCGGGGCACAGTGGTGTTCCGGGTAACTGCAGAGCTGATGAACTTGCCAGGTGGCGCACGAACATCGAACTCTCCGATGAATTCTCGAATCTAGGCATCCCTATGAGGACCTGCAAGCTCATAATTGATAATGCGATCGTAGATTCCGTCAACGACAGCTGGGCGGCCTCGGACACGTGTAGAACGGCTCGTAAAATCTGGGCAAGGCTGGAAGGGGGGGGGGGGGGGGGGGGCGCATAATGAGTCTACTTAAACTCCAAAGAGGCGCGCTCAGTGTAGTTGTCGGTGTCATTACGGGACATTGCGTAATGGGTACACATGCGAGGCGCATTTGTTTTGGACACCTTGCTAACGACTTCTGCAGAAGCTGTAGAGATGAGGAAGAATAGGAGACTATCCCTCACCTGCTGGGTACATGCCCGGGTCTTTGCTTACTACATGGATGATCTGGAGGAACTATCAAGAATTGACAATGGCAGCCTAAATTGCTTCATCGGGAGCTCCGAGTGGTTTTGAGACTAGGGGATAGCGGATAACTGTGGTAGCACAATGGTCCCAATGCGGCCTAAGTGAGTCCATCTCAGAATTTTTCTACATACATACCTTATGAAAACTAAAGAAGTAAAATGTATTTGAAACTGCACATCCGACTGCTCCAAATGTACTGAATAAAGAAGACTTATGTGGCATTATTTATGCCTTGAAAGAAAAACGAACATAAAGAAAAGTCCTATAAAAACAAATGCTGAATCAAAAATTCAAAATTGAAACTGAAACAGAAAAATTGCATTAAAAATCATCAAAAATTTTCTTTTTGACTATCGAGCACAACAACAAGAGCAAAAGACAGAAAACAAGAATTGAAAATGCAAATTAAGGGCCTCCGGTTAACATTTACGACAAAACAAAACCCAGTTCCAGCTATTGTTGTTCATTTCGAATCAAAAATGACATCAACATTCAACATCAACATCAGCAACGTACTTGTACTCATCATGTGTCTCATCATTGTTGTCATCGTAATGCTGAGGAGTGTGAAGCGTTAACGGGTAAAATGTATCAACGGATGTACAGTTTTTTGCTTTCAAACAAATCCATTCGATTCGTTATTTCAATGTATGCATGTGTTTGTGTGTATATGTGATGATAAACAAAACGTACAAATACGTTGCATTTCAATGATACAACGATACGATACGAAACGATTTGATTCGAACTGAAATGAAATGAAATTTCGTTATGCAAATTGCAAATTAGCCTGAAACGAAATCGTAAAAACACAAACGGCATGAAATGAACACAGAATTGAAGAAAATAAAAAAAAATCTAAAATGGCTGATGAAAGAAAAGAGGAAAAGGTTAGCAGAGAGATAAAGAGAATCAACATAAAGGTTAACTAAAGCACACCAACGTACATATGTATGTACATGCAAACGCACATAGAGAAAGCGCCTTAATATGGCATTTGTTTTTCCGAGAAATGCTTTTCTTTGGTGAACTCAAAAAATCTATAATTCTGGGCTAAGTTTGCGGGTTTTTTTTCGAAACAGGCAACTTGTTAAATAGGCCTACATTTCTTATATTTTGACAAGAAAAAATTTTGTAATCGAAATAGTTTGAGTTGGCTGAAGTTTTTATCATGTAGCTAAGATTAGTCTAGGTTAAATTGCGGAGAAAGGTTCCACTTAGGCAAGCACTTACATCCATTATGGCACCATAATTTATTTACTTCGAGACTTTAAAAGTAGATCGGATGGAATTTTCTGGTATCAAATTAAATTTCTCAAGACAAATATACGATGCTTTTGAGTATAGGAAAGAAGCCCCAGAAATTGTTTAAAATTGTGGACATATTCTCTTCATATTTCTGAATCAGCAATTATTACCAAGACAACAGTACAAGAACTATCCGCGATGAATATGAAAGAAAAACAGCATGTGACCTTTTAATAGAACCCAAATGAAGGTATACATACAAATCGAAGTTACTAAACGATCAATAAAGATTTTATCCAGACTGTAGACCAGCGATTATGGTGCTAGAATTTAATTTTACCAGATTGATCGAACTGGCCAAATGCATGTGAAAGTAAAGAAATGCAGAAAACAATTGAATTCGTAATTGACACTGAATTGTCAGATGGTCTTTATTGAAAAAGCTATGAAAACGAGCTCAATAAACAGATCTACGTGAGAGAAAGTCACTAATGGATGTACAGCCCGGAGGGAGACCACTTTGCTAGTGTGATGGGGGACAGTAAAATATGAAGCATGATGATATACGACATCCGAATTGCCTGTCGAAAATACATAAGTGCATAATTGGTCAGTACAACCCTTTACGACCTTTCTTTTTATGTTGTGTATGCTAGTTTGATACATAAGTGGTAGGACCTACAGTTTAAAGTCGTTTCCGAACGACAGATTTTTGAGAAAATTTTCGTGATAATTTTTTATTTACTCGCAGAGTTTTTGCCAGAAATCTGTTGAGAGAAAGTCGCTAAAAAATAATTTTTTAAAATTTCGGTTTGTTGGAGATATCTGACCTGTGGTTTAAACCGTGACCAACACGCAACCTACTAGAGTACGTGCTCATATGGACTTAAGCTCAGTGTGTAGGTAAAACTACGTTTTATTGGCAAAGAGTTATACTATAAGGAGAGTGTGCACTCGTTTACTTAAACCTGACGTCAGTAGGTCACTAAATTAAAGCACGATTATGTTGAGTACTTCACAATCCCATTTTTTTTAGCGGGACTTGTTGTCTTAATCAGTGTTGAAAAATTCAATACTGTAGTACTTTTTTCAGTACTTTTCCATTTCAAAAATACCACTGTTCCCCTGCTATACTTTCAGTACTTTTTCCTTATTACATATTTTATGATTTGCGCTTTTCAACTATTAATGGGTTAGCAATATGTCCAACGTCATGCTAAAGGTAGAATTAGTCGTTAGCCCCGGTTAGCCAAATGTCCACACAACGTACGTTCGTTATTATTTAATTTGCTCTTCATATGCTAAAATAAAGGTACATTCCGTTATGTTCCCTTGACATTTGACTAAACGGAGTTTTTACAATCTGTAACGTTCCGAATCAGCTGTTTTTGTTTTGTATATGAGAAACATGTATAAATCGTTAGTTTTTATATTCCATTCCATACGTGTATTAAGTATAAATAAATATTTTTTTACAAAAGTACCATTTGATGCAAAAAAGTACTCTTTAAGTTATCGTTCAGTACTATTTAAAAATTTCAATTTTGCAACACTGGTCTTAATGATTAATTTCACCGTTTTAGACTGCTGCTGATATCTGGTCAAGAATGATTTCATAGCGAGAGAGAAAGAGACGCGATAAGAATTTCTATTTAAAAATCAGCCGAAGAAAATGGATTTTCCTGGAGTAAAATTAGGGTGAAGTATACAATAAAATATTTATGCGAAGATATTGACTTCGAGTAGTACTTCTTTAGCTTCCGAACGGTTGATCGGGCGGTACTTTTTTTATTCATGCTGTCATGATCTGACTAAGAACATTAAATATGTTTCCTTCAATTGCTTTGAATTTGATACTAAAAATTATGTTCAAAGACATCGAAGACCATAATCATTTGCTTTCAAGCTAGCGGCAGAGCCCAGATTTTTCCTTTTACAGCTCTGGAGAGCTTATGGAGCTAGAGTTCAAAATAAATAACCTACTCAATCGCCATCCTTCAAAGCAATACCATCAATATTCCTATTATGTATCGGAAATATTTGAGTTCTAGAGAAACGTGCAAAGGAGAGACTTGCATTATAGAGCACAAAGTATTCAGACTCAATTGATTCTTAGTTCCTTATTTAAATATTTTTCACATGCAAAAAATATGCATGCATACATGCATACATGCATGCGCGCAACTTACAACAATGTTTGTGTTAATTTATGCTACAAAAATATAAATACAGATAGTAACACATACCAACGTACATACATACATAATTAGCATGTGCAGATCAGCTTAAAAATTAAATGCAGATAAATTATAAAACTACAAAATTGTTTTAATAAAATGGCAGAATGGCAGAAAAAAATACATCAAAAATATATAAAAGAGGGGGAGACCAGAAGAGAAAAAAAAAATAAGAATCGTTATACAGCTGCTGGTGGTATATTAGAAGGCACGCTTGCTTGTCTATGCAGAGGCAGGATAGAGGACAAAAAAATTATTCCAACAAATTTATGCAAATCACGTCAACGCCCGATATATAATTATGCAAATGAAAATGAAAGAATAGCTGCAAAAAGCAACAACAGATTAAAGAACTGTATGGGAACTGCATAAAAAAACAGCAGAGATCGTCCGTATATCTCCAGCTGACTATAAACTGATAACGAAAACTATTTTTATTAAAAAAAAGAAGTCCAATAAAAATATGGCAGATTGTGAAAGAACAGGCAGGCAGGGATGACAGGCTGGCAGGCAGACAGACAAGCGATAGACATGGTTTGGGCTGGAAACAATGAAATTTGATGAAGAAATTAAATCAATGTGCAACTAACAATTACATAAACATACACATAAACACACGTATGTACGTACATACAATTACAATCAAAATTAAAGTCACAAATGGCATTGCAGAAAAGAAAGGACGAGGGGTACTGGTAGTGATGGTGGTGGATAATAGAACAAAAATTTTAAATCTAATGATGAGCATGGTAACACACTAAAAAAAAGGTTGTATTTCATTGGGAATACAACTATGCTCTATTATTTAGTTGTACAGGGTATTGCAAGTACAGATTTCTCTTTCGAATTCTTGCCTCAGAGGCAAAG
Source organism: Sarcophaga carnaria (assembly GCA_958299815.1). NCBI lineage: Eukaryota > Metazoa > Arthropoda > Insecta > Diptera > Sarcophagidae > Sarcophaga > Sarcophaga carnaria. The sequence goes on from OY283152.1 coordinate 22,715,646, forward strand.
AACGCACAAAAGAATGCTTGTTGAAAATCGTCAGAGACATTAGGCATTCTTCAATGGTCCTAGAAATAATTCAACTAAAGAGCTACGATTTTCAAGAACAAGGCAGGTAATGAAGAAAATTCCATCGTAGAACAGAGATCACGTTATAATGTTGTTGTAATGAAGCATTAAAGTTAGTTACACTTTATTATCACTTGCATCCTGTCTTTTATATGCTGGAGAGGCAATAGTTTCCTACGAAATTAATCACTCTTTACTGCTTTCTTTGACACTTGAAATATATAATGGCTTCGATGAGCCAAGAACGTTTGACTTTCAAGCATAATAAACATCGTCTCCAGTTTCAAATCCTGGTTTGAGAAGCATTTTAAATTTTCCCTGTCATCAATATCTGTTCCATCAAAAGTTGCCCTGAAATAAATCGCTAGCATGACACGATACTGTTCTTCGTTGACGTTAAGCACGTTGTAGATTCAAAAGAGAAAATAAAAGTAGCACAATGACCCCCCAAGTCAGAAAGCGTGGTGTACAAATACATACATCCTGGCATCCTGGGTTATGAGCATAAAAGGAGATACAAAGAGGCTTTAGAGGGTTTTAGAAAACTTCATTCCTTTCCAAGTTATCCATGAAAAATGTTTCCAAAACGCAAAGAGAATGGAAACAACAATGTCATAGGGCGGTCTGGCAACTACTGTTCCAAAAACTTTTCAAAACTAGCTTCATTGCTAGGCAACACTACCATCTTAGGACATGTCACGGTAGATCAAACGAGAAAAACCTGGGTTTTTACAACACTTCAGTCAGGATTACGACTATGATTGTACAGATTTTTGAGAAATATATTCATGGCGGATTTTTTGCCAGAACTCTTGGAAGAAATATTTTTTATACGTCGTTTTGTTCTATATGTCGGAACTTGGGCTTAAACTATGGCCTCAAGTCTAATAAGCCAATACACTACCTACTAGACTACGGCGACTTCAAATAAATGACATCTCCAGTCCAAAATTAGCAATACCTAGTAACTTGAGAAGATCTTTAGTTGTTTACATATGGGTTTGAATAGGAAAATTCTTACCTTTATTCAATTTCTTCCTTAAAATTTATTGTTAGGTTAGGTCTGGTGGTAGCTCTGATTTCACAAAGCTCACTTGAGCACGCATAGCGGCCCGTTGTGATGCAACGGGTGAACGCAGTCCCTGTACTGACCAAAATCCACCAAAATCAGGGAAGAGGAAAAACGACTATCCGGAAAACCAGCCAGAAAGTTTGATGAACGAAGCTATATCCTTGATATCAATAGATGATAGCTCCGTCAAGCTTACAAGAAATGGAGAGCCAAATAACATATATATCTGCACCTCGCAAGAGATGGGCATTGACAGATAAAGTGGGTAACAGTTTTCTCTTCCTCAGGGGATCTGCATCCACGGCAGTAGTCGTTAAATAGGAGCCTCATTCTCTCCGCGTGTCTACCCATAACGCAATGACCTGTAAGCACGGCCACTGTGGTTGAGATGACGTCACGACCAAGACCAAATAATTGATTGGTACGCCTTCTATCCATCAAGGGCCAGGTGAGTCTAGCGGTGGAGCAGGACTCCTCATTGACCCAGGATAGGTAAGCGTCCCGAGAGAATTTCCGCGCAATGTCCAACTTGACCGAAGCAATTGGCATACCGAGTTCAATTGAAGAGGATTCCGGAAGGAGCGCACCAGCTCTGGCGAGCTCATCGGCCCTACAGTTACCCGGAATGTTACTGTGCCCGGGAACCCACACCAGTGAGACACTGGTGAAGCGCCCAGAATGGAGGTCGAAACAGCGGCGACATTCACTAACGATCCTAGAGTTATTCACAAAACACGATAGAGATCTTATCGCGGCCTGACTATCAGAAAAAACTGAGACGCGAGTGAAAGGAGCACCGTTGACAAGGATCCATTGAGCGGCCAGGTAAATTGCCGTCACCTCCGCCTGAAACACGCTGCAGGTAGTCCGGCAGACGGAGAGAAATGTTCAGGTCCAGTTTCCCAGAGTAGACACCGCTTCCAACCCCATTATCGAGCTTAGAGCCGTCGGTATATACATATATCAATAACAATATTGTTCTCTACAGCAGCAATAATTTCAATTTTATCCCTGAGAGAAATTGAGTTCCATTTAGTTACTCAAACTCTCCAAAATCAAGTAGAAAGTCCGGCTAATATCAATAAAACAAATTTCAAAAGAAATCCATTCTATAACGACCCTGTATTTGTGAGAGTACGTGTGTATGTATCCTGAATCCTTAGAGCTGAAAACGGTCGAAGGGGTGGTTTGAGGAGTACTTATTCAAGATATGCTTTAATAATGTGAATTATGAATTCTCTAAACAAAAAAAAAACAACAAAAAATTACAATAACAATGCCAATGCAATGAAAGTGGTATAAAAAAGAGAAAAAGAAAAAAAAAGAAACATAAAAAGCGAATGGAAAAAGGTCATGAAGTAAAATCCCAAAAGAATTATTAAATTTTTCATGCCATTCATTGTGTATTATTTTAGAATCTCTATTCCTTTCTGCTTTCTCTTTTTTTCTCTCTCTCTTGTTACTATGCCGTGTACTAGTGCTATACGATGGTAATTCATGTACATAGAATGAAGGGGTGTCGATCGGGTGCGTATTAAAAATCACAGAATTTATAATAGTTTTTAGGAAAGCATTTTTACACAATTTATTGCCAATGTGTGTGTGGTGTAAGGAATCTGAACAATAAAGCAAGAGTTTATGTAAGCCAAGGCACAACCACTAAACTTTCTACACACGCATCATATGAAAGCAAAGTTGTGTAAAAATTTTTGAAAATGATTTGGCCTTTCTATAAATACTTTAGGAAAACTGTTGTAAAAAGATAGGACGAAAAATGTAGATTCTAGACAACAAAAATTCTGTTGTTTTCAAAGTGAATTTTCCTTCAAAGTTTTGCTATTTGCCTTCCTTCATCTTGAGTATCATTTATTTGGTAAATGTCTGGTTAAAATAATTTTAATCTGCCCCTGTGGAATGTATTTGCAAGATTATAAAGATATTTGAAGAGGCTGCAAATATTACAGATGTGGTCAGCCATGTGCTTTATCACACGGTACGTACTGTCGAGAATATTGGCTCTGTTACAGCAATTGTGGCAGATAATTCGATTTTGTCGATTCCAGAGCGTTTGAACCTATCTTGCGGCTATTTAGGATGTATTTTACATGAGTCTACTAAGATGGGTTTGGCAGTAAATGAGGGCAAAACAAAGTATATGTTATCGTCAAGTAGAGACGTGCGGCGTATTGATTCTCAGATTATAGCCGAGAGCTATACTTTTGATACAGTCAAGGAATTCATTTATCTTGGCTCCGCCGTTACCATCAAAAATGATGACAGTATGGAGATCGAGTGCAGGATCACTCTTGCCAACAGGTGCTGCTATGGTCTCAATAGGCAATTGAGTAGTAGAGACCTCTCTCGTACGACAAAACTAATACTGAATGAGCGTCTTGCTCCCCGTGCTTCTTTATGGCGCAGAGGCATGGACCCTATTAAGCACTGATGAAGCAGCCTTGAGAGTTTTTGAAAGAAAAGTACTGCGTAAGATCTTTGGTCCAGTACGATTTGGCGATGATTCCCGCATCCGATCGAACAGTGAACTGTATGAGCTCCTCAACAACATAGATGTAGTGCAGCGTATTAACATCCAGCGGCTGCGCTGGCTCGGCCATGTCGTTCGAATGGAGGAGGATGATCCGACGATATGGGTATTTGATGCGGGGATCTGCGGAAGTCGGCGAAGACGACCTTGTATCCGTTGGAAGGACCAAATCGAGGAAGCCCTGTTATCGATTGGTGTGACCAACTGGTGTAGGCGCGCAAGAAGGGCAGTCATCTCCTGCAAAACGAAATATGAAAAAATATTTCTTCTTACCAGTCTTCTCGTAAAAACTCTGAGAGTAAATAGAATTGCCATGAAAAAGTTTTTCAAAAATCTGTCTTTCGGAGTGGTCCCACCACTCATGTATGAAATAAACACACACAACATAAGTGGTGCGAGAAGCTAGGTTGTAATCCTAACTGAGAGGTTGTAATGACTGATTATGTATGGCTGTATGTATGTATATTTGCACAATCATCCATAAGAAGTGCAACTCAAGCTCAGTGTTTATTTTAACAAACAAAATTATTGGGAATGAGGTTCGTAAGCTGTGGAAGTGGTTATGGATATGCCTTTAAATCTGAAAAACCTGGTTGTCTGGAAAGTATGAACATGGGAGGACCGTTGTCGGCAATATACGGTGCGGGAAACTTATGATATATGTCTACTGCTGAAGACTATGAACTGGACAGTATTTTGTTGCAACAAGATGCTGTCCTAAGGCTTTCAACACAACCGATTTAGATTTTTTTTCTGTTTCTTGCATTGGAAGTTTCTCGTTGTTTGCAGTGATTGTATCCCAATGTAGGAATAAGTTATCGCCATGATGTCGTTCGAAATAGGATGGAAAAATATGTGAAAAAACGACTGCTGTATGCAAATCAGAGGTTTTCATTTAAATAGCATTATATTCCGTACGTAATGGCAACCTCTCACCCTGCAGTGTAGTATTTAATTTTACTTTGAAGCCAAAGCGTTGAAGAATTTTTCCAAATTGTCTTTATGATATTGATGCTGCTATTTTTCTACCCATTACTGTACTATAGATCTCGCTTCACAAATCGTAGTGAATTAAACGAAACTATAATGACAGATATTTTGAAAACATTTGACATCATTCAACTAAGCAATGCTTGCAAACACAAAGAAACTGAAACAAAAAGCAATCGGATCCCTCCAAAACCAGCGAAAATCAAATGAAATAGAAGAACACGCACACAGGGCAGTGAATCAATTTTTTTTTCAATCAAAAACCGTTTTTGCAAGAACAATAGCCGCCACAAATTTTTATTCACTTCATCTGCTAGAAGGTATTTTTCATTCTCATTTTCATTTTCATTCGTTTCAATCGTTTCTATTTTTAAAAATAATTGCCAAGTTTTTATTCTCTTTTCTTTGCTTCACTAAACGATGCATGAATCGCAGGCCGCTTTATAAAAATTTCGTTTGTAATTTTGGGGGGAGAAATCAAATGGAAAAGCTGTGGAAATGGACAAAAGAAAAATCTGTAAATGAGGAAATTAATTGTAAAGAGAACATCAGGCTTAGACAGCTTAGACAGCCTATGCATGTATGGATTTGAAAAGAAAAATTTGTTCGTTTTAATCTAACAACAAGAGAAATGTTAAACAAGCAATTGATTTCGTGTTAGTGTCAGTAACAGCAGTAGCAGTAGTAGTAGTACTAGTAGCGGGTAAATTTTAATTCTTTTTCTTTCTTTCCTTTTCTTTCTTTCTTTTATTTGATTTGATTTATTGGATATAATTTATGCTCAATTTTTAGTTGCAGTTTAGTCTTTCGAATTTGAAACAATTCGAATTTCTTTTTCCCCTTTTGGACTGTGAAGAAATATTCAAGCGAACTGTATAGAGCTTAACGCTTTTTAGCTTTAATCGATTAATGCTTCTAGTCATATTTGACATTAAAGTTTTCGGAAATAAATCGTATTCTAGTAGGCGATGTGTTGGTTTATTAGACGTGATGCTACGGTTCGAACCCCAGGTCAGACATCTCCAATAAAACGAAACATAAAAAAATGTTTCTTCGGCGACGTCGTCTCAGCAGATTTCTGGCAAAAATTCTGAGTGTAAATAAATATTGACATGAAAAGTTTCTCAAAAACTTTTCGTTCTAAGTTGACTTTAAACTGTAGGTCTCGCCACTCATGGATAAAATTGGCACACGCAACATAAGTTGTGTAAGACGCTAGGTCCAATTACGTTACGTATATCGCTCTATGTTTTATACGCATAAGTTCCCATTATTTCTAAGAAGAACAAAAGGTCTTAACAAATTTTCTTCATCCATATTTTTTATTATTGTCTTGAATAGGTGTTGCGATCTATTTATAGGGTATTCCTATAACTTTTCTTCCAAGCCTATTGCCGTGACAAACTTCTGGGATATTCTGCTCCCTATCAACAAAGACAGTTCCCTGTTCACCATCTGATAAACTATCTAGGTGTTTCCTCCTAGGATGTTTTAGGGCGCCACTGGATCCAAGAATGTGTTCTGACATTTCATTCTTATCAACACTGAATCTACACATTGGGTTCGATATAAAATCCTTTCAGAACTAATGTACTTTTAGTTTAGAGTGTCCTCTCACGACACCTCAGGTTATTCCCAAATAATTTGATGCATATTTCCCACCATCTCTTATCGTTATTTCTCATAAAAAGGCTAGATATTCTGAAGCCTGTTTAGTCTGAGTATTTTTACAATATCGGGCGACACTCCATAGAAACATTCTGACCTTATCAATGACGTAGAAACTCCTCTCCTCACAAGCTCATCTGCCTGCTTATTGCCTTGAATTCATAAATAACCTATGACCTAGTAGAGGGTAACGCTAATTTTTCTACTTTCAGCTTCCTCAGACAGTTCCATACTATCTTCGATTTAACCTCATGGGAGCTTAGTGCTCGAATGGCTCGTCCTTTGTAACTTCTATTCAAATTGATTTGAGCACATCTTTCGATGGCATAGACTTCCGCTTGAAAAATACTAGCAAATTTAGCCATTGGCTCAGAATATTTTATTCTGGAACCAAAAAATCTCGTCCCTATGTCCAGATTTTTGTTGGCCCATCTGCATACGACAAAATTCTCCCTCTTTTAAAAGACGATGTAATTTCTTGGGTGATTTCTTGCTTTCACTTATATTACTAAGCCTCTTTGCAAGACATTTGCAAAATCCTAGAGTCTTCTAGTTTTGTCCAAAGAACAGTTAAGGAGGGAGCTGTCAGTAATTCAATTCATTAAGTCACGAAATCGCTTAATGTGTTATGCAAGACTTGTTTCCATTACCCCAATCATAGACTCCAGAGAATTGGTCTTCACCATCATCTGTAGTGCAATTAAATCAAACAGATCTTCCAGCGCTGTTGTAGAACAGGTTTTCATTGCCCCTGCTATACTAAGAACCGCTAGTCTCTGTATGTTGGTTAACCACATTTGAGCTATTTTCAGATTTGTTGGTCTAAGGATACTGGCGTACATCCAATGCATTATTGTTGAGTTACATATTCAGGATTTCCCTACAAGCCTACTACATATCATTATGGCATGTCTATGACTATTGCCACAGTCCTTTTCCTATTCAAGCAATATTTTACATCATATTTTACCTCATCGCCATCTAAGCACAATTATAATAAGCTTTACCTTACCCACTACATACATACATACATGCCGAGTTAAATGTGTAAAACTAGCAGTTGGTGTTCGCTCATATAAAATATCATTTAATCCCATTACCCATTAATAAAACCGGTTATCCAATGCAGCTGCACTTTCTCAAATCAATTCAATTCAACGTCACTGAATCCGAAAATCTCGTCATTTAAACTACAAAACCAAACGGCAAATAGAAATTGCAGATGGCAGAGGGGAGGAAAGGCAAATAATAGAAAAAACTAAAAAAAATTTGTTGGCATGTGCCATTTGTGGCATTGTTCCAGTAAAACAAATGTTCACATAAAAAGGAAGAACCGAGACAGAGAGAGAGAATCTACACCCATTCATAAATACTCTACTCGGTACACTACTAGACATAGTGTAACGCATAAAACTTTCAAAATTCATATTAAAACTATGGAAAGAGAGAGAAATATAATGGCAAATCAGCAAGCTGTGATTCAATCGTTCATTCATTTAATCATTCTCTCATTCAGTCGTGCTGAATGCCAAAAAATAATAGAGAACAAGAGAACAGTTTCATCATCATCATCATCATCCCTTAACAAGGCAACAAACATAGCGAAGGGAACAAATGTTATCAACGGATAAGAGACACAATTTTTCATGTGACACACATACACGTACAACAGCAATAAAAGCAACAAAAGATTTGAATTTGATTACATTCGGGGCGAAATGAAAACGACATCAGTAACGCCATCGTAAAACGATTAGATTCAGTTACAATATCAAAAAATGAAAGAAACATTTGTCCTTTGCGATTAAGCATTCAACGAATTAAATGTGCCCTATAAAGGCTTACGAAATTGATAAGGATAAGTGTGGAAGCATGTTGACCCTATAATATACTTTTTATTTTTAACGTTCCAGTAAAGAGGTACACTGTCACTCCTACTTAGCTGACGAATCCTGCCGATATCTAATGAGGTGTGAACGTATCGGTCTTTCCCGAAATGATCTTGGAGCTTAAAGGCCACAATAGGATCCTTAAATCCAATCCGATTCCCGCTGAAAACGAAATAATTGCGAACCAATCGACTACCCGGCGACTGCCTTTAACTTTCAACAGCAGCACGATTTAAGCTTTGGAATGTAGTTTCCTTATTAGAAACAGCATAACTTTCTGTGCATGGAAATGGTAAATTACAAACAGTTTCTATAGGAAAAAGCGAGACCAGATACCCGAACATCTGTAAATATCGAATGAACACTCACTCGTCTGTTCGACGAAATCGCCATACCAGTCCTACTCAAGTAGAGTTGCAGTTCTTCCTTCTGAAAGTGACTGCAATCACTACTCTGGTGAAATATTCTTAGAATCACATGGCAATCTTGGAGTGAACGGGCCAATGATTAAGAAGAGCCTTGTCAATTCCGTAGAACATAATATTGGCTACAGAAAATCCGAACTCAATGAATGGATATCAGAAAGGAAAAAGGAAAGGAAAGAAAACGGGCGAAGGATGTTAAGGTTAAGGAATGGAAATGACAAACAAAGGCGGACTGAAGGTCTTGCTAGGAAAGACCAAGCAGTTTCAAAGTCACAGAGAGGCAACGATTTACAGAAAATTGCAAAACAATTAAAGAATATTCGTCTCCTTTAAGATCTCAAAAGAACTGAACAGTGAACTGAAACTGTGGAGTAGACTGCATGGAAATGGTATCTCAACTCAGATAAGTAGGACATACCGACCGAAAATAATCCGCATTTATCTACAAATCGCCTGGAATCGATAATATGCGTTGGATATGGAATCGGGCCCATATATGTGATCATAAGTTGATCATCTTGGCGATAAACTCATAGAGGGCGTGAGAGCTAATGAAGGAATGTCTAATTGAGTGCAGAAACTGGTTATGCATACTCTCATGAGCTTGGTTGCACAGAAAAAAAAAAACGGTGCAGTGGGGATCTTCATTATACCTCATAATCATTGCTTTTTAGAAGACATTCGTTACTCTAACCTGTCCTGCCATAATGAGAGTACTAAGCTGCTGGAAAATACCAGAGGGAATCATATCTTTGTAACGTGGTGACCGTAATAAAACCTTGGCATTTGTCAATCAAGGAATGCAACAAATCTAGAGGATTTTCTGGCCAAACACTATCAGCAATTCATAACTTTGGAGACAAGTCGGGAAGATACTAAATGAAATCGAGACTGGAAAACGGAATTCACGATGAATGGATTAGAAGTCCAAGCGAAACGCCTATTGGACAGGAATCAGCCAATACGAATAGTGTTGTTGTTTCAGTTAAAAGAAGAAAAATTTACAAAACTACTGATTTATAAAACCACCCTCGTAAATATACACGTATTACTTAGAGTCTGTTTACGAATTGTGGTGTAAATACCTTACCGTTACAAATCACAGCAAAAAGTTTCAAAATTCTTTCGAAACATTTTAAATGTTACATTCGCCAACAACAATAACAACAACGGCAGCTTTAACAAAATGTTGTAACAAAGAACATCAAATAAAAGAAGAAGAAGAAAGAAAGAAATTTGAATCATTCGAAGATTAAAAAACATTCCCGCTTTCATACTTCATTCTTGTAAATTCCCAAACGATTCCAGTTGAGTGAATTTACTTGTGGTGCTAAATGGATTTCATTTGTGTTAGTGTACTGCGATAGCATTTATAGTTTGTGTGTTTGTTGGCAGTTGTATATCATTGATTTATAACCAACACGTATATACCATCAAATGATATCCGATACAAATAACACATACAACAACAATACAAAGTTTATCATGAAAACATTTATTGTGGCAACGACGGACGATTCATTATCAAAGTACGAATGTATTATGGTTTGTTGTAGTGACAGACAGGCTGGCAAACATAGAGCCAGTTCGTTATGAAAGCAATCAGAAGAGCAATCTTTGAGTCACTTAACGGTAACCTACAGTTATCGTTATAATCCGTAATGAAAAACTGAAGAAGATTAACGCCACCACAGCACTGCTGTTGGAAGTAGTCCATGTAGAGTATACAAGAATATTTTTTAGTCAGGATGAGGAAATGCGTTTATTTTGCTGTAGAATGTTTTGGAGCTGAAAGTAGTATCTGAGAGAGAAAAGAAAATAATGATGAAACATTCTCGAATTACCATTACATGAGCACTACAGTGCTTTTCTAGCGAAGGTCGTCGTGTTCAATTTGAAAGCGGCGCAATGCTTGTTGGGTGAAGAAACTTTCCATGAAAATCTCGAGACCTCTAGCCCCTAATCAATGTACTTGTTTTCAACGTCCATCCTTGTCCATAAACGTCGAGGATTACTTACTTACTTAATTATCGGATTTCGGCCTACCGCAACACATCCTTTTAGGCGACTCTGCTTGGTGCGCGCCTACGCCAATTGGTCACACCAATCGATGACAGGGCTTCCTCGATTTGGTCCTTCCAATGGATCCTCTTCGCCGATTTCCGCAGATTCCCGCATCAAATACCCGTCTCGCCGGAGCATCTTCCTCCATTCGAACGACATGGCCGAGCCAGCGTAGCCGCTGGATATTAATACGCTGTACAACGTCTATGTCGTTGAGGAGCTCATACAGCTCACTGTTGTATCGGATACGGAAATCATTGCCAACTCGCACTGGACCGAAGATCTTGCGCAGTACTTTTCTCTCGAACACTCTCAATGCCGCTGCATCTGTACTTAATAGGGTCCATGCCTCTGCGCCATAAAGAAGCACGGGTAGGATGAGTGTCTTGTAGAGTATTAGTTTTGTCGTACGAGAGAGGTCTCTGCTACTCAATTGCCTATTGAGACCATAGTAGCACCTGTTGGTCGAGGATATCTCATGGAAATTTCCTATCGTTTAAAGCCATTCCGGGACATAGGGATATCCTTGGAAATTGCATTGCTGAAAAGCTGGACAGGAACGCTTAATATCGTTGATAGTAAAAGGTTACGTGTGACATTGCTAGACTCTACAAGACACGTATTTGATAAGAAAACGACCGAATCACTGGTAACCTTAAATTGCATAACCATCTGCCGCACAATACCGATTCTCACGAGCCTTTCGGGAGGCATGCTGGAGCAGTTGGTATTCCGGCAATTGACTTCTGGTGAAAAACTTATGAATTGCATTCGAAATGCTCTCCAATTTTTCCAGATTTCGACAGAGTTTTGCACGAAAGTGCGAAATAAAAATGTACTTCGGTCACGTCATTGATCAGTCTTACTTCCAATTCCGACTTTGCTAATAAATTTGCTTTTATTAGCACCCATAAGAGCACCCACGAATTTTTTGGGTACCGATAGGAAAATATTTTGAAGGTAATGTAAGCCGCTAGTATGTAGTTCTCTATTTAAAGTCATGTTTTCCGAACCCTGAGTTTAATGTTTATAATAAAAAAAATTATGATTGTTGTTGTTGTTATTGAGCGAATGGCAAAGACTATTAAAAACAAAAAGTGAATAAACGAACACAAAAAAGAATCGCATTAAAAACCGAATCGGTTTATAACAATGCGAAAAAATACTTAATAACACACAAACAAACATATACTCACACACACATATACTCGCGAGTATTATACGCTTAAAATTATTGAGAGGACTGAATCAATAAAACAGTCTATCAAGTTCGAGATTATTGGGTAATAGCACTCTATTAGAAACTATATTCAGTGAGAAATAAGTATTCTTCGGTTTCGTTTGGTAGCGTAGTGCTGGCATTCAAAAGAAAAAAAGCGGACCTTATGATGGATTTGAAGGGATATTCAAACCCATAACAGATTTTCATTGAGTTTACTCAACTGTTGAGCTTGACATGACTTGACTTGAGTTCCCTTGCATTAACATACGCTCCAAATGGCCTACTGATAGTGATCATGGCAATATCTTCAGTTTAAGAGAATCTAGATATTCCGTCATAAGCAAAAATTATCAGCAAAACTCCTTGATTATGAGCCTATTGATTGCTATACAGAGTGTGGTGTCCTCTTTAAATAGCTCTGAGAAATAATTGCATTAAATTCTAAAATAATAAAGTATGTGAGGTAATTGTCTAGGACTATCACAGTAGCTCAGTGAATTCGGAAAGATAAATAAGACCAGACCAGTCGCCGTAGTCTAGTAGGCAGTGTGTTGGCTTATTAGACGTGAGCCCAGGCCAGACATCAAAACAAAATACAAAAAGTATTTTTTCGGCGACTTCCTCTCAGCAGATTTCTGGCAAAAACTCTGAGAGAAAATAAAATTGCCATGAAAAGTTCCTCAAAAATCTGTCGTTCTGTGCCGACTTTAATCTGTAGCTCCCTCCACTCATGTATGAAATTAACACACACAACAAATAAGCAAATAGAGAAACAGTGTGTGTAAGCTTTCTTAAACCGAAGCTGCTATAGACTCCGCATTTATAAAACGAAAGTTTGTTGCTTGTTTAGTAAGCTCACACTTGGAAAACCCTGTACATTTAGTCAAATGCTTGCAAACATAAATACTGAATATTAAATACAACAAAAAAAAGAAAATGATTTTGAAACAAATAAACACAAATAAAGTGAATAAAACAAAAACTAACACACACACATACACTCTGTTTAAGGACAGAAGAAGAGAACAAAGCATAGAAATAAAAAACACAAAAAAAGAGAAGAATAAATACGAACGAAGAAATCATGTAAAAATCAGATTTCAGGATGCCACAAAACAGTGGTTGTAATAGTGGTGGCTTTTGTGTGTTTAACTGTTAATATTTGAGTGAGCGTAAGTGGTGCGTACAAGTAGGTGAGACAGTTTGTGTGTATGTGTGTTTGTTTGTTAAAGTAAATTTATAGAATTTATCACAGTATTGCCAACATAGCGATTTTGATAGAGTTTTGAGCGATTTTACTTTTTAAATCTCATGATTTTTTAATGTTTTTAGCAAGAATTTTCCACTAATTTTGAATGTGTTATGTGCTGTTGTATTAAAATAATATTCAGATAAATTTTATATACATTAATTAAGTTTAGGGTACGGAATGGAGCGAAATCAGTGTCTTTTCAAAACATTTTATTTATTTTCTTTCGTTCCTTTAACGATCAAATGTTTTTTACAAAGTAACGCTTCCCATCACTTATTATTTCTTTGATTTCTTTTCTTTCTGTCTTTTCAGTAAAGATCTTACGAATATTGAGAATATTCACAAGAATTTAAAAGTTCACATCGTAAGGAAGTAAATTAAAAAATATTGAAGGACCTTTACGCATCAGAACAGAAAAATAACAACCCAAGACATTTTTTGAATTCTTATATTGAGTGTAATAAAGGGTCCGCCAATTAACTTTTTTTTTTGAAAATGCTTTAAAAAAAAACTACTGAATATTTTCTCAAATTCCTTTTTTTTGAAAGTAAAATCCTCCCGGTTAATAATGGAAAATAATTTCATTCAAATGGCTGCCTCGGCTGGCCATGCAGTAGCCTACACGATCGGTCCAATTTTTAAGCACATTATCGATTGCGTGCAGCTTTATTTCACCAATGGCTTCACGAATATTGTCCTTTAAAGCGTCAATTGTCTCTGACTAGTCCAACGATGTCAAATCGCAGCTCCGAGGTGGCCAAACGACATCAGGTCTGCGGCGCAAAACATCGAGTGTAAATTCGGCTGTGTGGCACGTAGCGCCGTCCTGTTGAAACCAAATCTTGCCAATATCCTCTTCTTCAATTTTTGTGAACAAAAATTCGTTCAACATTGCCCAATAACGATCGCCATTGACTGTAACGGCCACTCCTTGCTCATTTACGAAGAAAGATGGCCCAATTATGCCTTTGGACCAAAATCCGCACCAAACAGTGACTCGTTTTGGGTGCGTCGGCTTTTCAATGCATGCGTGCGTGTTTTCTATGCCCCAAATGTGACAATTTTGCTTGTTTATATACCCGCCAAGATCAAAATGAATTTCATCTGAAAAGATGATTTTTTTTGCCAAAAATCGGCATCTTCTGGTGTAGGCTACTGCATGGTCAGCCGAGGCAGCCAATTGAATGAAATTATTTTCCATTATTAACCGGAAGGATTGTACTTTCAAATAAAAAAAAAAAAAAAATTGAGAAAATATTCAGTAGTTTTCTTTTTAAAGCATTTTCAAAAAAAAAGTTATTTTGGCGGACTCTTTAGAGAAGAGCTTCGTTCTTTCTAATAGATGGCGCTTCTTGAACTTCGTACAAAGTCAGTTGTTGATCAGACAGCTTCCTGAGTGGATTAGTTTTTAAAATTCTAAAACCATGTGCTAAATATTTCTGCATTCTCGCGTTCGTTAACCTGCGAGCCATTCGAAACACATGGCTAAGCAACCGTAACTTAATCGTTGTTTGAATAATGTCCATGTCGTTGAGGAACTGGTTATCGGTTGGGAGATCTTTCGTAGAACTTTTGTCACGCTTACTTCAAAGGTAGCTACATCAACACGTAACAGCGTCTGTGCTTGCAGGAGATATATGGAGAGAATAAGGGACTAGCCGAGTATTAGTTTCATCGTAAAGAACCCATAGTGACACCTATTGGTCAGAGTAATTTTAGGCTTGATCTCCAAACGGACGCTAGTTTTCTCGGTAATAGTGGAACAAAGGTGATTACAATCCTTGACTTAGTCGAAGGCATAGTTGTTGGTCGTAAGCTGGGATCTGTTATTGTCGAAATATTCTTCGCTTTGGATCAATTACTGCCAGATCCTCTTCGCAGACTCCTTTTCCATAGGAATCTCTATCTCTATCGCTTAAATAATTATCGTAATTTACAATTTCTGAAGAATACTCTGCTAGGCGGTAAGGAGCATATTAACACATAAAGAGAGATTATCGATATACTCAAGATGGCAAAGCACAGTAGCGTGGAAGAAAATCTACGATCTACAAATGCAGAAGTTTATTTATCTCAAGGCAGATTCATACTAAAGGATTTCTTTACAGTCCTTATCTGGAATCATAGCGAACAATGAATATAAAATTGAACGTTTTTAATTCAAACACAATATTTCTTTACCTCTACGCTGTTTTAAAAAAAATTTCCAAGTTGACAACCCTTATGATGATGGCTGGTGTATTTTTTATTTTTTCGGATTTCTTTTATTTGCCAACATTTACCACACAATAGCAGTGTTTGTGTTGTTGACATTGTATGAAGACCATGTCAACACAACTAAAAACTAAAGCTGCCGCAGTACCAACACACATACACATGCATACATTCATAACGCTGCGGCTGGTTGTTAAAAGCTACTATTGCTGCTGCTGTTGCTGCTTTTGCTATTGAGTTGGTGGTAAAATTGAACGCTTTAATATTAAGTGCCGCCGGTGTTAATGTATCCCATTGTTGTAATCATTTGTTAAAAACGAAAGGACAACAAGGAATACGACTTCGGAGTGTGAGATGGTAATGGTGTGGTGATGGTGGTGGTGGTGGTGTTGATAGAAAAAACGAATTTTTATGGCAAAAACAAAAATTATTAAAAACGTAGAACAGCAGCAGCATCCATAACAGGCAGAAGAATGGTTCAACCAGAATGTATGAGAGTGTAAATAATCCTGTGGTTTTTTCTATTGTAAATAATTAATTGGTGAATAACAAATGAAAAGCAATAAATAAATAAAAACAAAACAAGCAAAGAAATACAAAATAAAATCAACAAAAAAAACAAAAAAAGTAAAAGTGAAGTAAAGTTAAGTGCCAAGTAAATAAATTATTAACAAATAAATACGAATATTAGAAACGGAGTTGTGGAGTTGCAACAATTTAAAAGGAATATAAAATTCGTTGAAAGTGATTTTTTATTCAGCTGCCCGAAAAGGCAGGGGCCAGTAGTAGTTATAAAAGGTAAAATAATAATAATAAACAGTGTAACAAAAAATTAAATTTAAATTATAAAGAAAATTATGAATATTTTTAATTATATTTTCTCTTCGTTTATGCTCATTCGCTCATCTTATCAACCACTATGTTTCATTCAGTTGCTTTTCACACTCTATTCGTATACTATGACGCCATCTGTTAAAAAATCAAGTGATTTTTTTAGTTCAGCTATTCATCGGCAGATGATGCTTTATGTATGTATACATCTGTTTGCATTTACTGTTAAACAACTTTAGCAAACAGTGTTGCCATGTTTTGTTTAAATAAATCACACTTCAACAGTTTGATTACAAAGGATCTAACTAACACAGTATATAAGTGTACCTTAAGCTCTATTTGTACTTCCTTAATATTTGGTCTGGCAACTTCTAAAACCAGGAGCTATAACAAGCAGTCAGGAGTGGTCATATTAGGAATTAGTGGTATTTCCGGGTCAAAGTATACTATACAGTATGGTAGGCAGTTAGAGGAAAAATTTACTGGGTAAAGCAGAAATATGTGTTCCTTTGCTTGCATGAGGTGCCTTTGAGTTTACTCCCTAGACGTTGTTCGTAATAGTTTTAGGACTTCTCGTGGCGGTGGTTATTAAGCAATTCTTGAGATTAACTGAAGGAGGTTTTGTTAGGATAGGAAAGTTTAGTAATGACAGTATTTTCATGGTTTTCAATCATTGGCCTAGTGTAGGCAATATTTTGGACGATCATGCAATCCTTAAACATACATAGATGGCTCACAAAAAGACGCAGGCATTGCTGGGGAAATGTGTTCAAAGGATGTCGTAAAACCAACTTATGGGCTGGCTCCCTGGTGTGTATAATGGATTCCAGATATGAGATGTCCTACTAAGCCAGCGAAGCTGGGAGT
The DNA here is from genome assembly GCA_958299815.1 of Sarcophaga carnaria. Taxonomy (NCBI): domain Eukaryota; kingdom Metazoa; phylum Arthropoda; class Insecta; order Diptera; family Sarcophagidae; genus Sarcophaga; species Sarcophaga carnaria. Next base: position 22,732,745 of record OY283152.1, read on the forward strand.
GAACTGTGTCGGTGTAACAGGGTAGCTATTTATGTGGATAGTCTGGCTGAGTTAAAGGCTATAATTTATTATTATGTCTTTTTGAGCTTGGTCTCTGTCGACAGGGAGGCTCTCAGAGCAGCCTGAGTTCTAAGGGCTTATAGATTTCAGATGAGCTGTCAAGGAATAGAGCAGTGAGAAGCATGTATCTGGTGAAGTGTTTCTTTAGGCCTCTATTGGGATACTTTTTTTTAATTCAATGATAATCATGTATGAATGTGGCAATTATATAAGCGGTATAGATGAGATTGTAATATTACCGGAATTTCATGCCCCAAGCTTTGCCCTTCTAGAATGGAATGGGCATTGTATCTGGATATGAAATCTGTTTTTCTAACAAGACAATATGCTTTGATGGTAAGGACGATTTAGGTATACCTTTTTTCTGTAGGATTTGTTGAAAGGTGGATGAGCTTGAAACCTAAGTCCCTATCTTAATGGGCAAAGTGAAGGTTCCTGATCTTTGCTGACCTGAGCACAAAAAGAGAGAGAATAATAAATTATCGAAAACCTATTTAACTTTATGCCAAATTATATGCTTTCAGAATTAAACTCCTGTTTTTTTGCAGCCTTTAAAAATGGATCATCCCAACTTACCTTTTGGCTTTGCACTGCCAGGCCATACACACCCACCCATACCGCCGACAGCTAATATGTTGGGTGCACATACTGCCGGTCATCCTGGTCCAACGTCAAGTCCACCACAAAGTGTGCCAGGACGGAGAACACCATTGGGATCTGTGGGCTTGGGTGGTTTTTATGCGCAAAGTTTAGGCATGTTGCCGCCTGGTGATGAAAATAAACCCGACTCGGGAGCCAGTGCAGCAATGGAGAAAACAAGTCCCGGTCTTATGATGGCACCCTCGTCCAGTAATAATGCATCGGGGCCAATGTCGTCAATTGGTATGGGTTCCGGTAGTGGTGCAAGTGGTGGTGGTGGTAGTAGTGGTGGTGGTGGTGGCAAACAAAAGAATCGTCAAGGCAAGACTGTGAGATTAAATATTAATGCGAGGTGAGGCTCCTTTATTTTGTTATTTAAGAATTTTTTAATTTATTTTGATTTCTTTGAAATATAGAGAACGTCGTCGCATGCACGATTTAAATGATGCCTTGGATGAGCTGCGCAATGTGATACCATATGCTCATTCGCCTTCGGTAAGAAAACTTTCCAAAATTGCTACACTTTTGCTGGCTAAAAATTATATTCTAATGCAACAGAATGCTATCGAGGAATTAAGAAGGTCAGTATCATGTTTGTTAATAAATTTTAATTGAAATATTTATTGTTTTCATTTCCTTTCTAGACTTCTAGCCTACATTCAAAGTACTACGGGAGCTGCACCTTTAGATTTGGCTTCGTTTCCTGCTGCCGCAAAACTTCAAGCTCTGCTACAGAGTGCGGGTAATGAATTTAATGATCCACCTGGTAGCAGTAGTTAAAACTGAATCGTTTCTTTAATGGATTTTATAAGGTTAACTTTAGAATTTAGTATGTCTTGTATGTATTATTTGTTACAAAACAAAAGGGGAAGGATGTTTACGGGCCTATTATTAGGTTACTTGGCTAGGGAATATTTTAAAATTTTTAATTTTATCGAAAATTTAATAGAACTCTCAGGTAGAGTATAAAATGGCTATTCAATGAAGTTTGGGTATGCAATTCTATTGGTTGCTTAGTTTGGCTTCGTGATAAGAACTGTGTTTCAAGATTTCATTGATTCTTTGATACATACGAATATGCTTTAGTTAAATTAATGCATGGCATAGTGACTCTCGTACAGCATGTCCTTTCATATTTCGAATAGCGAACAGATCATGTAATTCATTAACAAGAATTCGTTCATTAACTGCATTATTCACATGGTTATTGGCTTACTAGCATCGGCTTCTACATTAGATTTCCTCCAGGCAATGGCTTCTAATCGAAGTCGCTGTAAAGTGGTAGATTGATTGGGATTATTAAATGCGAAGCCGTGTTTCAAACCCCAGGACAGAATATTGCTTTGGCGACTTCTTATCAGCCTTTTGACAAAAATTCTAAAAATTGCCATGAAAAGTTTCTCAGAAAAATCTGTCGTTTGGAGTCGAATTTAAACTACAGGTCTTGTCATTCATGTATAAAATTAACACTTATAGCATGGGTGAGAAACTAGGTCATAATCCTGACTAATGGATTATAATGACCAATGACGTAGTAAGCAATGGCTTCCAATAATGGCTAATATGGCTAAATAGCGTATATGTATGTGACTCAGACGAAGTCGCCGTGGTCTAGTAGGTAGTGTGTTGGAATATTAGACGAAAAGCCAGGATTCGAGCCCCAGGCCAGACATCAAAATAAAACACAAAAAGTATTTCTTCGGCAACTTAATCTGAGCAGATGTCTGACAAAAACTCTGAGGGTAAATAAAATTGCCATGAAAAGTTTCTCAAAAATCTGTCGTTCGGAGTCGACTTTAAACTGTAGGTCCCACCACTCATGTATAAAATTGACACACACAACATAAGTGGTGTGAGAAACTAGGTAGTAATCTTGACTGAAGGGTTGTAATGACCAATTATGTATGTATGTATGTGACTCAGACAAGTAGTTAGGAATTCTGAAACTGAGCAAAAGCAGTACCGCCTGATGACAGCCCCATCATTAGAATAGAACATCAGCATAAAGGAAAATCACATTAAAGTGACTTCTGTCTCTTATAAGCTATGTAAAGTCACTCTCTAGCAGGCTCTCCTGAAGCTTTAAAATATACTTTAAAGAACGGCCGCACACGGCATATGTTTAGTGCCTGAAATGGACCATCTTTTCTCTACCCGTAGATTGTCTCTAGGTTAGAATTGAATGAACCCCAAGTACTTCATCTATGATTGAATGCAACGGGTGATTTTTTCTAACCGGTGAGATTTTAAAAATTTTAAAAAAATACTGCAAATTTGCAAAAATTTAATGAAATTGTTATTGGAAGGGATGCCACTCACTTTTTAAAGATTATTTTATGAAGCTGCAGTCCCTATAGAACTGTGTGGCGCTATATTGTCAAAATTGCTTCTAAACTAAATCAAAATCTTACAATATCTGGCAGTAATGTTGCGATTTTCATTGCTCTGGAAGAAGTACAGTCTGCTGAAGTCGGTAGTCCAGAAATTGTATCAAACCTCAAATATTTCACAGTGCATTGGGCTGCCAAACTGCCTCCCGCTGCCCTGTACACCAAATTTGTTTGTATTTGGGATAACTTCATTTGACATTGAACAAATTTACATTGAAAATCCAAATCAAAAAAAAAGGTCACACTAAGTAAGATAAGGAGTGAAGTAAAAGAAATGCTAAAAACTCAAGAACTCCCTCAAAGAGCATTGTGTCTGCCCCCGAATGAATTGTATCATTTACAAAGCAATTATTTTCTAATTTAGAACATTTGAAGTATTTTTCTAAGGCGTGCGTATCATGTCTAAATATAAATTAATTACAAAAGAAACGGCCTCTCTAACCACGCTTTACTTTATTTAATTTAAGAGATAACGCTTGCAGACACATAATTTAAATACAGCGTCTTTATGTTATAAGTTGGCTGTCTTTGAATATTCATTCATTGAATAAAAACGAAATCAATAAACTTTAGAGTTTTTGTATAAAACAAGAAAGACTTATTTGAACTTGAGTTCAAATCAAAAACTAATTAAATGCAATAAATTACACGAAATTTTTCTTTTTTTTTAATAATTCGTAATTAAAATTATAGGACTTCCCATAAAAAAATTGATTCTTATCGCCTGCAAACAAACTTCTGATACATTATGAAACTGAAATTGCATCAGATTGTTTTCATTTTTCAATGGAAATTATTTTTTCTTTTTTATAATTTAATGAGAATTAAATAATGAATGGCATTCAGATTTAAATCACTTGTTATATGACACTCTGGATAGTCTTTTTGTATTTTTTTATGATTTAAATTTTGTGAAACAGTCAGAAGGTCTTCACTTCATTGTAAGTTTTGAATTATAATCCACAACAATCAGAATATTTTGTTTTCAAAGCAACTTTTGAATTACAATCTTCAACTTTATAATTCACTACAGAAACCTACGGAAAGTATGTATCTCTGGTACATCTTACGTATGATTACACAAGCAGCGTGACTGATTAATAATTCGAATAAACCCTCATAAGGGTCTCAGTGTGGTAGGTACCGAAACAAATATTGCTAAATATTATTTAAGTAATGACTTTAAAATATAAGTATGTACTTATACATATATAAATACATTACAGACATACATAATTGGTCATTACAAACCTTCAGTCACGATTATGACCTAGTTTCTCATACCACTTACATATGTTGTATGGGTAATTTTATACATGAGTGTCTGGACCTACAGTTTAAAGGCGATTCAGAATGACAGATTTTTGAGAAACTTTTCATTGCAATTTTCTTTACTATCAGAGTTTTATGAGAGAAATACGTTGAGATGAAGTCGCTGTCGGTGTAACACTTATCTTTGACGTCACCCCACAAATAATAGTCCAACGGTGTCCAATCGCAACTCCGAGGTGGCCAAACGACATCAGCTCTGCGGCTGATAATGCGATCTTCAAAAACAGGGCGCAAAACATCGAGTGCAGCTTCGGCTGTGTGGCACGTAGCGCCGTCCTATTGAAACCAAATGTTGCCAATATCCTCCTCGTCAATTTTTGTGAACAAAAATTCGTTCAACATGGCCCGATAACGATCGCCATTGACTGTAACGGCCACTCCTTGCTAATTTTCGAAGAAAAATGGCCCAATTATGCCTCTGGACCAAAATCCGCACCAAACAGTGGCTCGTTTTGGGTGCGTCGGCTTTTCAATGCATGCGTGCGGGTTTTCTGTACCCCAAATGCGACAATTTTGCTTGTTTACATACCCGCCAAGATCAAAATTGTCTTCATCTGAAAAGACGATTTTTTTTTGCCAAAATCTGCATCTGTAAGTCGATCGCCGGCCCACTTAGCGAAGCGAAAACGCATTGGATGGTCAATTGACTTCAACTCCTGAACCAATTGCACTTTATATGGCGTCATACCAAGGTCTTTATGCAAAATTCGTCTCAATGATGTCTCCGAAATGTTCAATTGTTCAGAACGACGGTGAATTGATGTTGATGGCGCATCACGCACACTCTCTGCCACAGCAGCAATATTCTCGGGTGTACGCACTGTTTTTGGCTTTTCACGCTTTGGTTTATCGATGAGGATGCCGGTTTCTTTCACTTTTTTCACAAGATAACGATGGTGCTTCTCTTCTTCCAAACTCCGTACGCAATTTTTGCACACATTCTGCAACATTACCATGATTTTCAAAGTAATGTCGCAATATTTCCCAGCGTTGTTCAAGCGTATACATAACCATATTCGTTCAGCGGAAGGATAAAACTAATTATCTGTCAAATCAGACATGAGCTAAGTGTTACCATTCACGAAATAAGCACTTGTTGAAAAAAAAAACGTTAAATGGCGGACCCGTCAAAAAAGCCTCACTGGGTCATATTGCACAATATCGGTGGCCGGTTCACATCCCCTCCACTTAAAATAAACATGCCCTCAAATCTTCTGTGTAGAGTATCCAAAGTGTTACGAGTTATAGGGCACGTATTGCCGTCCTGTTGAAACCGTATGTCCTTTGTCAAATCACCCAGTCCAGGCCAGAAGACGTAGATATTCATCGACCTACATATATTACGCGCCGTTGATAGTAAAGGTCTAGCCAATGTTGATCTAAAAGAAATACGTACGATAGCCGACCAGAACAGCCATTTTTGTTATTTGCACCTTATGGTTAGGTTAGGTTAGAGAACGTGTACTTGTAAATTAAGACAAGTACAGTACCCGGAGGTCGAATTGACCCATTGTACAACGTTCTAGTTTCTCACACCACTTATGTTGTGTGTGCTAATTTTATACATGAGTGGTGGGACCTACAGTTTAAAGTCGACTCCGAACGACAGATTTTTGAGAAACTTTTTCATGGCAACTTTTGATTTGCTCTCAGAGGTTTTTGCCAGAAATCTGCTTAGAGGATGTCCCCGAAAAATACTTACTGTATTTTGTCTTTGATGTCTGGCCTGGGGCTCGAACCCTGGATTTGCGTCTAATAAGCCAACACACTACCTACTAGACTACGGCGACTGCCAAAATAATGATTTGCTAAAACAGATTGAATAAAAGTCAACTAATGATGCAATGAGATGATCGTCATCAACAGACAAAGTTCAGAGGTCCCTATTGGAAGACCCGAATATTGAACGAACGAAATACGGCCCCTAAAACAATGAATTGCTCAAAAAGACACAAAAAAATTAGTTGTCACTGGAATTGTAAATTCGTTTTATTCGTATTAAATTTCTTTACACGGAAATGTAAGTTTAAAATCTTAAAAAATTTTTTAATATCTGGTCTCCCACTGTTTTGTCCCTTTTACCACAGACACACTATGACATGGTAATATTTATTTTTTTTAAATATTTTTTTGTTTTCATTTATAAAATAACAAAAGAAAAAATTATAAAACAATTGATATTAAAAGAAGCAGCAATTTTATGTAATTTTAAGTAAAATATTTAATTTTGATCATAAAAATCTAGTCCGTTTAATAATTTATTTTCATAAAGTGTAAGTGATATTTTTTAAAATCTAGAATTATGATAACGACAAAACGAAACAGCCAAAGCAAAACTTATATATATTTTGAATCATTTCATTAAATTAGTAATTAAGTTATACAATAAAAAAATTAATTAATTAAATATTATTGGGTATAACAAAAAAAAAAAAAAGAAAAAAAACGAACACAAGCAATATATAGTCAATAAAAGAATTATTAACAAAAAGAGTCAAAGAGAAAAAAATTTTAATTGTAATTGGGGGATTTACATTAAATAGGGCTGATAATATACTATATTTATACATTATTAAACCGGCTAAACAATCTTATCGGAATGTGCTACACAGTCTACACTACTATACAATACACAATATACAGTCAGTACTTATGCTAGATAGATAAGTTAAAGTGGCTATCAAGCCAAGAGGATAGAGCCGCTTAGGCTACATGTGATCTATAAAGATATCACAGTGCCTCATTTTTTACTTAGGCTACCAATGACTGTCCTTAACAAATTAGTAAGATTTTCTGCATAATAAAAGTCCTGAAGGTTTCTTCTTCCTTCCTTCTTCTACGTTTAAAAATTTTCTTCGTTTCCACAACTTGGCTGACTTCCAAAATGTTGGTTGCTTTGTGTTTAAACAAGGTATAGTGTTTCATAAAGCTGCTGTACAAAATGTTTACATTGTTTACTATTTCAAAAAGTCGTCAATGAGTATTTTGATGATGATGATGATGTCAGCCATGCTTTATCAATTGTACGGTCTCTATACGATTCCCAATATAGAGAAGTCATCCGAAAGGTCGATGATGGCATCTCATCTGCCCGATTTGTCTGAGCCACAGTTCTTTGAAATAGAACTACATCCCGATGTAAATGTGATGTGGAAATTAAAACACTGTGTCATATTGTTGGGAACTTTGCAGTCATCATACATACATATACATAATTGGCCATTACAACCCTTCAGTCAGGATTACGGCCTAGCTTCTCACACCACTCATGTTGTGTGCGTTAATTTTATACGTGAGTGGCGGGACCTACAGTTTAACGTCGACTCCGAACGACAGAATTTTGAGAAACTTTTTCATGGCAGTTTTATTTTACTCTCAGAGTTTTTGCCAGAAATCTGCTGAGAGGAAGTCGCCGAAGAAATATTTTTTTTTCATATTTCATTTTTGATGTCTGACCTGGGATACGAACCCGGGCTTTACGAATAGTAAGCCAACACACTACCTACTACCCCACTTGCAGCCATCATAGATCACCAAAAACATCGTTATCTTACACTCAAATGTCCTAACAGTCGCAGAAAGTATGATAAATATGATGTCATCCTTAGTAATTACCGCCATACCCCCATATCCAATGCTTTCATCTGAAAGAAGCCGCCATAGTAGCCTTATCGAATCAGCTATACTTGGGGACAGGGCGGTCTCGACACCTACTGTGATATGGTTTGACTCATACCTTTATTGAGCGGTGAAGAGAACCAAACGTTCTGATGATATTAATTTTCAAGTAGTTCTCGTAAAACGAGCTCTAGGTATATAGTGTTAAACATTGTGATACGACTTTAGTTGAAAAATAAAGGTTATACCCTGGTGACAAAGTAAAGAAGTCTCCACTAAAAGCTAATTCATTAAGATTTGTATGGAATTGATCAGAAGGCGGGTCAATTTATTTTCATATTACTTTAATCGGTAATAACTGTTTTGGCCACTTTTTTGAGTGACCAATAACCGCTGCGTGCCATTATCCAGATGAATGGAGCCCTTATATTGGAAGAAAGTGTTGAGGTTAAGAGTTTCCCATCAACCCAGCATACATAGGTCAATAGAGGCCTGATAACTGCTGTATCGATCCAATGAGTCGTTCTATATCCAAAACTCTATTCTTCTTTACAACGCTTTCTTACAAGCATAGAGAGCAGTTGAAAATTAGGCTAATGGAAGAGCGTTCGTCGATGAGTGCTACTTCACTGTTAGTGCTGTTATGATATCAAATCTAATTAGAATAGAATTGGAATAGGGCAGAGGTTTGATTTCCAATTGAATCCACTTTGACAATCCAATTGAAACCATATACTAGTCAGAAGTCGCCGTAGTCTAGTAGGTAGTGTGTTGGCTTATTAGACGTAAAGCCAGGGTTCGAGTCCCAGACAAGACATTAAAACAAAATACAAAAAGTATTTCTTCGGCTCCTCTCAGCAGATTTCTGGCAAAAAATCTGAGAGTAATTAAATATTGCCATGAAAAGTTTCTCAAAATCTGTCGTTCGGAGTCGACTTTAAACTGTAGGTCCCGCCACTCATGTATAAAATTAACACACACAACATAAGTGCTGTGAGAAACTAGATCGTAATCCTGACTGAAGGGTTGTAATGACCAATTATGTATGTATGTTATGTACTAGTAGCCGTAAATAGATTCGTTCTTGACTAAAGTTTTCTTATTTCAATTTTAATTCATTAAAATTCTAAAAACTACGACGTAAAAAGTGCAAGTCTCTCTCTTTTTTTTAAATCGATCTTGACCTATTTCTGCGGTACTAATGATGAAATAATACAAGCTTTTTTAAAAAATAAATATTAAAAAAAATCATGAATTTTATTAGAATTTACAAGTGTGCTGATAATAATTTGTCCAAAAATTTTAGTTGCCTTCAAAGAAATGTCTCGTCTCAAATAAAAAAATATGACTTAAATGGACTTTGAAACAATTCGTATATGAATTCACACCAAATATTGTATGAATGCAGAACAAACTTATACCCGGTGTATACATAAATATGTACACTGAGCGCCAAAAGTGAGTAAATACTACTGAAATAATTCATTTTCTTACGATAGCAAGACAAGTAAATGAGAATAGTCGAATAAATTTCCAAAAATAAAAACGTTTATCTATTACTTATAAAATGTTAAAACAAAAACAACAATTCATGATAAAGGAATTAAAAACAAAACTGTTTTATACCAAAGAACAAAAGTGTTGACTCACTTATGGCGCTCAGTGTATGTATGCATGTATGCATATTAGAAAGTACTTTTCTGGCTAAGATGATAAGTATAAAGAATTTCAAATATAATCTCTACATTGTGATGTTTGGTAATGATAGATCAGTATCCAATTAAAAAAGTTGCATCATTCTGTTTTTGTTTCAATTTGTAGCTATTAAAAGATGCAGTAGTATAACTAGCTAGATTTGTAGCATTTTTGCAGGAAATAGAGCTGAACATACATACATATCATTGTTCATTATCATCATCATAATTGATATCAATTTTCCAATGGGTGTCAATAAGTTATTCGGTAGGATGAGTAGATTCATCATGAATTGAATTGAAATCATGAAATATGAGATCTTCATGTAAGTGCCAGTAAAGTGAAGTTATTCAGTCAAGACAAGTTTTGTGGTTACCTTGGGAGTGAGCTTTAGTGACATAATTAAAAGAAAAATATACTTTTGTAACCAGTTCCGTCAATTTAGACTGAGTAATATAAAAATAGAAAACATTTTCTTGTGTTATTGTGTAAATATAAGACGAACTTTATGCTACGAAATAATTTATTCAATAACTTGTTATTCGTTTGTGGCTAATATTGACCAACTATAAAATGGAATACTGGGTTATAACTATTATGCTTATGTATAATGTATTCTCATTTATTCTAGTTGATCAAGTGTTTGAAAATACCTTCTTTTAAGACCAATTGGATTAAATTCTAATGCTTCTTGTATTCAATTGTTTTTCAATTAGTTTTTAATACCCACGCAACAATAAACCAAGAATTTCTAATACAACTTACTTACTTACATCCGTTCTTAATTACGTAAGGTGGCTATACAATCTGCTGCCGATCTGTGCTCGTAGAACTAAGGGTTCCCTTGTTCCCATACTCCCTTGTTAAGCTGATGATCTCGCAATTTGTTCAAAGTAAAGGGTCCGCCAAACAACTTTTTTTTTTGAGAATGCTTAAAAAAACTACTGAATATTTTCTTAAATTTCTTTTTTTATTTGAAAGTACAATCCTTCCGGTTAATAATGGAAAATAATTTCATTCAAATGGCTGCCTCGGCTGGCCAGGCAGTAGCCTACACCAGAAGAAGCCAATTTTGGCAAAACAAATCATCTTTTCAGATGAAGCTCATTTTGATCTTGGCGGGTATGTAAACAAGCAAAATTGTCACATTTGGGGCACAAAAAACCCGCACGCATACATTGAAAAGCCGACGCACCCAAAACGAGTAACTGTTTGGTGCGGATTTTGGTCCAGAAGCATAATTGGGCCATTTTTCTTCGAAAATGAGCAAGGAGTGGCCGTTACAGTCAATGGCGATCGTTATCGGGCCATGTTGAACGAATTTTTGTTCACAAAAGTTGAAGAGGAGAATATTGGCAACATTTGGTTTAGCCAGGACGGCGCTACGTGCCACACAGCCGAAGCTACACTCGATGTTTTGCGCCCTGTTTTTGAAGATCGCATTATCAGCCGTAGAGCTGATGTCGTTTGGCCACCTCGGAGCTGCGATTTGACACCGTTGGACTATTATTGTGGAGTGCCGTCAAAGATAAGTGTTACGCCGACAAGTCAGAGACAATTGACGCTTTAAAGGACAATATTCGTGAAGACATTGGTGAAATACAGCTGCACACAATCGATAATGTGCTTAAAAATGGACCGATCGCTACTGCATGGCTAGCCGAGGCAGCCATTTGAATGAAATTATTTTCCATTATTAACCGGAAGGATTGTACTTTGTAATAAAGAAAGAAATTTGAGAAAATATTCAGTAGTTTTTTTTAAAGCATTTAAAAAAAAAGTTATTTGGCGGACCCTTTAGCATTCTTAGGAATTCAATCAAAATGTTTTGCCTGCTTTTAATGATCAATTCTAACCATGAATGTGTGAATTTGTTGTTCAGGTTCCATGTGGATCATACATGATTATAATCTGTTGTCTAATGGGTATGGAACTCTTCCTACAGAAATTGTTTCTCTCTTTTACCAAATAACATGTAGAGATGTTAGATTATCGAAAATAATTAATTGTAAAAAATTGAGTCCGAGTTTTGGGTGCAGTAATGTTACTTAGTCTAGTAGGTAGTGTGTTGGCTTATTAGACGTAAGGCCACGGTTCAAACCCCAGGTCAGACATCAAAACATAAATATGCATCGGTGACTTCCTTTGAGCAGATTTCTGGCAAAAACTCCGAGAGTAAATACAATTGCCGTGAAAAGTTTCCCAAAAAAACTGTCGTTCGGAGTCGACTTTAAACTGCAGGTCCAGCCACCCATGCATAAAATTAACACACACAACATGAGTGGTGTGAGAAACAAGGGCCATAATTCTGACTAAAGGATTGTAATGATAATGCCCAGCAATTATACTATGTAATGGTACTCGAATACAATCCCAAATATGCTAGGTTCAATGCAACAGGAGATTAAGCATTTTCCATTAGATTCATACAAATAAGCAATGTTCCGACTAAAAGACGAGTGGAGTCAAATTTCCCAACCACTGTTTTCTAAATACTTTCTAACTGGTTTTGTAACAAGGAGATCAGGGTGTGTAAGGATGAAATACTCATCTATTATACTTCAAGTGCGGTTATAAAAATTCACGTGATGGCCTCTGAATAAAGTCAAGCTTTAGCAAGTTGTGAAATGTAATTGCAGTATCTGCTTTCCTAGTGGGTGTAGTTGTGAACAGTTGCATGTTTTTTGAGATAAAAACGATCGCTATAAAAATTGTAGCTTTGATGACAGCCTTATCAAGATACCAGGACGAAAGAAACTAATTTGATTAATGAAGCCTTAGTTGAGACTCTATGCTCTGTTTAGAAGCGTTGGGAAAATGTATATATTTGCAACATATAACCGAGCGTCGTATTATAAAATATTAGAGCTTCATTTCTGGTCACATACTTCATAAGGCTTTTTATCGTTTGCTTGCTTCAAACGAAACAATTATGTTCGGTAGAGGTCCCCTGTAATCTTCTAATCTGATTTCAGATTCAAAGTCTCGTGGCCCCTATTCATGTTTAGTGGCTATCTATATCTTCACTCCTTTTCGCTATGATCTCAGCCGAATCGTAATCATCACATCAGAATAAACTTAGGTGCACAATCGATATGCTTTAGTAATACTTTTTTTCTTTTTGTTTCCACAAAATTCTTTATTTTTAAAGAAGTTTTTATTGAGTCTTAAATGCTTCGTTAAATGAGAACTACTATCCTTAAAAATACCATACAAACTCTAATAAATTCTAAAATATGCACCAAACGTTGTACATCCAGCATTCTTAAGTTTTTAAATTTGTTAATAACATGATTTAGGTACTGTTCATTGTAAGTCGCCGTAGTATAGTGTGTAGTGTGTTGGCTTATTAAACGTAAAGCCAGGGTTCGAGCCCCAGGCCAGATATCAAAACAAAATACAAAAAGTATTTCTTCGGCGACTTCCTCTCAGCAGATTTCTGGCAAAAACTCTGAGACTAAATAAAAATGCCATGAAGAGTTTCTCAAAAATCTGTCGTTCGGAGTCAACTTAGCGTAGCGTGTAGGTCCCGCCCCTCATAAATAAAATTAACACACAGTGTAAGTAAGTGGTGTGAGAAACTAGGTCGTAATCCTGACTGAAGGATTGTAATGACCAATTATGTGTGTATCTCATGTAAAAAAGGAAACAAAAAATTTGTACCGAAGTCTAGGCAGTTGATGAGCGTAGATGAGCTCAAAACTAAGCTCAAACATCTCAACAAAAAAAAGAAGCCGTATATCTTGTGTCAAAAGCTCTGAGAGTTAAAAGATTCTCAAATCTGTTGTTTGTAGCCGACATTAATTCTAAGTCCTGCTACTTATGGATAAGAGGAATGTGTAAGAAGATAGGGTCCAATCGTGGTCAGAGGAATGTACTGACTATTAAAAAGTAAAAGTAGAATTGTATAACTACGTGGTTTCACTATCTATATGATTCACATGCTGTTATTTATTATTCTGACGATTTTCTATTAAAAAATGTTGCAATATTGCCGTATATGACTGAAATTTATAAAAGAAAAATAAGACGTATTTTTGAGTAAATATTTGTCAAAACTTTGTTTTTCGAAAACTACATTCCCAGACAATATTGCGCAACGAACCAATAGGAATTCAAAATATAGCGTAAAATGATTGACGTCTTATTGACAGTTGGGGTAAAAAAATATTAAATTCTCAAAGAGAAAATGATTTCTTGTATGCATATGTATACACAGAGAGAATTTATTTTAGATTTGTAAATTGAATCAATTCTTTTTGGAAGATAGGAGGCATGGTTATGTATTTAAAGTTACTTTAATTTAATATTCATAACGAAAAACTTTTTATTTAATTTTTTTTTTTTGCTAATATTCAATCAATATAATGCGGTGAAAAATAATAAAAAATAATCTACTTTTAATTGGCCGGTATATTGAACCCAAATATGATATGCGCAGCTCTTGATAATATGATCAATAACAACAATAATAACACCCGTAATCAATAAAAATCATTATCATCTGAAGGAAAATAATGAAATTTATTTTGAGTCATAGTAAAATCAAAACAAAAAAAAAACAAAAAAATGAAGAAAACTGATCACGTTTATGTCACAAATAATAAACTAGAATCGTGTGTTTTACTATCAACAACGATAATACGAGTAAAAATATAAGATTAGGCGCGTGTGAATTCGTGGAGGCAAACAAAACAAAAATATTTACGGATTCAAAAAAAAAAACGAAATTTTATTGAAAATAAAAATACGTCACATGCAATTAAAAAAAAAATGAAAATTACGTGCCAGTTGAAAGTGAAATAAACTCATTTATTTCGTTTTAAAATTTTAATTGAAATTTAAATACTTTTACTGATAATTACTTAAACACACTTAAAAATAATACGTAATAATAAGCTTGAGACGTCGGATTAACATCACAAGTGTCAAGAATTGCACAGATTCGTGTTATACTACACCTCAATGCATTTTAGAGAATATTGCCGCGTTAAAAGCAGAAATAATTGTCGGCTGTCTTAGCTTCGGAAATAAAAACAGTGAGTGCCCGCTAAACCACTCGGTTGCATATTACTTGTTAACTTGTATTTCAAAAATAGAAGATATCAGATTGTTAAGTTAAATTGTCCTGGTATTTTAAATCAAAGATATTTTTCAAATCATTTGCTAAGAAAACTTTAAAAATTTGAAATTTGGTTTGAATTCTACGACATATTATTGCCATACGGGGGAATTTTCTTTATTGATTTTATACTCCGAAGTCGCCATAGTCTAATAGGTAGTGTGTTGGCTTATTAGACGTAAAACCAGAGTTCAAACCCCAGGTCAGGCATCAAAACGAAATACAAAAAAGTATTTCTCAGGCGATTTCCTCTCAGCAGATTTCTGACAAAAACTCTGAGAGTAAATAAAAAATTGCAATGAAAAGTTTCTCAAAAATCTGTCGTTCGGAGTCGAGTTTAACCTGTAGGTCCCGTCACTCATGTATAAAATTAATACGCACAACATAAGTGTTGTGAGAAACTAGGTCGTAATCCTGACTGAAGAGTTGCAATGACCAATTATGTATGTTATATTATCTATGATTTTATACTCCCTGTGGTATTAGTTGGCTTCTGGTTAAATTATTAGCATATTTTTTAGTTAAAGTGAAGCTTCTTATTTTTTTAATTTTGCAAAAAAAAAACCTGAAAAAATAGTTTGTTTTCAGTTGGATTGCTAAGATTTTAATTAAATTAATTCAATTACTACAGTAATGTACGTATGTACGTATGTACGTCAATGAGTTTAATGTTGGCAAATTGTTATCAGTACACAGCATAAATAGGCCTAAAATTCAAAATTTTTTTCAATTCTGAAAAATATTAAGTGACACTCATCCATAAGAACGATGTCATTCCTAAACTCAGTAAAATGGTTCATTCAATTTCTGATAATTTTACGAGGCCGTTTTCGATCGTTGACGTTAAGAGGCGGCTTATCACGCGCTCTCATAGTATATCCCAATATATTTCTGTGAAATTGGAAAATCAGTTTTTCGGCTAATTTGTGAATAAAATACAGGATTTTTAATAAAAAAAAATATAAAAAATTTATTTTATTTTTAAAATCATCTTCTTCGAGTTCTACAAACTTTGCGATTTTTGTTAAATTTTTTTAATGACTTCATAAAAGAGACTTGTTTGTGAGATTGATGTCATCTTAGAAGTTAAATGTCTGTTCGTACAACCATTGCTTAGGATTTGAAAGAAATAGTCACTCGAAGCTAAATTCGGAGAATAGGGTTTATGAGTAGAAATACGTAGTGCAAGTCACGGATTTTTGCCATGCCACTTTTGCACTGTCCTGGTGCAAAAGGAAATTTTTTTTCAGTACGTCCTATTATACGCATTTAACTGTTTACCCTTTTGAGCATTTCAACATGGATTATACTGATTACAAAAACCTGTTCTACTTACTTACCTAATTCGTCAATACAAGCCTTTAGTCAAGATTACAACCTAGCTTCTCACATCACTAATGATGTGTGTTAATTTTTATTTATTAGTAGTGAGACCTACTATTTAGTGTCGATTCTGAACGACTGATTTTCAATACTTTTCATGGCAACTTTATTTTCTCTCAGAGTTTTTGCCAGAAGACTGATGAGAGGAAGTGGACGAAAGAAATATTTTTCATATTTTTTTTTGAGATGTCAGAACCAAGGGTAGAATCACAGGTTCTCGTCTAAGATGTCATGTCAACACACTACCTACTACACTACAATGAAGAAACAATCACTAGGGCTTTATTGGCTGACAAACGCACCTTTGCCTGCATGGGAGTTATTTCATCACGGCGTCCATGGTGTTACTGAACTCCTCAAACACTTCGAATATCAGCGGCCTATGGCTTCCACAATTTCTCACAATCTTTGATCGTGAATTTTTCTTAAATTACATCATGTCTAAGGACCTTAACTTTATTGTACGAACAAAATTTTTGTACGGTATCCCTTTAATGTCTCCTCCTTTTAGCCTGACATATTTAATGATGCTGCTCGATGTCTACAATTACTATTCGCTGTCTAGAACCTGATCGCAGAGGCATGGACCCTATTAAGTACTGATGCAGCGGCCTTGAGAGTGTTCGAAAGAAAAGTCCTACGTAAAATCTTCGGTCCTGTGCGAGTTGGCGATGATTTCCGTATCCGATCCAACAATGAGCTGTATGAGCTCCTCAACGACATAGACGTTGTACAGCGTATTAATATCTAACGGCTGCGCTGGCTCGGACATGTCGTTCGAATGTAGGAGAAAGCTCCGGTGAGACGGGTATTTGATGCGGCAATCTGCGGAAGTCGGCGAAGAGGTCGACCTTGTATCCGTTGGAAGGACCAAATCGAGAAAGCCCTGTCATCGATTGGTGTGACCAACTGGCATAGGCGCGCAAGAAGCAGAGGCGCCTGGAAGGATGTGTTGCGGCAGGCCGAAATCCGTTAAACGGGTTGTTAATGGCCAATTAAGTAAGTAAGTCTAGAACCTGATATGCAAGCAGGTGTGTTCTTCTGAGATGCATTAATACCCACTGGTTCCAAGAGTGTGTTATTCTGGGATGCATTAATGACAGCTAGTTCCAATAATGTGTTCTTATAATTCATTCTTATCGCCACAGAATCTCTATGTTGGGCTTTATTGGCTGACAAACGCACCTTTGCGTGCATGGGCGTTATGTCATCGCGGCGTCCATGGTGTGACAGAACTCCTCAAACACATCGAAGCCTATGGCTTCCACAATTTCTCACAAACCCTGATCAGTCCTCAACTTTTTTATCCAAACAAAATTTTTGTACGGTATCCCTTTAATGTTTGCTCCTTTTATGCTGACATATTTAATGATGCTGCTCGATGTCTACAATTACTATTCGCTGTCTAGAACCTGATATATAAGCAGTTGTGTTCTTCTGGGATGCATTAATGCCCACTAGTTCCAAGAATGTGTTCCTTTAAGTCATTCTTATCGTCACAGAATCTCCATGTTGGCTCTAGGCAGCCATCATTCTCAATAAGCATTCTTTAAATCTACAGTGGCTGTCAAAACATCGGTTACCAACCAAAGGTTATTCGTGGATAATCTGAAGCATGAATCCGATCTCCTCTTATTGTAATTTGCCAAAAAAAAAATTTTATGGCATCAAATCCACGTATTTTGAGAGAAGTCTTTGGCTCTCTTTATCTTCCCTTTCGTTGAGCATAGCTTTTCATACATCCAAGCCTTATCTTGGTCATCAAAAAAAAAAAAAAAAAAAGAACAGCAAATGTTAGCAGCCAGATATACAGCAAATTGTTATCCATACTAAGTCAGTGCATTTTTTAAATGAAATATTTTTCACTTTTTCCCAGAACGTGTAAAACAGATTAAATTTCGATTTTAAATTTTTATTTCACAAATCACGCGCTGACACCTTAACGCTATAAAAATATGCTCCATCCAATCTCATCATCATTTCTGGGGTAAATTCTTTTCCGCTACCGCAATATAAACCGGAATAATTAAAAATTGATTTCCTGGCAAAAGAAATTTAAGTCACACACTGCTGCCAACGGCACTTTAAAATACACAAACAACGCGCTGTTAAATCTTAATCTTACTGAAATTTGATAATAACAACAACAACAATTTTTTTGATCCCTTTTTTTTTTTTGCCAATTTCTTATCTGTTATGGCGTTATTCTTTTAAATAGCTCATCAGCATAAGCATACTTTCTAAGAACTCATTTGTTTAAACTATACGAGTACAAACAAAATATTAACAAAATATTATGACAACAAAAAACTCTGTGGTTTTTGTAATAAAGCAAATACAACAACAGAGACAACAGCTTGATATTCACTCACATTGTACATATGAGATGAGTACGCATATTAAAATGAAAAGTGAATTGATGACAGATCAACTCATATCGCATTACATGAAATGAAAATGAAGCCACGTTTTGTTTCAATTTTTTTTTTGTTTGTTTTTGTTTTGTGGGTTTCTAAAGAACGCGATTCTCTCTCTTATCGCAAAATTCTAGTAAAAAAAGATAATTTTTCACTTCACACACTCTTTTATATACATTTGGTGTCTATATTTAGATTCTCTATTGACAAATGATTTATGAATGTAAGCTGAAGACATCGTCTCAATAATTATTTTTAATCGGTTTTACGTTTTACAACTGATAGTGATTACAACCAAACAAAAAAAAAAAAATCATAAAAAAATTATTCATCTAAGAAGACGGTGTGCCTCTCTGCGGCTGCTTAAGAGAGAAGAGAGTGAGAGAATGAATGATTTTTAAAAAAATATTTACAAGAAATTAAAGATCACGCGTTATCGAGCAAAAGAAGCGCGTGTAAAATTTAATTAAAACGTGAATGGGCTTGAGAGAGGTCACGGAGATCAAAATTCAAAATGTCAGAAACAAATACTGGATTAAACTAGTAGGTATAGTAAAAAGTTATTTATTATTCCTGTAATTAATGGTTTAAAAATCAAATAAAATCAAAAAAAAAATTGAAGTCGATGTAGTTTTGTTATGAAGTCGCCGTGGTCTAGTAGGTAGTGTGTTGGCTTATTAGACGAAAAGCTTGAGTTCGAGCCCCAGGCTAGACATCAAGGTAAAATAGAAAAAGTATTTCTTCGGCTACTTCGTCTCAGCAGATTTCTGGCAAAAACTCTGAGGGTAAATAAAAAATTGCAATGAAAAGTTTCTCAAAAATCTGTCGTTCGTAGTCGACTTTAAACTGTAGGTCCCGCCACTCATGTATGAAATTAACGCACACAACATAAGTGGTGTGAGAAACTAGGTCGTAATCCTGACTGAAGGGTTGTAATGACCAATTACGTACGTACGTAGTTTTGTTATGGTTTAACAGTTGGTTTCGCTGACTTTCTCTCAGCAAACAGTCTTCTGGCAATAAATCTGACAGTAAATAAAAATTCCTATCAAAAACTTGACATTCGCAGTCGGCATTATACTGTAGATCCCGCCATTCATGCATTCATGGATAAAATTAACATACACAACACAGGTGGTGTCAGAAGCTAGGTTGTACTCCTGGGTCGTAATGATCAAATAAGTACATGAGTAACTTAGTGTGTTAGTGCGTGTAGCGGCGAGAAGTCGCCGTAGTGTAGTAGTCAGTGTGTTGTCTTATTAGACGTGAGGCCACGGTTCAAACACCAGGTCAGACATCTCCAACAAAACGAAATATGAAAACTATTTCTTCGGCGACTTCCTCTCAGCAGATTTCTGGCAAAAACTCTGATAGTAAATAAATTTACCATGAAAAGTTTCTCAAAAAATATCTCGTTGGGACTCGACTTTAAACTGTAGGTGTCGCCACTATGAAATTAATACACACAACATAAGTAATGTGAGAATCTAGATCGTAATACTGACTGAAGGTTTGTAACAACCTACTACGCATATGGTCGCGGTAAGTAACCCATGAAGGGGTTACGACTTGATCGTCCGCAAAGCTTATATGCGAGCATTTAAACTGAAAGCGATACTGATTAGTCGCTCAATTGAATTTAAATGTGGTTGTTGAACCTCAAACTGATGCAATAAAATTTCAATATTTCACCGCCTAAAAAAGATCAGAGAAACTAATCTTAGCTTCCTAAAGAAATTATTTTTACTTCCCACTGGCTGCGATAGATTATTTCGTAACATCTAAGCGTCTCTCCTCTCATGGGAAGTAATGAAAACGCCAGCCACAACAAGTAAGACTGCCTGTTACAAGTAACGCACGAACGATTGTATTTCAATTTCTATTTCAGTTTCAGTTTCGTAAATCAAAAGAGCAATAAAAACGAATGTGAATTCGTAAAACGATTATTATTAAAAATGAATTACCCGAGAGATATATGTATGTACATATGTATGTGAACATTATTATCTGAAAATCTCTTAAGTAAAGTAAAGCTTGAAAAATATAAAAACATTACAGATAATGTACGAGAACAGCATTCATTCACTAGAATTCATAGAAGACAGTTGAAATATTCGTAAAGCGTTTTAAAAAAAAAAGTGAAACCATATTAAGAAAATATTTTAAAAAGAAGCATAAAATATAAGATTTAAAGATTACACGACCATTTGCAATTAAAAGTGGCGCTCTAATTACTATAAAAAGTCTGTTTAATTAACTCAAGTTCATATAAAAAAAACGGTGATAAGAAAAAAAAATTAATTAAACGTGTTTTAATAATTAAAAATAAATAAAAAAAATTGAATTAAGCGTGCTTGTTTATTTTCCGCTTAATCATGACCACCTCTATTACGAGTTTATTACAAGCTTTACGCATTGTACCCCCTGCAACACAACAACTGAAACAACAGCCTCCCTTGAAAGTTCTAACAGCACAAAAAGCCTCTCTGCCGGTAATACCTTTAGAAGCTGTGGCAAAGCATGATGATTACAGCGATTGCTGGGTGGTTATTTACGATCGTGTTTATGATGTTACCAGCTTTTTACAAGATCATCCTGGCGGTGCCGATGTTATAATGGATTATGCTGGTCGTGATGCCACATTGGCTTTTCATGGTACTGGCCATTCCCGTGATGCCATCGAACAAATGCGTGACTATTTGATTGGTGAATTGCCAGAAAATGAGAAAATATTTCGTTGTGCCACAGGTCAGGTTATAAAGACGGGTATACCGGAATAAAATCTGGCTGGATAATTAAAAAAAAAATAAAAACTTAAGCTTAAGCTATTTTCTAAGCTTATCTTAATTTTTTTTTAATTCTATTCTAAGACTATCAAACAAGACTATTATGGTATGGCGTCCAGTTCCATAGTATTTTTTTATTTCATTACTTACCATTTCTTTCCTGTTAAGTTACTAAGTTATGTTATTTATTTGAAAGGAAACATATTTCATAGAGACTTCTTCTTCTTATTATCACATAAGCCCTTAATTTTAAAGTGATTTTAATTTGTATTTTATTTTTAAAACATATTCTTTTTAAGCTTTTGTATGTAGTACTTACCGCACGCATTTATTTTTTATTGTAAAATTTTAAAATTTTTAATTTTAAAGATTTTTTATTTTAAATTAAAATAATTTATAATGTTTTATTGTATTGTAATAAATTTTTATTTATTAAATAATTAAACAAATCAATCTGTCTGTCTATCTGTCTATCTGTCTCACTTGTCATGCACTCATTCGAAACAAATCAAGATTATGTTACAGCGCTTGCTATCGATCTTCTGTCTCGCAAGTAATACAATATTGATGTGCTAAATACGCTACCAAAAGGCAACAAGAAAAATAATTTAAACAAAAGGTTTGTAACAGAAAAAAAATGTTTTAACGATACATATGTATGTAGCTTTACATACATAGTTGGTCATTACAACGCTTTAGTCACGAGGTTACGACCTAGTTTCTTACATTACTTATGTTGTGTGCATATGAATTTTATACATGAGTGGCGGAATGTACAGTTTGAACTCGATTTCGAACGATAGATTTTTGTGCAACTTTTCATGGCACTTTTATTTACTCTCAGGGTTTTTGTAAGAAATCTGCTGAGAGGAAGTCGCCGAAGAATTACTTTTTGTATTGTTTGGGTGTCTGGCCTGGGGCTCGAACCCTGGCTTTACGTCTAATAAGCTAACACACTACCTATTAAGATATTCATAGACTTACTTGTACATGCTTTTATGAAAAAAATATTCAACATGAACTGTAAAGTGTATACCAGCAACGAAGAGAGATATACTCTATAAAAAGGAAAAAAAATGTTTTTAAACTTATCCAGAACCCCTAAGGTGGTAACCCATCTAAAAACGAATACGTAGTAGCAGTTTGACTTCATAACTAAAAAAACCGTATTCTACAGGATTGCGATTTGATGCACACATGAACCATTAAACACGGCTTGCTTATGAAACTACAGCATTTAGGTCATTATCCACAATCCTTAATTGGTTAAACCCAGGCATATTGGCGAAACAAGTTTCTGTACCCTGCTGAGCACTAAAAGGCCAACGAAGTATTGAAGGTGCAGTCATGCCAAAGTCGGAATAAAGCGGGGTCTTTATATTTCTAGAGTAAGCGAACACTTTATTCAAGGCTGTCTAAGAATGCCAAGGATTTGTTGCAAAATAATCGTAATGAGAGGTGCAAAGTAAATCTCTTCTTCGTGGTGTACCCCGGATAACGATTAATGGTCTACATTGTCTTTTTGGTCCACGAATATACCTAGTAGAGCTTGTGAATATAGTTGTACTGGAACTAGTAGCAAAGAAATTGAACGTAAACGGTACCATATCGTCATATAGTGATGCTCTGATAAATTTCATGATACTGCTCGGCATTAACAAGAGTAATTCCCTGTCTAGTGGTGCAATAGTATTGTCCTGGCAAATTTCAGGATACTGCTCAGCGTTGACAAGGACAATTCCCTGTCTAGTTCCTTTTAGGCTGTATTAATTCGAATTATTCTCTTCATAATAACTATCAACGCAGTTAGATCAACGTACTTAGTTGAAGTTGCCGTGGTCTAGTAGGTAGTGTGTTGGTTGATTAGACGTAAAGCCAGGGTTCGAGCCCCAGGCCAGACATCAAGACAAAATACAAAAAGTATTTCTTCGGCGACTTCCTTTCAGCAGATTTCTGGCAAAAAACTCTGAGTGTAAATAAAATTGCCATGAAAAAGTTTCTCAAAAATCTGTCGTTCGGAGTCGACTTTAAACTGTAGGTCCCACCGCTCAAGTATAAAATTAACACACACAACATAAGTGGTGTGAGAAACTAGGACGTTACACAATGGGTCAATTCGACCTCCGGGTACTGTACTTGCCTTAATTGACAGGTACACGTCCTCTAACCTAACCTAACCTAACCTAGGGGGAGCACTATACATCAATTGGCTTACTCGGCATCAGTTGACGTTAAAGGCATATTTTCTAGATTTGTTGGAAATTTTTAATTACATACATACATACATAATTGACCATTATAGTCCTTCAGTAAGGATTACAACTCAGCTTCTCTTATCACTTATGTTATGTGTGTTAATTTTATACATGAGTGGCGGGACTTACAGATTATTGACAATCTTTTAATGGTAATTTTATTTATTCTCAGAATTTTTGCTCGAAATCTGCTGAAAGGAAGTCACCGAATGAAATGTTTTCTCATATTTCGTTTTGTTGAAGATGTCTGACCTGGGCTTTGACCGAGGCCTAATGTGTAATAAACCAACACACTACCTATCAGACTAGGGCGACTTTTTATTTGCTCGAGATTATTAAAAGTCACTAGCAGTTGCACTGTCTCACTATTCTTAAGAGATATACTTGAATAAACTTAGCATTTTGGAATTAGATTTGTCAGACGATCTGTTGATCCCATCACATTGGAATGGTTTGCAAAATTATCTCTGCGACTAGACACGCAATTAATCTTCCCCCATAACTTATAAAGGTGTGTGACCTATTCGCACTTTAAGGACAGAAATCTTTCTTTAATTAATTTTCTTATGAAATAACAAAAAAAAAAGAACAATGTGTCTGCATTCGCACATGATTGCGTAGAGTGATTGTGGAAAATTATTTTTAAATTTTTGTGACAATTTGAAATTTTTTAATTGCCTAATAAATCATAAAACGGCTGTCAAAGGGAACACATTTATGACTTTTTAAGATAATGCAGTAGAAAAGCGACAACCGCAACAAAAGATGAAATATTCAAGTCATTGTTTGCACATAAAATCAAGGTCATTTTCTTTAACAAAAAAAATCCTATAAAATATTCGAGAATTTATTTGAATGGCAGTGCCTTGCCAGACCACTGTATATTAGATTGTAAAATTGAATTGAAGCTTGAATTCCATTTGCTGGTAATAACCAGTAGCATGAATGATTTTTCTGCTTCAGTTTTTTGTTTCTTTTTCTTTTTCTATTCCATTTTAATTTCAAATCCATTAAAATATGACACCAAAAGCGATAAAAATAAAAATATTGAAATATTGCAAGTGATTTCGAAAAAAAGAAAAAAAAAGTCTTGTAAACGCTTATGAGTTTATGATGAGTACTCTAACGACGCAATAAAATTCTCAAGTATTTCTTGCAAAACCTTTGACAACGTGTTTCTTTTTGTTCTTATTTTATTTTTTATTATTAAAATTAAAACAATAAAATGCCTCATAAGATGATGACTTTATTTTAATATTCCCATCTATCAGACAGACATGCAAGCCATAATAGCGACATAATTTATGGTTTTACTGGCCGTTAATAAAAAAAATTCAATTTTTTCTTTTACTTCTTTGGGACGCTGTTATCAATCAAGACAAAAAAAATAAAAAAATCTATCATTTTAAAACGTCATAATTAAATTGATTAAATATTTAATTGAAATGATTAAATATACGAACGTAAATAAGAAAAGAAATTTCTATTCACTCTGGAGTGATTCCAGTATTAGGAAACAGAGCTTTATATAAATATAATTCGAATCTGTTTTAATATACAAGAAATCAGAAGCAGTGTTCCACATGGCTATGTTTAAATTGAACTTTCTCCACAATTTCTTGTGTGATCAATTAATCAATCCTAAGAAAAAAAATTTGAAAATGCTGTTAAAAATATAAAATAGCTTTGCTTAGCATTACAATCGTATCTGCCATGTGTTAATTTGTAGAAAATGTTAAAAGCTCTTCTAAATATTTTACTAACATTGGTTGAGTATAACTGCCAGAAGCTTTTTTTTACCGGGCATGCGTTGAAAAAAGGGGCACAACTTTACTTGTTGACAGCTGTTGCTTTGTTGCTTCATAGCGAATGTAAAAAGAAAACGAATAAAAAAGAAAATTCGCAAAAAAATTCACGAATAAAAAGGAATTTATACAGTAAAATGGCACCCAAATTTTTGTAACAATACAATATGTCACTGAGGTAAATTGCTTTAAACTCTCCTATATTTCATAAGGATCAATGTTATGTGTATGTATATCAGGATTATTTATTATTTGAATTGATAAGGTACTTTAGTACTACGACCATACGATCTATTGTACTCCCCTGAAACTATATAGGTTATCCTTATAACGTGTGTTCCAAACATATCGTTTTGATTTTACTATGCTATTCGGTGTCAAAAATGACAGTTTGCCTCAGCATCTGGTATGAAATTAGTTGTTTGATTCTGTGGTGAAAAAACGCCCTACATGTTCCAAGAACGTGTTCCTATAATTCATTTTCACCGTCACAGAATCTACATGTTGAGCTGGACACAGCCGCCATTCTGAATAAATGTGTCCTGGATCTACAGTGCCCTCAAAAACCGGGTATTATTCTCAGGTTATTTCTTGATGGTCTGATACATGATACATTTATTTTATCATTAAGTTTCGATTGCTTCAAATCCACTTTGTTTGAGAAGTGTCTTTGCTTCTCTTTATCTTTCCTTAAGCTTCAATTTCCAAAAATCTGCCCCCCCCCACCCACGGTAGAGTTCTGGCGTCATCAATGGTATGGAAGTTCCCCTTCTCTTAAACTTGTTTGTCGTAAATTATCATCTAACCTGTCACACAGCAGAGGGTAACCATATTCCGTCAGAGGGCCTAACCATGTACTGTTTAATTTAGCTTCTTTGGACAGTCCCATACTAACTTCGATTTAAGAGACGAATGCTCTATTGGTTGCCTGACTGCCAGATAGTATAGCTACGTCCTGCCTTTTGTATTTCTTATCCTAGTTAAATTGAACAAAGCATACTGAATATTGCATACTGGGACCAGAAACTCCCGCTCTTGTTATAAAATCCGTGTTGCAAGGTGCTTCCCAAAATCATTCAGTCTACTGGTTCTGTGCAAAGGTCAGTTAAAGAGGGAGCTGTCATCTGATAGATTCCTTAGGCGATGAAATCCCCTAATGCATGTGCAGCGGACTTAAATCTAACCGAGAATTCAGCGCTGCTGCAGTACAGGTTCTCATTGCCCCTGTTATACTAACACACGCAAGTATCTGTATCTGGTTTAATTCCAATTGAGTGATTTCGTTCGTTCTGTTTGTCCAGGTAATTGCTTCATTGGTCTAACAATTATGGTATACATCCAGTGCATAATTTCTAGGTTGCATCCCCAGGATTTCCCTACAAGCTTTTTGCATACAATTATGGTATGGCCTCTCTTGAGATGCTTTCTAATAAGTCCTTCGTGACAATTTACTATCCAGTGTTTACCTAGATATTTGACCTCCATTTTATGTAATATTATCTCACCCAGGAGTCGAACATTCTTCCATTTAAGAAGTTTTCTTCTTGGAAATGGTACTATTGAGGTCTTGCCTGGGTTTATTCTTAGGCCCACTGTCACGCACTAAGAATTTACAGTCTAAAGACCTCTTTGAATGATGTCCCAGAAAGTCTCTTCAAATTTGCTTCTAACCACCAAAACTATAACGTCCCATATCACTAGCGGTCAATATCTGTCTGTTATTGTCATTGTCAGTAGTTTTGTAGTAGAAAGTAAATTTCTGTACTTTTACGGTATAACTCACTGTTGCTTTTCATTACAATGCTAAACAAAAAAAAGCTTGATTACACTGGACAAGTTAACATTCACGTAAACATCCCTTCTGTGTTTTTTGCAAATGAAAATTTGTTTTCATCGAAAACCTCGTGATACAACACACAGTGAGTGCGTTTTGCGATTGTAGTTATAATTCTACCTCAGAAGCTTAAACAACAGGCGATAATAACAATAAAAGCAGAACATTAAAGCATTCAAAGGGAATAATAAAAATCAGAAAAATATCTATAAAATATATACAGAAAATTACAACAGAAAATAAAGATAAATTATTGAGGGAAAGAAAACAGAGAAGGGAAAACAAAATCGAAATAAAAAAAAAAAATTATATTTGTTTATTGCACGATAATAATTAAGAAAAAAAAGACAAAAACTAGATAAATTCTGTTTGTAAAACACACATACACCCACAACACACACACATACATGCACACATAAACAGAAATTATTGCAAATTATTATTATTCCGCTGAAACATAAAATAAATGAGAGTGTGTGTGTCGTTTTTTCGTGTGGCAATGACTTTGAAAATGATAAATTGAGTTGGAAATGACATGAATTTGTAACATATTGTCGAGATTTTGAGTAGCAGCAGCAGCAATAATAATAAATTATTATTGAATTACTTACAACACCAGACAACATAAATACAACAAAAAAATTATTAAAAATTAATAAAAAAAAAATAAATAAATTTATTGAAAAAGGGTAAGTAAGCAACATTTCATTTCATTTCATTTAATAAATTGAATGCTCTCTCTTTCTCTATCTCCCCCCTACAACCACCCTTAAAATAGGCAATAAGTTTATGTTCGCGTACAAAGTAAACCTAAGGCAAATAGTAACCTAATAGCAGCTGTATGTGTGTCTCTGTAGTGGTACTGTACAGACATCAAATCTCTGGAGTCATCTACTGATGGAGTAATTTTTGTTTCGTAAATTATTTACATTTTTACCTTTGGGACATTTGAGCCTTGAAAATTGCCCATATAAACAGATGAAATCTTTAATTGATTAGAATTGTTATGAAACAATCTTGATTTTTACACAATTTATACTCACAGCTGGTGCAGTGAATGGATTTGATTTCAAACATTTTCCTCCTTTCATTTATCAATGACAGACTTCTCAAACATATGTTTACGAACAATTTAATTTGTTTATGGTTTTAAAGGCATTTAAATAAAAAAAATATCCTTGAAATAAGGGGAAAAAATATAAAAGAACTTAATTGTGTGTAGGCTACGGTTTACACCAGAAATTTATAGAAAATAATAGAGTATCGCTTGAAGTAAGTGGGAGATTATAATTATTTTTCATTGTGATAAGGTTTCTTAGCACTGCGACCATATGATCTATTGTACTGCCCTCAAACTTTCTTGGGTTTCCTTATAACGCCTCCATCAAGCCTTTTGCTCTGACAAATTTGAAGATGTTGCTCATAACTAACGAATACAATACCCTGTTCAGCAGTTGCTATGCAATTTGGTGCTTCTTCCTGGGATGCATTAATGCTTTACAGGTTTTGTTCCGAGAATTCATTCTCATCATGACAGACAACCTCTATTCTAAATATCCTGAGTCTACAGTGCCCTATCATTATGCCACATTTCTTGTGTGTCTGATGCATGACTCAGATCTCCTCTTTTGTAGTTTGCATACAATAGTTTTGATTGCGTCCTACCCTTCTGGTTTGAGAAAAGTCTTTGCCTCTACTTATTTTCCCTTTCGTTGAGTATACCTTTCCAAACTTCCATTCCCACTCCACAGAAAGGTTCCAAACTATTTAATGGCGTAGAAGCTCCCGTCTTCGCTAGCTCGTCCGCTTGCTCATAAGAGGCGAGTGATAGGCTGTAGGCCTCGCTGTCAGATAGTATAGCTAAGTCCCGTCTTGTGTACTTTTTATCCAAGTTAAATTGAGCACTTCTGTCGCTACCGCAGACTAGAAAGCTCCCTTCCTTGCTAGCTCGCCCGCTTGCTCATAAGAGCCAAGTGATAGGCTGTAGGCCTCGCTGTTAAATTGTATTCTAAGTCCCGTCTTGTGTACTTTTTATCCAAGTTGAATTGAGCACTTCTGTCGCTAGCGAAGACTAAAAAGCTCCCCTCTTTGCTAGCTCGTCCGCTTGCTCATAAGAGCCGAGTGATAAACTGTGTGCCTCGCTGTCAAATAGTATTGCAAAGTCCCGTCTTGTGTACTTTTTATCCAAGTTGAAGCAATGACTACTGTTTAGAAGATACCCTCCATTTGGCTTGAAATATTTCATTCTGAGACAAAAAACTCTTACATCTGTTCCAAAATCCGTCCTTCATCCTTCTGTAGACCATACCACAAAATAGTCCCTCTTTTAAGAGAATATGCAGCCTAGAGATTATTCAGTTTATTTTTGTTACTAAGTCTCGTTGCGAAACAGTTCCTAAAGCCTTAGAGACTATTGGTTCAACCCGGGGACAAAAAATAAGGGATCTGTCAGCCAATTGATTCCTTAGGCCACAAAATCCCCTAATAAATTCCATACTAGAATTCATCAACCACTCAATTGTGTACCAAAGCTTCCAGTGCCGCTGTAGGACAGGCTCTCATTGCCTCTGTTATACCAATTTAGCCTACAGTCTTACAAATCCAATAAAGTTGTTTTCAGATTCATTCTATCCGCTCTGACAATTGCCCCATAGTGCGCTAATTGGCCTTATAATTAGAAAGGATGTTTCTGGAACAGAGTTCCATGGAGTGACGAATATAAGTTTAGTTTGTCCCAATCTGATGGAAAAACGCATGTAAGGCGTCCTCCAAACAAAGCCTTTGATCCCAGGTGCACAGTGAAAACTGTAAAACAAATTAACAAACATACATGTTGCTAAGTCGTTTCTAATTATAAGGCCACCACTGTACATCCAAAGATGTAAGTTTAAGCTACGAAAATAGTTTATGAGACAGATGGATTAAGAATATTTTTGCTTGAGTATATTAAACCGTTTGACTATGACAGAGCAACCACTACATGTACCTGAAACCCGTATCAATCTGTAGCTCACCCTGAAGCGGAATTAAAAATTCGTTCAAAACATCGTTATCAACACGAGGCTGTATTTTTTTAAAGGGGATCTTGTAGGTGATATTTCCTTATGATAATTCGTACCACACTGTAATACTGCCAAATACAATTATTCTTCATATTTTGTTTACGTCTTTGATTAATTAATAAAAAAATATTCTGTTTGAAAATCAATGATTTGAATAAGCACTTCAAGGAATCGAAATATGGAATCAAAATGAAATTCCATTTTTTCTTTGGTTAATTTGGGCGCTGCTCTTGTAAGTTTTAATGAATATTTAGAAACATAGAAATTTTATTTACGATTCATGATCATATGAGCCTACTCATGTATAATAGGATCCAGAAAAGAGGGGTAATGTTCAAAGATATTAGAGTGTATTCCTAATGCAGGGTAAAACATTTGTAAAAAGAAAGTTCTCGAAAAAAAAAATATGGTTAAACGCTGTCGAAAAGGCTCAGAAAAAACTTCGAGGCACTGGACCATACACGAGAGGTATTTATGGGATTTACGGCGAAGTAATTATTTCTTGTGTCCAAGCCTGGAGTTTTTGATGGAATGTTTTGATGCAAAAAAAATTGACAATAACGATGAAATTATTTAACAAACATATCTGTTTTGTGGCCTCGTTAAATTTGATTATTTGGAAGCGATAAACAATTGGAAGAAATATTGGTATCGGGCCAAAACAGATGATGCTGTAAAATAAAACGATTTTTTACTCCAAAGCCAATATGTCTTTAAAAAAGTTACAGATTAACTGACACACTCTTGTATCAAATATGTTCTTCATATGTTCGTTACACGCTGAGGAAAGAACGAGAGGAATAATATAAATAATAAAAATAAATATATATATAAATAATAATAAATAATAAAAATGTTTCCTAAAGTCTATGAACTGAAATGAAAAAAAAAAATGTTGGAAATGAAGTATTAAAATTTAATCTCTTTAGCCAACGTAAAGCAAAATTAAAAAGAGAGGGTACTTTAACACATACGAGTATTGTGTTAAGGGAGCCCTTTTCATTTTATTAGCAGTAACTGCATGCAACAAATATTTTTTAAATTTTAATTTTACCAACAAATTTCGTTTACGATATTAAACGGGGTGGCATATTTCATGAAAAACTATAAATCACCAAGGAGAACGAAAAAAGTATTCGAATGTTTGTAAACTAAACACATTAAAGAAAGCAACCAGTGGCATTGGCTTTTGGCCATATTTTGTTATACAATTTTAAAATTTTTGGTCTTCTCACGAAGCCATATGGTAATCAAATCAAACCACGTTTGCAATGTGTTTTCGAGTAGGGAAAAAGGAGTATCGTTTAAACAACCGTTTGTTTTTTTATTACATGCATACGTACATACTTGGTCACTACAACCATACAATCAGGTTTACGACCTAGCTGCTCACATCACTTAGGTTGTGTGTGTTAATTTTTAGACGTGAATGGCGGTACCTGCGGTTTAAAGTCGACTCTGAACTACGGATTTTTGAAAAACTTTTCATGGCAATTTTTTTTACCCTCAGAGTTTTTGCTAGAAATCTGCTGAAAGGAAGTCGCCGAAGCAATATTTTTTCATATTTCGATGTGGCGTAACAGCCCAAAGTCTCTGCTGGTAACTCAGAAATGCAAGATAAGTTTGGGAACACTGGAGTTCTCTGTGCTCATGACAAAGACTTAGATGCAGTAGGTTTGGTTGTAAGTGTCTTCGTGATACAACTCTTTTGAGATGGTGGTATCACAATAATTTCGCATATGTATTCTTTTCGAATCTAAGATTATCGCTAAACAATGTAATTCTTGGAATTGTATTTAGGTTGAAATAATTTCCATGAGGACAACTCAATGGCAAAATATATTAGAAGGCCAAGTGTCTCTAATGGAAATGTATTCAACGGGTACTTTCATTTGGCTTTCTAAGCATAGGCACAATGAAGGTAGCAACATTATTGCTACAACAAAAAATTCGAAACAATTCAGGAAAAAGTTTGATTTCTTCTACGTCATAT
This sequence comes from Sarcophaga carnaria, assembly GCA_958299815.1. Classification (NCBI taxonomy): domain Eukaryota; kingdom Metazoa; phylum Arthropoda; class Insecta; order Diptera; family Sarcophagidae; genus Sarcophaga; species Sarcophaga carnaria. The sequence continues at coordinate 22,765,136 of OY283152.1, forward strand.
AGACTTACACGCCTATCCTTCAGAAAATGGAGGATGAGAAGGCTGCGATTAGCCTGAAATTTAGAGAAAAATTCCATTCCTGCCTAATTCTACCTGGGTAGAAGAGAAGACCTTGTAGATCGCCTGGTTAAGGAAGCTGACCTGACGTTTAATAGACTGCCTTGCATAATTTTTGCATACATTTCTTAGCGGACGGAAAGTCTTTTAATGCGTCACCTCGAACTTGCAAGAGAATACTGTGAACCTTATTGCTGACATCCTTAAAGGATCTGCTTGAGTTTTGGGTAAACATAACCTAAGTCGCTGATGTGATTCTATTACCTTACAAGTACTATTTGACAAACTGTCTAATGAATATTTGTCAACAGAAATGCTAGGCACTCAGTATCATTAGAGATAATATTGTCGTTACGTTCGGCGAAGACTCGAGTATGAGTCAACTAAAGTTAAGTAATGTTTCCCATCATTGTATCGCCGTTGTCTAGAAGGCTTATTAGTCGTAAGGCCACGGTTCAATTCCCAGGTTAGACATCTCCAACAAAACGAAATAAGAAAAGTATTCTTCAGCGACTTCCTCTCAGCAGATTTCTGGCAAAGAACTCTGCGAGTAAAATAGAATTGCCATGAAAAATTTCTCAAAAATCTGTCATTCGCAGTCGACTTTAAACTTTTGTGGTGGGAGAAACTAAGCCGTAGTCATAGCTGCCAGATGAATGAGGCACCAAATCATCAAATATTTGAGAAAAAATCGTCAAAATCGTCAAAGACGTTTATTGAAATCGTTAAAAAATCGTCAGAAAAAATAAATAAATTAAAAGTTTTTAAAAACCAAAATTATTTCTATTTTAGTAAAATATATAAAGTCAATGTATGTACATATCTGAGTTCAAAAACAAAACATTTAAAAAAAATTTTTCAGGTAAAAATTGTTTAAGATTTAAACATTCTATTCCAGTGTTGTTTATTGACACATAAGGCCAGCAATAATATTGTATCATCTTAATCTATGGGTGGTGTAAATGTTAGGGAGTCAGAAGCTCTTGACTTTCTAAGCATGAAAATTCAGTGCAATGTTGGCTGCAACCGACACATTTTTCATTTCCTTCACTTCTTTCTTAAGATTTTATTTATACTATTTATGAGGTTGGTGCCTCAATGTCTATTTTGAGGTTTCTCGACCGTATACAGGAGAGGCCGTAGTAGCTCGTTAATGACGGTAATGAATCCAACTCCATTAAATCATTGGTGCATCGTTGCAATGTGGTTTGTGTTTCACTGTTCTACCACTACTACAAAAGGATTTTGCTCGAACGAAATAAGGGGACTTGTCCCCGAAAACCGTATATTCCTGCGTATCGCTCGTTTTTCTCGGCCAGGACATCTGTATGTGGTCGATTGGCCAGTGGATCGCACACTGCATTACAGAAAAAGTACGTTTTTTAGTCGGTCTATTCGTATGTGGAACTCAATTCCTGCAGAGGTCTTTCCTGTTACTTATGGTATAAAAATATACAAGCCTAGTGTCCATAAACGCTGTTCTCTCTTTCCTTCTTCCCATAACACATTTTCATAGTTCTAAACACAATGTCATCCATCCCCTGAGTGTTAGTCGTACGGACAAAAATAACGGCGCTTGCCTTTGTTCTTCCGATGGTAATATTAGAAACTATACTCAAATTTTTAAAATTGTCTGCAACCACAAGTGATAAATTATTCTCAACTACGAGGTTATTTAGGAGTTGTAATTTTTTGGCTTTAAAGGGATAAAAAGGAATAAAATAGAGAAAAATCATCACAGGTATTAAAAAGTAACTTAAACTTGTACTAAGTGACTTAAAGTGGCTTTTAATGTACTAAAGTTAGGAATATGACGTCAATTTTTAATTTCTAAAAATCGTCAAAATAAGGGCATAAATCGTCAAATCGTGAATACGATATTTTTGGAGCTCAAAATCGTCAAAATGACGATAAATCGTCAAATCTGGCAGCTATGGCCGTAGTACTGACTAAAGGTGAAACGTGTATTCCGGTTAATCCTGACACTAGCTGATAGAATGGACGTAATGCTACTGTAGGAGGAAAACTGGGACACAGTGGAAAAGTCCATTAAAGCTGTCGACAGTAAAACAGCTTGTATGAGAAATAGTGAATAATGGCAACTAAGATGTTGAATGTTGAACACATTGATGTATTTTCCGTGCAAAATGGCGCCAGAGATGGAGGTGATTTGACTCACTAAGAACTGTTTGCAAACACCTCTTAATTAGAAACAAATTAAATTTAGAATATACTTCACGTAATTTTAAAAGGATACGCTCTGAAGCAACCATAATTTAATTTTTTTTTGGATTTAAATTTGAAATAAATTTGATTTAAATTCCATGGCATTTAAAGAACACTTTTAACTTAATTTTCTTCTCTTATTGTTTACCTCTAATGAAATAATGGTAAACCCTCTCAAGGATATAAATAACCGTATTTCATTGTGTTGGTTTTTTAATGGATTCTTAATCCATACAAATACAAACCATTTTTTATGTTTAAGACAATCAAATCATACTATGTGGCTATGCATGTATGTGTAGACATTCTAATATTGTTTTCAACTGCTGCCTGTGTTTTCCACAGGTTGTTCTTCAAGTGTAAATTTTATACGAGAATATGAATTTGCAAATAATGTCGGTCCTTGAGTTGTTTATTTAACACTTGTTGTTCGACATGAAACAGCGAAATAAATTCCACTGACAACGCAACGCATATCGGGGGATTATTTTGTCTGTTTGCTCTTGTGATGTGGCCTACACTCCTTAGTTTTTTTGTTTTTTATTTGTTGCCATGCTTTTGGTTTGGAAATGAAGAAGCATGATTTGGATGGAGGAGGAGAAGGGTGTCAGTCAGTCAGCGGTTAGCAATATGAAATCGAAAGGATAATGAAACCATAAATATATCTGTACGCGTATCCTTAGAATTCTACTGGCCTCTGGCCATAAATATTTTTATTTATTTATTTACTTGCTTAGCGTATAACATTCTTTTTTCTTTTATTAGTTTGTTTTTCTTGTTGTGTTTTCTTTCCTTTTATTTATTCTTAAAATGTTACGCATAATACCTTACTCGTAGAATTAATATTTAAAAAATTTATTCTTGAATATAATTTTTTAAAAAATTTTTCTTACAAATTTTCCATTTTCTTTAAACCGAAATTTGCATGGAAAATTTGTTGCATTTCGTTGTTTTAAAACATTTCTAATACAGAATAAACACGCCATTATAATGGAAAATAATGTTTTTCTTTCATTCATTTTTTTTGCATATTTTTCTATTTTTAAGTCTTTAAAAGACACTCCATGCCCCCCTACTCGCATATTACTTATGGTAGTGATGGTAACCCCTTTGCTACGGATTTAATTACTTGTGAAATTTTAAAAACAAGCGCGCGGAAAAAGTTCGCTGAAGAAAGAAAATTAATTCAAACGATGGAAGTAAGGAAAATAAAGTGAAGAAAAGAGCAATTTTTGCATAAAATATGGTCATTACAATTTAGTCATGATTACGACCTGGTTTCTCACACCACTTATTTTGTGTACGTTAATTTTTATACATGAGTGGTGGGACCTACAGTTCAAAGTCGTCTCCGAACGACAGATTCTTGAGAAACTTTGCAAGGCAATTTTATTTTCCCTCTGAGTTTTTGCCAGAAATCTGCTGAGAGGAAGTCGCCGAAGGTATATTTTATCATATTTCGTTTAGTTGAAGATGTCTGACCTGGGGTTTGAACCGATGCCTCACGTCTAATAAGCCAGCACACTACCTACTAGACCACGGCGACTTTAATTTTACCATAACACTGCATATTTATTAACAAACTTTTGGTTTTTCTAGCCAAGTATGTGATTGATGTACTTAAACAGGTCCCACCACTCCATATTTGTTGAGTTGTTCTGTGGGATATCACTGTGAAAAACTTTGCTCATTGAGTTCTACTTTCTCCTAAAAGGTGACGGTCTTGCCAGATGTTTGTTGTCCCTGTTACTCTCCTTCTGAAGGTTTTGAAGTCTTCAGCTTCTCTTAATTATTTAAAATTCGAAAAATTGCTTGTCTTCAGCTACACTCTCGCCTGAGGTGTTCATGCTTGTATCATGCTCTTTAACCACTACTTTCCTACTAAAAAAGTGGAGAAAAAACTTTGACCTTTCATTCAAACCAAACAGTTCTACTATATTATTGCATTGTGTTCTATATTAAGCAGTCCTATACTTTATTTTCCTTAGTTTTCTTAACTTACTGAATTGTTGATTACAACCCTTTAGTCAGGATTACAACTTAGCTTCTCACATCACTCATGTTTTGTATGTTATATTTTATCCATGAGTGACGGAACCAGTAGTTTAATATCGACTCCGAATGACAGATTTTTGAGAAACATTTCAAGACAATTTTATTTTTCTCTCAGAGCTTTTCCCAGAAGATTGCTGATAGAAAGTTCCCGAAAGAAATGTGTTTTCTTTTTGTTAGAACCAAGGGCTCTCTTCTAATAAGCCAAGACACTGCTTACTAGAGAACGGTTTGTTAAATATAATGCTGGGGATATGATATTATGCTTGAAATACAAAATCATTTAATTAACCTCCTCTGGCATGGTTACAGAAGTCAATTCTTGAAATAGTTTTCGAACACTTTTTCATATAATTCGGATCGTTTTTCAACAATAACTTGACGAAAGAGATTATTATCATAGGCATGGTTTTTAAAATACCTCCACAAAAAGAAAACTACGATCTGCTTCAAATCACATTGTTTTTGGAAACTAATCATGAAATAAAACCAAAATTTGTTGTGCCATGAAGCACCTGGAACTATATTGTTGAAAATATCATCCAGTTTATAACCTACAATTGCTCCGTTTTAATTTACGTCAAAGGTTCTTTTAGGGTTTTACTTACTTAATTGGTCATTATAATCCTTTAGTCAGTATTACATCCTAGCTGCTCACACCACCCATGTTGTGTATGTTAATTTTATCCATGTGCCGCAGAACCTATAGATTAACGTCAACTCCGAACGACAGATTGGAGAAACTATTCAAAGCTACTTTATTTACTCTCAGAGTTTTTGAGAGAAGACTGCTGGAAGAAAGTCGTCGATACAAATATGTGTTCATATTGCGTTTTGTTCGAGTTGACTGAGCTAGCGATTGAACCACAGACACGCGTCTAATTGGCTAAGACAGGATCATTTTCTAAAACATGACTCATCATCAGTATAAGGCCGGTGGATAATAATGAATGTAGGGCATATGGTGAGGACATTGAACTCTTTTTATGCCTTTGCTCAACTTTTTTAAGCTTGAGATTCTAAAATTTCAGGAAGATACAATACCAGACACGATACTGGATCTCACAGGAGTGGACTGGAAAAAGCTTAGCATGTTTGTACAATGCATAGCCTTCCTGTAAAAAATATTGTAGTTATACCTTAATAGACAACGCATTGCTAGCTTAGATGTATGCAGATAGGCAATATACTTAAGTACTTACAATATAAATAAGCATTCATTGGTTGAATTGCCCAATAAATCTTGTTTTTGGTTTTCTTTTCGTCAACATGATGTTGATGACGACGAATGTCTACCACATTATCTGACTTGTAGGTAGTACCGTGTTATTGGTTTAACCACTTAACTGGCGCCTACTTTTGTCCTCTATTTAATCCCAATGTATGCATAATAATAGTGGGCAAAAATATGTTTCCACTCTCTTAAAAATCAATCGATTTTTATGATGAAACATTAGACAGACTGAAGTCTTCCTTACGTTACTCACACTTATTTCCTATTCGACTGCCTGTAATTGTTTATCTTTTTCAATAAATAATAAACTGTGGTTCTCTCGCTTTCGAATTCATGGTATCCGCTCTCTTATCACAAATCTTATTATATCGTCACTATGAAGATATATTTAAACACCTAAACGTGTGAAGGATGTGAGAGATGATGAAAATTTATTATCATTTACACTTAAATGATGATAAAAACTGTTGCAGATTAACACGTTTCTTCGTCTCATTTCGTTTCCTTAGTGTCCTTATAAGTAAACATGTGAGTGGTTGGTTCACATTTTTCAACAGCAAGCTTAGAGGAAAAGAAAAAATATCCTGTGTATGTGTTGTCAGACAGTTGCCGCATAAGAGAGTCTCCAATAAAATAAATAAAACGATTTTTTTTCTAAAATGAAACGCTAACGCACTGTCACATGCACAAGTTTACTAATGATAGCCTGTGGATTGGAGGAATGGTTCCTAATAGGTGCATTTAATGGTGCATTTAAATGTTTTTATGAAGCGAGGTTGTTTAAATAAATACATACATATGTACATACGAGAACATAAGTGGTCATTACAACCCTTTAGTCAGGATTACGGCCTAGTTTCTCACACCACTTACGTTGTGTGCTAATTTTGTAAATAAGTGGCGGGACCTACAGTTTGAAGTCGCCTCCGAACGTCAGATTTTTGAGAAACTTTTCATTGCAATTTTTGTTTATTTTCAGTGTTTTTGACCGAAATGTACTGGGAGGATGTCGCCAAAAAAATATTTTTCGTATTTCATTTTGTTGGAGATGTCTGACCAGAGATTAGAACCATGGCCTCATGCCTAATAAGCCAACGAATTACATAGTAGACTACGACGGTTACATGATGGGAAACATTACTCAATTATAGTGGAATTGGTCTTCCCTTACCTATACTCGAGTCTTCGCTGAAGACAAAGACAACATTATGCCTGATGATACAGTCGGCAATCCTAGCATTTCTGTAGACCGATATTCATTAGACAATTCGTCAAATGGTATATGTAGGATAATAGAATCACATCTCGAGATTAATATATCAATACAGTGCCATGCCTATGTCATTGTCAGTCTCACTCAGCTCCAATTGATTTTGCTGAGCGCTTGCTATTGTAAAACGCTTGAGACGCTGATAGTAGAATTATCCCTAGATTAGCCTCTTTTGTAAATTTCAACGTTTCCCATATTAAAAAATAGGCTTGTTTTTTATCTTTATACCGGTTAGAGACAAAGGATTTCTTATCTAATACTAATGAAATTTCCTTAAAGTATCCTTTCCAAAGCGACATAACCTCCCTTGGCAGTATCATTCAAAATTTGTAGACACTCCTTGGCTAGCGAAGTGCCTACTGCAAAGTAGTCATTATTGGTACAATAGCGGGAATTGTCCTTTTTTAGAACTAAAAGTACACAAATGCATAATTATACTTTAACATATACATACATATGTACCAATAAATATGTACATACGTCCCCATACACAAGTTAATAATAATAATGTTGTGTTGTCTTGTGTGTGTGTGTGTTTTTGTCTACTAATGATACATTTTTCTAACTGGCATTTTCATTTGTTTATCATTGAAGTTGACAGTTTATTAACCCATTGTGAGCACAGTGAAAGGGAGAGAGAGAGAGAGACTAATGCATATCTTTTCAATGGTTAATTACAGTGTTTCTTTCTTTGGAAACGTTACAATACAATGATAGAATTGCAAAAAAGAATTGAAAATAATTGCAATTATTGTTGAATGGAAACAATTGCAAATGGTTTTGAAAGAAAAAAGAAATAAATTTTAATGGAAGGGAATTAAAATAAAAGGAAATGGTAGAGAAGAGAATTAAAATTTAGTTTTATAAATATCGTAATATGGGATGGCAGTTATTTTATAACAACATTGCAGAGATCTAAGTCTGCAGGAAGTAAATTTAGGCCACAGCTCCTGCAGAAGTTATTCGATTGAATGACAAATCTCGCTACATGTCTTGCAATGTGGAATAAGCTAATGGGATTAAAAATACTGCAACGGATGGCCATATGTGTTCACTTTTTCACAAAACCGTGCAGTAGAGTCTAGTTATACTTTTTGAGCCCTCATATTGCCAACTGACTTTAATTATGGCAATCGGCAAATCTATGCATGTCCTGTTACATTTTAGAAGTTGTGAACTCTAGACAATTCATCTTCCTACACATTGAAATCCTTTGTAGCAATTGAAGACATAAATTTGATTTTCATAGATTCCATAAGGTGATATGGCTAGCAAATGGTTGCAAAGGGGTTTCAGCCGGCTACACTAATAGCATCGTTCAGGACAAAATCGCATAGGAAGGATATAAGTGCGGATTAATATATTCCTGACTTCCTAAAATAAAAATATGTTAAAAAAGATTTGTCGAGCTTTCATATATAGAAATATAACTTATTTTTGTGAAGCTACATACATACATAAATAATTGGTCATTACAACCCTTCAGCCAGGATTACGACCTAGCTTCCCACACCACTTATGTTGTGTGTGTTAATTTTTATACATGAGTGGTGGGACCTACAGCTTAAAGTCAACTCCGAACGGACAATTTTTGGAGAAACTTTACATGGCAATTTGAAGTCGCCGTAGTCTAGTAGGTAGTGTGTTGGCTTATTAGATGCAAAGCCAGGGTTCGAGCCCCAGGCCAGACATCAAACAAAATACAAAAAGTATTTCTTCGGCGACTTTCTCTCAGCAGATTTCTTGCAAAAACTCTGAGTGTACATAAAATTGCCATGAAAAAGTTTCTCAAAAAATCTGTCGTTCGGAGTTACGTCCTCTAACCTAACCTAACCTAACTTATATGGCATTTTTATTTTCCCTCTGACTTTTTGCCAGAAATCTGCTGAGAGGAAGACGCCGAAGGAATATTTTTTCTTATTTAATTTTATTGGATATGTCTGACCAACGTAGGGTACCAATACACCACTTACTAGACCACGACAACTTGTTGAAGCTACGTCTGTCAAATTAGTTTATTTAGTCTCTTTTACCAAATCACCGATGATCACAGAAAAGGATGTGTGTTCTTTGAATGGGTTCTGAAGCAGTTGACCCTAACTATTGTCGAATAATCATCTTTACTGATGAGGCTCATTTCTAGATGAACAGACAAAATTGTCCAATTTGGGACAACACCAATACACATTACATGCAAGAGCGTCTAATGTATCTTGAAAAAGTCACTGTCAGCGGTTCATATTTCTTTGAGAACGACGGTGGTGCCTCACTAACGATAGGTACTATAAGTTAATTTTTACCAATTTTTTTTTTGGTTTGAATTGGATGATCTTGACATCAACGGCATGTGATTTCAGTGATGATTTAATCCTTCGAGTCAAATCTCTTTCCATAGAGCCATTTATTGGAAATAAGAAGTAGCCACACGGGACATAACGCTTAGAACAGGTCATCTAAAGGCGCAATTCATTGCCGAATTCATGATTTTTACAATCGAACCGTTTTTTTTTCAAAATTTAAGACATTGACATAAATTCGACAGATTGTTTTATCCTTTTAAGAAGGAAAATATGAAATTTACTGTGTATATCTCAAAGACTTGGTAAACACATATAGAGAGGAAAGCTGCCTCCCTAGGGGAGTTTGGAAAGACATAACCGGGGGCAATTGTCTATGGCCCTAGTCCCTACTGATACGTAACAAGAACTAATATGAACCAAAGAAAGGTCCGCAAGGGGTTGTTATCCACCTCAAAGACCATGCAACGGCAGGTTTCTACTTTGGCCGATGAGTCGCCACCCTCAGCACCCACCTCACCCACGGGCAGTTTAAAGTCGAATACATTGTCCATGTCATCGTGTAATACGATACCTATTGCACGTTCCGATAAACATGTGGTTTTGGCCATGAACACCACCAGAGCCAAGGCTTCATCGCTGAATGCTAAATTGGATCACACTAAAATCTATATGGCTTTGTATAGAACGGTAAGACGTAACCTGAGGTAATTGTCTATGGCACTAGTCCCTAGTGATACGTAACAAGAACTAATATGAACCAAAGAAAGGTCCCCAGGGGGTTATTGATTTACAAAACTATCTCGTACCTCTTTGGAATCCCTTCTGTCCTAGTAACCCAATGTTGCAGTGGATCTATGTTTCATCCAGGGTTACGAAACGACATAAAAACTTGTCCGTATTGTTGTCGAATAACGCCAAAAACTACTGCAAATTAGTTACACGATTGCGTTTGTGGTCGATTTTGTGTCTAACAAGCGGATGATTTCCTGATACCCAAGATATCTTTCAACATTTGGACATCAGAGAGATGTGAAATATCATGTCGTGAATTCTTTCAATTGTTAAAGATGTTGAGACCTTAACCGTTCTCGTATCTGTCTTGAGGAAACAAAAATGAATAATTTACCTTTACTTGACTTTGTTGCCTTCATGCCATCCAGAGGATTAGTTCGTTAGTTTGTAAACATAGACTTTTGTTGTAAACATAGACTTCCATTGTATTCATCTTACCCTTGCTTACCTTTATGGGTTAAACACTCTTAATGACATGCACAATTAACCTCACTTTGAACGTTGTTGAACGTTTAGTTTAAACATTTTTCTCTTTTCTTTTCTTTTAAAGAGTAAGTGAATGTATTTGAAGGCCAAAAAAATTAGAAAAAAACAAAAACTTTTGTTTGTTCAAATGATACTCTCGGCATGCCAGCACTGAAAGAAGACGAAAAGAACGAAAATGATGAAGAACACTACTGTACACTGAGTGATGAGTGAAAATGAATCTGAAACGGACTACTTTTCTTTTAATAGAAGGCCAGATTGTTTGTGTACAAAGTTCATAAAAATGTCATGTAAACAGCTTGTAACCTTCAACTTGATTTCATCGCATCAGATTTACTTGTTTTCGTTGTAACCGAATTGTTTGCGTTTGACATTTGACCACTGAAATGCAAGCCTTAGGGTTTAAATACAGATTTTTTTGTAATTAAAAGATCAATCTGAACTGGTGATGATGATGAGTGTTAATGATTTGTTTTTATTGTAGCAGGTCTTTTTTAATTAAATTTTTAACTGCAGAATAAATATGATGAACTGTTGTTTTAAGGTTAAAATTTCAATGTTGTATACGTTGTTAAACAATTAATTTGCCATTAATGATGGCGGTTGTAATAGTTTCATGACTTCTTTATGTCGTTTTTTATTCTTTAATTAATTTTTAATTATATTTAGTGTGTACGAGTACATATATATATAAACTTTTTGCTGTTTTTCATTTACGTTTCGATGAAAGTTTTATTATTATTGTGTCATAAATTGTTCTGTGTTGTCAGTTGGTATACATACTTACATACCCTCCCCAGTATGATAAACGCTGGCTCGTAAATCATAGTTACACGGCCTCCGCCCCTAAGGAATATTGAACTGTTGCTCTATGAAATGTATTTTCTCTTGTTTTTTAGTTTCTACACAAACAGAAAGAGAGACAAGCATTTAATCAAATATTTTTACTTTTTCCCAACACAGGTGTAAGTCATAATGGCACGTGCTGTCAATAAACATCATCACATCATAATAAATAAAAACACATTTTTTTCTTCTCTCTCTTGACAACATTGTTGCTGCTGCTATTGCTGCTGCTGTTGTTTTTATCATTAATCTTTAGAAATATTTATGAATTATTTGTTGTTGTTATTGTTGTTGTTTGCAAATTTATTTAGAAACATTTCATGTTCGTCTGTCAATACTCCAATCAGTTGTATGATTGGAGTACAGAAATTCTTTGCAATTGTTTTTGTATTTGACTAATGATGTTGGACAATTTTTTTTTTATTTGTTTTTATTTCACAAAAAACCATAAACATTCATAGCCTAGGTTAGACATAGCCTAGGTTGGAAGATGTTTTCACAGTTGGTTTCGTATGACAATCCTCATAGCCATGCCAATTTTAATAGTTGCCGTAGTCTACTAGATAAAATTGTAATTTCTTTTGCAAATATTCATGAAGTCGGCAATGAATTGCGCCTTTAGACGACCTGTTCTAAGCGTTAAGCCCCGTGTGGCTATTCTTATTTCCAATAAATGGCTCGAAGGAAAGAGATTTGACTCCAAGAATTAAACCATCATTCAAATCACATGCCATTTATGTCAAGATCATTCAATTCAAACCAAAAAAAAAAAAGTTTGTAAAAATCGCCCTATAGTACCTGCCGTTGGTAAGGCACCACCGACGTTATCAAAGATATATGAACCGCTGACAGTGACTTTTTCAGCATACATTAGACACTCTTGCATGTCATGTGTATTGGGGTTGTTCCAAATTCGACAATTTTGTCTGTTCAAGCACCCATTATTCATTCAGAAATGGACCTCATCGGTGAAGATGATTATTCGAGGAAAGTTTGGGTCAACTGCTTCAGAACTCATTCAAAGAACAAACATCCTTTTCTGTGATGGTCCATGGTGATTTGGTAAAAGAAACTAAATAAACTAATTTGACAGACGTAGCTTCAACAAGTCGGCGTAGTCTAGTAGTCTAGTAGTCTCCAACAAAATGAAATACGTAAAAAATATACCTTCGGCGTCTTCCTCACAGATTTCTGGCAAAAACTCTGAAAGTAAAATAAAATTGTATTGAAAATGTTCTTAAAAACCTGTCTTTCGTAATAAAATTTAAACTGTAGGTCCCACCATTCATGTATAAAATTAACACACACAACATAAGTGGTGTGAGAAACTAGGTTGTAATCCTGACTGAAGGGTTGTAATGACCAATTGTGTATGTATGTATGTCCATGCCAATATACATATATATGTACACGCTAATTTTATTTGAGCAAAATAGACGACTTTGGAGTATTTCCGCAGAAATGGCTCCAAAAGAAAACAAGAGACACCCACCTCCCAATACTTTCCTATAGTTAAGCGCTGATTAAAGCCCTCAATCTAGAACGGCCATTCCGAAATAGTTATCATCACGAAACTTTAGATGAACTAATAAAGTCATCTCATAACAATAATCACCACCATTTCATGAAAATTCCTACGAAGGAATCTTTTCCTATTTCTCGATAATACAGGACATTGACAGATTAAGTGAAAAGCCTTTATATGGAAGACTCTTGTGTTAAACAGGCGTTACACAACGACTGGAAATTACTTCAAACTACAATACATTGATCGCGTGTGAAAATACGGGCGAACTTCGTGTGATCTATTATGTCATGGTATTTAAAATCTCTGCAATCAGCTGTACATAATGTATTTCATTTACTCTTCGTGTTCTTTGCCAGAAATCTGCTGAGAGGAAGTTGCCGAAGAAATATTTTTTCAAAAGTCTTTATTGGGGCTTGAACCGCGGCCTCATGTCTAATAGGCCAACACATTACCTACTAAACTACGGCGGCTACAAAAACTGTTCGCTGGTTATTCAGCCCTGAGTACAATTTCTGCAACAATACTATACCCAATCAAAGTTATGGTGTGATATGCACCTACTACCGTACTCTTCGACAGCTTCCTTCAAAAAATGGCTTCATTTCACTCTTGATGGTTATTTTTAATTTTCGCTTTAATTGAAACGAAGCAGCGAAGTAAAAAGATGAGATGGAAATATGCCTTGTAATGTCATATAGTCCTTAAATAAAAGAAAAAGGTGTCCTAACCTATTGTAGCTGAAGATAAAAATGGAAAATTTCTAATCTGAATTTGACCAAATGAGGCTAATACTATATTCAGATATGCACTTTTATTAAGGCAATATTCGGTTTATTGAGAACAATATTTTAAGTGTTCAGACATAATAGTATACACAGTCCACCTGCTTATTCAGTATTCATTTGACAGCTGGTAAAGAAAACAGCTGGTTGTTTCAACAACATTTTTGTTTTTTTGTCGTTGTCAAATATCAACAGAAAGTGTTCGGATAATTGTAATATGCGCACTGAACATACTTAGGACACTTCTGTATTTTAAGTTTTACTCAATATTATAACAATTTGCGTATTTATTGCGCAATAATTAATTGACATTTTAAATGAAATATTGAGCTCAATAATGGCGTTTATTGCGATTTACGCAATAAAGGTACATATCTGAACACCGTATAAACAAGTAATTCCTGTAATACCAATAAATCAAGCCTTCGTAAATCCATACTGTTTATCGCTGAGTACTTACACAAGCCTTTAAAAGGATTAAAATCTTGAACATTTTTTAATAAATGTTTTCCCCACCAAACAATTTTATGTGTTCGTGAAGAAGTAGTTTCCGTTTGAGATTTTAATTGTCACAAATCCTGTAATCCTTTAATCTTTTAATAATGAAAAATTATTTTTTTTCGCTAAAATCAAGCGTATCACATCAACTTTTCCATTTCAATTCCACTATAAGGGAACAGGCATAATTAAAAAAAACGAAATTCCCTTTGAACAATGAATAGCAACAACTCAGCAAAAATAGCAACAACATTCTAAAATTAACAAATGAAAGGGGAGAGAGAGAGCACTTTACTGCTTTTAGGATCAATAAAAGGAAATATGAAAACCATTTTAGCACAAGAACAAAGGATGTGGGTTTAACGAAAAATTTTCAATCTGTGCAACAAAAGCCCCCCAAAATACCAGCATTTACGCTTAGCCTGGCTGGCTGGCTGGCTGGTACACATATGAACGAATGAATGAACATTTAAAATTTCAAAGTGAATGAATGGCGTTCGCAAATATTTACCACTACAGCACGATTTTTTTGTTATGAAAAGGATGGTAGAGTGTAGTTACAGTGGGCCAAGGGTGTCTTTTCCAATCTTAAATCATAAATTTTATTATACAACATAACTGTGTCTTGACTTAGTGTAGACTTGAATCTATTTTTTGTATCAAGTCTAGTTACACACCCTTTTTTGGAATCCACAATTCATTTTTCTCATTTTATTTGCTTTTCCTTTATTACAGTTTCATTAATTCGCTCAGAACCTATTGTAATTCGTCGCCATGGATATTGTTATACGCGAAGAAGACATTTCCCTGGCCCAGGTTGGCATATACGCCTCACTTTCCTTTCTAGTGGTTTCTGTGGTGGGTTTGGGATTTTATGCCACTTGTTCGCGTCGTTATCGTTTAAATTGGTTCGAAAAGAATCTCTTGGAATCGGCCAACAACAAGGATGAAGAAGCTGAGTGCCGAGATGCTTTAGTGGCTACAGCTTCTGGCTACAATGTGGACAATATAAGCGAATGCTCTCGCTCTATAGGTAAAGGTAATGCCACGCCCACCTCTATTAATACAGAAGACCCTGCCTTCTGGGTACCACCGCCCTCCACCTCAAAGACCATACAGCAGCAGGTTTCTACTTCGGCCGATGAGTCGCCACCCTCTACACCCACTTCACCCACGGGCAGTTTAAAATCGAACACATTGTCCATGTCGTCGTGTAACTCGGTACCAATTGCGCGTTCCGATAAACATGTGGTTTTGGCCATGAACCCCACCAGACCCAAGGTTTCATCGATGAATGCTAAATTGGATCACACTAAAATCGATATGGCTTTGTATAGAACGGTAAGCCTACGGTTTAAGAGCAATACAAGTAATGTTTCATGGCATTCTCGCTCTCTCTTTTTAGAATTCCTTACAAAAAGGCTCAAATCAAAATGAGGACCTAAAAGGCAGCATTCATGTCAGTATTGTTTATGATCCTCATGCTGGCATCTTATCGGTTCTGTTGATTGAGGTAAGTTTGAACTTGGATTTGATGTTTTTTTTATTAGTTGTGGAATATTATTTTCTTTCCAGGCACAAAATCTCCAACCCCGTGGTTTTAGTGGCACTGCAGATCCCTATGCTAAGATTCGTTTATTGCCTGAAAAGAAAAATTTCTGGCAAACTCGTATACACAAGAAGACATTAAATCCAGGTTCGTATGCATTACAACCAGTTCATCAAACATACTCCAGTTAAACACAAATTAAAGTTAAACATACTCTTTGGGACGGAAGGGTATTTATTATTCGAGAATTCTTTCTAGATATTTCGATTCAAAACCCAAATCTCTTCGCATTATATTTATCCAGCAAAAGCTAAGATTGTCTCAAATCGGTCTGAATCTGAGAATCCATTTTTTTGATACTAAGACTTTTGATGTAGGGTTTAACGAGCGCTTTTGATTTGGATCCCAAGGGTCAACTCAGACTCTTTACTCTGCTCTGACTGACCTTTAAACTAAAAAATCCAAAAAATTTTTGATTTCATTTCAGTTTTTGATGAAGATTTCGTTTTTGAAGAAAGTCCCAATGCGATCGAAAAACGTACCATTGAAATATTACTCTACGATTTTGATGCCTATTCACGGCATGTATGTATAGGGGGCGCTCAAATACCTTTAGCCAATTTGGATTTGACTAAGAAAGAGAAATTTTGGACTCCCTTGGGCTCATGTGCTGAGCAGGTAAGCCTAAACATTAGACTTGAAATCATAGAAAATTTAAAACAAAATTTCTATGCTCTAGGATATGAAAGTGGACCTGGGTGATGTAATGATTACTTTGGCCTACCTACCCTCGGCTGAACGTTTAACGGTGGTGGTAATAAAGGCTAGAAATTTAAGAATTGTTGATGATTCACGTAACTCATCGGATCCCTATATTAAGGTGACTTTAATGCTGTCGGGAAAGAAGAATAAAAAACGTAAAACAGCCGTAGTGCGTAACAACATTAATCCCGTATACAATGAGGCTTTGACGTTTGATGTGAATAAAGAGGCTTTAAAGAATGCCACCATAGAACTGCAAGTAGTACATGATGGCCTATTGGGTAGGTTTAATGGTAAAAAAATAAGGGTGTTTTAAGTAAAAAAAATTCTTGTTTTCCTAGGTTCAAATGAAATTTTGGGCAGAGCTCTAATTGGTTCTGGTCCCGATGTACGTCCTGATGAAAAAATCTTTTTCGAGGAAATGTTCCGTTCCAAAAATGCCACCGCACAATGGGTACCCCTACAGGATGTCAATCATGGTCGTAATAATAGTGGTAATTAAAAAGGGGTAGCTCTTAACAATATTATAGAGGTGGATGTCTGTACTAGAAAAAAAGGTTTCTACACTAACTAAAAGGAAATAACAGAGAATTCGAAAATCTATACACTTTTTGTACGAAAAAAACTTAGTTTGAGAGGCTTTATTAGAAGCCGATAAATAAAATGTTAAGTTAACATTATGTACACTTAAATTTGTTACATACTAGCTAGGTTAACAGAAGCTGTTAGCCAAAGGCCTAATTGGTTTATACTCTTTTGAACATTTTGTGGAACTAAAATTTGTTAATCAAATTAAAAACCAAAAAAAAAAAAAAATTAATAATAAATAAAGGATTTTGCAGGGATATTTAATTAATAAATTTAATTGAAAATCAATTAAAAATTTAATTGAAATTCAAATCGTAATCAATTTAATCTTCAACTTGAATAACAATTATTAACTGTGCTTTACAATCGGAAAACGTAAGAATAATTGAAAATTTATTATGTTTTTTGCTATTGATGTTTATAAACAAGATTACTTAATTAATCAATATAACAACTATTAAACGTATTATGGTAATATTAGTGTTTTTTATGTAGTAAAATTAGCAAAAAAAAATTATAAGAAAAGTAAGAATTTGTCTTAATGTCCATAAGTACCTAAACATAGTAAAACTTTTGAAAACTTAAAGAATAAAAGAAAAAAAATTACAAAATTGAACAGTATTTTGCCAGTATCAGCTGAAAATAAGGCGTGTAATGAATAGATTTTTTTTTAAATGAAAATTGTTTTAATAATTAAACAAATATTTGCCAGTACTTAAGTATAACATAATAATAATGTTAATTTGCTATACTAATATATTTAAAATAAATAAATTTATAAACATATAAACATTAATTAATTGAAACATGGATGAGTCAGAGAAACTCATCTATAAAATACCAAGAAAATATTCATATACAATACACGATACATAATACATTGAATACATTGAATGCATTATAATGTATTCTGTCATATAATAAATTATTTAAATGTTAATTATAATATTAAAATTAAAACAAATTATAATTATTTAAATATATAAACTCGTATAAAAAAACTAATCAGTAGTAGTCTTATTGTTGTAAAGGATAACAACTGCCTCATAAGTCATGCATAGTTTATAAGGAGTCTTTGTGGTGTTGTGACTAATGCATGATCATCATCCCCAAAAATGGACCGCAACAATAATAGTTGCAGACAGATCAGGCAAATGAAGCAAACTTTTCATGAAAAGTTTCTCAAAAATCTGTAGGTCCCGCCAACAATGTATAAAATTAACACACACAACATCAGTGGTGTCAGAAGATAGGTCGTAGTCCTGACTAAAGGATTGTAATGTCCAATTATGTATGTTATGTATGTATCACCTACAAGACTACGGCGACTTCAAAGCACTTATAACACGACACTGGCCTCTGAGAATTCTTCAGAATGAATTTCGCAGAAGCTGTAATGTAACAAGAAATTGGAAAGAATTTGCAAAAAATAATTCACAATCATCGATAGCCACTTGTCAGTAAGGTTATCTAGTCAAACGTGAGTTTACTACTGCATTACATTATCCAAATGGCTGAGAGATGGTAGCGAGTTGTTGTAAAATCAGACCTTGAATCCTGAATTGAACTGGAAACAATACCTGGCTAACTATAAATCGTAAATATGTTCAAGGATTTTATGCTTCTACAGGAGTTTAGGTGTATTCTTGCTATATGCTTCGATAGAATGATAGATATGATAGAAAGTGCAATCTCAGATAACCTCAAAAGGCCTTTAGTAAAGTTCCTTTACTGAGTTCAAATTCCTTAAGGATAATCGTTGCCAGGAGGACTTCATGAGTTGTATACCATAAACGATCCTATCCTTATGGTCTACGACCATAGGGGATTGAATTGCTTGGTATTATGTTATATCGGAAGGAAAACCAAAATTGGATGAATCGTCTTGATAAACCAACACACTCTGTACGTTTAATAACAAGGTATGAGGACAACATATATCTCTAACGGTGCTCTAATTAGAGAATATAAGTTTTGTTTTGGAAGTCGTCGTGGTCTAGTAGGTAGTGTGTTGGCTTATTAGACGAAAAGCCAGGGTTCGAGCCCCAGGCGAGACATCAAAACAAAATACAAAAAGTATTTTTTCGGCGATTTCCTCTCAACAGTTTTCTGTCAAAAAACTCAGAGTAAAATAAAATTGAAATGAAAATTTTCTCAAAAATCTGTCGTTCGGATTCGACTTTAAACTGTAGGTCCCACCACTCATGTATAAAATTAACACACACAACATAAGTGGCGTGAGAAACTAGGTCGTAATCCTGACTGAAGGGTTGTAATGACCAACTATGTATGTATGTATGTAAGTTTTGTTTTGAACAGTTGACCCTCTCTTGTAGATTCTGAATCTTGTTAATGGGACGACTTCATTCTGAATTTAGAATGTTGTCAAGTGTTTGCATGAAACTGAATTATTTTCCTTTCCTTATAAACTATGACAGAAAATTTCCCCAAAGTTAGATTAAAAAGTTAAAAAGTATGCAGCCCTTGCGCTGACCAGCTTCTTCCTGGTTTGGAGGAACTTGATCAGTACAGGGACTGCGTTCACCTGTGGCATCACAACGGGCAGCTATGCGTGCTTAAGTGAGCTACCACTCTGACCTAACCTAACCCAGATTAAAGAGTAAAAACTAGATGCAAATGAATGTATATTTCCCTACAACTGTCACAAATTGTGTCAAATTGTGGTAATTTAATCGTCATCTTGCTTTATCAACCATTTATCTCGATTTCTACCTGTTTTTGCTTTCTACTTTATCTGCCGTTACTTTTGACACGGTGAACATTAAACGGCTTAAAACAATAGCTGGATTCAATTGTCGTTTCTTCTTTTATTCCTTGACCTGTCTTTATTGCATTTAATGGAGTATTGTGGCGTGGTGGTACGGTGTGGCGTGTTGCTTCTTCATTTTGAAAATGTTGTACTTGTTTAACATCAAATTGTGGATAAAGTGCTAAAATTGAAAGGCAACTCGAGCGAAGTTTTATTCAATTTTAACAATCGGTAAGTGTGCAGCAAAGTTCACAAGCTATCTAAACGGTACAACCATTTTTTTTTTGCTATTTTCTCTAAAAAGAAAAAAATTGTTGCCTTAAAAAGTCATGAAACCTTTGGCCAAAACCAGTCAAGGACACTTTCATATCTTACACACACACCCACACACGATATAAATAAAGTGGTTGTGGTGGTAGAAAGCAACGAAAGGAAAGCATAACGAAGAAAGCAAAAAAATAAAAGAAAAGCACCCAACAACCACCAACTGACAATTATAAAGACTCGCAGAGACAAAAGGCAGCCGTAACGATAGACTAAAAGTGCAACAACTTTGACTTGCAACAAAAGCCAGCCAGTCACCATAACAAAGCAAAATAAAAATAATGTTATCAAGTAACCATCCAACAGGGAAGATTAAAAAGAAACTCAGCAAAGAAAGGCAAAATACCATGACAAGAAAAAGAAAAGAAAAGAAAAAGCACAAAACGTATCAGCACTTATCTAAACTGAATGAACAACGAAAATTCTAGTAAAACCCTTCGATAACTCAGCCACGCCAATACACATCAAGCTAAACTAGATCTCTTACCAGAGCAGGGACTCCCCCTCTTTATGCTCTCATTGTCAAGGCAAACAATCAATTGCTTTTAGTTTTATGTTCGATACTCCTTTAGCTGACTTTCGTTTGCTAAGCAGCAGGAAAGCCTGGTTGGTGATAAAATAGTCGTGATTGGGTTATGCTGCATGCAACTTAAAAGGGGCAAAGAAGCTTGTGTGCGTATATAGCAGTCTGTTGTTCATATAAAAATTACTGTCACGGTTGTACCACCAGCCTTTATCGTCAGTAAAATTATCTTAAACAGTAAATTGCACCATTTATCGGTAGCCTTAACGTTGTCCATTTTCCCCTTGTTAGTTCTTACTGTGTGAGAAGATATTTGATTTGAATACGTTTTTACTTAAAGGGTTGAAAATGTTGTATTTTAAGTGGGTCATGTTTTGCATTATAATTGACGGCAACTTGAATAAGTGTTTTGATAAGTTAAAGTTATTGTTTAAAGGAAAATCAATGCCTCTTTTGACAAATTCTTGCTATGGAAAGGCATGTGTTTTACTATGTGTGTGTAATGTGATAATAAATGTCACAAAGGGGCTTGAAGTAATACAGAAATGCTTATAAAGTATTCTAAACATCACTGTATGTGGCATTGATTAACGAGGCTTTGTTGTCTTCTTACAAAAATCTAAATCTTTGTTACTTTTTTAGTGTTGCTTTAGTGCATTTTAGGTTTGGTTAGGTTAGAGGACGAGTACTTGCCAATTAAGACAAGTACAGTACCCGGAGGTCGAATTGACCCATTGTACAACGTCCTAGTTTCTCACACTACTTATGTTGTGTGTGTTAATTTTATACATAAGTGGTGGAACCTACAGTTTAAAGTCGACTCCGAATGGCAAATTTTTCTTGCCAATTTTTTTACTCTCAGAGTTTTTTTTGCCAGAAATCTGCTGAGAGGAAGTCGCCGAAGAAATACTTTTTTTGTATTTTGTGTTGATGTCTGGCCTGAGGCTCGAACCCTGACTTTTACGTCTAAAAAGCCAACACACTACCTACTAGACTACGGCGACTAGTGCACTTTAGGTGGCAGATCCTTCCTGAAGGACTATTCCACTTAGGGCCGTTGTGATACCACGATTCAACCCGACATTAAATATTTCCTAAACGAAACCAACTTAACTTAAGAAGGAATCCTGCTATATCACCTATCTTTATGTAGAAGACTTCAGTCAAGGATGATAGTCCAGTGAAGGACACTGACAAAACAGTTCTCGTAAAATGTTGCATAAACATTACTGTTGCCACAAAAAGTTAAGTCTCTCTGTGAAACAAGCAATCGAAGAACATTCTGCGACGTTTTTACCTGTTAAAAACTTTTAAAATATGAGCTCGTAGATTGCAAAAAAAATAAAAATAAATTGGTGTTTATTTTTAATTGAAATCCTTTATTATTCGCACAATTCTGTGTGCCCCTGTTCACAACTTGATGTAACCAACAATAATTGCTTTGTTTGTTATTCCTCTTTTGCATAAACAATAACAACTACTAGTCAATTCTTCGACAGATCTTTGTAACAGAGATCTTCAAACCACGATTACTCTCTTCAAACACATCGAGTCTTCACACAAAACTGACTGAAGTTTTACTGACTTAGTTGCTTGCTTTGGCCTGCCTTTTATATGGCAACGTAAACAGTCTGATGAATGTTGTTCGTTGCTTCGCCTTCTCGAGATCTCTATAAATGTAAACATAGTTGTTTCATTATTGTTGTTTGTGTATTTTGTTTACATTTATTCTTGTTTTCGTTGGTATATTTTTGTTTACTTGTTTATAATTTTTTTATGCTGGTGTTTGTTGTTATATTACGCAGTGCGATAATTTGTAAACAAGTTCATTGTTTTTGTTTTTGTATCTTTTATTTATAATTTTGATGTTAAACGATGTTAAAAACAAAACACCAGTATCTAGATTTTTTCCATTTTCGTAACAATATGTACATACATACATACATAATTGGTCATTCTTCATGGAAATTTTTTATTTACTCTGAGAGTTTTTGCCAGAAATCTGCTGAGAGGAAGTCGTCGAAGAAATACTTTTTGTATTTTGTTTTGATGTCTGGCCTGAGGCTCGAACCCTGGTTTTAAGTCTAATGAGCCAACACACTACCTAGTAGACTAACAATATGTAACATACCGGATATTGATATAGATATTAGATGTAAGCCTTGAACAGACGAGATCTCGTCTATTATACCAATAAACTATCTACTGCACTATGGTAGTCCACCACTCTAAGGACTCTAGTCAAGTTTAACGCATTTTTCTTCAGATCTCTCTCTGGTCTATTTAAATCTCTGGGGAGGTGTTTTTAACGCTTATTCGATTCCATGTGCATGTACGCAGATTTTCCAAATTTTTATTTTCTATTGTTGTTTTGTATTGTATCCGCAAATTTTTAGGTTTTCCTTGTTTTTTTTACGCTCAGTCATTGTTACTTCATTTTCCCTTTCAACTGTGTTGTACAACTATTTTTGGTTGCATCTGGTTCCCAAGCATTGGAAAGTTGTCATTGTCAATCAAAATATGCGGCAGTTAGGTGGGGTTGGATATGTGAAAAGAAAATAAAACTCCCGAATTGCAATTGCATGACTTTAACAATTTCATTCATTAATCTTAATACACGTACTTGCAACATTCTGTCTCGTATTTGTAAAGATTTTTTACTATCGAAAGTGTGTTTCATTTTTGTTCAGTTTGAAATTCTTCTGTGATATTAAAACGAATAGTTTTTAAGATTTTATTTCAACATATGGTGGTGCTTTAAATCGTGCATTTCTGGGGCTATTTCTGCAACCCTTCAATTGTGGTATTTTCTAGTTTGCAAACTAAACTGCAAAAATGTTATCCTCAAAAAGTTAATTGTGTGAAATGCTCAACTTACGACCTGTAATCGGTTTGAATAATTAAAATGCCTTTTAAACGGTATTAAAACATTTGGCATGTTCAACATATTGCACCACGTAAATTGTATACCCTCTGTCTCTTTTTCTCTCTCCCTATTTTTTTTTTAATTTGCTCTCCTTATATAGAAGGTTTTTCTTCAAAAACGCAACATCATCAGAAAGTTGCAACACGCAACCATACGCACCAACCAGCCAATTTGAACGCTCATGTAAATGTGTTACAAACAGACATGCATACTCGTGCACATATACACTTACAATGTTAAATTCTTGCATACACATACAGAAAAAAAAGAAAAACAAAGGAGAGGGAAAATATTGTATTTCAGGATATGCAGAGAAACTAAAACAAAAGGGAGATCCCCAATGAAAACAGAACAAAACCTAAAGACCAACTAAAAACGAAAAAAAATAAAGTTGTGGGGGGAAAACAAAAATGTGCCAACATGACAGTACAATAACGACAATAACAACAACAACAATTAAACATCATCAACACTATAGTCATCAGTAAACATTATCCACACTACCACCACAGATGGATGGATGAATGGCTAGATGGACGTACCATCACCACCACCACCACCATTATCACCACTAACGGAGTAACGAGCTGACCACTAGAGAACAGCAGCTGTTCATTCAAATTTTAGCTGCAGCTGATTGTCATGTGGTAAAGGCATCACAACATAAATACATACGTAATCGGTGTATTCACACACACATGTAACAGATACATACTTGCAAGTCCGCCATTAATTGGATCCGTCATTAATAGGAGGTCAATATTAAATAGAGCGTTTACTTGAAAATGATATTTTATTGGATCATAGAACCATCAATTGAAAGATATTGAGTGGAACAGTTCTATTGAAAAAAGTACCGTTAAAAATCTGAAATCTAAATATAGATAAATAAATCGTATACATTTACGAGGGTAGATCAATAAGTTCACGGCTTTTTGAATGAAATTCAGTTTTTCGAATACAATTAAAAAAAAATTTTTTTTGTTGAGATCTCCGAAATAGATTTGTATGTGAGATGAATTTATTGTTGGAGTTAAACTTTTTTTTTGGTTTTGAAATGGGAAATAATCAGGAAAAGGCTGGATGAGGGAACAAATCGTAGCCAAAAAGTTTTTTGCTATTGGAACTGATATTGGCATCTGTCTTGCCTTGTTGTGGTACAAAAAATTAGTTGTCAAAATACTGTGTATTTTTAAATTCTTATTGGCATATGCGCTATCAAATTGGTCGTCATGACTTTATTGATATATTGACGATCTTTAGCAGCGATTCGCCTCGAGAAAGCCTTTGTTCTGACTGCTATTTGTTTTCTAGTGCATTGAAGTCGCCGTAGTCTAGTAGGTAGTGTGTTGGCTTATTAGACATAAAGCCAGAGTTCGAACCCCAGACCAGACATCAAAACAAAATACAAAAAATATTTCTTCGGCGACTTCCTCTCAGCAGATTTCTGGCAAAAAATCTCAGAGTAAATAAAATTGCCATGAAAAGTTTTTCAAAAATCTTTAAACTGTCCCACCACTCATGTATAAAAATTAACACACACAACATAAGTGGTGTCAGAAACTAGGTCGAATCCAGATTGGAGAGTTGTAATGACCAATTATGTTATGTATGTGTGGTGGAGTGTTTAGAAATTGGCTCAAATTGGCTCATTTTGCCGTTAAACAACGCCAAATACTTCTGTTTAGGTGACATACAATTACGTATGTATACTCTGCGAAACTGCTGTACGCATGCAACAGAAAAGTAGTAGACAGCGACCTGGAAGCTCTATACCTAGCATGCATCTACCCCCTTTTTGCTCTGAATTCCCACATAACCTAAGCTTCGTATTCTCACACTTATTTCGAGTCTACATTATAACAGTTAAGATCTCCGCTGGCGACGCATAGTTAAATAGTATGACTACGTCCCGTTCTATATGCCTTCAGTCAGATTTGAATTGAGTACATCTGTCGATGGCATGGGCTTCCACTTGGAAAATATTTCCAGGTTGTATAAAGGCCTCCAAATACTTTATTCTGTCTGAACCTGAACACCCTCACTCCTGTATCGCATATCATAGAAAGGTCCCTCTTTCTTTCAACAGAGCATATTGTTTTCAGATTGTCTTATACTGTGTTCAGATATGCACCTTTATTGTGCAAATCTCAACAAATGCTATTATTGAGCTCAATATTTCATATAAAGTTTCAATTAATTATTGCGCAATAAATACGCAAAATGTTATAATATTGAGTACAATTTAAAATGCAGCGCTGTCATAAGTATTTAGTGCGCATATTACAATTATCCGAACACTTTTATATGTCTACAACAACAAACAAAAAAAAAACAGAACAGAAAAAAAACAATAAAACAAAAACAAAATAAACAACCTGCTGTCAAATGAATATTGAATAAGCAGCTGAACTGCGTATATTATTATGTCTGAACACTTAGAATATTGTTCTCAATAAACCGAATATTGACTCAATTAAAGTCCATATCCGAACATAGTATTATTCACTTGTGCCAATGTCTTTCAAAAAACAAAACTTCCCTACTGGTACCGATCAGGAAGCAGTTAAGGTGGCAGTTAGTAGCAATCCTATCCAACAGGCCACAATGTTCCTTATTCATTGGAAATTCGATCTGCCTTCAATTGTTCCTATTCCACCAGAGGTAATGTATTTGAATACAATTGAGACTCTAGCTCAGCTTTGTTAGTTGAAAATACTTTCGAAATCCTTCTTTTGGATGAGAGTTGGTAGCCTGATGCATGTCCTGTTTTAACCGTCGCCCATTATATTAATCTCCATTCCTTTGGTCTTCGTATTCAAATTCAATTCAGCAGATCATTTAATGACTTCGTTTGCCAGTCTCTAGTTTATTTAAATCAGATTTGTCCTACCTATCTATACAATGTTTTCATAGATCACTATTTCGGCATTTTCCGACTGCACATATGATTTTTCTGCAAGCAGTCCTTAACCCCGCTTGTTACACTCAATACGATAACCTCTTAGGTTTCCACAGAGAATTTTTTTTTTGGCAACGACAGTACCTCAATAACCTGTTTAGCTGATAAAACTTGACAAAATAAACTCAGAGGGAAATATAAGATGATGGGGGATATGCTTTGCGATAGCCTCGTGTACATATATTAAAAGAAGGAAAAAGAAACAAAACAAAAACATTTCCTATCCCTCGTCTGTCTTATAATTTGATTTAAAACTTTAAATGAATTCAAAATCAAAACTTTAAATCCTACAACAACAATAAAAATTCCAAAAATAGTTTTTTTTTGTCAAAAAGTCAAAAGATGTTGTCTCTCGATAAGCATGGAAATAAATATTTTGAAAAAGTGTTCATCTAAATAAGAACAGTAGGTACATAGGTAAGCAAATAAATGTTTAAATTTATTTACTTGCATGTATGAGTGCTTGTACATATAAGTAAATTAGAGTACGAAAGTACATAAATTTATCAAAATTCCCAGACTATAATTATCTATTGGCATCACGTGCTGTTTCCTGTTTAAAACATTTACACGGTGTAGTATCAAAGACGATATCAGCCCACATACGAAGACACAACAACCAACAAACCAAATGAACCGACTCCAATGATTTGCCATCAGATTATTTGATATCTCACAGGCATAAACGACTGAATGCCTTGGCTTTGTGGTGATGGCATATATGTATGCGAATAACTATCTGTGTGAGTATCTGTTTAAGTGCCATAACAATTGTATTAAATATTAGCAACTATCTACACATACTTGCACAACAAATACATTTTAATCTAATACACACACATGCACTTGCATATCACTGTCACTATCACATGTTTATAGAAGTAATAATAATAATAGAAATTAGTATGTATGTGTTTGAGGCAGTCATTTTACTTCATTTTTATTCCATTTACACGAGTACATAGTACAGTATCGGTATAGTGCAGGAGCATAAGTGTTGTAGTTGCAATTGTGTTAGTGTCTAAAGGAAGTCTATAAGGATGTATAAAGACAATATCATTGGCGGTAACATTACATTGTCACATTTGTGTCAAGTCAGTGCCAAGAGAATTTCAATACAGAAGACTATACACTAGAAAACACACATACAGTGGCATACATACATTCATTTCTACTTGTGTATGCAACAATTGCAATTTTTTTTCCTACCACACACATACCGCCACACACATACATGCACATACATATTTAAATATTGCGTTTTATACGTCAAACTATGCACGTTTATTTAATTGAGAGGGGAGGTTAATATCTGTTAAAGAAACACTTATTAAGTGAATGCATTTTAAGGATATTATAGTTTAAAGTATAAGAATGGCAATGATTGCAATTTTGTATATGCAGGTAGACGTTAAACAAGAAAAAAGTGGAAATAAAATCTTTCAAATTGGTTTTATGCAAAGACGAGAAGAAACATTTTAACTGTGAAATTACTTGTCGTTTTTGATAGAAAATAATTTGATTTTAAATGGCTTTTACCTTAAGGATTTGTAATGAAATTAAATTGGAAATACGAGAACAGGGTAAGGAATCAATAAGTGCACACTTATAACAACGATTTCATTAGCTGTCGACCCAAAATATTTTTCTAGTTCTCTGTAATAGAGGAAATGCAACCACAGGAATAACAGAATGAAAAGTACCATCATCTGCATACATTCGGATAGTCAGGCGGTTCTCATAGCCCTTTAATTGACTTGAAACTGGTATGTAAATGACAAGACCTTGTTAACAATTTTGTGTACATTAGGTTGAATTCATGCAAAAGAAGTGCAAGAGCGTAATGAAGTTGAAATCTTACTTACTTACTTACTTACTTAATTGGCCATAACAACCCGTTTAACGGATTTCGGCCTGCCGTAACACATCCTTCCAGGCACCTCTGCTCTTGCGCACCTACGCAAGTTGATCACACCAATCGATGACAGGGCTTCCTCGATTTGGTCCTTCAAACGGATACAAGGTCGTCCTCTTTGCCAACTTCCATAGATCCCCGCATCAAATACCCGTCTCGCCGGAGCATCCTCCTCCATTCGAACGACATGGCCGAGCTAGAGCAGCCGCTTAATGTTAATACGCTGCACAACGTCTATGCCGTTGAGGAGCTCATACAGCTCACTGTTCGATCGGATGCGGAAATCATCGCCAACTCGTACTGGACCGAAGATCTTACGCAGTACTTTTCTCTCTTAATACTCTCAAGGCTGCTGCATCGGTGCTTAATAGGGCCCATGCCTCTGCGTCATAAAGAAGCACGGTATTAGTTTTGTCGTACGAGAGAGGTCTCTGCTACTCAATTGCATATTGAGACCATAGTAGCACCTGTTGGCAAGAGTGATCCTGCGCTTGATCTCCAGACTGACATCATTTTTGGTGGTAACGGCGGAGCCAAGATAAATAAATGCCTTGACCATATCAAAAGTATAGTTATCGGCCATAATCTGAGAATCAATACGCCGCACGTCTCTACCTGTCGATAACATATAGTTTGAAGTTGAAAACTATCTGCCGAAAATAATGGGAAAAATTAACTCCTTATGACTAGCGAATGGGGGGAGTATAAATTTACTTCTTCTGGTATAATTGTGCCGGTCACTGTGTAGCTAAATGGTTTCTAATTTGTAACACGGCTTTCCCGAAGTAAAGCAAATTTAAATTTCATAAAGGGATACTTAAAGAACTAGTGTAGCCTGAGGTATCACTTGAACTATATGTCCTTGTCAGTGCTATTCTAAAGGCACTGGGCACGGATATTTCACTGATCTTAGCACTTTTCCAAAACCTACAAAATCCAATAGAGGCTTTCGCATATTAAGGTGTATTAAAGCACTGGAAAGTCGCCGTAGTCCAGTAGGTAGTGTATTGGCTTATTAGACGTAAGGCCACGGTTCAAACCAAAGGTCATGCATCTCGGTCAAATCAAAATATGAAGAAATATTTCTTCGGCGACTATCTCTCATTAGATTTCCTGAGAGCAAATGAAATTGCCATGAAAAGTTTCTCAAAAAATCTGTTGTTCGGAGTCGACTTTAAACTGTAGGTACCACCACTCATGTATAAAATTAACACGCACAACAAAAGTGGTTTGGGAAGCTAGGTCGTAAAACTGACTGAAGAGTTGTAAAGGTCAATTAGGTATGTATAGGTTCATCTAGTATTTCGCGTGGAACTACAGAACTACAGGTCTTGTAGATTTGAAGTGTCACTTTGGGCTAACGTGATGAAAATTAAAAAATTTTAAGAAGTGCTACTCTATTCTTCTTACTTTCTCGTTTGTATTATCCTTAGCAAATCGCAAATACAAATGAAAACTTTAAATTGTTTTTCTTTCAAAGGAAAACTTATGAAAATTTCAATTTATTTCAATGCCCGCCCCCAGATGTTATTATTTCTCCCTTATTTACAAGAGAATTTTCCCTTTAGAAGCAACTATTAGGTGAGGCATTAGCATGACTACGTTCCTTAGGGTTGCAGTTGTTAAAATAAATTTAAAAAAAAATCTTAGTTTTTGTTTTGTTGTTGTTGGTCTGTAGTAATACTTCAAATTGTTTAATTTTCTTCATATTTATTGCATAAACAAGCAATTATTCGAAAAGGTTAATTAGTTTTCATGAACTATAATTGCCTGTTAGTGAGTATGGTGTTCCTTCCCCCCTTTCTCTTTCCTATTGTTTTAATAGACTTTCGTATTTGAGGAAGGGAGTGAATAAAACTTCGTTTACGTTGCCAGAATTTAATGCGATTTATGCAATTTTGATTTCATTTGAAAACTTTTCCTTTCTTATTTTCATTTTACCCATTTTAAGTTGGTTTTTTGGGGTTTTCATTTGTTTTTTCTCTTTCTTTTTTTCTTTCTTTAAATTTGGGGATGATTTTCCCTTTCTTATGATTGAATTATTTATGAGTTTTTTGCATTTTGCATTTGCATACATAAGTAGAGAAATAAGTGATGAAAGGGAGTATGCATGAGTGTGTTGTTTTTTGTGTGTGTTAATAATTTAATTAAAAACAGATTTTTGTCATAAATTTTAATGCAAAGATTTGTGCGAAAATTTCGTAAATTTTTGGTATGATTTTTGTTGTTGTTGGTTTTTGTCACCTAAACAATGTGGTGAAGTCACCACATATTTGCGGATGAAACCGAAAATTGCATTTTATTATGTGAGTGATGAAATGTAGGTCACACAGTAATTAAATTGAAATTAAAGAAATTCCATTTTAAGATTTCTACTTAAATTATTTGAATTTAAAGTTTGAAACAATGTCTTACAGACATTGAAATGCCATTGTTCTATAGGAGAATTGACTTGTATTTTATATTTAGATTTATAGCACTACTAGTAATATGCGTATTGCATATTGATTTGCATTTGAAACATTGTTTGTTGCAAATCCACATTGGATAAAACCATTTGATTTGTAAGCGATTTTATAGCTAAAATAGCGACGTACTCATTCTTTTCTTTAACGGAAATTTTTTAAACAATTTCTTGATAATAAAAATCCATTCGTACTTTCTTCAGTCTCCCGTACATATTTACTTAATTGGCCATTAAAAAGATTTATTCAGGATTACAACCTAGTTTCTCACATCACCGTGAAATCGCCGTAGTCTACTAGGTAGTGTGTTGGCTTATTAGACGTAAAGCCAGGGTTCGAGCCCCAGGCCAGACATCAAAACTAAATACAAAAAGTATTTCTTCGGTGACTTCCTTTCAACAAATATCTGGCGAAAACTCTGAGAGTAAATTAAATTGCCATGAAAAGTTTCTCAAAAATCTGTCGTTCGGAGTCGAGTTTAAACTGTAGGTCCCACCACTCATGTATAAAATTAACACATACAACATAAGTAGTGTGAGAAACTAGGTCGTAATCCTGACTGAAGGGTTGTAATGACCAATTATGTATGTATGTATGTTCTCACATCACCCATATTGTGTGTGTTAATTTCAGAAAACCTACAGTTTAACTTTGACTCTTTATAAAAGAGTTGAGAAGATTTTTTGGTTGTTTACTCTCATAGCCTTCGCCCAAAAATTCATTTTTTTCTAGATGTCAAGTTTGAACTAACGATTTAACGAGCTCTAATTAGTAAGCTAACAGACTGCCTATGTATCATTAAATTGCCATAGTCTAGTAGGTATTGTGTTCGCTTATGCCACGTAAAGCCCAGACATATCGACTGCCTCTCAGCTGATTTCTGGCATAAACTCTGAGTATTAAATTAAAAATGCCACGAAAAGTTTCTCAAAAAATCTGTCGTTCGTAGTTGACTTAAAATTATAGATTCCGCCGCTCATAAATAAAATTAACATGGTTGGCGGAAGAAGCTAGGATATAATCCTAAGTGAAGGGTTGTTATGACCAATTAAGTAAGTAACTTAGTATGTATCACATATATTGCATTTCACAATATCTGTACTACAACAGAATCTTGAGAAATCCTTTTGTAGTGCCGCGTGTCGTATGTCGTTTCATTGTGTTTGTAACATAGCATCAAAAAGATCAAGAGGTGTCTTGTCTCGAGACTCCATAAGCAAAGTTTCTCACCAATCCATTTTTACGGGCAACAACGGATGAAACTCATATTGTTGAATGATTCAGGGAAATCAATGAAATTTTATTTTACTGCGCCATAACTTTAAAGAATCGTATCAGCCTGATAAAATAAATGTGAAGCCTTTGCAAGATGTGTTTACAAATGTGAGGTCGCCGTAGTCTAGTCGGTAGTATGTTGGCTTATTAGACAGAAGGCCGCGGTTCAAACTCCAAGACAGACATCACAACGAAAATATGAAAAATATTTCTTCGGCGACTTCATCTCAGCAGATTTCTGCCCGAAACTCTGCGATTAAATAAAAATGCTATGAAAAGTTGCTGAAAAATCTGTAGTTCGTAGTCGACTTTAAAATGTAGGTCCCACCACATGTATAAAATTAACGCACACAACATGAGTGGTGTGAGAAGCTGACTGATGGGTTGTAATGACCAACGTGCTTAAAAATATTGTTTCTGCACCAACTGCGGATGTCTGCTATTCTAAATTAATGACTCAAAATTTGTTAACCTTGTATTAATTATACTGAAACCTTATTTAAAGAAAAGTTTTTGATGTTCACAGAAGTGGTCTACAGTCCTGTGATAATTATTGCTTGAGAACTTTATATTATTTCTAGTGGTAATCCTCGACAAGTGGCCTGCTAGCTAGTATCGGCAAAAAAGATTTCAATTACAAAGTAACTTATATTATCTCAGCTAGATGCAATTACATCTTTATCTCTGAAGATGGAAGAAAGGCCCAATGTTTTGATAACGATCGGAAAGAAGTAATAAATTTTTAGTAGCAGCATAAATAAAAAATGTTCCAGACTGTGCAATTAGCAACATACCATATTCAATTTTGTAACGCACTAGAAATGAATTTTGGGATTACAAAAAAGTCATAAAATCGAAATTCTGAACTCAAAAGCAATCGCAAAACTATCTCATGTACTTATAACTTTGGAATATCTGTCAGCTAATTGCGTATACATTTTAATTTCAGCATTAAAAAAATAAATTTCTTTTATTTCATAAATCTTCATTAATCTTACAGAAAAACATACATACATATTTATTATAATAAAATTGTGATTTTAACTGACACTCTGATTTTAAATCCATAAAATTAAGATTTGATTTTCTCTACTGATGCCTCTTAAATAAATAATTAATACCTTAAATCATTTAGAAAATACTTTAATAGCTTTAATATCATACATCCACACGTACAGACATACATACATACGTGCATATTGTATTTAAACAATTTAAGCCGAATCATATTATATTTCCACTCTTAAATCATCATCAATTTTTTATATTCCAACAACGCTTATAAAAAAAAAAATAGAAAAGCGAAAGAGATTTCCTATATTTTTACACAAAATCTACTATAAATTTATGGCAGTCATATAAATTAAGATTTGGCATTGGGCCAACAACAAACACACAAATTCAAAAAAATAAAAAAACCTGGAAAATATTCTAGTCATAGTATGTTGAAAAGTGTGACAAACAAAAAAATCGGTTACCTATTACCGATACTACAAGGGCTTGTCTTGCCACACATGTATTATTAACATGCAACATATAACTGAACACAGATGGGAATATTTAAATACTCGTACACGTACACAGACAAACATTGAATTTAATGTAAATATTAGAATGGATACATGTATGTATATATGTATGTATGTATGTAGGCATGTGTACATACATACATATATCTATAGAGGATGGAATATATTTTGAACAACACTTTTAAATGATACTCGTAGTTATAGCCGTACTCGTACATAACGAAATTAATGAGTCATCCAGAAAGAGAAGTTATTTACAATTATTGGAAGCTTGTCCCCACTCATTCCCCATTGAATTTGGCTTCATTTGCTATGCAGTTGTAGCTTAATAGGCGTAAGGCCTCGGTACAAACCCCAGGTCAGACATCAAGACGAAAATATTAAAAAATATTTCTGCGGTGGCTTCCTCTCAGCAAATTTCTGGCAAAAAATCTGAGAGTTATAGAAATTGCCATGAAAAGTTTCTCAAACATTTCTCGTTCGGATTACTCTCAGAGTTTTTGCCAGAAATTTGCTGAGAGGAAATCGCCGAAGAAACACTTTTTGTATTTTATTTTGATGTCTGGCCTGGGGCTAGAACCCTGGCTTTTCGTCTAATAAGCCAACACACTAGCTACTAGACCACGGCGACTTCGACTCCCACCACTCATGTATAAAATTATTACACACAATATAAGTGGTGTAAGAAACTAGGTGGTAATCCTGACTGAAGAGTTGTAATGAACAATTATTTATGTATGCTATGCATTCAATTGCATCAAAATTGTTCGTGCCACTTTACTTACTTGGTCATTACAACCTTTTAGCCTGGACTACAACAGCTTCGCTCACCACGTATGTTGTTTGTGTTAATTTTATCCAACCAGACCTACAGTTTAAAGTCGACTCCGACCGAGAAACTTTTCATTGAAATTTTTTTTACTCCCACTAGTTTTGACAGAAGACTGCTGACAGGAAATTAGCGAAAGAAATATGTTTTAAAATGTTGTTTTTTTTTTAGATATTTGAGCTAGGTGTTGAACAAAGGGCTCTCGTCTAATAAGCCAACATACTACCTACTAGACTACGGTGGATTGTGCCACCTAGCTTTCATAATATAGCACCCTGTGCTATAGTGTACTAGGTTCCTATGCTTAAATACATCCAGCAGAGCGTACATTCATGATTTATTTTCCTTTTTATGATAGTAGCTTTGGGGATATCAAGCCTTTTAACTGCTGATGTGATTTGAGACTTTTTTACAGCTCAATCAACTTATCTTGCTTGTCCTATGCAGAATTATTTTCTCTTTCGCCTGTGTTTGTATTTAGGTTTATGTGGATCTACTTTTCTTGTATTAAGTGATATGACACCAACAGAGTTAAAATGTAGTTCTCGTAGTACATAAACAGTACTCTGAAGTGAAGATAATTGCAAATATAATTTCAAATGCTTGTCAAACGGTGGCATTCTCCCAAAAAGAAAGTCATAGCATCTGAGGATATTTCAATATTATAAGTAAACAGTTACACCGCCATCCACGGTTTTCTGGCACTGAATACTGTCCATTCTGTGCTGAAAATGCACTTTTAGTTTCGTTCTAAAAGGCTGAAAGCTTTATTAATTCCACAACACATTTTTTTGCAACACCATGTACAAAACATGCATGTGACCATGGCTATGCACCCATATTATATGCAGCTATTCATTCATTCATTCCTTCATTCATTCATTCAATACCATGTAACAGACACAAAATATACATGGAAGTACAGAAAAAAGACAGATGTGACAACTGTCGACACGTTTTGTGCAGGAAGAACATGTAAAAACTCATTCAACAAAAACAAAAATTTATTGTATTGTAATTGAGGAGTGTGCACAAAACAATTTTTTATTTGTTACAAAGACACAAAAAGAAAAGTATGAAGTTGTTCCCTATTAATTAAGTGTGCTTTTAATTGCAATATTAAAAGGTTTTACAAATAACATCTAACAAGCTTAGTTGGCAACACTCCACACTCAGTGGTTGTAAGCAGCGTTATTCCCAAATTATAAAAAATTTCTTCCAATTTTTATGGGAACATTAGGCCAAAATAAACATTCAGGTAATGTTGCTGTGAAAGGTTCGTTTTGCAAGTAAGGTTTGAAATATTAAAAGTCTACTAAGATAGGAACTGTGACATTCCTAACGTAGCCATAGAAATGCATAAAATTAATGAACATGTTTTCTTAGTTTGCTGGAACAATATTATGGGTTCCTGAATAGATTTCCATTAAAAAAAATATTTTTTTTCATCGACAGAAGCCTACTTAATGTAATAAAGAGTATCCGTTTCATTTTGAAATTCAAAAAATTTGTATCCAATTTTTTGTGTTGACACTCCTCCATAATGCATCGTGCAAATACTAATAGTAAACGTACGTTAAATTTTTATCATAAAATGATAACCCGAAAACAAACTGTCATTGTATGATCTCTGTTAGCCATTGCTGTGGAATATGTACGAGAGAAATCAAAATAATTTAGTACGACTACGTACGGAGTTGATATATCAAATGAATCCTATCATTTACTCACTCATACATGCACACATCTACTTGTACATAAATATAATGCATATGTATTCATAGACACGTACTTGTATATACACTAACACACTGACATCGTTATTCATTTCTCATACTCTTTCATGCTGGTCGTTGTTTTTTCTTTTTTTTTTTTGGTGTTTTGCCACAAACGCTCTTTTATTTTGTATTTGGGATGACGTTACATTGAAAGAAATCCTTTTCAATTCGTTTATCTTTTTATTACAACTACAAAGAGGCCTATTTAGCTGACTTATTAGGCTAATGAGTGCGATTATTAGTTGAATTCTTTTTTTATTTTTTATTTTTTTTATCACCTTTTAGGTAAAGACAAATACGATGAAAATACAATAGGTAAGGCAGGTGCGGTCACATGATTCAGATTATATTTGTAATTATTGGTTGGCAATTATTGGTATTGCGTAGACTATATGGATGTCCAAATCAACAGTTGCTAAGATCTGGACATAATCATAGCTTTTGTGGTGTAGTTGCCAATTCAATGACTTAAGTTTTAAGCTTTGTTTCTTGTCTAAAAAATAATTTAAATACACGATATTATTGGACGTACCATTCCTTTAATTGGCATAAGTCTTGCAGTATGTTTTCTGCAGTGGAATGTTTAAATTCAGCTTCCATAGCGAAGGTGACAAGAAGTTATTCTTGTGGTGCACACCATTGTTAAGACGGCGATAAAATATGTGTGTATGTTGTTGTTGGATGTTTTCGGCGTACCTGTGTGCTTACTACGGTCAATAAGTATTTATTTCAGTCACACTTCACTATGAAACAGAAGAAGGTGTTAAATAACACAGAATCAGAGACGGCGTCATACAAGTCTGTCTATTTGGAGAATAGTTTGGAATGCAATGTACGATTGCATATTGAGGCTTAAGGACCGATTGACCAAACGTCCACGGAACGTAACGAAACAAAATTAAATTAGGGTTCAACAATCGCTCTTACTGCTTTTACATACATGCATAATTGGTCATTCAGTCCCGATTACGACCCAGTTTCTTATTGCTTTTGGTATTCTAAAAACGAACATACGTTCCGTTACGTTCCGCGGACGTTTGACTAACCGGGGCTTTATAATGTACGACGGTGCGTCAATTCTGAGCTATGTGGATGATTCGCTACAAACGAAAAGAAACTGCTTGAGATTCTAGAAGAATAGAGAAGTTACTGATAAATGCTAAGCACGGAAACGATAATATCACAGGAGTCATTGTGGTAGTTCGGAGTAGTGACTGATTCGAAAATGAGCTTCTAGCAGTAGTTAACAACAGATGATGTTGAAGCTGAAAATATAAATTGTGCACTCGCGAGTTTTATGCCGCATACTAGTTGCACTCGAGGTGAAAACACGGTTTCTGTTATCCTCTCTGCAGCAAAAGGCTTGTTCGCATAGCGGATAATATCCGAAGTAACAATTGCTTTAATGTTCTGGAAGGCGGATAGATACCCACGCAGAAACCTTAGCCGGCTTTATAATATACAAGGTGCAGCACAGTCGCAGAAGTAGAAATCAGAGAGGCTCTCATATTCTCCTTATCCTTAGTTTAATTTTACTTTATTTGGTCATTACAACCCTTTTGTCAGGATTAAAAGCTAGCTTATCACAACATTCAAGCTGCTGCGTGACGGAACCTACAGTTTAAAGACGATTCCGAACAACAGATTATTTAGAAACTTTTCGTGGCAATTTTATGAAGTCACAAAGTTTTTGCCAGAAGGTAGCTGACAGGAACTCGGCGAAAGAAATATTTTTTCAGATTTCATTTTGTTTGTTTGAGTCTGAGACTTAGTTTGAACTACAGGCTCTTGTCTAATCAGCCCAAACACTACCTACTCGACTACAACGAGTTTAAATAATCACAAAACAAAAACAGTATTCAAGACTTTCTACTCTTTCAGTGTAACATCGTCATAGATGATCCAAAAAAAAAACCAAATTTACAACACACTCTCACAAACACACACATGCATGTATCAAACCCGTGTGGTAGCGGGTTAGAATTCTACCACAGTGGTTCCCTGCTTGTCGTAAAAGGCGACTAAATGGGAGGGCAGGGGTAGAGGGTGCGGATGAAAAGTCTAGCATATACCCAATGACGCTCACGCTTCAAAGCGAAACAATGCCGCTCAAAGCATTGAACTACCGTGGTATCACGTTAGCACCGTGGGAATCACAGACCGTCATGCGTGTGAGCACGCTCCTAACGGATGTGGACGATTGGAGCCTAGTCGTATAGGCATCAGAATTGATACCAGTAAGATTCTGATTATGGCATACTGGACTACGCTGAAATATTATGATTTGATGACATGGGCTGGCGGATGGGGTATTCTGTTACCAATATGTACTGGAGTGAAACCTGGTACAGACGGCTTTCAGGCTAATACACCATCTGTCTCCGTCCCGTTAAAACCTGGCAAGCCTTGGAGAACGATCTTGGACTCGTCCTGTTGAGTTGGGGTGTAGGGGCAGTTAAGTAATTCTTCTGTTTAGCTCCCGGTCTGGCTCTGAACACAAGCTCTCATGAGGACTTGTGTCAACCCTCGCATGGCCTCCCTGCATTGCAAAGATAACCATGGGACCACAACAAGGGTAACTACACAACGAATCCAAGATAACGGCTCCAAGTTGGGACCCAATAGAATGGAATATATAACAAACATTTCACACAACCCTACAGGCGCTAATTCTCCAGCCGGCACCGAAGGTGCAAAGGAGACCCATCAGGACAGCCCTTTCCTGAATCCTTTCCGGAGAGCTTCGAGATTACTCCACTCACCACCGCTGAGGCAGAACGGCGAGCGATCGCGCTCGTCACCACCGGAGTTGCAGAGGAACAAGGATCCTGAAAAAGAGGTGGATGATTTCACCAAACTAGGCGATAAAATTTCTGAACTCGTGGAGATGATGGGCGGAGGAAGGAGGTCCATACACCAAGCGATGCGCGATTTAGTGGCTTCTATATCGTCACTATATCAGCAAGCCGCTAAGGATAAAGTTGCGGAACAAGAGAAAATGATTAGAACTAATGATAGAAGCACGCAGACGAGCCTTCAACAGCAGACACCTTGTGTTTCCAAGAGGCAGAGAGAAGAATTGGGAAAACCTAGGAGAACACCTCCGAAGAGGACCAGACCAATTCAACTGGAGGGATCAATTGACCCAACTTCAAAAATTTGAGGCAATGATACGAAGAAAGGAGCAGTAAGTACTAATGAAGGTGTAATAAATCGGGATGCTGAAGTACCGGGTACCGGAGTGGAAATGAGCACAGAGCCCAATGATTGGGTGCTCAAGACAAGGAAGCGCAAAAAGCCCCCAAGACCGGATGCAATGATAATAAAACCTACGGAGAAGCTCTCATTTGCAGACATCCTGAGGAAGGTTAGCAATGCCCCGGAGCTTAAGTCAGTTGGCGAAGACGTTCACCTTGTTAAGAAAACACAAAAGGGTGAAATTCTGCTGGAATTTAGAAGATCGGCTGAGGCGTCTACAGAAACTCACCAATCCAAATTGAAGACCATATTGTCCGGTGATATAGAGGTCAGGACGATAACTCAGGAGACAACATTTGAACTGCGATACCTGGACGAGGTTACCACGGAAGATGAAATAATAACCGCTTGGAGAGAACAAATAGGAGATTTACACCCATCGGCTATCAGGACGATAAGAAGTGCTCCAGGGGGTACCCGGACGGCAATAATTGTAATACCAACGAAGCTGGCTAGCAGGGCCGAAGAGGTAAGCAAACTGCGTGTCGGGTGGACAGTTTGCCGGTTAATGAGGAAAGTTCTCCCAAGGAGATGCTACAAATGCCTAGAATTCGGGCACGTAGCTAGAAATTGCCGCAGTAGGAGTGATTGGTCAAAACACTGCTTCAAGTGCGGAGGGCAAGACCACCTTGCCAAAACTTGTAGTGGTGACCCTCACTGCCTACTCTGTAGGAGCGATCGTAATGTGGACTCAAAACATGTCACGGGGGGACCTAAGTGTCCACAGTACCTGGCAGCTCGGCGGAGGATGATGAACATAGGAAAATGAGGATCTTGCAGCTGAATTTGAACCACTGCGAAGCCGCGCAGGAGCTTCTTAAGCAGACAGTCCGGGAGCAGAAAATAGACCTTACGATTTTGAGTGAACACTATAGGGCACCTGACAATCAGCGTTGGGCTACCAGTAAATGCAACAAGGCAGCGATATGGTCATGCGGTAAATTCCCAGTGGGAAATGTTGACAACAGGAGAGAAGGCTTTGTGAAATGCACTGTTAATGGAGTACATTTCTTCAGCTGTTATCTCCCCCCCAGCTTATCAATGGAGGAGTACAGACTCAGATTGGACGACATCGTTCACGAGGCCAGAAATCTAAGACCCGTGGTGATTGCCGGGGACTTTAATGCATGGGCAGTGGAATGGGGTTCAGCGTACACGAACCAAAGAGGTGAGAGCCTGCTTGACGCATTTGCAACTCTGGAGGTTGTCTTACTCAACTGTGGGCAGATTGTTACATTCTCGAGAAATGGAAGGAGTTCTAAGATTGACTTAACATTCATCAGCGATACACTGGCAACGACATCGAATTGGACTGTGTCCGATGTCTACACTCATAGCGATCATCGGGCGATCATTTTTGATATCCAGGAACGCGCTGCAGTGAACCCCATTACTGCCGCCCCTCCTAATCCCTTGTGGAGGGACTCTACTTTTGATGAGGAAACCTTTGTTCTCGCGATGAGCGACATTCGGGTTACCGGAAGCGCAAACAACATGGCGGTGGAACTTATGCGCTGTATAACGGAAGCCTGCAGCGCGTCTATGTCGCGGAAGTCTCACCTGCCAGGCAGGAAACACGTTTATTGGTGGAACGCGGAGATAGCTGAATTAAGAAGGAAATGTAATAGAGCGCGGAGGATATTCCAGAGAGCAAGGGGTCGCAATGACTTCATAGAACTTCGGGAAAGATACAAAGTGCTCAGAGCCAACCTTAACTGGGCCATTGACAGGAGCAAACGAAGGTGCTATAGGGAAATGTGTGCCGATTTGGATGAAAATCCCTGGGGCACGGGATATAAGGTGGTAATGAGGAAGCTGAATTGCTTTCGACCACCGGCCACGGAAAGCGCGGAGAAGCTGCAGTCAATTGTTGAAGGCCTCTTTCCGGAGAGGGCCGAGATCACGTATGCTGTGCGAGACAGTATGTCGCACGATGACATTCCTGAAGTCAGCGGCCAGGAATTCGATGCAGTCTGGAAGGAAATTAAACTCAGGAAGGCTCCGGGAATTGATGGAATCCCAAACGTCGCACTTAAGGTGGCTATAGAGAACAACGTTGAGGTGTTTAGGAAAGTATTTGATACATGCATTCAGGAGAGGAAATTCCCAAGGATATGGAAGCGACAGAGGTTGGTTCTCATCCCGAAGGGCAACGGTGCGCAGGATGCAACAGGTTACCGCCCACTTTGTATGATTGATACCGTAGGTTAACTGCTGGAGAAGATAATATGTAGAAGACTCGAAACGATATTGGAGAGAGACGGCCTGTCGGATCGCCAATTTGGCTTCCGAAAAGGGCGCTCCACAGTGGACGCAATGGAGGCGGTCATTACCATAGCGAAAGAGGCCATCAGCGGTGACCGCTGGTTTGAAGGTGATAAGGAGTATTGCGCAATCATCACCCTGGATGTCAAAAACGCATTCAATTCGGCAGATTGGGACGCCACCCTGGCTGCACTTGATGAGAGGAGCGTACCTGGATATTTGATGGAACTCATAGTGGACTACTTTAAGGATAGGGTACTTTTGTATGATACAGACGAAGGCAGAAAGTCATACGCTATAACAGCAGGGGTACCACAGGGTTCGGTGCTGGGCCCAATACTATGGAACGCCATGTATGATGGTGTACTGAGGCTTAGGCTTCCTACGGGCGCACAAATATTCGGATTTGCGGACGATATAGCCCTCGTGGTGAGGGGTAAACACCTTGATAATTTGGAACGAACGTCCAATGCGGCAGTTAGCAGAGTTAGAAGCTGGATCGCGAGTATAGGTCTGAAACTTGCTGATCATAAAACGGATGTCGTATTAGTAAGCAGTAGAAAGAAAATGGAATACATCACCATAACTGTCGGCGAACAAAGGATAACATCGAAGCAGTCTATCAAGTACTTAGGAGTTATGATTGACAACAGACTCACATTCAAGGAGCACCTGACGTATATTAGTAGGAAGTGTGCGGCGGCAACGGGCGCACTCGCGCGGATAATGCCTAACTTGGGAGGTCCGAGACAGGAGAAGAGGCAATTGCTGATGAGAGTGGTTAGATCGATTGCTCTATATGCAGCCCCTATATGGGCCGAGGCCATGGATAAGAAGACATATAGAATAGGAGTTGATGGGGCCTACAGGAGATCTGCCCTCCGAGTAATTTCTGCCTTTCGTACAGTATCTACGGATGCAGCCTTGGTGATAGCGGGAATGATGCCGCTACGAATGTTGGTAGAGATAGAGAGGAGAA
This sequence comes from Sarcophaga carnaria, assembly GCA_958299815.1. NCBI lineage: Eukaryota > Metazoa > Arthropoda > Insecta > Diptera > Sarcophagidae > Sarcophaga > Sarcophaga carnaria. Next base: position 22,807,904 of record OY283152.1, read on the forward strand.
AACGTTTAATAAGTAGGAGAACGGGGCTAGTGCACCCTGACCAGGTGAATGATGATGTAATGAATAGGTGGCAGCACGAGTGGACTTCTTCCACAAAGGGAAGATGGACCTACAGATTGATACCGAATATAGAAGAATGGACTGGAAGGAAGCACGGCCAGGTGAATTTTTACCTTACTCAGTTCCTAACGGGCCACGGATGCTATAGGACATACCTTTACAAGTATGGGCATGACGTGGATGAAGCGTGTCCATCATGTCTGGATACAAGTGAAACAGCGGAGCATATATTCTTCACTTGCCCGCGCTACGAATTCCGACGAAATTTCCTTGAGAGGACGATCGGTTCCCAGGTGACTCCCGACAACGTGGTTAATCTGATGTTAACATCGCGCGAAAACTGGAACGCGGTATGTTTATTCGCGAAGGAAGTTCTAGTACAACAGAGAATAATAGAGAGAGCAAGAACAGCAGAAATGGATAGCAGCACTCGCTGAATCTTTACCTCCCCCGATGTAATACTTGATTGTGGTCCCGGGGGGGGGCGACTTAATGGAAGTGTGACGAACTAGGTTGGGTTTAGTACGTATGCGTTTAGCAAGCCGAGAGTAAGTCTTGCGGCGAATCGTGCACATTGGTAGGCCGGGCTACCAATGTCTTTCGAAGATTCCCAACCTTTAGCTCGTAAAGCTATAAAAAAAAAAAAAAACATGCATGTATCAATTCATTTCAGTACAAAACGTGCTCATATCCCCTATAATCATAGGTGAGAATGTATGCAACGAACTGTATGTGTTTGTAAGTATTTGAGTGTGTGCATATTAACGCAAATCTGCATGTGTATGCGTGTGTGTGTATTGTTTTAAATAGAAGCGATATTGGTTGCATTTTTCATAAAATACTAGAAATTGCACAACAACACTAAACGAAATATAGAAACATACGAAGAGAATATAAATTTAAATCTATTCGTTGTTTTTGCAACAAAAAAAAAGGAAGAGAAGAGAATAAAAAACTGAATCATAAATGTACGTGTAATATGAACTAAACAGGAAGCGGATATATTGATGTTGTTTAATATTTTTCTTCCTTAACCGTGATTTTTTTTGTTTCATACTATTCTTTATGATTATTTTTTTGTGAATGCTATGATGGAGACACATAAATACTACGTATAAAATATTAAGTTTTGTTTCAAAACTAAAGATGAAGCAGGTGCTGAAAATAAATAAAATCGCATAATAACGTGGGCAAACAATACGTAACTGAAATATTCAAATAAAATGACAAGAGAAATAAATTTCGAATTTCGGCAGAGTACTTATGTGAATATGCAGGTTTAAAATGCATATAATTTAATTAAATTTATAACCACATCTTTAATACAGAAAAAGTTTTAAGTGCCAAAACTTGTGATTAATCGTGGAATAAATTGTGAAATATTTGGACGTGAAATGGTTTGGGCAATGAAGGCAAATATCTAAACCGACCATCATTTTCTAAACCTATTTAACGTGGTAGCTGTAGTCAAGTAGGAAATTAGACGGGAGTTCAAAGTTCATGAAAAAAATCTGTAGAGAAATATTTCCTTCGATCAAATTGCAACAACCTTTTGGCATAAACTCACAGAGTAAATTAGTTCTTATAAAAAAAGTTACTTAAATCTATCGTTTAATATTTCATAGATTAAATTTTTGGGAAACTAAGAGTGTGACACTCATGCACATATGAGTACCATCATTACCATGGATATGAAGTGTAATTTACATTGCCCGGTATAAGGTTGAGTTCTTGTGTGGAAAGCCGTGTATCCATTGCTTTTCAACATCTTACTCTTACAACAGGGACTTTCGAATTTTACCAGTTGATAGTGGCCATATTGCTGAAGCTACAACTGTTAAATTAGTTGTCATTTATACTGTCTGTATAGACATATCATCGTGGGCGGACCATAGGCTACGACAAGCAAATGGCAATTCACTCTAATTTTCATCAATAAATTATGGTGCGATGAGATTCATTTCTGGATGAATGGGTAAGCGAACAAACAAAATTGTTTTGAAAGTTTCCTGCTCACATGAGATCCAAGAGTGCCCAATACACATCGAAAAAGTCACTGTTTGGTACAGATTTTGGGCTGCTGGCGTCATCGGTTCATATTTATTAGAGATCGACATTGGCTGGGCCATCACTGTCAATGATTATTTCGGCCTGAATTTGATGATCTGGACATCAACAATATGTGGTTTCAATAGGACCGGGCTATGTGCCACACAGCTCATGCCACATTAGATATTCTCATTCGTTCGTTAATTGGCCATAAAAACCCGTTTAACGGATTTCGGCCTGCCGCAATACATCCTTCCAGACACTTCTACTTCGTGCGCGCGTATGCCAGTTGGTCACACCGATCGATGACAGGGCTTCCTTAATTTGGTCCTTCTAACGGATGCAAGGTCGTCCTCTTCGCTGACTTCCGCAGATTCCCGTCTCGCTGGAGCATCCTCCTCCATTCGAACGACATGGCCGAGCCAGCGCAGCCGCTAGATATTAATACGCTGTACAACGTCTATGTCGTTGAGGAGCTCACACAGCTCACTGTTGTATTGGATACGGAAATAATCGACAACTCGCACTGGACCAAAGATCTTACATAGGACTTTTCTCTCGAACACTCTCAAGGCCGCCGCATCAGTTCTCAATAGGGTCCATGCCTCTGCGCCATAAAGAAGCACGGGTAGGATGAGTGTCTTGTAGAGTGTTAGTTTTGTCGTACGAGAGGTCTCTGCTACTCAAATGCCTATTGAGACCATAGTAGCACCTGTTGGCAGGAGTGATCCTGCGCTTGATCTCCAGACTGACATCATTTCTGGTGGTAACGGCGGAGCCAAGATAGATGAATTCCTTGACCGTATCAAAAGTATAGTTATCGGCCGTAATCTGAGAATCAATACGCCGCACGTCTCTACTTGTCGATAACATATACTTTGTTTTGCCCTCATTTACTGCCAGACCCATCTTACTAGACTCCCGTTCAATAGCACTAAAGGCAGCAGTAACATCTCGCTTGGTACGCCCTATGATGTCAACGTCGTCAGCGTACGCAAGCAACTGGGCACTTTTTTGAAAACTAGTGCCATTGCGAAGCACTCCCGCCTTTCGCAGAACACTCTCGATGACGTAGTTGAAGAGGTCGCATGATAGCTATTCTACACAAGTGATTGGATGGCATGGTCACCTCACACAGAGTTTATGTGGACTGGCCATCGAGATCATTTGACTTGACTTTGTTAAACTTTTTCTGTCGGGTTTTCTTAAGTCACAAGTGTATCGGAATAAGCCACAAACCCCTATAGTCCTCAAAGCCAATACAATCCATGTCACCGATCAAATTCGTCCTGATTGATAAGGCACACTCATTGAAAATTGAATATTTCAGTTGCGCTCCTCCTAGATAAGCCGTGGCAGATATTTGGATGATGTTGTATTCCACACATAATTAAAGAATTTCGATATAAATTTAAAAAGAGGAAGGGCTTAGTGAAGGACTTTTTATAACACGGGAATGGCGTGGAACCTTCAAGACAATCCCGATGATATTTGATGCCTCACAGTGCCGGTAGTCCCATATTTCATATTTCACTCCTAGTGAAATTTGGATATCTAATGGATTTCAATTTTCTCCAATGATTTCCGTTTGAAAAAGATATACAAACCTGGAAACCCATGCTGTTGTATGCCACTTTATCCAGCCTGACTAATTACAATTTCGATGCTTATTTCGGATTTATTTTTTATTACGATATTGGTACACGCATGTTGGGTGTTAAAACTGTTTAAATAATTCACTCCTGAAATTCAATGGAATTTACTGTGCACGTGATAATTATTGTTAACGATTGATTGATGGTTAGCCGGTTGGTTGATTGCAGCTAAAAGGTTTTTTTGGGTTGGAAAATACAGCATGTTTAGTAATTTTCATCAGTTTACACAGATTAAGTTGTATTTAAAAGCGATATTTTATTCGCTAAAATTTTAATACGAATTTAAATTGTTTAAAATGTTGCAAATTGTTGTTGTTTACATGTGCGTATCGACTAATGTGCTAATTCTGTCGCACCATGACATACTCTATTATATTCCTGGGGTTTGTTGCCGCAATAACACATATATAGGCACCTCCACACATCCATATAACGGTATATTTATCAACAATTATTTGCTTATACTCAAACAAATTCAAACTCAAACTTGTCCTCCTTTATTCTCCCGTGTGTGTGGGTGTGTGTGTTTATATTTTCAATCATTAGGCTGCTAAAAGACGATGGTTTTTGTGGTATTCTCCGCCTTTGGTATTGGTGTTGGTATTGGTAATAATGATGATGATTGTTTATGTATTGGTTTCAGCCAAAATTTATAGAAATAATAGATTTGCTGTTGGCCAATAAATATACTCTCTTGTGACAGATTTTAGCCATGAAGTGTTTATATATTGTTCGTACACATGTAGCCTGGGTTTTCCAACATATTTTGTGGTTGAAATCTTATGCTGCAAGTGGATCAGTTAATATTTTAACAAATTGTCGCCATGTGCTGATTTTAGATAAACTGTTTGAATTATTATCCTTCAGTTAGAGAACAGAAATAAGGTGGAACTGCAGAGTAAGGAAAAGAAGAAAAGAAATTCGTTATTAATGTTGGTTTAAATCTTAAAGGAAATGATGGATGTCTCTACAAGGCTACTGAGTAGAGGGTTATTTTTTTTTAATTCAACAGAACTGCATAGAGGTGTCGCAAACTATATTCGTCGTCTTATAAATCAAATTTCAGTGTCATGTATGCGATGGTATTTAAAATGTAATGGACAGAGTATTTTGTAAAAGGAAAATTAATCAGGTTTTTTAACTAAACAAGTGATTGGTCTACTGATATAGGTTCTAGAATACTAGGGTTGCCATCTTTCATTTTTGTAGAAATAATAACCGCTGAAAATGTGAGTTATATATATATAAAAGGGGTCCTGCTCCTACTGATTCTCAAGACACAGTTTAACCTTTGCAGGATGCTCGTTGTTAATGTTATTCTCTGTAAGAAATTAGAGTTGAATAGAATTCATGAATGAATTATTTGAAAAGGAAGTGAATTCTCTCAAGTTCCTCTTCTTTAAAAGCCATATTGGGCATTTCTACCCTCTTCTCTGATTTGAAAATTGTGTCTTTTCCTACTTATATTTTATAGACGTTTCGTTAACCAAAAAATCTCTGTCTACTTCAACGGAAAGGACGTCAATATGGTTTGTTTTCCTACCATACATACATACATACATAAATAATAGGCCATTACAACCCTTCAATCAGGATTTAGTCCTAGCTTCTCACACCACTCATGATGTGTGCGTTAATTTTATACGTGAGTGGCGGGACCTACACTTTAACGTCAACTCCGAACGACAGATTTTTGCCAGAAATCTGAAGAAATATTTTTTTTCATATTTCGTTTTGATGTCTGACTTGGGATTCGAACCCGGGCTTTACGTCTAATAAGCCAACACACTACCTACTAGACTACGGCGACTTTTCCTACCATTGAATTTAAATAAGACAAAGTAAACGTCATCGAATTTTTTTTATTCGTTTGAAAGACTTTTGATGGTTTTTTGTGTAGAATATAACATCATTTGAATAACTGCCACAGCATAAATCAAACTGAATTTAACCGATGAGCACCTTTAAGAAAACTCGACAAGAAAAAGTGTAATAGAGTCAAATCTCACGATTTCGGTGGCCAATTCACATAACCTCCACATGAATGGAACGTGACCTCAAAACGCTTGTGCAGAATATTCAGTACGGCATGAGCTGTGTGCCACGTAGCGCCACTCTCTTGAAACCACATGTCATTGATAGCCCAATCATTAAATTTAGGCAAAAAGAAATTGATAGTCGTCGACCTATAGTGCACGTACGCCGTTGAGAGTGATGGCTTGGCCAATGTCGTATTAATTCGTTTAGAAATCAATCTCATCGCTTAAGATGATTTTTCGATGAAAATTGGGATCAGAGCCACACAGTCACACGCTATTGTCTATGGCCGTTTATGGTGATTTGACAAAACATAATAAATAAATGAGAACTAATTTGACAGAAGTGAAGTCGCCGTAGTCTAGTAGGTAGTGTATTGCCTTATTAGACGTAAGGCCACCGTTCAAACCCCTGGTCAGCCATCAAAACGAAATTTGAAAAAATATTTCTTCGGCGACTTTCTCTCAGCAGATTTCTGGCAAAAACTCTGAGAGTAAATAAGATTGCCATGAAAAGTTTCACAAAAATCTGTCGTTCGGAGTCGACTTTAATCTGTAGGTACCGCAACTCATGTAAAAAATCAGCACACATCATGATTGGTGTGAGAAGGTACGCCGTAATACTGACTGAAGGGTTGTAATGGCCAATTATGTACGTATGTATGTAATTTGACAGATAAACCTTCTACAAGATAGCCGTGATCTAACGGCGAACTTAGGAAGTCTCTTTTGAAACATCATACTCATATTTTTAATAGTTCCTAGACATTATTATATCACCGCACCGGCCGTTTGACTAAAAATGAACCTGGTGTAAAAGCAAAAAATTAAAAAATTCAAAATAAAATGCCACTGAATTTTAATTGCTATTCACTGCCCTTCTCGGATGCTAATGTCATAAGTACAGGAAACTTAATATGCTCCAATGTCATGAGTTTATTTTAAAAACTTCAAGGTTGACAAAATACCGAATGTGAAAATTTAAAATTTTTTTTCAAATAGCAAATACAAACACAACAATTTTATCTGTAGTTATTTAATAAAAACACAAAAATTGCGAAATCCTTGAAAGTCCTTTAAAAAACACCAGATAAGCTTGACAAGTCTTTGGTTACAATTTAAATTGTTTCAAATTTTATTGTGAGAGAGAGAAAAAATGCTTTTTAAACAACAGTGAGTGACAATAAATTATTGTTTGCAGAAAAGTCGATGACATTAAGACTTATATACATAAGTACACATTTTGAGAAAAATTTTATTGAATTCAAGTTCAACAATTAAAACAAAAGGGTGTCGTTTTGATCAAAATTATTTTGAAATTATTCATCGTTACAGGACATCAGCGTTTTCCAAGCGAATCAATTACATTTTGCAGGTTTCTATGGAATTTATACCAAGAGCTGTGCAGAGATCTAGGAAAATGGTAATCAGAAATTGAAGTGTTCGTGTCATTTGATGGATGCATTAAAACATCTTAATCAAACTCAATCAGTTTCTGATGAGTAATGAGGGAACATAATATATTTACTGTAGTACAATTCTGAATGTTTTAAATGAATTGCTTGCTCCAATCACTTTATTTCCTGGTAGTGAAGATTATAGTCAAGCATTTGACCAACTGTAACACAGCATTTTTTGGTGTCAATACTGATCAGCGTGTGTTAAGTTGTACCTTTACTTTCCTTTAATCGTTATTGTCCTACTGGAAGGCATTCCATAGACCTGGCACCTCTTCAATGACTTCTGCAGGAATTGTGACTTTGGGGAGGTGGAAGAAACTATTTTTATTGCTGCAGAAGCTAAGAGTTTTGACTTCTCGTTCTATCAGAGTTTGACTGAACTCTCCAAAACGAGGATTGGTGCAGTATCAAGATTTATTTTCGATTTGTGTTAGACATCGGAAACGTTTGGTCCCCGTGTTCGGGGATATTCGTCTTTTGATTTGTGATATCACAATGAGATTATGTCTCTGGCATAAGTTAGCCTTTACCCTCCAAGGTTATTTCGCTATAATAAAAGTGTTAAATACACCGATAAAAAAACAGACACAAAAGACCTCCTTGAGTGATAATTTTATTCCCTAAAACTTAAGCATTGTATCGTCCTTCATTGTTCACAACTTCCCCATAAAAAAGAAATGCAACAAAAATGAAGAAAAGACGTGATAAAAAAAACACTGAAAAACAATACAAATGTGACCACATATAAATGAAATAAAAGGGCAGATAAAAAAATGCAAAAAAGCACACAAAAAAAAATAATAAAAACAAGATCCACACCAAAAGATATCAAATATCACACACACACACATGCGAAAACAAATTCTGAAATTCCTGGACAGATTCATAATTTTATTTCGTTATCTTTTAAATTTTGTATGAAATGAAATAAAAAACAGAATGAAATAGAATACAATTTACAACACAAAATATAACATGTATGTATGTGTGTATGTGTGGCGGTACAAGGACATTATATTACAACTCATAATACAAGACCAGCAGTTACAACACCAACACCAGCCCATAGTTACCATACAATAAAATTGGGAGAAAGAGAGAGCGAGCGAACAAGTATAATTTCCGTTGGAGTGGATCTCGCTTGTCTGTTTTGTTGTGCTATTGGCCACTACGGCAAACAAATAGGCAAACAAAAAAAAAAAACAACGACAATATCAATGTTCGGCTGTATATCCGCAAGTATTTTGTAAGTGTGACATGTAAGCTTACAATCAAACACATACTTATACTGACACACCCTCAGTTACATAGTCGACAGTTGATAGCGGTAGATTAGAAATTGTTTCTTACAATTTTTATTTGCCCGCAGACAAAATATGACAGCGGACATGCTTGTTTTACTTCAGTGCAATTATAAATTGGGGAATGAACCTCCCTTTAGGAAGAAATGGCAGTTCTGCAGTCTAGAACATATCACTGATAATTGGAATCATTTTCTAGAGTTCTTTTCAAAGCATTCTATACTGATCCTATTGGAGAATATCTTGAAATCAATTTAACCGCAGATCGAGCTTTGTATTAAAAATTGTACATTTCAATTTTTGAGGCTATATAACCTTAATTCAGAAAAAGTTAGAGGCCCAATAGTTTTATAATTCGTTAGTATTGTTATCGCCATTATTTTATACCAAATAAAAAAAGAAAATTTCAAACAGGGGTTACAAAATTCAAAAATTTATAATTCTGGCTTATGTATCATTTTTGATACATACGACTTTTCTACAGATTCTTTGGTGTCTTGTATGTTATTTTTTTAAAGATTTCAAAGATTTTGTGAAGTTTTATTGTAAATAATACATTATTTATGGTATTTGAGAAGGAATTGAAAGTTATGTAAGTGTGGGACGAAAGTGAAAAGATTGAATGTTCTATTCTTGACATGTTCTTGATATTGATTGAAGTAGTCGTAGTCTAGTATGTATCCTGTTACCTTATTAGACGTCAGACCAAGGTTCAAACCTCAGGTCAGAATCCTGCTGTTAAAGACTTTGAAGAAGAAGAAAATAGAAGCTCGTCTTATGAACTGAAGAAAGTATTGCCAGCAACAAACATGACAAAAGGATGTTTATCGCCAAAGATGGTACTACTTGGAACAGAATAAACTGCCTTTAGTAGTTTGTGATGGAAAAATATTACCAATTTTCTAGCTAGCACATGTTTTCTGAAATGTTGTAGAATCTTTCTTATTGCTCTTCTCATATTTATCTCACGTGACAGACAACTATTAGAAGAATGTGTTTCGTCCCATGTTTTATTACAGATGATAATATTTCGGTCAACTACGAACGTATGAGATAACAGAATCATTCGCTTTGATAATGATATATTTACACCTATTACGCCTTTTCGAAAAATGAGCTGAAAGTCTTGCAACCTTTAATAATCATGCTTGAAGCCTTTTTTGAAATTCGAATGAAAATAATTTTTTTTCTAAAAAAAATTTATATTTATCTTAATTTTTTGTGAGAAAATTTTAACCATTTCCATAAAACCTTTATCACACAACTTGTAGTTTTATGTAAGAAATAATACTCTATAAATATTTTGGGATTATCTACCATACTTTCTGAGCAGCCCATATATCCTTTTTTAAGATTTTTAAAAATTTAATCTTTTGTTCGCCTAAAACGTAAGAAAATTAAAGAAAATATATATAAATAATGATGCTTATTTTTTTATGTTCCTTTTTGGTACATTTTCATCTCAAATTAAAGTTCTTTAGCAATAGAATTCAAAAACTTTTTAGTTTTATTGTGGAAAATGAAAAATACCTCCAGCGATTTTTATTGAAATTTGATACTTAACTGGAAACTTTTTTACCTCACATGACTTTGACAAATATTTCAAACGAAATATAACAATGGTTTGTACCATCAGGTTTCAGCCAGCCCTCAACTGAGAGTGTTACTTATGCCAGTGACAATAACCCGTCCTATCTAAGCAATTGGAAACTTATAAATCGCCACAAAGCAGGGTGCTAGATGTCAAATTATTACCATTTAGAAAGAAATAAAACCAAGCTGACATCAAGTGCATGATTTTTATGTAAAAATGTATGCTGCAATGTACATCATGTCAAAAATTTTTGTGCAAATTTCATAAAAGTGATAATAATAACGTAAATAAATAGTTAATAAATATTTTTATTAAAATTAATTAAAATATTAAAATTTTTTAACAAAATCTATCAATAATCGTGACAATTCCATGTACTACAAGTATGTATCAAAAGTGATACATAAGCAAGAATGATGAATTTTTTAAGGCTTGATCTATGGTTAAATTCATACAGATTAGTATGACGTTGTATAGATTCGAATTGTTTGGAAATATTACCGTTCATATCAATTTTACTTTATCTACTAGGCTTTCGAATATGAGCGAGGTAAATAGGGCGTATGAAAAGTCTGCTCAAACTGTGAAGGAGAACGCTCTGCATTACGGTTGAGCATTTAACAAAAGGGTTCTCATGCGAGACAAATTGGTTTCGGTCATATCACATAAGACTTCAGCAGGGGCTGTAGAGACGAATAAGAGGACGGAACTGTTCTTTACTTACCCAGTGCTAAGTTGGAAAATGGGGAAGTATTTTGGTTTCTATTATGCAGAAATGGACACATGCCCAGTGCTAAGTTGGAAAAGGAGGAAGTATTTTGGTTTCTATTATGCAGAAAAGGACATAAGAATCATAATTAAATGACTTCATGAGGAGTTCTGGTTGACAGCCACTTCTATCTAAGCAACATACTTGGAAGTCAAATAGTCAACAACATTTTAAAATTTTATATTTTATTTGCGACAGATTTCAAAAACTCAGTTAAATTGGCAGTCCGTCTAATTTCCATGTAAAAGCTTCAATGATTTGGTAGGCCACGATAACGATAACTTGAATCTAATGGGTGCCTCCAACTTTCTTTTGCTGTCGGATGAATTATAAATTCCCAAACGAATTGAAATATTTCTTATACCCATATTTGCAAGCACCAGTCCATAGTTTTAACCCAACCTACCATTTCTATTTAGCTAACACCAGCTGTATTTCTACATAAATATCGCATATTTATGTTCATAGTCATATAAATAAAACGGAATTCAAAAACAAAAACCACAACATATTTGTATGTATAAGTATGTATAGATATGAGTGTGTGTGTGTGTGTGTGTGTGAAATGTTTTTTTTTATATTTGAATTTACAAAAATATGTGAATACGTGAATGAAAATAAAAAATAAAAATGAAACGCAAGAAATTGAACATTTTCATGAAAAAAATATTCAAGAAAATATGAAACAAATGCAATAACATTTCGCAGGATAACTCTTTCGTACATAATATGCTACACGATGTGCAATTGGTGGCAGTTTAGAGCCAGAGTGGCAATATTATCCAGTAACTGTTACTGTAACTGTTTTTTCTATGAATTTTGGGGCAACAGTTTTTTTTTATTAAAAATGGAAATTTTTCTTTAATAAAAACGGACATAAAAAACCAACAATAAGAGAGCATAGCAAGGTTATGAAATTGAAAAGAGGACAGAACGCTAGACGATTTAGATGGTAAATTTTGGGTGCAATGTTAAATGGGAGACCTTCTCAAGCCAAGTATTATGGTCTGTATTGAATACTGGAGCAGTAAATAATAAAACTAAAGAACCAATTAAAATAAAAGAGCTTCAGCAAGAGTTTCACTGTTTAATTGTTAGAAATTAACCCACAATCCTAGTCATTTTAAGGATTTTTTTTTCATTCTTTTCTTCAGCTGACCTTAGCATGAAATGCATGCAATTTTTTTATTTCTATTTATATTAAATAAAAATATTTCATAACATTGCCTAGAGGGATATTTTCGATTCCCAATATTCCAATCCAAGAATTTGTAAGAATTTTTATAATGCCACTGTAACTATCTCTTCTTGTATTTTATTTTATTGCCACAATTTTATCATGGAATTTTTAGATTGCATCTTTAGCTTTCAGATTTTACACCAGGAAAAAAATCTTTTCACTCATTTGTTGCCTGACATGAAAAGAAATTTATCGAAAAATGAAATGAAAATGAAAAAAAAGTTTATATGGAAAAAGAAATATTCAACGAAATTCTCTGGCGAAAAGGGTGTTTTCAGAGAATGTGGAAATTTGTTTTTACTTCACTTCAAATGCTAAGAATTTAACTAATAACACTGATGTTTTAAGGTAGCCTATCATGTTCGATTTGAGCATTCACCTCCTATACAAGAGGTACTCATCCATTCCATAATCTACTTTGAAAATATTTTTATAACTTACTATTCGCAGCCTTTTTTGCTAAACCCTGTCATTATAGTAAGCAACAAAAGATCAATGCCTTACGAAAGATATTCAAATGAATTGATATTCTTTTTTTATTGTTGTTATTGGTTACTTTTGCTCTGGTTACTTTAACTTGAGTAGCATCTATGACGTTTCGTTTGGTTACAAATCTTCAAAACCGCAGAACTAACTGAATACGAGGGCAGTTCAAATACAAGTTTTTGCACAAATGATCTGAATTTTATATTTCAACATGGTTTTGTTGTCTAAGGTGACTTCAATTTTAATTATTTTCGAAACAGTAAAATCTGTCGAGGTCTCAAATTAAATTTATTGCTGAGTTGGAGCTAAACTTTTCTTTACTGAGCTATTTCTTCAGGTTTGAAAGTAGTCTACTGGTAGTCTAATTCATGAATTTTTGTCAAAAATATTGAGTTCTTGAAGAAAAGCTGTTGATTTTCATTCAAATAATCATTAAATAAACCCAAAATGTTCGTTTAATGATAGCCACGGAGTGTTTTGCACTTTTAATTATAGCCTTATCTCTGAAGTATGGTTCATCGGCGCTTATGAAAACAGTTAGAGTCGTCCATTTGCCTTAGTCGTACAACCATCCAGAGCTTCGGATGGAACCACTTAGCCTCCAATTCCAGACAGATTATATAGATCATTGGCGTGGTAGACACCAGTGGTTTTTTTTCTTTCGAAATACCACTGGGAATGTATTCAATAGGTGAAGAACAGTTTCCTGCTCTCCATCGTCTTTACAACATCTGCAGAATTAGTTTTTCATGAGTTCAGTGCGTCAGACATCAGTGCTCATAATGCCTAGTAATGACATTAACTACCATCCTAAGCATGCTTTATTGGAGCTTCAATACGCTTTCCCTCCGAACGCTATGATAGCCACGGAGTATTTTGCACTTTTAATTACAGCCTTATCTCTGAAATATGGTTCATCGGCGCTTAAGAAGGTATCTAGTCTATTTGCCCCAATCTTACAACTAGAGCTTCGAATGAAGCCACTTAGACTCTAATTCCAGACAGATTACATGGATCATCGGCGTGGTAGGCACCAAAGTGTTTTTTTTTCCTTCGAAATAGCACTGGGAATGTATTCGATAGGTGAAGAACAGTTCCTTCCTCTTCGTCGTCTTTACAACTTCTGAAAAATTAGTTTCTAATGATTTAAGTACGTTAGGCAACAGTGCTCATAATGTAATGCCTACTAATGACTTTAACTACCATCCTAAGCATGCTTTATTGGAGCTTCAGAGGGCTTTCCCTGCGAGCTCTATGTAACTTTCGCCAGATTTGTTAAGCTATTTTGCCCGTATCCAAAAGCAGCTATGTAGTGGTGACAGAAACAATAATGGTCTTATAGGTCTTCAAAAGGGTCAGGAATGTAAAGAACCCACCATAGAGTTTGACGTTCTGGCTGGATTATCCTCTCTGCAGTGGACCATAATACTACTCTATCCAGTGATCTGAATATCGTACTGCTCGGCCTTCTTATTGAGGCATTCGTCATAGCCATAAACCATAAATTTCGTGGCAGTAGAATCCAATAGTTTGTCTGCTAACATCCCTCCTATAAATATTATCATCCTTAATAATTCTTACCGTATGGCTAACACTTCACCTAGAAGACGTCACATTTATTTGGTAGACTTACGGACTTAGCTTAGCTCTTTGGCTCCAACAATTCCATTCAACTTCAAACCGTCCATGAAAAATTTTCATCGACAAGTCGTATAATATGGTATCACGTAGTCAGTATTCGGGGGAGTTCGAAATTCCTTTAGAATCTTCGAGTGACCGATACTTGAACCGTGGTATTTTCCAGTCGCCCAAAGACGCTTGAAATCGCCGTATTCTAGTAGGTAGTTATTAGACGTAAAACCCGGGTTGGTATCCCAGGTCAGACATCAAAACGAAATATGGATAAAAAAATATTTCTTCGGCTACTTCCTTTCAGCAGATTTCCGGCAAAAACTCTGAGAGTAATAAACCTGCAAATCTGTCGTTCGGAGCCGACTTTAAACTGTAGGTCCCGCCACTTATGTATAAAATTAACACACACAACATGAGTGGTGTGAGAAGCTAGGCCGTAATCCTGATTGAAGGGTTGTAATGGCCAATTATGTATGTATGTAGAGACGCTGGTTTCTTTAGCTGCTAAGCTCTTGTGATATCGGTTCAGCGAAGGGAGCCGTAATAATAATTCAGCACAAATGTAAGTGTTATACACAAAACACTACGAATAATAATGCAGGCAGATCTTTGTGTTCGTCGTATTACTTAACGTACTTAATTGGTCATTACAAGAATTTAGTTAGGCTAACGACCTAGCTTCTCATATCACCCATGCCATTTGTACTAACTTCATACATGAATAGCGGGACCTACTACACAGCCCTGCAAATTTGGACTTTTTTTGTGCAAATAAGATGGCTCCAGGTGTTTCCGAAGGCATTTTGCGTGTTGAACACGAATCTGGTTTCAAAAACTGAGTAAATCTGATTAATTTTTATAAACCTCGACCGCCGTATTGGATCCGCCATTTTGAATTTTTAAAATCTGAATGAAGATCTGTAATCAGCGACCCCAAAACCCCCTGAGTAACAATTTTCAAGTAAATCTGATTAAAGATGATTAAAGTGTTTCTTTTTCTTGACATAAACCCACCCCCTACTTTAAGGGTGCATGCAAACAATTTGGCTTTGGGCTCATTTTAAAGAGCAAAGATTAATTGTCAATTTCTGACAATAGCGATGGTTCTAGCACATCAGTGTTTAGCTCTATAATGTTTCAAAAATGGCCAAAAACACTATTTTTAGCGGTTTCTCGAAAACCTGACGTGATGGAAAGTTTTTGAAATCAGATTCGTGTTCAGCGCGGAAAAGGCCTTCGGAAACACCTGGAGCCATCTTATTTGCAAAACCCATGCAGGGCTGTGCTATTTAAAGTCAAATCTGAACGATAGATTTTTGAGAAACTTTTATTTTACTCTCAGTGTTCTTGCTAGAAGACTGTGCAGAGGAAGAATAATTTTTTTTATATTTCGGAAATAGACCCCACTACAGCTGCACAGGTCCGTCCAATCAGTGAATAAATGTCCGTGATAGCATTTTTCTAGTATAAACCTAAGGCTTACTACACTCCCCCTAGACTTTGTACACAACCAATCTTTATAATTAAAAGGTTTGAAAGCCTTTTTTTTAATATTTTTCTTTCTGCTTTACGTGCCTATAAAGCCATCCTCGTATTTGTTTCGATTTTTCTGTGGCCCTACATAAATTCCTATAAATTTTTTTTATAGATTTTGCTGATAAATTTGTTCGTCTATTCTTTATATTCTTGGTCTTCTTCGCCACAAAAAGTCTTCAGCAAGCAGCTAAACGTTATTGGGCCAAAGTAGTAGTAACATTGTAAACCAAAAATAAATTTTTAAAAAAGTAAAGAAAGGCAAACGAAATGAAATAAAATTCGTTTAGTTGTGGGACTATTTTAATTTTTTTTTTTTTTTGGTTCAAAATATGAATAAATTTGTGAAAATTGTTCAAAGTTCTCGAGCGCTGTTCTTCTTGTTGTTGTTACCGCAATTTGAAACATAAACGACGGTCGGTCGTTTTGTTAGTGTTTGAACCTGATGTTACACAGATTCTCTCTCTCTATTTCTAATATTTTTATTTCTATTTCGTTTTAATATTTTTTGTTCTTTGGGGTACTTTTTTTTTTTTGTTGTTACCGCTGCAGGGATATTATTGCAATTTTTCATTAAAATGGATTTTACGACTTTGGAAAATATTATGCAAATTTTTTTCACTTACTTTAACTCACCCCACCGTCTCCCATTCACATTGTATTATTCCATAATCTATTCATATTCCATTCGGAGACCAAGTATTTGTTGCCATTTGTATAGAAATCATCATCATCATCGTCGTCGTCATATACAGAAGGATTCTTATAATTTTGCCTCAAGTGTTGAATTAAAAGTGGGTGTCCAAGAGGCAGACAAAAGTGAGCAAGTGAGAGAGAGCCACATTTAGAAACTGGTAATATTGGCGTGGCATATAAATAGTAGTCACCAATAACAACAAACAAAATGCTGTACACAATAGTGTTGCTAGTAGTAACAGTCACAAGGATTTGAATTTTTTCTTTTTTTTTTTGTCATATTTTATATTTTATTACGTAAAAAAAAAATTTTTTATTGTGTATCGCCACAAATAAACATTATTTATGCAAATTAATCCATATTGAATTTAATTCTTTTTTCTTTTCATTTTTTGCTTTTTTGCTCGTTTTATTCATAGACCAATAGAAGTCATTATGAGTTGCTGCTAAAAGTTTTATTGACCGAGTTTTTCGGGGGCATCAGTTTAAATTTCCTTAATTTCAAATGCAAATGAAAGTTTAAAGATCATACCATAACTTGATATGTTGTGGTGAAGCAATTACAGCGACGATATTAAAATTCACAATATTTTCAGTAATGGACGGTAGTCGGCTGTGTAAAGTATGGTTGTACTATAAATACAACAGGGACTTTCGAAATTTATTTGTTAATAACGACCATTGTGTTGAAGCTAAATCTATAAAATTAATTGTCATTTATTCAGTCTGGTTTGTCAAATCGTCGTGCTAGGATGTAGGATTGAACAACATGTGTAAGTAATAAAATTTTGTTTTAAGAAAACGGGCATTATATTCTGCGCTCTTGGACCATTTCACAAGCGTTATTCGTTTGCAATGTCATATGTGTAGAGTATGGCTGCATTAGATCAGTAGAAATAGAATCAATATTCGTGCGTCGACGAATTGCAACATCTGACGAAAACATAGCAGTTGTCCCTCAAAACCGAGACTATCGATTTCGCTTCTCTTGTAAGAAATTGGGCCTGTTTGACTGACCCAGTAACACGTGCCATAAAAAATCATGTGGGCTCTGAATGCACTGAGTTATAGTTTGAAACTGACCCTAATTTTCATTTAAAATTGTCTTCAGTGATAAGATCTATTTTTAGATTAATGCACACGTGAACAAACAAAATTATCGTAACTTGAGAAATACCAACCTACTTGAGGTCCAAAAGCGTCCCTATGGATTCCAAAAAGTCACTGTTTGGTATAGATATTGGGACAACGACGTTAGCTTGGTAATAAATGACAATTGCGAGTACTAAAGTGCGATGATTACTGATCTCTTTAATGTTCTGGGCACTGAGAACATATGGTTTCATCCGGATGGATAGATGGATAGCGATTTATGGGTTTGATCATCTCGTGTAGAAGAGTTGAGAACTTGTCACCGAAATTGGGGGGCTTTCTTAAGTCGCGGGTGTATGTAAATAAATAACAAATCACAGCGGTTCCCAAACATAAACCGTCTCATTGGTTAAATTCAGCCTGATTTATGCGAATAAACCACAAACTACGGCATTCTGATTTATGCCCAAGAATAGTATGAATATTTACAGTGACAGGCAAATATATTTCCTCGAGTCAGTTTGAACAGTTGAACGGTAAGCTTCTTATCCAATTTTAGCCATGTTAGTCCATCAATGAAATCAAAATAATAAGGAGTCAATAAATACTCCTGCTTACTGGACAATCTAAGCTAATTCCCGATATGTATTGTTATTCATTGGGGATGTGCCTGCTTCTAGTTCATCATCTACATCATTACCCAAGATGACCTTGTGACCCGTAAACCATATCAATTCAACACAGAACCGCCATGAAAATCGAGCAATGGAGTCGCGGTTATGCTAACCAGTTTTGACTTGAAGGTTGTGCAAAGGTTGGCTCATTAGGCGACAGCCTAAGGTTTAAATCCTGGCTCAGACTTTTCGAACAGAAACTAAATATAAAAAATATATTTCTTTTGCCGACTTCCTCACACCAGACTTCTGGCAAACACTCTGAAAATAAATAAAATTGAAATGAGAAATTTCTCAAAAATCTATCGTTCGGAATCCACTTTAAACTGTACGTAACGCCACTCATGTATACAATTAAGAAGCTAGGTCATAATCCTGACTGAAGGATTGTAATGACCAAATATATATGTATCCTTGTAACCAGTAATCCATATCAAAACAACACGAAACTGTGGCTAAAGTCGTTCAAGAGAGTTTAGTTTAGACTTGAAGGTTGTGCACAATCTGCTGGTCGCTTAGCTGAAAGATAAGATAGAAAGACTGGTACTAGAAGATGCCTCATTCGGATATAATGTCGGGGTCTGATTATCTCCGCCTGAAACATACTACATTTGCTTAAATATAAATAAACTGCCTGATGGTTAAAGCTTTATTGAAATATGGATTGTTTGTGTATCCTTGCAAACTGAGTTTTTTTGTTGCATTTATTTAGGGCACCGTGGGCATCTATTCTAAATTGCAAATGAAAAAAAGTAAAATATTTTACATTTAAAATCATGAATTTAATAAAAAAAACCTCCATTGTGTGTAAAAATAATTCACGGTATAATAATTCATGAAACATTTAATTTCCATTTGAACCCCCTATTAATTTTGTTTTTAAATGGAGGAATTTTTTTTTTCAAATATTATATGTGTATGTATGTGTGTAACTGAAATTTAATAGAGCATTAAATTATTATTTATTTAGGATTTAAAACAAAAATATCTCACCCTCGGCATTAAAATATTTCAACAAATTGTGGTTTCCATTCTAATCTAAATTAAAAATTTTACATTCATCAGATTTTGTTTTTTGCTACTCTTTAATCGTTAAAGATGATTGAATGAAAAGGACATTTGTCGTATAAAAACAATATAAAAAAAGGAAACAAAATGGAAATATACTTTTTTGCATTTTCTTCCTTCTGCTGATGAATCCTGCAATCTAGAACAATACATCGTTTTTCTGATTCTGATTTTCCATTTTTTTTTTTTGGAGACTGTATTCAAGGTGTGTTTAAAACAATCGCATTCATTTGCGCAGCAAGATATTGTCTGGTTGGTTTGGTTTTCAATTTTTAGCACAAATGCCGGAATGTGTTGAAAAACCATGTGAGTAAGGAAGGAAATAAAACAAAGCAGACATAAAGAAAGTCTAATAAAAGGCATAGAAAAAGAAAGTGTTTTAAAGAAAATATTGCAGCTTTTGAAGAATATTTTATACGGTTTAAATTTGATCTTAAATGTTTACTTACATACGTTAGTTAATGTAAAAAATATATACCAAACTTAATGGGATGTTATTTGCATCAAATGTGCTCTGTTATCGCAACAGATCCTTTGTTTTACTTCAACCATAATCAGGACTTGCTCTAAATGTTAAAGATGTTCTCGAACAAGATTTGATGTAACGAATTTATTAATAGTGATCATGTCAGATCTCTTTACAGCAGTGGGTTCATTATTATTGTGTCATAATGCGGTGGAAGTTTACGCAGCCGTTTCTAAATTTCCGCCTCCCTTACTGTTATATATACATTACCAAGGCAGCAAAACTAACGGGCATGTTGAGCAGATTGATGGCAAATACCGGCGGACCAACGCAGTCCAAACGCAAATTGATTATGACAGCGAGATGTGTTGGAGCTTAAATCCAAGCGGAAAATAGTAGCAGCAGTGAAACGAACAGCGGCACTAAGGGTCGCTTCGGCCTATCGCACGGTCTCGGGCGTCGCTGTCCTCGTGATTACCGGTGAGACACCTATCGACTTGCTGGCATTTGAGCGAAGAAGATTATGGAAAGCGAAGAGGGAAAACCTCGCCATTAGTACCGCAGATGTCAGATCTCAAACTATATGACGATGGCAAAGTAGATGGAGTGATGAAACAAGTGGAAGATGGACTGCTAGACTTATTCCATCTATAGAAGCATGGATACAGAGAAATATTGGGGAAATTAACTACTTCTGACTGAATTAACTACTTCTTTCGCGTCATGGTTATTTCCGACAATATCTACAACGCATGGGCAAGGTGAATGATCCAGGGCTGCATTTATTGCGAGGAAATGAGTGACGACGCTGAACACACATTCTTCCAGTGCATCAAATGGCAAGACGAGAAGAATGTGTTGATGGAACCGATTGGCGAATTCACACCCGACAACATTGTTGACGCAATGCTCGAAAGCGAGACGAAGTGGAACGCTGTGAGAAGATACGTAGAATGTGTACTCCGCAGGAAGAAGGTCGACTTTGATACAGTACGACAGAATGATACATGAGAAGACGAGCCAATAGCATGAGGCTGGCTTCAAATATGGCGTACCCAGTCGTGGGAGAGTAGACCACGGTCCTTAACAGTACGTCGTTCTGGACCCTTCCCGAAGTAATGCAGATAGCCGTCCCGGGAAGGGAGTATCTCCAGAAGAGGAGGAGGTATTGTTTTAGTGGAAGCCCCACTCGACGCAGCTGACGACGGTCACTGTAAGTGCGAAGGCATTTTAAACCCTGGCTCATACGCCAAAAAAAAACTGTTATATATACATAACATAATTGGTCATTACAACCTGGCTTCTCACAACACTTATGTTGTGTGTTTCAATTTTATACATGAGTGGTGGGACCTGCGACTTCAACCGATAGATTTTTGAAATACTTTTCATGGAAATTTTATTTACTCCCAGAGTTTTTGCCCGAAATCTCGTTTTGTTCAAGATATCTGATAGACGAGGCTTCATTTCTACGTACTAGACTACGGCGAATTCAGGCTGTGGTAAAAGATGCAAAACTGATCATGTGTAAAGGCGCTTACTAGGTCTAGGTAGGTTGGATTGCTAGCTTTGATTACCAAGTTCACTTGAGCACTCATAGCTGCCCGTTTTGATGTCATAGATGAGCGCAGTCCCGGTACTGGTGAAATTCCATCAAACTGATCGAAGAAGTTGGTCAGTGCAGGGACTGCACAAGGTAAGCCTCTACTACTAATATTTTTATCTTCTCTTTCTAGCGCAACTTTCTGATCTTAATAGGTTGGTTGCAGCTCCGATACCAATATTAACCATACTAATTGTGTAACTACAGAACTTTCTTATACAGGAGACTAACACTTGGTATTAATTCTCATGTGTAATTATGTCCCTTATACTGTCCGTAGAAAATTTATTTGTCGCTGACAAATCTTGGGTCTCGAATTAATCTTCCTTCTCTCCTGAACTCACTTGGCCTGAATTGAATAAGGAAAACAAACTCTTTAAACTGGATTTTTGGGACTTCTCCGTCACTATATCCATACACATGGGTCATTGCCTAACGGCCAGGCAGGCGGAGTGACTTTGTTTACCTGCAAAAGACTATTGCAGAGATCATAGATCCGATTTTTATCCATTTCGTGTACCAGTATTCGTCTCTGATATCGATATCGATTCAAATGGATTTATAGATTTATGAAATTCACAATGATTTTTGATGTGATGTTAAGCGAATGAGAAATTGTGATGCTAGTTATTGAAGGTTATTAATTAGGCGATTAACTCATATGCATTGCTACAAGAGGCATCACAATATGCTGCTTTGTGGGAATACTAAATATAGAATGACCCATAAAAGTCCTTGAAACCTAAAATAATTGTCTGTGCAAACGAGCATTTCAGATGATATTATTTTGCCTGATTGACTTTCAATTTATACACAGTAACTGATAAAATAATTTGAATTTAAACAGACGTTAAATCGCTTTTCATACAGTATTCTTTCTCTCTCCCTCCCTCTCTTTCTGTTACGGTTTTCATACAATTTTTATTCTTTTCAATTTTCGATTACAATGCAGTTTTAATGTTGAAATCAATTTCTCACTTTCGCTACCCACTTGCAAATAAATTGAAAAATCAAGAACTGATTCATTCATCTCGCGCTTAACGAGCAATGCCATAAAAATATTAAAAGAGGAAAGAGAACCTTAAGAGTGAAGCAAACAGAAAATGACAGCAAGACAGACAGACGAGCAGAAATAAAAAAAAAAAACACATTTTCTTTAAAAAGGGCAGAGCAATACAGGAAACGAGGTTTGAAATATACAACAACAACAGCAACACTAACAACATCAATAAATACATGTTAACAAGCGCGCGTGTGTGTATATTTGTAAGCATTTGTTTCCCTTTGATTTGCAAGATGAGTTTCTTTCTTTCGTTCTTTTATATTTGTAGTCTCCATGCTTACTGCAAAATTGCGAATGTGAGTAGATGAGAATGAGAATGTTTAGTTTCCTTTAGGAAGAGTCATTGTTATCAATTCCATACTCATACTCACACACTTGCTTATTTATTAGCAGCAACTTGTTTATGCATTGCATGCCAATGTTTACATTCATATGTGAGAGAGGGAGTGAGAGTAAGTGAGGGAGTATGGGAAAATAAAGCCTGTTCAAGTACTCATACATTATAAGTGTGTATTAGTATATGCATGTGTGCATGTGAATAATTTCATGTAATTGTTGTACGTGCGGTTTACTTAAGGTATGAGTGTATGAAGGCTTGCGTGTTTCCATTTGTTTATCTGTGTTTACCTTAAGGCTGTTCGACTTTTTTTTTGTTATGTTCCTATAGAAATCGACAAAAACCACGAATAAAATAGTTGAAATAAATTGTTTAAAGGTTTAAACAGGCGTTATTTGGATTGAAAGTAAGCGCTGCTGCTCTACAAGACGCTCATCCTACCCATGCTTCTTTATGGCGAAGAGGCATGGACCCTATTAAGCACCGATGCAGCAGCCTTGAGAGTATTCGAGAGAAAAGTCCTACGTAAGATCTTCTGTCCAGTGCGAGTTGGCGATGATTTCCACATCCGATCCAACAGTGAGCTGTATGAACTCCTCAACGACGTTGAGCAGCATATTAATATCCAGTGACTGCGCTGGCTCGGCCATGCCGTTCGAAGGGAGGAGGATGCTCCAGCGAGACGGGTATTGAGGAAGTCGGTGAAGAGGACGACCTTGTACCCATTGGAAGGACCAAATCGAGGAAGCCCTGTCATCGATTGGTATGACCAACTGGCGTAGGCGCGCAAAAAGCAGAGGCGCCTGGAAGGATGTGTTGCGGCAGGCCGAAATCCGTTAATCGGGTTGTTATGGCCAATTAAGTAAGTAAGCAAGTAAGCGCTGTTCACAACAAGTTGAAATAATTTATTTTGCTATTATGACACTGTTTCGTAAGATGTCGTTTTGCCATTTTTCCTGAAAATCTCTGCATTTATTCGGACAACCTGGCTGCGATTAAGTCCTTTACAATATAGTGTCAATGTCCACCTTTGTCCATGAATGCCGAGGAATTTTCAGGGAAATTTTCGGATCTTAAATGGGTTCCGAAATAAAGTGATATCGTTGGTAATTGAATTACAGTGCCTAGGTACTACGATTGCTTTAGTTAAATTGGAAATCCGCTGAATTTTAGGGGAAGCTCAATCTAGCTGGTAGTAGGAGGGTGCAATATTATTAGATTCTGCTAGACACATATGGATAAGACGATGAGCGACTCACTTCTATCCTTAAATCGCACAATAGCGATTCTTACAGGCCATCATTCTTTTGGTAGGCAAAACAAAAGACTTGGCATTCCGGCAAATATCTTCTGCAGGAGGGGGTCTGAGGGGGAAGAAGGAACTGGCTTTCACCTCATATGTCAGTGTCCGACTCTTGGCATAAAAAGTCGGTCATTGTCAAAGCGTAAAAGTTTACTCATATTATCCGTAGAATACGCTCCTAGGTACATTTTTCTCCTACGCCATAGACTAGGAAATGACCTCAATAAGAGAAAAATAATCTCTTATCTTCTTCCTTATTTCTGCAGATTCTGCAATAATCATTTGCAAGGTGTACAATATCATTCCGCCTCTCAAGCGTGCTCATAATGAAATGCTAATGATGTCGACAATCATACTGAGCGTGGTCTTTGAAGCGTAAACAGGCTTATTGTGCGTCAGATTTTCTGCGTCTCTCTGCCTATGCAAGAAGTCGCCTTGAGCGCTCGATCAATTATACGCTTGCAGTTTCATTGATATACCAATTGGAGAGTTCCATTGCTGTGCAGCACTTGGCCAGTTCATTTGCTCCTTCAGTCATGTATCATGTTACTAAGACCTGGTACCGATATGATATGGGTCCTATATACATACATACATACATACATACGTAATTGGTCATTATAACCCTTCAGTCAGGACTACGACCTAGTTTCTCACACCACTTATGTTGTGTACATTAATTTTATACATGAGTGGCGGGACCTACAGTTTTTAATGTCGATTCCGAACGACAGATTTTTGAGAATCTGTTCATGGCAATTTTTATTTACTCCCAGAAATCTGCTGAGAGAAAGTCGGCGAAGAAATACTTTTTGTATTTGGTTTTGATATCTGGCCTGGGCTTTACGTCTAATAAGCCAACACATTACCTACTAGACTACGTCGACTATGGATTCCATATAATGTAGATTAAATTGAACTGTAATTGTTTCCGACCTTAATGCGAATTCGGTCGGTTGCCCATTGCTCTGATGTGCAAGTTACCTATTACATTGATTTGGATTGAGATTCTTCAGAACACAGCTTTTATCGATCACTCAAGATTAAATTGTTCTTATCGCCAATGAATTTTTATACGTCAGAACC
This sequence comes from Sarcophaga carnaria, assembly GCA_958299815.1. NCBI lineage: Eukaryota > Metazoa > Arthropoda > Insecta > Diptera > Sarcophagidae > Sarcophaga > Sarcophaga carnaria. Next base: position 22,833,107 of record OY283152.1, read on the forward strand.
GAAACCACATTATCGAGTAGGAGGGCAGTTTTCTACATTACTGGTATTTAAATCTGGGACTGCCAATGTAGAAGTATCTGTAATTGTTCGACTTATGATCGTCCCTACTTAAATCTGTTTTAAAGGCTTTTTCCAGTTCCCCTCTTGTGAATTTATTGCTCCAACAAAGCATTTCTGTCTGCTGTAAAGATTAAGGCTTCCAAAATAAACGGGAGAACTTTCTTAAAAGGCGGTGAAAATGAAAACACATTACATTTGCCACAAGTTACTTGGAAGATTAGTCACCACACTATCTGTCCATTGAGTCAGTATGCCCTGATCTACCCTTTGAATTACCACCAGTACCGTGGTGTTTCTATTATATTTCGGTATATCGAGGCAGCACTGGATTTCATGTCAAAATTTGCATATGATTTCTACTGAACACGCATAGTTATAAGAAAAAATAAGCAGTAACCTGGAAGTCTAGAGGGTAGAGCATACATACATACATTATTGATCATTAGAACCCTTTAGTCAGGATTACGACCTAGCTTTTCACAACACTTATGTTGTGTGAGTTTAAAGTCTGACCTGGGGTTTGAACAGAGGCTTCATGTCTAATAGGCACCTACTTGACTACGGTGGCTATACATACATACATAATTGGTCATTACAACCCTTCAGTCAGGATTACGACCTAGTTTCTCACACCACTTATGTTGTGTGTGTTAATTTTTTTATACATGAGTGGCGGGACCTACAGTTTAAAGTCGACTCCGAACGACAGATTTTTGAGAAACTTTTCATGGCAATTTTATTTACTCTCAGAGTTTTTGCCAGAAATCTGCTGAGAGGAAGTCACCGAAGAAATACTTTTTGTATTTTATTTGATGTCTGGCCTGGGGCTAGAACCCTGGCTTTTCGTCTAATAAGCCAACACACTACCTACTAGACCTACTTGACTACGGTGGCTATAGAGAATACTAATCCATTAATGTAAGCATCGTAGTAAGTCTCGATTCCAACAAGAGCTCTGGTGTGTTCCACTTATTGTGGTATTATTTAATATGTGTGTTGATAATAATTGGCATATAATTGTAATTGAATCAAGAAAATTATTTACAATTGTATTAAAGTATTTCACTTACTTCCTAATACGATAAACCAATCACCACTTGCAAATCTTTTCAGAATTTTTATAACAAAAAAAAAAACATAAAACACCTGAAACCATCACGTAAATCCCTATATTGAATTGGAATAATTCCATTTTAAATTATTTTGTTATTCGTTTTAATATTTATTTGTTAAGCTTTAAAACTGTTTCGCTTATATTTTTATTTCATTATTCCACCTCGCATGCAGATGCTAATGTTGAGTAGACTTTGTCAACATGCTTAAGCCCTAAAACTGTTGATCCTTTTGATAAATTTTTTTTTTCCTCTTTACATATAAAATACAAAATCTGTGATACAATGAAGCCGCCTTATGCCATAGAAAATAATTAAATTTCAGCCGCCATTAAAAGCTGTAAAAGGATTTTTTATTTTTTTGAAAACCCACTTCAAAGGCTACTCTCCTGAAACCATTAATGCGCGGCTATAGAAAATCAAATAAATTCTAAAGAAATCCTTTTTTTTTGATTTATTTCTGGATTGAATTCTTCTTTTCCCCCTTGCCCTTTATTTGAATGCTGCATTTAAATGTTGTTTATAAACGTTTATTGGTTTATTTATGATAATTTTTTTTTGGTATTGAACTTTCCATTACTCATTTTTTTGTAGTTGTTGTTGTTGTTGTTGTTAATTTGCATTTTATGAACATAATCAATATCAACAGCTTCAACTTGGCTGTCATCATGCTGCTTAACACATACGATTTTATCCTTTCACAAGACGACACAGAGAAAAAAAAAACTGGAATTGACAAAAGCACACTCGCACACACACACACACACTCCAGCATACACAAAAGCACTTAAGGACCTCTACTGTGCCATAACGCTTAGGCCTGTTGGATTGAGAACAAAAAAAAAAATAGGGGAGAGAGGATGGAGAAAGTGAAAAAAATAAAATAAAATGATGAATGGAAAATAAATTTTATTATAAAATTAAAAATAAGCATAAAGAGAGAGAGAGAGAGAGAGGGAGCAAGAGAGAAAGAAAGAAGTAACGGAACAAAAAAATATGAGAAATGTTTGTGATGTAAATGTACCTGTAGTATGTTGCTTCGCGTATAGGACTTTCTTTTCATATTCACAGTTGCAAGAGGGTTAGGGTTGCGCTAAAAAATTTTTATGTCAATATGATTACACACAGCTGATAACAACTAATTAGAAATGCTTATCCTAAGTACAGGGTTTTATAAATTAAAGTACGAACTATTTCCTCTTGGAAGACATCCGTCTGGGCCTCATGTCAGACTTAAAGTCGCCGTAGCCTAGTAGATTGTAGGCTTATTAGACGAAAATATTTCTTGGGCGACTTCCTCTCAGCAGATCTCTGACAAAAACCCTGAGATTTAAATAAAATTGCCATGAAAAATTTCTCAAAAATCTATCGTTCGGAGTCGACTTTAAACTGTGGGTCAAGCCACTCAGGTATAAAATTGACACACACAACATAAGTGGTGTGAGAAGCTAGGTTGTAATCCTAACTGAAGGGTTAAAGACCAATTATGTGTGTGTCATGTCACACTCCAACAGATCAGTGAGTTCAACTGCCTGTAGAAGGACGAGAGCTTTTCTCTTGTATGTTCTGAAACGTTTCATTCTACTCCTTATCTGTGCGACTTTAGCAAAACTCAAATCACAAAGACTAATGCGTTTCACTTGAGTGACCAGAACAATGTTAAGTTATAATTGCGACAGCCTTACATTGTATAGACTTTTGAAGTTTGAGTAGACTTTTCAGGCAAGTTAAGGAGCCGCTTATAAACTTTAATGGAATCGAATACCTCATTATCAATCCTAGGTTTGCAAATTCTAAATGATGCTGAAAATTGGTTTCGGTCCTTAATGCACGTCAATTAATCCCCTCTGCAGTTTTCGGGAATGTTTCTTTGACCCGGTACTCACATAATGTTAATGCTGTTCTGTTCAGCCGTCTTGTTACTATCAAGCATCCAGATAAGTCATCTGTCTTTTCGAAAGATTGCTAATATCTTTCTGGGGAACTTTGGTCCTTTCAGTAATCGTATTAGAAACCTGCTGACAGATGCTGCAACGATAGCCTTATCGAATCAGTTATGTTTATCAATCTGGTCTGATCTGTTCAGAGGTCCATTACACTTTAAAATAACTTAGCACAGTCAGGGCTTTAATCAGAAAATAGTGAAACTCTATTCCTCTTTAGTGAGGTTAGTCTTCTGACCACCGGATTAGCAAATTAAAAGAGACTGAATTCCTTTATGCAAGTCGCCGTGGTGTAGTAGGTAGTGTGTTGGCTTACTATTCGTAAAGCCCGGGTTCGTATCCCAGGTCAGACATCAAAAATGAAATATGAAAAAAAAATATTCCTTCGGCGACTTCCTCTCAGCAGATTTCTGGCAAAAACTCTGAGAGTAAAATAAACTGCCATGAAAAAGTTTCTCAAAATTCTGTCGTTCGGAGTCGACGTTAAACTGTAGGTCCCGCCACTCACGTATAAAATTAACGCACACAACATGAGTGGTGTGAGAAGCTAGGCCGTAATCCTGACTGAAGGGTTGTAATGGCCAATTATGTATGTATGTATGAATTCCTTTATTGAATCCCATGCCATCCCATGGGATTTGGCATTATATATAATTGCAAAACCAGTCTTTAATTAACAAGAAAAGTGCAATTCCTTTAGGTTTCGCGTTTTTGTAGCTCAAGAAGAACTGATATTCGTTTCCATCGACCTACTGTGCCTTTGTAGTATACGATCTTTTCTGAAAGATGGAAACAAACATGTTCTTAGGTGTCTTAAAATCAGCGCGGAGGATCTAGGACTACCCTACTAACTCTTTTTGTCAGTTGCGAATAAGAACTGTCAGAGCTGCCTTAGTGTGAAGATTTTTTATAATACTTAGGCCATGATGGCCGAAGTCGCCGTAGTCTTGTAGGTAGTGTGTCGGCTTATTAGACGTAAAGCTAGGGTTCGAGTCCCAGGCCAGACATCAAGATAAAATACAAAAAGTATTTCTTCGGCGACTTCCTCTCAGCAGATTTCTGGCAAAAACTCTGAGAGTAAATAAAATTGCCATGAAAAAGTTTCTCAAAAATCTGTCGTTCGGAGTCGACTTTAACATGTAGGTCCCACCACTCATGTATAAAATTAACACACACAACATAAGTGGTGTGAGAAACTAGGACGTTATCACAATGGGTCAATTCGACCTTCGGGTACTGTACTTGTCTTAATTGACAAGTACACGTCCTCCAACCTAACCTAACCTAGGCCATGATAGTCACTTTAATTTTCCTTCTTCCCACTACAATCAGGTCGAGACCATGCATATCATATGCCAGCATTCTCAATTTTACTTTTTTTTATTGAAGTGCATTGCCGACAAATAAGTTAAGATTTCTCTAGAAATTCCTACATTTCCTTTTATTATACTTACTAGCCCAGTGCTGTTTTACTTTCCGGGCTTATGTTCATATGATGGGCACCACCCCTAACCATATGGTTGTTATGTCGCAACCTGCAAAATGCCTTGAAGGTATTTTCGCTTTTCAGCTTGAAAGCAAAAGAAAGAAAAAAAAAACTGAAAAACAAATGAAAAATCCTGGGTGCACGTTAATATTTCCTTTCACATTGAAATTTTGTTTCCCTCCGCTATCCGTGTGGGTATGTGCCTATGGTGTTGGAAGACATTTATTGAGTTGTCGCTGTCGTTGGTGAACGTCAATGCCACTTCTCTAAGTTGCGGCTATTGTATGTACACGCTGCTACCAAGGCGTACCTGATGAACAGAAACTTATTTTCCATACATAAAGAATTGCTTTTTTCTCTCTCTCTCTTCATCCGAAACTTAATTAAGAAAATATTCGCCTTTATTTGCAAGTACTTCGAGACAGAGAATGGTTTATTATTCCACTTTTAATGTATTTGTTGGAGGCACCTTAACTTATTGACGATAGGAAGGGTAAGTTAATGTATTTGTTTGTGTTTCTTTCTGAAGAACGAAATAAGAATTGTTTGAAGTTAAAATCTTAATCGCAGCTGAGGAGAATTGATAGAAATATTGAAAATTTTTGTTTTGGGAATAAACGTGAGTTGCTGTAATTTAAGAATAAACTTTCTGGGTTAAGTTTCCAAAAGGATTTGCGTTTTCAAGAATATAAAGGGTTTCTAGAGCTATCTGAAATGGTATAATACGCATTGTGGCGATTTCAAATGATCCTAAAGCATAAGCTTTTAGAGGGAAGAGCTCACTCAAAGCAACGACGGAATACATGCAACACCCTAAGACAATATATATAAGAAGACAATAGGACTTTAAGGAAGCATAAGACTAGGTTGGTAAATTTGGATTGATTTTAAATGATCTGTTTACAAACGGCATAAAAACGATGCGATAATTAATGTCTTCTGTAACTTTTTTCTCCTTCCAACCAATTTTAAAACAGTATCTGCTCCTAAAAATTTAAACGGACATAATCTACGATTGAAACGTAGCCAGAAATCAAAAAGAAAATGCAGAAAAAACTTGTTTTGTAACACTTTGGAGACGGGACATAGCGATACTATTTGATAGAGACAGATCGCCTTTCCAGCACTGCGTTCTTATGGGGTTAAATTGAAGATAGTATGGAACTGTCTGGATAAGCTTAATCGGCAAGGTAGGGAAAAGAGGTTACCTTCTGATGGGTCCCAGGTAGGGTTGCCAGCCTGGCTGGACTTTCCTGGATTGTCCAGCTTTTTTGAAGCTTGTCCAGATTCAAGCTAAAATTTAATTTGTCCAGCTAAATAGAAATTTTTTTTAGTACACTGCAATAACTTGGGCTGAATGAATAACTTGGACTGAATTGTTATTTTTTTTTTTTAGTATTTAATCTTAATTCTCACATACATACGCATATGTAAATATGTATGTGAGGGAGTGAACCGAAAAAATGTAAGTTTTGTTAAATAAATTTTAAAGAATGCAATGAATTTATTTAATTGTAATATTTTTAAATAATTATACATATACTCATAATACTCAGCTACAAAAGTATACATACGGATAACAAATTTCAGAAATATTTTAACCAATCCGTTTTTTTGAAAATATTTATAATTGTCTGACATCTTTCTTCGATTTTAAGACGGTCTTTTGCATTGGTTCAGAAATTTGTGAAATTTGTAAATCAGATGTATACCTTTGTGGGCCTGTGCAGGGCCACAATTCAGTTCAATTTTAGAATTTTTTTAACCAATGCAAAAGACCGTCTTAACATCAAGGAAATTATAAAGATTTTTAACGAAAACGGATTAGTTAAAAAATTTCTGAAATTTTTTAACCGTATGTATACTTTAGTAACTGTGTGTATGTTGATAACAATGGATATTTTAATAAAAATTATTTAGACAAAAGCAAAATTAACATTTTCTCAGTATTTTTTATGTCCAGCCTTTTTTTGTTTTGTCCAGGTTTTTAAAACCCAATGTCCAGCTTTTTGCGAATCGCAATCTGGCAACCCTAGTCCCAGGTCATGTGGAAATATCTGGGAATGATCAAGCCGAAGAGCTTGCGAGGATGTGCGAGGAGCTTTTACGCACTAGAACCTTTTTATGAATGGGGAAAGCATGGTTGGAAAACTATACTTTAAGAAAAGAAAGATAAAGAGAAATAAAGAATCTTGTTAGTAGTAGTAGTAGTCGCCGAAGTCTAGTAGGTACTGTGTTGGTTTATTCGACATGAAGTCACGGTTTAAAACGCCAGGTCAGACATCTCCAACAAAACGAAATACGAAAAATAAAATTTTTCTCTGGCGACTTCTTCGCATCAGATTTCTGGCAAAAAATCTGAGAATAAATAAAATTACCATGAAAAGTTTCTCAGAAATATGACGCCGGAATCAATTTTAAACTGTAAGTCCCTTCAATCATGTATAAAATTAATACACACAACATAAGTGTGTTGATGACCAATTATGTATGTATGTATGTATGTATGTATGTAAAGAATCTTGTCTAACCAATTCGGTTTCCGGCAATCAATACATTTGTTGGCAAATTACAATAAAACAAGGAATAATCGGAGGTTTTTTCGACAGCACACTATAGAGTACACTTATTCAGAATGGGTATTGTTTTGAGCCCAACCTGTCGATTCTATAACAATAAGAATGAATCATCAGAATTTATGGAACGAGTGGGGCATTAAAACCTCCCAGAAATAAAAATATCTGGGTGTGCTAGGCAGCGAATTGTCACAACAGCATCCTGAGATAATAATATCCTGCATATTCTTTGTCAGAATCGTTCTCTTAACAAGGAACACTTGTTTTTGGTTACATTCCTCACTAAACCTTCAGCTGATTCGCCAGGCAAGTTTAAAGACTAGATCGGATATAAACACTAACAAGGCAGAGGTATTTGAATCTTCATTTTATGCCCCATGGAAAAAAATCGCCTTCTTTTAGGCAGTGGATTTAGTGATTCTCAGTATCTTTTAATGCATTTGTGACAACTTCGGACAGTTGTACATAGGCGAGGATTGATGAAAAATACATGCATACATACATAATTTGTCATTAAAACTAATCCGACAGGATTATGACCTAGTTTCTCACATCACTTATGTTATGTGTGTTAATTTTATACATGAGTGGCGGGCCCTACAATTTAAAGTCGCCTTCGAACGACTGATTGTTTTTAAAACTTTTTCATGGCTATTTTTTATTTACTCCCAGAGTTTTTGTTAGAAATCTGCTGAGAGACAGTCGCCAAAGAAATATTTTTTAATAGTTTGTTTTGTTGGAGATGTTCGACCTGGGGTTTGAACCGTGGACTCATGTCTAATAAGCCAACACATCTACATATTAGACTACGACCCTTTTTATTCCGCATGATAAAAAAGATCACATTTGTTTGACTGCGGAGATAGCGATCTTCAGTAACTTTTAAGACAGGCGTGACAATTTTGGATACAGTTGCACATTGGTGAGACTTTAAATAGCTAATCTTTTTGTTAGAAAAGCTCACTTGAGCACACATAGGGGCCCATTGTGATGCCACAGATGGGTGGTAAGTGTATATTAAATTTGTTTCATTTATTTTTTAAACGCTTACTATTTCCATTAATGCAGCAACAATGCTTTGAATATAATTTAAGAAATCTCTGATATTTGTCTTCTTCTTTTTTGGCACTGTATTGACATTTCATGCATACATACATATTTTCCTATGCCACTGACAGATTTTCTGATTCTTCGTCTGCATTAAATAGAATGTCAAGTGTGTCTACAATTTTTTGTACCCATTCACCCGAATTTTATTTATTTTTCCAATTTATGGTGTCGTTCAGAATACATGAAAAAAGCAGAGAAAAAAAAAAACAAAATGTTGAATCAACGACTGGCATTAATAATATTTGTTCTAGATTTTAAACAAAATGGAAAAACTCTTAAAAATATTCGAGTGAAATTATGGGGAAACATACCATATGTGTATACGTGTGTTAGCCAAACAAATTCATATAAAATAAGTGCAGAAATATAATATTTTTTCAAAAAGAAAACTTCTTCACTTGTTGGATTTGAGTTTGCAGAGAAAGATTTTGTAGTTTTTTGTTCTGCTTCTTCTTTTTGTTATTTATAAAAAAGTACGCATAATTCGAACATAATTTTTGTGCCACTTTCGCTTTCTTACTTAATGCTCACAGCATAAGTATTGACTTGAATTTCTTTTCGCTTTTTTCTACGAATTTATTTTATGATTCGCCATACAAAACACGTTCGACTTAAAACTGAAAGTCTCATTGGAGGTTGGTGGCAAATTTATTTCAGTTGAATAAATAATTTTTCTGATATTATTTGGTTGTTCGAATTTATTGCCGATACAGATAATTCACCAAAAAAAGAAGAAAAGAAAAGCGAAAATAAAAGAATATTTTATTAAAGGATTCCAAAGGATTCATGTAATCTCAAGTGTAAATTCAAGTGGTATCTGGTATCTGGTTGACATTATTAAATAAGTCGCGTATTTGTTATTTGATTGGGTAATTGTATTCCTTTGAGAGGTGACATGCAAACATACACCAAGACTGTCTGTCAATCCATTAGGACTTCATAAACACGTTTTTTTCTATGTCTAGGTTTCTCACACATGATTTGTTTAATATTTCGGTTGGCATAACATTTAATGCGATTACTGTTACACTCTACATAAAGAGACTGTGGGAATGTTGTCGCCATTTTGTCAGACAATATAGAAATCAAAGACTTTGGATAAGACAAAACCAGATTTTGAACTTTTTTTAGACTTTTTAGACTTGGGACCCAAATTTTTTTAATTTTTAACATAAGAAACTATGTGTGAGCATCTCTCATGATCTTTAAAATCATGATTAAAAAGTCACCCGAAATTCTACAAAAAAGTCTTGAGATATGGTTTTATTATCATGGGTAATAAGTCGTCCTTCCCTTGAAGGCTTTAGGTAGTAGAAATTTAAAGGCAGTGCTGATATCATTTCATCCTCCATTGCTCTGGAGCAATTTTTATAAATTTCAACTGTTCAGAACAGGCAAGGTGATGACGAGTTTTACGTTATCATTCACTTTTTGAAGAAGTATAATACACTCATGCCTCACTTTGCGTCGTGGTTACATTTCAAAAACACACGACGCAAATTTAAACTGCAATCTGACGAATGCTTACAGAATCTAAGCCACAAAGTTTCCATGTTGGCAAGTTCCAACATCCTCATGTAAGGGACTTTTGTCGAGAAAACGTTATGGAGGATAAAATATTGGATTTCCAGTGAGACTTGCTGTATCGAAAATGTTTGAAAGACATAACTACCGTAGTCTTCACTGATGTTCTACAGTATTTGAGCATTCAGTATTGCTATTAATGTAAAGCTTATCAGTGCCCACGACGAGATAAAATTTCGTGGCCTCCCGTACGTAGGTTAGGTCGGAGAGGTAGCTCTGATATCACAAAGCTCACTTGAGTACGCTTAGCGGTACGTTGTGACGCCACAAGTGAACGCAGTCCCTGTACTGACCAAGCTCCAATAAAACCAGGGAAGAGGAAGAAGTTGGTCAGCGCAAGGGCTACCCTCTCATACGTAGATCGTAAGGAATTTTATAAAATCTCTACAGATACATATATCTGAGAGCGCTTTATATTTAACTACCTGGCAATATAGAGTGACTATTTTCTCGATAAGTTGTTAATATTGAAACCCAGTTATATCTGATTTAGCACAGCCTGAAGACGACGATTATTAGGGTCATTACTTCAATTTTAAATTGCTGGGTATCGGCTGCCTTATGCTAGCGCTAAGATAATTAATCTGGACTTTTAATGCCCCACCTTCTAAATGCAGCGCTATAATAATTAGAAAAATACCTAAGAAAAGAAGCCTGGCCTTTCATTTCCACCTCATTTATAGTTTACTAATTTTGCTATTATGATACCCTCCATCACTAGACCACCAGGAACGCAATACCATGTAAAGGCGTCTCGGTGTAGATAAATTATTGGTTCGGGATTTGTATAGGGACTCCTCAAGTGTCACACTAAAACAATGAGGACAGCTAATTTAGCGGATTTAGGCAAGGCTGTTCAGTCAGGCAAGTTCGGAGTAGCCGTGGTCTCGTAGGTAGTGAGTTGGCTTATTAGACGTAAAGCTACGGTTCGAGCCCCAGTAAGAAAGTATTCCTTAGACAACTTCCTCTCAGCAGATTTCTGGCAAAAACTCTGAAAGCAAATAAAAATTGCCATGAAAAAGTTTCTCAAACATCTGTCGTTCGGAATCGACTTTAAACTGTAGGTCCCACCACTCACGCATAAAATTAGCACACACAACATGAGTGGTGTGAGAAGCTAGGCCGTAATCCTGACTGAAGGGTTGTAATGACCAATTATGTATGTATATATATATGGAACCTTCTATCGCTAGACCAGCTGGCATGCAATACAATGTGAAGGCATCTCGGTGGAGATAATTGATTGATTAGGGATTTGTATAGGGACACCTCAAGTGTCACATTAAAACAACCAGGACAGCTAATTTAGCGGACCTAAACAAGGCTATGCGTTATCTTTTTTGCTTGTTATTATAAGTAAGCGTTTTAAAGATCTTGATCTGAGATTCATTTCTTTGCAAATAACACAAGCCTACAGGCTAACATTGCAATGATATAGAAGCTACGTCTGAATAACATCCAAACATTATTACGATGGCGCAGGACTTGAAAGTAATTTACTTTTTTACTGTCGGGCTTGTCTTGCCTTCTCCATAAATCTTTTTAAATTCACTTAAGAACCAAACCCCACTTTCTTTCATTCGAATGTACTTTCATGCTGTTCTATAAACAAGGTATCCAATGATTATCGAACGCTGTAGTCATAGCTGCCAGATTTGACGATTTATCGTCATTTTGACGATTTTGAGCACCAAAAATATTATATTGACGATTTGACGATTTATGCCCTTATTTTGAAGATTTATAAAAATTAAAAATTTACATCATATTTTTTAAATGCCACTTTAAGCTTTGCATTTACTTTGCAATTGTTACTACAACTGTTCTCAAACCTAACATAACCCATGCCATTAATAAAACTTGGCCTGATATCATGGAAAATTAGACGTTTTAAATGCGATCCACCCAGACAAAAGTCTGTCATGGTCTTTTAAACGATTTTATTTTCCACACATAATTTCTATTTCAAATGAACAAAAAAATATCAGTGATATCCAACATACGCTCTCCTTTTTTTTGAACTAAAAAGAGAGCGTTAAGAAATGAGACTGTTTAGGTTTGTGAATGAATATTCATTAGATTGGAAGATGGATGGTCATACGCAGCATATTCACTTCTGACATGAGACCATTAAACCCGCTGGGCCAATTAAAAGTTTATATTTAAAAATGCAATAAAACAAAAACGGTTTGATATTTTGCCAAAATAATATCTTTTGTTGTGAAGATGTTAATGATACAGACTATGAAGATACACGTCATGATGTATTACCTACTAGAATATAGCCTAGAATTGCATAGAATCGATAAATCATGTAGCTTAATTCCAAATTTATGGGGGTATACTTTCTTTTTAATTATATTTGAACTATATTACTCATACGCGTCATATTACATGTACCGGAATAGTTACCCTGAAAAGTATGCAATAAAAAAGTCTGATTTTATCATGTATGAAACTAATGGAATTAAATATCACTCATACGTCACATATGTTCTCTGTATTATGAATTTTACATACATATGTATGTACATATTAAATATGAGCATAATGTGAGTTAGCGATCAAAAAGGTTAAATTTAAAAATGTAATAAAACAAAAATAGTTAAAAATTTTGATAAATTTATTGTTTTGTTGTGAACTACAACTGCTCCGGTTGGAAATGGATTTTAATTTCATTTATAAGGCTGCCGCGGTTGGCCTCACAATCATAGCTCCCAGATTTATGCCCCCAATTTGGCGATTTTTAAAAATTAAAAATTTTCTTTATTTCATATTCTTTACTTTAGTTTTTATAAACTTTTAATTTGTTTATTTATTTTTTCTGATGATTTTAATAAATGTCTGACGATTTTGATGATTTTTTCTCAAATATTTGACGATTTGGTGCCTCATTTATCTGGCAGCTATGGCTGTAGTCCATATTTCAGACCACAATGTTTATACCCACTAATTTACACTGCCTTTATACTCTCCTTGGTATTGTAAACGAATAAATATGATGCTGGTACTTTTATAAATCGCTCAATAATAATTTCAGAAGAATTAATTTTCTTTACATAATTTCTACTTTTCTAATCTTTATTTGGCATATCGAATTATACATTGCACATCATACGTTTTTTATTACCGTTTATTTATCTCCTATAAATCATTATATTGAGAATATAATTAGATTTGCGTATTAAAGAAAAAAAAGGAATTTGATTATTAAAAAAAAATAAACCTAAGATTGGTGTGTAATTAGGCATACATTTTATAGATTTTTAAGGGAGATACTTTAATGAGAATTTTATCAAAAGAATATTGAATTACCTTCTTTCTACCTGATATGTAGAATTAAAAAGAATATACAGAAATTTGCAAATGAGATTCCGGTGGCAAATTTGTATTAAAATCAAATAAAATTTTATTACGGCTAGAATGTGTGTTTTGGTGCTTTACTAGAATAACTCATTAATTAAAAAAAAGATGTGATAGAACGGAACTTTTTATTAATTTGATTATAATTATTCCCTTTGGCTGTTCTAAGTAACGTCAGGCTATCTCAAAGCATCTACGCCCTGTGCTTATTCTGCCTTCAGTTTTACATGAGCTTTGTTTCTTTTTTATCAATCGAGTTTCTCCATCTAAGCAAGTGATTAGCTATTGTAGCAGGCTAGGGTGGTTGGATTGCCATAGGTCCATTGCCTTCGGGTGTTAAACTTTATTTTTGGATTGATTTTTACGTAGTATTTTTGTAATTTGCATTCACAACTGTTCGCACTACATAGCATACATTTTTGATCATACAACACGACCATTACAACATAACGAAAGTATCCATCTATAACTATTCATTCGACAGATGCTCCCGAATTATATTGCTGCAGATGTTTTCGACTACTTCTGACTGCACCTTTGACTGTTACACACAGCGTGCAGTTTTTTATGCAATCGGTGATCACCTAACTACTGGTATCCGAATCATTACAAACTCTGTTTTCCAAAGACTTGTTAACTCTGAAAGACTCTTATCAGAGATCAGCAATGAATCGCTTTTTCGCTACTCATAAATACTCATGAAATTTTGAGTATGAGTGAGTCAACAGTATTGAAATCCAACTACACTGATTCATTCGTACTCACTACAACATTGATTTATAAGTGCAAGTTGCAATGAGTATGAGTATAACGTTGACATCAAACTCATAATATTCGAAATATGTTTGATTCATACGCCTACTCATTAAGATTCATAAATTTAGAAAAATTTAGGTTCGAATCATTCGTAAAAATTTACAGTCTTAGCTGTTGTTGCATTTACAAAGAAAGAAGAAAGACACATAAACAAAAGACAAAGACAGCAAGGAGAGCAAACACACAACCTTCATGTGAGTATTGTAGTGTTCGTACGCGAATCATACTTAGTTTGTGATTCCTGTATACGATGGAGAGTCGAAATCAATAACATCATGCGTATTGTTAAGTATGAGTACCATGAGTATTTCAAACTTTGAGTATGAATAGTATGAGTATGATATTAAAATAAGTATGAATACGTATAAGTATCAGAAATTATGAGTATGATTCGAATCTACTCATCGTTTTGAATACTCATTGCTGACCTCTGCCTCTTATCAAACTCATTTGACACCTCATTCTTCTTAAACAACTGTTGGATTATTACTTTACTTTCTGCGTTTTCCCAACTGCGATGTGAGCACCTCTTTAATCAGTTTTAACGCTTTACGAAAGGGCATTCAGCTGTTATCTCATTGTTGTCTGTCATTTTTGCCAATATGATCTTCACAATATGAGATTAATTCTCCGTGTCTTTAAGCAGTGTCCACCGATTTCTGCTTTAGTTACCCGGACTTCAACGATTGAGTCTGATGACTTGGTTGCTACTTGCTTACTCTCTTTACCTAGTTCCTTAGGTAAAGATCGGATCGGCCATGTCGTTCGAATGAAGGAGGATGCTCCGGCGAGACGGGTATTTGATGCGGGAATCTGTGGAAGTCGGCGAAGAGGACGACCTTGTATTCGTTGGAAGGACCAAATCGAGGAAGCACTGTCATCGATTGGTGCGACCAACAGGCGTAGGCGCGCAAGAAGCAGAGGCGCCTGAAAGGATGTGTTGCGGCAGGCCGAAATCCGTTAAACGGGTTGTTATGGCCAATTAAGTAAAGTAAGTAAGTACGTAAAGATCGCCCTTTCTTTGCGGTGATTTTATATTGAAAATCTGCTGTTTTGCGTTTCACATATTTCTTATCGCCTCTTTTATAACTTTTGCTGTCCTTTTTGTGTCATTAATCTGATCTGTTTCCATTGTGAAGTCGCCGTAGTCTAGTAGGTAGTGTGTTGGCTTTTTAGACGAGAGGCCTCGGTTCAAACCCCAGGTCAGACATCAGGTCAGACATCAGAACGAAATATGAAAAAATATTTTTAGGCGACTTCCTCTCAGCATATTTCTGGCAAAAACTCTGAGAGTAAATACAAATTGCCATGAACAGCTTCTCAAGAATCTGTCGTTCGAAGTTGAGTTGAAACTGTAGGTCCCACCACTCATGTATATAATTAACACACACAACATGAGTGGTGTGATAAGCTGGGCCGTAATTCTAACTGAAGGACAGGAAGTTTTGTACAGTGGTGGCCTTATAATTAGAAACGGCTTAGCAACATGTATGTTTGTTAATTTGTTTTACAGTTTTCACTGTGTACCTGGGATCAAAGCCTTTGTTTGGAGGACGTCTTACATACGTTTTTCCATCAGATTGGGACAAATTAAGAACTCTGTTCTAGAAACATCGTTTCTAATTATAAGATCACCACTGTATGTATGATTCCATCGTGACGACCTCTATATTCCGCATTTTGAATGTCTGCGGTTTTCCGGGCGATTTCTTGGGCTATTTCCACAGCAGCTGTTGAAGGATTTTTGTTTGTGCTAGACACAGCCGTTCGCTCTATTTATACCATATTTCTTCTCTGTTTGGCAACTTCGAGAAGTTACACTTTTTACTTCTATCTCTCATTTGTTATTGTAATTTTTGCTGCCGTAACTTATTGTAGTTTTTTTTATAGTTTAAAGAGTGTTGTCAACTCTTACTACCTGCCAAGTAAATGAAAATATTTCTAGTTTTCTACCACATATTTCTACCATTTTTACTACAGTAAGACCCCGCTTAACGCGGGGGATACGTTCCAATAAGTTTCAACACTAAACGAAACAGTGATAAATGAGGCAACTTATAATACAACTGTGACGCAGGAAAAATACGTTCGTACTGTGATTGCGACTTCGGAAAATACAATTGGAATCTTTATTCTGGACAGGCTATTAAAAGAGCGTTGAAAAAGATATACAGTTTACACCGTGTGCGACTTAGGAGAATTCCAATACTACCGCGTAATACTGAAACAGCGTTAAGCGGGGTCTTACTGTACATGGTTTAGAAACTGAATTATTTTAAGTGCATATCTCTCAAAATTTAATTCAATATGCGTTTATAATCTCAGGCTTTATAACGTTTCTGGTTTCTTACATCTTAATTCAGTTTTTTTCTTATTCCTTCAATTCAAAAAAAAGAGAATTTTAAATTCTTTTCGCAATTATCATGATGAATTCATTAAACAAGACCTGCCTGCAACACCAATGGAAGAGGCTCTATGCCTATGCATGCAAAATTTTAGACATAAATAGCCTGGTCTTTACATTTCATATGCCATCGCTCAATAAACGAATTGATGCATGACGCCTAATGCCCATGTGAACATACATACAATAACGAACGCGTTATTCGTTTCCACAAACTGACTTTTAACTGGACCTGAAAGGGGCAACGCAGCTGTAGAGGAGAGCATTTAAAACAACAAATTCATAAGCTTCTAGCTAAACGCTTTGCATATTCAATAACAACATTCAAAATATGTATCTGCGGTATAAAGACTTATGGCAATGAAGCCTACATACAGGGTGCATGCATGTGGGCTTTCTAATTTGGCTTTTAGAAACAACCTACACTTTTGGAAACGACACTCTTTCAGTGCTCCTATGTATACAATTTTGGGAGGCTATGCTATGGATTTTGTTTTGGCATCTTTTACCTCAGTTATGAATAGCGTATACATTAAATGCAGCCACCAAAATGGTCTTTAAGGCATCACGTCATCAATAGCATGGATGGCATCATAATCATCACCTGTCATATGCTCAAGCTTTAACATGTTTCAGGTGTAGGTGTTGCATTTAGGGCATATGTTAGGAGTCTGATTATCAAAATGTTCAGGTATTTTTGGTTTTGATAAGAGGCTTGAAACTTATTTTTGGAAATTCATACACAATCAATGAACAGATAGACAGACAGACGGATAGAGGAATAAACACATATGTACGTAGGCGGCATTATTTGAAAGGCAATTAATGGTATGAGTATGGAATAACGGTAAATAAAATATTATTGTTTCCCTTTGTTATACTGTTTTGCAACCGCCTGTCATAATGAGATGTTAATGACTGATGAATGTGTGTGTATTGCAAAAAATGTTTCAAACATTCAGAAATCGAAGGAATGTGCACAGGTATTGATGTGTTGGTGTTTTGTTTTCAAACATTATAATGAATAAATATCCTGTGGTAGAATTATGGTGTGGGTTTGGCGAGACTTGTTACGTCAGCGGAGAATAATTCCATACTAACAGTTTTAGAGTAAAATTTAGAAAAAATTTCATGTTGTGTAGAGAAATTTTTAAACTTTTTTGATGACATTTTGAAGTCGAATTTAAATCGATTAAAACTAACACCATCGTCAGCCTAACAGACTTCGGAACTTCCATTTGGCATTACTTCGCAAATGATTAGTTCAC
The DNA here is from genome assembly GCA_958299815.1 of Sarcophaga carnaria. Lineage (NCBI taxonomy): Eukaryota > Metazoa > Arthropoda > Insecta > Diptera > Sarcophagidae > Sarcophaga > Sarcophaga carnaria. The sequence goes on from OY283152.1 coordinate 22,850,829, forward strand.
CTTGTTTACCTTGTAAGACCGCCTTACTGGTTCCGTAGTTGTGATGCTCTAGGTTCTCTCTCGAAGCTAAAAAGGAAATTTGATGAAACTCTCAGCAATATTTCTGTTTCAAACGTAAATTGAAACAAAATACACACAAAACTATTGAAACCTTGCCCTTTATGCATGCTTTTTCGTACAATCCGGGTGTTACCGAGAGTAACAACCTGACAATTGCTCCAACGTTAGCAGATTACTCACGTAGATGTGGTCTTTGACGTCTCCCTCAAAGATAGTCAAAACGTTAGCCATTCAACGTCAACATAATCTGAAACTATCATTTCGGGGAATTTTTCATGTAACAGATATAAAATCGTCTGTGCTATGGACTCGTGGCACCTTTGTGTTGAAACCACATATGGTACCGGTTTTTCCAGCGTCATTTTAGAAAGATTTCGTACAAATGACAATTGTAGACTACTTACTTACTTAATTGGCCTTTAACAACCCGATTAACGGATTTTGGCCTGCCACAACACATCCTTCCAGGCGCCTCTGCTTCTTGCGCTTCTACGCCAGTTGGTCACATCAATTGATGACAGGGCTTCCTCGATTCAGTACTTCAAACGGATACAAGGTCGTCCTCTTCGCCGACTTCCGCAGATCCCCGCATCAAATACACGTCTCGCGGCAGCATGCTACTCCATTCGAACGACATGGCCGAGCCAGCGCTGCTGCTGGATATTAATACGCCTCACAACGTCTATGTCGTTGATGAGCTTATACAGCTCCCTGTTGGATCGGATGCGCAAATTATTGCCAACTCGCGCTGGACCGAAGATCTTACGCAGTACTTCTCTCTCGAACACTCTCAAGGCTACTGCATCAGTGCTTAATAGGGTCCATGCCTCTGCGCCATAAAGAAGTACGGGGAGCATGAGCGTCTTGTAGAGTGTTAGTTTTTTCGTACGAGAGAGGTCTCTGCTGCTCAATTGCCTATTGAGACCATAGTAGCACCTGTTGGCAAGAGTGATCCTGCGCTTGATCTCTAGACTGACATCATTTTTGATGGTAACGGCGGAGCTAAGATAAATAAATTCCTTGACTGTTTCAAAAGTATAGTCATCGGCAGTAATCTGAGAATCAATACGCCGCACGTCTCTACTTGTCGATAACATATACTTTGTTTTACCCTCATTTATTGCCAGACCCATCTTAGTAGACTACTATGCCCACAAAACAGAAATTTTTCCGGATACAATGGTCTTTTTGTACAACCATTTCGGAGTTCTGTGTGTCCCTTATTCGAGCATTTTATTTGTTAACCTAGTTAGTGAGTAAGAAATGAGTTTTATGGCTGAAGACATTTTTCTTGTGAATTGGAAATTTTCGACAACCTTTAATTGTTTACTAAGCTATTTGTTTCTCAATTTTCATCTTGTCTTCTGCAAAGTAAAAACATGTTTGTTTCGGAGGGACTGTTGAAGTTTCTTTAACAGTTCTAGAGTTGTAGAGTTTTAATTTTTCTTTTAATTTCCTATTTAGGGCAGTCTTGTCTAAATTCATTAAAGCATACATTTGTTGCACAACACAATTTTATGAATTCTTGAATTAAAAATTAAAAACTCATATTATCACACATAGCAAATGCTTTTTTAAAATTGCAATCATACATACAAACAGACACGTATGGTATACATATACATACATACATACAGATACAGACTGAATAGTAAATGATCATCTATTTACCACAGTTACAAATTATTTCAGAAAAAAAATAAGTTGGGGTTCTCTACTGACACACACAATCAAAAACTCATATTAGTGTGAGCATTACAAATAGAAATTGTTATCCTGTTTATCCGGTGTATAATAAGTATGTAAGTGTGTATATAGGTTAGAAGTGTTGTGTGTTGTGAAAAATAGTTGGGGTTTTTATATAGTTTGTGGCTTCTGATACCAGCAAAGTAGCTACATTAGGGAAGTGAATACTTTCAGTTTAGTTGGCAATTTTGTAACATAAATCTATAGCAGAATCTAGAATGATAGGGTTGTCATCTGTCGCTGTCTAGAAATAATTGTAATGGTTGAGGAAATTGAATTATTTCTTTCCTCTTCTTTTTTTTCTTGTGTGAAAGTGAATCGCTGAAAAAACATTATCTTTTTCAAGATTCGCTTCAAAACGTGTTACAGTACTGGTGATTTAAATTTTTTCACATGAGCAATACAGGGCGAATTCAAATCATCAAATACAATCAAAACCGGACAACGGTGCAAGGAAGCGATGCAGATGTCGTCAGGGGTGTGCATAGTTCTAGTGTACGATATACCGTTTGTGGTAGAGAAAGTGTGGTGCATATGGATAATCCGTAGTTGTCAATTTCACGGCGTTTTGAGCAATTGGGCCCAACTTATGCTGAATATTAGATTTGGTTATGCTTTTCCATGCATATAACCTACAATTCATATAACAACTAAAGCCTTCTTCACAAGGACGTAATGATATGATAATTGGATGCTGGATCAACAGGTTTTAAATGCTGATATTCGAACGAAATTTTCTTCAGCGATCAAGCTTAATTGCGCTCAGTGTAGTTGTAGGTATCATTACCGGGCATTGCATTATGGGTACGCATGCGAGGCGCATTGGTCTTGGACACCTTGCTAACGACTTCTGCAGAAGCTGCAGAGATGAGGAGGAAGAGGAGACTGTTCCTCATCTGCTGGGTACATGCCCGGCTCTTTGCCAAAGGAGAAGGAAGTACTTGGATGATCTGGAGGAACTGTCAGGGATTGACATTGGCAGCCTGAATCGCTTAGTCAGGAGCTCCGAATGGTTTCGAGACTAGGGGATAACGTATGAATGTGGTAGCACAATGGGCCCAATGCGGCCTAAGTGAGTCTATCCAAAAATTTTTCTTGGATGGGCAGCAACCTACTACCTACCTACCTACATACCTAAGCTTAATTTTACTTCAGTTAACAAAATTGTCGTGTATTAGGCGTCGAGATAACAAGCAGTAATTGTGGAAAAGACTGAATCGAGATAAAGTGACTGAATGGTGCGCATTACTGTCTGAAAATGTCTTTTGGTCTGTATTTTAGAACAATCCTGGATACAGGGCGCAATAACTGTACGATAACCGACTTTTTTGAATTGGAATAGTCCTGGGTTTCCTTGTCGGCAAATAAAATTCAATTTGCTACGGCTATAGGCAACCTTTGTGTAGCGGCATAAAATATGTCTTTTACTATCGTATTATAATCCTGTATCCTGTTTCCCTTTTTGGTTTCTATTTCCTGTAAAAATACAACAACACTGGCAATAATCATGCAATAAATTGCTCTTCTATTATTTTTTGTATCTCTTGTTGTTGTTGTTGTTTCATTATTTTATTTTAGTTTTTTGTTTTTTTTGTTTTGTTACATTTCAAAATAATAAATGAAAAGTATTATTTGCCAACAATCTGCAGCACTATTACCAGCTACAACAAAGGGAACAGCAGCAGCAACAGTAGCAACAACAACTAAAATAACAATTGCTGGTGCAACAAAACCAATTCATATCCTGCCATTTAACATTTACAAGAACAAAAGAGTGTTTAATATGAAATTGTTGTTGTTGATAAATTTTTACAAAAAAATAATTTTTATTTTTATTTCCATTTTCTATTTCTCTTTGTGTTTTTTGTTTTTTGTTTTTAAATATTTCTCAACGATTTCATTTCAGTTGTAAAATAAAATACGTTCAACACATTAAAACGTGGCATATTCGGTTAACACACACAAAGTGTTAAAGAAATTTTCGTATGGAAAAATATAGATTCGTTAGAGATATTATTAGAAGAGAGAGAGAGAGGTGTCTGAACCCAAGAATTCTATACCATTAAACTTGATGTCCTATGGTAGTGTCGTCCTTTATCTAACCTTCTGACAGTTCCGTCAGGGTTGTCAAGATTTGTGTTCCCAGTATTCTCGCTCTCGTTCTGTCAATATCCAGGCATTGGCAGATTACAAAGCAGGCGATATCATCTTTATATGAGGGAATGTCTCGGTGATAAATATGCCTTTTTACTATACAATGTTCTCTGAGGAATTAGGCCACGTAGACAATGTTCAGTTGGTATGGAAAAATGGAGCTGTTTCGATATCTCTGATCTAAGATGCTGCCAGCTCAACTTAGATGTCAGACACATTACTCATGCACAATCTAATCTATTTAGGCTATGCGAGGATCACAATAAGAATTTTCCAGTTCAGTAGACATTTTACGTCTGTAACATACTTACCGGGTGTTATGTCGAGGGACCCATATAAGGACACGGTAAAATAATCCCCATTTCCTGGAGAAATAGGTGGCATCCATGGAAGCATAACAAACATAAATGTGACTTAAAAAACAATTTTCGAAAGTGCTCTTAATGCTAAGGGTTAAACATACATATGTATGCATAATTGGCCATTACAACCCTTCAGTCAGGATTACAGCCTAGCTTCTCACACCACTCATGTTGTGTGTGTTAATTTTATATATGAGTGGCGGGACCTACAATTTAAAGTCGACTCCGAACGACAGATTTTTGAGAAACTTTTCAACGCAATTTTATTTACTCTCAGAGTTTTTGCCAGAAATCTGCTGAGAGGAAGTCGACGAAGAAATACTGTTTGTATTTTATTTTGATGTCTGGCCTGAGGCTCGAACCTTGGCTTTTCGTCTAATAAGCCAACACACTACCTACTAGACCACGGCGACTTCAGAGACTATGCGAGGATCACAATAAGCATTTTTCAGTTCAGTAGGCATTTTACGTCTGCAACATACTTATCGGATGTTATGTCGAGGGACCCATATAAGAAAACTGTAAACTAATCCCCATTTCCTGGAGAAATGTCGCCTATTTCGTGGAAGCATAACAAACATAAATGTGATTTACAAAACAATTTTCGAAAGTGCTCTTGGTGCTAAGGGTTAAATAGGTGCGAGATCTAGTGCTGCCTACGTACATACATACGTACAGGATTACGACCCAGCTTTTCACACCACTTATGTTGCGTTTGCTAATTTTATACACGAGTGTCATGACCCACAGTTGAAAGTTGACTGCGAACGAATTAATTTTGAGAAACTTATCAGGGCAATTTTATAAACCAGAAATCTGCTGAGAGCCAGTCGGCGATGAAATATATTTTTAGATTTCATTTCGTAAGCGATGTCTGAGCTGTGGTTTAAACCGTGGCCAAACGTGTAATAAGCCAACACACTACCTACTAGATGAAGTCGCCGTAGTCTATAAGGTAATGTGTTGGTTTATTAGACGTAAAGCCCGGGTTCGTATCCGAGGTCAGGCATCAAAACGAAATAAAAAAAATATTTCTTCGGCGATTTCCTCTCAGCAGATTTCTGCCAAAAACTCTGAGAGTAAATAAACCTGCCATGAAAAAGTTTCTCAAAAATCTGTCGTTCGGAATCGACTTTAAACTGTAGGTCCCACCACTCATGTGTAAAATTAACACGCACAACATAAGTGGTGTGTGAAGCTAGGCCGTAATCCTGACTGAAGGGTTGTAATGGCCAATTATGTATGTATGTATGTACTACCTACTAGATTATGACGCTCACTGGGTTGTTAGTATTGAAGCTGCGTTTGAGGTACCTATACTGGTGATATTCTTCAATGCTGTGAATGAGTATAAAATATGAGCATCAATAAGGCGTTTCCTGCAAAATGAGCAGTTAAACAAGGATGCCTTCTCAATGTCCTCCGCTAAATGATAACCTAAGTGAAGCTTGTTCAGACAAAGGAAATTTGAAATTGTTAACTTGGATCATTAGGATAGCGTTTGTCTATTCTAACACAATATCTGCCGCAGTAAAGATCGGTGATTTGGAAAGATTTTGTACTAAGGGTACTAAAACTGTACTCAATAAAATGAAGCCAAACAGTTGAATACTTGTGGTAGTTCTGTTAGTATAGCCACATTAACAGAAACATACCTAGGCAACAATATCTATAAAGTCAGAGTGGCATTCGATCAACTGGAATGGAACAAACTCGCACATACGCATGCGAGCAAAGGTTAGACTGTTCAATGTATGTGTATGATCTACCCAGTTGTTCGGCTAAAAACATGGTTAGAATCAAACACAATCACACACAAATTATAGGTTCTAACAAACCAGGGCTGTATAGTCAAATTCAGGATATTCTAGCTCAATATCATCAGCAAGGATAATTCTAAAGCCAACTAGACCTTGTAAAGGAAAGTGAATTGGTCATGCTGTCAGCATGTATTAAAACGAATATGTCGTTAGAATGAAATATTTTAGGCTCAAGGAGTATGGCCTCTACCAAAGAACTCTTGGAAATGCTTCAAATCCAGAATAACAAGATATTACATGTGAAATGCCGTTTTCCCCTACCCATTAAACTGGATAAGCATGTTTGCATATGTATTCATTATTGATAATTGTGTTGCATTTGCTTCACAGCTAAAATTATGCAAATATGTATGTGTTATGGTTGTTGTAATTACATATACATACATACATGTGTATATGTAAACATAATAGAAAACAGAAAATGACATATAAAACAACAACAACAACGACAACAACAATAACATGATCATCATAAATGTTATAATCATTGTAATTTTTGTGGTTTTTGTTGTGGCTTTTTTTTATTCATATTCACACTTATGTTGGCCCTTTTTTGTTGGTTACGAATCACAAAAAAAAAATATATTTTTTTAAATAAAAATTCTTTTTCCCTCTTTTATTTACATAAAGGGTTTTGTTGTTGTTGTTGCTGCATTTAGTATCTTATTTTATTTAAAATTAAAATGTAACAAGTTTTACCATTCCCGCCACCACTGCCACTGATTGGTTTTATGATGGAATTTTTGTGATTATTTTTTCGGATATGAAATCGCAAACAAATATACCCACTTAGCCATGTGCTGGGTTGGAAAAGTGCATAAAAACGACTAAGAAAACTACAATCTGTAAAGGTTCACTGTTTGGTAAGCTGTACTATAATGTAAACTTGACAGACAATTAGCGGGACAATTTGTCTCTGAAAGCAAACAGAGTTTAATTAGAAGTGGGTAAGGCAGGTCCTTGAAATAATAAAAACTGGATAATAATCAGAAGGTGTTTACAAGCAGCTTTAAGATTCAACTAGAGGGGGTGAAATACAGTCAAATGGATGTGCTTAAAGGTTAAAGTCCTCAACTATAAATTAGAATAATCCCAGCTTAAGTCCAGGAAACCTCAATCGCTTTCGATTAATTTTTTGACGATGTCCCTTAAGACTTACTAGAAGCCGCCGTAGTCTATTAGGTAGTGTGTTGGCTTATTAGACGTAAAGCCAGGGTTCAAACCCCAGGTTAGACATCAAAACAAAATACAAAAAGTATTTCTTCGGCGACTTCCTCTCAGCAGATTTCTTACAAAAGCCCTGAGAGTAAATAAAATTGCCATGAAAGAGTTTCTCAAATAATCTGTCGTTCGCAGTCGACTTTATACTGTAGGTCTCACCACTCATGTATAAAATTAACACACACAACATAAGTGGTTTGAGAAACTAGGTCGTAATCCTGACTGAAGGGTTGTAATGATCAATTATGTATGTCCCTTAACCAGGTATAGCCGTATTATGTGGTGGTCGGCTTTGGAGATGTCGAGTCGGAGAAAGTTATTGCCGGAGGTGTAAAAATGTAACTCTTTGGCCACAACGGGTGCTGTAGGAAGAAACTTTTTGCTTTTAATTAGTGGTCTTGCTAGGACGGGTAAGATTGGATACGCCAGGATTCCGCGTGGGCTATTGACTTAGGCTTACGGATTATTTGGTTAGCATGTGAGATTTCAGCAATCTGTACTCTATGGGGTTTTTAGACACCGAGCAGTGGCTATGTGGAGCAGTAGGTGGAGATCTACTTCAGGGATCTACTTATCATTGTGTGCCTTTATGGAATTGATTGGCAGTACATAAGTTTAAATTCTTAACAGACTGCAGAGAGGACCTAACGCGCTTTCTGGATAGATAAAGAATGCTACAGCATTATGTTTCGGGGTTCTGTGATGAATTTGCAAATTAATAAGTTTGAAAAGACACGCCTAAGATCTTCTTTAAAGAATTTCTTCGGGCTAATTGATAAGTGGAAGACAACTTTTAATCATGGAACAGTAAAGTTGTGTTGTTTTGGTCCCGGGGGCTGAAAATCCATTCAGACCTTGATACGTCTTTTGACAAGATATTGTAACACTAGCACAATGGGTCAATTCGACCTCCGGGTACTGTACTTATCTTAATTGACAAGTACCCGTCCTCTAACTAACCTTAACCTTGTAACACGAGAGGAAGAACTAGTACTTTTGGCGCTCCTTCCTTTTGTACAATTTGTGGTTATCTCTGCAGAAGTAAATAAGCCGCTGCCAGGGAGTTGGGATAAGTCGCTGCTAGGTTTCTCGTTTTACTCACTGGCTTCTGCTGCTGTGATCCTGGTATTCTCTAAATATTTTCGCAATTCTTCTTCACTTTTGGATCTTAAAATACTAAAAACATCAGCATAAGTGCCACCTAAGGTGCTACTGTAGTGTACAAAAAAGTATTGAAATTATAAAAAAATTTACATTAAAAAGAAAACCAAGAATCCAACAAAAACTAATAAAAATAAACTCTACAAATAGGAAAATAAACATTTGAAGTAAAGTTTTCATTCTTTCTCTGTGTTTTCTATTATTTTTTGTTAAAAATATCAAACAATTTTTGTTTTTATATGAAATGATTCTTGTTTTTTTTTTGAAAATGTTTTTTTTATTTTTTTGTTCATTATTTTTATTTCGTTTAAAAAATTATGGTAAAAATATATTTTGACATGCATTCATGCATTCAAAAATTTTAGATTCCTTTTTTTATGTGTGTGTTTTTTATGATATGATATGTGTTCGTATGGAAAATAGTCCTTTAAGCATATTTTGTTATTATTTGTTGTAAAAGGAAAATTAGAAAAAAAAGAAAACTAAAATATCTTTTAACATTGTTGTTGTTATTGTTTATTATAATAGAGAATAATAAATTATACATTAGTTATCAGAAATGTTATACAACATATTTAACATTTTCAATTATTAAACATTTGATTATTTTGTAATTTCTTTCGGCTTTTCTTTTTTTTTTTGCTTATTTGTTTATTTGGCCATGTAATCAATGCAATATTTTTAATCATTTTCTTTATTTTTAAAATTTTTTTTTTTTAATTTATTTTTGATAAACAAATATGCACACAATTATTAAAACTAGAAAATGAAGCGAACAATAGTTTTTTATACATTGAAAATGTTTTTAATTAAAAATTTCATCAGCCAAAAATTCAGTGAAAGAAAAAATAAGTTTTTGATAGGAGAATGCTACAATCGGGGCTGTTTAAAAAAAGGGTAAATTATATAACCCCATCTCATATAGTTTCCTATCTAAGAAAGAAATCTTCTTCAATATGTAACAAATTCCGAGACTTGTGTATTGAATTCTTGTGTTAAATCTGTTCTCCTATATGCATGAATGATATGGAGTACACGATTTAGGATCTCTCTCAAAATTTTGACAATCCTTTTGGCGTAATGTATACATACATAATTGGTTATTACAACTCTTCAGCCAGGATTAGGACCTAGTTTCTCACACCACTTATGTTGTGTGTGTAAATTTTATACATGAGTGGCGGGACTTACAGTTTAAATTCGATTACGAATAACAGGTTTTTGAGAACATTTTCGTGGCAATTTTTATTTACTCTCAGAGTTTTTGCCTGAAATCTGCTGAGAGGATGGAAGGCGTAATCCTAAATGAGATATCCTGCAATACTTCAACATATCTTATGATAAGATTTTCCCGATTTTAAAGCCACGTTTTCCATTTATATTTTAATAAAATTGTTTTCTCAAAAAACAATCTCGACTTTAAGAAAGAAATACTTGGCTTCTACTAAATATTAAAATTCTTTTGAGATACCCTGTATCTATAGTGGATAGTGGTTATTAAAATAGAACGACAATTAATCAATAATAGTTTTTCCAACAAAAAACTGCTTTTCGATAGAAAAGTCAATCAATTAATGTTTGGCTGTCGATTAATTAATTTTAATTAAATGAACTTCCTTGGCTCTTGCTTGTTACGTGTTATTGTCGTTGTTCCCAAAAGACTGCAACTAAATTATTCCATCCTTCCTTCCTTTGCTTTCTTCCTTCATTTTGCCTATTAAGAACGAAAGACAATTGAAGAGATTAATTTTCGTACTCTATTTGCGTTTCATAATAAAAATGTTTAAGTGTCGTTCACATTAACTGGGCAATATTATTAATAAAGAGGATGGCACTGATGATAACTACTGATGCTGTTCGAAATTCCTTTTTGTCACTTGCTGATGCTGTTGCTGGTGCTGCTGCTGCTGATGTGCCATATTTTTATTCCTTCATTTACCATATTAACTTGGCTGGTAATGAGGTCAATGTTTGCTTTGCTTAATAAAAAAAAACTGTGATACTTATGATACAGTCTCATCTTTGCATAACGTCTACATACATACATACGAGTATGTATACCCTATGTAGACATACACATACTATTTCTTTAGTATGTTTGTTTGTTTCGTTATGACATTCTTAAGTCCTTTAGTTTTATTTCAATGTCCTTCTTACGCTCATATTTAAATTATTCGGGATATTTTCATGTTTCCATTCATAACCCTCACAACTTGGGGTTTTTAAGTGGAGAAACCACAAAATCAACATTCAGGAAAAGAAAAGTTCACTCACCATTCACTATTGCTGCTGTTGCTATTGCTGTAGCTGTTGTTGTTGTCGTTGCTGCTTCAAAGAAGGACAAACAATTCAAGGAAAAGGACCAAAAAAAAAAAAGATGGGAAAATATTGAAAGACATAAAGGCACACTTACTCACTTCCCTACTGCCACATGTATACTCACATACAGGAGAAAACCACCAGCAAAAGGATCGAACAAAGAAATAAATGCCAGAGTAAAGGAACACAAAAAAACAAAAAGAAAGAAAGACGAACGAAAAAAATTTTAACAGCAAAGAAACATGAGGGAAACGAATTGTGTTGATGGGAAATTATGAAGGCGATGTGTAATGAATTATTCATGCATGCCATAGAGAAATAGCAACAACACCAATCAAAAGCGCTGGCATCGTCATCAGCAACTACTACAACGACAATAGCAACAATAACAACAATAACAAGGACAACATAAACTATAACTACAAAAAGAAACTTTAACGGCTTTATTGTAACAACAACAAAGGAATTTTTAAAATTGCTGTTACAACAACAATTCTTTCTCTTTTCTGTATGTAGGTTGCAGTGTAACTACGCACTGGGTGAAGTTGTGGTCTACTTTAAACGTCACCAACTATAACTCAATATCGATGACATCAACGTTTATGGCAACTTCTGGACCCAAGACAACATACAACAGGCTGTGGCAATAGAAAATGTTATTTAAGCATCAAATAATTTTGTCAGTATCTGTATACGGTCGTATAAAAAGTGTTTCACGTACGTTATTTTATTGAGAATTTTGGATTATTATCTCTGGGGGTACCTGTTAGTTAGTTAAAGTTAGTTTTAAAGATCCTGAGACAGAAGTTGATAGAGGGTTCAAGATAAGAGTTACGAGATGAATCCTTTAAAATACTGCAGATATTGCAGTGATCTCTCACAGAACACTGGTCTGCTTATCACCTTGAGTCTTGTTTGCTGCCAATACAAACAATGGATTTGTCTGCTGATCAAAGGCAGATTGTTTTGTATTAAATTTTTTCATGTTAACTCATAATCCCTCCAGCAAAGCTTATTTAAATAGCCATTAATGATGCTTAATACATGCAGTACTCTTTATTTATTATTTGTTGATACTGGACCAACAGTTTCAAAATTTCAACGATCAAAAATAATTTGCTGAGAAGTTAAGGCTCTTCAAAGAATTTTTAAAGAGGACTTTTTTTTGTGACAGTCAAAATACACCCAGCTAATGACATATTGTAGGTTGTGAGTTTTGTTGAGTAGAAAAAAATAAAAAAAATAATAAAAAATATTTTTTTTTATATTTGTCGTACCCCCCTCCAATCTTGTTTTATTGACAGAAACGGTATTTTTGATCTTTACGCACAAAATTATTGATAACCCGAATATTTTTCATTTTTTTCTTCTTTTTTTCTAGTGCGATACATTGGATCTAATATCCTCAGAGTGGAGTTGTACTTGCCATTATGACAGTACACTTCGTAACCTAACATAGTAAAGGGTTATCCATTGTTGGACTTCAAAAGTGAATTTAAATAAAATATACAAATTAAACAAAATAGAAGACGCCATAGTTTAGTAGGTAGTGTGTTGGCTTATTAGACGTAAAGCCAGGGTTCGAGCCCCAGGCTAGACATCAAAACAAAATACAAAAACTATTTCTTCGGCGACTTTCTCTCAGCAGATTTCTGACAAAAACTCTGAGAGAAAATAAAATTGCCATGAAAAGTTTCTCAAAAATCTGTCGTTCGGAGTCGACTTTAAACTGTAGATCCCGCCACTCATGTATAAAATTAACACACACAATATAAGTGGTGTGAGAAACTAGGTCGTAATCTTGACTGAAGGATTGTAATGACCAATTATGTATGTATGTATGTATACAAATTCAAGATTACGATATAATGTTTATTTCATTATAATGCATTGGATTTTGTCATTATCTGTCAATTCATTTGAACTTTTTGACGTAGTTTCGACCAATTTTCCCAAATTTCTAGCGGAGATAAAATGGAGTACTCCAAAGTTGGGAGACTAGTCCTTTTTGATGCGGTCTTTTCCTAAGTCTCACGAACAACTTTGACTACGTCAAATTGCAAGATCGTGGTAGCAAATTAGCGTTAACAAACTATGAAATGATTCTTTCCGAGAACTCCTAATTCAATAAAGCTAAAATCTATAACATCTATCTATCGTACATAAGCACTTTGAGACAAGAAAAAAGTAAAAATAAGCTCAGGGACCTAAATCTTTATTAAGGTTTGTGAAGGTTTCTTATATATTGGCGCAGATTTTCCAATATACAAGTAGGGCATTGAAAAATGTATATTTCGCTGTAGTCTAGTAGATAATGTGTTGGCTTATTAGACGTGAGAACACGGTTCAAACCCCAGGTCAGACATCAAAACGAAAATTTGAGAAAATATTTCTTCGGCGATTTCCTCGCAGCAGATTTCTGGCAACAACTCTGAGAGTTAATAAAATTACTATGGAAACATTCTCAAAAATCTGTCGTTCCGAGTCGACTTTAAACTATAGGTCCCGCCAATCATGTATAAAATGAACACAAGAACATAAGTGGTGTGAGAAGCTAGACCGTAATCCTGACTGAAGAGTGGTAATGGCCAATTATGTATGTATGTAAAATCTATCGTGTTGTTCGGCTTTCATTGAAACCACATTCATAATCTTCAATTCCAGGAAAAAAGTCTGTTGTAAAGGCGCTGCGAAATGACTGTAACAGTTCTCTCAGGGCTACTATCGAAAAAATACTGACCAATAACATCTTCAGGCCATAATATCAATTTTTCCCAATGCACACTTGGATGAGAACTCGTCGTTCAAACCCTACTAGTTCAGACATCTAGAACAGAGCAAAATATGAAAAATATATTTCCTACCAGCAGTTTTCTGGCATTAACTCTGAAAGTGAATAAAAGTTTAATGAAAAGTCTCTGTAATCAGTTGTTCACAGTAGACTTTAGCCACTAAGCTTTTGGAAAAAAATCAATACACGCAACAGGGGTGGTATGAGAAGCTAAGTTTTAATTTTGACTAAAGGTTTGAAATAACCAAATAAGTCAAAAGACTAATTTTTAGTGAACAGTTTTGTTAGTTAATGTGGTTTATATAACACTTTCTATTGTAGAACTCTTTCGTAATGTGAAAATCACAACTCAATATTGTAGTGTAACTCCTACCAGCAGCATGCCTGATGTTTAACAACAATAACGTCAACACCAGGAGAATATAAAGTTAAAGTCGATTGTACAACAGCCTACACAATTCTATTATTTTTCTATTCTATAATGAAAGAACAACCAGGTTGGCCTACAAAATTGTATCTCTTTGTGTTGGCCTATGGAAGAATTCATTTGGAGATTTGTGTGCAGCATTTTCAAATAAATATTCCCCAAAATTTGGCTATGAACTGTAAATGTATTGTTATGCCGAGTTTACGGATTTTATGATTTTGGGATCCCTTTAAAATCCCACTAAAAAAACTAGTCGGGTAGTTCCGATGATTCGATAAAATTTTTAAGTCCTTCATTGACAATTAAAGACAAACAAGTTCTGCAGTGTCTTTGAGGCGGTGTAGGGTATAAAAACTTAACAGCTGTACTACCTGTAGACATGAGTGTTAAGGTGCTGGCATCAGTGTAATCAATGCACATCAATTGTCATCAAATAGAAATTTCTTCAATGATTTTTTTTGCTCTTTCTTTTGTATTAGAAATGCTTCTACATCCTCCCATATCTATAGGAGTCCAGTGTTTAAGAGTAATTGTAGCATTGGGAATTTCACACACACACATACACACATGAATATTCTTTTGTAATTCTGTTATCATACACGGAACTGTATAAAAAGTATTCGATAAAGAAAAAAATTAGAAACTTCAAATGTGTGAAATTCAAAAAAATTGTCCACAAAAAAAGGAATAAAAGGAGTTAAAAGAAGAACCGTAGATAAGCAGTAGACAACTAGCGACTGAACTGATACTCTATTGGCATTTAAATAAAATGCATTACCAACACAGATATGGTACCATCAAAAGGAATGGTTTAGTAGGGTAGGGTGTGCAGAAAGTGGAAGACAAAAAACGAAAAACATGTTCAAAGTTAATTAAGCGGTTTGAGAGCAAAAAAGTATTGCATGATGAGTGTGTTAAAATACAAAAAGAACAGGAATCTTTATAATGGTCCAGCAAGTAGCCATGGATGAAAAAGTAAATCAAAAAAAGAGGAGGGAATAGAATACTGCTGCATAATGGTTACAATGTTGTACAATTTTTTTCTTTCTGTTTTAATTTTAATGTCGTATGTAAGAAAGAATGCATGTCACATCGCTATAAAGTCGACGGATACAAGTTTATTTCCCGTGTTTGATGATTTTCCTAGAGCAACGGAATGACAACAATTGGCAATTGGAAGAATTGTTGTTGAAGCATAAAAGGGCCTCTAAATTCTTTATAGTTAATTAGGTATTGTGGGAAAGAGAGTTCCAATCACTTTAATGTTCCCAAATTTAAAGGGCAAAGTGTAAATATTTCTTTTGATTGAAACAAGGCTTACCAAAGGCTATTATTTCTTGTGTTATAACTTCACGACTTAATTAGAATTTGGTTTCAAAACTTTGCATCGGAATTTTATTTTCGGTATCTGCATACAATTTCAAACTACAGAACGATAAATTGGATCGAAATAAGTTTCCCCATGTTTTCTAAACTTTTTCAGTTGCTCAAAAGAGTCTGTTGTGGAGACATATTTCAAAAAACCGTATTAATAACTTCCGGCTGGCCATTATTTACACCGTTTGCACGTACAGTTAGCAAGTTATTTAAGATACTTTAACGAGCCTAAAAACATCTTATGGTTCCAGGCGACCCTGTGATCATGGTCTTAATGTATTTATTTGCCGATTTCAGTGCATACATAATTGGTCATTACAAACCGTTCAGTCAGGATTACGACATAGTTCCTCACACCACTTATATTGTGTGTGTTAATTTTATACATGAGTGGTGGGACCTACAGTTTAAAGTCGACTCCGAACGACAGATTTTTGAGAAACTTTTCATGGCAATTTTTTATTTACTCTCAGAGTTTTTGTTAGAAATCTGCTGAGAGGCAGTCGCCGATGAAATACTTTTCGTATTTTGTCTTGATGTCTGGCCTGAGGCTCGAACCCTGGCTTTACGTCTAATAAGCCAACACACTACCTACTAGACTACGGCGACTTCTATGGCAGTGTATGTTGGTTATATTATGCATATGTACTGCCATTTCTAAAGATCATGGCCTTATGTCATTTAATGAGGTGTCATACAATCAATATGAGAAAAGGAAAGTCTTGAGAGTAGCCGACGTATGGTAGTAGAGAGTTAATTTAAGTACTGTGCTCATATAAACCATTGTACAGCCATCGATCTGTATAGAGAAATCCTAGGCCCTAACATTACTAAACATTAGACTACTGGTTGCTGTCAAAAAGGACATGCCCCTGCCTAAAACTTGTTAGGCGGCTAAATGTCTTCTTTTGCTATTCGTTAATGTCTTCGGTTTAGGTTTAGGTAGGAGTGGTACCTCTGATATCATAAAGCTCACTTGAGCACGCATAGCGGCCCGTTGTGACGCCACGTGTGAACGCAATTCCTATACTGACCAAGTTCCACCAAAATCAGGGAAGAGTAAGAAGTTGCTCAGCGCAAGGGCTGCACATTCGTCAATGTCACACAAGTACCAATTTGAGTATGAAACGAATAGGAAATCATTCCTTTTCCGAAAGTTCCCTGTCAGAAATTGCCCAGTCCTACTTATTCTACTGAAACAGTTAAATATATTCGTATTATTATACGACAGGCTCATAAGCATTTGGTTTCGTTTTGGTAAGCAAACCCTTCTAAATTTGTTTCGCCAATCCACCGAAAGTGTGTTGCGTCATCAGTGAACTTCCCACTCAGCTTATTCCAGACAGTGCCATACCAAGTTTGAATTAAACTCAGCGCAGCTGAATTCTCGATCGACAGTTAGACTCTCAGATAGTATAGCTATGTCCAGTCCCGGAGTATAGTAGGTAGTGTGTTGACTTTTTTGATGTGAGGCGACTGTTCAAGCTCCAGATCAGGGATCTCTCAGCAGATTTCGATCAAAAACTCCGAGAGTAAAGAAAATTTCCATGAAAAGTTTCTTAAAAATCTGTCGTTCGGCGTCGACTTTAAACTGTAGGTCCCGCCACTCATGTATAAAAGTAATACACACAATATAAGTGGTGTGAGAAGCTTGGTTGTAATACTGACTGAAGGGTTGTAATGACCAATTATGTATGTATGTATTTGTATATCCTGTCTGCTGTACAATCTTTTCAAGTTGAATTCAACACATCTTTCGATGACATAAATTTTCTTTTGTAAATGTCTAAGAGTTTTAATTTAGTACGATACCTTCTATGGTGTACATATCGTCTCTCATTCAAGTTACTTACAAAAACGTTAGTATGGGCTTTTTTGGTGGGGATGTAACAAGTTATGACATGATAGGAAGTATTTCTAAATGCATGGATCCTCCTTGACGGATATTTTGGGGCAGTTTTTATCCCACGGTCGGTTCCATATAAAAACGAAAAAGAAGAGACGTTGTCTATGGCCTTGGACAGCTTATGAACTTTCCATCTTAACCCAGAAGGGGGAAAAAAAATGGAACGGCATGAAGTACTGAAATTATTGGTAAACGCATGAACAAGCAATGATATGTCTCAAGACAAAAGCTCAATGCAGAGACTTCTTTATATGAGCATCAGATCAGAATCCTTTGACTGCTCTGCCATGAAGGTTTATGTCTTTACGCTCGTTGATTTGATTTGCTTTTATTAAAAACAATGTTAAGAAATTCATATAAAACTGCATTAATTAAGTGTTAATAGAGGTAATTTTATTTAAAATTTCTTAGGCGCTCTTCTATTAAGAATGCCCTCCTTAAATTACAACAAAAGAGTTGCTTTTTATTTCTTTTTTGGTTCCCTTTTTAATCATTTGCATTTAAAAGTTCATACCCGAAAAGCGGTTACTTTTCCATCAAACAATTTGCAATTCACTTGAAATTATTCAGCATAGACACACTCGTATGTAAAGTACTGCAGCCCATTTGAAAAACAATAAATGAAGGCATTTTGAGGTTATTGTTGGGAACTTCCTTGTAGAATTTCCTTAACCCTGTTATGCAAATTATAGGCACAAGTACCCCCCTGTTTGGGTATATGTAAAGAACAGTGTATGTGTGGTGTTGGTGGGCATGTAAAACTTCAAATCCATCACAAATATTTCTGTTGAATTCTTTGAATTTTTAGCTTTTATTTCTAATAGGCAAGAGAACATAGCCACAACAAAAATCAGGATATTTGGCATACAAACAATGATAATGACAAACTTAACAGTGCGATTTGGATTCTTGTGTCCTGCATTAGTTCAGTCATAAGTCTGTTTGACTATTTGTTTGAGAGAATGTTTGTTTGTATGCTTGTTCATTCGTTTGTTTGTTTGTTCCGTTATTTTGGTCCATAACTTTTTCTGTATACACATACGCTTGTGTGCGTTTATTTTTTTGGTGATAACTTTTCAAACAATATCAACTGATATGACTCTATTACAAATGATTGGATATGTATGTGTGTGAGTGTTTGTGTGTATGTATCAACGCATACTCTCACACACTTTCATATTCAAACGATTGTGGTAAAATGTTCCTTGAGTTAGATTTGGTCAGTTTTTCTATTTATACGGGTAATTGTGTTGGATTGTGTGTAATTTTTGGGGTCGTATTCAACAATGTGTTTATTCGTACTGAAATACACATACACTTACATATCCATACATACACGACATAAACAATTATGTTCGCATCTATAATATTTGCATTCACACAGTTGTATTTGTATGCGTGTGTTCAGTTATAAATGGAGATTAGGGTGGCCGTTATTTTTATGGTTGTTTTTTATTATTATTGGTCGTGATAAAAGTTAAAAAAATTATCACCAACTGTCGGAGAGTAAAAATAAAAACTAGGTTATGGAAGAGTGGCCAGAGTGAAAAGAGTGTAAAGTTGCATGGCTTGGGTGTTTCACATACAAATGTTGCAATTAAAAAGCAAATAATTTTTATAATGCATTTGACGATCAAATCACGGATCAGCCATGAACCAGATGGGCTACGTAGGACAAGCGTTTACTAAGTAAAAATAAGTACAGTTGTGAAATTTGTAGTAACATTAAAAAGCATCCCTCACTTGTGTGAAATAAAGCCTCGTTTTAATACCGGTGGTGAGGGTTAATGCAAACTTTGTTCTGAATACATGAATAGCAGGCCTGACTTGTCTAGGCCCTAAATTTGTGGGTTCATTACTACATTATTCTTCTTTCTCTGAAGTGAAGGTACTCTCTATAGCCATCTGGTCGCCATCATTTCTGTTAATTCACTTACCCGAATTTGATTTATAGTTCCACCGATTATAGACCTTAGACCATAGGGTACGGTACACCGTAACAGATCAAATAGTGGGAATCAAACCATGACCCTTATACCTTTAATAGCACACTCCCCTGTATTTTACAATGGCACTCTTTTAAAGAGAAGTGCTAACAGATTCCTAGTAAATTGACTGTTGGGAACGGACGCTTCCAGTCTATTACTGAACAGATTGAAAGGCTCTAGTTATGTAACATGATGGTGGATAACCATACTTCTCAATAATGCGCAGGAAAGATAAAATTACTGAAAACGTCATGGAGTCGACAAATTCGTATTATCCGTCACACTTTCTCTAACAGAAAAGATTTTTTCCGGTAAGTAAGCTGTGATGATAAATAGGATCAATCATGATCAATCACTAATGAATCACAAGATTGATCGTGATCAATCAATGATGAATCACAGGATTGATCGTGATCAATCAATGATGAATCACAGGATTTATCAGGATCAATCAATGATGAGTCACAGGCTTGATCATGATCAATAAATGATGAATCATAGGATGAATCATAGGATGAAAAATGATCATGATCAATCCTATGATTCATCCTATGATTCATCATTGATTGATCTAGTTTCAGATATGTTCTAGTTTCAGTTTCTTTAAATTTCTTTCAATCTTGGCAATTCCTTAAACAGTCGGTTGACTATGGTCATCATCTTCAAGCACTGACAGCATCCATCACATCTTAGAAGCTAAAATTTTTTTAAAGATTTGTACCGCCTTAAAATGAATCACATAGGCAAACATATGAATACGAATAGATGCGGGTCCCCCACTTGCAAATACAAGTGCTTTTAAGATACACTTACAAATATACGAACTATGCATACACACACATGTGCACTTGCACTTGGTTATTTGTATAAATTTTGGGAGAGTGTATGTGCATACTTGTGTATATTGTATGAAAGCCAGTGATTTTAAACCACTTAAAACACTTGCCTGTCAATTTATTTTGTGGGAAATGAGACATGTTTGTCACGGTCATCTTTTCAAATTGCTTGTGGCGAGGTAGAGAAGCAAGCGCAGTATTCTTTATGCATACACTTCTAACTCACAATTCAGTTTGACTGTCTTTGTTTTATTGTTTTGGTCCGATTCGTGCAAAGACAAAGGCACCCCACGCCCCATGCCAATTCGGTAACACACTAGCAAAGATAACCCCATGCATTTATACAATATTTTCCTATTCTCTGTGTGGGTGTGTGTATCTATTTGTATTTGTGTATGTGCATGTATGCGGTATATGAATCATGTATCCTGTGTTTTGTTTTGTTTCAGTATTTGTGTATCAATGCATGTGTGAATGAGCAGAAAATTTCTTTTCTTTTGTCATTGTCCTCTGTGTATTTCGTTTCGTTTTGCAAATAAATTTCTTGCAAATTATGTGATTTATTTGCTTCCATTGCAATGCTTGTAGTTGCTGTTTTTTATATATATGTGTGTGTGTTTTTTTTTGGGTGCTCATCAAATGACTCAATAAATTAAAGTGGCATAGAAAATAAAATTTCATCAGTTTCTACTGAAATGACTTGTGTGTGTGTGCAAGGAAATTGTTGATAACAAATCAATAAAGAGAAGAAAATATTTCAGTTTCTCTTGTTTTTGTATTTTGGAAATTTTTTGAAATTTTTTGCAAATAATTTTAGATTTTACGAATTAATTGTGAAATGTACGAATTTATTTTTGATTTGTTGTTGTGATCTTAAAGATTATGTTCCATTATTTGGTATACACACATATAGTTAAGATTACGACCTAGGTTCTAGCACCATCTTATGTTGTGTGTGTTAATTTTATGCATGAGTGCCGGGACCTACAGATTAAAGTCGACTTCGAACGACAGATTTTTGAGAAACTTTTCTTGGCAATTTTATTTACTCTCAGAGTCAGAGCCAGAAATCTGCGGTGAGAAAGACGCCGGAGAAATATTTATTCATATTTCGTTTTGTTGGATATGTCTGACCTGGGGCTTGAACTTTTAACTTTATTTCGTATAAGGTACTCTCTTCCTTTGGAAATGTTTCCTGTCTTATATTGGGTTATCCATTTAGTGATTTCAAAACTGCCAGCTTAACAAAACTGCAGGTTTAAATATTTTGCACCTGTTGTATCAATTGTTTAGGAAATGTTTGACAATTAGGAATATGTAACGCCTGTTAACTGAAGAAAGGCGTAAACATATTTGAAACATTACGAACAGATGATGGTGGTCACTGTCGACTTTTTGTGTAAGACATTAGTGAGATTATAAACAAAATTTAACAATGAGGTCACAGCTATGTGTGCATTAACGCAATGTACGCCCTACTGAAAACTTTGCCAGTGTTAGAGAACGGGTAGCGGGTAATTCGTGTTTGTTGATTCCGCGGCATTTTCACTGACTATGGCTTAATTTCAGCCTTTGTAGCGTATTTTGTGTCCGAATTTGCAACCCATTCAACAAGTAAAGCCGGCTGCTCATTCACCGTGGATATGTTGATTAAGTGCTAGAGCAACACGCTTTCAATATCGATTTTCGATTGATTATTCAGCCGATGCTTAATGGCTGAATCAGCGGAATTTACACTCGTTGAACCCAGAATCCATTATAAAAAAGCCTTGTATTCGAAAAAAGTTACTGTTTGGTGGTCATTTATGGTCTGGATCTGGTATCGTAAGATCATTTTTTCTTTAATAGCTTCGATGAGCTGCTGAATTTCGAATGATATCTGCATGCGATAAACGCCTGCCACTGAAAATTATGATCGGGGCATTAGGTGGCTTTGATTTTACGACGTGAATAGTTGCCATAAAAAGTAATTTTAAGTTTTATGCTCTAAAAACATGCGCTTTGATGACGTTCGGCTTGTTTTTGTGAGACTACGCCATGGAAAAAAGTGATCGGAAACTACCTCTGCAACCAATCCAGATGTGGGCGTTGAAAGACATTTTATTTCTTTCTTTTCAACAAGGTTCAAGCATTATATTGAAATAATTTTTATATCAATATCATCAGTTTCTCTTTGTTTCTCCCAGTTTCTAGAAAGTGCCAGCTGATTAGGGCATAAACAGAATTTAACATCGACCAGCAAGTAACTTCTTAGAAAACTATCGTAGTTTCATGTAAAGCATAAATGGTTGTGCTATGACGTGCCTTATTATGTGTGTGCCTTTAAAAATGTCAATTTATCAGAAAAACATTCAAATGAAAATAACCATTCATTCCACTCACAAAACTGATGACCATCAATTTGAAAATTTCCTACAAATCAGAAAAAAACCGAGAAAATCGAAAAATTCTCAAGAAATAACAGCACAATACGAATCCAATAACATTTGTATCATTTTGTGTAAATTTGCATGAAACTTGTGACGTATTAAAAGTCAAATTATGTCAAGTTTTTGCCATAAGAATGAATGGATATTTTATATCATAAATAAGAACGGCAACAACAACAACGACAACATTTCACAAATGGGAAAGTAAGAAAAACTACTTTGAAGAGATTTATTTTTTTCTCTCATTTTCTTTTCATTTTTTTCTTTAAGTTTTCATTCCACATGTTGTTTTAAAAAGTGGGTGAAAGAAACAAAAAAAAGCGATGACATCCAAAATTAAGAAAAAAAATCATAAAATAACAGGTTATGTAAATTATAACAGAGATTTCTTAACATGCAAGAGAGAGCAGCAAAAAATTTTAAATAACATTCAGGATATAAGAGAACATCTTGGATGCTGTTATAACCAAATATAACAAAAATAGCATGCAGAGTATGTAAATGTCCCTTATGCTGTTGATTAACAGTAGTAGTTATTTAACAGAACCTGTTTATTTTAAAAGAGTAACTGTTTTCATGTTCAAGAGAACGCATAAGACATTGAGCATAAGAAGAGCTTGCAGTTATTGAACTGAAAAGAGTTACAGACGATTATCATTTTATGCAGAAAATGTTACATAGGAAGAGTATGTGTTTTTAATGTTTGGATATCCTTTAAAAGGATAATATTCTTATCAATACTTTTCAGTAAGGTAGAGACCTTCCATAAATGATAGTCATCTTCATTACTGCTTTCTGATGATGATTTTTTTGCGTTACTTGGTATGAAGCTATAAGGGAATGATGAAATTGGCGATGATTTCTTTTATTTCAACTCTTCTTCTTTTTTTTTACAAATTTTGAATGTTCTTCGAGCATCGATGCTTCGAAACTTTAAAAGTTTTATTCTAATGCTCGGACGTACTCCTAATAATTCCTTCTATCCAATTTGGGTTTCTACATTACAATTTTTTTTCATAATGGGTACCCAGAAATGGCTGTAGTCTAGTAGGTAGTGTGCTGGGTTGTTAGACAAAAGTCCACGGTTCAACCCTCGGCTCAGACATCTCGAACACAACGAAGAATATATTTCTTTCTCTCTACTCTGAGGGTAAATATGAAATTTCTCAAATCTGTAGTTTGGAGTCGACATTAAACTGTATGTCTCACCACTCATGGATAAAATTAACACTCACAGTCGACTATAAACTGTGTGTTCCACAACTTATGAATAAAATTAACACAAAAAACATGGGGATGTGAGAAGCTAGGTTGTAATCCTGACGAAAGGGTTTTAATAACTAAATAAGTAAGTAATAGACCCCTTCTTCCGGGGTCATTTTCGAAAAAATTCGACCTGACAACATATACAAACTCTAACGTAATTTTGCCTGTTTACGGGAATTTCTTCCTTTTTTTCGAAAATTCAGCACGATAAGCCTGTTGCTCTAGTACACAATAAGTATATCTGCCGACGTTGTATTGTTGCAAGCTTTAACTGTTGCATGGGTTCGGTTTTAGAAATTAAAAGGCCATAACGACCCGTAAGAAATTGTGCCAATTGCTGAAAATATCACGGAATCATCAAATTCGGATTATCTGCTACACTTTCTTTCATAGAAGCCATATTTTTGCTACTGGCCTTTATAATTTCGTAAATTTTTGCAATGTAGGTTCATATGGTATTCATATAGTCACTCCATCATGCTCGTTTGATTTACAGCTTTTGTAATAAGTTTTAACATGTTTTGCATGTTTGCATAATGGTCTCCCGATGTCTTATTTGGATTTTGGGATAAATATTCCGGAATTTGGTGGAAATCAATAACTAAAGCAGAATTAATAGTGTCATCCTCTGTAAAAATATATTGAATGCATTGGGAATCAAACATTCTAATTAAGTACTATACATAGCGCCAGTTACTGTGATGTAAGGTTGTTGATGTCGTTCTCTTTTTGGAAGTTTGGCTACGTCAGAATACATATGTTATTTAAAAAGCTAAGCCACTTACACAATTTTAAAAATTCGAATCAATTTTAATCCTTTTACTTTATTCGAAATTGAAATGTATGGCCATCAAGTCTGCCATGCCAATTGTAATTCATTGTTAACTTCATTGATTGTTAAGTCCAATAAGGGCTTGTGCTTGAAGTCGCCGTGGTCTAGTAGGTAGTGTGTTGGTTTATTAGACGAAAAGCCAGGGTTCGAGCCCCAGGCCAGACGTCAAAATAAAATACAAAAAGTATTTCTTCGGCGACTTCCTCTCAGCAGATTTCTGGCAAAAACTCTGAGAGTAAATATAATTGCCATGAAAAGTTTCTCAAAAAATCTGTCGTTCGGAGTCGACTTTAAACTGTAGGTTCCACCACTCATGTACAAAATTAACACACACAACATAAGTGGAGTAAGAAACTAGGTCGTAATCCTGACTGAAGTGTTGTAATGACCAATTATGTATGTAAGGGCTTGAGCAGCGATATTTATTTCAATATTAAACTGATTAGTTGAAGGATATTCAGTCGATGATACTATTTCAAAAGAATTTGGAATGCTTAATAGCTGATGTAGTCGTCGTTGTCTAGCAGGTAGTACATTGGCATACTAGAGATACGGTTTAAGCCCCAGGTCAGACATCTCGGACTAAACGAAAAATGAAAAATACTTCTTTGGCAACTTCCTTCCTCTCAGCTGATTTCTAGCAAAAACTCAGAGAGTAAATACAATTGCCATGAAAAGTTTCTGAAAAATCTGTAGTTTGGAGTGGATTTTAAACTATAGGTCCTACCGCTCATGTATAAAATTAACAAACACAACATAAGTGGTGTCAGAGGTAAGGTCGTAATCCTGACTGAAGGACTGAATGAATAATTATTTTTGTATACATATATGCATGATCACAGACTTATTCTCATGCTTAATATATGTAGGTTGTGTACTCTTTTCTATAATCAGGATTGACAGTCCTTTACACTTTCAGTGCCGTAGTGTAGCAAATTAAATCAAAAATTACTTACGAAATGCTTTACTTTGAGCATAAAAATTTAACCTTTTAAAGGGAAAAAATTGTATTAAATTCCTTTGAATTTAATTATGACCGAAAAAAAATTACTTTTTTTGCTTTACAGTTGAATGAATAACTTCACTGCACAATCTAGTGTTTCACAATAATTTTGCAAATTAACCATCCACCAGCATTGCAATGAATTCGTTTGAAATATGAAACAAATATTGTGTTTCAAAGTAAAATAAATTTCTAAGCAAATAATAAAGCTTTTGAAACTCATTATGAAAGCCAAAATTTTCCTACAAATCATTGAATTTCTAATAATGCGTAGAGGGCGCCCCACACCAAACAGGTGGTAATAATTATACCGTGAGTTACATAATATAGAGGAATTCCAAAAAATATAGAAAAAGAGAGAAGGAAAAAACTGCTTTCATTTATTCTAAACTGCAAAACCACAAAACCATCAACCAACTCTTCTTACATTTGAAATTTGAAACGAATTGAAACAATAGAGATAAAAAACAAAAATAAAAAAATAACCAACCAAAGCAAATACAACAATAAAGAGAAATTGAAAGATATATTCCGATACGTACGTATCGTATATATGTATATGTATACGTGAAGGTATGGTGTATGATGGAATATTTTTCAATTATGTCTGGACAGAAATTGTGCAACATAAATACGAACGCAAATCAATTTAGCGCACTTGTCTATGACTCCTCTTACACATCAGAAAAACCAAAAATCATCGACAAAAAAGTGGAAAAAAAAAGAGAAATAGATGGAGAAGAAAAAACTCAAATAGAACGTGGCAACCACATTTGTGAGGCAAATGTGAAGCCATAAATCACGTAACAACAATAATCTCAACAGCAATAATCACAATAGCAACAACAACAACAGCAATAGCGGCAACAACTAAAATGGTAAACTGCTACAACGAACAAAAATAATCAAGAAAAAATTGCTAAAGAATGAACAAAAATTATTTAACACAAGAGAGACGGAGAGAGAGAGCGAGTGAAAGAACCACACACACACACACACACACTCTCAACACTCCAGTAATTTTTATTTAAAGCCTTATACAGTTACAAACTCTTTTTTTTGTGATAAAACGAATGCGTGGTAAGCCTATACTGCTGCTGTTGCTGCTGCCAACTGTAAGTGTATGTGTGGGTGTTTTCGAAATTTTTTATTGTTTTTTATGCAGGCAGTCAAGCGTCATCATCCTGCACGTAAAACGAATATGGAAAATCAATTACGAAAATTGCCTTTGAGATCCTTGGAGCAGCAGCAGTAGCAAATGGCCAGAGTATATTCTCTTAATGCTTATTTTTTTATTGTTTTTGTTGTTGTTGTTGTTAACAAACATCTGATAAGATTTGTTACACGTTGATCTCTTAGTTGTTGATTAATGCATGGAGGTTTTATTAGATATGCTTCGTATAGCTTGCAAAGATTAATCTGTTCGCCAAGAAATGAAATTTTTATGGTCGTTAGAAGTTTTTTCTTCAATATTTTCAAGAAAACAAAAAACATGTCAACTATTAGCAGTCACGCCCTATAGCATGATATATTCTCCATAATAAAGTGTAGTTTCTGCACAGTGGGAAGAGAGATAAAGAGATAACGTGCTTGTGCAATGAAGTATATTTTGCAATAATAGGTGTCGTCGTGTTGTTCTTAATATTCTTGATTACAACCCATCCCAGAAGGTTTCCAATCGGAACAGGGTGGTGAAGTAATCATCATAGTTTTTAGTGAACTTCAATAGGTTAATAAACTCTGGAAGAAGCTAAATGCAGTTGCACGAGTTCCTTGCACTTTCACTCAGGACGTTGACGATGTAGGCTATGACACACTGCAATCCAATTGTCTTAAGCTTGCACCAACACAATAACTTGATTCTCGGAATAAAACTTGTTTGGTAAGAAACAAATTTAAGGAATAATAATAGGATGGGAGAGGTGCCTTTGTGGTTCTAGACAAACGGCCTGGTATTCTGACAAAGTATAACGCAGGTGCATCGTAAATATAGTAATGACTGGATAATGCTGGCTTGTCATTAGCACGGTTAGTGCGCACAGGCAAATGCAAACCGAATGAAACTGTGTATTGGTGGCCAAGTGATAATTTCATAGGAGGCAATGCAGTTACTTGGCATTAAGGTAATTGCTAAGGTTTACACATAATTTGGCAATCGTTAGCTGTTTGCATGACCATTAAATCAGGCTTCCGCGAATTAAATGTTACTACTCTGGGCAGTCGAAGTCAAAGTCGCCGTGGTCTAGTAAGTAGTATGTTGGCTTATTAGACGTGAGGCCTCGGTTTAAACCCCAGCAGATTTCTGACAAAAATTCTAAGAGTAAATAGAATTGTCATGAAAAGTTTCTCAAAAATCTATAGTTCGGACTCGACTTTAAACTGTAGATCCCAACATTCATGTATAAAAATTAACGCACACAACATAAGTGGTGTGAGAAACTAGGTCGTAATCCTGACTAAAGGGTTGCAATGACCAATTATGTATATAAGTATGTACTCTGGGCATACATTTGAATTTACTTTATGTGTCAGATAATATTGGTCCATAGATGCTTCGCGCTGATATTCTTCTGCGCATAGAGAACAGTGTCCGAAGACTCAATTGCTGTAATAATCGTGTAGATGACGGGTAAATGTCCACATAAAGGAGTTTAGCTGTATTTATCGTATGCAACACCATCAAGGAAACAGAAATTGAAGAAACGCTCACGATCTATTGAAGAGCTTCAGCGAAGGCGGTAGATGACCTTATAACCTA
The DNA here is from genome assembly GCA_958299815.1 of Sarcophaga carnaria. Taxonomy (NCBI): domain Eukaryota; kingdom Metazoa; phylum Arthropoda; class Insecta; order Diptera; family Sarcophagidae; genus Sarcophaga; species Sarcophaga carnaria. The sequence continues at coordinate 22,879,285 of OY283152.1, forward strand.
CACCGCATGGCGGATTAATACTTCACACAGGTTTTTCCTGATCATGCCATAATACAGTACTAAGTTTCCAAACTGACCGCAAAAAACTTAACTGCGAAAGCGAACGTTGAATTTTGTGTCAGCTTTTGCAAAATTAGCTTCTCAAAAGTTTGTCGTTCGGATACGACTTCAAACTATTGGTACCACCACTCATAGATAAAATTAGCACTTACAACATGGGTGTTGAGAGAAGCTAGGTTGTAAGCCTTACTAAATGAGTGAAATGGCCAATTAAGTAAGTCAGCCTGATTTTGCAAGCTAGTTAGTTTCGTTGTTACATGTAATGCCCAGCGGATCAAATGAGAGTAACACATAATTATTGGAAGATTTTAGTTGTGAGTTGTTGGATCGTGTTCAAAAGGGGCAATCCAAGATTCAGATGTTATAAAAAACATTCTACATCCGATTGCGTGACTTAGATCTTCTAGTAAATACTTGGAAATCGCCGTAGTCTAGTAGGTAACGTGTTGACTTATTAGACGTGAACACGTGATTCAAACCACAGCCCAGACATCTCGAACAAAACGTAATATGAACAAATATTATATCTCATTTAATTTCAGGCAAAAACTCGTGGAGTAAATAAAATTTCCATGAAAACTTTCTCCAAAAAATCTGTTGTTCGACGTCGACTTTAAACTGTAGGTCCCGCCACTCAGGGATAAAATTACCACTTACAACATGGCTGGTGGGAGAAGCTAGGTTGTATTCCTGATCGATGGGTTGTAAAGACCAATTGCAGAAGTAAGTAAGTAAGTCAGTAAATACTTGAATAACATTCTCTGCATGGTGTAAATCCTTATCGTATAGGAATCTATTCGTTTGTTCTTTGTAAAACCATGTTTTAAAGCGCGTTCAAGTATTGTGTAATCCATATGAAAACATAGTGGAGTTGCCTCCATCACGTTGCATATTTAAAACACTTCAGAAATTTCTTTTCGTGATGATTCCTATGAGGTTTAGTCCTTCTAATACTTGTGGGGAGCAATATCAACTTTTTGAAGTCGCTGTAGTCTAGTAGGTAGTGTATTGGCTTATTAGACGTAAAGCCAGGATTCGAGCCCCAGGCCAGACATCAAGACAAAATACAAAAAGCATTTTCTTCGGCGACTTCCTCTCAGCAGATTTCTGACAAAAACTCTGAGCGTTAATAAAAGTTAAAAAGTGGTGTGAGAAACTAGGACGTTGTACAATGGGTCATTTCGACCTCCGGGTACTGTACTTTTCTTAATTAACAAGTACACGTCCTCTAACCTAACCTAGTACTTCTAGTACCTGGAGAGAGTAATATCCACAATCTGGAAATTACATGAGTATTGAAAAACGTAAGGAATTCATTGACTCAATATTTTTTCTACTTGGACCCTTAACCCGATTTTTTGACAATAAATTTGGAAATTACACTGTGCTTTCGGCGTGTAATAAATTAAGTGATGAAATTTTAATAAAGTTTATGAGGCCTAATGGGCCTACTTTAGCTAATTAGACTTTGTCTTTCAACAGAAAATTTTTAAATTTTTTTTTGCAGAAATTATTCTACAAATTTACTACCCTAGTCCGTCCATCAACAGTGTTTATTTCAAGCATATGTTCGTTATCATGAATTATTATAGGCGCTGTGCCAACAGAAATCAAAAATAGTGACAAAAAAAGGAGAATCGTAACGGGCTAAACTATATTTTTTGTCTCTCTATTCTTTGCATTCAGTTTTATTTCTTCTCTCCAGCATTTGTAGCTATTTGTTGGCGAAATATTTTTTTTCGATTTTTTTGTTTTTCCGTGTTGGCACTACCAAATTTGTCTGACATTGTTTTTCATTTTATTTTCAATCGTTGCTCTTGCTTTTGCTCTTCGCTCTTCAATAACCAGAGAGGATGCAATTTTCAAAAGTCATAGTCGTTATTGGTTAAATGGTGAGAAACTGTTATTCTATTTGCATAGCATTGCATTGCATTGCATTGCATGATGTTGGTGATGGTGTTAGCGTATGCGAATAATTTTGAATTTTAAACATTCAACATTCATTTCATTCAAAAATATTTTCTAATTTTGTTTTATAGTCCTTGTATTTGGTTTGAACTGCAATTTGTTTCGATTTCATATCTATGTAAAGCAGTGATTATGCTCAGACAATATTATTTATTTATTTAAACAAAAATACCAGTGAATATCAAATGCAATCAGAAAATTACTGGAAATTCTTAATGAAATGCCCCTCTTTTGCTTGAATCCTATGTGGTTGTCATCCATTTAGATGCGTTTATTTATGACATTTGGTTTGATAAATGCATTTCGGCCAACTGAAATTGTGAAATTCTTAAATGTGAACAGAATGTTGCGTATAGAAACAAAAAGAAATGATTATTGAAAACGTAATTAATTTATTAATGTATGCGTACTTTGACACATTCATACAATAAAATAATACATGTTGTATAGGCACATACATAGATATGTATCAAATAAATTATAAATAAAGGCATAAAATTATTTATGAGTAATGAGTTTCGAGTTATTCATGTCACTGATCAAAGCGATGAAAGTGATATTAATTTTTGAATATAAAAATTTTTTTTATTGAAATGGTGCTGTAATTTACAGATACCTAGGTTTACTTATAAAAGATTTTGAAATTAATTAAAATTGGTGGCCTTAGTGGTCAATAATGCAAATTTGATATATTGAAGGGATATTCAATACGTATAGGAATGTTAATGTGGTCATGTATATATGTATATACATATGTATATACATGAAGTTGCCGTAGTCTAGTAGGTAGTGTGTCGGCTTATTAAATGGCTCAAAACCCAGGTCAGACGTCAAAACGAATATATGAATAATATTTCTTCGGCGACTTCCTCTCAGCAGATTTCTGGCAAAAATTCTGAGAGTAAATAAAATTGCCATGAAAAGTTCCTCAAAAATCTGTCGTTCGGAGTCGACTTTAAACTGTAAGTCCCACCACTCATGCATAAAATTAACACACACAACATAAGTGGTGTGAGAAACTAGGTCGTAATCCTGACTGAAGGGTTGTAATGACCAATTATGTATGTATGTATTTATACACATTTTGACTCGTTGTTTTTGAGGTTCAAAAGTTATTTTAAATTAATCAAACATAAAACTTTGCGACATATTATTTCAGATTGTCTACAGTCACTGTAGTCTAGTAGACAATGTGTTGGCTTATTAGACATGAGGCCACGGTTCAAACCCACAGGTCAGACATTTACAACAAAACGAAAAGTATTTCTTCGGCGTCTTTCTCTCATCGAATTTTTGGCAAAAAATCTCAGAGTAAATAAAAATTGCCATGAAAAAGTTTCTCAAAAATCTGTCGTTCGGAATCTACTTTAAACCGTAGGTCCCGCCAATCACGTACAAAATTAACACTTACCACATATATGGTGTGGGAAACTCGGTTGTAGTCCTGACTGAAGGATTATAGTGATCAATTATGTATGTATGTGTATTGGCTACATCAGTCGGTCTTCTTTTTGAATTAGTTTTCATCCACTTTGTTACATTTCGGCTTTTCAAACTCTTCTAGGTTAGGGGATTAAATGTCAGGTAACTGCTATTATACGGCCATAGAACTGTGTATTGCCTGTAACGGTTATTCCACAGTAGTGATGGTCGTTAAAGTCAAACATCGATCGATTTCTTGTGTTGCCTTTCACCCACATGTTTCCCTTTTCAGGAGTCTGTGCATTGGCGGTAAGAATAACTCTCTTCCCATTACTTGATTAATGCCCAGGGGGTTTCCTTCTGAAAAGCAGGTCGTACATGTTCCAATTATGTGTTCTTCTTATCAACGGGTCTATATGTTGGCCTTGAATCGATTACTATTCCAAAACTAGAAAATATTGACTCTATTGTTAATATGCCGTGACATTTCTGACACTACTTCGCTATAGTTTGATGCAAAACTTAAATCACTTCTCATTGTATCAACCAACAAAAGTTAAAATTATCAACATGTCTCCCTTCACCGAGCGTATACTTTAAGGCCTCTCTTCTTCTCCATCTCAGCTCAACCTCATAGGAGTAGTGCGCATGGATGGCAGCATGACTGCAATTTAATATTGCTATGTCTTGTTCTCTGTACTTCCTATCCGAGTTGAAATGAGCACATCTTTAATTCGTGTAAACTTTCGTTTCGAAGCAACTCGAAAATTTCCTTGTGTTCTCTGGTACTGATCCATGACTATACCACAGAATTGTCTCCCATTAAAAGAGTACCTACGTACCAACTTATTCGTTTCACCATTATTAACCATTCCTACTGTCTTGGAGATATTAAAGAACTGTCAATCATCCGATTTGTCAGATCACCATGTCCTCTGATTAATATCGTAACATCGTCTCTTTACATACATTCATAATTGGTCATTACAATCCTTCAGTCAAGATTACAACCTAGTTTCTCACAACACCAATGTTGTGTGTGTTAAATACATGAGTGATGGGACCTACAGTTTAAAGTCGACTCTGAACGACATATTTTTGAGAAACTTTTTCATGCCAATTTTTTATTTACTCTCAGAGTTTTTGCCAGAAATCTGCTGAGAGAAAGTCGCCGAAGAAGTACTTTTTTTGTATTTTGTTTTGTTGTATGGCCTGGGGCTCGAACCCTAGCTTTACGTCCAATAAGCCAACACACTACCTACTATACTACGGCGACTTAATATCGTCTCTTTGACTTATCAAATCCCACCTCAGCTATTTTCCAAGCATCAAATCAATAGCATCGATGTTTTATCAATCTTGATCAATAGAAAACATATCGAATTGTTTCGACGTATCGATGTCGTCCATCACAAGACATTTACGCAAAACTAAAGAGCAATGACTCTTTTAGACCATAATGCCAGGCAAACAGGACCTTCTAAGCCAGCCGAGCTTCACATGCGATACTTTTGCGTGCTGACGTATCCAACGAAAGAGAAAAAAGCTTCATCGCTGAAGGCAAAATGGAGGTCAAAATTAACGTTGAAAGCCTCTAGCACATAATCAGTGCGCTCGGTTGTCTTTAATTGTTGAGTGAGTTGGATGGGAGTGCAACTCGAAAAGTAAAATACGTCGTAACAATCAGTAGATATGCCTCATTTACTTTAGTATACGTGGAAATAAATTAAAAGTAGAGACTGCTTCTTTAACTTCTGCGAATGCAATTATTTTGAAATGACGCTTTCTACTGATCGCATCTGTTCAAATTTAATCGTACCAAGTTTGATAATGAAGACTATATCATTCTTTAATGTTCTAAAAGAGTGCATGTTTGAGGCAACAGTTTTGTCGCATTATTTTAACTGCCTACATATGCGTTCATGAGTTTTCACATGATTCGTATTCATACACACATTGGCTTCAATCAATAAACGGCACTTTTTCTCTTCATAAGAAAAATATTTAAAAGCTGATAGGATTAACAGAATGTGGGTTTTGAAATTACTTAATGGTTCACCCTATATTTTAAATTGTTTTTAAATTACAATCAATAAAAATTATATATTTAAATATATATATTTGTAGTATTTAACTTTTCACCCCCTAACTTTCCATAATGAAATGAATATCTTCTGGTCTTTATTACAACTTTCCCCCATTTTAAGTAAACATTTTATAGAATCAGGCCTTCAACATTGACTTCAACAGAATTTGTCAATAGTTATTAAAGAAGAGTACAAACGACCTCAAATGAGTGTAGAAAAATTAAAAAAGAAAAACTAAATAAAATACTAACACATGCACATAAGCCATGAGAACAACATGTCGAAGACAATCAGTATCATCAACAAAATAAACAAATAAACACAGAAACACAGAAACAAACAAACAACAATACAAGAAATCTATAAACATGAAAGGGATATTAAACGAAACCCAAAGGACACTATTAGGGTAAAAAGAAATATAAAAAATATTTGTAATGATATGAGACTAACAGGATGAAATATGAGATAAAAAGTTTTCTTTGTTGAATATATAAACCTGATCCGAAAAATTAAGTAGTGCTGTTCGAACTGGATCTAGTGTTGCGAATCTGATGGCAATGATAAATCATTCTTGATAGTGGCAAGGGTGTTTCAAGGTTTTATTCTAGGGCTGCTAGCCTTTACTGTCACTCTCTGTGTATCATACGGCCTCAGGTATGTGTTTGTAGACCTTCGATGTCACTATTAATGCCCGATGTCCCAAATTTGAACAGTTTGGTTGTATGGCAGAGACTCGCTTGAATTGAGGTAACGTGGAATTCCGACGAACCTAATCTAAGCTTGGGAGTACGGTCACATACATACATATCTACATAATTGGTCATTACAATCCTACAGTCAGGATTAAGACCTAGCTCCTCACACCCCTTATGTTGTGTGTGTTAATTTTATACATGAGGAGCGGGACCTACAGTTTTTAATGTCGATTCTGAATGACAGATTTTTGAGAAACATTTCATGGCAATTTTTATATACTCTCAGAGTTTTTGCCAGAAATCTGCTGAGAGGAAGTTGCCGAAGAAATATTTTTTGTATTTTGCTTTGATGTCTGGCCTGCACTACCTACTAGACTACGGCGACTTCGCATACATAACATTATTGGTCATTACAAACATACAGTCATGATTACGGCCTAGCTCCTCACACCCCTTATGTTGTGTATGTGTTAATTTTATACATGAGGGGCGGTACCTACAGTTTAAAGTTGACTCCGAATGAAGATTTTTGAACAACTTTTCATGGCAGTTTGATTTAAACTCAGAGTTTTTGCCAGAAAATTGCTGAGAGCAAGTCGCCGAAGAAATATCTTTCATTTTTCATTTTGTTGGAGATGTCTGACCTGAGCTTTGAACCGTGGCATCAAGTCTAAGAAGCCAACACACTACCTACTTGATTACGGCAACTTCAGGAGTCTGATCACACTGCATATCATACCATCAGGCGATAAAGCTGTTTTTGATACTGATGATGATGCAAATCCTTAGACTGCAGGGCGTTTTAATATCCATTGGGTATGTGGAAGTAAGTTTTCTTTTGGTCATATGCCAGCAATCAACAATATATTCTCCGCCAAGCAAACCACAAAACATACATAACAACATTCCTGACCATCGAGTTACTGCAATGACGCTTAAAATTCGGATTGAAGAGAGCAATATAAACTCTTCAAAATATTCCAATTATCTTATCGGATATCAAGAGTTGTAACGTTAATTAAAAGTCAAAAACACTTCATTTTCTAATCCCTTAAATTCTGTGATCATAAAAGGAAAAGGAAATCCACGATAAATTATATTCTATCAGTCGAAAAAGCAATAGAATTGTCACTAAAAAAAATATGCTGGCTTCAATCATACATTTAAAGTGTTAGATAGTGACAGGTAAAGTTATCGATTCAAACTAATAAACCTACAACTTCGAATAATACGGAGAACGTACCCTAAGAAGGCTATTTTTAGGGAATACATTTCAAAATTGATCACATAATTGACCCCCGAACAGCTACAAAACAGAATTCCCAAAGTAGCAAACAAAATCTTATCGTTCACTAGTAGCTATGACCACATTCATTCATTTCATACTCGTGCATGCCATGACGTATCAGTATCAACATGACAATATTTGCAAGTGATTGTGTCATTGCAATGGAATACTTTTCTGGGGTGTATCCTGTATACACTAGAGAACGTGTCATTGTGTTGAGAACATTTGCAAATACAATAAATGGCTGACTAAGGTTGCATGCATGCATGTGTGTGTGTGTCTATGTAGGAATTTATACAATGTTTTGTATGAATTAGTATGGTGGGTAGGTGGTAGTGGTCAGTGATCGTTGTAGACAGCAATAAAGAGCATTAATCTTTCAATTGCAACCAACAATGCAACACCGAATGGCCTGAATATAGTCTTGGTGATGTTTTCTAATTACAGATGAGAGCAAAAATATGGTGGTTAACGATATGGTAGGTAGAGATGGCTGTGCACTCAAGGAGTTTAAATGAACACACTGAGTGTGCAAATAAAATTCTTGCTGTACTGATTTTATGTACACGACTGTCTTAATATTACTCAAATTCAGAGCTGCATGTAGTAAAATGTCTTGTATAATTTTCCTGTTTTTTGTTCCCAATTTTCCAACAACACCAACATTACTACAACTATGACTACTATACCACACTCTGTGTAGTATTTTCTTAGAATTTAATTTTTTTAGTTTTTCTCTACAAGAATCTCTTGATTTTTTACTCTTTGCCATGGTGAAGTACAAGTACGAGTTTGAGTGTAAGTTCGGGTATGGGTATGTGTATGGGCATGTGTATCGTAATTGTTGTTTGAATTTAACTTCATGACTTTCGAATGTTCAATGTTCCTTAGTTCGTTTTGACAGGATTCTTCTCATTTTTCTTGGTTTAGTTTTTTCAATTTCTTTTTTTTCTATTTCTTCTTCTTCCTCATCTTTTTTTTTCTTACGATGCAGTAGATTTGTAAAACTAAAGTCTAGTACTGACTGCTTGGCTGGCTGGATTGCTTTGCACAGTTGCTGCATTTCATTTAGAAATGTTCATAAAAGTCTACACAGTTAGTGGTCTCTGGAAGTAATCGTTAAAGAAGTAATGAAGGAGAAAATATTTTTTCTTTTTTTAAAACACAAAAGTAAACAACATACCATATATGTATGTATGTACATATAGGGAGTATTTATGTATAATATTACTTATTTAACTGTTGAAAACATGAGAAGTTATTAATTTTATAAAAATAAAAGTATGACACATGAATGGCATTTTAAAAGCATATTTGACAGCATCATTATGTAGCAGTGCTAGCAGTCAGTTCATAATGGATTTTTAAATATTAAAGATAAATATCAAATGGTATTCTATTACCAACATCTACCACAATAAGTGAATGAGTGAAGGAAGGTCAAGGAAAATTTTATAAAATTTAAATTCTAGAGTCGAATATTTTTGCCATTTTCACATTCTAGAATTTACATTTAAAATTAAATTCTTAAACTTAAAAAATTCTGTTTTGCCAGTTCACAATGTATTTCACAATTGTGTTCTCTTCGAGGCGAGTATGTTGCAAAAAATATCACCAATAAGGCCTACAATAAGAGCAGAACCTGGACTATTTATAACCAGGCATTCTGGAAGTAGTCTAGGGATACATTTCCCTGACTTTCAAAAACCTCTTCTTCATCCATGATCGATTCAAACAAGGATATAAAGGGTATCTCTCTAAGAGTTCTATTTTAAAATTAAGTGGACACGTTTTTGCACAAAAAGCAATTAAAAACGGAGTCCTATACGAATGAACAATACGCTATAACTGTGGAAACTTATTACAATTACCAAGAAAGTTATGCTGAAATCTCCTGTCAAACATCAAAGAATATTCAGACGAGAAAGTGTACCCGTTGTGTCAACCATTCGAAGAGTGGTGAAAAAATTTGAAGACAGTTATGTATACTTAGCATAGGTCTAGTAGGTAGTGTGTTGGCTTATTAAACGTAAAGCCAGGGTTCGAATCCCAGGCCAGACATCAAAACAAAATACAAAAAGTATTTCTTTGGCGACTTCCTCTCAGCAGATTTCTGGCCAGAAACTCTGAGAGTAAATAAAATTGACATGAAAAAGTTTCTCAAAAATCTGTCGTTCGGAGTCAACTTTAAACTGTAGGTCCCGCCACCACTCATGTATAAAATTAACACACACATCATAATTGGTGTGAGAAACTAGGTCGTAATCCTGACTGAAGAGTTGTAATGAACAATTATGTATGTTTGTATGTATACTTAGACTGCTGTGTGTCAATGTACCTACTGGCCTCTTGGAAATATTGCTGCTGTAAACGAGGCTATCGTCAACAACATGAAAATATCAATTCGACATTTTTCTCAACAACTTAATACAACAATTTCATAAAGCATAACGAATTTTTACAAAGGGCCTGCGGTTTCATGCTTACAAATGTTAGCTTAGTCGGATGCTCAAACTAGCAGACCATAGAAAGAGTAAGCAATTCGTTCTATGGAATAATAAAAACAGGTGATTGCCTTCACTGTTCGAATTTTTCGAAAAAAAGACGCATTTACCTCTGAGTGGCTTAGTAAATACACAAAATTGTCGAATTTGACAATCAGAAAACTCAGAATTTTAATCCACGAAAAACAAGCATCTATCTGGTGCAGATAAAAGTCTACAAACGCCGCTGAATGAAAACTTTTTTTCTGGTAATTTTTTTGTCTTCAAAACATTCCTAATTGTACCTGACTTAAACAACGCTATAACACCTTTTTCAATTTGATAAAAACCACATACACCACTGTATGTAGACATTTTTCCATGACTGTAGGCCAGGCTCCTAGATTGATTTTTTTTAAGATGAGGCCAACTTTGAACCAGATATGATAATGGACTTCTTGTGGCCTCAGTTGGTCATTACAGCCCTTTAGTCAGGATTACAACCTAGTTTCTTACATCATCCATGTTGTGTGTGTTAATTATTAGCATGAGTGATGGGGTCATATGCTGTTTCAATATGGAAAAAAATACCATCAGAATTCCTTGACAACAGAAGAATCGTTGTAGCAAGCCGTCGTAGTCTAATAGGTAGTGTGTTGGTTTAATAAAGGCGAGGCAATGGTGTAAATCCCAACTTAAACAGTGTACAGGATATTAATGATAATGCGCCCAGGTTTTGAAGGATTACAGACCGGTGTTGCCTGAACACGTACCACCACGTAAAGTTGTTGAAATATTGGCCACCGATGATGATGATCGCTCAAAGAGTAATGGACCACCATTCCAACTCCGTTTGGATCCCAGTGCTGATGATATTGTACGAGCTTCGATTAAAGTGGAACAGGATCAAAGTGAGTATAAAATTGAAAGAAAATATATTTAATTATGACCTTAATGTGACATTGTGCAACAGACGTGATTGGATTCATTTATCATTTATTTTCATAATATTATGATTGAGAGCCCTATATAATCGCCAACGAATTGATTGATCTCCTGGTTGATTTCTCATTTAAAATCCATCTAAGAAATCTTCAGTGAGGGCAAATATCATGGACCACTCCACGCTATCTCTTGAGAAAGAGAAGGACTTAATTAGCAAAAGTTACTCGCCCTTACATCCAATACATATTCAAAGAAAAATAGGCAATGACAGACGGACTTTCTATGATCGTATGACTAGTTTAGCTAAAAAATTTATAACATGTGTATACCTGCTCAAACATTTTGGCATTCTCCCTTCTATGTTAGACTTTAAGCAATAGATTCACTCTAATGCTTTCACAATTCCAGAAAAATGGTCTCCAGAAAGAAACAAATCACTTTAATAGTATAATTTGCCTATAATTTCACGTATTCCTGGAGTTTTTTTTTAACCAACTAATGATCTTCTTCAATCCCACATCTCATGTTCCACTAAGAAATAATTTCTTGGATAGAGCTAAGTACTGCAACTAAGTGCTTAAAGTAAGGTGAACCAAAAGTTTCAGCTTTTGTGATATATATCGGTGGCTTCAAAGGCTTCTAAAATCTTATAGACTGCCTGACCACAGCATATTTTTCCTGGTGGAGGTCATGACCATATTGAAAGTTCCCGATTAGCTTATGGGATTTTACCCTAAAACTCTTAACTTGCAGGGACAGCCAGTCAACACGTACAATTTCTTAAGAAAATGTCGATTCATTCCGAAGTAACGCTTGAATGGATTCCGGAGCTCAGTGATTTTGACGGAAATAACATTGTGAATGAATTAATTAAAGTTAATATAAGTCGCCGTAGTCTAGTAGGTAGGGTGTTGGCTTATTTGACGTGAGTCGTCGCTTAAAAGACCAGGTCAGATATCTCCAACAAAACGAAATACGAAAATGATATATCTTTCGGCAATTTCCCCTGAGCAGATTTCTGGCAAAAGCTCTGAGAGCAAAATAAAATTGCCATGCAAAGTTTTTCATAAGTCTGTCGTTCGGAATCAACATGTAACTGTAGGTTCTGCCACTCTTGAACACATGCTACTAAGAAGCCCGGTTGTAAAGCTAACTAATAGTCAGTTAAGTAAGTAAGTAAGTAAATAAACAGATGAACCAACTTAGTACACGACCGCTATAAGGATGCTCTGTCGATTGTATTGAAAATCACATATCCTTTGTCATTCGTCTTAAAGTTACAGCAACGATCAACGACTCTTATTGCAGTCCCACACAACCTGACACATAAACCCTTCCTTTGGCTTTAAACAATTCTTATAGTCTTTGATTTTAAGTATGCTGAACATTTAAAATTTTTAAATTTTCATTACACAATGCAAATAGTAGTCGTAGTTCCATATTTCAAATTAAGTTGTATCCTCAAGAAATAAAGTCTTTCAAGAACACAAACCTGTATGCGAATATCTCATCTTAAAATAACTGAGAAAAAGAAAAAACGCAGAAAAAATTCTTTATAGAATGGAAAAATAAAACAGAAAATAATAGAAACGAAACGAAACGAAAAAAAGAGATCAGAAAGCAAGAAAAGAATTTCAAAAAGAACATAGTAAATTTGCAAAGATGACGACATCCTCTTGGGAATCTATTTTCCTTTCTTTCTTTCTTTCTTTTTTTTACTTCTGTTTTAAATACCAAAAAAGGTTCTACTTACAGCTGGGATTTAAACAGTGTGAGTGCATTGTCCTTTATTGTATTTGTGCATAAGACTAATTTCCCCTCCTCATGGTTTTCTTTTTTTTTTTTGCTTTCTAAGGTTCTTAAATTCTATTTTTTTTTCTGAGAAATTTTACAATTTCAAGTATTTCTTGTCCTTCCTGGCTGGCTGGCGTTCATTGTTGTATTCTTGGCATAATTTATACTTTTGTAGTGTTTAACGTGTATAGTGTCTGCTTTTCTATTCTCGTATTCGAAGTGTAGCAGAAGTCTTTTTGTTTTTCTCCCGTTTTTCTTGGCGTTTGTCGTTTTTTCTTTCGCTTGTCTAATTTGTCTGGCGGCATGTCCTATGAATGTTGCTGCCGCTGAACAATGAATGCTCATGTTATTGTTGCAAATATTGTTTTTGTATAATAAAAGAAAATTAAATGGAAAAGGAAAGAGGATCACATCGAAAATACCTTTAAGATTTATAAAAAAGAACACAGTATTTGCACAGAAACTGAAATAGTGGAACAAAATACAAAAGAAAACAATTTTTTTTAATAGAAATCCCAACCGAAATTAAGATACTTTGGCTAGACCTGTTGGCTGCCGTCTATAATAAGTGCAAGTAGCTATTTGTGTTGGCAATAGTTTAAACCAACACCATTAGCCATATGCGTTTATTACAAATAGTCTAGCCAAAGTGCCTGTTTTTTTGGGACAACTGCTTTACCAATGAAATTCTGCCTATCCAGCAGAATGATGAAAAGTATTTCTCCTCATCAACCTGTCAGTTATTTTGAAATACGTGGTCATTGCAACCCCTCAGTCAGGATTACGACCTAGCTTCTCATACCACTTTTGTTGTGTGTTAATTTTATTCATAAGTGGAGAGACCTATAGCTTAAAGTTAACTCGGAAGTTTACACGATAATTTTTTTTTTACTCTCGGAGTTTTTGCCAAAAATCAGCTGAGAGGAAGTCGCCTAAATTTTTTTTTTGCACAAAATGAACACACACGTCATGGGTGGTGTGAAAAGCTGGGTTCTAAACCTGACTAAAGGGTTGTAATGACGAGTTAAGTGAGTTATATTATATGACGAATTTATATGATCAGGTTGTTGTAATAAATAAGGCTAAAGAGGACTTACATACATACATACATAAATACATACATAATTGACCATTACAACCCTTCAGTCAGGATTACGGCCTAGCTGCCCAAACCACTCATCTTGTGTGCGTTATGCATGAGTGACGGGACCTACAGTTTTAAGTTTTTTTGAGAAACTTTTCATAGCAATTTAATTTTTATTTATTTTCAGAGTTTTTGCAAGAAATCTGCTGAGAGGAAGTCGCCGAAGAAATATTTTTACATATTTCGTTTTGATGTCTGACCTGGGATTTGAACCGTGGCCTTGCCTCTGATAAGCCTCTACCTATTAGACTACTACAAATTATTACTGCCAGAAAGAACTTACTCGCTTTATTTCCCTGATTGTGAAGATGGTATGCACAGCTCTAGAGGTACTACTATTATAGATGTTTAATGTGTTTATAATCATACCCTTTCCATTCACTTGACTTCTAGAGTCCTACATGTATATTTCCTCTCCAGACAGTCGAAAGCTTTGTCAAATCTATATCCTTTAGGTATACACTTGCAATTAATATGTTGAAGCATTAGAATGTGACCTTTGCATTGACTTTTGATCATGATCTATTAAACGTAATGGTCGTAGTGAGCTGTAGATTCTAAGTCAAATACGTACATTACATACGCCATTACAACCCTTCAGTCAGGATTACGGCCTAGTTTCTCATACCACTCATGTTGTGTGTGTTAATTTCATACATGAGTGGCGGGTCCTACAGCTTGAAGTGGACTCCGAACGACAGATTTTTGAGAAACTTTTCACGGAAAATTTAAGATTCTAAATTACAAATTTCAATTTTACTGTAGCCAGTTTTCACGTCTAATGATCATTGTGTATATACGTCCAACTTTTTATAAGTGACTGGTAGCGTTACGTGTTTAATTGACAACCCTTCAGTCTTACGATTTAGCTTCCACTTCCACACCACTTATATTGTGTGTGATAATATTATTCTTAAGTGGCGAGACCTACAGATTAAAGTCGACTCTGAACGACAGATTTTTTGAGAAACTTTTCATGGCAATTTTTATTTACTCTCAGAGTTTTTGTCAGAAATCTGCTGAGAGGAAGAAATATTTTTTCATATTTTGTTTTGTTGCAGATGCCTGATCTCTGTTTTGAACCGTGGTCTCACGTTTTATAAGCCAACAAACTACCTACTAGACTACAGCAACATCGTCTAGTAACCTTTCGTTGTATTTATCTGTTGGTTGGCAAGTTCTAGAACCTAAATGTTGATTTGTTGTTGTATTTTGTTTACCACCATGGTGTTTCTATACAATTTTGTAATTCAATTCTGCAATTGTTAATGTCAATTGTTTGTTTTTCTCGTCCTCTATACTTTCTAGACTAATCAGAAATAATATTTTCGTTGAATGATTTTATTGTCTTGTAATATCAGTGTGGTTTAACCCACTGTTACCTAATGACCTCCGGCTTAAGAATATTTAATTAGTTTGTCTTCTTTACTGTTTGTACTAAAATTTGCTGTCCTTTTTCTTTCATTTTTGCTGTTGTTGTTTTTGTAAAATCTTTAATTATTCGTATAATTATGTCGTGTATGCAGAACAATGAATGAAAACCGTATAATAATTATGAATAGTTATGGCAATAAAAACAACAGCAACAACTACAATTACAACTACAATTGCAACAATAACAATTACAATGAATTACACTTTACAATACACACAGACTGTCACAAACAAATAAATTTCTCAGCATTAACATTTTCTACCTTCATTGCCATTGTTATCGGAAACTCAAAGAAAATTCATAAAAATCTACGTAATCGATAAATATTCGAATGCAATGATGTTAATGAGCATAATTACGTAAATGGAATGTGAATGGAGAATGTTACCTATTGATCGGTGGTATGCATAATCGATAACAAAAACAAAAACAAAATCAATCATAACAAAATATGTGGTAATGTATGCTGTTAAATGGTTTTCAAATAATTTAAAAAAATAATCAGAATTGTTGTTGCAAATTGAAATTAAATGATGTGTAAAGGATATGCATGAATTAATATGTGAGTATGATATGAAAAGAATTAAAATATCAAAACTATTTGCAATCTTTGTCAATCAAATGTAGAGACAAACATTTCATCTTTTACTCAGCTTTCAAGGAATTTCAATTATTGTCTGGCATAATTGTTGTTAAAGTGTTGCGGTTAAAATATGTTTGTCATCTCTAATGGAAATAATAACAGATTTGTCTCGAATTCTAATCACTTTTATGCATAATTGTGGCATATTTTGAAAGCATTTAATATAAGATGTTAAGTTTAAATTTCGATATACATAACGAAATTAATTAAAACAAATGATAATCTCTGTTAATAATAAAGTCATTTCAAATTATATGTATGTCTTTCTTTTCTTTGATTTTCTTTATTAATTTACCAAGAATTGAGGAAGAAGAAGCTTTTTAACGACATGATATATAAGCTCTTACATACCCTATCATTTCCAATTACTATCAGCTAAAACCAACAGGGGAAACCATCATTCGAAAAGAACAGATCCGGGAAAGATTTTGTGTGGATCACATAAATACTCGGTGAATTATTATTCGTATCTTATTTAGATTGGTTCTGTAGAACGCACTAAACAGCAAGAACATGGCGCCAAAAATTATAGGCTTTCACCACAGAAGACGAATGTGAGTCTTTCAAGACCAGCTCAATTGCAAAACTACATACTTCTTACTACTTTTAGACTGTGTACAAACATCATATGGCACAAGCTGAAATTTAAGAGAACTGCTTTACTTGTATTGTAACACAGCTGGTATTAATCTGTTCGCGTATCGCTTTGGTGTGTAAGGAGAGAACATTACGCAGTAATTGGAAAAAAAGAAACATCGGTTTGATGATCAAAGTTAAGAAACCCTAATTAATTCATATGGACCATGTGGATATTTGCGCTTATCTGGGCTCTACCATCAGTATAGACGGTGGTTCTCATGCGAATACTATAAACATGATATACAAGACTCGAAATGTACTTCCAAATTCCATGGAACCTAGCAACCAATTGAATGCAAACTCTGCAGTTGTGAACGGATATGGATTAGAAACATATTTAGAATGACATCCAGGTATATCGGTAGATTGGTTTTCTCTGGGAATCCACTGTGCTATAGAAATTCTCGCAGACCTCGAAATACATATGCTCGTATGGCAAAAGAATATCGTAACGAGAACTAGAACTGTCAACATACAAATGACCGCATAATGGGGCATGATAATTCTAGTTTTCTTTTTTTATTAATTGATTCTCTGATCCAATATTTATACTCACATCATACATACATACTTAGATAAGTGGTCATTATAACCCTTTAGTCAGATTATAATTTAGCTTCTAACACGACCATTGTGTGTTTTAATTTTAAGCATATGTGGCAAAATCTATAGTTTAAAGTCGACTCCGAACGACAGGCTTCTGAGAAACTTTTCATGGCAATTTTCTTTGCTCTCCGAGCTTTTGAAAGAAATCTGCTTAGAGGACTTTTTTCGTTC
The DNA here is from genome assembly GCA_958299815.1 of Sarcophaga carnaria. Lineage (NCBI taxonomy): Eukaryota > Metazoa > Arthropoda > Insecta > Diptera > Sarcophagidae > Sarcophaga > Sarcophaga carnaria. The sequence goes on from OY283152.1 coordinate 22,896,668, forward strand.
GAAATGTCTAACATGGGGTCTGAGTCGTGGCCTCACGGCCAGCACATTACCTACTAGACTACAGAAACTTACATATTTCTCACATAATGCTCAGTTCATTCTTCACCATTTTGTGCAAAATTCAAGTAACTGTTCATGCTGATCATATCCCTGGGTATTGACTTTTATCAATGCTCTTCAAAAGCATTTTTCTCACTTAGCAAGTGGACAACATATCATGTATTTGGGGACACCTCATTATTAGTCTCGATGTTTTCCTCGCTTTATGCCCTCCTCAATAAGAAATAAGAGATTTTGGTCTGATTTCTACTCTTCTAAGTACTCAACTAGCCTGATTGAAAGGAATTTTTTTCACATACATTATTCTCAGTACGTAAGTCCCAGTTCTTCTGTGGACCTTCTCCAAGCAGAGTATTTGGAGACTGTTTAGTAAAATGTGAAGTAAAAGCGAAGATGGAGAGAGGCAAAATCTTTTCTTAACCTAAAAAGCTTGAGACAATCTATAGTTTAGCGGGTTAATTACGACAGGAAGAGATTTGAGTTATACATCAGATTACGCATCAGAAGGAGCAAATCGACAAGCCTTTAAAGAATACTTTTTTGAAATTGGGATCGCTTAAAGCCCTGTAGGTAGATTCTTTGAGTCCTTGAGTCTTTTAAAATGAGTCAGCAGAACAAATATTTGGAAGGAAATAACTGGAGACTTACCAAATAATAGGACGGTTGCTTACTTCACTGACATCGAGCAGCATTCTCTATGATTTGAGAAGATATTATAGAGATAACCTATGTATATAAGTCGCCGTACTCTAGTAGGTAGTGTGTTGGCATATTAGACGTAAAGCCAATGTTCAAACCCCAGGCCAGACATCGAAACAAAATATGAAAAAATATTTCTTCGGCGACTTCCTAGTCAGCAGATTTCTGGCAAAAACTCTGAGAGTAAATATAAATTGCCATGAAAAGTTTCTCAAAAACCTGTCGTCCGGAGTCGACGTTAAACTGTAGGTCCCGCCACTCATGTATGAAATTAACACACACATCATGAGTTGTGTTAGAAGCTAGGCCGTAATCCTGACTGAGGGCTTGTGATGACCAATTATGTATGTATGTATGTATGTATGTATGTATGTATATAAAATGAGGGGACTACTTCAGATCATATGGACAAAGTACTCCAGTTCCTCTACAAAACAAATATATTTCGAAAGAAAATGGAATACAACTCTAATGTAAGGGATAGCTGGTTATGCACACAAATTACATGGCTGGAGAGCCACTGCAATATGATTTGTGTTTCGGTGTTCTGTAGCTACAAGCAAGCAATACATATTCGATTATAACTGCTTGGTGGACACAAATGAAACGAAAAGATAACAGAATGACTTTTATTACGTGTGTCATAACAGAAAGATGAAATTATTAAATTTTGTTTAACTAGATATGATGACATTTACTGGTTTAACTATAAAGCAGGGAATTATTGTGTGTACATCTGTTAATCAGGGTATATTTAAGAGTTAAAAAGAAATTAATTCTCTTCAAAATATAATGCAACAGACAGCGCAACTATTTTATAACATACATACATACATAATTGGTCATTACAACCCTTCAGTCAGGATTACGACCTAGTTTCTCACACCACTTATGTTGTGTGTGTTAATTTTATACATGAGTGGTGGGGACCCACAATTTAAATTCGACTGCGAACGACAGATTTTTGAAAAACTTTTCATGGCAATATTTACTCTCAGAGTTTTTGCCAGAAAACTGCTGAGAGGAAGTCGCCGAAGGAATACTTTTTTTATTTTGTTTTGATGTCTGGCCTGGTGCACGAACCCTGGCTTTACGTCTAACAAGCCAACACACTACCTACTAGACTACGGAAACTTCTACTACTACTACTTTATAAGCGTAATTGAATATGCCTTCAGTCTACCAGTACTACACCACTAACATCACATGACGTATGAGTAATAAAAAGACTAAAAACCGAAAACGCAAATAATAATCATACGCCACCCAATCCCTGTGGACACAATTTACTTGTTTTTTATTCAGTAAAAATGCCTGCTGTTGCCTGCCAACTAATATTTTGGTCAAGTTTATTTTCGAAAACTGTTAAACAAAAGACTTGAAACCCAAAGGTCATATTAAAGAAAATAGAAAAAAAAAAACAAAAAAAAACCTTACGATAGTCTTTTATGCAATTTTTTACTGTTTTGAATTAAATAAAAAAAAAAATTCGTTTCCCTTCTGTTTTGTTTAGATTTTTATGGCAACTAACATGATAAACTATAGAAAAAATTTAAATAAAAATGAAAATGAAATATGAAAACAAAAAAATAAAAAAGAAAAAAAAATTCATGAAATATAAACCGCTGCCCATGCCTCCCAATATGCCAACAAGCTGTTGGGTTTAAAACAAAAGTTCATAAAAATTTCTGACAGCAAAAATGCGGGTAGTTTTACCTGTTACATACAAAAAACACAGAAAAAAGCAGAAAAACTAAGAGAAAGAGTAGTTAAGAGTGAATTTTCCTTTCTTTGTTTTTGTTTTTATATTTTATTACAGTTTTTGCTGTTGTTTTTTTTTTGTTGCTGCTATTTTACTTACACTAAAATAGGTTAGGGCACGTGGAAAAACTATGAAAAATACGAAAAAAAACCATCGAGTGAACTGAGTTTTGAAATGAAAATTGCTCAACATGGAAAATCAAACAGCAAACGATGTCAGTAGAGTATATTTTCCTTTTTAAAACAAAAGCAACAAGAAAACAGAAAAACTAAATAAATATAGGGGAGAGAGAGAGAGAAAAATATTAGTTTGTAAAGGTATATGTATGTATATGTGTATTTGTGTAGAAAGTAAAAGTATGTGTGCGAATGAATCAATGATTTTAAACAAAAACACACACGCATATATGCAATACAGCACCTGAACATACAGCATTCAACATGCAAATATAAAATCTGCCTAAAGGCTTTCAATACTATTGCACTTAATGCCATGTAACTGTATGTACATACATACATACATGTATAACCTTTTAGTAAATAAATATTCCATTTACAAAAAACAAAAAAAAAAAGCAGAGAAATTTCTATAGGTTCATAACTCCAATAACATTCATTACAAGTGCACATATTTTATAAGCCACGTCTACATATGACTTCATAACAATTTTGCAAATTTTCAGTTTTCAATCCTCTTCTATGCCAGAGATTATTTTAATATTTGAGCATGTGTTTGTATTCGTATTTTAAATAACCCTTTCCTTTTCCTTTACCACCGCATACATCCTGCATCTCCATGTGCATTTGTTTGGAAATCAAAATTTTATTAAAGAAATATTCGTTTAAACATTACAAGAGTTGTTGTTTTCTCATTCATATTTGATTCTTCTACGGTATAATGGAAATTTTTTGTTTTGATTTGATACGTTTTTAATGTACGTAAAGGCAATAAAAATGAAGTGCTTGAATAAAACAAGAACCAAATATGATTTACGCCCAATGTATGGTGATTTAAATTATGTTGGATCAGGCCTCCTTTCAAATTAGGCTTTAAATTAGGCCAGAGACTACAACCTGATCATTAAACAATCCCTACAGGATATCATCCTTACTCTAAAATTAATCGTGTTTACTCTGGTTGCTATTTTAGAGAGTAATTGGAAGGTAGTTTCCTACTCTTAGCAGTGGCCCTAAGCAACTGGAATAGTGCAATGAATGGCTATTGGATTCAAGGAAAGAAGATTATTAGTCTACTTCTGATACAGATTAGTCCAGTGGTACCTAGCAGTACTGCAACGGCTTTCATGTTATCAACGAAATTGAAGTTTTCATATTACAGCTTGAGAGCACAGAGAGTTAGCATGGAATGATCCAAAGTTATCTTAAGAAACTTACGACAGTCATAATTGAGCACAAACCTGCAGTGGGCTGGACTGGTTAGCGACTGGTTAGAAACTTAATCACAACCTAGCTGTTCCAGAAAAACAGAGTATCCCGTCAACCCAACAACAATTAATGGAAAACACTGCAGTGATAAGATTCTCTATACATACATAACATACATTACAACCCCTCAGTCAGGATTACGAGCTAGTTTTTCACATCACTCATGTCGTGTGTGTTAATTTTATACATGAGTGGTGGGACCTAAAGTCGACTCCGAACGACAGATTTTTGAGAAACCTTTCATGGTCATTTTCGTTTACTCTCAGAGTTTTTGCCAGAAATATGCTGAGAGGAAGTCATAGAGGAAATATTTTTTCATATTTTCGTTTTGATATCTGACCTGGGGTTTGGACCCGGACATTACGCCTAATAAGCCAACACACTACCTATTAGACTATGAAAAATTCAATCAGATTCCCTTTACAAAGTTTTAATCAGAACCCTGAATATATTGTATATACCACAACCAACACTGTTTAATATTTTCGAATTATCTCTATAGACCTCAAAAGCATTAGAGGGCAACCTCCGGTAGTCTCTAGTGGGAATCTTAAAAACATATATCGAGAAAATTCTAAGGCACGATGCAATCTCCCCTAATGTTGCTAGGACTTCCCAGTGTTGGAGAATTTGTATTGGCGTTCGAAATCTCGCATAGATCCCTGTTGGCCTTAGCGACCAATAGCACTTTCATCTTCAACACATCGCTTCTCGAAACTGCCCGTTAGTATTATTTCCAGGAGTTGTCTGCTCACTGAGTTGATCATAGATTTTCCCTATTTGTAGTGCTTCTTATAAAGCCTTTTATGCGATCTCAGTCTTCCACAGATAATATCATCAGATCTACAATCTTTGTGTTCATGAGCATTACCTGTATCGCTACCTTTATGCGTCTTTTCTCAAATCAGTGACAGATTTGTTGTAATTTGGTCGTCATACCACAAATCATACACATTGTGCTTGAAGCGACATTTCTGTACAAATATTCCATGGGGCTATAATACCCTGTCAATCAGCTTGTTACTACTCCTGGATAGTCTGATGCAATGCTCCAACCTCTTTACAACATAAATGTCTAACAAAAGTTTGAATGGGTTTTACTCCGACTTTACTTAGTCGGGTAGACTATTCCATGCTCATCTGCTCATTCCACAGAATTGTTCTGTTTCCAGCAGTTGTGTGGAAGTTATCCTCCCCGGTAAGTGTATCTGTCTGTTCATTGTACTAAATGTCCTAATGACAACAAAAGCTGTGTGACCAATCCACAGCTAATTTAGGTTGACCAGACAGTCTCATATTAATTTCATTTCAAATTTTGGGAAGTTAAGTTGTTCTGCTGTATTGATTTATTAAGTCCTCTGTATTTCCTGTCCATGATGAACATCTACATTCCCCGGTGGATATTACGAAAGACATGGAAGACAATCTGTGGTTAACCACCAACATATACAGAGAGTTTTAAGATATCAATTATTTTCAGATATCGAATATGCTGTAAATGTGGTTCTGCATAAGGTTTTTTGGGTCTGCTGACTGATTTCATGCTGTATGAGTAGACTAGAAATCTAAAAAAATCCATGGCCAGATGAAATTAATTGTTCTCTATTCTTAACCATTAAACCATTAACCTCATTAAGTCATTAAGTCTTTTCAAAGTTGAATGACTTACAACTTCAAATCATTGAAACTGTCTATTCCTAGCTATCGTTGTCTAGAAAATGACATCTATAAAAAGTATTGGATTTTCCAACTTGGTTTAGTGGTGAGAAAGCTCGGTCATTGAGTCCAACTCATTTGCAACTGAAGGCGGTGATGTTATGTTGATATTATCTTCTCTTAAGGAGGAAAGATTCCTGCATGTATTATTTAGAAGGAAACTGAAGTCCTTTAATTCTTAGAATATTGCAAAGATACCATTGAAAAAATTATTTATCCGCACCTTGAAGCTGGGATGCCTGGGTTTGTAGTCAAGCACTACTACACCAACTACTACACCATACATCACCTAAAACTGTAAGGTTTAGAATAAACAAACTCATGTTTCAATAATATTTACTTACATATACATACATACACTTGTTCATACATGCAAATATATTTTATATGTATATGTCTTAGCATGGCATGTGCATGTTCATATGGAAAGTATGAACTTAAAGGTTACAAGTATAACTATTCAGTTCACACATTTTTAATATATAAAGCCTAGGAAATGCATTTAAAATTTATTGAATACAGTTTCAGTCAATTGAGAGGACATGTCATTGGAAGTGGAATACTTGTTCTTAAAGTTGATGTTCAGTTCAGCTTTAAAAGACACTTTCGCCTTCACTACACTTCACTGTAATATATTGTAATTACTACAACTCTTTTTCCTCTCCTATATCGACATACTACTTATTTCGTATTACACGGCCTAAAGCCTTATGGATTTATTGAATTGTTTCTTGTAATTAAATTTAATATATTAAATTTATATATTAAATATTTTGTAAGGTATTCCAATTAAGTATTCAAAACCCTTCGAATGTAATTAGAAAGCCAAAGTAAAACAAAAGCTAAACACTATTAAAAATAAAACCGAAAATTTCTTTAAAATTTATTAAAAATCTTAACCTTTAGCCCTTAAGAGGTAAGGATTTATTGTAAAGCTTTAATTGCTGAATTTTTTATATTTCTAAGCTTCTTTTTTGTGATACAGTTTGAAATGAAATGCATTTTAAATGCTGGTTTTTACTAAAGCCACCTTTAGTTCAACACATACACACGTTTTTTGTGTGTTAATGGCTTAACAAAAGGGTCACTGGAACTTTAAATACACAAAGGATACTGCCAAGCAACTCATGTATGTATATGTACTCATATTTACTTATACATACATGCATACATCAACACTAACATATGCATACTTTAAGAGATATTTTGCTTAAAAGAATATTCATCACACACAATGGACACAAAAGGAAACAAAAGAGCAGCCTAAACCTTGGCATGCTTAAAAGCTATTATTTTCGTGCAGCAGATATTAGTTAATTAGAACTAAAAGTGTGTATATTAGTTTTGTCTTAAAGGTTTAAGGCAGTATAACGTACTATTTCAAAGGAATATGTATTGAAGTTTTTAAAAAGAAGGTTCATTCATTCTTATTCACAAGGTAACGTTATTGCGGGCTAAAGGTAGTGGTAAAGAAAACGGAAGAGACCTGTGGAACTTTATAATTCTAAGAGGTATTGTGTGTAGAATTTAGGCACATAGAACCGGGAGTTCTCTAAGGCCATAGTTGAGCTTATTTGACTTTAAGTTGAATACGTCTGTGTTTCTGTGTTATTCACTCGAGGCTATCGATGTTAAAATTGGACAGCACAGCTATCTGAAGATATCAAACATAAAATAGCATTCGACTCTATAAGTGTTCACTAGACTGGGTCAATTGATCCCATGTCATGTGAAAATTTATTACAATGATGGGACAAATGAGATTGTAAAATGGTGTAGCTCCACACAACTAATGTGGTTACGACTTTACAGTTCAATTGACGCAGTCAATCAGTCAGTCGACTTGGCGAAAGAAAAGATAAATATAGGCGGAATAATTTTACAAGCAAGACCGGAATGATATGTAAAGGGTCCGCCAAATAAGTTTTTTTTTTTAAATGCTTAAAAATAAAACTACTGAATATTTTCTCAAATTTCTTTTTTTATTTGAAAGTACAATCCTTCCGGCTAATAATGAAAAAGAATTTCATTCAAATGGCTGCCTCGGCTGGCCATGCAGTAGCCTACACCAGAAGATGCCGATTTTGGAAAAAAAAAGCATCTTTTCAGATGAAGCATATTTTGATCTTGGCGAATATGTAAACAAGCAAAATTGTCGCATTTGGGGCACAGAAAACCCGCACGCATAAATTAAAAAACTGACGCACCCAAAACGAGTCACTGTTTGCTGCGGATTTTGGTCCAGAGACATAATTGGACCATTTTTCTTCGAAAATGAGCAAGGAGTGGCCGTTACAGTCAATGGCGATCGTTATCAGGCCATGTTGAACGAATTCTTGGGCACAAAAATTTAAGAGGAGTATATTGGCAACATTTGGTTTCAACAGGACGGGGCTACGTGCCACACAGCCGAAGATACACTTGATATTTTGGGCCCTGTTTTTCAAGATCGCATTATCAGCCGCAGAGCTGATGTCGTTTGGCCACCTCGGAGCTGCGATTTGACGCCTAATATTTGTGGGGTGCCGTCAAAGATAAGTGTTACGCGGACAAGCCAGAGACAATTGACGTTTTAAAGGACAATATTCGTGAAGCCATTGGTGAAATACAGCTGCACACAATCGATAATGTGCTTAAAAATTGGACTGATCGTGTAGGCTACTGCATGGCCAGCCGAGGCAGCCATTTGAATGAAATTATTTTCCATTATTAACCGGAAAGATTGTACTTTCAAATAAAAAAAAGAAATTTGAGAAAATATTCAGAAGTTTTTTTTAAGCATTTTCAAAAAAAAGTTATTTGGCGGACCCTTTATTACAAACTTTTCTAGTTAATTATATTTGTAGAAAATTTAAGTATTACATCAGGTTAGTCGCAGTAGCCTGGTAGGTACTGTGTTGGCTTATTAGACGTGAGGCCTCGGTTCAAACCCCAGGCCAGACATCTCCAACTAAATGAAATATGAAAAAATATTTTTTCGTGGACTTCCTCTCAGCAGATTTCTAGCAAAATCTCTGAGAGTAAAATAAAATTGGCATGAAGAGTTTTTAAAAAATCTGTCGTTCGCAGTCGACATTAAATTGTAGATTCCGCCAATTCTCTATAAAATTAACACACACAAAATAAGTGGTGTGAGAAGCTATGTAGTAAATCTGACCACTTATGTATGTATGTTATGTATCAGCCTATCCAGGAATAGTTTGGCGGTTAGCTGTATCAAGACCTATAATTAGATTATGTATTATGGGGACTAAATCACTGGACAGTCCGTTAATGCTCCACGATGTAAATAGGTTTGGTGGAAAACTTATAGAGAAAGCCTGTATAAATCGTTTGGTCTCAATATTTTACTGCCTCCATTAGATTACAAAAAGAGTACAGTAAACTATCCTCTTGCTTGTTAAGCAGAAACTTGATATTGAAACCTAAACCCAGGAAAGAAATAATAAAAAGATCATTATACGATAAGGAACAAATAACAGTTAAGCTGAGACTTTTCATTTTAGTAATGCTATGCTTACATACATAATTGGTCATTACAACCCTTCAGTCAGGATTACGACCTAGTTTCTCACACCACTTATGTTGTGTGTGTTAATTTTATAAATGAGCGGCGGGACCTACAGTTTAAAGTCGACTCCGAACGACAGATTTTTAAGAAACTTTTCATGGCAATTTTATTTATTCTCAGAGTTTTTGCCAGAAATCTGCTGAGAGGAAGTCGCCGAAGGAAGATTTTTTGTATTTTATTTTGATGTCTTTCCTGGGGCTCGAACCCTGGCTTTTCGTCTAATAAGCCAACACACTACCTACTAGACCACGGCGAGTTACATGCTATGCTTACACCATGGATTCTATAGCCTAATATCCGTTACCCCTTTGAACTTGTAGTATTTATCCCAAACTCTACTAGAGGGACAACATACAATGGAGAAGGTATTGATGACAACCACAGCACTTTTCCGCTCTAAAAGGATCATGACAGAAATTTTGACTTTTCATTTGCCATGAGTTACAGGCTCTGTTAAATCGTGGTGAAGGCCACTTTACTTTATGCCTTTCAGGTTTAGAGGAAGGTTGCAGACTCCAGTATCACTGAAGACTGGTAGACACGTGTTGCGAAGCCAGTCAGCTGTTCTGATCAAAAATAAAATAAAATAAAAGACGGATATTGTTGGAAACAGCATTGCTGATGAACTGGCAATGGCTGGTGCACAATTACAGGGGCATATTACAGGGCATACGAGTGTTCTCCGGCCGTTATGAAAATTTTAACTTCGTTGGTAACATTAGGGCACTGGCTGTATAGCTTGCTACGAATCTATATCGGAATGGGGCTTATAATCCTATATCCTTAGGATTATTTTAGAATTAGAGTTAAAAAACCTACAATTTCCAATGCATTTTATTTTAAATAAATTAAATATAAAATATATATCTCGATTAACTGTAAATAGTTCTTTAGAACAAAAATGTGTATATAACGTCACCTAAACGTTTTCTAATTAGCAAATTACAACTGCACACAGTAATTTATATTCGTGTATGTATGTATATGTGAGTCCATTTAAGAGAATTTTCAAACTAGTAATCGATAAAACAATACATGCGAAAAAAAAATACACAGTATTTGACGTTCTATAAAAATTGTTTCAAACGATATACGCAACCATAAAACATGCATGGTCACACACGCTTACAAAACCATTCATACATGCACTTAATAGAACCTATAAAGACTCTTAAAATTGTCAGTGAACTTTCAAAGATGTTTTGTGTTCGGACCTTGTATGTTTACGTAAAAGAGAATATGTTCACATTTACAATGCGTGTACATATATGTGTGTGTGTATGCTACGAAATGACAAGTCTCTATCGCTGATTACACTTAATTACACTCGAATATACTCACTTAAACACTTTCACACAATTTCAGACTACACTTTATACTATTGTACGAGTGGGAGTGTTGAATTTAGTCAATCTGTTTCCTGTATTAGCTCATATACACTCCTACACACACATGCATATCCTGCTCTCTTTCACACCATGTTATTAGTGTTTATTAGTGAATGGTTGAGTAGTCTTTTGTTGCTTTGGCTACATCTACGACTATGGCTATGGCTTTGGCTCTGTCTTTTGATTTCTGGTTGTATGTCTTGGCACAAGTGCTACGAAATTATCAACAAAATTTATGGCTGTTGTTCGTTCAAATTTTTGCTATGAATTCTTGTGGACGTATTTCAATTTTAAATTGTTGCGCAGTGAAATTTGTTTTTTGAGGAAAAATTGTTTTTCAAATACTTTTCCCGCAAAATTACGTGAAACAAAAGCCAATTTGTTTAACAATTTTTGTTTGTTTTGTTTTTGAACAACCATTTAATGTTGAAAAATTTGTTTCAGCAGCACTCATTGCCCTAAATTTTTGGATGGCATTATAAAAAGCTTAAAAAAATTTAATTTACAAGGTCAATAAAAATAATTAATTGGAATTACTTACGGAAAGTGAAGGAGTTTCTGTAGAAAATTTTGTTCAGGAAGAGCATCGAAATTTACGAGAAGTGGGATGAGGAAAACTAATGAATGGAGTAGCAACTACAGAATCAGGAGTGACATAACCGAAAATATTTTTATATTGAACTGCTAAATACGGAAGTAAAGATATATTTAGATGACCTATGTAATGGCTGGCTATGATGGCTCGAAGTATTGTTACCCATGGCAGAGAAAATGAACGTCTGACTTATGAGTATACCCCGTTGAAGAATTTTAGGCTGCCAAAGGAGAATATAATCTGTGAGATTACGGATGTATGAACTTGACACTGTGAGTTCAATTAAATTAGAATCATTAGACGTAAACGTCATTCAGTCACTATTCTATGCGCCTAGTTGCGCGCATAGAACGAATACCGCAGGTATTTTTCTTATTTACAACTACCACTCAGGGAAGGGCACCTTATTACATATTTTGTAATCATACATGACAGAAGTTGCCGTAGTCCAGTAGGTAGTGTGTTGGCTTATTAGACGTAAAGCCTGGATTCAAGCTCCAGGTCAGACATCAAAACGAAATATGAAAAAATATTTCTTCGGCCACTTCCTCTCAGCAGATTTCTGGCAAAAACTCTGAGAGTAAATAAAATTGCCATGAAAAGGTTCTCAAAAATCTGTCGTTCGGAGTCGACATTAAACTGTATATAATTAACACACACAACATAAGTGGTGTGAGAAACTAGGTCGTAATCCTGACTGAAGGGTTGTAATGACCAATTGTGTATGTACTCATAATGACAAAGGATATGGGGTACGTAGATTGTTTCTCTCATCTCGTTTTGTTTTTCTGAAGTCTGTTCAGTGTCCCACAGCAAATACTCTGAGGGGAACTCTACTATTTAACTTTTTCCCTCCCTGGTTTATCAAACGACATATTGCAACACATTCTGTAGAAATCTATTCCTCACATATGCTTACAGTACTACCGCCTGTTAAAACTTCAAGGACCGAGAAATTGTATGTGGCAGGAAATATACTCACACCAGGTGCTGCTATGCCTCGGATATCAATATAAAAGAGGTCTGTTCTCCTTCTACTGATGAAATCGTGCAAAAAAAGAGAACAACGATATGCACCCTTTAATAAGAGGAGATGGTAGATAGAACCCATTTAGGCCGTAGGTATGCCATTGTGATACCACAGTCATCCATTGCCCATAGTACTGGAATCATCTAGAGCTTCTGATGAAGTCATTAATTTCCATTTTCGATAGATCACTACGATGGTATACAGTACTAGAAATCAAATTACTCTCTCCTCTCCCGGTGTAGCGTTGGGAATGTTGCCAAATGTTTTATCTTTCTCTTCTGTAAAGCTGCCACTGAAGTCGTTTGCCATTTGTGCTTAGCAAGAGTGCTTACAATGCAGTGTACAGTAATGGCTCCAAACACCATGGGTGCGCGTCCTTCACATAGGCATGGCAAGATTTTTGATAGAGATAAACGTCCCGACGTACAAAAGAAAGACTGACATGGGAAGATAAACAACTAAGAAGAGTCATAAAAAGAAGAAAAACCTGTATTTATATCATTACCCTTTTGGAGCCGAGCCCTATTATTTTACCCACAAAGTCAGCCATATACGGCTAAAAAACAACATGACTTACAAGAGGAGAGCTAATTGCGGCATGCGCTAAAATCAGATACAGGGAAAGGACTAAACAATTGAACGCTCAATGCTATGCTGTATTGTGTATCTCGTGGCATTCAAACAATTTGATAGCCCGAAGCCAACACAACTTTTTAAAAACATATAAAAACATATACACATTTTTTTCATTCACACAATTTGATAGAACGAAACCAATACAACTTTTAAAAACATATGGAAAAAATGTGTATAAGTGTATCGGATTTTTATATGAAAAATATCAACAACAATCATACACTGTTGTATGTTCTTCCAACAATACAATAAATACAACGTTACAACGGCTTGTGTGAATTGACCAAATGTGTTGGCGTTGATGTACACTCCATATATGGCCTTTAAGGTGCTTAGCTGTATGTGAGAATCTATGTTGGTACCTTAGGTAATGATTATCTCTACAATTTGAACGCTTAAATTATTTCTGTGTTACAGATATAGTAACGGATATAGTGCAACAGATAAAAATAGAAAATTCATTTTAAAACTGCGAAGCTAAGAGACTACACTGTTGGGGAATAAATTTCAGAGTCACATTATGGATGGTATCTGTTGTTTTAGCTTATTAAGATTACTATTTAGCTGTATTCTAGGTACCTAGCCGACAGATAATCAGTTTTGAAATACAAGGAGAGCTCTTTTAGAGGCAACTATTGCATTAAGGAACCTTAATGTCCGAGACTGTCATAACGAGCGATTTTCTCTAATTATACTGGGCAAGGTTTAATACAATAACCTAAACTTAATTAAATTGAGTGTAATAAAGTTTAGTACAAAGTTTAATACAAAGCGGTTAGATTGCATAATTTTATTGGTTTGTAGATTACATACATACATGCATACATAATTGATCATTACAACCCTTCAGTCAAGATTACGACCTTATTCCTTACACCACTTACAGTATGTGGAAAAAATAAGTTTCCAATAGCAGATTTAAAATGTTGGAAGCTTTGAGTACTGGAAAACTGTTATATGGGAAATTGTTTTTGCATTTTTACAATGTATTTATTCCATTGATCGTTTGTGAAAAAATTTACAATTTTTTCTCTTTAAATAAAATAACGGCAGATTAAATTCTATTTTATAAAGACATGTGACATTGAAATAATAAGTTTCCAGAAGATAATTTTAACTAGCAGTTGCTTATTAATTGTGGGTTATTTAAAATTTTCGCTAAATTTAGTTGTAATTGTTTACATTTAACAACTATTAAGGTAATATATTTTCCAAATGTGTGAAAAACTTCATTTTTCGGATAATTTTTATGGTTTTCTAAACATTGGCAGGGAATATTAAAATTTGGCAAAATAATGGGTAAATTCAAACAATTGACAACTGAAGAACGCAAAGTAATTGTTAATCTGTATAAAGATGGCCATAACTTACGTTATATTGGGCAAAAATTTGGCAAGTCTCATACAGCAGTCCGTAAAGTCATTGTTGCTTACGAGAATGAACACAGACTTTGCGCTAAAAAGAGACCAGGACGCCCTAAAATAGCAAGTGATAGAGTTGACAGAAGAATCCTCGAAATTTCAAAAGCAAATCCCCTAACTTCGGTACCAAAGATTCGTTCTCAGTTGCTTAACGAAGGCAAAGAAGCACCATCCACATTCACAATCCGTAACAGGCTCAGAGCTAGTGGCAAACACGGTCGAGTGGCTCGAAAAATTCCTTACGTTAGTAAAATCAATATGAAAAAAGAATGCAATATTACGAAGAGCATGTTTTAAAACCGCGAGAATTTTGGTATACAATTTTATGGACTGATGAATCAATGATAAGACTAAAATATTCCCATGGTATGGTTCACGTTTGGCGAAAGGCAGGTGATGCTTTATCTTATAAATGCACTTTACCCACTGTAAAAGCAGCAGAAAGAGGCTTAATGATTTGGGGCTGTCTCTCCGCTAATGGCACTGGTGAAATAGTAGTACTAGAAGGAAAAGTAAACGCATCGGTTTACTTAAAATTTTTAGAAGAATACGCTATACCGGAGGGAAATCGCTTAATAGGTGAACATTTTGTATTCCAACAAGACAATGCCCCTATTCATACTGCCAAAAAAGTTGTGGAATACCTCTCGGAGAAAAATATAACTATTTTAAAGTGGCCACCTCAAAGCCCAGACCTCTCTCCAACCGAGAATGCTTGGGCTATGCTAAAAATTCGTATTGCCGAGGAAGCACCACAAAACTTGAGCCAACTAAAGGACAGTATCATTTCGAACTGGAAAAAAATTAGTTCAGAAGAATGTCTAAAGTTAATAGACACTATGCCAGATCGACTTGCTAAAATGTCACTTCGTGGCGGTGGTCACTGCGGTTACTAAATAAAATGGAAACTTATTTTTTCTATATTGTTATCCACATTCCTTAAAATAATTTCGTCGGACAATATTAAAATATTTTGTTTGTTAATATTTTTTTATATTTTATGTTAAGTGAAATGAATCCTATAATTTGAATAAAAAAAATATGAAAAAAAAACACAAACACTAATCTAACAAGCGTTTTTATATTAATTGTTTCTTTGGAAACTTATTTTTTCCACATACTGTATGTTGTGAGTGTTAGTTTTATACATGAGTGGTGGGACCTACAGTTTAAAGTCGATTCCGAACGACAGATGCTTGAGAAGCTTTTCATGGCAATTTTTTATTTACTCTCAGAGTTTTTGCCAGAAGTTTGCTGAAAGGAAGTCGCCGAAGAAATATTCTTTCATATTTTTGTTTTGATGTCTGACCTGGGGTTTAAAGGCCTTATGTCTACTAAGCCAATACACTACCTACTGGACTACGGCCACTTCATATGTCATTCTCTATCACACACTTAGTTTACTTTAAATTCTTGTAAAGCGTAATAAACAGTTTGCTGGCAAACAACATAGGTTTGAAGCCTCAGAAAGGCAGCAATTTTATTCCTGCATTTGCATGAACAATATTACCACTTGAATGCTTTGAAGAATCTGTTGTTAATTTTTAATTACAATTCAACACCTCATAAATGCAAACAAATCCGATTAATTTTTTTTACTCTCTTTTTGCATTTAATACAATACAAAGCGTACCCATCGAACAATTTTCAAAAACATATTTGTTCCTAATGTTCGGTAATATAAAATAAATATTCGAAATTATGAACCCTGCTGTTTATTTTCCAACAGATTTTTCTCATTTTTAAATACTTTTTTTATTGCCTTATTTCTTATCTGTTTATTTTGTTTAAAAAAGAAGAAAAAATCATGAATATTATGCTGGATCTCCCTAGTATCCAGGATACTAGCAATACTTATAATTGCATGTGTGTGCATAAATTGTTTAGTATTCCAGACCAGACAACAACTCCTGGCTAAATGAAATGAGAAAAACATTCATTTAAAGGAGAAAAAAAACAGGAAAATTTTACAATCTGTATAAGACTTCATACAAATTAGTAAAGGAATATACAGGATAAGAGGTTAAATCTGTGAATAAAAAAAAGAAAACAAAAGTATCTGTTATTAGAATTTTTTCGTTTTGCATAAATTTTCAACATATTGCATATGGATTTGCCATACATTTACGAGGGTCAGTTGAAATAATACTTTGCTTGCCATATGGGGGAACTTAAGTTCCGTATATCCAACCGATTTCTTAGCTAACAGCTAAGAATTGTTGTCTGATTTTTTTTTTCATTGACGCAAAACTCACTCTCAGGCGCAGTTCAACTGCAATTCGCTGTGGTGTGTGGTAGAGGGTAGGTTGGATCGTTGTCTGAATACTTGGCATCACCTAAAATTTCCTTTAATTCCATTCTCTAGGCCTATTGTGCTACAACATTTTATGGAAGAAGTCGCTTATGTACGCCACTAGGAAGGCTTGTTTGGTTGAAGCTATATCAACAAATATACCGAAAGTTCCATTCCATCCGTGAATAAGCTCGACAGGGCCATATTTAGTGAAAGACAGTCTCTTGATACTCCTCCCACGACCTACATACATACATACATAATTGGCCAATACAACCCTTCAGTCAGGATTACGAACTAGTTTCCCACACCATATATTTTGTGTGCGTTAATTTTTTACATGAGTGGCGGTACCTACAGTTTAAAGTCTACTTTTCATTTCAATTTTATTTACTCTCAGAGTTTTTGCCAGAAATTTGCTGAGAGGAAGTTGCCGCAGAAATATTTTTTCATATTTTCGTTTTAACATCTGACTGAGATTTGAAGCGTGGCCTTATGTCTGAGAAGCCAACACACTACCTGCAAGACTACGCCGACTACAACTTCTGCAAAAATCGTATGAAGGAGGGAAGTCTAATTGAAGCGTGTGCTTGTCGAGACAAGTAAACTGGTTAGGTTAGGTTAGAGGACGTGTACTTGTCAATTAAGACAAGTACAGTACGCGGAGATCGAATTGACCCATTGTAGAACGTCCGAGTTTCTCATAATTTAATTTGATTTTATACATGAGTGGTGGGACCTACAGTTTAAAGTCGACTCCGAACGACAGATTTTTGAGAAACTTTTTTCATGGCAATTTTATTTACTCTCAGAGTTTTTGCCAGAAATCTGCTGAGAGGAAGTCGCCGATGAAATACTTTTTGTATTTTGTCTTAACGTCTGGCCTGGGGCTCGAACCCTGGCTTTTACGTCTAATAAGCCAACACACTACCTACTAGAATAAGGCGACTTCAGGAAACTGTTTTGTTTGCTACGATTTTTGGTGAAATTCTGCCATCTGTCTAGCAGGTCGTCTCTGATGCCCATGAAATGTTTAGCTAAGAAGTCAATTTAGTCTTAATTAGGAATCTTATTACTTACAAGGGAACCCCAGTGGCTGGAACCTATACATAGCTTGGTGTTGAATTGATACCAGTGCTGGCTAGTTTAGCCAAACCACAGTTTCCATATTTGTCTCTAAATCCGGGATATATGTGATGGAGAGCTAAAAAAAAAAAAAAAAATGAATGGACAAATTTGTACAGTCATATAAGGTTAAGTATAGTTTTGGGAAATGTGTTGTTAGTAAGTAAACTGACACCTACTTTCGCCTGACATATTCCTCAAAAATATGAGATTTTGTATGAACATTTGATGCCCAAGAACTTGATGTAATACTAGAAACGTATTGTCCAAAGGACCGTGTGGTATTGAAATCATATATCCCCCTTGTCTGGATTTATTGTTTCTTTAAAGAAATGTTGTTCTCTTCAATGCTTGTTTATTTTGATATGCTTACGACCCTCGTTTAAACACATTTGGTTATTGTTTTTATATGAGAAAATGAACTCAGTTAGGAGTGGGTGTATTTGAAAGTTTAATATGCATATGTATGTGTTGGTCTTTTGTATTCATTGTTATTAGCTTTTCTTGCAACAATGAGTTGCTGGACAAAGTTTATTAACAAAACATATCTGGGGTGTAATACAATAGCTGTGCTAAGCTCATAATTTAAATAATTTAATGACTTCATTAAAAGCAATCCTGTTCTTATGCAATTTATGCTAATGAAACTCCTAAAAGCAAATCGATTAGGTGAGACAACACTCTGTATTCGAATTACCAAGATAATAGAAATGCATGAAGAAATGAATTTTTATCGGATTTTTATATCTCAACGATATAATCTGAGATTTTTTCTGATATTCGTTATGAACGATAAATTATATTAAATTGTCCATTTCAAATTGATTTTGATTTTATGAGACTCATTCAGTTATAAATTGAAATATTCTTCGTTGTACTCGTGCAATTTAATTTAATTTGATTAGAATTTTTTAACAGAAGAACTCACTGTATTAACCATAAATTTAATTGAACATCGAAGAAAAGCATAACGTCTGCCGTTGTTTAAAATAATCAAATAGAAAAAGAATAATTTTTTTATTGAGGAAGAATTTGTTTTTATTTTTAATAAATTTTTGAATTTTTTTTAGATTTAAGCTTAAATGGTCGTCATAAACTCATATACAAATTGAAAAATTTTCATTTACTGCTCAATAGTCTATTAAAAGCAAGGAAATTGAATTGAAAAGTGTTATGAAAAGCAACAAAAATTGTTCAATTATTCTTCCCTTTCGTTCAATTTATAACATTTTTAAGGCAGCAAATATTACTAAAAAAAGGAAAACAAAAAATGATTGGCTTCAAGCTAGATTTTTAAAACTCTGCATAGTATTTAAATGTAATTTTGAAACTTAACGTTTCTACAGAAGGAAAGTATTCAGCAAAGAATGGCAAAGGTTTTAATCAATCAATCAACCTTTTGACCAAGTTGAAGAAGCTTGTAAAGGCCAATTAGCTTACAATTCCTCTAGACACGCTGTATTAACGTTCTCGAGGCTCAATTTAGGCTTTACCATCATCTTCGAAGTTTTACTTTCCTTCGTCTATGATCTACGTCAAGGATGAACAGGTCTCCATAACATTTTTACATAACATAATCATTATAACCCTTCAGTCAGGATTACGACCTAGTTACTCACACCACTTATGTTGTGTGTGTTAATTTTATACATGAGTGGCGTGACCTACAGTTTAAAGTCGACTCCGAACGACAGATTTTTTTAAAAACTTTTCATGGCAATTTTTATTTATTCTCAGAATTTTTGCCAGAAATCTGCTTTTTGTATTTTTGTTTTGATATCTGGCCTGGGGTTTTAACCCTGGCTTTACGTCTAATAAGCCAAAACACTACCTACTAGAACACGGCCACCAGCTTTACATAATTTCATCAATTCTGTCATTGTTTGGTGGACAAGAATGAAACTGCATCGCTGCTATTGTTCAGGTTAGAGTATCGTCTGCTTTTACAGCCATACTTATGTTGCTTCTTCTACTACTTATAGGGTTCCAGTCTATAACAATACGGATAACATTGTCGCCTTCTGAAATACCCACTTTAGCGCAAATTTTGACACGCATTTTCATGAAGAGTTTTATTTTATTTTTTCAATCAACACTTGTGTGGTACTAGGAAAATAGGTTGTGTAAAGGAACAAAGAGGAAGGGAGTAGAATTTATGAACTTACTTAATTGGCCATTAACAACTCGATTAACGGATTTCGGCCTGCCGCAACACATCCTTTCAGGCTCCTCTCCTTCTTGCGCGCCTACACCAGTTGGTCACACCACTCGATGACAGAGCTTCCTCGATTTGGTCCTTCCAACGGATATAAGATCGTTCTCTTCCACAGATCCCCGCATCAAATACCCGTCTCGCCGGAGCATCCTCCTCCATTCGAACACCATGGCCGAGCCAGCGCAGCCGCTGAATATTAATACGCTGCACAACGTCTATGTCCCTGTTAGATCGGATGAAGAAATCATCGCCAACTCGCACTGGACCGAAGATCTTACGTAGGACTTCTCTCTGGTACACTCTCAAGGCTGTTGCATCAGTGCTAAATAGGGTCCATGCCTCTGGGCCATAAAGAAGCACGGGTAGGATGATCGTCGTACGAAAGAGGTCTCTGCTACTCAATTGCCTATTGAGACCATAGTAGCACCTGTTGGCAAGAGTGATCTTGCGCTTGATCTTCAGACTGACATCATTTTTGGTGGTAGCGGCGGAGCCAAGATAAATAAATTCCATGACTGTATCAAAAGTATAGTAAGCGGCCGTAATCTGAGAATCAATATGCAGCACGTCTCAACTTGTCGATAACATATTTGTTATTTGTTTTGTCCGCATGAAGATAGATCTAAAACTCTGTTGTTGGTGACAAGAAAAAATTTTGAAGAAAATCGTTTCACATGCTATGGGAACTACGGCCAATTTTCTCTGAAATGTATTCAGCGATCTGCTGGCTGATAGAGAATAAACAGATGTGCGCTACAATGTGCAACACAATCCACAATATGACGTGTTCTTACAAATTAATAGGATTAATAAAACCTTAAACCTTTTTTGTTCGAGATGTCTAAACTATGGGTTGAACCACGGGGTTTTGTCTTTTAAGGAAACACAATATCTATCAGACTACGACGATTTCAAGGTCACATGGAAAAGTATTTTCTACACCATCTTAGAAAGTTAAAACATTTGAATGGTTCCATCAATACTCAAAAAATATACTGATTCCAACGAACATTGAGTTGAATTTGCATGCCCAGTACATAAGAGCTTTAGCCTTCAAGTATTTACTCCTACCATAGGTACAGACTGCACATAAGTTTGGCGCACATATTAGCCCATAAGCACTATCGGGTTTTTTCCTCATTAAATTGTACCTAATTTCGACGGAGCCATTTTGCTGTAAGTCGGATGCGTATCAGTCATCCAAATAAATTCTTTTCGTCTTTTCAACCTGTAAAAGTCTACGATCTTTGGAATATTACGACATATAATTCTGATATTTACTAAAGAGTGGATGAGAATTAGAAAATGGAGCCAAAACTCATGTACATTGAAATCCCCTGTAGAAGCAATATGGCTGGAATAAAATTTTTCGCTGCTTAATATTGTTACGTTTTTACCTTTTAAAAACGTTCAAAATATGAGCTCGTAGATTGCAAAATAAAATAAAAATAAATTTGTGTTTAGTTTTAAATAAAACTCTTTATTATTTGCACACTTCTGTGTGCCACTGTTCACAACTTGATGTAACAACAACAATTGCTTTGTTTGCTGTTCCTTTGTTTATACCCTTTGCATAAACAAAAACAATTACTAGATAATTGTTCGATAGATCTTTATAACGGAGGTCTTCAAACCGCGATAATTCTCGCCAAACACATCGCGTCTTCACACAAGTCTGACTGAACTTTTACTGACTCAGTTGCCTGCTTTGTCCTGTCTTTTATATAGCAACGTAAATAGTCTGATGAATGTTCTTGAAGGTGGATGTTCGTGGCTTCACTATATCCTGATCTCCATAAATGTAAACATCTTTGTTTCATTTTCGTTGTTTGTGTATTTTGTTTACATTTATTCTTGTAGTGTTCGGTGTTGCATTTTTGTTTACTTGTTTATCATTTTTTATGCTGGTGTTTGTTGTTATATTACACAGTGCGATAATTTATAAACGAGTTTATTGTTCTTATTTTTCTAACTTTTGATTATAACTTCAATGTTAAGCGATGTAAAATTAAAACACCAGTATCTAGATTTTTACATTTTCGTAACAATATCTTCGAAATTAGACCGTTACAGTTGTCGAACATTATGCTAGTTTCGTTCGCACATTTGTTTTGTAAAAAAAAAGTTCTGTTAATTATTAATAAATGTAACGTTGTAGTCGCCGTAGTCTAGTAAGTAGTGTGTTGGCTTATTAGAAGAAAAACCAAGGTTCAAATCCCAGGCCAGACATCAAAACAAAATACAAAAAGTGTTTCTTAGGCGATTTCTTCTGGCAAAAACTCTGATAGTAAATACAATTACCATGAAAAGTTTCTCAACAATCTGTCGTTCAGAGTCGACTTAAACTGTAGGTCCCGCCACTCATGTATAAAATTAACACACACAACATAAGTGGTATCAGAAACTAGGTCGTAATGCTAACTGAAGGGTTGTAATGACCAATTATGTATGTAACGTAAACTCATTGCATTGGCTAACCTTCCCCACACCTTATTAAACTCACTTCCATACATCTATTTTTTTATTCGTTTCTTATTTTATATTTTCGCTTCTTTTTTGCATATTTATTATCATTATCCTGTTAAGGGTCCTCTTATACACACTGTATATTTCCCAATTTCTTCTTCGTTTTTTTTTTCAATTTTTCTTTCTTATCAAAAATAAATATTCTTTGTATTCTATGATGACATTATACTGCGATTTTATATTTCACTTATTCTGTTCGGTTATACTTGTTTTACAGAATTCCTTCCTTCTCTTTCCTATTAGTCTATTTAGTCTGTCCCTGCTGATGTACTTTAAAGCCCTAAAATGTTCAATGAGAATAAAAAAGTAGAGAATTTTTGTCTTTTTTTCTGTTTTTTGGTTCTTAACAACGTCTTTGATAAGCTCCCA
Organism: Sarcophaga carnaria; assembly: GCA_958299815.1. Lineage (NCBI taxonomy): Eukaryota > Metazoa > Arthropoda > Insecta > Diptera > Sarcophagidae > Sarcophaga > Sarcophaga carnaria. The sequence goes on from OY283152.1 coordinate 22,919,519, forward strand.
TACTTGCTTGCTCCCTCTGTCCACATGAATAGTAAAGTAATATTATTTTATAATAATTTTTTAAAAATTTTTTGTTGTATATTTTTCTGTTGCTTCTATTGTTTAATAGAAAAATAACATTTACATACCACTTTAAAAAGCTTATACTCTGGGAACATTTTCTTTTTCTAATTTTTTTATTAAATTTTCGTTTTGTTCCCTTTTTCTCATTTTACATATCAAAAGACGGTATGCTTTGTATTTAAGCCATTTAAAGCTGGCAGAATTAATAATTTTTTTTAAAATATTTTTTATAAATAAAAAGGACAAGATTTTTGTATAGGGAGTCAGCCACCTGAAATAGAGAGAAATAAAATATTTTATTGAATGAGAAAAAAAACTTGGGTTTTAAATGTGAAATGAATGGTTTTTTGTTGTCAAAAATTCTGAATTTATATTCTATTCTGCAATATTTTTTGCAAAGTGCTTTCATCTTTGCAAAATAGTGTGGATCACTGTGAAAATGATTTCTTTATGCTCTAAAGACGACAGATTTTGTATAGTTTTGGGTCACTTGGGACATATCAAGTACTCTAATACTTGATTGTTTGGCTAAATGAACACATTTTTATACTCGTACATTGAGCTTATCGGACAGGATCTCCAGTTCCATCAGTCAAATATGTCTTAGACCGGAAACACTGTATTTAAACTAATTGATTTAGACTAGGTTAGCTATTTACTGCTTTCAAAACTTACTTACTTAATTGGCCATTACAATCGTTTAGTCAGGATTACAACCTAGCTTCTCACATCATCCATGTGTTTGTGTTAATTTTATACATGAGTGGCAAGAAATACAGTTTTACGTCAACTACAAACGATCGATTTTTTGAGAAAATTTTCCTTAAAAGAAATATTTTTTATACACATTTCGTAATGGTCTCTACTTGATATGTCTAAGCTAGGTAATGAACCCATGGGGCTCTAGTCAAATTAGCCAACACACTATCTCCTACACTATGGCGACTTTATTGTGAATTCTGGCGTATTACAAAGAGAATATATTGTAGATATCAGAGTCTATGGCTAACATTAGAACATATGAACTGATTACACGGCTTTTTATCAGCAATCTTCTGGCAAAAGCTCTGGCAGCAAATAAAAATTGCCGTGTAAAGTTTCTCAAAAATCTGTAGTTCGAGGTTGTAATCTTGGCTAAATGCATTTAATGATACAATTATTTATGTATATATATATGTATGTATGTATGTATGTATGTATGTATGTATGTATGTATGTATGTATGTATGTATGTATGTATGTATGTATGTATGTATGTATGCTATTCAGCTATTCATCTACAATTCATTATTAAAATATTTTAACCTCGGATCATAAAATATTGTTGCCCGTAAGAGATCCACACGCCGTTTGAATGCTTTTTCTTATCTTAGTGGTACTTACAAAATGTTGATGGAAAATTCTTGTCATAGAAAAAGAAAGAAACTGAAGAGCCTATTATACGAGATGAAGCTGATGTTTAAAACCAAGTATGCACGTTTGACATGCTGCTTTACCGCCACCATAAATTGGCAAACACTAAAAATACTACGACAAGCTCGGCCATCCAACTTAATTAATGCCTATGCCGGTTATCCAGATAACCAGAGGAGAACAGTAGGCAAACTTCACATTGGCGGAAAGAGAATAAGAGCCTATACTTGAGCCGAAATAAAACCATCGCTGTTCCTCGTGAGCCTATACATTGCCCCTTTTGGCAAAAGGCTTTTTTTATGAATTCTGAACGACATCGCTCAACTACGCTTTCCGCGATTCACCACAAAAGAAGAGCAGCTGGTTACTTAGAGCAAAATCCATACGACCTTCACTCATGCAGTAAAATAGATTGTGGAAGGACGGAAGATGGGTGTAGTATTTATGAACATTCGATTTGAATCTGTTCACATTGTAAGAGAAAATTTCTGTGCAAGGATCGTTCGATTTTGAACGACTTTTATCCGTATTGAACTGTACAATACTCTCACCAATCGTCCATAAAGGGATGCACTTTATGAAAAAACCGAATAATATGCACACATATGCGATTTTGGGAAGAATATCCTTCGCACGCCAGAACACATTCATTCATTTCATTCTATTGTATACATTTACTACATGTTGAATATTATGTTGGAACAAATGGATGGGCGTGGCATTTTAATATCTTGTTTTATAACAGCTTTCATCAGAAATTTAAGTGTCAGGAACGAACAGGGTTTTGATTAACTATCAACAGGTCATCGTTAATTAAAAAATGTGAGTAAAATTCTAGGAAACTAATAAAAAAACGCATGTCCGGTACATTTCCTTCATCTTCAGATATTGCTTTCAAAGGCAAATTATTTTTCCTTTATTTTTTCATAAAGATTTATCTCCTCTTCTATATGACAAGAACTTATTCAAGTTGCAAATTAAAGATTTAAATTCAAATTCGTTCTTTCAATTTTCATCCTTTCTAATCCTTTTTTTTCCATTCTCTATCATGAAATTCTTTACTCAAGTATTCTTTGCGTAAGCCTTGGTTTTTCAGTGTGAAAACTCTGTTCATTTTAGTTTTATTTTCATTTTATTCTTCCAGTAAAATGACCAAGAAATGAAAGTTTTTTTTTGTGGAAAACAATTCCTATTAGAAAGTTTCATGACATGTTTTCGAAAGTTTGTCTCTTTGGAATACTTGAGAGCGAGAGAGAGACTGAGTATAAAACAATTGTTTTGAGTCAATTGTTGTTAAATCACTGGCAGGATAAAACAGATAAAATGCCCAAGATAACGTTTAAAATATTAAAGTTTTTAAACTGAACTTTTAAAAGAGGATTTGATTTGAATGCATTCAAGGAATATTTAAAATTGTTTTGAAAAGTAAATGAAATGCAATAATCATACGCCGTAAATGTTAAGAGTTTTGTAAAGGAAATAAAATCTTTAAAAATATGCAATGCCTTGGGCGAGATGTTATTGTTTGGAAATGATTTTCAATATTTGTGCACAATTTTGAAGTGCATGCAGACAATAGGAATGAAAAGCAAATTGACAGGCAAATCATTTCAAGAGACACAATCAGACAGAAGAACAAATAATCATACACAGAAAACCAATCAGACGCTGTACAAAAGAGAAAAAAGGGAATGAAAGATAAAATAAAGAAAGGAAAATAAAGTTAAAGTAGATTTAAGACTGAAAAATTAGCAGCGCGAATACAAGAATATGTTTTGTTGGTGGAAATAAGTTCTTTATTATCCCAATAACGATTTGTGGGTAGTAGTGGAAGATAAGAAGTACAAGGCCCGAGGTTGAAATATCCGTGCAACTCATAGTGATATACAGGGGATCTGAATATACGTTTTGTATAGGCTTACACTACTACGTGAATGCACTTGATATATACTCTAGACAGCCGGTTTAGAAATTAGGCATGACAATCCAGAGCCGCCATGGTCATGGCCATGGCAGTGTGTTGGCTTATTAGACGTCAGGACTCGGTTCAACTACCTGGTCAGGCATCTCCAAATAAATGAAATATGAAAAAATATATCTTTGGCGACTTCCTCTCAGCAGATTTCTGGCAAAAACTCTTAGAGAAAATAAAAATTGCCATGAAAAGTTCCTCAAAAATCTGTCGTTCGGAGTCGACTTTAAACTGTTGGTCCCGCCACTCATGTATAAAAATTAACACACCCAACATAAGTGGTGTGAGAAACTAGGTCGTAATTCTGACTAAAGGGTTGTAATGACCAATTAATATGTATGTATGCATGAATCCAGAGTCTAGTGTACTACCTTATCATACCATTTATATTGCATGTGGATTAATTTTTATATTAATTTTTGATCTGCAGTATAACATCTATTCCGTCTTCGCTTCGTCAAGTAAGCCAACACATACGGCATGAAATTTTATGATAGTTTTACTGGAAAGTCCTCAACTTTAACTCTGTTTAGTTGCTTGCGTAAACAGAAGACATTCATACTATTAGTCGTATCAAGCGAGATGTACCTGCCGTATTTAGTTCTATTGAACAGAAGTCTATCTGGTAGTAAATGAGAGCAAAACGAAGCATATCTCGTTGACAAGTAGAGACTTGCTGTACATCAGATTTCATATTACAGCCGATAACTACAGTTTCTTCGCTTAAAGTGAATTTTTTTATCTTGACTCCGTCGTTACCAGCAAAAATGATGTCAGTCAGGAGACCAAACGCGAGATCACTGCTGCCAATAGGTTTTACTATGGACTCAATACATAATTGAATATAAGATACCTCTAACGTGCGACGAAACACACTGTTTTCGAATGTGCACGCTGGCAGAGCTATCGCTGCGCTGACGTCGATAGATGGGATGATCACGGCCGGTAACATTGTCGGGGTTATGATTGCGAGTAGAGAAAATTGGACCTCAGTGGCGAATTACGTGGAGAGCATTCTAAGACTGAAGAAGAGGGATCATGAGGCTGCGGAACATGTGGGCACGCCGGCATAGATGAAGCTGGCACACGTGTCAAGCGAAATTCGAAACAGGGACCTGGACGAAAGGAATAGTGGAGACACTTAGATGTCTCTTCAACTTTCGACAGGCAAAGGGCCAAAGGAACTCCACTCCGAAGTAATACCACCGTAGTTCCGGACTGGGCACATGTCCACGAGACGAGGGGGGATTTGATGGGTGAGGGCCCCACACACTGAGGTTGTGACGACTTCCCCTATGGTGTGGTTAGGTACATTTACCCCTCCTCGGCGTAAAAAAAACGTGCGACGAAATTAGTATTCTGTGAATCGCTCATCTTCCCAATGCTTTTCCTTGCTGCAGAAATGCCCCTATAAAGCGATCTTGAGAGTACTTGAAAGAAAAGTTCTACGCAAGATCTTGACTTCAATGACAGTTGGCAGTGGTTTCTGCATCCGATCCGATAACTTCATAAGCTCCTCAACGAAATGTACGATATGCAGCATATTAACATCCAGCTGCTAAGCTAGTTCGTCCATGTCGTTCTGATGGAAGTGTATGTTTCGGCGAGAAGAGAATTTTTTGCGCGGATTTGTGGATGTCGCCGTGGGTGACAACTTTGTCTGTGTTCGAAGGCAAAATCAATGAAGCAATGTCTTCGATTGGAGTGTTCGACTAGTAAATGCTCGCGTAGAGCAGAGGCATCTGTAAGGTTGTGTTGAAGAAGGCCGAAATTCAATATACCACTTAGGTAAGTAAGTTTCCTGGTATACTAATATCTTAAAGAGTTGTAGTTTTTCTTCAGTATAGTCATCACGAAAGTTTATATTGGGGCGATATTATTTTACATTAAGCCGATACAATGGCTTATGTTTACAAGGACAACGCATCATGTGAGCTGACAGTCTATTACAAAGCCTCTTGCCTTTTTTTGTTATTTTTCTGCTTTCTTTCTTTCTGCTTTCCAGTAAAGCAGATCATTAATTTATTGTTGCAAGTTCTAGAATAATAGGGTTGCCATCGGTGTTCTGCGAAAATTTATTCATTATAATTCTGAAGAACTTCACTTATTATTCCTAACTTTTCTATGATATTGGTTGTTGTTATCCACGCTTATATGTAAGGTTTCTGAGGGCTTAGTAAATGGATTATTTGGAGAATGATTAAAGCATTTCAATTTCTTTTTTTTTTAATTTCGGAAACATTTGTCTAGACATGGATTTCTCTCACCATGAGTCTTCTATGCGTATGGTTAAAAGCTTACTAAGTCAGTCTAGTAAGTTCACTTTTAAATTCGCCATATTAAAATGCTTGTCTGTTCGGGACCTCCTAAAGCACTTGTAACACTGAAATCCAACTGAAGCTGAGTATATTATTATAGGTATCAGACTGCTGGTTGAAAATGTAGTCATAAAAAACTGTAGAGGGCATCTTTTAATTGTATCGGTATAACTTTTTTAAATAAGTCTTAAAACGGATTGCTTTTTAAAGATGTGACCTCATTCTGCCTTTAAAATAAAGCAAGGTTTTGACAACTTCAACCATAAAATTAAACAAAATAAAATTCACTTGAAAAATCAAATTCTCAAAGATGTTTTTACCAAAAAGCAGTCGCATTTTTTATGTAAATTGATTTTTTTTTATTCATTTCGATGTTTTTCTTTTAATTTTTTTTTTATTTTTTTATTTTTGATATTTGGTTTTGAAACCATTGCTCATGGAACATTTTCAAAGTAAAATAACCGAAGAATTTTTGTTTAGTTTTGTAGTTTAAATGAGAGAATTTAGTGTCAAATATAAGCATGGCAAGCAAATAAAAAGAAACTTTAAAGTTTATTTTCTATCACATTTCAAATCAAAATATTCCAATTTTTCAGGGAATTCGACAAAAAGAACATAAAATTTCTTAAGAATACCTGAAAGTGTAGCAAAACAAGAACTGAAGCAAGAAAAAAAGAAACCCACAAATGAAGACAGAAGTACGAGCAAAACAAAATTTATGTTGAAAAGTAAAGTTTTGCATTTTTATTTAAGAGAAAGAAAAAAACCGAACAAAACGAATTTTATATACTCTCCTTGGTAATACCGAAACTCGGAGTTTTCTTGGACATAAGGCAACTTCTAGACTATCCTCTGATAGAAACTGATGAATTGCTTGGAATTTTTTATATTGTTGGCAGCTTTCTAAAACAAAAAAAATTTTATTTCTAAATTCAATATCCTTGCCAACAATATTAGTTTCATCGGTCAAGGATGAACTGAGATTTTTCCATAAACTTCTAAACTTTCATAAACACTTCCCAACATACAGCAAATCAAACTTATGAAGAAATATTTTCAAAATTTTTGTTTAAATTCTTTACAAACGTTTGACAAACTTCATTGTGGCATGGCATTTTCCTCTGAAGCTGTACAAAATCTAAAGCAAACACATTCAAATTACCACAGGCAACTGAACTGTAAAGAAGAAGAAGAGGAAAGTTTATGTTCCTTTTACAGGTACATGCAGTGCTAACAAGGGCACATATGGTTTAACAAACAAACCCCAAGATTTTGCAACTAAAATCAGAGAAACAAGCACATAAACAAACACATAAGCAAAGTTACAGAAACTTTAAAAAAATAATCACATGATATGACGTTGTGGCACAAACTAAAGCTGAGCAAAAGTAAAAATTCACGTTTTGCCCACAGCAAAACTTTCTTACTTTTCTCTTCTCTGCTGCTGCTGCTGCAGGCATTTGTAAACGCGAAAATAACAATGATTGTAGAAAAACGAACAAAAAAATCAAAATTCTAAGAAATACTTGAATCCATACCTAGTATACCGACAGTTATAATCAGACTTGGATATGTAATCACGCAAATCGTAAGGTATATCGTAAGCACACATAGCAACAGAGACATGTGTGTATTAAGGTTATGACATTAAGAAGGATCTGCCAGGATACATGTTCGTTTTTGCTTTATTTTGCCTTTTTTTCTTTCTTTTTTGTTTGCCTCTAATTTTGTTTGTTTGTTTGTGTTCTGTTGGCTGTTTCGTTTCTGCAACCAAAATATAACTGCACCAATTACAACATACAATAACAGTACCTATAACGCTATCATAGGCAATTACAATATGGCATAAGCATAAGCCATAAAGCGAGTGGAGCTGTTATAGAATAAAAGAAAAAAACATTGTAATGATACGGCAGCATAAAATCCAAATGTTGCCAAAACCAAAGTTATGTTTTATCGCTTTAATACACAGCCAAGTAAAGTGAAGGCTAACAAAAAACATAAATACTCTTACATACACAATCTTACTTATGGCCATAATGACTCAGTACAGTGCTTTCTTTTTTGATTACAGGGGATAGATACCTTCCATAGGTTGTTATTAGGTAAGTAGGATTCTCTTAAAGTTAAACTGACTCCATAATCAACTCCGAAACTAGCATATACAATGTATTTTTCAACCCCAAGAAATACAAGAAATGTGAGTTGTCTCTCAACTTACTTTCCAAGGGAGGAAAGTGCTTAAAGCCGTAAATAAATTAATAAAAACAAAAAAAGTAAATAATGGCCTCTTTTTTATGAAAGTTTTCAGATTGAATTCTCCTCTATTCCTTGACAATGCATCATCATTATGTGAAACACGCAATCATAGTCATAGTTCCGTACTAAACAAAACCCGCTAATTACTTAAAATTCAGTACGTAGCGATTTTGAAATAGAGGTCTTCTCGATCATAAAGGGCTATTCATTTCCTGGTTTCAAAAGTATAGGACTGGAATTCGACATCTGTCAAACTAAGTTGTGAAACCAATTTTTTTCCTTTCAGTTGAAAGTCTGACATTGACGAAAATGGATCGCTTAACTATCACACAACGCATAAAAATTATCAAAACCTACTACAAAAATGGTGATTCTGCCACAGCCACGTATCGTGCTTTAAGAGGAGATTATGGTTTACATAATCGTACAACTACGCAAGCAATTGGCAAAATTGTGAAGAAATTTGAAGAGACTGGAGTGGTTACAAATATTGAAAGGCCTGTGTATCATCGTTTCGCTCGTTCCGCTGAAAATATCGCTATTGTAAGTGAAAGTGTTGCCGAAGACCCGAATGTGTCGATTTCTCGTCGATCTCAGGAATTAGGGCTGTCTTACGGCATATTATGGCATATTTTGCATTTAGATCTACACCTACATCCATATAAAGTCCAGTTCACGCAACAACTGAAGCCAGCTGACCATTCACAACGTCGTAGATACGTGGAATGGGTGCTTGAACAACAGGCGGTGGACGGCAATTTTTCGAACAAAATTTTCTTCAGCGATGAAGCAGATTTCACACTCGCTGGGTATATGATAACCGACTTGTTTTTGTCTGCTATTGAAGAATACGACTTGGAGAATATGTGGTTTCAACAAGACGGTGCCACATGCCACACAACTCCAGCGAATGTGGCTTTATTGCAAGAGACATTTCCTGGCCGCGTAATTTCTCGTCGTGGCGATATCAACTGGCCACCAAGATCATGCTATTTGACACCATTAGACTTATTTTGTGGGGCTACGCGAAAGACCGTGTTTATGCAGATAAGCCTTAAACTCTTGAGCACTTAAAAACCAACATTCGTCAAGTTATGGCTGAGATACCGCCCAATATATGTCAAAAAGTGGTCGAAAATTACCTCAAAACAATCAATGCTTGCAACACTTTGCGTGGAGTTTATTTAAATGATGTAGTGTTTCACACATAATGTCGACGTTCAAACTTTAGAATAAAAAAGAAATATCCTGAAAAATTATATTTTATATGTGTTTTATTTACGTTTACTTTTGAAACGACGAAATGGATAACCCGTTATGTTTGCTGATTCTAATTAAGCAAAATCTTGGCGGTCCTTCTAAGCTCTGATATCAATAATCAGTTAATTCTGTATTGGTTTCTAAGACCTGTAATGATGATGGAATTGAAGTCGCCGCTGTCTAGTAGGTAGTGGTTGGCTTATTAGACATAAGGCCACGGTTCAAGCCCAAAACGAAAATATGAAAAAATATTTCTTCGGCGAGTTCCTCTCAGCAGATTTGTAGCAAAAACTCTGAGAGTAAATAAATATTGCCATGAAAAGTTTCTCAAAAATCTGTCGTTCGAAGTCGACTTTAAACTGTAGGTCCCGCCAGTCATGTATAAAATTAACACACACAACATAAGTGGTGTGAGAAGCTAGGCCATAATCCTGACTGAAGGGTTGTAATGGCCAATTATATATGTTATGTATATATATAATGATGATTAAACTAAAGAAGCTGATGAACTTGCTGGTGAAGAAGTCTTATCTCAATGAATGAGATTAAACAATAATAAGCACATGGAAATACTTGACAAAATATTCTAGTAAATTTGGCTACAGGTTACACAAAAAATCGATAATCTTTTGAGGCAAGGAAAACTCCATTGACTGGATATTGAGAGGATACACTAATCACTAGAATCAAACAAAAACTTTCTAAACAGAAGACACAACAAACGTTTCCGTAGAAATTGCAGTGAAAACTGTAGTGACGTATTAGTGACACATCTGTTGTTGTGGCATGGCAAAGGATAGTACATTGCGTACCTATCTTTAATAATTTTGAGCAGCATGACTGACATCAAACATGTTTTTTTTATTTATTTTTTTTTTAAAGAATAAGTGAATAAGGAACTACCCAAGGTTAGTTATTTAGAAGATAGATTTGTTTCGATGAATTTACGAGTCCTCAAAGAAGTAGAATTACCTATAACAACCAGCTTATGAGGGGTGAATGGATTCTATCAAGACTTGAGACTATCTAGTTAAGGATATTTGAATGATTACATAATCAATATCTGAAGCAAGCATCACAGTCTACTATCAACGACCAAGGGGTTAAAATGTTGCAACATTTTCAAATTGTAGAAATATCGTGTGCATCGAATCAAAACTAAATTTGAAAAGCCTTTGTATTTAATCCTTAATAGTGGAATCAATTAATTGTTATTATATCTCACCCCAGGTCAGGCATATCCAATGAAACGAAAATATGAAAAAATATTTTTTTGGCGACTACCTCTCAGTAAATTTCTGGCAAAAACTTTAAAAGTAAATAAAAAATTACCATGGGAAGTTTCTCAAAAATCTGCAGTTCGGAGTAGACTTTAAACTGTAGGTCCCGACACTCATGTATAAAAATTAACGCACACGTACGATACATGGTGGGAGAAGCTAGGTTGTAATCCTGACTGAAGAGTTGTAATGACCAATTATGTGTGCATGTGTATATCTCACATTATTATATTTACACAGTTTCAGTACGCATCGATCTATATCATCTGTTATTCCTCTCGTCTAGAGTTTCTTTAATAAATCTTTTGCTTTATTACTGCGTACTTTAAGAGAGGTAATGTCGTTCCACGCAACATAATGATTCTTTATGTACTTCTACGTCAATCTATCAATAACTTTACATTCATATAATATCCAGGCCAGTTTGTTAGAGGTCTAATGTAGAATTGCTAAGCCCTGATAAGATGCTCACAGAATGACTTGTAGGAAAAGCCGTAAAAAGTTTAAAATCTAGCCAACGATATATGAAAACCTCTTCCACACTAGGAACTGATGGCTCTCTGCGATATTTGTAGTGTTCCAGGCATTTGCTAAATTCACAGTCTTTGATTAGATAAGAAAATAACATTAAGCGGTGTTGTGTAATAGTGCTCCGCACTTATATAGATAGGTGCGGTATGTACACTCAAAGAAAAAAGTCTACATACACCACTGTATACGACTACTTCCTCGGTGATCTTTTACAAATTGAAAAAGGTGTCGTAGCGTTGTTTAAGGCAGTTACTATTAAGAATATTTGAATACAAAAACGAATATAAAAAATATAACCAAAAAATTATTAAAAAAAGATACAAAATTGTATGTGGACTTTTGTCAGTAACTGTATGTTCCCAAAAGCATTGATCTTTATTTAACTGATTTACCATCCTATGAATAGCGGATATTGCTACTTGAACGACACTGAGCCTTAACTTTATTCTCTTATGGATTGCCAATATACTGCTGTAGGTCTCTATGTTATAACCACTATGTGATCCATTGATTTTAAGGCGTGCCCTATGGCTAGGGATCATTATAGTTCTGGCTAGAGAAACCATTATCGGAAACAGACAATTTCTATTCTAGGTGGTGTGCAGTGCTAGTGTAGATGTTTTGCCGTATGCCTATCTGCTTTACATACCAGTAGCATTCAGCCTCTAAAGGCTGGAATTTTAGATAAATTTGTTGCAATAAGATCAATAGGTAGTTTGAAGCGCACAATACGTATGTATGCTTGCAGAAGTTTTGGCGATGTAATATTTTAAGAAAAATAATTTTATTTAATAAGAATTTAAATTTTTGTCTGCTTCCATATTCTTTAATTAAATCAATTTCGATATCTTTAGCCTCTTATTGTATCTCCTCTGTAACCTCCTCTGTTAATTGTTAATTGTCTTCTTACTTTTCATTTTCTCAGTGCATTTTAAACATACTTTTCTGTTTTATTTTTCTCTCTTAAGCTAAATGACATAATTTTTCATTGACTTTTAAACTATTTTCTGTTCCTTCTTTGACAGCATTCTTTAGCACTTAAAAATGTGAGAATCTGTATTCAGTAAAATCTCTTTTTTTTTTCATATTCTTGGCAACTATGCCAATCCGTATGTTTTTTTTCCCATTGATTTCATACCAGACTATAGAGTGCTAGCTGCCGTCCAATCAGCCAGACAAAAAACGAAAGCAGAAGGGACAATTGCAAATGTGCCAAATGCTACAAGTTTGTCGTCCTTATTAAAATCGTAGTCATTTTCCATTTAAAAGGAATATTTTTTTATTATAATAATCATTAGGACAATAAAGCGTAATAATGAATATGAAAAGCTAACTGGAAGTAGCAAAAAAAAAGGAAAGAATAATAAAATCCATAGAAGGATAATTGATTTACTTGGCTGAGTTTAGAAACTAGTCTGTTGAAAAAAATGTGTCAAAGGAAATAATTAATAAAGATTGCTAGAAATAGCAAGAAGGAAAGGTTACTAATAGAGGCTTTAAATCGGATAAAAGTCTTTAAAGGCTTTCAAAAAGTGCGAACAGTTTTATCAAAGATTTATTTGTTTCACGACCTGCAGACTTTACAGCGACAAATTTTTGGAGGAACTTTTAATGGCAATTTTATTTACTCTCAGAATTTTTCTCAGAAATCTGCCAAAGAAATATTTTTTCTTCATATTTTGTTTTGTTCGAAATGTCTGAGCTAGGGTTTAAACCTCGGCCACACGTCCAAAAAGCCGATATACTACCTACTACACAATAACTCAGAAGCCTATTGGACTCGTTAATACGAAGAATACAAGCATTTGTTTTCCTTCTAAAAGCAGAGTCTTTAATCCAATTCTTTCCCATATCGTGAACAAGTTCGGTTTATTGCCATGAACTTTTTATATCGTATGTTCGTATGCCAAGAGCCTTTTAAACTCATTAAAAATATCCAGGGACCTAGACAGGGTTAAAGACCTAGACAGGGCTTTATTTGCTAAAAATCCTACTGCAATAATAAAGTCTACGTACATATGTGTAAGCTAGGAATTTTAATAATGGATCTACTGAAGAAGGTTCTAGAATGCTAGGGTTGCCAACTATTGTTACATTGAAACAGAGTTTTTTGTAAAATATATTAAGTTGTTATGCTTAGTGTAGCTAAGAGAGCATACTTCGTTTGAGCATAGAAATTGTGGTGCCTGAATTTCTCTTACAATGTAGACAATATCCTGTCTGAGAAATCAGAGGTCAAATCGATTTTTAGGTGGATTATTTACTTACTAACTTAATTGGCCATAACAATCCGTTTAACGGATTTTGGCCTGCCGCAACACATCCTTCCAGGCGCCTCTGCTTCGTGCGCGCCTTCGCCAGTTGCTCACACCAATCGATGAGAGGGCTTCCACGATTTGGTCCTTCCAACGGATGCAAGGTCGTCCCCTTCGCCGACTTTCGCAGATTCCCGCATCAAATACCCGTCTCGCCGGAGCATTCTCCTCCATTCGAACGACGTGGCCGAGCCAGCACAGCCGCTGGATATTAATACGCTGTACAACTTCTATGTCGTTGAGGAGCTCATACAGCTCACTGTTGTATCGGATACGGAAATCATCGCCAACTCGCACTGGATCGAAGATCTTGCGTAGTACTTTTCTCTCGAACACTCTCAAGGCCGCTGCATCTGTACTTAATAGGGTCCATGCCTCTGCGCCATAAAGAAGCACGGGGAGGATGGGCGTGTTGTAGAGTATTAGTTTTGTCGCACGAGAGAGGTCTCTGCTACTCAAATGCCTATTGGGACCATAGTAGCACCTGTTGGCAAGAGTGATCCCGCGCTTGATCTCCAGACTGACATCATTTCTGGTGGTAACGGCGGAGCCAAGATAGATGAATTCCTTGACCGTATCAAGAGTATAGTTATCGGCCGTAACCTGAGAGGTGGATTATTTAGAGAGTTCAAAAACCATTAAAAATGAAGGTAAACCTGATTGATTTCTAATGCTCAAAACTATATGCAGAGAAATGGAATCTGTTATTAAGTTAATACATCTCCAATACATCTTCAAAGGAAGTTGGTTGCCCTAATGTATACATATGCATCACCTTCACCTTGTGAGTGTGCACGTAATTGGTGGTTTAGTTGTGATCAGTTATAATTTTCTTGATTTTCTCTTTCAATTCCATTAAGGAAGGAATCAACGGTTTTCATCGAAGTGAAACAAATTTCCGAAAATTGTTGTCAACAAAGGATGTGTTTTCCCATTAAAACTTAAACAGTTTCCAAAATATCCAAATGCTGATACTAACACTCGCTCACCCCACAAACGCTCTCATAATAAATCAATGGCCAGACAATTGGAAAATTTCAAAATCATGATAAATTATGGTAAAATTCGTAAGGAAATCTTAAATTCCATAAATAGTTTAAAGATTTATACACCGCTATGTATGTGTATGTGTACGCGTATGTTTGGCGTGTGTATATTGTGGGTGTGTATGTGTAAAGAAATTTATTACATCAAGTGTAATAAATAAAAATTTAATCATATTGCATGAAACATCTCTAACTATCAGCAGCAATAACAGCAATAACAATAACAACAAACAAATTGCTGTCAACACCTGATAACTGACATCGTAATTTTTTTTTGTTTGTTTTGTTTTCTTACTTCTCTGTTCAACATCTTTTCGATCAATACGAGTGACAAAACCAGCAGCATATCATCGCTCCAACAGTAGTATCAGTAACAGCAAAAACAGAATGAAAACCACTGAAACCACAAAAACCACCCAGAAATTTCGAAACAAACCCAATGCAACCAAACTGTACCGTATCGAACCAAACTCGAACTGAACTGATTCAAAAGGCAACCAAATGTATGACAATGTCTACAAAATGATAAACAAACTGCAGCAGCCAGTGGCCTGTCCCCCTCTTGTGAATAATTCAAATAAAATGTTGCTCCCTGCAACACAAATCATAGACATTCGGTTCGTATGTGCTTCTTATCCATTGAGCGTTTACTAGACATCACTGGCCGTTGGCAAGTGTTGTCAATGGTCAAAAAATAAGCAAAAATAAACATTTTTTTATGATGTTTCAACTTGTTACCGTAACGACTATGAGTACATATTCTCTTACAACTAAAAAATACTTCAGGGGACAATTGCAAATTTTCCTTTTTAAATCCACACAGCCAGAGAAACATACAAAATTGAAAACATTTTGATTTCGAAGCGTACTACAGCCCACAAGCCGTTCTAACAACCATATCTGCTTGTTTGTTCGTTTGAGAAACATAGGGTGAGCAATTTAATTCGTAACCTTGCCATACCCAAAGCCACCCACACGACATTTATGGAATCAATTACAACATGATCAATTCTAAGCTCGCAGATTTTCGTTGGAGTTGCCAACGTAGAGAGTTCACAGGAAATTTTAATGGTTGCACCATGTCCAATACAGTCGCTCTGAAGATTTACTGAATGCTCTGTAATGTACTTTCATGAGTTTGTTATTTTTTTAGCTCTGTGCTGCACGACTAGCAATAAGTCCATCATCAATTGCGACTGAAAATGCTGCAATGCTCCAGTATAACCTTATCGCATAAGTTTATCTGCCGGCTTTGAAAAGATGACCCCACTCACAGCTCCATGCGGTTTGATTATGCACTTACACCTGAATTTATGTTGTGACACGTTTGTCTGATATCATTCCGAGACTAGTTAGTAGCTTTTCACACCTTTTTTTTGCTGGCGAATTAAATTGAATAATATTGTCAGTCGGTCTTCAAGTACATGCCCCATTCGATGCCTCTTTCGCTGACATTCCACCACAGAAGCGTTTTAACTTTCATATGCGATTCGGTCTTCAGTTTGTCTTCGTCGAATACACTTGTGAATTTCTAGATTAAGTGGCAGTGAAACAGAATAAGAGAAGGTAAGTCGTAACCCTGATTGAATAGTTGTAATGACCCATGTATTGTAGGTCAAACAGAATACTTTTGACGATCGCATTACATTAAGAGTCCGCCAAATAACTTCTTTTTTGAAAATGCTTTAAAAAAAACTACTGAATATATTCTCAAATTTCTTTTTTTTATTTCATTTTTTATTCATACAAATGGCTGCCTCGGCTGGCCATATAGTAGCCTACACCAGAAGATGTCAATTTTGGCAAAAAAAATCATCTTTTCAGATGAAGCTCATTTTGATCTTGGCGGGTATGTAAACAAGTAAAATTGTCGCATTTGGGGCACAGAAAACCCGACGCACCCAAAACGAGTCACTGTTTGGTGCGGATTTTGGTCCAGAGGCATAATTGGGCCATTTTTCTTCGAAAAAGAGCAAAGAGTGGCCGTTACAGTCAATGGCGATCGTTATCGGGCCATGTTGAACGAATTTTTGTTCACAAAAATTGAAGAGGAGGATATTGGCAACATTTGGTTTCAACAGGACGGCGCCACGTGCCACACAGCCGAAGCTACACTCGATATTTTGCGCACTGTTTTTGAAGATCGCATAATGAGCCGCAGAGCTGATGTTGTTTGGCCACCTCGGAGCTGCGATTTGACACCGTTGGACTATTATTTGTAGGGTGCCGTCAGAGATAAGTGTTACGCCGACAAGCCAGAGACAATTGACGCTTTAATAGACAATATTCGTGAAGCCATTGGTGAAATACAGCTGCGATAATGTGCTTAAAAATTGGACCGATCGTGTAGGCTACTGCATGGCCAGCCAAGGTAGCCATTTGAATGAAATTATTTTCCATTATTAACCGGAAGGATTGTACTTTCAAGTAAAAAAGAAATTTGAGAAAATATTCTGTAGTTTTTTTTTAAAAGGATTTTCAAAAAAAAAGTTATTTGGCCTTTAATACGTTTTGCATTGTTGTTGCTGCTGTATGCTGAGATCAAACAGATCGTATCATGCCAAAGGCAGCTCTTGTCTTATTATTATGAACTGCAATGTACTCATCAGCATCATCTTTTGTGTTTGCAGTAGCATTCCAATAAAAGAAGATATTTGATACTAGGCTTATCACCCTCAAGTTTTTGACCCATTAAGGAGCTGGATGAATCCGTATTCTGTCTCCTTCAATAGAAGTGCCTTTTTCACATTTACAAGCTTTGAAAAGGCTTGTGAATATGCTTGACCAGAGCAGATATCCTTTACTGGATGTCTATGTTTGAAATCAGCAAACAATTCACCTCAAAATAGTAAGAGAAATGGAATGAATTGATCATGAAATCATTAGAAATAATTGAAATCCAATGGTACGGTTCTATAATCGCATTAATCTGATCGCCAAAACAGTCACACTGAAATTCATATTTGATTCTGGCTTTAAAAACTAATACTTGTTGTAGCAAATACAATATAACATCTGTTTTTGTAATTGTTGTTATTGAAGTTGTTGTTATTGTTAATAGTAGCCGGGTGCTGCTGTCATTTATCATGTCATTCATTTGTAAATTATTACACACACAATTTTGTAATTGCAATTTTATTTCTATACTCTATAAATTGTATATAAAAAGGCGAAACTGTATGAATAAAATATACTATATTCTCGTTCTCATTCTCTCTCTCTTACACATACAGGCATAAGCACAGACATATTAATATATGCAGTTATAGATATAGGAAACAAAAAAAAAGAGAAATTTTGTCATCAAGTCTTGTGTATATGAATTTACATGTGTTGGCCATTGCTTTTATATTAAATACACATACATATTTACACATACATACATATGTGTGTGTGTATGCTAAAAATCAGACATGACTGGGATGGCCAATTGTATTTTTCGGTATATTATTGACATTCCTCTTCCGCAGGGTTAACTCTACACGACTTTAAATTATGCTGAAGGCATCTTACTCACGATTAATTTAAGTGCTGGAAATGGAAGATAAAAGTACGATAGGTTTGGGCCGGATGATAACGCTAACGGCGCTGTCTAGCATAAGCAATTATATTACAGAAATGTCTGTTCGAAGGTGTTTTCCCATGAAGGAGGAATGGAGCAGTTATTGACACCACACCTGGCACTTGGAGTGAAATAAAGGAAAAAATAGCATACGATCGACCGCTAACCAACGCAAAAGCAAAAGGACCTCTCTTGGACTTTGAATACGGATTTGAAAAGTTAAGTTTCACTATAAAAAGTAGAAGGCATCGCAATAGAAGGCAAATCGAGAATATGGTTACAAGTGCTCCCCATGAAACAGCCTTCAGTGTGTCGCCTAAGTACAATTAAAATGATAAATGATATCCGATGAAATGGCATCGGTATGAGTAAGTATCGATAGAAGTATTGCCGAATGAAATGAGGTGAATCTAACTCCACTATCTTAAAGACTCAAAACAAGCTATAAAAAGAGAAGAACGATTGGTTTCGTTATATAAATGACAGTCACTATGGAAAAGAAGTTTAAAGGTAAGGCAGACATAGAACGTACAAACATACATACATAATTGGTCGTTACAACCCTTCAGTCGAGATGACGACCTAGCTTCTCAGACCATTTGCATGTGTTAATTTTATCCACAAGTGGCGGGACCTACAGTTTGAAGTCGACTCCGAACGACAGAATTTTTTGAGAAGCTTTTCATGGCAATTTTTTATTTACTCCCAGAGTTTATGCCAGAAATCTCTTGAGAGGCTGGCGTCGAAGAAATAATTTTCTCATATTTTCGCACAACGAGTCTCCTTAAACTCCAAAGAGGCGCGCTCAGTGTAGTTGTCGGTGTCATTACGGGGCATTGCATTATGGGTACGCATGCGAGGCGCATTGGTCTTGGACACCTTCCTAACGACTTCTGCAGAAGCTGCAGAAATGAGGACGAAGAGGAGACTGTCCTTCACCTGCTGGGTACATGCCCGGCTCTTTGCCAAAGGAGAAAGAAGTACTTGGGTAACTCCTACATGGATGATCTTGAGAAACTGTCAACGATTGACATTGGCAGCCTAAATCACTTCATCAGGAGCTCCGAGTGGTTTCGAGACTTCTGGATAGCGGATAACTGTGGTAACACAATGGGCCTAATGCGGCCTAAGTGAGTCCATCCAAGAATTTTTCTTCGATGTGCAGCCACCTCTACCTACCTACCTACCTTCGTTTTGTTAAAATGTCTGAACTGTCGTTTGAACCGTGTCCTCAAGTCTAATGAGTAAAAACGCTACCTACTAGACTACGGCGACTTCGACTTCCACTTTGGTGAACGTCTTTGTCTTTGGCTTTGTACTACATGAGCCAGTTCTTGTCTGATCTTAGCTTTTTCAGAAATGCATGATGAATCCCCAACAGGTCCCAAATGTATGGAGCAAGATGAAGAGGGGAAATATAATTATTCATCTGATTTTAACGCTTCTGGCAGATGAACAACAGTTCATCTAGTATCTTGAGGAAGTGTTATGTGGAACAAGTGCAGTAAGCATAGGGTTGAAGTTATGTTGTAACCATTCGCGAGACAATACCAAACGGTAGGTACACAGAGGGAGAGTTTATTACCAAAACGGCAGGGTTTGGGAATAGTACAGTCTTATATTGGTAAACTTGCATATGTTGTAAAAACTCCCATCTCTGGTCATGCACAAAAAAAGAAAAAAAAAACTCGAATAACATGTGTATAAACGAACAGTTATTTGCCTAAATCATACATAGAATACATAATAAATTTACTAATACACATTTAAACGCATGCACACACACACAAACAAATATATTTATCCCAGCCAGCATTCATAAATCTACAATTTATCCACATATTACAACAATTTTCATTTCAGTTTTCATCGTATTTTTTCATTTTAATTTTCATTTTCATTTTTATTTCATATTTCGTTTTCTTGGTTTTTTCTCTCCCTTTTTTCTCTACAAAATATTAGAGAATAGAACTCAAATACATACTTGTACATAGAAAAACACAGAGTTTTTTCTCTCTTTTTTTTTGGATAGTTTTTAAAACATTTTGAGAGCTTTTACAAAAATACTAAAAGAATCATGTTTGCAAATCCATTTAGCAGGCTTGAAATATTTCAGTTTCAGTTGCAATTGCAGTTGTTTTTCCCCCGTCATTGTATGTGTGTATGTGTGTGTGAAATATATTTTTAATAAAATTTATGCAAACAAATTAAAAGTCCATAAAAAAGCAGAAGAAAAAAGGCATGTTGCAGTGAAACTGATATACAAACTGTTTTAAAATATGCAGTAGCAGTTCAAACAGCTACAACTGCAAATGGTTTAAATAACAACCAAAAATACGTTTTTTCTCGTCTCATTTTTTTCATGTTTTTGTTTTATTTTATGGCAAGAAAAACATATTTTTTTTGGTCAGAAATAAAACACATGCACAGGCGTATTTAAATTTTATGCAAGAGATTATTAATAAACCCCCCCAAAGGAATCTATGGCAAGTGGGCGTTTGCATAAGACTGTTGTTAAACGTGGTTTATGTTGGACTTTATTTAGGCGGCTTTATTAAAATGAACAAAGTAAAGTAAACTACCAACGACAGCCATATCAGTGGCGTAAGAAATTACACCAGAGGGTAGGTTTTCTTGCAAAACAAAACTATATTCGAAGTCATAATGTAGCTGATCACAAGGGGTTTGCTACTTACAAACAATAATGCAGTCAGGCGAAGATGAAGAGAACAATTTAAAGAAATTGGTAACAACATCACAGATAACAACGTTATAAACCATAAAACTTCTGCGAAAACAATTTAACTTGCCTGCTGGAGAACAACATATGGGAGCAGACCACATATAGGCACGTCACTATTTTGATTAGATTTGCAAATAGAATTTGCTGGAGATTATTGGTTATCAAACAGAAACGTTGAAATTTCAATTAATTTTTTGTCCTCTCATTCCACCAAGAAGATGGTGAAGAACCGGGCTACACAGTCTACACAGAGGGCTCTGAATAGATGATATGATCGGTTCAAACAATTTCTATGAAAGACTGGACATTTCGGAGTCATAAAATCATCAAATTTTGCAAGAGT
Source organism: Sarcophaga carnaria (assembly GCA_958299815.1). Lineage (NCBI taxonomy): Eukaryota > Metazoa > Arthropoda > Insecta > Diptera > Sarcophagidae > Sarcophaga > Sarcophaga carnaria. The sequence continues at coordinate 22,940,624 of OY283152.1, forward strand.
TTTTCCAATGAAGATTTTTGTTATAGAAAAAGCTGCAGAGAAAACAATCAAGACAAGTCTTGCGTGAAAATATCGTGATATACGAATATTAGTCATGTCAATCTCGAAGTTTTGTAAGCTGCCACTGTAATATCAATGAAAACGAAGAAATTTGCTCGTAATAGGATTATCCTATCCCATACATACATACATACATACATGCATACATACATACATACATACATACATGCATACATACATACATACATACATACATACATACACATATAATTAGTCATTACAACCCTTTAGTAAGGATTACGACCTAGTTTCTCACACCACTTATGTTGAGTGCGTTAATTTTTATACACGAGTGGCGGGACCTACAGTTTAAAGTCTACTCCGAATGACAGATTTTTTTGAGAAACTTTTCATGGCAATTTTATTTACTCTCAGAATTTTTGCCAAAAATCTGCTGAGAGGAACTCGTCGAAGAAATATTTTTTATATATTTCGTTCAGTTGGAGATGTCTGACCTGGGGTTCGAACCGTGGCCTTACGTCTAATAAGCCAACGCACTACCTTATAGATCACGGCGACCTATCTCGTCAGAGGTAATCAGAGGTTTTTATCCCGATATGTGAGGCCATGCAAAGACTGGAAAGTTCAGCGGAAAATTCTGACAACTTGCTCTATCACTAGACACGCTCCCTCACAATTAGAAAAAAAAAACAGGACTGAAACCTTTATTAGTAAATCAGGGAAGAGTATTTCTAAGTCCGTGGGTGCTTACATATGGCACCGTATTCTAAACAAACCTCTGGCATTGACTAGTAAGAAGCTTCAAAGTTCTGGGCTCCACATGGTTCACTAACGAACATCGCATACATGAAACTAAAGAATATTATTGAGTTTGTAAACGCATCATGTTAGCTTATGAAGGTGTGTGACTAGTTTGTTGTTCCATAATGCCGTCTTTTCAATCAAAGTGATAAAAAGGAGTCCATCGAAAATCTAAGACATCATAAGATAGTAGGCGAAGAAGAGTTACCAGAAGAAAATAAAAAATATTATCAGACTAGTGTTCGGAATTCAGGAAAGACGAGTTTTTAGAAAATATCTTCAATTACCTCAACAGCCCACTATTATAGAGAAGAGAGTTAATCGAATGGCCTGATGGTTGTTTTCATGTGTACTTGTGTATATCCATGTGCGGGAAGATGGAACCCTTTTGTAACATATTGTACAGAATTAAGCACGCGTAATTATTAACTAGACCGGCTGAATGGTCTTAATTAGGCAGACGATATTTCTCTTTTCGGTAACAGCTAACAAGATCTTGCTTTGTTTAACACTGGCAACGAAATCCGATATGCTAAAGGTGAATATTGCAAAGGGATAACTCCCCATACTAGATCCCAAGAAGGTTTTCTAAATGGTACATAAGAAATAGAGGTGGTTGGGATCTATATTTGGAGCATCATATTCATATATGATAGATCGCGTGAGGATACGTTTAATCGATTACAGAAAGCTGGCCAGATATATGTATGGTCGTCTGAGCTTCAGTTTTTATTTCGTTTTTGTTTTCTTCAGTCACTTACTTACTTACTTAATTGGCTCGATTTGGTCCTTCCAACGGATACAAAGTCGTCCTCTTCGCCGACTTCCGCAGATTACCGCATCAAATACCCGTCTCGCCGGAGCTTCCTCTTCCATTCGAACGACATGGCCGAGCCAGCGCAGCTGCTGGATATTAATACGCTACACAACGTCTATGCCGTTAAGGAGCTCATGCAGCTCACTGTTGGATAGGATACGAAAATCATCACCAACTCGCACTGGACCGAAGATCTTGCGTAGTACTTTTATCTCGAACACTCTCAAGGCCGCTGCATCTGTACTTAATAGGGTCCATGACTCTGCGCCATAAAGAAGCACGGGTAGGATAAGTATCTTGTAAAGTGTTAGTTTTGTCGCACGAGAGACAATTGCCTATTGAGACCATAGTAGCACCTGTTGGCAAGAGTGATCCTGCGTTTGATCTCCAGACTGACATCATTTTTTCTTCAGTCTTCAGCCATAAATTAAAATCCACATATTGCTACGATTGTGAAACTTCGAAGTTATTGGAAAAATTTAAGTGTTTGCGAGCCTTTGACTTTGTAATATTCTTCAAATGTTTTAGCGCGAGAACTATATCGAAATAGGGCACTTAAATAGCATTTTTTTTAAATGAAATAAGAAGACGTAAATGATTCTGGTATTGCCATATCCTCAGATGACATTCAAACGATATCACAAGTACTGCAAGCAACTGGAAACCGTAAGGGAACGCACATGCATGTGAGTAGTAAAGAAAACGAACTGATTGGCACAAAGTAAAGAGACGTCCAGAAAAGAGTACTTAGATGAGATAAAATCTTATTTCTTAATTGCCTTTCGATATAAAAGGATAGAAAAAATTTCTATTTCATTACAATTTCATTCATTTGCTGTTGTTAACTCTCTCTTGTTAAAGGTCAAATATTCTTTATCATGTCACATGTTCCTTTCACTTAAAGTACTGTAATAATATATTTATAGATTGATTGATAAGAAATTGCATTTTCGATAATTTATCATATTAAATATGCTGCTGACCCAGTTTCCCTAGAAGTCAGGAATTTCAAAAACAGCAAAATACCACACACACAACAACAGCATAAATTGACGAAATATAAAACTGTGTGTGTATGTCAACACGACCAAATAACCCAGATTTTCGTAAATCAAAACCGAAAATTGTTAAAAGGATACAGTAACATAACAACAACAACATTATACATTGTAGTAGTAACAACAATAACAACCGCATGTATTTGGCTAAAAGCACACAAAATTATTTACTTTGTTATGTAAAGAATATTAATTTTCACATGAGGGACGATATTATAACATGGGGCTGGCTATGAACAGCAATATGCCACAGCAAATGTATACTATTACAGGTGAGTGCATGTGTGTACGTGTGTGCATGTGTATAAGTATATGTATGGGTGCTTAGTGGTTTACAAATTTATCTTCTAAACAACTAAACTTCATACCTCTGTGCATCATGGGGGCCAAAGAAAACTTGTGTGATTTTGTTGACATTGATATGCACAGCAACAATAACAACAAGAGCAGCAGCAGTGTTGTGGTATCTACTGCTTAGATTATGCCAATGACGTTGTAAAAATATTACAAAAAGCAAAACAGTAAAACTTAGTATCACCACAGTTGAAGATCTTAAGTTTAAATCTTAAACTATGATATCAAATATGCTGCTAATGTTGCTGTTGTTTTTATTGCAAATTGTTTTGTTTGTTTTTCTCGTTAAAATTGTTTATGCAACAAAAAAGGTAAAAAGGTAAATCTGTTGCAATTGCAACAAAAGAGTTTGAACTTTTCTTTAACATTCTATTCTACTTTGTTGCTGATTACTGATGACAAATGATAATAACCAGCTGGTGGCATTTTAAGAGTTCACGAGGTTTACGTTAAAGCTTCTTACCTTCTGTTGTGCTTTTTGTTTCTTTTTTTGCTGATAAAGATTTCTATCTATGTATTGTAAGGTGAATACAAAATGGTCATGAAAACATATCCTGCGTAGACATATTGAGATCGTCATTCAGTAGTATGACTTGCATACATGATTGTCTTGGTATTTTTTGTGTTTGTTTTAATTCATTTTTTACATTTTTATAGTAAAAATAAATTTAGCCAACAATAGGGTGGTAACTATTCATTCTTTGCAGCAAATTGCATTCTGTCCCTAGTAGAAATCTACAAATACGACTAAAATTATGAGAAACTCGTAATCCGCATAAATAATTGATTCAAAACCGATCTTTTGTAACATCAATTCGCAGCTCTTACTTAATTAATTGGCCATAACAACCCGATTAACGGATTTCGGCCTGCCGCAACGCATCCTTCCAGGCACCTATGCTACTTGCGCGCCTACGCCAGTTGGTCACACCATTCGATGACAGGGCCTCCAACGGAGACAAGGTCGTCCTCTTCACCGACTTCCGCAATACCCGTCTCGCAGGAGCATCCTCCTCCATTCGAATGACATGGCCGAGCCAGCGCAGCCGTTGGATATTAGTACGCTGCACAATGTCTATGTCATTGAGGAGCTCATACAGCTCACCGTTGGATCGGATGCGGAAATCATCAGCAACTCGCACTGGACCGAAGATCTAACGTAGAAGTTTTCTCTCGAACACTCTCAAGGCTGCTGCATCTGCGCCATAAAGAAGCACGAGTAGGATGAGCGTCTTGTAGAGTATTAGTTTTGTCGTACGAGAGAGGTCTCTGCTACTCAATTGCCTATTGAGACCATAGTAGCACCTGTTGGCAAGAGTGATCGTGCGCTCGTTCTCCAGACTGGCATCATTTTTGGTGGTAACGGCGGAACCAAGATAAATAAATTCCTTGACTGTATCAAAAGTATAGTTATCGGCCGTAATCTGCGGATCAATACGCCGCACGTCTCTACTTGTCGATAACATACTTTGTTTTGCCCTCATTTACTGCCAAACTCATCTTAGTAGACTCCCGTTCAATAGCACTAAAGGCAGCAGTAACATCTCGCTTGGTACGCCCAATGATGTCAATGTCGTCAGCGTATGCAAGCAACTGGACACTTTTTTAAAAAATAGTGCCATTGCGATGCACTCCTGCCTTTCGCTGAACACTCTCCATGAAGTTGAAGACGTCGCATGATAAGGGGTCGCCTTGTCTGAAACCTCGCACGGTATCAAAAGGTTCGGAGAGAGTTCTGCATAGCCTTATCAGTTTCGCAGGTGTACCGAGCTCAGAGATTGCGTCAAAAACACGATCCCTTATGCGGCTATCGAAGGCAGCCTTATAGTCGACAAGAAGATGGTGTGTTTCGACTTGTTTTTCGTGGGTCTTTTCCAGGATTTGGCGTAGTGTGAAGATCTGGCCGATGGTGGACTAGTCAGGTCTGAAGACGCACTGATAAGGTCCAATCAGTGTCTTGACGAGTGGCTTCAGTCGTTCACACAATACGCCTGTAAGAACCTTATATGCTAAAGGAAGAAGGCTTATACGACTGTAGTTGACGCATATAGTAGGGTCTCCCTTTTTCAGGCTCTATCGCACTTCGCAGCTCTTTCATCACAAAATCCTAACGGGATGTTCAGAACCTGTCTATCCTTCATGTACTCAAGAGTGATATTCAGTATTTCATTACATCCTAACTTGTTCAAGCACTCGATATGTCGTTTCAATCGATGTGTTCATTACTGAAGGTACCTCTTTGAATATGCCTTCTGTGCTAGTGACCTATCTATTGTAAACATTATATTACGCAAGGCGGCCTTAAGAGTTCTACTTTTACTGTATGAACGTAAACCGTTGGATAGAAGATTACCATCTGCCGTAGATACATATAAGTGAGTCTCTCCATGGTGTTCAACAGAAAGTAGAAAATACTAACAGATTCTGGTGCAGCGGTTTTTTCCAGACCTCGGTATGAAAATCCTTTCTACTGTTCACTATTCTGATAGCACATGATTCAATCGAAGATTGCCAAGGTATATCTGCCTAGTCAAATCTAAGTTTTCCAGCCGCAAATATCACTCCAGTCCTTTCCATGAGTTGATGCTCTTTTGCAATTCTTCTAAAATACATGGTATTACCAATCCAGTGTGCTGGCTTTTTAAAGGTAATGTACCTGTAATATGGTTGGTTATCTCTCTCTTCATTCTCCTCATTTGTGATGTTCGTATTTTTGTGCAACGACGGGCTCTATTGAAATAGTTTGAACTATTTGGAATAGTTCTCAATTACGCTTTCAAATATATCCAGAATAACCTCTGGTCCAGAAGTCGCCGTGGTCTGGTAGGTAGAGTGTTGGCTTATTACACGTGAGGCCTCGGTTCAAACCCCAGGTCAGGCAACGAAATATGAAAAAATATTTCTTCAGCGACTTTTTTTCAACAGATTTCTGGCAAAAACTCTGAGAGTAAATAAAATTGCCATGAAAACTTTCTCAAAAATCTGTCGTTCGGAGTCGACTTTAAACTGTAGGTCCCGCCACTCATGTATAAAAATTAATGCACACAAGTGGTGTGAGAAATTAGGTCGTAATCCTGACTAAAGTTAATGACCAATTATGTTAAGTTATGTATGAATAAGCTCCAGTACAATGGCGTACTACTATCATCTGATTCTGTCTTTCAGAAACTCTGACTGACTCTCTCGCAAGTAAGATACTAACATATCTCATGGCATAAATCCCTATTCATAAGAGGAATTTGTAACAAATTGTCTGATCATTTATGTACTGATCTGAACGCCTACAAGTTACAGCACTTAACGGGAGTTCTGAAAATCCCAATAATTTTGTATAAAACAAGGAATTTCCTCTCAATCAATGAGTAAAACCACAAAACTTGCCATAAGCTTGCTCCCTATTACGTATGAACGTCGTTGATAAATGATCTTTTGGCTTAACAGGGAAGTTGATGATTATTACCGTTATTTTGAATGGTTTTCTTTTTTCCCTCTTCAAAGCTACTTTATTACCACTTTAAGTATGTGTGAGTATGAATATCTATCTGTATCATACTGTATGTAAACATTTGACACAAACATCACATCTAAAATGCTTTAAATCTTCAGCCATTTTTACGGCATTTCCTTTATATTTCAAGTGTGTGTATGGGTATGGGTATGGGTATGGGTATGTGTATGTGTAAATCACTTGTTTTGCTGTTGAGTATTTTGTCAAAGGAAATTTGCTTATTTCCCTATCAAAATTATTACACAAGTACTTATACATTCATAAACTTGTATGTTCTGCAAGAATTTATTTTACATCTGAGGTTACACATGACGTATGAGTAACATAAAAAGGCTGTTACTCATACACACAGTGTGTTGTTATATATTGTGATACACATATGTAAGCGTAAAATACCCATACTGTGTAGATGTATAACCTTTTTTTTATTTATATTTGTTATTATTGTTATTGTTCTTCAACTTGTTTATTGTCTGCTTCTCAAGCTCGTCTATACATTGCTTTTGTTTTTCAAACTCCAGCTTGTCTAGGAAATTACTTGCTGCAGTAAATTTTTTCCATATTGTTTATCAAGCGTCTTATTTTTTATCGCTTTTGTTTTTGTTTTTCTTGGTTTAGTTTTATTTCTTTCTCTTCTTCTTCGTACTTTTCTTGCATATTTACGTTTTTCTAACGCGCGTTATGACAGCTTTGCAAGTGAATATTAAAATATTTTGAAATATTTTCCAAAGCAGTTATGCTACAGAATTTATTCAACAGATTTTGAATTGGCGATGGATTTGTAAGTAAAAAAAGAGCTGAGTACGTTGATCTGTTCCCAATGTCTATAGTTGAACTATACTTTGTCAAAGTTTTAACGGTAGAAGAAATTTGAAAGAGTTTTAACGCAATATGCTGCCTACTCTCTGGAAACTTATGCATCAGCAGTGCTGGGTTTTTAGAAAACTCTCCTAGGAATATCGCAACTCAATGGCAGCGTAAATGGATGAACACAATGCAACACGTTGTGCCTAAAAGGTTGAAGAGAAAAAGGAAGAGTGTGAAAAATCGAGGTGCTTAAAAGTCCAAATGAAGAGGAGGGAGTATCAAACGATCGGATTTATGCAGGTATTTAATTTGGCAAACATGTCTCAGAAACATCATCATCAGTGCTCATCTGAGGTCCGTCTGAAACGCACACTCGCCATAAATTGCCGTCTAAAGTTGTAGCATACCATGGAACCATTAGGCAAAGTTAAATCAACTACTTAATGAGGTAATGAGCTGGCAAATATAAAACCAGAGGGCAGGCATGCGAAAACGTGAGCTGCTCAGTCTCTGATAGATGTTTTGCAGGTTGTACTCCTAGAAAAGGAATATAGAGAGATGTAAAGTCTCTTCGCAAACCAAGCAGCCAGTCTATAATTTCCTTTAAAAATTACAATAAGAAGACATTTTTGCCATGCATCAGACTATCCAAAAATAACTTTGCGTTCATAACCGTTCTTTTGAAAGGGCGCTGTAAACTCAAAGTAATCGTGTTTAAACTCAGAATCATTTCAATCTAATTACATACATACATAATATAATTGATCACTACAACCCTTTAGTCAGGATTACGACCTAATTTCTCACACCACTTATGTTGTGTGTGTTACTTTTTATACATGAGTGGTGGGACCTACAGTTGAAAGTCGACTCCAAACGACAGATTTTTGAGAAACTTTTCACGGCAGTTTTATTTACTCTCAGAGTTTTTGCCAGAAATCTGCTCAGAGGAAGTCGCCGAAGAAATATGTTTTCATATTTTCGTTTTGATGTCTGACCTGGGATTTGAACCGTGGTCTTATGTTTAAAAAGCCAACACACTACCTACTAGACCACGGCAACTTCAACTAATTACGTTGATTTAACTTCGTTGATAGTTATTATGAGGAGAATAATTCATATTAATACAGCCTAAAAGGAACTAGATAGGGAATTGTCCTTGTTAAAGCCGAGCAGTATCCTGAAATTTGTCAGGACAATACTATGGCAACACTAGGTAGGGAATTGCTCTTGTTAACGCCGAGCAGTATTCTGAAAATTTTCATGGCAATACTATGGCATCACTATATGGCGACATGTTACCGTTTACGTTGAATTTCTTTGTTACTAGTTCCAGTACAAGTACAATCACAAGCTCTACTGGATATATTCGTGGACCAAAGAGACTATATTACTAATCATTATCCGGGTTACACCACGAAGAGGCGATTCACTTTGCACCTCTCATACCAATTACGATTATTTTGTAACAAATTCTTGGCATTCTTCGGCCGCCTTAAATAATGTGTTCGTTTACTGTAGAGATATAAAGACCGCTTTAATCCGACTTTGGCATGACTGTACCTTATATACACACTTCGTTGGTCTTTTAACGCTCAGCAGGGTACAGTAACTTGTTTTATCCAATATATCTGGGTTTAACCAATTAATGATTGTGGATAATGACTTAAATGCTGTAGTTTCATAAGCAGTTGTTTCTAGGTTATGTTAGGTTAGGGGACGTGTACTTGTCAATTAAGACAAGTACAGTACCAGGAGGTCGAATTGACCCATTGTAGAACGTCCTAGTTTCTCACCCCACTTATATTGTGTGTGTTAATTTTATGCATCAGTGGTGGTACAGTTTAAAGTCGACTCCGAACGGCAGATTTTTGAGAAACTTTATCATGGGAATTTTATTTTTACTCTTAAAAATTTTGCCAGAAAATATGCTGAGAGAAAGGTGCCGAAGAAATACTTTTTGTATTTTGTCTTGATGTCTGGCCTGGGGCTCGAACCCTGGCTTTACGTCTAATAAGCCAACACACTACCTACTAGACTACGGCGACTTCAGTTGTTTCTATAATTGCAATCATTCCCCTGATTCTCGCCAAGCCGTGTTTAATGGTTCATGTCTGCACTAAATCGCAATTCCCTAGAATACTATTCGTTTTTAGATAGGTTACCACCTTAGGGGTTCTGGATAAGTTTAAAAACATTTGTTTTTCCTTTTTTATAGAGTATATCCCTCGTCAGTGCTGGTATACACTTTACAGTTCATGTTGAATACTTTTTTTTTATCGTATAAGAGCATGTGCAAGTAAGTCTATGAATATCTTATGAATGTTTTGTTTATTTGTTTTATTGTGTACTTGTTGTTATTGTTTATTGTTTATCTGAGCAGCTATTGTACATATATACGTACGTATAATACGAAGGTATGTGATAATAATTTCAGAATTGTGCTCAATAGGTACTCTCAGTCAACAGTGCTAATAAACTACAGGAACAATAAGCACAGCAGCATAAAGTTGCTTTTGTTCAATGCCACAAAGTGGCATTTAGAGAGGCCATTGATGATGATATGTATGTACTCACATGACATTTAAATAACAATTCCAAATGAAGGTGTAAAGAAAACAATGAATATTTAAACGGTGATGTTATAATGAAAATAAAGTTCAAGACATACGATATGAGGCATTTACATGATGATGATGAGTTATTAATGCGGGGGAGTATTAAAGAGCAAAGTTCACTTATGTCTTATTTATTTACAAAGTTTTTAGTCTTATCAAACCACAAATCTATTTGGCAGATGTCTTGAGTATATTAACCGTGAATTAATTAATACCACGTAAATAGTTGCTGTTTTTATTATAAAATATTCAGTTTCAAAATTTTACTCTTTTTTTTGTTTTTCACATTAAAAAAATTTCTTTACAACACACTATGTATGACAAGCGTGTCAAGTAAAGTTTTATAAATTATTTTACAATTTTACATAATCAACAACAAAAACAAAAACGATACAAAATAAAACTATTTTTCCTTGCGTTGCCAACTTGTAATTACTTTTTTAAATGTCAGTTAAAAACTAAAAAGGAAATAAAAAGAAACAACAACAAACTTTCTCTTGAGTTATTTAGAAGAGTTTTTCTTTACAAAATTTTCTACTTGAAATTATTTCCGGTATTAAAAACAAGAAATTGCCTGACATCCTGTTCGACAAATACTGCGTTAAACTACTGTTGCTATTGCCGCTGCTTCTGCTGCAGCTTAATGGCATATTTTAGTTGCAAACAATTTTGTTTTCATTTCATATTTGCATTTGTGTGTGTGTGTGTCATAATAAATTAACTGTGGAAATATGTTTTTATATGCAAATATTATATGCTGATAAGCCAAAATTAGAAAATATGTGTGTATGCATGTTAAAGACATTGCTTGGGTGGCAACAACAAATTAATGTTAAATTTCTGTTACATACATACACATACATAATTGGTCATTACTGCGATTCACACCTCTTATCTTGTGTGTGTGAATGTTATACATGAGCGGCGGGAGCTACAGTTTAAAGTCGACTCCGATCGACAGATTTTTGAGAACCTTTTCATGGCAATTTTAATTACTCTCGGAGTTTTTTGTAGAATTCTGTTGAGAGGTAATCGCCGAAGAAATACTTCTTCATATTTCGTTTTGCTGGAGATGCCTGATCCGAAATTTGAACCATGGCCTCACAACTAATAAGCCAACACACTACGTACACGACTACTGCGACTAGAATATCCGTTACAGACAGGCTTAAGGAAGTACGTGCAATATTGCTAAGCTTTGTTGTTATTTTATGGGTAAGAAAACTGTTTATCTTATGACCCTAAGACGCATGTTCACAGCTCACTCTGATATTGGAAAGTATGCCAATAGATTTGGTTTTCTCTCAAATAACTTTTGCAGGTGCTCGGTATCTAAAGAATAGAAAGGAACAACCTTTTACCTTAGTAATCGGCTGTTAACATAATGGAGCAGAGTTACTTTAAGAAATCTTTGATCTCCGGTTTGAATATTAACTGTGTAAACTCTAGTCTAAGTCCTTATGCTTTAAGAAGAGACCGCAATTTAAGACTTTAAACTGTAAGTGCTACCACTCATATATAAGATTAACACACACACAATGTAAGTGGATTGAGAAACCTGACTAAAGAGTGGTAATGACCAGTTATGTACATATGTATGTAATCTGTAATTGTTTCAAAAAAGTTTAAAAAAATGTTGCCTAAAATGTGCATTCTTTTCATTATGAATTGATCTTGCATTCTGCAGTTATGAGTTATACGATGAAATTTAAGACAATATTCCACCGAAACTGCATACATTTTTTCCCCTATGTTATTTATACAGATTTTTTTCATTTCATCTCTATGATTCTAAGCCTATTATTTAAAAACCAATTCGAATTTATTAATATTAATGCTTTTTTTTTGTGTGAACAAACTCACCTCTACCCGAATAGCAAACAAGAAAACTCCCAACTTCAATTACACGTTTCTACTAAATATACATCCGTATCCAAATACGAAATGAAATACTTGCGTAACGTATTCCTATCCTCTGGTTTTATATTTCCTCTACACTTTTTTCGTTTGTATTTTAATAAGGCAAAAACAAATGGAGTTGATTTCATCTGCAGTTTAATAATTTGGCAAAAGGCGCACACACACATTTTAATATTCGATAAAATGATTTTTTCCTCCTCTTATTTGCCTCATGTTTTTTCTTCTCATATATTCGTTTAGATTTTTGTTAAAAAGAACACAAACACACGTTTACAAATACACTGATAGTGTCCTTAGAAGCAATGTGTATGCCGTAATAAGTCAGTCCTGTTTAAACGGGTATAAAAACGAAATTTATTTGACTCTCGTTTATTCAACATATAAATAGACGCGCATTTCTAACAAACGCACGTAGGAATTAAACAACGTGTAACGAATTTCTAATTTCATTCTCCGTTTTCCAATTCCTTTCGTTTTTCCACCTTTTTTTGGGAGAAAATTTCTTTAATTCAGCGTGCGAATTACGAAACAAAAACAATTTTCGATTATTTGGTGATTATTTTTTGTGTGGATTTTATTTAAAACAAATTATTTTTACAAAGTTTAATGGAAGGTAAGGATATCTTTATCGTATTGTAGGTGGAAATCTAAAAATCTTGCGCGGAATTGTTATGTATTGTACTCTTAGCCACCTTCTAAGCTTTACTGTAGTTGTCCATAGACAAAGTGATTTTCCTAAACATAAGCTTTACAGTTAGGTTAGGTTAGAGGATGTGTACTTGTCAATTAAGACAAGTACAGTACCCGGAGGTCGAATTGACCCATTGTACAACGTCCTAGTTTCTCACACCACTGATGTTGTGTTTATTAATTTTATACATGGGTAGCGGGACATATAGTTTAAAGTCGACTCCGAACGACAGATTTTTTTGAGACTCTCAGAGCTTTTGCCAGAAATCTGCTGAGAGGAAGTCGCCGAAGAAATACTTTTTGTACTTTGTCTTGATGTCTGGCCAGGGGTTCGAACCCTGGCTTTACGTCTAATAAGCCAACACACTACCTACTAGACTACGGCGACTTCTAAAAGCTTTACAGTTAATCTATCAGAAATGAATGATGATGCAGCGAAGATATATTGCCTATACACCTGGGACCGCTGACTGATTCTAATTATTTCACGTAAAGCCATTTCTATCCCCAAAGTAGTCGTTATGGCTGTCCAAAATTCCAGTTTTACCAATAAAAATGTCCTTTATCTGGACGTCCAGGTGTCTTTTAAGGGTTGCCCACATGGTCGAGAATAGACCAATGCGTCTACGCGGGTAGATTAGATTCCACTTAGACCATAGGTAAAGGCCACTGTAATGTCACAAATCAATGGCCATCCTGGGATATCAACCAATACAGGAAATCATTTCGTAGTAACTTTTACAATATCTGTTGGAGATCAAAAACCATTACACATGAGGTAAAAGATAGTTTCGTTCTCCTCATTATCATCCAAATTTCGCGAGGCCATGGTCTGTAAGATCTGCAGTGGTGCAATAGATGAGCATGTGATGCAAGGAAATAGGACATTAGTCCAGGGCTTAACGTGAGTATCGCGTGGCTCTAAGCACGAGTTGAAACAATGCGTCTACCAAGACGATCATAGATTGCATCATCATACGTGAGTACCAATTCGAAGCCATGCAATTGGACTTCCCTGCAAGGAAATAGGAAAATCAGTTCATTTCCTATTGAGACCATTTCCGCAAAGCCTGGCAGTCCCGCAGATGCGGTTATTATAAGGTCTGTATCTGCATTATCTAGGTATGATATCCCTATGTCCTGGAGCGCATGAAATGTTCAGAAATTTTTCTGAAAAATATCCGTCACACAAGAATAGGAACGGATGTGGATGTGGATGACTTGATCACAATCTGGCTGCATAAGCAAACTTTGCACTTGTTTCAATACAGTCTCAACCTCCACCTAGAATATAATTCAGTGGTCTGGCAGTGTACCCGAATGCTGATGTCAGAACACTTAATATATAGGCTACAAAGTTTAAAAGCCAACAAGATCCTGTTTGTAGAAAACAATTAAAAAAATTATTCTTTCGACATTAAATTTGTGGAATTTGTGTAAAACTTTATATTTTTTGCGAAAACTTAACGACTATTTAGACTGATGATAGCCACACGAACTAAGTTTTAGTGCCAGTAAAGAAAATAGAAACACACCTTAACTGTGTTTATTAAAAAAAATTAGAAAACATAAAAAACAAGGAAACAAACTGCACGTCCTTGCATTAAATCAAGTTAAGAACTACCTGACCAAAAAACTGATCCAACTATTCAAATAAATGAACAACAAGAGCGTAGAGAAAGATGGAAAAAAACCTGTACCAAACCAATCCAAAAGAAAAACTTAAAAAATAACATAAAAAAACTATCGACTACAAACTACAGCATTAAACCACAAAACCGAGTTTTCATCACACTTTTCATGGAACAATTTTTATTTTCTTTGGCGAGTTCTTTATTCGTTTTCTTTTGCTTTCTTTTTTTAATTTTCCATCATTTCATTGTATCTTTCTGTGGTATAATCTGTAAAATTAATAAAGTTTTCAACGTTTTTCTACGTTTTTTTTCGCTCTCCCTATCTCTCTCTCTCTCCATAATTTGCTTATATTGCCCGTCATGTTTTCATTTCAATTCCTGTTCAAAATTTTGTTTCTCTCAGTCCCCGTTTATTTTGCATAACAAACGAGTGCATGGATGTGGCTGTGTGTGTTTTGTTCTGATATTTTTTGTGTCTCTTTTTTTGCTTATTTTCTTTCAGGTCCTTATTTTTAACGTTGTACGAGTATTATCCTGTTATATTTTGGTTTTTATTACTGACGCTTTCCTTTCTTTTCACGGCAAAAAGTTTTGTTACAAAATTTCAGGAGTTTTTCTTTTTTTTGCTGGTTTTTAAAAAAGAACTTAAAATTGTTGATAATTTTATTTAATACTCCCAACAATATTGGTGGTTTACCGTAAATGCTATTAAAGTAGGTGGAAAATAGTGGTGGAGTAAGAACTAATCCTTGCAGTTTGTATTTCAATTGCACAAGATTTATGCACACTACACAATAGGTAGACAGAGAAATGCAAATAATTTGCATTGAAATTATCTTAAACGCTTTCGGTGGTGTAGTCTAAAATGTTGTATGATGACTTATTAGACGAGAGACCGTGGTGCTAACCCCAGCTCAGAACTCCCGAAGAAAAACATTTTTTTCGGCGATTTCCTCTCAGCAGATTTTTGTTCAAAAACTTTGAGAAAAAAATTGTCATGAAATCTTTTTAAAAAATCAGTCGTTCGAAGAGGGTATTAAATTAATACACATTACTATGTTGCAATCCTGACTAAAGCAAGTAATGCCTCCTTCAAATAGTCTATCAGTGTTTAAATTTCCTTCAATGCCTTAGGCAAAGATAACATTAAAATATCTCCACATATCATTAAGAGGTTCACGGCATCTTTTAGTCTGGATCGAGAAACAATTACTTGGTAAGTCATAAGCATTCAAATATTTCTGTCGCATGCTTGGTAATATCTTAGACAGTTGTCAGCCCTGTACATACCAGAAACTTCTGTTTGGAGAATACTGTATTCTTGCACTAGGCAGGAGTATATTGTTCAATTTTCTAATGTAGAAATCTCCACCAACGACCGACGACCTAAAACGAATCATATAAAACTCAATACGATCCTCATCGTTTTGTGATAATTCTAGTTCTGTAAGTCAAATTCATTACCTAAACAGGAAAATATAATGTGAACGCCTATGTATATTACTGGAGTATAAACTACTCTTTGCAAGAATAAAAGGATGACCACATGCACAATCAGACCATATCAGCCTCAGTCTTAACCCATATTTTGACATTTTTGCCAATAGGTAGCCATACAGAAGTATGGGCCGAATCATACATACATACGTAATTGGTCATTACAACCCTTTAGTGAAGACTACGACCTAGCTTCTCACATCACTTATGTATGTTGTGAGTGTTTATTTTATACAAGAGTGGCAGGACCCACAGTTTAAAGTCGATTCCGAACGACAGATTTTTGAAAAATTTTTTCATTATTTATTTTCAGAGTTTTTGTCGGAACTCTGCTGAGAAGAAGTCGCCGAAGAAATTTTTTTTCATATTTCGTTTTGATGGAGGTTTCTGAGCTGGGGTTTGAACCGCAGCCTCATGTCTAATAAGCCAATACACTAGCTTCTAGACTACGGCGACTACATGGGCAGTATCACTGTGTCTAAAACCAGGACGAAAATTTATGGCTTACACTCCAGGTAGAATGCATTGCTTTCCTTCACACGTATATCGTGCATGAGAGCTTTTACTTCCTCTATTGGGTCCTCATACAGATATAAATTCCACAATGACAACAAAGTAATGCACTTCATTTTTAAAGGACTGTTAAATAAAAGGACAGGACATAATAGGATTGCAACTACCACATAACGGACGAAGTGACCACCACACAGGAAACAATATTTAAAATGAAATTGATTTCAAGAAATAATACCTCTGTTGATCTGTTATGAAAGAGTGAACCATTTGCCTATAGCCTGCTATTGGTATTAATACTGTTCTCCTCTTATTCATCTACCGATCAACAACTTAGACAGACGTTTTTCGCATGTAAGATAAGTTTCTCCGCTTATCTACACATTACAGTATGACGTGTGAGAACAGATACAGTGTCAGGTCCACATTACACGCTAGTAGAGTCTTCTCTTCAATTTAAAACATTGAATGACTCCATAGCGTCAAGATATGCTACTTTTAACGTAGTGAGCAAACGCTTGATTTCCCCTAAGAACCCTCAAAAGTATTAAGACAAGTAAGAGAAGATAGACATAATAACTCATATTATGAAATATTTTGTGTTTTTCTATTTTTTTCTTTCCACCTTCCAGGTGACAGATTTAATGTCCGCCAATTTCTCTCTCAATCTGTCTATCAGTGCAATAACCATAAAATTAATTTTTATTGTGCAAAATGAATGAAATGTTGGAGATTAAATATCAGAAAATAATAAATCCCTTCGCTTACTCTCACATACACACACACACACATACCACTAAAATATTTGTATGTATGCATGTGATTGTATCACACACACTAGCCAATGTATACAAAAAATACATTTTTTTAAGAAATCCATACAACCAGAAACAGTACGCTATAAAGTCTTGAAATTTTTGCTGCACTTATTTCTCTCTCTCTCTCCGTCTCTCTCTATCAATTTAAAATTTGTTTATGGCAGCAAATCAACAACAATTTGTATGAAAAGAAAATATTTTTCCTTTCTTATGGACTTTTTTCTTTCATATCCTTACCTTCTATTTTTCTTATCATTTCCTTCCCTACCTTTCTAGTTTTGTTTTCTTTTCACGAAAGAAAATTTCTGGAATTTCAAACATTTGAATACAATGCGTATAAAGAGAGTGAATAGAGAGGAATGGAATGGAATGTATGGAAATGGAAATGGAAAAAATCTGCTGCAATTGTAGCGACTAAACAAATACAAGAAACGAATTAAGCACACAATAATGATGGTCGAATGGAGGAGAGACGGATGGTTGGTTAAATGTATGATTGCCTAGGGATATACATCCACACTGTGTATGTACGTTAAGCGTTTATACCTGATGAATGAACGAATGAATGAATGAATGTTGGTTGGTATGTATGAATGAATGCATGAAAATATGACGTTTATGAATGCTGACGTTAATGTATGAGAGTTGAAAAATGGTATAAAAATGTATTACTGGGTCAATTTATAAAATTGTACGTTAGAGTGAGTGTGTGTATGTGTGCATGATTTAGAGTACATGGCAACATAAGCTTCAAGGGCTACGTGAATAGTGACAAAAAGCAAAGAAAAAAGGGAAAATAAAATGAAATGTTTTGAATTAGAGTGGCTGGATATTAAACCGATTTATATAAAGTGGTGAGGTAGTGCAGTGATTTAAGTGCTTGACTATAAAACCAAGCAATTAAATAAGATTCTCGGATTCGGTGAATAATACTCCATTCGATTAATCCATCTTTTTACTACTTTTTCAAGGAAATCTATTGGCTTCCAATACATTAAGGGTTGCTGTCTAGTCGGCATAATTAAATGGCCAAACAAACGCCTCATAAAAAGTAATCTGAAGATGTTAAATTGTAAAAACAAGAGGGCCAGTGAATAAGACCCTTTTGGAAAGAAAGTTGTTCTCAAATTGATAATGCAATACATCGATTATTTAGCACGCTGTATGGCAAGTTATGCCAACTTGTTGGAATCAAATATCTTCGTAGTTTAGTAAATTAAGTCATCTGTGTAGGGTACTCTATGATTTCTTCTTCAAGTTTATTGTCCTGACAAACTTCACAATGCTCCTTGGTGTCAACAACGGAACTTTCCTGTTTAGCTTCTGGAGTTTTGTGTTCTGATTATTCATTAAGCTGGAAATGATACCCGTTCTTAACAAGTGCACTTCGAATCTACAGTGTTCTGTTAGAATCTTTCTAACATCAGATTATTCCTGGACAGTGTGAAACATGGCTCAAATCTCCTCCTGCTGTAATCGTTCAATGTAAACTTAGATTGCCTCATACCTTTTTGGTTTAAAAAGAGTTTTTTCTTGTCTTCTACAATCCTTTTCGCCGAGTATACCCTTCCAAAAGTCACCACTCCACACAAAAATTTATTGCTATGACAGTGGCGTGGAATATTCCTTCCAGCAAGTTTATCTACCTGATCATTGCAGTAAATTGCCATATGATCTACGGCTCAGCGGGTAAACCTATTGCCCCTATCTAGTTCTGACCGGATACTTAATTCTGATACCACGGGAGTCAGGAGCCCCTGGAACCTCGGTTCCAGCCTGGCTGTTATTGCGGCCCCTTTTGGGAGCATCGTGGTGGCTGTGGTTTGGACCCAAATCACAGGAAGAGTCTAGTCAGTAGGCTAGGTGTAGAGTTGCACTCTCAACCGGGTGCCGTGACCCAAAGATCGGAAGGAGCTTTAGGTAGGCTCCGCTCCTAACCAAGGGGGAATTCATGTCCAAATACATGACCTCGAATTGGTACTCAGGTGTAGCAGTCTGCTACATTTTGGGGGCGTTGGTAGACGCATTGTATTACACCCTGTGTGAAGAGCACCGTGGGATTAGCTCCACGCGGACAGGTACCCACGTTAAATCAATCATCGTTGCCCCTATCTAGGTATCCCATGCAGTCATATACTATTTTCGATTCAAAGACGATATCTACGAATTTCTCTATGGAAACAACAACTCTCACACTTGTTCCAATAGTTTTACTATCCAATATTATTCGTATCCGTTTATCACATAACAGTCCTCCTTTTAAAAGATTACGTCTCGTTGTGGAATTATAAAGCCTACTGGTTCTATACAGGGGACGTTTAAGGAGAGCTCTGTTAGCCAGTCGATTCATTAGGTCAAGAAGTCCCCTGAAAAGTCCCGTGTAAGAATTGATTCCCATTATCCTGACCATAGTAAAAAAGCTTTGGTCTTCACTACAACATTGAAAGGATGTAAAACAGATCCTAAGAGCCGCTGTAGATTAGATTTGCATTGCCCCTGTTATACTAACATTCGAGGGCCTCTGTATCTTGTTCAACTCTAAATTGTACTGGTTTTTGAACTGTTCTATCCTCAAAACAATTAATTAATCACAGATCTTTTGTCTGATAAGATATCTGAGTTGAGCCTTGAACTCTCAGGATCTCGTCTAGTAAACCCATTACCCAACTACTTACTAAATTATGGCCACCAGTAGCTTGACTGGATACCAAAAGAACCTCCTCCCCTTCAGATACCCCAGCTTTTCTCAAAACCAAATCCTTTACTAAACAAAGGGAATCTTTTATAAACAATTTTAAATACCCATACCTGCCACTCCATTACAATTTAACGAATGAGTGACTGGAATAAATAGAAATATGGGACTAGCTGGACTAACAAGCATCTGACATACTTTGACATACGACTGACTTTATAAGTCACATAACTGTTAAATCCCATAAGCAACGCATTACTTCTAGAAGTTGTAGCCATTATGACCGTGAGTAACTCGTTGCGTAATTTCATTTCATATGCCAGCCACTACGTTTGTGTTTGTCAATGGAGTCAATGTGACTTGTTTTTTTCGTTACATTCACGACGTGTTTGTTGAAATAAAAAAAAACTTCGTCACGTTTTTTACAAACTATTAACAACTGAAGGTGGCTTTTAGCTGTTTTTCAATGCGATGCGAGTGTATGTGTTTGTATTGGGAGAGTGTAACAACATTTTTCTTATGAGCCTGTACATATACTATGGCATGCCATTACAGTAAATAATTGAAAAGTAACGTTTTCATATAATTGTATGACACACCTTTGAATTTCCTTTTAAATACACACAAACACACACACGCACGCTTATATTGAAGGATACTTGTACATGCCTTTCGGTAACCATAACACAGATTTCTAGCAGGTAAGTAAAGTAACAAACAAGCAGCAAAAAAAAAATCTGCTGCCTTAACAAAAGATGCAATTACTGCACGCTTATATTTATTACTGCAACAATGGCATAAAGACCGGACATGTTGCTCTTAATCTCGATTTCTTTTACTCTCTCTCTCTCTTTCTCTCTCTTCTCCTTCCTTATAAATAATAGTTAAAGGCCAGACCCTTTATATTTACCATTTTCAAATTGTTGATTTCTCGCTGGTCTCTCTCTCTCTCTCCATTTCTGTTGGCTGCTGGCTGCCATTACATTTAAAGGGGCATTAAGTTGCTTATTTATGAGCACATTTCATATCGTCATTTGCTTTTGTTAAACAATTTGGACTGTTTTTCCGGGGTTTTGTTGAGCTTTTTTTTCTTCGTATTCATTTTTGTTGTTCAACAATTTGATTAAAATGACTGCATTTACACGTGACTTCAGTTGTTACCTGAATTAACAGATTCTTGCAAAAAGGTAGGCAGCCGCTACCATTTGCAATCACTTAAACACGACTACAGTCCGTTGAGTGCAAGTACTTCAACGGTCGCCGTATTGAATTGGCTCATGAATTTGTAATCTTTTCCCAGAGGCTATAAATAAATACAACAACAATAACATGATCAAATAATGCTGTTAACAAATAGTGTTTGAAGCGATAGGAATTTTAAATGATAAACGCATTTAAGAATGGAAATAAAATGCAGACAGTAATACTGAACACAAGACTCTTGGGCAATTCTCAATGTAAAGGAGTCATTTGGTCCTTGGAATTGCACTTTAATAGTGCTGAAGCTCACTCATTGGTAATGCAACTTGCTCAGAGCCTCACACCTAATCAGTTTTTGCCCTTGGACTAACAAACTGCTAATGTACTGCCAGTCAGGCTTCTCGACCTAAAAACCGTAATTTAATGGCAATATCTTCCGCAAATCATTTACAGACATTAAATGATGATAGAAGCCTTTACACCCTGGCGATAAACAGTGCAGTAGTTTCAACGGATGTAACATATCGAGTAACGCACTGGAGTCTTTCGATCACTACAGAATTCATAAACGTTCCTATATAGCTGGATCTTCATACGTTTGTAAATCGTTGCAACGATTCTAAGCACAATCCATGTATATTTCCCTGACCATTACAACCCTTCAGTCAGGATTACGGCATAGCTTCTCACACCATTCATGTTGTGTGTGTTGATTTTATACATGAGTGGCGGGACCTACAGTTTTAGAGTCGACTCCGAACGACAGATTTTTGAGAAACTTTTCATGACAGTTTTTATTTACTCTCAGAGTTTTTGTCAGAAATCTGCTGAGAGGAAGTCGTCGAAGAAATATTTTTTCATATTTCGTTTTGATGTCCGACCTGGTGTTTGAAACGTGGCCTTACGTCTATTAAGCCAACACACTACCTACTAGACTACGGCGACTTTCCCATATGCAAAGTTAATTTTGCGATTGCCCTAGTCTAGCAAATAGCGCATTAGCGAGAGCCTTTGATTCATTTCGCGGTTCAGACAACTCAAACAAAACGAAATTTGAACAAATATTTCTTACGGCAACTTCCTCTCAGCAGTTTTCTGGCAAAAACTTTGAGAGAAGAACAAAATTCCCATGAAAAGTGTCTCAAATATGTTGTTCAGAGTCGGCATTAAACAGTTGGACCCACCGTTCATGAATAGAATTAACACTCACAACAGGAGTGGCGTGAGAAGCTGGGTTGTAATCCTGACTAAAAGGTTGTAATGACCAATTAAACAAGTCTGGTTAGATATTCGAATAGACTGCGGTATTGCTGAAGTATCTTCTAGGGGTTGAAGTGTTTTCTAGGCTCTCCTCATGACGTTTAAAGGGCAGCTCAGTAGCAGAATATTCTTTAAAAATATATTCGAATACTAGAACAGCCTTACAATTGTCCCGAATGATAGGTTATTTAGTGATTCTATTTGGATTCCTCATCTATAACCGAAAAAGATTGCATATGTACTCACCACAACGGATACCACCCTGGAAAACCCTCTAAGTGAGCCGCGCTTAGAGATCTTCTTGACAAGGATTTGGTTGGAAATTAGGGACGAACTCCATCGCTTTGCTCACGCTTACTGGTTAGAGGATCTGTTCAACCCAAAAATTTTTGAGATTATTATTCCTCTTTTAAGCAGCATAAAATAGATCTTACGCAGGCTATAGGCAAAGGAAAAGTAGAAAAAATAGTTTACTTGTATAACAAATGAGCAGCCCTTGCGCTGACCAACTTCTTCCATTTCCCTGATTTTGGTGGAACTTGGTTAGTACAGGGACTGCGTTCACCCGTGGCATCACAACGGGCCGCTATGCGTGCTCAAGTGAGCTTTGTGATAACAGAGCTACCACTCCGACATAACCTAACCTAACCTGTATAGCAACTGGATAACTTTGCCATTCACATGAGGGCATAGCTTAGATTAGTTTTAATTGGCAGTCACTTCGAAGAGCATAGTTTATTAGGGTACTCTAAGGTCTCGTTGTAACAACGGCATTATGTATCCCTCAAACAGTTATAAATTCTGGCTGACGTGCCGCAGCCAGCCCAAAAGTTTGAGGTATGAATTCAGTACAACTCACCATTGGCTAGAAACATTATAACGACAAACTCTAGGTGCCCAAAATTTTTGTTATCTCCGGTTCCCAAGTGTTGCCCAATGTCAGAGATGTTCTGTGGTTGGCACTGCGAGGCTCATGTACCCACAGGTCTAGGCATTTATATCTTCAGGCTGGCTTCCGTGGATGTTATAATGGCGAGAAAGATCTAAAACGAAAGCATTTTGTCCACCAAAAATTTAACATTTCGAAGTAGATGAGTGATCTTTTATAACTGATTCTAGAACGAAAGAGTTGCCATCTCTCGTGGCCTACAATCAAAACTCTCCGGGAAAAGATAGTGGGTTCCTCTATTGTGTGTGAGATTTCCTCATTTAATCCTATTCTGTTCTATGCTTTCGTGGTCGCCGTAGTTAGTGTTAGTGTGTTGGCTTATTAGACGTAAAGACAGGGTTCATACCCCAGGCCAGTTATCAAACAAAATACAAAATGTATTCCTGCGGCGACTTCCTCTCAACAGATTTCTGGCAAAAACTCTGAGAGTAAATAAAATTGTCATGAAAAGTTTCTCAACAATCTGTCGTTCGGAGTCGACTTTAAACTGTTGGTCCCGCCACTCATGTGTAAAATTAACACACCCAACATAAGTGGTGTGAGAAACTAGGTCTGACTGAAGGGTTGTAATAATCAATTATGTATGTATGTATGTTCTCTCCTTTCTAAGGGTTAAACTCTACTTGTAGGATTACTTGTTATAAATTTAGGGGAACGAAGCTTCTGTCTGTATGCTATATTTTAATGGATTTGAAGACATAAAAAATCCATTCATTTTTTTGCAATTCACCTGACCAGAACGTCTTCACTTACAACTTCTTTCAAAACTTCATGCTGCATAATTCATAAAAGCACTCTTACATTGGCTTTGATGTCATACATCACTTGAAATTTTGTAAAGTGGAAAGATTTCCATTTCTCATTGCCTTTTGCTAATAATTCTCTTCCATTTTCAAGGCGGCTTTACCCGTAATTAAAAGGAAAATGTTTCATAATACTGAAGAATAATACGGGCGTACTGATATGACAGTAGACACTAGTAGATTACCCCAGTAATTCTTACATTTATTCATTTCGCATCAATTTAAATTGCAATATTCCATAAAACTTTTACTACAAATTAAAAAAAAATAAGTAAAAAATTAAAAAAGAAACAGTAAAACAACATGAAAAAAATGAAAAGAAAGCAAATCCACTACCAACGGGCAAATGGACGGATAATACAGGTAATTGGCGAAACTTAATGTCTTCGAAGCCATTAACGCTTCTTTAATATAAAAAATAACAACTATTCATTGGGTTGTTGTTGTTGTTTGTTTCTTCATTATTTCTTACATTAACTCATTGAAAAACAACGACAACATCATCATTATCTGTGTTGCGCTGGAAAGGAACTCTACATGCCAATGATTTTCACATTTTCACAGTCAGTTAGAGCGTATTTAAGCAGAATTGTCATCTCCGTTCTAGAGGCCATTGGACGACGATGATGTTGTAAATCATTATAAATAATTTCCATTTCTTGTGCTTATTTAATGGCATAAATTATATGTGAAAATCCTCTCCTCCTTTTTGCTACAAAAAAGAATACAAAGAAAATAAAAAAAAAAAAATTGAAAAGGAAGTAAAAGATACTCTCGTATATTAAAGATTAAATATGGCGATAAAGAAGGCAATGAAATATTATCAATGAAAAGGATATGCTGTTTCATTTTAAATTTTAAAGGAGTTTTTTTTTGTTAAAATATTTTTTCATAGATTTCTACATGAAAGTTTAACTTAATGGAAACGTTCTTATGCCTTAAAATACTTAAAAGGGTAATAGCCTAGGAATGTATGTATGTAAGAGACATGCGAAATCGTCTATTAACATAGCTTGTATTTAGTTCATTATGTCTTTCGTTCATCAAATTGATCAACTTACTTTCTTCCTCATTTCTTTGCTTCAAATATTTGCAAACTTTCGGAATGCTTTCATCGAAATTTTCGAAAAACTAGGACTTTAGTAAGAATACTGTCTTGCTTTTCAAACAAAATCTTTTGTAAACTTTAATAATTTTCTATAGAATACGGTTGTTAGAGTATTAGGACTTCAAAGGACAGCAGTCTGTTATTCAGGACTATGACGTTTACAAGTAGTGTAATTCCAGATTACAATCTATCGTTCACGAGTTCGAAGAGATATTTTTCATATGTTAGCAAAGTCGGCGTAGTATAGTAGATAGCGTGTTGGCTGATTAGACGAGGGCCAGTTTTTCATCTCCTACCTGCCATTTTACAAGTTACTTAAATTTGTCGTTCGGAATCGACATTAACCAGCAGGTCCCACCACTCGCATAAGTGATGTGAGCAGCTAGGTGGTAATCCTGACTAAAGGATTGTGATGACCAATTAAGAAAGCAACGTGACATCTCAAGCATGATGGCGGATATGTACCAGAGATCAGCAATGAATCGCTTTTTCGCTACTCATAAGTACTCATGAAATTTTAAGTATGAGTGAGTCAACAGTATTGAAATTCATCCACTCTGGTTCATTCGTACTCACTACAACATTGATTTATAAGTACAGGTTGTAATGAGTATGAGTACAACGTTGACATCAAACTCATAACATTCGAGATATGTTTGATTCATACACCTACTCATTCAGATTCATAAATTTAGAAAAATACTTATAATACTCATAAACGATTCGAGTGATTCGAATCATTCATCAAAATTTACAGTCTTAGTTGCTGTTGCATATACAAAGAAACAAGAAAGAAAAAGACAGCAAGCAGAGCAAACATACAACCTTTATGCGAGTATTTTAGTGTTCGTGCGCGAATCATACTTATTTTGTGATTCGTGTATACGATGAGTCATGGAGAGTCGAAAACAATAACATCATACGTATTGTTAAGTATGACTACCATGAGTATTTCAAACTTTGAATATGAGTAATATGAGTATGACATTAAAATAAGTATGAATGGGTATAAGTATCAGAAATTATAAGTATGATTCGAGTCTACTCATTGTTTTGAATACTCATTGCTGACCTGTTATATGTACATCATTAAATTTCTTTTCAAACGAGGCGTCACTTGATTTCACTGAAGTGTGATACTAAACGATTTACGATTTAGTAGACACTAGTGATGGTGTTCTTCATGGCCGTGCTATGAACAGCATTGCAGTTCAAGCAGATGTAGCGATAGAGGTACTTTAGGGTGTTTAAGGTCGCACGTTGGAGTCTTTTGGTCACTATACTTCATTAATAAAATAAAATCTTATACAAAGATTGCTGCATTGTACAGATCTTCACACGATTGTAAACCCCTGCTGTGATTCTAGGCACAATCCATGTATATTTCCTATATAAGGAGTCATATGTCAAACTCGTGGTAGTCTATTGTGATGTCTTTGTAGACGTAACCCCGTGCTTCAACCCCAGCTTAGACATCTCGAATAAAACCAAATATGAACAAATATTTCTTTCGTCCACTTGCTCTAAGCAGGCTTCTGACAAATACTATGAGAGTAAAAACATTGAAATGCAAAGTTTCATAAAAATCTGTTGTATAGAGTCGAGTTTAAACTGTAGGTCCCGCCACGCATGTATAAAATTAACACACACAACATGAGTGGTTTGAGCAGCTAGGCCGTAATCCTGACTGAAGGGTTGTAATGACCAATTATGTATGTATGTATGTAGGTCCTGCCACTTATGGATATAACTAACACACACGACATACATATGTGGTGTGCGAAGCTAGGTTGTAATCTTTACTAAAGGGTTGCCATGACCATTTAAGTGAGTAAGTAAGAGTTATCTTACAATATTACCAACGGATTATAGCATACACCCCTAATAGAATACGGTTTAGGAAGAAAAGTACCATTCGCTTTATAATAATCCGTTTCAGAGTTGAAAGATTTACCAGAGTTGGAGTTTAAGTTGCAGCTTCGTTTAGTGCCTAGTATATTGGGGTTAGGTTTCTGGGGAC
Organism: Sarcophaga carnaria; assembly: GCA_958299815.1. Taxonomy (NCBI): domain Eukaryota; kingdom Metazoa; phylum Arthropoda; class Insecta; order Diptera; family Sarcophagidae; genus Sarcophaga; species Sarcophaga carnaria. The sequence goes on from OY283152.1 coordinate 22,967,715, forward strand.
ATCCCTTTCCTATTCAGGAATCCTTTGTTTCTCCTTAAATTTTAACTAAGGTCTATCAGAAAAGGTTTATAGGTCTATCAGAAAACAAAGGGTTAATTAAAACTCACAACCTAATTATGTGTTCAAGCTCGACTATGTTTATTTGTTAATAGTGGGAGGGTTTCCCTAGGAGGGCATCAAGTTTCTCTGTTTTTTCAGTACATATTGCACTAGAGTTATGTATATAATCTGATACCTTACATGATCCGTCAAGAGCCGTACCTTGTTTTGTCTAAAAGCCTTAACTACAGATATGATGGAATTTTCAGAAAACAAGGAGCAATATAATGTATTTCGATAATCTCACACGAAAAAAAAGCATTAATTTTAATGCATCATGTTTTTGTTGTCTTAAAAACTGGTATTACGATATCCACTTTTACGAGCAGTGATATCCTCAATTGGTTTATATAGAGGGGTTTTAATTACAAGCAATTAATGTCTCATTTCGAATACAAACACGTGTCATATATTTAATTATTTGGACTCACTTTGTAAGTGCAATAAAATAATAAAACCAGTTAGCTTTACATTAATAATTTTTAATGTTTTTAGATAAATAAATAAATAAAAAAAATTTTTGAATAAAATTTGCCTTTTCAGGTCCTACAGTGGCCATAAAAATTCAACACATTCATTTCCATAAAATAACCAAAAAAACAACAATAACAACAAAAACTAGGGTAATAATAATAATTCCCTTGAATGCATTAAGCATAACCCCCGTATATATGTTATCCTTAATAATAATCCTTTAGATTTATATGTACAAAATGCCATAATGATGACCATTGCAAGCCAAAACACATTTCATTAATGTGTGGTAAATATAACCAACCTCTCACGCATACTCATACACGGAACCGTTAAATACATACATACATACGATCTCTTCCATGAGTATCATATCCAAAAAAAGAGTGCAGAATTAAAAAAAAAGAAAACAAAAATAAAGAAACTTAATCAAGTAGAAATTTATGATATTAACATACACACACACACACGCGATTATGTTTGTATTTGTATAAGCACACCCACTAACACGCGTTTACTCTTTCTCTTTTACTTAAAAATTCAGTTTATGTGTAATAAAATATTTTAGTACTTTTACCCACATACACACACATACCACACACTCCCTCATACAGTTACATATGTATTTACATTTGCCTTCTCATACATACACATGAGTGGGTGTGTGTGTGTGTGTGTGGAAATATCTCAAGAGGATATTCGAGTTATAAAAGAAGACTGTACCACCGCTAATATTTTTATGTGTGTTTCTCTCTATTTCTCCGTATTTCTACACTATTTTAGCCGCAGTATGAAGATTGTGGTGATGAAGTCTCAAATGTTAGTGTCAAGAAATACAGAAGAGCGAGTGAGAAAGAGAGCGAGAGAGCGAGACAGAGAGAACGTGTAGGATTGTGTAAAAACACATTTATATGCATAATTTATTCATGTGGGTTGTTTGTAAATTAAAATTAATTCTTTTATGACTTTAAAACAACAATAAAGGAGACTACAATATACTCCATGTAATAATTTTAGGGCTCACCTATCATAAATGTAAATATTTTCTTGATAAAAATTGAATTTTTCAAGCAAATCGTCTAGTGGTGAGGTAAGTTGTCTGCTGATTTACATAACTCCAGTACCACTTGTATTCAGAGAACCTAGAAACTTTATTTCCTCCTAGCGAAACCCTTCCTATATTGACAAATTGACAAAGTAGAGCTTGAAGACACGATTAGGTCGTGAGTTTTAATTGAAACTTTGTTTTCTGATAGACCTGTAACATCCTTAGTTAAAATTCAGGGAGGAGCAAAGGATTCCTGAATAGGAAAGAGATGTCGCCAGAAACCTAACTCCAATACACTAGGCACTAAACGAATTTGCAACTTCATCTCCAACTCTGAGAAATCTTTCAACTCGGGATTGTATTGACAGTTAACTTGCACCTACTTATTGAGTTGGTCATTACAAACCTTTAGTCAGGATTACAACCTAGTTTGCCACACCGCATACAGTCATGGCCTTATTATTAGAAACAATGTTTCTGGAACAGAGTTCTCTGGAGTGACGAATATAAGTTTAATTTGTCCCAATCTGATGGAAAAACGTATGTAAGACGTCCTCCAAACAAAGGCTTTGATCCCAGGTACACAGTGAAAACTTTAAAACAAATTAACAAACATACATGTTGCTTTGTCGTTTCTAATTATAAGACCACCACTGTATGTATGTTGTGTGTGTTAGTTATAACCATGAGTGGCAGGACCTACAGATTTTTAATGTCGACCGCGAGCGACAGATTTTTGAGGATATTTGATGGCAATTTTTTTCGTTTGCTCTCAGAATTTTTGTCGGAAAACTGCTGAGAGGCAGTTGGCAACTGTTCCAGTCAGTTTCGTTTTGTTCAAGCTGTCTGAGCTGTGATTTGAGCAACGGGCTTTCGTCTAATGAGTCAACACACTAAGTACTGAACTACGATGACTACATACCCATATGACCACATTTTCCTTCTTAAGAAATGGTCAGATTTTTCTACAATAAAACTTAATGAACAGAAATCTGTTTACGCAACATTCAAGTTGCCAAGGCAACAGTATTTCGTTCAAATAAGCAATCAAGCAGTGCCTTAACAATTGCATATAGGGTATCTTGACATTCCTCCAGATACTTGCTTGGCTTGGAATTATATGGACTCCATCAAACTCATATCAAGTTGTATTGCGAAGTTCAAAAAAATATGGAGTTGTACTGTCTCTCCAGTTGTGAAGAACTGCTCTGTAATATTTTACAGTGTGGAGGCCACATTTTTTTTAAATATAAAGACTCGACAGCTTTTATTCAACTTGAAATATTTTTGAAAACCCTATTAAAACCCCAATAGATTTTTTTGAGTGTATTTTATTCACTTACAATACTTTAATCACCAACAACGTAACCAGCATTTCCATAAGATTAAATATGTATGTATGTATGGTGTTTGTAAGCATGTGTCTGTTTTATTAAGTGAATAAATGTAAGCGTATAAGAAAGTTTAAATGCTGCAAATACAACAAACAGAACAGAAAAAACAACAGAGTTGAGTTGAGTTGAGTTGAGCGAATTAAAACAAACGAAAATTTTCATTAAGAATAACAACTAAATGTTATAAAATTGGTAAAACAACAACAGCAACAAGAAGACGAAAAAAACAACAATTAATAAAGCTATAGATAGGGCAACACGACTCTGAAATACTCTATAACAACAAATAAATTCACAAATCTAAATTGCTATGTTTTTAAGTGGAGTTCATCAATTTAAATCGCCGTAGTCTACGAGGTAGTGAGTTGGCTTATTAGGCATAAGGCCACGGTTCAAATCCCAGGTCAGACATGAAAACGAAATATGAAAAATATTTCTTCGGCGACTTCCTCTCAGCAGATTTTAGTCAAAAACTCTGGGAGCAATTGAAAATTGACATGTAAAGTTTCTCAAAATGATGTGAGAAGCTAGGCCGTAATCCTAACTGAAGGGTTGTAATGGCCAATTATGTATGTATGTGTGATATGTAGTAACTATCATATGGAAACTAAATTTATTGAGTGAAACCAGAAAAGTCAAAGCGTTCCTTTAACTGATCATCTACAAAGAATGTTGGAATTATCTGTACCCACGTCCAGAACCCAAAAAATATATTTCATCAGAGTGTTACAAAACAGCTTGCACAACATATCCCACCATTTGAGGTAGTTCAGGGTATATAGCAATCCATATGCAAATACTTACACATACTAACACTGCCATGCAAATATTAAGCACACACACACATGCATATACAATTTATTTTTGGTACAATTGTATGATTGTGCATAAATGAATACATTCGTACAACATTCGTACAGTAACGTGCAAATATGAGTATGATAACCTAATTTTTATCATATCCATCACGCGAAATTGGCGTAGTTTTAATGTCATGTGGCGGATTTCCCAATCCTGTTGCTCTGACAAACTTCAGGTTATTGTACGGTTTAAGTCGCCGTAATCTAATAAGTAGTGTGTTGACTTGTTAGATGTGAGGCAACGATTCAAACCTCAGGTGAGACATCAAAACGAAATATACAGAAATATATTTCTTCGGCGACTTCCTCTCAGTAGACTTCTGGCAAAGACTCTGAGAGTAAATAAAATAAAATTGCAATGAATAAGTTCCTCAAAAATCTGTCGTTCGGCGTCAACTATAAACTGTAGGTTCCGCCACTCATGTATAAAATTAAAACACACAACATAAGTGATGTGAGAAGCTAGGTCTTAATCCTGACTTGAGGGTTGTAATGACCAATTATGTATGTTTTAATGTATGTTAGTAAGCAGAACACCCTGACGAATACTTAATAGGTACGCAGATGTTTCCTTTTGAGATGCATTAACGACGCACAGGTTCTAAACATGAGTTCTTCTGACTCATTTTCTTTCTCACAGAATCTACATATTGGGCTTGAAATGATTTCTGTTTCCAACATGGACCAGATCAGCAGGTAGGTTACGTCTTTGTAGTCTGATGATTGCCCAAAATCTATTCTCATTGTAAATAATCAACAAAGTTTAGATTTTCTTAAATCCATCTTCCCTTCCACAGAAAATACGCTTTCAAACTTCTCCCTTCCTGTCCACCCAAGGGTTCTGGCTTTATCAGCGGTGTGGACGTTCTGTCCTTGAAAATTTCCACATTATCTAAGATCTAGCAAATGATTATCCTCTTTTGCCTGCTTGACTGATTTAGATTACCTAGATAATACCTTGTTATTGTCGACTTAACTTCATATGAGACCAGTGCTCGGCTTGCGGCCTGAATGTCCCTTCCCATTCAAATTGATGAACATCTTTCGAAGGCTTTAACTGCCGCTTATTAGCTGCAAGTTTATCCATTGCTAGAGATCGCACAATGAACACTCGTATTCCGTTATATCCATCCTTAAACTAAGTAATGGGTCCCTTTATTAACACGTTGACTGCCACGTCACCCATATTCGGGTGACAATAAAGTTTCTGATCGGGCCGCGTCATCCGTATTGGGGTGACGCTTATTTGACTACGACTGCGCGTGGCCTAAAGAAGACTTTATCGTAAATGCGCGTGGCAGTCAACGTATTAAAAGACAATGTAGACTCCAAATTGCTCCATTTTCTCTTATCCCGTAGTATCATTACTGAGCATTTCCTTAAATTATAGCGTGTATCAGTAATGTGCGGAAAACAGTTAAACAGGGAGCTGCTAGTCCCTCGATTAGTAAGCTGGCGATGCCAACAGATTAAGCACGTGCTAGACTTTTCCCCATAGTCTGCAAAGCTATTGGCCTCACTCTCTTGTTTAATGGACTTAAATCTAACAATGTCTCCAGCCCCTCTGCAGCACACCTGCTTTTTGCTTTGTTTATTGTTTTGTCCATCATGGTCGCTCTTCCGAATATGAACACACCATAACCATGTGTGTGTGTGACTTTTAACGAGAGAATAAATAATCACATGGCAAACACTTCGCTAAAAGTAAATTATATATTGGCTTAACAGGGTTTTCATAACTTAAACAAACGAATGTATATGTATCCAACAACAACAAAAACAACAGCAGCAACAAACCAAAGAATGAATGAATGAACGAACGAATGAACAGGAATAAGCTATGCAATGTAACATTTCATAGGCAGTAGGCACTCCATTCGCAAACAAAGGCACACAAACTCGAACACATTAAGCCGACAAAAGGTTGCTTAAATGCAAAGAGAGGTAATCAAGCAAATGCATTCGCTACACCACCGCCTGCCCCATTTGTGCTCCATTACATCCATTACTTTAATACAATGCGAATTTATTTATGGCTCATCCTTGTCAATTTATTGTGTGTATCATAAACCAATAACCCAAGCCAATGCCCCCCTGCCCTTTGTCATGTTTTCGAAACAAAGATTCTTATAAAAGACGTTGAAAGAAAGGCAAACGTAGAACAAAAATTGTCTGCTGAGTTTAAGAAATTATTTTGTTACCAGTTTTTGGTAGCAGAAAATGGTTGCACGTGCTTAAAAATCGATTTATTATACCTGAACGGATCATGTTAAAGGATTTGCTGAAGTTTTCTTCTGGTCTTATGCTTGTTCATAAAAAAAAGAAAAGAAAAACAAATCTTATCGCAGACTGCCTTAACAAAGGTTGAAAATAAATAAAACATTTTGCAGCATGAGTAAAAGAAAAACAAAAAATGGAAGACTTTGGGGCATCATCAAATACAAGAAAATCAAACTCCTTGGTAGCCATAAAATTGAACACACAGACAGTTAAAATCCCATCTTCTGTTTGCTTCCGAACTCAGCCAATACGTAAACACAAATATAAACACAAATATAAACATATAAACACTCAACATATTTTCTTCTATCAAATAAAATTTATACGTTTAATATGGCCATAGGCCAAGACCTTGCCCCCTGAGCATACATACATACGTTTTTCTTTTTTACGTTTGATTACTGCGAGTATGATATTACTTTCACTGGTAGTATGTGAAGTAAGCGAATGAAAATATTGTGTTAGAGACTTTAAACTTTGTTTCTCTCGTCCTATGTCCATACTGCTTAGTTAGCGTAGAACCACACAATTCCTCTGAGATAACTGATAAGACTACTAAAGCTCACATGTGCAGTATATTCGATATCCGATAAAAATAACAATCGCCGATACTGCTTTTATCAGCTGTTGCAGTTTTAATTTGTCACGTATTCTTTTGCTCTTATGTGGCAAAAAAAAACGGACGGCTATGGCCAACATTGTCTACCATATCCCACCCTATGCTAGCCTTAGAATCCACTGACCCATCGACATTTATGATGAAAGAGGAGTTAAAACATTAGACAGATATGAAGGTTTATAGACCAACATCCGTACATTTTTAAGCCATCAGTGTTAGCAATATTATCTCAGCAGCACAGCTGACAGATTGTATCACACAGTCAAACCAGACTGACGTATATAGTTCTTATAACGACCATGATCATCCTTGATATAAGCCTTGAGTAGCTTGAGATACCATCTACTCAGTGGTGTACTGCAACCGATTCCTTAACAACTACCCCTCCTAACTCTCAGAGTCTAAAGATCAACTTAGTTGAAACGTTCCCACTGTAAGATGGCAAAAGAAGCTTTGTTTCGCGGGAAACTTCAAAGCTATAGTCAACCACATCGAAGGATGTGGTCAAATTAATATGACTTTAAAGGACGAGATGCGCCAAGCCATCCAGCAATTAGGCTGCCATCGGATTATTCAGCTTGTATACGCTTGTTCAAGAATTGTATGGAACAATCTTGTAAAACTAAATCAGCTAGGGAAGAATAATAGGGTCACACTCTGCTGGACACCAGATTTTGTCAGAATTTACGGTTCTGGAGGAAAAGCCCATGTGTAGGGGAACTTTAACGTCTATGTCGGAGACAAAAACTTTTTGTGTAGGAACAGATGTTGGAAAGTATAAACTCTTCGTCAAGGAAAATGGAAAGTGTCAGGTAGTTCTCCGAGGCCAAATGGGTTTGAGACAGTAGAAGTTTTTGTTGGGTAGAAGCAGATTTGAGGTATGCATCAGACTATCCAAAAGCAGCCTGAGATTAGTAACCTTTTTTTGCTTTTGATTGGTTGGCTTTAGACCCAAACCACAATTGAAAATTAAATTATTAAAACACACATTTGATACCAGTGCGGCATTAATGCATCTAAGAAGGAAACACTTGGGTAGTTATATTTATGAATGGCAGCTTACCATATAGGGATTAAGAGCGATATAATAGATCTTATGGTCACAATATTGTAGTAGCTCTATATGACAATGATAATTATGAAATCTGCGCCCAGATGAAAGAAAGTAGAGTTCTTAAAAAAGTTGTGTAGAAGATTATAGAGAATTAAACCGAAGGCTTAGTGGAAATAACAATAGCCTAACTTAATCACTAACACAGCAAAATAGTTATGAGTCTTATTGAGATTCTAAGCATAAAATATTACAACTTCCGGAAACACAAAGATTATTTTTGAAAAATTCTGGAAATTCTGATAGGCAGGGTAGGAAGTGAGGAACGATTATATCTTAATGGTCGTAAATGCTATGAAACTAATTCTGTGGTTGAAGTGGAATTGGAATTCAATCGACAACTCCATTATAGGGGGAATGAAGTAGTGAGTACTTTTGATAGGATTCCAAAAACGTTAGGAGTTTGGTTCTCTGCAGTTAGCAGTTTGAAAATCAGTCGCTATAGAGGTAAGACGGTAAAAAATTAAATTCAAATGAAGCACTTGCGTACCCATTGAATGACATACATAATTGGTCACTAGAACTCTTCAGTCAGGATTACGACCTTCTCACACCACTTATGTTGTACGTGTTAATTTTTTACATGAGTGGCGGGAGCTACAGTTTAATGTCTACTCCGAACGACAGATTTTGATGAAACTTCTTCATGGCAATATTAATTACTCTCAGAGTTTTTGCCGATCGGAAGTCGCTGAAGAAATATTTTTTCATATTTTCGTTTTGATGTCTGACCTGGGGTTTGAACCGTGGCCTCACGTATGATAAGCCAACATACTACCTACTAGACTACGGCGACTACAACAGCAGTTAGGAGTTTGAAAATCAGCCACTATAGAAGTAAGACAGGGTGGAACATTAAGATATTAAATTCTAATGAAACACTCGCATACCCATTGAATGACCAATGCAATGAATATTGCTTTAGAATCTATCCTCCTAAGTATCCATCAAAATTTTTCCAATCCAAAAATAATGCCTCATCTAATTTATGACCTAAAAACAGTGTTTAAATTATATTTCCGATAAAGAAAATATCATAAATAGAATGCTGATAGACAAATGTGTCAGCATTTGACTTGTCATTCACTGCGTTACTGTAGTCGTTTGCTTTCCGGCGGCAGCTTTTTTGTTGTTCATAAAAAATAATCTTTAATATCCGCAAACACTTTTTTTGTTAATTCCAGTAAACATATTGAATATAAATAAATATGAAATTACCAGCACACACACCATATATGTATGTATGCCCGCATATATATATTTTTATAGCAAATCAAGTATTATTTTCTATGATTCTCTAGAGTTTAATGTTCATGGTGGTGACCTTTTATTTTTATTTTTATTTTTCTTTTATTTTTTTTTGTATTCTCTTCTTATATTTGTTGTTTCTGTTTTCTTGTTTATTTTATTTTTCATTTTTTTTTGCTTGGTTTTATTTTGTTTTGTAATCCTTTTTATTTAGTTTGCAAAATCCTTAAATCATTTTGTGGTTTTGCTTCGTAAAAAAAGCAGAATTAAAACAACAACAACAGCAATAGCATAAGCAAACCAAAACCAACGAATGAATAGAAGAACACTGGAATACTGCAGAGAATATTAAACGAATCTACAGTTTTTCTATAAAAAAAAATTAAATTTTACTAAAACGAATGGATACAGAGAGAGAGAGAGAGAGAGAGAGAGATAGAGAGAGAGAGGGAGAGAAAGATTAAATGATAATAAAATATTCAATTTCGTTTTCAATTCCAATTCAAAGTTTAAACTGTGTGGCAAATTGAATAACCGACAAACATGTTGTCTTTAAAGTTAAAGTACTAGATGAGGAGGAGTTTTATATGGAAACACTAGTACGTTGTGATACCCAAAGGAATACTTAGAATAGAAAACCAATGTTAATTAGTAAATTAAAGAAGTTTCTTTAATTGACAGTAGAGATGCATTTCTTTGTAAGAACTATTGCCTTTTACTCACACCATTATGTTCCCATGATAACCAACTGTTTTAGTCTGTAATTAAAGCTTATAAACTGCATGTTATGTGGCTTAATCACATTCGATTGTGGCTTTATTGTATGAGAAACATATCTTGGCGACCTTAGCAGAACACATATTCTCCTAAGGTGGTAGCATTTCGAAACCTACTTTCATCAACTTATCGTCGTTATAACGCCGGAAATGTGCGAAAAAGTTATCAAAATGTGCTTAACCGTAGATCGAGCATTAAAAAACTTCATAATTCTAGCTTATGTATCACTTTTGATACCTACTTGTAGTACATGGAATTGCCACGATTATTGATAGATTTTGTTAAAAAAATTTTATATTTTTTTCATTTTAATAAAACTTTTTATTTACTTAATATTATATTATTATTATCACTTTTATGAAATTAGCGCCAAAATTTTTGACATGATGTACATTGGCATGGTTTTTTATATAAAAATCAAGCCCTTCATGTCAGTTTGGTTTTATTTCTTTCTAAATGATAATAATTTGACGTCCAGCACCCTGCTTTGTGGCGATTTATAAGTTTCCAATTGCTTAGATAGGTCAGCTTATTGTCACTCGCATCAGTAACACTCTCAGTTGAGGGCTGGTTGAAACTTGTACCATCAAGTTATATTGTTATATTTGGTTAGAAATATTTGTCAACGCCATGTGAGGTAAAAAGTTTCCCGATGCAATAGGACATCGTTTATGTCAATAACAATGCTCTCTCCTTCCTATCTGGTTCCCCGGATACGGGTTTCCCCAAATACTGCTGTAAGTAGTTGCTCGCACGTAGCACGTACTTGAATCTAAAACTGCCAATTCGACTTCGGTGGATCACGAAATTTATAAGGACCACCAAATTCAATTAGTTAGTAATCTACAGCGACAAAATTATATATGAGTAGAAAAGGTGATAAAACAAAACAAAAGGAAAGAAAACATCTTCTCTTTATGAAGGTCGATATATATAAATATCCTTAAATTAATTTCCCTAACAATCACTATAAGTATTCCATCATTAGGTATCAAATTTCTATTAAAATCGCTGGAGGTAATTTTCATTTTCCACAATTTACTTAAAATGTTTTTGAATTCTGTTGCTAAAAACTTTAATTTGAGATTAAAATATACCAAAAACAAACATAAAAACATAAGCATTATTATTTAAATATATTTTCTTTAATTTTCTTACCTTTTAGGCGAACAAAAAACTAAATTTTTTAAAATCTTAAAAAAAGGATATATGGGCTGCTCTGAAAGTATGATAGCTAATCCCAAACTATTTATACAGTATTATTTCTTATATAAAACTACAATTTGTGTGATAAAAGTTTTATGAAAATGTTTAAAATTTTCTAACAAAAAATTAAGATAAATATGTATATTTTTTTTAGAAAAAAAAAAATGCTTTTCATACGAATTTCAAAAAAAGGCTTTAAGTATGATTATTAAAGGCTGCAAGACTTTCAGCTCATTTTTTGAAAAGGCGCAATAGGTGTAAATATATCATTGTCAAAGCGAATGATTCTGTTATCTCATACGTACATAATTGACCGAAATATTATCATCTGTAATAAAACATGGGGCAAAACACATTTTTGTAATGTTTGTCTGTCACGTGAGATAAATATGAGAAGAGCAGGAAGAAAGACTCTGCAACATTTCAGGAAACAGCTGCTAGCAATCTGCGTGAAAATTGGTAATATTTTTTCATCCCAAACTACTAAAGGCAGTTTGTTCTGATCCAAGTAGTATCATCTTTGGCGATAAGCATCTTGTTGTCGTGTTTGTTGCTGCCAATACTTTTTTCGGTTCATAATACGAGCTTCTATTTTCTTCTTCTTCAAAGTCTTTAGCAGCTGGAATATTACATATATAATTAATATATAATCGTTCATTACAACCTTTCGTTATAAATTGGAAATGTCTGGCTTGAGGTTTGAACTTTGGTCTGACGTCTAATAATGTAACACGCTACCTACTAGACTACGACTACTTCAATCAATATCAAGAACATATCACGAATAGAAAATTCAATCTTTTGACTTTCGTTCCACACTTAACTTTCAATTCTTTCTCAGAAACCATAAACATTGTATTATTTACGATAAAACTTCACAAAATCTTTGAAATCTTAAAAAAAAAGAACATACAAGGCACCCAAAAATCTCTACTAAAGTCGTATGTATCAAAAATGACACATAAGCCAGAATTATGAAGTTTTTGAATTTTGTAACCCCTGTTTGAAATTTCCTTTTTTTATTTGGTTTAAAATAATGCCGAAAACAATACTAACGAATTATAAAAATATCAGGCATCTAAGTTAATTAAAGTTATATCGTCTAAAAAATTGCAATTTTTGATACAAAGCTCGATATACGGTTAAAAATGATCAACTCTTGTAGCTATAATCCAGGGCTGACACATTATTCCAAGGTCCAATCATTGAGAAGAAAGCACCAGCATCAGTATTAAGTTGGGTTGCATTATCTGGGAATGAAGCTCAACAAAAACGCTTTGCAATAAAAGAGATGAACGTAAGGCATTTACAAAAACTGTCGATTAAAAACACGTGGAAACTGCAGCCTAACCATTAAGATACTAAAGACGATAAGTCGCACAGTGGGCAGAAAATAAAGCAGCAATCAAGTTACACATCGTGGCTCAAGCCTGAAAATGAAAAGACTTACAATCAATTAAATCTAAATAGAACACACTTCTCCACGAGTCAGTATTAAAACACCTTAATGTGAAAAGATATTAAACAATGCCTAGGTAGCTAGGCAAGTAAACAGTGCCAGACAATAATTGAAATTTTTCAACGGCTTTATTCCATAAAGCTTACGATATTCATGGATTTTTAACAAAACGAACAAAAATCTTCTGCTGGAAGTTGGAGAATGAAATATTTTTTCTCACTTCGTTTTATTGGATATGTCTGACCAGGAGTTTGAACCATGGCCTTATGTCTACCTACTACTTCGACTTCAATCTTAGTTTTTCTAAATATCTTGTGTTGCATAGCTGCAATAAATATTGAAATTTATTTTCATCTTAAAACACAAGGACATTATCATCATCGTATGTCAGTTTAAAATTTCAATTTGTCCACATAAGAGAACAATTGAGCGTTTTTTATACCTTTTCAAATGGCTTTTCTAAATCATAATATCAAATGTCATGAATTTTATTCGGATTTTTCTGCATTATTTTTATGGAATAAAAAACGAAATATTATACGAATATCGGAATCATAACTCTTATAATACACAGCAATTGTAAGGTTGTATAAAAGTTTTTAACACTTATGTATGTATTGCATCCTTAAGCATTTATGCATAAAATATCATGTGTGAGTTATTTTTCATTTAAAATTCTTACTGTCCGTTGATGTAATATATTCCAATGAAAATTTATAGATTTCTTCTGTATGACATTTATGACTCATAAAGTATTTTATATGCATACATACATATGTATCAACATAGATATGTATGTGTGTATGTATGTTTTTTATGTTAAAGGAATATCACTTGGAAAATTAGTGCCTTCACATATGATATGTATGTTGAAAGGAAAGCAAAAGAAAAACAAGGAAGAACCCTTTTTAATGGTTTTTGTGGTAACGAAAAAATCCCCGTACATATGTATGTATGTGCAGGAAAGAATGAAAGGAAATTGAAAAAAGAAAATGTGTTTCCTTTGCTTGTTTGTTTTGATTGAGTGCAAGCATGAAAAAAATAAAACGATAAAATCTTATCGCAAAAGAAACCATATGGCATGCGATTGTAAAAAATTAAAGGATTTTCTTCTGTATGGGTTATCTTAAGAGAATTGCTTTCTTTCGTTTTTTTTTTGTTTTGTTTCCTTTCAAGCAAATAAATATTTCAGCCTGTACATGTTCTATAAATATTGACAAATTTTTTACAAATTACTCTTGCTCGTATTATAGCATAGGCTCGTGCTTGATTTTAAACAAATTGAATGGAGAGCAGAAAGGCAATGTTGTAAATAATAAACGTTTGAGATATTGATTAATGGAAGAAGTCATAATCATGGTATAGTGGAACTTCCAAATAGGATAATTAGAAATCTTGTAGGTTTTGAATCTTTGAGGTTAAGGACTTTAGGATAAAACCTACATACGTTATTAGGCTTTGTTACACTTTCATTAGGACTATGGCCTAGCTTCCCACACAAGCCATCAAGATTATGTTCGTTAATTTTATCCATGAGTGGTGACATATGTAGCTTAATATGCACTCCGTTGGATTTCCTTGGCAATTAGTTACTCTCAGTGCTTTTATCAAAAGAGAAAGTCATCGTCCGATATATTTTTTTTTTCATTTTCCGGCTTCTAAAGTTATTAGAGCTGACGGTCAAACTCTCAATCGTGTAATGTTGTTAAGAGTAATAACTGATTGAAGTTTTCCTCACATCTTTTGAACGCGTTTAACCATATGAAGTCGCCATAGCCTAGTGGGTTGTGTGTTAGCTTATTAGACATAAGGCCATGGTTAACACCGCAGGTCAGAGTTCTCTATCAAAACGAAATAGAAAAATAATATATTTCTTAGGTGACTTCCTCTCAGTAGATTTCTGGCAAAAATTTTGAGAGGAAAATAAAATTGTCATGAAAAGTTTTTCTCGTCTTTAATGTGCAGGTTCCTCTACTCATGTATAAAATTAACTCACACTACATAAGTGGTGTGTGAAGCTAGGTTGTAATCCTGATTGAAGTGTTGTAATGAATAATTATGTATTCATGAATGTATTTTACGTTTTTACCTCCCGAGAACGTTTAAAATCTGAACTCGTTGATTGCAAATAAAATAAAAATAAATTTGTGATTCGTTTTAATTAAAACTCTTTATTAATCGCAGAATTCTGCTTGCCTCTCTTATGTAAAGGACAACAATTGCTTTCTTTGTTATTCCTCTATTTATACCCTTTACATAAACAATAACAATTACTAGCCAATAATTCGTTATTTGTAACGGAGATCTTCAAGCCACGATTACTCTCTTCAAATACACCGCGTCTTCACACATGACTGACTGTACTAACTCAGTCGCCTGCTTTCCCTTGCCTTTTATATGGCAAAGTAAACAGTCTGATGAATATTCTTCTTGAAATCTTTTTAAATGTAAACTTTGTTGTTTACGTTTATTATTGTAGTATTGTAGGCATACTTTTGTTTACTTGTTTACCATTTTTATGCTGTTATTTGTTGTTGTATTAAGCAGTACGATAATTTGTAAATAGATTTGTTTACTGAATTGTTTTATTTTTGTAGCTTTTGTTTATAATTTTAATGTTAAACGATGTAAAAGCAAATTCATTTTCGTGACAGTATGTATAATACTACCGTAGTCTAGTAGGTAGTGCGTTGGCTTATTAGACGTAAGGCCACGGTTCAATCTCCAGGGCAGACATCTAACGAAATTATGAAATAATATTTCTTCGGCGACTTCTTCTCAGCAAATTACATACATAACATACATAATTGGCCATTACAAGCCTTCAGTGAGGATTACGGCCTAGCTTGTCATACCACGCATTCTGTGTGTTTATTTTATACATGAGTGGCGGGACCTACAGTTTAAAGTCGAATCCGAACGACCGATTTTTCAGAAACTTTTCATTGCAATTTTATTTACTCTCAGAGTTTTTGCCAGAAATCTGCTGAGACAAAGTCGCCGCAGAAATATTTTTTCATATTTCGTTTTGATGTCTGACCTGCGGTTTGAACCTAGTCCTTACGTCTAATAAGCCAACACACTACTTACTAGACTACGGCGAATTCAAATGCACACATTAAGCACAAGCATAGAGTGCTTACTAATCGGTGTCTACCTAACATTTTGAAAACATGTTAGGCAAGGAGAATAATTAACGAATAATTTTCAAGAGCACCACAATAGGAGCTTATCAATACACTAATAAAAAAAATTTAACTAAATCAGTCCCACACTTAGTATGGCTTTTAAGGAAATCTGGTAGGATCTAAAGTATAACGATGGTAAACATAAGTGGCAAGAAGCAGAAGAACACTAAAAATAAGAAGAATGAAGAAAAACCATTATAATACTTAAACATTCTATGTAAATAACTTATGTTTTTTGCCAGAATGCTTAAAAAAAATATTTTTCAAAAGATTAAACAAATTACGTTTGAAAGCACACCGCAGCGTATGACTGTTATAGTGTTTTATGAAAACATTTTTTATATTAAGTATACGTCAGGGTGGCCAATAATCGTACACATACTACAGCTGGAATAAATCAATTTAAGCAGATTACTGGTAAAAACTCTGAGAGTAAAAAAAATTGCCATGGAAAGTTTCTCAAAAAATCTGTCGTTTAGAGTCGACTTTAAACTGTAGGTCCCGCCTCTCATGTATAACATTAACACACAAAACATAAGTGGTGTGAGAAACTAGATCTATAATCCTGACTGAAGAGTTGTAATGACAAATTATGTATGTATGTATGCAAATACTGTTCCCATGTTACTTGAAAAAGAGTTCAACTTGAAATATAAATGTTCTTCTTCTGCCTATGCTTGAAGTTTAAGTTCAAATGAAAACAAAAAAATATTCTACAGCTTCAAATGCTTAATCCTTTCTTAGACTCAACTTTCTTGCACTGTATTTAAATGAGTAACACAGTTTTACTTTCAAATAAAGTTTTTCCATTTTATTTTATATGTTTTGTATCAACTTTTTGATTTAAAAATTGTGTGTTTATTTCCTTTAACTACAAAATTTATTACAGATACACAATTTTCCAATACAACAGCGTCATATAATCGTATGCAAATGTGTGCTTTTCCTTTAACAAAAGTTATTTGTATGTACATTAGGGTAACACTTATTTTTGGAAAATGTTGAATTTGAAAAACTCCGTCCCCGTAAATTTCATTTATTAGGGATATACAGGGGCTTTGTTTTCCAAACTCACTATTTTCCTAAATAAGTACCACCCTAATGTATGTACATATGCATACGAGATATTCGAGAAACTTTAAACGGAAATCAACAAGAAAAGATCTTTAGCTTGAGATTTTCTTTTTATTTCTTTGCGTTCTTTCCTTCTGTTGTTGATGAAATTTGTACATTTTCCTTTTTAAATAATTTTCTCGTTCTTGTGCAGTAACATATGCAGGATATGGTTGGAACTCATCGCATACATGTGCATAAAAGTTACTCGTTTTCCATTTAATGTTTATGGGGTATGAATCCATTTTATCCAAAGATATATCAGCTTAAACGAGTATGAAAGTTTTTATAACGATCAAGTTCGACTTGATGAAGTACTATTCAGTGAAATGTTGTGTTTTTTCAAACCCTAGACAGGAACCTAAATTGTATATATGCCTATCGAGAAATAGCACAGGAGACCTAAACAGCATACAATTTAAAGAAGCTCAGTGTTTGGAAGACCATCAGTTAATGCGACACAATGGCATTGAAAATATTTTAAAATCGTTTGTATGGATGTTGGCAACGTAGCCTTGAGCTCTTCACAAATGATATTAAAATGATAACAAACTTAAACCGTCTAAATCCGCTAGGAGTGCTAGTAAATAGTGTATTGAAAATATAACACGTAGTTCAAGCCCCAGCTCAGACATTTCGAAACATGAAAATACATTTCTTCGGCGACTACCTCTCAGCAGTCTTCTGGCAAAAATTGCCATGAAAAGTTTTTCAAAAAAAATGTCGTTCGCAGTCGATTTTAAACTGTAGGTTTACAACATACTGGGTTGTATCAGAAGCTGGGTTGTAATCCTGACTAAAGACGAGAACTGTAATCGAACAAGTGATATATGGAATCATCTCGTTTGCGTACTTATAACAATCGTCAGTTCGACTACATCATTTCCAATGAAGAGCTAACCTGTTGGTCAAATCTGTTGACAACCTACAATCGCAGGCAGACTTCTATTTCTAGAATATTGCGCCGTCCCATTTACCATTTATTGCCTGACTAAATAAGACTGCTTTAGATAAATAATTTCCAGCTATCGATAAGTTTTATTGATACTAAAACCGACAGGTTAGGTTAGGTCTGAGTTTTAGCTCTGATTTCACAAAACTCACTTGAGCACGCATAGCGGCCCATTGTGATGCCATGGGTGAACGCAGTCCCTGTACTGACCGAGTTCCACCAAAATCGGGGAAGAGGAAGAAGTTGGTAAGCGGAAGGGCTGCACATCAAAAGCACGACTACCCCATACTGGAAAACCAACCAGAAAGTTTGATGAACGAAGCTATATCCTTGATATCAATAGATGAAAGCTCCGTCAAGCTAGCAAGGAATGGCAAGCCAAATAACCTATATCTACACCGAGCAAGAGACGGGCACTGGCAAAGAAAGTGAACAACAGTCTCCTCTTCCTCAGTGGACCAGCATCCACGGCAGAAATCGTTGAAAGGGAGCCTCATTCTCTCCGCGTGTCTACCCATAAAGCAGTGACCTGTAAGCACGGCCACTGTGGTTGAGATGACGTCACGACCAAGACCAAGTAATTGGTTGGTATGCCTACTATACATCAAGGGCCATGTGAGTCTAGCTGTGGAGCAGGACTCCTCATTGACTCAGGATAGGTTGGCGTCCCGAGAGAATTTCTGCGCAATGTCCAACTTGACCGAGGCAAGTGGCATACCCAGTTCAATTGAAAAGGATTCCGGAAGGAGCGCACCAGCTCTGGCGAGCTCGGCGGCCCTACAGTTTCCCGGAATGTTACTGCGCCCGGGGACCCACACCAGTGAGACACTGGTGAAGCGCCCAGAAAGAAGGTCGAGGCAGCCGCGACATTCCTTAACGATCCTAGAGTTATTCACGAAACACGATAGAGATCTTATCGCGGCCTGACTATCAGAAAAGACCGAGACGCGAGTGAAAGGAGCACCGTAAATTAAATTGCCGTCACCTCCGCCTGAAACACGCTGCAGTAGTCCGGCAGACGGAGAGAAATGTTCAGGTTCAGTTTCCCAGAGTAGACACCGCTTCCAACCCCATTATCGAGTTTAGAGCCGTCGGTATATATATCCAGGACTTCCGGGGGGACAACCGTATTATGATTCCAGTCATCCCTACTCGAAATCAGAGAGTGGAAACCCCTATCGAGACAATATTCAGCAGGGATATAGTCGATGTTCACGGGGGCCACTGGATCAACCTCCAGAATAGTGGAGTGACAAGAAGGTACAATGTACCAACGAGACAGGGCATTAAGTCTAGTCGCAGCAAATTAAAACCGACAACTAGCTAATTAACCCTCTGGCATGTTATTTAAGCCAATTCATCCCTTTGAATATGGAAGGCGGATAGAATTCTTCTGAGTCAAGTTAATTTACGTCATGAGGAGTTCAAATTTCCCATCACCACCTTCAGCACTGTAGGGTACAAAATCACAAGATAAATACGAATATGAATACTAAGATATCTTATAACCTACAGTGTTCGATATACCGTTATGGGTACACAATCATTTTCCAGTGATGTTCAATAGAACTTAATTTCGATATTTTACCCGTTTTTTAATTTCCCATAGTGTCTACCATATATTTACTGGTATTTATGGGATTACTACTGGAAATTGGTATTTGTTAGTTGCACAGAACATTAACGAATATAAAAAAGAAAAAAAAAAAACACAAAAAATACGAAATCAAGTCAAATCGTCTTTGCTTGCTTTTGTTGTCAAGGAAATTGCGAGTGTAAGTTGAGTAGTAAAACGTATTTCGATTTATTTTCGAACAAAATGGAGGTTAATAAACTGATAAAAATGGGGTTAAAGTAAATCGTTGCTAATGTCTTCGTGAATATTATTCATTTTTTTATATGATTTTGTGTTCATGAATGTTTATGAATTATTTATTATTATTTTGTTAAGAGATTACGAAATGTATGGAAAGCTATTGGCTTTGATGCATTAGTCGTGGTTTAGTATTTACACTTTTTGATAATTCGTGTGTGATTTGTAGCGTTATGAATAATTTAAAATATGAACGAATTGGTAAGCAAAAGAGGTTTCTGGAAAACATTGTAAAGTAAAGAAAACGCAAAAAAATACCAAAGCCGCATATGCGTAACATCACATATACTGTGTTGAACATACATAGAAGAAAAAACCCTCTAGACTGGGGACCATTAGCTTCCACTAACACAGCATTCGCTCTCAAACTTCTGAGATAAGTAAAGAAATATTTTTAATATAGTCGTTGCAGAGTTCTTCCCTAGACATTGAATCGCCCAAAGGTTAGCTATTCTAACTATCAGTTGTCTCTTTCAAATCGGTATCAGGAATTGACGTAAAAAGTTGGAAGATTCTGCCTGCCAGGATAAAGAATGAGAAACTTGAGAAGAATCTTAGTCCTCGAGACATCGACCAAAATTCGGATTATATGGAGCAATATTGGGGCCTAAAATCAAGGTGTCTAGTGGACAGCTTGCCGACTTATTAGGCGTGAGGCCACCATTCGAACCTAAGGCCAGAAATCTCCAACAAAACGGCATATGGAAAAATAATGCTTCGGCGACTTTCTCTCAGCAGATTTCTGGCAAAAACTCTGAAGGTACATAAAATTGCCATGAAAAGTTTCTCAAAAATCTGTCGTTCGAAGTCGGCTTGAAATTTAAGGGTTCGCCACTCTCATATACTAGGTCCTAATCCTGGCTGAAAGGTTGTACCAAATAATTATGTACATATGTATGAATCGAGGTGGCTTTTACATCATGGACACGAAGACCGAATTCCAGGTTGAGGGTGATATTTATAAGACTGTAAATGCGGCAGGTATGTGCGGCAGGTATACTTTTCAGTGCCAAACTGCCAGGCAGCTTTTAAGGTGTCGAATAGACTCTGCATGGTGTCCCCTTAGATCGATAAATTATAAGCACCTCTCTTTGAAACATTCTGTGATAAAATGTGCCCCGTAGCGTAAAAAAGGTTAATGAATTCCTTTCCTTTATTTGAACTAAATACGAAGAGTTTGGAAATGAGACTTTATAGCTCTGTGAATGAATATTCGTTAGATTGGAAGATGGATAGTCATCGGCAGCATGTTCACCTCTGACATGAGAGCATTAGAACCGCTGGTCCATTTAAAAGTTTTTATTTAAAAATGCAATAAAACAAAAACGGTTTCATATTTTTTCAAATTAATTTTTTTGTTGTGAAGATGTTCAAGATACAGACTATGAAGATACAGGTTACTATGTATTACCTACTAGAATATAGCCTAGAATTGCATAGAATCGAAAGATCATGTAGCTTAATTCCACATTTATTGGGAATACTTTCTTTTTAATTATATTTGAACTATATTACTCATACGCATCATATTACATTTACTGGAATAGTTACCCGGAATAGTATGCAATACAAAACTTCGATTTTGTCATGTATGAAACTAATGCAATTAAATATAACTCATACGTCAGATATGTTGACGTTTTTTTTACGATTTTAATAAATGTCTTTGACGATTTTGACGATTTGGTGTCTCATTCATCTGGCAGCTATGGTTACAACCCTTTAATCATTATTACAATCTAGCTTCTCACACCCCGTATGCTGTTTTTTTCAATTTTATACGTAAAGGACGGGACCCAGAATTTAAAGTCAACTCCAAACGAAAGATTTTTGAGAAACTTTTCATGGCAATTTTATTTTACTCTCAGATTCTTTGATAGAAATCTGCTGAAAGGTTGTCGTCAAAGAAATATTTTCTCATACATACTTCGTTTTTAAGAAATGCCTGATCTGAAATTTAAATCGTGGCATCTAATAAGCCAACACACTACCTACTAGACTAGGGTTATTACAAAGCAGGAACCATAGTCCAAGCAGTTAATTGAGAACCGTCTTGTGTTATGGCACAGTAAATGTTACTAAGGATGGTTTTACGGATTTAGTCTACTTCATGATTAAGTTTCTTAACTTAATGGCATTAATTTATTCATAGTCTTACGCCCTTCTCTTTCCCCAAGCTTTTTTCTTTTCACAAATAAACATAAGACCTCAAAAATATTGAAATTTTTAAAAGAATTTTTTTGGCCAAAAAAAAGTTTGTCTTTCTAAAAACTAAGTAATAAATTTGTTTAAAGTTTATACAACATTAAATACTTTCTGAAAAAGGAATACAATCACAATAAAATTTTAGAAAACCAAACTTGTCTTCACAAATATATTTTCTATGGAAGAAATCTGTCATTGGAATTTTCGACAGAGACAAGATTTATTAACCCAACAGAAGCAATAATTTATTTCGAATTTCGTATTTCAGTTCAGAATGAAACACAATATTAAGGGAGCCAGACAGACAGAAATAAATATTTAAAAAGCAAAAAAAATAAAACTATTTTGTTGACCAAAAAGTTTCTGCAAAAGTTTTCAAATAAAAAGGGAAACCGTAAATAATTGTGGACATGCTTAAATAATCAATTTAGATGACCTTTAACTTCATGGCAGATAAAATTATTGAAAAGTTTTTTTTTACAGACGAATACCAAATACATGAGTTACAATATGCGTGGGTGGTTCAAGACTTCTATGATGAATTGTAAATAAAACAAAACAAAAAAATTGGAGAATTTATGGGTTTTGCTTACATACTTTACTTATCGTTTTGCAAGGTATCAGAACCGTGTTGCCTAACACATCGTTTTCATACAGCATATTTAAGCATGCATTTATGGAAGAAAGTCTACAGAACTAATGAAAATCACTGTTCAACATAGAGAAGATACGTTATAAGGCCTTCTTTAACTCTCATAAGAGTAACGGCTCAACCAATGAACTATTCAAAAAGAAATATCGGATGATACCAGCAGACTAGGATTGCGTCATCAGATTTTGTATGTTTTTACACGTAGATTTCAAATTTATTTATTTATTAATTACAATACAATTACAAATTATATTCTAATTATATACGAGCTGACTTTGACCATATGCTCGTTGTAGTGTCACAGGCCAGAGTATCTGGTGGGAATCAAACGCACGGCCCACACGCTAATAGTCTAGCACACTACCCACTAAACTATCAGAGCACCCAGATTTCAAATTACTTACTTAACACTCAGATTTTAAATTACTTACTAATCCTTAAGACAGGACTACAACCAAGGTTAGGTTAGACTTGTCATTGGGACAAGTACAACACCTAGAAGTCAAAATGAACCATTGTAAATACGCCCTAAATGAAGGAGAGTGGATAGTGAAGGAGATAGGGTATTTGGAAAAGAAGAAGAGGTAGGAAGGGAGGCTATAAGAAATGGAGGAGAAAAGATGAACCATATACAGACAAGCCTGCGCGGCTACAACCTTGCTGTCCTAGCACTTCTTAATCAGCTCAACTTATTTACGAATCTATGGAGAGCACTTATGTCGGCTTTCGACAGAGAAGCAAACCTTCGAAAAAGCCCCTCAACCTACTAATGGCTGGACAGTTGCAGATGAGGTGTTCATATGTTCCAACTCGTCCTCATCACAGCACACCCAGCAATAGACCGGTTGGGATCTGTTCGAAATTCTTGTAAGCGATCTAATCTCGTAGTGCCCTGCAATGAAATTCAATAACTAACCTCAGGCCGGCATAATCTAAGACCAGCAGTAAACCTGTTCTAACACTGTCTATAGCAGGACACAGACTTAATATTTCGATCTATCCCCCCAATCATTTACAATCTAGCTTCTCATAAAATTTCTGTGGGAGCATGTGTGTTAAATCCATAAGTGGTGTGACACGACTCGACTCCGTAAGACAGATTTTTGAGAAACTTTTCATGACAATTTTTTTTAATTTTTTGCCAGAAGACTACTGAGAGGAAATCGTCGTAGGAATATTTGTTCTTATTTCGTTTTGTTCAAGACAAACAAGTCAGTAGTTGAACCATTGCATATATACATACATAATTGGCCAGTCAGTCAGGTTTACAGCCTAGCTTCTCACATCACTCATCTTGTGTGTGTTAATTTTATACATGATTAGCGGGATCTACAGTATAAAGTCGATTCCGAACGACAGATTTTTGAGAAATTTTTCATGGCAATTTTTTATTTACTCTCAGAGTTTTTGCCAGAAATCTGCTGAGAGGAAGTCGCCGAAGAAATATTTTCTCATATTTTGTTGTGATGTCTGGCCTGGGGCTCGAACCCTGGCTTTATGTCTAATAAGCCAGCACACTACCTACTAGACTACGGCGTCTTCAACACATTGTGTTTTGAGTTAAAAGGTTGGAAATTTTAAAAGTCATGTACATTTTGTAAAAATGTTTCTAAACTTACCTTTTAAACTGAATTCATAAATTAAAGGGCCCGTTTGATTTTAGTTTTGTTTAACATTTCATATGTGTTTTCTTCTTTTTATTATTTTTTTTTTAATATTTTCTTGCTTTTATTATTTCATTCACGTAGGCTTGTTTTAATTTTGTTTTGTTTATTTTTTTTCTTCTTCATCATGTAAAGGACATACTAGGACATCATTTTTTTGTTTTTATTATTATAATAATTGTTTTTGTTTTTACACTTACATGACTAATAATTTGTTTTATTTTTATTTCATTATTTACGTTTAATTTTTAAATAAAACATACAAATACTGCTTTTTTTCGTCAATTATAATTAAGAATTTTATTTTACTTCTTAAATTTTATTGTGTGGTTTGTTGTGTGTCTTAGTTTTATAATTTTACTGAATAAATGTGTCTTAAAAAAAATCGTTTAAATGTAATGGTTTTTGTTTTTTTGTTTATGATTTCTATAATTTATTTTAATTTTTAATTTAAAGTTTTTTTTTTGTTGTTTATAAACTATATATAAATTAGTTTAAAGTTTTGCAAATTATGCAATTTTCTTTTTTTGTTTTTTTCATTTTATAATTAATGACTTAATGACACTTTTTTTGTAATACTTTTTAATTTAATTTTTTTTACTACTTTTACGTGCTAAAATTTATTTACACTTGTTGGTTGTTTGTTTGTTTTTTTTAATACATAATTTTTTCTTTGTTTGTTTTTTCTTTATTGTATAATTAATTATTTTTATTTTTTGTTTGTTTTTTTATTCATTAATAATAATAATATTTATATTTTATTTATAATATTTCAATGAATTGCACTAATTTCTTTCTGAAAAGGTTTCCTTTTTCTCTTTCTTCCTTTCTTTATTAATTAATTAGAAATCCTTTTCCCTATCTTTATGGTTTTTTATTCGTAGTTTTTTTTATAATTTTTTTCATGTCTTTA
This sequence comes from Sarcophaga carnaria, assembly GCA_958299815.1. Lineage (NCBI taxonomy): Eukaryota > Metazoa > Arthropoda > Insecta > Diptera > Sarcophagidae > Sarcophaga > Sarcophaga carnaria. The sequence continues at coordinate 22,992,850 of OY283152.1, forward strand.
TTGCTAGTTTTCGGTTTATTTCTCATCATCATTATCTGCTTTAATTATGCTCTAATTTAATAAGATTTGATTTTAAATTGAGTTTGAAATTAATTGTGAATTTTAATGTTTTTTTCTTTTAATTAAATTTTGAATTTTTTTTCAGTTTTATTTCTAACAGTGTATGGTTTTTTGTATGGTTTTCTAGTTATTTTTTCGTTTTTTTATTTGTAATAATTATTTAAAATATTTGCATTTAAAAATCAATGTTTTTTAATGAATTGTTTGTTTTATAAATTTAATTTTATTTTAAATATGTTTTAAGTCTAATAGTTTTTCTTTCTATTTTCTTTAATTTTAATAACAAAATTGTTATTTTTTATAAAAGGATTCATGTTTTCTTTTTGCATGTATTAATCGTTAAAAAAATATGAAATTTTTAATAAAAAAAGACTTTAAGGTTATAAAAAGAAGTGTCTTTACAGCTCACCTTAATATCTTAAAGAAATTTATGATATCATCAAACTAACAGCATTTGAAGAGTGTGTTTGGTATTGAGTCAATCAATGCAGACACCGCAAAAAGAATGTCTGTTTCAAATGAGCGTTGAAAAGATATAAAACGATCATGAAGTTCTGCATTAATGCATTTTGGTTTTTGGTTTCGATTATTGCAGACAACGCAAAAAGAATGTCTGTTTCAATCGCGTGTTGAACAAATTTCAATCGAACAGAATACTCGAAATTATCGGTTTGAATGCGGTGTATGATTGGATCAACAAAGTTTTCATACTACTATTGTTTCGATTGATTTGAAAATGAACAATCACAACGAATATTAATGCATATTTGCTTCGTTGAGTGAATGTATCATGTTTTTCGAGTACTCGTTAAATCATGATTGTTTTTCAATCACCGGTTGCAGTTCTCTGGTACATAAACAAACAACATAAAAATAATCGCCCCATTCATCACTACTCGTGGCAAACTAGTGATGCCATTTCGGTAATTATTATTCCAAATAGTTTTATTATTTCAAATAGTTTTTGTTTTAAAATTTTACAAAAATTAGATGGTTACTCCATGACGAATTCGTTTAATTACAGGGTCATCACAATATAAATACATTGCTTGCACAGCTCAATTCTTGCAGGACATGCAAAACTTTTCCCATTACGTACCTGAAACATTTTTTTAAATTCTGGCCACACTACGTATTACCAGTAGAAGCAGAATGCGAGATTTCGAATACACCGGGTCCTCGATGTAATTCACATGCAGTCGACTTTCGACGAAATAGTTCATGCATTAATTGTGAAAAAATCCTTTGTATTTAAGACCCCCTAAATCCAGTATTTATTGATTTGGAGAATACCGTAGCCTCTCGTAGCACTAAAATGGCTAGTCAGAAGTCTTTAAAAGGAGTCAAGAGTTATGTTCGTTATTTTACATGATGGTTTTTTATGATGATTTTTTTTTAAAGGATTAAAGATAGGATAGTGATAGACCTAACCAATAACTTTTGCTCTTAAATATCATGTTATCGTAATAGGTTAGGTTAGGTTAGAGGACGTGTACTAGTCAATTAAGACAAGTACAGTACCCGGAGTTCGAATTGACCCATTGTACAACGTCCTAGTTTCTCACACCACTTATGTTGTGTGTGTTAATTTTATACATGAGTGGTGGAACCTACAATTTAAAGTCGACTCCGAACGGCAGATTTTTGAGAAACTTTTCATGGCAATTTTATTTACTCTCAGAGTTTTTGCCAGAAATCTGCTGAGAGGAAGTCGCCGAAGAAATACTTTTCGTATTTTGTCTTAATGTCTGGCCTGGGGCTCGAACCCTGACTTTTCGTTTAACAAGCCAACACACTACCTACTAGACTTCGGCGACTTCAATTATATTCCTGTGAAGTCTTAAATCTAATTGTTGAAATAGTTTTCCACTTGTAGATTTATTCTCTAACAAGTTGAGGTTACGGCATACAATTAAAGGATGTGAAGACCAACCTTTCCATTGATCATAGACGCTTGGACCACCAAAAAAAAATATCGTTATATAATCGCATAATTTTGTAGAGACCAGACTTTTTCTGTTTCCCTTCGCTGACTCAAACATTTGGGACTCCAGAGTTGCTATCTCTTGCCTATCAAAAAAGTTACTCAATTACAAAATCGTAAACTTTGCAACGAGATATGTTAACAATCAGTTCCCATGTGATATTAACATTTTGTTGTATGATTACGAGTCAAGAAATTTAAATGTTAAGGACATGTAATTGCTTCAGATATGCGCGGTATTCTTTTAGACTTATAAGTTTTCAAACAGTGTATAAAAACACAGAACAGAAGGAGTAGACCTAGACAGCTAGGCTAGGAGAACTTTGCGTTGGCGGATAGATTTAATTAGAGAAAATTTTTTTAAGCCTAATGCCTATTATAAGAACGAATAATATTGTATTGAAATCAGTTGATATTATAAGAAGTCGAGTTGAATGCTTCTTTCGAAAAGTTGTTTGTGTAAAGTAAAAAACAAAAAGAGTTCTGGTTCGGTAGGTAGGCAGGTTAGTGTTTCCAGGGAACCCAAAATTAACTGGAGCACGCAAAAAGAGTTCTAAGTACTCTGAAATTGTTCTGATGTCCATTATGAATTGCTTATAGATAGTGTTTAAGGAATAAGATTTTGTTCGTACACTCTATTCGATTATTTATGGTTCCAACTATTATCGTATAACATTCTTAACATGCTCTTTAGAGGGGTATAGAATAGTAAGATTTGATGCTTTCGATGATTTTTGGTTCAAGCAATTTTTGTATCTTAAAACTTTTTAAAAATTTAGAAAAGTTTTGAAATCTTGGGACTTCCAACAACAAGTCAACAGTGTGAAAATTGAGAAAACATACGACATACGATATGCTTGGCTAAAGCTCATTGTCACTCGGGAAGAAATTGGCATATAAAGGACAATTTGTAACCTGTATTTTTTTTTCTGTAGACCAGCATTGCCAGTAAATTTTTTTAAAAAACTTGTTATTTCTGGGAAAATAAACTTTTTTTTTTACAAAAAAACTTGTTTTCTACAAAGTACCAATATTTTTAAAAGAAGAAACGGAGCCCGGTAACCTCTGTTGGTGTTTCCTTGTTGCTTTTGTCCTGGACTAAAAAAATGCACAATATTTTATTTAAAAATGTAAATATTTCGTGTTATTATTATTGAAAACTTGTTTTGATAGAAAACAAATTTAATGAAAACTTTTTCGAATTTAAAATAACATGGAAAAAAGGCATAACTTGGCAAATGGCAAAGCTGCTGTAGACTCACGCCCATTAAAGGCTGTCAGACACAACCTAATTATCACAATTTCTTCAAGTTTTGACATCAGTTAACTATCGAATGCCTCTTTTTAGCAAGAGAGGTCATAAACTTATTACACCCACCCTCGTATATTAAACGGTTGGCAATAGAAATGAGCATACTGAAGCCTCAATTGAGGCCAGTGTTTAATCGATGGATATACGGATCGAAGCCGTAAAATTTTATTTGGAAACATTTATTATAAACACAGAGCTGGATCTAGAAGTCATAACTGTTATAGAATCGTTTGTATTGTGGAAACCATGGCCCAGTAATCTCAATATCTCAATCCAACCGGTTGTTGTGGAGCATGTGGATCACAATATCGTAATGAGCTGGCTTGAGAGTCATAACTGTTAAAGAATCGTTTATATTGTTAATCGTTTATATTGTTATCTGAAAATCACAATCTACACAAGTGGTGTGAAAGATCTGGATCACAATATCGTAATGAGCTGGCTCAAGAAGACGTAACTGTTAAAGAATCGTTTGTATTTTGGAAACCCTGGCCCAGTTATCTGAAGATCTCAAACCAAACAAGTGCTGTGAAGCATCTGAATCACAATTTCGTAATGAGCTGGCTCAAGAAGTCGTAACTGTTAAAGAATCGTTTATATTGTTGAAACCATGATACAAGCGGATACAAGTGGTGTGGCGCATCTGGATCACAACATCGTAATGCACTTTGGAGAAGTAAAATTTTTTTAAAATTACTGGTATGTAACAATACCAAAAGCTATGTTCGAACATCATGCTCTGAAAAATGTATACGGAAAGGAAATCGGTCACAATTTTATTTTTAAATGCAACCTTTACAGCATCACAAATTCAATTTGATCTTAAGGTAGCTTGACGTTTCAAATGCGCTTAAAACTTGTCACAATTAACGATGTATACTTTGTTATCAAAGTACATCTTTTTTGTGTTTGAATTTCTATCATAAATTAATTTAAAAAGTAAAATTTGTCCTAAAAAATTATTTTTTATTAATTGGTTGAAATGAAATGCAACTTTAACAAGTTTTATAATGAATATATATGTATGTATGTTTGGGTGAGGGTGTGTATGGTATCTTAAAAATCAAGTGTGGTATGTTTTTTATGATAATTTTAATTTATTTATTTTTTTATTTATAATTTTTTTATTTTTTTTTATTTTTGTTTTATAATGATGGAACGAAAACAGTCTTTGGGTATTCATTACATGTTTTTGTTTTTGTTTAATTTGTTTTTTTTTATGTAAAATTTGAATTTATTATTCATTAAATGTATATATACCATCATATATATGTATATATAATTATTTAATATCATTTTTGCTTTTTTTATTATCCTTTTAATTTTTTTCTTTTCTTTTAATAATAAATTGCCTTATAAAAATGTGTGTTTTTTCTGTTTTTGTTTTTTCTCTTGTTTAATATAATAAATATTAAATTTTTTAATGTCAATGGAGTGATGAAGTTAATTTAATTTTTTTTCTGTTTTTATTTTTAACGAAACCATAAATGAAAAAATAATTTACTTAACGTTGATTTAATTATTATGGTTTAAAACATAAACAAATTTATGGAAGGTGCTTCAAATTTATTCATTAACTTTTTATTTAATTTTTTAATGTTTGTTTTTGTTATAATAAAATTCTGTTTTTTATTTAATAATGATTCTATTATTTTTATAACAGTTTTCAGTTTCACTATCAGTTTTGTTTTGGTTTTTTTTTATTATTAATAATAAACATATTTTTTGTTTAATAATGGGGATTCCCTAAATAACATATGGATTTGTAGGTTTGTTTCTTTTCATGTCGATTGGTTGGTTTAATAAATATTGGACTAGATGGAAGCATGTTGTGTACGAAACAAAATTATCGATCGTTTGAAATCAGGTTAAAGGTTTCATTGGTTAAACTATTGTCCATGCAGGTATTGAACCTGAAACCTAACAAAACTATGGTTTTTATATGTATGTATTTAAAACAGAGTTACATTATTCTTTCACTAAGGGCCGATATACGTATGTAATCAAAAATTCGCAGACAATTTCTAATCATATAAGTCCTATTCCTTCAAAACTTCCACAAATACACGAATAAGGCAGACAGAGAATGCATAGATAGAGAATGATGTACATATTCTGGTATGAATATTTAAAGAATTTAAAGCCTATTTCGACATTATGAACACTTTCCTGTCAAGTGAACTTTGAAAGCAGAGCAAAACGAAGCTAGGGATTTAATTAGTGCAGTGCTCCCACCCTTGCTGTTCAACGTAACCATTGACATAATAATGTAGACAGTTCTCAAGATTTTCATACGAAGACGATGTTAAACTCTAAGTATCGCCACTCATGTATAAAATTAACACATAGAACACCAGCAGTTTGGGAAACTAGTCAGTAATCATAACAAGCAAGGGTGTATGGCTGTAATCGGTACAGTTTCAAACTCTAGCTATAACTAGTAGATAACATATAATAGATAGCAGAGCTAGACTGCATAATATCAACTATAAACTCCAAACTTCCAGAAATTTTTAAATGCTTGTGGCATAGGAAGTCGTCGAAAGGAATATCCAAGCCATACTTGGCGTCCTCCTCTGCAGCACATAGGAAGTGCAGGTATAAACAAGTCTTAGAACGGGATGAAGCGTTGGAAGGACTAAATCGAGGAAGCACTGTCATCGATTGGTGTGACCAACTGACGTAGGCGAGCAAGAAGCAGAGTACCTGGAATGATGTGTTGCGGCAGGCCGAAATCCGTTATTCGGGTTGTTAGTGGCCAATTAAGTAAGTAAGTAAAGATCCTTGCGGTAACAACAGTAATTCTAATATGGAATGTACAGCGACACATAAACGAATGTGCGTTACTGTATTGGTCTCTCGAGGAAGTCCGGAATGACCACTCCAAACAGTGGTAAATGGATAAATGGAGTTGCACACCCCATGAACGACTTCACAAATATTTGTACTGATTGTTAGAACTTGGATGGAATGGGTGAATGCATCTTTTCGAGCAGGCATATTTAGATCACTATCGGACCATGGCAGCGTCTTTTAGGCTGAAGTTTTGGCTAAATTTGTTTACCATACTTTCTAGGGAGTGTATGACGATCTACCGATCTGTAGGATAACCCACAGCTACCGTCGAAGTAGAAACCTCACTGAAAACTTGGAAGCTCAGAATTTATAATACAACAATAGATTCCGTAAAGTGACTGGGGTGGCTTCAAATACGGGCAAGATAGGACAACAAAACTTGTCAAGGCTGAATAAAGGATTCATTTCGAGTCATTACTGTACATTAGGTTTTAGGTACTTGTTATTGTGATACGTATTGGTCCTATGGTTAGTGATTTCTACAGCTGTACACATGAAGAAGAGAAGCGCACTGTTCTTAACATTATGATTACATGCCCAAAAGTATGTCTTAGTGGAAGAATCCACTTGGACGTCTGCTCTGCCGTTCTTTTTACTTATCTGTAAAGGATAGACATTGGGAGCCTAAATGAATTGATCGGACGTGTTTTATGTGTGTACATCCTCTTGGGTTGGCTGCCATTGCTATTTACCTAGCTACATATAGGTCTTAGCAAACCTTTTATAGCTTTTGCAGACAACGGCTTCAATATTTTAAGAAATATAACGAATTTATTGATTGTCCTTCCAGATTTAATTGTTGTCTTTCGAGTAGTAAGGTTTAAAGTGAATATTTTTGCTAAAGGCTTACTTAAGGTCAATGGGTCAATTCGACCTCCGGGTACTATACTTGCCTTAATTGGCAAGTACACGTCCTCTAACCTACTTAAGGAATCAGCAAAGTCTGGTTAAGTGTCCATCTCTTTTGGTAGACTAAACAGCGGCAACTGTAAGGACTATTTAGACAATATGCCAATAAATTTATCTTATCTGTTGCCTGTTGTCTGTATGTGAGTAATGTGTAACTCCATTTTAAATACAATTTAATGTTGCAGGATATATGTGTTTAGGGGGACGTTGTATGTGTGTAAATGGATTTTTTTTGTTTTTATGCAAAAGTTTAACTATTTTTTTGTTTTTGTTTTTGTTTTTTGTTTCAATAATATTGTATTATACAGCTGTTTGTTTAATGTCTTCTACAAGTTTTTAAATTTTAAAAATATTAATTTTTTCCTACTCTTCTTCTTTTTCTTGTAACTCTTTTGTGTAATTTGTTTGTCTATAACTCAATTCCTGTGTAGTTTAAAAAACTTTCTTTTTGTTACGAATAAAAAATAAAAAAAATAAATTAAATAAAAATAATAAAAAAAGAAGGGAAATCAAAATATTATGCTGTTTTAAAATCGTTGTTTTCATTTCTTTCATTATTTACCAAGTAGTTGTCTTCTTATGTATAAAAAAATAGCAAAAAAATATTTTTTTAAATAAAAATTAAAAGATATAAAAATTTACAACTTAGAAAAATAGAAATTTAAATAACTTATTATACAAAATGTCAATGTATGTATACCATAAAAATTAAATATTAAATTAAGGAAAATTTACAATAAAAAATATGTTAAAAATGTTTTTTTTTTCTTCTCTTTTTTATTTAATAATATCAGTTGTTTTCTTGTTGTTGTTTGTTTTAAATGCTAGAAAACTTAAATTTAATTTTTAAATAATTATCTGTGGTTGGTTTCATTATTTAAATGTTTTTTTTATTTTTTTTACTTATAAAGTATAGACTTTGGTTTTAATTTAATTCATTATCCGTTTTGTTTTTTATCCTTATGTGTAGCCATTATAAATCTAAATTTTTAGGTTTTCTTTTTTTTTTCGTTTTCTGCTTATTTTCTAGTGAAAAATTATTCTCTTGTTTTTTTTCTTCATTCGATTTTTTATTATTTCATGTTTAACTCTCCTCATATCCATTTCGTAAATTAAATGCTAAATGAGTGTGAGAGTGTGAAAGTGTGAGTGTACATTTGTGTATAAGTGTATGTATGTATATGATAAAAATGTTTCTTTTTTTTTGTAAAGGTATGTATTGATGTATTGATGATTTATAGATAAATGAATGTATGCATTACACGTACATGCAAGTACAAGTACAAATACAAGTACAAGCATTGATGTACAGGGTATGTTAGTATGTAGGTTTGTTGTATTTATACAAATGTAATTGGATTTAGTTGAAATATGTATGCATGTAGTTTTTTTCGTTTCATTTGTTTTGTTGTTGTTGTTTTTGTTGTTTTTAAATTTTTTTTTATTTTTCTAATTTTTTACTTTCCTTTTAGTCTGAAAACGACTTTAAATCTTTGGTAGTGATGGTTTCGTTTTAGTTTTACATTTTATTCTTTGTTTTTAGTTTTTAGTTTTTTTTTCTTAAATTTTCAAAGTTTTAATTTCGTATTAATGTTGATTTTCTTTAGGATTTCATATCTTACTTCCTTCCATTCTTTGTATGTTTTGCTTGGCAATTTTTTTTTAAATTTATTTTCCTCTTTTGTTTTTAATTAAATTTTCTTTGCCTTTCTACGTACGTATGTAATTTGAATTTTATTTGTTTAATTGTTTTTTAGGTTTTGCCATCTTTTTTTTCTCTCTTATATTTGGTTTTCTAAGAGTTTTAATTTTCTTTCTTGTCTTTGTATTGGTTGGTTTTAGTTATCGCTTACAATTCTAAGTCGGTAGTATGATTATTGGCTTCGGGGCCATACATATTGGCTAGTTTATCGAAACGTGGTCCCCAGGCTCCTAAGTAATCATATTCTTGGCATTCATCGTCGGTGCCTAAATTGGAGGGAATAACAAAAATACAAAAAATTATTACAAATCATTTTGAAACGATTTTAAAAATATTTTATATCCACAGTTTTGTTTAATTTTGTTTTGTTTGGCCCAAAAAGGCATTATCATTAAATTATTTTTATTAAAAAAAAAATAAAGCAAACCAGGTCTGTATCATTAAAAAAAATCCAATAACAACAGGAGTGTTTAACAAAGTTATATGATGACTTAATCTAACTTTTTTATATCTTATATTCCTAATCTAGGCTGAAGATTCTCTAGTATAAGTTCTAGTTCGGGTTCCTTCAATATTCTTAGAAGAAAACGTGTTTAATATGCCAGCATACGATGACTAAGGGGTAAAGACATCGAGAATATATTTTAATTCAATGTATTGGTGTAGCATCCGATTACACCATGAGACCCAAACGGAGTCTCCACAGTAGAACCAACCTATCCTTCTTACAAACTTCAAAATGGTCTTCAATTTCAAATCCGAGTTATCGGACAGACACTCCAGCTAGAGTAAGCAGCAATTGCTTCCTACATATGCACATGCATTACGTACATAAATGGTCATTACAACCCTTCAGTCAGGATTACGAACAAACTTCTAACACCACTTACGTTGTATGTATTATTTTTATACGTGAGTGGGGGAACCTACAGTTTAAAATCGATTTCGAACGATCCCCTACCCACCATTTAATTCTCATCTCTACAGCTGCGACAGTAGTCTAAATTCTCTGCCCATTAGCGTTGAGCATGATACTCATAATCATGATAAGCATGATACTTTAATTACAGATACAAGTAAGGCCTCATCGTGTATTTCATACTCAGCAGTGAACTTGTACATCAACTGCCAAAATTCAGGCGCCTGTTTTCAGCTGCCATCCTACGTGGTATTATGCGAAAATTTGAGTTTGCATGCAAGCATGTTCTGACCAGAGGTCAGCAATAAGTATTCAAAACGATAAGTAGATTCGAATCATACTTATAATTTCTGATACTTATACGCATTCATACTTATTTTAATGTCATACTCATACTACTCATATTCAAAGTTTGAAATACTCATGGTACTCATACTTAACAATACGCATGATGTTGTTAATTTCGACTCTCCACGACTCAACATTTACAAGAATCACAAAATAAGTATGATTCGCGTACGAATACTACAATACTCACTATAAGTTTGTGTGTTTGGCTTTGTCTTTCTTCTTTTTTTTTTTTTGTAAATGCAACAACAACTAAGACTGTAAATTTTGATGAATGATTCGAATCACTCGAATCATTTATAAGTATTATAAGTATTTTCGTAATTTTATGAGTCAGAATGAGTAGGCGTATGAATTAAACATAGTTCAAATGTTATGAGTTTGATGTCAACGTTGTACTCATACTCATTGCAACTTGTACTTATAAAACAATGTTGTATTGAGTACGAATGAGTCAGAGTAGTTGGATTTCAATACTGTTGACTCACTCATACTCAAAATTTCATGAGTACTTATGAGTGCGAAAAAGCGTTTCATTGGTGATCTCTGGTTTTGACCTACTCATGGATTTTGTCTACGATATGGTCCTGTATAGATGTTCCATTATCTAAGCCATTCTACACAAATTTCAAACTAAATTTCATTTGAAGTATTTCAGAAAATTCTTTCACACTCGCACTAAACATTCTGAAGTGCTATTATATTGGCCTGTATTAATACCGAACTGTTGCTATAGATAAGCTTAATACCGAGAGATCATTAGGCCAACTATGATACACTTAGGAAGTGAAATTTTCCTCTCCTCCCTATGTTCGTAATTCATTACTAGGATAAAAGAAGGCAGTATTAATACTATTATAACAGCCCGCATTTGCAATACTTTTGGAAAAAATTTTGTTATAAAATTCAGTGAGGTTAGAAGAATTGCATAAAAATGCTGAATAGTTTTTACATTTTTCACGCCGAGGCGACTGCTGTAGCTTTCATTTTTCGAAAGTTCCAAGCACTTCAAAAAGAAATAAGACCTTTAATAGGTTCTACAAGAAGTGCTACATACCTAGATTGGAATGTATAAGAGCTTGTACGTTCACTGCCCGAAAAATTATTATCAGCGTCGCTACGTTCAGTAATTTGAAAAAATATTTTTTCCTATTTTTTTGTAAGTCTCCGGTATAATATAGCATTTTTGTTAAGAGGGATAGCCCGTTACACTCTTAGAAAAATTACACAGCACTGCATAGGTTTTGCAAATAAGATGGCACCAGGTGTTTCCGAAGGCATTTTGCGGTCGCTGATTACAGATCTTCATTCAGATTTAAAAAATCCAAATTGGCGGATCCAATATGGCGGTCAAGTAAATCCGATTAATTTTTATAAACCTCGACCGCCATATTGGATCCGCCATTTTGAATTTTTGAATGAAGATCTGTAATTAGTGACCCCAAAAACCCCTGAGTAACAATTTTCAAGTAAATCTGATTAATTTTTAAGGACCTCCGTAATGTGTTTCTTTTTCTCTTGCACCCCTTGACATAAACCCACCCCCTAATTTAAGGGTGCATGCAAACAATTTGGCCTTGGGCTCATTTTAAAGAGCAAAGATCAATTGTCAATTTCTGACAAAAGTGATGGTTCTAGCACGTCAGTGTTTAGCTCTACAATGTTTCAAAAATGACCAAAAACGCTATTTTTCGAAAACCCCTTTTTCTCGAAAACCTGACGTGATGGAAAGTTTTTGAAACTAGATTCGTATTCAGCGCCTTTGGAAACACCTGGAACCATTTTATATGCACAAAAAAGTCCAAATTTGCAGGGCTGTGTTATCGACCTTATGGCCGAGAAATAGTCTTAGATGTTCTCATACAAATCTCCCATACAGACAGCGACAGCAATTTGTGCATTCTGCTTTACAGCCTAATATTGATTCCACTGTAGAAATCATTATTCTATTTCCGCCAATTGTGGTTTTGCAGCAATTTTCAAGCTATGTGGGACTGCCAACAATCTTATTTCATTTATTCTTTTCAATTTAATTCCATCTCAACAATCTCTCCAAAAAAATTACAGTTTTTAATTGCATAATTCATGTTTAAGCGCCTTAAAGTTTGCTTTATTTCTTTTTTATTTCAAGTTTTCCTCCTTAAACTGTGAATTCTTCTTAATGCTTAATTGTAAAATATTTATCAAAAGAATAGAAATGCATTCAAAAGAAATTTACTTTAGAAAATTGTTTATAAAAAATATCTTTTATGCTCCATTTTAATTATTTTAAATTAGTTTAGTTTGTGTATGATTGATTTGATTACACCCAATATTCGGCTGTATTAGAGTGTAGTCTTAGGCGTAGGCCTGTAATTTGTAAATAAACAAACATTTAGTCGTTTTTTAAATTAAATTTAACAATTAATTTCTTATAAAATATTTACAGTTTGACTCTACTAACTATTTTGCTAATAAAATAAAAAAAAACATTTCTTTAAGCTTCGGATTATAATGAAGTGTATTTTTAGGGAAATTGTGCACAAATTTGGTTTACTTTAGCTTTCACATGTTAATGAAATTTTTCAAATATTATGTGATCCTGTAGAGATTTTAAAGCGTCTTAACTTTGTCTATGATTTTGCTAAAAAAATCTTTTTTATCTTTTATAAGAATTATAAATATCTGTAGGGACTTAAAAAGATATTTAGGAGTAAATAATAATGACTCTACACAACTTTTTTATAGAGGGTGTGAGCATTAAAAATATGATTGACTGTGCATAAGGATAGTCTTGATAATTACTTGCCTAGCACTTAACCTTAATCTATGATAATTTGGAATTAGCTAACAAGCTTAATTTAATAAGCAAGAATTATATTTCGAATGATCTTCTTTACAACTCCTAATGTGAAGTTTTTTACATCAGTTGAATGCGATAATGGACGTGAGAAACTAGGTCGTAATACTGACTGAAGAGTTGTAATTACCAATTATGTATGTTTACACACATATATGGATGGACGTTAGTTTATACGCGAATATTTTGACGATTACGAGCTCCACCAAATTCTTTTCTGTCTTTGTTTGTATTGAAGAGGAGATTCTAATGTTGTCAGCTGCCAGGTTGCTCTACTCTTCGTTGCTCTTACTCAGCTGGACAATGTAAAAACTGTTTCTTTTTAAAACTTTCACAAACACAGCATTGTTCTTCGCGCAAAGTAGCTTCACAATTACTTTTACCAACTAAATTCAGTTTCCTTGACATACCTTTTATTTTTCTCTTAATCCGGGAAGTACTCTTTGACTGGTTTAATAAATATACATACATAATTGGTCATTACAACACTCCAGCTGGGATTACGATATTCTCATGTGTTGTATGTATTAATTTTATTCATAAGTGGCGGGACCGACAGTTTGAAAAACGACAATTTTTTTAAAACTTTTCGTGCCAATTTTATTTACTCTCCTACTCTAGTAGGTAGTGTGTTGACTTATCAGACGTAAAGACCGGGATCGTATCCCAGGTCAGACATCAAAACGAAATATGAAAAAAAATATTTCTTCGGCGACTTCCTCTCAGCAGATTTCTGGCAAAAACTCTGAGAGTAAATAAAATTGCCATGAAAAAGTTTCTCAAAAATCAGTCGTTCGGAGTCGACGTTAAACTGTAGGTCCCGCCACTTTAGGCTCGATACTTAAGACGCCCGGTTTTTTTTTTGGACCAACACTCAGGAGATGACCCCTATTTATGCAGTGCATTGTAAAGGGAATACAAGATAGAGAGTTTGCAGAAGAAAGGAACGACGGGGTAGTGGGCGACAATTTTTTCAGAAGGAATAATTCCTGATTTTAGCAGCATCAATTGGCGATTTGTAGCTCTTATTGCTTTTTTTCGTAAAAAGACCTTATCTACGTGAATAATTCCTTCAAATCTATTGACCAATTCACACGACTTTGTATCGTGAATGTTGTATTGAATACACTTGGTTGTTTGTGAACGCTCAATGCTACGCTGTATTGTGTATGTCATATTCTTTTTCATATTTTTTGGCATTCAAACAATTTGATAGCACAAAACCAACACAACTTATTGAAAACATATACACATTTTTTTCATTCACATAATTTGATAGAAATACAACTTTTAAAAACATATGGAAAAAATGTGTATAAGTGTATCGGATTTTTACATGAAAATTATCAACAACAACACTGTTGTATAGTCGTCCAAAAATACAATGAATACATCGATGCAACGGCTTGTGTGAATTGACCAAATATTCATCAAATTATGCGAGAAATATAGGTCCCAGTGTGTGAAAAAGTCTTCAGAAACTATCTCATAAGGATCGACTGCAGCAAACACAACATTATCGATCATTTAAATGGCATTAAATGTCATACATAACGTGGACCTTTCCATGCAGCCTGGCGATGAAGTAAAAGTTTAATCGAAATACTAAAATAACAAAAAAAAAAGAAAAACTCTTTAAATTTTCGGAAAGGATTCGCTGCTATTTTGATACAATAGAAAATGTATTTCTCATTATAACAGAAACGGCTGCAAAGTTTAATTGCCACACTACTTTTGTGGCTTACTCTTCTACGCCAGATTCATAAGTTTTTCGGTTGTCCAATGAAGAAATTGAAACAATCAACACTCAGATGGTGCCAGCTCTTCAGCCTATACGGTGAATGCCGCAAAACTTTTCATCCAGTAATTTGTAGTAATATTTTGACTTGTCTGCAAACATGTGTATGGCTAGGTATTGCTCAGTTCTAACAATGTTTGAGTAGGAGAGGTCTGCATTGTAGCATCTAACGTACGACAATTTATTTCCAAGCACCCGTATTATGATCAATTCACTGTGGATGTCATTTTAGAGAGTCACAGGGACTTGATTATAATAAAAATAAAAATTAACCTTCAACTCCGTTTTTAATTACCGTAATAATCCACTTTAAAATGATGCGCTTGCAAATCTTATTCCCTTATGGAATGCACAAAAAATCACGAAAAATTTTTATATGACTTCTTATGATCTAAAGAACTAAAATTCAATTGCCTATGTATGTATGTGAACTTAGCTTTAATGAATTTCTAGATCAGGTTACTAAATGCTGATTTTACTAACTAAACTGATAACTACTGATCTGATTCTAATCATTACGAATATTGAGTGCAATATATTGATTATTTTTTTTTTTTTTTGATAAATTTTTCATTTTTGGAAGCATAATATTTAAACTAAAACTAAATTTTATGATTGCAATACGAAAATAGAAATAAAAACAAGAACAGAATTGCATACCTGATGCTAATGAGCTTAAGGAACCGGCAGTACTGCCACCGCCTTCATAGGCATAATTACGTAAATCATCAAATGGTGGGGCATTAGGATCGCCATCGGCACGTTTTTTATGCTCCTCAATAAACATGCCCACATTGGGCTCTTGGCCTGGCATTAAAGTCATAACGGGATCTAAATTAAATAAGAAAAATAAAGAATTTTAATTCATAAATATTGTGTTTTAAATAAAAGTATTGGCCTTAAAACAAGAATAAAACAGCATGTGAAACAAATTTAAACAAAAAGACCAAAAAAATTCATAAAGTTGTGTGTGGTATACTTACACATGATGGGCATTTTCATGGTAGCCAGCTCGGGTGGCATGGGACCACCAATGGGTATTTGTAGTGGTGTTATATCGAATGCGGTCATATCATCTTCACCGCCACCCTCATCATCATAGTTAATGATATTTTCGCGTACATCATCATCTGGTCCAGGATATTTAATATGCGCCTCACGACGACGATTATACACAACAAATACCAACACCAAAACTATGTATGTATGTATGTATATTTGCCCAGTTCAACCATATAAATTCGCATAAAATTTATAATATTTTCATTTTATAAACAAAAACAAAAAAAAATATTAAAAAAAATAATTTTTTTGGTTTATTTGCCACCACAAGCACGTACGTGTGAATGGATGGTATAGGTTGTTAACAAAAAATTATTTTTTTTCCATATTTATGGAAAAAGTTTTGCAAAAATAAGAAAAATAAGAAGAAGAAGAGAAAATATGAATTAATATTATTATGTAAATTTAGTAGAGAAACATTAAGCTTTTAGCCGCTGTGCTAAAACTATTATATGGTAAGTATTAAATTTTGTATTGAAAAAAAAAAAACCACTTGCGCTTTATCATTATCGGCTTAGGGTTAAAGTTATGATGGTAATATTTTATTTAATTTAATTTTTATTTATTTAATAACTTTGTTACATTATAAATAAAAGTGCTTAAATGTACATGCAATGTTTATATCAGATAAATTTAAAATAAATACTTAAACTAGCTGTCTTAAATAAAAAGTAGGCAATGTTTTCCTATTATTAGTATTTTTTAATAAGCCTATAAGTATGCAATACTTTATTATAAATTCATAAGCCTAGAAGTACACAAACATTTTTAAATGAAATAGTTCATGTAATCATATTATAATGTATAAAAAATATGTTGATTGTTTACCACTTCATAAGGAGTTTAAGCTTTATATTCATATTGTGTCCACAGTTTACATTGTAGTTTAGTTTAGTTGTGTGGTTCATAGAAATTGGTCTACTTTTTTAGCCACTCAACTACATTGTTTATTTATTTATTTATTAATTAATTAAAATACAATTACAAATTATGAGTTTAAATATTACAAGCTGAGGAACTAAAGCCATATACATAATTGTAGTTTAAACACCAGAGCTTCTTGTGGGAATCAAACCCAATAAGACTTAGGTCAACACTTAGACAACTTTACTGAAGGCACCAAGTCATTCGAAAACTGTTGAAAGGCATTCGAAAACTGTTTGCAATAAATGGAAATTAAGGAATTTGAAAGAAAGCCTAAGAAAACCTCAAATGAAGCCTGTCGATATCGATATTGTTCAAGCGCCCATTTTACAATCAACGTAAGGTTAGGTTAGGTTAGGTTAGAGTACGTGTAGTTGTAAATTAAGACAAGCACAGCACCCGGAGGTCAAATTGACCCATTGTACAGCGTCCTAGTTTCTCACACCACTTATGTTGTGTCTGCTAATTTTATACATGAGTGGTGGGACCTACAGTTTAAAGTCGACTCCGAACGACAGATTTTTGAGAAACTTTTCATGGCAGTTTTATTTACTCTCAGAGTTTTTGCCAAAAATCTGCTGAGAGGAAGTCGCCGAAAGAAATACTTTTTGTATTTCGTCTTGATGTCTGGCCTGGGGCTCGAACCCTGGCTTTACATCTAATAAGCGAACACACTACCTACTAGAATACGGCGACTTCCAATCAACGTAAACGTGTTCGTGATAAAGCAATTCGTACAGTTGTTAAACGTTTTTGCAGTAATTTTGCACTTTCTCGATTCAAAATCCACAACAAGACTAAATAATGACAATACCGAAGAAAAGATTGTGAGATGTTCTGAAAAAGACGCTGAAAAACCAATTAATTGTCATTCAAGTAGTTGGGCTTAGTTTTTCCACTACGTAGAAAATTTTACGTAGGAATCTTAGCTCAGTTACAGCCCTTTAGTCAGGATTAGAACCTAGCTTCTCACACCATTTATGTTGGGTGTGTTAATTTCATTCATAATTGGCGAGACCTACAGTTTATAGTCGACTACGAACGATAGATTTCCTTTTTTTTTTTTAAACCTTTACACGGCATTTTTATTTATTCTCAGAGTTTTTGCCAGAAATCTGCTGAAAAAAAGGCGCCAAAAAAAATTTTTCATATTTCTTTTCGTTCAGGATGTCTGACCTGGAGTTTGATCCGTGTCCTGATAAGCCAACACACATACATACATAATTTGGCCATTACAATCCTTCAGTCAGGATTACGGCCTAGCTTCTCACAACACTCATGTTGTATGCGTTCATTTTTCATGGCAGGTTTATTTGCTCTCAAAGTTTTTGCCAGAAATCTGCTAAGAGGAAGTCGTCGAAGAAATATTTTTTTTCATATTTCGTTTTGACGTCTGACAAGAGGTTTGAACCTTGGCCTGACGTCTAATAAGCCAACACACTGCCTACTAGAAAAACCAGACTCTGAGGATCTTGTTTTACATGCCTACAAAATATAGCTCGGACAAGAATTGAAACCCAATTACTGTCGTTTAGTTGGCTTGGTTGGTTGGTTTTTCGAACTTTAAAAGTTAAGGATGGTCATCTGTTAAATTGGTTGTCATTTCTCTTTTTATTTCTCTTTTTTCAATCACCATAGACAACGACAACTACAGTTGGAAAACCATAAAAAAACAAGAATCCAAGAGCATCTGATTCATTCAGAAAAACTCACTGTTTGGTTTGGACTTCAATCTGGCGGTGTCGTCGATTCCGATTACTTTGAGGATTGATAGGTAAATACTGTCAATGGAGAGCGCTATTGGTCTGTGATGACCGACTTATATTGGCCAGAATTTGATGATCTGCATATCAACAATATGTTATCAAATGATATTAATCTTCTTATTTTGAATCATTTTTATGATATAGGTCTTAAACTTAATAATAACTTTATAAAACATTATTTTAGTTATCATTTATTACGTTAAACTTTTTTTCTTACTGTAATTAACATGGCGCTAGTTCAACTTATATGGTTTTTTCTTCTACCCTTAAAGTAGGCAACCAATTATTTGTTAACTTAAAATGCCATTAACACGGTTCATGGTTTACGCTTTAAACTTTATTAAATTCTTCATTAATTTATGCGCAATTATTTATTAAACAGCTTATAAGCCTTTGCCGCTCATGGTGATGTATAGTGTATATGGACTTGTGTGTCTATATATGATACAGCGCATCATTTTAAGTATATCCCTTTAAATATGCAATAAAATAATTAAACGTTAATTCAATTTGTTGTTTGTCAGTACAAAATTATATTAAACAAGTTAAGAATATTCTCTCGCCGTCAGTCCGGGCTGTTTATAGTTGTTTTAATTTTTTAATTGAGAAAAAAAGAAGAAAAATTGTTAACGCGGTTGAAAAGTTTGTCATTTTAACAGAGCAGCACTTAAAATAAAAAAAATTCAATTAAAAATTATTGAAATGCAAAAGTAGAGAAATAAAAATGGAAAATAAAGTTTCTTGTTTTTATGTTTTTTTTTTTTTTAATAAAACGGAAAGGGTGTCAGGCTTTTTGTATCACAGACTGATACTAAGTGAGGAACAAACATATGAGGAACATGAAAACTTAGGTTGGGAAGTGATAGCTTGTGCATGCTTAGCTGTCCGTTGTGACACCGTAGGTAGGCGCAGTCGCTATTCTGACCGAATTTCACCAAACTCATCGAGGTAGTTGGCTAGCTTAGGGGCAGCACATGCAAATCTTGTTACAGTGAAATATAAATTTCAAGAATTTTTTCCAACACTTTCTACGTAAGACGTTAAATTTCTCTTTAATTTTAAATTCCTTGAAAATATTATTTTCTCACATTCACTGCAGCTTTAAAACAAAAATTCTTTCAATCATTACCATCATGCGTGAGCGTATTTGCCCTCTTGACGTTGTGTGCAACATTTTCTCCGCGATATTTATTTTTACTTCGAAAATAGCATTGTTGAACAAGTATTGAGGAAAAGTTTTTCATTTATTTTCTCATTTTGTATACGTTTTGTTATTGGAAAAATACACACATATGCCTGGACCATTATTACTATGGTTTTGCTTTCCTTTTTTTGGGATTTCTGCCTCATTATGTATGTCAAGAAAACGTATAATTTTCAATTTATACAGCTACAGTAAAAGTTTATTTTCTTTTTTTTTTTTTGGTACGTTTTTCCTTGCACGGCATGATGTTGTCATATAATTTTTCATATTGTTAAGCTTAAAACAGTTGAAAATTAATTAACGAAACTATGAATGGGTTTTCCTTTAAATTTTTCGTTATTATATGAATGCGAAGGACAAAAAAAATAAAACAATTGCCTTACAAAAGTGTTAAAGTGGCAGAACGATGTTTCAGGCTGGCACTTTTATGTATTTCAATTAATGAACATTAAAGGACAACAACAACGCTTAACTGTATGTATGCTCCAACATATCCTGCGACCATACGTGGCAAAAAATTTACAATCATTGTTGTTGTTGCATATGCATGCATTGAGGCATAATTGCAGTATACTTTAAGGAGTCCTTTTGATTATTTTGCCATTTTTTCTGCAGCATACTTATTAAAATGAAAATGAGAAATCGTAAATAATTTTATTATAACAGGAACGAGATCATTAAATGAAATTAAATTGAAATTTATTTTTAAGAGAAATGGGATTAATAAAATACACAAGAAAAGAAATGTACTTTTCAAGCGGCTTTACGCTTTATGAAGTACTTGCAATTTATTGCATACTTTATGGCATTCAAATAAATTTGAATAGAGTTCAACCTTTAAGAGATCTTTTAATCTAATAAACATGGACCAATGCAATGTTTGATCCCTTGATATTATTTTTAATTAATAGAGCAACTTTGGTGTATTCCAGCAATCTTTATACTGTAACTCCACTAACATTTTAATTGTCAATAAAAATTTTAATATATATAACACATGGCGCACAATAAAGACAAAAATATAATAAAGACCTTGCCTACTTTGAGGCATTTTTAAAAATTAAAGCTGCTCTGGCAATGATACCATCCGAAGTGCCACTTTTTATTAAAAGGTTTGCTATTTACGAATATCAAGGTTTTAAAAACATTAGAACAATTAAAAATAGTTTAAAGACATTACAGAATTATTATTTAGTAACTCTGTTGGCAATAAAAATTTAGACTTTTATATAGCAAAGCATCTAGGCTGGTATTTAAAAGTTCATTGCATACTTTAAGGCACTTTTAATGCGCATTATTAAGCAGTCGCATATAATAAATAAAATTTAATAATAAACATTGCCTACTTTTAGGTTAAGCTAAGAAAAAACCTTTATTTAACTTACCAATTAATACAAATAAAATCAAATAGAATGTACAAAAAAAAATATGTGTCTACTTACGTATCAATGTACTCGTGCATAAAACTAAAGCAATAATAAAATCACGTGATGGTGTCAATACACCCGATGCCAATAATTCCAATTCACAATGCATGCCGGTAAAGCCCATCGGGCATTGGCATTCATATTTTTTCGGTGGATGATAGTCACGGCAACGACCACCATTACGACAGGGAAATATTAGACATTCATTGTCATTGACACATGTTCTGCCCGATATTTTGAAACCAGCAGGACATCTGCATTTTAAATGAACGTAAACACACACAGACATACATACATAGATATAAAAATATGAGTGTATGTATGTATATGAAATTGAATGGTTATTAAGGATATATTTTGTTATTCTTATTCTATTTTTCGTTGTTTTCCTTGTTTTCTTTTTATTGCTTTTCATTTTTAGTATACGTTTTAGCGTGGCTATTACAACAACAGCCAATGAATAACATGACGCCATGGTTATGGCATTGTGAAATAATGGCTACTCTTTTATAAATTTGCAAAAAAAAAAAAAAGAATTTTTTGAAATCTCTCTTTCGTTAAGATAGAAATCTTTAGCAACTACAAACCATGGTAAAGTAGGTATTATGTACCTTAAAGTATGCTAAGAAAAAATATACATATGTGATGTGGTTGGTAAATTTAAAGGATTTTTGGAAATCCTTCTAAATGAATAATAATTACCACGATTAGATTACGTTATAAAAATAATACATATAAATCCTACAAGGATACTAACTATAATCAATAGATTTGGTCCTATAAAAAAACATAATTTGGCTAAATTCTGAGCAAAATTATCAGGATACAGAGAATGACTTTTATTATAGAATGTGAAAACTCCTGTGAGAAAGGCGGATAAAAAAAAAAAATCTGTGAATCTGGAAGTCTGTTATCTTTATATCTTTCACCTGAAAAGTTTGCCCTGTATGAATATGCATCATTTAATCACCGAAGAATGCGTGAAAATAATTAAAATTAATTAAATAAAAAATAAAACGTGATGAGCTTACAACGTTCTTATGGTCGACATAATTGACCTACTATGTGGGTTCCTACCGATTCTGACCTTGAGAATGCATCATTACAATGTGCACACTGTAGAAAATATCGTTTCTGCAACATAAATTATAATATAATTATAATAATTATATTATCAATTCACAAGCTTTCGCAGTAATACAGCTTATAAAGTCCAACTCACGCAAGAATTAAAGCTGACAAGGCAGTAGATAGGCTACGCCTTAATATGCAAGACAATTAGACTTTCAGGGCTAATTTATCGAATAAATTTGTTTACAGTCATGAAACCCATTTCCTACTTGATGGTTACATTAACGAGAAAAGTTTTCGATATGGGGGTATTTAAACTCCCAAAAGTTATTGTAGAGAAGGCTGTTTAGGGTACATTACGGTGTGCAGGTGTCTTTCAGCTTTATTTTTATGAAAAGGACCGTAGAGGAATTGTTACTGTTAATCCAGACATCCACTGTGGTATATGATTACAATAGGTTGGTGTAATTAGCCTCAAAGTGTATTATTTTATATGAGAAGTTTCGAGCAGAATTAATTTTACGGCCCAAATATGCAAAGAAGTAATCTACAACTACCTCGAAGGATCGATAACAACAATCAATCAGGAAGCGTTTGTAAAAAATGAATTTCATATATGACGGCAAGGACCAATCAAAGTTTAATTGAAATGACAGCTTTGTATGTGTTTATAAATTTACTTTGGAAAGCTATTCAGAAGCCGCCTGAGGCCTTCTGACCAGGCATTCCAGACTCAGAATATGCATCGCTTCTAGTTCAAAATGTTGTTTCTGTAATGAGGAAAATGGAAGGAAACACCTCTTTGCTTATGAGCAGATAGTATTCTGTGATGGAATAGCTTTGGGGTTTGAGGTTTAGTATTGTTCAGATTTAGTTAGATTACTAAATGAATGTAATTGGTTAGACTGAGATAACTCCTGTGCAAAGATTTTAAGTGATCCTTTCTCGCTTTGTGGCTAACAATTGACTGCCTGGCCTGTGAAATAAATGGTCCGCCCAATATTTTTTTTGAAAATGCTTAAAAAAGACTACTGAATATTTTCTCAAATTTCTTCTTTTATTTGAAAGTACAATCCTTCCGGTTAATAATGGAAAATAATTATATTCAAATGGCTGCCTCGGCTGGCCATGCAGTAGCCTACACGATCGGTCCAATTTTTAAGCACATTATCGATTGTGTGCAGCCTTTTTTCACCAATGGCTTCACGAATATTGTCCTTTAAAGCGTCAATTGTCTCTGGCTTGTCGGCGTAATACTTATCTTTGACGGTGCCCCACAAATAATAGTCCAACGGTATCAAACCTCAGCTCCGAGGTGGCCAAACGACATCAGCTCTGCGGCTGATAATGCGATCTTCAAAAACAGGGCGCAAAACATCGATTGTAGCTTCGACTGTCTGGCACGTAGCGCCGTCTTGTTGAAACCAAATGTTGCCAATATCCTCCTCTTCAATTTTTGTGAACAAAAATTCGTTCAACATGGCCCGATAACGATCGCCATTGACTGTAACGGCCACTCCTTGCTCATTTTCGTAGAAAAATGGCCCAATTACGCCTCTGGACCAAAATCCGCACCAAACAGTGACTCGTTTTGGGTGCGTCGGCTTTTCAATGTATGCGTGCGGGTTTTCTGTCCTCCAAATGCGACAATTTTGCTTGTTTACATACCCGCCAAGATCAAAATGAGCTTCATCGGAAAAGATGTTTTTTTTTGCTAAAATCGGCATCTTCTGGTGTAGGCTACTGCATGGCCAGCCGAGGCAGCCATTTGAATGAAATTATTTTCCATTATTAACCGGAAGGATTGTACTTTCAAATAAAAAAAGAAATTGATAAAATATTCAGTAGTTTATTTTTTTAAAGCATTTTCGAAAAAAAGTTATGTGGCGGACCCTTTACAATGGTTTTTCAAAGGAAAGTTAATACTGTCTCAAGTTCTAAGCAGGAAATTCTCTATGCTAACATCGCGCAACATCTTAAAAAATTGTCAGCGCAATAGAACTCGCAGAGATATTATAGAGTTAGGTTTCAGGGTAGTAAAATATATCATTTGATCTCAGCATTGTGGCAATTCTGCCAGATAATGCCCCAATACATACTTTGCACTTAAGCGTTATTTATTATCATTCAAAAAAAAAAAAAAAAAAAATATGAAATGATGAACACCTTCCTGCCAATTGTTGTTGCATATGTATGCATTGAGGCATAATTGCAGTAGACTTTAAGGAGTCTTTTGATTATTTTGCCATTTTTTTCTGCAGCATACTTATTAAAATGAAAATGAGAAATCGTAAATAATTTATTATAACAGAAACGAGATCATTAAATGAAATTAAATTGAAATTTATTTTTAAAAGAAATGGGATTATTAAAATATACAATAAAAGAAAAGTACTTTTCAAGCGGCTTTACGCTTTAAGAAGTGCTTTCAATTTATTGCATAGTTTATGGAGTTAAACCTTTAATAAGACTTTTAATCTACTAAACATGACCCAATGTAATGGTAGGTCCTTCGATATTATTTTTAATGAATGAGTAAGGAAGGAAATATAATTAATTTTATATCAATTCTAATCTCGAGATTTGAGACCTTCATTGCCTGAAAGTATGTTATGTATGCAAAGAATTTTCATTCAAATCAATTCTAATTATAATATGTTTCTTGCCATTATACCTACCTTTTTAAGAAATTTACACCTGTTTAATTTAAATTAAGTTAAATTAAGTTTAAATTTGTAATTTAAATACACAATAAATGTTTCAACTAATAAACTAAGGCACTATTTAATGGCTAAGAATTTTTAAATATTTTCAAAGGAATTTATACAACAGGAGCCATAAAAATTTTTATGAATATTTTCCAATAATTATTGTATATATTCCAGTCTATATATGTATGTACATAGGTACGTACAAATGTATGTATGGATATAAATTATATAATAATTCTTAAATACATAAATTATTTAACATTCATTCTACTACATCTATAAGAAAATGAAAATTAATGACAGTGTTTTGAAAATTCGTTGTTTTTTTCTTTATTTTTAAATGGTTTTTCCAAATTATGAGGGTTTTTTTGTAATGGAGAGAAATGAAAAAATATATTTTTTTTAAATAAAATCATATTGGGTCACTCTATTTAATAAATGGCGCATGGTGGTCATGGCATTGAAAATGAATGATTGAAATGAATGAATGAATGCATAATTGAAAAAAGAAGAAGAAAAAAATAAATATTTAAATTTAATTTAAAATTAAATTTCATGATGATAAATGATGTTAAAAATGTTCGCTTGGGGTGAGCATGGTAACATACAAACTATCTATCTGAGTAGTATGATATGGAGAGAGAACATGACATGCAACAAAATTTAACATTTTTTTTTTCAAATAAATACTCGTATTTTATTTAAGAAAATATAAATGTATGTATGTATGCTATTTATAGATAAATGTACAATAGATATTGGCTATAAAAACAAGAATAAAATTTTTGTATATTTTTCAAGGATGTTTGGATACATGAATGGATGCTTAATGATGATGATCGTGGGGGTAGAGGGCGCTTTAAAGTTAGAATGAAGTTATACGTATGATATGAGAGATGAAATGATTCAAATGATATTTGTGAATTGAATTGTTTGTCAATGATAACATAGCTAAAAGCTAATGGTGCAAATAATAAGAATGAATATGAAATAAAAGTTTATAGTTTTTGTTTATTTAAAAGCTAAGATTTGCATTAAACATGAACAAATAATAGGAAACATTTATGAAAACTAAAAATGCAATACAAAAAAAGAAAACTATTCTGAAAAATTACTAAGAGAGAGAGAGAGAGAGAGAGAGTTAAGGGAATTATATATTGACTTCCTAAATCGTGTTGTCCTAAAATATTTTCTAATTTTAATAGTAATTAAACAAACAAAGGCGTTTTGGTTTCAGAAAAATTGTAATATAACTGAAAGCATATTTTTATGTAGGTACATACACTCAGCCACAAAAGTATACATACGGTTAACAAATTTCACAAATTTCTGAACCAAAAAGTACGATTTTCGAGCTCATCATAACAAATAATTGTGTGTGCCCTTGGAGTCCGCTAAGTCTTTAGATATGTAGCTTTGGAAACAAGAAATATTGTGATAATAGGGCGGATGAGGACAGTATGTGGCACAATTCATGGATTTTTGGAATTCTTTTAAAAAAATTACTCATAAATTCACGATATTTTGTATCAAATGGCAGTCAAACAAATTTTTACAGCATTTCACTAACAAATACCTGCTGACAAGAGTAATGTTGTTTTCTGGAAAATTCCATAAGTTACAGACTATGTTTCACATTTATGTTCTCGTATATATTTACGTGAAGTCTGCCGTCTATGTTTAAGTGAGAAACCATCTGAGAGCTTTGTTAGAAATATACATATGTACATAGACATACATAGTCAGGTCATAGACCAGTCAGGATTACGACCTAGATTCTCACACCACTTATGTTGTGTGTGTTAATTTTATCCATAAGTAGCGAGAGCTATAGTCTAAAGTCCACTTCGAACGACAAATTTTTGAGAAACTTTTCATCGCAATTTTATTTACGCCCATAGTTTTTTGCCAGAAATATGCTGAGAGGAAGTGACCGAGAAAATAACTTCTTCGTACTTTCGTTTTGATGTCTGACCTAGAGTTTGAACCGTGGCCTCACGTCTAATAAGCCAACACCTTACTAGACTACAACGAAATATACATTTTCCAATGCCATATTTGCGCATTGGAAAATCTACGCCAATATATAAGAAACCTTCACGAACTTCAATAAAGATTTAGGTCCCTGAGCTTATTTGTAGTTTTTCTTGCTATTAATTGATATGATTTCAGAATAACAGTTGGACATACCAGATAGGCAAAGAATTGTATTTTCTTCGGATTTGGCTCAAACTGCGAATTTGCGAAATCGAATCAGAAATAAATGGTTCTTTGAAAACAATAATCTCTATGAAATACCCGGTGTAATTATGACAAGAAGACAATGAAAAATATGTCAAAAATCATGAATCAATGTAAGGCCATTAGCGAATGATTAAGATTCGTATTTGAGATCTTCTAGTACAGATAGTAAGAAACATGATACATTTGTATTTAAAATCCATCTTTAATTTAAAAATAAAAACGGGAACTCTGTAAACTGTAAATAACGTTCCGTTAATTCAGATTTACTGTTTTTATTTGAATTATTTCGTGTTCCATTTCGCAAATTTGTTTTCATTTTTTTTGAAAGAAAATTGTTGTTAAAAGCAAAATATGAAGTGTGTATTACGGCTGCAAAATAAAAACCCTAGAATATGTTATATTTTTTAAAGCAAAACAAATAAAATGATAATGTTTTATAACATATATCCTCAATGTAGAATTTTTCCTCCTCTCTCTCTGTATTATTTTAAACACCAAACATTAAATTTGTTTGTTTTGTTTAATTATGCTTAATTGTGGGCGCAAGTAGTCTTTTTTTTAAATTTCCTTTTACTTTAGAAAGAAAAGAAAAAAAAAACCGAAAAAAATATGAAAATTTGTTATCATTATGCTCACTTAGGATGATCAGCAAGCAAACTAATATTGCCGCTAAAGCGCCCATGCTCAATTTTAAGGTTTGTCCTTCCTGCACCAATTCACAATTTTCACCCCAGAAACCATCGGGACATATGCAACGATAGCGTAGTCGGGGTTCAAGATTTATACAAGTGGCCCCATTTAAGCAGGGTAAATCCAAGCATTCATTACGATCCATACAACCTTTAGCATCCGGTGACATGACACGTCCTTCGCCGCAACTATTTTAATGCAGTTGAGTTTGTGTGTTGTGACAACGTTATGCATTATATTTGTGTTACGTTTACGTTTACGTTACGTTACGTTTTTATTGAGAGAAATATAAATAAAAACGATAAGAACGACACAGTTTAGAATGTGCGTTGCGCATAAATGAGGAAAAAGAAATGTTAGTGATATTAACCATATTGATTTTTTTTTTGTTTCTTAATTTTTTTAAAAACTTTCTAAATAAAAACGAATTAAACTAAATTATTCGAATATTATTTTACATAAAATATATAGACAAGTAAAGCTTAATATTTGTAATTTTACGCATTAAAAAAGCTTAACCACATTACTTTTAAAGAAAAATTGTAACAGGATTACGACCTAACTTTTCATGGCAATGTTTACTCTTAGAATTTTTGCCAGAAATCTGCTGAGAGCCACGAGTCCACGAACCTTTCTTCTATAAAGCAAAAATGTAAAACAGACGTTGAAAAATTTATATTCCTCCTGCTGTTTAGGTAGTTTTATTACGAAAACCAGTGCTTCTAAAATCAATATTGAAAACCTTGTGTGAATCAATCTGCTTATGGATTACTGATCGATGCAATCGTTAGGACAATCCTATTTTATGAATGCAAAATTTGAAACCTGTGTTATCCAGAAATTACTTGTGCTTCCTAGATAATGCCTGAGGAAGTCAATCAGAAATGCAATGGAAGTTGAATCGTCCATATTTTAGAAACGCGAACCGCTAGACAACCACAATATAAGCTGATTGAAGCAGAACTAAGCAAGATTATTGAAGTCGCCGTAGTCTAGTAGGTAGTCTGTTGTCTTATTAGATCTAAGACCGCGGTTCAAACCCCAGAATATTAAACAAATATTTCTTCAGCGACTTGGTCGTAATCCTGGTTGAAGGGTTGTACTGACCAATAATGTATGTACGTAAGCACGATTATCGAGGCCTGCTTATTCTAAAAATTGAAATACAAGGCATTGAAGTGCAAGACGTGAAATTTTGTTGCCTTTTTAATAGAATTTAATAGCATTTAATAGCATTTGGTTGCAGTAAAACAGTATCTTACCAAGGACAAACCAGTTTTTTTTATTGCGCAGAGGATTGCGATCAGAATATTCAACTTATGAGTCGAAACTAAGAAGAATTTTTGTGATATTTCAGTCGAGCATCTTAGTTTTAAGACAATTAACTCTAAACCAGTGAGTGCTTTCCAATATTTGCATATTTCGATAAAATAATGAAAATGGTCAGTTTGGTTCAGTTTGGTTTTCAAAGCAGAATATCAAGCCTTTCATTCAATGGTTAGTATGCTTGTTTTAAAGGCTTTTTTAATTGCCTAGCTATCCTTAGCAGTGGAAAATAATGTATTCGTGAACGTTAAAACTATGAATTTATAATTTACCAAAGTGGTCATCTAGATGGCGAAAGAAACATTGTGTTTCTAAAATTGCGTTCTTCTTTAAATATATACATAACAGACAATATATATATATAAATATAACAGTACAGACAACAACCTCTTTGCACGATAAGTAATTTAAATACACTGCAGTTAAGCTCTTTTTTTTAATTTGAAAATATTAAATGATTTTGCTTTAAACCAAGTAATGAAGATGAGTTTAAATAATTGAAAAGTTGAAAATTAAATTAAAACAATGAACATTAATTGAAACAAAAAGGTGCTTTCTTTGAATACGAAATATAAAATTGAAAACTCAAATATTTCTTTCTTTTTTTAAATCTTTATTTATGTACAAATTGTGATTATTTTTTCAAATTTTTTTTCTTTTAAGCTGTTTGTTTTTAAAATTTTGCTGTGGAGAATACTTGGTTTGTTAGAATGATGAAATGAATGAAATGTTTATGAAATGTGATTAAAATGATGAAAAGAAAAATATATTTTAATTAAATATTTGCTGATTTAGATGTGTGTGTGTGTGATAAAAAAATGATTGATTGATAACATGAATTATGAATAATGATTTACAAGGTTTACAATTTAGTTAAAAGAGTAAGTGATAAGCATGATGAATGATGAAAATGTGAAATAGTGTTGAAATTTTCCTCACTTACAATTTCTTTCAATTATTTTATTTTTTCTTTTTTTTTTGTTTGTTTTAACTTCGAATATATTTTTATGAATAAAAAGGTCAATATTATACATACTTTTGTAACATTTAACTTTGAAGGTTTATTTTAAAATTTAGCAGAATATAAATATACAATATGATTATTTATTTATATATGAAATTTTATTTTATTGTTACATATTTTTTTTCAATTTTCTGCAAGAAATATTTTTTTTTAATATTTAAAATTTGTTTCTCCTTTATTTTCATGGGGAACTAATGATTGATTCCTTTTTCTAAGGATACAGAGCTTTTAAATGAAATGAAACAAAAGACAGATTAAGTGTGGCAGTCTCTTATGCACCTTTACATTAGTACGCACAAGTTTAATTTGCTTGCCTGAATACCTAAAACGCCTGGTAGTCATAGATCATTTATATCTTCCAGTCTTCCATATAAGCAATGTCCGAAACAGTCAATCTTTGCTAATTTCTCAGCGACTGTATGAATCTCGCTTTATATGGGCTCTGTTTACATACATAACATAATTGGTCATTACAACCATTCAGTCAGGATTACGACCTAGTTTCTCACATCACTTTTGTTGTGTGTGTTACTTTTATACATGAGTGGTGGGACCTACAGTTTAAAGTCGACTCCGAACGACAGATATTTTGAGAAACTTTTCATGGCAATTTTATTTTATTCTCAGAGTTTTTGCCAGAAATCTGCTGAGAGGAAGTCGCCGAAGAAATACTTTTTGTATTTTTTTTTATGTCTGGCCTGGGGCTCGAACGTTGGCTTTACGTCTAATAAGCTAACACACTACCTACTAGACCACGGCGACTTCATGGGCGCTGTTTACAAAGCAGAATATCAAGCCTTGCATTCAATGATTAGTATGTTTGTTGTAAAGGCTTTTCTATTTGCCTAGCTGCCCTTAGCAGTGGAAAATAATATTTTCGTGAACGTTAAAAATATGAATTTATAATTTCATCACCAATAAAAAATTTACAACGTGTACTCTTGACGTCCCAATACCTTTAAGTATTCTTTATCCTTCCAACAGAAACAGACGTCAAAGCAAGAGAGCCTTTCTCTCTTTACAGGCAACGTTCGTGCAGAAAATTAAAACCCAGTTTTCTTAACCCTAAATCAGCCCAACAATCATGCACAGGCCTCATGCGTTATGGCACTGTTAGGTACTATATTCCATTTGTGGTCCAATGTCAACTTTTGTAGTGTACGCGATCTGTATGATCTTTAAGTGAGCAGAAGCAATCTTATAATCAACGTTCTGTTAGAGATAAGAACTTCCTCATGACTCCAATGACCCTTTAAAGAGGCAAGGGAAACATCATAATGTTTCATTATCTCCCTAACAAATCTACCAGTTTATAAGACTTCTTTGCTAACCAAAAGGATCCAAACATTGTTTCTTCGGTCGGCAAGATATTGCAATCCTTCATTAACCTGAAGCTAATTGTTTAATCCTCCACACACAGAAACCCACTACAATTCTTGACATTGGTTTGAATCGATCCGCAAGGGTCTTAGTTTGATTTCTATGGTCCTATTGGAAGAAGGGGAACAGGGCTAAGTTAAGTTCTGCTATAAAGGAATAATTTCCACGTATTCTACCAGACCACATCAACATCCTGGTAATGGCAAGACCGCAGGTGGTCATGTTAACAACCTTTTTGGTCAATAGGAAAACAAGTAGCCAGGTTGAGATTACTTTGTGTTTTTTGGAGTTTTTCGAAGAATACTGGCAGTTTTTAGAGACGTTGCTTAATACACTGCTGTTAACAGTTTTTGTTTCAGCGACTGTAACCAATTAAGAAGTGCAGCCCTTGCGCTGATCATGGTTCGGAGGAACGTGGTCAGTACAAAGACTGCGTTCTCCTGTGGTGTCACAACGGACCGCTATGCGTGCTCAAGTGAGCTTTTGGTATGAAAGCTACCACACTGACCTAACATAACCTAACCAGTTAAGAAGACAGAAAATTAGTATCGAACGGTTGATCACGTCTAAGAGCCACAATAGGCATGTTGGCCACGAATAGGACTAAAGTACGTTGCCCTATCAGTCAGTTCAGGCGATAGATATGTTATCTACTAATCTGAAGAGTTATAGTTGGTACTTAATGCTGAAAAATCCTTGTTCAGCTTTAATCATTTCAGCCTCGAAGTTAATTCGAATTTTGTGAGCCTGTGTAATCGATGGAATACGGCACAAAATCTTCTACCGTGAGAGACATAAGTATAACAATTTAAAACTTTAAAAGGTTTAAGTGTTCACTGCAACATTAACGACCTTTTTTATAAAGAAGATCGCATTCAAATAAATTTTGTAGATTAAAAAAGAATTTTTATAATACGGGAGCCAAAGTTGCCGGAACTTTTTCTTTCATTTCTAGGGGTTAGTGAATTTGATAAAAAAAATTAAAATACGGTAGCCAAATTTCCCGGCACTTCTTTACTTTAATTTCTAGGAGTTAGTGCATTTGGTGAAATTTCTTAAGATACGGTAGCCAAAGTTCCCGGCACTATTTTGCTTTAATTTCTAGGAGTTAGTGGATTTGGTGAAATTTCTTAAGATACGGTAGCCAAAGTTCCCGGCACTTTTTTGCTTTAATTCCTACCAAACCATCGATAATGAAAACATAAAAAAAGAATTATTTTCCATTCAGTCATAATTGACTCTGAAATTTTTCAATTTTATTTCAAAGCGTGAAATTAAAGCGTGAGCTAAGTTCAATTCAATTTGACCTTTGTGGTATGCAAATAATCGTATTAACCTGACGCCGAAAAGTTAAATCATTTTCCCTAAAATTGCTTTGAATTTTATTTACAGCAACTTTAACTTGTTAAAACCTTAATTAATTATTTTTTCAGTTGTTAGGAATTTGAAGGATGACTGTTAGTGTTGTTGAACAGTGTTATATTTCCATACAATCGAATATATTTCAATAGGTGTACAGTGTTACCATCTTTTGAGTTTTCACTAACTTAAAATTAATTTTTTTTTTCTTTTTTTTGCAAATTTATAAAATCAATTATTTCAATTCGTTTTGAAATTAAATGAAATTTAAATATTTTTTTGTTTTTGAATCAAATACAACGGAAGAAGAAACGAAAAGCAAAAAACAAGATTTACACAATGATTATGCAGTTCCTTCTTTTTATCGTTCGTAGCTAAAAAGCCATTAAAAACGTATAATGAATCGAAATGAAAAACAACCGAAAACAAGGATAAAAAGAAAACAAACTACACATACATATACAATGAATGATGATCAAAATGAACAGAAACAAAAGTAGAACAAAGTATCAGACTACAATTAAATGTCTGTCTGTCTGTCTGTTTGTCTGTGTGTGTGTTTTTCGAAAGAAGAAAAACATACACATACACACACACAGAGAGAGAGATGGAGAGAAACATAGAACTTACGTGCACTCATATTCATTCCATAAATCAACACATTCAAATGGCTCTGGACAGATGACATTCGAACAGGGCTTATTCGATGGACAATTCTTTTCCAAATTACGCGCCATTGTGGCCTGACCCCATTGTGTACCGTTCATTGCAGGAGGCAAAGGTAAATGTTTACCTTCAAGTCTATATATCAGCAGAAAAATGAAACAAAAACAAGAAAATCAAAAGAACAGAATTAATTAAGTGGGGATAGAGAGGGGGCAGGCTAACAAGAGTCACAGAATGTAAGACTGCTGTTTACATGTGCAAAATTCTGTATAATTTTGTTGCAGTGAAGCTATTGATTCAATTTGCCTCCATATATACCACTGATGGCACTTTATGCGACAGCTGTGTATTAAAAACATACAGTGGGCGCCAAAAATATATCTCACATGTGGTAAAATTAAAAGACAAACGAATTCATACGCAAAAATAAATTTCTTAATTCTTTTCCTTGCCCAACTTTTGTCATCCACTGTATGTTGTTTGAAATTTCCACTTAACCACCGCACGCACTCACACTTACCGTATATCATCTAAACAGCTTTTCTGATAGTCAGCATAAACTTCAAAAGTACGAACACCCGTATATTCCGCCTTGCCACCAGCATAAACACCCTCTTGTTTATCGACCAACAACCATTGATGGCCCACAAATTCAAATGTTTCATTATAGCGTCGTCCTTCGCCACCATCCAACTCTAATGTGGCCGCCGAGCCATAACGATTAATACGCACCACATGCCATTGGCCATCATCAACGGCCACCGCATTAAGCCACAAATCTTTCTCTTCGGTACGTAATGAATTCAAATTGTAGCGAAAATGTAAACGAGCATCCTTAATCTCCAATATGCCATATTCGCGATTATGCTGGTCACTAACGCGAAACAGTTCACCATGTTGTTCTCGTGTACGGAAACGCAACTGAATTTGTGTACTAAAGCGGTCAGGTTCAAAGCTTAAGGCATACTTAACATAACTCTGTTGCTTAAATGTGGTGGGTATGGTGGGTATATTGCAGGCAGGACCAGTCCAGCCAGGCCTGCATTGACAACGTGCCTCTGACAACGAACCAACACAGTTGCCATGCTCCCAACATCGTGCAGTTTGTTCCGATTGTGCACATACTTCTTCGGTTTGCGGACAACCGGCCACACTGTTGCGTGATAGGCCCGGGTGTGCCAAGTCATACAGTTTCGAATTGTGCACCAGATTACGTATACAGCCATCAAAACCCTTGGCCATGGGAGTATAATGCCAGAAATACAGCGAGGGATCGAATTGTTCACGATACAAACCACCTACTTGCAGGGGCGCATTAACATTTAGATACTCATTAAAGGGTGGTATTTGTCCTCTAGCCTGGCAAGACATATCATCAAATTCCGGCATGGAACCATCTTCCATTTCACTTATCTCTGCCGATTTACAGAAATCCACCACCATGCGTATATTTTCACTGTCCCAAAACAGATCAATGCGATGCCATTCGCCATCATCTAAAGTTTTCTTAGTTTTCACTCTCAACTCCAAGGTGCCAGAGCCAAAGTCTATTAAAAGTCTAGGATAGCCTCGTTCCAACTCCAAAGAAATAAAGTCCGATATTAGCATTTCATCGCGCTCGGGTGGCACTATGGGTCCATTGTATATAATCAAGCCATCGGGTTTACGTGTTATGAACTCCAAACTCAAATGGGACTCATCGCACATTTCCAAAGGCGGATACCAGGCCCAACCATTACCTCTGAAACTGCGTGTAGTCTGCTGGCAACGTGGTCCTGTATAGCCCACAGGGCAAGAGCAATGAGGACCAAAGCGGGTATCCACACAGCGGCCACCATTATAACACGGTGTATTACGGCAATTTTCAGGTTTGGAAAAGTTGCGGGCACCGCAAGTACATTCCGCCAAAGTGTCGACTCTTACGCCCACCAAAGCCGTTTTGTTGGCATTAACCATATAGGGCAGGGAGCTTATATCCAAAGTATTGGTACAGGAACCCTCACACATTTGATTCTCATACAGACACTCATCTATGCCCACCATTGTGATATTGATGCCCACATCCTTTTCAATTTCCTCACGATTCATTAAAACAATGCCATTCAATCTAACGGGCTTGTAATATGGCGAGCCATGAGCCGAAAACCGGACATCGGTTAAAGGAGGATGTTTTTTCTTAAGCTGCACACTAAATATATCCACATTCTCTCTGTCAGTGTTCAATAAATCGGCCAACTTATCACGGAACCTATCCATTTTAGAGCGACTCAACGATTGGGTTCTATAGTTCCATACGCGTATGAAATCCTCATCCGTTATGCCCGATAGTCTCACTGAACCCGAATTAATCACTGCTTCATGGGGTATTTCACGCACCGTTACTGTTACATTGGCGGGTACATCGGTTTGAGTATGTTTACGATCGTAGACCTTGAATCTTAAATGATAGCGTCCCTCCCGGGTGCCAGCACGCATGGTAACCATACCCGAATCTTCATCGAGCTTAAAGCGGGGATGCTCTTGCGATTCCCAATAGAATTTCTTATCAGGCAAATCCCAATCATCCAAATCGTAAACATAAACGCGACCAATCGGTGTATCAGGCGATTGGCCCTGATAGTTGTAGGCGAATATATCCTT
Source organism: Sarcophaga carnaria (assembly GCA_958299815.1). Taxonomy (NCBI): domain Eukaryota; kingdom Metazoa; phylum Arthropoda; class Insecta; order Diptera; family Sarcophagidae; genus Sarcophaga; species Sarcophaga carnaria. The sequence continues at coordinate 23,029,071 of OY283152.1, forward strand.
TGAGCCGGGCTGCATTTTATTATCGTTCACGTCGCCTATAATCACCGTTAAAGTACTGGTGCCGGTCATGGCCGGTGAACCGTGGTCCTTAATGACAATCGGTATCATGTACTCCTTTTGTTGTTCACGATCAAAAGATCTCAAAGAGGAAATGACAGCCATACCATCACCATTAGCTCCCTCTGTAATGAAATGAAGAGTAATAATGTGGATTAATTACATTTACAGTTAGATACACAGTTCCGTTTGATCAAAATAATATGTGTGTGCATTTCCTGTCTGTTATTTTTGTGTTGTGTTGGTAATCACAGTTTTAAGTGCTAATTTTAAAATTTGTCTGACATATGATTGACGTTTCTAAAGCTTTACTTAGTTGTGTTCTTTTTTTGCAAATAGTTTACAGCATACTTATGGGAAAGGGAGAGCAAAGAGAGAAAGAGTTGGTGTTTGTTGTTGGACAATGCTTGTATTAAAAATTAATGACTTTGTTGTTGTTGTACATTTGCTGTGTTTTCTTTTGCTAAAGTGCTTTTAAATTGAGATTTTTTTGGATTTAAATTCTTAGAATATAAGTTTTAAAGCTTTTTTAAGGTTCTAAGGTTTGGGTGATTTTTGAAGAGCTATAGGAAAATTTTCAAAAAAAAAACATATAATTCAGAAAAATGCATGGAATCTTTATTTGTATCCATAGTACGGTCCATATAAATTAATGTTTGAAGATTATTTCATGCAAATGTTGACCGCGACTGCGCTTCAAATGGTCCATCCGCTTAGTCCAATTTTGACATACTCTTTCCAACATTTCGGCCGGTATCTCACGAATAAATGCTTCAATGTTGTCTTCCAATGCGTCAATTGAAGCGGGCTTGTCTGTATAGACATGAGCTTTAACATAGCCCCACAAAAAATAGTCTAAAGGCGTTAAATCGCACGATCTAGGCGGCCAATTGACCGGTCCCGAACGGGAAATAAAATGTTCGCCGAACTCGCCTCTCAATAATCCCATTGATACAGGTGCTGTGTGGCATGTGGCATGTGGCGTCTTGTTGAAACCACATGTCATGCAAGTCTTCACACCTAAATGTTTCCGCAAAATTTTCCACGTTGTTAAGTGACAGAGGCGACGAATCGATAATTGATGGTCATCATTAACACTGGCCGATACAGCTGCGATATTTTCTTCAGATCGCAAGCGTGTTGGTGGTTTAATGTCCAACAATGTAAATTTGGTGCGGAATTTAATCACAATAGCCCGAATAGCCGCTTCAGTGGGTCGATTAAACTGACCATAAAATGGAAGAAGCGCGCGATGAACTTTCTTAACAGAGCACGCATTTTTATAATAAAATTCAATGATTTGCAAGCGTTGTTCGTTTGTAAGACGATTCATGGTTAACTTATAGACCAAACTGAAGATGATTGACAGTGAAACAAAACACGAAACGTGCGTGAGCTGTTTAAACCAGTGTTGCCAAGATAATAACTAAAAAAAATCACCCGTTACTAGGAAACCATATATTATTTGAAAACCATCAAACAACATCATTACCATCATAACCCATATTCTTGGGAATTTTTAAAGTACTTTAACTTTATTATTTGTATCTTTATTTTATACAACATCACAGATGAGAGTTTTCTGCGAAAAGTAGGGGTTCATCGAAATAGCACCATTTTTTACAAAATTGTCTAGTTTCTAAAGTCTGCCGATGACATAGACATCATTGGTCATAGCAAGCGGGATTTCAACGCTGGTTTTTAATACCAATAAGACTGGAGTCTCTCAAAATGTTTTTGGCAGCGTTTCGGCGATTTCCTCACAGCAGATGCTTGGCAAAAACTTGGAGAGTAAAAGAAAATTGCCATGAAAAAGTTTCTCAAAAATCTGTCGTTCGGAGTTGACTTTAAACCGTTGGCCCCACCATTGATGTATAAAATTAATTCACATAGAATAAGTGGTGTGAGAAGCTAGCTTCCTAACTGAAGGATTGTAATGACTAATTATGTATGTATGCATGCAATAAAAATCGCACAACCTCCGACATGTTAGGTTAGGTTAGGTTAGAGGACGTGTATTTGTCAATTAAGTCAAGTACAGTACCCGGAGGTCGAATTGACCCATTGTACAACGTCCTATTTCTCATACCACTTATGTTGTCTGTGTTAATTTTATACACGAGTGGTGGGACCTACAGTTTAAGGACGACTCCTAACGATAGATTTTTGAGGAACTTTTTTCATGGCAATTTTATTTACTCTTCGAGTTTTTGCCAGAAATCTGCTGAGAGGAAGTCGTCGAAGAAATACTTTTTGTATTTTGTTTTGATGTCTGGCCTGGGGCTCGAACCCCGGCTTTACGTCTAATAAGCCAACACACTACCTACTAGATTACGGCGACTTCAATTAAGTAAGTAAGTAAACAACATGTTATATTGAGTCTGACTTTCTAAGTGTGGCTTACGTATTTTAAATTGTTCTTTAATTATATACAATATCAGGAATTGTCAGCTCGTTTCATAGCAAAATTTATTCACTTTTACAATTCTTTTCATTATAAAATTTAATTAAGAAACTGAAGACCATTGTTGAGTTATTCTAATGGAAATCAAATACTCATATTGAATAAAAAATTTCTTTTTTGGTAAGCAAATGTAACGAAAGCATAGAATATTTATTTTACGTTTTTCCAACTGACAACATTTAATTAATATTTTAAAAAACATGAAGACAATCTATGCAAAAGAATGAAATAAAAAATAAAAAATTTAAAAATAGTTGAACTAATAAAGATAAATACCTACAAAGATAGCAAAAAAAAAGAATTGAATTAAAATAAAAAAAATAAATTTCGAAAATATTTTTGCATTTCTTTTTGTACACGTTGTGTGGTGTCCTTCAATTTGTATAGCAAATGAACTTCGATATTAAAATCCAATTATCAGAATTCAATAGTCAATGCCAAAGCAAAAACAGACAGACAGCATATTGGCAGGGAACAAGCCAGCAGCCAATGCATTGAATAGACAATGTGGTAATAGTGTTGGCCATTGCAACAAAATCTTGCAATATTAAACGCCTGTTAATCTCTCTGTACGAAATGTACAATTTTACAATTTAATTACCACTCAAATATGGTATGTAACACTCGGATAGATAGAGAATACATTTTCCAACTTAATACACAAGTCTTCATATGAAAGAAGAAGAAGACGTTTTTAAAATTCTATTTGGTTTACAAAAAAAAAAAAAAAAAGAAATCAAATCGAATCGAATCGTATATTCTTTTATTGTTTTCATTACAATACCCATAAGGTTATTCACTAAAACTATTGTTCGATTTTTTCTTTTATTTTCAAATATGTACACACGATAAAGTTTGCATTGCAAAATTAATGATCCTTTTTTGCAGTTGGTAGTAGGCAGGCCTGTTTTTGGCCAAGGACTGCCATTAAATGTTAGTTGAGCATAAAACGCAAGTAATTACCAGAGTCAATAATGGCTTAAATTGAACGCATAAACAAAATAAAAATGAATTTTTTAAAAACCTCAAATTACACGACTTAAGAAAAAGTTTGATAAAGAAACAATATTTGGAGAGAGTAGAAAGCAAATCTAGAAAACAATGTAACTATTGGCTATAGATGGAGTGAGAAGGTAACATGCCAGTCACATTACTAATACATACACAGAGTTCGCCATTACAACCCTTTAGTTAGAATTACTATCTAGCTTCTCACACTACTTATGCTGGGTGTGTTAATTTTTATTTCCTCTCAGAGTTTTTACCGGAGAAATATTTTTTCATATTTCGTTTTGTTTGAGATGTCTGACCGATGTCTGGCGTTTTAAGCGATGCCTCACGTCTAATAAGCCAACACACTACATACTAGACTACCGCGACTTATAACGGGTGATTTTTTAGCTATTATCTTTTTGGCAACACTGGTTTAAACAATTCACGCATGTTTCGTGTTTTGTTTCACTGTCAAACATCTTCAGTTTGGTCTATAATTTAACCATGAATCGTCTTACATACGAATAACGCTTGCAAATCATTGAATTTTATTATCAAAACGCGTGCTCTGTTAGGAAAGTTCATCGCGCGCTTCTTCCATTTTATGGTTAGTTTAATCGACCCACTGAAGCGACTATTCGGGCTATTTTGACTAAATTTCGCAACAAATTTACATTGCTGGACATTAAACCACCAACACGCTTACGTAGAGTGCGAACTGAAGAAAATATCGCAGCTGTATCGGCCAGTGTTAATGATGACCATCAATTATCGATTCGTCGCCGTTCGCAGCAATTGGGCCTTTGTTACTCAACAACGTTGAAAATTTTGCGGAAGGATTTAGGTGTGAAGCCTTTCAAAATACAGCTGGTGCAAGAATTGAAGCCGAACGAGCTACCGCAACGCAGAATTTATGGTGAATGGGCTCTTGGAAAGTTGGCCGAAGATCCACTTCTTTATCGAAAAATTGTGTTCAGCGACGAAGCTCATTTTCGGCTCAATGGATACGTATATAAGTAGAATTGTTGACTTTGGAGTGAAGATCAGCCAGAAGCATTGCAAAAGCTACCAATATCTCCAGAAAAAGTCACAGTTTGGTGCGGTTTATGGGTTGGTGGCATCATTGGACCGTACTTCTTCAAAGATGCTGCGAATCGTAACGTAACTGTGAATGGTGAACGCTACCGTGGGATGAATCCAACTTTTTTTGTCCAAAATGCAAGAGCTTGACTTGCATGACATGTGGTTTCAACAAGACGGTGCCACATGCCGCACAGCACGCTTAACAATGGAATTATTGAGAGGCGAGTTCGGAAAACATTTTATTTCACGTTCGGGACCGGTCAATTGGCCGTCTAGATCGTGCCATTTAACGCCTTTAGGCTATTTTTTGTGGGGCTATGTTAAAGCTCATGTCTATACAGACAAACTCGCTTCAATTAACGCATTGGAAGACAACATGGAAGCATTTATTTGTGAGATACCGGCCGAAATGTTGGAAAGAGTATGCCAAAATTGGACCATTTGAAAACCATTATTTTGAAAATTTTTCCTATAGCTCTTAAAAATCACACATTATTAGCTTTGGTTAACTCATTCGCAATGTTATTTCCGTCAAAATCATGGAATCCATTCAAGAGTTACTTCGGAATGAACCGAAATTTACTGCAGATTGGCTGTCCCTGTAAGTTAAGAGTTTTAATGTAAAATTTCATAAGCCAACAGGGCACTCTTAATATGGTTATGACCTCCACTAGGAAAAACATGTTGTGGTCAGCTATAAGAAAATCTAATTTTAGATGCCTTTAAAGCCACCGATATACTCGTTATCACGAGGGTTGAAACTTTTGGTTCACCTTGCTTTAAGCACTTAGATGGAGTACTTAGCTTAGCTTAGTCCAAGAGATCATTCCTTTTTGGAACAGGAGATGTGGGATTGAAAAGGATTACTAGTTTGTATAAAAAAAACACCACGAATACGCGAAATTATAGGCAAATTATGATGTAAAAGTGATTTGTTTCTGGAATTGTGAAAGCATAGATTGAATCTATGCCTTAAAGTCGAACATAGAAGGGAGAATGCCTAAATTTTATAAATTTTTCAACTAAACGAGTCGTACGATAACAGCAAGTCCTTGTGTCGTTGCCTATTTCTCTTTGAACATGTATTGGATGTAAGGGTGAATAACTTTGCTAATTAAGTCCTTCTCAAGATATAGCATTGCGTGGTCCATGATATTTGCCTTCACTGATGATTTCTTAGATGGATTTTGAAATGAAAGATCCACCAGGAGATCAACCATTTCGCAGGCGATTATATAGGCTCTCATTCATAATATCATAAAAATAAATGATAAATGCATCCAATCACGTCTGTTGCACAATGTCACATTATGGTCATATTTAAAAATATTTCCTTTCTATTTTATTTACTCACTTTGATCCTGTTCCACTTTAAATGAAGCTCGTATAATATCATCAGCACTGGGATCCAAACGGAATTGGAATGGTGGTCCGTTACTCTTTGAGCGATCATCATCATCGGTGGCCAATATTTCAACAACTTTACGTGGTGGCACATGTTCCGGCAACACTGGTCTATAATCCTTCAAAAACTTGGGCGCATTATCATTAATATCCTGTACAATAACTGTCAAAGTGGCCGTAGCTGTTTTAGGCGGCGAACCATCATCAATTGCCAAAATTTTGACCTGATGCCGAGGCACTACTTCACGATCCAAAGAACGTTGTATGGTTACCGAACCATTCTGATTGATGGCAAATTGTCGTTGTCTATCCGAAGATCTATCAATGGAATAGGACACCTTACTGCGACCACCCTGATCAGGATCGGTGGCTTTGAATTTTTCCAGCTCTGTACCCACTTTGGTGTCCTCAAACACAGAAACCTCAACATTGGCCCTCTCAAAGTGTGGCTTATTATCGTTAATGTCTCTAAGCTTTACCACCACCCACGAATAGGCCACATGGTATTTATCATTGTCATTATCCTCGCCCTTATCGTTGACTTGAATTCTAAAGCGAAAACCATTCGACTGTAGTTGGTCTTCATAATCCAAAGGTTGTACAATTTTCAAGGAACCAGTGCCATCATTATTCCTTACCATGGTGAATTTATCCGCACCATAACCACTGTTATCGATAACCTTATACTGGAACTTATTCGTTTCATCTTCATCGTGTACGGTTACCGTAAGTATAGGCATTTCGGGTAGCGTAGTACCATCCGTTTCATCCACCTCCGTGAACCATTCGTCTTTGGTAAATTGCGGCGGCATATCGTTTATATCTTTAACCCTTATAGAGGCTGTCCCCGTTCCCTTCAGGCCTCCACCATCCATGGCCACCACTTGTATTGAATAATCCGGTGTACGTTCACGATCCAGACAACACACGGCGGTCTTTATAACACCGGTATCAGGTTCAATTTCAAATATGGGTGAACCGGTTTCCTCTTCTATAACATTTTTCTCTATTGAATACACCAGCTTAGCATTGGATCCTTCGTTCGGATCATCATAATCTACGGCAGTCATGGTCATTACTACCATACCAGCAGTGCCGTTTTCGGTGACATTGCCAAAGTAGACACCTTGTGGAAAGATCGGGGCATTGTCGTTGATATCCTTGAGATTTACTTGCACATCAGCATAGCCCACCAGACCTTCACCACCCTCATCCTGAGCAAATACGGTAAAACGCCACTGAGGCCGTCCATTGGGCTGATCACGATCGAGAGGCTGAAATAGAAAAGAAAGAAGGAGAAGAAAAATTAGAAATATTGTTGTTGTAATAGAAGAAAAGAGATAAGAAAATGTAAAGCGACGTAAAAATTATTAATTGTTAATATTAATCCCACAAGCACAATATTGGTTCGAGTATTTGCTATGAGATTTTACAAGTCATCGTTTTCGATGCTATTTTGGGCAGTCTCTGTCAAGCAATTAATAATTATCCCTTCTAACTGCACAAATCATAAGCAAAATTTGGTCTCGCTTACTGACTTAACGGGTGTCTACCTTCTAAAATGCTATGTAATTTATTAAAGACGCAAACCTTTCGTAAAAGCTATGCGATTAGTTTTGACACTCACATTTTCCTCTTATACACGCAATATTTGTGTGGTTGCCGTAGTCTAGGTCAGTAATGTGTTGGCTTACAAGAAGACAGCTTGGCAGATCAAGCCTCTGCTCTCTGAAATATAAAAATGTATTTCCTACGGCGACCACCTCTCAACAGTTTTATGGCAAAATCTCTGGGAATAAATCAAATGTCATGGAAAACTATCCCAAATCTGTTACTCGAAGTTGATATCATGTCACACAAACACGGATGATATGAGAAGCTAGACGGTAGTCCTGACTAAAGGGTTGTAGTACAAATTATTTATGTATGTATGTGTAGACATCAAGTATATATTGCTACAGGCAGCTTTATGCAACAGCATAACACTCTTAATTTAAATTACTCCACAGATTTCCCCAAAAGTCTGATGATACCTTACCCTTAATTTATAGATTACACTTATCTTAGTCAAGTTACCCCATTTTAATTAAAATCTAAATGGTTACGAAACATATTTCTTTCAAACTTTGGCAGCCTTTAAGGCGCTATGGATTTCAGTTTCCCATGTCAACATATAAAGTCTTCTGCTATTTTTCGTGCAACTTGTAAAATTTCTCAAACAAATTAAATATTTTACCAAATTTCATGTCGCAAATTACTTTTTCCTTAATCCCTACATTCATGTTTTAAGTAAAAGGACTCTCTCTCTCTCTGGCAAAAGCACCTAAAAGGCTGCTTTACTTTTTCAGTTTTAATTCCTATTTACCATGTACAAGCATAATATGTTATTGCCGTTTTAAAATGCTAATTTCGTGAGCCAAATATAAATGATTTTTTAGTTGCCTAAAAGTCCTGGTTGCAATTTTGGTGTGATTACCAAAAATTGAAAGAGTTCCTCTCCTCCATTCATACCAAAAGGGTTTCAACGTTAGTTAAACGAAAATTAAATAAAATATTTCCCAAAAAAGGACTAAAACTGTTTGTTAGAATGAGAGAGGCCGGAGAGAGAGCGAGAGAGGAGAGTATGAGTAAGAGATTTAGCTAAAGGATATAATAAATTTTATAAAACTAAACGAAAATCGTATGTATCCCCTGCTACCCTAAAAGGAGAGCGACAGAGAGATAGAGAGAGAGTGTATCAGGCCAACTAACGCATTCACAATGAGCATATTTAGCCTCGCTTTTAAAAGGGTGCATGCAGCATATGTTAACTAAAGCTTTCGTCTTTGTATTTGTGCATATCACACACATGCACATACAACTGATGTATTTGTATGAGTATGTATACATACATTAGTATGTTTTATGCACACAGGATAATGCATTTTGTGGCTGTCAGGATGCTTATGACAGATAGAGTTTAACATCAGACTTAAAACAAAAAAAAAAAAAACAAAGAAAAAAAGAGAAAAGTATACGTAATAAATTGAATACGAAAACAAAAACAAACAAAAAAAAATTGAGTAAGAGAAACAACAACGAACGATTTAAGTAGAATTACGCTGTAAACAGTTTTAATTTATGTTTCACTGCAGCAGGAATTACAAGGATACAATGATAGCAGGATTTTTGTTTCAAATTATGTACAAATTTCGTGAGATATTCCTTCTTACACAAACACACACACAAAAATACGTGCATACGATGTGGTGGAAAGTATTTAAAAAATTAAAAATTAAATTCACGAAACTTATTTTCACGCGGTTTCATGACATGATAGGATAGGATAGGGCGAGAATAGTAACAGCGAGTCACTTCAGCAGTTATAGTGGCCCCTTATGATACCACATGAAACTTTAGCCCAGAACTTACCCGAACTAAGTAATGATAGCTCAATGAAACTGACAACAAGACAATGAAACTTTTCGTTCATGATCTTACAATATGGTTAACATTTGTGAAAGTATTATAAGGGTTTTCAAATAAATCTGTTAATAATGTTAAAACCTTAAGGTTTTTCGAATTTAACGGCTTGTAAGTAAACAAGTTCATTCAGTAATTCTTTGCCTCAAAGAAAATTTGCTCGATCATGTCTTTCTCCCTCACATAAGTAAGACAAAGCATAAGCTGATTAAAGCGATTAAACTGAAATTATAATTTTTTAAAGCATACTTTGTAGTGCTTAACACTGTTCTACTTTCATACGGTTTTTATAGCATACTTTTATGCTGACATTTAAAATCATAAATTAAGACATTTTTGTCAACAGGAAACATTAAAGCTGAGCTATTTATGGAAAAACTTTATAACAGTAACGTAAACAACAATGTCTTGCTGTTTATATTGCATTTAAACAGTAATTTACAGTGGCTTTGATAAAAATTCGCTCAGGAAAGCGGAACAAATGAAAGAAAAATTCCATAAAAATTTGCTTTCTTTCGTAAACGAATACAATATTGACAGTGACATTAACTTGCAACAAAACAAGCGATTCTTTGCTTAAAGCGGAAAGGGGCACAAAGTAAATAGAAAGTTTAAGAGGGGAAAAATCCTCGGTAAACCTAAAGACAATATTAAATCAAACAGTTTCTTTTATGAAGTTTAACTTTAAGTTCAAGCATTTTTTTCTATTCTTTTTAGACGCTGTATTGACACATTGGTTTAACAAGTACTCCTCCTTGTAGTTCAAGTCACTTGAAAGCTTATAAAACTGAACTTCATAATGCTAAAGTGAAATTTTTGTTAAGTTTGTCTTCCTTTTCTTTATTTTTTCGTTGCTTAAGTAAATCAAGAAACAAAAAATTCCTTGAAAAGTATGGCAAAGAAAAGAAACTACGAAACAGAACTTCTTTAGTAAATAGAATCGAAAGAAACATTATGTGAACCAAAAAAAAAAAAACAGAAAAAAACTTGTAAAGTGTCAATGCATTTTGGTGTCAAACATAAAAATGCACTTCTAACTGTACAAATGGAATTAAATTGAAATTCGTTTTTTTCCTTTGCTTTGCCTTATATTAAGAGGAATGGTAAAAAAACCTAAAGTTTTCTCTATGAAAAGGTTTAAAGACCAAGACAAATTTACTTCAGCACTTTTAAAAGTACTTTTTGTGACTGCCATCTTCCATTATCAATGAATGAATGAATGAAGTACGTTATAACATTTATGAGTTTCGGAAAACAGAGCACACAACTATAGATTGTTTAAGTAATACAGGGAAATGAAAAAAAGATCAGATGTTAAGGAAAAAAGTTGTAAAATCTTTAAATAATTTGTCTTTGTAAAAAGTTTACTTTAAAGGCATTCTTGTATGCCTTTGTACGTATTACTTAAAACTTATTAATCTAACAGAATCAAACTAAATCTAATTGCCTAACCGTAGATCGAGCTTTGTATCAAAAATGATACATTTAAATTTTTTAGGCTACATAACTTTAATTTAGAAAAAGTTAGATGCCTGATATTTTTATAATTCGTTAGTATTGTTATCGCCATTATTTTAAACCAAATAAAAAAAGAAAATTTCAAACAGGGGTTACAAAATTCAATAACTTCATAATTCTGGCTTATGTATCATTTTTGATACATACGACTTTCTTAGAGATTTTTTGGTGTCGCGTATGTAATTTTTTAAGACTTCAAAGATTTTGTGAAGTTTTATCGTAAATAATATATTATTGTGGGACGAAAGTGAAAAGATTAAATTTTCTATTCTTGATAAGTTCTTGATATTGATTGAAGTAGTCGTAGTCTAGTATGTAACGTGTTACCTTATTAGACGTCAGACCAAGGTTTAAACCTCAGGTCAGACATTTCCAATTTCTAATGAAAGGTTGTATTGACCGATTATATATTAGTTATATATTTAATATTCCTGCTGCTAAAGACTTTGAAGAAGAAGAAAATAGAAGCTCGTCTTATGAACTGAAGAAAGTATTGGCAGCAACAAACATGACAACAGAATGTTTATCGCCAAAGATGGTACTACTTGGAACAGAACAAACTGCCTTTAGTAATTTGGGATGAAAAAATCTAGTAGTTTCTTACTGCTGTTCTCATATTTATCTCACGTGACAGACCAACATTAGAAGAATGTGTTTCGTCCCATGTTTTATTACTGATGATAATATTTCGGTTAACTGCGTACGTACGTATGAGATAACAGAATCATTCGCTTTGATAATGATATATTTACACCTATTACGCCTTTTCGTAAAATGAGCTGAAGGTCTTGCAGCCTTTAATAATCATGTTTAAAGCCTTTTTTTGAAATCCGAATGAAAACGATTTTTTCTCTAAAAAAAAAATATATATTTATCTTAATTTTTTGTTATAAAATTTGAACCATTTTCATAAAACTTTTATCACACAACTTGTAGTTTCATGTAAGAAATAATACTGTATAAATAGTTTAGGATTAGCTATCATACTTTCAGAGCAGGCCATATATCCTTTTTTTAAGATTTTTAAAAATTTAATTTTTTGTTCGCCTAAAAGGTAAGAAAATTAAAGAAAATATATTTAAATAATGATGCTTATGTTTTTATGTAACTTTTTGATATATTTTCATCTCAAATTAAAGTTATTTTTAGCACCAGAATTCAAAAATTTTTAGTTTTATTGTGGAAAATTAAAATTATCAGCGATTTTAATTGAAATTTAATACTTAATGATGGAATACTTACAGTGATTGTTAGGGAAATTAATTTAAGAATATTTATATAAATCAAGCTTCATAAAGAGATTTACGGAGTAATGCTTGGTATTGTTTATGTTTTCTTTCCTTTTGTTTTGTTTTATCACCTTTTCAACTCATATTTAATTTTGTCACTGTAGATTAGTAACTAATTGAATTTGATGGTCGTTATAAATTTCATGGTCCAATGAATTCGAATTGGCAGTTTTAAATTCAAGCACATGCTACGTGCGTAGCAACTACTTACAGCAGTATTTGGGGAAACCCAAATGATTCCAGACAGGAATCAAAGAAAGAAAATCGTTATTGACATTATCGATGTTCTGTTTCAATAGAATACTTTTTGACCTCACATGACGTTGACAACAAATATTTCTAACGAATCACAAGAATGGTTTGTACCATCAGGTTTCAGCCAGCCCTCATCTGAGAGTGTTACTGATGCGAGTGACAATAAGCTGTCCTATCTAAGCAATTGGAAACTTCTAAATCGCCACAAAGCAGGGTGCTAGGCGTCAAATTATTACCATTTAGAAAGAAATAAAACCAAGCTGACATGAAGTACTTGATTTTTATGTAAAAATGTATGTATTTTAAGGCTCGATCTACGGTTAAGCCCTACTAAGCTGTTAATGAGCTAATGATACATGCAAAGGATTTTAGCGTTCATTAGGCATGGCAAAGCCAACATGATATTATTTGTATACCTTAAGGGGACATTAAAAGCTATTTAAAATTGATTTTAAATATTATTTAAACAAAAATATGAAATCTTTTATTTATATCCCAAAGCAATGTAAATAAAAATATTTTTAAATTTTAATTTTTCGATTTAAATTCCAATAACTTTTTTCCTCTCGTTCGTCGTAACGCTTTAAAGAAATTATAAATAAAAAAGAAAAAATTTTTCTTTCCAGCTTTTATAAAATTAATCTCTTCGAAGGATTATAATACTTCATATACGAGTTTTTTATGCCGAAATGTATGCTTCATTTTTTTCTTTTTGACTTTTTTTTTGTTTAAATATTCAGTAATTTAATTTATTTCATAGCAAACGTACTGATCATTTTCATAATGAAAAATGACTTTCAATTCGGCTTTAATGAAATGTAAAACCAAACACAACTGACTGAGGAGACTGACTGTAAATCTTAAAACGGTTATTGGCATTAACCACCTACGTAGGCGTAGGCAAGAGCAAGACATTGTATTACAGACTACGTGATAGCGACAAGGACATTGACAGTTATGGTAATAATAGTAATAATAATAATAATGAAAAATAATTATGGAAATTGACAATTACAGCAGAAACACCAATATCGAGTGAAGGGATGGATAAACAACTGCAAGTTTGAAGGCAGTAATATCGTTTATATGTCGTAAATATGTTTTCTGGGTGTATGCATACTTTTATATTTGTATTGTAATAATATACTCTCTGTTGTTGGCTCCCATAAGCTCATTATATATTTTAAGCCTTATGACAAGCCTTAAGGTATGCAATAATTATTAACAATTTTTTGGATTTATCATGCGCTTGTTTATATGCCTTCTCATGCCATAATTGGCAATTATAAAGGCAATTTTTTTTCACTGGCTATCGTAAGACAAACATACGAATAATTTACACAATAACTGTATTTAAATTATATTGTGAGTAAGAAAAAAAATGGAGACTTATTAATTATAGTGAAAATCCCTAAGAAGGAAATATTTTTAATAAAAACCTACTTTAAGGCTTTAAATTTCTTTTTTTTTAAATACAAAACTTACCTTTAATACAAATATTTCGCCTGTGGTGCGATTAATATCGAATTTACTGTTGGCTGGATTATCAGGATCAATGCCTTGACCCGTCAAGAAATATACTATGTTTTGTGGACGATCCTTATCGCCATCGGTTGCGGTAACCTGCCGTTACAACAATTCAAAAGCAGTTTTTCCATGGAAGAAAAATATAAAAAAGGATTCATTATTAATTATTTTGTCATACTTTATTGCCATGTGCACACATTAATTGAATTTCCAAAGTTATAATTTAATAATATCGTATAGAAAATATTGAAAATAAAACATGCATTTTGGGTAAATATGTATATCTTTGAAAACATTGTTAGTTGAATTCTAAAAATTAAATATTTCTATTGTTATTATTATTATTATTACTATTTTCATAAGCGAAAAAACAAATAAAATATGTTTATTTATGCATAAATATAAATACGTTTGGATTTTGTTGTTGAAAAGTTATTTACAGCAAATACTTACAATATGTACATGAGCACAAATAATATTTTATTTTATTTATAATAAATATGCAAATTTTCTAGCATATAAAATTAGTTCTTCTAAAAACAAAAAAAAAAAAACAAGAAACATGCACAAAATATGATATTTAATTTAATTTATATTGCAATTTTATTACTGGGGTTAATAAAGAAGAGAAAAAATATGATTATAAACTACATTGTAAACTTTTTGAAACTGAGAAGGCATTGTAGGCATAGAAAATATAAAAAATGAAGTATAATTTTAGGCGTAATTAAAAACAAACAAAAAAAATAAGATTTGTCCGCTGTCTACAGACTAATAAATATTGTTTTTTAAGTTTTCGGAATAACAAAAATTAAATTGTTAACGTATCGACGTATCTTCATCTTAAAATTTTTGATTAAGAACTCTTTATGTGATGTTTTACCTTAAGTTATGCTATAAATTTTAAATATTTGATGTTATCATAATAAGAAAATTCTACGACTAAAGACTATTCTGAAGGCTATATATTCCCTTTAGTTAGGATAACAACATAGCTTCTTACACCACATACGTAATGTATGTTAATTTTATCCACGACAGTTTTTAGAAGCTTTTGCATGACAATAAGGTTATTTCCAGATCTAAGCTAAGTTAGAAATTATTTTTTATGTTCTCTAAACCAACACACCACCAACTAGATCACGACGATACATACATACATAATTGGTCATTACAACGCTTCCGTCAGGATTACGACCTAGTTTCTCACACCACTTATGTTGTGTGTGTTAATTTTATACATGAGTGGCGGGACCTACAGTTTAAAGTCGACTCCGAACGACAAATTTTTTGAGAAACTTTTCATGGCAATTTTATTTACTCTCAGAGTTTTTGCCAGAAATCTGCTGAGAGGACGTCGCCAAAGAAATACTTTTTGTATTTTTGTTTTAATGTCTGACCTGGGCCTCCAACCCGGGCTTTACGTCTAATAAGCCAACACACTACCTACTAGGCTACGGCGACTAATATATGTATATATAACGGAAAGAGCTTAAACTAACCGAATGAAAAACTAGGGAACGCAAAGGAATCGTTATATTTCTTTGGTAAGGGATTTTAAATGAAAACACAAAAAAACAAAAATTCAAAGCCTGTAATGATTTCAGTGTCTACTGGAATATAAGAAGAATAATTTATTAAGAGCTGCAATAACCTGCCGAAACAATTAATACTGATGCCTACTGCTTAATTCAATGAAAACGTTACTGCGTTCAATAACTGTAGCATTCTCAACGATTTTGAAATTTAAGGACTCTTATAATTTTTCTTTATTTTTCATTATTATTAAAACACTCTATTTAATTGAATTAAAAAATATTTTTCTTTCTTTTTGTGCATTGCATTTGTTTGCTCCAATTTAATTAAACTATTTATTGAGGTAATTAAATAAAATATCAATAATTTTATCAACATGAAAAAAATGAGAACATGGCTTATAATTGTTTAAACAAACATAAACAAGAATTATATGAAAATAAAATAAAATAAAATATTTTTTCACAATTTTTTATTTCCACTTGAATGCCTATTGAAGCCTTAATGTATGCAGCAACAAAAAAATAATAATAATAATTGAAATTAATATTTGCTATGGCATAACGTATAACGCCTGTATTTATGCAATGACCTGTAATAGATTTTTTAATGGCCATAATTTTTTAATACTAAACCAATGTAATGTATGTATGTGTTATGTGTGCAGGATATTTTCTCTTCTTCTCTTTTTCTTTGTTTATTATATTATTTTATATTGTAATATATAATTTATTTAATTACCTCTCATATGTATGTATATAGTATTAATACGTTTTAAGTTAATTTTATATAAAAACAACATTTTGTTCTCTCTCATATTCATTTAATAATTATTTAATGAACTTACAAATGAAATTTTTATATTGTTGTTGAAAGATTTTCTCTTGTTTTTTGGTTTTTTCATATGAAAACAAAGTAGCAGAATTAAATTATTTAAGCCATTAACTGCAGTCACTGTAGTTTGATGTATTGAAGGTACAAGAATTAAATGGAATGCATAAAAACCTTGAATTTTTTCAACTAAATTAATTCATTACTGTTGCTATTATTTAATCCGTAACTGCCTAATGTCCGCTTAAAATAAAAACTCATTCAAAATGTTTTCCTTTTTTGAGAAAAATTTTAATCGTTCGAATAGTTTAACTTTTATTATTAAATTTAAATTTTTTTACTTCGAAACTAATTTAGAAAGCAAACATAATTAAATTAAACTGTTTTTAAAAATTAAATAAAAAAATACAACAAAATTGTTTGAAACTTTCATTTTAAATGGCAA
The DNA here is from genome assembly GCA_958299815.1 of Sarcophaga carnaria. NCBI lineage: Eukaryota > Metazoa > Arthropoda > Insecta > Diptera > Sarcophagidae > Sarcophaga > Sarcophaga carnaria. The sequence continues at coordinate 23,045,935 of OY283152.1, forward strand.
ACAATTACTTTATTTGACAAAAAAAAAAAAGAAATAATAATAGCAGAAAAATATTTAATTTTATTAAGCTGATCTCTACTAAAAATTTGTGGTAGATTAACACAAATTTATAATTTTAACAGTTTTAGCTCTGATCTAATTAACACTTTTGAATTTTCTAAAAAACCTGTAAATATGCTTTAATTTTTATTGTTTTTCTTTGGACATAATAACAAAAAAAAAGAAAAAAGGCGCTGTCGGCGATTTTCAGAGAGCAATGTGCGAAGATTCGCAACGTCTAATGAGAAAAGGCGTGCATGGTTAATTCAGCTATAAAATGCACTTTATATTCATATGAGCACAGGCCAAGTTACTTTGAGAAAATAGTAGACATATATTTCAGTTGCTATTATGAGCAGCATAGTGTTTCAATAAATTTTTTATTTAATCTGGGTCTGCCCCACCAGAATTACTGCTGAAGCTGTCACGATGTGGAGGAAACGGAATCGGTACAACACCTTTTATAAGAGTGCCCTGCACTTTAGGACAGACGTTCTTGGTTTTTGATTGAAAGTGTTTGAAAGCCTGGTTATGGCGGCGAACATGCCACTGAGGGAACCGGCCGATTTCATTCGGAACTCGGGGTGATTTAAATCCCCCACTTAAGTATCATGATAAGAGGGTTTACCTCAGACTGAGTAACACATTGGGCCATATGGGCCACTGAGTGAACTTACCCATGAACGGTAAGGTACCTAACCATCTTATCTGCTACTATGATCTTTAGCTTCTCCTATGTATTGTTCTGTTTTGCGCTTCCATGTCTAAATGTTTCTTCTAATATTTGCTAGGAATCTTCGCCGAGTATGCCCAATCCAAGGCCATTCCCATTTTATAAATTTGTACTCAACAGAACTCTGTCCGCGCTTAGTCCAAAAATGTTTTCTTTTCAAAATATCTCACAGTTTAATGTCCTTTATTTGACAAACTTGTTCATAATTTTGTCTTGTATTGTTTTTGCGCTATACTAGCCCCTGTTCCAACTTTAGATTATATAAATGAGACGGGACTGACTTAGATATTGTGCGCTTCCTATTATATTTAATATAAAGTGTGTCTGAGGGATCGTCGAAATGTTTTCTTCTTTGGAAATCGATACCATTATGTGTGGAATATAACATGCTTCAAATTCCGTTTATGCTTTCTTTGAGGGGATCCGAAATGTCCAATTCTCTATGACGTTGGCGCACAATTCCGATTGAATTTGAACGTTGACATGTGTTATGCTGACTTTAAGTACCATTGTCGCGTGTAACTTATGCTCACATACTTGCTACGTAAGAAAAGCCTACAAGAACATGTGTGACGGAGTCAAAACATGATGTGGCCAGTTCACATCAGCTCTAAGCAGATGCAGCGTATCCAATGTGGCAAAAGCTATATGGCATGGAACGTCGTTCTATTGAAACCACATGTGTTTGGTATCCAAATCACACAATTTTGGACAAAAGAAGTTGGTAGTCATTAACTTATAAGTTAAAGTTATCACCAAACAGTGATTTTTTAGGTTTACATTGGACGCTCTTAGATCTCATGTGCATTGATATCGTCACAATTTCGGCAATTTCAACCCGAAATGGGCGCCTTCATTGAAGATACTTTTGCGATGAAAATTATGATCCATTGCGACCTGTTCTATGGTCCACATCTTCTTGCCCTATCCCTGCCCCTATCCTTTGTCAACTGTCAAACTTCGAAAATCCTTTTTGGATGACCCTGTGTATATTTTGTACTTATATTGGCACCATAACGTTCAGTAGACTCTCCCATTGAAAGCCTAGAGACTTCGTTCTGAAAGCAATATCAGTGGCTAACGTAATAAAGAGTTTCTCTGATAAGACGAATTTACTTAAAGCATGTACGCGTTGGTGTCCTCTTACAATAGAACTTTCACGTCCACTTAGTATATGATTGTGTGTTCAATAACCCAATGTAGCCTTCAGTGATGAAAATTATGATCCATTGCGACCTATTCCGTTTAGTTTACACATGTCCTTGTCTGTGTAGTCCATATCTTTGATATAATCTCTCTAATATTTTCTAAGACTAATATTCCATAAGACTAGGGATTTATTTTCACACCTTCGCTTTCAAACACGTAAAATTCTTTATTTTTCTGTTTGTGGCTTTAATTTAATGCTACTGTATTATTTAAAATTTATTCACGGCCTTGAAGTATGCTTTTATTTTTGTATGCCTAAATATATGCTGTAATTTATTTAAATTATTGATATGTTATACGTGTATTTTATATTTTACATTTTCTTTTGCTTTAAAGATTAATTATTTCGGTTCAACAACTGTTGTGTGTTGTTATTCAACAAAAGGATGAATTGGTTAATTTAAATAAAATTTATTGTGTGCTGTTAGCAAGGGTTAAAACCTTTACCTCAATAATAATTATTGAAATACACTTATTATTATTAATTTTATATGTATTTTCATTTCTTTGTTATTACATTACATTATTAATTTGTCAACTACAAAATGCCACAGCATAGTCCCATTGCCCACTAAGTTGTATAGACCAGCAAACAAAATATGAAAATGTGTGATGATATGGTGTTACATTTGTGGTGATAATATGTTAAATACCCAGCAAATTTTTTTGTGGGCAAAAAAGGAATAAAACAACACAAAATTTTTTTAATATTCTTTTTTCATTTGAAGGCCTATTTACTATTATTTAAACTGGTCATTGTTTAACATTTGCTGGGTATTTTTTTTGTTATATTTTAAGTGCAATATGCCTATACTTTAATTTAAATAATTAATAATTTGATTGCTTTTTTATAAGTTTACTATTGTGGTATTAAAAATATCAATCAATACAAGGACATACACACTCTCTTTCTCTCTCACACACACATAAACACACACACACTTTTTTCAATTATTATTTACATATGGTTCAATTACAGTATTGCATGTAAGTAAGTAAGTATGAATGAATGATTTTTAACAAATATTTTATTTAAACAAAAATAAAAGGAGAGAAAAAAAAATTTAAAATAAAGTGAAAAATAATACGAATTAAATAATAAAATAGGAAATGATATGTGAATTATTTTGTTTTTAAATTAATGACAACCAATGAAGTATAAAAAAACAGAAAAAACAAAAAAACAGAAATTATAAATCCACCCTGACCTTCATGATGGTAAATGGTGCCTTTAGTTCTTCATTCAATGTACGCTCGTATGATGTTTGCGGGAATTCTGGCGGCAAATCATTAACATCCCGTACATTTATTATAATCGTTGTTGAATTCTCATTTAAACTATCTGAGGCTACCAATTTAAGTTCATACTTTCAGTTCAGCAAGTAAATAACAACGTTTCAAACAATAAATTTTACATAAAAAAATATAAAATAAACAAAGAAAACAATAATAATAATTGAAAAACAACAACAAAAAATTATTGAAAATAAAACAAAAACAATTTAAAAATTTATTAAATATTTTTAAAGGAAGTTTACAAGATGTTTACATTTTTTTTTTCAAACAATTTGTTGAAAACTTTTATTGACTTTAAATTTATTTTTTTATCACAATTTAATGAAACTAAAAATTTTATTTCATACACTTTTTTACACAATTAGGATCCTGTAAAGGCCTTTGTAGGTTTTTATAACTTTATTGAATTTCGTGCAACAATGGTTTGAGAAAGTCCTTTGAAGAATAACTTAAGTTATTGTATATACAACTTATGATCACATGAATTACATACAAAATATGTAAATGACTTCAGACTTTTATTTGATTCAAAAATATAGAAATGATTCTGAAATGACTGAACAGATTTTCAAGCGATTACAGACCTCATGAATTGTGGCAAAAATGCAAGCCTTTATCCCCAAATGAACACCGTATTCGTCGACACAACAGCCGCCTCTCCTCGGTTCCGAACCAATGTGGCATATAAGGAAACGAAAAGACGGGCAAATTGGCATGGTAATGATAGGAGATGGCTAAGGAGGTGACGATGGAGAGGATATATGCACCTCTACGGGAATACTTTAGGTTAGGTTAGGTTAGAGGACGTGTACTTGTCAATTAAGACAAGTACAGTACCCGGAGGTCGAATTGTCCCATTGTACGACGTCCTTAAAGAGGGAAGGATAATAGAGGGAATAGGATAAACAGGAGAGGATGTAGGAAAGGGGAGAATGGGAAGCGGAGGAATACTTTTCCAAATTATTAATGTAGCATGGAGTGCAACAAATCGTGATTAGCTCGACATACCTCGATGCCGAATTTCAAAACTGCTGCGCCCAGCTGTCTGCAGCGGAAGAACCAGGGAACTAATTGCGCTCGACAAGAAAACGGTTCGCATTCTAACGTGGATTCTAAAGGTGCACTGTGCTATTGGCAGTTTCGGTTGGCTTCACCAGGAGTACTGCAAAAGCTGGCGTGTTGTGAAGGAAACGGAATCTGTACAACACCTTTTGAGCGAGAGCCCTGCACTTAAAGACAGGCATTAACAGTTTTTGAGTGGCAAAAGGTTTGAAGATTTTGGCATGATGACGAACGTATTCTTATGGCCGTTAAAACAAGAATCTCTCACACAGCTGCAGTAGAAGCTTTGTTGGATTTAAGCCCGTTGCTTGTGTTAGTGATGTTTAAAACTATAAAGACTATGATTAGGAGATACATCAGAGGGTATCAAGCCGTAGATATAGGATGGCTGGCAAATCCATCCTTAACTATACCCTGAACATAGTCAGAAATTTGTATAATTACATGAAATGTTTTCCAATGACTTTAAATAATACAAAATGTTACAAAGACAAGTGGTGGGCAAAGAATGTAGGTTAACGACATCGAAAGACGTCTTTGAGATTGCCTCGAGATTATAATGATGGGCAGGTTGTATCAGCTAGACGTAGAAAATAATATCACGCTTGACAGGATTCCAGATCTTAAGGGAGCTCAAGGCGATAATGAGCAGAGAAGGTTCTAAAAGGGCGTAAACCACATTACTGATGGATTCAGAACCTTTCTGTGGAGTTTGGTATGCACACTGAAAGGCAAACACAGAGAGTTGAGGACTTTTTTGAATTTTGATAGGCTTGGGACAATTGTAACTTATACTAGCGGGAAATGGTAGCCGATCATGTGAGTGGGCCTTTAGACGCAAAGAATATTTGTACAGGATAAAAATCGCATCAACACCAATATTGGGATACTGGAATGAGGAAAAGTAAAGGAATTAATGAAAAACACATTTGGAAAGAGTGTTGTATTGAAACACTACAAAAATAAAACCCTGGGGTCTTATCAAGGCGTTAGATTACTCAAACTGATGCCTAATAGCATACTGATTGATGTTCCTGAAAAGAATGGGGTTGGAAAAGATATTATATGGTAGTAATATTTTTCAATTTCTAACACAAAGAGTTTTCATTTAAAAGAATACAGTTTCGAAGTAAGTAAACAACTTTTGCCTGAAAATATACTACAATTTTTTCATGATTATTTTCCTTAAATTATGCAATGATATTTTAAAACATATTTTTTTTTTAGCTTTAATGGTAACTCCAAATATGTTTGTTTAATAAAAAGAATATCTTTCCCGTCTGTATTATTTTTTGTGTAATGAAATGAATAAAAGTTTTTTCTTATGAATTTTTAGCACATATTTGCAAAAAGCTAGTGCACATTGAAAGGTAACAGGAGCTGTAGATTTTCTATAAATAACGGTATAAACTATTAAATATAAACAAGCGTTAAATGTTACAAATATTACGGAGGAAAAACTGCAGCAGATAAACACAATAAAAAAAGTAAAATAAAAAAATGAAGTCTATTTATATGGATATAAACCTGACGTGATTGACATATTGCTACCCAAATGAAATCATACAAAACAAGAAAAACCAAGAAATATGTGACAGCTGGAAAAGCTAAAAATACCAGGCATTTCTCTCTTTTTTCACTGAATTTGTTCTGGTGTTTCTTTCTTTTTTTTGTGGGGGGATATGGAAGTTAAAAGAGGTTTTAAGCACTATTTTTACGCTTTACCAATGAATTTAATTAACAAAATCACTTCCAAAAAATAGAGAAAAATGTAATAATAATAAATTACATACATATGTACATACATATGTATATGTATACATATGATATGTACAGTGAGAGTGTATTTTAGTCAAGTAAACTAAAAACAACAAATTTTTTTAATTAAAATTCGTGTTGATTTTTAAGAAAAACAACAACACCCAAAATAATAATAAAAAAACATTAAAAAACAAGAAATAATAAACAATTCTCATATAAAATATTCATGCATAAAATTTTGTAAATTTTAATGAAAAACTACAGCTAAATGAACATAAAAAATCGAAATTTTTTTTGCAGCAAACAAATGAAGGAGAATAATAAAAAGCAATAAAACAAGGGCGAACGAAGTTAACTTCGAACTTGGAATCAAAACAAAACAAAAAAGCGTGTTTGATTGATTGAATTTAAGGTAATGAATTTTGTTTGAAAAGTTAAAAATTTGTTGCATATATAATGGGGATGTTAGTAACCTGTAGCACACGTTTAGGCAAATTGCGATCATCTTCTTCGGTGATTTGTGTACGATAGGTGGGTCTTTCAAAGACCGGTGGATTATCGTTGACATCCTTAACGTGTATAATAACGGTGGTATAGTTTTCCTTTAAATTATCCGATGCAGCTAAACGTAACTCATACTAAAGTTGGATTTTTTTTTCATTATTGATACGTGGTCGTAAGCGTAATTGTAACAATTTTTATTAAAAAGATTTCAAATTTAAATAAATTTTAAAGTTAAATGTTAAAATTAAGCTAAAACTTAAATTTTGTGTTTAAAGCTAAAAATTATAGTCTACTTTTGGACTGATTCTGTTCAGTAATTGTAGAACACATAATAGAACACATAAGTCTACTTCTTCTATTGAAAGCCAAAAATGGGGAATGAATCCGCTTCCGATAATTTTTGTTTATAGTTTATGTATGGGTCAGCCACTGAACGAGTCTGGTATTAGACTATGTTAAGTATGGAGACGCACAGGTTTACTGTGTTCGATCCTCAGGGAGTGCCCGGAGGAGATAGTGAAATATTCAAGTGAGTTTATGAATGTGTTGACATTGATGGAAATAAAACATTTGTTGCACAAATTCCAACTTGAGATTTTCATTCCTCTATGAGGGTGGACAAATGACGTCACTAAGACCTTACTTGCTTACTTAATTGGTCTTTACAACCCTCTTAGACAGTTTTACCACCTAGGTTCTCACATCGCTTATGTTGTGTGTGTTAATTTTATCGATAAAGTCGACTCTGAACGACTGATTTTCTTGAAAAACTTTTTCTTGGCAATTTTATTTAGTCTCGTTGTTTTTATCAAAAATTTTTTAAGAGGAAGTCGCTGGAGTAATATTTGCTTTTATATTTCGTTTTTGTTCTACATGTCGAGGCGACACACTACCTACTAGACTACGGCGACTTCACAAAAATAAAGGGCTACCCATTTCGTGGTTTCAAAAGTATGGGACTGGAATTCAACATCTGTCAAACTAAGTTGTCAAACCAATTTTTTTTCTTTTCAGTTGAAAGTTTGACATTGACGAAAATGGATCGCTTAGCTATCACACAACGCATAAAAATTATCAAAACCTACTACAAAAATGGTGATTCTGCCACAACCACGTATCGTGCTTTAAGAGGAGATTATGGTTTACATAATCGTCCAACTATGCAAGCAATTGGCAAAATTGTGAAGAAATTTGAAGTGACTGGAGTGGTTACAAATATTTAAAGACCTATGCATCATCGTTTCGCTCGTTCCGCTGAAAATATCGCTATTGTAAGTGAAAGTGTTGCTGAAGACCCGATGTGTCGATTCCTCGTCGTTCTCATCAATTAGGACTGTCTTACGGCACATTATGGCGTATTTTGCATTTAGATCCACACCTACATTCATATAAAGTCCAGCTCACGCAACAACTGAAGCCAGCTGACCATTCACAACGTCGTAGATACGTGGAATGGGTGCTTGAACAACAGTCGCTGGACGGCAATTTTTCGAACAAAATTTTCTTCAGCGATGAAACACATTTCACACTCGGTGGGTATGTTAATAAACAAAATTGTCGTATTTGGGGTCCTGAGAATCCTCAAGTAATTGAAGAGAAGCCATTATATCCAGAAAAAGCCACTGTTTGGTGCGGTTTTTGGTCCGAAGGTGTGATTGGACCTTACTTCTTCGAAAACGACAATGGAACGACTATCACCGTTAATTCGGAGCGTTATGGTCATATGATAGCCGACTTTTTTTGCCTGCTGTTGAAGAATACGACTTGGAGAATATATGGTTTCAACAAGACGGTGCCACACGCCACACAACTCGAGCGAAATGGGCTTTATTGGAAGAGATATTTCCAGCCCGCGTAATTTCTCGTCGTGGCGATTTCAACTGGCCACCAAGATCATGCGATTTAACACCATCAGACTTTTTTGTGGCGCTACGCGAAAGGCCGTGTTTATGCAGATAAACCTTCAACTGTTGAGCATTTAAAAACCGAACATTCGTCAAGTTATGGCTGAAATACCGCCCAATATGTATCAAAAAGTAGTCGAAAATTACCTCGAAAGAATCAATGCTTGCAACACTACGCGTTGAGTTCATTTAAATGATGTAGTGTTTCGCACATAATGTCAACGTTCAAACTTTACAATAAAAACGAAATATCATGAAAAAAATATTTTGTATGCGTTTTATACTTTACTCGGTACTCTACTCACTCGTAATGGAAAGACCCGGAAAATCTGGCCTTCATTGGATTTTTATGATTTTAAATAAATCGACCGTATATCCGACTTAGGAACCTTATAGCCGGCGGTCATAAAGGGAGACAGCATAACAGGGACTCACGTTCAAAGGTTGACAATATCTTTTCATGTCTTCTGCAGATGAAGAGACCAAGAAGTATTTTCTTTGTCATTTTCCAGAACATGGGAAATTAAAAATTTTTTAAATTTGTTTTCATTTTAAGGCACTTAATTTGCTTAACATGATCCTGATAATCCAAAAAGTAGACTATATTTTCCATAAAATCTTTTTCAATTATTAATTGAAATATTTTTCTTATATTTTATAAGGTTCTTTTTTTAATAATTTTAATTAATATTCGTTTAACTTACCCTTCTACGTGTTTCATAATCTAAAGCACCGGCCACATAAATAGCACCAGTCATATTTTTTACCGCAAATGCACCACCAATATTACCGCTTGTGATTTCATAACGTATGCGAGAAGCTGAAATTATATTCATTTTAAAAGAAAAATGAAATTTTAAATAAATTGTACTCATTCGGGATTTTACTTACATTCATCATGATCTTTGGCGGTTACTGTCAATACCGTATGCTGTATATCTTCATTTTCATCGACTTCCGCCTCATATAAACTCTTATCGAAATAGGGTGGATTATCGTTTTTATCCGCAATGCCAATACGTATGAATTTTGTCACTGTGTAGAGGAGTAATAAAGAAAATAAAATATAAGACAGTAGAACAGAATAAAAATTTGTTTTAAGCAATTATCACGTATTTCATATAAAAATTATTACAATTATATTCGTTTCAATTAAACGCACAACCACAAAAGCCTAAAGGAAACGTGTTAATATTTAAGAATTGTATGTTATTGTCTATGGAGGATAATAAGGAATAAAATGCGCTCTTCAATTAAATACCGAGACTTATTTTCATATGCAGAGCATGTTGGTCGTAAATTTAAATATTTTTTTTTGCTAAAAATTTATCCTCCTTTTTGTGTTTTATCCCATTTTGATATTCTTTTTTTTTACTATAAGTTTCATTGAAAGTTATGCAATACAATGTTAATTTTATTACAGCCTTAATTTATGCTTAATAAAAAGTTTTTAATTTTTTTTTATTTAATAAAGGGTCCGCCAAATAACTTCTTTTTTGAAAAAGCAGTTTTTTTTTAATATTGTCTTATATATTTTATTTTTTTTTTTTTTTTTTTTTGAAAGGACAATCCTTCCGGTTAATAATGGAAACTAATTTCATTCAAATGGCCGCCTCGGCTGGCCATGCAGTAGCCTACATGATCGGTCCAATTTTTAAGCACATTATCGATTGTGTGCAGCTGTATTACACCAATGGCTTCACGAATATTGTCCTTTAAAGCGTCAATTGTCTCTGGCTTGTCGGCGTAACACTTATCTTTGACGGCACCCCACAAATAATAGTCCAACGGTGTCAAATCGCAGCTCCGGGGTGGCCAAACGATAATGCGAACAGGGCGCAAAACATCGAGTGTAGCTTCGGCTGTGTGGCACGTAGCGCCGTCCTGTTGAAACCAAATATTGCCAATATCCTCCTCTTTGTGAACAAAAATTCGTTCAACATGGCTCGATAACGATTGCCATTGACTGTAACGGCCACTCCTTGCTTATTTTCGTGGCCTCTGGACCAAAATCCGCACCAAACAGTGACTCGTTTTGGGTTCGTCGGCTTTTCAAAGTATGCGTGCGGATTTTCTGTGCCCCAAATGCGACAATTTTGCTTGTTTACATACCCTCCAAGATCAAAATGAGCTTCATCTGAAAAGATGATTTTTTGCCAAAATCGGCATCTTCTGGTGTAGGCTACTGCATGGCCAGCCGAGGCAGCCATTTGAATGAAATTATTTTCCATTATTAACCCGAAGGATTGTACTTTCAAATAAAAAAAGCAATTTTGAGAAAATATTCAGTAGTTTTTATTTAAAGTTTTTTAAAAAAAAAAGTTATTTGTCGGACCCTATATTTGCATTCATTTAGGATGTTTTGCTCATTTCTTATTTCTGTTTTTGCCACACTCAAATGCAGACACAACAACAAATATTCTATTTTGTACAACTTAATTATTCTGGTCCAGACTAGAAAAAGTTTTCATATTTGGTATGTATCTTGTATGTGTTATTATTTCTTAAGTCTTATTTTTATTTGCTGTCTATTTTTGGGAAAAAATTTTTTGTTACAATAATAATATTTGACATTTTATAAATACAACAACAATACAAATATGAAAATAATATGTTTGTGTCAAATGCATTTGCAAATATTTTAGAAACAAAATAAATATTTTATTTTTTACTCATAAAATCTGTAACTTATTTAAATATTTTCTTTTTCAACCAACAAATATTTGGTTATTGTGTGCAGAAAATGCAAAGAAATATAAAAAAATTTAAAAAAATAGCCGAAGGCTTGCTTATTAGAAATGAACATCATAAACTTTAAGAAAATATTAAAATAATGCATGAATGAATATACAATGGAAGGAAAAATATGTTCGTAACCATAAACCTAACCAACCAATGAACAACTAAGCAATGGTTTCACTGCAGTAAGTTAGGTCATCTCGCCTTAAAAAAAAAATAATAATGTCCCTATCGCTTCATGTCACATACATACATACATATATACATAAATACGTACATACAGGCAAAGACAATACCAATAGAACTACTGGCGGATGAGATGAGGCAGATATACTTTCGCCATCTCGAGTTTTCAGGACGAACTGCAGCTATAAAGGCGGAGGAACGAAGGACTTCCATGCATAAATGGCCGTCAAGTTGGGAGAACGGTTTAAAGGGGAGATGAACATTTCACCTTGTCCCTGATGTAAGCCTTTGGATGGAGAACGTACATTGAGAGCTGAACTACTACGTGGCCCAGTTCCTAACTGGTCATGGGTGCTTCAGGAAATACCTGCACAGATTTGGACATGATACTTCCCCGTTATGGCCAAACTGTGTAGATGAGGAGGAAGAAGCGGAGCATATTCTAACATCCTGCCCCAGATTTAGATAGCCTGGGGAAACGAGTTTCGGACCAAATCGGCTTATGGAGGAGGTGTTGAATTCTAGGATTCTATGGAGCCAATACAGTCAGAGAATGGCTAAAGTTATGCTAGAACTCCGAAGGCTGGAGGAGCGGAGGCGAAATTTAACTTAGTGTGACAAAGCTTTAAAGCTAACCAGCCCTCCGCGAAGTAATACCTTACAGCAGTCCCGTGGAGGGAGAGTGGTTGAAGTGTGTAGGGGGTGGGTTTAGTACGTAGGCACCAGTGATGGTGAATCGTGCACGTCTTTGTTGGAACAAAAGTGTCTTTCGAAGATTCCCACCTCAGGCCTAAAACAAAAAAAAACATACATACATACATACATACATACATACATACATACATACATACATACATACATACATACATACATACATACATACATACATACATACATACATACATAAATACATACATTACGACCTAGTGTTAATTTTATACATGAGTGGCTGGACCTACAGTTTAAAGTCAAATCCGAAAGGCAGATTTTTTTGAGAAACTTTTCATAGCAATTTTATTTTTCTCTCATGGTTTTTGCCAAATATCTGCTGTAGATGTCTGAGCTGAGCTTTGAACCGTGATCTCACGTCTAAGAAGCCAACACACTACCTACATGGCTTTAAACTCATGTATAAAAAAAAAACACACAACATAAGTGATGCGAGAAGCCAGTTCGTAATCCAATCTAACGGGTTGTAAACACCAATTATGTATGCATGTAAGAGTATGTATGTTTATTAAAATTGGACTTGCCTTGGCTTAAACTGTTCCTGTGCAACTAGTCGTATTTTCTTTAAATTTATGCTGAAATGATTTTATTTTTCTCTTGCATTTCTTTTTGTTCTTTTGTTTAATAAAGATTTCTAAAATTCTGGTAAAACACAAAACCATTTATAATTTTCAAAAATTATTTTAAAATACCACAATAAAATATTTATAATTGGGTCAACAAATGTGTTATAACTAACCTCGAAAACTTTATAACAATTCGTAGATAAATTAATAAAAGAATAATTTATTTACTAATAACATTAAATTCGTATACAATTGAAAAAGATATTGCACTTTAAATATTCAAAAGTGCCTAAAAGTAGAATGTATTCTTTATGGTCAATATGTGTCAAAATTTTATTTTCTTAAGTGTTAAAATTTCAATTTTATTTAATTATTTAAAAAATAAAACAAAAAACAATGTTTTCTATTTTGGTAACTCAATTTAAAATTTTAAAATATTTCTTTAATATGAAGAATTTCATTTTGTGTCTGTATGAACATTTTTTAAAGATTTTATTAAAAAATTTATATTAAACTCAGCCTAAAGTTGTACCCGTCCTTACTACAATCAAACATTTACATAAGAAAGAGGAAATTGTCAAATACTACCATCTCTTTATGACAAAATCAGGGCACTAACACATGAGGTGAAAGCCAGCCTCTTCCTCTCCCTCAGACCCACCGCTCCTGGAGGAGCCATTTGCCAAAATGCTTAACCTTTAGGTACGCCAACCAAAAGGATAGCGACCCGTCAGAATAGATTTTGTGCAATGGATGGTCATATGATTTAAGGAGAGAAGTGGGTCGGTCATCGTTTTATCCAAAGGTGTTCTTCAGAGTTAATCAATATTTTACACACCTTCCTGCTGCCAATGAGATAGAGTTTCCCTGTAATAAGTGCAGACAATAACCCAATTATTTGAAGCAATCGGAGTACCTATGTATGCTCCATAACATGTCGGAGTTTGAGACCTCCCTACTGTTTTTGGCCAGTTCATCAGCAAAGCAGTTTCCAACGTTAACCCTATGTTTCGAAAACTCATATAAGAGTTGTTTTTGAATAATCCGGAATTTCGCTGAGGATTTTTCGGTATTCATGGACATGAACTGACAGTTATTTAAACGCAGTCTGACTGTCCAAGTAAATCAAGAGATTTACACCACTAGCACTATGTCGCTTTCAAAATTGCGATGATCTCTGCTTGAAAAACACTGCAGAGGCCACGTAGCTTATAAGAAAATTTAATATCAGAACTAATCAGACTAAATCAGAATTAACAAATATACCACAGCCCATCCTGTAGCTTTTTTGTGAGCCAGCAGTGTAAACTTCAAGGGTTCTCCATTGGGAACCTCCTAATCTTCAAACCAATTAGAGTTCCAAACTTGAATTTTCTATTCAGAAATTTGTAAGGAGTCGAGCTTAATGTGTTTATGTCTTCCCAGAATAGTGGTATGTCCTTAGCCTAGATTGAGTCAGGATTTGAAAGCAGTGTCTCGTAAGTAGTGTGTAGTCTTATTAGACGTGAGACAGTGATTCAAACCATAACTCATATACATATCTCGAGCAAAACGAAATGTTAAAAAATATTTCTTTGGCGACTTTCTCTCTGCAAGTTTCTAGCAATTGTTCTGAGAGTGAATAAAATTGCCATGAAAAGTTTCTCGGAAATTGGTTGTTCAGAGTTGACTTTAAACAGTAAGTCGCGGCACTCATGAATAAAATTAACACGTACTACATGAGTGAAGTATTGTAATGACTAATTAAGGAAGTAAGTAAGATTCCGACAGCCACTAACTCAGCCCAGTGCCGTAATAAGAGATCAGTGGGAAGCTAATTGAGTGGTCGAGGTTTGAATTAAATAATTTCCTTCTAACCTTTGCCAAACACTCACTTAAGCTTATTTCCTCTCATTCCATATTTCGAAGTTGTAATACTTTTAATTAACGTTGAACCCATATTACTACATACATACATAATTGGCCATTACAACCCTTCCGTCATGATTACGACTTAGTTTCTCACACCACTTATGTTGTGTGTGTTAATTTTATACATGAGTGGTGGGACCTACAGTTTAAAGTCGACTTCGAACGACAGATTTTTGAGCAACTTTTCATGGCAATTTTATTTACTCTCAGAGTTTTTGCCAGAAATCTGCTGATAAGTCGCCGAAGAAATATTTTTTGTATTTTGTCTTGATGTCTGGCCTGGAGCTCGAACCCTGGCTTTACGTCTAATAAGCCAACACACTACCTACTAGACTACGGCGACTTCATTGAATCCATATTACTTCTGCACAATAATTTGAATCTTATCATCATAATACTGGACCATCATAAAATAATCGTGGGCTCAGTTCGCAATATCTTTAGGATATGCCTGTACATGTGGCTGCATTAGCAGCCTTTAATATATAAAAAAAATTGAAGATAATTAAATAAATAAAGACTGTTTAAAAGGTTTCATATAGGCAAACATTAATAAAAAAATCTTTTTTTTTTAAATCCACTAAAAACCAGTTGGCTTGTGTTATTGACATCATTTTAAAGTGAATTTTTTTTTATTCTTTTTTTTTTGGTTTATAATTCCAATGAAGTTTTACAAAATATATGTGAACATGTGCTTAACATGAATGGTTTATTATTTAAAATAATTAGTTTGTCAAATATTTTAAGCAACAAAATGCACAATTGAACACCATTTCCATTTTTAAAATGTCCATGAAAGTTTTTTACAAAACAAAGTGCCTCAGTTTCACTTAATCCCTTAATCAATGCGTTTAAATTATTTTTTTTTTATTTACAAATATTTTAATTAAAATGAATTTGAATGGGAAACAGTGTTAACACCATAATAGTTTAATATTTTTTGTGTTTTTTAACACTTTTTTATTTCATTGTTTAATAAACATATGAATGAGTTTGAACAAACTTTTATATTTTGTTTTGTTTTTTGTGTGTGTTAACAACCACTTCCTTTTAGTCAATGTTAATTGTTGTGGCGGAAATTGTTGAAAAATGTCAAAAACAATATGTTGTTTAATGTTTTAGACTTCACACCGTGGCATAAAAGAACTAATTTTAGTTCAGTGCAGTGAAAAAACTTAAAACAATAGCGGCAAAATCCATAAAAGTCAAGCGATGAAATTTATTAAGGACAAAACACTGTTACCTGAAATATTTGCTGAGCATGAGTAAGAGATTTCATAGAATTAAAAAATAAACGGGAAAAAGATAATTGCCGTTTTAGTTCGACTATATACTATACCAGGGTGGTGTGATAAGTTAATGCATTTGCAATATAATCTACCGATAGTTTAATTTACCTTTTCCAATAGATAAATTGCTTCACTAGAAACAATTTCGGAAGTGTTTCCGTTTCCTAAAGAAAAGCGACACACATATTACACAACGTTTGTTCCTGCGCAATTCTTAATGCAAAATATAAAGTACTCGTTCAATTGAGAGTTTTTTTCAACAAATATCCAACATTACATCGTGGTGCTGGTATGCTCTCAGATGGTTATCTCGAGCAACGAAACTGATACTCTACATGTCGCTCATGTTCTGCTTTCCAAGGGCTTAGGAGCATGGAAGTTGCTGGAATGGGAGTATTCGAAAGAAAACTTCAACGCAAGATGCAGTGCAAGTTGACGATGATTTCCGCATACCAATATGAGCTTTGCAACGATGTGAACATTCTAACCTTACGCTTGAAGACGACATAGTCTAGTTAGTAGTGTGTTGGCTTATTCAACGAAAGCCAACACCTGTCTGAGCCAGGAAACAAAACGAAAAATAAAAAATATTTCTTCTTCTAGCAAAAACTCATAGTCTAGTAGGTAGTGTGTTGGCTTATTAGACGTAAAAGCCAGGGTTCGAGGCCCAGGCCAGACACCAAGACAAAATACAAAAAGTATTTTTTTGGCGACTTCCTCTCAGCAGATTTCGGGCAAAAACTCTGAGAGTAAATAAAATTGCCATGAAAAAGTTTCTCAAAAATCTGTCGTTCGGAGTTAACTTTAAACTGTAGGCCCCACCACTCATGTATAAAAGATTAACACACACAACATTACTGGTGTGAGAAACTATGACGTTGTACAATGGGTCAATTCGACCTCCGGGTACTGTACTTGTCTTAATTGACAAGTACACGTCCTCTAACCTAACCTAAACTACATACATAATTGGTTATTATAACCCTTCAGTCAGGATTACGATCTAGTTTCTTGCACCACTTATGTTGTGTGCGTTAATTTTATACATGAGTGGCGGGACCTACAGTTTAAAGTCTAATCCGAACAACAGATTTTTGAGAAACTTTTCAGGACAATTTTATTTTGACCTCAGAGGTTTTGCCAGAATTCTGCGTAGAGGAATATGAGGTAAACATAAGGAAGACGAAGTAGAAGAACACTAAAAATAAGAAGGATGAAGAAAACCATTCAAATACTTAAACATTTAAATATTTTATGTAAATAACTTATGTTTTTTGCCAGAATATTTTCTCGAAAGATTTATTCAAATTACGTACACCACAGCGTATGAGTGTTATAATGTTCTATGAAAACATTTTTTATATTAAGTATACGTCAGGGTGGTCAAAACATCACATCAATTTGCTGAGAGGAGGTCGGCGAAGAAATATTTTTTCGTACTGCAATTTGTTGGAGACCTGCAGTTTGAACCGTGGCCTTACGTCTAATAAGCCAACACTCTACCTACTAGACTATGGCGACTTCAAATGCACATACTAAACAGAAACATTGAGCGTTCAGTAATCTGTGTCTGTGTCCCATTTTGAAAACATGTTGGCCAAGGAGAATAATTAACGAATAATTTTTAAAATCACCTCAACAGAAGCTTATCAATACAATAATAAAATAACAAAAATATAATTGAATCAGCCGCACACTTAGTATGGCTTTCAAGGAAATCTGGTATGATCTGAAGTATAACGACGGTGAACATAAGGGCCATGAAGCAGAAGAACACTAAAAATATGTTTTTGCCAGAATATGTTTGAAAGTACACACGCGGCGTATGAGTGTTTTAGTATTTTATGAAAATATTTTTTATATTAAGTATAAGTCATGGTGGTCAAAAATCATCACATCGGCGAAGAAATTATTTTGTTATATTTCGTGTCGTTGGGGTTTGAAACTGCAGCTCGTGTCTAACAAGCCAACACACTAGCTAATAGACATAGCAACTCCAGATTACACTGTGATTTCCTTTGTAGAGACTTTGGTGACTGATGATCGCTATTCAACAGATACTACTTGCATGGTTGACAGTGACAGCAGACTCCATTAGATCTGAAGCACATCCATTATGGTCTTTGAGCCGGTTATGTAAATAACTTTTATTGTCTAAATAAATAAACTAAAAATTAATAATGAATTCCATCCGTTTAGCCTTGAAATATTTAATTTAATTTAACTTATTGTGTTTATTTAGTTTATTTGCTGACAAAACGAAATTAAATTGAATTTTATCCGAAGGGAAATTTATGTGGTTTAAACCACAATATAATTTGAAATTGTTACCGGAAGTTTTTTTTTCAGGAGCTCCTGCTGCTGCTGCTGTTCGCTGAAAACCAAACAATAATAATACGGTGTGGAATTGAATTCAATTGAATTGTTGTTAAGCAATTATCTGGTGAAATAAGCGAGAAAAAAAATAAAAAAATAAAAAATATCATCCAATAAATTGTCTTCCTAAGCACAATACAATGTTTATTTATTTAAAAAAAAATAAACCCAAAAACTATTTTCCTACAGAGGCATATGACGCCGAAGCACTCTTCTCCATTCGTTGGCGTTCAGTCAAGCGTTAAACTTAAAGATAAAATTTCTTATTCTTTGGAACAACGTAAGATTGTTTCCCAGGAGGTTGTTACAAAAACTCGCGCAGAAGAAGAATTTACTGCTGCTTGGGAAAGACTTTTTAACAAACTTGGGGGTGGGGAAATATATGTGGTGGTTGGAAGATATAAAAACAGCAAAACATTCTACAATACGATCTCAATAAAAAAAGAGGAAAGCAAATACATACAAATTCCCTTTTACAGAAGTAAACACTATCACTAAGCACCACCTCGACTTCCTCTAGGAAAACGTCAAATAAAGTGTCTATGCTCAAAGGATGGAAAATTGATATTTAAAAATGAAATCAAAATTTATATGTGATTTTCATCTATGAAAAGAAGTTGAAAAGTTTAAAAACAATACCATTGTGAGAGAGTTAAAGGAAAAATAATTAGAAAAGAAAACGATAGAAAAAAATATTCAGAAAGTATTTCCCAAAACCAGATTTTGTTTACAGATGGTTATCAGGTAATAAAAGCATTCGTTTGTCTTTGTGAATTTCTCTTTAACAGTTTAGAAGAACTTGTAAATTAATTTTAAAGAATGGAATTTTTTTATGAAAATCTATGTTTTGTTGTTTGTTTATTAAAAAAGTGCTTTATTTACATACTAGTTCGAAAATAAAATCATTTATTAATTAAAAATTAGGGAAAATATATGAGCATGAGCATAAGCATGGAATAATGTTGAAAGCATTATAATTAAAAAAGTTAAAAACTATATTAGAAGGACTGATAAACTGTAAGACTGAATCGAAAATATAGTCAATCATCAACAAATTCCAAGACTACTGAGTAAAAAAAGGAAGTACAACCCAAACTCGTATTGTATAACGACTTGAAGCTAAATTAGGCAGTCCATCAAGAAACATCTTATCTAGGGAGCTTTCCTTAGTCCTGGACAATGCAGAAAATTTTAGAGAATATCAAGAGCATTACATACATACATACAGACACAATTGGTCATTATAACCCATTAGCTTTTAACGGCACTTATGTTGTGTGTATTAATTTTATTCAAAAGTGGCGGAACCTACAGTTTAAATTCGACTTCGAACTAGAAATTTTTGAGAAGCATTTCAATGCAATTGTTTTTACTCTCACAGGTTTTTGCTAGAAAGCTGCTGATAGGAAGTCGCCGAAGCAATATATTTCTTCATATTTCGTTTGGTTGGAGATGTTTGACCTGGGTTTTTATCCATGGCCTCAAGTCTAATAAGCCAACACACCACCTAATTGACTACAGTGACTTCAATACGACTATCCCGAGCAAAAATCTTGGAAAATATAATTTCTTTAACACATTTGGATTTCTAAGTTAAGTAAGGCTTCAGAGAAATTCATACTAAGGTTGGTATATAGACGTACATACATACATAATTGGTCATTACAACACTTCAGTCAGGATTACGACCCAGATTCTTCCACCATCACGCACACATAAGAGCGTTAATTTTAATACATGATTGGTGGGACCTACAGTTTAAAGTCGACTCCGAATGACAGATTTTTGAGAAACTTGTCGTGGCAATTTTATTTACTTTCAGACTTTTTGCCAGAAATCTGCTGAGAGGAAGCCGCCAAAGAAATACTTTTTGTATTTTGTTTTGATGTCTGCCCTGGGGCACGAACCCTGTCTTTACACTCTAATAAGCCAACACACTACCTACTAGAATACGGCGACTGGTTGTTATATAGGCTGCTGCTTAATCTAATCGTATAGGATAACTGATCCTGATTTGCTTTATAGTTTTTCATGAATTATTAGAGAAGAATTATTACGGATCGAGTCACTATTGAAAATACTGCTTCAGTTCCTAAAAGGCAACAGCAAGGCATGCCAGTTTCTGAGCTAATCAGACCTTCCTATTTTGTTTCCTATTTTTCAGATCGACAGACTTTAATAAACAAGATATTAAATTTCTTGTTGGTTGAGTGGGTTCATGTCTTCGCTACTAACTACCACAAGTGTCATGTAGTATTATCGTGAGGCCCTATTTTGAGTGTTTGCTATATCAACTGTACCGCAAAAGATTGTATAAATCAAATCCATTTTGTAAAATCAAAGTAGCTAAGGAGGCTATCTGTGGCAATGATATTTTTCGGGGAAACCATCCAGGATCCTAAGAAGTGGTTTTAAAACCTATGGAACTGCAAAAGTAAGTGAGAGACACACTTCTCCTTTTTAAATCTACGCCTGATGTCATTAAACTATTATGTGGAGCATAAACTCCAAAAAGCCAGTGCCCGGTAAATACAGTCACCAGTTGGTGATTTTATAATATTTGGGAAAGATACGCCTTTACGATCTACAGAATTCAAGAACCCTATACATTCAACCTATTCCTGTGGATCTGCTGGCAGTGGAGCGGATGGAGATTTATAAGGCGAAATCGGCTGGAAATCACATAATCGGTTACTTCAGGGAGAACACCATTTCAAAGTGGCAACAACGATGGAACGAGGAAGATAGAGGAAGATGGACGGCGAGACTTATTCAGGGCATAAGGCCATGGATTGGTCGTAAATTTGGTGAGGTGAACTACTACGTTAAACAGATGCTATCGGGTCACGGATATTTTAGGAAATATCTGCACAGAATGGGCAAGGCCGCCTCTCCTTACTGTTTTTACGAGGAAGGTTAGGTAATTGATGACGCAAAACACACTGTTTTCGAGTGTGCACGCTGGCAGAGCTATCGCTCTGTACTGACGTCAATAGTTGGAACGACCACAGCTGCTAATACTGTCGGGGTTATGTCTGCGAGTAGTGAAAATTGAACCTCGGTAGTGAATTACGTAGAGCGCATTCTGAGACGGAAGAAGAGAGATCTTGAGGCTGCAGAACAAGTAAGCATGTCGGCATAGGTGATACTGTCACACGTGCCAAGCGCGACCGAGACGATGATTTAGACGAAAGGAATAGTGGAGACGCTTGGATGACTCCTCAACTTTCGATTCGCAACCCGGACGCGGATTTGAACACGAAGAGGCCAAAGTGCCAAAAGGACTCCACTCCGAAGTAATACCACCGTAGTTTCGGAGTGGGCACAAACAAGTCCACAGAAGAGGAGGGGGGATTTAGTGGGTGAGGGCCCCACACACGGAGGATGTGACGACTTCCTCTATGGTGCGGTTAGGTACATTTACCCCTCCTCGGCGAAAATAAAAATACATTCAACCTACCATTTTCAAGTAATAGTCGAGAATACTTCTTCTAATAAGGATCTACTTTGTAGAGTTAAAGTTCCAGCAAGTTAGATTTTACCCGTTAATTTTCGGACAAATCTTGCTGACTTTAGATCCTTAGAAGCTTCATGCGAGACAATTCAATTCATTTTTATACGCTTTTACCAGCCCAGATATGTGGGGATGATTCAAGATGGTTTCTACCGAGCTCACGGCTTTTTTCAAGAACAGCTCGTAGCTGCTTAACAGCTTATGCAGCAGATTTCTGTCAAAAATTCTGAGAGTAAATGAAATTAAAAGTTTCTCAAAAAAATCTATCGCTCGAAGACGATTTTGAACTGTAGATCCCGCCACTCCTGGATAGAATTAACACACACAACATAAGTGAAGTGTTGTAATGCCCAATTATATATGTATGTATATTATGTTTGTCATGTATTACAAAAAAAAACTAAATTATTCCTGAAATTAAAATTTTTCTTTTAAATCTAGTTTTCATTGAAAGTTTTCTTAAAAACATCTTATTTATCGTATCTGTGACTGCTTCTGATGCAATATTCTTCAATTTGTTTATGATTTTAAACTCAATTACTTTTTAAACATTTTATCAGTAAATTAACAATTAAATGGCAACTGTATCGGTGTCATAAAATATTTTTTTTTTTGCCAAAGAAATGCTTTAATTAATGAATTTAAATGTAAATTTAAATTTGAATTTAAATTCAAAACAACAGACTGCAGATGTCTTTAATTTAAATCAAATAACTTTTAATAATAATTGCTAACAATTGCAATACAATAACAATCTAACAACAATATTATGTTTAAAGCAATAACAACAACAACAACCAAACAATATGTACGACATTATTTAAATATACATATATTAGAACAGCAACAACAACAACAACAATAAAGAGAGAAATTTAGTTGCTTTAAAAAAAACTATTATTTAATAATAGCCCTGGTTTTATCTTAATAACCAAACAACAATTATATTCAAACAAATAGACACAGATACATACACATACACATACACATACAAACAATAAATATGCAATAATAATAACAAACTTCTACACAGTGGGGCAGAGCAGAGTAGAAGAGATAAGAGCAGGAAAACCATAGCAAGAGAAAAATATACTTATAATTAAAGAAATGTGGGGTGGAGGGGCAAAGGAGGTATAAACAATACGTACATATGTAAGTGAAAAGTAAATAATAAAATCTTAAGCCTTCATACACTAACACACTAACAAACATTTACAGGTTGCTGCTTTTCAATAACGCAAGAAGTAGAGAAGGAGCAAGAGTGAGTGAGTGAGTGGTGAGAGTGAGATTATAGTTGAAAGAGAGGGGAATAGAGAATTAAGCTTTACCTGTAAATTGTCGTTTGATGTGAGCATTTGTTAGTGTATGTGTATGTAATTGAGATTTCAT
The DNA here is from genome assembly GCA_958299815.1 of Sarcophaga carnaria. NCBI lineage: Eukaryota > Metazoa > Arthropoda > Insecta > Diptera > Sarcophagidae > Sarcophaga > Sarcophaga carnaria. The sequence continues at coordinate 23,069,142 of OY283152.1, forward strand.
GTTTGTCATTATGTAGGTATGTATGTATTTATTTAAGGCTTTACCATATTACAACAATTGCACCTACACACGCTCATTATACCATACTCTCTTACACGTTTACACAGTTATACACTCACTTAAACAGACAATACATTACATATACATACACTTCTGTATCGTTGTGTATTTTTTTTTTCTTGTAGAAAACATTTGTTAGGGGATCTTAAGATCTTTATGTTAATTTCATGTATTTTTCTTCTAATTTCTGTAACAAATCTCTTAAACTGCTTAATGTTATTGTCATTGTCGTTGTTATTACAGCTGTTGTTACTGTTACTGATATTGTTGTTGTTGTTGTTGTCGCTTACTGATTATCATTTATATATCCATGGGCACAATTTTGTAACATGTGCTAGGGAGTGTGCTATCCAGTAAGAATGGTGGATGTAATAAGTTTTAAGTAAATAGTAGAGTGGAAAAATATAGCAATGATTTTATTTAATTTTATTTATGTGGACTCTGCCTTAATACATTTGTATACAATGAGAACAACCTGACCTACAGCGGAGCTACAGCCTTTGTTGGGTTTAGGATAGAGGACGTGTACTTGTCAATAAAGACAAGTACAGTACCCGGTGGTCGAATTGACCCATTGTACAACGTCCTAGTTTCTCACACCACTTATGTTGTGTGTGTTAATTTTATGCATGAGTGGTGGGACCTACAGTTTAAAGTGGGTTTAAGTCCATTGCACATGGTGGTTAAGATCGAAGCTTTGGAGACTATAATTACGATAATAGCAGATAAGTCGAATACACGATTCATTAAGGTATTGTATAACCTAATAAATCGACTGCTAGAAAAATTAATTGTCATCTGGATAGAACCAGTAGACTCTAGAACACATTGGGAAGTGCTTTGCAATGAGACGTGGTAACAAAAGTGAATGAAGTAATCTGGGGGCTACATAGTCTGTTAAAAAGAGGAATCGTTTCATAGCATTTTCGAATTTGGATATTTCTATCCAACGGGAAATATGCGGTTCTATGGTCTATGTCAATGAAAATGTTGATCAACAGAACAGGACAGAACAGAACAGAACAGAACAAAAAGTACAAAGGACCGGTATAGCAGTATTGTCTGAGAGATGGGTCGCCAATCGAGGACTCAAATCTTTTGGGATCAATTCGAAAATAGTATGGAGCGGAATCTGCTAGATTGAGGAGGTAGGTAACTCTGCTGGTTACCAAATCATCAAACAAATGCTAGGTAATGAGCAAGAGAAAGCGTTTACGAGAAGATGATCTTCTACCCAGCTGATGAGGCCTGAATCTTTCTATAGAGTGGGAAAAATATTTGGCGAAGTATACTCAGTGAAAGGGGAGAGAGAGAAAGGCAGAGATTCTTATCCAACAAAATGGGTTTGAAGTGATTTGAACTTTTGTTGTGTAATTCAATAAGAGGAAATTTCAATCATGCAACAGACTATCCAGAAAAAACCTGCGGTTTGTAACCAGCATTGCCACAGGGTACAGTCAAGTCAATAAACTGTTTGCAGTGTCTCAGTACAGATCTGAATGAATATTTGTGTTGTGATTACAACAGCAACACGGACAGTATGCACTTTACATGCTCAACCGCCCCTATGCGTTAAGTTTACATAAGCGAGAGTCGTTGAGTGTTACACTGTAGCATCTAATGTCGTGTCCTTGACACAAGAAATTTTCAAGAAATAAATGCTTGCTTATTGCTAGATCGGTGAACTGTCTGGATTTCATGAGGAAACATTTTCAAAAAATCTTTTTCTATAAAGGCAGTCGTTTGAGGATCAATTTTGTGGTACGCTTTTTGGTTGATATCTCGGTAGTTTTTTTTGGATTTTAAGCCACAAGTATGATATTGTAAGCAGAAAGACTACTTCATCATTTCGTTTTTTCTCACTTTTTCTAGACAGGCAGATGAATGCAGTGGTGTTCATACTGGAGGATATATTTTGTTAAAATTCTATTTCCTTAAGGAAACTAAAAGGAACTAAAAAATAGTCGTTTGAAGATATAGGTTTTGATCCTTAGGAACCTAATTTAATCCCAATAATCTACTGTTAAAAGTTTGACATGATAGTCGAAGTAAAAATGGCGAGGTTTCCAAAGATAGTGAAAGCAAATAACTTTGCATTACTAAGTGATGTCGTAGTGGATGCGGTAAAACTATAAATTTGGAAATACAATTTTAAAAATGTGTAGGGTATTAATTATTTCAGCTAGAAGGACGTTGTACAATGGGTCAATTCGATCTCCGGGTACTGTACTTGTCTATATTGATAAGTACACGTCCTCTAACCTAACCTAACCTAATTACTTCAGCTAGAAGAACTTCAGTTTATATATTTACTGTTTGTGAGTGTAATTTCATAAAGAGTACTCTTCAATATGCCTTATGGCACAATCACTTGCAGAGAGAAACGTTATTTTAAATTCAAAATCAATTATTTAAAAATTTTAGCTGGTATTTAAAAGAGTCAAATAACAACCGTTGTAGACCAAAAAATTCCAAAAAACAATTTATCAGAGTTACTCTTTATCACCTCTACTACTACTTGAGCCAACAGCTTAAAGTGCAAATTTTTTAAGTAATTTTTTTAGAATTTTTATTTTCTGTTATATGCGTATGTCAGCTCTATGTCATCTACCTTAGTGTAAAGACTTAAGGAAACTATCCAATTTACTTACATTATCCTGCAGAGTAAAGCAAATATAAATTAATTTGCATAATGGCCTACACAGCACTTTAAAACGACATGATGCTGTGGCCCTTCTCTAGATGGTTATCAGTGGCATCATAACAATTTGTGCTACGACTTACCAACAATAAGTTTCTTGTTGATATTAAGGAAAACAATGAATATAAATGGAATTTAACCAGAAAAGGTAAAGAAAAATGGAAATGAAATCCTTTGAATAAACCTAAAATATAGGAATAGAAAATTATGGAAAAGGAAATAATAAATTCCCAAAACATACTGGCAGTAAACAGTTACAAATTTGAAATTTATATTATTTTCTATTCTACTTCACGTCAGTGACAAGCTCAAGCACGTTGGTATTTAGATTCACAAAGATAATCTAAAGATAAAGGGTTACAGGAGGAAGAAATTGTACTTCAAAAGAAGGCTTGGAAGATACAGAAGCAGTTTTATGTTCGTGCATTCGTTTTACTTGGAAATTGACTGGGATACTTGAAATATAGTAAAAGAAATGACTCATTTTGAGTCATGGCCGCAGTTTAGTAGATCGTGTGTGGGCTCATTGGGCGAAAGCCTGTTATTAATTTCTCTCTTAGACATCTTCGAACAAAACGAATTAAAGAAAAATATTTTTCCGACATCCTCAGAGCAGATTTCTGGCAAAACTCTGAGAGTAAACAAAAATTGCCATGAAAAGTTTCGGAAAAACCTGCCGCCCGGAGTCGAAATTAAACTGTAGGTCCTGCCACTCATGTATAAAAATTAACACACACAACATTAGTGGTGTGAGAAAGTAGGTAGTAATTCTGGCTGATGGGTTATGTATTATGTGTGTTTGTACATAAGTGGTGTGAGAAGCTAGGTTGTAATCCTGACTAAAGGGTTGTAATGAGCATTTAAGTAAGTAAGTCCTACAAAAGTGACTGTAGCTATAGATTTTGTTTACATCTGTTTAAAAATTTCTTGCACGACAATAGAACCATGGGAATTAATGCATATACCTAATATTAAAAATAATTAAATTAAAAAAAACTGATTTCATTGCCTAGGTGAAGCACTTACATTTGATCTTGAACATTATAAAAAAAACAATTAACCTTGAAAACATAGAATACTTAGTCAAACGCTTTACTTTTCCATGTTTTGTAATCAAATTATCAATGATTTCCATACGAATTAATTGAACGTAAAGCCATTGAAAGAGATTCATTTTAAAACACGTTTGTACTTCAATTAGATGTCATTTGAAATTTTAAATTTTCTTAAAACTGTCAAACAATAGAGAACTACATACACACGTAATGGAAAAATACAAGGACACCAGCAATTGGTGACTGTAAAACAATTAATCGAATGGCTAGCTAGTCACACTCTGTATAGATATACTCGTACATATACTGGTAGATATATGATTATTGCTTACAAATACACTGAAAGCAAAGAGTGAAAGAAATGCAAGAGATGGAGAGAGAATAAAATTATAAAATAGTCAACATTAATTGCCAATATTATTATATTGTCCATTGCACATGTAAAATAATAAACATTGGCACACACACACCCATTCATTGCGAGAACAGGACCTTATAAAGCAAAGAAGAGAAACGACAAAAGTGAGAGTATTTTTAAAAACAAGATAGAAAAATAATCAATAAGGCAAACATCAACCATGATACACAGTGATGATGGCGCACATCGCTGCAACAGATGCAGCAGAAAAGCATTCATGCAAAGGAATCGAACACCTCATCTATTATGTGACTGAAATAAATAAAACAACAACAACAGCAAACTAATTGAGAGCACTACAAAAATACAGATATAGGAAAGGAACGGAAAGGGAGAGTGAGAATAGTAGTGAGAGTGAGAGAGATACATACATTGATTGTGTGTACTGAACTTTTTAACCGTTTGTTGTTTTCTTTTTTTTCTGCTACAGTAAACACCAGCAATAGCAACATGAATTGCAACAAAAAAACTAAAAAATAAAATAAAAAAATAATAAAACATGAACTGATGTTATGTTGTTACAGAGAGAGAGAGAGTAGTGTCAGTACAAAATTAATAGTTTATTTTACAATTTGCATAAACAAAAAAAAAACAAACTACAAACTACTCTTTATACCCACACACACTTAAACATAATATGCTTTCTCCTCCACACATACATACATACGTACATAGTTTATTTAAATTCTCTAAATAAAATATTAAAAATATTCTGCAAGTCTTTTGAGTGTTGAAAGTTTGTTTTTTTTTATTGCCGTTGCCTTAGTGGCTACGTGCTCTGGCATAATTTTTATTTCTCAGTTTCAATGGTGCATACCATTCAGCTGTTTGCCATTTATTTACATGCAAATTTTTTCTACGTTTATTTTGTTATTTCTTTTCATTATCCTTTAACAAGTATTGTTGAGTTGTTTTATTTTTTTTTATTTATATTGGAATAGCGTTTCATAATATTTTATAATTCCATTCGATTGGCTTTTAATAATTGACAAGAGGATAGAATTTCTATGAAATTTTAATAAATGTTAAGGCGAACTTTATGTATTCGTTAGGTGGCCTAGATAGTTAAGGCGATTAAAGGCGTTTGAAACATAATTTTTTAAAGGTTTTTTGAGAAACTTTTTATTTAAATTTTATTTTTTTTTACTCTCAGAGTTCTAGCCAAAGGACTGCTGCTCAATAATTTTCAGCTCTTTTTCTTTAAATACAATAATAAATGACATACAGGGTGGCTGATATGTATTGCAACCAACTTCAGGTTGTTATCATTTGTAAACCGCTCGTCTGACAGCTGACAGACTTATTCCAGTGACAGTTAATTTTATTATTTACAAGAGCATTTTGATCTACTGCATTCAGAAAAAAAGTTATTCGTGAAGGAATTCAAACGTGATAGTGTGATTGCTTTATATTTGGCTGGAAAACCACAGGTGGCTATCGTTAGAGCCCTCCAGCATTTAAATGTGAATAAATCTTTTGTGTCTCGTACCATTGCCCGTTACCGTGATACTGGCAGTGTTGCATCGCGTCCAAAAAGTGGACGAAAAAAACGGTAACAACTCCAGAAATGATCCGAAAAGTGAAGGCCAGATTTGATCGAAATCCACGCCGCAGTGGTAGAAAAATTGCTCGTGAGCTGAACACATCACGAGAACGCCATTTAAGTTCCAAAAAGTGCAAGAGCTCACCGATGGACAAAAAGTTAGCCTGGAAAGAGCCGAGGAGTTACTTCGCTTGCACGAAAGAGGCCAGTTACCGAATTTGGTTTTCTCCGATGAGAAGCCATTCCAAATATAAGCAGTTTGTGAACAAACAAAATGATCGGGTTTATTTGCCAAAGAGGTCAACGCCGCCGATAGAAATGGTGTGGGCCGCCGTAACGGCCGATGGTCGCTCCCCGCTCGTATTCATCGACCATGGGGTCAAAACAAATGCCGAATATTATCGGGAAAATGTCTTAAAGATAGTATTTAAGCCCTGGGCAGACAAACATTTCCAATAGGACTCAGCACCACCGGTGCCAATTCGAACAAATCTAAACTGATTCTAAAATTTGATGTTATTTCCAACATTTTTTGCTTTTGAACAATAAAATTAAAAAAATTAAAAAAATATAGCGCTTTCCTTTGTTGCATTATATATCAGCCACCCTGTATTATTAATAAATTATTATCTCTAATTATACGTACATAAAAATCTATAATTACTCATAAATTTTTTCATAATAATTATTGAAGTTCATTTGTTATCACATTTCTTCAAAGTTATGGCCCTCTGTTATGAACATAATATTATTAATTAATAGAAAATAAACATAAAAAAGATATTATTTCGTGACAATATGTACATAAGTGGCGAAAACAAATTCCATCAGCGTGTTACGACAAACAACTGACAAGAAGCACATGCTGATGACTTTTCTGTTGTATAAGTGACAACAATTTGACATGCATGACTGCTTTTCAATACTAAAGGCCAGTGATGGAACAAAACTTGACGGCAAGAGACCTCTCTTATGATGATAAACTTTTATGATGAATGTACGCCTAGCGATAGCTGACACATTAGAATTTTTATAGTATTTTTTATTGAGGTTTTCATATAAAAAAGACATGAAAATGAATTTGTAAGCAAAGTCTTCAAATATTTAAAGAAAACTCATGTTTGAAGCAGGTTTTTAATTGTAGAAATATTTTATTTTTAAGTTCACTTTAAAGGGTTAGAATAAATAAGTATATAATGGAGCTGGCTTTCAAGTTAGCAAGTATTCCTAATCATTTATCAATTGATTCAAGACAAGCATTAGAGTATCAGTAAGTAAATACATACATACGTGCACATTCATACATACATACTTGCATAATTGGTCATTACAACCCTTTAATCCGGATTACGACGTAGCTTCTTACATCACTTACTTATGTTGTACATGAGTGGCGGGACCTGCAGTTTAAAGTCGATTCCGAACGACAGATTTTTGAGAAGCTTTTCATTGTAATTTTATGTTGTTCTCAGAGTTGTTGCCAGAATTTTGCGTAGAGGAAGTATTCGAAGAAATATTTTTTTATATTTCATTTTACTGGAGATGTCTGACCTAGAGTTTAAACCGTGGCATACGTGGCTTATTAGCCAACACCATACCTACTAGACTACGGCGAATTAAAATGTACATATTAAGCACAAACCTTGAGTGCTCACTAATCGCTGTCTGCCTAACATTTTGAAAACATTTTAGGCAAGGAGAATAATTAACGAAGAATTTTCAAAATCACCCCTTACATCAGGATTACGACCTAGTTTCTCACACCACTTATGTTGTGTGTGTTAATTTTATACATGAGTGGTGGGACCTACAGTTTTAAAGTCGACTCCGAACGACAGATTTTTGAGAAACTTTTCATGGCAATTTTATTTACTCTCAGAGTTTTTGCCAGAAATCTGCTGAGAGGAAGTCGCCGAAGAAATACTTTTTTTGGTATTTTGTCTTGATGTCTGGCCTGGGCGCCGAACCCTGGCTTTACGTCTAATAAGCCAACACACTACCTACTAGACTACGGCGACTTCAACTTAGCAATACAATAATAAAATTACAAAAATATGACTGATTTACCTCCACACTTTGTATGGCTTTTAAGGAAATCTGCTATGATCTGAAGTATAACGATGGTAAACAGAAGCAGAAGAACACTGAAAATAAGAAGGATGAACAAAAACCATTCAAGTACTGAAACATGTAAATAGTCGATGTAAATAACTTTTGTTTTTGATAGAATACTAACAAAAAATTTTTTTCGAAAGATTTATTCAAATAACGTTTGAAAACACCCGTATTAGTGTTATAGTGTTTTATGAAAACATTTTTATATTAAGTATACGTCAGGGTGGTCAAGAATCATGTACTACAACTGGAATAAATCAATTTAAGTGGACTTATTGTTTAATAACACGGTGCGACAGTTAAAACAAACTTAGCTAATAACATAGTGTAGTTTGTGACTTTTATGGAGCAGAAAGCGAAAATATATTTTTTTTTTTATTTTTCGAAGCCTCCAAACTTGTTTTATTTGACAAAAACGGTTTTCTTTTGATCTTTTCACACAAAATTTTTGACTACTCTAATTATCTATTATCAAAATCCAAAGTTTTATGAAAAGGGAAGAGATGGGCCTTTAAAAGGGTATAAATGAACATATAGTTCAGACTTACATGTAATAAGTTTTGATCGGGTAAACTTGTGAAAATGTATTTTTTTCGTATTTTTTCAAGTTTAGCCATTCTTAATTGCAAAATTTAATTAAAGAGTATAAAATAAGTGACGACATCCTTAAAGAACATTCTCTTGCAAAGAGATTGACACTTCGTTTGATAAAATCGGTCAAAATTACCGTAGTAATTTTGTTATATTTTTTATATACATATGTCTTGTTATCGAATTAAAATTTTTCAAAATTTTTGAAGGGTCTTAATGGGTTATTGAAAAATTTGCCATTTTCACGTTTGAACGACTGCCAGAAGTTAGCTAATATTTGCGTTTTATACAAATATTACTATTTCGCTTTGCGACTTTCTCTTAGCAATCTTCAGGAAAATCTCTGACAGTAAAAAACAAATGTCATGAAAGATTTTTTTCAAAATCTGTCGTTAAACTGTAGATCCTGTCACTCATGCATAAAATGAACACGTATAATATGCATGGTATGAGAATCTATGTTGTAATCCTGGCTAAAGGGTTATAACAACCAATTAAGTTAAGTAAGTGGCATATTGTTGTAGTCAATGAGCTTGATTTTGACTAAAAGCACTTCAGATATAAACACCGACAAAGAAAGAAAATCTTTCGTCATGGTTTTTATGAATTTTAAAAAATTAAGAAGACTGATTCCCCATCTAAATAATGCTCTAGTCTGTTACACTACACCGACTATTGCTTCCTCTCAGCAATAAAAATGGTGTGAACATTTTAGCAAATCTGTCGTTTAGAGTTGATTTTATCTGTAGGTCTCGCGACTTATGCATAAAATTATCACACACATCATTGGAAGCTAGGTGGGAAACTAGGTTCTCTTCCTGACTAAAGGGTTGTAGGTTAGGTTAGGTTAGGTTAGAGGATTTGTACTTGTCAATTAAGACAGCTACAGTACCCGGAGGTCAAATTGTCCCATTGTACAACGTCCTAGTTCCTCACACCACTTATGTTGTGTGTGTTAATTTTATACAGGAGTGGTGGGACCTACAGTTTAAAGTCGATTCCGAACGTCAGATTTTTGAGAAACTTTTTAAGTCGCCGTAGTCTAGTAGGTAGTGTGTTGGCTTATTAGACGTAAAGCCAGGGATCGAGCCCCAGGCCAGACATCAAGACAAAATACAAGAAGTATTTCTTCGGCGACTTCCTCTCAGCAGATTTCTGGCAAAAACTCTGAGAGTAAATAAAATTGCCTTGAAAGGGTTGTAATGACCAACCAATTAAGTAAGTAAGTATTCTAATTAAATACCTCCTTTTCTCTCTCAAAGGAGTTAATTATTACGGACTATTTTAAACAGAATGTAAAGTTCGTTTTATTTAATTTAAAAACATCCATAAGCCCGTATAAAAAATTTTTCCTTATTTATTACATTTAAAAGAAGACTCTTCATTTTGAGCACGATGATTACCAAAGTTTTGCAAGCAATTTTTTAACACTTGCAGTTGTAGTTTTTTGTATTTTTGTTTCTGTATTTGTCGTTTAGTGGCAACCACAAGTTAATTGCATATACAATTTAATTGCACAATATATATATACATATGTATTTGTATATACTTTTGCTTAATTTCTAACTGAGATATTCTTTTTTGTGTGTACATACATGTTGATATGACTATACTTTGACAATTTTGTTTTGATTTCGTTTTGAATTACTTTTTTCAACATCTTTTTTTCTAACACTCTTGCTCTTTTTTTAGTTCTTTGCACTTTATTTTTTAACAAAAAAATAGACAAGCAAACACACACACCATTACATTTACAAACTAAATGTTGTAGACAACTATGTATATACACACTGTCTGTGTATGCAAATAGATAACTAGACAAATGCATATAATTTTACAAGGCAGTAGTAGGAGGCAGTTAATTAGAGTTTCACTGTGTAAAAAGTGAGAGAAAAAATGGAAAAAAAAATTTTCAAATTTAGAAAAAGAAGTACAGGAAGTACTCTTTAACTAGCATTTAAAATGATTTGTTGTTGTTGCCTGTTCTGCAAACACTTTTTAGTACTTTTTTTTGCTTAATTATTCTCAACATAAAGCAATATTCCTTTAGCTCCTTCACTCTTCTTCTCTCTGTCTCTTTGATGTAATTCAACATAATTTAGTTACAAAGTTTTCGTTAAAAAAAACGTTTTAATGTATTTTTATTTGTGTATGTGTTCACAGATTGATGTAGAAGTAAATGTGCATAATAACTTTGTCACATTATCTATTATTTACATTCACTGCACAGTGGGGCAAGACAGCATGGAAAGTGAAAATGTAGCATTCGATTTTACAAATATTGCCCGGGGAAATATGTAGTCAAAGTACAAACTATGCTTAATCGTATCTGAACTGGAGTACCTAGAACAGTAGAAAACTCTCATATACTCTTGAGCAAAATTTTTAATTAACACATTTAAAGCACACATATGCTAAAGCGACCAGAAGCATGTTCAAAAAATGAACTCATGATACACAAGCTGTGAAACTTCGCTAATAGGTGTTTGCGTAACATTTTGAAACCCTGGTAGTCAAGGAGAATAATAAAGGAACATTTTGTACAAATGGCTTAACAGGATAATAGGAAAATACAACTGAATCGATCACACACTATATTACATGAAGCACTACCATGGAATGACGTATTGCAATGGACTGTTACTAAAGCTTTTAAATATTGACTTCTACTTGATTTGGAATACCTAAAGTAGTAGAAATACTCATATACCCTGTGGCATTTAAATCTGATAAGCAGTTTCTTATCAAATGATATGTAGGCTCATATATCGAATAATTTTAACTCGTTTCTATCAGTCGAATACGAAGACTACTGCAGCACATTGTAGAACGTTTAGAGATAAGGTGCTTTATGAATATGTTTAAGGATAGAGAACTTTGCTTACTGATTTTACCTGGCAAAAAGTACACCACTTTCAAATATATTTCCGTAGATAAGTCATCCTAAAATCTGTTACCATAGCTCGGCTAGCTTGAGTTATTTGACTCTTCAAGGACAATCATTACTGGAGTACACAAATCCTGTTTAATTTTATGTCAATAACAATTAAGGGTGGTGTCCATAGCATATAATCCCATATACTATACTTCGAATATTCCATCAGCATTGCTTATCTAGAGAGTTCAATGTAGTTTTTTAGTTTAGAGTCTCCTAAAAGAGAAATGATGATCGCTTACATCGCGATCTTTTCCGTTGATATCCAGTACTTAGATATAATTCCTCAAAGGATTAAACATTCCCTGGCTTCCATATCAAATGTTTTTTACCACAATAGTACTGCAAATAAGAGAAGCATATACTTAGTCAAGTGTAAATAAATTCACATTCTTCTGTGCCCTTTCATTATAATCTGTCCGTTGGAAGCAGGATAGCTTACACGTCCCTGTATTATACAGATTTATTAACCATCCTTAGCAGAAACACTAAAGTTGAACTCTCGGTAGTCTAGTCTAGTCTAGTCCTCTTAGCAGTCTTCTGGCAAAAATTATGGTTCTGGCAAAATCCCCATTCCTCAGTCGACTTTAAACTGTAGGTCCTGCCGCTCATAGACAAAAATTATTACACACAATGTGGGTGCTGCGAGATGCTAGGTCGTAATCCTGACTAAAGGACTGTAATAATAAATTAAGTATTAAGTAAGTAACGAAATCAAAAATCGGGTAAATCAGGTCGGTCCTACTGCTGAAACAGTTTCTGATAGTGAATAACACTTTAGTTGGGATCGTATTGAATACATTCATCATCATACCGTATCCAGCAACAAATTATATGATTAGTACAGTATAAGACTGTACTATTACATACATACATAACATAATTGGTCATTGCAACCCTTCAGTCAGGATTACGACCTAGTTTCTCACACCACATATGTTGTGTGTGTTAATTTTATACATGAGTGGCGGGACCTACAGTTTAAAGTCGACTCCGAACGACAGATTTTTGAGAAACTTTTTATGGCGATTTTATTTACTCTCAGAGTTTTTGCCAGAAATCTGCTGAGAGGAAGTCGCCGAAGAAATACTTTGTATTTTATTTTCGTCTTTCGCTTTTCGTCTAATAAGCCAACACACTACCTACTAGACCACGGCGACTTTCAACAGACTGTACTATTAGGCTGTATAATTGGGATGGTGATTATACTATTAAAACATCAGTTGAGGTCAGAAGATTTAGGGCCCATGACAGATTTGTTTCGATTATAATTCGAACACATCTTCTACGTTGAATACTAGTCTCTATGTACGCATGGTGACTAGAGCGATTATTGGCCCTTGTTTGGTTATAAATCGGGTATTATTTGTAGAAGGTTGAGTCGAATTTTGTCAAAGGCCAAATAATAGATAAATTCACACATAATTGGTCATTACTACCCTTCAGTCAGGATTACGACCTAGTCTCTTACACCACTTATGATGGGTGTGTTAATTTTATACATGAGGGCCAATACCCTCACAGCTTAAGGTCGGTTCCGAACGACAGATTTTTGAGAAACTTTTCATGGCGATTTTATTTAGTCTCAGAGTTTTTACCAGAAATCTGCTGAGATGAAGTAGCCGAAGAAATATTCAAATTTAGACTAAGATGACTTTCTTTTGAAATTAAACTCCATCCATTTGATGCTCGAAATCTTAATTTGCAGAATAATTTGCAAAAAATTTTATTTTCCAAGCCATTGTGTTTGTGCAAAATGAAACTCCTTTTTGAATATTTTTTAATGAGAAAAGTTTTGTGGTCACCATATTTTATTCCCTGTGCTACTGACTGAAATGATAGGAACACATACATACAAATTTTACTCGGTTACTTCAATGAATTTGAAAAAGTTTTTCTTGGTTTTTTTTCTCGTATCAACACATACAAATTGTGGCACATTTATTTTAGCATTTAATTATGCCACCATTCGTGGTGTGTGTTGTGAGTAAATACAATAAAAGTTTTAAACTTTTACTTTGCCTTGCACAACAAAATATAAAAAATTTTATGTTTATTTAGGCGAGACAGGTAAAACAAAAATTGAGAAATAAAAATATCGTTTAATGTTACAAACCAGAATGGGGTTGCAACCTGGGGAGTGTAAGTGAAATTGAGTTATTAATTCAAATGCGCACAAGAAGCAAAACAATTATACTCATATGATAATCATGATAATTATCATATTATCTTTAAGTAGAGATCTGTGTATCGTTCTAATGTTTTAATATATATTCAAATTGATAAAAAAAAAGAAAAACACCAAATAAATTACAAATCCTCTGTAAACACTGATGGCAAAGTCTCTTTCTATGGCAAGAAATATAAAAATCATATACCAAAGAGAGAGAGAGAGAAAGAGAGTGAAAGAATGGAAGCACACTATAAAAGTGCCATAAAATCCATAAAAGACAGTAAAAAATAAACAGATAAACAAACAGTAACTCAACCACATCACATCTACACACAAAGAAACCATAAAAAATGCCATAAAAAATAGAAGAAGAAACACAAGCAACAACAAATCTATTTGGAAAAAACAAACACACATTAAAGTTAAATAAAGTTAAATATTTCATCAAATAAGTCTATAAAAATCAAATAAATCTTCAATGCCAAGTACCATCCCACTCCCTACACCCTCCCTGCAATTGGTAGCTGATGAGATTTTTTCCTTTACGGATATTTTATGGCCGTTTGTCAGCCCATTTGCTAAGGATTGACTCTTCCTTCTTGGGTTGAAGAAAAATTAATAAAAAAAAAATCATAAGTCAACATGGTTGCCTTAAGATGGCTTAACATTTGCTTCATTGTAAAAATCTCAGTGACATTTTTATTTTTTGTTACAAAAAAGAACAAAAAAAGGAAATCTTTTGTTTTAGCCCGTAGCAATCAATCAATTTTATGCCTAATTTATCATTGTATGTGTATAACAATATGATATAATCTGAAACGTATTTGTTTTGCATTCAAAATTTATTTTTCAATTTTGATAGTTCTTTCTTACCTCCTTATTACCATTAATATTAAAAGACTACACATACATATATACATAATTTGGCCCTTACAACTCTTTAGTCAGGATTACGACCTAGCTTCTCACACCACCTATGTTGTGTGTTTATTTTATATATCAGTGGCGGGGCCAATAGGACTGAACGACATTGTTTTGAGAAACTCTTCATTGGCAATTTTATTTCCTCCCAGAGGAAGTCGAAAAATTTTTTCGTATTTCATTTTGTACGAGATGTCTGACCTGGGGTTTGAAGCGCGGCCTTACGGTCTAATAAGCCAACACACTACTTAATAGACTACGGCAACTACCAATTGATTATAGAGGGCAAATACGGGAAGTGTTCCTAACCTGAAGGTCTTTAGAGCACAAATTCTAGTACAAATCTCAGCAGATTTCTGGCAAAAACTCAGAATAAATAAAATTGCCATGACAGAGTTTCTCAAAAATCTGTCGTTCGGAGTCGACTTTAAACTGTAGGTCCCACCACTCATGTATAAAATTAACACACAGAACATAAGTGGTGTGAGAAACTAGGACGTTGTACAATGGGTCAATTCGACCTCCGGGTACTGTACTTGACAAGTACACGGCCTCTAACCTAACCTAACCTAACCTTGCCGCTGACATGCACATTTGAAGTTTTCGAAATTTTCTGTTGCAAAACCATTTAATGGCCTATTATGTAACCAACTGATGAGCAGATGGGCAAAAAAAATTGTTTAAACTCTCTAGATAATGTGAAATTTTAACATCGTTCTCGATTTTAGGTTACTGAGGTAGTTTTTCACCCTCACCAGCTCAGATCACTGTTAGTGTACTTCCCAACAAAACAAATAAAGGAATAAGAACTACAGCTACTCTGAGATATTTATGAATAGAAAATAAATGAAGAAAAAAGGTTTGAAAATAGGTTTGAATCGACAAAATCGTGTGAATGGTATAACTAGGCATTCAGAGATATAATGAGTGATTTTATTCCTCTCATAAGTATTCCTGCAGTTTATATACTGAAGGTTAATAGAAAAATCAATTTTTTCCGGGCTATAGGGATTATCTAATGAATGGAAATAAAATGGCTAGGTTTATATAGAAGTTTCAATGTTAGGAGAAGATTTAATTCTACCCACACTCTATTCTATCACCGAAAAATTCAATTACAGATGCCATGGACGAAGATGTCAGATTAGGAGTTAAATGATACCACATACAGTGGACAGCAAAAGTCTTAGTACGGCAATATATTTTGGCAAAAAAAGTCCCCCTAGCCTTAATACTCTTGCACAAAGTCTCGATATAACTTCAAGAGAGTATTTAGGAGATCATTTGACAGAACGGTTACGTAATCGCTAAATTGACCTCAGTCAACCGAAAAACTTGCTCATGGTGCCACTAGAAAACTCTAAACAAAACTTGTATATTCAATTTCAAATGGGTTAAATGGAGTGCTGGATCTTAAGAGATACTCTACTAAATACAGCGTATAACATTTTCATATATTAGGCCTTTGAATTTTTCTCCTTGGGTGTACCTATGTAGTCATCTGAAACGTTTCCTTTGTTTTTTCTCTTGTTTTATGAAAAACATTAAAAAATTGTTTGTTTTATAATAAAACTGAAATAAATTAATAAAATAAATATAAAAACCTTAATTTTTTATACAAACTGTTGTTTAAAATTCATGATATTGCTAAATATATCGCCACACTAAGACTTTTGCTGTCCACTGTACATTGACATCCACCCAGCAAGTTCATTTATTTTTTAATTCCGCTTAGAGAAGGCGTTCTACACTTCTGCAAAACAAAATTGTATAAAGTTCACCTTGCACTTAAATAAGAGCTCAAAATGGCGATGCGTTATCAAAATTAGTTGGACCGTCTTTATATATTCTGGAAACGTGAAGAAAGAACTAGAAAAGCCAACAACTATTAAAAAAAAATACCAGAATAGAGTCAGAATATCATCATGTAAAATCAAATTACAATAACAAAACTATATAGAAAGACCACAAAAGTTTCTAGAAGTTGCCAGATAGAAGATAAATGAAGTAGAGAGTGATTAGTTTAGCTGCACGATAACTTTTGGTATCTAAAGCTATGGTTCAACAGCTGAGGATAGCAAACTGTGTTGGAATTTCTGTTCAGAAAGTTTTGGTACATCATTATTAGTCATTTAATGCCAAAATAAGACATACAATTGAGCGAATTTATATTGAAAAGAAATAAATCTGTTCTGTAAGTTCCAACATAACATGCCTAATGGGTAAGCAAATCGTGCAACTATGGATTGTTGAAGTTTGGAATCTTGAAGAAAATGTCAAAATGCCTATCCATTGCCGTTATGGCTTTGGTGGCCTTTGTTCTTCGACTATGTGAGAAACCATCGTCTCGGTTACATTTGTGGATATTGGAGTCAAGTGAAACTGGTTGAAAAGGAGGTATTTTTATTAAAGAATTTTCGAACGATATAACTTATTTGGATTACTTTTGAAGGGGCTATGTTAAGTCATTTGTTTACATTGGTAAAACAGTAACTCTTTAAATATTTGAAGTCAATATTCAAACACCATTGATGGCATGTGGCCAGTTTTATTGATGGACTGACAGTCCATGTAACTCGCAGCAAAAAGAAACATATGCCAGAAATCATATGCAAAAATTAATGCCTTGATCTTATCTACCATATTTTAACCCAAAATAAGATCGTATTTTTGTTCTCTCTTGTCAATTAAAGCTCTCAAGCACTTTCAGAAACACTTTATGTAACCTTCTGTTTATTTGATGTAAATTAATTAACAGGAATTCTTAAATAAATATTTTTTTATACTATTAAACTCATTGTGAACCTTTTAATGAATCCTTTAATCATATAAACAAATAAACGAATTCAATTAATTTTTGAAGTACCCCTGATATGAATTTTAAGTAATTTTCTCTGAGTGTCTGTTGCATTTTAAAGTGCAATTAAATTTGATTAAAAATAGTTCCAAGAATTAAACTGAATTAATAACCCAACACTTGGCATTAATTTACAAAAATAAAAATTATTTTAAAATTCTTTCTTTACTCTACAATTTTTCAAAACGTTATCGATTTCTTGTTCTTCTTTTCCAATTAAAATGAAAAACTTCGTGTTCTTGTATAATAAAAAGAACTAACACCCGGAATTTCTTGAATTTTGTCTTTGTTTGGACAAAAATTCTTTAGTTTTTCATTTTTCTTACACTACAATGAATGCAGTTCACAATACAATATATATCGATATGCTTGTAGATGTGTGTGTGTCTGATGTATACAGCATACAATATCTGAGCTTATCTGATTACAAGCAATAACCAACCAACATATTGTACTCGTATATGTAAGTGTTTTACATCACTTGTTCACATAAAATCTTTCTGGCAAGTTACACAAGTTGTAAGATGATATAGTGTGTGTGCATTCGGCTGCTTATGTGTGTATTACAACCTAAACATAAAGAGTGAAGTAGGGTATGTAACAGTGATAACTATCGGTTACGTGAGTTCAATTCTCTTGTACGTACACTGAGAGAAATATGAGTGTGTGTATATGCTGACTTAAATTTAATACGATTTTGTATTGAGTTTGGAAATGAAATCGTTCTTGTTTGTTTTAGATTTTCAATCATAATAAATTTTTATTAAGTTGGGAATATTAGGGGGGAATAAAGAGAAAATAAACATTTTACAACCGTTTTTATTTTAAAGAGATGGCGTTGTGTAATGCTTAAAGTAATTCATTACTAATGCAAGCTTACAAAGTTCGAATGCAGTAGATGATAGAAAATATTTCTCATGGTAGTGTTGCAGTTAAAAAACAGACTTTATTTCCTTCGAGATAGGCCTTTTCGGAAAGGCGCCTTGTGTGTGTTAATTTTATACATGAGTGGTGGGAGCTACAGTTTAAAGTCGACTCCGAACGACAGATTTTTGAGGAACTTTTTCATGGCAATTTTATTTACTCTCAGAGTTTTTGCGAGAAATCTGCTGAGAGGAAGTCACCGAAGAAATACTTTTTGTATATTGTCTTGATGTCTGGCATGGGGCTCGAACCCTGGCTCTACTTCTAATAAGCCAACACACTACCTACTAGACTAAGCCGACCTCAATACAACCATATGCATATGCATATACATTATTCCGAGACAAAGACAGATGGCAACTCTATCATTCTAGAACCTGCGACCAGTCAATATTACAAGGATACCTATCTGGTATTCTTATATCTAAGATGGCGATTGAATTCAATCCTCTTTATAGTTAGAGACAAAAAAGACCCACTTAAACACATCAAAAACTCTACAAATTTCCATTTTGAGAAACTTTAAGAAATTGATTCGAAATAAAACTGCTGATGCTCTGTACATTCAAATGAAATCATTTTTTTAAAAGGTTTCTACAAAACATCAGGTAATCTAATAGTACTGCCGGTCTTCCTGTACTAAATTAAAGATTTTAAAAGAGGTTCATAATGAATGGACTATGTAAAAGTCATATGAAGTTTGACCTTCAGCACACTGTGTTTTTTTTCGAGAGCAAAGAATGATTCTATTATTGTGTGCCAATGACCCGTGTTGTATTTAAATTCATAGGTCTTCTCAACATTTATTCATAGCTTCTAATATTAAATTTTATTGTGAAATCTCTCACAATTGCTTCAAATCTATAAGAAGGTTACGGGTATCGGTTTTGAATTTCGGGGTCGTGCCGTTGAGTGAAAATCTGATCTACCGGCCTGGCATGATAGGACAGCCGCTGTAATCTTATAAGCGATGTTAAGGAGAATAATAACTAGATTGTTATGACATCCTTTATCTCGCTAAAATTCTATTGCAATTCCAATCCAGCTAATCCGAAAGTTGACAAAAGGCAGGAAGCTTTCAATGCCTACAAGTTTATTTTGTTCATTTAAAACAAAATTTCTGGCATTTTTTTATCGTGTCCATTTCTTCTAATGACTTCTGGCTTACATTACTCTCTGAATTTAACAAACAAAATATGCCTTTTGTATGCTTTTAAGATAATCAAAACAAACCTCAAGAGGGCAATTAGAAGAATATGTTTGTCAAGTAAAATTTAATCGAATCCATAACATTTTCATGGTGGAATAGGATTTTAGTATAAAAATGTCTTCGTGGATTACAAAAACGTTCCTTTGTTATAAACAAAAGTGTTCACTTAAAAAATATCGACGGATTTCATAAAAGATCTATACGCGCTGTAGTCACCGTAGTCTAGTAAGTAGTCTGTCGGGTTATTCGACTTGAGGCCACGGTTCAAATCCCAGGTCAAACATCTCCGACAAAAGGAAAAAATTTTTTTTCGGCGACTTCCTCTCAGCAGATTTCTGGCAAAAACTCTGATAGTAAATAAAATTGCCATAAAAAGTTTTTCAAAAAATCTGACATTCGGAGTCGACTTTAAACTGTAGGTCCCACCACTTATGCATAAAATTAACACACACAACATAAGTGGTGTGAGAAGCTGGGTCGTAATCCTGACTGAATGATTGTAATGCCCAACTATGTACATATGTATGTACTAAATGTCCTGTGAAACTAAATCGATGAAATAGAAATCAATGTCGAGTATCCTTTAATCTTCAATTTTGTTATTGTTTCCACATAAATATACGAACTTGTGAAATTGTTCGTCACACAAAAACAGGATAATGAATAATGTGCTTATATGTCCGTGTTAAGGTGGTGGCGTCTTAGAAGACTTATGGTCTGGTATACTATATTATATTCATTATATGGTCTTAGTCACACCGCTCCTTACAATTAGAATGTAATTTGAAATTGTATTAGAATTGAATTAAGAAGTCGCCGTAGTCTAGTATGTAGTGTGTTGGCTGATTAGACGTAAAGCCAGGGTTCGAAGACGAGGCCAGACATCAAAACAAAATACAAAAAGTATTTCTTCGGCGACTTCCTCTCAGCAGATTTCTGGCAAAAACTCTGAGAGTAAATAAAATTGCCATGAACAAGTTTCTCAATAATTTGTATGACCCACCACTCATGTATGAAAAATTAACACACACAACATATGTGGTGTGAGAAACTAGGTCGTAATCCTGACTGAAGGGTTGTAATGACCAATTATGTATGTATGTTGTCTGTATTATAATTGTAAAACAATCTGTATTTAATTTCATTAAATTCATGGCCTTTTTGTAGATACATATAAAATTACATAAAAGTATTATGAGTGTGGGTTGAAGTGAGGAGAAAATCGTTACTTACATTGACTTACTGGCATATCAAAAAGTCGATTTGTATGCTACCTTTTCGATTCTCAGAATTATTAATAGGTCTACGCATAGAAAATGTAGTTGTTCTTTTAAAAACTGAAACAATTTTATGTTGTATTTTTGTTTTTCATTTCTTGCTTAAAGATTGTTGAATACTAACACACTAGAATCTTGTTTTTCGAGAATTTTTAAGACTAAAATAAAAAACCCTTGCTTAGTAACACATTACTTGCTATAACGTCTCAATTCCTTAAATTTCTTTAGCTTTCTATTTCCATTTATGCATATATTGACAAAAAGAAAAATGTATGGTCTAAAAATGTTTGAAATGCCTCCTCTTCTTCAGCTGTGCCAAAACATGTGAAGAAGGAAGGTATAAGAACATGATATATTTCCATCACAGATTTTACAAGAGCAATACTTGTAGCCAGGGCAACGTTTCACCTTCACAACTCAAATAGTAATAACTGCATGCTAACATAAGTTCAAAAATTCTGCAAAATTCCTGGTTTTGTACTTTTTTTTAATTTTTAGTTTCTTCTTCGAATTTTTCTTTCTTCTCTCATTTTTGTTTTCTTTCTTTTGCAGATCAGAACTTCAAAGTAAAATAGTGTGTTTGTAAACGTTATAAGTTTCAAGGGCACATAAAAACCATTTACTTTACTTAGAGCCCTAGAAAAAAACTAAGTTTTGTTTCCAGAAGTATGCTTCAGATATTATTAAGGTTAATATGTATATTTCATTTAATTTTACAATATTATTAATATAAAACATGTTTTTTAACACCGGTTACGTTTAAAGTGATTTTCCTTAAAGTAGCCTTCCTTTATTCCCTCACTTACCAAGAATTATGCAAACTTTTGTGTTTGTGCGTTTGGCCAAAAAGTAACGATAGCATACTTTTTATCCTAAGTATTTACCTGCAATGATAATAATAAAATTTCATATTTTATTAAATTTAATTTTCACTTTTATTTCGTATTTCTTTTTTGCTTTTCATATTATTTTAATTGTAATTTGTATTTGTATTTTACGATTTAAGCCAACGTAGGTTGTATATTTTATATGGTAGTAGAACAGTGTTTATAATTGTTAATAATGCTTGCTTGTGTCCATAAAGTATGGCTTTAAAATCTTTTGGGATTCTATTGTGCCACCACATACCATACACAGTCTGTATTTCTATTTCATTACGTTTATAATTTTTATTTTCTGTATGTGTATGTGTATGTGTATGTGTCAGTGTGTTTGTTGTGGCAACATATGTTTTCTATTATTAATTTTTATTTTGTTGTTGCAACAAAAACTGCCATTACAAATTAATGTTTTTATGTTGGATTTTTTAATTAAAAAATTGTGTAGAAAAATAAATTCACTTGACTGGGTATTAACGACAACATTTGTTGCTTAAGCTGTTATTTTAGCATAAAAGAGATTAGCAAAATTGGAAAGAGGAATGTTAGTTAATAAGGGAACATATTAAAGAGAATCTTTTAAATAAGGTTTCACACATTGGTAAAGAGATTGGAATTAAAGCGCCATAAGCGACTTCACTCAGAGGTTATAAGGCTTATTGTAACAGGACTCAGGAGAAAAAAATACCAAGAGCCGCTTTAATTCATATAAATCTATGATGGAAACTTAGCGCTGTAATAGTCACGACTGAAAGAGTCTACGAAACTTATGAAAATCATGGTTTAGTCGCCGTTGTCTAGCTGGTAGTGTGTTGGCTCATTAGATATGAGCCACAGTTTAAACTCCAGGTCAGACATCTCCAGCAAAACGAAACATGAAGAAATATTTCTTCGCCAAACTTCCTCTCAGCAAATTGCTGGCAAAAATTCTAAGAGTAAAAAAATTGCAATGAAAAGTTTCTAAAAAAAATCCGTCTTTCGGAGTCCACTTTAAACTGTAGGTCCCTATACTCATGAATAAAATTAACACACACAACATAAGTGATATGAGAAGATAGGTTGTAATCATGACTGAAGGGTTTTAATGACCAACTAAATTAAGTAAGAAGTTAATAGCTTAGTTTGGAAAGGTAGTGCACCACAGACACGTTTTCATTCAGAGACCCACTAGTCAATTGTGCTATCTAGAAATTAGTGGTACGGTGTTCTCAGCATTGAAAACTCTTACATCTCTAAGACGATTGGTGGCTATTTGATTCCATACAAAGATTAGTTGAAGAGGAAAGCAGTATTGTGAGAAACAAGGTCGTAATCCTGACCGAAGAGTTGTAATGACCAATTATGTATGTATGTATGGAAAGCAGTATTGTACACTTAATTTGCCAGTCTCTGCTTTAACGCAAAGTTCTCTCATTTAGCTCGCCCTTAGGTTTGATTTGTCCAAATATATGACTCCGTCCAATCATATATCCTGCTAAGGCTTGAGTAAACACTTGCAGTTGTATTTATTTTTTATTCCTTTTCGTTCCTTAAAGAAACGTATTGGGCTGTCGCGAAGTATCTATCTATTCATTACTCTTCTTAATTCTATTTTTTAGTTTCAGGAAACAAGTTTTTGCAACTAAATGCGAGATTGAGCGCGTAATTCAACAAGTTCTAGAATAATAGGGTTGTCATCTTCCTTTGTATAAAAAAACTCTTGTAGAAACATATTGGTTTGTAGTATTGGCTGTATTGGTCGATAACTTTGCTTATTAAAGTCGTCTGTTTCTTAGGTGATTGCAGTGTCTGACCTTCCCACCCTAATCATTGTTGATGTTATCCTCTTTAAAGGATTTTTTTTCGATGACTTAAGCCTATTAATTCTTAAAATACGAAAAGAGAATAATATTTTGGATATAAGCCGAAAATTTTCCCGCTGTTGCTATAGATATTTAACTAAGTCCGTCGCTATAGAATAATAAAATTCATGTGATAAAAAAAATCTAAGGGCGCTGACGTTTGCCAAAAAAAAAACTTATTCACGCCCCTTATATAATGCTTAAAATGCCATCAATAATATCAATTTCTTTGTTGCATACTTTTACGCTACTTGGTAAACTATTGCCATAAATTAAACATGTGTCGTATCCTTTCGTTATCCTTTGCGCCATGGCAAAAGACAATCATAAATTAAATTCTTTTAAATAAAATACTTTAAAATATTTTTGTTTTTATTTTTCTTTTCACGAAACAATTTCCATATATAAACCAGTAGTATTGCCAGAGTGCTTAAAAAAAGGACAATATTTAAATTGTTTTTTCATATACAAGCAAATACTGTATGTGTATGTGTATGTGTATACACAATATTCAAATGTAAATATTCTCCATAAAGTTACTTGGACTAAGAAAATAAGAATGAAAAAATATTGTAAAATATCTTTTTTTCACTACAGCTCCTCCTCCAATTCCGTCCTCCTCTGTAAATGGTGTTGCAACACTCTGGAGAGCCACACACACACAGTATATGGTATACGTTTTAAGCATATTTTTCTGTTGTTCTTTTCCATATACTTGGCTCATATATTATTTAAATTGTTTTGTTTGTATGTATATTCTTCCACACTTTGGCATGCTGTTGGTGGTTTTATTGGCTTTAACAAGACAATATATTTTGTATTGTCTCCGTTTATTTTTTTTTTTCATTTTTTCTGGTCAAAACATATTTCAACCATAACTCTTGTTCGACTCATGTTCTATGCACAGACAATTTAATGCAACAAAATATATGGCAGTAATACGTTCGTTCGTTTCGTTTCGCTTCTCTATTTTTTATTTCTTAGTCAACGACATTTCAATTGATAGTTTTTTTTTATTGTTTTCGAAAGAAGTGTAACAAATACAAATTTATGGAAAATATTTAAATAAGGAATATAAAAATTATTCGTTTCTTCTTTTCTGGAGGTGTTGTGAAAACAAATCCATGACACAACAAAGCTTTCATTTTGCATAGTTAGAACGAGGGAATTTCATACCGTTTGGTCTCTCATGAAAAATATCATCTTTTGGGTAGGTAGGTAGAAGTGGCTGTCCCCTCGATGGAGTCATGAGCAGATACACTTAGGCCGCACACAGGGCTCATTGTGATACCACAGTTCTTCATTTCCCCTTATTCCAGGAATCATTCCGACCTTCCGATGAAGCGGTTCAGCCTGCCAATATCCATACACGACAGTTCATCCATATCCTCCATGTAGTAGGCACCCAGATACCTCTTTCTCTTCCGACTAAGTGCCGGGCATGTGCCCAGTAGGTGAAGTGATAGTGATAGTTTTTCCGCCTCCTCATCTCCACAGCTTCTGCAGAAATCATTCGCGAGGTGCCCAAGCCCATTACGCCTCGCATGCGTTCCTATAATACAATTCCCCGTAATAACCCCGATAACAGCGCTGAGCCTGCTTCTTTGCAGTTTAAGCAGATTCGCCGTGAGCCTCCTATCCAGCCTTGGCCAGATTTTTTGCGCTGTTCTGCCCTTATTCGAAGCTGCCCACCTACAGTTGACAAGGTCCACGATTGCATTGTCAATTATAAGCCTGCAGGTATCCAAAGGGATCCCCAATGTAGAGAATTCATCAGGGAGTTCGATGGTCGTGCCCCTTCTGGCCAAATCATCTGCTCTGCAGTTGCCGGGAGTATCTCTATGTCGGTACCCATACAAACATCATATCGGTTCGCCTTCTCATTGAGGCATCTGTAACAGTCGTACACCGTCTTGGAGTTTATTACACTAGATCTTTTGGGTAAATAAACTAAAAAATACTCATTCAACTCTTAAAGTTAGGTGAAGTAGTAAGTAGCTATAGTGCTCCACACAAAGCTATAATCACTGGTTCCAATGCAGTCGAAAAAGTTTTACACGCGACTGTTTTTTTTTTTTTTTTGGTAGTAAAAGGTTGAAAATTAACAGGCCTTCCTTTCGAAATCATCCATCGTCTGATTGATGAGAGCAGAAGGCAATAACAACGAACATCGTTTGAATATCTTCTTTGCATTGCATTTTCTTAGAATAGATGTATAAATCTAAAAGCCATGAATTGTCGCCACTATTACACAAGTAAATTAATTTTCACATCCTAGAACTAGTTATTGTAGACAAACCACCTGTTTTCCTCGTAAAATTAAATGAATAAATGACAAGTTTTCTAGTCTCAAGTTCAAATTTCAGCTCTCACATCTAGAAAATAAGAAATGTTGACAGAAATATATTTGTCGACGAACTTTCCTGTGAAAGCAACAAAGTTTGACATATTTAACTACAGGTTCTGTCGCTCATGGATTAACTGTAGATCGAGCCTTAAAAAAACTTCATAATTCTAGCTTATGTATCACTTTTGATACATACTTGTAGTACATGGAATTGTCACGATTATTGATAAATTTTGTTATAAAAAATTTAATATTTTAATTCATTTTAATAAGACTATTTATTTACTATTTATTTACATTTTATTATCACTTTTGACACGATGTACATTGGCATGGTTTTTTACATAAAAATTAAGCACTTCATGTCAGCTTGGTTTTATTTCTTTCTAAATAGTAATAATTTGACGTCTAGCACCCTGCTTTGTGGCGATTTATAAGTTTCCAATTGCTTAGATAGGACAGCTTATTGTCACTCGCATCAGTAACACTCTCAGTTGAGGGCCGGCTGAAACCTGACGGTACAAACCATTCTAGTGATTCGTTAGAAATATTTGTTGTCATCGCCATGTGAGGCAAAAAAGCTTCCTGTTGCAATAGAACATCGATTATGTCAATAACAATTTTCTCTCTTTGATTCCTCTTTGGTTTTCCGGATACGGGTTTCCCCAAATACTGCTGTAAATAGTTGCTACGCACGTAGCATGTACTTGAATCTAAAACTGCCAATTCGACTTCGGTAGACCACGAAATTTATAACGACCGTCAAATTCAATTAGTTACTAATATAAAGCAACAAAATTAAATATGAGTTGAAAAGGTAATAAAACAAAACAAAAGAAAAGAAAACTTAAATCAATACGAAGCATTACTCCGTAAATCTCTTTATGAACCTTGATTTATATAAGTATCCTTGAATTAATTTCCCTAACAATCACTGTAAGTCTTTCATCATTAAGTAATAAATTTCAATTAAAATCGCTGGAAGTAATTTTCATTTTCCACAATAAAACTAAAAAGTTTTTGAATTCTGTTGCAAAAAAAATTTTATTTGAAATGAAAATACACCTAAAAGGAGCATAAAAACATAAGCATCAGTGTTGAAATATATTTTCTTTAATTTTCTTACCTTTTAGGCGAAAAAAAAATTAATTTTTAAAAATCTTAAAAAAGGATATATGGGCTGCTCTGAAAGTATGATAGCTAATCCCAAACTATTTATACAGTATTATTTCTTACATAAAACTACAAGTTGTGTAATAAAAGTTTTATTAAAATGGTTAAAATTTTAATATTTAAATATTAACTTTAAAAAAAAAATCCTTCTCATTCGAATTTCAAAAAAGGCTTTAAGCATGATTATTAAAGACTGCAAGAATTTCAGCTCATTTTTTGAAAAGGCGTAATAGGTGTAAATATATCATTATCAAAGCGAATGATTCGTACGTAGTTGACCGAAATAATATGATCTGTAATAAAACATGGGATGAAACACATTTTTCTAATGTTTGTCTGTCACGTGAGATAAATATGAGAAGAGCAGTAAGAAAGACTCTACAACATTTCAGGAAACAGGTGCTAGCAATCTGTGTGAAAATTGGTAATATTTTTTCATCCCAAACTACTAAAGGCAGTTCGTTCTGTTCCAAGTATAACCATCTTTGGCGGTAAACATCCTTTCTGTTGCTGCCAATCATCTTTGGCGACAAACATCCTGTTGTTATGTTTGTTGCTGCCAATACTCTCTTCAGTTCATAAGACGAGCTTCTATTTTCTTCTTCTTCAAAGTCTTTAGCAGCAGGAATATTATATATATAATTAATATATAATCGGTCATTACAATATAACGTTATAAATTGGAAATGTCTGACCTGAGGTTTGAACCTTGGTCTGACTTCTAATAAGGTAACACGCTACATACTATACTACGACTACTTCAATCAATATCAAGAATATATCAATAATAGAAAATTCAATCTTTTCACTTTCGTCTCACACTTAACTTTCAATTCTTTCTCAAAAACCATAAATAATGTATTATTTCCGATAAAACTTCACAAAATCTTTGATAACTTAAAAAAATTTCAAACACAACACCAAAGAATCCTTGGGAAAATCGTATGTATCAAAAATGATACATAAGCAAGAATGATGAAGTTTTTGAATTTTGTAACCCCTGTTTGAAATGTTCTTTTTTATTTCGTTTAAAATAATGGCAATAACAATACTAACGAATTATAAAAATATTAGGCATCTAACTTTTTCTAAATTAAAGTTATATCGTCTCAAAAATTGAAATGTATAATTTTTGATACAAAGCTGGATCCACGGTTAAAAGGAATGCACAGAACATGGTCGCTAGGCAATACTAATAATGATGGAGTACAATACACTAGCCGGTGTTAGGTTTGTACCAGAGATCAGCAATGAGTATTCAAGAAAATGAGTAGATTCGAATCATACTCATAATTTCTGATATTTATACGCATTCATGCTTATTTTAGTATCATACTCATACTACTCATATTTAAAGTTTGGAGTACTCATTGTACTCATACTTAACGATACGCATGATGTTGTTAATTTCGACTCTCCTTTACTCAACATTTACAAGAATCACAACATAAGTATGATTCGCGTGCGAACACTACAATACTCACTAGAAGTTTGTGTGTTTTTTTCTTGCTGTGTTTATCTTTTTCTTTCTTCTTTTTTTGTAAATGCAACATTAACTAAGACTGTAAATTTTGACGAATGATTCGAATCGCTCGAATCATTTATGAGTATCATAAGTATTTTTCTAAATTTATGAGTCAGAATGAGTAGGCGTATGAATTAAACATGTTCCGAATGTTATGAATGTGATGTCAACATTGTACCCATACTCATTGGAACTTGTACTTATAAATCAATATTGTACTGGGTACGAATGATCAGAGTAGTTAAATTTCAATACTGTTGACTCACTCATACTCAACATTTCATGAGTACTTATGAGTAACGAAAAAACGATTCATTGCTGATCTCTGGTCTGTACTATGAAACGAATAAGAATCTTTTCAAAGCATATGGTGTAGCATCAGATCGCAGATTACAATCGTTGTTCCCCTTCATTACCGTTATTTTTCGTGATGCCAGTTCATGACAATTGCTATTTTGATATTTTTGAATTTTAACCGCGATCTGTAAATAGACTGCAGGTCCATAAGGTTTCTTAGCGACCTTTAGGCTAAGAAATTGTAATTGCTCATACAAGAGTTCGGAAAACACATTATTCTCCCACCACGAGGACAATGTGATGTTAAAGGGGAATAGTGTAAATGGACAATGGAGAGTATAATGGAGTTCTATAAGCCTCCAAGAGGCTTAACCTCAGTTCAGTGTATTAAAAAAATGTCAAAAAAATAACTAAAATACCGCAGATACCAATTTTAAGGCCTAAAAACCGTTTGTATTTTAAGTAATCTACGATATTAAACAAAAAACAATTCCATATTAAATCTTTTGTAAAAATTTCTCCTTTTTCTATGCTTCTTGAATGTTACGTAAAATGCTACGCTTCATTGGTTTCAAATCAATGTGACCTTTTTGCCAAAAAGTATGCTTTATATTTGTTCAAAACTAAAAAAACCCTAAAAATATGCAATATGCTACAGAAAAGTTAACCAAGTGTTCGTATAACACAAAACAAATTGAAAATTTATGACATACTGCTGCATGAAACTGGCAAATGACATTTGGTTGTTAAAAAAGGGCAAAAAAAGAGGGGGAAAACACGAAAAATAGTTACCGAATTCAAAGCAAACATTGGCATTGAAATAAAATGGTGGTTGTGAATAACTTTTCTCTGTTTTTTTTCTGTTGTTGTTTGCATAAATAATTTATTGCATTTTAACTTGATTAAGTTATACACCGAAATTTTTAAATGTGCGTTAATAGCATAGCGTTTGCCTTTTAGATTCTGTTCTTTTTTTTGATGTTTTGTTCTTTCTTTTTGGAAAGGAATTTCCATGTAAAAAAATCATGTTTTTGTTGTTTGTTTATACAAACAAAAATTTATTTATTATTCAACAGCTAAATCTAGTAAAAATGTTTATGCATGTTGCACTTAAAAATGCAATTAAACTTAAGTGCCCCGCTTTTTTTATACAGATTACGTTAATGTTGTTGTAGTTGTAGGTACTTTTTTTTACTGTACTCTGGCTGTTGCATTTGTTGTTTGTAGTTTAGTATATTTTTTGTTTAAACAATAACAACAACAAACAAACAAACTGCTGTACTAATACTAAGCCTTTAAAAGTGTTATGAAAGCGCGAAGGAATAGTTAGAGCAGCACAAAATGCTTTTTTGTTATCAGAATATTTTTCCCTTTTTCATTTTTGCTTATGTATGTTAAAAACAAAATAAGCTTTTATTTTAATAGAATGTGTAAATATTTTTGTTAAAATGACAAGTAATTTATTTGTAAACTATGGCAACTGCTTCTGGTATTTATTTTATATAATTTAGCATTGCATAACATAAGGCATTTAACAAAGCATGAGTGGGGTACGAGAAAGAGCTTAACTAAATGCGATTTTATAGAGGCAAAAAATAAAAGGGTCCATCATAATAAAAACCTTTGATTTGCATACTTTATGTTATGCAAGAAAAACAGAAAAAAAGATTGCATAGTTTGTGGAGCTGTGTGGCATATACACATAAATAATTAAAAGCATATATTTTGGCTGTATTATGAAATATTTATGGATTTATGCATTTTTTAAAAGTTTGTTTAATAATTGGTTTTTATTGAATTAAATATTGTTATTATTTTTAAATAAAACCGTATTTTTCGTAATCTAAATTTAAAATTTTAGAAAATTGAAGGCGGCTCAATGGAATTTTATATTCATTCAGCTTATAACGTAGTAAACACTACAGGCAAGTAACACAGCTTTTGGCTTTCCTGAGAAATATGGTAGAAAATTTCTAAAGAATGGCCTTTGAACGAAACCCTTAATAATGTAGGGAGAGAGGGAGATACCAAGACTGATGGATTCATTAGATGAAGATTCATGGAATGAAGAAGGATTCATTGGATTCATGTTAGTAGTGTTAGTGTTAAGTAAGTAGTTAATACCTTGCCAATAAGGAGAGAACCATGAACATTTTAAAACCAAATAAGGTGACCCGAGTACTCTAATGAGCGCCTTATACAGGGTGGCTGAAATGTATTGCAACCAACTTCAGGTTGTTATCATTTGTAAACCGCTCTTCTGACAGCTGATAGATTTATTCAGGTGAAAGTTCATTTTATTATTTACAAGCTTAGAAAAGCATTTTGATCTATTGCATTCAGAAAAAAAGATATTCGTGATGGAATTCAAGCGTGATAGTGTGATTGCTTTATATTTGGCTGGAAAACCACAGGTGGCTATCGTTAGAGCCCTCCAGCATTTAAATGTGAATAAATGTTTTGTTTCTCGTACCATTGCTCGTTACCGTTATACTGGCAGTGTTGCATCGCGTCCAAAAAGTGGACGAAAAAAAAACGGTAACAACACCAGAAATGATCCGAAAAGTGAAGGCCAGATTTGATCGAAATCCACGTCGCAGTGATAGAAAAATTGCTCGTGAGCTGAACATATCGCGAGAACGGGTGCAACACATATTGAAAAATGAGCTTGGACTAAAGCCATTGAAGTTCCAAAAAGTGCAAGAGCTCACCGATGGACAAAAAAGTTAGACTGGAAAGAGCCAAGGAGTTACTTCGCTTGCACGAAAGTGGCCAGTTACCGAATTTGGTTTTCTCCGATGAGAAGCCATTCCAAATTGAGCAGTTTGTGAACAAACAAAATGATCGGGTTTACTTGCCAAAGAGGTCAGCTGAAAATTTACACCTGCGATTGGCCACCAGAACTCAAGCGCCGCCGATGTTAATGGTGTGGGCAGCCGTAATGGCCGATGGTCGCCAGCCTGTGATGGCTTTGTCGGCCGTTTGAAGGCCATAATTCGTACCAAAAGTGGCCAATTCGAACAAATCAAAACTGATTCTAAAATTTTATGTTACACCTAATTCTGTTTTTACACGGTCTTTTTTTACACGGTTTTGATATAAAACAGTTTGAAAATAAAATATTTTTAGTTTTTGTTACACGATTTTATTCCATTTAGCACGATTTAAAATTTTTTGTGCTTAAATTTTTTTTTCAAATTTAATTTTTGCAAAGTATGTTCATATCACAAATTTAAGGGAATTCCTTTTTGCGCGTACAAGCAAATTTACTGGTCAAAGCGAATGTAAATGGCACAAATTTAGGGGAATTCCCTTTTGTGCATACAAGCACAAAGGTCAGAGCAATTGAAATGTGTTAATATTTTGTGTTTGGTGAAGAAATTTTTTATTGGCAAATTTGTTTTTCTATCGTTACATTAAATTTAACGCATTAAGATCAAAGGTAAGCCAAAAAATATGTTATATTTATTAAGTTATTTATATTTTTAATTTTGTTAAATATTTTATGAATCCCTAAACGAAAATGTCAAATACAAAACTTCTTAAAAAATCCTTGTTTTTCACTAATTTTAATAGGTTTTAGAGATTAGGAACCAATCACCTATTTTTGCATACGATCAGTGTCTTTTTTACACGGTTTTTTTACACGGTTTTTTCTGGAACCAATCTACCGTGTAAAAACAGAATTAGGTGTATTTCCAACATTTCTTGCTTTTGAACAATAGAATAAAAAAAATTAAAAAAATATAGCGCTTTACTTTGTTGCATTATATATCAGCCAATAGAGATGAGCGATCCAGGGATTTTTGAAGAACGTTGTTCTCAGTGAACGTGATTTGTTAATCACTGTTCTTTAAAACAGTGATTGTGATCATAGTATTCCAAAAGAAAATAATAATGACAATAACGTATTTTATTAAGTCGTAAGAAAGAGACAACTAGATACATACTACGAAAAGACTACTAAACAAAATCAAAGTGGTGTCATGTTATTATTTTTAATGTAATTTTTTTTTTTATATGAAGTTTGACAATGAAGTTTCACAGAAAGTTCATGTATAAAAGACAAAAGTAAATAATCAGCATCATCTAATAGTAATTCTGCCTCGCTCAAAATAGACTGAAATAAATTTGAGTATGTAACAATTTTGAAAGAACGACATTATTAGTAACTGTTATTTGGCAATTTCAATCACTGCAGTTACCAGTGAATTATCAATCACCGTGATTAAATCACAGTTTTGAAAATATCGCTCATCTCTATCAGCCACCCTGCATGTACACATGTACCCTGGCCTATTGGAAAATGATGACGGCAGAACATATAGTGAAGACATCGAAACGATGGAACACTTTTTGGTGTTATTGGCAAGATTTTGTAAAACTGAGATACAAATATTTTTGTCGCCGTAGTCTAATAGGTACTGTTTTTGCTTAATAGACGTAAGACCTCGGTTCAAACACCAGGTCAGACGTCAAAACGAAAATATGAAAAAATACTTCTGCGGCAACTTCCTCTAAGCAAATTTCTGGCAAAAACTCTGTGAGTAAATAAAATTGCCATGAAAAGTTTCTCGAACATATGTCGTTCGGAGTCGACTTTAAACTGTAGGTTCCGCCACTCATGCAGAAAAATAACACACACACCAATACCAAATACCAATTATATATGTATGTATATAATATTTTGGGTACGATAATATATAAGGTATTACTCGTCTCAGAGGAGTGTACTGATTTTCTGTAGAAAGGGTCACCTCAAGCCCACATGATGGATTAAATTTATTCCGATAGGCATGGGGTCCTTGCTTACTCATTTCCCCTTCACCCTACTTACCTATGTACCTAATTAATAGCCAAATTGTGTTTGTAAATAAATTTGAATCAGTCTACAATTTTAAACCTCTTTCTGAGGCACCCTATAAATAATAAATAAATATTGTTTAATGTTCAATGTCCTTTTAACGTCAACATTTTCCAGTCAAACAAATTTTACAGCATACTATTAGGATCGTTAGAATTTATTATGGAGCAACTCTACTCTCAGGTGGCTCTTGTTATGCATTAATAATGATTAATGGTTTTAAATTATTTCTTAAATATGACAGAGACAGAGAGAGAGAGAGACATAGTTCGACAATATTAAATTAACCCCTAAAAGTAGGCAAATAAATAAAAGGATTCTGCAAACAGTTCTTTAGTTCGCTACTGGCATAAGTATCTTAAGTAATACACAATTTTATGGTTTCATTTCTGAAATTTTCTATTTCATAAAAATGAAATCACTCAATGATATTAGGTTTCCAAGTAAACGATTTCGAGGCCCCCCTAGTTTCAAGTATTAGATCTTGATGAGAACTTATTCATACAATAATGTAATCACTTAGTATTTCCATAAATGATGTCTATAGTAACTGTCTTGGTGAGCACAATGTATTCACGGAGCTCTGTTTATTTTTAATTAAAATTTCTTTTGAAATTGCAAAAAAAAAACCTTCCCTTTCAGTTCTTTGATGCTATTGAACCGGGAATTTAAAGTTTATATTGTTGTTTAGAAGTTTAACAAAATTTTTATTAAAAAACAACAACAAGGGAAGCATATATAAAAAATATCTGAAGTAAATGGTATGTTTTCAAGTTGATATTTAAAAAAAATTAAAAAAATTCCTCTTCAACAACAAACTTTAGCTACTACGTTATCGTGTGTTGCTGCTTTAGAGAACCTTTAGAAACAACTACTATGTACGACGCCATGAAGAGTGCTGTTGAAAGGTATAAAGCACTTCCGTTTTCCGGTCTGTTATTTTCTACCTTTACAAGAGAGTTTATGAGAGTGTGTTTGTGTGCGTCGTCAGTAAGTAAGTGTGGGCCAAGCATTGTAAGTGGATTATTTATCCGAACGATATGAGGCAAAATTGTAAGGAAATACGTTTAAAAGTCATGCAAGACTGAATGTCTAGCAAAGTTGTTGGCTGAACAACATAAATTGTCTGTTTACTTGTTTAGAAAATAGGGAAAACATTTCTTTTCTTTTTTTAAACTTAACATACATACATACAAAACGGATATATTTATTTTGTAAAAAAAAGTTTTAAATATTTTTTTGTTTTTTATTTTCTAACTATAACACATAGGAACAAGGAAAGAAGTATGGGAGAGAGAGCATAGAATATATTTTTAAATGAACTTGTTTTTTTTTTTTTATTTTATTGTTTCTGGTTCAACAAATAACATAAACAATGTATACTTTAAAGAGAGTGAATGGAATGAATGAATCCCCAACCAAATAATTTCTTTAGAAAAGCAAGAAAAAAACCATTTTTTAACTTGTATTTCCTAAAACTTAGCAATAAGAAGAGGGAAAAAATATAAGAAAATTTATTTCTATAATAGACTTTAGCATAAGTTTAGATTGTTCTCATTTTTTTTTTATTTTTTATATTTTTTTTAACAATCCCCTAAAGTATGCAACAGTTTGTTATTTATTGTTTAGGCCTAAATGTATGTCATTGTTTGTATGTTTTATTTAAAGTACAAAATTGTTTGTCTAAAATTAAGTATCAAATAAAGAAAAAAAACACAAGAAGAGCTTAGTGTAAGAGTGGCAATCTTAATTTAATTTTTTTAAAAACTTATTTATTTTTTTAATTTTAATTTTTTTTCCTTTTTTTTGATTTTTTGAACTTAATTTATAAACTCCATTTGACCATAAATGTTATTTTAATAATAATGATGTATTTATTACACTTTGTTAGTCTTTTTTCTTATTATTGAGTTCTTCTAAAGTGGCCCTTAAACTTTGTAGTTTTTATTCTTTGTATTCTATGGAAGTAATATTAAGTATAATAAAGTAAAATAAGAGAAAAAATAATAAAAAAAAGAAATTCTATTAAGAAAAATATTATCTTGAGAAGCTCTGATGCAGAAATTCTTATAAGAAAATGAACACAAAATTAAGTTGCTGTTGTGTTTATTATATAAGACAGAAATAAAATGAAAACATTAGGCATGTTCAAAATGGATTACTGTTGTAAAGTAGAACAGAGAATGTAGCCATTTTAAAACTATGCCACGCCCCCTTGGTTCTTTTTTTGAGAAGTTTGTTTACGTATTCCATATTATAAATGCTTACATAGGCATACGTTTGAGGACATAGAATGCTTATGAGAAATTGTGCAAATAATTTTCAATCATGCAAGCGATTTCATATCAGCCTACTGGGTGTAGCAATAGTCGACTATTGTTTCACTATTTTAGTTAAACAGTGCAGACATATAGAGTACAACGATATGTAAAAAAATATTTCGTTCAGCTTCTTCTCCTCAGCAGTCTTCCTGGAAAAATTCGTGTAAAGTTTCTCACAATTAAGGTTCGGAGTCGACATTAAATTGTAAGACCCACTGCCCATCTATAATACATACAACATGAGTAGTGTGAGGAGCTAGGTTGTAATCCTCACACCTTGAGGGCATTTGTTTTTTTTTGCCAACAATTTAACAATCAGACTTGGTTGACATGGATGAAGAGACGAGTTTGATAAACAAGTATCCTTAGTTCTTGGGGCTGCTAATTGGCCTTCAAAATTATTCGACTTGACCCCAATGGAATATTTATTGTGAGAATACATCAAATCTCTGGTATACAGGAACAACTCAATGCAACTCTAGTCCCGAAAGACAGCATTACAGCTGCCACTAATGTAATACTGACGGAAATAAAAATATGTCAAATAATGAAGGAAGACCAAAGTCGTTCATTTGAACACAAATAACTGCTACAAGCTTAAGATAATCAAGAAGGAACTTCAAGGTTCAATTCAGATAATTTTAGACTCACACTCTCCATCTCTCTCACACATACACACGCGGGCAATTCTGGTGCCGTATTACGGTGTTGAAGAGAGTAGATGGTGCTGTCCTTGAGCGAGAAAGTTATTCTACAGTGAGAGAAGTTCAAAACTCTGGAAGAAGCAGGCAGAAGAAGATTATTCAGAACAGGATGCTAGGAACCAGAGGATGAAGCTGACAAATCTATTCTTGGATGAGCTATTGAAATTGAAAAATTTGAAGCCGCCGTGGTCTAATAGGTAGTGTGTTGGCTTATTAGACGTGAAGCCTCGGTTCAAACCTCAGGTCAGACATCTTCAACTAAACGAAATATGAAAAATTATTTCTTCGGCGTCTTCCTCTCAGCAGATTTCTGGGAAAAACTATGAGAGTAAAATAAAATTGCCATGAAAAGTTTCTCAAAAAAAATCTGTCATTCCGAGTCGACATTAAATTGTAGGTCTCACCACTCTTCCACAACTTCGCGAAAGATTGTTTTTATATTTTTCATTCCCCATTTTTATTTTCAAATTAAAATTTCATTATCACTAGTGTTTATTTGTTCTTATTTTTCTTTTCTATCAGCGCGGTTTCTATAGCACTTTTTACAAGATTTTTAATTAAATTTTTCTAAAGGAAAAGCCAAACACAAGGAAAAATGCTCCTTTGTGCCTACGACAGGGTATGCTTTGTGCTACATTTTCAGCGGTAGAACTTTATAATTTCATATATCTGTTTCTCCATGAACTGTCTACAGTATAAACGATGTTTTATTAACAAAAGCAAGATAATTTAAAAAAAAAATAATGAAAAGTTTTTAATACTTTATAATTTGTCTTCAACAATAATTCAACATACTTTATAGCGGTGAGGCACTAAATTAACTTTCTCATCCTGTTCTCGTACGTTAAGAGCAGCTTATGTGGTTTTTGGGGATAACTACAGCAAAAACTGTTCAGGATGGGGTAGTTTTTGTGGTTTAAATTTATAGACATTAAGTAGAGATTATTTAAGCGGTGAAGCTGATTTTATATGCTTAAAATTCCTTTGCGTTTGAAAAGTATGTTTTAAATTGGCGTATTAACAAAGCCTTGAATATATGCTTTAAAAAGTTATTTAAAAATTATTTTGACTTAAACTATAAAAATAGAGCTCAAGGGAGTGTTTATTATTATGTCAGTACCCTACGTTTCATTCAAATAAAATTAGTCAACATCAACTTAGTTTCAGACGAAGAAACGATACGCCTAAGCTCAGAGAGAGAGTTATCTTGTTTGCGAGATATTGCCAGAGTAAATGTAAGGAGTTGGAAGCCTGGTAGAGCAGTTTGTGTCTGTAATTAGCGGTGTACTCTACATTATTTACGGTATATCGACTTCAAAAAATCCTTTTATGCTGCCAGATGGTTAGTAGTCCATCTTACTTAGCTTCCTCCAGACAATAATCGAAATCATCAGAGTTATTCAATCAAATGTTCACCATTTATATAAACAGAGTATTTCGTTGTTATTATCTTACAACCAGACCTCTATCATTTTAAAATTATATTATTCTAGAACTTGCTGCAATAGATACATCACCTGCATAGCTAGAAAAACCCATTTAACACAATTCAAATAAAGAAAGCACTAAAAAGATGGCGGAGCTAATTTCCAACAGTCCTATGTTTCTTGAAAAAACAAAAATATTATATAATAATTGTAGCAATATAGTTAGGCAATGTAAATAATTTCTATATTTCATTGCATACCTTAAGGCTCTGAAAGAAAATATTTTTAAATTCATTTCATTTAATTTCATTTAACAAATAATTATTCTCTATAATTAGAATTTAAACATATTACAGGCATTTAGTGCATAAAAACCATAACAAACTACTTTAGCCTTAATCACCT
Organism: Sarcophaga carnaria; assembly: GCA_958299815.1. Taxonomy (NCBI): domain Eukaryota; kingdom Metazoa; phylum Arthropoda; class Insecta; order Diptera; family Sarcophagidae; genus Sarcophaga; species Sarcophaga carnaria. The sequence continues at coordinate 23,107,704 of OY283152.1, forward strand.
GATTTAGTCATTAGAGATTATGATGTTCTTCATTACATAATGAGTATTATACTCTCGCTTACGACGACCTGCATTTGAGTGGCTGTAAGCATCATATTCATTATGAATTTTATAAACTATCAAGAGAATATACAGTGAATTTATGCCAGTGGTATAGATTTCTATTACTAAAGTGCAATGTTTTGTGGCAACTAAACTTACACAAAATGCAAGTCATGTGGGTATTGTAATAAACTGGAAAATGTTGAAACAAAATCAATAAATTTAAATACCGAGAACAGTTTATGATGAACTTAAAAGGCAAAAAAATGCACAAAATTAATAGAAAATTCGTAGTATATATGCAAGGCGCAAGGTTTGGTAAAGGTATTGCATAAGAACTAATTTACATTTTTGATTTTTGCTTTTTCCAATCTCTATTTCATATTTCTGAAGGTAGTATTTTTCGATTAATATGCTATGAATACATATATGCAATGATTCTGTATGATTAGAAACTGAAAAAGTATTGTTATGGCATTAAACAACACCAGAATCTATTGCATACTTTCAGGATATGTTAAAGGATATTCAGTGTTAAAGTCATTACTCAGGATTACAATTTCACGTCAGCCATGTTATGTGTGTTAATTTTACTCTTGAGTGAGGGGACTTACTATTTAAGAAGCTTTTCATGTCTATTTTATTTTACCCTTCGAGTTTTTGCCAGAAGACAGTTGTTTTGCTTTTCATTTTTCGTTTTTTTCGAGACGTCTCAGCTGGGATTTCAACCGCCGGTTCCTGTCTAATAAGTCAACACACTACCTACTAGACTACGGTTAAGTTAGGTAAGGTTAGGTTAAAGGACGTGTACTTGTATATTAAGACAAGCGCAGTACCCGGAGGTCGAATTGACCCATTGTAGAACGTCCTACGGTTACTGCAGAATGCACAGTCTACATTTCTCTACAGTCTGTCAACCAGTTTTCTCTTGATATTTTCGTTGTTTACAAGACTGACAAGCCACAAAAAATCACAAAGTAAAAATAATTCACTGTAAATTCTAGAAGTTGCCAAGCAGATAAAGAATGAAGTACAAGTAAAGAAAAAAGAAACAATATTTGCAGCGAAACTTCTGAACGTTAGTGACAACAGAAAAAAAACACTTGAAACATATTAAATGTATTTCAAATTGGCGAGAGCAAATCAACAGCAATAAGTCTACAACAGATTTTCGTGGCATATTTTTAGGCCTTTTAATTTTTTTTTAACAAAGTTTGTGTTACACACAACATAATGTATTTGACGGCTTTATTTTAAGACAAATACGATAAATAATTAAATATCTTAAAAACTATACTTTAAAGGAGAACAATTTATTTATAATATTGTTTTTTGAATGATTTTTAAAGCCTAATTCGAGGCTGTAAACTTAATAAACCAAAATCAAACCAAACCAAACCAACCAAATCATTATTATACTTATAATTAATTATTAAATGCAAATGATTTAATTCTTCGAATTGTTATCTTTAATATAATGTAGCCTTCTTTTAGGCGCATGTTTTAATACGAAACTTTTATTCCTTATTCTCTGAATTTTTAAGGCATTTTTAATATGAAATTATTTAACCCTTGAGCTCTAACAATTTATTCCTTACAATTAATTCATTATCCTTTTAAATCATGCTCAAGGTTTTCTAAGAACAGTAAGAGAAAGTGACATGAAGAAACTGATGTCGTAGAATGAGAGATAAGAAACAATAAAAAAATTGCTTGTAAAAAAAACTTTTTAATTATTTTTGACCCTATTGTTTGGTCAAATGCCAAAACAATATGGTTTTCTTCTTGGTGTTTTTGTAACTTTAATAGTCCTTGTCAATTGCTTTTGACGGAAGACCATTGAAGTGTTCAGAGTGAGATTGCTTCCCTTTTTTGTTAGCCAGCTGTTCTACTGTTTTAGACTTTTTTACGGCTTTAAGGCTTGTGCTGGCGCTTTTTCTTGCTTTGTTTATTATTTCTTAGCACTTGATAGACAGGTGTTTACTGGTAGCAAAATTTTCTCTGTAGACAGAAAGCAAAATGAAAAAACGCAAAGCATACCTTAAGGCTGTTATCTTGACACAGAGAAACACGTTTAATTTTTCTTTTCATTTCGGCTCAACTGATAAGACAGGCTGTTTTCATTTAAAAAAGGGTTTTAGTTTAAATTGACAAGAACTGGAATTGAAAGTTTTATGGCAAATATTAAAAATAAATAAAATGTGAGTCTACTTTTAGGGGGAGAAAGCTATGAAAAGCAAAATTACAAAAGGTTTACTTTTGAGAATATTTAAGGCACAAATATATGATGTATGGATCCAATAATATTGTATTTATCTGTCCACGTTTCCTTATTTGAGTACGGTAGGCGTGGCTGAACGAAATGTTCTTATTTATAGGAAGTATTTGATAATTTTTCCATTATTTTTATTTCTATTTATTAGAAAAATTTTGAAAGATACTATAAGTACTATTGAAGCTTTATAACAACAACAATTTTTATAAATTCTTTATTCAAAAATCACATGAATTTTGTTTTACAAATTAATTGAAATTTAAATACTTTGAAATGATTTAAAAGTTCATTTTCATTAATAGTCTAATCAAAGTCAAATAAAATACCACTCTCGACATATTGCACTCAAGTACTTTACTTGAAAAAAAAGTACTTTTTAAAAACCCTTAAACAGTTTAAAACGTATTTCTGTAAATGTTGCTCTTAGTAATGTGGAAATGCTACTTGAAATATCTTTAATTTGTTTTACGTTACTTTTTTCATTTGCGAATTATATTCTGAATGTTTGACTTTGTTGAGAGAAAGTACCCTACTTTAAATCAATTAAATAATCAGTTGTAAGGTCAGGTTTAACAAATAACAATGTTTCGTACACATTTTGGGCGTTATCTCGACGATAACTTGATAAATGCTAGTTTTCAACCGATCAAACGTTAGAGGCTTCATTGCGTAGACATAGCCTTTGATGTAAAGCCACAATGAAGGTCTAATCGCAGAGGGTGAGCTGAGTTTCGCCGCCTAAGAAAATTTTGCTCAAAAACACTCCATTAGAAGCCTTTTGCTGTAGCGTGTCTATAACTTTTTGAATGGTCAGCTGACTTGAATTGTTTCTTGAAATCTACTCTGCATAGATGGAGAGGCAATTTCAAATGCTAAATGCGCCATAATAGGAAGTGAAATATGCCCAATTACTTAGACCGAAGTGCAACCGAAATCACATTTTTCTCTAACAGAAGCAAATTTTCGGCGCTGCAACCATTACAACGACTCACACGCCTCTAAAGCTTCCTCTCTCTTGAAAATGTATGCTAGTCTTGGCAATTCCTTGTATATAATATTTAAAACAGCAATTTTTTCAAGACGGAAAATCTTTCAAATTTGAGCTTATACTATTATTGAGCGCGCTTAACAAGTTGACTGCCGCGGCAATTTTCAGAAAACTTTCCAAAAAACGACAATTTGATTTTTTCACATTAGTGAGTACGAGATAACACGTAGTTTGGCGCCCTAGAAGAGAACGCAATCTACGAGTTATCTCGTAGTCGGCAGTCAACGTGTTAAACCACATTTTCAAAGAACTTAAAAGCAGCAGGAGTCATTCTAGAGCATGCCAAATGTGTACGCCATGAACTAAAGCCGAGAGACGTTGAAGGGTGATTTAGCATGCCTGAAACGTTGTTGATCTCTTTAAAAAATCGTTTTTCTTCGAAAAATCTCGATAAATAATGGATTTACTACGATAACCCAAAGCAAAAGAAAACATATGAGATGCACGGGCAACGATCTGACATGAACTGAAGCAGAGAGACCTTAAAAGAGGATTTTGCATGTTTGAAATGCAATCCCAAGCGCAAGAAATCATATGTGAAACGCTGGCAACGAGAAAAATCTGCGGCCAATGCGACATAACAATAAAATCGTTAGAAGCGAGTATTGGCTGAAGAACTCGCTGAACATTCAACTGATCACAATGCCGTCATTTTCCATCATGACAACACTATGTCAGAACCGGTGGAAATCTATTTCTATTCTATTTCAAAAGATGGAAAGTTCTACGTCACTTGCCCTATAGCCAAGACATTAACCCTTTTGCATACAAATTGGTTCGATTCGCTTTTGGCCTCAAAAGAAGATTGGTTTTGTTTTTGTATAAATTATTCTACAAGTACAGTGAAGTCGCCGTGGTCTACTAGGTAGTGTGTTGGCTTATTAGACGAAAGGCCAGGGTTCGAGCCCCAGGCCAGTCATCGAAATAAAATACAAAAAGTATTTCTTCGGCGACTTCCTCTCAGCAGATTTCTGGCCAAAACTCTGAGAGTAAATAAAATTGCCATGAAAAGTTTCTCAAAAATCTGTCGTTCGGAGTCGACTTTAAACTGTAGGTCCTCATGTTAACACACACAACATTAGTGGTGTGCGAAACTAGGTCATAATCCTGACTGAAGGGTTGTAATGATCAATTATGTATGTATACTACAAGTACAATAGGAATAGCTCGAGGAAAAAATAAATTTATTTTTTCCAAAAACTTCACTTCATTTTATTAAAAATTCTTCATTAATAATACGAAGAATTTTTTGCCGTAACTACCATAATTTTTTCTGATTAGCGTTTATTATTTTTTATTTATTTAGTCACTAAACTAGTCTGTGCTAAAAGCTTTTGTCCTACATTCTTTCCTTTATAGCGCATTCCAGAGTCCCTTAGCTATTTGCTCATAAAAATGCAGTCGTCGGTTTTTATTTTACTTGTAACATGCCATTTACACACACAATTCAACCGCGTTTAAAGGTGAAGGTTGTGGAGCTCATTAAAATCCATACAATGTACTCGTTTCTCTATACATATATGTGAGCAACATTTTTTTTTTCATTCTTTAGTTCTACCTTCCCGCAAATTGTTTTTGCATTTTTTTGTGGAATTTTTTTATTCATTCATGACTGAAATGTGCAAATCTCTACATCGACAACAGCAACATCATCATTATTATTGTTATTACAACGTCAAAACAGAGAAGAAAAAAAAAACTATGAAACTAATGTGAAAAAGAGAGACAGCGAGAGAGATATACAAAAATGAATGAGAAAAAAAGGTGCAACATAGTTGCCATCATATATAAAAAGAAACGTCGACAATTACAAGCAAATATGCAACATGAAAGACCAACACAACAATGTAACAGGAGCAGCAGCAGTAGTAACAACAGCAGATGTTGTTCGTTATAACCAATGCCTGTGTGAGTATTAAAGATGGTGATAAGCAGGGGTATAAGTACAGATTTGATGGTAATGATGACACAAAGAGCATTTATACATACAAATACACGTTTGCATTTGTATATATATAAGCATATGTATGTAGAACTTAAGTTGATTATACAACCAACCTTATTGCAACAAAAACAAAAACAGAAAAAAGAAGCAGAAAAAAATGACACAGAAAACAGATGAGAAGGCTTAAAGGGTTGGTCTACATAAAAGGCATCAAGTGAAATAAAAAGAAAAAAAGAAAACAAGAACACAGTAAAAATTCATGTTGCCTGCAAAGGGTATAAACATCAAGGTCGTTGTAAGACAGACTAAACTGCTGTAACATAAAATGCCACATATTTTTAGGCTTTAAAAAAATAATTTCTTTACTCTTCCTTCGCTCATCAGCATTTTCCGAAGCCTTTAGTATAGAAAACCAACTACCGCCTGAATTCTGCAAAGAAATATTATTTAAAATATGCCTAAAGTTATGCCACTTTTTTTTTCTTTTTTTTAGCTTAAATATTAAAGTTTATGTGGTGGTGCGTAAACATTTAAGCAGACCCTTCTCACATGTTTTAAGGTTAACGAAGTTGTGGCCATTTGTTTAGTTTTGACATTTGACCTTTTACTTTTCGTTTTTAGCCATAATAATGCACCAAACAACAACACCAACAACACTAACAACAACAAAAAGTAAAACTAATTATAATGAAATGTTTATTAGACATCACAGCACAACAACATATGCTGACATGCTTATACATGCACTCACATACGTATGTATGCTTTGTAATTGTCGTTGTAAAATTTTCGTATATGCATGACAATACTTGAAAAATAAATGAAATAATTAGAGAGTACCTAAAAGTAGGCCAAGCAAAAATTCTAGTAATTGTGCATTAATGCACAAAGAGGCACAATAAAGTTAATATATTTTATAAGGCTTTATTTAATATTTTAAAGAACTTATGCAAGCATAAATAAAAGAAATTACATAATTTATAAGCACCTAAAAGTAGCCTAAGTAATCTTAATAATAAACAAAAACCAAAATTTTTAGTTATAATAACTTAAAGTATACTTTAAAAAAAATTTTAAAAAAGCAATTCTTTAAATATTCGAATTAAAATGTAAATACAAATATTATATAAGAATTTATTGCCTAAAAGTAGACTTTGAAAGAAATTTTTCTTTAATTACATTAAATAATTAGTAGTTGGTGTTGAAGTGTTCGTAATAATACATAATAGAATGATGATGAATACACATAAGTTTATTAAATTTAATTTAGCATACATTTAAAAAATAAAGATGTTAAGCGCCTTAAAATATACAAATAAAGAATTTTTTTCTATTTATTTGCTACACTACATTGAGCAGGTAAGTTATTAAGATTATTACAGTTTTGCATTGACCTGGTCTACATCTACTAAAGAGACCTTAATGCTAATACAAACATAATTATTTGTTCAAGTTTGAAAACCATGCTTCTTAAGGAGTGAAAAAAGGTGCATTAAGAGATTTCGTCATATTTCTGGTCAAACTGGTTACCTGTACAACATGTGTGTTACCGATTCTCCATTGAAGATGTCCTTGAATTTTTTCTATACAAAGGATGTTTGTCTCCTGTCTTAATATATACTTGTTTTCTCAGAGATCAGTGAATACTGGCTGTACATTGGATGACCAGTTTCTTTGTTTGAAATTGAGGCAAATTTTGCCTTGAATTGGAAGACATTGTCATGCTTTTCTATCTGCTGTGAGGATTCCATAAGAAGTGTTGCCATAACGTTTGCAAATCTCTGAATGTCTGTGGTAAGAGATAGTTCATCAGCTTCCTCATTGCTACCGATATAACAGTGGCTTGGAACCCAGCGAAGGGTTACTGGACTGTCTGGCTTACGACAAATCAACATCTCCATGCATCACGTTATCACTTTCGAAAACAACGTAACTGATGTAAAGACTGCTATCTGGTTGTCAGCAAAGAACTTCATGTTCTTATTATAAGCCATCGTTAACTACTTAACATAAATCATCTCAAAATGTTCGAAATCGGGTGGATGTATTAGTGGAAGCATCTTTTCTCCAGTCGGTATATAAAGCTCTTCTGCACATGCAGCAACTTTAAGGAGGATGTCCGGCCTATACGAGTTACATACATACATAACATACAAACATAATCGGTCACAAACCTTCAGTCAGCATTACGACATAGTTTCTCACACCACTTATGTTGTGTGTGTTAATTTTATACATGAGTGGCGGGACCTACAGTTTAAAGTCGCCTCCAAACGACAGATTTTTAAGAATCTTTTCATTGCAATTTTTATTTATTTTCATAGTTTTTGCCAGAAATCTGCTGAGAGGAAGTCGCCGAAGAAATACTTTTTGTATTTTGTTTTGATGTCTGGCCTGGCGCTCAAACCCTGGCTTTATGTCTAATAAGCCACCACAGTACCTACTAGACTACGGTGACTTTTATACGAGTTACGGTGATGTTAATTAAATTTCTTTAGTGAAGATATTATCATCCTTTCTGAAAATAATGCGGTTATTGGACGGACTGCGGGATTATGTTATACGCATTAATTTTATACATGAGTGACGGGACCCACAGCTCAAAGTCGACTCCAAACTAAAATTTTTTGAGATATTTTTACTGGTAATTTTATTTACTCTCCGAGTTTCTGAGGATATGGCCGAAGTAATATTTTTCTCATATTTCGTTTTGTTTGAGATGTCTGACCTCGAACCCAGGCCAACACACTTCCTACTAGACTACGGTGGTAAAGTGCCTATAGAATTTAGAGGGTATAATCCACGTTGTCTGTCTTAGAAGGATATAACAATCAGAACCAAATATTATACCAAATTATTGGAATTTGAAAAAAAATGAAATTATTTGGTTATGACAAAAGTTATTGCTCCCCATTTTTTCAGGGCAAATTTCCGCGATTTAAGCTACAACAGGTTCCTTGTACCTTCTCAAAATTTAACTTCGAATAACTAATATATTAAGGCAGAACGATGTATATGTGATCGACAAGTAGCTAAATGCGGCATTATTGGATCTCAGATTACGGCCGATAACTATACTTTTGATACAGTCAAGGAATTTATTTATCTTGGCTCCGCCGTTGACACCAAAAATGATACCAGTCTAGAGATCAAACGCAGGATTATTCTTGCCAATAGGTGGTACTATGGTCTCAACAGGCGATTGAGTAGCAGAGAGGTCATACGACAAAACAAATACTCTACAAGACGCTCATCCTCCCCGTGCTTCTTTATGGCCCAGAGGCATGGACCCTATTAAGCACTGATGCAGCAGCCTTGAGAGTATTCGAGAGAAAATTACTGCGTAAGATCTTCGGTCCAGTGCGAGTTGATGATGATTTTCGCATCCGATCCAATAGTGAGCCGTATTAACATCCAGCAGCTGCCCTGGCTCGGCCATGCCCTTCGAATGGAGGAGGATGCTCCGGCGAGACGGGTATTTGATGCGGGGATCTGCGGAAATCGGCGAAGAGGACGATCTTTTCTGTATTGGAAGGACCAAATCGTGGATGCCCTGTCATCGACGGCAGGCCGAAATCCGTTAATCGGATTGTTAATGGCCAATTAAGTAAGTAAGTAACTAAGATATGGCTTGTAAGAACAAGAAATGAAAGAGATTTGACGCCAAATATGAAATCATCTCACAAACAATTTTGACGAACTCTACTAATTTAATTGAAAGAAAAAAAAATGAAATGGTCTTTGAATAAAGTACACAAGACTTAGAGGAGACCAAATTGAATATTCAAATAGTTTTGAATTCAATGAAAAGATTTTTGTTTTGAAATATTGAAGACAATTCTTATATGATATCTTTTATGTTTTATAAAGACACTAAAATTTATTTATAGAAACACTTCCCAATTAAATTTTTATAACAAATAATTAAACATCAGTTGTATTACGAAGTTTTTTTACGGCGCCAAAATGTATGTCACCACACATATCATATTCATTAAAAGAAATTTTCATTAAATTAAAATCTCTAGTCATCGCAATCACGTATTTCCATTAAAAATACTTTCAGAAAAAAAGAAAAGAAAAAACGAAAAAAACATTTCTTGTTGTTTTGTACACACATATTGAATTATAAATTTTGATAATTTTTCTCTTTGTCAATATTTTAACACTTTTCTAATGAAAAAAGGAAACGAAAGAAAAAAAAAAACAACACGAAAAAAGAGTACAAAACTGGTGCCAAGCATGCTTGTTTGGAATTTCGTTACGTTCTTTAACTCAAAGCCAATAATCCTTTTGATTTATTATCAAACATTGGCTCCAGGGATATGAATGGTGACAAATCACTTGTGTAGTACCTACTTACTTAAACACAAATTGAAAAACTTTTACTCACCTTGGCAACAACCCACACTTCCGTTTTTCTTATCATCCACCTGATCGATTGTAAACCTTTTAAGAGCAAAAGCAAGTATCGGAGATAAAGAAATTTTTCAATACATAGCTATTGACTTAATTAAGGAGGCAGAGAAGAGAGGTTCAGGCAAATGAAATATTTTTTGCTTTCAATATTTTTGTAAATTCAAAGACATTGTCGTTCATTGGAGCTTTCATTTTTTTTCAGTGTTTTTCATGAAATTTTTTGTGCAACATTTAATAGCACGGCTAATGATGCCTATAAATATATTGTGTAGAACAATTTATGTACCGTTGTGCCAAAGAAAAGTTCACAGGTGTTCAAGAAAAGTAAAAGTGTTAGAGAAAGTAAATCTTCAAAAGTTTAGACGTCAATATTGTTAGTGACAAAAAAAAATTCAAGTGTGAAAAATTATTTTCAAAGTGTTTTTGTTGATGGCTTTTTTTGAGTTGTAATCAATTGAAATTGTTATCGTTAATAAATACTATAAAATAGGTTTAAACTTTGATTTATAAGGCTTAAATTCAAAATAAATTTCAAACAAATGTTGACATTCTCTAATGATGTTATTGAGAATATATTTTTGGATCTGTATAGACTACCTAAGCAATGTAAATGCTTACCGAAATTATATTACGATTCGGTAATCGCTCTCATTGCTTTTCGTATTCTAATAACAAACATACGATCCGTTATCTTCTGTAAACATTTGGCTAGCCCAGGCTTAACACTTTTGTGTAGACTCAAGACAGGAAATGCCATGTAACCCGACTCTAAGGATATACAGGTACTTAATAATGAATGTTCCCAGCTAATTATGTCAACGCAAAACCAAATAGTATACTACGGATATAAACAAATTAAATACATTAAATGCTGATAGTACTTGTATGGACATATGGTATAAATAACGCATTAAAACGTATCCCCAACTGCAATAGATTGACATCCACAAGGTAATCCACTACTATATTATTACAGCTACTATTACTATAGTAGTAGTACTATACTACTACTACAGATACTACTACTATACTACTACAGCCACTATTACTATAGTAGTAATACTATACTACAGATACTTTTGCTATAGCAGTAGTACTATACTACTAATACAGCTGCTGCTACTACTACTACTACATATACTACTACCACTACAGCTACTACTACAATAGTATTATTAGCATCGGTAGAATAGTACTGCTACTACTACAGATAGTACTACTATATAGTAGTATATAGTGTATAGTACTACTACTATAGCAATAGCAGCTGTAGTAGTAGCAGTGGTAGTGGTAGTATCTGTAGATCATAATTTGAGCAGATAGGTGATATAAATATGCAAATTTAGGCAAAATCTGTAGTAAAAGTACGAATACAGTAATGTAGTCGCCGTTGGCTGGTAGCTAGAGTGTTGGCTTATAAGACGTGCGGTCACGGATCACACATCTCCAACAAAACAAAATATGAAAAAATATTTCTTCGGCAACTGCCTCTCAGAATAGTGCTTCAGCCTACAAGAAAATCTATTTGAAAAACTTATGTAAAGAATAAAAAGAGAACATTTTAAAATTGTATTCATTTATCTGCTATCTGGCACTGTAATTGCATGATTTGCAATGTTGGCATCATCGAAATAATATGAAATAATAAGTTTTTATGAGTCCACATATAAACTCTTAAATCTGAAATCTTTCTATAATTTTCTCTTCCTATATTGCAAAGCTTTTTCTCTTATATTTTTCCAATAAATAATGAAGATAAATATCAATAAAAAACAGCCTGTTTATAACGTCAAATGAAACCTAAAGCTTTTAGTTCAGTGGGTGCTGTTCCTTATATGTTATAGGAAGTTTGAAAGATTTCTTATAAAATTCTTTGAAAATTAAAAAAAAGTTTTTTGAAGCTTTCAGGATAATTTTAATATAATTAACATTTTAGGAATCTTGTGTACAAAAGTTTGGTCATTAGCTTTTTATAGCATCGACATTTAAATGATGTTGGAAAGCGATAAAATTACTGAGCACTTGACTGTAAACTCTGAGTACAAATTAATCCTCAGTAATTTTCTAAAAGATGGCTCTGAATGAGAACTTGACTAAAGGAATTAAAGGGAAGCTGGTTACCATAACGATGGACTAGACAGCATTACCTGGAACAAAATGCAAAAGAATTAGGGACTAGAACTGTGTCTGATACTTCAGCCGCTTGTATTAAATGTTTGTTCCAACCAATTATCATAAAGAATAGAAAGGAAATATCATGGATAATATGTTAGAAGATGAAAAGAGCTTACAATGTGTGGCTAGGTTTTGTATCAAACTACTGTAAAATGAATAAATTAACAGAAACTGAAAATCGGAAAAAGTCTTGAAGCCAAATAATCACAGTGCGAGGACACTTCGTAGATGCATTGCTTTACCTTTGCTAGAAAGAACCAGATGGCAATGGCAGATACTTGGCAGAACCAATATAAAAATTATATTTTTTATACTTGTGACTTTTTCCTGTAGCTAAAATTGTCAAATAAATTCAAAGTTAAATATTTGCGAGTGTAGAGCAAAAATATAGTTATAAAAGAGAAAAACAGTTCTAACAAGTATTCTTTTATATAATATAACGCATATTATACTAGTTTCTTAATTTTACAGTATAGCAGTTCAATAGATATCGTTTATCCTTATTCGAATATGTAATAGATTTTCAATAATTTGTACTACAAATTGTGTTATAAATTCCTAGAACAGTTACAGTTTTAATTTTATAAAACTTTCTTTAAAAAATTTTGTATACCAAAGAAGTCTAGAAGTTGACAATAATATTTATGTAACTTTCTCTAGTACTGTACATCAGTATGACACATATTTTAATTGCAAATGTATACAACATTGTGCATGGTATTGTAAAAACTGAAATTAGAAGGAATATTTAAAAAGGAAACTTTTATAACAGTGATATTTATAACAGTACAATAGACATTTACAGTATAGAATTATGTTATATAAACATATAAATACATATTACAATTTGGCTTATACTTTTCTAAAGATTTTATGGTCCATAAAGCTGCCGAAGCTTGAATTTATATTACAATGCCTTTCAAGCTAAATGTAAGCTAAAGTTATACGTTATACTTGAGGACACATAAAAGATCTCTTAATTTGGTATACACATATGTAAGCTCTAATGGTCCTTAAAGCTTTTAAAGCTGAAAATTGTGTTATAATGCTTATTAACATATTATTTGTCTACTTAGTAAACTTGAAAAATATGCTATACGTAGGCATAGCAAAAATTTTTATTCATTTTGTTTACATACAATAGTAATTTAAGAAATGCAAACTTAAAGCTTTTAAAGCCAAAATGTACAGTTACAGTGACTTTTATCATACCGTGTTTGTACTACAACAATGTTATGAATGAACAACATAAACTCGAATTTTTTAGTACATTTCGTACTTGATTTACTTGATTGCCTTAAACTTTAGCTCTTATGCAGAATCATTAGTTGTGTAGAGTTCGATGTTTTTAACAGATTTCGTCATGACATAACATTCAAGTAAAATTTTGCAGTAGAAGGCAAGAACATAAGATGTTTGAAAATTAAACAAAATGCCTGCCAAATAAGTAATATGATAAGAAAATTTTAATTGATTTCTAGTAAATACATATTTATAAGAACATTTAAGTACTTATGCAAATTTACTATGAATTTTGTTTAGAAAGCATTTAATCTTAATTTATTTATATTGGAGATTAAAAATAAGATTTTAATATTTTAAGAGTATTTTTAAACAGAATAAATTTTATATTATATTTACTACACGTACGCATATTTCTATTTCACTATTGAATAATGTGTTGTTACTTATTGTACCAATTTAATGTTAATCTTGTTGTTAAAGTATGGTATTAATTTAAATATTCCTGTAGAATTCGATGTGGTTCAGTTTCATAAATTCATTTTATCATGCCTGCACTGTGTTTTAACCGGAATGGTGCCACTAGTCTTGTTAGCAGCATTTAACTTTTGTTAAAATTTTAATAAAACAGGTCACCATGTAATTTAAGAACAAAACGGAAAAAGGGAACATCATGTGCCTTTTACAGGTTAGGTTAGGTTAGGTTAGAGGACGTGTACTTGCCAATTAAGACAAGTACAGTACCCGGATGTCGAATTGACCCATTGTACAACGTCCTAGTTTCTCACACCATTTATTTTGTGTGTGTTAATTTTATACATGAGTGGTGGGACCTACAGTTTAAAGTCGACTCCGAACGACAGATTTTTGAGAAAAATTTTCATGGCAATTTTATTTACCCTCAGAGTTTTTGCCAGAAATCTGCTGCGATTAAGTCGCCGAAGAAATACTTTTTGTATTTTGTCTTGATGTCTGGCCTGGGGCTCGAACCCTGGCTTTACGTCTAATAAGCCAACACACTACCTTTTACAGGCTAAGTTTGAAAAATACTATGGGAATCATGCACCATCAATTTTAATGACAAAATTAGTGTTTTACTGAACTTTTTACTGAAGTGGTGGTGGTAAAAGCAAATTGTAAACATTCTGAACATCCAGTTGAGGTCCTAACGCTTGAATCTAAACAAACTGAATGTTATTTTGTTGGTCGATCGGATACTGAAATTGAAAGAGGCTGTAAATGCTATAGACACCCCGCATAGCTGAATAGTTTCAATATTGATTCATTACATGGGTATGAGAAAGCTTTCCGTAAGATGGATTCAGTACTTGCTCACAATCAACCGTATACGTGTGAGGCGTTTTTAAATCGTAATCTCAACAAATTTTGTTCACTGTTTTCATTATTCATGAATCAGGACAAGCCACACATTAAAAAATAGTTGACTTCCTGAGATGAATCAGAATTTGTTTGCCAAAGTACTGACATTGTTTTTAATGAACGGCACACGTTGAAAATCACATCGGCTAACTTAAAATGCTTCATACTTATTGGAATGGTTTTATAAAGATACAAATTTCTTTACGTTACGATCGTGCAACAAGACATTCTCAGTTTTCATAGCAAAACACCATGAATAGAGGACGAATTTTTCGCTATTCAACCCCGAGTAACTATTTCTTTTTTTCCAATCTGTACAAATAATTTGATGAAAATTTCTGGTCTTAAATGATATAAAATCTTCTCACAAACAAACCGCTTTTGGCGACCTCAACAAATATTGTATTTAGAACAGATAAGAACAGATAGATGTAGTTTAATAGACAAAGTGTTGGCCTTCTAGACAACAGCTCATGAGTTCGAACTTCAGCTGTGATATGTCAAAATCAAATTAAATTTAAAGTTGTTTTTTCTTTCGGCGACTTTCTTAAGTACATCCTCTCATGAATAGAATTAACACACCCAAATTGAGTGGTGCGACTAAACTGTAGTAATGACCAACCGAATAAGTAGGTAAGTCATACATACATTACAACCCTTTAGTCACGATTACTAGTTTCTCACACCACTTATGTTGTGTGCGTTAATTTTATATATGAGTGGCGGGGCGAACAGTTTAAAGTCAATTCCGAACGACAGATTTTTTGAGAAACTTTTCAAGGCAATTTTATTTACTCTCAGAGTTTTTGCCAGAAATCTGCTGAGAGGAAGTCGCCGAAGTAATGTTTTCTCATATTTCGTTTTGATGTCTGACCTGGGGTTTGAACTCGGGCTTTGTGTTTAATAAGCCAACACACTACCTTAAATAACACAGTTTAAAATAACTAAAAAAAACCGTGGGATAAAAATTATGAAATTTTTTCGTTCGAAAATAACTTTACAATTTGAAGTGAACTGCATTCGTCAGACACTTAATATTTTTGGTTCGCAAAACTAAGGGTCCTATGAAAATCTACACTGAACTGTTTTGATGATTGGAAATTATATCGATACAACTGCATTATATCCTAGAATACTATATACGTACATACATACATACATACTAATGGCCTAATAAATCAATGTTTGTTTTTAAATAACTCGTTGACTAGTGAGATTTTTTAACAAAACATATTCAATGATTCTACTTCTAGTATTTCAATTTGAAATCATACAGAACAACATCAATAAAATGTAATCGTTGTATATTTTTGTTTTTATCGTATTTATTGATTTAAAAAACAATTTCCTAAAATTATTAAATAGTTGCCAAAAAACAGCAAAAATTATAAATATTTCATACAAAAAATATTCCCAAAAAGACAAAAGAAAATGTAAAAACAATAACAAATATTTTGTTTTATTAAAAAATGATACGTATTTATGAAATTAGAAAAAAATAGTGGGAATATGAACAAATAAAATTAAATCAAAAATATCAGTTAAAGCCTGTATTTAAATATTTATGCATCACAAAAACTAGACCATAAATTAAATAATGATTTATTAAATCAAAATAACGCCTTTTATTCACATTATTTTTGTTTATTTTTCGTTTTTATGAAACGTATGAATAAACAATCAATCATAAGTAATGGGTAATGGGGACAGAAAAATACACTCAGAAAATAAAAAATGAAATGAATAATAAAAGCGAAAGTAATTGGTCGTTGTAATTTGATAGCATTATAAGTTTCATATGCAGTTTTCGCTTAAAATAATTCCTTTTTATATTTCCGCTTCTATTTTCGTTTCTTTTTTTGTATTTGATTAAAATTTTAAATGTCAAGGACATTGATTCAATTTACATACATATCTAAATATATAAAATCTAATAGTTGTAAGCATATTATTTTACATATTATAGTGCATTACAAAAAAATACCCCCGAAAAAATAGTTCTAATGAGAACTGCTGTGTAATGCAGGCAAAATTAGAAATGAAAAATTTAGTCCTCAGTCTACATGGCCAACATACAGTGGACAGCAAAAGTCTTAGTCACATACATAATTGGTCATTACAACCCTTCAGTCAGGATTACGAACTAGTTTCTCACGCCACTTATGTTGTGTGTGTTAATTTTATACATGAGTAGCGGGACCCACAGCTTAAAGTCGAGTCCGAACGACAGATTTTTGAGAAACTTTTCATGCCAATTTTATTTTACCCTCAGAGTTTTTGCCAGAAATCTGCTGAGAGGAAGTCGCCGAAGAAATACTTTTTGTATCTTGTTCTGATGTCTGGCCTGGGGCTCGAACCCTGCTTTACGTCTAATAAGCCAACACAGTACCTAGTAGACTACGGCTTAAAGTCTTAGGACGGCAATATATTTTTGCAATTTCATGAATTTTAGCCAAAAGTTTGTATAAAAATTTCTAGTTAATATATTTATTTTATTAATTTATTTCTGTTTTATTATAAAACAAACAATGTTTTTCATAAAACAAGAGAAAAATAAGGAAAAGCTTCAGATGACTCCATAGGTTCTCCCAAGGAAAACCCTGAGTAAAATTAAAATACAAAGGCCTAATATATGAAAAGGTTATCCCTTGTTTTTCGTAGAATATGCCTCAAGGCCCAGCACTCCATTTAACCTATTTGTAATTGAATGTACAATTTTTGTTTAGTGTTTTCTTGTGGCACAATGGAGCAAGTTTTTGGGTTGACTTATGTTTGAGGTTTAGCGATGACGTAACCGTTCTTTCAAATGATCTCCTAAATACTCTCTTGAAGTCATATCGGGACTACGTGCAAAAGTATTAAGCCTGTGGGGACTTTTTTTGTCAAAATATATTGGCGTACTAAGACTTTTGCTGTCCACTGTATATTGTGGGTATCTCTAAGGGAGATAGAGTGAACATCCATTTTGACCACTTACTATTCTTGATTGAGAATAGTGTTCATTGTGCTTGAAGGACTACAGCGCAGGCCAAATGCAACCGAGAATCCCCTGTGCTATAACACGGCAGATATAATCATATTTTATCACGAATGACCAATATTAGGTGAATGAAAGCGCCTTTAAAATAATTTGCAATAAGACGCTGAGCCGCTGAATATATTTTTGTCTTTAATTTTCGAGGTATAGGGGAGATCAGAGGGCTAGGTTTATTCCAATTTTTTAATAATTTGAAGGCAATTGAGGCCTTCTTTGTAGGCATAATAAAAGGCTATTGAAAATTGATTGATTAATTGGTCAGAAATTCAAAGAGTACTACGATCACTTTAAGGTCAATAATATGAAGTCGCCGTAGTCTAGTAGGCAGTGTGTTGGCTTTGAGCCCCAGGTCAGACATCAAAACGAAATATGAGAAAATATTTTTTCGGCGACTTCCTCTCAGCAGATTTCTGGCAAAAACTCTGAGAGTAAATAAAATTGGCATGAAAAGTTTCTAAAAAATCTATCGTTCGGAGTCGACTTTAAACTGTAGGTCCCACCACTCATGTATAAAAATTAACGCACTCAACATAAGTGGTGTGAGAAACTATGTCGTTATCCTGACTGAAGGGTTGTAATGACCAATTATGTATGGTAATCCGCAAAGGACTGCCATTACGGTAAATGACGGTGGCAAGAATTATTTTTTTATAATTCGTTTCGTTCGAGATATCTGAACTGGTGTTCGAATTAAGGACTCTCTCCTAATAAGCCAACACACTGCCAACTATACCATGGCGAGTAATGAGCAAAATTGAACCATATGCAAATCAAAAAAAGGGAAGAATTATGTCGCCTCCAACTCTGTTGCCAATAAAGATAACTCACTGCCTTGTTAAACGCATTATATTCAGTATTGGTTTGCCTCTTACTTGAGTTGATTTATTGAGAATTTGTGCAACAAATGGCTTAACTGTGCCATTACTTGTACTCTATACTATACGTATTTTAACCCACTAAACATTTTTAGTGTCGTGTCCTTTACATAAGTGTTACTACT
This sequence comes from Sarcophaga carnaria, assembly GCA_958299815.1. Taxonomy (NCBI): domain Eukaryota; kingdom Metazoa; phylum Arthropoda; class Insecta; order Diptera; family Sarcophagidae; genus Sarcophaga; species Sarcophaga carnaria. The sequence goes on from OY283152.1 coordinate 23,126,267, forward strand.
ACTACTTTAATATATGTATGTAAGCTTTACATTTGGTTATGTTTTATGTTCTTTTATTTCCATACTTCACAGTCAGTTTTTGTTTTTACCAGGTATAAGAATTCTTGCTTTTATTGTTTCTTTCTTTGTAAAAATAATTTATTTTTCCCCTTCTTTAAGTTAACTGTTGTAACATTAATAATAAAAACAATAAAATGCAAAAGAAAAGAAACACAATCAGCGTATGTGTGCATACATATCATATACATAAATATCATGAATATTTTATTTTTTTTTGTTTGTTTTGATTGTTTCTATTAAAACATAAATTATATAACATAAGTCATGCAAAACGCCTATATTTAGTTGAAATATTATAATTATTAAGGGTATTCACTAGAAAGGCAAATATTCTTACACAATGATATGAAATATTTTTGTTTTTGTTGTTGTTCTAAGTGAATAACCCTATGGAAAGTAATAAGTAATGCATGTCTATGAAGTCTATGAATACAGAAAAGGCTATTAAAACCATAAGAACATTACATATCTCATATTTTTTTCTTTGTTTTTTGGCCTAAAAAAATAAAGGCTTTTGAAAAAATTTATTTATTGACATTGACTGTTAAAGATTTATGGAGGAACACAGACAATAACAACAAAAAAAGGGAAAAAATGGCAATAGAAACGGTAATGAATAGATAACATGAAAACTAAGCATGAAAACTATGCATGAAACCTAAGCATGGTTTCAACAAAACTCTGTTAATAAAAGATTTATGCAAAAGACAGTTCAACAAAGGGAGAGAAAATACGGTAGAAAACAGACTATAAAAATGGGTCAAAGTAACAAGGATTGTAAACGCTATTGACTGTGTTTAAGGACATATGTTGAAGAACGTATTCTGACTACACTTCTTACCGTAACTTTCCTTTAATAACATTAAAGCAGAGTAGGCTGTTAATGCCATTAGACAACTGAATATTAGTCATCGTCTTCGTATAATGTTGTCCCAAATATCAGATGTCTTTGCAGGAGATAACGGAGTCACTCGACGGTTAGTCCCATATGGGTTACTGCACAGTGGAACACTGAAGGTAAATACAAAGCAGAAGCACTTATACAAATACATTTGTATGAGAGATTGGTATTCTTTCGAAGAGCGACAAACAACCTGCACTCATTTGCTTAGAAAATGTGGGATAATAAACTCACTTATTTAGCAATAATGGAAGCAACATCTGACCCAATATGAATATATAGAGAATGAAATTTTCATTAAGCCTTATAAGAGCCTTTCTTAATAATCTTATGGCAGTTATGATGGAACACTGGCCTCTGGGTACACAGGACTAGAGACTGCCAATAATTACAAGAATTTCTATAAAAGTCGCCGTAGTCTAATAGGCAGTATATTTTGAAGTCTTAGACGAGAGTCCATGGGTTAAATCTCAGCTCAGAAATCTCAAACAAAACGATATATTAAAAAATAATTTTTTCGATGACTTCCTCTCAGCAGATTTCCGGCAAAAACTCTGAGAGCTTCCACGAAAAATTTCTTAAAGTCGACATTAAACTGTAGGTCCTGCCACACATGAATAAAGTTAACACACACATAGCACGGGTGGTGTGAGAAGCTATGATGTAAATCTGAATAAAGGGTTGTAATGACCAACTAAGTGAGTAAGTCATTGCCACAGAAGAGAAGCCTTCAGTACATCTTCTGTGTAATTGTCAGGCATGTGGGCAACCAAAATTTATTGGCAGAGTGTATGTACTCAAAGGTGCTTTTTGATAGAATCCATATCTTCATAAAACTATCTGGATGGTTAGGTAATGTTTAACAGGATAATGAAATATACATTACCATTATCATTACACTGAAACCTTATTGTGGCCCAAATATGTAATGGGCTTTGAGACGTTTGCCAATATAATCTAACCTAACCGAGCGAGTATAGTCGCCGTAGTCTAGTATGTAGATGGTTAGAGGACGTGTACTTGTCAATTAAAACAAGTACAGTACCCGGAGCTCTATTTGACCCATTGTACAAAAAGTCTAGTAGATAGTGTTTTGGCTTATTAGACGTGAGGCCACAGTTCAGGCAATCTCTAGCAAAACGAAATACAAAAAATATTCCTTCAACGACTTCCTCTCAGCAGATTTCTAGCGAAAATTCTGAGAGTAAATAAAATTGTCATGAAAAGTTTCTCATAAATGTGTCGTTCCGTATCGAATTTAAACTGTAGGTCCCGCCAATCATGTATAAAATTAACACACACAACATAAGTGGTATGAGGAAGTAGGTCGTAATCCTGACTGAATGGTTGTAATGAAAAATTATGTATGTATGTAACTGAGTGGGTCTAATCGCCGTAACTTAGTAGATAGTGTGTTGGCTTATTAGACGTGAGACCACGGTTCAAACACCAGGTCAGCAACATAACGAAAATATGAAAAAATATTCCTTCGGCTACCTCCTTTCAACAGATTTCTAGCGAAAATTCTGAGAGTATATAAAATTGTTATGAAAAGTTTCTCAAAAATGTGTCGTTCTGTATCGAATTTAAACTGTAGGTCCCGCCACTCATGTATAAAATTAACACACAAAAAGTAAGTGGTGTGAAAGCTAGGACGTAATTCTGACTAAAGAGTTGTAATGCCCAATTTTATATGTTATGTATGTAGCTAAACGAGTCATCAGTAGAGTAGAAGGCTTTGTTCAAATAATGGGTGATTTTTTAAGAGCTATAGGGGAATTTTTCAAAAAAAACATAAAATTTAATGTCCATATAATTTAATGTTTGAAGATTATTTCATGCAAATGTTGACCGCGACTGCGCCTCAAATGGTCCATCCGCTTAGTCCAATTTTGGCATACTCTTTCCAACATTTCGGCCGGTATCTCACGAATAAATGCTTTAATGTTGTCTTCCAATGCGTCAATTGAAGCGGGCTTGTCTGTATAGACCTGAGCTTTAACATACCCCCCACAAAAAATAGTCTAAGCGGCCAGTTGACCGGTCCCGAACATGAAATAAAATGTTCACCGAACTCTCCTCTCAATAAGTCCATTGTTACGCGTGCTATGTGGCATGTGGCAAAGTCTTGTTGAAACCACATGTCATACAAGTCCAGCTCTTGCATTTTGGGCAAAAAAGTTGGATATCATCAGAGGCTCAATTGCTGCGAACGGCGACGAAGCGATAATTGATGGTCATCATTAACACTGGCCGATACAGCTACGTAAGCGTGTTTGTGGTTTAATGTCCAACAATGTAAATTTGGAGCGAAATTTAGTTACAATAACCCGAATAGCCGCTTCAGTGGGTCGATTAAACTGACCATAAAATGGAAGAAGCGCGCGATGAACTTTCTTAACAGAGCACGCATTTTGATAATAAAATTCTATGGTTTGCAAGCGTTGTTCGTTTGTAAGACGATTCATGGTTAAATTATAAACCAAACTGAAGATGTTTGACAGTGAAACAAAACACGAAACGTGCGTGAGCTGTTTAAACCAGTGTTGCCGAAAAGATAATAGCTAAAAAAATCACCCGTTATAACCAAAGCAGACTGTGTATCCACTTCCAAAAACCAATGCTTAAGCATTTACTATGGATATCATGTCTTCGGAAGTGAGAACTATCGCTAATCCATGAGACCTGCATCAAAACATCTTTGTTTACAATAAAAACAAAATAATTTAAATTTTAAAATTGTTGTATTGATGGGCATACGAATAGAATGCTCTCCCAATGGAATAGGTAGTTTTAAATGCTAGGAATCAGATGCATTTCAAAGAAGAAGAAATGTCTAATAAAAAATAAAAAAATTATTGTTTAATTTCAATTAAAACTAAAAAATAAAACAAATTCTTAAATTTTTTTGAATATTTCTAAAAAAAATTTTTTGTATGCTTTTTAAGCCTTCTATAAGAAATTCCTTTAAAATAAATTTACCTTAAAAAGGTCAACTTTGTTACATATTTGTTTTCCTTTTTATTTGGAAAAATTTATAAATATTTTATGTTTTCCGATAATAAAACAAAACCAAAACAAAACCGAAACAATACTTACCAATTTTCTTTTCAAATGATTGAAAATTGAACATAAATTGATACAAAGTGAAGTTAACATACCTGCAAATACATATACAAAGAGATGAAGACAATTAATATTTTATTTCTGTTTTTATTTTTATTTGTTTTTATTGTTATTTTATGAAAATATTTTCATTGGTTTTTCTCATATTATTTATGCCAATTGTAAATTGACATTTGGATTTATCTTTTGTTAATAAAAATGAGAAAAAAACAAACAAATGTCTACATACATACATACATAAAAATTATTTACTAATTGGATGATATTTTTGTAAAAATAATAGAATAAAATGCTCAATTATTTTCTATATTTTAAATGCAGAATGCAGCGGAATGAATGGTGAGGTGTTGTCTGACAGTGAGGGCTGAATTTACGATTTTTTTGAATACAAAATTCTAAACAAAGGTAATACGAAAAAATCTACTGATTCCATACATATAAGCAGTAGTTGCTAGTTTCTGCGGAATTCTTCAGTTCATGTTCACATATGAATATATATCACGCTATCTAGTAGCATTAGCGTTTTTATCTCGACATTGCAATAAAATTAAAAAAGAAATCCAATAGTTTTCAATTTGCCTCTCATACGAAAGTACATTCAATAAAGCATGTACCACGAGGTGCATGACCTCCCAAAATATATTATTTTCCGTGAAAATTTTATTTGAAGTGGGAGTGGCTTTAAACATAGTCGAACACAAACTACCTTAGAGTTACGAGATTTCAAGCATGAAAAATTAAACGATTTTAACAGTCTTCTGACCAAAATTTTTAATTATTTACAGGCTATGCATACATAGTTATATAATTGGTTATTACAACCCTTTAGACACCATCACAATGCTTGTTGGGTCGTGGGATTTTCTCTGAAAATGTACTGATTTACTCAGTCATGTAGGGTGCGATTTAGTGTAAAGTTTACAATCTCCGACATGGTACCGGGCATAGGTATTTCGATTGCTCCAGTTAATCCAGTTGGGTATTCAGATGATTTCTAATACGGAACCACAATCTCGTTGGCAGCAGGAGGGTACGTGTAACATTGCTAAACTCTTCTGGACATGTATGAACAAGCAGAGATCTGACTCAATTCTGTCCTTAAATCGCATAGTTCTCCATCGCACTACAACAATTCTTTCGGGCCACTGTCTTTTTGGCAGGCATTTCGAAAGATTTGGCATTCAAACAAATGACTTCTGCAGAAGCTGTGGGTCTGAGGAGGAGAGAGACTGTCTTTCACCTCATGCCAGTGCCTTGCTCTTGTCAAAAAGAGACAGAGGCCTCCGACTTCTCACTTCCTGGCACCTTTCGCGGAGCTCTCTAATTTAAAGATTGCTGCAATAACAATATTTATTTTGGACTCGAAATAGTTTTCTCTAGAGAATGATAATTGTGGTATCACAGTGGGCTAAAAGCTAGCCTTCATTCAAGGGTGTCCACCACGTTACCAAACCTTCTGTTAATTGTACCTTTTCGATTAGCTACATATATAATTGGTCATTACAATCCTTCAATCAGGATCACGATCGAGTTTCTCACACCACTTATGTTGCATGTGTTAGTTTGATACATGAGTGGCGGGACTTACAATTTAAAATCGACTCCAAACGACATATTTTTACGAAACTTTTCATGGCAATTTAATATGGCTTTCAAAGTATTTGCCAGAAATCTGATGAGAGGAAGTCGCTGAAGAAATATTTTTTCGTATTTCGTTTTGCTAAAGATTATCTCACTTGAGGTATGAACTGAACTGAACTTTAATAAGACAACACACTATCTGCTAGACAACGGCTGCTTCGATTTTTAACATTCTTTTTTTAATTTGTAATCAATTACAGGCAATAGATGGTATAATGATGGCTTGTTGGCCATAGCTTCAGAAGACCATATAAGATTATCACAAGAAATTCAATGGATTAACATTCACAGGGCATCTGACAAAGTGGGCAACAAATAGAAATTAAATGGTGGTACCAGTAGACGGCAAATGTAAAAGCTGAAACGTGGTAATGGGTAAATAGCTATTTGTTGAGTTTCCTAAGGCTCTGTGCTCGTTAAAAGGATTAAAAGGAGTAGATCATTCGGCTTGGCGATAAGAAAAAAATTAAAAAAAAGCAAAGTAAAGAGCAGTACTTGCTTACTTAATTGACCATTCCAAGACCTTAGTCAGGATTACAACCTAGCTTCTAACACCATCCATGTTGTGGGTGTTAATTTTATCAATGATCAATGTCTACTTTGAGCGACAGATTTTTGAGAAATTTTTTCGAGGCAATTTTGTTTACTCTCAGAGATTTTGCCAGAAATCTGCTGAGAGGCAGACGCAGAAGAAATATTTTTCCTTACTACGTCCTGTTAGAGATATATGGCATGGTGATTGAACCTACTAGACTACAGCGACTGGCTTTTAATAGAAATTCTAAAAGTTTTGGACTAAAAATTTCAATTAAAATGCAAAAATCTCTTTAAATGACACACCTAGAAATAAAACTCTTTAAAATAAGAGATAATAACTGAATAATTTATAAAGAAACATGGCATTCAATTACTGTTATTGTTCCATTTGATATGAAAAAAGTATAGAGAGAGAGAGGGAGAGAAAACACTTTCAAATACTTTATTTTTTGAAATGAATTGAATTGGAAATAAATGAGTATGTGTACACAGTTACTACAGCCTACCTGAAGGCTCATTAAAATTACCGTAATAATTCCATTCTACAATACCAGAGTCATGTTAACAGCATCGACAATTTCAAAAAGTGACACTCACACAATATTTGTAGTAATTTCAAGCACCTTCGTTCTAATGCTCTCCCTACCTTTCTCTATCTTTTGTTTGTGAAATTAGCAAAAATAAAATTCAGTTTTTAAGGTCTTAAGAAAGCTTAGAGAGAGAGAGAGAGAGAGGGAGAGAGAATGAGAGAGTGAGAGAGATAGGAGCATAAAAAATAATGATGAAATAAGTTTATGCTGTTATAAAGCAGGAATAAGAGAGTATTACACTCATACAACAATAAATTGACAAGAATAAGACATGCTAAAGTGTTTGTGTCTTTCAAATTTTCTCTGTATTTTTTCTTGTTTTTTTTTATTTCTTCAAATTGACATTCATTTTAAAAAGCAATTTGCATCTCTATTTTTCTTCTTCTTTTTCTTTTTTTTTTCTAAACTCTATGCTGTATTCAAAGTTAAAGCAGTCTATGGAAATTTGTAAATTTGTGGCAAGAAGATAACCGAACCAAACTTTTGAGACTTTAAATAGCAGACAAGCAAAACAAAAATAGTTGTTCGGTTAAATGCATCAGCTTACCCTACACCAGTTATATGCCGAAGAAAACATCATGATGAAAACCGTACTCTCTGGTCTATACTGCCTAATTCAACAAATTTTTTTAAATACGATTTACAACACACACGTTTTGCTACGTGACACAATCATACGCAGTTGTGTTGGTATGTTCCTTGTAATAGGAAAACTTTAACAAGAAAAATAGAGTTTTTCTTATGCAAAAATTTTCCAATAAAATTGTTTTGAAAAGAAAAGAGAAAGAGCAGTAGAGAAGAAGACCTGAAACGTAAGAATTGAAGTGTTGAAAATCTACATGTTATGCTGATGAAAAGTTCTTGTGTTTTTCATTAAGCCAGAGAAAAACTCCATGAATCTTCTAAAAGAATTTCTTTATTTACACGTACGTCTGCAGATAAATGAATTGTTCATTGCAAAATGATAGTAATTTGAGTAGAGAAAAGCATCGATTGAATACAAATGTCATGAACACCAAATTAGAAACCAATGTTACGGGTACAGGGATATGCATGTCAGAGAAATATTTTTATTTCATCTTATTATTCGGTTTCCAATTTCTCTTTGCTTTATTTCTTAAAAAATTAAATGGTAATTACAACCCTTTAGTCAGGATTACAATCTAGCTTCTCACAACACCCATATTGTTTGTTGATTTTATCCATGAAAGACGGGACCTACATTTTAACACATCCGAACGCCAGATTTGGGAAACTTTTCATTACAATTTTATTTATTCTCTGATATTTCGCCAGAAGACAGCTGAGAGGACAACACCGAAAAAAATATTTTTTCATACTTCGGATTTGAACCGAATGAATGCTCTCGTCTAATAACTCAAGACACTGTCCACTACTCTACGATGACTACTGCTTTTTATCAGTTTTATTAACAAAGTTTTCCCTTCTGCAGTAGGTCCTAGACAAGTATGATTGCCATATGCCCATATTCTATGTTAAAAATTATTAGACGTGGTGTTGAAAAATATTTGTTTTTTTTATTCCACTTCTCTGTTGAATGCCTTTGTTTGATTTTCCGATGAGGACCACCTATGCTACTTAGACATTTTTTTCTGATAGTACACCATCGGCATCTAACATGCTGAAACTCTTTCAATTTTAAAAAATCGATTCCTGTTCACTGACAATAAGAGCCCTGGCTCTGTGATCAAACTCACTCTGTTTTTATTTTTTAAATTATCCAAGAAGGCTGGATGCTTCTGGAAGAGGTCGTGAGGCATTCAACGTAGTGATTTATGGACATATGGATTTTGATGACAACAACAAAGTCAATCCACTTGTAAAGACTGGCACAAAATAAAGGATGTAACACAAATTTTGCACATTTGAGAAGCTCTTACTCAAACAAATTTAACCCGCTTTGGAAATATACAGAACAAAATTTGAGTTAAATCTAACCAGAATCCATCTTAGAAACCTCATAGTAGTTACAAAAACAACACTAACCTCTTGGAGGTTAGCAGAACTATTGCCGGAGGCTGCCTTAATAATTTCTTCGCTTTTGTGGTGATGGCAAAAAGAGATGTTAAATGGACAACTTCTCTATTATTGCTCCCTCTTGGGGACCTAAGATAATGGGTTCTTAAGCATACAGAATTTAGGCACAGAACGTGTCTAGGCTAAGGAGATTCTGATGAGATTTAAAATGTCATTAAATTATAGGGACGGTTGAACCAGACGAAGGCCCCAAGTTACTAATGATTTGTTATATTTCCTGCTTTTATTCAGAGCTGGAAATATTTCCCATTTAAGATCTTTAAGAGCTGGTTTATTTATGTAGGACTTCTAACCCTTTGCACTTGGCACCGTTTCGGACGTTACCTACCAGCAACTCGACGCCTCTCTTTAAGAAAAAGTACATCCTGGAGATGTGATAAAATACAGTATAATTTTAGAACCAAGTAAGGAATTATAATGAAATTTGTTTTATATGAATTTGTGGACATTGAAGGACACATATTTACAAAAAAATATCAAAAATATTTTCTATTCGACGCTTCAGTATGAACTGAGATCTTGTACATTTCTTCTCTCGGTTAAGGGATTTCTTTATTATCGTATCCAGTTTCCCACTTCATTGCTCCATACCCTTATAGCTTTGTACGCCTAATCCACTATCTACAATTTGCTCAACGGATCGGAGTGTACAGTCCGTCCTGAACGCACTTCGCACGTTCTTTTTCGACGTGTAAAACGGTTGATTTATTTATCATGCATCTTTTTAAGTTTCTCATATTTCGATTAGTTTTTTGTGCCATTTTAACAGAAAACTACAGGAGAACACGTGTTTCTTAAAAAATTGCGGTGGAATAATTTCATTTTCCGTAATCGCTAACAAACTATCATGTCCCCTCAGAGGGAACAACCGAGTGATATGCTAGACTTACGTTGTTCCCTCAGAGGGGACAGCCGAGTACAAAGGGCTAATATAGCTGTCGTATATTTTCGGCAATATGGCATTAGATTACGTAGTTATTCTTTCTCTTGAATAAAACAATTCATACTTAAACTTAATTTGAATACAATTTTATTTTAAATCTTTATTACCTGCCGATAAAAATTTCACTAACCAAATTAGAACTGCTCTCTAAATGTATAGTAAGTTCACTTTAAAGCATTTTATATTTTAACAAAATATTTAAGAAATAACTAATAAAACGATGCTAGATTTTTTCCAATATATAAAATATAAGATACTTGCTGTTAAATTTATAGCCACAAATTTGCATTAAAATATTCAACAGCTCCATTATAATATGATAATGAACTTAATTTTTTTTTAAGAGAAAAAAGGGACCCCTTAAAATATGCATTACTTTATTTTTATAATTTAACCCCTTTCACAAACACTCTGTTTTTTTATTTTTTACTTAGGTTAAAGCTAAAATTGCAACATATATTCAACTTTCACCTTGAATGTATGCCTATATTTTGCGTAAAAAGGGAAAAAACGGAAAATACACAATTTTAGCACCTCCTAAAAATAGGCTAATAACCACAATTTCCAAAATAAATAAAAAATACAAACGTATGGTTTTTAAGTTGTTGGCTTTAAGCATATTTGTAAGAGTATTTCATGTTGTTTATTATACCTGTAGACCAAAGCAGTAAGCCAAACAGTTGTTGAGAAAATTTCTCTTCTTCTCTTTTGCCATTTTGACCACATGTGTTTGTATACTTTAAGGGGTATCAACAAACAAGCAAACAAACAGTTGTTAAACCCTTTTTTGTTGATGTTAAAATTGTTGATTTTTTCTTTTTTCATATCCTATAAAGGAATGTATATGTATGTACCTACACAAATAAAGGATTTGTACGGCTGATTTTGTTTCTATACACTTTGATACTGTGCATTAACATTTGGCTTTTAATAAAGAAACAATAAAGACTCTGCAAAAAAGTAAAAATAAAATCAGTAGCCTCAAAACTGTCGGACTTCCGGTATTATTTTCAGCTATTTTTCCCTTGTATACTCTTTTATTCTATTAAAATTGTTTTACCCTGTTTATATTTGTATTTGTATTTGTATTGCTCTCAACAAACCAATTTTACAATGAATACCACTCACTACACTTGTACAGAAAAATGCTCGTAAACCAGTGTAAATAAGTGGCATTTTTATGTGTATTTTTGTAGCATATTTTTGTGCGTTCATTGTATTGTCTGAATGTCAAGTAAAATTGTAACAAACTACTACTATTGCAAAAAAAAAAAAAATTATAAATAAAGAGTAGAGAATAAAAAGGGAATTATTTTTCCCTTTCATGCTTTTTAAAATGAAATTCTTTTACATTCTTTAACAATATTTGACAAATACGAAATATTTTCTCTACTTCTTGTTGTTATTGGTTTTTTATCTGTTTGTATTTAATTTTTTTTTGCTTTTTGTTGGGTGAGTATAATATTGTGTTCAATATTTTATAAAAGTTTATTGTCTACGGAATTTTATAATTTGCAGTGTCCATGAATGTAGCAATACTGCAGTACAGGATGTGGTCAATTTAAAAAACTTCTTGCATGAGAAACTTACGTTTTGGCAATACCAATTGGCCATAAATATCATAAGATTAGAGGTAATTAAAGGCTCCGCCAAATAACTTTTTTTTGAAAATGCTTAAAAAAAAACTACTGAATATTTTCGCAAATTTCTTTTTTTATTTGAAAGTACAATCCTTCCGGTTAATAATGGAAAATAATTTTATTCAAATGGCTGCCTCGGCTGGCCATGCAGTAGCCTACACCAGAAGAAGCCGATTTTGGCAAAAAAAAAGTCATTTTTTCAGATGAAGCTCATTTTGATCTTGGCGGATATGTAAACAAGCAAAATTGTCGCATTTGGGGCACAGAAAACCAGCACGCATACATTGAAAAGCCGACGCACCCAAAACGAGTCACTGTTTGGTGCGAATTTTGGTCCAGAAGCATAATTGGACCATTTTTCTTCGAAAATGATCAAGGAGTGGCCGTTTCAGTTAATGGTAATCGTTATCGGGCCATGTTGAACGAATTTCTTTTCAAAAAAATTGAAAAGGAGGATATTGTCAACATTTGGTTCCAACAGGACGGCGCTACGTGCCACACAGCCGAAGCTACACTCGAAGTTTTGCGCACTGTTTTTGAAGATCGCATTATCAGCCGCAGAGCTGATGTCGTTTGGCTCGGAGCTGCGATTTGACACCGTTGGACTATTAATTGTGGGGTGCCGTCAAAGTTAAGTGTTACGCCGACAAGCCAGAGTCAATTGACGCTGTAAAGGACAATATTCGTGAAGCCATTGGTGAAATGCAGCTGCACACAATCGATAATGTGCTTAAAAATTGGACCGATCGTGTAGGCTACTGCATGGCCAGCCGAGGCAGCCATTTGAATGAAATTATTTTCTATTATTAACCGGAAGGATTGTACTTTCAAATAAAAAAATAAATTTGGGAAAATATTCAGTAGTTTTTTTTAAGCACTTTCAAAAAAAAGTTATTTGGCGGACCCTTTATATATTTTTTCTGAGGCAATATCGAAAATCGATTCTACGTGAATAATTTCCTAACATTGGAGAATTTGAAAACCAGTATGCTTATCGTTTGAAGTTTTCACATAGATGTCGATAAAGGCTTCAATAGATGCGCTAAATCCACAGATTATCAGACCTTTCAAGTCTGACATATGACACTCTTTAGTTAAACTTTACCTTTGAAAGCGAAAACTGAATATACCTCGACATATCCTCACTAGGTTGGCTACACTTCGTTTTCAACTGCATTTTAATATTATAAAAAAATTTATTTTATTATGTCCATAGTTTTTATATTAAAAACAATTTTCCATTAAATTCCAAGCTTTACAAAAACATAGAAAAGAAATTCTGACATACTAATTTAAAATATCTCAAAATATGCTTTAGTTTTTTGCTTTTCTCATACTTATAAAAATAATTCAATTTAAAATAATAATCGACTTTAATATAAATGTCTGCAATCTAAAGATAATAATTGTTAGACAAGAATTTTGTTAAAGTATGGCACAAATACATTTATTTGTTTGTGTTAAATCAAAAAAAAATTGTAACATATTTTTAGGTTATATTGTATGGAAAAAATTAGATACAAATTTTAAAAAAATTATTTGTTAAAAGCAATTGCAACAGATTTATACATAATGGGTAATTTAGAATACCTGTGGATTTCATTTCCCAAAAAAGAGAAACAGTTGTAACCACAAAGAAATTAAAGCATACTTTTAAGGTAATTGGATTGGAAATTTTTTAAGGCATAGTTTTGGGTCTACGTTGTGTTATTGTCATACTATTTCGCCAGAGGAGATTAAAAAATGCTTAAAGCATACTTGCAGGCTTAATTGCTTTCTTTTATTTGTTGAATTGCATAAGTTTTTGAAATTTATGTCATAAATAATCAAATGTTCTGGAATGAAAACACAATCACTAAAAAGGAAGCCATAATATTTGCGTCATTCTTCCTATTTCCATTAAAATATACAAACAATAGGCAACAAAACTTTATGTACATATGTATGTATGCACATTATCCAAAATATAAATCAAATTTGAAATCAAATAACAAAAAAAAAAGAAACATAAATGTTAGCGCTTTATATAATAATTATTGTTAGAAATTAAAAATAAACAGCCACAGTCATGGCTATATCCATGGTCATGCTTTTAACGGCTTAACAACGGCATTGGCTTCAAAATAAACTCGATTTTTATTATATTTGTCTCTGGAGGAATGTCTGTCATTGGAATGAAAGCGGAAATAAGAGGATTTTAATTGCAACCGTTTTATAATGAACAGACCAACAACTCTATGCAATTTATTTTATTCGAATTTAACTTTTACACACTCCCCTCCTTTCCGCTACGCTCTTTTGGTTTCTCTAAATCTCTATTGTTGCATTTAAATAAATTAAAAACAAATTTTTATTGATAATTAAAAACTAAAACAACGCAATACAATACTCAACACAATGGCAATAAAATGTTTCAATTTTTATTTTAATTTTATCAATAATTTTAATGAAATTTCGTTGACATTTATTCCATAGCTTTGCCATTCGATGTGGACTTAATTGTGTTGAAGCCTTAGAATAAATAGAAACAAAATTTAATATTCAAATAAAATAATTATTATTATTTAATCTTCTTTTTTCTGTGAAATATATTGAAATTGTATGCCCAGATTTTATTGTCTAAAATTAATTTGAAATAAGATTTTATTCTTAAAACGAAGCCAATAAAATAATAGAATGTGTTGCCTATTTTCAGGCTAAAATAGGGGTATAATTTTAAGCATTGGTAGTGAAGTAGAAAATTTAATACGTAGCCTAGTATGTAGAGTGCTAGCTTATTAGACATGAGACCAATGTTCAAGCCGGTTCTCCGGCGACTGCGTCTCAGTAGATTTCTGGCGAAAATTCTGAGAGTAAATAGAAATTGCCAGGAAAAAGTTTCTCAAAAATCTTTCGCTCGGAATATACTTTAAACTGTAGGTCCCGCCACTTTCCATAAAATTAACGCACACAACATATGTAATGTGAGAAGCTAGGTCGTAATTTTGCCTCAAGGGTTATAATGACCAATTAAATATGCATGTATGTCGAAGTAAAGTATATGGGTGATATACTATCTCTTATCGACGGTGGTCATTTTATCATGATCATGATCATTTTATCTGCGTCAGTTAGAAAAGAGACATTCCAAACATCTTTTAGGAGCGCTTGATGTACAAAAAGGCTCCAGAGATTACAAAAACTTACATACATTGATATTCTGTGGATCAAATAGTTTTTGAAAGGCATTTGCACACATACAGACGTCGTATTAGGAAGGATGTTACATCACTAATTATAGCCTACCTTTACCTGTTATACTTGCCCTAAGTATAACATACTTTTAGGCTGTAATGATTAAAATTTATATATTGTGCATAGAGGTTGGGAATTCATTTACGTGTTCGAACAAAAATTTATTTTGTAGCCTACACTCTGATTATCGTTGCATTGTATTTGGTTTCATTATCAAGTATTAAATCAAATGAACATAGTAATCGATAATTGCGAAATAAATTGTATCACAAGAACTACAATAAATTAATAAAATTATATATTTCTTGCATGCATTTTAATGCAAGTAATTTAATTTTCTAAATAATCTAATGAAGTAGTATAAAAAATAATTCCCAAAAGTAGGCAACATAATTTAAAATTTTAATTATATTTCCAATATTAAACAAATAAATAAAAAAGCGGTTTTATTAAATGTTTTTAAAGCGTTTTTAAAGAAAATTTTAAAAATTTTGTATAAAGGATTTTCTAAAAAAAAGAGAAAATATATAGCCTACTTTTAGGCATAATTTTTATTCATTACTGTCAAGTTAATTTCATTATTGCACTAAAGCCAAACCATAATAAAATTATAAATGCATTACTTTGTCATCAGTTTAATAATAATGCTACAGCAAGCACTTGCAAATGCCTTTGATCCGCGTAACAGAGATTTTATACGGCAAAACAATTTGCATGTGTTACATGGGAACAATGATAGACATTCAAAGTTTTCTTTGTCAGTAAAATAGAAATTCTTTTCTATTCGTACAAATAAATTCAACAAAGTTAATACCAGTTATCTGTTTTTAACTCTTTATTCTATCGCCAGTAACCATGGAATGCTGGTGCAACGACTGCCTCCGTTAGGATGCGTGCATATGTACATATATTCCGTTTTTATAGCGAAAATATTTTTCTAAAAATGAATGTGTCTACAAGCATTATCATCTAGAGCATCTTATACCAGATTGTTTGAGAGTGAACAACTTTTTTTTTGTACTTTGGAATTTCAAAAGGATAATCTGCTGTTGTGGCATGTTAAAACTATTTTTTTTGTCTATACGTTATCGGTCTTTTTAGTTGGCAGCAAAAATATTATGAATATGGTTTATGCAATATCTAGATTTTTACTAAAAGAAAACAAAAATATATGAAAATTTCAAATAATTTCGGATTTGATTTAATTTTTTTAAGGAATCCTTTATCTAAGCTTAACAATAAAATCAAATTAATTTTCTTTTCTGTAAAATTAAAGCATAATTTTGTAAAATATGTCTCTAAGAAAAACCCAAAGGTATGCAATAGTTTTTTCAAATCTTTATAAAAATATGTTTTAGAAAGCTCCAAAAAGTATGCCTTAATTATTATACAAAACATAGCAATTCGGTTTTGCCTAAACCCTAAATATATACTACATTTCTTATTACAATTTTACAAAAAATAGTTATTTGGCTATATTCGATTGTAGATGTGAAGATTCTCCAATATTAAGGCTATATACCTTTAAATGGTGCTCCAAGCACATACCACTTATTCGAAAACAATAGAATAATTCGAAGAGTTGAATACAACTTTGATGAAATCCAACCTAGACCATCAAGAAATGTAGCAAACGTTTAGAAAATAAATAAAATGTCTATTCTCCACGAATCTTACTTTTCAATTAGAAATTGCTCAACAAAAGCTGCAGTACAAACGACAATACAAAACTTGCTGCAAGTTCTTGAGACCTAGGATTTCAGTCAAAGGCTTATTCGTAGATCTGTTATAATTTTCTTAGATTTGATACAATTTTGTAGGATTAATGTTTAAATACAAACAAACAAAAAGTATTCCTTCGACGACTTCCTCTCAGCAGATTTCTGGCAAAAATTCCGAGAGCAAATAAAATTGCCATGAAAAAATTTCTCACAAATCTGTCGTTCGGAGTCGACTTTAAACTGTAGGTCCCACCACTCATGTAAAAAATTAACACACACAACTTAAGTGGTGTGAGAAACTAAGACGTTTTACAATGGGTCAATTCGACCTCCGGGTACTGTACTTGTCTTAATTGACAAGTACACGTCCTCTAACCTAACCTAACCTAATTTTTAAATAAGCAGAACATCACTACTGGAATATGTAAAACGGAATAAAATATCAGATTCACCTAAAGTGACCATATGAAATCAAGGTTTCAACCACGATATATGGCACGATAAATAAGACGCTCCATTGCCACTACTGAGGCCTACTCACTTAAAGTAGATAATATCAGCAACAAATATTAGAAGAACATCAATCTGTTTCCAACTATTGCGGACTTAATGTAAAAATTTCCTCATCACTACCTCCAATACAATTACTCTGAACACAGAGTGCAATTGGCAACCCTATCATCCTAGAAATTGCTAAAATAGAACCGTCGTTTATGGGACTGCAAAAAAGTGAAAAAAATGGTAAGAAAATGCAAAAATGAAAGTATACTGCGTCCAAGCACAATAAATCCAACAACATGCTTTTTTATGGAAATGAAGGAAATCAAAGGTTTTAATTACCTTGAAATTTTTAAAGCGGGACATAAAAAGTGAAATTCAAAAAGCAAGAGGAGCTTTTGCCAGACTACGAAATGTATGGGATCCACGCATTACTTTCTCACATAATTATTCACATAATGATTTCAACCTATTAGAAGTCGCCGTGGTCTAGTAGGTAGTGTGTTGGCTTATTAGACGAAAAGCCAGGGTTCGAGTCCCACGCCAGACATCAAGGAAAAAAACAAAAAGTATTTCTTCCTCTCAGCAGATTTCTGGCAAAAACTCTGAGAGTAAATAAAATTGCCATGATAAAGTTTCTCAATAATCTGTCGGTCGGAGTCGACTTTAAACTGTAAGTCCCATCACTGATGTATAAAATTGTCACACACAACATAAGTGGTGTGAGAAACTAGGACGTTGTACAATGGGTCAATTCGACCTCTGGATATTGGACTTGTGTTACGTGACAAGTACACCTCCTCTAACCTAACCTAACCTATTAGTCAGGATAACAACCTTGCTTCTCACACCATCGCTGTTAAATGAGTTAATTTTCTCTAATTATGAGTGATGAAATCTACGAATCATCGATTCCGAATGGCAGATTTTTTATGATTAGTTTTTTATTTTTAAATTTATGTCAATCGTCGTATAAGCAACATATTGTGCTCAATATAAGGTGCTCAAGCCTTATAACTCTTAAAAGGGTTTGGAGGCTAACTGAACAAATGTCTATAAGCAACGAAATACATAAGCTTATGTGTGATGGACTGCACATTACATAGGCATTTTATACGCCCAATTACTATTGAATCCCCAAGATCTCCGACTTAGGGGCAGACACAGGACAACCAAAGTATAATGAAAACATTTTTCATATCCTTTAGCTACTAACAGGGTGTAGATTTAACAACTTTTTAAAGGAACGAAAAGGAATAACAAAAAGGGGGCTTTAGGGGTATGAATAATAAAACATAAACGAATAATAAAATATAGTTCCATTTTCATTTTACTTTAAGAGACAAATTTGTTTTACAATCGCATTGAAATATTGAGCATCAACCTTCAATAACGTTTACAAAACTTGTGCAGATTTTGTATTTATGTGGTGCAGTTTTGAAACACTTTCTGAAAACTTTTACCAAATAATCTTTAAACTTTAACCATAATTCATTAAATGTTTATATCCCCTTGTCCCTTAACATATGAAACCATAAGTCATCAGTCAAATATTTTGTCTTCACCAGAGACAATTATCAGCCGTAATGAAATATCCAACCATTTTGGACATAAAAGCTCAGATTTTAAATGGCAGAAAGATTTTAAAACCTACACAATTCTGCTTTTCATTTTTATTATTATTCAACTACCGATTTTATATTTTTTTACTGTCTGCAAGTAATAAATAAAAAACTATGCCGAGAAATAAAAGGAAATAAAAAATACACTTAAAGTGAATGAAAATAATTTTCTGAATATGGTTTGCATTGCATATGCATATGACAGCTTTTTAAAAATGACACCAGCGATGATGCCGTCACCATCATCATCGCCGTGTCTGGTTGTTGATGAAGAGGAAGGACAACTACAATGCCACGAATTCGGAATTGTAATTATAAAGACGACTAAAGCCTGTGTGTGTGTACCGAAACGTGTGTTACAGTAGATTTTCCTAAAGGCGTGTAGACATACAGACGGATACTTTTTGACATATGCAGTTACACATGCTGAGGCCAAAAAAATTGTTTTTTTAAAACACTTTTCATTCACTTATTTATTCACACACTCAGTCACTTACTTATATTGTAGTGTCAGTCTTTTTTGGAGGAAAAATAAAAAAATAAAAAAACATGTTGCCAACCCTATGCTTTAACTTGGATTGTTTAACCAGCATTGGGAGACTATTTAGTAAAACAATAAAATAGCTAAGACTTGTAAAATATATAAAATATGCCCTTCATATTTCAGATAAAATTCAATTCTGAACTCTTGGGCTAGATAGCTGTTAGGATCGTGGATTTCAAAGTAATTTTCGTTACGGACGGGTAATCCTTGGGACAGGAGATCTAGTTGACGAAACTAACTTATTTTTAAAGGCAAAAAAATGCTTATAATTTGAAGAACAGGCGAAATCGGTTAAAAAACGGACTTGTGGGGAACGGGTACCATATCAATTATTGAAAACCTGGGTTTTACTTGGGACCGGAGATATAGACCACGAAGCTATATATCCCACTAGATCCGAAAACCGCACTTTTTTAAATTTTACCGAATTTTTACCGATTTATGGTGGATATATTGACAAAACCAAATGCGATATCAAAGTGATCGCGGTAATGCAGTGGATTATTAGACGCGAGTCCATTTTTCAAGTGGATTATTAGACGTGAGTCCATGGCTCAAGCTCCAGCTCAGACTTCTCGAGCAACGAATATGGAAAAATATTTCTTTGGCGACTTCCATACATACATACATTATTGGTCATTACAACCCTTCAGTCAGGAATACGACCTAGTTTCTCACACGACTTATGTTGTGTGTGTTAATTTTATACATAAGTGGTGGGACCTACAGTTTAAAGTCGACTCCGAACGACAGAATTTTGACAAACCTTTTCATGGCAATTTTATTTATTTGGTGACTTCCTCCCAGCCTTATTCTCTTAGAAACTCTGAGATTTAATGAAATTACCACCAAAAATTTCACAAAAATCTGTGGTTTCGAATTCACTTTAAACTGTAGGTCCAGCCACTTATGTATAAAATTAATACATACGGATGGTGTGAGAAGCCAGGTTGTAATCCTTTCTAAAGGGCTGTAATGATCAATTAAGTAAGTTACACTAAATACTGGTGCTGTTAATGTTGACAGGTATAGAAAACCGTGTTATATTCTAGAACGTATTTTCCAAGAAATCTTATGCTCTTTGCTAGAAAGCTAGGATTGATCATTGCATTTTTTTTTGCTATTTCCCACTGTAATGTGAATTAAGAAATTAGAAATTTTTCTCCTCAGAACTAGTTAGCAAGCCGCTGATGTAGACATGTCACGCATAGTGTGAACATCTACGAAATATTTTCAACGGAAATAGGAAATGTTTCTCTTTTTTTCTCATTTTGATTTTAATTCATTTTTATATATTTTTAAATGCAAAATAATATGCTTTTATGTGAAGCACGCTGCATACATACATACATGCATACACATACATACTTGTACATACACCTTTTACATGTGTTTCTTTCCTGACGGAAATTGTAAAACATTTTATGGACTTTATTTTAAAAGATTTCAAATTTTTTTTCTTTTCTGAAAGCATTATGTTATGAAATTTATGCAATTTTTGTTAAAGTTTTTTTGATTCTTGTTTAATTGTTAACCTGTCGTCATAATTTTTTATTACACTTTTCTTATATAAAACACGCTTTTCAAGGCCTATAGATTGGAGAGATGTATGGTAAATCTTATAAAAATATGTGTATATGGTTTGAGTGTATATACGCCACTTGTTAATGTTTAAGTAGTTGTTGATTAAAATTTATAAAAAAAGCAGAAAAAATTGTTTAAAAAACCCTGCCTGAATGAAAGCCAAAAATTTACAACAGCCGTTGCTGTATTGTGTGGTTGCTTTTATTGTTTTTTAACGACCGCCAATTTTATCTTTTTTGTCGCCATCTTTGTTTCCTCCCGTTTGGGCCACCATTACTTGGCCGCTGTTAATTATCCTGGCCGAAAAGGACATTAATCATATCATTGTGGTCGCTGTTATACACATTTTACTTGTATTTCTCATATTTATGCTTCACACATCAAACAAAAGCCAATTACAAGACAATAAATTTATGACTGAATGAATGCATTTGCATGATTGACTGACTGTCTATCGAGTAAAAATTTTTATTTTAATTTCATTAAAACATTTAAATTAAATTAAACAGTTCTTTTAAGTTTGATAAAATTAAATTAGGTTAGTAATGCACTGGAAGAAAAATATAATTTATGACCACTTAAGAATATGTCTGAAGGCTTCTAGCTAATTGAGGAGGCCGAGGACATTGCCCATAGGAGATATCAAAGTGCTTTTAATTTACAAAATTAAAAACTAATTCAATATGGAAGTTTAACATGATATTTTGATAAAATTTTCGATAAAGTTTCGCTTATATTTTCAAATCCAGTAGTGATATAAACGAACCAAAGCAAGCAAAGATTTGAAAAATCATGGAAATGATGGTTGGCAATTGGTCAGTTGTTTTATTATAAAATGTGTGTTCTATAACTGCTTACTTTTAAACAGACGAACGCTCAAGAGATAGCTTCTACCGCATAGTGTTTGAACTAGGTAAGTAAGTTATGGAAAGATCGTCATATCGACGTCGATTTATGCTGCAAGTTATTGGAAAAATTTCTGTAGAAAGTGTTAGTAATATTACAGCTGATCCACTGGCCAATATGCTTCTCACACCACTTATGTTAGGTGTATTCATTTTGTACATGATCGGTGGGACCCTACAGTTTAGAGTCGATTCCGAACGACAGATTGTTTGAGAAACTTTTACTAAAAATCTGCTGAGAGGAAGTCGCCGTAGAAATACTTTTTCACATTTCCTTTTTGTTAGAGATGTTTGATCTGGGATTTGAACTGTGGCCTCACAACTAATAAGCCAACATACTACTACTACAGTGACTATATTTATTGGAATCCTTAAATTACCAGAAGCCTCAAGAGGTCAACAAAGATGGTCTAGAGTTCTGTTATGCCAACTGCATGCCATAATCATGCTTGAGGGATTGTACTTGGCTTATAAGTTAGCGCTGTTGGCACAACTCTTTGGATGGAGAAGAGCTATGGAAATTAGCTGTGTTAGTTTTTATATTATTTCCTTATTTTCGTTCAATTATTTCAGTTTTTCCAACTCATCAAGGAATTGGTATTCTGTAGCACGTAGTGGAATCATAGGGTAACCACCTTTCGTTGCTTAAAAATAATTTTTTCTACGAAAATGTATTGTTTTGTTTGTTTGTTTTTTTTTAGTGTAGTGTTGGCTCTCTTGCTCACTGAGTTCTACTCTTACCCAAAAGATGATGCTGCCTAAACTCCCTACGATAATCTTTGGTTATGTTATCGTTGATTGTGGTTAAAGTGATTTGTAGATGCATTAATTGAAGCAGAAGCAAAGCCTGTTAATTTTTTAAATAAGAAAACCACGAAACAAACGCTGTATTCTGCCGCACTGGCTTGATTTGTACTTCAAACCCTACAACAGGACAGTCTTAAGGTGATCAGGTACTGGATTGAAATTTATTTTCAATACAGCAGAGTTTTGATAAAAAAAAAATACGCAGGTATTAAAAATCGCGTATGCGGTAAGTAAGCCTAACACTTTCCAGGTCATAAAAACACAAATTTGACTTAAACTGTGATTGTTCCCAATGTATGCTACTGATGAAAATAAATTCAATTTTCCATACAATTCTTGGAAACAACACCATGTTTATTCATTCTATCCTTGTTTTTTATTCCTGCCTCCCACTTTTACAAAGGCACACACACAGCTTATTTTCAAGTGAATATGTTAAGCACACTAATACGCGCATCATTTTCCACGTACGTTAATGCAATTGCATAAAACTTGTGTAAACAAATGCATTATTTTAAAGCATTTTTTATAATTTTTTTTAACATTAAAACCCATACAATCAAATCAAATCGAACATGCCGTTTCAGCAAATCATCATTAAATTCTTTCTCATCTTTTTTTCTATTTTTTTTTTTTTTTACCTTTCAATCAAATTTTATCCTGAGCAACAGGGAGCGGAAAGCAAAGTGAAAAAAAAACAGTTTGTTAGAGTAAATATTGCGATAAAAATAAATCGCGAAAAATCAGAAATGCAGTGAAGTGCAGTTTATCAATGTGTGACAATTCAAAGCACTATTGATTTTGACTTCTCGCTTACTCTCTATGTGTGTTTCTGATGATCTTTTTTCTTTCTCTTCCGTTTATAAAGGAATTCAAATGTCAGTCGTTTCTATTTTTTTATTTTTATTAAAGCTTTTGATCAGTTAAACCTGTAAGGAAAAAAAGGAAACAAAAAACCTAATAGAAGTGACATTGACTATTGAACTGTTGGAATGCTAAAAACTTCGAGGCAAAAGAAATTTTGCAAATTGTTGTCTTTTCGTAGCAAAACAAAATCTGTTTTCTAAGGAAAAATATTGATTGCAAGGATTATATTAAACGTAGATCCAGCTTTGTATCAAAAATGATACAGTTTAATTTTTTAGACTACATATGTAACTTTAATTTAGAAAAAGTTAAATGCCTGATATTTTTATAATTCGTTAGTATTGTTATCGTCATTATTTTAAACGAAATAAAAAAAATTTCAAACAGGGGTTACAAAATTCAAAAACTTCATAATGCTGGCTTATGTATCATTGAGACATACGACTTTCCTAGGGGTCCTTTGGTGTTGTGTTTGAAATTTTTTAAGTTATCAAAGATTTTGTGAAGTTTTGTCGTAAATAATACATTATTTATGATATTTGAGAAGGAATTGAAAGTTATGTAAGTGTGGAATGAAAGTGAAAAGATTGAATTTTCTATTCTTGATATGTTCTTGATATTGCCTGAAGTAGTTGTAGTCTAGTATGTAGCGTGTTACCTTATTAGACGTCAGACCTAACCTCAGGTCAGACATTTCCAATTTATAACGAAAGGTTGTAATGACTTATTATATATTAATTATATATTTAATATTCCTGATGCTAAAGACTTTGAAGAAGAAGAAAATAGAAGCTCGTCTTATGAACTGAAGAAAGTATTGGCAGCAACAAACAGGATGTTTGTCGTCAAAGATGGTACTACTTGAAACAGAACAAACTGCCTTTAGTAGTTTGGGATAAAAAAAAAATTTAGTAGTTCCTTACTGCTCTTCTCATATTTATCTCACGTGACAGACTAACGTTAGAAGAATGTGTTTCGTCCCCTGTTTTATTACGGATGATAATATTTCGGTCAACTACGTACGTATGAGATAATAGAATCATTCGCTTTGATAATGATATATTTACACCTATCACGCCTTTTCGAAAAAGAGCTGAAAGTCTTTCAGCCTTTAATAATCATGCTTAAAGCCTTTTTTTTTGAAATTCGAATGAAAGGGATTCTTTAAAAAAAAAAAAAAAAAATTTACTTAATTTTTGTCATAAAATTTTAAACATTTTCATAAAACTTTTATCACATAACTTGTAGTTTTATGTAAGAAATAATACTGTATAAACAGTTTTGGATTAGCTATCATACTTTCAGAGCAGCCCATATATCCTTTTTATAAGATTTTTAAAAATTTAATTTTTTGTTCGCCTAAAATGATGCTTATGTTTTTATGTTCCTTTTTGGTATATTTTCATCTCAAATTAAAGTTTTTTTTAGCAACAGAATTCAAAAACTTTTTAGTTTTATTGTGGAAAATTAAAATTACTTCCAGCGATTTTAATTGAAATTTGATACTTAATGCTGAAAGACTTACAGTGATTGTTAGGGAAATTAATTTAAGGATATTTGTATAAATCAAGCTTCATAAAGAGATTTACGGAGTAATGCTTGGTATTGATTTATGTTTTCTTTCCTTTTGTTTTGTTTTATTACCTTTTCAACTCATATTTAATTTTGTCGCTTTATATTAGTAACTAATTGAATTTGATGGTCGTTATAAATTTCGTGGTCTACAGAAGTCGAATTGGCAGTTTTAGATTAAAGTACATGCTACGTGCGTAGCAACTACTTACAGCAGTATTTGGGGAAACCCGTATACGAGAAACAAGAGAGGAATCAAAGAGAGAAAATTGTTATTGACATAATCGATATTCTATTGCAACGGTAAACTTTTTTACCTCACATGACGTTGACAACAAATATTTCTAACGAATCACAAGAATGGTTTGTACTATCAGGTTTCAGCCAGACCTCAACTGAGAGTGTTACTGATGCGAGCGGCAATAAGCTGTCCTATCTAAGCAATTGGAAACTTATAAATCGCCACAAAGTAGGGTGCTAGACGTCAAATTATTACCATTTAGAAAGAAATAAAACCAAGCTGACATAAAGTGCTTGATTTTTATGTAAAAAACCATGCCAATGTACATCCTGTCAAAAATTTTGGCTGAAATTTCATAAAATTGATAATAAAAGGTAATAATAGTAAATAAATAGTTTTATTAAAATGAATTAAAATATTAAATTTTTTTAACAAAATCCAACAATAATCGTGACAATTCCATGTACTATAAGTGTGTATCAGAAGTGATACATAAGCTAGAATTATGAAGTTTTTTAAGGCCCAATCTACGGTTAAACGGTTGATTAAAAAATGTAAATTAGAGTTAATCTTTGAATTAAATTCAATTAAAATTTTTATGAATTTAATTTCCTTGCATTTACAAAAAAAAAAAAATAAATCTGATATAAACAACAAAGCATTTGCTATTGTAAATATTTTGAAATCTAATAAGTGGTGTTTAACATTTAACATTTGCGGTTTGAAAATTGTAATTAAATAACCACCAACATTAGAAAAAATTTTATAAAAATTTGATCAAAAAAAAAAAGAGAGAAAAAAATTAATTTCCAGGTGTCAATATAAAAAGAAAAAACAAACAAATTAATTAAAAAAAATTGTATTTCATTATGCTGATAATTGACATTAAATAGCAAACAGTTGGTTTCATTTGATGGCTTAACTAATGCTTAACATAAGTTTATTATGTTTAAAAACATTATTAAGTTCAAAGTTTTTTTTTTTTGTGTAGGATTTTTTATTATTTCAGAGAGAAGTAAGCCGCGTACGTTAATGAAAAAAATCAAGTACGAAACAAGGGGGAGCTTTACAAATAGTAGCAAAGTGACGTCTGATACTGAGAAAGGCATAGAATAGTTCAAGAGATCTATTCTGATTTCTACTGTCAACAAATAAAGAAACTGAAGAAGAAAGCA
Organism: Sarcophaga carnaria; assembly: GCA_958299815.1. NCBI lineage: Eukaryota > Metazoa > Arthropoda > Insecta > Diptera > Sarcophagidae > Sarcophaga > Sarcophaga carnaria. The sequence goes on from OY283152.1 coordinate 23,152,533, forward strand.
AAGGAAGAAAAACGGACAGAATTTTTAAACAAAAAACCTATTGTGTTCCATCAACACAATGCCTACAGCACAAAACTTTGTTAACCCAGTAGAAATTGAGGGAAATTGTCTAAGAATTTGGATCCATTCACACTACGAGTGTGTCAGAGACCATGAGCCTTGATATTGTCATTCATTTCAATTTAAGAAAAAATTATTTTCATATTTTAAATGTAAATTCCGTAAAGGTTTGCAAAACATAATTGGATCAGCTTTTGCTATTCTGTGGTAGAATAACGGGGCAGACAAAAAAATTATCGTTGGAATCGGAATATATTTGATTTAACACAGTTCGTTTCAAAGACAAGGAAAAGGTGTTACATTTTTGATTAAATTTGTAAGTAAACTTTTTCGACCATCCAATATTGTTGAAAACAATCTCTTGAAAATTTGTAAACAAATTAGGCTCTTATTACTATTCGCAACTCTAAAATTCTTCAGTTTCTCTAATCGAGTCCACGGCTGATGGTATACGTCTATTTTTAGTGGAGAGAAGTATGGAAGTTGCCATACAAAGCAACATATACGTCCGGGTGCCCTGGTAGTCTAGTGGGTAGTGTGCTAAACTATTAGCGTGAGGGTCGTGGGTTCGATTCTCACCAGATACTCTGGTCTGTGACACTACACCGAGCATATGGTCGAAGTTACTCAGCTCGTATATGATTAGAATATTATTTGTAATTGTATTGTAATTAATGAATAAATAAATAAACATATACGTCCGATAAACAAATATACCCTGCAGCTACGAAAATGGGCTTTTCACCGTTCCAATTACAACAGTATTGTTATCACGCTGTAGTACATACATCTGGATTACGACATAGCTTATCATATCATTTATGTTGTGTGTGTTAATGTTGTACATGAGTGACTGGAACTACAGTTTAAAAATAGCTCCGAACGACATATTTTTTGAGAAACTTTTCATGGCAATTTTTTTACGATCAGAGAGGAACCGAGAGGAAGTCTGTGAAGAAATAGTTTTTCATATTTCGTTTTGTTCGAAATGTCTGCGCTGGTGTTTGAACTGTGGGCTCACTTCTAATAAGCTAACACTCTACGTACTAGACGTTGAACTTAGTAATTGTTTGTACGCGGCTGAAACCCAAACCAATATTGTGGTTGTGGGCATAAATCGGCTTCAGATTCAGATGGGATCCAATTCCATCACACCCTTTTTTCTGGTACTAACTACTAGCGTACTGATACTAGAGATTAACGGAAGAACGATTTGAAGTTCTCTGAAGCATTTCGTTTGCATCTCCACTGCCATAAATATTCATCTGAAAGTGTTTTTACCACCAGATATTAGGCCTGCATAATAATAATTCGATTTAGTATAACTTGCCGAAGAACTTACTGCTGGCCGTAGATGCATGGTAGCTGTCACACTTTCAGCGTTGAGATGTCTACATTCGAAATACTTGGAAAAATTCATGATATGCTGTTGGGCAATAAGAGATTGAAAGTGCATATAGACATCGCACATGAATTAGCGGAATTAATTTTGAAAAATACCTTGTATAACAAAAAGCTTTCTTTAGGATATTTACTGCGTTTGCTCACAATCGATCAAAAACGTAAGTGCGTAACGACTATAAGAAATGTTTGGGGTTGCTTAACAGCATAACAGATAAGTTTTTCCACCACTTTATAAGCGTAGAATAAACGTAGGTTCACTTCAACATATTAGAAGCAAAATACTTGTCAAAACAGAGGTTCGTAGGAGTGAATTAAAGCCCAAAAACACCTTGGATTGGTAAATACATTAAAAAGCTATATAGGGGGTGGTCAATATAACTACGCAAAACGATAGCTGTCGCAGGAAGACATCGTAGGAAATGTATTTTACATTCCAGAATTCCTAATGTTCCATACAAGATCACTCAAGGTAAAGGATCGATCGGCAATTGATCGAAATGCGAAAGATGCCACCAGATCGTCGAGCAATTAGGGATTGGTTGTTGCAGTACAATGCTTAGTGGCCTAGCGGAGCTTACAGCCTTTGTACGATATACTGGTAGATCCACATTGAAAACCGATTGTTATGGAGGATTACTTGAATCCACCTCTTCAACTAAAGTGTACATGAGAAGCGCTCTTGGCAACTAAAGGCTTTAACCATAGTATGAAGGTGTTGACAGGCATTGAGAGCTCAACGCTTCTGTACAAGACTGCCAAACAGTTTGCCTTGCAAGAAACTTGACACAATTTGTGTGCTTCAGACGGGTTGTTATCAGTTCGAATAATAATTTACCCTTAACTAGGAGGCATTTGTTTTCTCTTGTTATTAGCATGGCGATGAGCTACTAAATTCAAAAGAATAAAGTTATTGAATAAAAATTTTCATAAAAGTTATCGTTTTAAACTTGTAAACTTGTTTACACATCCTTTTCTTTAGAAACAAAAAAGGTTCCTGCTTATTCATCATTACTACAGGACATGTTAGAAAAACTATTAAAAAAATAAAAAATCCATCCTTTAATCCATCTGCAACCAATGTCCCCTACTTGAAGATGACTTTTGCAATATTTTCTCTTTCCATGCTGATGATGATGATGATACTGGCCATTAACAACAACACAACAACACAATGACCTTTGTTCCGCTTCTGTCTGCAATCAAGCCAAAGATAAGAAAAAAAATGTACTTTTGCCTTGGCAACACAACCACCAATGCTGGACTAAAATTTTTTTCAGTCATTTTAATAAATAAAAGCAGACAATGTTAGCGGAGAGAAGCAAAGACGGCCACCATTATTTTGGGTGATAAATTGAAACTTAAATTAGACACTTTAGAGCAAAAACCCCCCAGCAGAGCAAGGGAATGGGACAAGTGGTATAAAAATATAAAGACAAGAACATTTGTTGCTGGCAACAACTCAAACCTGAGTGCATTTAAGGACAACTTGTGTTGATGTTCAACAGGATTTTTTCTTTTATTTTCTTTCTTGGAAATCATTTTTTTTCAGCTTTTCTTTTATATTTAAACTTGTGCTTAATCTTGTCGATAAGTCAACTTAAAGGTTAATGTTGAATCATGCAAGTGAAAAAGAGGCCAAAAACCAAAAGTTAAAAAAATTAATTTTTTGTTGAGTTCGATTACAGGACATCTGAAGGTCTCTGATTCTTCAAAAACGAGAATGATAACAACAGCAGCATAATGTATAAGCTGGAGAAACGTTTGTGGCAGAAGTTTAATAAGAAAACAGTTATTTCTCAAACAAAAATTAAAAATTTTTAAAAAAATTTTAAAATTGTCTTTTAAGCCATTTTTCACTTCTACGGTTGTTATTTAATAGCTACCTATGCGTCAGTCGGTGTATGTATAAAGCTTGTCAAAGTCTGAAGTCAAAATTAATATCATCAATCATTTAACTTGCCATTGTAAATACAACAACCAAAATACCCAGGTAATCTGAAGAATAAACTCGAGAAGAAAAATAAAATAAAAAACCGAAAAACGATTCATGGGAAAAAAGTATTTCGGGTGAAAAAATTTGTGCATGTGTAACAGAAAAAAAAACTGCTATCATGTCTCAACTTTTTGTATTAAAAAGTCAATCTTTTGGGTTATTGTTACGAAAGTAAAAACAAAAATAAAATCACTTTTCTTTTGTGCCATTTTCTCGCAGGCAAATCAGTAAAGTTGAGCAGGAGGAAAAGTAAACGTTTGCAAAAACAGAAAACTTTTTCAAAGTAAACAAAACATATTACTTTTTTGAGAAAATTTATTGAATTTAACTTTAGATATCAACAGATAAGGACATTTAAAGATATTTTCATAATATCAGTAGAGCTCGTTATCAATTTATATTTGTTTTCGTTTTTGACAACTGCAGTACATAAAAAAGTGATTTTTTAATTTCACGAAATCTTTTATTGTTGTACGAGCCATCATTTCCAGAGAGCTTTCAGTGACAAAAAAAGTTGCCTTAAGTTCAGCCATATTTCGCTTGTAAAAAAATAAATAGGGATTCTAGTAAACTTATCCGAATCCGAAGTCGTCGTAGTCTAGCAGGTAGTGTGTTGGCTTATTAGACATAAAGCAAGAGTTCGAGCCCCAGGCCCGACATCAAGACAAAAATACAAAAAGTATTTCTTCGGCGACTTCCTCTCAGCAGATTTCTGGCAAAAACTCTGAGCGTAAATAAAATTGCCATGAAAAATTTCTCAAAAAAATCTGTCGTTCGGAGTCGACCTTAAACTGTAGGTCTCACCACTCATGTATAAACTTAACACACACAGCATAATTGGTGTGAGAAACTAGGCCTTAATCCTGACTGAAGGGTTGTAATTACCAATTATGTATGTATTCTATTAAACTTATCCGAATGGACCGTCAACTGACCAGTAGCTGAACACAAAAGCAACTAGCTATCATTTATACTGTGCTAGAAACAATGCGGTCTCTGTATAAATCACCAGCGTCCTTCCAGCATTATAAAATGCAGTTTTCAGAGATGTGTATGCCAACAGTACCGCTGTTATTTCCTAGCATTAACTGGCTTGAAACAAGGAAGTCTGTTGCTGTTGATTGGCGGACCTACAATTTAAAACCGTCACCGAACGACAAATTTTGTTGTGTGTGTTTATTTTATACATGAATGGCGGAGTTTTTTCATGGCAATTTTTTATTTACTTTCAGAGTTTTTCCCAGAAATCTGCTGATAGGAAGTCACCGAAGAAAATTTTTTTCATATTTCGTTTTATTGGAGTTTGAACCGTGACCTCACTTCTAACAAGCCAACACACTACCTACTAAAGTACGGCGTTGTCTACTTAATCAGTTATCGGGCACTGCTAAGTAAAACGTTTGAAACTTGCTCTGTTTCACCAATCTACGCAAGATTTGGTGACTCTGAAAACTTTCGCATGCAATAAAAATTGAAATGGAGAATACATGGAGAGATAGGGTTCATAAAAGTAGGTGGTAAATCATATATATTAGATCTCAGATCATTTAATTCCCACCCTTTTTTCTAAACACCAATTTATAGTTCATATAGAGGCAAGGAATTTATAATGAGTCAGGCAGTCATTCTCTTATTTAAAGCCTAAGGATCGTAGTGTTACAACTCTTGCCTGTCAACATTCATGGATTTTTCTAAATTCACCAGTTCGAGGAATATCCCAGATTTATTTGGATCAAGATCACCAGATTTTAAGTTTGCCCTCCTTTTCACTTAGGAAATCTTTAAGTATGCAAAACACTTAGTAATCTTGGAGTCCTTAAAGGCATTGGCAAACTGTGGTCGAGAACGATAGACACTCCTATGAAGCCTTTTTAAAAAAGTCTGTTAAAGGAACTGTATGTTGTGTGCTTTATGGAGACGTTGCTACTATTGCTGTACATGCCACACGTTCCGTACATCTTATTAAACCTAAGCTTATGCTATTCGCAGGGAAGTAAAATGTTTTGACATTTTCAGTCGGTATTTGAAATTAAGATGAGACCCGACTTGTACCTATTGCTTGTATGACTACAGAAAGAATTTGGAGTCACAAGTCTAGGTATTCTCAGTGACTGTTGCTAGTTTAATTTGAAGTCGTTGTCATCTCTTGGGAAGGCTGTAAATAAGAGAATCCTAACAAAAGCGATCGCTATGCATATAATGCGTTGTATTAGAACTTAAAGAAAAGGTTGTGGGGGGATAGTTAAGAGGAAATTGTATTTAAATCTATTTATGTTTAAAGTTACAGGGAAAACTTCTCTAGGAAGAGTGTAACCACATACGAATAGTGTGGTTGTATAACGAATTTGTTTGTGATGTATAGTATAGTGTAATCCAATGATCAATCAACCACTAACCGATATGCTCTACCGTAAAGATGCACAGAGAGAGATGCCGATGCATTTTGTCAACACATGAGAATTGTATTCAATTTTCGATCGTTTATAACTGGTAGGCATATTAAGGAGCTTAGATGAGGTGAAGTATTTCTTGCACAGTCTTGAGAGCCAAGGAATACTGGAATACTTTTTTTCAACACTTTAAAGAGATGGATATTGAATTTCGAGGCACACTATGTATCGTTACAACTTCTTACTTTGGACTCTAGGATAGCTTTTTTAAACTGTCAACTGATCTTAAGATTACTTAACAGTTCAGTGCCGGTGCCAGTTAGTTTTTTCGTGGCTTGCAAAAGTCATAATTTGTAGGATGAAGTTAGTATTACTAAACTCCTTCTGTTTATTTCAACTGGACAAACAAAACCTTGCTTGCAGTAGAATAGTTGAACTCTTGGTCAGTTTTTTTAAGTGAAGTGAAACAATATTCTTCCACAGGAACAGATTAGCATTTTTCGTGAAATAAGCAGCCCCAGGTCGGATACCAAAACGAAAATATAAAAAAGAATATTTCTTCGGTGACTTCCTCTGCAGATTCCTGATAAAAACTCTGAGAGTAAAAAAAACATTGCCATGAAAAGTTTCTCAAAAATCTGTCGTTCGAAGTCGACTTTAAAACTGTAGGTCCCGCCACTCATGTATAAAATTAACACACACAATGTATGTATGTATGTAAGCAGCTGTTGTTTGCAAGTTGCTCAATGAACCTCTCAAAGTCAAAATTTTAACGTTTTATTGTGGATATATTGGAAAAATTTTAATTCCTATTCAACTGAATTTATTGTAAGTATTAGACTGCTCCCACTGTAAGAAGTTTAAGTAAAATTTGCATAAATGAAGTGGGGGTGGGGCACATATTTATTTAAATTTGAAATTTTCTTCACGTTTTAACATTTCAGAAAATTATAAATTATCTACGTTAACTTTTCTTTCATAATAAAAAACGTAAATTTATTTCGCTATTTTCCAAAAAGGGCCAACGTTGTATATTTACTGCCACATTTTTTTCTCGCGTAAATTTTTGATACAACTAAAACAAAATTCTACATGACCTTAGGCCAAAAACAACATTTCAATTATTAATTCTTAACTTTTTTTATAGAGAAAAAAACTTGTTAAAATATAAAAAAAATGTAAAAGGAACACAGGAAAGTTCTTTAAATTTGTAATAAAATGCCTGCTATTTCAGCCTTAATGTGTTTAATGACTCCCCAAAGTGTATTTTATTTGGCTAAGAGATGCAGGCAACAAAAATTTTTTTCTCTTTCAAAGCAGGTTAAGGCATACATTTTAAGAGCTTCATTACAAAAAAAGACGAAAATTTACGTAAAAAAATAAAATTTAAAAAAGAAAAATTTTAAGAAATTAATTGTGGAACGGAAAGGTTCCAAATGGGTTTTTGTGTTTTAATTGCTAATCAAATAAAAAAAGTTTAAAGAATTAACAGCTTAAATATAAAAAAATTTTTTTTATAACAAAACTTTATCAATTTAAAGAAACCCTTTTTCCTAATACCTATGCTAATGCCAACAATTGTACATAGAAATCTATTCACATAAAAGAGTTGTGGACACTAGATGTGTACTACAGAGGTGGTTACAGCAGAGACTTAATACTATGGGCGGATTTAATCGAAATCATATTGAAAACAATGCAATTGTTTCAGCGTAGTTTTTGGCTGAATATCAACGGCGACAAAGAATTCTCATTTGGGTTTCAAATAATACTCTCCTTGTGTTAGTTCCAAGGAACGACAAAATTATCTGTTTATCGTGGAGGTAATGGACGGTCGAGTTATCTCAACCTTACCAAACCTTATGGATTTAACTAAAATGGCTCATTAAAGCCTCGTTTTAAGTAGAGTATCATAAAGAAATTCTAATTAATGTACCAAGAATTCATCTAAAATAAATCCAATTAAAGTAAGAGTAAATAAAGGTGAGAACCTAACAGGTTATGTCAGACTTAATTCAGGAAAAGCACCAGCTACGGTTTTATCTTTTCAATTATATCTACTCTTTAGCATTCATATCACTTACACCGTTCAAGCCCTTTGGATGGTGAGGTTAAATGACTTATAAGGAATGGCTGACAATTTCAGTATGGCGGTATGCGTATTGAGTCAATTTGAGTACAGGTAAGACCCAGTGTCGCTGTTGTCTGTAGGTAAGACGCAGTGTTGATTAATGACTTAAAGGGACGCATTAATATTTTATTATCTCAAGCCATACACACAAACCAGAAAAATAATCATAAATGAACCTTTAAAGTGCTTTACATACATACATAATTGGTCATTACAACCCCTCAGTCAGGATTACGACCTAGTTTCTCACACCACTTATGTTGTGTGTGTTAATTTTTTACATAAGTGGTGGGACCTAGAGTTTAACGTCGACTCCGAAAGACAGATTTTTGAGAAACTTTTTCATGGCAATTTTATTTACTCTTAGAGTTTTTGCCAGAAATCCGCTGAGAGAAAGTCGCCGAAGAAATACTTTTTTTGTATTTTATTTTGATGTCTGGCCTGGGGCTCGAACCGTGGCTTTTCGTCTAATAAGCCAACGCAATACCTACTAGACCACGGAAAATTTAAAGTGCCTTCGTGTCACAAAATGCTGCGTGACTAAGCATGTATGGAATGAAGTCTCAGAAGTCTATTTTAATGCTTTTCGACTGTGAACAAGAGAGGGTAGAAGAACATATTACTGACGCTCGGTTATTTATTTTTATTGATTAATTACGATTTATTATGCATAAGGCTCAAACCGCATTGATTCACTATTTATCGCTACGTCAAGGAATACATACATACATACATACGTGCATATATAATCGGTCATTACGACTTTCTTAGACAGGACTAGGACCTAGCTTCTCACGACACTCATATTGTGTGTGTTAACTTTATACATGAGTAGTGGTACCTATACAGTTTAAAATCGACTCCGAACGACATGACTTTTTTTGAGAAACTTTTCATGGCAATTTTTATTTACTCTCAGAGTTTTTACCAGAAATCTACTGAAAGTAAGTTACCGAAGAAATGTTTTTCATATTTCGTTTTGTTGGATTACGTCTAATAAGCCATCATACTACCTACTAGACTATGGCAACAACAAGGACTATGCATGTGAAAGTCAAGTTTGTTTGTTGCCATATTTGTGCGTAAAACCCGTCCGTCTGGTTAAACACTGAAAGAATTTTTTCTGGATATACTTGTCTTCTAAAAGAAGGACTTCAAATAACTTTGGCTGTTCTTAGGCTGATTGTCCATTGCGGCGTCAATTAAGATGCAATTATACATACATACATAATTGGTCATTATTATTATTATTATTTAGTCAGGATTACAACCTAATTTCTCACACCACTTATGTTGTGTGCGTTAATTTTTATACATGAGTGGCGGGACCTACAGTTAAAGTTGACTGATGAGAGGAAGTCGCCGAAGAAATATTTTTTTAGATTTCGTTTAGTTGGAGATGCCTGACCCGGGAAGTAATTATAAGGCATTTTATTCACCAATATAACGTCTTCTGACAATTCGTCAAGTGTCTACACTAGAATCTCTTATTACGCACTTACTTACAATTTTTTGGCCTGGATTATGACCTAACTTCTCACACCACCCATGTTAAGTGAGTTATTTCTTATCCCTCAGTGGCCGAACCTACTGTTTAAAGTCGACTCCGAATAACAGATTTTGGTAAAGCTTTTCATGACAATTTTATTTACTCTCAGCACCAATAGATAAAATTTAATGAGCACTGAAAAATTGCCAAAAAAAATTTAACAAAAGTTTCAGTGAGAACTTGTTGAGCACATGATGGGCAGGTTACTTTTCAAACTAGTGACACGAGCGACTCCAATACCAACATTGGAGATAAATTCATAAGAATTAATATTTTTTTGAAGTCAAAGGATTTTCCCATTTTTTTAATCTAAAAAAATGCATTTGTCGGCAATAATTTTCCACTTCGCTTATGATATTTACGCTAATGTGTTCAGTCATAATTAACAATATCTTGACATAATTATCGTTTAGTTAAATGAAAAATAATCCATAACTTCACATTAATTATGTTTTGTTTGATCTGTATGAAATGAATCCGTTTTTTTGTAATAAAATTGTCTGCCTCCCTTAATATAATTTTCTGCCTTTCTGATTACACTTTAATGTTGTCATCAAAGCTAAACGTAGCTCAAAAAGTTATTTGATGTTATTGTTTCTGTTGTTATTGTTGTTAACACTTGACATGTCTGTCTAAACATGAATGCATGAACGACTAACCGAATGGCGTTGAAGTTAGTGACGGGAATGTGCTGTGGAGTATGTGTCAAATCTTCTATCAACACTTGCATGTGATTTGATAGTTTTGTTAAAGGAAAGTTTTAAAGTAAAAAAAAAATAAATTTTAAAATGCCTTGTCAACTACAAACTTCTCCCACTATTCGCATTTTCTGTCTGTATTGTTACATTAAAAAAAAAAAACCTTGACACAGGCCTAGCAGTGTGTGTTGGCCTAGAGTACGTCTGTATTAGTTTTGTTTCAGGAAGTGGGGGAAAAAATATATAAATTTTCTATATTTTCTAAATTTTACATACAAAACATGTTGAAAATTAATTAAACTGACTGATTACCATACCATACCATACCATATTTTTTCCATTTTTTTTGCCTTTACTTCTCCATCCTATCTTTTGGTCTGTAACAGTTGTGTGTAGAGTTTAAAAATGTTTTTTTTTTCTTTGTGTTTTATTTGAAATTCATTTTCAGTTTTATTTATCTTTTCGTCTGTATTGACCCCCTTCCCCTTCCCATATAAATGTTTGACCATATGTGTGTGTACATATGGTTAAACTGGCCATAGCCATTTCCGTATGGGTTTTTCCCATGCGTTTGTATTTGTAATTCATTTTCAAAAAACACTGTTGTTTTATCATTTTTGGCTGTTGTCATTGTATGAACGTTGTTGTGTCTATAAAAGATTTAATTTTCAATTTTGTAACTGTTATACCCCCTCTTTCTATTGTTGTAAGGGTATTTGGCCTAAAGGTTGACATTATTTTAACACGATATTTTTTTCTCTCCCTTTTTTTTGATTCGTATTTGTAGATATTTTCGCAATGCTGTTGTTTTGTAGCAAAACTAGAATGTACACTTGGAAACATTTGTTGAAATTTGTCAGGACAGCTAATTCGAGTCTGTTGTATACACAATAGAAACTGTTTTAAAGTTGTACCTAAAATTATGCAATAGAAACTGTTTTAAAGTGGTACCTAAAATTATGCAATAATTTCTATCACATTTGTATTAGAAATAATTTTTATATCAGAATGAAATATTTCTCGATTATGATTTCAATCCGTATATGGTGTTCAAATTCTAAATATATTGTTGGAGGCTTTATTTGAAGGATTATTTAAAGCTCTTCGAATTGTTTTGCAATTTTTAATTTACTTGGATTTGAAGCAACTTTGCTGGACTTTAAACTCTAGTAGGTAGTCTAGTAGGTAGTCTAGTAGATAGTCTAATAGGTAGTCTAATAAGTAGTCTAATAGATAGTCTAATAGGTAGTCTAGTAGGTAGTCTAGTAGGTAGTTTAGTAGGTAGTCTAGTAGGTAGTCTAGTAAGTAGTCTAGTAGGTAGTCTAATAGGAAGTCTAGTAGGTAGTCTAGTAGGTAGTCTAGTAGGTAGTCTAGTAGGTAGTCTAGTAGGTAGTCTAATAGGTAGTCTAGTAGGTAGTCTAATAGGTAAACTAGTATGTGGTCTAGTAGGTAGTCTAATAGGAAGTCTAGTAGGTAGTCTAGTAGGCAGCCTAATAGGTAGTCTAATAAATAGTCTAGTATGTAATATAGTAAGTAGTGTATTGGTTTATTATTCGTGAGGCCACGTTTCTAACACCAGGACCACCATCTCCAACAAAAAGAATATAAAAAAAATTTCTTCGGCAACTTCCTCTACGCAGAATTCTGACAACAACGCTGAAAGCAAAATAAAATTGCTATGAAATGCTTCTGTAGGTTACGCCACTCATTTATAAAATTAACACACACAACACAAGTCGTGTGAGATGCTAGGTTGTAATCCTGACTGAAGGGTTGAGTATGTATATTACTTCTTTACAGTTCAAGTAGAGAATCTGGGATTATTCCCATTATTCTCATAACTACAATGTAGAATGGGTCAATTCGACCTCCGGGCACGTCCTCTAACCTTCTCATAACTTGAACTTACATTTGTCTAAGAAAAGTAGAACCCAATTAATTAATATTTCTGATAACTTTGTACAAGTTTTGATGAAACACCCTTTTATGTAAACCCCATATAAGTATGCAACATTTTTGTTTAACAAATTACCCTATCTGGCCTACTCCCTATATTTTTCAAATAGTATCTGTAAAGTAAAATCTTTTTAACATTAAGTCCTATAAGTATGCAGCATATTTTCAACATGTAATTAAACTCTCTTATTTATGGTTGTATTGTGTGTAACTGTAATTCTCTTCATACTACAACGTGTCTGTGTCTTTACAAAATATGGTGTAGTTTGTTTAACTTGTTTTTTTGATTTCTATCGGTCTCTCTCTCTCTCTCTCCCTGTGTGTCTCTCTATCTGTATTTCCGTTACTGTCTATTATGTTATTGTAACATTTGTTTGGTTTTTCTGTGTATTGGTAGTATTTTTATTCACACAGCAAATGTTATTTTAAGTTAAATTACAATGCAAACAGCAAGAAAACAAAAAACAACACACACATATAATGACAGCAGACATACATACAAATATGTAAACATGATATGAAATGCCAAATTTTAATGGAATTTTTTATGTTTCATTTTAAATTGTAACAATTACTCTTACTTAAAGGCCTTAAAAGTACTGACTGCTGTATACCAAAATCATTTTAGTATTTATGCAGAAACTATACGAAGCCTTTAATTAACTTAATAAATTCAAGAGAGCGTAATTTTATAAAACACTACATTGACAAAATATTTAAAAAATAACAAATAAAACAAAAAACTTAAGTGGCATCCTGTTAGCAAAATAACTCCCTTCTTGATTCTAAAGCATAATTTATGATCATGGTACAGTGAATAGTTTATAAACCTACTTTCTATGAGTATAGCCAGGCCAGAATAACAAAATAATGGACCAACAAAAACCACAGCAATATGTCGCCCTCAACAGGCACTTATTCCCATACAACGGCTTTTTTCTCTTGCTCTGCCGTTTTTTAATATAAGTTTTCTTTTGCCACTGCAAGAATTGTGTTGGTGGTGCTGGCCTCCAAACGGTAACTCTTTAAAGCCAACAAGTGAAAACAACAACAAGATCACATTAACAAGTTAACGGGGTCTTTCAAGTACTTGCGATTCGTTGTTTTTCTTGTTTTCTCTTTTTGTCAAGCTTTAAAGAGAAACTGAAAAAAACATGAAAACCAGGCAATTAATTACACCACAGGTACCCAGAAAAGAACAAGAAAATGCTATAAATAGCCTGTTAAAAATAATATGAAAAGCGAAAGATATTCTTGTCCTTTTTATAAGATTTTCCGCATTTACTCCTCTATTAACAGCATGGCAAGAAGAAGCAAGACAGTTCATTAATAAAGTCAGCACGTTTATAGCCATTGATAGTTGGTTGGTTAGTGTTGGTGGTGTCAAGGCTATGACCACGTTGAAAGAAAAGTTTTGTCTTGATTGCAAAGCTGGGAGATATTAATTGTTGGCAAATTTTTAAATTTATTACCTGATGCCTTGTGGTAGGCCTATAATACTTGTGATTAATTTTTATAATCATTTTATGTGTACACAAGCACAATAGTTGATGTAATTAAAAATGAATTTTATCCTACCGGTTCTAGCCAAGGGGAAGCAAGGGACTAATAAACAAAAAAAAAAATTATCACTGCTTTTTAAAGTAAACTGCATATTATTGAGAATTTCCCTACAATAGGTTTAATTTAATTTTGTTAAAAGACTTAATCTCATAACTTTTGAACACAACTTTTCATATTTAAACACACTTTCAACCACAAAACCATTCATGACATTCATTTGCTATGTTTGCATATCACAAAAGCAAAATTTTCTTCATAAATAACCATTTAAGTTACTTGCCTCAATACCTGCCTAGACATAAATTGTTAATAAAAACGACAATTCAATGAAATTAAATTCCTGCATGTCTGGCAATTCTATGAAAGTGGATTACAAAATACCATACAAGACTCATCTATTGTATTTGCAATAAATGCTGAATCAATACAAAGAAAACAAGAAAATTTATTAAGAATTCAAAAATTAATGTCTTCAGTTACTTACAATTGGAATTGTCTTCCAATTCTTCAAATTCATTTAAATATGAATTTCAGATTTTGTCTGTAAAGACATCATTTCATAATCAAAAATTATTTCTTAACAATGGAATCGTATTGCCAAAATTTAATTGTAAATAAATTTAAGATTTTCAGCACATTATACTTTAAGGGGGGAATTGTTAATACAATTCATTGCCTACAGTTAGGCAGCTGAATATGCGTATAAAATATTTGTATTGAATATGAAGACAAATTTTATGTTTACAACAGAAACATCAATGAAGTAGACTGTATTATCAGCAAACAAAAGCAGTTTAATCGTTCTCTCTTTCTGGAGCGTACTCGGATAAAAGTTTGTCAAAAAAAATTAAATTAGAAATTTTAATTAAATTAGAAATTTTGTCTCCTTACGGACACTTTGCTTAGAATAATCTTTTTCCAAATAACAGCACTGTCCACAAAAAAATCTTTACAACTGTTCTCCAAAGACGGAATCACTTAAAGGGCGTTCTAGACACAAGTTTAAAACAAAATATATATGAAACGGTCGCTTTTTTTAAGCGAATGCTTTTGCCAACCGGTTAGAAATGCAACCCAGCCCATGGAGAATATTGATGAATGAATAGAAATGTGTTCATACGGACCCCAGTTCGCATAAAACTGAACGGAGATGGCTCAACAATCTCCTTTAAAACGCTTTAACATACTAAAAGGACGAAAAATTAACATAAATGAAGTTGACGTTGAAGTCGCCGTAGTCTGGTAGGTAGTGTGTGGTCTTATTAAACGTGAGGATACGCGTCAAACCCCAGGTCAGACATCTCCAACAAAACCATAAATGAAAATATATTTCTTCGATGACTTCCTCTCAGCAGATTTCTGGCAAAAACTCTGAGAGCAAAATAAAATTTCCATGAAAAGTGGTGTGAGAAAATAGGCCATAATTCTGACCACAGATCAGCAATGACTCGCTTTTTCGCTACTCATAAGTACTCACGAAATTTTGAGTATGATTATTCAAATCCAACTACTCTGATTCATTCGTACTCAGTACAACATTGATTTATAAGCACAAGTTGCAATGAGTATGAGTACAACGTTGACATCAAACTCATACCATTCGAACTATGATTGATTCATACGCCTACTCATTCAGATTCATAAATTTAGAAAAATACTTATAATACTCATAAATGATTTGAGCGATTCGAATCATTGATCAAAATTTACAGTCGTAGTTGTTGTTGTATTTACAAAGAGAGAAGAAAGACACATAAACAAAAAAGACAAAGACAGCTAGGAGAGCAAACACACAACCTTCATGTGAGTATTGTAGTGTTCGTACGCGAATCATACTTATTTTGTGATTCGTGTATACGATGAGTCATGGAGATTCGAAATCAATAATCTCGTGGGTATTGTTAAGTATGACTACTATGAGTATTTCAAACTTTGAATATGAGTAGTATGAGTATGACATTAAAATAAGTATGAATGCGTATAAGTATCAGAAATTATAAGTATGAATCGAATCTACTCATCGTTTTAATACTCATTGCTGACCTCTGATTCTGACAAAAGGGTTGCAATGGCCAATTACATATTATGTATGTATGAAGTTAAAACCTATATCGGATTATAAACCAACTCCATGTCTGGAACTATACTGTAAACTCTTATTGTACGCTTCTCTTTTACAAACAACATGATTTTATGGCATACAATTCCAGAGAACTGCATTTGCTGCCTGCTGAACATAGTTTCTACTGTATTTATTTGAATAGCCATAAAACAAATAAATAAAATTTTATTGTTTATTAATGGTTGTCTAATTGTTCTTTTTCTTCTCCAAAAAATGCAAAAAGAAAACAAAAACAATGTTTGGAGACCCAAAAAAATTTTATAAATAAATTACAAGCAAATTCTATTAAACAGCGATTAACAAGTCGTAAAAATCGATAGAGATTTTGCAAGCCCACAGTTATTTTTATAAAAATAATGCCTGTGTGCTATATTACCAAAAGCGATAAACAGAGATGAAACAAAAAAGGAAAGAGAGAGAGAGAGAGAGAGAGCGAGAGAGAGTAAGTGTAAGGCAGTATATGAAATTCAATTAAAAAAGCAATAAAATTTTATTGCATACCATTTAGGCTTCAGATAGGTCAAGCAATACAGTTGGAAAAAAATAGGATATTAATTATGCAAAATAGGAATATTAAAAACATATATTGAACGCAAAAAAAAAAGCAAATAAACTTTTAATTATGGGAAATAAATAAGGCAAATTATTGCTTAATTATCATTATAAGCAGGTAAAAGAAAAAAGAAAAGGGCAAATTAATGTGAAAATATATTTTGTATGAGAAAAAAATATTTTAAAATCGTTTTCAAATAGAATTCGACTTAGAAAACAGGTCAATCAATTAGAATTTTGTTACTTTCCCTTAAAAGAAACGTGGTTTAAAAGAACAATTTGTAAAAGGTAATATGGGGTCTTCCAACAGAAATGATCGACTTCTTGGCAATTGGTAAGGGCCATCTCCAAATTAGTTGTCTTTTATTCAGTCTGTTATGCCAAAGCAGGGAAATGCTGTGGATGGATAAAGCATTCAACAACGCATCTAAATAATAAAATTATAGGGCAACGTAAAAATCGAAAAATTTTCTTCAGCTCATATCTAGATGTACGGGTACGTAAACAAACAAAATTGTCAAATTTGGGGGCGATACCAATCCAGGTGAGATCCAATAATGTCCATTGTATTCCAAAATAATTGCTAGGTTAGGTTAGGTTAGGTTAGAGGACGTGTACTTGTCAATTAAGACAAGTACAGTACCCGGAGTTCGAATTGACACATTGTACAATGTCCTAGTTTCTCAAAACACTTATGTTGTTTGTGTTAATTTGTATATATGAGTAGCGGGACATACAGTTTAAAGTCGATTCCGAACGACAGATTTTTTTGAGAAACTTTTCATGGCAATTTTTTTTACTCTCAGAGTTTTTGCCAGAAATCTGCTGAGAGGAAGTCGCCGAAGAAATACTTTTTGTATTTTCTCTTGATGTCTGGCCTGGGGCTCGAACCCTGGCTTTACGTCTAATAAGCGAACACATTATCTACTAGACTACGGCGACTTAAAAATGTATGGGTACGTAAACAAATAAAGTTTTCATATTTGGCGGCGATATAAATCCATATGAGATCCAATAGTGTCCACTGTATTCCAAAAAAAATGCTATTTAGTGGGGATTTTGGGTTTGGCGGCAAAGAGCATATGCCGTTAATAACAAACTCTATGATTACTGACTTCTTTTGGCCTGAACTGAGTATTCTGAACGCCAACGATATGTGGGTTCATTAGGACATTTGATTTCAATGGTCATCTCACATAGAGGTGATGTGAGCTAGCCACCGAGATTGAGTGTTTTTATGCAGCCGCAAACTACAACGATTCTCAAAGCCAATATAACCTATGCAAACAGCCCGATCTATGTGCCAGAGTCAAGGAAAATCGGACATTTCGGATCTGTAATTATAGGAAATTTCAGCCTGATTCCCTTACTTCGGAAGTTTTCGTTCTGAGATTTCATTGGTTTGTAATTTTTATTGAAAAACTAGGATAGCTTTAATATTTTAAAGCCACAATTTTAACGCCTACTACTTCCATTTTTAAATCGGGTATAAATTAAGGGTTTATTTAAAAATGGTGCATGTATTTATCTTTCTATTTTTTTATTTTTTTACGATGTTTTTGAATTGCTTTATTTTTCAGAAAAGAAAATACCGCAGTCCTGACTTAACCTTTCGCCTTTGCTTCCGTAGTACATCTCAGAATAAATTTACTTTGACCCAAAATCAATTTGATAAACTTCTCTTTAAGGACTTAATAATCAAAAGCGGTTTATGTTAAGTGTTATTCTGAGAAATAATGTTAATTTATTATAATTTTACAATCCATCCTGCATTACTACTCTGTAAAATATTCTGTGTTTTATAAGCTTGTCTAAAATATAGGTCAAGTATAAATTTTTAAAACAGCTGTCTTGGCTTTACAGAAGCTGCTATTGAAAAGAAATCTTTCGGCATAAAATCATGTTCAAATAAAAGCATAAAAGAAATTTTTCCTCTATGTAGGCAACAGTTAGCATGTTATGGAACCCCTTAAAATATGCTTATAATATTCGAATAATGTAATTTTTTTTTATATGTTACCCCTTAAAGTATGTTAAACATTTTGGACTCTGTTAAATACTTGCTGATAATTTTCGTTAACCTTTTTTGTAGGAAACGATTATTTACAACTAAAGTTCGAAGACTGTTATATTGTTCTGTATACTTTTTGATAAATGTTCCCTTCTGTCACATAAAATGTCGATACCTGTTAGATAACTTTTGCCTTCTGGTAGGCAACACATTTTGGTCACAATATGAAATTATTTCGAACGCCATTCTGTTTCTCTGTTAATTATTTGTTCTCCTTTCAGGAAGCAACTCCTAAAATATGTTTAAAATTTCTAAATTTTTTCAGCTAGTTTTTCTGTGTTAATGACCTTTTCTGTAGGCCAGAGGTTTTTTACATGCGTTTAAGAATATGATTACAATTTCGAGCTCCTCTGTGATAGGCAACAGTTTTTAAATTTAGATTTCTGTTAAGCACGATTACATTTTCGAATACCTTTTTTGGCAGACAATATTTTTCAATGCTCCTTAAAGTATAAATATTTTTAAAATTTTATTTCGTTGCTGAAAGTATACACCATTTTCAGGGCAACAGCTCTGTTATAATGCCCCTTAAAGTATGCTATGTTAAGCAAATGGTAGGCGAATGTTTTTCACATTGTTATTAGAATTTTCCTTTAACATAAATCTTTCGTATATAAAACCACTCTCTCTCTCTGTATACTGCTTGCGTGAACATTTATTTTTTCTCCTCTGTAGTTCTCCTTAAGACTTAACAGTGCCATTTAGGATTGTATTTAACATATCACTGAAAAATGATTCTCTCAAATTTTTTCTCCTTTCCGATAGTATTTGTTTTCGAATATCTTTCTTACTTCTTTTTTCAACAGAATAACATACAATAAAATGCTGGTGGCCAATGTTAAGTTTGACTAACAAATTCGAAAATGTTATAACGCTCTCTTGACAATTTAGGTCTCAGTTAGCGTAAATAAAACTTATGTTTCTCATTTCTCAGAGAGTTAACGCGTAAGTGTAGATGGCCTTTGTGGATGCTAAAATTTTAGTCAACTGTCTCTTGACACTGAATGTTACAAATCCATTTCAAATGTTAATTTAAATGTTTGTTTGATAAGGACTACTTACAGTGCACTATAAACAGATATGAATTGTTTGTTAAAGATAACATACCTGAAAATAAGAAAAAAGAAATATTCTTGAATTTATAAGATTTTTATCATGAGACATTTTGTTAAAAATAATTTTGTTGTCTTAGAATTTAAATTTCAAAGCAAAACTAAACATATTTTTCGTTGTACATCACCAAATAAACCTCCCAGAATCTTCTGTTCCTACCTTTAGAAAATGAGCAAACTTTATTACCATTGCACCCAACATATTCTTACGGAAATCGCTGTTTCTGAATAATAATACTGGTTACAAGGCTATCTCGCCTAAATTCAGCTGAAGGTAACCAATCGCTAGCGTAAATGGGATCTTAGCAAATAAGATTTTCATACGAAATTTATTAGTCAGGGATCCTCTTAATACTTAAAGTGCCTGTATTTATTAAATCAAAACTGGAAGACAACAAATTTGGGCCTGTGCGCTGGCAGTAGCAATGCGTCTACATTAACGCTTGTCAAACATTTAGGAGAAGCAAACATATAACAAAATTCTTTGATGCATTCTT
Source organism: Sarcophaga carnaria (assembly GCA_958299815.1). Classification (NCBI taxonomy): domain Eukaryota; kingdom Metazoa; phylum Arthropoda; class Insecta; order Diptera; family Sarcophagidae; genus Sarcophaga; species Sarcophaga carnaria. The sequence goes on from OY283152.1 coordinate 23,172,631, forward strand.
CTATACATACATACATAACATACATAATTGGTCATTACAACCCTTCAGTCAGGATTACGACCTGCTTTCTCACACCACTTATGTTGTGTATGCTAAATTTTATACATGAATGGTGGGACATACGACAGATTTTTGAAAAACTTTTCATGGCAATTTTTATTTACTCTCAGAGTTTTTGCCAGAAATCTGCTGAGAGAAAGTCGCCGAAGAAATACTTTTATGCATGAGTGGTGGGACCTACAGTTTAAAGTCGATTCCGAACGACAGATTTTTCAGAAACTTTTCATGGTAATTTTATTTACTTTCAGAGTTTTTGCCAGAAATATGCTGAGAGGAAGTCGCCGAAGAAATACTTTTTATATTTTGTTTTGATGTCTGGCCTGGGGCTGGAACCCTGGATTTACGTCTAATAAGCCAAAATACTGCCTACTAGACTATAGTTTATTTATTGGTACACCCTACATAGGCTACCAAACAGATGCCTTCACGGGCTTTTCGTTACTAAGTTTCTTATAATGTATGGTCATCGTAGTCTAGTAGGTAGTGTGTTGGCTTATTAGACATGAGGTCACGGTTCAAACTCACACAAAATGAAATAGGAAAACAAATTTCTTCGGTGACTTCCTTTCACTCAGATTTCTAGCAAAACCAGAAAAAGTTTCTGAAAAATTTGTCGTTCAGAATCCCGCTACTCATATATAAAATTAAGACTCACAACATAGCTGGTGTGAGAAGCTAGGTTGTAACCCTGACTGAAGAACTACAAAGACCAATTATGTATGTATGTAGGTTATTAGATAAATCCACACTATAGTGAGGAGGTTCGAGCCCCAGGCCAGACATCAAAATGAAATATGAAAAAATATTTCTTCGGCGACTATCTCTCAGCAGAGATCTGGCAAAAACCCTGCCAGTAAATAAAATTGCCATGAAAAGTTTCTCAAAAATCTGTCTTTCGGAGTCGACGTTAAAATGTAGGTCCCGCGTATCGGCGTTGCCAATGAATGCGGCTATCTTTTTTACATTTCTTAAATACTTCCCCTGCAATTCGTTGTATTCAAAGGTCATAAAAATTATTTAATTTGGAAATATATTTCGTTACATAACGAAACAATTTTAAAATCTTAATTGAATCACAAATACTATATATTTACTTCTGAAGCACTTGCTTTAGGTGACCAAATTTCTGTGGAAATTTATGTGAAGAATACTTATTTATTTTCAAGTATTTTCATTAGCTTTTAGGTAAAATAAAATTATAAATTTTGCGTATTTTAATTAAAACTTAAACAGATTGACATAATTTTGCTTCAAGTTTATCTTTAATTGTTATTTATTTTCATATCGAAAGCAATATTGAGGCAAGGCGTATGATTAATATTAATTAAGAATTTAATTCACCATAACTCTCAGAAGTAATCGCTTCCAGGAAAAAAACTTCACGTCTTCTTAATAAAGAATCCTTTGGCATAAGACACCCGCTACTCAATGGTGAATAAAAGGAAACAGTTTCATGGAAGGATGTTATTAATTACACAAAAATTCTACGAATATTTAAAATTTATGTGGAAATAATTAATTTTTTGAGTTAAATTTAAAATCTATTAAAAAAGAAAAAGTTAATATTATTTTATACATCAAACAGTTAATCAAAAAGCTGAAATAATTGTTAATTTATTTCTTTTTTATATTCTAATCTTAAAATTTTGCAAATATTGGCACGTTGCATACTTAAGTTACCTTTAATCTGATATTTGTGTATTAAAAAAATATTTTCCTATGCCTCTTTACATTATTTACTATCATGTCTGCTGTATTTGTTTTAGATTGTAGCCCAATGTCCCATTAGAAATTCAAACAAGCCTTTTATGAGAGTAACCAAATATTATTCCATATTTAAAATTCCTGGTATGAGTAATCAATGACTACTTTTGCGGCTGACAATATTAGTTTAGAGATGGTTTAGGTATTAATTGTAGAATCATTTATCTTTCATGTTTGTTTTTCAAGACAATAGAAAGTAAAAAAAAACAATCTATCGTGGATTCCTATTTAAAGTGTTCCATTAAGACTAAGACAACGAATTTAGAAATTTAAGAAAATACACAGGGTCAGCAAAAACCTTTTAGAAAATATGGCTACTGTATACCAACAGCGCTGATAAAGAGCAAATTGTTTCTGTATATATATACATACACCCATTCATATGTACATAGTTGGTCGTTATAACACTTTAGTCAGGATTACGAACTAGCTTCTCACACCACTTATGTTGTGTGATTTTTTAGAAACTTTTTCTTGGCAATTTTATGTACTCACAAGCCTTTTTGCCAGAATTCTGCTAAGAGGCCGTAAGCGAAGAAATATTTTTTCATATTTCATTTGGTTGGTGATGTCTGACCTGGAATTTGAATAAGCGGTAGAAGGCGCCGTAGTCTAGTAGACAGGGTGTGTGGGCTTATTAGCCAGGGCTCAAAGCCCAGGCCAGACATCCAACAAAATCCAAAAAGTATTTCTTCGGCGACTTCCTCTCAGCAGATTTCTGGCAAAAACTCTGAGAATAAATAAAATTGCTATGAAAAGTTTCTCAAACTGTAGGTCCCACCATTCATGTATAAAATTAACACACACAACATAAGTGGTGTAAGAAACTAGGTCGTAATTCTGACTGAAGGGTTGTAATGACCAATTATGTATGTATTTTATGTAATAGATAAGCGGTACAGTTTAAGAGCATCAAGGACAAGGATTTGTCTCATATTCTACGAACCCCATCCACATGTCTACAAAACTTTAATTCAATTGAAAAACCAACCGATTGTATTGCGTAGAAATTCGTGAAACCTGATAGAGCTCGTTTGCTTGCATGGTCAAGTGTAGAAGGTCTCTAGTTGCCTAGAAGCAACACTCTTTATGAAAAAGTATTGCATTGTTGTTTGGGTATAGCGGTGTACCAGTTTGTTTATTGAGTACTGCCCTGTACCAAGAAATGGCAAGAAGTGGCAGAAGCATAACTCTTGGGTTTTAAGGTTCCGTAGGATATTTATTTATTTATTAATTACAATACAATTATAAATTATATTCTAATTATAAACGAGCGGAGTAACTTTGACCATATGTGTATACATATATACAAGTGAAGTTCGAATTTTTTTTTTAATTTTTTCAGGTCATTGGCAGTTGAGTTTATCTTAAAGATCTCAAAATCAGTATCTTCTTTAAAAGGAAAAATAATTCCATTTCTTGCAAATGTCATGCCACCTTTAAAACACAATGCCATGCTATGTCATTTAAAACACAATGGATTTATTCAAAACCAATTAAATTATTAAAGAAATTGATTTCAATTTCAATTTTTTTCTTCTTCTTATTTTATTTTTATTAGTTTGATTTCATTTCTTCTTTTCATTTGATTTTATTACGTTTTTAATATAATTTTTTACTTTTATTTTCATTTTCTATTTTTCAATTTTTTTTCTTTGCTTTGCTTTAGCTACGCAAACAGCAACTCTTGCAAATAATTGAAAAATAAAAAATTTTTATCCATGGTAGTGGCATAGAAAAAATTTATTTTTTTTATAAAAAAAAAACAAATAAAACAAATAAAATGAGTGGAAATATACTAGAAAACGGGGCTTTATTTTTAAAGGGAGAAATCTATGCCAATGAAAATAATCAATTTGTCGTGCAAATTGAAAAATGAAAATTTCTATTCAAGGACAGAGGCTATTGTTTCAAATAAATGGGAAGATAGACGCTAAACTGGTTGTCACAGGGTTTGTTAGTAGCAGAGGCCGGACAGGACACAAATAGCAGTTGTTAGGTAATGATAAAAAATTTATTTCTGAATTAATGTTACTAGGTTGTGAAAGCCTGGCAAATTTTTTGAAATGCCTTCTGTGTGGCATTACTAGGAAGTCTGAATTTGAATTTGTGAAAAAAAAACAAAAAATGCAAACATCTGATAGAAATAAAACTGCCGGTTGAGCAAGCAATGTGTGGTATCCAATGGACCATACTTTAGGAATTAAATTTTTTTACTAATTAGTTATTAGCTGCTGTAAATCAATGCTTAACAAATTACTGCGTAATTTAGTGTTACACTTATTAAGGGACAATATTTTTTAGAGCACCAACACACAGACTTATTTATTTACACTCACTCTGTCTACCATTTTCTTTCCCTTTCCCTTTCTCTTTCCCTCTCTCTCTCTCTCTCTCTCTCTCTTATTCTCTAATTTTCTCATGAACATATACTAACTTTTAGTATCATTGCTATTTAAAGCTTTAACTGTCAACACATTTCGATTCCATTTTTACATGCGAATGTGTGTGTGTGTGTGTAGTAGTTTCCTTTCTTTAACATACATGTCCATATGTAAAAAAATTTGTGTGATTGTATGTATTAGTGCTATGGCTTTTTAACTTACTATCGCCCATAAATGAACACAACGAACGGAATATCCTTTTATTTTTGATTGCCTGTTTCTCTGCTCTATTTATGCGACTACTTTTCTCCACTTTTTTTCATTTTTTTATTTGCGTCTCTATTGAAATTGTCTATTATTTCAAGGTTATATGGTATGTTTAGTGGCAACAACTACACAATTTATTTGTATTTGTATGTGTTGAAATAAACATTGAAGTGAAAAGAAAACAGAGGGAGAGCGAGAGAGGGAGAGAGAGAGAGAAAGAGAGAACACGAATATAACACAAGCCTTGTTAACTTTTTTTATTTTATTTTATTTTTTTTAGTTGCCTCTAATAAACTATACAAATTAAAATGTTGCTTTTATTTCAATTTCATTTCCATTTCAATTTCTTTTTTCCATTTTTTTTTTTGCAAAATGTGTGTTAAGCGACTTGGAAACATGGCAAAATAACTAACTGAACATGAAAATAAACATGAAAGTAGACTAGAGAGAGAGAGAGTGAGAGAGAAAAACTGTCAACAGATTTGTGTATATTTAAACTGAGAAAATGTTTCCATTTAAATTGTATATATGAGGCTTTGGAAAAATGTTCAGTTAATAGAATGAATAGAATAGGTGGATGGGAGATGCGTGTGTACTTTTTCTAGAATAAATCTCCAGGATATGGAGTATAATAACCCACAATAAAACTAAAGTTTTGAGGCATTTTTTTTCTGTAAAGTGACCCTAAGCCAGATTGAAATAAGGACTACTAAGAGGTGGTAATTGCCCATAATGTATGTAAGTAATATGCACCTAATGAATCGAATTGAAGTCGTCGTGGTAGTAGGTAGTGTGGTGGCTTATTAGACGAAGAGCCAGGGTTCGAGTACCAGGCAACGTTATAGCTTTAAAACCCATTGTGAGGTTTCGTCAGTTCTGGTGGTGCCCAAACAGACGTCGATGTCGTATTATAATTTCTTGGGGATTCCTACGATAGTTTGTGGTCAGATTTAACTCAAATTTGTGCTACTTACATCGATTTCGAGCCATATCTGCCTGGTTTCTTTATAAAGGTATTCATTACACTATTTGAGGGATAACAATTTTTTTATAACGCTTTTAATCATCCTGAAACCTTCGATTCATACATACATAATTGGTCATTACAACCCTTAAGTCAGGATCACGGCCTAGCTTCTCACACCACTCATGTTGTGTCTGTTAATTTTATATATTAGTGGCGGGACCTACAGTTTAAAGTCGTCTCCGAACGACAGATTTTTGAGAAACTTTTCATAGCAATTTTATTTACTTTCAGAGTTTTTGCCAGAAATCTGCTGAGAGGAAGACGCCGAAGAAACAATTTTCGTATTTTATTTTTGATGTCTGACCTGGGATTTGAACCTTGGCCTTACGTCAACACACTACCTACGAGGACTAGAAATATTTATTTCTTTTTGGGAAATTATCAAATTAGCTTTAGTAGATTATAATCAAGTCAACGTAAATGCTTCAAACAGCATCGGTTATTGTGACGAATTTTTGGAGTACCAACCGATACTAAGTGCTAGTTGCCACATTGACTAATGAATGGAACCTATCTAAAATAGATAGGTTTCTGTGTTTGCTAAACTCTTACTACCAAGAAGTTGACCAATTCCAAAGCCGTAAACAGTAACTAGTTACAGTTCCTTGTCGATAAAGCAACTAAATTCCATGGCTATAAAATCACCTGATCTCAAATTGCAAAATGACAAAATGCTGTAGACAGCAACATTATCTCGTACTTGGTTAAAAATCTTTGTCAATAAGAAATTTTGGCTGCCTTCGAAAATGAAGGCAGACTTTGTTTGAACAAAGTATCGTATTTCATAATGCCGCTGTACAAAATATATACAATGTATTCTATTTCAAAACGTCATCAATGTGTATTTTTAACGCAGTCAAATGGCAATCGGGCATCGGATTTATAGTTGATGCATTGTTTGGTTGCTTTGGATATCTACATAATTTATATATAGTAGTAGAACTGCATACAAACTTTGTATTGATACATTTTGGAAGGCAGCCTTTAGTTAAAAATTGGAACATAAACGTGTGATAATGTGTTCAAGTTGTTGGCTTTAAAGTTTCTTAAAACACTTGCAGCTATTGAATGTGCTTATCGTTAGTGCCTGTTAAGTAAAACGTTAATAAATCCATGCAAATTTAATTTTTCTTCCTTCTTTCTTATGCAATTAAATGTATTACGTAACGAAATTATATAAAAAAAATTTTCGAAATACTTCTCCGAAAAAAGGAGAGAAAAGAAAAGAAAGGAAAAATTTTCAAATGCGACAAACGCCGTTTAACCAAATTTAAAAGTTTCTTATGAATTTTACATTTCCTAATGATTTGAATTTAATATCACTCACAATTCAAAAAAAATCTTAACAACAACAACAACGAGAAGATTTAAAGAAAAACGTTTGGAAATAAAGTTTTTGATTTTGTTAGGACGCAGTTTTAAAAGCACAATCTGCTGGAACACAATTGTCTTGAAGAGCGCTATTTTTGGGCGAGAAAAAAAATATAAGCATCGGCGAAAATAACATTGAAATATGGGAGGGAAAGAAAAAAAGTAGCGGAAAGTTTGTTGCTTTAACGAATTATTTGTTTTTAAAACAATTTTGTCGCAATGCTTGGTTGCTTCATGGCTGTGCATGGCTGGCGGTTTAGCCTGGCTGGCAATGCAACTCTGTTATGGTAATGCCGAAAAGAAAAAAGAGTATAAAAAACCGATTTGCATAATACCAAAAAAAAAATGGCTAAAGGAATAGAAAATAAAGAGAGAGAGAGCGGCAACGCATAAATGTTGTGTTTACACAAGCAATAGAGCAACTAACCGGAAGGAAATATGAAAACTTATGCACACTTAGTTTAAACTGCCTCGTTCTCTCGACATAGCGGCATAGCGGCATAATGGTAATAGTGTTGGTGTTGTTGTTGTTGTCTCTTTTAAAGTCCTTTTAATATTTATTTTGCCGGAGCACAAAATGTTAAAGACCACTAACAAATAAACTATAATTTTAAGCTTTTCTTTTAACACAAAAAAAAAAATTTCGTGCACAAGAAAGAAAATCTTTTCATTTTTATTTTCTCAATCTTGTCACTCTACAAGGCAATGCAATTGGGCTTAATGGGGATTTTGTTTTCTTGGGCCCAAAAAAAAAGGATTTATTCGCAATATTTTTTTCCATTATTTATGGCTTTGTTTTGTATGGTAATGCGGCAATACCAACCTGAATTCGGCTGTCCATTGCTGTTGGGTCGGGCCGAGGGGGCACCATCTCTGGCTTCAACTTCCAAAGCATAAGCGCCTTTCTTCTCTCTATCGAATACGGTTTTTGTGAAAATTTCTCCCGATTGCAAATTGATTTCAAAGAACTCTTTGCCTTCATTACGCGGTGAATCCACAATGTAGTAATAAACCTGAAAAATAAAGACAAATAAATCGATTTTATTACACGGAATTTTTAAATTTTTATTAAAACCTTTAACAAAGTATTCGTGTTAAATATTTAAATTTAATTTGTAACACAATTTCCCTTAATTCTGCTCTTTTTAATTTCAATTTTTTTTTTCAATACAAAACAAGAAAAAATACCAGCAGTTGCCAAGAAAATCTAATCTTTAAGCCCAAGCAAAAGGCTTCCTTTTGGCCATAAAACTTAAACTAAAAAGAAGCAAATGACGTTGTCTAAAGTCTTATTAAACAAATGAATTTCCAATGTTGGCCATAAAGAGAAAAAATTATTTTCTTTTCTTTTTTTGAACACAGAACTGAATGCAAAAACTAATTAGTGCTTGTAAGAAAGATTACATTAAAGCAACACAGGAAAAAAATGAAATACGTTTTGTCTGAACTACAAAACGAAAAGAAAATAATATTTTTTAATATTTTTTTACACATTAAAACTGTAGGAATAAGAAACTCTTTAAATTCTTAATCAGATTAAAATAAGAAAAAAACAGAAACTTGTTCACTGCTCATTCGAACATAATGAATGCGTGTTAAAGAAATCATCAGATTCTTACAGGGAACATATGGCCTCAACAAAAAAAATTTTCCATAAAATTTTGTTACTCATTAGTAAAGCCTTTTTACTAAAGCCTTTACGTATCCTTAAGTCTAGACATTGCTGTTTGTTGCGGTCTCTTCTTGTCTTTTCTATACAAGAGATGTTGCCTTCTTCTGTTTCCTTGCCGGTATGAATCAATAGTCTTTCCTCTACCATTCTCTTTAGTTCTCGGCCAGCATAAATGTAGAACCTTGCTAAGATATCGGTCCACAAATACATCTATTTTCCGCAGACTAGCAACCATTTTCCAAAATTTGGCAACCATGTCAAGGCGTGGATTCCCTTTAAAAACTTCAATTTTAATTTGTTTTACTTTACGACCAGGTCGATTTAGTCCACTAGGTAGTGTGTTGGCTTATTAGACGAAAAGCCAGGGTTCGAGCCCCAGGTCAGACATCAAAACAAAATACAAAAAGTATTTCTTCGGCGACTTTCTTTCAGCAGATTTCTGGCAAAAACTCTGAGAGTAAATAAAAAATTGCCATGAAAAGTTTCTCAAAAAATCTGTCGTTCGGAGTCGAATTAGCACACACAGCATGAGTGGTGTGAGAAACTAGGTCGTAATCCTGACTGAAGGGTTGTAATGACCAATTGTGTACATATGTATGTATCTCTACGACCAACGTTCAGAGGATGGCCCCTATTCATGCGAAGCAATGTGTTGTAACTAGGAAAACAGGTTAATGCAAAGGGAATGGAGGGTGTAGTAATTGTGCACATTAGATTTGAATCTCTTTATAATTTAAGTGACATGGAAGATCTCGGCCCGAAGGAAGTTCCCCTCCATTGGAGTAGTCCGTTTTAAAAATGGATTCTGTCTGTAATACAGAGTGCGATCTATTAGATGTCCTCTGCGCGAAAGACGAATGTCACGCAAAAATGTACAAATTTACGGGAACATGTCTCTGAACTACTACGCGACGCAGTTCCTAACTGGTCATGGGTGCTTCAGGAAGTACCTACACAGATTTGGTCACGATACTTCCCCTATATGCCCATACTGTGTAGATGAGGAGGAAAATGCTGAGCATATTCTAACATGCTGCCCCAGATTTAGATGGCCCGAAAAAACGAGTTTAGGACCAAACCGGCTAAGGGAAGAGCTGTTGAATTGTAGGATTCTATGGAGTCAATACAGTCAGAGAATGGCTGAAGTTATGATAGAACTCCGAAGACTGGAGGAACGGAGGCGAAATTTGACTTAATGTGATAAAGCTTTCAAGCTAAACAGCCCTCCGCCCTGCCTTACGGCAGTCACGCGGGGGGACAGTGGTTGAAGTGTGTAGGGGGTGGGTTTAGTACGTAGGCACCAGTGATGGTGTTGGAACAAAAGTGTCTTCCGAAGATTCCCACCTCCGGCTCAAGACAAAAGAAACTCTCTTTACTTCCTTAGAACAAAATTCGTTGTATTAGTATAGAACTGTGAAGCACAAGTCCTATCAATCAATAGAGTTGGATAACCTACCATCACAAATAAGAATTATATTCCATTCTCGATTGGATATAAGTGCTGTAAATAGTAAGGACAATCAGTCGCCGTATGCTAGTAGGCAGTATGTTGGCTTATTGGACGTGAGGCTACGATTCAAACCCCAGGTCAGACACTTCTTCTCAGCATATTTCTGGCAAAAACTCTGAGAGTAAATGAGATTTGCCATGAAAAGTTTCTCCAAAAATCTGTCGTTTGGAGTACATTTTAACTGGAGATCCAGTTCTAACGTAAGTGCTGTGAAAAACAAGGTCGTAATCTTGACTGAAGAGTTGTAATGAACAACTATGTATGTATGTGTATAAATAGTAAGAAGATCTGACGGAGTGAAGTATTTATTACACCGTCTTGTGAAACCATGGGGATTTGAATGCTTTTTTTACTTGCAAATGTGTTGTTTGCAGCGAACATCACACAGAATTTTCATAACCCGAAGCACCAAGAGCTTCTATTTCCCTAATAAGGACATTGCCATGGCTAAACAGCATAGCAATTTTTGCTCATTAAAATCGACCCGATTCCTATTACCCCGTTTGGAGATTGGCTTAAGGTCAGATGTAAGTGAGTCATATCACCGAAATCTCCATTAATAGAATATGAATGAGAAATATTGCTGACATCTGCAAAAGAGTAGATAGGATAGATAAGAGAAAGAAGATCGTTAATGAAAATACGCAATAGAGTTGGAGGTACAACAGAACCTTAGACGTAAAGCCGGAGGGTGACCTCCAAATAGATTACAAGCAACCAAAAGCTTTAAGTGCCTTCTAAAGGGTCCGCCAAACAACTTTTTTTTTGAAAATGCTTTAAAAAAAAACTGCTGAATATTTTCTCAAATTTCTTTTTTTATTTGAAAGTACAATCATTCCGGTTAATAATTAAAAATAATTTCATTCAAATGGCTGCCTCGGCTGGCCATGCATAGCCTACACGATCGGTCCAATTTTTAATCGCATTATCGATTGTGTGCAGCTGTTTTTCACCAATGGCTTCACGAATATTGTCCTTTAAAGCGTCAATTGTCTCTGGCTTGTCGGCGTAACACTTATGTTTGATGGCACCCCACAAATAATAGTCTAACGGTGTCAAATCGCAGGTGGCCAAACGACATCAGCTCTGCGGCCGATAATGCGTTCTTCAAAAACAGGTCGCAAAACATCGAGTGAAGCTTCGGCTGTGTGGCACGTAGCGCCGTCCTGTTGAAACCAAATGTTGCCAATATCCTCCTCTTCAATTTTTGTGAACAAAAATTCGTTCAACATGGCCCGATAACGATCGCCATTGACTGTAACGGCCACTCCTTGCTCATTTTCGAAGAAAAATGGCCCAATTATGCCTCTGGACCAAAATCCGCACCAAACAGGTTTTGGGTGCGTCGGCTTTTCAATGTATGCGTGCGGGTTTTCTATTCCCCAAATGCGACAATTTTGCTTGTTTACATACCCACCAAGATCAAAATGAACTTCATCTGAAAATATGATTTTTTTTGCCAAAATCGGCATGTTCTGGTGTAGGCTACTGCATGGCCAGCCGAGGCATCCATTTGAATGAAATTATTTTTAATTATTAACCGGAAGGAAAATTCCAGAAATTTGAGAAAATATTCAGTAGTTTTTTTTTTAAAGCATTTTCAAAAAAAATTTATTTGGCGGACCCTTTATTAGCGTATCGTAGTTATAATGCCCCGTTCGAATACTTTATATTTCATTTCTTCCTATCACTTTCGAAAGTTACTGTCTTTCTATGTAGCTTTATTGTTTTTGTCTAATGTGCGACTGCCCCTATCCCCATAATTTCTTTGTTATTGAAAATCGTTATTACCGTACTTCTCGTTCTTTTATTATTGTTTGATTTTCTTGCTAATTTTTCAGAACAATGCAGCAGAGTTTGCTGGTTTATTTAAAAAAAATCTTAAAAATCCTTACAAAAAACAGAAACCGATACCAGAAAAGAAAAATGTTTAATAATAATTAGCATCTCGTTAAAAAACAGAATTCTTAAGCTCTTTAATACAAAAAAATAAAATAAAAAGCGGATTTCCCTTAAAATATGCCAATTCAGCGAAAACAAAAACAAATTTCCCTTCCTTACTCATGTTTTACCGCCTTTACTTCTTAGTTTTATTGAAAATAAAAAATAAACATGACAAGCAGGCTTATCACCTTAAGTTACACATGGCTGAGTAACAAAAAAAAGAAAGAAAAGAAGAAAAAAATTCTAATATTTGTTAGAAAGAAGAAGAGAAAGAGAGCAAAACTGCAAGGTGTTACAACAAATAATAGATTTATGATTCTGTTCCCTTTTTTGCTTTTACCCTTAATTATGTGAATTAAAATAAAATAATTTTCATATTTTGTAGGCCTTTTACACAAAATAAAAACAACAAATGGAAGAAAGAGAAAAACGAGGCCACTTACCTGATTATTTGGAAAAGTGCCATCTTTATCAATGGCATTCACTTGAGTCACTTTTGTGCCAATTGGTTCACCTTCTAATACCGTTTCCTGTTCGCGTTCAGTGAATAGAGGAATTTCATCATTAACATCCTCCAACATTATATACACCGTGGCTTCGGACGCCAATTGTTGGGCACCATTATTCTGCAAATAAAACAAAACAAAAGAAACTCATGATAATTTTATGAAAATAAATAAATTTTCCTGAATAAACTTATTAAAAGGGATGAAAAAGAGAAGAAATAAGTGACAAAAAGTATGAAAATTATTACAAAATGATCAATTTTTAAGCAATTTTTTATGACAAAAAATATACATCGACCAGTTTTTAATAAACGAGAATGGGTTAATTGGCTAGAGGCCATTAAGGAACCACTTAGGCCAGAGGTTCGTTTCATTGTGTGGTGGAGACATTACATACATACATAATTGGTCTTTACAATCTTTAGTCAGGATTACGGCCTATCTTCTCACACCACTCATGTTGTGTGTGTTAATTTTATACGTGAGTGGCGGGACCTACAGTTTAACGGCAACTCCGAACTTTTGAGAAACTTTTTCATGGCAGGTTTATTTACTTTCAGAGTTTTTGCCAGAAATCTGCTGAGAGGAAATCGCCGCAGAAATATTTTTTTTCATATTTCGTTTTGATGCCTGACCTGGGATACGAACCCGGGGTTTACGTCTAATACGCCAACACAGTACCTATTAGACTACGGCGACTTCCAGAGATTCAGAGGCCAGAGGTTCGTTTAATTGTGTTGGAAGAGATATATATATATATATCCTACTCCTCTAGGGAGCATAGGGCCTCTTGGTTTCGGTAATAAGAGTTATTTAAGACGTACAGCTTATTAGGCTATAGCGTCCGATCCTGGTGTTGGGGCTGCCAACATCGCCTCCAGGCATGCAGATTGCCGAGATTTAGGCGTGCAAGTATTGAGGTTATACCGCCCATGGTCGGTCGTCAGAGCCTCGTCAGCGTGACAGGGGCCACCAAGCCTTGAAGGACAGTAGGTGAGTTTGACATTTGGAAAGGAGTGGCTGTGTGGAAAAGAACGTGTCTTTCGAACGCTTCACTTTCCCATTAGTGTTGGAAGAGATGCAGCGACAAATATTTTCTTAGGGCATTGGAGGCTATAATTAGGATAATGGAAGACAAGTATAACATGCGACTGAACAGCATCAGGACTGTGTAAACTAATGAATCAAGTAGCTGCCAGCTCCCTTCTTGGCTGTCCGGCCAGTGGGACAGAACCAGACTATGATTTTGAAAGAGGCTTCGCAACTTAGTAACAATGAATGTAGTAATGTGGAGGACTATTTGGTGGTATACAATAATAGATCTTGGAACAGAAGCAAGGGATTTTCGTTTCAGAATGATACATTCCAAACTCATGGGCAAACTGGCATTTAATTTGCATGCAGAATTTTATGCCATTGAAAGATTTGCTCAATTTACACTTGAGAATTTAAACTTGTAGTCGCCGTAGTCTAGTAGGTAGTGTGTCGGCTTATTATACGTAGGGCCTCGGTTCGAGCCCCAGGCCAGACATCAATCCATATTGAAAAAGCATTTCTTCGGCGACTTCGTCTCAGCAGACTTCTGGCAAAAACTCTGAGAGTAAATAAAATTGCCATGAAAAGTTACTCAAAAGTCTGTAGTTCGGAGTCGACTTTAAACTGTAGGTCCCACCACTCATGTATAAAATTAATGCACACAACATTAGTAGTCTTAATCTTGACTGAAGGGTTGTAATGACCAATTATGTATGTATAGGTAATGTGGGAGATACAAAAGGCATAATAGCGATTTCTGAAATTTGTTGAATATACGCCAAATTAGTTGTCATATACTTCGTCTGTTTAACTCATCCACTATGGACGGATATACCATTCAAAATTCGGATGTTGCTATTGTAAGACCCGGTAAAAACAAATTCCTTGTTTGCATTTAAATGTTGTTTTTTGGCAAATTTATAATATCATACACGTTTTAAGTAATTGACTATGCATGTGTTAAATAGGAATGGATTTTACAAACTTTTTTCTTTTTCTTTTTTATTTTATTTTTGTTTTGTAAAAACAAGATATTCCAACATATTTTTGTTGTTTAATTGAAAAGAAAACATATTAAAATAACATATTTTAACACAAAAACTTTAAATATCAAAACAATTTACAAAATAAATGCCAGCAAAGGAATTTTCGGCGTATAGGCTCATGAACAATTTATATGAAACGTTTTTGGTGTTAAATTTGTGGCAAAAAAAAATTAATAAAAATATTTCCAGGCTTTTTTGGAGACTCTAAAAGAGTGTTATAAAAACGCACCTACATACATGCATACATATGTTTTATATTAAATATGAATATGCAATGAAATTATGTTTTTGATTTTATGCGGCTCTTTTTTATTTTATTTTTTTTTTATTTTTTCTTTCGGTTGCCATAGAGACTGATGAAATTATTATTTTTTTTTTTGTTTTTTACGTTAATAATATTTTTAAATTGTTTACTTTGTGTGGAGTAGAAAAAATAAAAACTTTATTGGTTTTATTAAACAAATTATTAATTAACATTTATTGTTTATTTTTTATTTTTCTTTTCGTATTAAAAAAGTATTTTTTTTTCTTAATTTTTCCCATAAATTATAAATAAAACAAATTAAGCTTTTGTTTAAATATAAATTAAATATACAATAATTTGCTTTTTTTTGTTTTTTGTTATTGTTTTGAGCTGTGGTGGTATTTTCTGTGTAAATTAATATATTAAAATGCTACTCCTAGTTTGTAAGTAAATATTTAATTGCAATAAAAAACAACGAAAAAAAATCGAATAATAAAAGAAATATTTTTAAAGTGTAGATTTATAATGAAATTTAACACTGAATTTAAATTTTCACAAGAATTATAAAAAAATTATAAAAATTATTATAATTGAAGTCGTCGTGGTCTAGTAGGTAGTGTGTTGGCTTATTAGACGAAAAAGCCAGGGTTCGAGCCCCAGGCCAGACATCAAAATAAAATACAAAAAGTATTTTTTCAGCGTCTTCCTCTCAGCAGATTTCTGGCAAAAACTCTGAGAGTAAATAAAATTGCCATGAAAAAGTTTCTCAAAAATCTGTCGTTCGGAGTCGACTTTAAACTGTAGGTCCCGCCACTCATGTATAAAATTAACACATACAACATAAGTGGTGTGAGAAACTAGGTCGTAATCCTGACTGAAGGGTTGTAAAGACCAATTATGTATGTATGTATGTTATAAAAAAATCATTCACAAAAACTGGAACAGCTGAAATAAATTTTTGAATTCTAAATGCGAAAGTATCTTTTATGTAGGTTTAGTCAAATAAGGCACCCGAAAACCAGGCAATCAGAGACAAGAAAAATGATAAGCGATAAAAAAGGAGGAAAGAAGAGAATAGAAGATAATGAAATGAATAGAGAGGGAGAAGCAGCTTAATTCCACAAACAAGCTAATAATGCCAAAATTCTAGCAGAGATCAACTCTCTAAGAGTGAATCGGTCGTGAATATTTGATTATTGCTTTCTGGTATGGACATACACAACAAAGGTCAGCAATGAATATTCAAAACGATGAGTAGATTCGAATCATAGTTTAAATTTCTGATACTTATACGCATTCATACTTATTTTAATGTCATACTCATACTACTCATATTCAAAGTTTGAAATACTCATGGTACTCATACTTAACAATACGTATGATGTTATTGATTTCGACTCTCCATGACTCATCGTATACACGAATCATAAAATAAGTATGATTCGCGTACGAACACTACAATACTCACAAGAAGGTTGTGTGTTTGCTCTGCATGCTGTCTTTGTTTTTTTTTTTATGTGTCATTCTTCTTTCTTTGTAAATGCAACAACAACTAAGACTGTAAATTTTGATGAATGATTCGAATCACTCGAAACATTTATGAGTATTATAAGTATTTTTCTAAATTTGTGAATCTGCATGAGTAGGCGTATGAATCAATCATATTTCGAATGTTATGAGTTTGATGTCAACGTTGTACACATACTCATTGCAACTTGTGCTTATAAATCAATGTTGTACTGAGTACGATTGAATCAGAGTAGTTGGATTTCAATACTGTTGACTCAATCATATTCAAAATTTCATGAGTACTTATGAGTAGCGAAAAAGCGATTCATTGCTGATCTCTGATACACACACAGAATGTGCTCAACAAAAACATCCGTAAGTCCTGCAGGAGGAAGGTGGTATGGCCATATACACACAGAATGTGCTCAACAAATACATGCATAAGTCCTGCAGGAGGAAGGTGTGTCTTATATACCACATTCTGGTGCTTAAGGACCTAAACTTTATTATTATTATTATAATCGTGAAGATATGAAATTCTACTCTCCTCCTCAGGATGCTACTCACTATCAAAAAACGCTATTCCCTGCCTAGCACTTGCTATGCACACCACATGTTTTTTCAAGGATACAGTAACGAATCACATGTTCCAAGAATGGGTTCCGATGATTCATTCCCATCGTCACAGAATATACATATTGGTCTCCAGAGAAAAGTGCTGTTCATTCTGAATTTGTGTTCTCTGAAACTACAATGCCATATCAATAGACCGCTCACCAATCTCGGATTAAAAATGGATAGTTTGAGAAATTACTCAGACTTCCTCTTATTGTAGATACATACATAGCATACATAATTGGTCGTTACAACCCTTCAGTCGGGGTTACGACCTAGCTTCTCAAATCGCTTATGTTGTGTGCGTTAATTTTGTACATCAGTGCTGGGACCTACAATATAAAGTCGACTCCGGTTTTTAAGAAACTTTTTATTGTAACATTACTTACATTCAGAGTTTTTGCCAGAGTGTTTGACAACGCTGTGCTTACTAGACTCCTGTTACTCCTATTTAATTAATAACTTGGCATCTGTTACACAACTTCTAAATTAAAACCTTTATTGTTTGAGCAGCGGTTATTTTATTCAAAGAATTTTATTCTATAAAATTAAAAATTTTCAATGTTGCATATTTTATGGGTTTTTTATTTTTCCTTTGCATACTTCAAGGTTACATTATTTTGAATTGTAATGTTATTGCCTAAAGCCAATATGATTCATATGATTACGTATGATATCCTAATTTGTTACAGAAATTACACACATTTTTCCATGCTTATGTCTTAAAGGTATACTAAGGAAACTAAAAACAAGTTTAAAATTATCCTGAACTCTATAACTTGCTTCAATCCTAATCTTTAAATATTTAAATATGCATACAATTTATTGAAACTAATGAATTATTTATATTCCAGGAATAATACAATCAAACATAATTCTTTTATGTGGTTATATTGGATTACATAAACCATTGTTGCATACATTTAGGCTCTTCCAATTTTTTAACCAACAAATTTGATTGTGTGAGTTTTATTAAAGAATTTAAAACTGTGTGTATGTGTAGGTGTATAATGTGCTTTATAACTCTGGTATCTTGCATAAATTACATATGTGTTTATAAATCTATTTATATATGTATACACATGCCTAAATGTATGCTAATAAATGTAAAAATGTTCTTAAGAAATTATATCGAGCAAATAGAATTTCTTTCCTTTTTGTGGGATTTTTTTTAAAGATAAGAAATGAAATTTTGTTTGTTTAAAAGAATTCTAAAAGTTTAAAGTTTAGATAGAATATGGAAATTTTTAGATTTTTTTAGTTTTATTCGTTTCTAATCCCTTAATTGGCTACATTCTATTCATTTTCTATCACTTTCTATGCTTTTAAATTTTATTTTTCATGTTTTGCTATTTTTTTGCCAGAGCAAATTTATGCAGAAAAAGAAAAGATTCATGACATGTGACAATGCCAAGAATAGAACAAATTTGTAAAATATTTTGTACAACTTACCTCTACACGTATGGTTAAATTATATTCCTTAATACTTTCATAGTCCAGCGGATGATTAACTTTTATATCGGCCCACGTATCACCATTATCCGGTCGTTGTTGTAGATAAAACGTATGAAATTTATTCGTTTGTGCCGTTGACCCAGGCATTAAACGATAAAATACCGTTGGATTACCCTCTATGCCCGAACTGTTAGCAGAATTGTGATCAGCAGAATTTCATCGGCAGAATTTTTTATTGCGAACATATTGAATTGAAAGAAAATAATCAACATTAGTAAAGAGAAGTGTTAAAAATATTATTTTAAGGATAAGTTTAAAAAAAAATTAAAATCATATTTGTAAGTCACTATAGGATGTAAAGCAAATTTGGAATGAATTTTAAAGAACTTTAGCATTTTAAATCCCAGTTTTAGGCTTTATTAATTCAATTAATTTGTAATCTCTTTTTAGGCAGAGTTATTAAATGAAACATCTATGTTTTAGATTTCCGAGTATAAAAACTAATTTATTTGACGACAATTTTTAAGTTTACAAGATTAAGTTTTTGTAATAGTGGATAAAATATATGCCAGATCTTTTCCGACAGTTAAAAGTAACATTAAAGGCCTTGGACACTACGCAAATGCTGAAAATCTGTATGAGATAACGAGATTATCTATATTGACTCTTGGCTGAAAAGATATCCATACAAGCGTTACAGACATAATGTTGGGTTAACTAAAGGCAGGTAGCAGATTGCTTCTTTCAAATATCGCTCACATAATCACTTTTCTTGATAAAAATTGGTTGTGCATAAGGCAGACTATCCCAGACTGGAAGGTAGAAAAAGTCTCAATATCGTCCCAAAAAATGTCTACCCCATCGTGGTGATTACTGGTCATTACAGGCATATGCGAAAGTCTCAGACTTTTTTGCAAATATCCAGAAGACTGCATTTCGGTTTAAAAATTTTCTGACGAATCTAGTGACTTTCTCATATCTTCTAAAAGATACCCTAGAAAAACTTATTTATGTGGCATTGGCCATTTTATTATTCGGCTTTGATCATAGACCTTCTCATAGAAAGCTCTCTATATCTTATTAAGAACCTTAATTATGATTAGGCCTGAGGATTAATTCTTCCAGCTTCGTGGATGTGATAGTGAGATCATCCGTTGGATCCTTACACCCTATTACTTGTACCTGGTGCTTTTATTAAATTTCTTCTCTTTACGGTCAATAGGACTGTCAGATAACATTTCCTCCATTTTTTTCTTATTATTACTTCTGCTTTGTTTCAGTTCCCTTCACCAAGTTTCTCAATCTAAACAGGTGATTAGTATAGTGTTACAAGGTCAGAGCAGCCTTTCTGTCATTTTTCAGAAAATATGCTCCCTGAGAACATTGCGTATTGTGAGCAACTTATTGCTACAGTTTCTCAAAGGATAAGTTACCCACCATAGCTGTTGATGTTCTTATCCTGTCGTCGGCACTGGAATATTAAGACCTCTTTATTTTATACATTGGAACAGCAGGTTTGACATTTGTTCGTCTTGTTCGGAGTTTGAACCGGTATTGCCTGGATTTGTAGTTGAAGACTTTAACTACTGAACCACTTCACAACGACGCAATAAGTTTAGTGGCTGACAAACCTACCTTGGTCGCCCTGTTTCGACTTCTGTTTTGTTTTTAGTAGGTTATAGTGAAGCCATATTTCTTCCGTGATTTACGGTTAGCGGATCGGCGCAAAATCTTGCAATTAAGCAATAGGTAATGTAGGCAGTACAAGACGACCTACGAACTACGGAAAACGAACTACTGAAATCATATACTGTAGACGAAAAAGGCGGCCAAGAACTGGTAGATTGATTTGAAGGAAAATTATGGGTATCCCTGTCTGCTACCTAAAAGCCCAAAAGAGGGGGGAAGGAAGGAGAACAGTCGAACTTCCTATAAGATAGTGATAGAGGGTTTGAATAAGGACAACTGAAAAGAAGACACACGATTGTTTGTTTTGTATCATATGTGAACATTCGTAAAGCTAACGGAAAGCTTCTTTCCGGAAAGTTTTTAAAATACCCAAGTGATTATACAAAATTGAAACTGCCAATCTACGTCAGATACATACATATGACTTCGTTAATGTCACACAATTCAGTTTTCGAATGCCCACTGTTAAACCTTCTGGTCTGGTTTGTACCAACAGTGCACTTTAAGTCACTTTTTCACCACTACCTATATCATCTGAGTTTCCGCAGTATTTACCGAACTTAGTCTTAGTTTCAGCGATGGTTTTTTCCCCAAAGAACAATCGGTGGAGCACCTAACGTTTCTAATGTTCTAATGGGCACCTGAAATTAATATTCATTTCTATTTCCTTTTCAAATCACTTGGCAGTTAGCTATCAACAGCTGTCAAATAAAAACTAAATGTCTTGTTCAAATCATAATAGGTTTTAATTACCAGATGCCGGTTGACATAAGCAGTGTACTCTTAACTAAGAGGCAGAAAGTTTATTTGTAGCCGGCCTTCTTATTTGTGGTTTTTTGTTTGATGATATCAAATAACTTTTTTTTGGAGAATACCATTTAAAGATTTGTTTGAATTTTAATACAACTAAAATTCTTTAATCCTTCTATTTAGTTTTTTTTAATATATTTATTCCACAGTCATTAAAATAATGTATTATCTTACATGTTTCTAGAAACGATTAGAATTAAGTCAGTTTTAATTAAACAAAAAAAAACGCATTTTTTAGACGTGGATTTTATTAATGAAAATATGTTTTGAATTTGGTTTTTCTATCGTTTTTTATTTAATAAATTTCTGCCAATTAATTTTGTTTAAAAACTGTTTAATAGCATTTTATTCACATTCACATTTGCTTTAAATCCTTTTTTTCTCATTTAAATTTGACAGTAAAAAAGTTAAAAAAAAATAAAAATAAATCGAACGAAAAACTAATTTCAACAACTAAAAACTAAATTAAAACGCTTTTTTGCAGCTTTTCAACAAAAACCAGGAAAAACAACAAAAATTTTTTTATTTGATTTTTATCTCGAAAGCAAAATCAACAAAATATTCAACAAATGAAAGAAAAATAAATTAATATTTACGGTTGTTTTTTTTTTTTTTGTTTCAAAACAAACTGAAAACCCAAAAAAATTTGTCGAAAAAAGAAATTGTTTTTCTAAATAAAAGGACAACAAAATTGCACAACATGCGACATAAACAAAATACAAAAACAAATTGATTTTTATGACGCAGTGTAGATTTTTATAAAAATATTTTATTTAAAAATTATAAAATCTTACGATATTGTTTTCGTTTTAAAAAAAAGTGCACGAAAATTTATTTAAAAAAAATATTTTTATTTCATTTTTTTTTTTTGGGAAGTGAAAATAAACATGATTTTCAACGAAAGTGCAGCAAAAAATATCGAAAAAAATTTTATTTTTTTTTTTTGTAATCCCTTGGGAAACATTTAATTGTGTTTAATAAACATATTTTTAAACATATTTTTTATAATTTAAACAAAAAAATTTTAAATTTTTTTTGTACAAAAAAGCAGTTGAAACAAAAATTGTTGGTGTGTTATTTTTAAGGCTTCAAAAATTCTTACAGCCTTGTTTATGTTTGGAAAAAAAGGGTTAAGGAATTACCAAAGGATTCTTCAAAAAAAAGGATCATAATTAATATGCCATTAGAAGTAAACAACAGCATGTTTATTATTTTCTTTTCAGATCCTTTTTTCTTCTTCGTCTATTATTGTAAGGAAATCATTAAAAAATTGTTTGAAAAATAATTTTGTTTTCAGCAGGATGTGTTGGATGGGATAATGGCCTTGGTTGGTAGTGGTGTGTGGGTCCTTATTTTTTATCTTTGGAGTTTTAATGAAATTGAATTGTTTTTTTGTTTTATGAATGATGCTTTAAGAAAATTTCGGATGAGTTTTGTAATGTTTTGAAGAGTAGAAAAATAAAATAAAAATAGTGTGACAAATGGGTGGATTTCTGGTTGAATTTATTTTAAAACTGAAATTTTAAATTTTTGACTTAATAATTAATATTTATACTTAGAATAACTAACTTGACTTAAATATTTTTTAAATAATTAAGTTTTCTGCATTTTAATGAAAGCAATGGGGGTTTACTTTAACTCTGTTTCTATGAACCAGAAAAACCTTTTAAATACGATTGAGCAGACGTGCTTTATAAAAACTATAAATGCAAAGAGTGAACCTAAGCAAAGGCAATGCATTATTTTGCAGTAAACAGAACATAAGCCTACCTATTAATAGCTAAAACATGAACTAAATTTGTGGCTTCATGCGACATAAAAATTTCTGCCGGTCTGGCACGACTGTCAGTTGTTAAATATCTATTAAATGAAGTACCACTTCTTTAGTAAAACGTTACAGTGTGTTTTAGTAGCAAATAATCAATCTAAAGTGTTATCAACTGGAGTACAATTTATTTAGTAAAACGTTACTGGGTGTTTTAGTAGAATATAGAAAACCTAAAGTGCAGGGAATTTTCAAGATTACAAAGAAATTCTTACAGACTGTTAACATAACACATGTGGTCAAGTTTGTGTATCATAACAATGTACACTCAGCAGAAAATATATCCTTCTCTTACAGAAAACGAATAATCCGAATTTGACGATTGCATGGCACTCCCAGCACTCCTAGGCTTAACCGACCCCTTTTTATGGTATATTTAGCATTTAAATTTTGCTTATCACACTGTGAATGTCGTATCTTTATTCCTCAAACGAACATTTCTTCAAAAATCAAGCACATTTCTTACTTGGTGATTACGTCAACAAATAAAATTTTCACATATGCGAAAATGTAAACTACTTGTGCCTGTCGTGGTCTAGACGTGCCGTATTTATTCAATAAAGGCACTGGAACAACTATTCAAAGTGTAATTGCCGTGATAACCGTCTTTCATAAGCTGCAATTGAAAGCTATTAAATGGACGGCATATGTTTTGAACCACGTCAACGGTTGATAGTATAACTTAATGATGTATACGTCATTGAAAGATCAATACCAGAGCTATCAAAATCAGTCAACATTGTTTAGTATGGTTGTGCACATCATAATTTTTTAACGATAGAAAATCTTTTAAACTGCCAGTAAAACATCATTTCAAGGATGTCTATTTGCACCACTTTTTTAGGAAAAAACCTACATGTTCGAACGGTCGTTTGCTTGTGGAATAATGTGGTGAATACACTTTATCAACAACACAGGGTATCGAGTGGTTTGTGTGTTTCAAAAGTAATGATTTGTGACTGACAAAAAGAGATTGAAGATCATAAATTGGAAACATTACTTGATCATTCAATCAAATGCGGGGATATCGAGTGTCATATGAGCTGAAATAGAGAGGAGTTGAAGAATGATTTTGCATATCTGAAATGCCGCCTGAACGCTTTTAAAAATAAATCACATTTCCATCGAATTAGTTCGGACTATGAAAAAAAGGATTCATAGGAATAGTGTATCACGAGCAAAATCTACGGTCAAGCAGAATGTTAATCGCTTCAAGACAATATTTTGCATTCAGTGGGATAAGAGGGTGTGATCCATTATACGAGTAAACTGGTAATACCAAGTTCGTTTGGAACGAACGTTGGCTGAATGCCCGATACGAGGTCTTAATTTTCTCTCATGACATCTCTTGACCATATATTGCAAAGACGGTCAATACCATATCGACCTCTTGGCCACATATTGCAAAACCGGTCAATATCACTTCGATTTACTTTACTGCTTACAGCAGATTGAGTAGGAAAAGCATACATTTTCTTTTTTAATATTCAAAATACTGTCGTTAGATACAAGAACTGGTTTTAGAAAATTATTGCCTTCTAATCCGTATTCATTTTTCACGTAGCTTTAGAATTTGTTACCTAACCGCACTAATCTCATGTGAATTTAAATTTGATATCCTTATTTGTATTCATATTACAGTTCATGATTAAATTTCTGTAAATATCGGCCGTAAAAGTAAAAGGAGTAGATACAGTTGAAAGAACGAGCGTAATTCCTAATCTGAGATTTTGGAGGTCTGAGCATACGTTACATGCTTAGATGAGGAACTGATTTCGAAAAATATATTATGATGTATGATGAAGTCGTCGTGGTCTAGTAGGTAGTGTGTTGGCTAATTAGATGTGAGGCCTCGGTTCAAACCCCAGGTCAGGCATCTCCAACTGAACAAAATATGAAAAAATATTTCTTCGGCGACTGCCTTTCAGCAGATTTCTGACAAAAAGTCGTTCGGAGTCGACTTTAAAAAAAAAAATTAAAAATTAACGCACACAACATAATTGGTCTGAAAAAAATTGGTAATGACCAATTATGTATGTATGTACGTATATTATGATGTAGCACTTATGGAAAGTAGGGAAACATTGAATATGCCTCCTCATATTTGTTTCACTTTAGAGTTAAGGGATGCATTTGATTTTTTAATTGAAATCCGAAATGAATATTAATGGATATTCGAAGCTATACTGAAAGTATTCTTATTTGTTATTTTTAATATAATTTTCGAGAAAATATTATTATCTTAAATTATATATATATATTATATATAAATAGTTTTTCATGTAATAATTTTGATAAACATAAATTCTAATTTGTATCATAAATATTCATAAATTATAACAATTGCTTTGCTTTCTAATAAAATGCAGAAAATTTTCTTAGAATAACTAAGAATATGAAAAACAGAAGCCCCTTATAAAGATATGGCACTCATGGTATATTGTTTGTATTATAGTACATTACGAGAGCTCTCTCTTAGAATATCTTATAAATGTTATAATGTTTCTATTATACTTATACTAATACACATAATTTTATTTGCAATTGTGTTAGTTGTACTACATACTAATGTAAAGGAAAAAACGAAAATAAATCCTCAGGTGTTTATGAAAGAATTTTTAGGGTATAAAATGCTAGCTCAACAGTATTAATATGTTTGAAAGAAAAAATAAAACATACACTGAGAAAAAATATATAAAATTTGTAATCATTTTAATATATTGTTTAAATAAAATCATTTAATTTTTATAACAAATAATATTTATTTAAAACAAATACAAATTTGATTTTATTTTTTTATTGAAAAAAGATTTTTTTTCTCTCAGTCTATGTTGGATTAACCACAAAGAAATAAAAACTACAAAAATAAATGTTAAGTGTTATACTTAAACCTTAAAATTTATTTTATTTTGTAAATATATACATAGTTTATATATAAGTACATACGTATAAGTGTAAATGCTAAGTACCGGTGTTTTTTGTAATAGTTTTCATTGTAGTTTTCATAATTTTTCATTTCTATTCGAGATACTTAAAGGTAAGAGTGTATGTAGTATAGTTTACACTTAATCTATTATTGCTTTATGATTACATCTAATGACTAAGGCTTTCTGGCGTTTTTTCTTCTTCTTCTTTTTTACCCTCTTTAAACAACCAATGCTTTTAAGTTTCAATTGAATTCTCATCATAAAAGAAATGGTGAAAGTTTACATTGTTGTTTCTAAATACTTTAGAAAAACAAAAACAAAAATTGTTCAAACGAAATAATAAAAGAAAATTCTTAAAGACTTAATGTGTGTAATACATACATACAATAGCTATAATGGTGACAAATTTTTTTTGTGTTATAAAGGTGCCATTCAAAAGCCAAGGTAAGTGCAAAGTGCATTAGAAAATGTCTATATTGTGACAGAGTTTCCTTTATTTATTTAAAAATACAAGAAAAAAGAATATAGTTTGTAGTTAAGAATATAAAAATTATAAAAATTGTTTCATAACTGTTATTCCTGATTTTAATAACCTTACTTTAATAGGATGTATTTTAACCCTGGGCGGTTACTCTTCATTTTTGTAAATTAAGGTTACTCTTCGTTGAATCGATGAACACTTTAACCCTAATTGGTTACTGTTCGAAGCTCATTTACTCTTTATCATATAACTCTTTTATGTTGGACCAAATTTCGCTCTTTTTATCAATAATGTTGGTTGATAACGAAAGCTTGTAGTGAGTAAACATACCCTGGCCACCCAATTTCGTAATACTGAATGGTCATTTTTTTACAGTAAGGTTACTCTTCGTTGAATCGACGAACAAAAAAAATAAATTTTGTGACATCTACTGACTACAAGCTTTCATTATCAACTAACGTTGTTGAGAAAAAGAACGAAATTTGGTCAAACATAAAAGAATTATATGATAAAGAGTAAATGAGCTTCATCGATTCGACGACGAAAAACGACGACGATTAAAATTCAAACTGTTATACACACTAGTTTTGAAATCGATTGTTTTATTTTCCACAGCATTTTATATAGCAATAGCCTACGATTGGTATATTTGGCACTGTAGTCGCCGTAGTCTGGTGTGTTGGCTTATTAGACGTAAGGCCACGATTCAAACCCCAGGTCTTCAGACATCTCCAACAAAACGAAACATGATAAAATAAATCTTCGATTACTTTTTCACAGCAGATTTCTGGCAAAAATTCTGAGAGTAAATAAATTGCCATGGAGTTTTTTAAAAATTTGTCGTTCGGAGTCGACTTTAAGCTGTAGGTCCCGCTACTCACGTTTAAAATTAACACACACAACATAAGCGGTGTGAGAAACTAGGTCGTAATCCTAACTGAAGAGTTCTAATGACCAACTATGTATGTGTTATGAGCAATAGCCTTTGTTTGGTGTCAGTAGCTGGCTTTTTTATGATATATTTAGAAGCCATAGTTAACTGCATACATTATAATAAATATCAATGGTGTCTGTCAAAGCTGAACCGAACAGATTTTACTTTAAACTTCTGTTATTACAATAAAAAGCAAAAGAAGCCATATAGTGGTTTGGAGCAGGACCGCTATATTGTTACCGACGAGTAAGAGATCTAAACGAACGGACCGACATTATACATACTTTGTTTTTGCTCCATGCAGTGATCCGATTTGACTCACATCCCACATGTATATTCAAAAAATCAGTGTAATTAAGTGCTTCAAGCCACCTAGTAGGAAATCCTATGAATTTTATATAAAAACTTTACTCTTTCCGGGTAGGGTTCTCTTATTGGCTTCAAACTGCATATATTTTGGAAATATACTACACAACAGGAAATTGTCAAGTTCGCTCTAGGCGTTCTCAAGACATTAAAAGATATGATAAGCCTCATATGATAATCAAAGAGTATCACGGTAGTAGCCTTCAGGATAGTATGATAATCTACGAGGGTAGCCTAATAGTAGCCTAGTGGGTAGTGTGTTAACCTATGAGTATCAGGGTAGTAGCCTGGAGTGCAGTGTGATAATCTACGGATGCCGAGGTAGTTGTGTAAATGGTAGTATGAGGATCTACGACTATCGGGGTTGTGGTTTCGATCCTTATTAGAAACTCTGATTCACTTTTTGAAATTCACTTTCGAAAATTTGTAGAGCTCAACCAAGCCAGCTTGTTAAAATAACATTTTATTATAAGACCTTCACATATTTGCTGTTAGCGGTATTGATCGATTTTTCTGTTGTTTATTACTTTTTGTTACTTTAATGAATATAGGAAGCGGCAACAGAACTTTAACTCTATTCTCTCCTCACATATTTGTTTTGTTTGATTTGTTTATTGTAACAGGTTCTAGTATGACAGGGTAGCCAACAAACGCTGCCTAGAAATTATTTCCTCTGAGACAATCCTCTGACTTGTTTTTGTGGAAGCGGCAACAAAACTTTAACTATATTCTCTCCTTATTTATTTGTTTTGTATGATTTGTTTATTGTAACAGGTAAGAAGTCGCCGTAGTCTAGTAGGTAGTGTGTTGGTTTATTAGGCGAAAAAGCCAGGATTCGAGCCCCAGGCCATACATCAAGACAAAATACAAAAAGTATTTCTTCGCGACTTCCTCTCAGCAGATTTCTGGCAAAAACTCTGAGAGTAAATAAAATTGCCATGAAAAAGTTTCTCAAAAATCTGTCGTTCGGAGTCGACTTTAAACTGTAGGTCCCATCACTCATATATAAAAATTAACACACACAACATAAGTGGTGTGAGAAACTAGGACGTTGTACAATGGGTCATTTCGACCTTTGGGTACTGTACTTGTCTTAATTGACAAGTACACGTCCTCTAACCTAACCTAACAGGTCCTAGTATGACAGGGTTGCCAACAAACGCTGCCTAGAAACTATTTCCTCTGAGGCAATCATCTGACTAGTTTTTCTGGAAGCCGCAAGAAAACTTTAACTCTATAATGTCCTAATTTATTTGCTTTGTTTGATTGGTTTATTGTAACAGATACTAGTATGATAGGGCTGCCAATAAACGCTGCCTAGAAACTGTTTCCTCTGAGGCAATCTTCTGAATTATTTTACTAGAAGTTTTAATGAAATTCTTTCCTTATTTATAAAATTATATTAAATTGTACAAATAGTACAAATAACCTCAAGCCTAATGTGAATAACTTATCTTTGTATTGTATTTTAAACTCTTATAAAAATGTTTATATATTGCAAGAAATTTAATAAAAATACTGTTATACTATAATAAAATTAACGTGACTACAAGGTATGTAAATACAGGATACCTAGGAAACTGTTATAATTTAAATTCACAAGAAAACTTCTTAAAAAAAATTAAAAATCATTTTAAACATCCTAACTAAACTACAACAGTAGACTGCATTTTAAGATTCAAAATTATAACAACAGTGCTTACATATAATTTAAGTGCATAATTAAATATGTGGGTGTATACAAATATAATGCAAAATACATAGACTATATACGATAATATATACGTTTAACATGTGCTGACAGATAAAACTCGTATTATTTTTTTTAAATTTATGAATAAATTATAAAAGATTAAAAATAAAATAAAAAATGCTAAATACGAGTGTATACATACGTAAGTTTCATAAATAATTATAACAGTGGTGAGTGAGTGCATTAAGATTCTTCTTTTTCATTAAATGCTAGTGTTTAATGGTGAAGGTGATGGTAGTAGTGGTGGCTTTATAATATTCAGATTTTTATATATATACGAGTATATGGTATATAAAGTATTAATTTAAATTTAATTTTTGTTACAGTGCAGATGATAATGTTAAGTGCATTTAATGACAGTTGTTGGAGAGGTGAAGTGATGCAGGAAGTGGAACAGGAATTTACAACAGGACTTTAAAGAGACGTTATGTAGTCTAATTATAAAACTTTTGGGATATTTATGGAGAAGGTTTTAAAACACAAAAAGTTAAAGGTTTTGACTACAGTCATAAAGAATATATCGGTGGCTTAAAAAAGTCGTATCTCAGCTTTTTGTGATTTTGCTGGTAGCTGAACCAAATGTATAAGAGAAATTTAAAAACCATAGCTGAGTTACGAGTTTGAAGCCACCGATTTATAAAAAAAAGTTTATGCATCTATTATAAATTTTATGTTTCTTTTTTATTTAGAAACATACATTTAAAATTAAAAAAATAAATTTATTTCTCTTAAATATGTGTTAAAAATAATAACAGAGACATCATAAGAACATCCTGCTAGCAAAAGTATACCCTGCCTAAAACGACTAGAAAATCATAAGTAAACATAAAATCGTTGTTGAGCGTTTTTATTTTGTCTTTGGATCTAGGGTCAGATAGGCTTATTAATTTCAAGCAATACCAACCAGTAAAATATGATAAAAAAAAATTTTAGGCCATATGTTTTGACTGCATAACTATAATATTTTTTTAATTTTATAAAACCTTTAAAAATGAGCCCTAACAGCACGGGATCTAATAAGTATTGGACATGGAGTTGTATTTACTGATAGCGACTAGTATCGTGAGGTTTCCCGGGTGAATAAAGTTGGGCGAAGCATGACTGAGAAACTCTATACAGGTCGAGGCCAATACACTACACGTTAGCTGTACTTTAGTGCCTCTACACAACAATTTATTCTAAATGAAATCCGCGTTCCTTATATTGGCTCTAATTTGAACGGTGAGATATTTATAAAGGGAATTCTCAGGTTACATATTTGGTGACGATGAGATCACTTATTACTTAATACGCACAACCTGTAAAGCTCAGACGACCTCCTCTTAGCAATCTTCTGGCAAAGGTTCTGTAGGTCCAGCATCGCACGGAAAAAATTAACACGCATAACATGGATTGTGTGAGAACCTTAACTAAAGGGTTTTAATGGCCAATGGGATAAAGTAAGTACTTATATTTGAGAAAGATAATTAGTTAATTTAAAGCTCGTATACATTGATTTGAAAATGGGTGAAAAATCACGTGAGGTTACACTTCAAATAAGTCAACCATCTTCAACTAAACGAAAATGAAGTAATATTTCTTCGGGGAGTTCTCTCAATAGATTTCTGGCAAAAACTCCGAGAGTAAAATAAAGTTTCCATGTAAAGTTTCTCAAAAAATCAGTTGTTGGATATCGAATTTAAACACAAGATAAATGGTGTGAGAAGCTAAATCGTAATCCTGACTGAATGTTTGTAATGACAAATTATTTATGTAACCGATGAGGCAATAAAGGTATGCAATCTCTCTAGAAACATTAACCAAATGATGGCACGAAAACTTTTAATAAGCATTTGGGGAGAATACAGATGAAGGCTGGAGCTTCTAGCACATTGCTTCCATCGCTCCCCGAAACTTTCTACTTGCAATTATGACACTATTATCCTGCCACATTCGGAATCATTGGCGCTTGAAAACAAAGTTTTTTGTTGATAAAACGTAGAAGCGAAAAAAAAATAAATTAAAATTTACTCTCAAAACGTGAATATTTTTATGTCTAATATAATAATATAATATATATTAATATCACCGAAATATTGCCGAATTTAATGATTTTAATAAATAAGATGAATAAACTTTTTTATAATAGTTGGCTGGCATTCAAATTTATGATTTTTAAATATAAATAAAATTTTTCCTTTTCTATACTAAAACAGTGCATATTGTGCAAATAACATTTAACAGGAACAATAAACATTTAAAAATTATTAAAAATAATAATTAATAATTAATAAAATAATTATAAAATTTTGGTTTAAAAAACAATTGTATCAAAAATATATTTTCTGTTTTTTTTTTTTTTGTTTGTATATTAGAAACCAAATAATAATAAGAATAATAATAACGATAACGATAACAATAAGACTATAATGGCATTTGTTATAAAATATTCATTTTATAATATTAAACAGACCTGGCTTTGATCGAGACGACTTTGCCGCCAACTGGCATATTTTCCTTGACATAAATGGGACCATATATGGTATGATCCCAAACGGGTGGATTATTGGCACGATCTACAACATCGATTTGAACCTCAACGGTACGTGATAAAGGCGGATAACCTTTGTCTTGTGCCATGGCTTCTAATTTATAGGTTTCACGCTATAGTTTTTTGATTTTTTTTTTGATTCGATTTTGTTTGGTTTTGTTAACATTCAAAAATTCAAGTTTGTTCACAAAAACCCAGGTTAGATGGTTTTTTTGTTTTTGTTTTGTTTTGAAGAAAAATTAAAAAAGTGGCAAAATACAAAAAATTATAGAGATTTACAAAGAAATTTTCTTTTTCTATTTGTTTTTTTTTTGTTTTATAAATTAAAAGGAAAAAAATAAAAAAAAATTATTTTGAAAATAAAATGAAAGCAAAAAATAAACATGATGATCATTGAGAATACAACCCACACCTTCATAAAGTAATAATGTTTTGGTAAAAGAAAATGTTATTTGAGTTTATCATAGGCAGTGCAAATTACAGAAATTTTTCTTTCTTAAAAAAAAAACAAATTAAATTATAAATAAAAATTGTTTTTCAAAAAAAGTCTCGATCCTAGCCTTTTTTCGTTTATTTAAAACAAAAATATTTTTTTAATACTTATCATATAATAAAAAAAAAAATTAAATAGTTTTTCTAAAAAAAAACTAAAAATTTCAAACAAAAAATATAAAAAATAATATTTAATAAATATTTAGGATTTAGTGCAATTTTTGTATATAATTTTTTTTAATTATTTATTAAGCATAACATTCATTATAGGGTTATAAATTTTGTTACTATGCTCTTAAGTTGTTGTTCTTTTATTTTTCAAGTCATTGTTTTTTGTTCTTATTTAAATTGTTTTTTAACATTTTTTATTTTTGTTATATGTTACGTTTTAAATATAAAATAATTAAATATATGTATGTAAATAAAAAAAAAATAATAATAAATAAATAAATAATTTGTAGCTTCATTTACCTGTTAATAGCAATATTAAGTTTATATTCTTAGCATATTTAGGTTTTTTTTTCTAAGTGTAGCTGTATAATATTTTTAAATATTATTTGATTTATTATTATTATTATTATTTATAATTATTAATCGTTTTTGTTTTTGTGAATCTCTTTAAGAAACCCAACACCATTTGTTTTTTATATTTTCAGTTTAAATTTAAAGAAATTTTTCATTCATATACCAAATATATCCTTAAATGGTGATTAAGAAAGAAAAATATATGAGTTTACGTTTTTATTTTAATAATTTTTAATTTAAAAAAAATAAAAAAAACATTTTTTTAAATAAAAATAATAAATAACTAAAAATTAAATTTTTTAAATACACCTTTTTTAAATTAGTAAAAATCAATTCATAAACAAATAAAATATTTGATAAAAAAAATTAAAAAAATTGTTGAAAAAATAGATTTTTTTAAAGGCTAAGGAAGTTTTTTAAAAAAAATACAACAAAATTTAAATTTTTACGGTATTAACTGGATCTTTGCACACTTTGGTTCTTACTATACTTAAATTTTTCTTGTATAAAGACCTGCTACATTCGCAAACATTTATCTCTAAGGTTCGACAGAGTGACAGCTTTGTTAAATCAAGGCTCACATGCAGCGATTACCTAGAGCTAACAGACAAATCCTCATTAATAGTCAGTATAAGAGCTTACCATTTTATAGTACAGCAGAAAACCAGCTTGAAAGTATAATGAATATAATCTCTCCGAGTACCAACCCAGTACGGAATGATGTATTAAATACAGTGATGGTGATATCCGCACAATTGATTGTTAAGCTTCCTATCTAAACTAGGTCTAATAAACCTGCAATTGCAAAATTTGTCAAAATTTGAACAGCAAATTGCCATGAAAAGTTTCTCAAAAATCTGTCGTTCGGAGTCGACTTTGAACATGTATAAAAATTCACACAGACAACATAGGTGGTGTGAGGAACTATGTCGTAATCCTGACTCTGTGACCAAGAACCCATATTGGATTTACACAAAATTTCTTGGAAATCTATTAAAAAAATTGCGTTATACAATGGAATAGATGTGATTACTGCTTTGCTGTCACAAA
This sequence comes from Sarcophaga carnaria, assembly GCA_958299815.1. NCBI lineage: Eukaryota > Metazoa > Arthropoda > Insecta > Diptera > Sarcophagidae > Sarcophaga > Sarcophaga carnaria. The sequence goes on from OY283152.1 coordinate 23,206,422, forward strand.
ATACTCAGGATCGTGATGAGTACGATTCACAAAAATTATCTCAGTCCGAAACTCACTACAGCAAACAGCAAAGCAAAGAGATATCCATAGATTAAGAGAAGTCCAAAGCCTATCTTATTTTGAATTATTTTCAAGCCATATCTGAGAAACAGTCCCAGTAAAATCTCTTATTTTGATTAGATTTAGACTAGGTATAGTCAATATAGAGGTCGCCGTAGTCTAGTAGATAGTGTGTTGGTTTATTAGACGTAAAGCCAGGGTTCGAGCCCCAGGCCAGACATCAAAACAAAATACAAAAAGTATTTCCTCGGCGACTTTCTCTCAGCAAATTTCTGGCAAAAACTCTGAAAGTAAATAAAATTGCCATGAAAAGTTTCTCAAAACTCTGTCGTTCGGAGTCAACTTTAAACTATAGGTCCCGGCACTCATGTATAAAAATTAACGCACACAACATAAGTGGTGTGTGAAATTAGGTCCATAATCCGGACTGTGACCAAGAACACATATTGGATTTACACAAAATTTATTGGAAATCTATTAAAAAAATTACGCCATAGAATGGAATAGATGTGATTACTGCTTTGCTGTTAGAAAATACTCAGGATCGTGATGAGTATGATTCACAAAAATTATCTTAGTGCGAAACTCACTATAGCAAACAGCAAAGCAAAGAGATATCCATAGATTAAGAGAGAAGTCCAAAGCTTATCTTATTCTGAATTATTTTAGAATCCTGTCCTAGAAACAAGCCCAGTAAAATCTTTTATTTTGATTAGATTTCGGGTAGGTCATTGGTCGGCCATTGACTTAAGTGATGTCAAAAAAATTAATTTTTGAAGTAGCTACAGTGACTAACCCTTGATACAAGCAAGAAATCTGTTCCTCTGCAAATAAATTATTATTTCATTTGCGTTCTAGCTAGTTTGAGGGAGGCTTTATAACTCTGTTTAAACTACGATTTAAAAATTATTCGGAAAACCATTTTGAGTGTGGTACTATAGACATCATTCACGTGTTCAGATAGTTTATGGTAAATGTAACATTCAGAATAGTACAGCTTTGCTACAGGGAATAGCATAGAATAGTATATAACTAGCTGGATTTGACTCTATTTGTAATCGAACAAAGGATAGAGGACGTTGCGGCACTTGTTGAAACTTGATAGGTTCTTGAATATTTTATTGGTTTACTAGAAAAGAGGGCATACTTCAAGTTCAACTTTGACAGTTTGAAAAAGAGGAGGAAAAAATGTAATTAAGATTCGACGATTAACTGTATGTCTCGCCGCTGTTTAAATTAATTTACATAAAATGTGGGCGTGAGAAGGTACGTTATAATTCTGGTTGTAATGACCAATAACGTATGTTCGTAACGTATGGGTTTCGTTTTTTATTGCACATTTTATTATGAGTGCGATCGTATTTAAAAAAAATTTAATTATTTGAACTTCTTTTTTCTTTTCGTTAGTAAAATTTTTGTTAAATAAATAAAAAGACGGATATTTTGGATAAAATTAAAAACGCAAACTTTTTTATTTAAAAATTCTTCAACAAAAAGGTTTTTTTTCGCAAATCATAATATTTTTCTTTCTCCCTCGCCATTTTCAAATATTTTTAACCAATATCCTGGAAAACCAATTCAAATACATATATGTACATATGTATATAAATAATTAGATGTTAAATATACATATATTTCTATAAATCTAAAAAAAATTATATAAAAAAATATAAAATTGATGTTGAAAATAGTTGAGTGGGAAGGAAGCCACAGCCAATTTTCAGTAACTGAAGTTTTTATTGTTAAAAGTGTATGATTTTTATTTTTTTGTCAAAGGGAATGTTTACAACATTTATATACACAGTATAGTATATGTATGTATGTATTGAAAAATGCAAAATTTCAAAAATCCTTACAATTTTGCATTTTCTAATAAAAAAAATATTCGTTTTCTTTTTGTTTTTCTGTTTGTTTGCAACAGTTTCTAGTGGAAAATCAAAAAGATGGAAACTGTAACCACTAAAAAGTCCATTTACATTCTTTCCAGTTGTTTAAAAAGGAAATCCTGTTTGGGAAAAAAATGCCATAAAAATTTTGTTGATTTAGCTTAGACCACAACCCATCAGTGTTAAAATACACCAGGACTAGGTAGACATGCTTGAAAAAGAGAAAATTTTAAAAAATCAGCCAATTTTTGAAGGAATTTTTCGTCCTTTTTGTAATGAAATTATTGTGTGGTTTGTAGTTCTGCTAAAACTGGTTAAATTGAAATTCGCCTTAAAGCCAATTTAGCGTTTCATAATGTTAATATAGTTATACAGGGGATAAGACCAAAAACCAACAATAAAGGGATATTTTTGTCTGTCTTTACAAAAATTACAGACCAAATCCCTTGTGTTAATGTTAATGCCAAGCGTCTTAATTAATTAATTAAAAAAAAAATTAGGAAAATTAGTACAAAAACAAATTAGTCAGTTTAACATACAAAAATTTTAGCTGATTTGAACTATTTTTTTGTTAAAAAAACTACTGTTAGAGAGCATTAGTTTTATGTTATAAGACAGAGAAAGAGTGAAGAAGAGAAAGAGAGTTTAAGTTAGAAAGTTTCAAATACAAACCTGGCCTTAACCGATGTTACAACCGTACCCACAGTGACATTTTCACGTATATAAATAGGGCCATAGACAACCTTATCCCATATGGGTGGCTTATTATTACGATCGACGACATCTAATTCAACATCAACATCAGCATAAGAGGGCGGTTCGCCTCGATCAGAGGCCCGTACGCGTAAACGATAACGGTCACGCTGTTGATGATGATCAGTTTTAAACATTTTAATTTAATTTCTATTTCTTTACATGTACATACTTTGTAATTATTTATGAAATATGGTGGGTTAAAATCTGATTACGGTTTAAATGGCGTTATTAAAAAAAAAAATTGTACACAAAAAAAAATATGGTGGGTTTTTAACATTGACATTAACATTGTTGTTGTTAGAGCTTTTAAATAACATTAGGGTTTGTGTATACAATAACATTTCATGTTGTTGTTGTTATCATTTTAATAATGTGGTTGATGGCATGGCTAAAGGTGACGTTATTGTTTACGTTACGTTTTCAGTTACGTTAGATTTTAATTAATTTTTTTTTTCATTTGAATGAAAAAGATTGAAACAAAAAATTTTAGAATGAAATTAAAACCTTGAAATGATAAGAGAACAAAGGAAAGTATATAAATGTTGTATTAGTAAATACGAATAAATTTCATAATACATGGATTACGAGTAAAAAGCCTGGACTATTATTGTTTTTTTTAATCTTTTACTTAAAAAAAAGGTTTTTTTATTTAAGAAAAAAAAAATAGTCAGAATATAGATTTATTATGAAAATTTTAAATGCTGAATAATCGAGCACTAATAATCGAATACAATACTCGAAAAATCGTTTAACTTTAGTTTACATGTATACTTTAATTTTTCATCGACAGGCTTCCTTTTTATTATTTTTTTTTTATTTTTCAAAATTATTATTTTCACAGGATCTACATAATAATTGCCTGCTGAACTGTCTCTTATATTCTAAAAGACTAGAAGGTTCTAGAAAATTATGTAAAGGAAATCAACAAATTGCCATATTGTTCACAAGCAAATTAGACAGAAAGAGGTCTATGAAGTCGCTGTAGTCTAGTAGGCTTATTATACGTAAAACCAGGGTTCGAGCCCCAGGCCAGACATCAGAACAAAATACAAAAAGTAATTCTTCAGCGACTTCATCTCAGCAGATTTCTGGCAAAAACTCTGAGAGTAAATAAAAATTGCCATGAAAAGTTTCTCAAAAATCTGTCATTCGGAGTCGACTTTAAACTGTAGGTCCCGCCACACATGTATAAAATTAACACACACAATATAAGTGATGTGAGAAACTAGGTCGTAATCCTGACTTAAGGGTTGTAATGACCAATTATGTATATATATGTATGTTTGAAGTCTATGGAAGTGTATGCAGAACTCATAATTGATAAGATGACAGTTGAGTGAGATGACTTAAGTAACCCTTTCTGTAGAAATAGAAGATCATTGTATCGGTTTCGTTCATCGCTTGTAAATTTTGTCTACTGGCCAAATATTTTAAAAATCAAATAAACTCGTGTTATATTAACAGGAATAGGGATACGGAAAATAACACATTGGCTATATTGAAAAGTGATGAAGAAACTATACACCACTAAAGACCCAACACCAATATTAAAACGCAATAGCTTAAGTATCTTATAGGTTATTGGGATGAAAGAAGGAAACAATGGTGGGTCGTATTGGAATCACATAAGAGAAAATTTATCAAGGAAATGATATATTGGCCACTAAAAATTGTCTTGAAATAACGCTGGCTGCAACTAATGGGAGGGCGTCTATATTAAAGATTTTATAGATTTAACGGTCTGAATAGCGTTATATGACTAAGACCATCAATTGCCATGGCCAGTTTTTCATCTGAAGTGGTGTCACCTGAATGCTTACATTAACACGTTCATCGCCATGTCAGTCATATGTGTCTGACGCTAAGTAGTTCTACATGAGCCATGTCAGTCATATGTGTCTGACGTACGCGATTTGGTAAATCACAGATGTCCGACGCAAACGACACTGTGTTCAAAACTACTTGTTGTATCTTTTTGTATCTTGTTTGTATGCGTCAGACGTATAAGACTGACAAGGCTTGTCGAGAAAAAAAGTTTTAATATGGGGCCATGTCAGTCATATATATGTGTGACATAAAAATAGTGTTTTTCCGGGAATTTTGGCAACAAAATTTTTTTTGGGATACATTAAGGTTCCTTGATACATTTTTAACTAAATTATCTAATAAAGTTCCCATGGCCCACGTGAAAAATGTTCTGATATTATCGTGGCGATGAACGTGTTAAATATTCTTTAGAAAAAGTGAACTAATAGTTCCCCTCGTCAACTAAAGCACGTAATAAGAAATTTTAAACGTCCGGCCTGTAATCCTGTATGAGCTTTTTGGCGACATTAAGTTCGTTAGATGATATTTCTCTAGAGGAAGGCCGGACAACCATTGAAAGGATCACATTGAAGATGATGTCTCCAATTTTCATCTCGGACTCTGGAGAAAAAACTAAGGAGTGCAATTCGATTCTAATGTTGGTAAATATTATCAGAGGTGGTGTTATATTTAAGTAAGACTTTACTTAGAAGCGTTATACGATTATTTGATAAAAAAAAATTAAGAATTTATGCCTAAGACTGTAAAATCGATTAATTTGACCGATCAAAACTTATGTAAACTTTTGTACATCCGTTCAAGATTTCCTATTTAACATGGAATACTATTCGGATATTATTATACCCTTTGTTTTTTAAGTTGTTGCCACATATCATTTCTATTACAAAGATTCATTGTTATTATTTATTTTGTTCTAGTTTCATTATCAAGTTTTACCAGTTAAACAGATGATGAGCCGACTATATAAGGTTCTAGGATGATAGGGTTGCCAAATTTCGTTTTTTAGAAACAAATTTTTCTATGAACATATTACATTTGTAACAATCTAGTTGATTATCTCTATGGAGTCAGGTTACTTCCGAATGAATTATTTAGAGAAGGTAAAAAATCTCTTAATTTTTTGAAATTCGAAAAATAGTGAACAATTTTGTATCTCCTCCTAAATTCGAAGCTGAGATGTTTGTGGTTTTAGTGAAGGAGAACTACAACACGCAACATTTAGTATCTAGATGGTATTCAATATAGCATGATATCAAAGTAAAGTTTTGTTTGTAAAAATTAAATTTTATGAGTAGAGAACTGAACGAAGGAAGATTTTTGAAGAAACGCGGGAAAAAATTTCAATTTTTAAAATAGATTATGCTCGTTTTTTGTGATACTATTTCACATTGAAAGTTTTTTTTAACTGAAACAATTGACGTAGAATAAACTAAAGTATTATATAAAGCTGTTTATTAGTTTGCTAGGGTCACCATAGTTTAGTGGCAATATGTTGCTTTATGTTTATTTGTTGTATTCTTTAATACGTTTCATTTATCATTTGATCAGGTTATTTTACATTCATTTTTTCATTTTTTATTTTTTCATAAGAATATTTAATTATTTTCATATTTTCAATTCAATTTAATGGATTATTAGATTATTGTATTCGTTGGTTCGATTATTTAATTTTTCTAATAATTGTGCATTTCTTTTTCTTCTATATCTTAACTACTTTTTTCCATTCAACACCAACTACTTAAGATGATTATTGTTGTAAAATTTCTTTAATGTTCCGTTTTTGAACCGATTGTTTGCTTAGCGAATTTGCAGTTTTTAACATGAGAATTTCTATACAATGAGGAGGATTAATTAATTTGATGACAAATAGTAATATCAGTATTAATTAATTAATTTGTTTTGTTTTGTAATTTTGCGCAACATACAACATCGATTACAAGTGGTGGCGGTAATAAATTGTAAACATTGAAATTACAATTCCTTTATAAAGTTGTGTTTCAGGAAGATTTCTACTTACAGGATAACAACCCTTTATTTAAATAATTTTTATTTTATTGGTTTTGTTTGAGATGTTTTTTTTTTTTGGCAATGAATAGTTGTTTTTTGAAGAAGATTTTTTTTGTAAATTGATTTGTTTTTGTTTATTTTTTATATGAAAAATAAGAAGAAAAAAATTATTATTTTTTTTGTTTTTTTTTTCGGAACAGAAATTATAATAAAACTTTAAATTAAAACAATTTTTTTTTGGTTTAAAAAGGTGCAGAGAACTTAAGAAATTGTTAAAGAAATTATTTAACAAAACAATACTTGTTTATTATTTTTTTTTTTCAAAAAAAATAATTTTTTTTAATATATTTATATAAAAATTGTGTTTTGCATGCTTTTTTAAAAAGTCCATGTTGGTAAAAGACCATCAAAAATATTCGTAGTCTGTTGATGTAAAAAAATTTTTAAATACAAAAAGCCATCATCACGTATGACAACAAGTTATCAAAAATATATCTTTACATTGTTGTTGTTTAGCCATAATTAATAATTTTTTTTATATATTAATGAAAATGTCACAAAAATTAATAATAAATTAAGTGTTAAAAAAAAAACTATTTATTGTATATTTTTTTACTATTTTATATACGATAAAATATAGTAAGTGTGGTTAGTTTTTTAGTTATAGTGTAAGAGTGTAACCTTAAATTTTTATATAAAAAAACACCTGACCACAAAAACTTTTAAAAAAATAAATTTTCATTCTCTAACTATTTTGTGTTTTTGGTTTGTTTTGTTTTTTTTTATAGTTTTTTTGGTTTGTTTAGATATTTTTTCTTTTTTTGTTTGTAGGAAAAAATGTTAAAAAATCAATTATTGTTATCATCAAAGGATTCATTCCATTTGGTTTTAGTTTTCTTTCCATAGTAATATTGTTTTATCAGATTCAGTTGGGAGGCCAATTGTTAAAATAAATATTTTTTCTTGTAAAAATAAAACTTTTTTTATTAAACTAAACTAAATAAAAACATGTTTTTTTATTTTTTTTAAGGGAAACCAAAAAATATTTTCAATACAAATATTCAACGAAAAAAAAATATTTTTCAAAAAATCTCGTCTTTTTTAAATTCATTTTTAATTGCTTTTAATCTAGTTTGGTTTTACATTTTTCAAGTTTTTCTTTTTTGTTTTTGTTATCAAAAATTTGCACTGCTTACTTTTTTTTTGGCTTTTGCTTGTAAAACCTTTACTGTTTTTGTATATTAAAATTAAAAATATTAACTAAACTATTAAATTAAGAAAAATTGTTATATTTTCTTATTAAAAAAAATGAAGCAAATTATTATAAAAGTTTTTTTTTTGTTTTTGAGTACAAATTTCTAAGAAACGAAAATGGTGCAGTTACAAGAAAATATAATTAAATAAAAGTAATCTTCTAAAATTGTTAAAGTAATATATAAAAAGCCAACCAATACTTGTTAAATAATTATAAATAATTCAATTAAATTAAAAAAAAATATTTTCTTTTTTTTTCTTAAAAATATTGTCAAGTGTTATGGTGTTAAACCCTAAAAAATACACACGCGCTTAGTTAAACCTTCTTTAAAAAACTTTTATTTGTCTTAATTGTTAGTAGAACTTAAGAGAAACCAAAGGTAGAAAATTTACTGCAAAATTTAATTAAAAAGAAAATTAAAAAAGATTTAAAATTTTTTCCGCACACGCACTCATGGCAAGTATTTTTATATCATTTCAAGTCGTGTGGAAGCCAGAAGCATTTATTTTTATTTCCATAAATTGTATGTAGTTATTACGAGCTGGATGTCTAGGTAAGCGTAGTACAACATGTTGCAGACCCACAACTGTTACAGTAGTGGACTAGCTACCCATTGATTGCCAATGCAACCAATACTTGCTACCTGTAAATATTTTTGTTCTTTATTTGATCAATATCCTTAGGAAAGCGGTTTGATAAAACGTTTACTAGGCGAATTTTAGTCCAAACGGAATATCTGTTATCACCATGACCTACTAAAGGCCTGGTTTTTGTTGCCTTGTCATATTCCATTCTAAGACATAAGTCAGCAAATTTGTTATTCTCCAAGACGATTGGTTCCTAGAAAGTGTTTTAATGTTAGTTTCCCCAAACCAAAATCTACATTGTATCGACCCCGTTTTAGATTGGAAACTCATTTACCAAAGGACTCGCAATATTAAACTCTGGGTCGGAAAATTCTCATTGCCTGTCTTGGACTAATTCGTATATCCCACACCAATCTTAGCCCCGTTGCAAAGAATTTCTTACAATTTCAGAATCTGGTAGTTCTGTCACGCTAACAGCTACAATGAATCTCATTTTAGACGTATGATTTTCCAGATCGAATAATAAACAGTGTCGAATAGCGATCAACATATATTTGTGGGTCGAAATAGAGTATTATATTTATCGAGGTGCTGTTAAGGGATTTTCAATTGGCAAACATGCTGAAGTGAAGTCGCCATAGTCTAGTAGGTAGTGTGTTGGCTTATTAGACGTAAAGCCAGGGTTTGAACCCCAGGCTAGACATCAAAACAAAATACAAAAAGTATTTCTTCGGCGACTTTCTCTCAGCAGATTTCTGGCAAAAACTCTGAGAGTAAAATAAAATTGCCATGAAAAAGTATCTCAAAAATATGTCGTTCGGAGTCGACTTTAAACTGTAGGTCCCGCCACTCATATATAAAATTAACACACACAACATAAGTGGTGTGAGAAACTAGGTCGTAATCCTGACTAAAGGGTTGTAATGATGTATGTCTGTTACATGTTACCGAGCATGCTGCAAGAGTGTTTGGATGCAGATTAATTAGACATCGAGTTATGCAGCTTGGAGGCCTTGAATACAGTCTGCAGCAGATTTTAAGCCTTATCGGAGATATGCAGGCATTGAAAATTCTCAGTTTGCAGGCATACATTAGTTGCTTTTTATAGTTGCCGTTTACATGATTTGGAGCCTCAGGACAGGACAGGACAGGATAGTTTCACTGTTCCTGCTGGATATTGTCGAGATTCTTATGTAAGACCTGTATTGTAAATTGAACTGAACTGTTTAGTAATAAGCGAAAAAATTTTAGAAATACAACTTTAAGTTAATTAATCAAAGTAATGTTAGGTGCCCCTATTTGGAAGTGGGCTTGATAGAGGCCATAAAGAGTAATCTCGTTATGGTAAATTAACTTGGAAATATACTTTCCCATGGCATTCAATGCAAAATTTATTTAAAACCATTTGATAAAATATAATTCAATTGCATTGATTTTTTTTTCTAAAAATTTTAATAAAAGTTTTTTTTTTAATAAATTTTTGCAGTAAATTTTCTCTCTTAACCCATAAACAAAAAAATGTTAGCAAAACGAAAACGAAAATTTTTTTGTATTAGTATTTTTAAAGAAAAAAATTAAAAATAAATAAATAAAATTCCATTGATAAAGATTTAAAAAAATAATCGAAAATTTAATTTAAGTAAAGAAAAGACAACAAAAACTTACGTCAAGTGGTTTCTTTAAAACAATCCAACCGGATTCAGCTTGTATATCAAAATATTCCAAATCGTTGGGATTAAAGGGAGCACTTAGGCTATAAACAATGGCGCCATTATTATCGGCATCTTCATCGGAGGCGGAAACACGTAAAATATTTGTGCCTATACTGGCATCTTGTTTGACATTCTCTACATATTTCTGTAAAAAGAAAGAAAGAAATTTTAATAAAAATAAATCTCCATAAGAAAACACACAAAAACTTACCTGACGATCAAACAAGGGCGGATTATCATTAACATCCGTTATTTCAACGGTAAATGAACAGACACCCTCTAAGCTGGGTTCACCTTGATCGGTGGCCTTTACCGTAACCGAAACAAATTTACCATCATCACCTTCACGATCGAATACTTTATTAGTGGACACTTCACCGGTTTCTTCATCGACCGTAAATTTAGTGCCTTTTTGATTGGGCTGCTGGACAATGGAATATTTAACCTGTAGCAAGAGATGAAGAGAGACAGAGAGGGAAAGATTATATAATTATGGTATTACTATGAAGCTTAAACTGTCTATTGTTAAATCGTTTGTTAATTATTCATAAAATTTTTATTTAAATATTGCCCTGCATACATACAACAAAACATTTACATACGATGGTTTTATAAATTTTTTGTCTTTTTTTGATTTGCTTTTCTTAATTTAAGCCTAATTTATTTGTGTTGCAGTTACTATTGCTGTTGTTGTTATCGTTGTTGTTATTTTAAATCAAATGACAATATTGTTTTCATTAATAATATATACAGATTTAATTAATATTTACTATATGGGTGGAGGGAAGGCGAAGACTCAAAAGCTTTGCAATTTTATAATTGTTTTTCTATGGCCACAAGCTATTTTATAGGGCCGTGCATTATTGACTAGGAGAGTCCATTTTATATGCCATAATAAATGAATATTTAATTATTTCAAATAATTTTAAAAAAGTAACAGGCATGGTATGATTAGGGCCGGTCTTTGGATAGATTACACAGCTAACAACACAAATAAACAATAATATTGTATCACAAAAGTGATAATTTTAATTAAAATTTATTCATAAAACAAATTTAATTTAATTTAAAATACAATTAATAAAGCTCCCATAACAAAAATCAGTGAAATATTCAGTGGTTTTTGGAAAAATTGTTGAAATTCAATATTTTTTATTACGTTGTCATTTATGACTGCAGGATATTTGGCACTTAGCTTCATAGTTCTGTCGTTCTAGAACTTCTGTAGTTTATTTATGACAACGATTCCTTATTATTACTCTTAAAGGAGTTGTGGAGACGCTGGACCAAATGATTAGTAGCTTACAAATCTTACAGCCAAATACAGTAAATTTTTTTTGCGAGTCATTCAAAATTGCTGTGTATGTGCAAGACACTGCATACATACATAATTGGTCATTACAATCCTTCAGTCAGGATTACGACCTAGTTTCTCACACCACTTATGTTGTGTGTGTTAATTTTATACATGAGTGGTGGCTTAAAGTCGACTCCGAACGACAAATTATTTTGCGAAACTTTTCATGGCAATTTTATTTACTCGCAGCCTTTTTGCCAGAAATCTGCTGAGAGGAAGTCGCCGAAGAAATACTTTTTGTATTTTGTTTTGATGTCTGGCATGGGGCTCGAACCCTGGTTTTACGTCTAATAAGCCAACACACTACCTACTACACCTCGGCGACTGCAACACAATGCCTTATTATATATTCACTGCTTTGTTCTATAAATTGTCTGTTAAAAGATAATCCCATTGCATTTCTTCATCATTCCTATCGAAAAAACTTGTTTAAATTATTATCGAAGTGTTCCATTGAACAGCAATTTTCTCTAACAAACAGAAACGGGATTTCTAAGAAAAGCACCTGATTCTAGGTCGGAACTAGGTAAGGTTAGATTATGTGGCTGACCCCCTTGAAGTATAAGATCCCACTTACGCCACCATTTGGGCCCATTATGATACCACAATTAATTCTTCCCTGGTCAATCATTCACTAAAGAAAGCCATCCCGAGTCCAGAGAGCACGGTCAATGATGTCAGAAAATTAAAGGTCAGAAACCTCCGTCTATTCATGACAAGAGCAGTGAGCAGAGCACTGACAAATGAAGTGAAAGACAGTCTCTTCCTCCTCCTCAGGCTAACAGCTTCTGCAGAAGTCATTAGTTGTAATGCCGAATCTTTCGGTATGCCTACCAAAAGGTTAATGGCCCGTAAGGATTGCCATGGATGGCCATACGATTTAAGGACAGAAGTGAGTCAGTTCTGACCAGCAGAGTCTGGCAATATTGCATGTACCCTCCTGCTGCCAATGAGATTGCGTCTCCTCGTAGAACGAGCAGACAATATCCAAATTAACGAAGGCAATGGGAATACCTGCGCCCTGATACTGCTAGCGCTATCCCGGCTCTGGCTAGCTATTCAGCAACGCAATTTCCAACGATATCCCTGTGTCTCGGAACCCATATAAGAGTTACCTTTGAATGATCCGAAATATTTGGAAGAAACCCTCGGTATTTATGGACAAAGACGGACGTTGAAACTACGTTCGTTAGAGACCTCATCGCAGCCTGGCTGTCCGAGTAAATTAGAACATTTTCAGGGAAAATACCGCCTTTAAAAAAAGGTGGCCTGTAAAGCATTGCAATGATCAGAAAGCAGGCTATAAGAAAGTTTAATATCAGGACCCTTAATAAAGATACCTATGTCGGGACTAAATGAAGAATAAAGTACTGCACGATCTATTTTGCTGGCCTCAATCTATATAATGTAACCCTATAAAGAACGTCCCAAACGTGTTGCAATGACTGACGATCTTCAGAATGTTGTCCATTATCAGACAAGCATAAAACCTCATCTAGTGCTTAAGTGTTATCCTCTAAAATTATTTATAGCCACACTGATTCCAAACATAAGGATCTGATACAATTCCTATTCTCTAAAAGTGCTCTTGCGTCTACAATGTCGGTCGCTCTGCTCATGATACTTCTTCATAGTTTGATGTATGACTCAAATCTCTTCTTATTGTAACTTATTCAATAAAAGAGAAGAATGCCGTAAGGTCCTTTTGGGTTGAGAAGACAAGTATCCACCTTTCCTCACTGAGTATAACCTTCCAAGCTACACGGAAGCTATAACCATTGTAGGCTCATGTGCTAATCATTGCTGTGAATTACTACATGACTTGAGACCTAAAACAGGGTAAGCTTATTTTCCTTACCTATCTCATTCAACTTGCCCTGACAGTGCCATTCTATTCTCGCGTTAACCTCAAAATATTTCCTTTCCCGACCTCTCCCTGCCAACTGACTTCTGGCATAAATTCTAAGAGATTTTTTATTCCTTCTTCTCTTTTTTGATTAATAAAATGCATTTTAGTTTCATTAAATTATTTAATCGCTTTTTCTAATTTTAAATGCCAAGCAACTAAACATTCTACATGAAATGATAATGCACTACCAAGAATTCATTTGCTTTGCTCAGCAAGCACTTTACAACTGCGATTGAAATGTTTTGCCTGGGCTTTGAAAATTAATTCACTGCCTACGTTGCAAATTAATTAAATTACGAAGAAGAAAATTACTTTTGCAACGGCATTCAAAAGGCTTAAACAACTTCTTTTTTAATGGAATCAAGCTTTCAAAGATAATTGCATCCCCCCCACACTGAGTTGAAAACACAGTTCAAATAACAAAATACAACATAACACGGAGGATATATTTTCTATACTTTCTACATATGTGTGTGCATGTGTGCATCTTTAAGCAAAGCATCAATACACACACAATACACAAGATTCCTTATACTTCTCACACACTTACCTGACCATTTACACCTTTGTCCTCATCGGTGGCTACCACTTTTATAACCGGACTGCCATTCGGTGCACCCTCCTCTACTTTCGGATAGTAAGTACCGCAATCCTTAAATACCGGCTTATTGTCATTGACATCCGTTATGAAGACAACAACAACGGCCGTTGATGTGTGTATCGTTTGGTCACCATTCACACAACACGAACCATCATCCATGGCCGTTACATTCAATTCATATTTATCACGATCTAATGTTATGGCCTTATTATGCAAACGTATTACACCCGTTATATCTTCAATCACAAACTGCCCCGAAGAGGTGCCACCACCCACAAAACCAAATCTTACATTATCGCCATCTTTATCGGAAGCCACAACAGTGGTTACCAACGTATTCGGTCCGGCATTCTCATCAACATTCGGCGTATACACTTGCTGGGAGAATTTTGGCTCTTCATCGTTTTTATTCTTCGTATAGACACGTACAGTAGCCACACCGGTCTTTGAGGGTTCCCCTTTATCTTTGGCCGTAACAATGAACTCATAGTAGGCGTTGTTATTATCGGCATCCAATTGTTTATTGTTAACAATGATGCCATTCGAGTCGACAGCAAAATGATCATCGGATACCAAATATTCAATTTCTGCATTGGCGCCTGAATCCGAATCCATTGCTTTGACACGCAGTATGCTGGTACCCAAGGGTATATCTTCGTCAACATTGTGTGCCTGATAATCGGGCAATTCAAATTTCGGTGCATTGTCGTTAACATCCGTTACACGTATGGTTAACTGTAAAAGAAAGAAATAGAGAGAGAGAGTGAGAGAGTTGTTTGAAAAGTTAATTAAAATTGTTCAAAATATTTCTTTAATTGGATAATTTAAGTGAGTGTGTGTGCGTGTGTGGGAGAGTGTTGAAAGAGATTTGAAGCAAAAAAGTACGTGTGTTATGTTATGTGTGATTAGCTTGTACATTGTGTTTGTAGTGATGTTTTTAATTCCTTAAAAATATTATTTTTCGTATCAGTTTTATTATCTCTTTGTAGAAATTGTGTAAATTTATTTTGAAAACAATAAATCTGTTTGCAAAGTTCATAAAGAACTACGTCCCTTTAGCGATAACCATAATCGGAGAGAGCAATTCCTGCAGTCATTAACCGTTTTCACAGTAATTTTACTCCTGTCGCTTCAAAATGATCAACAAGGCAATGAAACGTGCAATCCGAATCAGAAATATTAAAGCAAAAGACGCTGAAATGTTGATTTGTCATGGTTTTTAACCTGCTGGCCTTTGTCCTTCGATTTCATGAAAAACTTTACGTAAGTACCTTGACTTACGCGCCTATGAAATACTTCTCGTAAAAGACTTGAAGCCAAACCATCATTGTCTGCGTTACATTTTGACTGTCTGGAGTCATTTAAAACTGACTATAGAAGAGCGTTTCTAACAAAGAATTTTATTTAGGAATGAAACCCATTTCGTATTCCATTTCTACGTCAAAATAACAAAAATTGTTGTAGGTTGGAGGTTGGAACTGTTCAAACGGCTTATCGATTGTTATTCTATTCGAAATGAGAAAGGTTCTGTCATTATGTTCAATGGTGATGAGCATTCGACTGTACTTTCCTAAATAACATGCCAAACAGTGTGTTTAACAATCGCACGTTGGCTCCCTCGTCGATGAAATTTAACACCATTGGTTTACTTTTTGTAAGGCTATCTGAAGTCATTCGTTTGTTTATGCTGACAAATCAGCAACTTTTGAAATATTGAGGACTCTTAAGCCACCCAATCGTAGCAACGAGGCAAATACTAAATGACCCTGCATACTAGCCAAGCACAGTATACTCGATATATCTCGAAAATCAAGAAGTGGCATATCTTGACTCTCCAGTACAGTAATTCGTCCTTACAACAATTTCGCCAGAATTAGACCTAGTTTCTCACATTTTCTACCGGCTAAAGTAGACTCCGAACGATAGATTTTATTTGTGAAACGTTTCATGACAATTTTATTAACTTCAAGACTTTTTGCAAGAGTTTGCCGACTAGAAGAAGTTGCCGAAAAAAATATTTTCTTCATATTACGAATTGTTGAAGCTGTTTAGACGGAGGGTTTGAACTACGGGCGTACGTCTAATAACTAGATTATGGAAACTTTTATTCGTCTGTTAATTAAAAATTACCTGGAAATGGTGGTAGATCTATATATGGGTTCCCGAATAAGTAAGACTACTGTCCATATATAGATCACACTCGTCTTCAGCCATTACATATTTACACACATACATAACTGGACATTACCACTCTTCAGTCAGGATTACGACCATAGCACTTATGTTGTGTGTGTTAATTGTATACAGGAGTGGCGGGACCTAAAGTTTAAAGTCGATTCCGAACGACAGTTTTTTGAGAAACTTTTCATGGCAATTTTATTTACTCTCAGAGTTTTTGCCAGAATTCTGCTGAGGAAGTCGCCGAAGAAATATTTTTCATATTTCGTTTGAACCGTGGCCTACATAGTAGACTAAAGTCACCTTAGAGCCGCTACGGATTCAGCCATTACTATCTCCAAAATTTATGGAAAAGGATGCGGAGTTACTATAAAAAGACTTACGAAACTGCGAGCCTATTAGTTTACAGAGTGGATAAAACTGTGAATCAAAGGTCCTATCAAGAGACAGATGACAGATGAAAGCTGATGAGTACTTTTCAATTATTTTAACCTATGTGATCTTAACCATTTGCAACCACATTAATTTTATATATGGGTGTCATGCTGGTCGGAATTAATTTTCGTTTCGTTCGCTTTACTGGAACTACGTCACTATCAGAATCACTACTGGAAATATGTTCAGAACAAATGTTATCACTTTCTTTATCAAAGCCAGTGTTGGAAGAGTCAAAATAAAATTCGTCATAGCTACTTTCAAGTTCACGGAACACTTCTTTCAGTAAATTTCTTTTTGCCATTTTATTAGAGTATTAGTTTGAAACATTTTAAGAAGGGAAATCGCCAAATCCAAGTTAAGCACAACTTATAAAATATCATTTGATTTCAACGAATTTCGAAAGCTTATCGATTAAGAACAGAGATACGACTAGATTGGTAATAAAGCTTTGGTTGCTGAGAGCAGACATACGGTCGCAAAGGGTTAAATTCTATTTTTTTAAAAGAAAATTTCATCTTTGAATTCTGTTTTAATATGTTGTTTTTATGGCCTCTTCCTTTAGGCTGAAATTGCACGTCTCGTATTTCAATTTCATAATTTTGAATCAAAGATTTTCCCAATAATTTTACTTCTCAAAAAATAAAAAAGTAACCCAAATTAGTTTGTAACATATATCAACTGAAACAAATTTTTATCGCTTCATGTCAGCAAAGATTTTGGCCAAATATTTTACTTGTTTCTGTAATAAAAACAAAAAAAAATAAATTCCAACTAAAGATTTATAAGTTCTACATACACACTCTATCAGATCCAGCAAAAATACTTGACATGTTTAACATAATTTTTTTCAATTTCAATAATTCTTCAACAGACGGACTTTTCTCTTTTTCTTTTTCCATTGCTTTTCTACTTTTCGTAAATTACCCTGGCAAAGAAGTTGAACCAAAAAAAATATTGTAAAGTTCGTTGTAATTTTCCAATAAAACTGTCAATTTGAGTCAATATTTTTTCCACAACGCAAATTGCAATTTCTCCATGGCTGTTCTCCTCTTTTACGTTTTGCTCTTTTTCTTTGGGCCAATAATTCCGCCAGAAATTTATTTTCTTTCATTTTTTTTCCAATTTTTTCTCAGTTCGATTTTCATTTTTATGCTGGTATACCACCGTATACCATATAACAGCTTTGGGTTGGTATTGTTTAAATAAAGAATAGAATTATGCATTTAAGTGCAATTGCTGGTAAAGTTTGAAAACATATCTCAAATGACATTAAATTACCCTTCGGAAAATTTACTCTACTCCATCCTCCAACAACAATCTAAACTTCAGAATAAAAATCGAAAAGCAAAGAAGAAATTGCAGAAAACTAATGATAACCAATGGAAAAGAACGGAAATGAAAGAATCCTTTACAGAATTTCATATATACCAGCCAATATGGCATTGGCAGGAGGATGTAAACGTGCCAACGTTCTCCTATATTTGGAGTTTCACAAACAAACAAACACATAGTCTTAGTGTATGGTAGTATACATACCTCAACGGATGTTGAAAAACCGCCAGAATCCTCTGTGGCTGTAACAATCAATGAATAGACATGTGGTTGTCGTAAATCTTCAAAATCCAATTCCTTGGCCAGCTTAACAATGCCAGATGAGGGGCCAATATTAAACGTACCAGCACCCTGGCCTTGAGCTTTCAGTGTATAACGGATTTCTCGGTCGGCAAATGATTTCGCCTTAACAGATATAATGCTAAAGGAAAATAAAAAAAGGAAGAAAAGAATTAAATATAAATAAATTGAAAGCATACTTTAAGGAGTTCAACAATATACTGCAACTAAAGCCTATGTTAAGGCAGTATAAGGTAAACTAACCGAAAAAGGAAAATTGAAAACAAAATAAAAATATTCCACTTACTCTGAATCCTTTTTCTGATTCTCTGGTATCTCTGCCTCATAACTGGGCATATAAAATTGGGGTGCCCTTTTTCCGCCCACAATACTTAAACGTTCTTCGGGTGTACTTTGAAAACGACGATCATCCACTTTACCATTTTGATCTTCAGCCTTTACATACAACACATACTCCATATCCAATTGAAAGAGATCAGTTCCACGTGTACGCACCACTCCCGAACGTTCATCGACTTCAAAACGACCACCAGTACGATCACGTACAATGAAATAATGAATATTATGATCGGTATCAGGATCACGTGCCTGCAAAGTAAACACTGGAGTATTTGGTGGGGCATTAAGTTGTACCACGGCCTGCATAGGTAAGGGGCGATTAATGAAATAGGGTGGCTCATCATTGACATCCTTAACATGGATAATAACACGTTGATTATCGGTGTATTTAAGGCCAGCTGGAAGAGATAAGAAAAGGAAAAATTAATATTGAAACGAATGGAAATTTGATTTTGAAAAGAGACTTAAAATTTTATGCATAACATGCCCACGAAGTAGTTTTTAAAGTACCTTCTGGAAAGAACTTTATAAGGTACTATTTAACGGTAGTTTTTAAAATGCGTACAATAACTTAACTTTGTTTTGTAACTTTAACTGTGTAAGCACAATCGCAAATTGGATTTTTCTATTAAATAATGGTTTGTAGTCATTACAGGTCAGGGCCTTTAGGTCAACTAAACTCGGCATGGGGTCTATATATAGAACGACAAGTCCTCTTAAGTGAAAACGAGAGTACCCAATTCCATAATGGTAGCACAGCCCATGTGAGAAATGATAATTAATAGAGCAGTAGTCTAAATACTATTCGCCCTGTGTAGTGTCACTGTATTAGCAGATAGAGGTTCTAATGAGGGAAACATTGTTTTGCGGTGAAGTACGAAGCTTTAACAAGTGCAGTCAGCGATTTGTATTCTGTACAGTCATTTACGTTTGCCGCCTTATGGTTTCAAAGCATAGGCTTGTCATGGAATAGGATTGCTGAAAGTTTGTCACATAACCTTTTTTTTTGGAATGTTATGTTTAATTGTGAGCGGCACGGAGTTTCCGGTAGACATAGGTAAATACAAATTCTTGACATAAGAAATCATGTTTTTCCTCTTTCCGTAACTCACATACAGAAGGAATGATTGATTTTTGTATTTTCGTACAAGATTTAAATATTCTAGTACTTGCCGGAAAAAAATATCAATATATCCGCATATCATACAGTATAGCAACCGCCGTAGCTAGTGTTTTGGTTTATTAGACGTGATGTCACAGTTCATACCCTAGGTCAGATATCTCCAATAAAACGAAATATTTCCAATAAAATGAAATATTTCTGGCAAAAACTGAGAAGAAAGTTTGTAATGCTGACGGAAGGATTGTTGTGACCAATTATGTATGTATGTATACCGTGTTAAAGAGTCAAAATATGTCACTTTTTGATTCTCCTAATTTGTCGAGTATACTGTGGTTGCCTAGTATGCAGGGCCGTTTAATATTTCGCAAGCTGCAATGCTTTCATTTATTTTAAGTTGATTTGAAGCTGTGTTCCGCCCTTTGCAACTGTTTTACTTAAATGACTGGTGCATACAGTACATACATAATTGGTCTTTACAACACAACAATCAGAATTACAATCTAGCTTATGTTGTGTGTGTTAATTTTATACATGAGTGGCGGTATGCATGGTTTAAAGTCGACTCTGAACGACAGATTTTTGGGGATCTTTTTCATGGCAATTTTTTTTTACTCTTGGACTTTTCGTCAGTAATCTACTAAGACGAAGTCGTAAAAAAAATATTTTTAGCATTTCGTTTTGTTGGAGATGCCTGACTTGGGGGTTAAACCATGGCCGCACATCTAATAAACCAACACAATACCTTGTAGACTACGGCATCTACAAAGTGCCATTATCTTCAACGTAGTGTAAAACTAAGTGAGTGGATGGGCATTTTCTATAGTAATCCACATTGTGTGTGGGTATGATAAAGAAATATATTCTCAATCCCGACTTAGTAAGCAATGGTTTAACCACGATTTTTTGTATGTTTATGAATTTATGCACAAGTGCACAGATGTCATCCTAGCAGACTAGGACTTAGAAAACCTACGTAATTTCTCAATTATCAGTATAATAATTCTCTTGGCATAGTGCTATCCAGGGCAATTTTAAATGATAGTAGCAATACGCTGCGCACCCTGTGGTAAAAAGTACAAAATTACTCTTTACTTGCCACGTGATGATCTGTGTCTAGTAGCTTTTTGCATTAACAGCTTTATTTGAAGGCTAGAAGAAGTAGAAATCTTTGAAATATTTTATTTTCTTATGTTTTTAATTTCAGATCATACCTCGTACATTACACACTCTTAGTGATTACCACAAATTGTCTGGTGGAAGAAAAAATTGCAAATCTACAGAGTAATTGTTTTATTTCCTCCAACGCTTTAGAAATGGCTTAAAAAGAGATTTTCTCTACTTACCAAATGCAATTATTCTATTTACTCTCTTAAAACTTAAATGAGATACTCGCTCCCACACTACCCAATTTGTTTTAGTATTTCAAGGAACTGAAACTACTACTACCACCTCCTCCTCCTTCTTATACTGTGTCTTTTGTTGGCAATAAACAATTTTAATTTACGTTTGGCTCTAAAGTTTCATTTTAAGCCATTAAAATGCAATGAATTAGAAAAACACTGTAAATCAACGAATGAAAACTATATCATCCATCCACCTTAAGGGGAAAGGAGGATGAGGCCTTAATTTTCAAAATATGCTCAGACGTTCAACATTACAACATGTAGTTAATAAATAGTAAACGAGGGAGCATTAAATGGGGTGGGGGTAAAACAGTATGGTAAAGTAATATCGATGTGAAAATAAGTCCCCCAAGAATATATTTTTAAAACTTTCATTTAATCCTTTGCGAACAAAGAATATATAAAAAAACTTACATACAGTCATGGTTACAGCATTAAGCCCAGTAAAGCACATTTTGTAATAGGAATTCGTTTTTTTATTTCTTATGCAGTAAAGCAGAAGCAAGCTGTTGTAGCAGCAAAGTTTTTAATAAAAGGCAACAACATTTACGACAACAACAACAACAACAACAACAAAAATAAAACATGGTATACAATCAATAAGCTTAACAGTTGAGAACACCAAGACTTTAATTCTTTAACAAATAATGACGATGGCGCTGCTATTCCTGTTGGTTTGGTTCGGTTCTGTTGCAGGCACAAATAAATGAATGAGCTTGTAAGAGAAGGACTGACTAAACAACGACGTGTGTTTACGTGTATGCGTGAGTGAGTATGTCTTTAAAAATATAATCATGTCTGTACCGGAATATGACAATTATTTGAGGAAAGGAAAAATTTGCTCAGACTACACCAAACAAACTTGCAAACAAATGCTGCAAAAAATAAAAGGACTCGAAACAAACAAAAAAAAAAAAGAAGGAGGTGGCAAGAAAATAGAAAGGAAACCGGAATTTGTTGTTGCTGTCTCAAAAATTGTTTATTAAGATGACAAATTAAAACAACGTCGTTTTGAGCAACTTAGAAAATAAATACGATTTTCTTTATGTTCTGTGCAATAATTTCAAGAGGAGTGTAAATAGAAAAACTAGAGGAAAATTTTAAATTTGAAAAATTCTAAAGCAGTTTTGGGGTAGGTGTGGTTGATATCCTTTAGTATATAAAACTGCTAGGTAAGTTAATCGATAACATGAATACAATTACTACTAAAGTTTCGTTTTGCCACAGTTAAGCCATTAGTGCCCAGTGGCAACTTAAGTTGCCAGCAGAGGTTGCCTTAGTTTTTATCCTCTGAGAGGAAATTGGGTGTGAAAAACAAAACGCTAACCGTTAGAAAAAAAAGTAATTCGGGCATTAATGGGTTAATGAACTACTCACATAAGAGCGATGAAAAAGTTGAGCTGTCCATAAACTTAGGAAGATCGACTAGGTCTAGCCATTAGAAGACCTAGTTATTGAACAAACGTACCCCAAACTACTTTAAACGTCGGACGAGTGACGTTTAAATGATAAACGCATAGAACATACATACATACACGATTGGCCATTACAACTCTTCAATCAGGATTACGACCTAGCTTCTCACACCACTTATGTTGTGTGCATTAATTTTATACATGAGTGGTGGGACCTACAGTTTAGAGTCGATTCCAAACGACAAATTTTTGAGAAACTCTTCATGACAATTTTATTTACTCTCAGAGTTTTTATCGCCGAGAAAAATATTTTCAAATTTCGTTTTGATGGCTGACCTGGGGCTTGAACCGCGTCTTTACCTCTAATAAGCCAACACACTACTTACTAGACCACGGCGACTTCAAACGCGTAGAACTGATACACAAAATTAAAACTATCCGAGAACTAAGCATCATATAAAGATGTTAACTGCCGCACTTTACATGCAAATTTTGTCTTGTTAAAGTTACTGTGAGGGAGTGAATAAGAAAGGTTTACGTGCTATTGCCACAACTATGTAATCTTGCCCTGAACAGCACTATGCCAAGAGAATTATTATACTGATAATTGAAAAACACGTTGGGTTCTCTAAGTATTAGTCTAGTCGGATGACATCTGGGCAGTTGTGCATAAATATATAGACGTACAAGAAAATCATGGTTAAGCCATGGCTTGCTAAGTTGGGATGGAGAATATACTCCTTTATCATACCCACACACAATATGGATCACTATAGAAAATGCCCATCCACTCACTTAGTTTGCCAATAAGTACTTTGTAGACGCCGTAGTCTAGAAGGTCTTGTGTTGGTTTATTAGATATGCGGCCACGGTTCAAACCTTTGAATGTAATGGGATTTGCATATCCTATCCCAAACATTTCTAAGATAGGTGGCTCCTTCTGAGGTATCAAAATCCAATTGGAAAGGACCCTCAGAAGTCGCTGTACTCTAGAAGCTAATGTATTGGCTTATTATGTGTGTGGTACAGACATTGCCAACAAAACGAAATATGAAGATTTCTTCGGCGACTACCTCTCAGCAGATTTCAGGCAAAAACTCTGATAGTAAATAGAGTGGCGTATAAAGTTAACACACAAAACATAAGTGGCATGCGAAGCTAGGTCTTAACCCTGACTGAAAGACTGTAATGCGCAATTATGTATATAATAAAGACCCTCTTCCAATTTTTCATCATAACACAGCAATGTTACTACACAAACCTTTGTTAACAATGTCCACTTATAATAACACGAATCTTCTGGCATCTAACAGACTCTATGGATGTATACTGGGACTAGAAAAAGAAACTGGTGCTGGATAGTTTAAATTATAAGGATGCCACATAGAAAACCAGTGATCCTCTATATACAGCTTAATTTCAAGAAGGGTACCCTGGTAGTGTAGTGAGTAGTGTGCTAGACTATTAGCGTGAGGTTCGTGGATTTGATTCCCACCAGAGACTCTGGTTTCACCGAGCAAGTTACTCCGCTCGTATATAATTAGAATATGATTTGTAATTGTATTGTAATTAATAATTAAAAAAATAAATAATTTCAAGGAATGTATTGGTGGCAAAAAGGATTCTGTTGAGCTTTTTAGTGGGGTTAGAAATTAATTATCGTTTAAGAATGACTACAATCTGACTATAAACAGCACAAGCAAAAAGGAAAAGAATTGCAGACATGAAAAGTTTTTTTATCGTGATAGATTACACGACATTACTTACTTGATGATTACACTTAGCTAGGAGGTATACAGTGCGGTCCCCAACTTATGGATTCCTTTCTAGCTAACGCATCAACCGCGCCGTACTTTTTCTGTTATCAAACGCTAGCCTTTACAACGTTTTATAATAACAATTGAGAAGTTAGATGCTGTGCGATGAGATGGCCAGTTCGGCTGTATTAAAACATTGACTTTTTACCAGGAGTCCACTGTCCAAGTTGATCTCAGCACATATTTTAGATTGTTAGACCATCAAATAAGCTGTGTTGCGATCATTGAGCAAAAAACTTTCACTCGATTCTCATACGATTTTTAATAAAAATCCGATACCAAGGATCGAATTGGCAACTTTAAATAAATAGCAACTAAATCGATCCAATTGTGTTTGTGGTTGTTAGGCAGATTTCCTCATCCGATCCAACAACGAGCTGTATGAGCTCATCAACGACATGGACGTTGTTCAGCGTATTAACATCCAGCGGCTGCGCTGGCTCGGCTAAGGTGTTCGAATGGAGGGGGATACTTCGACGAGACGGATATTTGATGCGGGGATTTGTCTGCGTTCGAAGGACCAAATCGAGGAAGCCCTCTTATCGATTGGTGTGACCAATTGGTGAAGGCGCCTGGATGGATGTGTTAAGGTAGGCCGAAATCCGTTAGTTGGGTTGTTAATGGCCAATTACGTAAGCAAGTAAGTAGGGTTATGCAGAGGTTGCTAAGTGCAGGCAGAGAATTATAGACTACGAGCTGCTTTTTTGTGATGTTAATTAATTCAGACCGTTAAGGTTAAAAACTAGCTGGCGTTGGACAAAACGAGGTATATATATTATGTTCCATCGGGACTGGAAAATGATTTCGCAGAGTTCTTATGCACATTTGCGATTTTTTCTTTTAAACTTCGATCAACTGAAGCTTCTGAATATTGTTTGGCTTCTAAGTTGCTGCACAAGATGGTAAAAACAATGGAATTCTGTCTCACGCATCTAGGATTATAGTTTATCACATATGCTTTGATTTTCATTGCAAGCAATATAAGTTGAAATTCCTGTCATGCCATTGACTACAAATCCTTAAGTCTGATTCCCAAATCCTATCATCTCTAATCGATTTTAAAAGATTTAAAAACAAATCTTGAAACAATCACTTAAGTAAACAGTATTAAATAAGTATGCAAGCAAGGATAACTGCACATGTGTGTTTGTCTGTGTGTGTATGAGTGCATGTCCTTAAGTAAATCAAAAACTCATATACCAACAAACAAAATCTTTTACTCATGCATGTTTATAATGCACTTAAGAAAACCACCCAAAGACATACGTCAGTCACTTCAAATATTGTCTGTACGTACGACAACAGCAGCAGTAAACAAACAAAGAATTTAAGACACACTGTCATCAGCATAAGTAGTAACTCAACTCAACCATCAGACACTAAGGCGAACCAAATGACAGGCAGTCAGTCACACATAATATTTAAAGGCGTTAGAGTAGAATTAAAAGAAAAAAAATATAAAAGGAACGTGTTTTCATTTCAGGGGTAGAATTTTTAAGACAATACAGAAGAAATTTTGGCAAATAATTTGCAGATGTAAATAAGACTCTCCTCCTTTCATTTATGAATTCCAAAGAAGTATTCAATGTTCCTTGTTGTTGTATTGATTTAAAATCTTTAAAAACTTTTCTAGATGACGTAACACATGTTTGCCTTGTGTTATGTTGAAATCCTTAGGGTGGATTAAAGAGGTGGTGGCTGGTGGTACGTAATGCATTGTTGCATGTTCTTTTATGGTCTTAGAAAAATTCTTAGAATTTAAGAAGTTTTTATTAAAAAAAAGGAGAGAAAGAAAAAATAATAAAATAAAGAAGTTTTAGAAAGAAAATTCCTTCTTTTCTAATCTCTTTATTGTGTGTGTGTTTTACTCGAAACCACCTTCAAAGCCACAATAGTTAAGTGTTTCGTGTGGGAAATATTCGGTTTGCATGTTGGTCTTTAACTTGCAACATATGTAATCATTTTATGAAAGTTGACGCTCCTTTTAAAATATTTGTTTCCAAGAATCAAAGTGCAACAACATCAAAATTGTTGTTTGTCAGACATTAAGCTGATTCAGGATAAAAGAAATGAAGAATTAAATGGGAGAGGTTTTTTATTCCCAGTACTTTCGCATTACTAATGGAGGGCACAGTTCAAAGTTAAATAAACAGAAAAAGGAATTCCTGATATTTGTTAAATGGCTTAGTATTGCATTAACTCTTGGTAAAGGATTGTTGGCAATTTAATAAAAAAAAAGTTCATTGAATTGGAAAATAAATATTCCTTATTAAATAGCAGCATAATAATGATCTTAAGAGCATGTTTAATGCGTCATTGACATCTGCTTTAAAATATTTCCTTTTAAGAATGATTTTTGTTTAAAGTCTCAGGATATGATGAAAAGGACTGCGATTCCTAATCTTGGAGGACTTCATTCCGATGTCTGCTACAAAATGGATGGTTTATTTATCACTTAAATACTAAGTACTCAGAGTTCTTGACATGCCTCTTTGACGAGCAGTATAGTCTTTAATTATATTCAGAATGGAACATATTTCATGGCTTTTATGAGGCAACACAATGATTAAGGCATTGTAAGTTCTAGAAGTAACGCCTCCACTATAGTGCCTTTAAAGGCAGTTTTTTTGTTTAAAGGCCGACGATAGCCCATTAGGAACATTCTCTTACAGCCTTCCTTCTATGGAAAAGTATACAAGGATAGTTGGTATTCTACTGTAGTCCAGGCGGAGGCTTAATTCTTGTTGAGTGGCGGAGTTTTGACAATAAATTGTTTGACTTACTGGGACAACTAGGCTGTAATTGAGTCTCTAATGAAAATATTTTCAATTTCCACCTTTTCCACGAATGCCAAGGATTTCTTAGAGATATTTCACTTCATTAAAAGGTAACTTTCATATGAGTTCTGGGGCAGAGGGATATCATTGAAAATTGCATTGCTGATGAGCTGGCTAGTGTCGGTATGGAGGTCGCAATCACCAACTACTTACATAAATAATTGGTCGTTACAACCCTACAGGATTAAGACTTAGTTTCTCACACCACATACATATGTTGTGCGTCTTAATTTTATACATCAGTTGCGGGACTTACAGTTTAAAGTCGTCTCCAAACGACAAATTTTTTGAAAAAAACTTTCATGTCAGTTTTATTTGTTCTCAGAGTTTTTGCCAGAAATCTGCTGAATAAATGTGTCCGACCTGGGGCTTGAACCGCGGCCATACGTCTAATAAGCCAACATACTACCTGTTAGACTACGGAGGCTACTAGGCACTTCGATTGTCTCAGTTCAATTGGATATTGCCCACTCGTTTTACAGGGAGGCTTATTAATCTTGCTGGCAAGAAGAGGATGTACGCGCAATATTTCTAGACTCTGCTGGATATGTATGAATTAAAAGAGGACCGAATCGAATACATCCTTGGTCATACCATGCGATTCCTTTTAGCGATTTCAGAGAAGCTCCATCTCGTTGCAACAGGAAGATACACGAATTATTGCTTAACTGTGAAGGACACGTATGAATAAAAATAATACTTGAACCTCAGCCTTAAGTATAATAAGCCAACATACTACCTGTTAGACTACGGCGGCTACTAGGCACTTCGATTGTCTTAGTTCAATTGGATATTGCCCACTCGTTTTACAGGGAGGCTTACTAATCTTGCTGGCAACAAGATGGTGTACGCACAATATTTCTAGACTCTGCTGGATATGTATGAATAAAAGGAGGACCAAATCAAATATATCCTTGGTCATACCATGCGATTCATTTTAGCGATTTCAGGGAAGCTCTATCTCATTGCAACAGGAAGGTACATGAATTATTGCTTAACTGTGAAGCACACGTATGAATAAAAAGAAGTCTGACTCTCTTCCCTCCCCAAAATCTCATGGCAATCCATCCCACAATTTTGTGATTCTTATGGGTCACTGTCCTTTTGATAGGCATGCGTAAAGGCATGGCCGGAGGGTACGTAAAATATGTCTTAACGCGGGTGGACATGACTGGATAAAAAGAAGACCGACTCTTTTCTCCACTTAATCGCATGGCCAGTCAGTGTATTATAGCGATTACTAAGGGCCACTAAAGCCGTGGCATTTCGGCAAATGGCTTCTGCAGGCGCTGTTGCTGTGAGAAGAAGGAGGAGACTATCTTTCGCCTCATGTGTCAGTGAATGTTGTTGTCAAAAAAGACTTGAGGTTTCTGACTCCTCTGATTATCTGACATTTTTGATCGAATTCTGGAATATAAATATTGCTGCAGTAGCAAGTTTCATTATGGACACGAGTTGGTTTCTCTGGGGAATGTTTGATCCCCGTCTTGAATAATAGTTGTGGTATTGCAATGGACCTAAGTGGAAGCTTTTTCTTCAAGGAGGACACGCCGCTTTCCTTAACCTAGTAAGTTTTTTAACATTACAATACCATCTGAATGAGGCAGAGTAGTGCATTGGTCAAGGACAAGATCGCATGCTTTAAAACAATGTCAATTGGACAGCGGTTTTTGAACTACCTCGTTGGGGCAACATTCAGCGACATGATAACAATGGAGAATTGTCTATACACGGATAAAGTCTAAAAGAATTTGCAGCGACAATATTTAACAGAATATTTTACTAGCGTTCTGTTAAAAAGGCGTCTTTAATTGATGAGAATACATCTGAGAAAATGAACAAGATTGTGATGTAAGGTGTCATAAGGACTGAATTCACCGAGTGTAATATGCCTTCTAAGAAATGAAATATATTGTGATGTAGGCTAACAAATGATTGTGATTTCCTTCTATTTTTTGTTTGCTTTTGTATTAATTTTATGTGAAACACTAAATTATTTCCATTCATATCCATTTTTCTCAACAACAAAAAAGTATTCTTATTATTTAAAATATTAAAAAGATACTCCTGGCAGCTTTAATAAAGTGAATGGAATGAATGAACAAATGAATGCAGGCAGGAAAAAATCGTATTTTTTTCTTGTCAAATTCTAAATGACTGTCACATGCAGCATATTCATGATGATGACAACATTCTCTGTCATTGTTTTTTACAGACCCTTCGTTACAAAAAGAATGGAAAGCAAAAAAAGTAGAAGAAGAAGAAGAAGAATGAAAAAATAAAATAATTGAAATGTATGGCAACATGATGGGAGTCGAAAATAAGAAACACGTTGAAAAGGAAAAAAAAACGTTGAAATACTTAACGAAAAAGTGGGGGCCAAAAAAAAACAAAAGCCAGGATAAAGATATTGAAATTTAAAACAGTTTTTGCATCATTCGCTCTCTCTCCCTCTCTCTCTTTGTTACTGTCTGCCTGGCATCCATAAAATGCAGTTACGATGTGAATGTGAATCAAGATGAATTAAAAAAAAACGAAATTTCGAGTATGCAAAGGCTCAGATGTAAATTTTACACACATACACTCATACAAAAGATGAAGAGATACTCGTGTTGTATGCATGAATTGTTTTATATTTCAGGACATTGATGATGTGTGAGTATTGAGGGGGAATAAGTTTTTCTTTTTCCTCGTTTTCTTTTTGTGTTATTTAAGGGGATATTGGAGGATTTGTTGTCACTATTAAACTCCTACAGTTGCAATGATTCTTGTTCAATTTGCAAAGTTCTTATGCTGTGTTCTTATCGATAAGGTGCAGTAAAGAGGAAACCATTAGTTTTCAATTAAATGTTTAAGAAATCATGCGTTATATAAGTGCATTTGGACATCAATAGATGGCGTTAGATGTACATTAAATGAATCGTCTTCTGTTATGCTTCAAATTAAAATAATGAATTCCTTTTTACTACACCTTATAGCCGTAGGCGTGCAAGTACTTGTATGTGTTTTTATATGTAATAAATGCAATTTTATTCTGCCAAAGCAGTATTGGTGGGAGCAGCTTTAACGATAGTTTTACCTTCCGCCTTAATTGGAAACAAAAACGAGGCAATTATAAGGCAACAATACAGAGGAAGGGAGTGCATTCATTCAAAACGAATTTAAAATATTTTTAATGAACAGAAAATCATAATTTTTATAATGCCTACCAATTTAAAATATTTCTTTACATCATTTCCTACAAACCACTCAGTTTCTTCTGTTCGCTCCTTTCAAATTTAAAACGAAAATTTGTTTTTGAAAACAAGAAACAAGAATAAATTTCAAGACAAATAAGGAAGGAAAAGTTTATTTTATTTGTGCTTATTTAGCATTTGTTGAACTTTTTTCTCAAATATGAAAACTATTCTCGTCATCTCTAGTAGAATTGTTTTTTTGTTCATCATTTTCTTGGAATTGTTTTGTATGCAATTTTCTGCACTGAAAGCAAAACATTTTTGTGTGAAAGTCTTACAATGAATTTAAAAGAAAAAAAAACTGAATTTTATTTAGCAAATGCAACAATGTAGTGTACACAACTCTTAAATAAGATTAAGCCATGCCAAAAAAGTCTTTGAATTGGAAAAAAGAGAAGAAGATTTCTTTCTACTCACGTTTGAAAATGGCTTCCTAATGAAATGTTAAATTTTTCATTTAAAAAGGCTACTCTTTCGTTTTCGTTTCTTTTGTTACATTAAGGAATATCAGGATGTCACAGAACATTTTTTCGCATCTTTTTTAAACATATCCTTGCTTTGTTTCAGTTGCTTTAATCAAGTATTTTTCAAGTTTGTCATCTGTTGTTGCCTAGAAACTATGGTTTCTATGAACATGCCTTGGTTGTGGGGGAGAGTACCTTGTCTCATCTTTCTACCTATCTAATGGCCTCAATCAGTTAAGATCGAGATAACCCATCATTGTGTATGCATTAGATTTATTAAAGGCGGTGTTGGGTTATTGGACGTGAAGCCACGTTTCAAAGCCTAGGTCGGACATCTCCAACAAAACAGAAATGTGGAAAAAATATTTCCTCGGGGAATTCCTCTCAGCAGATTTCTAACAAAAACCCTGAGAATAAATAAAACAGCTGTGAAAAGTTTCTCAAAAAATCTGTCTTTCGGAGGTGACTTTAAACTGTAGGAACCTCTACTCATGTACAAAATTAACACACGCAACATCAGTGGTATGAGGAACTACGTCGTAATACTGACTGAAGGCTTATAATGACCAATTTTGTATATTGTATGGTCGATAACGCTATTCTGGTAGACGATATATTGAACTCTTCATATCCCAATGACATCAAATACCGGCCTTCCAATTACCTCTGCCGCAGACAATCCGAAAAGCGAAATATCGTAATACAGGTAATCCCACAAACCTTGAGAACATGTAGCTACGACCAAAGCAGCACAGGTTTGGTCGGAGTGGTAGCTCTGATATCACACAGCTCACTTGAGCACGCATAGCGGCCCGTTGTAATGCCACGGGTGCACGCAGTCCCTGTACTGACCAATTTCCACCAAAATCAGGGAAGAGGAAGAAGTTGGTCAGCGCAAGGACTGCTGACCGAAGCAGCATACTAGTACGAAATTTTTCATATCCAAAGCTTGTGGATGTGGATCCATATTGAATAAATAAGCCTGACAGTAGGCGCCGTAGTTTAGTAGGTAGTGTGTTGACTTATAAGACGGGAAGTTCAAACCCCAAACAAAACGAAATATAAAAAAATATTCCTTCGGCGGCTGCCTCTCAGCAGATCTCTGGCAAAAACTCTGAGAGAAAATAAGATTGCCATGAAACAACTTTAAACTATAGGTCCTGCCAATGATGTATAAAAATTAACACACACAACATAAGTGTTGTGAGAAGCTACGTCATAATCCTGACTGAAGGGTTGTAATGACTAATTATGTATGAATGTATGTACCGCTATTGATAGCGATGAATTCAGTAGAGAAAATGTATTTCTTCTCCAAAAATTGTTTCCTAAATTCAATCAACTTTAAATGATAATTTCAGTTGAATAAACTCAAATTGTATGCATAAAGCATAAGACAACAATTACTCCTTATTTAAGAGCCTTATATTAAACACAATAACCTTTTGACCTTCTCTGCATATACAATTGCTATGACCTACTAGGCATTGTTCCATTTAACGTAACGAGTAATGCAATAACGTTAAGCATTCTTAGCAATTAAATTATTTAATGCAACGACAGTAAAATTATTGAAACTACACAATCACTACACAATAAATACCCCGGAATTAAATTCAATTCAGCAGCGAATAATTTGAAAACCACAATTATATTGTACGTATCTGTCTATCTACACATATGTATGTACATACATAGATGGTATTTGTGGCTAAGTATGTAAGCATTTGATTGTATTTTAGGCCACGTTCATGTCAAATAATGCATTACAATTTAAAATGCCACTTGTCAGCCCATATAAGAACTCCCGCTTTTGCTGTTGGTGCTGCTGTTGCTGCTGACCACCGCAAAACCAATTTGTTTTGTAATTGTAGTTAACTTACAGTGTCAGGCAAAAGTGTTTAAAAGCAGGCTTTAAACTAAGAACAATGTATTCTAACTTTGTTAAAAAAGGATAATCTTTTTACTACTCCTTAATGGAACATAATATAATTAAAAATTTTTTTTTTTGTAATTATCATGCATTTTACTCCCAGTAACACAATTATTAATTACAACATAAAAAAAAACAGTTTTGAATGTTAAATTACGCATGAAACCAATTGCTTGGAAAGAAAAAACAAATGAGACAGAAATCTCACTCTCTCTCTCTCTCTTAAAGTTCAATTGAATCAATGAAAATGTTAAAATGGTTTTCATCATTTAAAAAATAAAAATTGAATTTCGTTTATTTGTGTTCGTGTTAATGTTCGTGAAATAAAGTGTCTGTGTTTTGTTATGTGTATGCAATGCCTGTTGTGTTGCAAATTAAAGTTTTCGACACGCAAACTGTCAAAAATTAATATAGAAATGCCAACATGTTCTGCTGCACATAGAAGTTGCAAAAGAAATCCTGCTGTTCTACCACAGTATAAATCTGACACTCCATATTATTTGAAATTCTAGTTTTTCAAAGCAAATCAGGAGGGAATTTTAAAGAAAACAATTATAAAGTTTCTATTGTTTACCTTAAAGCTGCGTAGGTAAAGGCATGGAATAGGAATTTTCAATTATTTACCTACTGCAGCCAGATTAATTGTATTGTTTTAATTTCACTAGTGAAACCCAGTGAAATATCTTGAGAGATTCATACTTATTCAGGAGTCTCAATGGAATTTTTTTTCAAACTGATAAATAAGGCTCAAAGCAAAGCAATATGTATGATTTCTTCCGATCTTTTCGACAATTTATATATTCCGCCTTAAAAACCGATCGTCTTTTGAGGTCACTCGAGGCAATTTTTGATATTCTGCTCTAATGTGTAGCTTATGCGATCGTCCTTTGAGGTCACATTCGTCTTTTGAGGACACTGCTCTGATACGAAGCTTATTCCCATTTGAGCGTTCTGTATTGCGCAAAACAAATGTTGATCAGAAGTGGCAAGAGGGTATACGGCGATTGATGCAAAACTTTCCATCAATTGTTCTCTAAGCAGTTTTTTAAAGCGACGCAATATATGGCCGAGTGTGGTCATGATGCAATATTAAGGCATCGTGTCTGGATAGATGCATATCCAAAGCGTTAAACGAATTAATTGTTGTCTGTACATATTTGCCGTAATAGTATGGCCCGGTTTTAGCACCTCAGAATGTATTACTTAGATTGAATGGATATTCTTACGCTTGGAATTGTCGTAATAAGTCCACTCTTTTTCGCCAGTGATAATTTAATGCAAAAACGATTTCTTTTTAAGCCATCAAACAGCATTTCAGACATGCAAAATCCTCCTTCAACGCCTCTCAGCCTCAGTCCACGTCACAACCAAGTTCTTTGCTTTTGAGTAGATTAGGTTAGGTTAGAGGACGTGTACTTGTCAATTACAGTACCCGGAGTTCGAATTGACCCATTGTACAACATCCTAGTTTCTCACACCGCTTATGTTGTGTGTGTTAATTTTATACATGAGTGGCGGGACCTACAGTTTAAAGTCGCCTGAGAACTACTTTTTGTATTTTATTTTGATGTCTGGCCTGGGGCTCGAAACCTGGCTTTACGTCTAATAAGTCAACACACTACCAACTAGACTATGGTGACCTCAAAATCAATTATATCAATTAAAATTGCTGGAGGCAATTTATCTTAATAAAAGGATATGTGGTCTGCTCTGAAAGTATGATAGCTAATCGCAAACTATTTATACTGTATTATTTCTTACATAAAACTACAAGTTGTGTGATAAAAGTTTTATGAAAATGGTTAAAATTTTCTAACAAAAAATTAAGATAAATATATATTTTTTTAGAAAAAAAATCCCTTTCATTCGAATTTCAAAAAAGGCTTTAAGCATGATTATTAAAGGCTGCAAGACTTTCAGCTCATTTTTCGAAAAGTCATAGTGGGTGTAAATATATCATTATCAACGCGAATAATTCTGTTATCTCATACGTACGTAGTTGACCGAAATATTATGATCTGTAATAAAACATGGGACGAAACACATTCTTCTAATATTTGTCTGTCACGTGGGATAAATATGAGAAGAGCACTAAGAAAGACTCTACAACATTTCAGGAAACAGCTGCTAGCGCTCTGCATGAAAATTGAAAATAGTTTTTCTTCCCAAACTACTAAAGTCAGTTTGTTCTGTTCCAAGTAGTACCATCTTTGGCGTTAAACATCCTGTTGTCATGTTTGTTGCTGCCAATACTTCCTTCAGTTCATAGGACGAGCTTCTATTTTCTTCTTCTT
This sequence comes from Sarcophaga carnaria, assembly GCA_958299815.1. Taxonomy (NCBI): domain Eukaryota; kingdom Metazoa; phylum Arthropoda; class Insecta; order Diptera; family Sarcophagidae; genus Sarcophaga; species Sarcophaga carnaria. The sequence goes on from OY283152.1 coordinate 23,241,488, forward strand.
CAAAGTCTTTAGCAGCAGGAATATTACATATGTATATAATTAATATATAATCGGTCATTACAACCTTTCGTTATAAATTGGAAATGTCTGATCTGAGGTTTGAACCTTGGTCTGACGTCTAATAAGGTAACACGCTACATACTAGACTACAACTAATTTAATCAATATCAAGAACATATCAAGTATAGAAAATTCAATCCTTTCACTTTCGTCCCACACTTACATAACTTTCAATTCCTTCTCAAATATCGTAAATAATGTAGTATTTACGATAAAACTTCACAAAATCTTTGAAATCTTAAAAATATTACATACGCTACACCAAAAAATCTCTAGGAAAGTCGTATGTATCAAAAATGATACATAAGCCAGAATTATGAAGTTTTTGAATTTTTTAATTCCAGATAGAAATTTTCTTTTTTTATTTGGTTTAAAATAATGGCGATAACAATATCAACGAATTATAAAAATATCAGGCATCTAACATTTTCGGAATTAAAGTAGTGTGGCCTAAAAAATTGAAATGTATCATTTTTGATACAAAGCTCGATCTACGGTTAAGTCACTGGTATAAGCACATAAGCTGCAGGCAACAGCGGTTCTCAAAAGCAATATAAACCTTATGTGTCAGCTCCATCGATAGAATCCGTGATGGTCATTTAAAGGATGTTACATTCTAAAAATAATGGCACCAATAAGTATTTCAAACCAGTACAAAATGTATATGATATGTCACTCATAATTGGAACTTACAACCCTTCAGTCCGGATTACGACTGGAGTGTTTCACACCATTTATGTTGTGTGTGTTAATTTCATACATAGTAGCGGGACCTACAGTTTAAAGTCGACTCCGAACGACAGATTTTTGAGAAACTTTGTTATGGCAATTTTATTTTACTCCCTGAGTTTTTGCCAGAAATCTACTGAGAGGCAATCGTCGAAGAAATATTTTTTAATATTTTGATATGCTGGAGATATCTGATGTTTGAACCGTAGCCTCACGCCTAATAAGTCAACACTCTACCTACTAAACTATGACGGCTACATATGATATTTCACACACACTTTGTATTGTTTAAATTTAAACATAGGCGCACTTTTTGAAAAACCCTTTAAAAATACTTTCAAAGTTAGAGGTTCCATAAAGAAGAATAACTTAATCATTCAACTTTGTAATGCAATCTTTTCCTTTTTCCTTCTAAGACTTTAAACGGATCTTGTGAAATTCACTTGTAAAGAATTTAAAATTAACGTCTTCTATACAAAAAATCCTCCAAAAATTTCTCAATAAAAACTGTTCATTCATTCACATCATATTCTATTTAAAATTGTAATTCAAAATAAAGGTGCCTTTTCACTAAATATTGCCAGACATTATTTAGTACGCTTCAAATGATTGTTGCTTTTCAAACACTTTCTGACTTTTTCATACTCATACTCCAACATGCATAGGCAATGCTCATTTTGTTGGCAGAGGCAACTGTTTAACGTATATTACAACCTGATGAAATATTAAATGGCAAATGGCAAGTATGGTGGTAGTGGAGGAGGTGTAGTTGCTGAGAGTTAGGTGCTGTGAATACGTATTTGATTTTAAGCTTAATTTATGCCCTTTGGATTTTATTACATTTGCTCTCCTCTTATTTTGCTCTCTTGTTTGAATTGGTCAATGGTGTGTAAATTGAATGGGCAACGAGGACAACAACAGCTGGTCAGAATTTTTAATGGAAATGCAAAAATAAAAAAACAAAAACAAAAAAGAGAAAGAGAAAGAAATTTTACTGAAAGCAGTAAAAAAAAGTTAAATTTAGAATATGATTTAAAATGTGAAAATATTTTTCCATTAACTGATGCATAAACATAATCAGAGCACAGAGGGAGGGGGAGAGTATTTAGAAAAGTTAGTGAGTTTGTGTAACTGATTTAGGTTTTTGGCAGGTGTTTTTGAAAAGCGTAAAAGTGTGAACAATTTGTATATCCTACTGAAATAAAATGTATCTAAGAGGAAGAATATTTGGTATAAAATTGTTTGAAATGAAATTTTTTAACAATTTGAATGTGCAAATCTATAACCCAGGAATTCAGATCCATAGAACGATAATGAACTAAAAATAAAATATGATTCCCCTTTATTTCACACTTTCACTTTCAAGTATTTTAGCTTGATGGCGGAATATAATATGTGAATTAAATATCCTTTCGGTACCAAGCATTTAATTCAGTCCATAGATCGTAAACGACAGTTGTAGTACAGAGTGGGCTCGCTTCCAAGTCATAGGTTTAGCTTAGATGATGTATACTTGCCAAATACAGTATCCGGAGTCCAGTTGACCCCATTGTACCACGTCCTAAAGGGCAGAGGATAATATGGGAGATAGGGAAAAAGTGAGGAAGTAGGAAAGGGAGAATAAGGAAGCAGATGGTCATTGCTACCACAATAGCTGTGCGAATGGGTAGCCCGAGCTATTGCTAGTGATTCAGTATATCCCTATTAGTGTCGTTTTCTTTAGTTGGAAACGCTAATAAACACCAGCCTTCATCTCACAGCCTAGTGGGCTAGTATATTACAACCCTTCCGTCAGAATTACGACCTAGATTCTCATACTACTGTTTTGTTTGTTGATTTTATAAATCAGTAGCTGGACCTACAGTTTAAAGTCGACTCTGAAGGATAGATATTTGAGAAACATTTCCCTCGGAGTTTGTGCCAAAAATATATTGCGAGGCAGTCGCCGAAAAATATATAGAAATTTCTGACCTGGGATTTGAACCGTGGACTCAGTTATAGGAAGACAAACACTACCTAATATAGCACGGCGTCTACTACGGCCTTGAACTCTTCGCCATCAGTCGTAGTGACTTCAAAACCGTGATAAGCCGGGCACCACCTAGTCTAGCGTCTGAATGGCGGCTGTTAGAAAAGCATACACTTCGTGGTATTAAAGCCACGCAGATGAGCCTACAATCTGGCCAGAGTCCTTCCCTTTGAGTCCTCACTGTACTTTCAACACTGCCCAACATGGGTACATGGTACATGGGTACAGGCTTGGAATAACTCACAGGAACTTCAATAGAAACTGTAGTGAGAACAGGACGTGTCCGTTTGAGTCCTCATTTCACTTTCAAGACTACCACATGCTTGAAAAATGCTTACAAATGGGCAGCGAGTGGGAATACTTCACAGGAACTTCTATAGAAACTGTAGTGACAACAAAGAACAATATCTGGTACTTTGAAAGATTTTTGGGCGATCAGTATAGAAAGTGTCCAGTCATTTAGATAGAATCCACACATTCATAAAACTCTTAGAATGGATAGTAGATGTCAGCCAGGAGTTATAAATGTGTGATGGAGTAGGTACTTTCGGTGTTGTAGTGGCACCCAATTAAACAGTGCAATCTTTCGCTATTTCACCCTGAAAACGAACAACGCTTGCAAATATTTAAGTTTTCTTATCAAAATTGATGAAGAAATAGTTTGATCTACCCTGCAGTTCCATATTCTATATTTAATTCGTCCAGGCTACTCTATTTTTTCCCTCTCTCTCTGCATTCTTTTGGTTTTTACATTATTTTAAAACTAGGACCGAAGCTTCTTTTTCTTTCCATTCATGTTTTTTTAGAAAAATAATGCCGAAACGAATGCCTGAAATTCTTGATACCAAATACTACGTTTTCTATTTCAATTCCTCTGCACTATTGTTTTCCTGTTGTTTTTGTTTTTTGTTTCTTTTAAAAAGAAGAACAAAAGGAATCCCAAGTAGTTTTGCCTGTAAATCTAGTGGCACATATTCTATTATTTCAGCATTTCCTCTCACAACGTACATATGTACGTACATACGATACGTAACTGTGTGTGACAAAGTAATAAAAAATGATATAAAAAGTATTTTTTTTTTGTTGATGCGCTTAACGCATATCAAATATTTGAACATTTTCGTATGACAATACCAGATAAAATTTAAAACCCCATTTAACAACCCACTACACATTCGAATGAACGTATGTATATATGTAAGGTATGGTATGCTGCAAGCAACTGGGAAATATCAAATTTCGTGTATTTCTTCTCTTTCACTTTACTGTGCATGAAAGTTAATGCAACATGGAACATGCAACAGACGTTAGACGGCAGACGATAGACGAACAGAGTCATAAAATTATATTTTATTATGCGTACATGGTAATTTTATCATGCCATTTGCCAGATCATTACAAAAATATTTTAAATAAAGAAGACACATGCAAGTAAACTGTATACGTAGATACAGACGACTGTTGCATGTTCATGTGGCACATATACATATGTATGTACGTTTACGTATATTTGCCTTACAACAAGGTGTCAAATTGCTTTTGAAAACAAAGAAAAAAAAATAGAAAAGTTGAGGAAATATTTTTTAACGTCAACTGCAGCTTCACTACTCAGTTAAGATTGACCAGCATCAGGTTTTTCATTTCGTTTTTTTGTTATTTTCTTTTGCTCGTTAGTTTTTCCAACATTTATTTTCTTTAATGTTCACACTTTAGCACATTTACCATTTTAATGTCTTGTAAAATGGTCATAAAAATACTTGACATCTCATTGTAAGCCATTCCTCTTCAGCAACACCAACAGCAGCAGGTTTCACATGACAAGTGTGTTCAAAGTAGTTTAAGAATTTTGTTTTTCAAATGAAGGGGGCAAAGAGGAAAGAAAAGAATCATAATTAATGGCCATGCTTAGAAGATGGGTTCACATAATTATTAAAAAAATATAAGAAATGAAAATGTTTTCTTTTCTTTTTCTTTCTGTTGTATTTTAAGAAAGAAGGGTCAAGAAATATTAAGTTTTGCATTTAAATTCAAATGTTTTCAAAAGTAGAAAACATTTGTAAATGAAATGTTGTAAGAGATAGGAAAACTTTTCTAAGATATTTGTTTAAACTATTTATAAATTGGTAAGAAAAGTAATAGTTTTGGCCATAATCTTACTTCCAAAGTCAGATTTATTTCAGTTGTGAGGATAGTTGGATAATAATTTTCAGATTAGATTTACTTATGAAGAGATTTTTAGTTTATTACTGAATCATAGGCAAAAATTGTTTTGCCAAAACTCAGGGTACATACATGCATACATATATACATACATACATAATTGGTCATTACAACCAGAGGTCAGCAATGAGTATACAAAACGATGAGTAGATTCGAAACTCATTTCTGATACTTATACGCATTAAAACTTATTTTAATGTCATACTCATACTACTCATATACAAAGTTTGAAATACTCATGGTACTCATACTTAACAATACGCATGATTTTATTGATTTCGACTCTCCATGACTCATCGTATACACGAATCACAAAATAAGTATGATTCGCGTACGAACACTACAATACTCACTAGAAGGTTGTGTGTTTGCTTTGCTTGCTGTTTTTGTCTTTTTCTTTCTTCTTTTGTTGTAAATGCAACAACAACTAAGACTGTAAATTTTGATGAATGATTTGAATCATTCGAGACATTTGTGAGTATTATAAGTATTTTTCTAAGTTTATGAATCTGAATGAGTAGGCGTATGAATCAAACATATTTCGAATGTTATGTGCTTGATGTCAACATTGTACTCATACTCATTGCAACTTGTACTTATAAATCAATGTTGTACTGAGTACGAGTGAATCAGAGTAGTTGGATTTCAATACTGTTGACTCACTCATACTCAAAATTTCATGAGTACTTATGAGTAGCGAAAAAGCGATTCATTGCTGATCTCTGATTACGACCCTTAAATCAGAATTACGACCTACAGTTCACAGTCGAATTCGAACAACAGATTTTAGAAATACATTTTCGTAGCAATTTTTATTTGCTCTCAGAGTTTTTGCCGGAAAACTGCTGAGAGAAGGTTGCTACAGAAATATTCCAATTTCGTTTTGTTGGAAATGTCTGGGCTTAGAACTGAAGCGTCATGTATAAAAAGTCAACACACTACATATTAAACTACGGCGCTTCAGGATATAATTGTACAATTAGTGCAGTTTAGATTGTATGGCTTGGATCCCCTTAGAAATTTCACTGGCAGGCCATTGAGCATTAGCACAAAAAGCATTGAACCAACCAGTACTGCTAACATAACTGATAATGACATCTAGAATAACATTCAGAATTTAATCCAGAACTCGAAAAAAATTATCTTCCAAACAAAATTCGCCGTGGTCTAGTAGGTAGTGCATTGGCTTATTAGACGAAAAGCCAGGGTTCGAGCCACAGGCCAGACATCAAAAACAAAATACAAAAAGTATTTCTTCGGCGACTTCCTCTCAGCAGATTTCTGGCAAAAACCCTGAGAGTAAATAAAACGGTCATGAAAAGTTTCTCAAAAATCTTTCGTTCGGAGTCGACTTTAAACCGTAGGTTCAGCCACTCATGTATAAAATTAACACACACAACATAAGTGGTGTGAGAAACGAGGTCGTATCCTGACTGAAGGGTTGTAATGACCGATTATGTATGTATGTGTGTAATGGCACAGCCGCCATTAAATTTAGCTTCTTGGGTAGACACAATTTGCGTTCATAAGTCTCATGCAGTGCAGTTGTTCAAAAATTGTTGAGAGTGCACATAGGCAATCAAATACTATAGTTTGTAGGACAGTACTTGAACTCCTTAAACGCCTTAGCGCGTCAATTAACGTATTATGCTTTGCACAAACGGTGTTCTTTACCCACAAAGCTTTAAAGCCTCCAATAATAGCGACCACTTAGAGAAAAAACTTTAACGTACTTTAGCAGATATTTGAAGTATAGTCTGCATAGAGAAGAGAATTGTTCTCAAATCTTTTTAAGTCTTACTCGTGTGACTGATAGGGTACATTTGTGATCAACTATCCTATCCAGCGGATCCCACATTGTCATACGGAGAGAATTCTTCGTTTATAGAATGCTCTACTCTTTGCAGGCATTTTTACTGTTACTTATAATACAAAGTGACTTAAAACTGATATCCACAAACTTTACTTTCTGGTCCTTCCCATAATACAGTGCAGAAGTGGAGGATATTCCTAAGTACAGTACATACATACATACATAGTTGGTCATTAAAACCCTTCAGTCAGGCTTATTAGACGCAAAAGCCTGGGTTCGAGCCCCAGGCAAGGCATCAAAGACAAAATACAAAAAGTATTTCTTCGCCGACTTCCTCTCAGTAGATTTCTGACAAAAAACTCTGAGAGTAAATAAAAATTGCCATGAAAAGTTTCTCAATAAATAAAAATCTGTCGTTCGGAGTCGACTTTAAAGTGTAGGTCCCACCACTCATGTATAAAATTAACACACGCAACATAAGTGGTGTGAGAAACTAGGACGTTGTACAATGGGTCAATTCGCCCTCCGGGTACTGTACTTGTCTTAATTGACAAGTGCACGTCTTCTAACCTAACCTAACCTATGTTGTGTGTGTTAATTTTATACATGAGTGCCAGTGAGGACCTACAGTTTAAAGTCGACTTCGGGCGACAGATTTTTCAGAAACTTTGTCATGACAATTTTATTTTACGTCCAGAGTTTTAATCAGAAATCTGATGAGAGGAAGTCGCCGGAGAAATATTTGTTCATGTTTGGTTTTATTGGGGACGTCTGAACTGGAGTTTGAACCGTAACCTTACATCTCATAAGCCAACACACTACCTACTAGACTACGGCGAATACTGGATATTCCTAAGTGTTGATCGTAAACAAAAAGAAAACAATTAAAAAAAAACTAGTCAAGAAGTTTATGCTGGCCACATGTGGAGTCTTGCCTGATCGCTGCCATGTTAAATGCCAAACATAAATTTGTTAATCTGAAATACATCCTTCTATGCAATTCGTGCGGATTACATGACTTCCAATAACCCAAATAAATCATTCAGAAACCTTTTATATAGGATACACAGGATAACATACAGGATAACATCATAGAAAAGATTGAAGGTTCCTTCTGTACTTTTAATTCGACGACGTACAGCAATGCTATCATTCTACGAACCACTATAGTAGGCTAACAAACTGCTTATTTAAGAAAAAATTTACGTTCGATTAACGAAATTAAACCAAGACAAAGAGAGGCTTGAACTCAGCTCTATGCTTACTTTATGCTATATTGCCTTCTTTGACATTCTGCATCAACACTTTAATTTTCTTAATTGTTCGTCTATCCATTTCTCCATTTTATTAATCGAAAGACTTGAAAACAAATGACGCATTTTTATGAGTTTTATCGTTCAAAAATAGAAACAAAAACTAAATTTCATTAACAAAGTTCGGAGAAAAAGGTATTTTGAAGGATTACATGTATTACAAATACAACTATAGAAGGATTTATAAATCAAATCTAAATGCTAAAATTATTATTAGTTTTCTCCTTTTATGTTTTGGATTTGGCTTTACCAGAAGAAGAATCATAAAATGTTATGAAAATATTAACAATAATATACGTAATGTGAACACAATGCAAAACAATAACATTACAAAAGGCATTAAAATAAAAGAAGAGGCAATAAAAGCTAATGGTCAAAATAGAAAATTAAATAAGCTTAAGGGCCTGAAAGTATGTTAGGAAATTAAGGTTAAAAATAAATTAAATAAATGCTACTTTTTGTTATTATTGTCAGTGTTTGTATTGCAAGAAATTATTAAAACAAAATCAATAAATATTATCTTAAGCAAATCAAAGTAATTCATATCAGTTAGGAAGAATGAAGCGAATACATAAGAGACAAACATAATCCTTGTCAAATGACAAAATTACCTCTTGTTCATTTGGATTTGGAACCCCTTTTAACAGATTACTAAACCGGGTCACATTCATATTTGAGTGGTTATATGACTGCCCTATACGAAACTATATCTCTAGGAATTGTATCAGCAGACAAACTATATTTTGCTTACATGTTATATTTTTTATTCAACTTTAACTTCACACTCATTGTTCTGTAAAGATGATCAATAACAACATTTCGAAATCAACCTACGCTTGCACACGTCAAGTCCTTTCATAAAATTTCTGAATAATAATTTCAAGCGACATATCATCGTAGACTTCTGTAATATAGAATGGCAGTCTTTCAAAATGCAGTAAGTATGGGTAAAACAGTCGCCGTGATCTAGTGGGTAGTGTGTTGGCTCATTAGACGAAAAGCCAGGGTTAGAGCCACCGGCCAGACATCAAAATGAAATACAAAAATTATTTCTTCGGCGACTTCCTCTCAGCAGATTTCTGGCAAAAACTCCATATGTATGCGTTAAACATATGGACGCTAATACGAATGGATGCAGCTGCCTTGGGAGTATAAGACAGAAATGTTTGACTCAGAATCGTCAGCCTTGCGCATGTTGGTTATAATTTCCGCTACGAGAACCAACAATGAGCTGTAAGAGGTTCTAATTGATATGAAAGTTGCGGAATGTATTAAAATATAGGGACTATTAGAGTCCAGGACCAAGTTGCACAAATGAAGGAGGATGTTTCAATAAGAGTAGTTTTCAATGCGATGATCGGAGTATGTAGGCATAAGATAAGGCCTTTGTGTGCATTGGAAGGCCTAGTTGGAGGAACCGCTGTCATCTACTGGTGCGACTATCAGAAAAGTCGAATCGTATTTGGAAGGACTTATTTTTTTATAGATTCCACCGAAATTCAAACAGAAGCTAAGGAACGCATCAAAGCTATCTAAACTTGATTTATTTTAAGCCTTCGGTGCTATTTCTCTCGATTATAAACACTTTCGGAGTGTTAATCGATTTTTGTCTTGGATAACCTCATAATAAGACTGATCAAGTTGCATTTTATTTCTGCAATTTTGCTGCAGATTGGTGATTCCCAGTTATTTCCAAAGATCTCTGTAGGAAATTATCAACAGAACAGTTTTACGAATATTTCCAGTGAATTTTTAAAATCAAACGCATTATTTATCGGGTTTTATAAGAAAAGAGAAAGCAAGAGTAGGTAAGAGTGGTAGCTTTGATACCAAAACTCACTTGAGCATGCATAACGACCCGCAATAGTTATACTGACGAAGTTCCACCAAACTCTTGGAAGAAATTGGTTAGCGCAGGAACTGCCTAACAAAGCGGGGGATAATTTTTAACACTTTAAATGCTCAGTATGCCGCAGAGGAATGTCGTTACATAAGTGGCCGATTATGGACCAGTGTTTCCAAGAAAAGAAATCTGAACACCTTCAACTCCCTTGTTTGCTGACTGTGAACTTGTAAGGGTTTTCGATAACCTGGTCTAAAGCAACTGCATTTTCAAAACTAGAATATGATGTATATGATTCATGAATTTGTAAGTTAAGTGAACTAAAAACTATGCTCCCACGAGGCAGAGTAGTTTCTCTCCAAAAGCTGTAAAGGTTGTGGAAAATCACTTCCAGTTTTTGGTCATAG